>OW121756.1:32276420-37076420 GCA_933228765.1 Miltochrista miniata | reverse complement strand
AGAATTAGTGAAATCGGTCCACCCGTTCTGAAGTTATGCGCTTACCAACACATTTTGCGATTCATTTTTAGGGTTTCGTAGCCAAATGGCAAAAACGGAACCCTTATAGATTCGTCATGTCTGTCTGTCTGTCTGTCCGTCTGTCTGTCCGTCCGTGTGTCACAGTCACTTTTCTCCGAAACTATAAGGCCTATGCTATTGAAACTTGGTAACTAGATGTATTCTGTAAACCGCATTAAGATTCTTATATAAAATTAGAAAAAACGCAATAAATTTTGGGGGTCCCCATACTCAGAACTGAAACTCAAAATTTTTTTTTTCATCAAACCCATACGTGTATCTATAGATAGGTCTTCAAAAATGCTATTGAGGTTTCTAAAATCATTTTTTTCTAAAGTGAATAGTTTGCGCAAGAGACACTTCCAAAGTGGAAAAATGTGTCCCCCCCCCCCCCCCCCCTCTAACTTGTAAACTAAGAGACTGATAAATCTAAAAAGAATATATGATGAACATTGCCATAAAAACTACCAACGAAAATTGGTTTGAACGAGATAGAGCTGGTAGTTTTTTTTTTAATACATCGTAAACCGCAATTTTCGGTTAGAAAAATCACTACCACTGCGAACGTGTTAAAACATCAATCAAAGTTACAACGAACGACAAGAACTTTGATATTATGTTACTTGCTGCTACGAAGCCCTTCATGGGCGAGTACAACTCGCACTTGGCCGGTTTATTATATATAAGATGAAGTCCCGAATCTATGAGTAAAATTAATTTTCTTGTTTGAACTGCCTCGGTTGCAGTGTATGCGTGTGCCATGGCTAAGGCCTCGGACTGATGTCCCTACATTGGGTCCTATTTGTTCAGGAATTCAGGAGATTTCTAAGTGTTTGGTAAAATAAATTTATTTAGAAACATAATAAGCATGTTTATCAGTTGTCTAGATCCTTATAGCACAAGCTTATATATTATAGCAGTAGCTTAATATTTGTTAGGTGTTGTGTAACAAAACGCATACATCGGGCATCGAAGTGATATCAGTCAGGAATCCCTCGGATAATAACGCCCATAGACGTTTTAATACGGGCATAGAGTACCAAAAGAGGGTAATTAAAAGAATATTTTTTAACACAAATATATTTCAAAAATAAATGCTGTGTTAGGCAACCCTGCGCTGCAACACTTACATCATAAATATTAAAAACACACATTAATTTTACATTTTGTATGTAAAATCGTAAAATTTAACAGTATGTTATATACACCACTTAAAATAATCTACAGTAATACCCCGACTTACGCTACTCGGTTTTACGTGAATTCCCAGATACGAGGTTTTTCCTCACCTATCAGTGCTCTGCTAAAAAAATAATAGATAATAATAGCACGACAAATTGGAATGTTACGCTTTCGAAAAAAAACCGCGTATCTCCGAATTCGACCATATAAATACTAGTAAGTATTTATCCATATTTTTTTTTTCTTTCGACTTAACTAAAGTCGAACGAATAAAAATTGAACGTTTGAACATAACTTTGTTATATGGGTACGCAAAACTGAACCAACTTACGCGAATTCGACTTACGCGGTTATGCTCGGCCCCACCTATACCGGTAAGTCCAGGGTATTACTGTATTTAATAATTATATCAATAACAGTCGGCTATGTCTACTTATGGCGAAAATAATAACTGCATTAGCTGTATACGCTGTATACGTTAATTTTATATGTATTTAGTAACGAGGTAACGAGGTAGTAGTCTACAGTACCCATGGATACAGCTCTCAACTATACCCTGGAGACGAAATAATTTCTGTAAAATGCTCAACAGGATTAGTGACTATATTTTTATGCTAACAATGGATACGATACTGGTGGGCCGATTTCTAATTATCAGGACTGGCACTTTTGTGAATGGCACTCTCTGACTTCCGGTTGCCTTATGGCCAATCGGAAGTGTCGTTACACCCCTTTTAATTGACTTGACATAATTGTTCCACATTATGTTTTCGGATGGTTTAATCCGTTTTGGAGCTACGCGTGTAATAAATAGACAATCACGAACGGAATTCTCTAAGATAGAGAATGAGGGGCATTGAATAATTGGCCCTAATATAATAAATAATTCAATTTAATTTCATATATTACTAGCTGATGCCCGCGGCTCCGCCCGCGTGGAATGTCATTCCCGGTCACTTAGGGGTATGAAAAATAGATGTTGGCCGATTCTCAGACCTACTCAATATGCTCACAAAATTTCATGAGAATCGGTCAAGCCGTTTCGGAGGAGTATGGCAACGAAAACGTGTGACACGAGAATTTTATATATTAGATATTAAATACTGAATTTCTATGCTTAATCCCCAACTTACATTAATTGAAGAAAGCTATTAAATCGATTAGTGCGAGAAACGTTTTTGACAAATTGAAGTATCTTAGTAAAACAAGTATATCTACAATTTGGTGGTTTCGATAATTTCATATACAAGGTTGTGCTCGTTCAGTTTGGTGATAATGTCCGTGTTTCTGAAGGCGGCCGCTGGCGTCATCACGCCGCTGGAAACATACATCAAAGTTTCATTTGAAATACAGGGCATAAGGTGCTACAGTGCACGGCATCTAACTTGGCAAGGTTATAGAGTAGTGGGGGTAAGTTCGCGCATCGTACACTACCCCCAGTTTCCGAAAGGTTGATCAAAGCTAAAATTAACTAATCGGCTGTTAAAGGCGAATCCTCACAGAGGATCCAAAATGGATCGCCAATTCCTGCGATCCACAAACAAAACTTTTCTTGCGATCCCGCCGCGTTCCACCGACACGCTCCAACCGATCCACACTGATCTGCCTAAGTATGGTAGGTGCAGTTGAACTTTCGGTCGCTATGGAGTCACATGTGCAGCAACGACGTCGAATGGCTTACCCGGGACTCCCGGCCGTAGACAGTTGTAGAGCATCGTGTGGTTTTAGTCGGTAGGAGTCCGCCATAGCATCCATGCATCTATGTAGGATTTCCACACGTAAAAAAAAAAAAAAACGTCGAATCGCTTTGGTAGCAACAACCTACATTCTTCTTAAATATTTACGAAGCATTTATGTTCCTTGTAAATGGATTTTCATTTTGAATCTTCTGTGAGAATCCGCCTTTAACAGCCGATTAGTTAATTTTAGCGTTGATCAGCCTTTCGGAAACTGGGGGACACTTAGACAACAAAAAAGTACTCCGCTCACTCCAAAAAGTGCTCCACTCACTCCAAAAAGTGCTTCACTCGCTCCAAAAAGTGTTCCACGCGCTCCAAAAACTGCTCTGCTTACTCCAAAGAGTGCTCTGATCACTCCAAAATCTAGCCAAGTTAGATGCCGCCTACGCAGCTATCGGGGATTTCATAAAATACCATGGCATCAATTATCAACCATATGACTTGCAAATGTCGACGGTAATTTATTGGTGACTAGCTGACCCGCGCAACTTCGTTAACGTGATAAATGAAGAACCGCTCGACCGATTTTGTGCAAACTTCACATAAACCATCTACGAAGTAGTCCGAACAAAGCATTTGGTTTGGATAGGTGAGCCCGTTCTAGAGTTATAAAATTACAACGAAAAGTGGCATTGATTTTTATAGATATAGATATACATCTATACTAATATTATAAAGAGGAAAGATTAGTTTTTTTGTTTGTTTGTAACGAATAGGCTCCGGAACTACTGGACCGATTTGAAAAATTCTTTCACTGTTGGGAAGCTACACTCTTTGCAGTGAACATAGGCTATATTTTATTCCCGTATTCCCACAGGAACGGGAACTACGCGGGTGAAACCGCGTGACGTCCGCTAGCATATAAGATTTGCACGCATGTAAGAACCTTTCTAAGATGACAACAACAATGTACAGTACATACCATGTTCTAGCAAATAAAGATAATCTAATCTAGTTTTGACTCAATTTGAGGAGTATACAAGAAAAAAAATTACGTTAACAACACAAATTTTCTATCGTAACTTGTCTGCCGTTTTGTGTACTCTTAACTAACGGGCGGAGAATTGGCACAGGTATATTGCTTTTTAATCCTAATGTGTGACCAGTTGTTTCATATTTTGCTTGGATTTGGAGTCTAGGGTCCACTTTATAGGGTTACGTACCAAAAAAAACGGCAAAAATCACGTTTGTTATATGGGAGCCCCCCTTAATCATCCTTTTGTGTATGATTTGCTATAGCGGCAATAGAAATACATCATCTGTAAAAATTACAGCTTCCTAGCTATTAGGTTACGTCCGCCCAGGCAGGCGGCTTGCTTGGCGCCTAGAGCCTAGCGAGTCACCTAGCGAGTAGCTTAGTAAAACGAACATACTTGAACGTTCGCGACCGGCCGCACTGCGCGCTTGGCGCCTAGTGAGTAGCTTAGCGTGTATCCAAGTAAACGAACATGTTGGTTCTTTGTCGCCAGGCGCGAGGCATTTTGAAGAAAAAATTATACGAAATATTATGAAAAAAAAAACAAACAGCAAAGTCTTGGTATTATAATCCCATTTCAACCGTTCCATATCAACATGGCAATATAGGGCTCACCCCCTATTACGTGGGACAAAATCTCAAAGGTGAAATGTGGGCATCTAATATGCCTCTGTCTTCCCTGCGTGGATAAAAGGCGTGATCATATGTATGAACCCAATAAAGAACGGTATAGAGCTATTTTTGAAAGTGACATCTTGTCAACGTGCCGACAAGCAAATGACCCAGGCACCTAGCGACCCCCCACGCAAACCACCTTTCAGTGCGGCCACCGTGTATGCTAGCAAGTAGCCAGGATGCAAGCCACTAGGCTCTAGGCTCTAGGCGCCAAGCAAGCCGCCTGCCTGTGCGGACGTAGCCTTAGGGTTACTGAGTTACAGCCTTGTAATAGACAGCGAAGTCACATGAATAGGGTCCTGGTTTTACCCTTTAGGTACGCAACACTAAAAATTAAGGCGATCTCTCATACAACCAACGTGATTTTTATTTGACACTAGCAGACTTCCCGTGGGAATGAAATATAGCCTATGTTCACCGGAAGTGTAGCTTCCTAACAGTGAAAGAATTTTTTAAATTGGCTCAGTAGTTTCGGAGCGTGTTCAATGCAAACAAACAAACAAACATACAAACAAACAAACAATCAAATCTTTCCTCTATAATATTAGTATAGACTTTTCGGTACGTAGCACTTACTATTTTTTCACTATTCGCCTGTTGGAAACGACGTAATTTTAGTAAAAAAATATTTACTGTACTGGCGTTTTTGACATTATCCGAGGCCAAGGGACTGGGGTCTACTTCCAGCCGAGTTAGGTTTACGATATCTTAGTACACGGGGCACCTCCAGAGAACATGGACACATGACGGTTGGACAGTAGTCCAGCAAACAGAAGCACAATATAGCGTGCAGTGTGTAGTGTGTACTCACGGCGCGGCCATCTTGCTGGTGTCGGTGAGCAGCGTGACGGCGGCGCACAGTGGATCGATTCATACAAATCGGCGGACATAGGAATCTTGGAAAACTTTTTACTGATTTTACAAAAACTAATGATGCCATTGTGTTTATTTTAGTAATTGTAGTCGAAAACTATACTACACAATTTTGATTAGACTTCAATTTAAAAAAATATTCGACAAAAACTGATTTCAATGTATGGAAAAGCACATTAAAAAAGGAATAGCTTGCGATTTTCTCGTGTTTTCTGATTTTAACGCTTATAGTGACTTTTAATGGGTTGTTAGCAAAATATCTGCCAAACATTTTAGGTACCCCTAGGCACCCCTCTGGGAGCTATGTGGCAAAATATCATTTTTCTCATTTTCTTTAAGAAAATATGTCTAGTTCGTTTTTTTTACAGTTATAATTGTTGATAAACTACATTTTAGCTTAGTACAGACCTACTTACTTCAAAAATAATATGACTAGCATACGGGATCGGAAGTTTTTGAGAGATACTTATAAGCAGGCGATTATAAGTTTATCCTACTTTTTTAGCAACATTTACCTATGTATTTCATAGTTATTTACTATTAATAGTTGAAGAAAATAATGTATTAATCAAAAAAAAAACAATAACGCGTTATATAAAACATATTTCAAAGTTATAAAAATAGAAAAGCTTACTTATAAAATAAAAAGTTTTAAAATAATAGCTTAAAATAAGTAAAATATGCCATATTTTATTAATATGGAACAGAAACGATTCAATTAACATGTATGTACATTAAATTATCAAACAAAATTAGAATTACATAAACTTTAAACAAATAGTAGCTTAAAATAAACAAAAATGTATAACAAAGACAATTAATGATTCGGAGGAATTCTACGACGCATGTATGTAATTATGTATGTAAGTATTATATATTATGATTAGTGTTTTTTGCTTTTATTTTAATTTATGGTAAGATAAGTTCAATTTTTATTTATGATTGTACATTATTGTAAGTATTTTTTGCCAAGCCATTAAAGTTCTATTAAATTAAAACTATGTACATTAAATGATCAAACAAAATTAGAAATATTCTACATATGTAGACAAAAAACATCATTATCCAAAGCTTCCGTTTCTGAATCTTCTTCTGCTTGCGCAGAGACTAACAATTCAACAGTACCTATAAATTCAATTTCAGAAACTTCTAGAATTAGTAGATTTAAAGTTTTTTAAACAATGCCTTCTTTTGCTTTTTATATATCCGTGGCCGTATTTGTGCTAAAATTGGGTTGGATGAAATCAGCAAATTATTTAGAACATCTTCATTGCAAGCAATGCTATTAGTTTTACGTGAATGGTGTTCATTGTATTTTCTGAAATCCTTATTACTTGACTCAGATAACTCTTCCGAAAGAAGTCCTATCGGAACTATAGATAAATGTTGAATAATTAACGGCCCGTGAAATAATAACTTATCACTACTTGATGTCATGTAGTATACCAGGGTGGCAGAGCTTTACATAGAATTGTACCCTTGGTACTTCATGCCATCAAGTATTCATAAGTTATTTTATTAGTTACTAATTCTAGAAGTTTCTGAAATTGAATACATAGATACTGATGAATAATTAGGCTCTGCACAAGCAGAAGAATATTCAGAAACGGAAGCTTCGGATAATGATTTTTTTGTCTACATTTTTCTAATTTTTTTTTATTATTTAATGTACATACATGTTAATTGAATCGTTTCTGTTCCAGATGTTTATTTATTTTAAGCTAATATTTTACCACTTTTTATTTTATAAGTAAGTTTTTGTATAACGCGTTATTGTTTTATTTGATTAATACATTATTTTCAACAAATAGTAATGGAAAATCACTATACAATACATAAATGTTGCTAAAAAAGTAGGATAAACTTATAGTCGCCTGCTTATAAGTATCTCTCAAAAACTCCCGATCCCGTATGCTAGTCATATTATTTTTGATGTGGGTAGGTCAGTACTAAGCTAAAATGTAGTTTATCAACAATTATAATTATAAAAAAAACGAACAAGACATATTTTCTTTAAGAAAATGAGAAAAATGATATTTTGTCATATAGCTCCCAGAGGGGTGCCTAGGGGTACCTAAAATGTTTGGCAGATATTTTGCTAATAACCCATTCAAAGTCACTATAGGCGTTAAAATAAGAAAACACGAGAAAATCGCAAGCCATCCCCTTTTTAATGTGCTTTTCCATACATTGAAATCAGTTTTTGTCGAATATTTTTTAAAATTGAAGTCTAATCAAAATTGTGTAATATTGTTTTCTACTACAATTACTAAGATAAACACATTGGCATCATTAGTTTTTCTAAAATCAGTAAAAAGTGTTTCAAGATTCCTATGTCCGCCGATTTGTATGAATCGATCCACTGTGCGGCGGCGAGGAGCGCCGCGCACGTGGCGCCGTACCCGGGGTTCACGCCCGACACCTGCATGTGTAGTGTGTAGTGTGTAGTGTGTACTCACGGCGCGGCCATCTTGCCGGTGTCGGTGAGCAGCGTGACGGCGGCGGCGAGGAGCGCCGCGCACGTGGCGCCGTACCCGGGGTTCACGCCCGACACCTGCATGTGTAGTGTGTAGTGTGTAGTGTGTACTCACGGCGCGGCCATCTTGCCGGTGTCGGTGAGCAGCGTGACGGCGGCGGCGAGGAGCGCCGCGCACGTGGCGCCGTACCCGGGGTTCACGCCCGACACCTGCATGTGTAGTGTGTAGTGTGTAGTGTGTACTCACGGCGCGGCCATCTTGCCGGTGTCGGTGAGCAGCGTGACGGCGGCGGCGAGGAGCGCCGCGCACGTGGCGCCGTACCCGGGGTTCACGCCCGACACCTGCATGTGTAGTGTGTAGTGTGTAGTGTGTACTCACGGCGCGGCCATCTTGCCGGTGTCGGTGAGCAGCGTGACGGCGGCGGCGAGGAGCGCCGCGCACGTGGCGCCGTACCCGGGGTTCACGCCCGACACCTGCATGTGTAGTGTGTAGTGTGTAGTGTGTACTCACGGCGCGGCCATCTTGCCGGTGTCGGTGAGCAGCGTGACGGCGGCGGCGAGGAGCGCCGCGCACGTGGCGCCGTACCCGGGGTTCACGCCCGACACCTGCATGTGTAGTGTGTAGTGTGTAGTGTGTACTCACGGCGCGGCCATCTTGCCGGTGTCGGTGAGCAGCGTGACGGCGGCGGCGAGGAGCGCCGCGCACGTGGCGCCGTACCCGGGGTTCACGCCCGACACCTGCATGTGTAGTGTGTAGTGTGTAGTGTGTACTCACGGCGCGGCCATCTTGCCGGTGTCGGTGAGCAGCGTGACGGCGGCGGCGAGGAGCGCCGCGCACGTGGCGCCGTACCCGGGGTTCACGCCCGACACCTGCATGTGTAGTGTGTAGTGTGTAGTGTGTACTCACGGCGCGGCCATCTTGCCGGTGTCGGTGAGCAGCGTGACGGCGGCGGCGAGGAGCGCCGCGCACGTGGCGCCGTACCCGGGGTTCACGCCCGACACCTGCATGTGTAGTGTGTAGTGTGTAGTGTGTACTCACGGCGCGGCCATCTTGCCGGTGTCGGTGAGCAGCGTGACGGCGGCGGCGAGGAGCGCCGCGCACGTGGCGCCGTACCCGGGGTTCACGCCCGACACCTGCATGTGTAGTGTGTAGTGTGTAGTGTGTACTCACGGCGCGGCCATCTTGCCGGTGTCGGTGAGCAGCGTGACGGCGGCGGCGAGGAGCGCCGCGCACGTGGCGCCGTACCCGGGGTTCACGCCCGACACCTGCATGTGTAGTGTGTAGTGTGTAGTGTGTACTCACGGCGCGGCCATCTTGCCGGTGTCGGTGAGCAGCGTGACGGCGGCGGCGAGGAGCGCCGCGCACGTGGCGCCGTACCCGGGGTTCACGCCCGACACCTGCATGTGTAGTGTGTAGTGTGTAGTGTGTACTCACGGCGCGGCCATCTTGCCGGTGTCGGTGAGCAGCGTGACGGCGGCGGCGAGGAGCGCCGCGCACGTGGCGCCGTACCCGGGGTTCACGCCCGACACCTGCATGTGTAGTGTGTAGTGTGTAGTGTGTACTCACGGCGCGGCCATCTTGCCGGTGTCGGTGAGCAGCGTGACGGCGGCGGCGAGGAGCGCCGCGCACGTGGCGCCGTACCCGGGGTTCACGCCCGACACCTGCATGTGTAGTGTGTAGTGTGTAGTGTGTACTCACGGCGCGGCCATCTTGCCGGTGTCGGTGAGCAGCGTGACGGCGGCGGCGAGGAGCGCCGCGCACGTGGCGCCGTACCCGGGGTTCACGCCCGACACCTGCGCCGGGGGGAAACATTATATAACAGTGTTACATACAGATAGACAACTCCCTGCCCCCACTGAGCAAACTTCCCCACCCCCGCCACACGCGTCATATACTTGAAGGGTATTTTGACGAAACATTTTCTTAACCTTAGTGGCCACACACATATTCAAGCTCAGTGCAAACATAAAGTGTTTCAGTGTAGGGTTCAGCCTGCAGAGAGCCTACAACCCGGGCATGAACTGAAATGGACCACCTGGAAGTCCCTAAACAGGTTGAGGTCCCAGGTCGGCTGCTGTAGGGCAAACCGGGTAAGATGGGTTACCTGGACCCGGGGGACGGGGGACGGGGGACGGGGGACGGGGGCTGTGACTGTGGTGCACTCCTGCAGTCGGTGGACCACTACTGTCGTGTTCGCTGTGCCCTTACATCTGCACAATTGGTGATCTAAACCAAGCGACGCCGACGGAACGTGCTGTCCATCCGGCCGAGTTTTGAGCTGAGCTTATTTAGCTATTTTACATTTTTTTTATTATCGCCATTGACACGAAGAAGAAGCGTAGGTGACAGTATTGATGATGATGATAGATGTCTGAATATGTGGATGTTTGTTACACTTTCACGCTCCTAAAGCAGAACAAATCTAGCTAAATTTGGTACACGGATAGATTATACTCTCAAATAACACATAGGCTATAAGTTCCCATAAGAACGTAAGAGGAAATAAAATTCAACGCGGGCGAAGCCTTCCGTTCCGGAATTCTTCCGTTTTATTCCCTCTTTCGTTTTATTCCCGCTTCCGAATTTTTCGTCAACTACTATTTTTATAATTTTAAGCTTGATGTTAAGTAGTATTATAGTACTAGTAATTTCACTGAATATTTTATTATACGTGTCCACCAAACAGTGCAATGGAAAACAAAATGTGAAAGTTTCTGACGGTTTTTTTATGAATATTGAGTATGACATCATCTACCTTTTATTAGGAAGTTTTTTTAGTAACAGCGCATCTCACCGTTTGCATTCCCGTGGGAAATACGGGAATAAAGTATAGCCTATTTTACTCGATAATAATGTAAATTAATAATGGTAAAAAAAAACAAATTGAAACCGATCTAGTAGTTTTGAGTATATTCGTTACATACTAAAATGACAGTTCTGATGATAAATTTTAATCCGTATTTAAATATTATGATCAGTTAGCATACTCATTGCTTTCAAAAATAATCTTAAAGTTCTGATGATAATACCCAAGACACAGAGCATCGCGCGCCTCTACAGAGGGAGGGGCCAAAGCTTTCAAACCCCCTCTGGCAATAATGTGACACATAATGTGACATATCGACGACAAAAAGTGCCCAGTTCCATACAAACTGAAGGAAGATTTCCCCCCGCCACCCGCAAAATATGACAGAAAATTTTGTACCGAGCAATCGTTCTATGCCGTCTCCCCTCAGACAGTTCGCGTTGCTCTATGTACCCAAGACGCCCAAAGGCGTCATCCGCATCATATTGACATTTTATTTACGTCGATAGGCGTCCACCACAACGAATGGGTTAAATCAAATAATTAATGTTGTAAAACTGAGAAAGGCGCAATCTAATATTGTTTTACCAGAATCTATAGATAAATTCGTATCGTAACTCGTGTTGTCTGTGAGCAGCTACGTCTCCCGACCCCCCGCGCGCACCATGGGAGGGACGCGTATGAATTTACCAAATTATAGTAATCGATTTTTTTATTCAAACCCACAAACCTTAGCAACGACTTTCTTATTAGGCTTGGAATTATCGACATCGGTTCCCTCATCCCAGCCTTCTCCGACCAGCTCGAAAGTGAACTTATGACTGTTCATCACAACATCTGTGGGCCCTTCCCTTGACACTATTCCGAAAGAAAACAACTTCGGATATTTCAACAACAAATTCCTGGTTATCGAAAACTTTGCGAACACAAAGAGTAAGACCGCAGCCATCATCGTCAGTACAGTTTTGATCAGCGAGCCAGATTTGAAGTAAGCTTTGAATTGCACCGGGCGTTGCTTGTCCTTTTCGTAGAAATATCTCTGAGAGCGGTACACTACTGATTCGTCTGCGCCCAGGAATGGTAGGTAGTATTTGCCTTTGCCGTCTTTTTTGTGCAGTAATCTGAAAAAAAATTACATTGAATTACATACTTGTTGGTACAAAAATGATGCAGACAGCGCAGCAAATTAGATTGTCGAAAGAGTAACAAAATGTAAACATTAAACGGGGGAAAATTATGAAAATCGATTAATTAATAATAATAATAATATAATAAATAAATTTTATTTTTCTCATCACAGTAGTTTCTTATTTGTAAACAATGTAGTTATAGTTTGTACAATAAAATTAACATTGTGAGAGACTGGTGCTGAGGTAGGTATGAGCCTGCGCACAACCTGTATCACTGGTCACCAGGACCCTCCCGCAGATAACCTGAGTACTTTATTATATACATGTTATAATGATACCTACTATTTTCGAAAAACAACATTCTTTTGATGCAATGTGAACATTTATGAGAAACCAGAAGAAGAATAAAGAACAAATTTTATGTGAGCGTGCGTACGCGTGTTGTGTGTGTGTGTGTTTGCCTGTATCTGTATGTGTATAATGTGGGTCTGTGTGTAGATGCAAGCCAATTTAGTCCGACAGCAGTTTCCTCGTTAGATTTTTTTTTTTTTTTTTTTTTTTAATAAGTATATGGTTATTTAAGGGTCATCTATTAATTACATCACCCATAAAGATGGAAGTGGACATTTAAACTCTAATACATACATATACCTATCATTTTTACAACTAAATACAAAATTAAATTATCTTATGTATAAAAAAAATATCTGCAAAAAAAACAGTAAACTTATGAACACAAGATTTAAGTTGTTTTTGTTTTAATTTAACAATTTTAACATAAACGGATAAAAGATATGACGTTACATAAAAGTTGTAACAATGATACCCACCCTATCATTGTTACAACTTTTAGTTCATCAGACCCCTACCCAGGGGTTGATGGTTAAACAGACATGAGTCATTTCGTACGATGTAGGTAATTTACGGACGGTTGACAAACAGAAAACTGTTTGTCAATGGCGTCAATATTATACATCTTATCTAACGTGACCATATTTTATTTTTGCTAAAAGCGGGACACTTCAATCAATTCCGTAACAAGGAGATACTCGGCGTACTCGGGATTTCAGATCCTAGGCAGATGGAAGGGCAACGTGTGGTTTCAGTTACCTACTAAGAGCAAAACACAAAAAAAAACAGGTGTCTCTAACGTTTATGCAAATTATATCAGCTTGCTGGAAATTTATACAACGCGAAAATAAACCGGACAATAATAAACAATTATTATTGTCTATTTGATGAAGGTTATGAGGCAGTATTTTTCTGTTTGTTAACTGAAGAGACTTTTTTTAAAATGTCAGGTGTAATAATTCGGTAGGTACTAATAAAGTTCGTTACAAAATCAATCTAGCAGAATTGTTCTGTTCTCGAAATCGGGACTGTCTATGCTCTCAATGGGGACAGCGGGACACAGAGCCTGCAAGCGGGACTATCCCACGCAAAGCTGGACGTGTGGTCACGTTAATCTTATCACAACTCTATTGTACAGTATAATTTTCAATGTAATAGCAACAACACATATAAAGTAAAGGATCAGCAATACAAATACTTACACTCGATTCAGCCTGGGCTTGAAGGAGGGCAGCTTGGCGGGGTACAGCTGCCGCCGCAGCGGCGCCAGCTCGCTGCTGTGCTGGATGCTGCGGGGGGGGGGGGGGGGCAGTCAGTACCGGCACTAGTTAGATAGTACAGATGGAAATCTATATACTAAATTCGCTGAGGCTATGCACACATAGACACCGCTCACAGCGTTCACAGACATGAGGTCTAACATTTTCATAGTAGTTTTTGATACTGATTTGAGTGTGCGTAGCAGAGGGTAGGTGGGAAAAATTACATACATGAGGTTTCCATCTGTACTATCTATAATTTGTGGTACCGGGGAACAGTAGCTTACAGTGCAGCAGTGATAGAGGACGGGAGATGAACCCATCACACACTCCACCCGTCAATACCAACGCACATCATCCCCACTTCACATGTAGAGAAGGTACCAGGTTACAACCTTTTTTTTTTGATTATATTTCAGCACTTGGTAAAAGTAATAAATATACATCTCTGTGCAAAGTTTCATGTTTCTAGGACGGATATGACGAAACTATAGGGTTTCGGAACTTGAAATATGTTGTATCATTTATTGTTTTAAGAGATGGGGTTAGTGGCGTCAATAACACGGTGTAGAATTCGTTTAGGCACGGTTTAGTAGCTCAGTTCTTAGAGCGTTGCCTTGCTTTAGGCAAAAGTGGCGTGTTCATGTCCTGTCTGAACCAAGTCGTTTACCACTTTATAAAATGTACATGAGAAAACATAGCATAGTAATTGTTTAAATGTTATTTCCCAAACGTACCCGTTGACGAGCGACTCCCAGGTGCCGTAGTTGACGGACCCGCGGCCCTCCGCTTTGGCCATGGCCTCGGGCGGAGTGTACGAGCTCAGGTACGCGCGCACCGAGTTCAGTGTACCTGTGGAGTACAATACCATTTGTATTGCAATTTAATGTCATAATGTATATGCGTCGTGTAAACTATAGCTTGGCAAATTCGTGCGCGACCCTCCTATGGTCTGCTCGCGACTGTGGGAGACGTCAGCGGTGGTGAGGAACTTGTGTGCGGGATGGGGTAACTAGACGACTACGTCATCGCTTCAGACAGTCCGTTCATGGTGCTTTAATTTAGAACAAAATGTTTCGTACTATTAGCCAACAAGTTATGTATGTATCGAAAACCCGATCAGGATTGAACCTTTCCAACCGATGTTACCGAAAGTTTTAGTCAATAACTATCGGTAGCATTATTATATGACAGAGTTGACAGCTAGTTCTTTGTGGTTATCGAATTTCTCAATAACGTCATCTGGCAGTGACATGTGACAAAACAACCCTTTAAAGAGTAGTTGTAAAATTGTATGGAACGGTATAAAAGCTGATGTCTATCGGCGTGATAATTTTTGGTCGACGTTTTCCGATTAATGTAAATTGGACATTTTTGGAACAGCTATTTTCAGGGAATTTATACTTTTGATATCACGTGGTTTTCACCCGCGTACGCAGTTTAAGTTTGCATGGGAATAGAGAAATGAAATGAGCCTATTTTACTTGCTAATAATGTATCTTTTTAAAGACAAAGTACATTTTAATCGGTCCAGGAGTTTTGAGTATATTCATTAAATACAAAAAAAAACAAATCATCAGTCATTATTATAATATCATGGATTAGTCAAGTTCTGATGATAATATCAATGACGGCTATAGGCGTCAGCCGCTTCAGGTTGACATTATATTTATGTCGATGGGCGTCCATGCAACGAATAGGTTAAATCAAATAATTCGTTATGTAAAACTGAGAAAGGCGACATCTAATATTGTGTTACTAGAATCTACAGATAAATTCGTATCGTAACTCCGCGCTGTCTATGAGCAACCACGTCTCCCGATCCCCTTCGCGCACCATGGGAGGGGCGGGCACGAATTTCCCAAGCTATAGCTTTTACGGCTTTGACTGCGTGAAATCAGTTAAAAAAAATCCTACCCTTACCCTCTCTTCAGAATACGACGATTCCACTTGGAGATAATCTGGATATCCTTGGCATAGACGTCCGGCCCGAGCTCAATCACAAATACTATATTGAGCGATGTATTGGGCTAGCCTAGAGAAAACTAGGAGTCCTAAACAAGGTGAAGCGGTTCTTTACACCAAACCAGAGGTGTCTGCTGTACAAGACGCAGATACGTTCTTGCGTCGAATACTGCTCTCACCTTTGGGACGACTCCGCGAGGTACTTGCTTGACGCGCTGGACTCTATGCAGCGGCGAGCTATTCGCATTATCAACTGCCCTGAGGTAACGGAAAGTCTGGAGTCATTGGCGCAGCGAAGAACTATTGCATCTTTGGCTGCTTTGTACCGTATCTATCACGGTGAGTGTTCTGAAGAACTCTTCAACCTAATCCCACCCTCTCCTTTCCGATCCCGAACAACGCGTGCTGGACAGAGGTGCCACTCTTGCACAGTGGAGAGAATCTTTGCTAGAACTGAACGATTCAAAAGATCGTTTCTCTGTCGAACCATAAAAATCTGGAACGACCTGCCATCGCACGTGTTTCCCTCCTCCTAATCTTGGGTTCTTCAAGCAGAGCGTGAAGAGGCGATGTGCCTCTTATAGGGCCGCCAAGTTGAGGGCCGCTTTCTATAGTCTTACAAACTGGGACGGGGGCCCCAATCGCTAGATGTCGCTGTGTCTTTCTATCAGGCGGCGGCGGCAACATTTTGGCGAGCTAAATATATAAAAAAAAACAGATTGAACCAAATTTTGTACAGAGATAGATATTGTCTGGAATGACACTTGGCTGCTTTCTATAAAACGAGAAGTGCTTCTGCAGGAACACCACGCCCAGGTCGCAGGGGATGCTGTCGAAGCCCCACGCGCCCACCACGAACACGCTGCCACTGTGCTATATGTACTATGGCCACACTCAGTAACGCTGCTTACCCGAGAAGTGCTTCTGCAGGAACACCACGCCCAGGTCGCAGGGGATGCTGTCGAAGCCGCACGCGCTCACCACGAACACGCCCGCGTCACGCGCCGCCGCGCCGTAGCGCAGCTCCATCAGCTCCATGAACTGCAACGGGCGGGCAACACCTTGTTGAATTTGCTCCAGTAGCTATCACTATTGATGTTATATTGAACTGACACTATTGAAGTCTTATCACTTAGATGTTGTGCGTATATCCGCACGCACTAGTCCAACCATGGATCCTTATAGGCTTGTCTGCCCGATTTAACGATGTTTCGTAGCCACTTCTGGTTTAGGAATTCGATTAAAGAAAGTGGGTCTAATTCAATCTTTAGCTTGGCAAATTCGTACGTATCCCTCCCATGGTCTGCGGGTGACGGAGGTGGCGTTAGCGGTGGTGAGGAACTTATGTGCGGGACGAGGTAACTAGGAGCTACGTCATCGGTTCAGACAGTCGGTTTATGGCGCTTTAAATCAGTACGGCGAAGAACGTAGGATACAGGGCTAAACTCATTGGTACAGTGCTCAGATAGGGAGCATCAGCGTCAGGCCCTCGTGGCAATACTAGAGGCGGACATTCACACGCTGAAGACCTCAGTGCCAACCAAAATGTCCAGCAGGAGTAAATGCGACGCTGCCGCTTGTTTCTACGAGCAGGTCATGTTAGTGAGTGAGGTGGCAGGGTGAAAGCGGGAGAGAACTCCTGAGTTACACAGTCTGTGGAGAAGGCGCCGCAGGGTTGTCTTCACCCAAGACTGTAGGTCTCCATGACCGGGGCCAGAAGACGTTGGGAATGCTGCTGGCAGTCCAAGCAGAAGCAGGCCCAAGACGGTGGCATGACGTAAGAGGTTCATGCACACCTCATGCCCTAAATATCAGGATAACACCGGAACCAAACCCAAAGACGCGGGAGAGAACCCCCATGCGAGATAATTATTATAATAACGCGGGACACCCTTCGTAGCTAGTAAGCATCTCTCCATGACCATCTGACCGCCTCGATTGTGCCGATTGCCCCTCTTGCTTGCTCAGGTCGCACCTTTCAGGTCTCTTTGGTTTCCTGGTGGAGCTGGGACCGCCGAGCCTCGATTTCTCAAGAAGGAGGCATATGACCCCACTTCAGCGTCATTTAAACAATGACGCTGACACGCTTCTGGGAAGTCCATTGTGATCCCAGGAGTTCCCAGGCGGTTCAGTAGTTTAGGTAAGGGTATATAATTTGTCCTGGAGTCAATAATGCAAGTATCACTGAGTATTTTGCTTTTATTTTAATTTCACAATATTAACTTATATCTAACTTAACAACTAGGTACTCATCCGGATTCTGGGACTTCCTTCCTCCAGGATTTGAAAAATATGCAATATGGCTCTACGCCTATATTTTCAACAAATAGTTGCTTACGGGTATAAGCAGGGGTTTTTTAACTTAAAACTTGGAAGCTCATTCTGAAAAGAACAAACAATATATTTTATATACACCCTCTTCAACCATAGATTTCCCTAAACTTTCCCTTACTATTATTTTTAACCCCATTTTAAAACATTTAATATACAAAGAACATTACCCTCTTTTCTAAATTTCACAAACGCCTGCCTGATAAAATAAATTTACTTAAAATATACTTTTTTACATAAAAATTACCCACAATTAATTTACTTAATAAATTTTATGACGTTGATGCTTACCAGAGCTTCCGTTTTCACATATAAAAATTTAGTTAAATACTTGGGCTATTAAGCCACTCACTGATTATTTCAGTGGAAATATATTTTATAGAATAATTTACTTTGATGTAAAATTTCTTCGACAGTATGAAGTAAAATAAATTAATTTTAGTTAGTTCCTGATTTCCTTTTTACCATTGCGCACGCCTATATATAGCTTACATCCCACCATATCTCCTTCCATCAACTATCCCTACTTTGACACTATTAAGGACACACCCATTATACCGACCTAAGTATAACCATTATACCTACGCTTAATAGCGCCTAATAAACTAATATAGCAAATCCATGATTTACGCCACAATATCCCCTCCCCAAGAGAAAATTTTGTCCCTATAGACAAAATTTAAGAACACTAATTCAATTTAAAAAGATTGAATTAGTATTTAACAATCAATCTATAACAACTGTATTACTTAGATAATGTCTCCCAAAAATAAATAATTTAAATATTCAAATAGAGTAACTCTGATGGTGTTCACAAGATAGATAGAAGAAAAGACGTATTTAAGGCTTAATATTAAGAAATCCAGGTAATACGAACCGCCTGAATGTAATATAGAATATGGCTTAAATTGAAGACTGAGATTTCTATAACCGTCTCAGAGAAGAAAATTTATATAACAACATATACAACGATGTAATAACATTGTATATGTCTATATAACTGAATGCAATATATTTGCATATGATAAGCAAGCCTTTAAGAGCTTCCTATAGTACCACGTAAATCTGCGAGGGCAAGCTTACCGCTTCCGAGTGGCAGTATTTACTACAAAAAACCAAGAAACAGAAATATAGCACTGAATACACCTACAGAATCATCCTACCAGAATTCTAACCAAAATATACAAACAACCCAGAAAAAAAAATCACCTTTACCAACCTTAACATTTCACTGAAATCCAAATCCAATATGTAATAACGTTTTCAAAACGTATGCATCACTATTAACATAATGCATGTGCATAAAACTTTCATAACTTTGTAATTCTTAATACTTTGTAATTTCATAAACTCACGGCACGTACACAACTTTCACTTAACATGACAATGAAATCACAATGTGACCTCAAGCTTAACAATATTTCGAGGTACCCTCATAAATTTTCACAATTATTCATAAGGTCTCTTACACACTGACTTAAATTTCTCGTGTATGTTTGACTGTCCGCGACAACATCCTAAAGTAATTTAACGTTCATTTTTAAATAACTGACCTGACATTGTTATTCTTGTCTTACTTACTTTAATTTAACTTGATAAAACTTAAAAAAAACAAAATGACGTTAATTTTGCTTTCAAGAATAGGTAAAAAAAAATTTTTTTTTTTTTTTTTAGCGATTCAGTTTATTTGTATGCAAAGTTACTTACTGACTATTTCAACTTTCATCATTCACCAGACTCACCCATTCCTTTGAATAATGTGCCTTTCATACCGTCATATTCATCCCTTTCATACATCCATACATCTCATACATTTCCCGCTCATAAAACACTCATGCACACTTGTGTCATCAATACAATCACATGATGACGCAATTCTTATATACAAGAGAATTTAGCTTAAATTTTACACTAAATCTCAACATTATTCATTAAAACCGTATCCTGTCCTTACACTTGTGGAATTATGTGATGAAATGCAGTCTGTAAGAAGCCTAAACGATACTCAAATGATATTGACAACTACCCATACTTATGAGAAAAATAAAATGATACTACAATTTATATTGAATCTATTTTTAGCTACAAGGTTAAATTATTGAATTACTTTATGAAGATTATAATTAATTATTTAGTTTAAATATTCGTATTGCTAACTAGTATATAGCATTATAGGATTGATGTAATGATGAAATTTTGTTACCTACCCCAAAATTTTTTTTTATATTACTAAGGTGGCTATCGATATAGGAAATATATAACTTTATGAAGGTGGCAGACAAACATATGGCCCACCAGAAGGACTGGCGGTTACCGCAGCCTATGAACGTTTGCCTCACCATAGGCGACAAACTCATGCTGCCTCCCCTGTAAAACCCTTTTACGACCCTTTCTAAAGAACCCCATACTATTTTTGTAGAAACCGGCTCATAACCGCTAATAACTACTTCATAAGTTAATTCATTTTTATTGAGCAAGAAATACCTAATTTTATTACTATCCATATTAAACGGCTCTGGTAAGCACCGAATCACTCACAATTTTTAAGACACAAATCACTTTTCTATTCACATAGAACTACAATATCATTCAGATTTTCCTGAAACAATACACAAATTATACAAAACAAAACCTACCGTGAATGGTTTGCATTCATGTATCTTTAAAACATCAACAACAATTTTACTTCTAACAAGAAGGTTCGTAACAATTTTATTAATGTGGGTATATTTTTTGCGTTAAATTTATTACAAGGAATTGTCAAAAACAATGAGGGTAGAATTTTTTCCTTACGATGAACAATACAAAATATGAATATGATTATAAGCCAACAATATAATAAAAGATATACTACTATTACAGTTTGAAATAAAATATATTATTATTATTACATATTTTCCTTCCGTTTATATTATGTTCTTGGTGTACAATAAAGTACATAATAAATAATAAAATAATAAATAAATAAATAAAATAACTGTAATTAAATTTGGGGACAAGCTACGTTAATAAAAATGATGTTGAGAATTTTCCAATTTCGGAATACCCGTTTAGCCAAAAAAAATTATGTAAAATGCAAAATAAAATGATCAAATTTCGGACATCCAGACTAGCATAGGCCAAGGGCGTCTAATCCTTGAAGTAGCACGAATTTCGGGGGAGGCTACCTGCTAGCGGGACACACCTTATAATAAAAATATTAATTATATAGAAGTCACTAGACCCAGCAAATCAGTAATACCCAAATAAGTTATTAACTCCAGGACAATTAAATCTGTTCGGGCGCCATGACACGCTTCTGGGAAGTCCATTGTGATCCCAGGAGTTCCCAGGCGGTTCAGTAGTTTAGGTAAGGGTATATAATTTGTCCTGGAGTCAATAATGCAAGTATCACTGAGTATTTTGCTTTTATTTTAATTTCACAATATTAACTTATATCTAACTTAACAACTAGGTACTCATCCGGATTCTGGGACTTCCTTCCTCCAGGATTTGAAAAATATGCAATATGGCTCTACGCCTATATTTTCAACAAATAGTTGCTTACGGGTATGAGCAGGGGTTTTTTAACTTAAAACTTGGAAGCTCATTCTGAAAAGAACAAACAATATATTTTATATACACCCTCTTCAACCATAGATTTCCCTAAACTTTCCCTTACTATTATTTTTAACCCCATTTTAAAACATTTAATATACAAAGAACATTACCCCCTTTTCTAAATTTCACAAACGCCTGCCTGATAAAATAAATTTACTTAAAATATACTTTTTTACATAAAAATTACCCACAATTAATTTACTTAATAAATTTTATGACGTTGATGCTTACCAGAGCTTCCGTTTTCACATATAAAAATTTAGTTAAATACTTGGGCTATTAAGCCACTCACTGATTATTTCAGTGGAAATATATTTTATAGAATAATTTACTTTGATGTAAAATTTCTTCGACAGTATGAAGTAAAATAAATTAATTTTAGTTAGTTCCTGATTTCCTTTTTACCATTGCGCACGCCTATATATAGCTTACATCCCACCATATCTCCTTCCATCAACTATCCCTACTTTGACACTATTAAGGACACACCCATTATACCGACCTAAGTATAACCATTATACCTACGCTTAATAGCGCCTAATAAACTAATATAGCAAATCCATGATTTACGCCACAACGCAAGGACCCTCGTTTCCAGGTCTCATGGAGGGGTCCCAGCTAGGAGAAATGCCGACTCAACTGAGATCGTGCGGTATCTCATCTCATCCTGACGGCCATCGCCTTCTGCGGGTTAAGCAGTCTAGCCGCACTGCTGGCTGTCAGGGTTTGCAACCATATGGGAGCCCCGTATAGGGCCTTTCTCCGCACGATCCCAAAGTACAGTCTTCTGCAGGAAGTGTTGGGTCTCTTGATGTTGGGCAGCAACCGCGAGAGTGCGGGTGATGCCCCCTTTAGTTTAAGAAACAAACTTCGGAAGTGGTATCCGAAGTTCCCCCGGCTATTAAGTAAGAGCCCCAGATACGTCATCGAGGGCTCGATGCCGATGCTGACGCTCCCTACGTGTAAGTTGGATTCCGCAGGTGGCCCCTTCCAAGGTCCGTGAGATCACAGGTCCTCGAATTTGTGAAGGGCGACCCCAAGACCCAGCCCCCTTATTAAACTAACGACTTGAGCAACACCTGCCGTGGCCTATAGGGCCGCCACAACAAAAAAGGCAGCTTGAAAAATTTCAACAGCAAGCACTCACAACCTGCGCCTGTTCATCTCAACACGGCAATACGGCTCACCACCTATTACGTGAGACAAATTCTAAAAAAGGTGAAACGTTGGCATGTAATATGCCCCTGCCTACCCCTTCGGGGATAAAGGCGTGACCATATGTATGTATGTAAAATCTGTAAAAAAAAACCACACAACAAAGTAACGTAATTTCTGTAACGGAACCCTCTGTGCGCGAAACCGACTCACACTTGGCTAGTTTTTTTTTTCAATATGAACATGTGAGTTTCGGTTTCGGTTTCGGCCGAAACTGACCCTGAGGCCGAAAGTTCGGTTTCGGTTTCGATTTCGGCTGAAAAACCAGTTTCGGTCGGACACTAATTGACGTGAATAATTTACATGGACGATTTCGGCGGTGTAATAGTTATAACGTGAAAAGATTTCAACCCACGAGATGCCATTAAAAAAGTTGTCAGTTGATATTTCGTATTATCCTATAAAATTCAATTTTAATGGCATTTCAAGTCAAGGTCGAAGAAACAGTTGTTCAATAGAATTAATTTTTTCGGATTTTTCATTTCTTTATCATTATTTTAAACAATATTAAGCATAGCGGAACCTACAAATTATTCGGAAAACTTATACGAACATATAACAAGGATAAATTCAAGGTGTAAAATTATGCCAGATATAGGACCCGAGTTTTACTCCGAGTTTGGTCAAATCCAGCCTCAATGTAGTAGTAAAATTATAAGGAACGGTAAAAGGGCTCAAAGTTAATTTAGTAACAGCGCACCTCATGTGATTTGCGTTCCCGTGGGATTATAGCCCATTTTACTCGCTAAAATGTAAATTTATATGTGAAATGCAAATGTACCTATATGAAGAGTTTTCTATTCTATTCTATTTAGGTACAACCGTACATAGGCAAAAAAAATTGAAACCGATTTAGTAGTTTTTTGTACATTCATTTAAATACAAAAAAATACAAATCTTCCCTCTTTATATCTAGTATAGATTAGTCAAGTTCTGATGATAATATCAATGACGTCCATGAGCGTCATCCGCATCAGATAGTAACGTCAATAGGCGCCCAATGCAACGAATGGGTTAAATCAACTAATTAGTTTTGTAAAACTAAGAAAGGCGCCATCTACTATTGTATTACCAGAATCTACAGATAAATTCGTAACTCGTGTTGTCTGTGAACAGCTATGTCTCCCGATCCCCGCGCGCACTATGGGAGGGTTGCGTACGAATTTGCCAAGTAGCCTACTGATACATTTGTATAACAAGTGGGTCATACTTATATAAGATACCAGCGGACGTCCCGTGAGAATACGGGAAGAAAATATAACCTATGTTCCCCGGGAAGAGTGTACCTTCCCAACAGTGAAAGAATTTTTCAAATCGATCCAATAGTTTCGGAGCCTATTCGATGCAAAGAAACAATTAAATCATTATAGGCTAAACACAAGTGTCACATAATTACAGCATAGTTTCGCTAATGCAAGTAATCAGGAGTGGAAACAGCTTTGAGCCCGTCTCCGATCCGAGTTTATTTGAAATCCCTTATGCTTGACGAGACTTAAACCTAGACTAAAACCTCGCATAGAAATCTTCGACAGGATTGAAACAGTCGAAAATCTTTATGCCGCGTTCGTCCAGGTTTCCATTTTTTTTAACGTGAGGGAAATTCGTCATGGATGCTATGCCGGACTCCATCCGACTAAAAACCTTACGTAACGCCCAACAGCCTCTGGTTAAGGGCCCCGGGTAAGCCCTCTGAAGGACATCCCAGGACTAGGAGGTTTCCATAATAAATGAATGCATATTGCATCAGCAAGGAGTCCTCACTCCTATTTGAATTTATATTTCAATGTAATCTTGTTCTATTGTAGATAACTTAAGCGAAGTAGCTCATTACAATAAATAAACTGTATCTAAGTTTTATTACAGTGTCTTTATTTAGTTTCAAGTACATCCAGTTTTTTTTTAAATAATGGTCTTTGATCACTCGGCGTCACACCTCACAAACAATGGATGCGATGATCGTTAATCAACGACCATTAATACAATTTTTATTATATTAATGGTCGTTATATATATAAAAATGTCTTTTTTAGGGATCCGTACCCAAAGGTTAAAAACAGGACCCTATTCATGTAACTTCGCTGTCTGTCTGTCCGTGATGAGGCTGTATCTCAGGAATCGTAATAGCTAAGCTGAAATAATATTTTCACAGATCATGTATTTCTATTGCCGCTCACAAATACTCAAATCAGAAAAGGAGGGGGGAGGGTATTAAGGAGTGCTCCCACACCACAATTGATTTTTGCCGTTTTTGGTACGGAACCGTCTGTGCGCGTGTCCACCCACACTTGACAGGTTTATTTTTTAATCAATACATACATACATATACATACATATGGTCACGCCTTTATCCCCGAAGGGGTAGGCAGAGGCATATTATATGCCCACATTTCATCTATACTAATATTATAAAGAGGTAAAGTTTGTGTGTTTGTATATTTGTTAAATTGTAAGGGGTAATCTCGGGATCTACTGAACCGATTTTAAAAATTCTTTCACCAATAGAAAGCTACGTTTATGTGGAGTGTCATAGGCTATATAGCATCACGCTACAACGAATAGGAGCGGAGCAGTAATAGTAAATGTTTCAAAAACGGGGGAAAGTTATTCCTTTTGAGAGCTTCGTTGCGTGTGCTGCGTGACTAATATTGTTTAACCGATTTCAAACAAGGAGGAGGTTACTCAATTCAACCGTTTTTTTTTTATGTTTGTTCGCGCAGAACTCCGTCGTTTATGGACCGATTTAGAAATTTTTTTTTCGTTCGAAAATAGATACTCCCAAGGTGGTCCCATTTTAAGGAAGCCAGGATCTGATTATGGCATCCTGGAGAAATCGAAAGAAACTTTTAAAATTGTAGGGGCATCTAGGGCGTTTGTAAATTTTTTTATTAAGGGTTTTAAAGTAGTACAACTTAATGAAGGTCTGGAATCGATCTGATGATGGAGACGAAATACAGTAGAGAGAATTCCCTAACGATATACAGCAGTTACTTTGTGTTTGGGTTTGATTAATTTGTACTGTCGAGAACTTTACACCTAGATAGATAGATTTTCAGTCCACACGACACTAAAAATAGTGAAAAAAAAAATTAACAAAAAAGAAACCAACTTCAAACAAAACTAAAAACTGAAAAATAAAATTTACTTAGCACAAAGTTAGTATATTCTGATTTATCAGATATCATCTATACTAATATTATAAAGAGGTAAAGTTTGTGTGTTTGTATATTTGTTAAATTGTAAGGGGTAATCTCGGGATCTACAGAACCGATTTTAAAAATTCTTTCATCAATAGAAAGCTACGTTATTGTGCAGTGTTATAGGCTACAAAGCATCACGCTACAAAGAATAGGAGCAGAGCAGTAATAGTAAATGTTTCAAAAACGTTGGAAAAGTTATTCCTTTTGAGAGCTTCGTTGCGTGTGCTGCTTAAATATTTATAGTTATGTAAAAAATATGTACCTACTACAAAATTGTTTCTCTTAGAAAAGTTCTTAATAAAATTGCGCGATAGCATGTGTCTATCTTTGGGTTGGTGCACAATAACCATTTTAATGGCAATCAATTTTTTCTACAATAATGCCACGGGATACCTCTTTCGTAAACGAAATTGTTCTTAAAAATAATGCGACGGCAATATACGCGATGACAAACCTTTCTCTCTCTCTCTCTCACGTAGTATTGAATATTAACGACGAGACGCTACGGGAGTTAACGGGAGTAAACGCAACGTGACGGGAGTAAATGCGACGGGAACAGGTAATACTCTCTCTTATGTGGCGCAAACGAAGTTGCGCGGGTCAGCTAGTCTTTTTATAATTTGTCCCACGTAATAGGAGTAGACTTACCCTCATATTCATAATCGTTTATTAAACCTATTTTAGTTAAAACACATTTTAAGTCTATTGCTGTCTCTAACCATACTCTGTCATTGGTTAGAGACAGCAATAGACTTAAAGTGTGTTTTAACCAAAATAGGGTTAATATACAATTATGGATATGAGGGTTAATCTTTAAGCTGTTTTTTGATCTAAGCAAACAGGGCAGTTTTACACGCTGATTGATCAGTCTGATGAAGAAACACCTCTCCTTTCATAGACCTTATGTGACGTAAACGAAGTTGCGAGGGTCTGCTAGTACATATAATAAAACTGTAGAGGGTCGAGAGTCTGTACATGGAATATATTTTGAAGATTTTAATTGTACGGCATTCTCTAATCGATACTGCAGCCGAAAATGTAATTTAAACTTTTCATGTCTGTCTGTCTGTATCCCGAATAAGTATCACGCCGAAACTACTGAACCAAATTGAATGATACTTGGTACATTTTGAGCATATTGTCCGAGGAAGGTTCTATGATACTTTTAATCCCTATATTTTGCGCGGTTCCTGCGGGAGAGGGGATGAAAGATAATATGGTTTTTCAGCTGTAATTTCTCAACGCGTAATCCAATTCAAATATTTTCTTAGTATTGGAAAGGGAGTTATTTATGGATTGTTCCACACAAGTTTCATTATTACGGGTTTTGTAGTTCAGAAATTAGAGACGTCTCAACTTTTGA
Source organism: Miltochrista miniata (assembly GCA_933228765.1). Lineage (NCBI taxonomy): Eukaryota > Metazoa > Arthropoda > Insecta > Lepidoptera > Erebidae > Miltochrista > Miltochrista miniata. The sequence goes on along the minus strand of OW121756.1, from coordinate 37,049,221 downwards.
TAAACCTATAATTCAAGGATTCCTTTAAATGTAAGGGTCATTTTAAACTGGCGTATGGCCGTATTGCCGTGTTTAAATGGACAGGCGCAGGTTGTGACTGCCTGCTGTTGAAATAAAGTCTTCAACTTGACTTAACGACTGCCATTTTACTAGCAACCGGGACCAACGGCTTAACGTGCCTTCCGAAGCACGGAAACGCTCAGATAAATGTCACAAAGTGATCACATGGATGGTCACCCATCCATGGACCGGCCATAGTGAAAGTTGCTTACTGTAGTGATCGTTTACAGAACACTGAGTCCGCGGGGCCACGAGCGATTTTTAATCAATCAGTAGGTTTACGATTTCTATAGTTAGGTACCACAAAAGATTTTCATTATGGAAATAAGCAAGTTTTTCAAGTGGAGAAAATAGTTACCCTTCTGGGCGCCGATATTCGATCATAAGACTTGAATGCGTGGACTGAATTTTAAGGGTAAAATATCTGTTGTGTCATGTTTTGGCGTTTCTAAATATGAGACAGATTATGTTTTACTCGTATATTTCTGTCTATTCATTCACGTCGTAGGTATGTAAGAGAATCGCCGCCCACCTCTTAGAAGTTCCGAAAAGATTCAATTTTTTTTTTTATACTACTTAGGTGGCAGACAAGCTTACGGCCCACCGGAAGGTTGGTAACCGTAGCCTATAGACGTTTGCAACACCAGAGGCGCTACACACGCGCTGCCGACCCGGGCGCAGGTTGTGACGACCCACAGTTGAAATTTTTCAAGCCGCCCATAAGGCCTTCAACTTGGCTTAACGACTGTCATTTTACCGACAACCGGGACCAACGGCTTATCGTGCCTTCCGAAGCACGGAAACGCTCGTAAATAAATGTCACAAAGTGGTCCACGTGGTAGTCACCCATCCATATCCGGCCATAGTAAATGTTGCTTACTGCAGTGATCGTTTACAGAACACTGAGTCCGCGGGGCCACGAGCGCTTCAAAAGTTAGTTAGGATTAGGAGCCCATGGTCCACTTGGTTAGATGCTAGTAGCAGCTATGATTTGGGTTTTATTTTCAGCGATTAGGGTAACGACTGCCCTATCCTCGGACCATGAACCCTGCAAGGGTGCTCGCATCATTGCAAGTTCGCCAAGCCCTTAACCCTAACTTAAAACCAAATGGTCGTCGCAACTCAATTATGTATTGGTGCCCAATAAACTATTAATTTAATTTAATTTGTTTATTTTCTTTGTTTTTTTTTTCTGTATATAACTGTAGAATATAAGTAATTTTAAATTTTTCATTTTGTAAATATACCTAATAGAAATATGATGAATATTCATAACTAGCTGTTGCCCGCGACTTCGTACGCGTGAAAATTATGTTATAATGCCAATTTGATTGCTCTTTGCTTAGCCCCGGAACTAGGGGCTAAGCAAAGAGCAATCAAATTGGCATTATAACATAATTTTCACGCGTACGAAGTCGCGGGCAACAGCTAGTTATGAATATTCATCATATTTCTATTAGGTATATTTACAAAATGAAAAATTTAAAATTACTTATATTCTACAGTTATATGTAGCGTGATAATATATAGCCTATTTGAAGACCCAACCCCTAGTTAATATATGTGCAAAATTTCAATCAAATCTATATAGTACTTTTCGAGATCCTTCCGGACAAAGCAAGGCAAACAGACAAACAGACAAACCGACAAACAGACAAAAAAAAATCTAACTATATTTTCGGCTTCGGTATTCTATGTTGAACACCCAGCGAGCATTTTTTTTTAAATATTTCTAATGTACAGTTTTGACTTTTCTATCATTTTATTATATGTATAGATATCCGCGCCGGTTTGAGTGGTGAGTCAGCCAGTGTGTCAACAGGTCGGCTGTTCAAAATTGAAACACAGTAACTCATGATTTCTAAATTGTTCAGGAGACGCAAAAAACAGGTTGATCACTTTGATCGCTTGCCCTAACTAAACTATCAAAGTTAGAGACATGGGAGTTGGACCTAAGTATGCGTTATAGAATAATTTACGATCGGTAATAATTTAAATTGCAATAAAATGAATAGTACAAATTAAAACTCGTTTACTTTAAAATAATTTGTTTATTATTAACAATTTATAAGTAATAATCAAAAACAAAACACAGTAAGTTTAGTTGCTAGGTTTTAAATTTGTCAAAAATGTTAAGTTTAATAATCTAAAACTATTTAAAAATATAGCTTCTCATGTGAAATTGGGCACAACGGAACCTAGTATCATTGAAAACCAGTCTTTCTGGTCAAATTAGGTCACCAGATAGAATGTTTTAGTGAAAATAAAAAAATAATGTTAATATAATAATTATGAAAATCTTATTATCTAAAGTTTTACACGTCTCGTAGCGTCGTGGGCAATATTATCGTGACTAATAATCTTAATAATATCGTGACTCGTTTTTGTGATGCATTTTATTCGGATTATCGATAGATGTAGTTTTCTGTTTAATTGGTTAAATTTTAATGGATTTATTTAAAAACTGTCGCCGTGAAGTATAGTTCATATTCCAGTAATTATTCCAAATTTCACCTCGCTCTTTTTGGGTGAAAAAATTACAAGACCTTCCACATTTACCATCACATCGTATCGGCTTCATCGGGTGCTTCAATTTAAGCTTAGTTAATTTCGTCGGTTCCATGTTTTCATCGGGGGTTTCTGACGATTGGTCTAAATTGTATATCGGACCCGCATACTTTGCCAAAAAGCGAGCAGGCGGAAAATAAGCAGCGGCTTGTTCAAAATTGATAAAAACTATTGGGTCAGGATAAGTTGCTATGAAGATTGATCGTCCTGGATTGGGTGAAATAAGAGGTGCTTGAGGTAGTAGATCTTCTATTAGGAATGTTGGTTCAGGAACCACAAGATCTTCGAAAATAAGTTCTGAATCATTATCGTCAAAAGTAATTTTTTTAACTCTCTTCTTTAAAGGTGGAACAAAATCGGATTCAGCTACAGAATTATCACTTGAATATAACTCTACGTCATCGTCTACAAAGATCACGTTGCTAAATTGTACATTAATAGCAGCTGATGTCCCAGCAACAGGATTATCATAATCGATAGATTGTTCAGTGGTTGCTTTTTCAACTTTATTTTTCGATCTGCAAGGGGAAATAACAGTAAGCTAAGCCCACATAACCATAGCAGAGGTAGAAAGAAAGAATTCTCAGTTAAGCAAAACGATGATAATAATATTAATTCGCTGAAGGTAACGAGCAAAGTTAGTTGCATTGCATGGATTGGCAAGATTATGACAAATTATAGAATACTCTGTTATCTACACATCGGAGAAACGACCTGAAGTAAGTCTTATGTATGACTGCGGTATAAATTAGCGGAGACAAACCGTTTTGTTGTATTTTTGGGTTAAATCACATTCACGACCGATTTTTTGCGATAACTCAATAAATAACAAAAGATTATCACTTACCCCATATGTTCTCCATTCTGTAAAGCACTAAAAATAAGTTTTGAGCGGTAAAATGGTTGACGCCTCATTTTAAACTATAAAAAATACGGAAAGACAGTAAGTTATGCCGGCGTCCGTCGACTTACTAAATTTGTTGAGAGCATTTAATATGAATAACACAAATTCAAAACAGAGTATCTGGCCGTAACAATTTTAAAACCTAGTAAGTATGCAACACTTACTAGGTTTTTAAAATTGTTCTCGGATTTACTATGTTTTCAATTTGTACTTTTGATAACACTTTTTACGTAGTTTCAACTTACCTCGACTTGCCAGGTGACTAACTAGAAAACTCGTACGAAAATGGGTGTTTTAAGCAGCCCAATCTATCGAGTATGCCTTTTTTTTTTTTTTTTTTTTTTTTTTTAACGTGAGGGAAAATCCTCGTAGGATGCTATGCCGGACTCTTACCGACTAAAAAACCTCACGTAGCGCCCAACAGCCTATGGTTGAGAGCCCCGGGTAAGCCCTCAGGAAGGATGTCCCGTGACTCCCAACAGACCTACGGCCGCCAATGCGGCCTCGCCCAGGGGGTGGTTCGGGTGCAATCCCGCGTCTATGGGGGGGGTTTCGGGTGTGACCCCGCTTCTAAGGGGGGGCGTGCGTGAGTGCTCACGTCACGCTGCCGTCATGGGCCTGCTTCTGTAAGGACGGTGAGCGGCCCTCTCACCGTCCTCAGACCCCCGGTCATGGAGGCCGATAGTCCTCGGCGAAGACACGTCGGCGGCGCCCAGGGCGCCGACTGCGGAACTCGGGTGGGAGAGTTCTCTCCCGCACCCGGCCCGCCGCCTCCTTCGCGAGCATGACCTGCTCGCAGAAAGCATGACCTGCTCGCAGAAAGCATGACCTGCTCGCAGAAAGCATGACCTGCTCGCAGAAGAATATCGAGTATGCCTAGTAAGTCAAAAAATTGAGAATAAACGTTTTTTAAGAAAAAACTGAGTTACTAGGTTTTAATTTTGAACAGCCGAGGTCACGCACAATAAACAGTCTTCTATTTACATAACATAGCAAATAACAAGTAAATAAATATTAACGAACATTTCACACAACGCTATCTGATCCCAAAGTAAGCTAGGACTAACCTGCTTGTGTTATGGGTATCAGACCGCGGATATTAATTCTTATTATACTTTTAAATACATACATATTATACATAGAAACACCCAGACTCCTGAGACAAACATTTATGGGTCACACAAATATTTGTCTCCGGTGGGAATCGAACCCACGACCTCCTGCGCCGCAGGCGGTATCACTACCGACTGCGCCCCAGAGGCATTCAATATGAGTTGTCTATAACGATAGGATGAATGAGCTAGGGCCAACTCGCCTATACTTGTGACAGACAAGCTTACGGCCCACCTGATAGTTACCGTAGTCTATGAACGTTGGAACATCATCGCAGAGGCGCTAGACCCACTCCTGAGATTTTTCAATCAGGCCTTCAACTTGGCTTAACGACGGTCATGTTACTAACACCCCGTGGTCACACAGGTCATAGCATACATACAAGGTCAGGTAAACATCTAATTAAACATACATACATACATATCATCACGCCTGTTTCCCATCGGGGTAGGCAGAGACTATGGCTTTCCACTTGCTACGATCCTGGCATACCACTTTCGCTTCTTCTACTTTCATAAGTGCTTTCATACACGCTCGCCGGTTAAGGGTGCTCTTGACCTGGCCTTTTTCCAGCAGGTCATCAATTTGGTTACCATGCGTACGCCGAGGATGACCCCTACCAGCTTGCCCATTCATTCTCGCCTTATAGATCTGTTTAGTCAGTCTATTTTCATCCATCCTCTCAACATGTCCAAACCATCTAAGCATCCCTTTTTCTATCTTTGTCACTACATCTTCAGTTATACCACATTGTTTTCTAATCACGCTATTTCTTACTTTGTCCATCAATTTCACTCCAGCTATACTTCGCAGACTTCTCATTTCCACTGCATTAATTTTACTTTCATGCTTCTTCTGCCACACCCAACTTTCACTACCATACATAAGTGTGGGGATAAGCACACCCCTATGCACAGCCACTCTTGCCTTCTTAGACACGTTTTGACTGCTCATAAAGGTATGCATCGCCCCATTCACTTGATTTCCTGCCAAAACTTTTCTCTCAATATCCTGGTCACACTTTCCATCCCTCGTAAATTTTGAACCCAGGTATACAAATTCTTTCACCTGTTCCACTCTTTGCCCTTCGATAATAATAGGGCAGTTCGTCATACATTTCTCTCTTTCAAAAACCATTACTTTAGTCTTACTTACATTCACTTTCATTCCTCTACCTTTCAGCGCCTCATGCATAATATTAATCATCAACTGCAACTCCTCCGTCGATGCAGCTAAGATCACCTGATCGTCAGCATATAGGAGGCATTTGATGGACAGCTCGTTCAGTTTTATACCACACGCACTCTCTTGCAATTCTTTCAAACAACTGTCCATGTACAGGTTAAACAGCCACGGTGACGCTACACAACCCTGTCTCACACCCCTTTCTATGTTAAAGAAGTCCGTGCAAGCTCCGTTGATCCTGACACAAGCACTCGAGCCCTCATAAAGAGATTTCAGTGCTCGTATCAAGCTGCTGCTCACCCCGTACAAAGACAATGTTGACCATAGTTCATTCCTCACCACTTTGTCATAGGCCTTCTCCAGATCTACGAATACGCAATATACCTTTTGGCTTTTCGCCAAAACTTTTTCTGCTATGCGTCGTAAGGAAAAGACCTGATCCGTGCATCCCCTTCCTTTCATAAATCCTGCTTGAACATCCCACATTTTTCCTTCACTTTCATTCATCACTCTTTTTATCAACACTTTCGCATACAGTTTACCGACGATGCTGAGCAGGCTTATGCCGCGGTAATTTTTGCACTCTTGCTGCGACCCTTTTCCTTTGTACAGCGGCACAATGACGGCTTTGGACCATTCTTTTGGTACGCTGCCACTCCTCCAGCACAGATTAAAAAGGCGGTACAGCTGGTCAATCACCACGCCACGTCCTGCTTTCAGCATCTCAACGGAAACCCTATCAATCCCAGCAGCCTTGCCTAGTTTCATACTATTTAATGCTTCCATTATTTCTTCCATACTAATGTCGTTTTCATTGCCAATTTCATTCATTTCACAAAAATGAGTTTGCACTTGCGTATCCTCTTTATCAAATAGACTTTCAAAATACTCCTTCCATATTTTTAGCACACACTCTTCTCCTCCCACAAAACTTCCATCCTGGTTTCTGATCTTATTAAGCGGTGATGTGGTCTGTGGACTCCTCACCGCTTTTATGGACTTCCAAAAGAATTTTATATTCTGTTGGAAGTCACCAGATAACCTTTTATCAAATTCATCTCTATCATTCTCCTTCTTTCTTACTAACACCTCTTTTGCCACACGCTTATACCTTTTATACTCATCGTTGGCCATTCGTACATCCTCATCCGTTGCCTTCTGCATTCTTTGATTGGCCTTTGTGGCCAGCCAGTCCAACCATGCTTTCTTCTTCTCAGACAACGCTTTCAGAACTTCCGCGGTCATTCTTTTTAACTTACATCCTTGGCTTCTCTTGCTCACACCACACACTTCAATCGCAACTTCCACGAGTCCTTCCTTAATCGGCTTCCATAATTCTTCAATCTCACATACTTCATCTAAATTATCAAACTTTTTGCTTAGTTTGCTCACAAATTCCTCTTTTATACCTATCTCTTGCAAATTCTCAACTTTTATGCGTTCTAGTACACTAACAGGTTCACGCACACGGTGCCTCCACCGCTGAAACAGACCTCTTACTCGGCTGACAACCAAGAAGTGGTCTGTGTCAATCCCAGCACCGCGGTAGGCTCGAGTGTCTAGTACTTTCTTTCTCATCCTTGCGTCAACAATCACAAAGTCAATCATGCTCCTCTTACTTCCTTCTTGTCTCGTAATCAAGTGGATATCTTTGTGGTGAAACATGGTGTTAGTCACCACAAGATTCTTCTCCAAACATACTTCATGCAAACTTTCTCCATTTTTATTCACTCGCTCATCACCAAACTTTCCCAATACTCTTTCATACCCATCACGCTTGACTCCAACCCACCCATTAAAATCGCCTAACATTACTATCCTCTCATTTTGTTTGCACTTACTCAAAACATCACTCATGCTCTCCCAAAATGCCTGCCTCTCACTTTGGTCTCGTAAAGATCGGCACCACCGCGCATCTTGTGGAGCATATACTCCTAAAACAAAGATGCGGGTAAGTCCAACCTTCAGCCTCAACCAAAGGAGTCTTGGGCTTACACATTCATATTCTGTGACACATTCATTCATTCTCGCAGACAGTACTACACCAACGCCCTGACACGCTTTACTGGTTTTAGGCACACCCGACCAGTAGGCAGCGTAGGGTCCATGTGTGGTGGTGTCACATCCTTTCCTCTTTGTCTCATTCACGCACAGAATATCGAGTCGTCTCTCTTTCATCATCTTGCATACTTCCTCAATTTTGTCTATCATACCTCCTCTTACATTTAACGTAGCAAAGTGGCTATCCCAAGTCCACTTTTCGCCTCGATGGGAAACGAGACGTGATGGGTTGCGAACCACATCGCCGCCATTTCGAATTTTGTTTTTGGTTTTGTCCATTGCGTTCCCACGAAAAGCAAGGGAAAATAAAGTCCACCCAGACAGAGCCCCGCATGTCTAAGTAAGGCTAGCCTTCTTCTGGGGTCGCCCGGCCCCAGGGCAATTGGCACGCTAATACTAGGCTCGCCCCTAGTCACGCAGCACATACGCACGGCAACGTTGGCTTGGCGGAGAAAGGATGGGAAGAAGATGAGGTAGGAATAGGATTGGTGGTTAGGAAAGGGTCGAGGTAGGAAAAGGACGGGGATAAGGTAAATTCAAAGCCTTCTGTAATTCATTCCACAAAAAATCAAGCAGCCAGGACAGTTGTTACCCACATTATATCTCTGCAGTCCGAGCATTCATCTAATTAAAATTAACCTTAAAATGAGTACCTGAGTCTTACTTTGAGAACTAGATACTTGCACCAGTCCTTTCTCTGCAGTATCATAGAAACTTGTGATTATTTGCCAGCGCGCCTGTTTTCAGGGATCCGCACCCAAAGGGTAGAGTAAAAATAATGTTTAAGGGGGGCTCCCACACAAAACGAAATTATTTTGCCGTTTTCTGGTAGGGAATCTTCACGCGAATCGTGCTTTTTTTACTAGACTTTGACCTGTGGCCTGTAGTCATGATGTCATCATCCAGAGATTGCGGTTCTTTGACAATGAACTAAATATAACCTGGCTTCGCCCGTGATGTACTTCAATAAACTTTAACCCACAATAATTTTGATCGTGATGATGAATTCTCTGAGTTCTTAGTGGTTGACACTAAGTCTATAAGTATAGCTTACTCTAAAAAATGTTAGTTTCTGAGTACAAGGGGTTCTAGTTCCAAAGATAGGTGAGTGGCTGGACACAGCCATTTTATTAATTCTCACCTGTGGTTCACCATTGACGTCCACATAATGCGACTTCTTGTCTATCGCTGCCTTGACCACGGGCTCGCCGTAGAACCGGTATGGGCCGCAGCAGTTCACGATCACCTTGGCCTGGGCGCACATGTCCTGAAGAGATTTCTCTTCGCCCACATCAGCGACTATGAGTTTGACACTTGATAGATCCACTCCTGAGAAAAATTGAATATTTTGTTTAAGGCCGCGTGGGTCAGATTTTGAGTTTTTTGAAACAATCCTACTCAAAAAGTAAAGGGTTTATAATTCTGATAAATATATATATAATAGTTAAGGATATAAGCTAAACATATTCCGAGCCCGTTACACGATCCAATAAATTTCACTAGATAGAAAAAAATCCCAAAGTTGACTCTCTCAGAAAAGTTTTTTCAAAACTGTGGCTAAACTATTAATATTTTATATATTTTTTTTGCACTCAATTAAAGGTATTAAGGTTTTATACACATTTTCCGAGCGTTTTTCTATAAACAACTACTTACATAGTTATCATGTACGAATATCTACCAAACGCAATAGAATTGCGCCGCTGACGGCCGATCAGTCTCGCCCTGGCGCTTGTGGAGGCAGGACCTGTGTCAGTTTTTTTCGCAACTATTTCGTAATTATTATGCCAAATTACGTTGAAATCGCGCCACAGTATAAGAATATCAGTAATGGGCAAAATGTAATTAGATTAACCGTTACAAATGCGACTCATGGTAAAAATGTGGTGATCTTTTACTTTTTAAGTGTTTTCACGACATGGTAACCAGCTACCTAATGCATTAAAATGTCTACGAATTACATGATAATTTCGCAATCCAACATGGCGGCCACGCCGTAATCACAAAATTTCATGATGGGTATCGTTTAAGGGGTTTTTTGGTATGCTGAGTACGAAGTACGTAATAATTTTGCAATCCAATATGGCCGCCGCGCGGTAATCACAAAATTTCATGATGGGTATTGTTTAAGGGGTTTGTTCGTATGCTGAGTACGAATAACGTGATAATTTTGCAATCGAATATAGCCGCCGCGCCGTAATCACAAAATTTCATGATGGGTATCGTTTAAGGGGTTTTTTGGTATGCTGAGTACGAATCGCGTACTAATTTTGCAATACAAGATGGCCGCCGCGCCGTAATCACAAAATTTCATGATGGGTATCGTTTAAGGGGTTTTTTGCTATGCTGAGTACGAATCACGTGATAATTTTGCAATTCAAAATGGCCGCCACGCCGTAATCACAAAATTTCATGATGGGTATCGTTTAAGAGGTTTTTTCGTATGCTGAGTACGAATCTCGTGATAATTTTACAATCCAATATGGCCGCCGCGCCGTAATCACAAAATTTCATGATGGGTATCGTTTAAGGGGTTTTTTCGTATGCTGAGTACGAATCACGTGATAATTTTGCAATCCAATATGGCCGCCGCGCCGTAATCACAAAATTTCATGATGGGTATCGTTTAAGGGGTTTTTTAGTATGCTGAGTACGAATCACGTGATAATTTTGCAATCCAATATGGCCGCCGTGCCGTTATCACAAAATTCTATGATGGATATCGTTTAAGGGGTTTTTGGAATGCTGAGTACGAATCATGTGATAATTTTGCAATCCAATATGGCCACCGCGCCGTAATCACAAAATTTCATGATGGGTATCGATTAAGGGATTCTTTCGTATGCTAGGTAGCAATTTAATGTAATTGGCCTTAATTTTACAATAAAAACCTTTTGTCATAGTATTTTCGCATTGCTAGGCCTGAACTTAATAAGCAAATCTTTTTAGTTTACTACTGTTAATAGCTTAGGCGGCCAAATTGAATTCCAAAATTATCATGTTATTCGTACTCAGCATTCGAAAAAACCCATTAAACGATATCCATCACGAAATTATGTGATTACGGCGCGGTGGCCATTTTGGATTGCAAAATTATCATGTGATTCGTACTCAGCATACCAAAAAACCCCTTAAACGATAACCATCATGGATTTTTGCGATTAAGGCGCGATGGCCATATTGGATTGCAAAATTAGTACTTGATTCGTACTCAGCATACCAAAAAACCCTATAAACGATACACATCATGAAATTTTGTGATTACACCGTGGCGGCCATTTTGGATTGCAAAATTATCACGTGATTCATACTCAGCATACCAAGAAACCCCTTAAACGATACCCATCATGAAATTTTGTGATTACGGCGCGGCGCCCATATTGGATTGCAAAATTAGTACGTGATTCGTACTCAGCATACCAAAAAACCTCTTAAACGATACCCATCATGAAATTTTGTGATTACGGCGCGGCGGCCATATTGGATTGCAGAATTATCACGTAATTCGTACTCAGCATACCAAAAAACCCCTTAAACTATACCCATCATGAAATTTTGTAATTACGGCGCGGCGCCCATGTTGGATTGCAAAATTATTACGTGATTGGTACTCAGCATACCAAAAAACCCTTTAAATGATACCCATCACGAAATTTTGTGATTACACCGCGGCGGCCATTTTGGATTGCAAAATGATCACGTGATTCATACTTAGCATACCAACTTTAGAAAACTTTAGAATTTTTTATGACCAGTATAATGTAATTTACATTTTTTACGCAACTGTAACCATCTAGCAAACTTACGCAACGGAAACTCTCAAAAGAAATGAAATATCCTAGTTTTCGAAAAATGTTTCGTTGCTGCTCAGCTCTTATTCGCCTTAGCGTGATGTTATATATTTTGGTATTTTTCAAAAATGGACATTCTGTTAAGAAACTTTTGAAATTCAACTAGCAGTCTCTTAAACTCTAGAGTTCAAACAACTAAACAAACAAACAAACTCTTTAGCTTAAAAATAATAGTATAATAAATATAATTAACTCATTTATTTAGGAAACTCGAATAAATCACTACACTTAATAAAGTTAGATGCATTTACTACGTCAAACAAAGTTAGCATGCTGTTTCTTTCTACTCTACTGTATACTGTGGCATGAGAGTTGACTGCCGCTGCCGGCGCGCGGTGTGTCTCGCGCCCGGGGCGAGGGGAGCGCCAAATGCCTACTTGTGCGCTATAACCGCCCCTTAAGATGATATGGGCCACTATTACTACACCAAATAAACCACACGCGAATTTCAAGAAGGCAGGGAATGAGGGCCTTTAAACAATGTGGTGGGTTAGGGACTTCACACAATTATACACAGCACCGTCCATCTTATGTCGTATTTTATATGTTGCTTACGTAGCAAATAGCGAACACAGTCTTTCGTGTCCGAGCCGTATTTAGCCTTTTTTAGAGATTTCTGATGTTCCAACGCAAACATAATAATGGGCATTCGAGAACAGTGCAAGTGCAAAGATATACGTAGGAAAGTAACAACGCTTCGGTTTTAGTAAATCAAAGTGCAGCAAACATACTGAGAGAGAGAAAGATTGTAACTTGCCAGTTTTCTGAGAAGCTTCTTTAATAACATCTTCGAGCTTCTTCTGTGAGCGTCCAGCGATGCCCCACGACGCGACCTGGTATTTCTTGGCGAACTCCACCATGTGGATCACGGTCTGCTTGCCGGTGAACCCTGTCGCACCGAATATCACCAAATCTAGACGCGACATCTGGAAAAATAACACGAGCACTGAAATACTGCCTAAAGATCTCTGAGCTAATGCATTATCTAGAACGAATATGCGAAGTGGCATTGATAGGATCTTACCAAATCTGGTTAGGCAGTGGGAAGATTACTAACGGCGCAAGTGAGCTCTGACGCATCATAATAGGCGGGCCGTCGGCCTTGGTAGTATAAAAAATCTAGTCACCCTAAACCTACTTCTAAATTGCAAGTTCCAGGCACCAACAGTATTCCCCTCTGTACCACGCTATAGATCCGACAGCTGCACGGTAAATTCATAGAATGCTAAGAATTAGGTCTCTGGAAAATCGAGCCACTACGTCTGGGAACGATGGATAAACGTGACCTCATTGGCAGACGCTGTTACTGATCCATCAGAGAGATCAACTGTAACAGCACCTCCTTATATTCTCAAGCAGGAGATGCTCCGATCGCTCCGTCTTGAGAATCCAATACCGAACGAGAGAGAAAAGCGACTGAAATCTGTCTAGTGGGGCTATATGGATCATAGTTCGATTTGTTTTCTGTGTCATAGTTGTTAGAACGATGGCAATAGTGAGGCAAGGTTGGCCGTTACTTTTGACTTTGCCTTGTTGTCGGGGTACAATTTTTCCACCCGAGTATGACACATATCGGTAGGCGAGAAATATGCCGCATTGAGGCTGTTGGACTTTGGACTGTAGCGCATCAAACAAAATCTTTGGAGACAGTCAAGTTGAAGGTCACCTTTATCTTGCAGTGTTGTTTACTCTGGTATTACCTTACCTATATTAGCCTAACCAGTTTCTCGTATAATCTATCCAAATATGACAACACCGCAATATTATTTAGCACCATCGTGGGAATCATATAAACAAACAGTATCTTTTATATACCTACGTTCAAAACATACACAACATAGGCATGATCTCAAAGATCTTCTGAAGAAAAGTAACGTCTAAGGTAAGGTCTTGGACGAAATAGGCAGCAAAACAGGCGTCAGATCGTCCGCTCGGCATGGCCGGCGTCCCCCACAAGAAAATAATAATAAAAAAAGGTAAGGTCTGTTCAAGTTTGTTTGTATTACCTAGGTACTTAATAATGCACTTAAGATGAAGTAGCGAAAATCACATATAATTATGTAACAAGTAAAAGCCTGCTTAGGTACCCTATCTGTTGGGAGTCCCTGGGACATCCTTCCGAGGGATTACCCGGGGCTCCGACCATAGGCTGTTGGACGTGAGGTTTTTTAGTCGGTAGGAGTCCGGCATAGCATCCATGATGGATTTTCCCTCACGTTAAAAAAAAAGCCTGCTTACCCCGACGGGTAAGGAGTGTGAGCCGTAGGGAATGCAATCCCGCAACACAATTGTAATCCCGGTATTTGCGGGACTGAGAGATCTCAGTCCCGCGGGATCCCGGTATTTGCGGGATCCCGCATATGTCTGAAAGTCTTTGAGAAAAGAATAGAATTCTATATCATACATGCATCTAGAACTGAAAAATATTCATGCCTTAATCCCCAAAGGGGTAGGCAGAGGCATATAATCTATACACGGTGTTTCTTTTAGGGTGTCAAGCCGCCACTAGCTGGTAGCAGGGTTCCATACCTATCGATTTAACCCCCATGTATGTTCTACGATTTTTTGTAGTTTTCGAGATATAATGTTCTGCATTATTCCCTATTTTTTTATTATCGATTAAAATTTTTACATCTTGTATCAAAGTTAGGAAGGAGATTATTTTGTCCATAATACTGCAATCAATAGGCATTATAATAATAAAAAAATATCTAAGAAAAGTTGAACCAAAAAGAAGTTGTAATTATTTAAAGCCACGTGGAAAAATAACGAAAAAAAATTATATCTCGAAAACTACAAAAAATCGTAGAACATACATGGGGGTTAAATCGATAGGTATGGAACCCTGCTACCAGCTAGTGGCGGCTTGACACCCCAAAAGAAACACCCAGTATATATAAAAATCAATGCCACTTTTCGTTGTAATTTTAATACCTCAAGAACGTGAGCCCGTTCTTGAGTTATTCTTCCCTATCTAAACCAAATGTTTAGGCTTTGGTCGGACTATTTAGTAGATGGTTTATGTGAAGACAAAAAAAACGATTTACAAAATCGGTCGAACGGTTCTTGATTTATCACGCAAACGAAGTTGCGCGGGTCAGCTAGTAATATACATTAACGATAATTGGCGCAAATGCCATTTTGAATAAGAAAAACGGAGAACCTCTTTTTTTTTTCGGTGTGCATGATCGCGCATTCCTAACCGATTTAGACTTTTTTTCTTAGTTTTCCCCACAAAGGGATATTTCGGCAAAATCGTATTATTATAAAATAAAAAAAGGACAAAACAAAAAAAATAGCTTGGCTCCAGCTAAAAAATAATCTAAATCGGTTAGGAATGCGCACACCGAACGAAAAGAGGTTCTTCTCCGTTTCTGTTATTCAAAATGGCGTTTGCGCCAATTTTCGTTATGATATTCGTGATTAGGAGGTCAAAATACCTACGTCATTACACAAAATTTCAGATTGATCGACGGTATGCGCTTTTCGGAAGTTTACCCATAAAATGGGTAGGTACCTAGTTTTGGCATTACTTTAAAAGTGCGCAAAAAACATAGCATGTCAAAATTGTTGTCTGCCAAACGACTCCTAACTTTACATGTCAGATAGCCAGCAAGCAATGTACGAGATAATTGAATACTTTTCTAACTGTTTATAGTACAAGAAAAGTCAATTCTCCCTGATTAAATCACTAAAAACAAATAAGTACGTTATTAGGTGATAATATTACGTCACAATTACAAAAAACTTACTCAAACTGAATCAGTTTGAGCGCTTCCGCTTAAAAAACAACACATGGCGTTTACCTTTGCACAGTCCCGCTAATCCCGCGGGATCCCGCATGATTTACGTGCGGGACTGGTCCCGCAAAAATACTGCGGGATCCCGGTATTGCATTCCCTCTGTGTGACTATAAAAGTATGTAGGAACCAGTAGGAACCAATAGGAAAGTTTCTATCTGCTTTGACAATTTCTTTAAATACTTTAATTTTAAATTAAATATGTACCAAGTACTTAGATTTTAAAGAAATTCAAATACGAAAAGAAAAGATGCAGTGTTATCGAGAATCATTGTGTATGTAGGTAGGATGACGAAATCCACAGTATACCTATGTACCTACCTACTTAGCATTAGCTTGAACAACAATATCTAATCAATAGTCTATTTTAAACTTGTGAATCATTCTCATTAAATTAGTTGAACGAACATGGAATGATCGAGATTCTGTGAGAATGAAACGTTCGTATTTTTTCTTGGGAAATAAACAAACCGCAAACAATAGTTAAGGTCAGGGTCCAAGGTAGTTTGGTATGTAGTACGAAAAATTCTAAATCTATGGATAGGTTATGGTCAGCACAAGTTCAACATTATCACACACCGTGAGCTCAACATACGTCACGCCTTTATCCCCGAAGGGGTTTTTTTTTAACGTGAGGGAAAATCCTCATGGATGTTATGCCGGACTCCTACCGACTAAAAAACCTCACGTTACGCCCAACAGCCTATGGTTGGGAGCCCCGGATAAGCCCTTGGAAGGATGTCCCAGGACTCCCAATAGACCCGCGGTCGCCACTGCGGCCTCGCCAAGGGGTGGTTCGGGTGCTACCCCGCGTCTTTGAGGGGTTTCGGGTGTGATCCCGCTTCTAAGGGGGGGCGTGCGTGAGTTCCTTACGTCACGCTGCCGTCATGGGCCTGCTTCTGTAAGGACTGTGAGCAACCCTCTCACCGTCCCCGAAGGGGTAGGCAGAGGCATAGTATACGCCCATATTTCACCTTATAGTTTTATGTCCCACGTAATAGTGGTGAGCTTAGACTGCTTAGAGTATACAACTAGTAGTAAGCTAATGTTTACTCTAAGGTGGTGAGCCTATGGCCGTGTTGAAATGGACAGTGGCGGGTCGCCGCGACCTTTAACTTGGTTTAATGACTGTTATTTTACTGACAACCGGGTTTCATTTCGAGTTTTCCTTCTCTACGCAATGGATCGTTTTGCGAAAGTGTTTCCTTAGTCGCCTCTTACGACACCCTCGGGATGTATTGGGGAGGCGACATTCGTACTCTTACCCGTCGCCACACGGGGCTCTAGTGAAGTAAATCCCGGGCGGTAACTGTCTGTCTGTCTGTCTGTCCGTCACGAGGCTGTATCTCAGGAACCGTGATAGCTAGAGAGCTGAATTTTTTACAGATGACGTATTCTGTTGCAGCTATAACAACAAATACCTTCTAAAATTAAAGGGGCCAACATACCATCCCATACAACTAACGAGGTTTTTCCGTTGTTGTGGTACGAAATTCTCCGTGCGCGAGTCCGACTCGCACTTGGCCGGTTTTTGCAACTAACCTCTTTATCTGTGACTAGCGGACGTCGCGCGGTTTCACCCGCGTAGTTCCCGTTCCCGTGGGAATACGGGAATAAAATATAGCCTATGTTACCCGCAAAGAGTTTAGCTTTCCAACAGTGAAAGAATTTTTCAAATCGGTCCAGTAGTTCCGGAGCCTATTCGTTACAAACAAACAAACAAACAAACAAAAAAACAAATCTTTCCTCTTTATAATATTAGTATAGATAGTGTCATTTTAAATTTCGCAATTTTAACTATTGAAACTCCTACCTACCATTTAGCCGGCAAGATGGGGTTGAAACTTGGTTCTGTTCAACAGTACTCATAGGCACTTTGTAGTTTAATATTTTTCAAAAATATTAAAACTGGTTTAATATACTATCTTCAGTTTACATTTGAGGAGACACCCTAACAGTATTTTTTCCTAATTACTTACGGATATATAAGCAAAATTACTTCCTTATAGTAAGTATCTAGTCTAGTGCATAGAATGAAGTAAAAATTTGTGGGGGGACTGGAGATTTGTAATACAGGTCGCATGACCTAGTACGAACTCCAGCTCTCGCTAGGAAAAGTACCTGTACACTTAAGCGGAACCTGTTTGTTTGTAATTAAGTACTTGCCTTTTAAGAGAATTAAACGATTATTTATTATTATTATAGTATCTCTAGCTAGCTAGCTTCTTATTTACTACAAGCGGACGCCATGCAGTTTCAACCGTGTAGTTCTCGTTCCCACGGGAATAAAATATAGCCTATGTCACCGGGGATAGGGTAGCTTATCAACAGTGAAAGAATTTTTCAAATCGGTTCAGCAGTTTCAGAGCCTATTCAATGCCAACAAACTATAAAATCTTTCCTCCTTATACGGAGGAGGTAGGTAGGGTCGCTACAGTTTCCTGAACTTGCTATGTTGTGATAAATCCTGTCTGTAATAACTAGGTTTATGGAATTATGGATATAAAAATAAAGCAGGATGGTAATAGATCTGAGGAGGATGGGTAATTTGTTTATGATTAACTAGGTAACCCACGCAACTTTGTTTATGTCACAGTTAGGCTTTTCTGGACTACCTCTCCTCCCCCTCCCTCTGCATCTTTTAAATTTAAATCTTTTTTTATTATTTTAAACTAAAATACAAAGTTAATATTTTTTTAAACTCTAACCTAACCTATTGATACAGGGATACAGAATGTCTCAAGACTTAAGCTCTGGCTAGTTGTTAACACAATTCTACACTAACCAACTGATACAGGGTTTATTGACATTGGTACAGGAAACTTTTACTCTCCCCCTTTCCCTCTTTCCTATCCCCTGTTTCCCCATCACCTATCCTCAGCCCCTGGCACCTGTTTCCTGGCTCCTGTCCCCTGGCACCTGTCAATTGTCCCCTGGCTTATATATTCAGGCTCCTGTTACTTGGTTCCTGTCCCCTGACACCTGCCACCTGGCACTACACTAAATCATTCTTTCTCTCTTTTATGAACTTAACAATCCAACAATCCTTATGATATAAGTACATGATTTGAAGCAACAAAAATATCAAAATGTGGGTAGATGCAGTTTAACTTTAGTTGATTACAGAATAAAAAAACAAATAGATGTATTTTTGTGATATACCTAAGCATTTTGGTACTTTTGATGATAGCAATCCTCACTGTATACTTATTTTTAGGTACAGCAAATATATTTTTAAGTATATGCATGTACCTAATTAAAAATATTTTAAGCTTAACAGGGCCTTTAAAAATTTTGTGGCAAAGGTTTACAGCATTTTTCCTAAAGTATACAGTACAAGCGCAATGGAACAGGTCGATGATGATTAGAATTTTACATATACACATTTATAGAAAGGATGGACGTCCAGGTCATACATCCTTTCTATAAATTTATATGGAACAAGCACCTATTTCATTTTTCAGTGCACTAAGCTGTTAACTGTAATTAAGGAGTGACCTGTTATCATGTCTCAATAATAATGGATTAGGTAATATGTACCTAGTTTATTATCGATTCTTATCAAAACAGTAAGTCTGTATTAACTTCGAAGGATGTATAATACATTATTTATACACAGTCATGTAGTTTTGAATTTAATGTATTTTTTTTTACCTTGAACGTGCTATCAGGTCTGGAAGCGAGTTATAACAACAAATATGTAAAATTACTGTAAATGTGTGATAAATTAAATTAAACCCGGCATACACTGAACGATTCAATTCAAATTTTGTTACACGTACACGCACGAGCGCACGACACGACCGGCTCCAGCTGACACTGATGACATTCATGCATGACATTTTATTAGATTTGAATTTGACTTACACATTGATAGGACAATTCTGACATTACGACAACGACAGTTGACACCGAACGCGAACGGAGTGCCAAAGGATACTCGGATTTTGGAACGGACTACGAATTTCTGTAATAATAGTTCCTCTGCAAACCTGATTTCTATAACAGAGATCGCCGTGAATTTGCAGTTTGCACATCATAAATACCATGAGCTGTTGACGCGCGAGAATGCCATATGATTTATTTCGTATCGATATCAGATGTAGCAGACGAATTTAAAACACCGCGCGCGCGTGCGTGCCAGGCCAGACGAGAACGAGAATCATAAAGACTCGACTAGGCGCGTGTAAATGGATACAGTTTGTCTATAAAGTCGTGACATGAATGTTTGAGGAACTAAAAATAGTTATGTGTGTGGCAGCACTGGGCAACACGAAACATAAGTACGTCAGTTGTCAATGCTATCGTCGAATTTCGTTTACTCTCTCACGTAACTTTAATGTTTGGATTAAACTGCAACAAATTGAGACCAACCTACGCATAAAGGTTTGAGAAATGAGTAAAGAAAATCGGAGTGGTGCGCAGGAAGTGATTTTTAAAGTTTTCCAGTGATGTTTCGCGGAGTACCAATCTGGACAATTGTTGTGGGATTTTGAGGACGTTTATGAGCGAACAGCATCTTTGGTGGGTATGTAATCGTGTTATTGTTTGTTTTGAATCTGTCTGAAGTTACAAATTTACTGAATTTACGATTTGGAGACAAAAAAAGGCTTTGTTTGCATATTTTTAGGTTAGAATCTTAAACTATTGACATCTACCTATAATGTAAGTCAGTGGTTAGAACAACATGGTTATTTTATAGTACGACCTGCATTTTTGATGCTCAGTTCAATCTGGTTTTCTACCAATTTTTATTTTGAATTAATTGCTTCATGTCAATAGTTTGTTTCCAATATGTAATTAATTTTCTTTTTTTACTCTTTTCAGGAAAATCAGAGAGTACAGTTAGGCGAATAGTTAACGAAGGTTTTAATAATGAAGGAAAGTTTGAATCTCCAGGTAAACACAGAAAAGGTCGGCAAAGAAAGAAATAGACGATTTTAATATTTGAGCACTGCGCCAAAAAAATCCTTGTCAGATGGGGGAAAGTTACAGATAAAACATGTAATTACATGATTGTGGCAAAGCAATTGGGACTGCTAGGCACCTGCTGGTGGGTTGTAAGACGCTATTAGACCGGGGCTTCTGGATCTGGTTCAATAACTTTATTCTGGATCTGATTCAATAAAACAGAAACAAAATTAAAAATGTATAATGTGTTTTATTTATTAACTCACTAGCTGATGCCCGCAGCTTCGCCCGTGTCGAATTTGTTCTCGTTCCCGCTTCCCGTAGGAACTTATTCCCGGGATGAAAAGTAGCCTATGTGTTATTCCAGACTATAATGTATCCTTGTACCAAATTTCAGCCAGATCAGTTCAACTGTTCGAGCGTGAAAGAGTCTCACATCCACACTCATAAGCTTTCGCATTTATAATATTTGTATTGTTCCCGTTCCCGCTTCCCGTAAGAACTTATTCCCGGAATAAAAAGTAGCCATGGTTATTCCAGATTATAATGTATCCCTGTACCAAATTTTAGCCAGATCCCTATAACCGTTCGAGCGTGTAAGAGTAATAAACATCCACACTCACAAACTGTCGCATTTATAATATTAGTAAGATTTTACTCGGAACGAACTCCTCGTATCAAAATCATTTTGGTCGTACTATATAGGGTTGCTACATGCATTCAGCAGCGCCCTCATTTAATTTCACGACTTTAACCCTAGAAGCCCAATCTAGGTAATTTTTACCTACACACAAACGCAAAGTTATCCTTTTCGCACCCTTTCTTCGATCATCGCGATTGATCAAACTAACTTAGTACGTACCAAGGACTAACAGGAGACGTCTGTGTCGCTTTGGTAAGTATCACCATTTTGTACTTATCGTAATGCTGTAGGTCAATTTTACCTATGTTTGGTCTTTGTGTAAGTTTTATCCACGTGGTACATTTTAAGTTAAGCAATTTTAATTGGATTCAACTTTGTATTTTCTTTTGTTTCTAATAACAAATATTATTTTTAGGTAATATAACAAAATGGCGTCCTTACGACCGCTGAAGGTCCCTTATGAGGGAAATTCCAGAAGCTCATCTATATTTTGTTTCGATGGTCCGCTAACACTTGTGTCTTATATACCAAAGCCTTCTAAGATGGTTTATCTTGGTTTATCTATTATCCTCTAGTGATGAAGACGCTTAATTTATTAATCGAATGAAAAGCCAGACATGCAGCACTGAGCACATCACATTATTTTAAAACCAGACGAAAGGAGGCGTTGATTATTATGATCAAATGTGTTCCTCTATGTCTACTTATAGGAACACAAATAGGTAGCCCATGGCAATATTTTACGGGATGCTCAAAATGGCTTTTGTGAATTGCTACATTATTTACTGCCTTATAAAGCTGAATAATAAGGAAAAGTCATTAAATCGTAGTGATTTTATGAAAATATTGAGCACTGATTTGTCGTCGCCCGGGATGGTAAAGCGGCTGGAAGCTCTAACTTTGAAGCGTTCAGTGCGTGACAATATCACGAAAATACTTAAAACTAAGTCATTATCAACGTCGGCTGATCGCTCAGATGAACCAGAACCTAAAAAGCGACGCTTCGGAGGATATTTTACATATAAAAAAGAGCGAAAGACAAATTCAGTGTGCATCAAGTGCAAAAAGGCAATAAGCCGTCAACACAATATTTACGTATGTGAAAACTGTGTATAAAATGAGACTATTGCTATAAAACTGTTAGTTTATTATAAAAAAATTATTAGTTTGTTGTAAGAAAGACAATTTTTGTTATATTTTTTGTTTCTTCTTTGTTTATAAGAATTAAAACGAGAAGATCTCATTTTGTACCAATAATTTCGATTCTCACATAACACTTGTTATCACTAAGGTGTAATGGATTAATATGAATACTATTTTCTTTTATTTTAGCTCGCAATTAGTTAAAAAATAAATAGATTTATAAACATTCACAAGTATAACAAAATAAACAGATTTACAGGTACATTCACTTGTGTAGGTCAATTTGGCCTATAATTGGGCTTTATAGCTAGTAAAATATGATTGGGCTTCTAGGGTTATAGACAAACTGTACGCGCGTCTTTTGGACCTCTATTGGATACCTCTTTTGGGCGGAGGCTATTGCTATTACAAGAAAATTAAATAATTAATTGACATAAATGACGTTATATGTCAATTGTCATTTTCGATGTGACAGCAATGCAAGTGATGTCTGTGTCTGTCTTTCTGTCCTCTCTCAGCTCCAGCTCAGGTTTGATTTGAATTACTGATTTGCTGCAGTGTTTGTTTTAATTTTAACCTAAAACCTAATAATTTTATAATAAAATGGAATTAAATGAAAGAATTCTCCACTATTTAAAAAATTGTGAACAAGTGGACACTTTGAAATTAGCTAGTGAATTCAATGAAGACCATCAGAAAGTTGTTGGGGCGGTAAAAAGTTTGGAAGCACTTGAAATGATAACATCAGAAAGCATAAAAAGCACTAAATGGGAGTTAACAGGGGAAGGAGAGGAGGTTGCAGGCAAAGGTAGTCATGAGGCTGTCCTGTTCAATAGTATCCCTGAAAATGGCATTCCTCAGGCAGAAGTAATGAAGGTATTCTGAACTTCAATGAAATACCTAATATTGTTTGTACTTACATCACATTCGTTATCACCAGTTCTGTTTGTATGACATAAGTGATTGTGGTTATAGTCAGCATACCTATCAATCTTGTTATTTCATACTTATAGAATTGGGGACTTCACCCGAAACAATTTTTTACTTCACTTTTAATTACATGAGTCCAACGTAGACCACAGGCGCTGCAACATGTCTGAAACGACGGTGCATATAAGTTACAAGTGTCTCGTGTGAAGTCCCAAATTCTATAAGTATGAGTTAAAAACCGCAATAGTAATAAATAAAATCTTGTTATTTTTTTTTTTAAGTATTAAAATTTGATCAATAAAAATGTAATAACATGTTGTTGATTAATTTTAACATTATTCATATTTCCACTATAAATTACATTTCAGAAAGTTCCAAATGCTAAAGTCGGTTTTAGCAAAGCAATGTCAGCTGGTTGGATTCTTATTGACAAATCTGGAGGTGCACCCATTGTCAAACGTAAAGTGGAAAGCATATCGGACACTGTGCAAGAACACTTGATAGAAATAAGAAAGGGAATTGATAATTTACCTGACAACATTAGGAATGATTACAAGAAACGAAAATTACTGCAGATAGTTACATTAACAAGCTTCCTGTTATCAAAAGGCCCTCAGTTTGCAACAACTATTAAGAAACTTGAAACCGATTTGACTAGTGAGATGCTGTTGACAGGATCGTGGCGAGAATTGCAGTTCAAGCCTTATAACTTTGATGCTTTAGGTAAGAAATATTATAGGCACACCATTCTCTTCCTTTTTTTAGTTTAAACCAACTGATTGACTGCCTTGGTGGCGCATTTAGTAGTGTCACTGCCGGTTGCACCGAGTTCCTGGGTCGGTACAAATATTTGTGTGATCCACAAATGTTTGTTCGGAGTTTGGGTGTTTTCTAAGTATAAGATTTAGAAATATAATAAGTATGTTTATCGGTCGTCTAGATCCCATACCATACCGCGTCACATAGCGGATAAAAATGCATTGAACAGATTGACAGAGGATCAAAATTAAACAATAATGAAAATTCTTTTTTAATGATTTTTGACTGAAACATAGAGGAAACGATTCCTGAGAGATTTATTCTTTTTTTTTTGGGTGCTTAGTGAGATCTGCTCTTCGCAGAAGTACTAGTACAATAATGTAACAACCCCTTTTTTTTCATCTAAATAAATATATTCATACTTTCATGTTCCCAGGTCAGCCACCAGAATGTGGTCACCTCCACCCCTTACTGAAAGTGCGTTCAGAATTCCGGGAAATCTTCTTAGAAATGGGTTTCAGTGAGATGCCAACAAACCAGTACATTGAAAGTTCTTTCTGGAACTTCGATGCGCTCTTCCAACCACAACAGCATCCTGCCAGAGACGCTCACGACACATTCTTCATGTCTTCACCCGCTGTCACTACGAACTTCCCTATGGAGTACTTGGAACGGGTCAAGAAAGTTCATAGTAAAGGTGGATATGGTTCTCAGGTTCGTATCTTAGATATTGCAAATCTTTACTTATATTGTAAAGCAGAAGAGTTTGTTTTTTTGAATCCTCAGTTTTGATTTTGAGGAAGGCTTAACATCACGCTATCGTGCCTATTTATCATAGTGTGATGTATAGCAGCATAATAAATGTTACAAAAACAGGGAAAATTTATTTCTACTGAGCGCTTCTGTTGTGTGCACTGCATTAATAGTTAAAGTTACGTAAGAACCATGTATTACGAATTTGTTCCTCTTAAAAAGTTCTAAAAATCTCATTCAAGGTTGGCTCACAATAACCATTTTAAAGAAATCAAATGTTACACAAGAATTGAGTATAAACAGGACACGGATGCGACACAATTTCAAGATTCCGAAATTTTTCAAGGAAGGAAACATGATTTGTTTTTTAACCGACTTCAAAAATAGGAGGAGGTTCTTAATTCGTCTGCACTTATGTTTTTTTTATGTATGTTAGCCGTTATTTCCGTCAATTATAGACGGATTTAATATTTTTTTCTTTTGTTCAATTGGGTTTACTTTTGAGGTGGTCCCATTTTCACCAGGTCAGGATCTGATAATGGGATCCAAGAGAAATCGAGGGCAACCCCCGAAAATTCTAGGGACAACTAGTGCATTTGTTAACTTTTTGATCTAGTGCTTTAATGTACTACAATTTAATGAAAGTCTGGAGTAGATCTGATGATGGAACCGAAAGACAGTTGAGGGAATTCCTTAACGATTTACAGCAGTTACCTTGTGTTTGGGCTTGATTGATTTGTATTGATGAGAACTTTATACCTAGATAGACATATTTTTCGCTCCAACCGATATAAAATATAGAAAAAAAAAGTAATAAAAAATAAAACCGACTTCAAACAAATCCTAAAAAATAAACTTTTTTTTAGCACAAAGTATGTATTTTGATTTACTTATCAGATTTTATTCAATTTAATATTGAAGTTGGTGCCATTAATAATACCTACCTAAACCTATGGGTACAATACGATATTGAATAAAATGTGATAAATCAAAATACATATTACTTTGTGCTAAGTATTTTTTTTTTTTAGGATTTGTTTGAAGTTGGTTTTATTTTTATTATTATTATTTTTTTATCTAGTACTTAATACTTCTCTGCTTGTTAGTTATTCAATTGCATATAGGTCTCATTTAAGTTTATCTTATCTGCCATACTATTTTCGTCACAGACTTCAAGCTGTACTAAATTATCTTCAATAAAATATAGAAGTTAAGCATTTTTGTACTGAGACCAATATCATAAAATCGCAACCGTCACGCTTACTGACAATAAGAAACTGCACCAGACTCAAACTATTTTAGGAAATGCTTTCAAATTCTGATCGAATCGGATCTCGATTTGAATAATTATGTAAGTTGGTGGTTAGGCATATAGTAATATGATGAGGCCCACAGGGCTACTGCTACGACTGGAAGTTCTCGGAGGCCCAGAAGAACCTGCTCCGCACGCACACCACGGCGGTGAGCGCGCGCATGCTGCACCGCCTGGCGCAGGGGCCTTTCACGCCGCAGAAGTACTTCAGCATTGACAAGGTAACATAGTTTTTTGTATGCGCTTTTTGTGTGTATGTTTTATTTTATGCCACTAAGTTTGTTGCAAATAAGGAAGCCCTACATGATCGTGCGTTCGCCGTAGGTAGACAGAAGTTACTACGCTCGCTTTGTCGACCCTAAATCAGATCCCTAAATTATTTTTTGCTAAGTTAAGATATTTTTTGAAAAGCAATTAGTAACAAAATCATAAATTTTAAATACAGAAAAATTGGTTTGGGCACGTTTCTTAATAAATCGAATAAATATAGGTGCAATTCCATACATTCGTGTCGTGTAACTTTCTAAAAGTGTATGTAGATGGTGCGTCGCCCCGAGACGTATGGAAAAATTGTTCGGTTCCGAGTGGGTTTCGGTGTCCGAGTTGGTTAAGGTGTCGCACGGTATGCAGGAAAACGCAGGTTCGAAAATTAGGTGAATCCCCACCAGACGATCCAAAATGGATCGCTAATTCCTGCGATCCACGATCCAGGAGCATGAGGCATGCATGGATCATGAATCGTTGCGATCCCGCCGCGTTGAATCGACACGCTCCAACCGATCCACACTGATTCCCCTAAGTATAAGTACAGTTGAACTTTCGGTCGCTATGGAGTCAGATGTGCAGCAACGACGTCGAATCGCTGTGGTAGCAACAACCTACATTCGTCTTAAATATTTACGAAGCATTTATGTTCCTTGTAAAGGGATAGTTATTAGTCGACGATTTTAACATTTTTCCATAATGTGTGATCGCGCGCTCCAGGCACGAACGTCTACACCGAGCGCGCCAAAAGACCGAGGCACCTGTGTGCTAGTAACGAAAACCGACAACGGACGGATCGCTCGCGGCAAGGAGCGCGCGCGCCTGCCGCGCAGCTTGGATCGCGCGAGGCACGTCCACATCAAACGCTCCTGTGGAGCGCGCTCCTACGGCCCTTCGTACACAAGGCTACGCAAATCTTCGATACTAATGTTGTCAACTTATGTCGCGAATATTTGGTAGCGCACGAACCGTACACACGAGATATCTCAACAAGACGCGATTTTCTCTATTCTGCCACTGTAGACATAGCGACAAGACGTCTCAGACTAATTTAATTTACGAAATGTCTGACACAAGTGACGATGAAACTATGATTTTGGCTTACTATCTTTATTTCTCTCTTACAAATTACTTCCCAGAATTAGACCCTTAATAGCAACACTATCATATGGTGCAATATTATAGGGGTGTTTTTTTTTAAAACCAATGGGTTCGATTCCCAGCTAGGATTATTGGTTTTTTAAAAATCTAATGATGAGGTTTTAAGTTTCATCTAAATCGGGCTCGTGACTCCTTTGACCATATTTCGATATTCCATATAGTTTTGTATTTGGCCATCCAATCCCTTTTGAAAAATTCACCCTGTATAGAAAAAAATGTAAAGTGTAGACTGTTTGTAGCTGCAAATGAATTAAAACAAACAGATATTAAATTCAAATTGAATATTCAACAATTGGTCTGACATCCAGGGGGCCGAGTCTGCTATTTTCCATCAAAAAGCCGGTCCAGTGCGATTCTATTACGATATTAAAGCGATTGGTCCTAAATTTGCTAGTCGCGTAAATCTTGTCTATCGCCACTATAGAACATCGATAGAATATAAATAGAATCGCAAAAGCAGAGACAAGGGCTTTATTTTTGTTGTTTTGACTCTTGTCAGTCAGTACTAAAATAGTAGGTGTTTTTTAGGTTATCTACAAATTACTTATAAGAGACTTTTGTAGAGAATTACAATGTAAAATTGTGAACTTTACCTATAAACAAACGTGAACTTTATAAACGGCTTCAAAGCAAAGAGTGACAGTGTTATCCAGAAGAACTATCAATCAAATCAGCCTATCGCAGTCCACTGCTTGACGTAGGCCTTTGCCAATTTACGCCACAATTCACAGTCCTGCGCCTTCTGCATTCAGTTCCAGCCTACGACCTTTACCAGGGTCGTCGGTCCATCTAACGGGTGACCCCACGGTTGCCGAGACGCGGTTGGAAGAACTATATAGAAAGTTGAGACAAAACTCAAATGTAAAAACTGGTCCAGCAATGAATTTCATTTTGAAGAAAGGGCTTTGGATGCTAAAATTCATAGATTAAACACAGGAGACTGTATATTTTCATATACATATATAACAGCAGATTCAAGTCTTCTACAAATACATCTTTACAGAAAAAATATTGAACAATAACCTCATGATAACTCAAGATTGTGAATAGTGAAAGTTTTTATCTACAAACAACTACTCTGTCATATGGAAGTTGGTTTTTAAATTGATTAACACTAGTGTAACTACTCAACGGACTTAAAAAGTTATTTCATCATTGTGAAATCATGGTATTCCACAGCAACTATGTGATATAGCCAAACAATCTCAATACAGACAGCTTTTATTAGTGCTCGTGTGTGATAGATAATATGATGGATAGTAAAAATAAATATGCTATTATCATTTTGTTAAAACTCAAGGAAGCTGAGCAGTGATAATTTTAATAGATCTTGTATTTACTGGCATGTATGGGTTCATAGTATGACACAGGTAAAGCCGTCAACTACAGCTAGTATGTTGGATTATGAAAGAGTAATGTGCATGTACAGAGATCTTGGCCATCCAAGCCTGCCATGATGAGAAGCCATGCCTTCGATTCCAATGACCAATGCACTAGAGCTAGACTAATGTCAATTTGTTGTTTTGACTGGCCTCGTGGTTACTACTCTAACCACTAACATGTAACTAACATACTAACTGTAACTGTAATGTGTAGTCAGGTACTCCGTCTACGGATTCAGAGGTTGTGGGTTCGATTCCCACCCAGGTCAAATCTCTTTGTGTGATGATCATATTGCTTTGTTGCGTCTGGGTGTAATTTATCTATAATAAGTATGTATATAGAAATATAAGTATGTCTATCAGGCGTCTAGATCCCATAGCACAAGTTTATAGCTTAGTTTGGGCTAGACGGTGTTGTGTGAGAATGTCCAACAACAATATTTCTATTAATACCTCCTCAAAATGAAATTGGGTAAGGCCTAGGTCTGAGCATAGTGGTAGACTGTAATAGGGTTATTTGATAGTGGGAACATTAAAAATGATGAAATATGGAAAAATATTTTTAATATTCATATTTTACAATTATTGTTTTTACATTATCTTCATCTTGCCAAAAATACTATTGTAATAGCCACGCTGCTTGAAGATCAGGGTTAGCACTTCAATTTTCAACTCGAGTATCCTGAAATAGATTACAATACAATTAGTTTTATTTCAGCTATTGCAAGCTTGTGAATTATGATTGATGATTAAAAAGTGATTTCAAAATGTTGTTAAAAGGAAATGAGATTTATCTGATAGAAATATTAAATGACTGTGATTTTAAGTGTCAAACATTGATTTAAATAAACAATTTTACCAATTTTGTCAACTCTTATTTACCCACCTCATGTTTCCATGGCCATTGTGAGTTCTTCTTCTAAAGGAGAGATAGGAAGTACTACAGATGTTTTATAACACAGTTATGCCATGCACAACATGCATTAACAATCTTCCCTGCTATTTTGAGACCATAATGTAATGAATGTACTCGCAGCAAATATCTGCAATTAACATAAAATGGTAAGGACTTAATCATCTTCACCAAGCTTGATGATCTGGATCACATTTATTAGGGTATTAGGAGCACTGTGAGTTGACCAGTTTTGTATCAGCATTGTTAGATGTGAATGTGACTTTCATCGGGCTGCTCTCCAACCAAACCAGTCCTTGTCCGTCGGTGTACTGGTGCACTAGATACTTGCCAGTTACTTTAAATTTGGAACCGGAAGATAGTTTGTAAACTCAGAATTTAAATGATCTGTTAGAATATTGACCAATTAGTAATGAAGTCTCATACTCCCATCAACACTACTTACAGGTGGGGTTTGCTTGGAATGGTACCCTACAGTAGAGTTCAAAAAGTGATTGATTTTTTATTTATACCCAAGTATACTCTAATATTCCCATTTAACACCTGACTTATTTCAGTTTCTTGAGAGTTTATAGGTATATAAGTCATTAGGGATGCCTATATAATTTAAAACCTGCAGTCTCTATACCCAATATTATTAGGTATGAGGAAAGATTAGGATGTTTGTTTGTTTGCATCGGAATAGGCTCCAAAACTTCTGGACCGATTAATAAATTCTTTCAGTGTTGGGAAGCTAGACTCTTCCCGGTGAACATAGGCTATATTTTAGTCCCATATTCCCTTGGGAACAGGAGCTATGTGGGTGAAACGGTGAAAATATGCTGTGCACCCAGGTAAACTGGGTATTTTAAATGTTCATAAAAACTGTAAAAAACAATTAAGTAAGTATATTGGGAATTGAGTGTACATAGGTCAGTAGCTATGTACTAAAACAATAATAACTACCTACTGTAAGCATTAGAAATGTGACTTGTATTTTAAATATGAGTGATTGTAAAGAATATTGGACAGTACTTACAGAAAATAGATGCATGTCAATTGCATACATGTCTTCATACTATTTTGCTGATCTTGTTGAGTTGGCTACTTGGACTAGTTGCCATCTATGTATCTATAACTAATAAAGTTCATTGACCCTGCGACAATGGCTCACTCACAGCTCTAAATTCACTTTTTGGAGACTTATTATAGCACTACGACCATCCAATGTATGAGTGAAATAAATAAAGTCTGCTTCGGATAAAATGTTAGGCTATGTCTTAGGTACTATTAATCAATCTTCATCATTTTGATGTAAATTGTAAACTTGCTTTTATTTAGTTTATCTGCAAATTGGTTAATTTAAACAATAATACTTATTGTATGTATACCGAACGAAAATAACCAGCCTCGCACTTTCTATTTCTAGCTGTCAAACATTAATTACGCGACTTCCAAAACAAATCCCATCAAATATTAGCAGACTACGCATAAATGTCAAATACACTGGCGATTCTATCGAGAGGCCATCGGTCGACCATAATCGCACTTCAATAGAAACAAGATAGAAGCTATCGAGTTAGCGAATACGAAAACTGTCAAATTGTACCGATGAGCTTCTATTTTGCTACGATATCTATTCTATTCTGATGCGATTGAAATAGCAGACTCGGCCCCCTGGAGATCGCAGCGACGTTAGTAGCGACGATCTCGACCGGCAGGTAGCGCGCGACTGGCGTCGGCGACGAATGAACAAAATGTCGGCGACGCATGTCTGTGTACGAACCTCTTTGAATTTGTATTGCGGTAGTCGCTTAGAGACCAAAGTCGTTGGGTATCGAAGATTTGCATACCCTAGTGTACGAAGGGCCTACCGCGCACGATCGGAGCACGTTGGATCGTCCGGTGTGGATCCGCCTATTCTTTTTTCTAATTTAAAATGTTTTTTTGCTAATTTGTTTATGTTTTTAATGAGTTTTATTTTTAAAGAGTGAATGGGCAAACTCAAGTCGATAAAATCAATTATCTTCTGAGAAAAGGCCAGGTCAAGAGTACCCTTAACCGAAGAGCATGTATTAAGACACTTATAAGCCCCGCAAGTTGGTAATGCGCTGGAACCTTGTCATAATGACACCTAAGTGACGTCATCGTGACGTAGCTCGAGCGCGTGCTGGCCTCGCGAAGCTGCGTACGGTATTTTTTTTAGTACTGACTGCTCGACGAACATACGTCACCAAGTGGTAACCAAGATGGCCGCCAAGCGCAATATCAACGTGCGTGGCTTATATTAAAGTTGAAGAAGCGAAAGTTATTTGCCAGAATCTAAGCAAGTGGAAAGTCATAGTCTCTGCCTACCCCGTTGGGAGACAGGCCTGATGTTATGTATGTATGTATGTTTTTGCTTTTTATTAAAGGTGAGGAAACAGAGTGAAGTCTGATATGGCGTCATTTAAGTACGATGCTTAACTCGCTAAAACTTCCATTCCCTATTTCTTCCCTCTAGCACATAAAACCAACTATTTATTTACTATTACTAAAAGTATGCTCCTTCCCACCACAGGTGTTCCGCAACGAGACCCTAGACGCCACCCACCTGGCTGAGTTCCACCAGGTGGAGGGCGTGATCGCGGACCGCGGGCTGGGCCTGGCCGACCTCATCAGCGTGCTGGACGCGTTCTTCAAGCGGCTCGGCTTCGACAAGCTGCAGTTCAAGCCCGCCTACAACCCGTATACTGAACCCAGCATGGAGATCTTCGCTTATCATAATGGTAATTTATTTTTTGTTCTTTTTTGGGTTTCGTAACTAAAGAGTAAAAACGGGAGCCTATTACTGCAACTTCATTATCTGTCTGTCTGTCATGAGCTTGTATCTCAGGAACCGTGATAGCTAGCCAGCTAAAATTTTCACAGATGATGTATTTCTGTTGCCGCTACAACAACAGATACTTACTAAAATCGAGAAATAAAAGCTTATGGAAGCGCCAATACAAGAAACGTGATGCTTTGCCGTTTTTAGGGTTCCGTACCTCAAAGGAAAAACGAAACCCTTATAGGATCACTTTGTTGTCCATCCCTCTGTCAAGATTTTTTTTTGGTACGGGGCCCTCTTTATGAGACTCCGATGCACACTTAGCTAATTATTTTTTTGATTTTTAACTAGACTATTATTCTAATCATATTCTCTATCTTCAGGTCTTGGAAAATGGATCGAAATAGGAAACTCAGGAGTATTCAGGCCCGAAATGTTGCTCCCTATGGGTCTACCGGACGACATCAACGTCATCGCCTGGGGTCTATCCCTGGAGAGACCCACCATGATCAAGTACGGACTGAACAACATCCGGGACCTCGTGGGGCCTAAAGTGGACTTGCAGATGGTGCAGACCAACGCTATATGTAGGCTGGATAAATAAAGTTGTTTATGATCAAATAATATATTGAGATAAATCGATTTTGGTGTTTTATTTTAGGGTTTTAGGTATTTCGTGTTATCACAAACCTTGTTCATAGAAGAATTCTAAATCTATGATTAATATAGCCCTTTTTAAACGTGATGAAAATCCTGCATGCCGGGCTCCTACCGATAAAAAACCACACGCGCGGACATACTGCACCGTCTCCTACGAGGCAGCGTGGCTTGTTGGCGGTAGCTTTTTAAATACCTACATACATATTATATGTACATAGAAACACCCAGACTCTTGAGACAAACATTTATGGGTCACACAAATATTTGTCTCCGGTGGGAATCGAACCCAAGAATCGTTAAATCAGTGACTCTGTCGAAGCTTTTTGTTTCATAGGGTCTTGTAACTTTGACTAATGTGTTATACACATGGCCAGCAAGCATGAAGTTTGAAAACTTTATTAAAAACAAATAAAAACTGTCACAATTCAAAAATTACGTGAAATATTGCATTTGTCATTTTTCTAGATATATTGTAATGTTCCAACCGCAATTATTTAAAAATATTTTTAATAGAAAAATTACTAGGATTAGAAAAAGTGCCATGTTTCCACCGACTATAAATTTATTGAAAGGCAAAGCTAAGGTTTTAAGCCCTTGGAAGATGTTTGTGAGACATTATGAGATACCGGAGGACTTGAAAAACGTAGGCACGGAACCGAACCCGATGTTCTTCAGAATGGTTCAGTACTTCTACCATAACGCAGTGTGTGTGTGTGAGGGTGCCCTGATGGACCATTTGAACAAGCACACTCACATGTCGGAGAAGAAGAGGAAGCAGAGACTGGACGGCATCTTGAAGGTTAGTAGGATTATAAAGCTTTCTCTACTTATACATTCGTACCTACCTAAATGATCCTACTGCAGGTTCTATACGTTTATGATGTTCTGATTTAGGAAACAACGGTTCTGAGCAACAGTTTATTAGGAACTGGCAACTTCATTGGCAACACTGCTGCTGATGAGTAATAACATATAGTCGCGTTACACATTGTAAATAAAAATAGTAATTCAGTGTTATAACAGTTACTGCGTATCAGTGAAGTAAAATACCACTCGCAAGAATCTGGAAATGCTGTTTGTTATTATTGACACCCACTGTAAGCAGCTAAATTATCGCAGATAAGTTTTAATTTTCTACCCTCAAAATATTCAGACATTGACTATCGCCTGCAAATACCCACAATTACCTCAGAAGTCATTGTCAAAATCAATTGACATTTGTCAATTTGAAACTGACGCTTGGGAGGAGTTGCCAGACCAAACCTAAGTACCCAATTTATGGTAAATTTTGTAAACAGCCTGCACTCTTGTATTAAAACCATACTTCTGCACTATTTGTTAGTTTCACATAATGTTTCGATCTCCAAGTAAGTCGCAGTCTGACTCTGACCTTGCAAGGGATGATTTATGTATTAAGCTTACCCAGAGAAAGAGGAAACAGCCTGAATGTGAACTCACTCAAGCAATATCGGCATTAACTCTAAAATTGGGTGATCTATGTGCTGATATGAATGGTCAGTTTGCAGATATAAAAACAAGTATTGTTTCACTCAGAGATGAATTTAATGTACTTTCCTTAACTTCCTCCCAAATCCACAATGATCTGAAAGAATTACGCTCTGAATACGCTGTTACAAAGACAGAGGTCAAGGAATTGAAAGCCAAGTGTGCAGAGTTGTCTCAAGAAGTGTTGGACGTCAAATCGTCGGTCAATTTTAATGCTGAAAACTATACTGGTGTTAATAAACAGATAGCTAACATTGAGTCTAAAATGAATAAGGCTGGGAGTGAAACAATAAATTTATTGGAGAGAAAAATAGATGCACTGGAGCAGCAGGCGAGGCATAGTAATATTGAAATTTGCAATGTTCCGGAGAAACGAGGCGAAAATCTTGTGACCTTAGTAGAAGCGATAGCCACCCAAATTAATGTTAAATTGGTCCAGCACGATATTGTAGCAATACACCGTGTCCCGCACGCGCATTCAAAAAATGCTCACCCTAAGAATATAATAGTAAAGTTTGCCACCCGTCTTCTTCGCGACAATATGCTAAGTGCCTACCGACTCTCTAAGGGACTGACCTCCAGCAGCATCGGCATGGCGGGGTCGTCAAGTCGTATTTACCTGAACGAACATCTGACGCTTCGCAATAAGGAATTATTTCGTAAGTGTCGCGAGGCTGCTAAAGCTTGCAATTACAAGTATGTGTGGGTTCGAAATGCTACAGTTCTGGTCAAGAGAAGTGACGACTCGCCCGCACTGGCTATCCGTACACAGGCCGAAATATTGCGAAAAATCTGTTCTGCTGCTGGGCAAAGTTGTGATAAATGAATCGCCTGTTATTGTCATGATCTTAGTATTTATTATTGTTGTTGAGGGTTGTCTTTGTCTGTCACGCTTGCATTTACCAATGTTTCTAATTGTGTTCATACCTATATATTTTGTTTATGCTGTTACTGATAAATATGTTGTATTTTGTTTTGCGGGGTTGCTGCCGATCCGTTACTTATTTTTATATTGTGATATTTATTTAATGGCCATTTTGGAACCTACGGGAGACCGTTTTCAGATTTTTACTAATTGTGTATTGCTTGCTATACTTAATTCTTCTGTTTTTGAAGTATTAAATAATGGCTAATGATAATTTGCATATATATTATCAGAACTGCCAGGGAACCAGGACAAAATTACGTACTTTATTTTTAAATATATTAGCGAATGATTATGACATTATTATTATTACAGAAACCTGGCTTACACCCAGTATCTCCGATAGTGAATTTATTGATCAACGTTACTCAGTTTTCAGATGTGATAGGGATCGAATCGTGACGGACAAACGGGAAGGTGGCGGTGTGCTTATAGCGGTCTCACGTAAACTGAAAGCGACTAATCTTTCCTTGTCACCTCCTATAATTTTACCTGAACATGTAATAGTTAAAATTCCCTCTTACAACCACAAATACCATTTGGTATGCGCCACCTATATTCCCCCGAATTCTGCACATGATATGTACATACATTTTCTTGACTCTTTTCTATCTTTATTCGAAAATTCCTGCGTAGACACTGTTATTTTGGCTGGCGATTTTAATATGCCATATCTTAACTGGGTTCAGAACTCTTCAGCCCATATGGAATGTGCTGCTGATAGTTCACATACACATTCGTCTCACCATCTGTTGAATGTGTCATCGCAGCTGGATTTAAAACAATATAATCATTTAAAAAATTATAAGCATCGTACACTTGACTTATTTTACAGCAACAAGCTCTCCATAGTGCATGCCCCTGATACTTCTCTCTTGCCGATGAATAGAAACCATCCCGCATTTGATGTCCATGTGCCAATGGTTTGCAATAAACCCCGTGGCATCCATAACTCAAAAAATATAAAAATAAATCTTTTAAATTTTCACAAAGCTGATTACGAATCAATAAACTTAGACATATGTAATGTTAATTGGAAATGTATGCTTGATTCCTTGACACCTGATGAGGCGGTTTATGCGTTCTACCATGAAATTTATAAAATAATCGAACTCCACACGCCTACGCGAAAAGATAGGGATTCAAATTTTCCCATTTGGTTTTCTAGAAGAGCCATACGTATTTATAAACAAAAAACATCTGCATGGAAGAAATGGAAGAAGTACAGTAATGTCAGGGATTATGAACGTTTTGGTATTCATAGATCTCAATTTAAAAAGGTAGTCCATGAATGTTACGATAGGTACATTAAATCAGTAGAGGATGCTATTCCTTCGAACACAAAGATCTTCTGGTCTTACATCGCAAATCGTAAAGCTACGAATAGAATACCTTACACTGTTCGTTATAAGCACACCTCCACCAATGATCCAAGCAAGGTTTGTGGTCTGTTTTCTAATTTTTTCCAATCCGTGTACGAACCCTCCTCATTCCGGAAAGAGACATGGACACCGCCTCCTGTTAGTACTGACCATGATATTAACATATCTAAATTACATTTCTCTTTAAATATGATACGTACAGAATTGAAATCTTTAGATGCTAATAAAGGCCCGGGTCCCGACGGTATTCCAGCATTGTTTCTGAAAAATACTTTTAATGCCGTATGTCATCCTATTTTCATAATTTTTAACAAGTGCATATCATATGGGGTTTTCCCAGATATATGGAAACGTGCTAATATCGTACCGGTGCATAAAGCTGGGTCCAAAAACGACGTAGAAACTTACCGCCCTATTTCCATTTTATCAACACTCTCTAAACTTTTTGAAAAACTCGTACATAAAGCATTATACCCAATCATGCGTCGTATCATAATAAATGAGCAGCATGGTTTTGTTCGAGACAGGTCGTGTGTGAGCAATCTTCTTTTATTTTCAACTCAACTCTTTGAGGCCATTGATAAGAGAGAACAGGTTGATGCGGTATATACCGATTTCCAGAAGGCATTTGATAAGGTGGATCATCTATTATTACTAAACAAAATTGCCTACAATGGTATCAGGGGTGATCTTCTTCGATGGTTCATTTCATATGTAACAAACAGAACACAAAAAGTAGTAGTAAATGGCTTTGAGTCTAGTTCTGTTCAAATTACTTCTGGGGTTCCACAAGGCTCCATTTTAGGACCCTTTTTATTTATTTTGTTTATAAACGACATAAATTATTGTTTCAAATATTCTAAATTTCTTTTATACGCAGATGATTTAAAGGTCTTCAAAATTATTTGTAATGTATCTGACTGTATGAAACTTCAGCAGGATCTCGATAGATTTTCTGAATATTGTTCTTGCAATAAGTTACACCTCAGCTTGCCCAAGTGTCATAGCATAACTTTTACAAAAAAAATTAATGTCACTGAGTTCGATTATAGACTAGCAAACAGTGTTATTTACAAGGTGAGCTATCTTCGCGATCTCGGTGTGTACCTTGACTCCAAACTCAACCTGGATATCCATGTGGAAAGCATTATTAGAAAGGCATACCAAATGTTTGGTTTTGTAATGAGAGCGACCGGTGACTTTCATCGCCCGTCTACCTTTCTACATCTATTTCAGTCTATCATCAGACCACAGTTGGAATATGCAGTGCCAATCTGGAATCCCTATTATGCAAAGTACAAGGATGCCATTGAACTGGTACAGCGTAAGTTCTTGCGGGCGATGCAGTATAGATGTTTCAGAAGTAAAGTGCCATATCGTCTGCTCCTGCAGAAACACAATATGTTAACCTTGGAGTCTAGAAGAATTCTTCTAGACACGATGACTCTATTCGGCGTTTGCCGTAATAAATTCGACTGTCCTGACCTGGTGAATAGAATAAGCTATCTAATTCCGCGAACGGTGCATGGGCGCAAAGTGCGCAGTAGACACCTTTTCGCTACTAGTATGTGTAGAACCAATTCAGGTGTTCGTTCTCCATTGCACCGTTTAGTGGACACATATAATAAGAAGTTTAGTGAAGTCGATATACTATATCACAATAAGCTTCAATTTAAGAATAGCATTAGTGTAATGTTAAGGGATTGGCAGTAGAACCTGTTTTTTTTTTTTTGTGTGCTGTGTAACTATATATATATATATGTGTGTGTGTGTGTGTGTGTGTGTGTGTGTGTGTGTGTGTGTGTTGTGTGTGTGTATATGTCTTACAAAGCCTTTATTTTAACCATATGTTACAATGTAACTGTGATATTACTTTGCTTGCGACTGTTTTGTTTTTGTTTACATT
Source organism: Miltochrista miniata (assembly GCA_933228765.1). NCBI lineage: Eukaryota > Metazoa > Arthropoda > Insecta > Lepidoptera > Erebidae > Miltochrista > Miltochrista miniata. Next base: position 37,010,341 of record OW121756.1, on the reverse strand, counting down.
TTAAATGGGCAGTCATTTGTTGCTTTGAGATGTATTCTTGAGACTAATCTGTGGAAAATGTAGTGGGTGGTATATATGTTAAGTTTACTGTAAAAATGCTATGTATACTTACTCCTTATATGCTACTGTTTGTTTTCCCTAATGCAATAAATAAATAAATAAATAAATAAAAGGAACTGGTATAAAGTATTTACAGGTACACTCTGCCTAAAGTACCTTGTTGGAAATGGTTTTTAAAGTAAATTGTGTTGATTATCATTATTTTATTATGGAAAAATTTCAAGCCGATTCAAACTTGAATCTTCCCCTAACTGAGAACCACGCACGTATTATTATTTCCCCATTATATTACGCTATGTTTTACATGAGACAGTACGAGAGCTACCCAAAATGTCAAACTGAAACATTATTGCAGGTGATGGGTTCGTGCAACAGTTCCTTGCAGTTCGAGTTTCCTCTGCAGAGGAAGAGCGGCGACTATGAAATTGTACACGCGTACAGGTCGCAGCACAGTGTACACCGGCTACCTTGTAAAGGAGGTAAGAATATTTTATATTTAGCTCGCCAAACCGACGACCTAGAAAAGGTCGCAGACTGGAAGCCTGAATTGGATGGGGAAGGCAAAGAACCGTGTTTTGTGACGTAAATTGGGATGATTACTGATTTTTGATTATTGAAAATGACGCTACCCGCCTGATGGAAAGCTATCGCTCCATCTAAGGATTGCGGGCCACTCTCATGGTCAGTGTTCATGCTCATTGCGTTAATCCTCTTACCCTATGACTGATGCTTTGGGAGTCCTGGGACATTCTTCAGAGGGCTTACCCGGGGCTCCCAACCGTAGGCTGTTGGGCGTTACGTGAGGTTTTTTAGTCGGTGGCATACCATCCATGAGGATATTACCTCATTTAAAAAAAACCCAGTGACTGGTCCTGAGAATGGGTGCGTTTGTGCGTTTCTCCATACAGCAATACGCGGAGCGAACCTTTGGCTAACGTAGTCCTTTAGCCGTTTCTCTCTGTTTCTGAAGGCCAGTACCACATGACGGTGGCCGTCGGTTCAATGAATTGCCTTTTTGCGCTCGGTTTGCAGAACCTGGAGTTATAAGATGAGCGAAACACTTGCGCTTGCAGACCGCGAGCGATTCGTTTCGACAGATAAACTATTTTTGCAATCGTTTGTTTCTGGTGATGATTACTGTTTTCGTCTAATAATACTTTGCATTCCAAAAGGCATCCGGTTCTCCACTGCCGTAGATCTTCAGGAGGTGAAGGCTCTGGCCTCGTTGATGACTTACAAATGCGCTTGCTCCAACATTCCTTATGGAGGAGCCAAAGGAGGTAAGCCACAATAACTTTGTAACCTTCCTAGACCAGGTTATAGAATGTTTACGTAGGGTAGAAGTCGTTAATAAGTATAGGCTATTTTTTAACTTCCAGGAATTTCAATAGACCCTAAGAAGTACACTGTGGCTGAACTCCAAAGGATTACGAGACGATACACTCTGGAACTGGCAAAAAAAAACTACATAGGTAACACAAATTTTACTACCTTGCAATGTGACGCAGTATACAGATTTCTAAAGCACTGATTCAGTAAGTGAAATAACCTCATCCATATTGCTGACATACGTAAAGATTGTTGCTCTGCCAATGTAAAGAATCGACGTACGTATAGTCAATATCGAAAACGGATATGATAGACCATGCGTCCATTCCGCACATAAATCCACAGGACCAATAGACTATCGACTGCCCTTTACCGGAGGTTTAAATTCGCGTTGTCCTTGTCTTTTTACAGGAGCCGGCATCGACGTCCCCGCACCGGACATGGCTACTTCAGGCAGAGAGATGTCTTGGATAGTAGACACTTATATAAAAACGCTTGGTGAGCATTATCCATTAGTTTACAGAACTTGACTTCAATTTGATCGCTAGGGCTCCAACCTAACTGGAGCATCTGTTGATCTATGGAAGACGTTTACCTAGGCGCCCTTGACGAGATCAAAACCCAAGCGATTCGCCTGGTCGCCGGATTTGTACCGCAACCGAGATTTAACGAAATCAGTCCCTTTATAGAGCTGAAATTTTGCAGAGCAGAGGTGAAATGTTCCCGTACATTTCCAACAGTCTCTCTGTTTTCCTCGCCCTTTATATCCTAATGTTTAGGCGACGACTTCAACTTGGGTTAAGAGGGTTAACGCACAAATACATGATTTCACGCGCTTGAAACGTTTGTTTCTGAAGAAACTACCAATGTTTAGTAAGTATGATTAATGTGTAAGAGTAATATATTTCCTCGTCTTAAAATTGTTCTAATCAAAATAAACGTGGCATAACTAGGTTTTTATTAAAAACAGTGTTTACACACCTCGTTTGAAGAAATTCTACGAAACAAGGCATCTTTGCCAATCGGGTGGTATAAAATTAATTGATGTACACAGAATTTAAAGCTGCTATAAGTATCTTCGTATTTTCTTCTTTAAAGCCGCCTAAGAAAATTATACCGAAATATATTTCTTATCACCAAAACATGACAAATAAAGTTTCCAAAAAACGTCGTACTTTGATGAACTTCATCACGATTTTTGGTACACTTCTAGTTTACAAAATGGTGATCTTTTTACATTTACAGACTGATCATGATATCACCAATTGAATACATCAGTAATATTCTAGAAACCTCTTTAAACATATCTATAATAACGTAATAAAAAGAGTCCTCAAACTCGATGCACGGGCCGCGAGAAATTAGTACCGGCCGAGGCCTTCCAGAGAGAGGACGTATCACTTTATTTCCCGCGTTCCCAGTCAGGTATTATCGTAATATTCGAATACTTTGAGTGTGCTCAACGCCACTTGATACTTTTTCAATTTTGTCCGCGCTGGGTGATAAACCCTCTTAACGATTACCATGTTGCTGACAACCTCTTCTTCCGAAGCATGAAATGTTCGCAAAAGAGATTTCACAAAGTACTTATCCATCCGAGGACCAGCCATAGCGATAGTTATTTACTGCAGTGATTGTTTACAGAACACTGAGTCTACGAGCGCTTCAGGTAGCTAATTAAAAAATAATTTAGAGACTAAGAGACCTCTCCACTTTCGCTAAACCTAGAATTCAAGAGTTCCTTTGATTGTAAGGGTAAATCTAAACTGGCGTGTTTACCTACTTAATCATAAAAGATTATTAATTAAGGCTATTGTAAAATAATTCAGTCCGGTCAATAATAAACTGGTTCCAGGCTACCGAGACCTGAACGCGGCGGCGTGCGTGACGGGCAAGCCCATCAACGGCGGCGGCATCCACGGCCGCGTGGAGGCCACGGGCCGCGGCGTGTCCATCGCCGTGGAGAACTTCATGACCAGGAAGGACTACATGGACATGGTGGGCCTGGAACCTGGCCTGCAAGTACGTTGGCAGAGTTCGCTCGGATTTGTAGCCTAGTGTACCATTGGGTTGTTTATGGAATCTGCCATAGCGTGCTTCTGAAGCTATTCACTAATTTCTCCTCCTTTGTGTGAACATGTTGAAGGCTGACATTATCTCCTTTGTACTAAAAAAAATCTATCATGGATTTTTGTTGGCGGAAACTCAGTTTAATATCTATACTCAACAAATTACGAGTCTTTATTCAACAAAGTACGAATCTTTTTATTATACCTATGAAAGTTTCAAAAAAATCCACTCGCACGTTTTACAGAATCGCAACTCGGAATAATTGACCTGAATAGTTTTTTCTGTAACACAAAACCTGGAATTGTCAAGTACCAGTATATAACGTCAACCTAAGACCCAGCTCAAAGTCCTTTCAGACTGTACTCTTAATCTCTAGATGGAAGTCACCATGACTTTCTCTCTAGCTAAAGGCAAAGATAAATATAACAATATTACATACAGATAGGCAACTCCCTGCCCCTCACTGAGCAAGCTTCCCCACCCCCGCCACACGCGTCATATAGTTAGAAGGGTATTTTGAGGGAGGGAAACTTGGCTTGACCTTAATGGTCACACACACATTAAAGCTCTGTACAAACATAACGTGGTTTTTAGTGTAGGTGACAGAATTGAAAACGAATCATTTGTATGGAGTTTCCACCCTGTGCCAATAGTGACATTTTAGGCGTAAAGCAAACGACGGGGCGGGCCGGGCCGGGCAATTTGACCGCGCGCGATAGCACTATGGGAATCCTATACTATGAACGCACACGAAGGGCAAAAAGACCGCACCGCAGTTGTCCGCCGGTCAGTGGCGGCGCGCCTACCCGCCATGGATCACACAAACCAGGCGCGGGGCGGGCCGGGGCGGCTAGCTCAGTCTCTTCGCTAGAACGAACATCGTGAACTAACTGCCTTTGCCCGTCGTGTGCGTTGCGTTCGCGGGGCGGGCAGTCGCGGGCATCGACGGACAGACGGGGTCTTTATTACGTCGCGGGCAAAAAGTCCGGCCCGCCCCGTCGTCTGTCTAGCGCCTTATCGAGCTAAATGTGAAAAGGATCCTAAATCTGAACTGAATACTACAGACCAGCCCCGGATCTCTGATTTCACGCACACCACACTCCCCAAGAAGCGGAATAACACCTGAACAACCCCCAAAAATGCGGGAGAGGACCCGAAGCCAAAGTCTGTTGGGAATCCTGGGACATCCTTCCGAGGGCTTACCTGGGGCCTCAGACCGTAGGCAGGGGTAGGATTTGTGTACCTTCCGTCGGTAAGAGTTCGGCATAGCATCCATGACGAATAATGGGGCGGCATTTTCACATTTTGCCCTTCATTAAGAAATCTCTAGATCCGTGGCTGACTACAGACTCTCCTCTCTTGGGTCTACTGGAAGAGATTTCTATTTAGAAATAAGCGGACCATTTGTACTACTTTTCTCTTGTATTTCACTAAATATGTTTATGTGTGTACAATAAATAAGTAAATAGGATATCCTTTGGCAGGGCAAAACAGCAATAATCCAAGGGTTCGGTAACGTGGGCTCGTTCGCCGGCATGTACCTCGCAAGGAAAGGCGTCAAGATCATTGGCGTGTTGGAGCACGAAGCCAACTTGAAGAACCCGGAAGGTTTGAATCCTACGGTGAGTAGGATATCTTTAGATATTTTTTTAAAAATATTGGGAGTTAAAACTGGAAATTTTTGGGGTAAGCTAGACTTATACTTACCCGGGGCTCCCGGTCGTAGGCAGTGATAAGGCACCGTGAGGTTTTAGTCGGTATGAGTCCGGCATGGCTCTGTAACATACCTCCGACAGACGTTTCTCTGCCGGATGAGCCGCCGACAGAACGTTTCGATTATGATTGTTCACCGACAGAACCTTGCGACTACGAACGTTTCGCCGACAGAACGATTAATTCAACCATAATAAGTGAATGGTTAACACCCCGACTCGGATAGGTTAGGTTAGAAGGCTAAGGCGGGGACCCCCAAAATTTATAGCTTTTTTTCTAGTTTAAATGAAAATCTTAATGCGGTTCAGAGAATACATCTATTTACCAAGTTTCAATAGCATAGGCCTTATAGTTTTGGAGAAAAGTAGCTGTGACATACGGTCGGACAGACAGACAGATATAACGAATCTATAAGGGCTTCATTTTTGCCATTTGGCTACGGAACCCTAAAAAAGAATGTTACTGTTTTATCGATGAATGTCACGATCGAAGCCGGGACACAGCTAGTTCACGAACATCTCATTTCTTACTTTTCGTGTAGGTGTATTATTTAGAACTCCACCGAGTTATTTATGGTCCATTTGCCTCTGCGGCGGTTCTCCATCAGAGCTTACCTAGTAGTAGAATACATGTCATTATGAAGCGCTCGTGGCCCCGCGGACTCAGTGTTCTGTAAACGATCACTGCAGTAAGCAACATTTACTATGGCCGGATATGGATGGGTGACCACCACGTGGACCACTTTGTGACATTTATTTACGAGCGTTTCCGTGCTTCGGAAGGCACGATAAGCCGTTGGTCCCGGTTGTCAGTAAAATGACAGTCGTTAAGCAAAGTTGAAGGCCTTACGGGCGGCTTGAAAAATTTCAACTGTGGGTCGTCACAGCCTGCGCCCGGGTCGGCAGCGCGTGTGTAGCGCCTCTGGTGTTGCAAACGTCTATAGGCTACGGTTACCAACCTTCCGGTGGGCCGTAAGCTTGTCTGCCACCTAAGTAGTATAAAAAAAATAAAAAAAAATGTCATAACCTCCTTGCACGCAAGTTCGTTCCGTTAAAAATTATATATCATACTTGTAGGTATAGTATTTGACTTTAGTAATTCATTTTGTAGGATCTATACAACTACATGAAGAAGAACAAAGGCAGCGCCAAGGGGTTCCCCGGCGCGCAAGAGGCGACCGCGGACATCATGTACGAGAAGTGCGACATACTGATCGCCGCCGCGATAGAGAAGTCCATCACCAGCGAGGTGGCGCTCAAACTCAATTGTAAGGTACGTGCTTTGTACTAAAATGGCTACTGGGACGCATTTGCCATAATGGGCGATCCCTTTGAACTGAAATGGCTACTGGTACGCATATGCCATAATGGACGCTCCTGCTTTGAACTGAAATGGCTACTGGTACGCATATGCCATAATGGACGCTCCTGCTTTGAACTGAAATGGCTACTGGGACGCATTTGCCATAATGAGCGCTCCTAGCCACGCTTACAATGTGTGTTATCTAAGCCGCTTTGCAAACGGCGGGGCGGGCTATGCCGGTCAATTTCACGACGAACGATAGCGCAAATTGAACCCTATACTACCAACGCACATACCAGGCAAAAAGTCCGTGCCGCTGGTGCCCGCCGGGCAGTGGCGGCGCGGCATACTCCCCGCCATGGATCACACAAACCAGTTTGTATGCAAGTAACGCAGGCGCAGGCGGCGCGGCGAGCGGCGGCTAGCTCAGTCCGTGAATTAACTCCCTCGTGTGCTTTGTGTTCGCGGTGAGGGCAATCACGGGCATTGACGGACAGACACGATCTTTATTACGTATATAGACAAAAATACCGCAAATACCATAATCCACGAGACAAACTTACTTATGAACTACTGCGCAGTAGATGCCATAAATTAATAAACAAATGCCATGCTGATTATAAACGTAAACTTGAAAATGAAATAACGAAAAACCCTAAATTATTCTGGCGCTATATCAAAGACAAACGTAGGGGCGAGTCTTCCATACCGGCTAAAATGTTCCTAATGACAAAATTGCTGATAATGGTCATGACATGGCCAACTTATTTGCAGATCAGTTTGTATCGGTGTTCGGTGATCAATCTTCTACAAATATACAAAATGTACAAAATTTTCTAATGACTAATAATACTATAGGTAATGTTCAATGCACAAAAATGGAAATATTAATAAAACTGAAGCAAATTAATTCTTCTAAGGGCCCAGGGCCTGATTCAATACCTCATTCGTTAAGCGCTGCGGCGGTTGCCTTTGTACGCCATTGCAGATCATCTTCGATGCCTCTCTTAGCGAAGGCATCTTTCCTGAAGCCTGGAAAAAAGCCAGGATCACGCCCGTCTACAAGTCCAAATATTTGTGTTATCCACAAATGTTTGTTCCGGAGTTTGGGTGTTTTCTATGTATAATATGTATGTATTTAGAAATATATAAGTATGTCTATTAGTCGTCTTGATCCCATAGCACAAGCTTATAGCTTAGTTTGGGCTAGATGATGTTGTGTGAGAATGTCCAACAATATTTATTTATTTATTTATTTATTAGAAAGTATCGGCCAATATCGATACTGTCATGTTTTTCTAGAATTCTTGAGTCATTGGTTTGTGCGGTCGTTACACATCACTTTGACAAGTTTATCTCCACATCTCAGCATGGTTTTAAGACTGGCCGAAGTATGGAAACCAATCTCGTGCAATATGTGTCAGATGTATCTTTGGCTCTTGATAATAGATTAGAAGTTGACGCTATATATACAGACTTTAGTAGCGCTTTCGATAAAGTGAATCATTCAATATTGTTGTCGAAGCTGGAATATAACGGAGTGCATGGCTCACTGTTCAAATGGTTCACGTCATATCTGTCTCGTAGATCCCAACTCGTTGCCCTGAATGGATATGAATCGTATCCTTATTATGCCATCTCAGGAGTTCCCCAGGGTTCCCATCTTGCACCTGTTCTCTTCTCACTTTTTATCAACGACATAACTAGCCAGATACGTAACTGTAAATACTTGATGTTTGGCGATGATCTAAAAATATACAAAACCGTGAACTCTGACAATGACTCCATATTAATCCAACAGGACCTTTTGAGGATCGAGACTTGGTGCACGCTGAACCATATGAAACTAAACGTTAAAAAATGCAGTCATCGTTTCACGAGAAAAAAAACAATCTCAATTAGCATCATATAACATGAATGGCATCCAATTGAGTACCTACTGTTAGCGAGGTGCGAGATCTAGGTGTAATAATGGATAGCGAACTAAATTTCAGAAGTCACATTAGTAGCATTGGGAACAAATCTGCACAAATGTTAGGATTTTTAAAAAGAAGCACTAAAGGATTTAAAATGGAGCGAATAAAAATAACATTATACAACTCGCTGGTGCGTAGTAACCTCGAATTCTGTAGCGTAGCCTGGAATCCACATTATGCTGTCCATTCGCAAAGAATCGAAAGAATACAGAGAGCTTTCACCAAACACCTTGCATATACTACAAACAGAGTAACCCCAAGATGTCCGTACCAGGAACGTATAAAAAGTTTTAAAATGAACTCACTACGCGAACGTAGGAGATTCAAAGATCTGATGTTCTTCTATAAATTAGCAAATAGTCTACTTGACTGTAATGAACTTGTGTCGCGTTTAAATATTGATGTGCCTTACAAATTACCGAGACACCCCATAACTAAGTTTTATCATGTAGGGTCCAGCAAAACAATTCAATCAATCAATCAATCAATCAATTCAGCCTATAGCAGTCCACTGCTGGACATAGGCCTCTCCCAAACCTCGCCACAACACACGATCCTGCGCTTTGCGCATCCAATCAATCCCTGCAACCTGCTTTAGGAAAACAATAAACAAAAAAAAACAAAACGAATATCGGAGTAAATTCACCACTGATAAGAATGAGTAGGTGCATGAATACTTTTCTTGGAACTGTACCGGACGCCGACATACACCACGATTCACAGGGCTCCTTTAGATCCAAAATCCTACAGGATACAAAGTGAAACTTCCTATCAGTCTAGTCTCTAGGTAACTAGACTGATAGGAAGTTTCACTTTGTATCCTTAAGTATACCTATTTTTAGTACAATGTAGTAACGAGATGCCTATTTATTTGTTAAGCAGTACCCATGTCGAACGATAGGTAATTATAATCCTACACTTTAAGATTTATGTATCGGATCTGTCTGTATGTATTTGTCCTTGTGTTTATAGAAATTTAATGTTGCGCATGTTAAAAAATGTTGGTTATCCCGTAATTGGCTAGTGTGTAAGCCTGTTACAAATTGTCTAGTTTAGTTATAAATTATTGTACGCACGAGCTGTGGGAAGACCTTAATAAATAAATAAAATAAAAAAATAAAAGACGTCGCGGTCAAAAAGACCGGCCCGCCCCGCCGGCGCTGTCTGTAAAGTGGCCAAGTGATCACTGCATTGGGTATCATGAACAAGTTACGACTTTGTTACATTTCCATTTATAAGCGGTGCCGAGCCGTACTCCGTTGGTTCCCTTTATAAGTGGTCACATTTGCCAGTAGATTGCAATTGTAATTGCAATCGATTGCAATTGATTGTAATTTGCAATCGTTAAGCCAAGTTAAACGCCTTATGGGCGACTTGAAAATTTCAACAGCGGGTCGTCACGTCACGACCTACTCGTTTTGACGTGACGACTGTATTTCAACCCAGCAATAGACAGTGTTGACTTTACGTGGGACAAAATAAATGGAGAAATGTGTGCGTAGCTATAATATGCCTCTGCCTATCCCTTTGGGTATAAAGTCGTGACCATATTATGTATGTCGAGAGGCCGCAAAGCAAGGGCTCTCTGAAGGCTTCTCTGAATTCTCGTAGATAATAATTTTTACTCAGCCCAGTCTCATTGTTTTCTGCTGACAATAAAAATGAATTAAAAATATTTTCAATTCATAATCCAATTTTAGGTTGTAAAATGTAATATTTCAGGTCATAGCGGAAGGCGCAAACGGCCCCACGGTGCCTTCGGCCGACAAGACGTTACAGGAGAGGAAGATCCTCGTGATCCCCGACCTGCTGGCCAACTCGGGCGGGGTTACCGTGTCCTACTTCGAGTTCCTCAAGAACCTCAACCACGTCAGCTTTGGCAAGCTGAGCATTAAGTTCTGGAGGGATTCTAATACTGCACTTTTAGGTACTTGACTGAAGATTAAGTTATTGTTAGTTAGCGGAAAATATACTTGTTTTAAATATTCTTTCACTGTTAGAATGCCAAGTTATTCAGTAGTTTCTTCACCTCCTTATGCGTGTTCTACCGCCTGTACAATTGTTCGTACTCTGAGGAATTGTTTGATATGATGCCCACGGCTACGTTCTATCACCGCACCGCTCGCCACAGACAGGGAGTTCATCCTCACACTCTGCGTCCGGTGCGTTCCAGCACGGTTAGATCCGATAGGGGCTTTCTTCCGCATTCGCTTAGATTGTGGAATGATCTGCCTGCCTCGGTTACAGCAAGCGGTCTTTGAATGTTTTTACAGGGTCAGTAGCGCGTGTGCGCCACCTCTGGTGTTGCAAACGTTCATAGGCTACGCTATTGCTACGGTTACCACAACTATCGAGTGGGCTGTGAGCTTGTCTGCCTCTTTGGGGGTATAAAAACAAAGAAAAAAAAGTAATATAGGTCTATCGCGACATAATTAGTTTCACTGTCAGCAGCTGGCTGCGTCCGTGTCCTTCAGAACAGTGCCTTTGTAGTGGTAAATCCCAATCCTGTCTCTATCTTCGATGAACATAGAGAGGCTATAGCATAAACGATTGGACTGAAAATAGTAAACATTTTTGCGATGCAATATGGTACATAAATCAAAAACTACCGCCAATTTTTTTATTAACTTCTTTTTTCTACTTCAAGATTCCGTGGAGCAATCCCTGAAGAAGGCCAAGGTGGACGCCAAGATCGAGGCGTCCCCCGTGTTCAAGACCATGATGTGCGGCGCCAACGAGAAGCTCATCGTCAACTCCGGCCTCGAGTACTCCATGAACAACGCTTGTGAGGTACGGCACTAGCTCTTACACCGTTTCATGGCTTATTATGTTAAACTTGAACCACCAGGTATTACTACCAAGCCCCGTGTGGCAGTTGGAAAGAGTACAAAATGTCGCCACCCCAATTCTTCCCGAGTGTGTCGTAAGAGACGAATAAGGGAACACTTTCCTGGCGGCCGTGGGTCTGTTGGGAGTTCTGGGACATCCTTCCGAGGGCTTCCCCGGGGCTCCCAACCATAGGCTGTTGGGCGTGACGTGAGGTTTTTTAGTCGGTAGGAGTTCGGCATAACATCCATGAGGATTTTCCCTCACGTTAAACAAAAATAAAAGGGAACACTTTCGCAAAACGATCCATTGCGTTGAGATCATCCATTGAGTTGTCAAAAAATCACGTTTGTTGTACGGAGCCCCCCCCCCCCCCCTCCATTTTTTTCGATTTTAGTATTTGTTGTAGTGAACAGAAATACACCTGAAAATTTCAGCTCTCAAGCTATCACGGTTCTTAAGATTCTCGTGACGTACAGAGAACCAACAGACAGACAGACAGCGAAGTCTCATCAATAGGAACTCGTTTTTACCCCATGGGTACGGAACCCTAAAAAGAGCGGTGCAGATGAGCGCTGATAGGTGGCCATCCTAAGCCTTCTTCTGGGTCGCAAGTCCCAGACGCCGTCACGGTACTATCCTCTGTACCACGCTATAGATTCCATACTATATTATGGAGTGCTAAGAATTAGATCTCCTGTTTATTGAATGCTCGATAAACTTTAACTCTCTTTTTATTCGTTACACTCTTGGCAGTGGTCATGGTCATGTTAAAGCGTAATTTGCGGCAGAAGTAACTCGCCTTACGTTACGCCTGGAGCACCTATTTAAGGGGTCTAAACTTTACCTACAATGTTTTCAGAACATTGCTGTAGCGAACAAGAGACATAAGCTCGGAATGGACCTACGGACATCGGCGTACATTTGCGCCATAGAGAAGATATTCGTTACGTACGACGAACACGGCTTAGCGATATAATTGTGCGCGTACTTTCATTGTTAAGAAATTGATTCACTATAACAGCATGAGTGTAGAAAAATGGTGGCTAGGGTACGATTAGATTCGATGTTTATTTATCACAGTCAATCGAAACAGCCACGCCATGACGCGATAAAAGTTTGCTAATGGTATTTATTACCATTGAGCGTGAAGAGGCACATCACAGGGCCGCTAACTTGAGGACCACTGTCAGAAGTCTTACGGACTGGGAGAGTGGCCCCCAATGGCTAGATGCGCCATGACTTTCCATCAGGCAGGCGACTTCAATTTGGCGAGCATAATAAAAAAAAACGTTAAATATGTTCATAAAAGAAAAGTTTCTAGTCTCAAATTTCAACAGCGGGTAGTCACAACCTCTGCTTGCCTATTCCAATCCAACACGCCAGCTGGGTTTGACGCATTCCGTCCCATTCGCATTTCGTCCCATGGTCCCATTCGCATTCGGTCCCATTAGCATTCAGTCCCATTCGTATTCGGTCCCATTCGCATTCGGTCCCATTCGCATTCGGTCCCATTCGCATTCGGTCCCATTCGCATTTTGTCCCATTCGCAAAATGGTCAAACTCAGATAAAAGTTTCATTTATCTGATTATTGTTTCAACTGGTAGGCTTGAAAATAAAAACATATACAGGGTCATTTGTAAAACACCAGCAACCTGCCAGGACTAGATTGTTGACACCATCAGCAACAACATTTGGTCTACCACTTCCAAGATACCCCAATACACTGACCACAAAAACACAAGAAGCATTTTTCAACTGTGTATTATTATTTCCATACTGTCGTGACATTCATAGTCTATGTTTCATTCATAAATGAAAAGATAGCGCTACACCAAGCTACACGCTCTTTCAATAATACCTACTAATGGACTCCGGATGGTCAAATAACCATCACATCAATAAATGTGTAGCTACACACACACACTTGCAAAGAAAGCACGAATACTGAAGCTACTTCCATTCATGTTTTAACAGACTTAACTCAGTATTACTGACCGTCTCCTGCGCCCATAAGTAATGGGCTACGGAGACGGTCAAGCGACTTGAGTCAAGTCATGTGTACATACACGTCGATGCACACACACGTGCAAAGAAAGCACGCCCTCTGAGCTTTTGTTCGCCACCTGTTGTTCGAAAACGTTCAAGCCAAGTAACAAGTAATGTAACTCTTTTTATTAGTTACTAAGTACTTACGCCAAATAATTTGCTGATTTATTCAATTACTGCCGTGTCCTGTAGGCAGTGCACACTGTAGGTAGCACAATCCTTTCATACGTTATCAGATTTAGGACTAGCTACATTAAACGATTAAAACGAATATTATGTATCTAAAACTTTGTGACATACCTACCTATGTAATCTTTCAGTATCGTATTGAAACATTGAACGGCTCGTGCTGCGTCAAACGTACTTGCTGCTAGATTCACCCCAAGAACTCGAGCATTTTGGTAGACGACCACTAAGCACATAATAGTAATATCGTGACCACTAACGAATTGTTCGTAATCTCACTGTTTAGCGAATAACATCGTGTCACAGCTTAGTGTGCGTAAATTCGGAAACCTTATTTCATATTGGCGCTAAAATTCCGACACATGGTTATCACGCCAAGCAAACATTCTCACTATTTCCAACACAAAACACTGTTACATGCATAATGTTACGATCAATGATGTTATAGTAAAAATTGGTTACGATACATTCATCGAACGATGCGGCGGGTACGCCGGCGCCGGCACCGGGCAGTGGCGATCAAAGTACATAGTATGTACTTTGATCGCCACCGCCCGGTGCCGGTATACGTATTACGTATGACGTGCGCGCATGCTCACGGCTGACTGAGTGAGGCGGCCGTTCTTCGCATCCCCCGCGGCCTTCCCCACACATTTCGCTTACTATTTTGACGAGTTTATTTACGTTTGGGATGCGCATAGTATAAAAGATTTAACCACTACATTAGATTAATATTTTTTTGTATGAAGAAAACAAGTATCGAATTATCAAAAATGGTATATCACATGTTGTTGTTTATGATGGTAGCTGTCTAGTCCTGGGAGGTTGCTGGTGTTTTAAAAATGACCCTGTATAGCTTTAAATATGTAATTATGTGTATTTTAAAAGAATCAATATTATCCTTACACAATCAACATAACAATAAGTAATCCTGTTTACATAGGATAAATACCTATTACGTACTATTTTGGCAACTGTAAAAAAATATTTTTTTTTCATAAATTCTTGCAGAGTTATTGAATTACAATTTAGTTTTGTTAAAAGTTTTTTGTATTTTTTATCAAAATTGATATCCTTATGCTCCATTACTATATCACTTATGTCCCATTCGCATTTTCAATGTGTCAATGACAATAACGATGATGGATAGGTTAGGTTAGAAGGCAAATGCGGGAGCCGAGCTCCCGCATTAGCCTTCGTGGTTATTTTTTTTTGACCATTCAACACCAACATCAATTTCGATGGTGACTTGACTTGAATCAATGACAAAATGATTAAGTTTCGGAGACACGCTATCGAAATTGATGTTGGTGTTGAATGGCCATAAAAAAATAACATCGTTATCCATCATCGTTATTGTCATTGACACATTGAAAATGCGAATGGGACCAGTTGAAACAATAATCAGATAAATGAAACTTTTATCTGAGTGTGACCATTTTGCGAATGGGACTAAATGCGAATGGGACCGTATGCGAATGGGACTGAATGCGAATGGGACCGTATGCGAATGGGACTGAATGCGAATGGGACCGAATGCGAATGGGACCATTTTTGAATTCGTGACGAAATGCGAATGGGACGGTATGCGTCAAACCCCGCCAGCTCGCCACGTATTCATGGTACAAATAAATGTCGAAAACTAGACTTTTAATATGACTATACTTTCCCCTTTGGGGATAAAGGCTCGCGACTATTATGTATGTGTTGTGTATGTATGTATGTAAGTATGTTTATTCATCATGACTGCGCCGTATGACTTATTAGCCTAATTTGGGCTAGGTGCAGCGTATACGCCAGGCTTTGCGATCGAGTCTGTGGCGCCCAAAGAGACCGCTTCGCGCTCATTGGCCGTCGAAGATTTTTCACAGACAGTGCGACACAGATAGCCTGTCGTCTCCGTTGAACCTTAAATGACTCTGTAAAGATGTATTTGTCTATTTAATTGTTAGTGTTTTTTATCGAGTATTCGTTTAAGAAATATTATGTACACGTGTTAAATTATGTTGCAGCTGTACGTATTTTGGAACGTATGTCAGTTATTTATCAAGTTAGTTATATTTATAAAATAAAGGTATCTGTTTGTAAATTAATAGTCTTTATTTGCTTTAAAAACCTCACTTGCCTACTATGGGTTTGTCTTCAACACCACGGCGCGGCGTGACGTTGTCGACGTGGAAATCTAATGTGCCTTGGAGCCGTGTTAATGCAGTGAAAATGATGGAATGTTTACAGCCGTTATCATAGTGGGACCACGAAAAACAGTTTGGAAAACAGGGACGGTGCCGTATCGTAAACATTCACGGCACAGTGCTGCCGCAACGTTTCACGCTGTCCGCCGCACAGTGGTCTGAAAATCGAGCTCCCCTTTCGTAGAAAGTCAATGTGCGATATTCATAAAACCAGTGTGCGTACTCCTGGCGGAAAAGTGTCGATTTTTTAAATTCTAGATATGCAGAAAATTAGCGTAAGAGTCCGTGTAAATGTGTATCGTAAATAGAAATTTGTGTATCCAGTCATTGTGAAGATATTCTTGAAAAACTGATTCCGCCAGGAGTACGTTCGAAACGTCAGCCCAGCGGAACTTTTTCTTTTTTTGCAAAAAGAAAAGGCTCATTAGGTAGCTTGGTGCGAGCTGTAAATGTGTATGTATAAATGAAATTTGTGTATCATGATATCACGGAGTAATTCAGGTTTCCGCTGGGAGTACGTTTGACGATATCGTAATTATCATATACAGAGACTTGGTACAGTGTTGAATTTACTCATGTACGTTGCTATGAATTTGCTTATAATCTTGGTAAAAGCAGAAATTGAAAATAATTTCCCACTCAAAAGATATAGACATATAGGTAAAATCAGGTTATTAACCTCTAGTGCCTAAAATAGGAACCTTACAGCCAAACTTGTAACGTTAATTTGTATCTAATCAAAGTCTACACTCTTCAACCGAGTTTCATTAATATCTTCTTAGTAATTACAGAGTAATCACAAAACTTGTCGCAATCAGCCCATTGTTTTATATGACCTTTGTTGTCAATGTTCTTAGAAAATAAACACAACAAACTATATTGCAATATTTTGCGTATTTATTCAACTACTCAAATTTAAAAATTCAGCTCATTACATTCAGTATTTAACAAAATATAAGAAAAATACCATCAACAGCCGGAACTGATGAAAAACACGAGTAAACCAACCAGATTGAAATGACGTCAAAAAGCGGCCGCGTAGTACATAGAGCTACGTCTTTAAATTGCAAGTATTGTACGTTTATTTGGTTTGACATCGTGTACTATCGCTACAAAAATAGCTTAGCGAATATACAATTCCCATAATAACTTCCTATTACAATTATTACTTTTATGAATAATCGACATTTAAATAAGAAAGAGCAAGAAAACAAACTCTTTGACGTTTTAAAATGGACGCGATGTCGGGTTCTACTTAAGTACGTAATAGTGGGCACTTAGATTACCCTTTTTTTAACATGAGGGAAAATCCCTCATGGATGCTATGCTGGACTCCTACCGACTAAATAAACTCACGTAACGCCCAACAGCTTACGGTTTGGAGCCCCGGGTAAGCCCTCGGAAGGCTTTCCTAGGACTCCCAACAGACCTCGCCTACGGGGTGGTTCGGGTGCTATCCCGCGTCTTTGGGGGGTTTTCGGGTGTGATTCCGCTTCTTAGGGGGCGGGGGGGAGGGCGTGCGTGAATCCCTCACGTCACGCTGCCGTCTTGGGCCTGCTTCTGTAAGGACGGTGAGCAGCCCACACATAGAGTACCTGCTTATTTTTTACCCTAGCTTTCTTATGTATAAGTATTTATCAGTTTCTTTCAAATTTACGATCCTGTAGGTTTAGGTATTTCTGCATTTTCACACACAAATCCACATTTTGACATATTGAGACTAGAGACTAGAAGAAACTGGTTTTTAAATTAACATGTTCCAGATTTTTTATTTACTTATATAAAACCAGGTCAAGTACGACTCGAACTCGCGCTTGGAGGGTTCCGTACTAAAAAAACAGCAAAAATCACGTTTTTTTTATGGTAGCCCCCCTTAATCCCCCTTTTGTCTAATTTAAGTATTTGTTGTTATAGCGTCAACCAAAATACATCATCTGAGAAAATTTCAGCTCTCTAGTTGTCACGGTTCCCGAGATAGGATTTAAGTATTTGTTGTTACAGCGTCAACTAAAATATATCATCTGTTAAAATTTCAGCTCTCTAATTGTCACGGTTTCCGAGATAGTATTTAAGTATTTGTTGTTTTAGCAGTTTCCGAGAAAGCCTCATGTCGGACAGACAGACAGACAAGCGGACTGTGAAGTCTCATGAATAGGGTCCCGTTTTTATAATTTGGGTTTGGAACCCTAAAAACTGTGTGGCCAGTTTTACCAACAGCCATCAATCAACAGTATAAATAAGGTTTGTAATCTAGAAGACACTTAATGACTTTCTTCAAAAAAGTCTTACAGACTAAGGCTAAGGCCGCACTTGGGGTTACTGCGGTTTTATTCCAAATAAAAACGCACCTAGAACGACCCAGAACCTACCATTGACGATCCTTACGTTTGGACGCATAGTATCAGTTCAAGCTATGCAGTCGAATGGTACGGAATAAAATAATTCCTCCTCTCGGTCCTCGGTCCTAGGTTCGATTTCTGGGTCAGAACAAATATTTGTGTGTGATACACAAATGTTCTGGAGTTTGTGTTTTATGTACTTGCTATGAAATAAATTATATTAAAATATAACTACTAAACCTCTCTCTCGCTTTCATGTGACGCTAACAAATTGTTAAATAGGTAGTACCTACATTTTAAAAATAAAATAAAACTTGCAATATAACTTTTATTATAGTTATACCCTAGCTAAGCGATCAGTATGAATGAAGAGAGCTCACAATAATCTCACACGCCAATTTATACATTCTCCCCCAGAAGCTGCTCAATAGACAATACCATTTAATTCCACAAAGTTATTTAAAACCAGGTAACTTAGCAATGATGTACAATTCCAAATAATAATGTTAGGGTTCGATGAAACCTTAGATCATTTAACTACAGGACCCGTCTAGCAAAGCTTTCCCCTCTGCTAAGCCAATGGATCACTCGATCTAACAGGTTTATAAAAAGAACATAAGAATCGATTGATTACGGAAATAAATAGTCTCAGTATTAGTATTTTCTAACACGAAGTTGTGTCAGCTAGTATAATTCAAATACAGTACCCGTACATTGCAAAAAAGATAAACGTATCAAATTGTAGTTGACTTTTTTTTTTTTTTTTTTGTTTAACGTGAGGGAAAATCCTCATAGGATGTTATGTCGGACTCTTACCGACTAAAAAACCTCACGCCACGCCTAACAGCCTATGGTTGAGAGCCCCGGGTAAGCCCTCAGGAAGGATGTCCCGTGACTCCCAACAGACCTACGGCCGCCGCTGCGGCCTCGCCCAGGGGGTGGTTCGGGTGCAATCCCGCGTCTATGGGGGGTTTCGGGTGTGACCCCGCTTCTAAGGGGGGGCGTGCGTGAGTTGCTCACGTCACGCTGCCGTCATGGGCCTGCTTCTGTAAGGACGGTGAGCGGCCCTCTCACCGTCCTCAGACCCCCGGTCATGGAGGCCGATAGTCTTCAGCGAAGACACGTCGGCGGCGCCCAGGGCGCCGACTGCGGAACTCGGGTGGGAGAGTTCTCTCCCGTACCCGGCCCGCCGCTTCCAATTGTAGTTGACTTAAAATGACACCGTCTGTCTCATGTAAAGCTATTTATTTCATTTACGTGAGTCTCCGTGCTTCGGAAAGCAGGTTAAGCCGTTTGGTACTGTTTTCAGTAAAATTGCAGCTATGGCGGAGGCCAGGCCTAGTCAGCAAGCGAGTGTCAAAGAGTCTGAGATGATGAAGATGTGTATATATTATGTACGAATCATAAGTACCTACTTAATAAAAAAATACTAATATTTTACAAGACTTTTGTATCTACCTGTACTAAATTAAAACTGATGCTATGCTACAAATTTAGAAATGTACCTTCATGTACTGCGCGGCCGCTTTTTGACGTCATTTCAATTTGGTTGGTTTACCCGTGTTTTTCATCAATTCCGGCTGTTGATGGTATTTTTCTTATATTTTGTTAAATACTGAATGTAATGAGCTGAATTTTTAAATTTGAGTAGTTGAATAAATACGCAAAATATTGCAATATAGTTTGTTGTGTTTATTTTCTAAGAACATTGACAACAAAGGTCATATAAAACAATGGGCTGATTGCGACAAATTTTGTGATTCCTCTGTAATTACTAAGAAGATATTAATGAAACTCGGTTGAAGAGTGTATACTTTGATGAGATACAAATTAACGTTACAAGTTTGGCTGTAAGGTTCCTATTTTAGGCACTAGAGGTTAATAACCTGATTTTACCTATATGTCTATATCTTTTGAGTGGGAAATTATTTTCAATTTCTGCTTTTACCAAGATTATAAGCAAATTCATAGCAACGTACATGAGTAAACTCAACACTGTACCAAGTCTCTGTATATGATAATTACGATATCGTCAAACGTACTCCCAGCGGAAACCTGAATTACTCCGTGATATCATGATACACAAATTTCATTTATACATACACATTTACAGCTCGCACCAAGCTACCTAATGAGCCTTTTCTTTTTGCAAAAAAAGAAAAAGTTCCGCTGGGCTGACGTTTCGAACGTACTCCTGGCGGAATCAGTTTTTCAAGAATATCTTCACAATGGCTGGATACACAAATTTCTATTTACGATACACATTTACACGGACTCTTACGCTAATTTTCTGCATATCTAGAATTTAAAAAATCGACACTTTTCCGCCAGGAGTACGCACACTAAAACCAAAATATGGAACGTGTCAGGTAAACATTCCTTTAATGCATATTGTAGTATGAATGATTTAAGTTACTCCGCGCCTGAGAAAAAAAAATATTTAGTTTTTTTTTGTATGGAAGAAATTACATAAAGTACATTTTCTTGCGACTGAATGAAACTGAAAGACTGGTACTCATACGAGCTATTGCCGCTCTTCTTAAGGCGATTACTTTGACATACCACTCATGTACCTTTAGGTGCCGCTTCACACGTAGGATTTTTTTTGAAATTTCGAATTTTCGGTATTGAATTTTTTAAGTATGTGACGCATTTAAATTAATTTGCTCCGACCCTTAATGAGGGCAGTTATACATAAATAGAATGTTTGGCATGAATTCTATCAGTAACGTTTAACACTTGTGCGCGTAAACTTTAATTTTTCTGTTCTTTCCAATTTTCTATTGTGATGGAAGGTTTTGGTATCAATCTTGATATTTTCATGTTTGTGGCCAACAACACTTCTTTCTCAGATCCCAATGTGTTATTGGAAGTTTTTGTGAATAGCGTTGATTGGTCAGAAAATGAAAAGAAAGACTTAAAATAATTCTGCCAAACTTATGCGTGTGCATTGAAAAGGAAATGGATCTCATGTAATCGCACGCGACATACTTTCATTAAAAAGTACGAAGCATGGCTCCAAGAAGACATCAAATGGCCTGAAGTCATCAAGGAAAAGATGACTTCCTCAGTAACGGTAGATCAGTCACCATGTTCCAGTTCCGAATTTCCCGTAAACGAAGGTGTATCAACATCCGCACAACCACAAACTTGTAGTGTTGGAAACCAAAGAAAGCAGTTTTCGGAGTTAAGCTCGTTACAGAAGAGAAGGAGAGTAGAAGAGCTTTTAAATCATCCAACGGAAAGTCTTGCTTATGCAACTGGCTTGAAGGCGCAAAATAAAGATGTAGCAGACATAATAAAATTAGTCGCAGAGAATCCCGAAGAGACTACAAAGATAAAAGATATAGGTACTGAAAACTAAGAAAAATGTGCCCGTATATTCTGTTGATAAAGCTTTAGGTTTTTTGACTTCGTTAAAGCTGTCGAATTGCTGCTGATTCAACGAAGTCAAAAGCCAGTTGCATATGCATGACTTCCGTTGGATGATTTAAAAGTTCTTCTACTATCCTTCTCTTCTGTAACAGGCTTAACTCCGAAAACTGCTTTCTTTGGTTTCCAAGAGATGTTGAGGTTCCAACACTACAAGTCTGTGGTTGTGCAAATGTTGATACACCTTTGTTTACGGGAAATTCGGAACTGAAACATGGTGACTGATGACTCCCAAACTGAATTTTGACAAATCCTTCTACGACAAGATTTTACTTCGACAACATGAAACTCCGATACGACTTAATTTCGACAAAATTTTAGATCGAAACAACTTAATCCCGACACTACTCTACTCCGACAAAGGAAGAAACGCTTTGTCGGAGTACAGTAGTGTCGACACATGGACACCCAAACTGAATTTCGACAAATCCATCTACGACAAGATTTTACTTCGACAACATGAAATTCCGATACGACTCAATTTCGACAATATTTTAGATCGAAACAACCTAATGTCGACACTACTGTACTCCGACAAAGCGTTTCTTCCTTTGTCGGAGTAGAGTAGTGTCGGGATTAAGTTGTTTCGATCTAAAATTTTTAAAATTTTAGATCGAAACAACTTAATCCCGACACTACTGTACTCCGACAAAGCGTTTCTTCCTTTGTCGGAGTAGAGTAGTGTCGGGATTAAGTTGTTTCGATCTAAAATTTTGTCGAAATTAAGTCGTATCGGAGTTTCATGTTGTCGAAGTAAAATCTTGTCGTAGAAGGATTTGTCAAAATTCAGTTTGGGAGTCATCAGTCACCATGTTCCAGTTCCGAATTTCCCGTAAACGAAGGTGTATCAACATTTGCACAACCACAGACTTGTAGTGTTGGAACCTCAACATCTCTTGGAAACCAAAGAAAGCAGTTTTCGGAGTTAAGCCTGTTACAGAAGAGAAGGATAGTAGAAGAACTTTTAAATCATCCAACGGAAGTCATGCATATGCAACTGGCTTTTGACTTCGTTGAATCAGCAGCAATTCGACAGCTTTAACGAAGTCAAAAAACCTAAAGCTTTATCAACAGAATACACGGGCACATTTTTCTTAGTTTTCAGTATATCTTTTATCTTTGTAGTCTCTTCGGGATTCTCTGCGACTAATTTTATTATGTCTGCTACATCTTTATTTTGCGCCTTCAAGCCAGTTGCATAAGCAAGACTTTCCGTTGGATGATTTAAAAGCTCTTCTACTCTCCTTCTCTTCTGTAACAAGCTTAACTCCGAAAACTGCTTTCTTTGGTTTCCAAGAGATGTTGAGGTTCCAACACTACAAGTCTGTGGTTGTGCGGATGTTGATACACCTTCGTTTACGGGAAATTCGGAACTGGAACATGGTGACTGATCTATCGTTACTGAGGAAGTCATCTTTTCCTTGATGACTTCAGGCCATTTGATGTCTTCTTGGAGCCATGCTTCGTACTTTTTAATGAAAGTATGTCGCGTGCGATTACATGAGATCCATTTCCTTTTCAATGCACACACATAAGTTTAGCAGAATTGTTTTAAGTCTTTCTTTTCATTTTCTGACAAATCAACGCTATTCACAAAAACTTCAAATAACACATTGGGATCTGAGAAAGAAGTGTTTTTGGCCACAAACATGAAAATATCAAGATTGATACCAAAACCTTCCATCGCAATAGAAAATTGGAAAGAACAGAAAAATTAAAGTTTACGCGCACAAGTGCTAAACGTTACTGATAGAATTCATGCCAAACATTCTATTTATGTATAACTACCCTCATTAAGGGTCGGAGCAAATTAATTTAAATGCGTCACATACTTAAAAAATTCAATACCGAAAATTCGAAATTTCAAAAAAATCCTACGTGTGAAGCGGCACCTAAAGGTACATGAGTGGTATGTCAAAGTAATCGCCTTAAGAGCGGCAATAGCTCGTATGAGTACCAGCCTTTCAGTTTCATTCAGTCGCAAGAAAATGTACTTTATGTAATTTCTCCCATACAAAAAAAAACTAAATATTTTTTTTCTCAGGCGCGGAGTAACTTAAATCATTCATACTACAATATGCATTAAAGGAATGTATACTTGACACGTTCCATATTTTGGTTTTATGAATATCGCACATTGACTTTCTACGAAAGGGGAGCTCGATTTTCAGACCACTGTGCGCCGTATCCCAGTAGTTCTACGATGGAACTACTGGGATTTTTGGAACGAAGTTCCTTATCGCGCGTTGTGAAAGGGGGCTAGACGGAAAAAATTCTCACGAAAAGTTGTAACGACACTTTTTTAACCGACTTCAAAAAAGGAGGAGGTTACTCAATTCGGCCGTTTATATGTTTTGAAACCCTCTAGTTGCAGTAGTTCGCGTATCGCTCTGTAGTGGTTGTTTACTATCCAGATATCCTCATAACGATCCTGTAAGGTACAGTACGAATTTTCAAAAGAGCTTATGAACTCTTTGTTCACCATTTTTTTTTCAACATTTTGATGACATTTGAATGATGTCATTTATAAACGTTACGTCTACTACAAACATGTAGGTAATAAAATCGTAACGCGCCGGTGTTTGTACGTAAATTTCTTAAATTGAAGAATAATCATAAATAAGAACTCTTACTTTTTTTATTTGAAAAAAAAAACCATTTTATGAAATATTACACCTCCCTTTTAGTAATCTATAACTGTAAGCGTCGTTCACTTTTTAAAGAAATATATTGACGATGAAAGTAGAAAAAATATTTAGTACGTGCAAATACCTACTAATGACATAAAATTTGTCTTTTTTTTGCGGGTTCATGGAAGTAGGAGTAGGAAGGGTATTTACTTTCTAGATGATGCGTTAATAATAAGTAGGCATATTATTTCCATAGTTTATCTATTAATATCAACTAGTTACGTTAAACCAACCAAAGTTAATACAGCCAAGTGGCAACCCGGTTCAATCATGGCGACACTTGGGTGCCACGCATTATTTTGATTTTGTGATTTTGCTTTATCACATGGTGATCACAAATTCATTTAATTTGATTTTTCTGTGCTGGGTTATGTTCTCCGTCGGTGAGCAGGGTTCCAGAGCTCAATGGGCTGTACGGGACCCGAACCTGGGGATTACTTAATCTCCGCCCCAGGAGGCTGATCTGAGGCAGCAGCCTGTGAAAAGTCCCTGTGGTCGTGCCGGAGGAGGTTACCGGAGTGGACGCGACCAATGCATCAGTGGGGGACCACGGGCCCTTCCGTACGCCGTGCCAATACACCGCACTACCTGTACCTGCCTTTGGAAAACATGAGTCTCGCTTAGTCTCTTGCGCCACCGGTACCTAGGCACCCCTTACCTTCTTATATCCCGTTTTATTTAACTAAAATTAAATCCACAAGCACATAATTAGTTTTTCCTGACGGAGACGAAGATTTTTCATGCCCGGACGATACATCCTACTTGATGGCGCCCGGCTATAAGCTTGAGGCTAACTTCAAGGCTCAAGCCGAGGTATGCATGTTCGTACGGGACGATATCTGCTGTCGCCGTCTCAAAGGCCTGGAAGATAGGGACCTGTCAACATTATGGGAGCGCGTGGATCACGGGGGTCACACCCGGATCAACGCGTGCATTTACAGGTCTCATAGCGGTGACGCGGACACTGTCCGCCTCTTTGACCACCTGCAAAAATTGACCGACAAAGTCATTGAGCAGTATCTCTCCGTAGAGATAGTGATTGTGCGGGACTTCAATCACCACGCTGACTGGTTAGGTTCTCGGAAAACTGACGTTGCGAGGAGAACTGCTCACGAACACTGGTCAAGTCGCACACGAGGATGCCAGACCGGGAGAACGAGAAGAGTTCGTTGCTGGACCTTCTGCTGACTACGCGCCTATACTACGCGGATATACTGTCTTAGCGGATGCGCCCTTTGGCTCATCGAATCACGGTGTCATTTGGGCGCGAGTGCCACGAGTGCCACAATTTTTTAAATTTTAATTTTCTGGGATACCATCATCAAATCCTGGTTTCCTTGTAATGGGACCAAACGGCGAGTGACAACATTCAAAGGAAAAAAAATCGAAATCGGTCCACCCATTTAAAAGTTATGAGGTAACAAACAAAAAAATCCGTCGATTGAAAACCTCCTCCTTTTTTTGAAGTCGGTTAAAAATGAATGCAAGCAACGTTCGACTGTATCAACTTGCCGATAGTCTTTTGTTTTATTGATCTTTTAAAGATCGGTCTTCACTTGTTTTGTCGATCTTCATTTGTTTTGTCGATCTTCATTTGTTATGTCGATCTTCATTTGTTTTGTCGATCTTCATTTGTTTTGTCAATCTTCATTAATTTTATTTTGTCGATCTTCATTTGTTTGTTTCATTGATCTTCATTTGTTTTATTGATCTTCATTTGTTTTCTCGATCTTGATTTGTTTTCTCGATCTTCATTTATTTTCTAGATCTTCATTTGTTTTACCGTTCTTCATATTTTTGCCGATCTTCCTATGTTTAACCAATTTTCATTTGATTTACCGACTTCTAATTTGTTTT
The DNA here is from genome assembly GCA_933228765.1 of Miltochrista miniata. NCBI lineage: Eukaryota > Metazoa > Arthropoda > Insecta > Lepidoptera > Erebidae > Miltochrista > Miltochrista miniata. Next base: position 36,984,319 of record OW121756.1, on the reverse strand, counting down.
ACTGATCTTCGTTTTTCTTTGAAAAATTTTCCGTGACACGTGGTTACTAAAATTTGTTCAGTTAAGAAAGAAAACCAGATGAATTTTTTAAAGTTGTGTAGTTGGTAACTAATTTTTAATAATTAAAATATTACTATTGAACCAACTAGCAAGTTGTTCAGTTGAGAAGAAAATAGTTGATCCGTTTTATTCCTATCGGACCAACTAAAAAAGTTTTACCGTTGGGAATAAAAATAGTTGATCTGTTTGAGTTGATCCGTTTAGTTGGTCGGAGTGGAAGTACGGGTTTTTGCTATAGTATGGAGGGTAGAGGTACCTCTACCCTCCTTTAATATGGGGGTAATATGGGGGGGGGATTTAATATGGTGAGATGGGGAGGGTGAGGGGGGAGGGGAAAAGTGGGAGGGGAGGGGGAGAAGGGGGGTAATAAAATAGGGGTTAATAATAAAAAAATATTATTATTAAGTGGGAAGGGGGGGTAATAAAAGTTCCTTATTGCTATAGTATGGAGGGTAGAGGTACCGACCGAGAGGGGGGGAGGGGGTGATGAGGGGGGATGAGAGGGGAAGGGGGAGGGGGAGGGGGGTAATAAAATGGGGGTTAATAATAAAAAAAATATTATACATAAAAATAATAAAATTTTTGTTACAATTCCTTCACTAATTAATCGAAAGGAACTTTGTTCCATCCGGGTGTCCCTTGACACCTCTCAAGTTTTTTTTATCCCAGTAGTTCCATGGAAGTGTTATCTTGTTTTGTCGTTTCCCAGTAGTTCCATTACACGAATAAAAGTACAGTTAAGTAGTAAATTAATTATCATATAGCTAATGGAGATCGAAAATACAAATGAAGATCGGCAAAACAAACGAAGAGCAACAAAATAAATGACGCTTAGATTAAGAAATGAAGATTGGCATAACAAATAAACCCTTTGTCCACTGAAGATCACTAAACAAATGATGGTCGGATAAACAAATGAAGATCGACAAAACAAATGACGGTCGGATAAACAAATGACGATCGGCAAAACAAATGACGATCAAAAACACATGCAGATCAATGAAACAAAAGACTATAAGCAAGTTGGTAAGGTCAAAAATTACTTGCACAGCCATATTTTGTAATCTAGATGCGATTGCCATTCAAAAAATGGGTGCAAGCAAATCTCGACCTTAAGACACTTGTTTAAAAATGTGCCTGTCTTTTGACTCCGACCAACTAAACTAAACCGACCAACCGTTGTTCGGAATGGAACTCAATAAGGGACTTTATTCCTATCGGACCAACTGGTTGATGACAGATGTTAATTTATGAAAAAATGTTCCACTCGGACCAACTGCAATACCAACTGAAACGGATCAACGATTTTAGGCGTTATTTGGCTGTTAGGCGTTTATAGACATCGCTGATCACGAATTTATAAAAAACTAGCGGACGTCCCCGTTCCCGTGGGAATACGGGAATAAAATATAGCATATGTTCACCGCTAAGAGTGTAGCTTCCCAACAGTGAAAGAATTTTTCAAATCGGGCCAGTAGTTCCGGAGCCTATTCGTTACAAACAAACAAACAAACAAACAAAAAAACAAATCTTTCCTCTTTATAATATTAGTATAGATAAATTAAAATTATGCATGCTCATAAGGTCGAAATTTAATAACACGGATCTCATTCATGGAGTGCCCCATAGGAACCCACAGGGGAAACTTGAATGAGGACCGCTGATACACCCTGGAGCTGCTAAGCGTAAGGGAAGGTCAGTTTCGCTATCTCGTCAGCTTCCCCAATTCGTAAGTTTCCCTAACTAGTCAGTTTACCTGATTCGTCACTTTTCTCAAATTAGGGCCGGCGCCAATTATCGGCATCGGCAAGGAAAAGGATCCTTCAGCATCCTACATGCAAGCGCACACTATCGGCAATTATGCTTTGGCATGCTGCAACGGGAGAGGGCGCTAGTTGCTCATGTGATGTATCAGCTCCGTATTGTTTTCGTGTTTTAAAGTGCTAAAAGTATCCAAACAAAGACAAATTTGTGGTAAAAGTGCTAAGATACTCGTGAAGTTATTGGTAAAATGTTATGTGCTCCAAAAGTTTTGTAGATACAAAGAAATACGCAAAAGTAACATCTGCCGGGAACATCGCTATAAATCAGCATACTTTCCAAAAATAAGTACACAGGCACATATTACGACCATGAAAATATCAGCATTACAAAATTAAATGAAAACTAGTGCATGTAAACAGTTTTGCATAATATTACTGTAAAATATAACCTCAAAATCACCGAGTCAATACCTTATCACACACATCCAATAATTAAGTTTACTTACAGCAACGCCATCTAGTAGCAAGAAGTGTAAATTAAAACAAGATTTGACCTACACTTAATATCAACAGAGGGCACTAGTGGTAGTAAACAATGGAAGATATACTTAGAATTTTGAAAAATATTCAAGACGACTTATCGACGCAAAAACAAGACATGAAGGAGATGGAACAAAGTATCAAAGAATCTATAAATAACAACATTGATTTAAAATTTAGCCATATAGAAACAAAAACAACCCAATTAGAAATTAAAATTGAACAACAGCAGAGAACAATTGATTTTTTAGACAAACAGTTAAGAAGAAAAAATATAGTATTTTTCGGTATTGAAGAGAATGAAAGAGGTTATGGTAGTTTGCTATCCACAGTCATGGAAATAATTAACAAAAAAATGGAAATACCTTGCCAAAAGTGGGAAATTGAAAATATATTTAGAATGGGGAAAAAAGACACAGAAAAAGTAAGACCAGTAGTGGTAACATTAATCACAGTATCCAGAAAAATTGAAATATTAAAAAAGATAAAAATACTCGCAGATTCTGGCGTCTACCTCAAAGAAGATTTCCCTCCTGGCGTGGTACAAAAACGAAGAGAATTACAGGATAGCCTCAATAGAGAGCGCGAGGCAGGAAAGAATGTTGTATTGCGTTATGATAAAATTATAACGTTGGAAACAAGCCAACCCTCTCCACCTATAATGAGAAACACAAATAAACGACTAATGTCAATTTCACCCGAAGAGGCGGGCAAAGGAATTCCAAAAGATAATAACAATGAAGGACGGAGGCAAGCTGCTAAGAAAAACAAACCACAAAGTATTACTAACTTTTTACGCCCTTCTCAGATGAACATAAACAACAGCGGAAAATTGCAAAATAAAGATTTAGATGAAAATCAAAAAACTGACTAGCACCTCAATATCCTCCCCTCCTCCAAGCCGGTTGGTCACCGTGGAGGAGTCAGACCAAAACCCCCTAAAACTTCGACAGTATATTTTCAGAAAAACGTGTCACATCTATACTTATAATAAATAATAAATAACAAAGTTCACTTATCCAGCAACAGTAATCGAAAAAAGGATATAAATGATTTTCACTATTCAGACATCTTCAGTATTCAATCAGAAACGTAAAGGTGAACAATTATAGGAGAAGAAGTTAGGGGAGGCCTATACGCCGCAGAGGCGACTACTGCAATTTGGTAAATGTAGCATTTTAAAGTAAGAGAGGAAAAGCTGAGAGAAAATGTATTTCCACCTCATATTTTATTTTAAGAAATCAGCAAGTAACGCTTGAATACGATCTGAAGTTGAAGTTGTCAAGAAATTTATTTGAGTTATTATTTTAATTTAAGGAAACTGTAGGCTACTTTTAGTTACGTATAAAAAGTAAAATTGTAACCAGATATTTAGCATACTTAGTTAACAATAAGCTCAGAACATTGTAGTAGTAAAATAAAGGCTATTACATATTACATATTACATGCTGCAACGTTCTTAGGGATGACGAGGCGTCCTTAAGGATGCCGCACCGTCCTGTAGCTTGCCGAAGCGTCTCAATATCGTATTTCTCGTCATAACAGTCTCAGAGTTGTTACAAGCTAGTTGTCTGAATTGTATTTAATATGGTGGACTGGGATCTAGTGTTCATAGCAACTCTTGCTGAAGAAGAAGAGAAATCTAATCAATCAAGAAGATTTTGGGTAAACAACCTTTGATGCAAATGGCGGATGCCTCCCCTCGCCTCGGCGCCGGCGGCGTACCGAAGGCTTGAAGCATTCTCAAGGCTGCCGATACAGCAGCCTCAAGCATACCGAAGCGGTATTTTTGTTATTACGACCACATATCACGGAAATTTCTACTTTATTGTCATTATATTATAGTATATTGCTATTTGCCACCAAAAAATCCTTTTCCTTGCCGATGCCGATAATGGGCGCCGGCCGTTAGTCAGTAATTCAGTATTTTCAGTATTTCAGTATATTTATTCATTAACAATATTTACATTGTGTTTGAACATAATATCAAGCATACACATTGTTTCCAAATATATACTTATTAATTATCAATTTAAATGAATAGAAAATAAAAATGTCAATGTCAGGAAATAAAGTGATAGGTACATAAAATTCAAAAAACTCAAAACAAACCAATACATGTCAAATCTCGATAAAATTATGAACCCATAAAAACAAACAATACTTACATGTCAAATCTCAAAAAAAAAATACAAATCCATAAAAACAAATAATTGAGATTTGACATACCATGTCAAATCTCAATTAAATCATAAACCCATAAAAACAAAAAATACTTATCAAATCTTAATTAAATTATAAAACCATAAAAAAACAAATACATGTCAAATCTCAAAAGAAAAAAAAATCCATTAAAACAAACAAATACAATGTCAAATCACAATAAATTATCACCAAGTCAATTAAAAAAGAAGTAATCTTTTATATAAAAATAAGTCGGGTTTTCCTTCCTGACGCTATAACTCCAGAACGCACGAACCGATTTTCACGGTTTTGCATTCGTTGGAAAGGTCTCAGGCTCCGTGAGGTTTATAGCAAAGAAAATTCAGGAAAAATTTAACATTTTTCACATACAGCGCCATCGCGGGCGAAGCTGCGGGCATCAGCTAGTTAATTATATAAATTTATTTCTACAAATCGTCAACTAAGTAGTAGCACCCCTTCAAAAGATACGCTTTCAATTCTGTTTGAAACTCTTTTTATAAAGAAGAACCTTTAAATGTAAGGGCAACTTATTAAACAATTTTGTAGAACTATAAATTGTGCTATGTTTGACAATATTAAGATGAGGAAAAACTACGCTCCGGAAATCCTTTCTGCGCGTGCTCTCTCTAATTTTCCTTTCATCTTCAGTTTCGTATTCATTAATGTACTTGGCAAAAAAGGTCATTAGTACCAGTATATACAAACTAGGAACCGTTAATATGCCTAGCTCTTGAAAGTGCCTTTTGCAAGACTCCTCCTGCCTTATACAGACCATTGTGCGTATAGCTCTTTTCTGAAGGATGAAAGCTCGCTGTATATTGTAGTCATAGCTTCCTCCCCAGACAAGAATTCCATATCTGAGTTTGGACTCGACCAATGCATGGTAAACCATTTTCAGATGCTCCATCCAAACTTACATCATTGCGCAGACTTCGCAGGACATAGCAAGCCGAACTCACAGCCTTTTCCATATTGCCAAGCTCTGCTTTCCAATTAAGAAATTCATCTATATGCACACCCAAGAATTTCACAACAGTCACTGAAGACACCTTTATGCCATGCAAACAGCAGTCGAGAGTACTTTTGTTTTGAGCAGTTGACTTAAATAGAACAACCTGAGTCTTTTTTGGATTTAGCTTAAGGCTGTTTGCCGAAAACCAGTCATAGAATACACACAGGGCCTCATTTACGGTTAACTTGAGAACGTCAAAATTATCCGCGGATATAACAGCATTTGTGTCATCCACGAACATAACTAATTGTATTCCGCCGGACGCCATCCGAGCTACATAATTTATGAGATCGTTCACAAAAGTTATGAATAGGATAGGACCTAAAATAGAGCCTTGTGGGACACCTGTTCTAATCTGTACCATTTTCGACCTATATGTCTTTTCCCACTTGTGTTTACCCTGAAAGCCTTCTTCGTAAGTATTCATAGCCTTTATTTCCACAAACATCTTTCGATTCTGTAAATATGATGCAAACAATTTTTTTGCCTTACCTCTTATTCCATAATAGTCCAATTTTTTTAACAGTAATTCGTGATTTATGGTATCAAAAGCGGCACTCAGATCTAGAAAAAGTCCTGCTACTTTTTTCTTACCATTCATTCGACAGACTATGTCTTTCACCAGAGTATCTATGGCATCCTGCGTACCAACATTCTTCTGATACCCAAACTGCCTCCGGTGCAATACATTCCTTAAATTTAGATGTCGAACGAGTCTTGTTTTCATAAGCCTCTCCAAAACTTTAGATAGTGTCGGCAGAAGTGAAATAGGTCTATACATGGTGGGATCGGTTTTAGCTCCTTTTTTATATACAGGAATAACCTTGGCGATTTTATACTGATCGGGAAATGAACCCTCGTCAAAACATTTATTATAAAAAATACTAAGTGGTTCAGCTAAAATGTCAATATTCTCTTTAATCACTGTAATAGGTATATCATCATAACCACATGATGATTTAGGCTTCATTGTATTTATGGTCCTAAGCACTTCACCTGGCGTGACGGGGTCCCATTCAATTTCACTATCAATTTTATTTGCGTAATTTTCTTTCACATTTTTGCTAGTGAATTAAAAATTGAATTTTACTCGCAGCGGGCGATTAATATCTTATTAATCGCCCACTGCGAGTAACTATGAGTCTGACAGAAATTTTGACCAAATTCACTAGCAAAAATGTTTACTACCTCAAATGGATTTGTTAACATCCTATTATGTAACTTTAAAGCTAATTTTTCTTTCGTATGTCCCTTGTTTCTGTACCGATTAACTATTCTCCAAATATGCCTCGAGACATTTTTAGATCTAGCAATTTGACTCTGGATTGATAGCCTTTTAGCAGTTTTTATGACTCTATTATATATTCGAATATAGCTCTGTCTATAGTTGATTACACTCAAGTCATTTTTATGACTTTTACCTACAACTAAAAACCGTTTCATCATACTGGAAACTTTAATACCCTTTGAGACCCAGCGGAGACTAGACGAAGGATAATGACGAACTTGAGTTTTATGTATTTTAAAGGCCTGTTTAAAAGTATAAGTCCTCCATTTCTATTTACTGTTTAATACAATATTAAGATTAACGCCCTCTATGTATTTGTGCTAGTACTACTACGATACTTCAAGCGCTTGCGCAAGTCTCTGGTGAACTAGCCCAGCTACCAGTCAATAGATGGCGCTTTTGAAGCCTACACTATTTTAAGTGTCACTAACTGCAGACAGATGTCACTTTTTGTATTAATATAAACATAAGTTTCAAGATTTGATTAAGAAAATACCCTCATCTATTCGGCACTTGAGGCGCTATTTTTTCTGTAGTTCTTCTTCAGTATTTAATTATGTTTTCACTTGTAATTTGATTATGAGGTAAATTCATGCAAAGACAATATGAGTTTGTCGGGCAATAAAGAGTACTGTTTCACAAACACTAGTTAAACAAAGGGTCAATTCTTACTCTTGTAGATGTATAATCGTCTATGTATTTATCTTGCTTCACGGTGTGATTGCAAAAAAGATAACGTTTTAGCACCAACTTCCCTTCACTTTAATCACTTTTTTGACGTAACAAGATATTAAAACTTCGATTTTATATTCTTTACGGAATTTTTAAACGGACGGCGACGGAATTCTGTGTTTACTTAGCAACGCCCTCTGGCGGATTGAGTAAATGTACAGTCATTAATAAATGTTTATTGTGTAATCATGTATCTACCTATGTAAGGATATATCCTAATTCGCGTAAGGTAGTGCCCCTGAGCCATTCAAGATCAAAAATAAATGCAGAGAGCTAAAAAGAAACAAATATGAATCGCTTGGACGTCAATCTCACGTCACGTCTCATTCGATTTCATGACTTCCCACCCGCCATCCTCACGAACACCAATTATTTAGGATAAAGAACAATTCCAGTAGTGCACCGTGAGGAGTGAGTTAACGGACCTACCTACACCGCCCACTTGATTTTGTCCCACCTAAACGCTAAAACCAAATTCGTAAAACAGGACCAATTTGTCCTGGGACATCCTTCAGAGGGCTTCCCCGGGGCTCCCAACCATAGGCTGTTGTGCGTTACGTGAGGTTTTTTAGTCGGTAGGAGTCCGGCATAACATCCTGGAAGGATTTTCCCTTACGTTAAATAAAAAATGGCAAAATAATAATAAAACTCTGGTTAACACTATATATTATTTTATTATAAGAATAATAATTCATTTTATTTTACATCTGCTTACTTCTTAAATGTTGTTTTTTCCAAACTATATCCAAAAATGTATGCTTACATACGATTTCTACAAAACATATAATTACTCCGCATAAGATAAATGCTTGGATGTACAACATGTATTTTGTACAACGTAAATTAACGTAAAATAAGGAACAAGATTTTCTCTAACGCCGCTAGTAACACCCTGCCCAGAAAAATCGTTTTAAGAGTCCATTCATATGCATCCATAACACGCGCGACATCATCCGCACGCGATGTATGTGGGTCAAGTATCTCGGCTACGCGTGTGTGTGTGGATACGTGCGTAAGATGCCCTTCTTCTTCTTCTTCTTTTCTTATACGAATGGCCCCGTCGTTTACCAACGATTCCGCCAACGTCAAGGTGGAGAATAGATTTACTAGTTTGACGTTCGGTTTTGAGACATTTGAAGATGCCCTTTCTGAGCAGGAAGTTTAAGTATTTCTTATTTCATCATAAATGTTTGTCTTCCCAACAAAACTACATTTCTCAAACAAAAAGCATTTTGACATCTGCGAGTTTCAGATAAAGAAAGAGCAGAGTTATAAATTATAATTGAAAATAATATTATTTGAAACTCACCAGATATGAAATTGCGCCAGTGAACCCTGAGAAGACACTTACTATCGCATTTGGGGAGGTGATCACTTTTAAAAAGGTAGCGTTGAGCCATTGTAATTATAATAATATATCAATATCACACACATTAAAATAATAAATAATAACATTATTCAACAAAGACTTACCCCAAAATTTAGTCCACACGGGGTAAGACTATATTGGAAAATTATAATACTGCGTAGAACGATAATATAGGAAAGGAGAGAGAGGATAATTCTATGTCATTTTCCAAACGTTGGTGTTCTAAATAGTGTCAAATGAGCGTCCCATTTGCTCATTGCCGACAATCTGTAGAGTAGAAGTTTGCCGTTACTGTAAGGTAATATACCTTACAGTAACGGCAAACTTCTTGAGCAACGATGAGCAACTTCGTGATCTCTTTTCTCTCTATACCACCAACTAAAAAGTTATTAGCTAACACAATAAAATGTGAATAATAAAAAATAGCGTTTTTCAATGACACAATATTTTTCCACGTAAGGCCCTTCGTACACTAGGCTACGCAAATCTTCGATACCCAAAGATTTTGGTCTCTAAGCGACTACCGCAATACAAATTCAAAGAGGTTCGTACACAGACATGCGTCGCCGACATTTTGTTCATTCGTCGCCGACGCCAGTCGCGCGCTACCTGCCGGTCGAGATCGTCGCTACTAATGTCGCTGCGATTTCCAAGATGGCAGAACAATTGACATAAATATTCAATTTGAATTTAGTATTTTTTTATACCACTAAGGTGGCAGACAAGCATACGGCCCACCAGGACCGGTGGTCACCGCAGCCTATGAATGTTTGCAATACGAAAGGAGCGACTCTCGCGCTGCCGACCCTGTAAAAACCTTCTAAGACCCCTTTTGAAGAACCCCATACTTAAGGCGTTTGGAAAAACCGAGGCAGGGAGATCATTCCACAACCTAAGCGTGCGTGGAAGAAAGCCCCTATCGGATCTAACCGTGCTCGAACGCTCCGGACGTAGAGTGTGAGGATGAAATCCCTGTCTGTGGCGAGCGGTGCGATGATAGAACGTAACTGTGGGCATCATATCAAATAAGTCCTCAGGACACCATTGTACAGGCGGTAGAACACGCATAAGGAGGCAAAGTCTCTCCTGTCGCGAAGAGGTTCCACTTCACCTGTAAGCATAGGATCGTTGACAACTCTCACGGCTCGCCTTTGCACCGAGTCAAATGGACGAGGCTGATATTCTGGTGCCCCCGCCCAGAGGTGACAGCAGTACTCCATGTGCGGCCGCACTTGCGACTTATACAGAAGCAGTGTTTGCGCTGCAGTAAAGTACCGCCGCGCTCTGCTGAGCACACCGAGCTTCTTGGACGCCGGCTTAGCCTCGTCCACCAAATGACTCCGGAATTGAACCTCTCTGGAAATGTCAACGCCAAGGATCCCAATGCTTTCAGAGATAGTGAGAGATGTGCCCTGGAATTATGGCGGTACAGTAAATGGGGTTTTCTTAGCAGTGAATATACACGCTTGTGTCTTGGAAGGGTTAAACTGGACAAGTATCTGTTTGCTGTAATTTTTTTGTAGCTACAAACAGTCTACACTTTACATGTTTTTTTATATGGTTGAACGCAGTATTTCCTATTACGACGATTTCTTTGCTTTTAGTAAAGATAGTAAGCCAAAATCATAGTTTCGTCACTTGTGTCAGACATTTCGTAAATTAAATTAGTCTGAGACGTGTTGTCGCTATGTCTACAGTGGCAGAATAGACAAAATTGCGTCTTGAGATATCTCGTGTGTACGGTTCGTGCGCTACCAAATATTCGCGACATAAGTTGACAACATTAGTATCGAAGATTTGCGTAGCCTAGTGTACGAAGGGCCTAAGTGTACGTGCGCAAACTTTCTCCCGCCACCTCACGCGATGCTCAAGTTGTTTGCCGGGTACCTGTCCCTTATCTCTTTTCTTGAGAAGTTCGATTCGACATTTCTCCGTTACAGTCAGCTTAGTCCTTGACTCGGCCACACTTTTGACGAGAAGCGAGAAAAATAAGCTGGGGCGTCGTTAGATTGCGTCACTTGTCATGCTGCGAATACTGCCTCAAGATCTTTTTTACGTGAGAGAAAATCCATCACTTATGCTATGCCGGACTCCTACCGGCTAAAAAACCTCACGTAACGCCCAACAGCCTCCTCATCCCCAGGTACAGTCTCCTGTAGGGAGCGTGATGTTGGGCATCAGCCGCGCCAGTGCGGCCGACGCTCCCCTCAGTTTTGGGACCAAACTTCGGAAGTGATGTTCGAAGTTCCACCGGCCATCGAGTACGAGCCCCAGATACTTCATCGAGGACTCGATACCGATGCTGACGCCCTGTCCCAAGGTCTAGTTATTGTCGGTTTTTAATGCGAATCAAAGAAGTGGGAACACGAGCGCGGGAACAACGCGATGAACATCGTGAGAAGAAAAGTATGTGGCTGGCAGAACAATATTTACCTACTGCAATGCGAATGTGTGGAAGGTCCCTCTCCCTCCCTTCTATTATTATCGTTCTACGCTAGGTTTCCTTCACATAACGCCTGAAATAACAATACTACGTCCTAGCATGTTCTCTGTTCTGTTTAAACCAAGTCACAGTATCGTGAATGGCTTGCTCGAAAGGCGTGAACTCAAAGTCCTTGTACAGGCTGCGCAGTTTGGAGTTCGAGGCAGTCTTCTTGTACTGTCCGTCGGCCTTGGTAGTGTCGTAGACGATCTCGCCGGGGAATGAATGCGCTTTCTTGATCATTTCCGCCACTGTGCTAATGGTTACTTCGTCTGCCTCGTCCACTGTAATATATTATTAATCGAATAAAGTTAAATATTCTTATCAAACTTTTATTATAAGTTTTAATGTAAAGGAAATATTTTAGTGATGATATGATACGATCATAAAATAAATAGAGTAGGATGTTATTTTTTACAGCACCATATAGCTGGAATTAAGGTTATATACAACACGGAGGAAATATCTGCGAACCTGGCTCGTGACGTCATGTAAACTGTACGGCATAATCCGCGCGCAACGAGAATGTGCGGAATCTTGTCAAATACCATACCATTCAATCGCGTGCGGGTTATACTGAAAAGGCGACAACGGGGTCAGGTGCGGGGAAGCGCGAGGGGAAGCCAGGTTCGCAGATATTTCAGTCGTGTTGTACGTACCTATATAAGCAGAATAAATAAGCTTGTGCTATGGAAATATTCGAACTTGAAACAAATATTTGCTGATAATTGTTCCAACCTAGAAATCCAGCAATGCCCTAAGGTATCTCTCTGCACACTCTCCAGCCAGGGGTACGATAATTTATAAAACGTTATCTTTCTGGTCAAGTCCATGTCTGGGAATAAGATTTCTTGGGAAGCTACACTATCCCCCCTATGTTTATTCCCGTATTCCCACGGGAAGAGAAGCGAGTGTTACCCGACAGTATGATGGGCTCGACGCTATCATAGTTCCTTAGCACCCACACGAACAGCTTGGCCAGGTCCAGCGAGTAGATGAACTGGCGCAGCGGTCGCCCGCTGCCTAGCACCGTGAACGTTGCTTCACCTGTGCGATGTTTTACATGTCAAGTTGTGTAAAAGAACTGTGTGTGATGTAAAAGAAGAGTCAACTTAGTTTACGTCACATAAGGTCTATGAAAGGAGAGGTTTTTCTTCATCAGACTCATCAAGCAGCGTGTGAAACTGCCCTGTTCGCTTAATCAAAAAAGAGACGATAAAGCCAACACGCTAGTTTAGATTTACAAAATATCTTCCATGTAGTCTGTTCCATGTGGAGTAGTCTTCCATGTAGAATCTCGACCCTCTACAGTTTTATTATATGTATAGATAAATGCGAAAGTTTGTGAGTGTGGATGTTTGTTACTCTTCCACGCTCTAACAGTTGAACGGATCTGGATAAATTTGGTGGAGGGATTGATTATAATCTGGAATAGCACAGGTTTCTTTATCCCGGGGATATTAAGTGCCCACAAGAAGCGGGAACGGAAACAAATTTCACGCAGACAAAGTTGCGGGCATCAGTTAGTAATTAAATAAGCTCGGGTCGGAGAACGGTTTAAATTAAACCTTTCCCTCTTGCATTAGTGAAGTAATACCATATATGTAAAGTATCAATCAAATCAACCTATGACAGCCCACTACTGGCCATTGGCCTCCCCAGATAACATCACAATACCGCCTGTAGCACACCTCCGCCGCGAATCCATGATAGCGGAACCGCAGTAATTTCACCAAGTTCTGTTCCATATAGGAGGAGCGGAAGACTAGCGAAACCACCTGTTCTAATGCATAGTTTTAACTATCTTCTATCTCTTTCCCCGCGCGGTTTCGCCAATCTGCTCCTACGCCAGTCAAACTTCCGCGCTACGGCCGCCGTTTCGTTGCGGTGCCGCGTTGTCTATGCGCAGGTTTGTCAATTTTGACAAACATGCAGAGCGAAACAGCGAAACTAATATTTTTTTCATAAAATGGACGTGGAGTTTAAGGAAAAACTACTTCAAGCCATCAGAAATAGACCTATTATATATTTATTGAGTCATCCAGATTATGAAAATAATATGAAAAAATTGCGATGGCGTCACATCGACTAACTCGCGTCAAGTTTCGTAGCCCAGTTTCGCTGCTCAACCTACACTTGAACACAGCGGAATTCGTCTAGCGGTTCCGCTGTTCTCGTTTCGCGGCGGAGGTGTGCTAAGGGCGTACACGATACTGAGCGTATACACGTCTCATAGAAAGTACTTTTATAGCACTAAGGTGGCAGACAAGTATTTGGCCCATTGGTTAGAATGGTGGTTAATTTAATATCTTAATTCGGTTTCAATATTTTAACTGACCTAATTGCTGACGTGCAATCAGAAGTGATAACCTTGTGTAATATTTGATGAGAAACATTTCAGAACCATCTTTGGACTGTGGAGTTTAGTCAGGGCGTGCGGGCAGTGCTAAGACATATATTTTTTACTCTAGTAATAGGAGAAGCCACCGAGGAGCTCCTTACAGAAGCAGGCCCAGGCGGCGTGAGGTGTGAGAGTGACACTCTCACACCTCACGCCCCAAGAAGCGGGATAACGCCTTAAACCCTATGCGAGGATGCGGTGGTAGCAAAAATCTATCGGGGAATTTTGGGACATCTCTCCGAGGAGTCTAAAGCGCCCGACCCTGGACGGATGGACGGAGATCGGGTGGTTCTAGTGAATTCGAGTCCATGACATCTGTAAAAAGTTTCAGCGGTTTGAGCGGCTCAGACAGTAAATTATCTTACAAATCCTACTATTCCTACTAGTAGTCCTACTAATATTATAAATGTGAAAGTTTGTGAAGATGTTTGGATGTTTGTTACTCAATCACGCTCTGACGGCTGAACAGATTGGTCTGAAATTTAGTTCAGAGATAGCTTATAGTCTGGAATAACACATACCTAGGCTACTTTTCATCCCGGGAAAATGTTCCCACGGGAAGCGAATGTCACGCGGGCCAAGCCGCGAGCATCATCTAGTATAAAGTTAAGCAGATATTTCACCTTTCTGCATAGCGTCGTCCATCCTCCGGATGAGCGCGGGTATGACGTGGCTGGCGTGCAGGTCGAAGTTGTCGTGCGGCCCGAACACGTTGCACGGGATCACCGACGTGAATATACTGCCGTGTGTCTCGTGGTACCCTCTGGAAGTGTTAATTATTCCTATTTTCACTGCTATAGAGAAGGAAAACTCGAAATAAAACCCGGTAGTCAGTAAAATGACAATCGTTAAGGGGACTGGTTGACATAGCTTGCAAAAAAGAGGTGCAAATGAAGACATCCTTCTCGGTATTAGTAGGTATACGAAAAATTATACCCAAAAGTAGATTTGAAATCTAAAAGATGTGTGTCAAAAGATGGTTTTATCAGAAATTGTGTATTTATTATAAATAATTAGTAAAACATCATTGAAATTGCCCATAGTTTTTTAGAAGAAGATGTTGTATGACATCTATTTATTAATGAATGATAATAAAATTTAAATCAAAGACTAAAGAAAACATAGACCTCTAAAATGGTTTTCTTCAATTTTGATTTAGTATAAGTTTTAACTAATTATACCTAATAATGTATGCAAAGAATACATTACATTGTTTGCTTCCCCGCGGTCGCCCGAAAATCTAGTGCGGGGGGAGTCGTGTTGCTAGACGGACGTGTGTCGCTCTGGTCTGCAAAATATTCTCGTAAAATGTTATATTTTCATTCATGTACAGAGTAATGCGTGTAACAGACAGAGCCCGAGTTACACAATGCATACTGCATTACATGAGAATATAATGCATTAGAACTTATTTTATGTATTGTTTTATTAAATTACTTCGAAAGGTAGTCATGCCACAGTATATATATGTTGTTTAACCAGTATTGTAGCTCCCTACAAACGGACGAAGCGCAAGCCATACCTACGATTCTCGTTTTCGGCAGGCCTTTCAGCATGCAAGCAGCGTCCGCAGTCGCGATTGTGCCGAGTAGACGAAAAAAGAACGAAAGTAGGTGTGTCGTTTTTTAAATAGTAACCGCGCGTGTTTTATTTACTAAAAATATTTAATATGACAACTAGAGTCTATTGTGCTTGTTTTGGTTGCATGTATTCGTCAATAACGCACCCAGAGATAACGTTTTTTAGATTACCTGGAAACTCCGAAAGGTAAGACTATAAATTGATTTTACTTAAGTACTAATTGGTACTATACTACTAATTGACTAAAGTTAAACAAAGTGATTGACACGACTGAACTAGGTAGTTACATGAAGTAGGTATGTTTGTGTTTAAAACTAGTCTTGTGCTTGCTCAGTCAGTGAACGGTGCGATCCAATATAGTACAATATCCAAAAAAAAAACTAGTTCAGAACTCTAGTACGTGTAGGTAGTACATTTAGTTCGGTTGTCAGTTCGTTGTTATTTAATTGAGAGCAAAGATTTAGGTATGTTTCAAGAGTATTCATTTCTTTGTAGATGACCGATGTTACAGTACACTTAGCACCGTATGACTTTGATTGGCAGCATTTTTGTTACCTTTGATTTTTATTACACGCACAGAGAAAAATATGAACTTTCAAAAATTAACACAACTTGACAATGTACGAAAAGTACTAGTGTACTAGAGACTGACTAGTACTTTCAAATCGAAAAATAGTTTTCATTTTGAAAATCAAAAATTTAACGCAATGATTATAAAGACTAGAATTCCGTGATTCTATCACTGACGAAACATGTGATGAGCCGATTATTATTGTCTACGCCGCTTACTCGTTTTCAAATTTCTATACCCGTCTCACTCAATCGTTAGTAGATAACGGGCGCTGCGCCGCCACACCGCCGCCCCGCGCCGCCAGCCGTTGCGGGGATATTATATTATTACTCACAAAGTATTTTTTTGTTTAAATAAAAAAGGTACATATTTACTCGAAATGAAAGCCGGTTGTCAGTAAAACGACAATCCTTAATACAAATTGAAAGCCTTGTGGGCGGATCGAAAAAATTCAACTGCATTAGGCTCACTATCTATTACGCGTACGTAAAACTATAAGGTAAAATGTGGGCGTATACTATGCCTCTGCCTACACCTTCAGGGATAAAGGCGTGACTATATGAATGTATGTATGTACATATTTACAATCGCAATACTAATTAGAAAGTCAAAGTAGGCACATATTATTAAAATGCTGTAGGTGGGCAGCCCTATCGCATGCTTACGTACCGCGCGGCTGTAGGCATTTATTTCTAAAATCCGGCCGAGTCAAACTACAGTATACAGTGGTCATGCTAATATTGTAAGCGGTACTTAATCATTTCAAAATATATAAATCCATACTAATATTATAAAGCTGAAGAGTTTGTTTGTTTGTTTGTTTGTTTGTTTGTTTGTTTGAACGCTAGGATCTTAGGAACTACTGGTTGGATTTCGGAAATTCTGTTACAGTTTGATAGTCCATCTATTGAGGATGGCTATAGGCTATATAACATCACGCTAAGGCAAATAGGAGCGGAGCAGCAATCAAGAATGTTTCGAAAACGGGGAATATTTTTTACCGTCTGAGAGCTTCCGATGCGTACGCTGCGTAAATGGTTAGAGTTACGTAAAAATTGTGTATTACAAAATTGTTTCTCTTAAAAAGTTCTAAAAAAAAGTCCGCGACAGCATATGTCTATCTTTTAAGGTTCGCCCACAATAACCTAATTTGTCTATCTCTTAAGGTCCGCTCACAATATTTTAAAACCGAAGAGTTTGTTTGTGCTATGATCTCAGAAACTACTGGTTGCATTTCAAAAATTATTTTACACGTTCATAGTCAATTTATTGAGGATGGTTAATGACAGTATAACATCACGCTAAGACGAATAGGGGCGGAGCAGCCATGAATAATGTTTTGAGAACGGGGAAAATTTCTTTCTTTTCAGAGCTTTCATTGCGTACACTGTGGAAATGGTTAAAGTTACGTAAAAATAGTGTACTATAAAATTGTTCCTCTTAAAAAGTTTTTTAAAAAAGTCCTTAACCGCATATGCCTATCTTTTACGGTTCGCTTACAATAACCCTCTTAGTAAGTTTTAAAATATGAGCGAGGCGACGAAGGCAGTAATCGTGGTCTGCAGTGGTAGCCAGTCAAGTGAACGATAAAAACCGGTTGACTGGTAGATAATGCCTTTTGGCATTAAGTCCTCCTTTGTACAATAATAATTTGTGCAGAAAGTTTAAATAAATAAATAAATAAATAAAAACCGGTCAAGTGCGAGTCGGATCCGTACCATAAAAGGACGGGCGGAAGTAGATGCGACGGGAAACATTATATCACTTTACATATTAATACCAGGCCTCTCTCCTTCTCACTCTCATGTGACGCAAGCGAAGTTGTGTGGGTCAGCTCAGCTCTAATGAACATAAGTGACGGAGTAAATGCGACGGGAAATATTATATCACTAAATATTTATACTACACTTCTCTCTTTCTCACTCCCATGTGACGCAAACGAAGTTGCGCGGGTCAGCTAGTGAAGAAATATTCGTGGACATTCCCACACAACTTAAGCTATTATAACTTTGTGCTAAGGGATATAGACAACTGATGAGAATACTTGTATTACAGTTATTATTAACACACTGCTTTTTTTGAGACACTGCTCTCAACTTGACTGCCTCTGTGGCGCAGTCGGAAGTGATACCGCCTGCGGTACTGGAGGTCGTGGGTTCGATTCCCACCGGAGACAAATATTTGTGTGACCCATAAATGTTTGTCTCAAGAGTCTGGGTGTTTCTATGTATAATATGTACGTATTTAAAAAGTATATATATAAGTATTATTATCCGTGGTCTTATACCCATAACACAAGCAGGTCATTCCTAGCTTACTTTGGGATTAGATAGCCACATGGATGGTCACCCATCCAAGGACTGGCCATAGTGAATGAGCTTACTACAGTGATCGTTTACAGAACACTGAGTCCGCGGTGCCACGAGCGCTTCTTATTTATACATAACTAGCTGACCCTCGCAACTGCGTTTACGACTATTTTTGTTTGTTATAAAAAATGAAATGAAATTTTCTTCCAAAAGTAACAAAAATTTTAAGCGAGTGGAAGACCCCTCTTGTCTGGATTTGTAATAACACAGGTCTGCAATGGTTTTCCTCTTTGAAATCTGAGTAACATTTTCTATAGTTTCGAATGTGCTGATTACGAGAAAAATAATAAAAAAAATCCTACACGTCAGGATTTTTTGATATTGAATATTTAAGATTTTGCTTCATAATGTCTGAGCGCCTACCTTTTGAAATTTATAAAACGTCATTAAATTACTTAATTTTATTTTTATTGCATTTAATTAGTGTAAGGGGACATAGAAATTCATGCAAATCAGTAATTTGGTAATTACTACATAAAAAGTATAAGTAATTCGCCTTAACCATGTTAAAATCGGGTAATTTTGACTTAATTTTGTAATAAAATCAAAAAAATTACCTAGTAGTAATATTAGATACATATTTTTGTAAATATTATCAGAAAAGGGTGTAATAAAGATAAACCAAAGGGTATTTGTATAAGTACCCACACTGATTTAGAAAATTAACAGTTGTATCTTGAAACATGAACTTTAAAATGTCATTGCGAACTTGTTTAAATTCTACGAATTGTTTTTGTAATATCTCCCGGAATTTTATGGTGATAAAACAATGAAACAGCATTACAGAGTTAGTGAAAAATATTTACAAAAGTTATTTTGGACACGAATTAAGTAACCAAGACAAAACTTCGACACCTCATAAACTTTGTTCGAATTGTTTATTACAATTTCGCAAGTATTTAAAAGGCCAGAAAAATAGCTTCAAAATCGTTACACCTATGCTATGAAGAGAGGCTAAAGACCACGATAAAGATGGCTACTTTTGTTGTTGTGACATAACTAGATACAATTCTAAAATAAAAGGGACATAAACAAGCACTAAACTTCATTTCCTAAATTCGCACATTGATTACTTCCCAGAAAATATAGGAGCCGTTAGCAAAGAACAAGGCGAAAGATTTTAGCAAGATTTGAAAGAGCTTGAAGTCTGAAATCGTGGAAGATGGAATACTAGCATGATGGCGGACTATTGTTGTTTATTGAAGCGCGACGATCCAAACCGGAAATTTAAGCGAAAATCGCACAACCGAAGGTTCCAGGAAAAAAGAACTAGGTTCCACAAATAAAATTTACGTGTAATTTAGACTAGTAACAAGTTATTATTATATTTTAGTCGTTTTATAAGTTAAAGGTTATGTACTTTTTTAAATATATATTTTTTTTGAGAAAACGTGGGTCTTTTTTTCTATTTTCTATCGGTGCCTTTTTCGAAAAATCTGGAGGTGATGGAGAAAATCTAAGTACATATTCGTAATCAGCGCACCAAAATGCCCTAGGATCAGCTATCAAATTCCAGAGAGGAAGTTATGACCCTCATTTTGCAGGCCTGTGTAATTTAAGTGAATGATTTGTAATAATTTAATTAAAAAAACAATGAATATATGAACATTCGTCTTTGTGAATTCGTTACATTTAATTTTAACGTAATAAAATCAATCACATTTTTTGCAGTGTATTTTTACCTACACTTAAAAACAAACGAAAATTGAAATACAAAAGTTCCTTTGTTTTTTAATTTATTTCTATAAAATAGAGTGCAAAGGGGCTTATGGCGAGACTTTGTCTGTAGTCTGCGACACTGTTGCATTAAACTACGTCACTAGGTCACGTGGATCATCTGTTCAAAGTTTGAAATAAAACAAAAATGACAACGTCAATCGGATTGAACTCTCACAATAAACGTTTTAGAGAGGGGCAGTCGGGTGAGACCGTCTCACAGCTTCTTGTTTATTTGGTGAAGCGAGGAACGCATTTCCGCTACTATTTTTCTTCTTCTTTCGTAGTTCTTTTACTCTCGATGTCTCTGTAGTTGCGCTACTCTATGTTGGCGAGTCATATCGCCCATATGCTCAAGGTCGTTAGCCCTGGGTATGGCCTTAAGGCTTGAAAAAAGTTCAACTGCGGGTCGACACGGCCTGCGCCTGTTCATTCAACACGGCAATAAGCTCACCAGCTATTTCTTGGACATAAAATGTTAACTGTAGGCCTATACTATGCCTCTGCCTACCCTGTCGGGGATAAATGCGAGACTAAATTATGTACGTTTCACTGCTGGCGGTGCACCTGCTGACCAACAGACGATGCAACGCCGAAGGCGTCTAATTCGTTGTGACGGGTGCGTTCGCGAGCGAGTAATGCTAACGGATGCGTGTGACGAGTTTGCACGCGCGCGGTTTGTGACGGGCGCACGACGCGGGCACTACGAATGCACGATAAGTAGACGCGCTTAGGAAGCGTTTCGCGCACGTGTTACACGTGACGTTGTAGCGTTGGTAGCCCGCTCCTTTACTTAGCGACGGCTCTAAACGGAGTTCAATGTCGAAGGGACAGTCGCAAGACGTCAATAACGACTCCAGCGGACTCCCAGTTGCTTCCAAATCTTGCCTGAATTTACAAATCTAAGTATCTCCCGTTCGTTCTAAGTTTGCCGCTGGCGTAGAGGCTGGTGTAGAAGCGTTGTATGGTAGGCGACCGGCAAACTTAGAGCGAACGGGTAGTGGGATTTGGCGACAATTGAGCATGGGTTTGGAAGCAACTTGGAGTACCTAGGTACTCTGTTTGTGACGTCATGTCGGACTCCGCCATCGCGCGTGCGGCGGGCGATGCGCGCACCGCGACGCTCTTCGCCCCTCGCCCCTCGCCCCTCGCCGCCCCCTCCACGCGCTTTATAAACACCAGCAAGCGGTCGCTGCCCTCTCTCACTACTACCGCTGATCCACAGGTGATGTACCTCGCTCCATCCTCACCTCGTGGCTGGATCTGGTGGTCTAGGGAAACCTACGAACCCTCCCTTTTGCTCACTAATTGTGCATCAGTATTTTGTACCTATTTTAATAAACGCAGATAAGCTGCAATATTGTACCAACCAATTGTTCGCAATTATCTCCTTGGTAATCCTCACTATATTTGGACCTGATAAGGTGGCTGGACCCACATATCTCGTCACATGTTATAAGATGGAGTCATGGTACAATGTTCCTTTATAGATGTTGACATACTCAACTAACAGAACCAGACATTGAGAAGGGGGTCTCCCTTCCCTCCATTACTATTGTTTTATGTACCTAGTAAGTAGTATAACCAGTAGGGGAGGACGGGGCTGCAAGTTCCCGGGGTAAGTTGTTCCGATGGCAATAACTTTGTAAAGAAAAGAGATAGCAATACGTGTGAAGTGTGCCGTTTGAGCATCAGGTGACGCGCCTCGCCGGCGACCATCTTAGTTACTCCAGCGCGGGCGGCTGAGTGGCGGTGTGCACGGAGCTCGTAAAACAACACGTGAGTAAATTTTTTCGTGTTTAAACTTTTTGGTCTATTTTTGTTAATTATGGCCCGATTTACATGTTACTATCATATTTTGTAGTGACATTAATAAGGTGTCTTGTAGTTCAAGTGTTTTTTTGAATTCAATCTATTTAATTGGTGGTTTGGCAGTATTTGTAAAAAAATAAATTTGGGGTTGGATGTTCCCTACCGGAGGGGCTGCTTGTTCCGCGGAACAACTTACCCCAACAAACCTTCAATGTTACCTATAATTTTTAATCTCTTTTTTTTAGGATGCGTACCTACAAACGGAAGTCAGATAGAGGGAATACCTCCGAAACATTACTGCGTCGAGCTGCAAATGCTGTCATTAATGAGGGAAAAAAAGTAAAAACAGTTGCAAGAGAACTCGATATTTGCCACATGACGCTACGTCGATTTGTTAATAAACTGAAAGCCGGTAAAGATCCTACTACAGGATATAAAAGCAGGTCAGTATTTACTATCGAACAGGAGAAACAGCTAGTGGACTACATTTTAAGGTGTTCCTCAATATACTTCGGCTTGCTACCAGGAGAGGTGCGAAAACTCGCATATGAATGTGCTGTAAAATTTAATTTAAACAATATTCCCCCTTCCTGGCACAAGAATCATGAAGCTGGTGCTGACTGGCTCACTGGATTTATAAAGAGGAACCCATTACTATCGATACGAACCCCAGAAGCGACCAGTCTTGGACGTGCATCGGCATTCAATAAACATAACGTGAATGAATTTTTCACTAAGCTGGGTGATATTCTACTTAAACATAAGTTGACTCCGTCCAGAATCTGGAACCTGGACGAGACAGGAGTCATGACGGTATTGAAGCCAAAGAAGATAGTAGCTCAAAAAGGCGCAAAGCAGGTCGGTGCTATAGTGTCTGCCGAGCGAGGAACTTTAGTAACTGTAGAGCTAGCAGCTAATGGTGCGGGAAATACGATTCCGCCAATGTTTGTGTTTCCCCGTTTAAAGTATAAAGACTTGTTTTTACGAGATGGCCCCCCCGAGTCTATTGGGGCTGGAAATAGCTCAGGATGGATGACTGCCACTGAATTCCTCGCATATATGGACCACTTCATCAAATACACGAAACCCACACCAGAAGATCCGGTGTTGCTATTACTAGACAACCACTCATCACACATTGACATCCGAGTAGTTGAGAAAGCCAAATCCAATTCAATAATAATGCTATCTTTTCCACCTCACTGCACCCACAGGCTGCAACCTCTCGATGTGGGCATCAATGGGCCTTTTAAATCTTACTGTGCTAAAGCTCAAGACCACTGGCTCCGGAACAACCCCGGAAAAACAATGTCAATATATGAAATTCCCGGGCTTGTCAAATCAGCATGGCCTTTGGCAGCAAACCCTGTAACTATAATGAACGCATTTAAAAAGGCTGGAATATGTCCTTACAACCCTGATGTATTTGCAGACGAAGATTTTGCTCCATCTTTCGTGACAGATCGGCCTTTGACAGAAGCTGCTTCATCTCAAACTGTATCAATTGTAGAACCTACTCAGCCTGCTAGCAGTTCAATTCCGGCACCAAGTGATGACCAGCCAGAACTATCCAACATTCAAATATTATCTCAAAATGATGTGCAACCGGGACCTTTTACATCAGGGCAGTATTGTGGACAACTTCAGCATTCGACAACAAGTGATGTGCCTCAGACTTCCGCTTCGACCATTGATATTTACCAAGAACTTCAATCAACACCAGTCAAGACAAATACTACTGCTGTGTTTAGCCCTGAACTAGTAAAACCTTTACCAAAGGCACCACCAAGAGTGCAGACGTCAACAAAACGACGTATACGAAAGACAGCTGTTTTAACTGACACGCCCGAAAAAAATGCATTAGCCGAAGAGCAGTCAAGGAAGGCAAAGAAGAATGAAAACGTAGCAAAGAAAGGAAAAGGGAAAGCCAACAGTAACAGTAAAGACAAAGGTAAAGGCAAAGCGAAAGGAAAGGGTAAAGCTCAAGAAAACGCTAAACGAAGAGTATTACAAGAAAGTGGAAGTGAGAATGAGGATCTGGAATGGTACTGCATAATTTGTTGTGATTCGTATTCAAATTCACGTCCAAGAGAACAGTGGATAGAATGTACGATGTGTAAGAATTGGGCGCATGTTAAATGTTTAAATCAAGGCAACATAGTTGCTTATGTATGTCCTAATTGTGAGTCAGGTGAAGAAATGAGTGATGAATGAGAATGAAAGTGACCAAAGTTAATTAATTATAATTATTACCAATGACTGATTAAAAAACAATAAGATTACAAGACTGATGATTGATCTTCATAAGTTGATTATACCTATTTGTAAGTTGATAGATCTCAATTGTTAGTTTATATGATAAAAAGTTTATCTGCTGGTTACCAGTTATGTTATTTGTTAGTTTTGTATCTTATAAGATTTCTAACTTGATGAATGTCAAATATGACTTAAAAGTTAAAAGAAATGGTGATTTGGAGGTTTCCAGTGTTTTTTTTTGTTGCTTTTTAAGTTCAGTTATAAATCTGACAGTAATTATAATACATAACATATTATAAATCTGTCCCTATAAGTTGATAGATCTCAATTGTTAGTAAATTTGATAAAAGGTTTATCTGAAGATTACCAGCTATGTTATTTTATTAAAGTTAGTTTTGTATCTTATACGATCTATAACCTGATGAATGTCAAATATGACTTAAAATTTAAAAGACATGGTTATTTGGAGGTTTTCCGGTCTTTTTGGTATTTTTAAAGTTCAATTATGCATCTGAGAGAAATTATAACATAAAACATATTATAAATTTACTTAATGATTGTTTTATTTACAAAACCCCATTTTATTCTCACATTTATATTTTCATAATCTAAGCGGAACAATTTGCCTCAAGGGAGGAACAACTCACCCCAAAGCGGGGCTGAAAGTTCCACTCCGAAATTGGTCAAAAAAAAATCTGTAAACAATTAACTACTGAGATATTGGCCCAAATCACTATAATATTACAAAAACCGATAGACAACTCTTTGATATTTCCACATATCAAATATTCATCCTATCATTTTCATACTGAAATTCCATGTTATTGGAAAATCGGCACTTGCAGCCCCCACCTCCCCTACCATCAGATGGGTCTTAATTTTTGTTTGTGTTTTTAGGAATCCGTACCCAAAGGGTAAAAACAAAACCCTATTCATGAGACTTTGCTGTCTGTCTGTCCGTCACGAGGCTGTATCTCAGGAACCGTGATAGCTAGAGAGCTGAAATTTTTACAGATGATGTACCTATTTCTGTTGCCGCTTTAACAACAAATACGAAAACGTGATGTTTTGCCATTTATTGATACGGAACCCTCTTCTTTGAACCACAGAAATGAAACAATTACCTGTTTAATACATCTATCATTCTCTTTGCGTAACTGTAACCAAAATTTGATGTGTGTGGTGGACCATTGTGTACCTGGAAATAATATGAAGATATCATGCGACACAAGGTTCAAATATATTTTTCGTTTAAAGGGGACCAAATAATGTGCAATAGTATGCAGCGTATTCACGTGGTCTATAAGCCCCGCAAGTTGGTAATGCGCTGGAACCTTGTCATAATGACAGCTAAGTGACATCATCGTGACGTAGCGTGAGCGCGCGCTGGCCTGGCGAAGCTGAGTACAGGATTTTTTTTAGTACTGACTGGCCGCCAAGCGCAATATCAACGTGCGGGGCTTATACACAAGTTTATTCAGTACACCGAAGTAGCTATTTGTTTGAACAGCTATGATAGTGATAAAAATATATACCTATTACTTATATTCATACTTTGTACAATATTACAGTGAGAGAGAGGATTTTGTCAAAGAATACAGGGCGCCGATTCTCGATTCATACGACGTGAATGCGTGGACGGAAATATACGGGTGAAATGTCACTGATTCGTGTTTTGCCGTTTCTAAAATTATGAGACAGATGACGTTCAGGAAATAGAGACTAGCTTACTAAGGTAGTAGAACAGAGAAAATGTATAGAATTATACTGCTTTAGTTAAGTATTCGATAACTTACCATTGTCTCGTCAATAGGATACGTAGTTTTATCAGGAAATATACAGGTAGAGAGACAGGACACCACTTTCTTGACGTTGTTTTTGTGACTAGCGCTCAGCACGTTGTCATTCATTGCCATGTTGTCCCTCTGTGAAAATGAGTCACTTCATCATTTCGAGTTTATCATGTCAACTATTTTAAAAACAGTCAAGTATGCTTCAGACCTGCACAATGCAATACACGAAATTTTAACTTTCAAAAGAGTATATTCTCAGTCAGCCCACTAAAATTGTATAAAGTCTACTAATCTGTGACAACTTTCCTCTTAATTTCAAAATATGTCCTACTGATATCAAATCTTTTTTACGATGCTCTGTCTAAAGCACTTTACCTACTCTGACAAATATTTCATTCCATTAATTTTTACTAATTTGTTGACACACGCTGAGCATGGGCAAGTGGGATAAGCGCAGCTATAAAAAGGTGTCCAGATTGAGCATGAATTGCATCGCCTTGGGACATGGAAAGGGACATGATTAAGAAGAAACAGCCAAGTCCACAACAGACTTTTGTGTTTTTCTTAATCTCAGTCTCAGCAATGTAGGATAAGAAATGAAAGCAATACATAGTTTTGGTTCTATCACCAACAGGTACAAGATAATATTGTTTAAAAAATTACTTACAAAGAAGTCTAAATTATGCGCCATATTATGGAACAGCCCTCCCACCATAGCAGCCAAGTGTATAACATGAGTGGGCTTGTGTTTTTCAAACAATGCATCTGTCTGGGCTTTGTCTCTGAAAATAAAAACATGGATTGTGTATGAGCCATCATCAGCTGCAATAGCATTAAACTATGTGCTGATGTCACTA
Source organism: Miltochrista miniata (assembly GCA_933228765.1). NCBI lineage: Eukaryota > Metazoa > Arthropoda > Insecta > Lepidoptera > Erebidae > Miltochrista > Miltochrista miniata. The sequence goes on along the minus strand of OW121756.1, from coordinate 36,957,512 downwards.
TTGTTGGTCAGGATTGTGTTTAACTGTGTTGAAGCTAAGGTTCTGGTCTTGTCAGTTTTAAATGACACATCATCTCCACACATTTTTTTTCTCCACAATAGTTTATGTTTTTAGGGAGTTACCTTATTCTCTTGTGGGGACGCCAGTACCGCCGGGCGGACGATCTAGGGAGTTACTTTATCTTGGGGGGATGAGGGAGTACTAAACTAAAAAATGTTTGTTTTTTGACGTGAATACATCTTTAAAATTACTTACATAGGGACGCAATCCAAAAAAAAATGATATCAAAATCGGGGGATACAGATTAGTGTTGTAGCTACATAATATCTATCATCTCACCGACATCTTAACCGCAATCGAATGGTACCAATAAAACACCATATGGTCGAGTCAAGCAGTGCCGGCAACGTAAAGTAATGAATGCGGCCGAGTGGATCAACGACGGTGCCAGTACATCTGCAGCTGGTACGGTTGAAATTACGCAGACGAGACGCAGTTACGAGACGTATTCACGTTAAAACCAACAGCCGTGTGCCCCGACACAGCCCCACCCGTTTTTTTTTATTGAGATAGGATAAACCGTTTTTTTTAAACATGCCGAAATCCTACATTGATGCTATGCCGGACTCCTAGTGAACAAAACCACATGATGCCTTACAACAACTGTCTACAGTCAGGAGTCCCAGGATATACAGCTTAATAATGAGCACCCAATAATAAAAGGGCTTACTCACATCACCTGTTTTCTCTCCTACACTAGACATTTGTTAGTATTTTTCGTGGGAGAATTCCATATTTACAATGAGTGCTACTTATACAATATGCAACTCAATTTGATACACAATTTTCAGAAATAAAGTGGCAATGTTACCTGAGGTCTCCATCTTTAGAACCACAAAATATCCAAGTCTCGTTTTGAGATTCCGCCGAGTTCTTATGTTTTTCTTCTTCTATTACAGCTTTGATAGCCTGGCCAACTAAGCCAGACCCCCCAGTAACTACAATGGTTCTTTGTTCTTCACTCATCTGAAAATATGACAAATAAATAATTATTAACTCGTATTTGTTACTTCTACTTACTTATCATTCTCTGGTCACTGACCTTTATGGGCTCGCAACACGGTCAAACTGTACTTGACAAGTCTTGACAATTACATGGGTACATACACGTCAATGCACACACACTAGCAAAGAATGCATGCACACTGACACAACTTTTTTTTTTTTTTTTTTAATCTAATTTTTGTAGAGGCTTCGGTCACTTTATATGACCATGCCAGCCTCATGTTTTCACTCACATATTACACAACTTTCATTCATATTTATCAGACTTAACAAGTGCAGTTTGACCGTGTCACGAGCCCATTATTTGGGGTTGGCACGACATGTTGTCTTCTTTCATTCCTTTCCTGCTTTCTGCACGGGTAACAAACACGGTTTCTTAACCGTGTTCGTTGCCCGTGCAGAAAGCTTACTTTGTCCATTGTATCATCATTCACTCCTTTCACATTCAAATCATTGTTTACACAATCAATTCTTATTTTTGTTTTGGTCATCCTCTGGTTCTCCATCCTCGACATTCAAATTTATCATTCTTCATTACTTTTACGAACAGGAAAAATATTATAGCAAAATTACATACAAGAAAGCATCATTTTTGCAATAACATGATTCTGTGATTTGTGTTATTTGAGAATATACTCCTGAACATATCAGTTGTACTCACTCTGAATAAAACTTGGGAATTTAGAAATCAGTGTCTACTTTTGAAGAAATCATTTATAGAGTCCACTACTTTGAGGACAAACCCCTACAGTTTTTATAGACTTGAATGTATGCACTACACAGCCACTGGTATTCCTTTCAGGCATACTAATGCTCAGGCTCTAGTAATGGTAAAACTGGGACTGGACTCACATAGTTATTACAGTTGTAATGCGGCTTTAGTACATAAACAGAAAGTGAGTGCATAAACTTTAGCAACTTAGAGCTGAGCTTAACCACAGGCGCAGACGCCACAGTCATGAGTATCAACAATGATTATTTAAATCGTGAGGTATTATTTTACATATTAACATTGGTAGGACTTCGGATTGTCGTCCCACGATTTAAGGGGCGGGAGGGGTGGGAAAGGGGGGAGGGGGGGGGTTGTAGAACCCCCTCCCTAAAGGAAAAGTTGCGGAAGCCCCCCCTTTTTGAGTTATGATTTTTTTAATATCCTAACCTAACTTTCGCATTGTCTTGTGTTGACATCGATATAAAGGTCGAAATTGGTAAAATAATATTATAAAGCGCTCGGCGGCCGCTGCCGCGGCACGCTCGCTTCGCTCGCTCGCCTTCGCGCGTCAATGGTCACAGTTGCAACCTAACCTAACCATAATATGTGCATAGAGATAATCAACAATAGTTTGGCTAAAAGGCTGAAGCCAAAGGCCGTAAAATATATATTACAAAAAAAAAAAATAACTGTCAGAAAGTAACAGTGACAGGGCGTCGACGACGTTTTACGTTTAGTTTTACATAGCGGCAATAGTCGGTAAATTATTGTCAGAATACATTTAAGTAATAGCATTCATTTATATCAGCAAAATATACGTAATATTATAAAATATGCATAAAATTTGGGTGGGCATTTGAATTACGCATCCTTGATAGAGGGGTGGGAGGGGTGTCATTTTAAAGGGGTTGATCACCCCTTTCAAATGGCACCATATTTGTGTCTAGGAGACGCGTAGTTTTTTTTTTATACGTGTTTGAAGTTACGTGTAACGGAACGTTATTTTTTGTTAAATGTGTCTTAGTTATTAATTTTTCATATAGTTATTTATTGTTTTACACATAATTAGTTGTAAAATGTTTTATGTGTCATAAAAAATGAACAAAAGAAAAAAGAACAAAAAAGCAATACAAAATATAAAAATGAAATGGAACGTCTCCGTCATCTTGATGTGGTAATTATTATTTTTGAAAAATATTATTTTTGGGACTTCTCCCCGTCTCCCCGAGGGGGACGAATGGGAAGTCCCAAAAATAATATTTAATTGGTTCCCGATCATCCCCTTCCTAATTCAAGAAGACAGACTTGGATAGGTTAGGTTAGAAGGCTAAGACGGGAGCGGAGCGGAGCGGAGCGGAGCGGAGCTCCCGTCTAAGCCTTCGTGGTTTTTTTTTTATAACCACCTAAACAAAATATTTTGTCGCCCCAAAAAAATTAAGGGGACAATCGGGAAAATAAATTAACGAATTCCACGGATTTAACGGCGCACGAGCCGAGCGAGCTAAGCAAGCGTGCCGCGGTAGCGGCACGGCGAGTGCTTTGAGATACCAATTGAAAGTGATTTATTATATTAAATTTATAAGAACATGATTTTATAGAACTTAACCTCAAAAAATAAAAATCTAAATTTCTTGGAAACTATTGGTTTCCTAACTTTGGGGAGTGGTCGGGGGGATTCCTCCCCTCCCCCTCCCCCTCCCCCACCTCCTCCCCGCCCCCTATCGAGGATGCGTAATTCAAATGCAACCCCTAAAATTTTACTTTGTTACTAAATATAATTATTTATTTAATTATTAAATGAAGTAAAACATTGTTGTGCTTTAACCTTACGGAAAACGAAACGTTATAGTGAGGAGCCGAATGTCAAAAGCATTGAGAGTATGTATTCTGTGGTGAAAAGTGACAAATTATTGGTGAATTTTAATGATTTTCATTATTTTTTTTCTCGTTAACCATTAATTTCCGCAAGTTAAAACTTCGTGTGGAGGCTTCTAATAATATTAGCTTTGTGTAAAAAAAATATGAACCCCAAACTCCACGTCAGACAATCTAAAGTTGAGCCATAACATTATATAAACTAATCAAACAAATACACTGAACACCGCCTGCACTGGTAAACTAAGATAGATACTTCTGAATTTTTTTATCGCGATTAATTTATATCTCTATATAAGTTATTTAAAAAATATTTTAACTTACTTTTACAGCCAGGTTATTTACATAAGCGTTACTAACCACCTGCACCACACCAAAACTTATTGGATTTTGATATTATTACAATTACAAACACGTAAACGTAAACTGAGTTACTGAGTAGGTAGTGAGTCTGCTCTGCTGTCAAATATCAGGAACTCAGGATGAGGATATTTTTGACACTGACAACTGTCAATGGTAAGATCTATCAAATTTCATTTTTTAAATGTTTCCCCACCTATTATTTAAGGGTCCCGACATGATCAATTGGCGATTGTCAATAACGTAGAATTTCATGTGCACGTATACGTCGATGCACACACACATGCAAAGCAATCACGCACACAAAGCAACTTCCATTCATAATTTACGTGATTGACAATTGCAAGGAATGATCGTCTCGGGGGCCTATTAGGGTTTCGTATTTAATATATATTTTAATTAGGTTTTTATGTGGTACACAGTCAACTTCAATCAAATGTTCTTATGTAATTATTGCTCTTTTTACTCCAGTCATTACGTCAGAAAAATCGGGTTAGAAATGCAAACGAACCGAGAAAGCCAAATGGATATTACGTGGGGAGGGGCTAGAAAAGCTTAAGATCAAATTGTCGACCAAAATAACCTGATGGGTTTACCGCCATCTTGAAAAAAGGGTTAAATTCAGTTTTTCATCATAACTCGGTTCCCAATTGAGATACGAAAATTTTTATGTCATACTTTTTTGTTGCTCTTTGCACGATCTACAAATATCGAGTCCCGGGACATCTTTCCGAGGGCTTACCCGGGGCTCCCAACCACAGGCTGTAGGGCGTTACGTGAGGTTTTTTAGTCGGTAAGAGTACGGCATAGCATCCTCTGAGGACAACCCACCAGCAGGTGCCTAGCAGTCCCAACTGCTTCGCCACATGTATTACATGTTTATTTGTGACTTTCCCCCATCTTGACAAGGTTACTTTGGTCAGGGAGGGTCAACTGGAACGCATTTATGTAGAACTTTAGCAAAGCTGGCGACCAGTCGTACAACAAGGTACGCCATTTCAAGGCCATAGGAATACAAAACTCGCCCAGAGTCAACCACTCGCTCTGCATCTCCAGGTTCATCGCGTGCACTCTATATATCATTTTCATCTTGTTGAAGAAAAGATTTTCTTATGTCTTTATCTGTTTGTCTCCTAATACTACCTACCCACTCCAACAGTCTGCGAACCCATCAAGAATCTCTTAATGAATTGAAGGCGTGACTCGAGCTCTGATGCATTTTTATCCTTTGGAAGAGTTTTGACGATTTCGTCTTTTGATTTTGCTAAGATGTGCATTTTAGTGACTCGAAGATGTTTGTAGAGTTCTGACGGCAAGAAATCAAGTTTGTTGTATGGGAGCCCCTCTTTAATATTATTATTTATCTGATTTTAGTGCAATAGTTATAGATGCAACAGAAATACAATCATCTATCAAAATTTCAGCTCTCTGGCTATCACGGTTCCTGAGATACAGCTTCGTGAAGATAGACAGGCGGAAGGCGAAGTTTGATTGATAGGGTCCCGTTTTTATCCTCTTAGACCAGTGCAGATAGCTTTTGAAATATAAATAATTAGTAGTAGAATGAACCCTATTGCAAAAGAAAGAGAATGTGAAAAAAATAACAGGAAAAATAATTTACGGGCGACGATCTGAGGTCAGGAAGTTAAAAAACCGGCCAAGTGAGAGTTGGACTCGCCCATGAAGTGTTTCGTAGCAGCAAGTAACACAGTATAAAAGTTCTTGTAGTTCGTTGTAACTTTGATTGATGTTTTATCACGTTCGCAGTGGTAGTGATTTTTCTAACCGAAAATTGCTGTTTACGACGTATTAAAAAAACTACCAGCTCTATCTCGTTCAAACTAATTTTCGTTGGTAGTTTTTATGGCAATGTACATCATATATTCCTTTTAGATTTATCATTCTCTTAGTTTAGAAGTTAGAGGGGGGGGGGGACACATTTTTCCACTTTGGAAGTGTCTCTTGCGCAAACTATTCACCTTAGAAAAAAATGATGTTAGAAACCTCAATAGCATTTTTGAAGACCTATCTGATACCCACTAGGTATGGGTATGATGAAAAAAAAAAATTTGAGTTTCAGTTCTGAGCATGGGGACCCCCAAAATTTACTGCGTTTTTTCTAGTTTTGTATAAGAATCTTAATGCAGTTCACAGAATACATCTAGTTACCAAGTTTCAATGGCATAGGTCTTATAGTTTTGGAGAAAAGTAGCTGTGACACACGGACGGACAGACAGACAGACATGACGAATCTATAAGGGTTCCGTTTTTGCCATTTGGCTACGAAACCCTAAAAATGGGGGTTTTAAGGGGGGGAAAAGGATTTTCTCGATTTCCGACAAAACTACAAGTCTTATGGAAAAATATTGAATGGCAAAGTTGTAGGAAATGAAAAAATCTACAACTTTTCGATTTAAACTTTTTTGACATAACCTCAAAAAGTATGGTCAAAAACTCAAAAAACCCAAATTTTAATTTTAGATTTCGATGCCTTACTTTCTCCACCTCGTATCTTAGAAAATAGGGATTTTACTTTTTTCCTATCAATTGATTGCTCTCATTTTGCTCTATAACTGCAACCGACTCTTAACTCGAAATGCCGTGTCTATCCCATGAAAACGAATAACAATCATATTGGTATCTCTTTTACTCCTGTTTTTATAACTGTGTCAAACTCGTATCAATACATACCTATAATAAAATCGTAACAGGTCGCTGTCTGTACATGGAAGATAAATAAGAAAAAATATTATAGGGGGGGCTTTATGAACGCAATAGAACCCAAAACAATGATTTTTAGAATTTTTTTCTGTTTGTCTGTATGTCTGTATATCTGTTTGTCTGTACGGTTGTGCACGCTAATCTCAGTAACCGCTCAACCGATTGCAATGCGGTTTTTTTTATTGTGTTGAGGTTTGCTCCAGTTAACATTTAGCGTTTGTTTTATGTAAATCGGTTTAGAAATAATAGAGTTATAACACTTTTAAGAATCAGATATTTTAAAAATTTTAATTGTAGGGGTTTCCTTGAATGTGAGTGAACCCAAACTGGCGTGTTGGCGTGTTGTTGTAAGCAAACAGGGCAGTTTCAGACGCTGCTTGATGACTCTGATGAAGAAATACCTTTCCTTTCATACACCTTATGTGACGTAAACGAAGTTGTGGGCTCAGCTAGTCTTTAATATACGTGGTTGTGAACAGTGGCGGTTGTACCTTAAGTGCGCTCGTGCGGTGAACCACCAGTTCATAAGATTTAGACATTACAAAATTTTACGACATCTTTATTACCTATTTAATTACCTACCATTAGGTATGTAAGTAACACCTATTCTTACAAAAACTTGAAACAAATAACATATCTAATTGTGACGAAACAATTCAAGCTCTTTGTTACACTCCTAAAGTCTAAATTCCCTGTAATAAAAATCGGCGTGCGGTTTCCCGAGTGCACGACTACGGCCCATACAACTTGTACTGGGAACGAGCTAATACGCCTGGCGCGTGAGACAAAACATCGTTCATAGAAAATGTACCGAGAGATGAGTCTCATTTCGTGCGCCGCACACGCTCGGGAAAACCGAAGATTGCCGGGAGCACACGATGTTTTGTTTGACGAAATTCAAATTCTCCCGGTATTGTTTCGCAGTATCTGTGACGCGTATTAATCGACTGTTTGATTTTTGAATTGTTTTTTTTTTATTTTAATCTTAGTTCTATTCTATATTCTATTATTATCTTTTCTTTAATAAGCAAATATTTAAGTATTATTTATTAAAGAAAAGAAAATATTGCTTGTAAAGTGTTTGATAAGAATGTGTAAAAATGAGCATAAACAATTATCTAAGTACCTACCATAGAAGTACCTATTCAAAACTTTTCAAAATAAACATACTGCATACGTATAAAGGGGTAAGCCGAGGAATAGTATACGTCCATGTTTCTTCTTATAGTTTTATGTCATAGAGCAACGCGAACTGTCTGAGGGGAGACGGCATAGAACGATTGCTCGATACAAAATTTTCTGTCATATTTTGCGGGTGGCGGGGGGAAATCTTCCTTCAGTTTGTATGGAACTGGGCACTTTTTGTCGTCGATATGTCACATTATGTGTCACATTATTGCCAGAGGGGGTTTGAAAGCTTTGGCCCCTCCCTCTGTAGAGGCGCGCGATGCTCTGTGTTTTATGTCCACCACTAAGGCTCTTATTAAATTTAAAACAAGAGAGCAAGTAAAGTGCACCACCGGTTTGAAGAGCCACCAGCCGCCACTGGTTGTGAATGTTATTTCGTGGCAAAGTGTCCCGTTTAAGTTACCGTATCCACGAGATACGAGGTTGCCACACTTGTAGTATCAATGAGTTTTAGTAAAAAATTGCATTAGTTCCATAATAGTATCTAATTTAATCCGTAGGCTTTTTTTTTTTTTTTTTTTACGTGTGGAAATCCTATCCTGCGTCTGGAGAGTCGGTTCGGGTGTTAAAAGTAGCGACTTGGGGAAGGGGGGGGGAGTTGAGTACTGTCCCACCACTATCACCACTATGAGGGGCAAAGAGATATACGCCATCGTCTTGGCCTGCTTCTGTAAGAACGGCGAGCAGCCAGCTCACCGTTCTCAGGCCCCCGGTCATGGAGGTCGGTAGTCTTGGGCGTATAGCAGCCTGCGACGACCTCGTCGCCGACTGCGGAACTCGGGAGGGAGATTTCTCTCCCGGTCCCTTCCCGCCACCTCTTTTTGAAGCATAACTTGCTCGCAAAAAGATGCAGCGGCATCCCACTTGCTTCCGCTAGAGACCATAGCTTTTACCATGGTCTCCAGTGTGAGAACGTCAAAGCCCAGGCCTGCAATGAGGTCTCGGCGCTGTAGCGCCCATGCTGAGCACTCCACCAGAGTATGCAGCGCCGTGTCCTCGCTGCAGTCACCGCAGTGCTGACACTCGGGTGTTACCTCCCTATGTATGCGCCACAGATACTTACCGAAACACCCGTGTCCGGTAAGTATCTGTGACACCCGATAAGTGAGACTACCATGGCGTCTCTCCAGCCACTGATCCATGACCGGCTTCACCGCCTCAATAGTGGTGAGCCCCCATTTTGGTTGCTCAAGTCGTACCTTCCATGTCTCCATGAGCTCCTGGTGGAGCAGGGATCGCTGGGCCTCGATTTCCCGAGACTCAGGCCTGTGGTTCCGCTCCAGTGCCTCCTTGCGCCACTGATAAAGCGACGCAAGGGCTTTCGCTTCCAGGTCCCATGGAGGGGTCCCAGCTAGGAGACATGCCGCCTCGACAGAGATCGTGCGGTACCCTCTAATCACCCTGATGGCCATTGCCTTCAGCGGGCTATGTAGTCTAGCCACATTGGCGCCCCGTATAGGGCCATACTCCGCACGATCCCGAGGTATAGTCTTCTGCAGGGAGCGTTGGGTCCCCTTATGTTGGACAACAACCGCGAAAGTGCAGCTGTTGCCCCTCTCAGCTTTGGGACCAAACTTCGGAAGTGGTGTCCGAAGTTCCATCGGCTATCGAGTACAAGCCCCAGGTACTTCATTGAGGGCTCGATGCCGATGCTAACGCCCCCTACATGTATGCTGGATCCTGTCGGCGGCCCCTTCCGAGGCCCGTGGAAGCACAGGGCTTCGGATTTGTAAAGGGCCACCTCTAGACCCAGCCGTCGTATTCGCCCCACGACTTGAGCAACCCCTGCCGTAGACACCGCCATCACCACCTCGCCCCGCGATGTCGCTTCCACCGCCAGGCTCCTGACACGCATGATCGCGTCCACAGTGGAGCGCCCCCGACGGAAACCGAATTGGTTATCCGCCAGATCTGGCCCCACGTGTGTGCGATGCCCGACGAGGCGCTCAGCAATGATACGCTCAAAGAGCTTACACACCTCGTCGAGCAACACGATCGGCCGGTACCCACTGATGGTGAGTTCGCCGGCCGCCCCGCCTTTCGGATCAGGACCAGTTTCCCCGTTTTCCATACCTTGGGAAACTGGCCTTTTTCGAGGCATGCGCTAAAGAGCCTTATTAGTCGGGGCCCAGTTCTTCGAGAGCCAGGACCCACGCTCGGCCTGGAATGCCGTCGGGTCCGGGGGCTGTGCTCTTGCGGGATTCAAGTCGCAGCACAGCTGCCCCTAGCTCACCCTCGGTGACTTCGGGCACGTCGTTCTCGCCGCTATCCGCGTCAGGCGCCAGAGACGGAGCCATGTGCGGAGGAATATGTTCCTCCGCTCTCAATGGAAACAAGGTGCCCAGAACCCTCTCCAGCTGCTCTGGTTGGAGGCTCTGGGTCAGTGGGTTAATCCGTAGGCTGCAGGATATTGACCTCAGGGTTATCTTCTTTGAAAAACTTTCCGTGAAAGTCATTAGTCATTTCTTGCATTGCTGTTGTGATCGAAGTTGTTTTACATTGACAACGATTCTATAGATATAGGACAAATAGTTCTTCTTCTTAGTCGTTTACTCTTGGAAGAGAAGTCGTATTTTGAATGTTTAAACAGCCCCCACGATCCAGTCATCAGCGTCCCATGAACTCTGACCTATGTATATAGGTTTGTGTCATGACTTTCATGAGGTTTGTTTATCGCATAGGTGATCGTACGCACGATCACTTGCCCTGTACATGTCTCTAGATAACAAGCCGGTTCGTGAAGATTTCGTTTCGAATAACTTGTCCGAAATATTTGTGGATTCGTATTTACAGATTTGATGATAATCTCTGCTTGAATTTTAGTTCCTACAAGAACAAGATGATAGTCCTAAATGCTGTCCAAGGGACTCGCGGCTGTCTCCGCCAGCCTGACATTTCGAAAGCATCAATTACTTTGCGTCGGTTTTTGAGTCAAACCAATCATCCACTACTAAATCAAATTGTTAAAGTACCGGCTACATAACTTTACCTATTGTATTACAAGAGTTTTCATTGAAATTCAGTATCACAAGTTTATGAAATAAATGACGCCGTCTTCCACCATCTAAAGATGGCACGACCAGCTACGATTCCCGACGTTCCTCATCGAGACGCAAGTACGCCATCTTGATGATATCTTGTACCTGTGTAAATCATCGAGGAGTAATTTCAAGATAAAGCTGGGCCCGGGTGTGCGCGTTCATTAAGGAGGATGTTTGCTGTCACCGTTTGCAGTGCCTTAGGGACCTTTCTTTCTCCGTCTTTTGACTACAAGTAGATCATGATTCCATGAACCAGACTACATGTTAGTCTACTGGTACTACAAAGGGGAAGCTAAGACAACCAGGCTGTTTCAGAACTTCAGCGAGAGGGCTGATGAGGTGGAGTGTACCTAACATTGACTTAATGTTTCTGAGGGACTTCAGAGGCCACTACATTAAGTGGCTGGTGTCCCTCAAGACCAATCTAGTGGGGCGCGCCTCCCCCGCGCTTGCTCTTCCAGGATCAGACCCAAGTGGTATGCGGCATCACACGGATATCGCATGCATCGGATCATGTGCTCGACCTACCTACGACCTAACTACGCTGACGAGTTATTCAGCACAATATAGTGTATTGGTGGATGACCCACTGGGTACCTCTGGGTAATATGACGCGGCGATTATGGCACAACATGTTGTTGGCAGACTGGAATAGACCCTGCGATTACGGTGCGTCTGTCCCATGGAGTCAACATTGCTATGCAGGTAAGGCTTCATAGGATAGCGATTGCTAGTGTATCCAGTGCATTATTCATAATAATGATGTCGCCACTAGAGATGGGCAATCATCCCGGTTTAAACCCAAATTGAGTTTAAACCCGGTTTAAACCCATAAGATTCCTCCCGATAGGGATTTTATTTGGGTGTTTATAATTTTGTAAAACATACTCTTAAACATTTGAAATTTTAAACTGCACAGTGACTAATGTCATCTTTTTTCTTATTCTTTAAGGTTATTTGTTATTTTATTTAGGTGTTTTCGTCTTTTTAACCGACTTCAAAAAAGGAGGAGGTTCTCAATTCGTCTGTATGTATTTTTTTTAAGTATGTCAAGCGATATTTCCGTCAATTATAGACAGATTTCAAATTTTTTTTTTGTTGAATAGGGGTTACTTCTGAGGTGGTCCCATTTTCACCAGGTCAGGATCTGATGAAGGGATCCAGGAGAAATCGAGGGCAACCACGGAAAATTGTAGGGACAACTAGTGCGCATGGTAACTTTTTAATTAAGTGCTTTAATGTTCTACATTTTAATGAAGGTCTGGCGTCGATCTGATGATAGAGTCGAAAGACAGTCGAGGGCATTCCTTAACAATTTACAGCAGTTATCTTGTGTTTGGGCTTGATTGATTTGTATTGATGAGAACTTTACACCTAGATTGATAGATCAGACTTTAAAAAAAAAGAAAGTTCTCAATGTTTATGATCTGATTATGGGATCCTGGATAAATCAAGGGCAACCACCGATAATTATAGGGACAACTAGTGCGTTTGTTAACTTTTTAATTCAGTGCTTTAATGTACCTACTACAGTTAATGAAGGTCTGCAGTCAATCCGATGATGGAACCAAAAGACAGTCGAGGGAATTCCTTGACGATTTACAGAGCAGCTACCTTGTGTTGGGGCTTGATTGATATGTATTAATGAGAACTTTCACCTAAATAGATATATTTTTCGGTTCACCCGTCACTTAAAATATTGAAAAAAAAATTTTCAATAAAAAATACCACCGACTTCGAACAATCCTGAAAAATAAAATTTACTTAGCACAAAGTAATATGTATGCTGATTTGTCAGATTTTATTCAATATAATATTGAAGTTGGTGCCATGAATAATACCTACCTAAACCTATGAATTTAATTTACTTGGCGCTGACTTTAATATGATATTGAATAAAAAAACTGATAAATGAAAATACATATTACTTTGTGCTAAGTAAATGTTATTTTTCAGGATTTGTTCGAAGTCGGTTGTATTTTTTACTGAAAAATTTTTTCGCAAAGATCCAACCTACAATATCAAATTATAACAAAAACAAGAAAACATGACCATTAATTGCGGGAACCCGGGATTGTAAGATGAGGGAAATACGTGTGCGGGCAGGTCGTTCCAAGTTTTTATAGTTCGACAGAGGAATGATCTTTTGAAACGCTCGGTTCTGGCGAAAATTCTCTCCACTGAGTATGAGTGGCATCTCTGCCCAGCACGCGTTGTTCAGGATCGGAAAGCAGATGGTGGGATCAGGTTGAAGAGCTCTTTAGAACATTCGCCATGATACATTCGGTAGAAGGCAGCCAAGGACGCTATGGTTCTTCGCTACGCCAACGGTTCGAGGTCTCCCGTCACCTCGGGACAACTAATTATTCGAATAGCACGTCATGAATGAATGCATAGCGTCAAGCGCGTCTAGTAAGGACCTCGTGCAGTCATCCCAAAGGTGAAAACAGTACTCGACGCAGGGACGAATCTGCGTCTTGTACAGTAAACATCTCTGATGTGGCGTGAAGTACTGTCTCACCTTATTTAGGACTCAACGTTTCCGCGAGGCCAGCCCAATACAACTCTCTATGTAGTTTTTATGGTTGAGCTCACGCCGGACGTCTATACCTAGGATCTCCAGGTTGTCTTTTAGTGGAACCGTAATGCTCTGAAGAGTGGGTAGGGGTAGGAATGGGGACTTCTTAGCTGTAAACTCACATGCCTGTGTTTTTCTGGCATTGAACTCGACCAGATTTTTCTTAGAAGAACAATTCTTTAGCACCACAGCCGGAATGCCATCAGGACCACTGGCTTTCCGTGGGTCGAGTGACCTTATCACCGCTCGGACATCGCACTGCCGGAATACAATATCCGGCATCGTGGTTCCACAGTCGGCGATAGTGGGAAGTTGCCTGCCATAGTCATCGACCCAGGAATCAGCCGCAAAGAGATTGGCCAGCATTTCTGCTTTCTCTTGGGCCTTGTGAGCCAGTGATCCGTCAGGATAGCGCAGCGGCGGCAGCGAGGGCTTGCAAAAGTAGGCCTGCACGGCTTTGGCCACTTGCCAGTATCCACGGCTGCCCGTCGGATGTGACGTGAGCTCCTGACCAAGCCGCGTGACGCGCTGGGTGTCCGCTCTCTTGGAGGCTCTCTTACTGGACCTAGTGGCTCTGTTGTACGCTGCTTTGAGGCGGGCCACATTCGTGTCGCGCACAGCCCGAGTCCTGATCCAGGCGTGGTAAGCCGCCTGTTTTTGTTGAACAGCTACGGCGCACTCACGCCCGAACCAGGGATGGGCTTTGTGGATGCTGGCGACATCAGTGTATGGAATATAGTATTCCATTATATAGTATTCCATACCTAATGTAATCTCACCAGCAACCGCAGAGGCGCTTTCCGATGAAGTCCTCCCTGCAAAGCAGCGCTGACTCCACGGGACGGCTGCAAAGTATTCTCGTAGTCCGTCCCAGTCTGCTGACGAGTAGTGCCACAATCGCCGAGTCACCTCCACTGCTCTTGTAGGAGATGACACCTGCAGGTGGGCACGCACAACACAGTGGTCGGATTGACCCAGTGGGGCGCTAACCGACACACTGTACTGTGCTGGATAACTCGTCAGCAGGAAGTCCAGCAGGGCGGGTTCATGGTCTGACCTGTCCGGTATGCGGGTAATCCCGCGCACCACTTGGGTCAGACCCTGAGATAGAGCGAACTCGTGGGCGGCCCGCCCCGCTGGATCGATTCTACGGGACCCCAGCCACTCAGTGTGGTGGCCGTTGAAGTCCTCCAGAAAAACCACTTCCGCGTTCGGAACCGCACCTGCGCGTCATCAGCCCCATCGCTGAGGTGCTGAAACAGCCTTGTCATCTCAGCTGTCCCTGTGTGGGGGCGATAGACACACACGATCCACGTGCAGCCAGAGGACGTGAAAGGAAGGTTCTCAAAGCAGCGCAGCCGGTGACAGCAAACATCCGCCCCAACGAACGCGCACACCCTGGCTTTATCTCGAAATTGTTCCTCGATGTAGGGGTAGCCAGGGTAGCATAAAGTACGACTGATCGGCAGGGCGGCGTATTTGCGTCTCCGTTAGGAACAACACAGCTGGCCGTGCCGTCTCTAGATGGTTATGGACGACGTTGAGGTTGGCATGGAGTCCGCGGATGCCAGCGAACTCCACCTCAAACAGTACGTTACTGGGAGTAGTAGCGGCCGCTGTGGTACCTTTTTTTCTTTTTTGCGCTGCCATGATTGTTGGGAAAGAACTGAGACGTGTAGATGGAGCGACATTTGCTGCAGCAGTGAGTGACAAGGTGTAGAGGCTAGCTTCAGCTATGACTGTGTGGCGAGACGGAAGCCGACCCACGGAATGGCCCCCGTACTCCCTCGAGTGTGGTCGCCGGGTCCCAGTCCGCTCAACATCCGGCACGAGGAACCACATCGGGATTATGCGCGGCCTGGTGGGGCAGCCTCCCAGGGTGGTTAGGCTCAGTTGTACCCCTGTACTATGCCGCGGGCGGCCATCGGCAAAACCGTTTCTACGGGTCTCCCTGGCCGGAGGGTCGAGCCTCGTCAGCCACACTAGAATCAGCTTAGCGCCTATTGGTTCCCCCCCTGTTGCATCAAACATCGCCCGGGGCCCGGCTGTGCAGCTGCTGAACCCCGAACGCAACCCAAGGGTTACTTAGGGGGCCTTACACAGTTGCACGGTGGTACCCCCCGGACCAACACTTTGTACCACCTGGCACCCACATGGGAGCCTTAGCCACCATGTGGGTACACAGCCGTGGCGCATCTAACGATTGGGGGCCACTTCTGACAGCGATCCTCAAGTTGGTGGCCTTGTGATGTGCCACTTCACGCTTTTCTTGAAGAACCCGGCATTGTAATATGAGGGTAACACGTATGCGGGCAGGTCGTTCCAGGTTTTTATAGTTCGACAGAGAAACGATCTTTTGAAACGCTCTGTTCTGGCGAAGATTCTCTCCACTGTGTATGAGTGGCATCTCTGCCCGGCACGCGTTGTTCGGGATCGGAAAGGAGAGGGTGGGATCAGGTTGAAGAGCTCTTCAGAACATTCGCCGTAATACATTCGGTAGAAGGCAGCCAAGGACGCTATGGTTCTTCGCTGCGCCGACGGTTCGAGGCCTTCCGTCACCTCAGGGCAAACAATTATTCGGATAGCACGTCTTTGCATAGCATCAAGCGCGTCTAGCAAGTACTTCGCGGAGTCATCTCAAAGGTGAGAACAGTATTCGACGCAGGGATGAATCTGCGTCTTGTACAGTAAACATCTCTGATGTGGCGTGAAGTACCGTCTCACCTTATTTAGGACTCCTAGTTTACGTGAGGCCAGCCCAATACACCGCTCTATGTAGTTTTTGTGATTGAGCTCACACCGGACGTCTGTACCGAGGATCTCCAGGTTGTCCTTTAGGGTAGGAATGGGGACTTCTTAGCTGTAAATGCACACGACTGTGTTTTCCCGGCATTGAACTTCACCAGGATGTCTGAACCCAATTGGGCAATGTGAACCAGCTCCCAGTCGAGATCTGCCACGAATTGCTGTCTCTTCTCTTCCACGTCGTGTCGCCCATCCACTGGACGGCCAGAATAGCTCCCATGCAGAGTAATATCATCCGCATAACAATGAATGCACACAAGGGGCAGCATGTCATTGATATGCAGAAGAAAGAGAGTTGGGGACAATACCGATCCCTGTGGTAATCCGTCATTTACCTGCAAGAAGCCGGAAGCCTGACCATCACAGAGAACCCGTAAACGTCGCCCGTGCAGGAAGCTGGCCAACCAGCGGCACAACTGAGGCGACAGACCGTATGCCGGCAGCTTGGAAAGAAGTGACGCATGCCATACCCTATCAAAGGCTTTAGAGATGTCTAGGCTAATAGCCAGAGATTCGCCGTGCCTCTCCATAGCCTCATTCCAGGTGTGTGTTATATACGCTAGGAGGTCACCCGTTGATCGTTTCGGCCTAAAACCGTATTGACGATCGCTAATTAGCGAGTGATCCTCCAGATAGCGCATGAGCTGCTCGTTAATAATCAGTTCGAACACCTTGCAGATGACGGTGGTTACGGCTATGGGGCGATAGTCGGCCGGATCCGACCAATCCCCTTTCTTGGGAATCGGCTGGACGTTCGCCTCCTTCCAAGCCTCCGGCACTTCTCCTGACGAATAGAAAAGGCGATACAGGCGTGTTAGCGTTGGAGACAATCGGCTGCACACTTCCTCAGCACCACCGCCGGAATGCCATCAGGACCACCGGCTTTCCGCTTTCCTTTCTTTCTTTTCTTTATAAAAAAAGAAGTGTATTTGGTGTTACTATTGCTCTTTATACGCATACATGATATTGTCATGTTCGGTGGACTAGATACTGATATGTGTGTCACAATCTTTGGTAAGTTCATTATGGCACTCGCAGGGATACATCATTTTGTAAGATTAGACTAGTACATTTCATTGTACTTGACTGTACTGTTCCACAATATTTATTTATAAACCCGACCGGTATACAGACACTTTCGGTTGGTATCAAAAAATACATGTGTTTTTTTACATCACCCAGGTTCGATTCCCGGCTCAAGCGGGTGATTTTTCAAAAATCTTTAAATGCAGTTTGACTTACTTTTGAAAATAAAGTATTGTTTCCTTTCAGCAAAACTTGCTATATCAATATTAAGGGTACTTTACGTCCAACTAGCGTCTAAATTCCATTCTGTATCATAAAAAATAAGTATTCAACTTGTTTAGACAATGAAACTGGCGAATGGCGAGTGGTACTTTCATGTAGAATTGAACACTAAATAATTCAATTCAAAATGAAAGTATCGCTGATTTTAACCCTATATTTGGGTTTTTTCCTGGGTTTAAATCCGTTTCCTCCCAAAAGACCCGGTTTTAACCCATTTCCACCCATTGGGTTTAAACCTTCTGCCCATCTCTAGTCGCCACCTTCCAAAAACTCACCCCTTCCGGCGTGATTTTGAAGTTTTACAACAGAAATATCGCCTGGGTACCCAAACGTGATCTCCTTCAAAGCGGCTTACAATGGGGTCAGCAAGAGCGCCTTTAAGGGGGATGCCCAGCTTCTTTTTTAATAAATATTAATTTTTCATTGCATAATTAAGAATGAACGGGGTTACAACAGTAACAACCTACGCCGGTCCATTTTATCACAGCAATTCGGCTCATGTAGGATAAAAGCAATTTTTTTTGTGTCTGCCCATCCTTTTGGGGACAAAAGCGTGTGGACTAATTGATAAAGGCATGGCCAAGTCTATGTATGTATATATGTTTTTGGGTGATATAGTATGGATTTGAATGCGACAAACAAGTACATCAAGTTACAAAATTGAAGTTAAATGTCAATTCAGCAAACTCGTTTCTTCTAAAATGCGTTTTATGCTAAACTAAAAAAGATTTTCATGATTATTTTATCTATACACATAGGTGTAATCTCTATCTAAATATCTGCATTTAAATTTTGATAAAATTTTCAAAGTATAAAAAGACTAGCTGACCCGCGCAACTTCGTTTGCGCGCCACATAAGAGAGATTATTACCTGTTTCCGTCGTCCCCCGTTTTTGAAACATTTACTATTACTGCTCCGCTCCTATTAGTTGTAGCGTGATGCTATATAGCCTATGACATTCCACAATAACGTAGCTTTCTATTGGTGAAAGAATTTTTAAAATCGGTTCAGTAGATCCCGAGATTACCCCTTACAATTTAACAAACACACAAACTTTACTTCTTTATAATATTAGTATAGATAGACAGTTTTTTGGTCTCCTGAAAAGTTGCATTTTTTTAAGATACGAGGTTGAGAAAGTAAGGCATCGATTTTTGTCTTCTACAAAAATGATTGTTTTTTCTTGAAATTTGGCAAAAAGCTTTATTTTTATTTTCCTAACGTACTGTAATTTCTTTTTGATTCCAAAATTTGTATTTTTTGTCCTTTTATTGGTTTAATATCGCAAAAGCTCAAAATATCATATATTTTTTAAAAATTGGTGGGATTTTTGTTACTTTAAATCTCTTCTTTCTGATGATGTAAAACTATATACATCAAAATGGAAAATTTTCTCAGAAAAATGCAAAAGAACTCCCATCATATTTTTCTATTTTAATTATTCATGTACAATTCGGAGCTATTAATTAATATTTACCTTTAAATAATTCGAAAAACGTAAGATTTCATGTAACGTTGATAAATAAAATAAAAAATTTCGACAAATTTTTGTGTAAATATTAATAAATAGCTCAAAATTGTACATGAATGATTAAAATAGAAAATTACTATTGTGATGTACATACATTTTTAGATCATCAGAAAGAAAAGATTTTAAGTAACAAAAACTTTACTAATTTTTAAAAAATATATGATATTTTGACGGGTGATTTTTCGATTGAAAATTTAAAGCTTTTGCGATTACGGGAGTCAATAACAGGAGAAAAAATAAACAATTTGGATCTAAAAAATTATAGTGCATTAGGAACATAAAAAGAAAGCTTTCTGCCAAATTTCATGAAAAAACAAACATTTTTGTAAAAGAAAAAAATCTAAAACTCCAAATTTGGGTTTTTGGAGTTTTTGACATACTTCTTGACGTTATGTCAAAAAAGTGTTAATCCAAAAGTTGTAGATTTTTTTATATCCTACAACTTTGCTTTTAAACATTTTTCGATAGGACTTGCAGTTTTGTCGGAAATCGAGAAAACCCCTTTTCCCCCTTAAAACCCCCTATTTTTTCACTTCCCGACCTCAGACCGCCGTAAATTATTTTTCCTGTTATTTTTGTCACATTTTCTTCCGTTTGCAATAGGTTTCATTACACTACTAATTTTTTATCATTTTCAGAGGTTCTGCACTGGTCTATCTGGGTATCGATCGATTTGCTATAATCGTGGCAACGTCTGCGAAGAGTGAAGCGAAATAATCTAATATCTGAGGGTTTCGATTTCTAACTGGATTGCTATTTCAATATCTGGTCCCGAATGCGAACGACGAAATTCACGTATATCATACACGGGGTCCGTTGGGAACTGAAGATAATTTCATGTCCAAGGGAACCCCTTGCCAAGTGCGTGGGGTCCGTTGGGAAAAAGTATTTCCTACAGATCCCCACTCTCCTCCCCTAACTTTTTTATGTGTCAGCATAATTGTTTGATTTTTTACAGGTTCAAGAGACTATAGATTTGAATAATGTTTGTGGTTGTAATTAAAAAAGGATTTGTTTGCGATATAAAGTCAATAAAGGTGAAAAAAATAATATTTTAAATCGAAAAAATTACAGTGTGTTTCGAACATGAAAATGAAAGATTTCACCAAATTTCACGAACATAAAGCAATTTTTATAAAAGACTTAAAAAATACTGGGTTTTTGGAATTTTTGACATAATTTTTAAGGTTATGTGAAAAAAGTGAAAATTCGAAGTTGTGGGTCTTTTCTTAAAGGGTCCCGACATGATCAATTGGCAATTGTCAAGCACGTAGAATTTCATGTGATCGTGTCGGGCGGGACCCTATTATAGGCTCCCGAGACGATCATGCCTTGCAATTGTCAATCACGTTAAATATGAATGGAAGTTGCTTCGGTGTGCGTGATTGCTGTGCATGATTGTGTGCATCGACGTATACGTACACATGAAATTCTACGTGCTTGACAATTGCCAATTGACCATGTCGGGACCCCTTCAACCTACAACTTTGTCATCAAACTTTTTTCATAGGACTTGTAGTTTTCCCAGATATCGAGATATCCAGTTTTTTACCTTTAAAACCCCCCTCTCCTCCACTTCCCGACCTCAAATCTTCCTTTATGTAAATTTTTTTCCTATGATTTTTGTTACATTCTCTTCCTTTTTCAATGGGTTTTTAAAATAATACTATTTTTGATGAGTGTTTATAATTTTCAAGGGCTTCTGCACTGGTCTAATAAATGGGTTATGAGTTTCAGAGGTCCATTTTAATTAGTAGAATTCATGACTGATTGATGAGTGAACTGACTCCACTGATTTCTGTCCGGGAATTCCAAATTCAAACGTGTCAGTGACTCACCTGAGTTAGGGCGAGCGCCCACCGCTTTGCGTTCCGGTGCGTTGCGTTTGCCGCAAATCTGTAACACATAGAGATTCATAGAAGTGCGCACACTGCTGATAAAAAATCGTACGACTGCCGCAAATTTTTGCGGCGGCTGGCTGCGGCGACTTTTTTTTTTAATAATTGTCTTTGAAGTAGCAATGTCCATGTCAGCAAACAGTATAGTTAGTTAGTTTAATTTGATTTCAAGGATTTTATATTACAAATACTTATACAGCGAAGAAATTATTTTATATGATTGGTAAGTTTAGAAAAAAAATGTAAATCAACTATGAAAATTATTTTTATTATAATTAAAACTTTTTTAACAAGCTTTTATTTATCTTGCTATGTATGTGTGTAGGTATGTAGGGTACAAATTTTGCAAGTAAGATTTGACCCACTTCTCATGCTCCGAATGAGCTGAAATTTAAAATACATCTGTAATTTCGGGGAGAGTACAACATGATGGTATTTTAGACCTGGTGTAAATGCGAACCCTGAAGGTCGCCATAGTACCAAACTTCTCAACGAAACAAGATAATCCCATAGCATTTTGACGTTTAGACTGGTGTTTTTGTGTACTTGGCAAATATATAATAGGGGATGGTGAACCAAGTCTGATGATGAAGTCCAGTTCTGGTGAAGGTCGCCATACTAATTAAAAAAGATAAACCCATAGCGTTTGAGTTTTTGAATGGTCTAGATGCGTACATGGTAAAAAGATCATGGAGGATAGAAAACCAAGTGTGATGATGGAGCCAAGTCAAAGTGAAGGTCATGAAAATAACTAAATATACAGACATATAAGTGTTTGGGCTCTATAGAATGGTCTTGATGCGTACATGGCAAATACATCATATTTAGTCAACCAAGTCCGATGATGGAGTCAAGTCCTGGTGAAGTTCACCAAATAATTATAAAAATAAATCCGCAGTGTTTGGGCTCCTTAGAATCGTGTTGATGCGTACAAGGCAAAAATATAAAATTTGGTAAGCCAAGTCTGATGATGGTGCCAAGTCCTGATGAAGGTCACAATAGTAATTAAAAAAGGATAAGCGGTATTTGGGCTTTAGAATGGTCGTACGGAACGGTACCCCCTGTGCGCGGGTGCGACTCACACTTAGCCGATTTTTTTTTAAATACTACTAAAATGGCAGACAAGCATATAGATGTAGCGGAAATTTTACAGGTGAAGGTTGATAGGTGATGGATGATCATATGATGGGTCATCTGATGGGTGACTGGTGATGGGTAATGGACGATGGCTAATGGATCAGTTAAGAGTTTTTAGTATGCTGAGTACCAATTACGAACATAATAGTTTGTAATCCAATATGGCCGCCGCGCCGTAATTACAAAATTTCATGACGGGCATCGTTTTAAGGGTTTTTCGTATGCTGAGTACGAATTACATTATGAAATTGCAATCCAATATGGCCGCCGCTCCGTAATAACAAAATTTCATGATGCATATCGTTTTAGGGGTTTTTTAGTATGCTGAGTACGAATTACATGACAACTTTGTAATCCAATATGGCCGCCGCACTGTAATTACAAAATTCCATGATGGATATGGTTCAAAGGGTTTTTTAGTGTGCCGAGTACAAATTACATTATAAAATTCCAATCCAATATGGCCGTCGCGCCGTAATAACAAAATTTCATGATGCATTTCGTTTTAGGGGTTTTTTAGTATGCTGAGTACGAATTACATGACAATTTTGTAATCCAATATGGCCGCCGCACTGTAATTACAAAATTTCATGATAAGTATGGTTTAAAGCGTTTTTTAGTATGCTGAGTACGAATTACATGATTATTTTGCAGTCCAATATGGCCGCTGCGCCGAAATTACAAAACTTCATGATGGGTATCGTTTAAGGGGTTTTTTGGTATGCTGTGTACGAATCACGTGTCAATTTTGCAATCCAATATGGCCGCTGCGCCGTAATCACAAAATTTTATGATGGGTATCGTTTAAGGGGTTTTTTGGTATACTAATAACAAATTCAATGGTAATTTAGCGATCCAATATGGCCACCGCGCCGTAATATAAAAAAATCATACTGGGTATCGTTTAAGGGGTTTTTTCGTATGCTATGTACGAATTACATAATAATTTTGCTATTCAAAAGTAGCCGACGCGCCGTAATTACAAAATTTCATTATGGGTATCGTTTAAGGCCGCTATATTCGAACAGTGGCCCGTGGGCCACATCTGGCCTTTGATAGTGGCCCCTCTTAATATTGGAGTAAATCGGAACGCAGCATCTAACGACTGCTTCAGAGGGCTTATTCTCCGAATAACTTTATCGTTGGAAGTCTTCTACGACGGTTGGGTTTAGTGGTCGCCCCTCCCAAATCTGAGACTTTGTGCTTTTACTGACATTGGAAGAGCCACATTATAGATCCAGCATACAAGTAGGGGGCATTAGCATCGGTATCGAGCCCTTGATGAAGTATCTGGGGCTCGTACTTATTAGCGGATGGAATTTCGGACACCGTTAGCCGGCCGGACGTCGGACACCAAAGTGTAATCTCAAAACTGAAGGGGGGGGGGGGGGTTTGAACAGCGGCATTCTCGTATTAGGTTCCCAAGTAAGGGGAACGAGGAGCCGTCAGAGTAATAAGAGGATACTGCATGGAATATCTCCAAGTTGGGACCCCTCTTCGGAACCTAGAAGCGATGCCTCTCGACTCATTGTTTAAATGTCGCATAGAGGCGCTGGAAATCGAGGTCCCACAAGGGTGGGAAAAAGTTTCAATCAGGCCATCACCCACCCGAACTCCACAGTCTGCGATGAAGGCGCCGTAGACTTCTCTGCGCCCAAGACTATCGGCCTTCATGACCGGGGGCCTTAGGACGGCGAGGGGACTGCTCACCGTCCACCACCGCTCACCTTCTGCTTACAAAAGTAGGTTCAATAATGCAGCGTGGCGTGAAAGTTTTACGCGCGCCGATCGTCCCAAGAAGCGGCTAAACACCCGAACAACCCCTAAAGTCATAAAATATATATAAACTAGCTGATGCCCGCAGCTTCGCCCGCGTAAAATTTGTTCCCGCGGGAAGTTATTCCCGGGATAAAAGGTACCCTATGTGTTATTCCAAACTATAATGTATCCCTGTACCAAATTTCAGCCCGATCCGGTCAGCGGTTTGAGCGTGAAAAAGTAACAAACATCCACACTCACAAACTTTCGCATTTATAATATTAGTAAGAAGTAAGATAAATATAAATATTCGCGGACATTTCATACAATGCTATCTGATCCCAAAGTAAGCTAGGAATAACCTGCTTATGTTATGGGTACCAGACCACGGATATTAATACTTAAATACTTTTTAAATGCATTCATATTATACATAGAAACACCCAGGCTCTTGAGACAAACATTTATGGGTCACACAAATATTTGTCTCCGGTGGGAATCGAACTCACGACCTCCAGCGCCGCAGGCGGTATCACTATCGACTGCGCCACAGAGGCAGTCAAAGGAAAAGACTCTAACCCCTTAGGAGAGGCCGCAATGGTAGTCAAGGGAAATCCTGGCAAATCCTTTTGAGGGCCTACCCATGGTTTCTGATCGTGCAGTGATCGGGCACGTGTGGTTTTAGTGAGTAAGTGCTTATTATTCACCAGAGATTTAAAAGAGGGTTCAAATGTATCAAAAATCGCATTTAAACATAAAATTCTATGTAACTACTTTTTTTTCACAAACATGATAAGTAGGTAAGTTAAAAGTTCTGAACTTACTGACATAATATATCAAACAACTTAAATTAAAAATACTTTTGTTTTTTTTTATATTTAACTCGCCAAATTGACGTCGCCGCTAGCCTGATGGAAAGCCGTGGCGCATCTAGCGATTAAGGGCCACTTTTGACAGTGGTCCTCAAGTTAGCGGCTTTGTGATGATCCTCTTCACGCTCCTCTTACAGAACCCGGGGTTGTAAGATGAGGGAAACACGTGTGCGGGCAGGTCGTTCCAGGTTTTTATAATTCAGCATAGGAACGATCTTTTGAAACGCTCTGTTCTGGCGAAGATTCTCTCCACTGTGTATGAGTAGCATCTCTGCCCGGTACGCGTTGTTCGGGATCGGAAAGGAGAGGGTGGGATCAGGTTGAAGAGCTGCACAGAACATTCGCCGTGATACATTCGTTAGAAGGCAGCCAAGGATGGTTTGGTTCTTCGCTGCGCCAACGGTTCTAGGCCTCCCGTCACCTCAGGACGACCAATTATTCGGATAGCACGTCTCTGCATAGCATCAAGGGTGTCCAGCAAGTACCTCGCAGAGTCATCCCAAAGGTGAGAACAGTATTCGACGCAGGAGCGAATCTGCGTCTTGTACACTAGACATCTCTGATGTGGCGTGAAGTACCATCTACCCTTATTTAGGACTCCTAGTTTCCGCGAGGCCAGCCCAATACAACGCTCTATGGATTTTTTGTGATTGAGCTCACGCTGGACGTCTATACCGAGGATCTTCAGGTTGTCCTTTAGTGGAACCGTAATGTTCTGAAGAGAGGGTAGGGGTGGGAATGGGGACTTCTTAGCTGTAAACGCACACGCCTGTGCTTTCCCGGCATTGAACTCGACCAGGTTGTCTGAACCCCATTGGGCAATGTGACCCAGGTCCCGGTCAAGATCCGCCACGAGTTGCCGTCTCTTCTCCTCTACGGCGTGTCGCCCAGGCAGAGTCCGAGATCCTACTATTATGTAATTCGTACTCAGCTTACGAAAAAGCCCCTTAAACGATACCCATTATGATTTTTTTATATTACGGCGCGGCGGCCATATTGGATCGCTAAATCACCATTGAATTTGTAATTAGCATACCAAAAACCCCCTTAAACGATACCCATCATGAAATTTTGTGATTACGGCGCAGCGGCCATATTGGACTGCAAAATTGACTTGTGATTCGTACACAGCATACCAAAAAACCCCTTAAACGATACCCATCATGAAGTTTTGTGATTACGGCGCAGCGGCCATATTGGACTGCAAAATTATTATGTAATTCGTACTCAGCATACTAAAAAACGCTTTAAACCATACGTATCATGAAATTTTGTAATTACAGTGCGGCGGCCATATTGGATTACAAAATTGTCATGTAATTCGTACTCAGCATACTAAAAAACCCCTAAAACGATATGCATCATGAAATTTTGTTATAACGGCGCGACTGCCATATTGGATTGCAATTTTATAATGTAATTTGTACTCAGCACACTAAAAAACCCTTTAAACCATATCCATCATGGAATTTTGTAATTACAGTGCGGCAGCCATATTGGATTACAAAATTGTCATGTAATTCGTACTCAGCATACTGAAAAACCCCTAAAACGATATGCATCATAAAATTTTGTTATTACGGCGCGGCGGCCATATTTGATCGCTAAATTACCATTTAATTTGTATGAGCATACCAAAAAACCCCTTAAACGATACCCATCATGAAGTTTTTTGATTACGGCGCAGCGGCCATATTGTATTGCAAAATTGACACGTGATTCGTACACAGCATGCCAAAAAACCCCTTAAACGATACCCATCATGAAGTTTTGCGATTTCGGCGCAGCGGCCATATTGAACTGCAAAATTATCATGTAATTCGTACTCAGCATACTAAAAAACCCTTTAAACCATACCTATCATGAAATTTTGTAATTACAGTGCGGCGGCCATGTTGGATTACAAAATTGTCATGTAATTCGTACTCAGCATACTAAAAAACCCCTTAAACGATACGCATCATGAAATTTTGTTATTACGGCGCGACGGCCATATTGGATTGCAATTTTATAATGTAATTCGTACTCAGCATACGAAAAACCCCTTAAACGATACCCATCATGAAATTTTGTAATTACAGTCCGGTGGCCATATTGGATTGCAAAATTATCATATAATTCGTACTCAGCGTACTAAAAAACCCCTAAAACGATACCCATCATGACATTTTGTATTTACAGCCCGGCGGCCATATTGTAATGCTAAATTATCATGTAATTCGTACTCAACGTATTAAAAAAACCCCTAAAACTATACCCATCATGAAATTTTGTAATTGCAGCGCTTCAGCTACATTGGATTGCCGAATTTTCATGTAATTCGTACTCAGTATACGGAAAACCCCTTAGAGGCTTGGACTTTTTTTGTTGAGAAGTTGATACTATGACGACCTTGAGATTTTACCTTCACACCAGGTCCAGCATACCATCTTATAGTATTGTCATTGCAGTTAAATAAGTATTCCAAGTTTAAGCTCAATCGGAGCATGAAAAGTGATTTAAATCTTACTTGAGTTCCGTTCCAAAAAATGTCAAAAATGTTTGCTGTATTGGAGATCGGAGACCTTAAATAATAATATAAATATTTTAGTATTTTTTATTGTTTAGCGCCAAAAGAAACACATAATCTGTAAAAAAAAACCGCTCGCTAGCTATCTACGTTCATGAGATACAGCCTCGTGATGGACAGACAGACAGATGGACGGCGAAGTCTCATAAATAGCGTTAAACATCGATTAAAAAGTTGAAATTCCTATAACCAATCGATTCCTATCAAAACATTTTCGGGTCTAAATAACCAAGCCACAAAACAATTAAAAAAAAAAGTGCTGGCGAAACGTGCGATTCTTTTGCAGCAGTGTGCGCACCCATACTTGCGTTTGCGTTGCGGCACGGCAAACGGATCGGAACGCATCGGATCGCAAAGCAGTGGGCGCTCGCCCTTACCATAGTACATTTTATACTTTTTTAAAAAGCAATGTATATTAGTCTATGCAAATGTACTTGACAATGATTGGCTAGCCAGTTCTCTACGAGCATTCGTTCTTGCTCCGAAAACGCCAAATTACGTTTTCAAACCAAAATGGAGGATTTGTCGGTCGAGGTGTACGGTGATAATGGTGCTTATTATAAGGTTTGTAAATTGTGAAGTACGCTCAATTAACGTACAGCGAGAACTATTTTGATTAGTGTTATATTTATTCAACTATTTTTAACAATCATTACGTCGGTAACACTTATACTTTCAAAAATATTTCTCCGGGAAGATCATCACGGCTGGAATGGACGCCATGTCCGCCTGTCAGGGCGTGATTTTTCCATGTGTTGTAATAATTTTGCAGCAGATTGTATTTTTAGCCATAGTGCTAGTGTTATGAAATTGGAACGAAACATGACGCCTTTTTAAATTAGCGCCTATACTCATAAAAGTCCTAGATATCTTATTTCTCGCGCATCACCAAGTTTCCGTATCGTTGGAATGTTCTAAAAATCTTTTTATTTTTAGGCCATTGTCACCGACGTGCTCGACAACGAGGTTCTAGTAGCCTTTGAAAATGAGTGAGTATCGCAATCCAATGATTGGTCATAGATATAATATTACATATCGAAATGGCGTTTATTACAGATAATCTTATTATTTACATGACTTTGTTTGTAGCTGGCAGCCGGAGTCGAAATTTCCGTTCTCCCAAGTGTTCTTACCGCCAAAAGATTCAGGCAAACACACAGAGTATGTGGAAAACCAAGAGGTGGAAGTATACGCGAGATCCAATGAGAAGGAAGCATGTGGGTGGTGGACAGCTAATATCAAGGTATTGAATTACACACACATATGATTTTATTGATAGTCAGTAATGGCTGCTTTTACCACTACCCTCATAATTTAGGTTTATTATACCAAGCCAGAATAGAGACAACTATGAATATAAATAGTTTTTATTCAATAAACTTTATTCCAAAAAATCTAATATGAAATTCAAGTTTTAGATTTTTTTTTGGTATAAAAGATCTGCAAATAAGTTCTTTGTTGCTATGTGTACCCTCAAATAGTCTGGTTGACATTGACCCAACAACTCTTTTGTGTTAAGACCTGAAATGGAGCCCCTTAGCAACATACACACATAATGCTGTCCACATTTGATTGAAAGTAACAGCTGTTACTATTCATGCCATGCATAAATAATTTTAAACTGCTTTCTTTTATCTTGGTATATATTTTTGCAAATATATAGTAGTGCTTTAGTGGTAACAGTAATTAAAAATTTTAATTGAATAATATTCAGATTTTCTATATTTTTATGAAAACAAGTAGTTTCATATTAAATTTGTGTTTCACCACATTGTAGTGTTAATTTATTGTGACTTACAATTCCTTTATTTGATGAAATGATATAAAATGTTCATCCCTTGAGAATTCACATTATTTCATGTTAATTTACTCTGGAGTTTAGATCTGCCAGACTGAAAAATCAAAAACATTATGCTCTTATATCAATTGGGTATAAAGATACTAATTATATTATTATATAAACTGAAATTAATAAAATAAACAACATTTCTACATATATTGTGGTAGAAATACACATTTTATTGTGCATAATTTGAGTGTAAATGCAATGCAAGTACCCCAGTTAATATACACTTTCACTTATGTACATTGTACGCACTAGTATGAGACTGTTACACATACATCATATTTATTCATTCAACAGAATTTGCTACATTGATGATACTTATATTCTAAATAAACATTTTTGTGTGGACTATCCCGTTGAAAATTATCCTAGCGAATATGAAAATCAAAACATCACTTGTTTTAATAACAATTATAATATTACTAGCTGATGCCTGCAGCTTCGCCCGCATAAATTTGTTCCCGCGGGAACTTATTCCCGGGATAAAAAGTAGCCTATGTGTTATTCCAGACTATAATGTATCTCTATACCGAATTTCAGCCAGATCCGTACAGCGGTTTGAGCGTGAAAGAGTAACAAACATCCACACTCACAAACTTTCGCATTTATAATATTAGTAAGAAGTAAGATTGGTTGACATTATGAGAGAAATTTAGAAGGAAACCTTTTTTGTTTAACCCATTGATTCCAAGTTTATCCATCTTGCTGTATGCTATATTACTGAGGAAACAAAGAAGTATATTGTTAACCCATATGCTTTTGCCTTCCGTTTCCAATATAAATTGATATTGCAAATCACTAAAATACTTTAAAGAAGCATCATTTAGAACTAAGTACATATTTTGAAAAGATGGCCTTAAGAGATACTCAAAACTGAAAGGGTTAATGACCTTCTACAACACAAAGGCTTGTCTTGAAACAACCACTTCCTTGAAAATTATAATTTGTGAATTGTTTATACTATGTATAGTAAAAAACTAGACTATATTAAAAACAAATATGTTACTTTAAGTTAATTAATTTTAAATTTTTTTCATGGTTATATGCATACATTATAATGTATCAGGTAGAATTGGCAAAGTGAAAATGAAATGTAAATGTCTTTGCCTAAAGTAGGCAGTTCTTCTGAGAAAATGTTGCAGTTAGTGTAGAATATTAAAATATTAAATGTATATTTAGCTGTGCCTGTCTGCTTTGCCTGTGAAATATCCTTGGAAGAATTTCGAAAATTCCTATAACGCCTGTTTATTTATTTTCCATATTTATAATCTTAAGTCTTTATTCCCGAAGGGGTAAGCAGGAGCATAGTGTACGGTACATCACATTTCACCATGAAGTTTTTTTAAACTAATTTAAAGACAATAGCTGAAAAATATAAGAAACTTACTATTCCTCCTATTTAAGTTTCTCATATTTTCCTATATTCAGGAATTTCTGTCATGAAAGAAAAATAATGTTGACTGCCTCTGTGGCGCGGTCGGTAGTGATACCGCCTGCGGCGCTGGAGGTCGTGGGTTCGATTCCCACCGGAGACAAATATTTGTGTGACCTATAAATGTTTGTCTCAAGAGTCTGGGTGTTTCTATGTATAATATGTATGTATGTATTTAAAAGTATACATACATACATACAACATAACTATTAATATCCGTGGTCTGATACCCATTACACAAGCAGGTTATTCCTAGCTTACTTTGAGATCAGATAGCGTTGTGTGAAATGTCCGTGAATATTTATTTAATGTCCAAATTTCATGATCATATTTTTAGTAATTTTGACTTGTGCATTGATAATTCTACCACCAGCTTCTATCTTTCTAAATCTTTACAAAATCTCATCTACATATTTTTCCACTAGGTACCACCAAGGTTAACAAAGGACTTAAAAATATTCACCTTATTTACATCTAACTTAAATTTCCAGATGATGAGGGGTGACTTCCTCGTGATAGAATACTTGGAGTGGGACAACTGCTACACTGAGATAGTGCCCAAAGACCGTCTTCGGGTGAAGACCACCAAAACACCCATTGACAAGAGCACCTTCCATAAGTTTGAAATTCCTGTACCCGATGATCTCAAGGACTAGTGAGTATCAGCATTATCTTTTTTTTACCACTAAGTTGGCAGACAAGCTTGAAGAACCTCATACTGGAGATGTTTGGTAAATCTGAGGCAGGGGGTGAATCCACAATCTAAGTGTGTGCGGGAGAAAGCCCCTATGGGATCTAACTGTGCTTGGTTAGATCCCATACATAAAAAAAGAAATATACTTATTTAGGAGTTTTTTTTTATTTTCCACAAATTTATCACACAAGAATTGTTATAGAATTGCAACTAGCAAAGTGTTCATTACGTAAATCAGTTGCACAATTGCAGCACTTCTGACTTGCCGTTGAATTGGCGTGACTTGGTATCTATAGAACATAATATTTAAGTATGGCGGATACCTAGATCCGAGCGAGGTTTCACCCGCGTAGCTACCGTTGCTGTGGGAATATAGGAATAAAATATAGCCTATGTTACTCAAGGTAAATATAGCTTTCCAATGGTGAAAGAATCTTTGAAATCGGCGCAGTAGTTATTGAGTTTATTCATTACAAACATACACACACAAAAATACAAATTTTTCCACTTTATGATATTACTAGCGGACGTCACGCGGTTTCACCCGCGTAGTTCCCGTTCCCATGCGAATACGGGAATAAAATATAGCCCATGTTCACCGCAAAGAGTGTAGCTTCCCAAATTGGTCCAGTAGTTCCAGAGCCTATTCGTTACAAACAACAAAACAAGTATTTCCTCTTTATAATATTAGTATAGATTATAGTGTAGAATAAATAGATATTGTAATTGTAGCAGTGTCTCTGTGGGAATTTGTATTTTAAACCAACTCAGCTGTTGAGACTAAGCACGGATCTAAGCTACATTATAAATGGATTAGCAATTGATAAGATAATCCACCCATAAAAATACATATAAGTGCTAATCAAGCATCTCCAGAATTGTATTGAAAACTGTAGGAACAGATTTCCCTATGGTAACTTTTGTTGACACGCTAATTCCAATCAGCGCTAAGTAAGGAGTTGAACATATTTATAATATTACTAGCTGATGCCCGCAGCTTCGCCCGCGTAAAATTAGTTCCCGTGTCCGTTTCCCGTGGGAACATTTTCCCGGGATAAAAAGTAGCCTATGTGTTATTCCAGACTATAATGAATTCCTGTACCAAAATTTAGCCAGATCCGTTCGAGCGTGAAAGAGTAACAAACATCCACACACAAACTTTCGCATTTATAATATTAGTAAGATGTTCACTTTCTTTTACAGCTGTAAGTTCACACCTAAAAATTTTTCGTATTTTGAGAGTCAATTTGAGTTAAATTTTCGTCCTACCTGAAGTTCGTCGAGTCGAGGTCTCCAAACCAGGACTTGTCAAATGTGAAGTTCTAAATGTTTTCTCTGTATTAAGTACTAGTGGACGTCACGCGGTTTCACCCGCGTAGTTCCCGTTCCCGTGGGAATACGGGAATAAAATATGGCCTATGTTCACCGCAAAGAGTGTAGCTTCCCAACAGTGAAAGAATTTTCCAAATCGGTCCAGTAGTTCCGGAGCCTATTCGTTACAAACAAACAAACAAAAAAACAATAAAATAAAAAAACAAATCTTTCCTCTTTATAATATTAGTATAGATAACAAAATAAAGAAACAGGACTTTAAGAATATTTAATTTTGCGTTGGTAAATTGGTTTACTGGCAAACTACTACATATTACCTAGAGAAATGACACCTGCTGCTATTTGATTTGTAAAAGTGATAAATAAAAATAGAAAATAAAAATGTAATCTACTGTACTGTCTACGTGCTGAAAGTGAACTGAAATATTTAAATGTGTAAATATTGGAATTAGGTATCTGTTGATCGCTCACCGCGCGAAATGCACCTACCGTACATAACATTGATTGTTAGTAGAATCAGAGCAGGTCTTTTAGACCAGGGCACCGATTCTCGCTTCACACGACAATAATGCGTGGACGGAAATCGGCGGGTGACGCGTCGCCTGTCTCATATTTAGGAACGGCGAACATGAGACGGACGACGTTTCACCCGTAAATTTGCGTCCACGCATTCACGTCGTGTGGTCGAGAATCGGCGCCCAGTATTTCTATCACGCCAAGGAAAATGCCAAGTACGGGATGGATTTATTCGGAACTTGAGCTTGAGAGTAACTTAGAACAAGTACTCTGATGGCTGGCTTGATTTGTATTTTTAAGCTGGCGATCGCCATTCGTTTATAAATATTAATTACTTTTTTTTCGTGTCTAGATTAAAATCTAAAATGCCAAACAAAACAGTTAGGCCGCGTTCCCACTATGTCCTTACGGATAATAATTTTCGTTGGACGACTATTATCGTTTCCTATCTGTTCCCATTATAACAACAAATCAGACGATATTTTTATCATTGCCGTGCAAGCGTTACCACTGCACGACAATTCAACTCAAATTGCCAAGAAAAAAATCGCAGACTACAATTAATTGAGTCCTGTGAACAACTCCATTTAAAAACAAACATAAGCTGTCATAAGCTGATTTGATGGAAATGACGCTGCCCGCCTGATGCAACATTTAGCAAATTGAGAGCCACTTTTACAGTCCACAAGACTTGCCCCTAAAATTGGCGACCCAATTCGATTTCACGCTTCGTTTTACCACTAGCTGCTCCCCGCGACTTCGTCCACGTAGAAGTCGTTATCGCGTAAAATCATTACCCTCTTTTTGCATAGTCGGCTAAAAGTAGCCTATATTCCTTCTCTATACGAAATTTTATCTAAATCGCTTCAGTGGTTTAGGCGTGAAACCGTAACAGATGGACAGAGTTATTTCGCATCTATAATATTAGTAGGGATTGTACCCCAATTGTGGCTCGGTCAAGGCAATATCCAGAGAGCATTAAGTACGCGAGTGATTGCAGCGTTGACGCCATCCACAGTGCGAAGGTGGAGAACGCGCACAAGGAGTTCCAGAAGGCCATCGGCGCGGCGCTGGTCTGGTACGTGCCGGAGCGCGGCGTGCTGGCCGTGGTGTCGCGCTGCGAGACCTCGCAGAAGCGCGCGCAGATGTTGCAGGAGATGCACTTTAGGTGAGACCAACTACCTACCTCTCTATATCCCGTTCGCTCTAAGTTTGCTGCTGGCGTAGAGGCGTAGTATGGCAGGCGACCGGCAAACTTAATGCGAACGGGTCGTAACTCTCTCACTCTTCTTCAAGACAAGGAACTCTCAGTACTATCTGAGGTCGACACTCCGAGCTGTAGCCCTAGCAGAGGCAGGCTCTAGGAGCTGCCTTTACTGGGTATATGATCTGTCCTTATACAATATCAGGGATCGCCAGGGTTGTAGGGTTGTGTTTCGAAGGTATACCAGGTTCTCTCAGGTCTAGTCGATTCGAGTCCGAAATTGCCATCTCACCGTTATCTCCAGTGAGGTCATCCCGCGGGGGAATCACCGTGATAAATAGTACAGAGTATTTCATTGGAAATGCAACAGGGTCCTATTGTATTGCCTATATTTTTTTATGCAAACATTTGTGTGACTAACTAAGACTTAGTTAGTCACACAAATGTTTATAGAGATTAGTATATTTAATCCATAGTTCTGTGACATTATCACGGAATGATGAGCACACAAATTGGATCCCATTTGAAGAGTACCACTTGAGGTCCATCTTGTTTGGGCAGCAGACTCACTGGCCTAAACAAACTAGTAATAACATCATTTGTAAGCCATAGAGCCATTGGCATAGCTGATTGTGAAACCTGGTATCAAATGTCTTACCACATTTCGTTTTCTTTATAAAATATATCTGTAGTCAATCAGTTTAAGGACATAAAAATTGCCACTGGATTTGTGTAAGCTCTTATATAAAAAAAACGTGTCAGTTTCGTTTATTGTGTTTGAAATGCGCCTAGTATAAATATTTGGAGTTTCTTCAGTAATTAATAAGCCCTTGGAATCAGTAATTGCAGCGTATCATATCCGGTACAGACTGGTAAATCATTACATACATTAATAAAGTTATTTACATTTCACCTTGATTATTGAAATCTATTTTAAATTTCAATAATCTAAGACGACTTTCATGTGTCTCTTCCAGAAATTTGACTCAGAAGCTGTTATTGCTGAAAAAGACTGAAGAGGCAGCCAGACAATTGGAGTCCACCAAAATTCACAACCAGGGCGGGTGAGTAGAGTACTCTTTTATTTGCAGGTTGGTTCTAGCCCCTAGTAGATGTAAACGGGAACTTGCGCAATGAATGGTTATGCTGTGTTGTCTTAGTCGCTGATATCTTGCTTTAATTATAAATAATCTCACGTTGTTCCTCCAATGTCTGCCCTTCAAATGTCGTATTCGCAAAATAAAGTAATACACGCCCTGAAGAGTTAAACAAAGGCCTATTATACGCCCACATTTCACCATTGGTTTTTGCGCCACACAACAAGCCGTGAGCCTATTGCTGTGTTGTAAAGGACAAGCGTAGGATGTGAATACTAGATGTTAAAAATTTTCAAGCTATAATATTTTCAACTTGGCTTAACGCCATATTACAGCAACTGTCATAAACTGCTTAATGTGCTTTCTGAAATATGAAAACGTTTGATAATGAAATTACCTCTAAGTGGCGTATGCAGCTGAGAACCATCCATATGCCATCAGCTTAAAATAGTGATGCCCTTCAAAACATAACAATTATATATAAAATCAGTGCAATTAACAAAGTTGTGACATTAAAGTGTCCCAACAAATTCAAGTAGCGATTTCATGAGTACAAATTGATATCGCCCGCCCATGCACAGCCATGGTGATAATAGCGATTGGGGGCCACTCTCACAGTCCGTAAGGCTTCTGACAGTGGTCCTCAAGTTGGCGGCCCCGTGATGTGCCCCTTCACGCTCCGCTTGAAGAACCCAGGGAGTGGGATGAGGGAAACATGTGCGGTATATTTTTTGTGACACTACATGGGGTCCCTTGGTCGATAGGTACACGGACGAGTTCAGTGTTCGCGAGGACCTGATGGGGCTGGCCATCGGCACGCATGGCGCCAACATCCAGCAGGCGCGCAAGGTGGCCGGCGTCACCAACATCGAGCTGGAGGAGATGTCCTGCACCTTTAAGATCTGCGGGGAGGTACTACCACACTCATACACTCACGCTACACCACTCTGTCACACTCCACCCATCACCTTCACTCCACCTACCAGTTCCACTCCATCCACCACCACTCCAACCATCACCTCCACTCCATCCACCATCAATCCACCCATAACCACTCCATCACTTGAGCACTCAAAAACACTCCACTCCCCCAACCATCATTCCACTCTCCCCACCACCACTCCCACCACCACCACTCCATTCCACTCATAACAACTTCACTTTAGTGGCACTCACGTCTGTGCCAGGGTATTAACAAATTTGAATATTGAAGATGTAAACAGCACATAACTTGGATCGCATGTGTAGAGCATCACCTGAGATCCATTTTGTTTGGGCAGCAGACTCACTGACCATTCAAACCAGTGCTAACATTATATTTAAGCCACAGGGCCAGTGGCAGTAAGATACGTGCCATATGGTAGTATTATGCTTAATACATTTGTAACAAAGATAAAAAAACTAACTCCTTCGGTTACATTTTTTTCTCTCGTTCCTCGTAAAGGTGTGTATTGACTCTGAGGGGAAAGCTATCGAACATAGGCTCGCGCGACAGCTCGAATCACTGCATGTCGGCTAGTCTGGTTTGCCGCGCTGTCGATACTCACTTTTATGGAAGAATCTGAAACGTTGTGTGTAACCAAAAGATCTAGTTTAAGCTAATGTGTGTTTGTTGTGCAGTCACTGGACGCGGTACGAGCCGCTCGCTCTCTGCTGGAGTACGCGGAGGAGTCCATCAAGGTGCCGCGCGCGCTCGTGGGGAAGGTGATCGGCAAGAACGGGAAGGTGATCCAGGAGATCGTGGACAAGAGCGGCGTGGTGCGCGTCAAGGTGGAGGGCGATAATGAACCGCAGCCTAGTGCGCCGCGCGAGGAGGGCCGCGTGCCCTTCGTGTTCGTGGGCACGCGCGAGAACATCGCCAACGCCAAGGTTGGTACCTGCGACAAGCGACACTACAAATAGACAACGAACTGCAGAATACCCCGCATCCAGTCTCTCCCTGCGACTCTTTGCCAAGGTACCTATCACGCTATTATGATGCCACCTGCCTGATAGGAAGCTATAGCTACACCTGGGGATTGGGGGCCTCTCACACATTAAGAATAAGTTCTCTCCAAACATTCCCATGCTTATTCTGGGTACATAGCAGGCTATATGTTATTATTCCAGACTAACCTATATCTGTACCGATTGTCAACCGGATCCGTTCAGCCGTCAGAGTGTAATTATATAACAAACATCCCCATATCTGCAGTGGCAGGTAGTGTAACTGTATGGTTGTGTGGCGCAGGTGCTGGTGGAGTACCACGTGGCGCACCTCAAGGAGGTCGAGCAGCTGCGCGCCGAGAAGCTGGAGATCGACCAGCAGCTGCGCGTCGTCATGGGCTGCGGCGCCACGTCCTACCCCGCGCCGAGAGGACAGCCGCCTTCTAGAGCGAGGCGCACCAGGCCCCCGCACCACCGGTACCCCACAGGTACGTGTCGTGTGCTCTATGAGCGCCCTACCCCATACCCGTGTTGAGGCGTAGTCGTCTATCCAAGCGCTGGTGTACGGGCACCGCCCCGTCCTACCCCACGCCTAGAGAACAGCCGCCCTGGAGAGCGGTGCGCACCCGGCCCCGGCACCACCAGTAAGTACCCTACAGGCAGGCGTTGACCATTAGAAGCACTCGTGTGTAAACGATCTCTGCAGTAAGCTACTTTGATTGGATTGGATTGGATGAAACGTGCTCGGTGGACGAAAGCTCCTTCCGCGTCATTTTCATACAAAAGTATCCAAATGCTACAACAAAGCATAGAATAGACTGCGCCTAACAATAAAATGATTCAAGTATAAATTCAGCGAGAGACTGAATTATTTATTTTACAAGAGACTTTATAATAGTTTTGATACCAGTTTGAGCGCGAGTGTGCATAGACGTAAATATGTAGATATGAAAAGTACATAAGTACATGAAATTGTTGTCTATAACTTACTAGCTGACCCGCGCAACTTCGTTTGCGTGATAAATCAAGAACCGCTCGACCGATTTTGTGCAAACTTCACATAAACCATCTACTAAATAGTCCGAATAAAGCCTAAACATTTGGTTTGGATAGGCCTGCCCGATCTCGAGTTATAAAATTACAACGAAAAGTGGCATTGATTTTTATAAATATAGATTATTTTTTGAAGGTTGTCCTAATATCCGTTAGAAGTGCTCGACTCTGTGTTCTGTAAACGATCATTGCTGTAAGCAAGTTTGATTATGGCTGGTCCATAGATGGATGACCACCACATGACCGCTTTGAGGCATTTATTTGCAAGCGATTTCATGCTTCGGAAGGCACGTTAAGCTGTTGGTATTAGTTGCTAGTAAAATGGCAGTCATTTCGTTAAATTGAATGCCTTACGGGGGCGTCTTCAAAGTAGCAACTAGCGCCTGTCCCCTTCAACACGATAATACGGCTCACCGCGTATTACGTGGGACAAATTCTTAAGTACTGCCTCTACCTTCCCTTTCGGATGCAACATCATGAATATTTATTGACTATTTTGTCTTGTTTGTACAGCTGGCGGGCGACGAATGACTCCAGAGCTAGGCGAGGACCGCAGTGACAGCGCCGGCTACCGGGGACGGGGCGGCAGGCCGCCGCGGACCAATAGGTGACTTATTTATATACTATGCCATCAGTACCTGAAGCGATCATAGTTATAGCTTCGCTGTTGTCAGTGTTTTATGGTAAACAATCACTACAGAAAGAAACTTTCGCTGTTGCTGCTCTTCGGGTTAGTGACACCATGTCAAATTTCATTTATGAGCGCTTTCGTGCTTTGGAACGCATGTTAAGTCAGGTTGAAAGGCTTTATGGTGGGCTTGAAAAATTTTAACAGAGGGTTGTTGCAGCCTGCGTCTGTCCATTTCAACACGGCGATAGGGTCTCAATACTTATCACGTGAGAGTAAAACTATAGGTGAAATGTTGGTGTATACTATGCCTCGGTCTACTCCTTCGGGGATAACGGTGTGATTATGTATGTATTTATTTGTAACAGATTGCCATATGAACAGCACAGCGGCTACTCCATTATAAGCTGTATCTAAATAAGCATCGGTTTATCACAGGTCGAGCGATCGCGGCGAGCGTGGAGAGCGCGGCGAGCGAGTGGAGCGGGGCGGCGAGCGGGGCGAGCGCGGCGGCGAGCGGCGCGGCGGCGACGAGCGGCGCGTGCCGCTAGAGAACGGCCGAGCTCATCCGCAGCCGCAGCGTCCCACGCGGAACAACACCGACGCTAGGAACAACGTACGTCGAGATCTGTTACTTAGCGTGCACGTTTGTGACATGCCAAGGAATCGTGTCGAACATGCAACTCACAGCTGCAGTATTCATCGACACGCGAGAAACATGCTGTAAAATGTTACAAATGTGGACGCAGCATTATGGACTTTTCAGTAGGTCAAATATTGCAAGATTATGACTTGATAGTGCTAGTGACGCCACCCGCGTGGAACTCTGTACCCGTTCCCGCGTCTCATGGGAACATATTCCCGGGATAAAAAGTAGTCTGGTTCTATTCCAAAACCCAAACTTTCAATTGTACTAACATTAAATGGGAAAGTTAGTAAAGATGTATGTTACTCAATCGCGCTCTAACTAACATCGAATGGATCTCACTGAATTTTGCTACACCTGTAAATTATGATCTGGAGTAACATGGGCTACTTTTTCTTTGGAATTTTATCCCGTGGAATGAGGGAGCGGGAACGAAAGCCACGGCCAGCCAATCAATCAATACATATAATAAAATCGTAACAAGTCGCTTTCTGTACATGGAAGATAAATAAGAAAAAATATTATAGGGGGGCTTTAGGAACACAATAGAACCCAAAACAATGATTTTTAGAATTTTTGTCTGTTTGTCTGTATGTCTGTTTGTCTACACGGTTGTGCACGCTATTCTCAGTAACCGCTTAATCGATTGCAATGCAGTTTTCTTTATTGTGTCGAGGTTTGCTCCACTTAACATTTAGTGTTTATTTGATGTCAATCAGTTTATAAATAAAAAAGTTATATCACTTTAAAGAATCGTACATAGACATATGAATCTAAACTGGCGTGTTAGCTTAATCATAGAAGAGCTTAATGATTAAGGCTATTTTAAAACAATTGAACGTAAACGAAGTTGCGGGTTCACCTAGTTTCAACATATGTATACTCCACATTGATCCCTAAACTGAATCACACTTGTCGAACGACACACAGTAACTGCGTTTCTTCTCAACGAGTCTGGGCGCCGATCGCCTCGACTACATGACGTGAATGCATGGACGGATATTTTTCTGGCGAAACGTCATCAGTCTCACGTTTTACTCTTCTATGCCGTATACCCGTATGAGACAAAATATGATGTTTCATCTAGAAATTACAGAAATTCCACGCATCCACATCGTATGAATCGAGAATCTCCTAGCATCCTATGAAATTGTACGGCACGCTGTCGGATTGGCACGACACGGCACCGAT
Source organism: Miltochrista miniata (assembly GCA_933228765.1). NCBI lineage: Eukaryota > Metazoa > Arthropoda > Insecta > Lepidoptera > Erebidae > Miltochrista > Miltochrista miniata. Next base: position 36,916,528 of record OW121756.1, on the reverse strand, counting down.
ATCCTTTGTAAACAGTGTTAATCTTATTTGCATATTGTATCATTGCAGAGCGGGCGGCGGCGCGACGAGCGGCGAAGGCAGACGGACGACGAGAGCTCCGTGCTCGACAGCCAGGACGTGTCCAGTGCCGACAGAGGTACCCCCCCCCCCCCACACTTGTATATCCCCCCCCCAGGCCCCCCACTTGCTCTCGACTGCCATCGTAACCATGTTTTGTAACCGGTTACCAATGAACAAATTGTCATCTGTTTCATAACGCCAAGGAACAAAGAGAGTTTCACAACGAGTAAGAACTAAACATGTTCCTGTTTATTATTTATTATTATTTACAGTGGAAAAAAGATTTCGGTTCCTTGGTCGATTATTAATTTCTTTTACGATCGATGAAACTATTATTTTGACCATCTTCTTGTTGTTTAACAACATAATACCATCTTGATTTAATATGACCGCATTCCTTAGATCATCTAACCACAGGATGCGCCTTACTTAAGCATTGTTTTCTGCCATTGCACATGACCATTTGATCTTTTGGCTTTATAAAAAGCCTGTACATCAGTACATCATTTTATATGATTAAACTAGTACATTACATTGTAGTTGACTGTACAATAACAATTAACACACAACAGCCATTACGCGTTTGTCGATTAATACATTTTTAAACGCAATGAAATTTTATATGTCTTTGTGTTTCCCCCTTCACTTGTATGAAAACTGGCAGAATATTTTTGTATGCGGTGGTTGGCAAAGGCTAGTCCCGTGTTATATAGTCTAAGCCGCATTCATATAAATTAAATATGATCAAATTTATATAAATTCGGTCATAATAAATAAAGATTACAATTTCTTCTTAGATTATTGGTTACGTAACACGGTTACGATGGCGGTCGAAATGCCCTACTAAGGAGTGACTAACCCAATTCGTATGTAGTCCTATTCGCCATTGGTTTATTTTGCGTTTAGTACAATTCGCAGTTGGATTAATCCACTTCGCTATTGGAGCAATTTCCAACTAGCATTCGCGTTTATTCCAAATTGCTTTTTGTTAAAATTCTCAGTCAGCCCATAATTGATAGGTCGCTTTTGTAATTTGCCAACCGTGAATTGGCCATTGAACCATTGGACTGGACATGATTTGGTCAATCACCAATCGCGCCTAAAAGCGTTCCTTATTTCTCCCAGACATCTATGGAACAGGGTGGGCTAGCTAAATACGCTTAAAAAATTAGTAATTTTTTAAACGGGATATTATGCAAAATTTTACTAGTCATAAATTTGTATATTTGTTTTATCAAAATTGTTTCAACAAAATATTGATAGGTAAATAGTTTGTATATATTTCTGTTCTGGGAATTGATATTATAATGATATTATGTACGGTCAGTTCGGTCGCAAAATGCACCTTCCGCAAAATTTACCCTATTCACAAAACATATTCTCAAAATGCACCTCACGATGAACCTATCCTCATCTTCTCATTTTATTTATGCAGCTTTCTCCGATGCTGGAAATGTGATTTGTATGCATTATGAGAACGGGGCATTTTCAGAATGAAATGTTCTAGCAATGTACATTTTGAGAAATGTTTTATGTATGGGATGCGAAAGGTACATTCTGGGACTCGAACGTTGCAGTTATAGGATTTATAGATGTCTGGAGCTGTGAAATATAAATAATTCTATGTGTATATAATAGTTATTACACTACACGATAATGTCGTAAGAAAAGAGGACGGCGTCCCCTTCTCCTGTGAGCTCCAGAAGCCTCGCCTTCTGTGCATTATCCGATTATCGTGAAGTGTAATAAGTTTAAATTGTATGGTGGAATTGATATTTGTTTGTGGTTTCATTACATACATATAACATATGATTTCTATATTTTAGAAATTATATGAAATGGTAGTGTCTGAAAGGATCTGTATTCAGTATTTATGAATAATGCTGAAGTAGTTCAGTTTTCCAATGAAGGCAATCTAGGTCAGTCGAAGTTGAAGATATTGATTTATTTTTATCTGAAACACGAAAAACGATAAGCAAATTGAATTCCTATTACGTAGCTATTTTCAACTGATAGACGGATGACTAATGCATTTGTAAATGACACAACATTGTGCTTGTGTTCTGTGTGATACTGCATGCGTAGCTAGATTATACAACAATAGTATGAGTTTAATTCGATAATGACTTACTTCAAAAAGTCGTGTCTCATTGAGGGCCGACATACGGGATAAGACCCATTTGTATTTGTCCCGAGACATCCTTCCGAGGGCTCACCCGGGGCTCCCAACCACAAGCTGTTGGGCCTTACGTGAGGTTTTTTAGCCGTTGAAGAGTCCGGCATAACATCCTCTGAGGATTTTCCCTCGCGTAAAAAAAAAAGGCCCATTTGTATCATCTTCAACCTAGTTATTGGGTCGCAAGTCCCAGACGCCGCCGTCGGGGTGTTCCCCCCGCCCCCTGTGCCACGCTATGGACCCGGCGCCCGCAAGGAGTATCCATGGAATGCTAAGAATAAGTTCTCTTTACTAACTGACCCACACAAATTCGTTTGCGCCAATGCCTATGTCCTAAGTCTTAACAAATCCAGCGATATGAAAAAAAAAACAGCCAAGTGCAAGTCGGGTTCCTTACCAAAAACGATGAAAACTCAAGTTTGTGGTTTCATAGCCCCCCCTTAACCCCCTTTTTTCCTGATTTTAGTATTTGTTATAGCTGCAACGGACGGACAGCGAAGTCTGGGTCCGGTTTTTATCGTTAGGGTACGGAACCCTTTAAAAATTGATTAAAGTTGTTTGTTGAGCCCACCGCGTACAGACATTGTGACAGGGGAATTCTCAATACTATTCTGGACTATGAGCGTTCCTCTCAATTCTCAAAATGTCGTCATGGCTTTTCATCAGGTGAGGGCGACATATTGATGCGCAATTAAATATATACTTAAATAAGAAACTAGTACATTGCATCCCAACTGCCTATATTAAACTCGTTGCGGCCTTGACCACCGTTTGCGGCGTAGATTGTCCCATTCAGATAAATTCATATTAGGAAAAGGTCCCTTTAGTATATTATTTCTTCACAAAAAGTCCCATTAGTATATTGTTTCTTCATAAAACGTCCCATGAGTATATTGTTTTTTTTTTCACAAAACGTCCCATATGCTCGATCAAAGCGTCTTTTTCGCAAAACGTCCCAAGTTCTATTGGGACGTATTGCGAATAGGATGTTTGCACATTGGGCATTACGTGACTTAAAGCTTTGGAGGACAAAATTAACTGTATCTATTCTAGAGTACAGAATGTATTGTGATGCTAAAGGTCGATATTACTGCTCGGCCCATTTCTTCTGCAAAAGAATGACCACAACATTTCTAGTTGTAAAGCGTTGCTTTAGATTTTCTATACCAATCAGTTTTATTTTGCTCATACTATTTTTGTATCCTTGAGTTAGACATCCGTCTATCGGTTATTTTACGTAGTTTTTAAGGCATCTACATTACAAAAAATCTGAAAATATTACTGAATGTGCTAGTTAAAATGTAGTTAGTAGTGTTTCTTTGATTGTTGAATTTATTTATGCATTATAATGTTTATTATGTTTATTTTTCTGCACCCCGTTTTACATTTTAATTAGTACATAACTTGTAGAAGGATGAATGGGAATTTTATTTTCTTGACATGTTAGATGCGTGGGGTGAATAGTTGTTTGCTATATACGGGCCCTTTTCTTGCTTACTTTTTCTATTCTACAGTTTCGTGTAGTTAGTAACTCGTGGTGACGGTTAACCAAAGGTCCTGTCGAATTGGGTGATTACAGACTAAGGGTTGAATTAATTTCGCTTTCGCTAAATTGACTAGCTCTAGCCACTTTTGCGGAATCGGTACATTTATTTTGAATACATTTTCACCCTTACCCCCAGTTTCCGAAAGCCTGATCAACGCTAAAATTACCTAATCGGCTGTTAAAGGCGGATCCCCACCAGACGGTCCACAATGAAGATTTGATGTGGACGTGCCTCGCGCAATCCAAACTGGACATGTGACTCCATAGCGACCGAAAGTTCAACTGTACTATACTTAGGCGGATCAGTGTGGATCGGTTGGAGCGTGTCGGTGCAACGCGGCGGGATCGCAAGAAAAGTTTTGTTCGTCAGGCTACATGATCCATGCCTCATGCTCCCGGATCGTGGATCGCAGGAATTGGCGATCCATTTTGGATCGTCTGATGGGGATCCGCCCTTAACAGCCGATTAGTTAATTTTAGCGTTGATCAGCCTTTCGGAAACTGGGGGTTAGTCTCGTCTTACCTCATTCGACGTTAGTGCATAATCGTGGTTACTTCGTAGACATAGTTTAGTTGCCTACTTCTGGGTTCTAGTTTCTATACGATCTTTTAAGTAAATATGTCTTGCTCTTCACTTTTAAATATAAATATGATCCTATTTTCCTGTGACAGTTCTAGTTCGCCTATTTGAGCTTCTTTTATTTATATTATCCTACGAATGTTTTCGGTGACTTTATGTATCAACCTTTCTGTAACTTACCCTTGAAAGGCGTAGGTTTATTTTTTTACCACATCGTGTCCATCCTTATCTTCAGGGTGAAATCTCGAGTGCTCTGTTGACGAATTATGTTTTTCAACTCTTTGCTCCTATCCTACGAGACGGGCTTCTAGCAAACAGGGCGCCCAACAGTGCACCCGATTCGGCAGACTTATCGATAGGCAAGTAGAACGCTAGGATTACCAGGAAGACCCATCGTCCTATTCGTCCTTCTCTCCTATGGACACACGCATCGCCTCATCCTAGTTAGATGTGTCACAGTCAGGGGGTGGGGTAGGTAGCAGCGCGGCGAGTGACATGCGCATCCGTTTGGTTCAGAGGCGGGCGCGATAGCAAACGACTAGTCTCCCCCGCCCGCGCCCGCGCCGGCGGCGCACTTAGGCCTTGGCATTGTGTTCAGAGTCCGCCACGTCCGACGAGCGCGCCCCGCCCGCGTCCGCCGCGCGCCGTCGCCGCCGCCGCCGCACAGGTACTCGCGACACCACCATCACCACCACCATACCACTCGTACACACATAGGTACATAATACATGTATGGCATTTGCAATAAAACTCTTGTTACAATACTGTTTACATCATATTTTTATTTCACATTGTACATAATATATTTTGATAGTCATTTAGTAGCGGGAAAACCATTTTGATCGACGTAATACACTCGTCATCGTAATTATAATCGTTTCACATTACTTAATTTTGGTAATTGGGCCGGTTTACTCGGGGCCGCTGCAATGTTCGATTATCACCGTCACGCTCGCAGACTACCAAAACTAACTCGACAGCATTTCCCCGATCCTCGGAGGCCCACGAATCACCGGTACCGCTCACCCCCATCGATTTCAACTCGAGGCTCACCTAACTGTAGATATATTTGTATGTAATTCAGTTTCATGCGTAGTATATTTGTCTCGGCGCTAGATTGCACGCTCGTAGAACGCTAACGCCCGGGCCGGGTCGGCGACCCGCGGCGGGGGAGGTAGTGCACGAGGTAACATTTTCAGATTTGGTGCGCCCTCTGCGGGAGACTAACGCGTATGTGTTTCAGGAGGCGGGTGGAAGAACGGAGTTGCGCCGGTCGCCGCGGCCGCGAGCGCGGGCGCCAGTGCGGGCACGGGGACGGGGACAGCCGCCGTGACGGGCGCGGCGAGCGCGGGCGCGGTGACGGCGGGCGTGGGCGTGGGCGCGGGCGTGGGGACGGGCGCGGGTGTGGGCGCGGGCGCGGGCGAGGGTGCGCGCGGCGGCAAGCGGCGCTCGCCGGCGGGCGCGCGCAAGGCGCCGCTGCTGAACGGCACGGCCTGAGCGCCCTCCCGCCGCCCGCCGCCCGCCGCCCGCCGCCCGCCGCCCCGCGCGGCCCGACGTGACGTGTCGCGGCCGAGGCGCCGCCGCCGCGCCCCGCCGCCGCCCACTTACCTACGTATTATGCTTTTGTAAGAGATTCGTGATTTGTATTCCTGATTACTCGATATATGAAAATTAAACTCGTGTGCGTCGCTCCCCGGACGATTCGCCGGCGCTCGTGCGCTCGTGCGCGCCGTGTGCTCGTGTGGTTTCCTGCAGAGAACGATTCTGTACATATTTTCGGACGTGTTCGGTTGAGCGAGCGATCTCGCCGGGAGGGAGGGACCGGGACTTGATGTTTTTCTGCGACACTAACGATTTAAATTCTTAAATAATGTAATTGGTGACGTTACTTTCTGACGACGACGCGATTCTCGCTTAGCTTTCGGCTAACCTTTTTTGTGTATTTTAGTAGTGCTCTATTATTTATCTTGTATATGTATATTTTTTCAGTGTAGCGATTACACTGCCATCGCATCGTCGGAAGGTAATTCATTGAAACTCAGTATGACACGTACACTTATATTTAGTAATTATTTACAAATCTAGACTAGTATATCAGTCATTAAACGGTACCGCGATATGCATTATTGCCGGGATATCACTAGGGGTAGTATTTACAAACAGATCGACGAGAACGGAGGTAGACCACACTCGGACTTGGAACTAAAACACATGAAACGACTGTCGTATGTAACATGCGCTTAAACTATGTATCAACAATACGGAACCTTAAAATGTTAAGATTTGTAAAACGATCGTGAACTAGATACTGCCAATACTCGATTGGCCAATTAATGGTTGAGGACTTATTGTGTATAATACAATAACGACAAACGAGGGGATCTTATGAATTTGGGAGGTCAAACGTTGACATTTGTGCTATTGATGTCGCCAAATTCATAGTTTTACATTATTATAAATAAAGTATGTGAAACCATATTAGCCTTTTTATCATCCTGGACATCCTCATTTGAGTCGATTTGTTTTTTTTTTATTGAAAGTTATAATGTTTAACAGTTAAGGTGTTTTTTGTAAACAACAAGATTACATTTAGGCTCGTTTACAGTCTATTTTATTTCCTATTAACTTCATATTGTGTCTTAAGTATTTTATTTAGGCTTGTACAAAAATGATATGTCTATCTGTATCGTTTAGGCTCTTTTTTTACATGCTTATGCATACCGTATTATTACTTAACAAGTTTATACAAAGACAATTTGACGGCGCCAAGCGTTCGTCCGTAAAGCACGATACGAAAAAATGCCGCTGGAACGGTGATTTTCAAGGTGCTAATTACTGCTAGTCTTCCGCGCTGTTGAAATTTTTTATAGGGATGGCCAAATGTTGGAATCTCTTTATATATATTATATTATTTTTACGAGTTTCGACGGCCTTGGACTATGAGGAAATATAACTCTGTCCATTTTAAGACAATCTGATATATGGGAAATTGACGGGGTATACTAAAGTTTGCATGTATCAAAATGCCCGCGGCGGAATATTGGTGCCGTTGAATTGTCTTTGTAAAACTTGCATTGAAGTCAAAACATCGTGTGACTTGACAATATCAACACTGTAAACTTGAAACATTCAGTATTGCCATAACTGTCACTGTGGTATTGACCTGATTGTTTTGGATTACATGCTTGTACTAAATTTTTCTACTACAGCAGTCACAGAATAGTTCAGTTATGTTTTTAGCTCGTATTATTTGTATAGAGGTTAATATGAATTCGTTTGATTCCTTTAAACCAAGTGCTGCTGATATGGAAGGGCCCCGCTGTTTTGTCAGATTTGAATAGTAAAAAAATGTAAAATACCTATGGTTGTTTTTGTTGTACCCGCCCACAAATTTAAACCCCTCACTCAAAATGCACCCCATGCACAAAATAAGTCCAGGTTTATCTAAACTTCGCCCCAAATGTTTTGTTCGCAGAACGTCCCATTATCATGATTGGGACAAAACATTTCAAGAGTCCTATTTACAAAACGTCCCAAACGTAGTTTTGGGACGCTTTGTGAAAAGGACTCGTATGAAAGTCCTATTCACAAAACGTCCCATTCCCATAATTTTATTTGCATACCTCTGATAATAAAATTAAATATTTTTATTATTCATAGCACAAAATCTTCAATTATGTTAATGCACATTTGCGATTTATGCTGTACTTTTTGCAAATGGAACTGGCAAATGGGTCATATCCAAGATCTAAAACCGACAAAACAAATGAAGATTTATATGAAGACTGACAAAATAAATGAAGATCCATAAAACAAACGAAGATCTGTATAACAAATAAAGATCGACAAAACAAATGAATATCAATAAAACAACTGAAGATCGACAAAAACAAATGAAGGTCTAATCAACTGAATAATGAATATGTGAATCGACATGAATAGGTTTAACCCCTCGTATGTGGAAGGGGCAACAAACTTGTACCCGTCGTCTGTGGCAAGTTACACAGGCCGCTGGGAGCGCGCGACTGCTCTTCGAATTTCTCAAAATTCAAGGAAAATTTATATGAATCATAATATGAACAATGACTGTTTTAGGAAGATAAATAAGTGAATAATGTTATTCATGAACATTTATTTATAAAATCATGTTTTTTATAATATTACCGAACATTACCTGTTGCAAAACATGAACGATTTTGTCAATAAATTAGTTCACAGAATTTGGTTATTTTTATTTTTACACATTCCTAGATAATTTTCCAATCAATTGATAAGTAAACTCTCTGGATTCCAACAATAAATCACTCCTAAAAACAGATTTCAAATATTGCAAATCGGCGTTTGTCGAATTGTTAGACTGATATATATTTTTTTTTAACGATGGCACTACTGAATGGTAAAATTGATGATCATATATACAATATCAAGCAATAAAAGAACCTATTTTCAAGAGCATTAGCGTTTTATTTGCGTAAATTTAGAGCCGGTATTCTTGGGACGGATACGGGACAACACAAATGGTGGGGTATGGACGGATACGGCACAAAACGGTTGAGAGGTTAATGCATTTATGTTCATATACAGATTACGCCTTATCTGGCAGACCTTCAAACAAATGGAGATCCGTAATAAGCAAAGTGTTCACCCATCGAAGTTTTTCAATGCAGAAAGATGCAAAGTCATTTTTAGTTTTTCAATGGAGACATTGGGGTTGCTACGTCGTTTTTATCCCTTCAGAGCATAATGACCAAATAGCAAAATGAGCACTACAATCAAAATGATTATTGCGGTAGTTTATTGCCGATGGTACAATACAATATCTAGCAGCAGCTTGGCTCAACGAAACTTCACGAATGTAAATTTACAACTGTTAATACATGGCCATAATACAAGTCTTTCTGGCCTTTGTCTAGTTTGCTATAAAATGTGTAAGGTCCGCAATAACCTGCCCAGAAGAGGCGTTTTATGCGCGTCCATTTTTGCTTTTGAACGCAATTTGTGACTTTAGCCCCATGCAGATTCACGGCGAGACGTCTCGCCGAGAACAGACGAGAACGTCTCGTGAGACGCTATCTCGCTCTCGCGAGACGGGTGAGCAACGGATTACATTCTCCGTGCTCCGGTGTTCACGGGGGTTCTCGCCGTGAATCTGTATGAGGCATAAAATCGTGTGCGTTCGCGCAGCGGAATGTTGTTGAATTTAAAGATTTTAATTATGCAGATATTTAGTGTATGACGTCGTGTAATTGTGTATGGTAAAAGAAAATTTGTGTATGCAGCCATTGTGGAGAAATTCGCTAAAAACTGATTCCGCTGGGCGAACGTTGTCCTGGCGGCACTTTTTTTAAATCCATGCACTTAGAAGAAAAAAAATGGGTCCAACAATTAGTGTGTATTTGTGTGTAATTGTGTATGTATGAATAAAATTAGTGTATGCATTGACTTCGGAGAAATTCAAGTTTCCGCTACGCGAACGTTTGGCCATTAGCTAGTTTTCATATAAAGCGCTTATATAGAGAGCTGTAGATTTTTACATGCGTTGTTTTGAATTTGTTTATATTTGTTTAAAAAACCGATTTAGAAAAAAACCTAGGGCTTAAAAGATAAAAATATAAACGTAAAATACGCTAGTTAGATCGTAGTTCGTAAAGTATGCACTTTGGGGTCTAGATTTTCACGTTTATACAAACCTTGTAAGTGCCTGCAACATGTTGCCAAGTATCAATGAAGTTCCGTTAGTAATTAAAGGATTATAGGACAATTTACCTTGAATAGATCACTTTTACAAAGCAGTCAAATATCACGACGTTCTAAAGGAATTGCATAGTAAAATGTATTCCAATAAATAGTTTATTAATTCAACTACTCACATGCAAAATTTCATCTCATTAAATTCAGTAATTAAAGAGAAACAATTAAAATACTGACTAAGCATCGAAAGCCTACATAACCCGACCAAGTTCGAACGGCTACAAAAAAGCGGCCGTGCCATATATCTTAGAAACGTTCTTAACCTTTCAGTATAGTATTTATTAATATGGTACAGTTGCGTACACAAGCGTTAGGCAAAAATGAAACAATTGCATTTCGTGAACGAAAAATATTTTTTTTAATAATAACGCCACTATCTACGATAAAAATAAATCTTCTGTTAACAAGTACTTCTCTAATTAAACATCTGTGTACAAAAATATTTATAATTACATATAATAATTATGTATTTATTATTTATTTCTCGCCACCTGTAACGTAGAAACCCAAAAATGGCAAAATGTGGGTGACACAGAAATGTCACACCTCTGCCTACCCCTTCTAGGCCAACAGCCGTGAGCATATGAATGAATTCAATGAATGAAAATACAGCTCTAAGCGACTAACATGAAAATCCTTGGGGGCGCGCCCCAGTAACGGCAGAACTTGGCATACAACTCATGTGCGCGCACAGGCGCGTGTATTTCGAGCGTATCAGGAGCGCAGCTGAGGTGCTTGTCATGACTAGTCCCTTGTTCATAAAAACTTAACGTTAACAAACGCTTGCTAAACATACTGTCATTGGTTAGAGACAGCAATAGACTTAAAATGTGTTATAACTAAAATAGGTTTAATAAACGATTATGAATATGAGGGTAAGGATATTAAGTATTTCGAGCTTCAATAAAAATTTAAATCACTGATCAAATAACTAGACTATTCAGATGTTCAGATTTGAGAGTCTGCCTAATATACCTAAAAATCACCATTTATAATGTGCTTATAAACTAAAACATTGGTATAAAAAAACGGCCAAGTGCGAGTCGGACTCGCCCATGAAGGGTTCCGTAGCAGCAAGTAACATAATATATCTAAAAGTTCTTGTAGTTCGTTGTAACTTTGATTGATGTTTTAACACGTTCACAGTGGTAGTGATTGTTCTAGGCGAAAATTGCGGTTTATGACGTATTAAAAAAAACTACCAACTCGATCTCGTTCGAACCAATTTTCGTTGGTAGTTTTTATAGACATGTACATTATATATTTTTTTTAGATTTATCATTTTCTTAGTTTAGAAGTTAGAGGGGGGGGGGGGGGACACATTTTTCCACTTTGGAAGTGTCTCTTGCGTAAACTATTCACTTTAGAAAAGAACCTCAATAGCATTTTTAAAGACCTATCTATAGATACACCACACGTATAGGTTTGATGAAAAAAAAATTTTTGAGTTTCAGTTCTAAGTATGGGGACCCTCAAAATTTATCGCTTTTTTTTCTATTTGTATGTAAAATCTTAATACGGTTCACAGAATACATCTACTTACCAAGTTTTAATATCATAGGCCTTATAGTTTCAGAGAAAAGTGGCTGTGACATACTGGCGGACAAACAGACAGACAGACAGACAGACATGACGAATCTATAAGGGTTCCGTTTTTGCCATTTGGCTACGGAATCCTAAAAAGGTATTTTCAAGCAAAATATTAAATATTCTTTAATTAGCAGCCAATAAATTATATCAAAACAACAATTGTGTTATCACCTGTACCAATTCAAAACCGGTATTAGACTGTAAATTTTAGAATGTTACCTAAATATATTGCGCGGCCGTTTTTTGTGGCCATCCGAACTTGGTCGGGTTATGTAGGCTTTCGATGCTTAGTCAGTATTTTAATTGTTTCTCTTTAATTACTGAATTTAATGAGATGAAATTTTGCATGTGAGTAGTTGAATTAATAAACTATTTATTGGAATACATTTCACTATGCAATTCTTTTAGAACGTCGTGATATTTGACTGCTTTGTAAACAGTGATCTATTCAAGGTAAATTGTCCTATAACCCTTTAATTACTAACGGAACTTCATTGATACTTGGCAACATGTTGCAGGCACTTACAAGGTTTGTATAAACGTGAAAATCTAGACCCCAAAGTGCATACTTTACGAACTACGATCTAACTAGCGTATTTTACGTTTATATTTTTATCTTTTAAGCCCTAGGTTTTTTTCTAAATCGGTTTTTTAAACAAATATAAACAAATTCCAAACAACGTATGTAAAAATCTACAGCTCTCTATATAAGCGCTTTATATGAAAACTAGCTAATGGCCAAACGTTCGCGTAGCGGAAACTTGAATTTCTCCGAAGTCAATGCATACACTAATTTTATTCATACATGCACAATTACACACAAATACACACTAATTGTTGGACCCATTTTTTTTCTTCTAAGTGCATGGATTTAAAAAAAGTGCCGCCAGGACAACGTTCGCCCAGCGGAATCAGTTTTTAGCGAATTTCTCCACAATGGCTGCATACACAAATTTTCTTTTACCATACACAATTACACGACGTCATACACTAAATATCTGCATAATTAAAATCTTTAAATTCAACAACATTCCGCTGCGCGAACGCACACATAAAATCTCGGTGTAGAAGAGAAGAATAGTAATAATGAATACGCGCGCGTAAAACGCTGTTTCTGAACAGGGGTTTTAAACACTGCTGACTGCTGCATATTGCATCACAACAGATTTCTTCCTGCCCTGTGGTAATTATTGACCAGAAGATGCGTCCTTTTGCGATGAAGATGCGTCGTTGACATTTCGTTGGGGTAAAAATTTAAAATTACAGTCCAGAAATAGAAGGAGAACGTTCATACAAAAGTGCCCAACTTGGTGGGCTTTTCCCCGGCAATAATGAGGTGATGGCATTAGAGAAGTCGATGCTTGTCTTCGTGGCAGGTCTCGAGGTCGCTGTCGTCTGATTCAGAGTGTGAGCAGTATGAAGAGTCGCTCCAGTGCTGGAACTCTTCCTTGTGATGTTCCAGCGCCATTAGGGAAGGGAAGAGGCTGTCGCATGCGCTGCATCTGTAAATTAATGTCGAGTATGTTATAGTAGGGGAGCCCAAGAAGGGATTTCGGGATTTACTAAAGCGCGACAGATTAATACTGGTTGAATTTATAGTCGTTTTGGAACGGAAAGGTTTAGGCCCAGTTTCGATAACAGAACCGATCGGCACTGTCAATTTGAAAATCAACAATAAAAAATTACGAAAATGTCAAAATCTACATCGTTTGCCAAAATCAAAACGAGAACACCTGGTTATTCCTTTAAATTTCACGAAATACGTTTACTACGATTTTCTACTACAATTTTTCATTCAATGTCTAACGTTCCAATCAGTGAGAAGAGTCACCGCGCCGGGAAAATTCGACCAATCACAACGCATGAACGCATCGGTCCACGTGGACTCGTTGCCAAGTAACGTCGGTAGGTACTCGACTAGTTACGTCTTGTAGGTAGGTACCTAAATACGCTCGGCCGACCGCGCCGCCGACCGGCGACCGCGGCGCGCAGTTCGACTATAACTCGCGCGCAGTATTGTCGTCGCGATCGACTTTTATTTGTGGTCGGAAATAAAACGATTAGTTTACACTCGAGAGTACGAATCTCGTGATGAATTACGCAGTGCGATAGTGGACGCCTTTGAAATAGTGAAAAGTGACAGAGACACATTGAATAAACTAAAAGACAATAGCCTAAAACGTGCCCGTTTGTGTATCGAACGTTCTGGACTCCATTTTGAGCAGTTGCTAAGGTACAGGGAAGTGTAAATAAACTGTGAATAGGTAGGTCTAGGTATTTAAGTTGATTATTTTGTAAATAGCTCCAATTTTTTAAATACGCCGGAAATACTCCCTATTTGTTCGTGTTTATTTTCATTGTTATTACATAAACCTTATTAATTCACCGTAAAATAGAACAATATTAAAGTATTTCCGACGGTCCTAAGCCCGCGTAAAGTATGAAGGAGAAATTGGAGTCCTTTATTATTATCTAAGTACCTATTATTATCGAAACGATGCATTCGGCCAATGAACTGATCACATGGAGACACGCGCCGCGGCGTTAGGTACCTATGGGTTTCGGAGTTTCATTCATTGAAAAGTTCAATGAATAATCGAAGCGCTACTAATGTTTCAACTCGAACGAGTGATAAAGATTACATAGAAGTCATTTTTTTATTATAACCTGCACAGCTGTTTTGACACTCCGAAATGGTTCCATTATTGATTCCGAGTAACCCCCTCTCGGGTCCAGAACGAGTATAAATTCAACCAGTATACACGGGGATACCTTGTACCCGGTTAAGTACCTCCACAAAACATGAGGCCCATATACAGGGTGAATTTTTGAAAAGGGCTTGGATGGCCAAATCCGAAACTATAAGGAATATCTAAAAATGCTCAAAGGAGTCACGAGCCCGATTTTGATAAAACTTAAAACCTCATCATTAGATTTTTGAAAAACCAATAATCTTAGCCGGGAATCGAACCCATTGATTTTGAAAAAAATTATACACCCTTTATTATTACACCATACGATAGTGTCGCTGATAAGGATCAAATTCTGCGAAGTAATGATATACGGCAAATTTAAGGAAAGTTTGGAATTTTAATAGAATTCATATTTCATGTACCTAAATTTTGTATCATAATTTGTTTCGTTTGAAATCCCAGAATAGATCGTAACTATTCCGTGTTCTCAATCATGCTCAGAATGATTCTTTGGAGAATATTATAAACGGAATCAATAATATTGAATGCAGTACGATCCCTGAGGTCTAAATTTTGAACAATTATTCAGTTAACGTAAGAAAAATAAATTGTATTTTGTTTAAGATGAGCACTTTCCTTTAGTTTGCCGTATGTCATTACTTCCCAGAATAAGATCCTTAATAGCAACACTATCGTATGGTGTAATAATAAGGGTGCGTTTTTTTTTTCAAAATCAATGGGTTCGATTCCCTGCTGGGATTATTGGTTTTTTAAAAATCTAACGATGAGGTTTTAAGTTTCATCAAAATCGGGCTCGTGACTCCTTTGAGCATTTTTCGCTATTCCTTATAGTTTCGGATATGGCCATCCAATCCCTTTTGAAAAATTCACCCTGTATAAGGCCGCCCGTGAAGGATACAGGATCAGATTAGTAAAAAAAAATTGACCATGAGAAATTCTCGAGAGCGTCAGATTAAGGTAGGGTGAGTTAATTACATCCTAAAAAGTGTATATTCCACTAATCTGACAATTTGAGAGTGACGTAAAAAAAGGGGAGGGCAGCAAAGTTGTAAAAAAAAACGTCATCTCGACATTCTCGAGCGTAGCTAAATTTTTTTTTATTTTGAAGGAAATAATTCAAGAATAATGAAAAATATATAAAAAAAAGGTAGACCAACAACCAATAGGTAACGTCAAGAAAGCATGGATATACGACAACTATTTAACATCACGTCTAAACTGGCCGTTTCTTGAGTACGATATGAGCCAAAACCTTCTGAGAAAATTGGATGCGAATGTTACGAAGACGTTGAAGTCGTGGCTAGGGCTAGCTCAATCGGCCGACCCGTCGGCATTATACAGAGCCTCTAATAACTTCGGAATGACGTTTAAGAAGCCGTCGGAACTCTATAAACATCTAAGAGTTACTAAAATGCACGTCTTGGCAAAATCAAGAGACAAAATCGTTCAAACTCTTCCAAAGGATAAAAATATAGCAGAACTTGAGTCACGCCTCCAATTCCACAAGAAATTCATGGTGGGTTCGCAGACTGGTCGAGCGGGGTTGGGTAGTATCCGGATACAAACAGATAAAGACATTACAAAATCTTTTCTGGAGCAGGATGAGAGCGATGCCTATAAGGTGCACGCGATGAACCTGGAGATGCAGAATGAATGGCTTACTCTGGGCGAATTTTGTATTCCCATGGCCTTGCAGTGGCGTACCTTATTGTACGACTGGTCGCCGGCTTTGCTTAAGTTCTACCTGAACGCGTTTCAATTGACCCTCCCCGACCAAAGTAATCTGGTCAGGGGGGGGGAAAGCCACAGATAAAACATGTAATGCATGTGGAGAAGCGATTGGAACTGCTAGGCACCTGCTGGTAGGTTGTAGGACGTTACTAGACCGGGGTCATTACTCACGCCGACACGATAGGGTATTGGAAATCATACGTGAGGCTGTCAGTTTGGCGGTAGCGAGAGCGAAAAAGGGATTAACCACAAACAAAAGAAATGACATTGCGTTTGTAAAGGAAGGCTGTTCAAAGAAAGTACCTCAAAAGCCATACTCAATTTTGATGGCTGCCGCCGATTGGACTATACTCTCAGACACGTATGAAAAACACTACAAAATCCCGGAGGATGTATGTGCCTCGTCATCTAGACCCGACATATTCCTGTTTTCGAGGATACACAGGCGTGCGGTGCTCGTAGAGCTGACGGTGCCGTGGGAGACCAACATACCGAAGGACCAGGCCATGAAGACAAATAAATACTTTGACTTGACCAATGAGTTAACCAAAAATGGCAATGTGGTTAAACTCTATGCTGTAGAAGTAGGAGCAAGGGGAATTCCAGCTAAATCCCTGTATAATTTATTTAAGGACCTTGGATTGCCAAGAGCTTCAGTAAGCTCTTTACTAAAACGAGTATCCAAAGCGGCATTGATGGGATCTTACCAAATCTGGTTGGGCAGGGGGGGGGAACATTGTTGACGGTGGAAGGTGATCGTTTATGCGCATAGTAAGGTGGCCACCCTAAACCTACTCGAATGGGTCGCAAGTCCCAGACGCCGTCGGGGTGTTCCCCCCTGTGCCACGCTATGGACCCGGCGCCCGCACGGAGAATCCATGGAATGCTAAGAATACGGTCTCTGACGATTTCCGCAAGCCGAAATAACAAAAATTCGTCGATAAAGTTACACTACAGGTGACCAGTAAAAAAAAAAAAAAAAAGTAATAAAGTTAAAATAAATAATAAATAAATATACTATTAAATGGCGGTTACAATAAGGTGAAGAATTTCAACTTGTATCAGTACGGCTCCCGTAGCTCAATTGGTTAGAGCATTGCCCTGGATTAGGCAAAGGTTGCGGGTTCAAGTCCCGTCTGGGCCAAGTTGTCTTTTTTCACTTTATAATAAAATATTATAATAAATAAAGTTAAAAAAATAATAAATAAAGTGAATAAATAATAAAGTTAATAAAGTTACCTAACCTATAGGTGACCAATTGCCGAAAGCGTACGAAGATGTAGTCATAACACCTGATATTCTTGAAGATACTCCAGAACGACGTGTCTTCGCCGAGGACTATCGGCCTCCATGACCGGGGGTCTGAGGACGGTGAGAGGGCCGCTCACCGTCCTTACAGAAGCAGGCCCATGACGGCAGCGTGACGTGAGCACTCACGCACGCCCCCCCTTAGAAGCGGGGTCACACCCGAAACCCCCCATAGACGCGGGATTGCACCCGAACCACTCCCTGGGCGAGGCCGCATTGGCGGCCGTAGGTCTGTTGGGAGTCACGGGACATCCTTCCTGAGGGCTTACCCGGGGCTCTCAACCATAGGCTGTTGGGCGCTACGTGAGGTTTTTTAGTCGGTAAGAGTCCGGCATAGCATTCTACGAGGATTTTCCCTCACGTTAAAAAAAAAAAAAAAAAAAAAAAAAAGTATTTGTTTTCTTCAATAATTACAAAAACGTGTTGTTCATAAAAAAAATATTGTTAAATATTTTAATAATTTTTGTTACAGATACGCAATCTGAGGATGAAATTGAGCCAGAAGAGGAAGATGATTCTACGGATGAAGATGATGATTAATTAATCAATTAATTATAAAACAAAAAATTAAATTGTTTTAAGCTTTTTTTTAAGTATTTTTTTTATAAATACATGTATTCTACTAAAAAAACATACACTTATTTATTTGCATGCTACTTCCTGAGCTTTTTAAATAATTAAGTTCAATGATTTAAAAAAAATATTTTTTTTTTTTTAAAGTTGTTTTTTTGGAATAGCTTTTAACCGGCTTTATCGATCAACTTCAAAAACTAATCCGCCTTTGAGCTTGAAAAACCACGTCGATCGCCACCAAGCTGGTCAAAAGCGGTCGATTCGTTCGAGAGATATCGTGAACGAAAGAAACCCGAAAAAGTGTTTTTTCGGGATTACTCCGAAATTTGTGGTTCGATCAATTAAAATTGCAAAATTACTTATGAGGATGATAAAACTGCGTTGAAGGCCGCCAACCGCGTGAAAATCGGTTGATCCATTCAAAAGTTATTGCGGTTTGAAAATTCCAAAAATAGTGTTCTATGAAACTTCTATCAGACTTTCGAGCTGAGAGAGCTCAAATGCATAGAAATATTATTTCTTTGAACTCAGCGAGCTCAAAATATCACATAAATTCTATTTTGAGCTCAAAAATGTCATAAGTACAATTTTAAGAGCCCAGGAATGGAATTAGCGGGAAGTTGCAGGGATGGCCTTTAAGGTGAACCGTTTTTCTAATTTTTTTTTGTCAGATCAGGCCAATCCCTCTAGATAATCGTCAGATTATGAGACAGTACGGTTAGAACATAAAGATGAACCATATATATCTTAATCTGACGCGCTTGACTATTTCAAAATGGCGAATTTTTTTTGCACATTATGAAAATGGCCGCGAGTTTGCGTCCCATCGAAATCGTCAGATTAGTGAATGAGAGCTTTTTTTTGGTGCACTTAACACTCCCTTAGAAAATCTGACGCGCTCGATTTTTTTTTTTTCATTTTCAACCCTTAAATACAACCACCCGCATCATGCTAACGATCAGATTAACATACGTACATTATTAAAAATACGTAGGGCATTGATGCTATCAATATCTGACGCGCTCGAGGATGTCCATGCAACAGTTTTTTTTTACATATTTAAAAATCTATAGCCGCTTCCCCCACCGATGTAAAGGTATATAGCATATAACATTTTTTTCTTCATATCATCTAAGCTTTGCATCCCAATAGGTCTCTACGACGCTCGAGTAAATCCCCATTTAGCCTCGTGGGCTCCCCTACTATTAGTATTTACAATTGTATTGAAGACCATAGAGCAACACGACCAACTTGTACTGGATAGTCCACATGGCATAAGACGGCAACTGGTGCCGTCTTATGCCATGTGGACTATCCTTATAAAACATACCCTGAATTTCACATGTTAGATTTTAAATTCAGATTCGGATTTCATATTCCCTTTCTATTATTTTTCTCATGGATTCGAATAAATTGATCAGATTGCAATGGCGCTCCATAAGTGGCGCTCATGTTCGTTTAAGATTTTTTGCAGTTCAAAAATAGTATTTATCATGTGCGCCTTGTTGATAATTTTCTATGTAAGAGGAACATTCAGGTTCCCAAATCAGAATTTCTGAAAACAGACGTTTACAATCTCTTAGTTACGGAAACATAATCACAGGAAATCCTAACAAATGGCGAGAATGTTACATTGGAAATGGGAAGTAGAAGGTATCCTTACGCTATAAATGCGAAAGTTTTGGATATGGATATTTGTTACTCTTTAACTCTCTAACGGCTAAATGGATCTGGCGGATATTTGGTGCAGGGATAAATATTATAGTCTGAAATAACACGACTTCGTAATATTACTTCAAAGGTGGTACCTACTTACCCGAAATGACGTTTCTTCTGTTGGTGATCTCCGAGTTGACGACGCGTTGGAAACGACCTGTCGCATACGTTGCACGTAAGCGCCTCATCTGTAATACAATGAAGGGTTATGGTATAAAATATGATACTGGAGCCTGATGCGTTCTATGGTGAGATTTCTCAAGAGATCAATAAATTCTCATATCAACATGATCCGGCTCGAGGGACCATTAAATGTGTGGAAGTGCCCAAGAATAACTGTAGGTACAACTTTGGACTTGATCAGATGGTATCTACTTGTTTCCTTGTAATGCCTCTGCATTACAAGGAACCAAGGAACAGTAGGTACCATCTGGTCATCTTATTGGGTCTGATGTGTAAATTAAGGTTAATTTTTAGTCCTCACCGATTGATCCTGCGTGTTATCTTGTGTTATTATTGATTTAGAGATCAGTCCGCTTTGAATCGTAGACAGATTGTCGGAATTTTTTACTAATGAAAATTGTGATTGGTCTCACTAGAGAACTCCTTTTAGCACCCTGATTCGCTGTAGATGTTTTTAATCGTGTCGAGTTTGCCTCAGCGGCGCAAATTCAAATCTGAAGGAGTCTTATCAGCCCACATAGACTCGTGAGTCACGTTCATTTCCCAGAAGCCGTTACGGGATTCACTCTCCGAAACTAACGGTGAGATAAGTATGCCGGAATCGAACCAACTCAAGCCACACAGTGCCACATCACACGGTATTGTGTGCAACACATGAAACGCCCCCTCGAAAGGAGTTTCTGTAAATAGGCATAATAGATTGGGTCTGTACATTCTATTTAAGTGAAGTTTTCCCGTGACCCGTACCCGTTTCCCACAGGAATTAGTTTCCGGGATGACACATATTAATTCAACGGTAAAACCTCGCCACGTAGGCAGAGCTTCGGACTAGTCCCTACTAATATTATTAATGCTAAAGTAAATCTGTCTGTTACGCTTTCACGCCTAAACGGCTGAAGCGATTGAGATGACATTTGGCATAGAGATAGTTCGAGGCCTCGGGAAGAGGACATAGGCTACTTTTTAACCGACTTCGCAAAAGGAGTGTTATGATATATACTATAACGACTTCTACGCATCCGAAGCCACGGGGAACAGCTAGTGATAAATAAAAATAAATGATCGTAAAATTTGTAACTTTATTCGAATAAAAATTGTTTAGAAAGAATGTTTGTACAGGCATTTTTGTACAATTTAATGTGGTAATAAAGATTTGAGCAGAATTTATGTAGTCGATAACATATAGGTACATCAATAGGTTAGCCTTAGTCAGATATCTATTTTGCGTGAATACAATTAAAGCATGCTCCACATGTTGACCCATGACCCAACGTCATTCGTCCAGTGTTAAAATCTAGGAAATGGCAATGGCTCCAACGTTGGGACCAACATAGAATTTGTGTCTATGGAGAGGTACTTCCATTTACCCACATGAGTTTGCTAAATAAATAAATGCGAAGGGTGATTCAAGAAAGTACCTAAGCCTGTCTAAGCATTACATAAACAAATTTATAAATTAAGGCAAGAACTAATAAATAACCTTACAAACCATAGTGCATTTCATACATAATTGTATTTGAAACTGTGCAACAACGTAATTACCTAAGTACTTAATACATACTCATTTTAAAAATTATAATTAACAATCCATTCACGCATTTGCACCAAATAGACATAGTAGTTCTCAACCAGTTCATTGGTAGAATCAGGTCACATAACGGTCAGGGTAGGTAAGTGTTACCTAATGCATGCTAATTATCTATAATTACTGCTAATTTCATAAAATCGGAACACAGGGCTGCCAACGTTTGTTTTAAATTAGTGAGACATTATTTTTCCATCGATGATAATTTAAATTCTAGTAATAAAGATAATGGTTTCTTTTAAAAGACATTCATTAAAGACTAATTTAATCAAAGTTATATTAATACTAATTACAGTAGAAAAAGAGTAATCTCACCACTTGGTCCACCAGTCGAACCAAACCAGTGTATGGTTCATAAAACATATTAATGTAATGTGCTTTATTATCAAGTTCAATTACACAGTATAGTTCTTTTTATACCACTAAGGCAGATGGCCCACAAGAAGGACTGGTGGTCACCGCAGCCTATGAAGATCAAACCAGAGGCGCCATTCATAGGTGACCTTAAGAAGGCATTTTTTGCATAATAAAATATGAATATGAGTGGTAACAACCCTAGTTCATCACAGTACAACAACCTCCCCACCTAGTCATTCATAAGATTTAACCTAGTTTTCACTGTTTACACTCCAAATTTCTCAACCTACTGGTATAAAAATAACAATCTTAGTAGAAAATTTTTATAATAGCAGCTGTACAAAACCTACAGTATCTTAAACTGTTAAATCGGTAAAGTGTTTGATACGGATGATTTGAACATGCTGCCGAAGAATCTTGCACCCGTCGATCCTCCTGGAATCGAGCCCATCAGCATCCAGAATAGAGTTATCACTTGTAGTATTGCACACACAACAGTCCAGGGTGTACTCTCCAAGCCGAGTGCACAGTATAATGTTGCAACAAGCGTCAACATGTACAGCGAAGTAGTCAGAGCTCGTTCTTTACTGAACATCGATTTTAAGTGGTTCCATGGTCCGTATAAGAAGCTGAAACTGTTGTACTATGATTAGTAAAATGATAATGCTATAAAGAAACACTATTGGTACTCTAAGTATCTAAGAGGTAAGTTATCTTAGAGGTCAGATTAACTCAAGTGGAGTTCTTGAATATTATCATGTAAGTTTAGTATGGATTCATATCAATTTTAAAGAATGAAAATGATGATAAGTCAGCTACATAAACTGTCTAATGTCATGACTGGCAAGAGTTTGTTTTCTATTCTTACTCTAGGTACAATATAACAATGAGAGTTATTGTCTGCTCAATAGTTAGAACACCCCTACATGTAACATGGTACAATTTGCTTCACTTGGTTGTACAAGCTCTCACACAGATCCCAATCTAAACATCTTCTGATTGCACTTCTAAGCACAGCTCTGTGATGTCACAGACTATTTCAAATAAGAACTATTCAATGTAAAACTTACCTAAAAATGAAGAAAATGCTTCCTAATGTGAACAGTAATGAAAACTTCATAGACTTGAGAACAATTACTGGTAAATATAGGAATGATAGGATAAAGCAGAGGACTCCAAGAAATAGGCAGATGCCAAAACCCATAAACCGCTGTGTTCGACTCTGAAACATATTGAGAGTAAAATTATAGGTGCATAATTGACTAAGTTAAAGTGTATGAGGAGGTCTTGGGAACAGAACAGTAGTTTCAAGGGGAACTAATGTAGCTGATCTGGTGTAATTAACATAGGCAGGAAGTATTCTAGTATCTACTTAAGCCACCGACTTGATATGAGTAGACTGTCTCACAATATCATCTTAAGTAGTTACATGGTCATCATTGGAGCTTTGTAGGCAATCCAACGTCATTGAAGAAGTAGTAAAGCATGTAAATATTATTGTTGCTGTCTTAAAGGTGTCATTATGATGAAATAGATATCCTACATTGTGTCAACATACGTTCAAAAGGACGTGTACTTAAAAATTATGGTGTAAGTGGGGGGTATTGTTTTGTAAGTTGAATAATATAACAAGTTTTGTTGCGTATGACATAGTTAACAAAGACATTTGCGTAATGATTCATAAGAATGATATTCAAAGTATTTAAAACACTCCCACTTACCAATGTAAAATATTCTTTCTGTACATTCTCAAACCACGACGGAGTGGTGCTGCTTGTTGGACTCTCATCATTACTCCTGCTCAGAAAACTTGGAGTCGAAAAAGATGGTAAACTAAAATTATAACTTCGTCGGTTTTCATTCTTGAGCAGATATTGATCCAAATCCGACTTCAAATTCGCCATTGTTGACGAAACCTTTTTGCTTACTATCTACTCGTTTATTTTGTAAAAAGGATATCACAATTTCACTAAAGGACTTTCTGAAAATGACGAATTTTCGTAATCGCAGTAAATACGGCTCGCGCTCGGCCCACTTTTTATGTTGGACAACATACGTCAAAAATATTGCGATGACATTGACACTGACAGCAAGTTTAAATCATAGATTTTTATTTTTTTTCACACTTCTTGGGCGTTTTCGGCTTTAGTAGAGTTTGCCGAACTATCACACCTGCACTTAGACCATATAAGCCTTTGCGAACCACCGCATACAAAAATATTCTGCCAGTTTTCATACAAGTGAAGGGGGAAACACAAAGACATATAAAATTTCATTGCATTTAAAAATGTATTAATCGACAAACGCGTAATGGCTGTTGTGTGTTAATTGTTATTGTACAGTCAACTACAATGTAATGTACTAGTTTAATCATATAAAATGATGTACTGATGTACAGGCTTTTCATAAAGCCAAAAGACCAAATGGTCATGTGCAATGGCAGAAAACAATGCTTAAGTAAGGCGCATCCTGTGGTTAGATGATCTAAGCACCTGCACAATGATATTTAAGTAAAGATATGCTACCTTCATACAAAACAGCATTCAGTTATTGTTGAGTTATAATTTCACGTGCTTACCTATCGGTACCTAATAGATTTCATCTATGAATGCGATAGAGAATACAAAATATTTAAAACAGAGAGGGATAGCTATCTGTGTCGTTTTGCACACAGCAGCCGACCACAACACGACTTGTTTCGCTCGCAGCAATTAGCCGACTAAATGGAATTATAACAATTGTGTGACTTTGTCCGCAACAGTTTTTGAGCGGTAATGCGATATCTACCTCTTTTTTACTTTAACATCATTGCACCTGCACATTTTCAGCGTTCAATTATTGTCTATAGCTCTTATTTTTTGCATGTACTAAAAGCACGAAATGTTGTTTTATAATAATGAACTGCCACAAGCTCACTAACTCAATTTCAATTCTGTATTATAGTTGCGTATTACTTACAGTTAGTTAGGTGCTAACTTCACACGTTTTGATCGAATAGTACTTATCAATGACTTATGTAGGTAGGTATGTACTTATTACAGATTTTTAGTAAAATCCACGTTAAATCACTTTTCGTTAGCCAAAGTGAAAATCAGAATTACGAAAAAAAATTACGAAAGAAATTGGAATTTGGCACCGGGTTTAAAAAATTGGAGGTAGTTTTAGTTATCACCAATTAGGATATAAACTAGATATTCACTAAACGTATGAGGTCGTGACTTCTTTGAAGACAGTTTATTATAAATCTCCTGTCACGATGTTTGTCCACGATGGACTCCTAAACTACTAAACCGATTTTAACCAAATTTGCACACCGTGTGCAGTTTGATCTAACTTGAGAGATAGGATAGTTTTTTTTTTGTGAAAATCCTACATGGCTATGGCCGGGTTAGAAAAAGCTTAGCCACAGCAACGCGTGGCCTGGCCCTCTAGTATTTTTATAAATTTTGTGCTAAGTATTACATTGTAGCACTGTAGTCCACAGAGCCACGCGCGAGTTCGTGTTGCTCTGTTGTAGTCCTACAAAATAGGTAATAAATAATACGTCACAACTCTTAAAACATGTTAAACACCTACCATAATCTGTGTCGTCACTGAAGTCATCGTGTGCATGGCGGCGTACGTTGTTGTTGTACCGGTCATGCGCACAAGGAGGGCACACGCCGCGAGTGTCGCGCTCATCTAAATCGGTGCTACTCGCGTCCGACTCAACTTCTGCCTCTTCGATATGAATATCATCTGTTTGTCTGTTATCAAGCTTCTCATTTGACGATAACTGGTTGTAATTTTTCCGCGGAGGTCTTGAATCTGTGAACAAATAAAAGTCTACGTTAGGTAAGGTAATGTAAATGCATGCTCATTAGTATAATGTGACTCTTATGTTTAAAATGTCCACTTGTTTCAATCAAAATCAATCAAATCAGCCTGTGGCAGTCCACCAGCAGTGGACCTCCCCCAATTTACGCCACAATCCACGGTCCTGTGCTTTCCGTTACACGGTCCCACTGGTTTACATAATTAAAAAGCGGATTTATATTTTGTAGTTGCCGACGTTTTAGGCTAAAAATATTCCTTACACAGTCAGGGCTGTCAATTTATAGCTACCTTTTTTTGACGTAATAACGTCTTATAATTCGATGGAGCCGGCTGCACGCAAGAAAAAACATGACGTATGCGGCGTTACCTCGCTCTGAGGCGTTCCATTTAAGGCGGAGTTGTCACGTTCAACTATCGTCAGTAAACCGACTTTACAGACAACCGATTTTTTTTAAATGCTAACAACATAAAAATCTTACTTTTCTGTCAGCCACAGCCGTTGAAGAGTTTCTTTATTTATTTCTTTGGTTGTAATTACTGATCTCAAGAACGATTACCTAGTTCAAATTGAAAAATTCCTTAATCGACAGTGGGGTATAGGCCAGTATTCGGCTACATAAAATCAGGCTATATCGTGGGTACTACCCGTTAGCTCTAAGTTTGCCGGTCGCTTCCCATACTACGCCTCTACACCGGCTTATACACTACGCCAGCGGCAAACTTAAAGCGAACGGGATGTACAATGTACCTACATCTTTCTATTTTGCTTTTAGAAGTACGAAAACTCTTTATCGAGCATAAAATTTGTAATATCACAGTTATCACTCTGTCGTTTTAAATAACTGGCCGTCACTATGTACACACATAATATAGACTCAACAGATGTAAGGGCAGCCCTAAAAGTATCCACATATATCTTGTTTAAACACTGTTGGTACCATATATCTTGTTTTAACACTGTTGGTACTATGCACCACAAATTAGAGATAGTACGAGTACTATCTAATTTGTGTATGCACTTCAACAAAACAATATTGCACATTTTATAAGTGCATCCTTCATTACAATAAAACCGACCAAGTGCGAGTCGGACTTACGCACGGAGGGTTCTGTACCAAAAAACAACAATAATCTCGTTTGTTGTATGAGAGACCCCCTTAAACTCAATTTTTAAAAAAATATTTTAGAAATATATACAGCTTAATATTCTGTGAGTATTTCAAGCGCCCACTTGTTGCCCTGATCTTATCTATTCTATCTAAGTATACTACATTATAATAAAATGATAGAAAAGTCAAAACTGTACATGGGAAATATTAAAAAAGAAATACTCGCTGGGTGTCCGACATAAGATACCGAAGCCGAAAATATAGTTAGAAAAATTTTTGTCTGTCGGTTTGTCGGAAAAGTATACCCAATAGATTTGATTCAAATTTTGCACAAATATTAACTAGGGTTATTTGAAGACCCAAATAGGCTATATAATATCACGCTACATATCCCAGGGGCTAAGCAGAGAGCAATCAAATTGGCATTATAACATATTTTTCACGCCTACAAAGTCTCGGGCAACAGCTAGTTAAAGTATAAAATACTAACGGACGTCACGCGGTTTCAACCGCGTAGCTTCCGTCGCCGTTGGAATATCGGAGTAAAATATAGCCTATGGTCACCGGGAATAGTGTAGCTTCCCAACAGTGAAAGAATTTTTCACATCGGTTCAGTAGTTTCGAAGCCTATTCGATCCAAACCAACAATCAAATCTTTCCTCTTTATAATATTAGTATAGAAAATCGCCAAAAACTCAAAGACGTATTATAATATAGACACGTCATGTACGAACATCACGGCTTTCAAAAACGGCAAATATTTTATACATTCAAAAAAAGAATTTCTATGATATTATCTATGATAGCATGTATGGAAATTAAGGCAATTGCCTGACTTTTTTGTTGCCATTTTCAGTGCTGATAACGTATCTATAGTTTTCATATATCATTGCAAAAACTCACGTTTGTTGTAGGCGGGCCCCTTTCCCTTGAATTTTTTTTTGTTTTTGTTTTTATATCGGCAACAGAAACACATAATCTGTGAAAATTTCAGCTCTCTAGATATCACCGTGCATGAGATACAGCTTCGTGACGGACGGACAGACAGACGACAGCGAAGTCTCATGAATAGGGTCCCGTTTTTTACCCTTTGTGTACGGAACCCTAAAAAGGTACCTACATAGCAATTGTGGCGTAAATAAATATGAATTAGTGTTAATTGCAGATAACACAAGTAGATAATAATTCGTTTCGCTGACTACTTTGTTATCATTGTTGGATAAAGCTGTATCATTTAGATCAGCGGTCGGCAATCTTTTGGAAAGTCCGTAGCATACCTACTTACAGGATAGGATAAAACTATTTGGAATCTTTCACGAGTACGTGTGGGCTTGCACACTTATATGCTGTAAGTACATCTGAAGGTATGTGAGACGTTCTTCGTCTTCTTGGTTTGTATTTGAGAAGAGGGGCGTCTTATGCACTCATCGTTCGTGTCGTGTACCGTTCATAGTTTTGCTCTACGAAATGTGATAGATCTTTAGCACGATTTATAGCGACTTTTGTGAGAAGTTAGTTGGGCTGCTTATGTAAGACATAGCTACAACTTAACGCGCTCTTAACGTGTAACGCAAAGGGCACCCTGGTACGATTCCAGACGCATTTACAAAGTGACCTAAAAATGCATGAAGGGCTGCCTAAAACCTTGTAGGTACCAACATATACAGGGTGGAATTTAGAGTAAGCTTTACAATGAAAAAAAATGTTTTCTTGGTCATTTTTTAATTTAAGATACTAGGCTGTTTAAAAGAAATTATTCCTTATGCAAGACTCTTTCGGTTGGTATCTTGAAATTTAGGATATTTTTTTTCACATCTCACCAGTTCGAGCTCAAGCAGGTAATTTTCCAAAAATCTTTAAATGCAGTTTTACTTTCTTCTGAAAATAAAGGAATGTTTCCTTCCTTTCAGCAACATTAGCGATCATTAATATAAAGGGTACCTTTTCTCCAACCACGGTCTTTAATTTCCTGTATGAGAGTTGTCAACGATCCCATACTTGCAGGTGGTGTAGAACCTCTTAGTGACAGGAGAGACTTTGCTTCTCTGTGTGTGTTCTACCGCCTGTACTACGGTTTGTGCTCAGATGAATTGTTTGATATGATGCCTACGGCTACATTCTGTCATCGCACCGCTCGCCTTAAACAGGGTGTTCATCCTCACACGTTGCGTCCTGAGCGCTTGAGCACGGTGAGATCTATTAGAGGCTTTCTTCCGCTTACGCTTAGGTTGTGGAATGATCTCCCTGCTTCGGTTTTCCCAGACGCCTACAGTATGGGGTTCTTCAAAAGGGGACTTAGAAGGTTTTTGAAGAGTCGGCAGCGCGATTGTGGCGCCTCAGGTGTTGCAAACGTCCATAGGCTGCGGTGACCACTGGTACATCTGGTGGGGCCGTATGCTTGTCTGCCACTCTAGTGGTATAAAAAAAAAACTGACGAAATTTTACAAACCCTAGTCTATATTTTTTCGTGGGTCTTAACGGGCTCATAATGGAAAAACGGTGAAATCGGTTTATCTTCAAACTAGGATAATCGCCGTCGATCCGACCGGATAGCCACCAAAGCCAAAAAGTCATATCAGTTTGACTCTCTCTTATGATTCCATAAATTAGGTCTTCGGTATAGTAGGTACCTTAAATTGTCACGGGTCGCATCTCGCGGGTTGTCGACCACTGGGTTAGATAAAAAGATGAACACAATATTCGTTTATTTTGATTATTTGTTCACTCTTTGTACCTAGTTCATTTCGGTAGGTGTTAACCACATTTAATATTTGGAGTCATGTTATTTACATAAATACGTACGGTTCTGCTTGCATGATCTTCATGATAATTAATAGGTAAAAAATCATGATAATTATATCTATTATAAGAATTATTTCAAGAGTCGTTAGCCCATCATTATGTTGATCGATTTTCTCATTGTTTCAGGCACTAAAATAGAGAGAAATGAGCAGTCAACCGAACATAGCGGTGGTGGGAGCGGGAGTGGTAGGAATGACGGTGGCTAAGATGGTGCAGGATCGTGTCAACGGCTGTAATGTCACCGTCATCGCTGAAAAATACTACGAGGACACAACCAGTCACATAGCCGCTGGTATGTTCCGCCCAGGAACTACTTTCAAAGGCCCTACGGAACAAATCACGAAGAATTGGATCGACAACTCTTGGAATTACTGGAACGATATATTGAAGACACGCCAAGCTCCACAGCTTGGAGTAATGAGTCTATCAGCGTATATATTTTCCAAGAAAAATGCACACGTTACCAAAAACCACCTCATTGAAGATTTGGTTCCAATTTATAGACCCGTCACTGAAACAGAATTCAAACTGGGTCCCCAGGGTGCAAAATATGGATCGTTTTTCTCGAGTTTAAAAATCGAATGTGGACGTTATTTGCCG
Organism: Miltochrista miniata; assembly: GCA_933228765.1. Classification (NCBI taxonomy): domain Eukaryota; kingdom Metazoa; phylum Arthropoda; class Insecta; order Lepidoptera; family Erebidae; genus Miltochrista; species Miltochrista miniata. Next base: position 36,886,331 of record OW121756.1, on the reverse strand, counting down.
TATACAGCCAACGTGTTTACCAAAAAAGGGGGCAAAATGGTAAATAGTAACATCGAAAGTTTCGCATCCCTAAATAATTTTGGTAAATTTGATTTAGTGTTTAACTGTACTGGGTTAGGCGCGAAATATTTGTGTAACGATCACGATTTAGTACCAATTAGAGGTCAGGTAATAAAGGTGAAAGCGCCGTGGGTTAAAATGTCATTTTATGATGATTACGATACTTACATCATCCCAGGATTTGATGGCATCGTTACTTTGGGTGGCGTGAGGCAATACGACAGCTATAATTTAGATTATTGCAAATACGATGCTGCGTCCATAATGGAGCGGTGTTGTGAGCTGATGCCTAGTTTGAAGACAGCCGAGGTGTTAAGCCATAAAGTTGGTTTGCGACCTCACAGAGCGCCAGTTCGAGTTGAACAAGAAGTTGTGAATGGCATGAAAGTAGTTCATTGCTACGGCCATGGAGGGTACGGAGTGATGACCGCTCCGGGCACTGCACAACATGCTGTGGATTTGGGAGTTGAGTTTCTACGAAGCAATCTGAAGAATAAGCTGTAGATCTAGTCATAACGCTGTAGGAGAAACTGAACTGTACATTTAATTAAATAAATATTTGTGGACTTTCTCACACATCATCTAGTCCAAATTAAGCTTGTGCTATGGTGTCTAGACGACTGATAGACATACTTATATATTTCTTAATACATACCTACATATTATACATAGAAAACACCTGAACTCCAAAACAAACATTTGTGGATTAAAGAAATATTTGGACCGAATCGGGAATCGAAGCCAGAACCTCGGTGGCGCAGTCGGTAGTGTAACCACCGACTGCGCCACCGAGGTAGTCACATTTGCTATGGCTACTATCTATTGTATCTATGTGTATCTATTGTAGTATCTATACCTATTGTATTATCTATTGTAGTACCTATATGTATATCTATCTATACCTACTAATATTATAAAGAGGAAAATTTTATTGTTTGTTTGTTTGCATCAAATAGGCTCCGGAACTACTGGACCAATTTGAAAAATTCTTTCACTGTTAGGAAGGTACACTCTTTGCGGTGAACATAGGCTATATTTTATTCCCGTATTCCCACGGGAACGGGAAGTACGCGGGTGAAACCGCGTGACGTCCGCTAGTTTTCAATAAGATTAGCCATTAGTTATAATTGGCTTGATCGTACGGTGCCATTAATGTAGAAGACTCTATACGCTAAGCTAAAACTCTCTTAGCCATTTTCGAAATATGAAACATAAAAATTAGGGGCTCTGCCTCCCTCTCGAGACGCTCGCGCCGAACATTTTATTACGTGTGGAAATGTTCATAGATGCTATGCTGCAGGTACTCCTTTTTTTCTTTTTAACGTCAGGGAAAATTCTAAAGGATGTTATGCCGGACTCCTACCCACTAAAATACCTCACGTAACGCCCAACAGTCTATGGTTGGGAGCCCCGGGTAAGCCCTCGGGAGGATGTCCCAGGAAAAAACCCCGCGGTGCTCTTAGAACTGCCTATGGGCGGGAGTCCCGGGTGAGCTCTGGGAAGGAGATATTTTGTGTAATAATGTTCCTCTGCGTAGGTACTTTTTAAAAATAATAATTTTAAGGAAGGGTGGCACTCAATGAGAAATGGTTTTGTTGGTAAACGGATTAGTTGATACGTTTTTGTGTATATTTTACGATAGGACATAAGCACAGAGTATATAATATATTCTATAATATTAGTACCTACTCAAGTAAAAAAATAAAGTTAATAGAACTAAAAGAATGTGTATTTATTTGTACAAAACTGAAAATTCAAAACACTTAACAGCAGGCGCTTGATAGTAAGTAATAATAGATAAGAAACGTCTCGACTATCTTGGAAATTAAATAAAAACTGCATGAATCCAGTTCATTCGTTCGAAAGCTGTGATGTCACTAACAGATCAAAGAGCCAGAGGTCAATCTTATCATTGCGTCATACCTACGTTAAAAACCGGCCAAGTGCGAGTTGGACTCGCCCATGAAGGGTTTCGTAGCAGCAAGTAACATAATATAAAATTCTGATTGTTCGTTGTAACTTTGATTGATGTTTTAACACGTTCGCAGTGGTAATGATTTTCTAACCAAAAATTGCGGTTTATGACGTATTTAAAAAAAAAACTACCAACTCTATCTCGTTCAAACCAATTTTCGTTGGTAGTTTTTATGGCAATGTACATCATATAATTATTTTAGATTTATCATTCTCTTTGTTTAGAAGTTAGAGGACACACACACACACACACACACACACACACACACACACACACACACACACACATTTTTTCACTTTGGAAGTGTCTCTTGCGCAAACTATTCATTTTGGAAAAAAATGATGTTAGGAACCTCAATAGCATTTTTAAAGATCTATCTATAGATACCCCACAGGTATGGGTTTGATGAAAAAAAAAAATTGAGTTTCAGTTCTAAGTATGGGGACCCACAAAATTTACTACCTACCTATTTTTCTAGTTTTAGATAAGAATCTTAATGCGGTTCACAGAATACATCTAGTTACTAAGTTTCAATAGCATGGGCCTTATAGTTTCTGAGAAAAATGGCTGTGACACACGGACGGACAGACAGACAGACAGACAGACAGACATGACGAATCTATCGGGTTCCGTTTTTGCCATTTGGCTACGAAACCCTAAAAAGACGTCATGCGTAAAAAAATACAAACGTCACACACAAATTTAAATACTGTGCTTTGCTTAGGTAGGTACCTAAGTACTATACTTGTCTTAAACAACTGGTATGTACTTACTCAAGCTATTTGTATTTTGTTCATCATGATCAAATTTCAATAGATCATAAAAGGGGTGTGTCACAAGCCAATTAGGGTTGTGGAAATGCCCACAAGCGTGGATCCGCGCCTGTTCCATTTCTTTTTTTTAATAAAATAGACTGATGACATAAAGCACAAGGTTGTCTGAATTATTTATTACTAGCTGAAGTCAGCAGTTTAGCACGCATAACATTTTGTTCTCTTCCCGCTTTCCATGGCAGCTTATTCCCGGGATATAAATCCTATGTGTTATTCCAGGTAATAATCTTCAACCGTTAGAGCGTGAAAAAGTAACAAACATCCACACATCTACTCATCCGCACTCACAAACTTTCGCATTTATAACATTCGTACGATATTATGTACATGATGAAACATAGCAATTGTTATTATAGCATCTTTAAACTAGAGAACAAATGCTTAGTAGAGAGTCGTTATAATAAGTGAGCCATAAAACACGACTCTCTGTAGATAATGTACCCACAATTTTATATTATGACACATTACTGAAGCACGTAGGTACCTATCTCGTTCTGAAACTTCAGCGTCATTACGCATAACTCGTGAAGATTCTGTCCTAACGAACCGTCGCCACCACAAATTGCTTTTTGCGGGGAGTAGGGGCAACTTGGACGACATTCCTTAAATATGTATTTAAGAGGGTAAAGTACTCGTCATTACCATCGGTTCAAGTCTATTTCAATTGTTTCTGAACAGAATCGTCATCGTATCAGTCCTGTTGGGAGTCCTGGGACATCCTACCAAGGGCTTACCCGTGGCTCCCAACCATAGGCAGGAGCCCGGTATAGCATCCATGCCGGATTTTCCTACGTCAACTGTCAAATTGTACTGGAGGTTTTATATTGAGTTACGATTACGATTCTGTTGAAATAGGTAGTAGTCTTGGGCCTCAGCGGCCCTGGTATAGACTGGTAAATTTTAAAGTACGAAATAGGTCTGATACTGACCTATTTTATGAATGAACGTATTACAAAAGATTCTTCTGAAAGTTTTACTCCATATACTGTTACACAGTTTGTTAATCAACAACACTCTCAGGGGAGTACTGGATTGAGTTCCTTAAAACGAGCCAAGTGCGAGTCGGAAGGCAAAAAACACGTTTGTTGTATGGGAGCCCACCTGACATTTATTTTTGATTTTAGTAACCTATTAGTGGCAACAGAAAACATGATGACAAACACACAGACGGACAAGGAAGTCTCAGTGATGGGGTCCCTAGGGTACGAAACCCTAAAAAAGGACTTTAAGGGAAACTCCAATATCACCCTTCCAATATCACCCTCATTCATCTTTAGATGTATGAGTGTAGTGTACCTGAGGAAGTATATTGTTGGTCTAAAGCCTGAAGCGATATCTATTATTATTATCAGTAGGCATCTATGCAAAGAGGCAATGTCGCGCCGCCGTCTGAAGTTGGCCATAGAATAGAATATGATGAAGTTGGCTATAGTATGGAACATATCGAAGTTAGCTACAGAATAAAACATGATAAAGCTCGCCACAGAATAGAACATGATGAAGCTAGCCACAGAATAAAACATGATGAAGTTAGCCACAGAATAGAAAATGATGAAATAAGCCACAAGCCTCATACAGCTTCACGACGAGACGTCTCGCCGAGAACAGGCGAGCGCTCTCGCTTCTCGCGAGACGCTATCTCGCTCTCGCGAGACGGCTGAGCAACGGATTACATTCTCACTGTTCGGGTGTTCACGGGGGTTCTCGCCGTGAATCTGTATGAGACAACAGAATGGAAGATGATGAAGTTGGCCACAGAATAGAACATGATGAAATAAGCTACAGATTAGAACATGATGAAGTTGGTTACAGAATGGATCATGATGAAGTTGGCCACAGAAGAGAATTAATGAAGTTTGCCACAGAATAGAATTTAAATCAAACTATGCTTAAATTTCTTCTGTTCTATCCAAATTATCCTCAGAAAGGCAAGGAGTCCGTCCGACAAGACAAAATGTGTTGTTATCTTCCAATTCGATGGAGAAGGTATAACAGAATATATTATATAATCTGTGGTATAACTACCACTACAATGTCTTTCAATGAAATATTACTTCTAACTTGAAGGTATAACAGAATATATTTTATAATCTGTGGTATAACTACCACTACAATGTCTTTCAATGAAATATTACCTACTTGTGTACAGGTGTTAGAAACGAGGATAGATTAGAACAGACAGTAGAAGTCTCATTAATAGCAGTCAAGCTGATCGCACATTTGTCAGCACCGTACGCGCCGCACGCGCCGTACGCGCCGCATTATGACGTCATCAGAATGTTATTCGGATGCCTACCGCATTTCACGAAATGCGGCGCGTACGGTGCGGGTGTAATGTGCGAGGTTCCATACAATTTCATACAACGAATTCTAAAATGCGGCGCGTACGGCGCGTGCGGTGCGTACGGTGCTGACAAATGTGCGAGGAGCCTTAATGTCTCTTCTAGGTTTTATTATACAACTAGATGAAGCTCGCGGCTTCGTCCGCGTGGAATTCGGTACCCGTTCCCAATTCCCGTGGGAACATATTCCCGGGATAAAAAGTAGCCTATGTGTTAGGTATTTCAGACAAGCTATCTCTAATATTTCAGCCCCATCCGTTCAGCCGTTAGAGCGTGATTGAGTAACAAACATCCAAACATATTCACAAACTTTCACATTTCTAATATTAGTAGGATACTGTGGTAACATGGTCCCGTGTTCACCCTTTGGTAACTGAATCCTAAACACGTAGAACCCATGGTAAATTACAGCTTTTCAGTAGGTCCCGGTCCTTACCTACTCTACTAACGGTCTCTATATAGAATATAGCTAGAGAGCTCAGGTGCAAAGTAGACAGTCTTAGGGACATGACGAAATTATAAAAAGCTTCTTGTATGAGTATTTCGGTACCCTAATAACTGCAGAGTATACAGTTTATTAACAATATGGCGGCATTGTGATCTGCCGTTGTTATTTTTTAATTTAGCGCAGGGCACGCGGTCGCGGTCGAGTTGATTAAAACAATTCCCGTCGCCTCGCAGTAGGTATGCCCTCAACGACCTCAAATTCCAGGTTTTATGACTTGTAACACATATATTAATTCATAAATAATAGGCGCCGTGTTTTATTATGGCGCAGGGAAAATAAAATATAAAATATAACATTACAATGAAATCTAAATAAATCACTGGATCGCTGTATCGTTATGAATCCATTACATAGACCTAGCTGAGATCTGGATGTGAAGGTTAGTTCATTGTGTTAGCTATCTCTATAGGTACCAAAAATTAAACAAAAAGATTCAGGGGTATTTTAGCCCCCCTAGGCGAGGCCGCAGTGACGGCCGTGGGTCTGTTGGGAGTCCTGGGGTATCCTTACGAGGGCTTACCCGGGGCTCCCAACCATAGGCTGCTGGGCGTTACGTGAGGTTTTTAGTCGGTAGGAGTCCGGCATAGCATCCATGAGAATTTTTCCTCACGTTAAAAAAAAGATGTGTTTTAGCGTGATAGAGTAACACACATCCAAACATCTTAATTGATTACAAGCTAAAACCACATGGTACCCTATACAGCTGCCAATGGCTTCAGTTCAGCATGTCTCAGGATCTCCGGCAGTCTGACTACCAGCGCGGTTGCTTTACACCCATAGTTTTGGGAAATACTGGTTTATGCACTAAGGTCCTATCATGAGTCCAATTTATACATTCGTAGGCTGCTGAAACTTACAAATCACAGTAGGTACCGAGATTACTAAATTCTTCGGGTATAAAAATGTAGTTATCCACATCAATTTATGTGTTAACTGAAACGTAAAATATATCGAATATCGATTGAACAAACAATAGAGATGTTCCCTCGATATATCGACATATGCTTTGTTGGCAGCACTACAGCCGCGAGGCTTCTATTAATACGTTCCATTGTTCAAAATTCGTTCAGCCGTAACTTGAATAGGAGTGAAAGAATCGGACTCAAATTGAAAAAAAAAAGGTACCCACGAATACGTTAACACATACGTTGTTCTACGTGAAAAAAGAAAATAGATGTCTTTTTCGTTGTCTATTCTACCCATAGACAGGGCTACGTCCGTCGATAGAATGATTAAGACTATGAATTCGTAAGCGTACAGCCAAAGTAGCCTGTTCTAATCACTGAGCATAAACTACCTACATAAAATCTGATTAGAGTCTAACTAAATAAATATACTGGGTGTTTCTTTTAGGGTGTCAAGCCGCCACTAGCTGGTAGCAGGGTTCCATACCTATCGATTTAACCCCCATGTATGTTCTACGATTTTTTGTAGTTTTCGAGATATAATTTTTTTTCGTTATATTTCCACGTGGCTTAAAATAATTACAACTTCCGGAAGATTATGTATCGGGTGAAGGAGTTTTTTTTTTGTAATTGAGAAAGTTCCAAGTAAATCTGTGTAATCCAGCTGATCTTTCATTGGCCCTCTCACCCCACATTTATTTATTTATACAACCAGAGTTACAACATTTTCTTTACCTATCTCACAGTGTCTCCGTCGATGGATACTAATATTATAATAATTTTAATAGTTTAAAAAACTAAATAACACGCTTGTTTTTTTATAGTTTATCTTGGATGTCCGCCATGTTGGATTTAAGTCACGTGACTATTTTTTTAGTATTCCTGACAGCAAACCCTTTCATTTGATGCCCATATCATGACGGTGCATTTCACAGAGCCTGTCCGCCATATTGAATTTAAGTCACGTGACTAATTTTTTCATATTTCTGACAGCAAACCCTTTCATTCGATACCCATATCATGGGGGTGGATTTCAAACAGCCAGTCCGCCATTTTGGGGAGGCCGCCATATTGGATTTGTAATGACGTTATTTGTTGCTAATTTGTTGTTCGCTAGTCATGTATTGTCATCAGAACTCAGAGCGTGTGCAAAATTTCAGCCTGATCGAAGAACGGGAAGTGGGTCAAATTAACATTCCAAGATTTTCTTACATACATAGTTACAAGTGAAGCTAATGAAAGCGTGTTTGATTTTTAATCATTTGTTTGGATGCATTGAATAGGCTTCGAAACTACTGAAAGGATTTCACAGTTGGGATGTTGGCAAGCTACACTGTCCCCGGGTAAGGGACATAGCCCTTCTTACTACTTTATTTCCGTATTCCCACAGAATCGTAAACTACCCAGGTTAAACAGCGTGATATATCACCTAGTTGCTTTTAAAGATAAAACATTGAAAAAAAGACATATCTAAAAAACTAAAAACAAAACGAATAGGTAGGTACCTAAAATGTATAAAACAGAACCCCATACAAATTGGACAATTATAACGAGAAGGATGTTGTTTGCGACCTTTCGATGTATAAACCTTTTACGTCGTTTCGTCACAAACCACAAAAAGGACCAATTTATTACAAGCTTGCTATTCTCAGTATCTTTATAATAAACTAGCTGATGCCCGCAGCTTCGCCCGCGTAAAATTTGTTCCCGCGGGGACTTATTCCCGGTATAAAAGTAGCCTATGTGTTATTCCAGACTATAATGTATCTCTGTACCAAATTTCAGTCCGGTCCGTTCAGCGGTTTGAGCGTGAAAGAGTAACAAACATCCATACTTACAAACTTTCGCATTTATAATATTAGTAAGATAAACTGTATAGATACTAAGATGAATTTTGTGAGGGACCGGACTGAGTTTCTTGGGATGTTCTTCTCAGTTTGTAGCATTTCCGAACAGAGAAGAGTCACAAAAATTTTGACATAGGTACCTAACAATTTTTTTTAAATTTCAAAGGGAATATTTTTTACTATACTATTTCCATTTCTTTATTTTCTCGATGACAGTTCTAATTTGATAGTTGTAGTGTTGTGACCAAATAAGTAATGATATCGATCGCATATTTATTTATTGTATTTTGAACAAAGACAAATACAGCAAAAAGACAAATACTTTATTAAAAGCGTTCTAATAAAAGTGACTATTTTAAAACCGAGAAAATGCCTCCCTAAAAGATATGTTATCGACGAAATAGCTGCCGAATGTGGTCATTGGGTTCTTCGACTTCAGCCGTATCATTGCCAGTACAATGCTATAGAACTAATATAGACACAAATCAAAGGACAAATCAAAAATTTTAAAGAAGTGGCATTATCAATCAAGAATTAACACATGTAACATCTTGTAATGAAATATGATATTAGTTAATAAATTTACACAAAAATATCTGACAGTAGTTTAGTTTCTTATATTTTGTAAAAAAAATATCGAATCTATTATCGTGTTACGTTTATCGATAGCTCAATCCCTATCAGTTTCTAAGAGTCAGGTATAACCTTGTACGTGCGTAAGTGTCATATTTTTATAACATAATTGCATACATTATGTAAAAAAGACGCTGGTTCATGTTTTCACAGGAGTTGTCATCAAGCTGTCATCGAGAAAATAAAGAAATGGAAAGACTATAGCTGATGCGCGCGGCTTCGCCCGCGTGAAATTTGGTTTCCGTGCCCGCTTCCCGTGGGAACTTTTTCCCGGGATAAAAAGTAGCCTATGTGTTATTCCAGACTATACTCTATCCCTGTACTAAATTTCAGCCAGATCCATTTACCGGTTAGAGCGTGATTGAGCAACAAACATCCTAACATCTTCACAAACTTTCACATTTATAATATTAGTAGGATTTCTTTTATATTTCTATGTATGGGAAGCGCTCGTGGCCCCGCAGACTCAGTGTTCTGTAAACGATCACTGCAGTAAGCAATTACTATGGCCGGTCCTTGGATGGGTGACCAGTTGACCACCCATGTGACCACTCTGTGACATTTATTAGAGCGTTTCCATGCTTCGGAAGGCACGTTAAGCCGTTGGTCCCGGTCGCCAGTAAAATGGCAGTCTGTAAGCCAAGTTGAAGGCCTTTATGGGCGGCTTGAAAAATGACAACAGCGGGTAGTCACAACTTGCGCCTGTCTGTATATCAACACGGCAATACGGCTCACCGCATATTACGTAGGACAAAATCTAAAACCGTGAAATCTGGGCATATAATATACCTACCTCTGCCTACCCCTTCGGGGATAAAAGGCATGATCATATGTATATATGTGTGTATTCTCATAGAAAATATAGATCTGTCTTAGAAATGACAAACGTTTTTTCTCAAATACTAACCTTAAAATTCAGGCACTCAAATGAAAGTAGGTACCTTTTTTTTAACGTGAGGGAAAATCCATTATGGATGCTATGCCGGACTCCCACCGACTAAAAAAACCCTCACGTAACGCCCAACAGCCTATGGTTGGGAGCCCCGGGTAAGCCCTCGGAAGGATGCCCAGGACCAGTAGGTACCTATTTATTTAGATTAAGGTATAAATAAAACTTGTGCTAAAACATTCTCTCCATTTACAAAATAAATCTAGTACAAATTATAAGACGAACGACTCACATTAATCATCAATACATATAATAAAATTGTAACAGGTCGCTGTCTGTACATGGAAGATAAATAAGAAAAAATAATATAGGGGGGCTTTATGAACGCAATAGAACCCAAAACAATGTTTTTTAGAATTTTTGTCTGTTTGTCTGTATGTCTGTATATCTGTTTGTCTGTACGGTTGTGCACGCTAATCTCAGTAACCGCTCAACCGATTGCAATGCGGTTTTTTTATTGTGTTGAGGTTTGCTCCAGTTAACATTTAGCGTTTGTTTTATGTAAATCGGTTTAGAAATAAAAGAGTTATAACACTTTTAAGAATCAGATATTTTGAAAATTTTAATTGTAGGGGTTTCTTTGAATGTGAGTGAACCTAAACTGGCGTGTTGGCTTAATCATAAAAGAGCTTAATGATTAAGACTATTTTTAAACAATTCAGTCCGCGCCGAAGGCGTCTTGAATGTGAGTGAACCTAAACTGGCGTGTTGGCTTAATCATAAAAGAGCTTAATGATTAAGACTATTTTTAAACAATTCAGTCCGCGCCGAAGGCGTGGACTGAATTGTTTTAAAATAGACTTAATCATTAAAAGCTCTTTTATGATTAAGCAAACAGGGCTGTTTCAGACGCTGATTGATGACTCTGATGAAGAAATACCTTTCCTTTCATACACCTTATGTGACGTAAACGAAGTTGCGGGCTCAGCTAGTATAATATATATTTTCTGTAATCTTCGTACATAATGTAGAAGCATTTCATTTCCTCAAACGTTTTTGTTGTACATCCGTTCCACGACCTCCATTTAAATTGAAAGGCAAACCCAAGACTTATTTCGTGAAATGTTTACGTAAACATCTTATACCTACACACAGGTGACACGTTGGTAATAGAATTTTCCTTCAATTTTGAAACTGGACAGTCGTATTTACTTGGACATTTAGTTTATTTCAATGTCTAGGACGGAAAAATATCTACCCACGTCTAAACTGTCAGTGTTCAAAAAGTAGACATAGAAAAATGAAAAAACCGGCCAAGTGCGAGTTGGACTCGCCCATGAAGGGTTTCGTAGCAGCAAGTAACATTAATATAAAAGTTCTTATAGTTCGTTGTAACTTTGATCGATGTTTTAACACGTTCGCAGTGGTAGTGATTTTTCTAACCGAAAATTGGGGTTTATGACGTATTAAAAAAAAACTACCAGCTCTATCTCGTTTGAACCAATTTTCGTTGGTAGTTTTTATGGCAATGTACATCATATCTTCTTTTTAGATTTATCATTCTCTTAGTTTAGAAGTTAGAGGGGGGGGGACACACATTTTTCCACTTTGGAAACACTTCCAAAGTGGAAAAATGCAAATGCTCTTGCGCAAACTATTCAGTTTAGAAAAATATGATGATAGATACCTCAATAGCATTTTTGAAGACCTATCTATAGATACCCCATACGTATGGTTTTGATGAAAAAAATAAATTTGAGTTTCAGTTCTGAGTATGGGGACCCCCAAAATTTACTGCTTTTTTTCTAGTTTTACATAAGAATCTTAATGCGGTTCACAGAATACATCTAGTTACCAAGTTTCAATATCATAGGCCTTATAGTTTCGGAGAAAAGTGACTGTGACACACGGACGGACAGACAGACGGACAGACAGACAGACAGACATGACGAATCTATAAGGGTTCCGTTTTTGCCATTTGGCTACGAAACCCTAAAAATAAGAAAGTAGTTTTTGTAACGACAGAAAATAAATGGTATCGTACATGATTCAAATTCTATAGGCTTCGGGTAACATTCATAGGCACTATAGATATATACTTAGAAACATACATAACAATAGTCACGTCTTTATCACCGAAGGAGTAGACAGATGCATACTAAAACGCCCACAATTCACCATTTCTTTATGTCCCACATGTAACAGGTGAGCCTATTGCCGTGTTGAAATAAACAGGCGCAGGTTCTGACTACCAGCTGTTGAATATCCAGGTCCATATGAACACGGCAATACGGATGTGGAGAAAAATCTAAAAGGTGAAATGTGGGGACAGAATTTGAATTATTTAATACCTTAAGGCAGGGGTTCCCAACCTTTTGCAGGCCGCGGCGCCCTTATAAGTCTTGAAATTTGTCACGGCTCCCCTTCAAATCACGTGTAATCACCCCCCCCCCCCCCGACTAGTAATCCTCCGCACAAGCCACTTTCCTGTAATGGAGCCTCGGCCAAGTCATATGCAGATCTAATCCGGGAAAACATGTTAAGCCGGCGTTATCTAGGGAAACTGTCTTCTTTTTTACAGTCGGAAGCCTCGGGAAAGATGTCCCAGGATTCCCAACAGACCTTGGCTACCACTGCGACGTCATATACTTTACTTCGTTTGGTTTGAGTACTTCCCCGCGTCTTTGGGAGCTTTCAGGTGTCACTCTCGCTTCCTGGGTCGTGTGTCGTGCGAAAAACTTTAACGTCACGCTGTCGTCTTGGGCCTGCTTCTGTAAAGACGGTGAACAGCCCCCGCCCCGATCTTAGGCCCCCGGTCATATGGTCTGATAGAGTGGGCAAAATCGAGTGTATGGCACACTCGCCGCAGACTGGAAATCTCGGGTTGGAGAGTTATCTCCCTGCTCCCTCCCCGCCATCTCTTTCACGAGAATGACCTGCTCGCAGAAAGAAACGGCGGGCGGCGCGGCGTCCCACGTTCTCCCATTGGAAATCATCGCTCACACCGTAGTCTCCAGCGAGATAATGTTCAGGTCAAGACCTGCCACTAGAACCTGGCGCCCACGCTATGCTCTGTATGGAGCGCTGTGTCCTCGCTGCTTCCTTCGCAGTGCTGAGTGCTGAGAGTCGTGGTCTCCCGGCGTAATCGCCACAGATACCTATCGAAGCATCCGTGCCCTTAATTATCGGTGACAACCGGTACAAGAGATTGCCATGGTTCCTCTCCAGCCACTCGTTTATTATCGATCTGATCACCACCTAAGTTGAGAGATCAACTAAGACACTTCAATATGGTCAACGCGGTGAGGACTTGGCCAATTTCCTTGGGCAGATGGTGGCAACTTTCGCCTCTAACCATTCTCAGACACCGCGCAGGTTAGTTTAAAAAAATCGAAATAGTTGTCTTTTTTACAAAGGAGCGGAGTCCGCGACTCGGAAAACGACGGCGCGACGGGTCAAACTCAAACTCAAAAAACATTTTTTATCGCATAGTCCTACTACTTAGGCACTTGCGACAAGTTCATGAATACAAATCAAAGAAGTACCACCACCAGTTCGGAACGCGGCCCGCTTAAGCAGAATTGGCAAAAATCTTGGCGGGCTATTCTTTTTGTGCTCTTTTTATTTTTTGGCGTTGTCCTGTCCCGACAGCAAAAATAGCGGCTCAGACCGATGGCGATGCCAGTGTTTAGCGGTGTCGGGACTGTCATGTTATGTCAGTGTCATATGACACTGACATGGCAGGATAGTTTTGACACTTGTGTGGGCGTACGGGCTGATGATGCTGCTTGTTTTATTTTTTATTTATTTTTTTTCTAATTGGGCGCTGAGCACTTGCGGAACATGCACATTGGTTTGTTTTCGTTTTTTTTTGTATTCGCCGGGTCAAGATGGTGCCTCCGATCCCTTTACAGGCCGCCTTTGAAAAACAGCGTCGTTGCGTGGATGAAGCGAAATGCTTTCATTCATGTGGCGACACAATGCTGAAAGGCGGCCTTATTCCGCGCGGGTAGGTGGTGCATCGGCAAAAGAAAATAATTTTTAGGATAATTTTATTTAACTGTAAGTACTTACTATAATTTTAATTTCTATTTTGTGTTTATCATATATGCTGTTTTCGATGTGCCACTTGTTTGTCGGAATTAAATGCATTTTTCTTTCTTTCTTTCTTTCTTTAATACTAGCGGACGGACCACGCGGTTTCACCCGCGTATTTCCTGTTTCCGTAGGAATACGAGAATAAAATATAGCCTATGTTCACTGCAAAGAGTGTAGCTTCCCAACAGGGAAAGATTTTTTTAAATCGGTCCAGTAGTTCAGGAACCTATTCGATGCAAACAAACCAACAATTTTTTCCTCTTTATAATATCTAAATATATATAACTCAAAGGTGACTGACTGACTGACATAGTGATCTATCAACGCACAGCCCAAACCACTGGGCGGATCGGGCTGAAATTTGGCATGCAGGTAGATGTTATGACGTAGGCATTCGCTAAGAAAGGATTTTGATAAATTCTACCCCGAAGGGGATAAAGTACGGGAAGCGGGAACGGGAACAAATTTTACGCGGGCGAAGCTGCGGGCATCAGCTAGTTAAGAATAAGTATAGATCATGTTCTCCTCTCGCTGACCTGCTGGAATAGATTTCTTACAGTAATAAGCAGTGCCATTGTACTCTTTTTTCCTAACTACGTCTCTTTGTAGTATAAAATGTGCGAACACATTTTTTTAAAATAAAAATGCATCTGTCTACACCTTCGAGTATATAAGGCGTGACCTATGTATGTATTTAGTTACCGAACACCCTTTAAAGCTATTATGTACTCACTCAACAGTTACAACAAACTAGTTAGGTACTTCAACCAAGCAATAGTATAGACGGGCCCGTCCATACACTAGTTTTGAAGACGTTAAAGTAAGTGCATGCGCTCACTCGGTCGTAGTCGGTGTTATTGTCCCGAAGGTGAAACTCGTATGGCAAGATAAAATTTTACGCAAGATGCCTTCCTGTGCGTTCCCGAAATTTAAAAACGCTAACCTAAATTCGAAAAAAAGAATGTATGTGTGCATGTCGTGTCGTTGCTACAATATCTTTGTGTGTGAACTAGTCTCACTTTTGAGTTCGTAATGTATGACGTGGGCCCGTCTATACTATTACTTGGTGGAAGGTTAGGTAGTTGTTTGAGGAAATTCCAGTCAACCGGAGCGGTACACCGTGGGGGTCATGTTTACCCACGTACGTTTCAGCCCGTCAATAGTGCATTACCGGACGTGCCCCCTAGCTAGACTCTACTCCATTAGGCTACTTCCTCGATGCCTTAGTAATAATGCATTGCTCACCTCGACGTTTCGGCTTTATTGCGATAACAGTGGTTAGAAATAGACTCTGAGGAAGGTGGGTGGGCTTGCCTCCTGTAGTTTATCTTCTATACATATAATAAAATGATAGAAAAGTCAAAACTGTACATTGGAAATATAATTAGAACGAAAATATAGTTAGAATTTTTTTTTGTCTGTTTGATTTGCTTTGTCCGGAAGGATCTCGAAAAGTACTCAATTGATTTGATTAAAATTTTGCACCAATATTAACTAGGAGTAGGGTCTTCAAATAGGCTATATATTATCACGCTACATATCCTAGGGGCTAAGCAGAGAGCAATCAAATTGGCATTATAACATAAATTTCACGCGTACGAAGTCGCGGGCAACAGCTAGTTATAAATAAAGAAGTTCACCTGTTCATTAAAAAGTTGTATTTTATTGTTTTTGTACTTAACACTTTATTTCTCATTTCAACACAACATTTTTTTTGCTTTGAGATTCGTGGGCGTAGTCTTATTGAAGCCATTATTTTGTAGAACATTGAACTTTGAGCCGCTTTTTCATATTACACACGTCGCCGTTCGTGTGAAGTAAGCTACATACGAAACAGGTTTCAGTTGTTAAACGAAACGTATTGTTAAATGAAACGTATTAAAATTGGCGTATTACAGATTTAAAATTCAAAAGCAAACTCCATAAAAGAGAACATACAGTTAAAGTTGCTTTTTGGAAATTTCATACAGAGAAAAAAATATAGTTCCAGTTGTCCATTTCAATGTACTAATGTATTACATACCATACAATAAAGAGTACACTAAAGTGGTAGAATGTACTTGGGACCATTGTATTAATTACTAGCGGACGTAACGCGGTTTCACCCGCGTAGTTCCCGTTCCCGTGGGAATACGGGAATAAAATATAGCCTATGTTCACCGCAACAGTGAAAGAATTTTTCAAATCGGTCCAGTAGTTCCGGAGCCTATTCGTTACAAACAAACAAAAAAACAAATCTTTCCTCTTTATAATATTATTATTAGTACGTATAGATATAACCTCAATAATTGTACCTGAATAAAAGAATCTGAATTTGAATAATTATGATAAAATAAATTTATAACACCTCTTCGACCATTGAACAAAATCAATAATTTGAACTGCCTATAAAACCACTTTCTTCACGCGTGGAATGGCGCACTTATATTGAAAAATAACTTCAACCCAATTACGTCTCTCGCAATAAATTCATAGAAAGTTTTGCAAGATTAAAAAAGGTACGATCAAAACTTAATTCATTTGGACTCCTCATTTAATATTTCCAGAAAAATATCTCCAGTTATTTTTCAGATATTATAAGTTAAGACTAAAACTTTTTTATATCTAAGCCCAAAAATCTCTACTTTCCTTGAAAGTGTGTTCTCTACCTTTAGTAATGAAATGAAGAACTCTATAAATTCCACTTCAGTAAAGAGTGGTCGAAATCAGTGAATGTCAAGGTGAAAAGTCATTGAGGAGAATAAGCGACGGTAACAGATATCAATTGACTGCCTCTGTGGCGCAGTCGGTAGTGATACCGCTTGCGGCGCTGGAGGTCGTGGGTTCGATTCCCACCGGAGCCAAATATTTGTGTGACCCATATATGTTTGTCTCAAGAGTCTGGGTGTTTCTATGCATAATATGTATGTATTTAATTTAAATGTACAAATGTATATAAGTATTAATATCCGTGGTCTGATACCCATAACACAAGCAGGTCATTCCTAGCTTACTTTGGGATCAGATAGAGTTGTGTGGGATGTCCGTGAATATTTATTATTATTTATTTATTTATTATTTATTTAAAAAAAATGCAAAGAGTAACGGAATGGTAGTGTTCAATAGGATTTAAGTACCTTGTTGAAGGTTAAGTGTTTGTAATATCTCATCCTAGCTCGATTGTGGCACCTCTTTTTGTTAACGTCTACAGCCGCGGGGCCGCGAGGCGTTGACCACTTTCAGTCCAGAGTCAGATGAGCTGTCTTGTCTGTCACCTCAGACGAATAAAAAAATAGACGTACAAAGTTGCAAGGCTCAATGAAAAACAAAAGACTAAAAGAATCTCGCTCCAGGCCGAGGCCGCACTTGCGGTTATCGCGGCGGTTTCTAACCTCAAAATGTCAAAACATTGACTTGATTTCATTGATATTGACAGTTTGATGACATTTTGAGGTTAGAAACCGCCGCGTAAAACGCAGATGCAGCCTCGCACTTAGCAAGATTTTATGTACAAGTGCAGCCTCCCTCAAAGTGTTTAATTAATCAACACTTCTTTTGGATTATGAAACGCGACGCCGGAAATATCACCGAGAGGATGTTTGCATCGCTTGAGTACTTGTTATCCCCCTCCCCCCTTCTCCCCTTGTTCCCAGTTACAGCGATCGCCATGGTAATTAGATTCATCCCGTTCCTGAATTAATTTTGACGTCTTGGATGTGATTTTGCGTTGATTGGAGTTTTATGATTTTATTTAAATTGTAACTGTTACATCTATCTATACATATAATAAAACTGTAGAGGGTCGAGAGTCTGTACATCTATACTAATATTATAAAGAGGAAAGATTTGATTATTTGTTTGTTTGTATCGAATAGGCTCCGACCTACTGGACCGATTTGAAAAATTCTTTTACTGTTGGGACGCTACACTCTTTGAGGTGAACATAGGCTATATTATATTCCCGTATTCCCACGGGAACAGGAATAACGTGGGTGAAACTGCGTGACGTCCGCTAGTGGAAGATATTTTGAAATTTTTAATTGTAGATCATTCTGATGAGAGGTTGGTAGATCCAGCCAAAAAATGTATTTCAAAAAAATTGTCTGTCTGTCTTTCTTTCTGTCTGTCTGTCTGTCTGTATCCTGAATAAGTATCACGCCGAAACTACTGAATCAATTGAATGATACTTGGCACAATCTGAGCTCATGATTTGAGGAAGGTTCTAGGATACTTTTGATCCCGATATTTTGCGCGGTTCCTGTGGGAGAGGGGATGAAAGACAAAATGGTTTTGTCAGTTGTAATTTCTCAACGCGTGGTCTCAAATATTTTTTTAGTGTTAGAGAGGGTGTAATTTTAGGATTGTTCCAAAGAAGTTTCAATATTAAGGGTTTTGTAGTTCAGAAATTAGAGACATCTCAACTTTCCTTAAACCAAAAATTCAAGGGATCATTTGAATGTTAGTGTCTTTAAGTTGGCGTCATCAATCATTAAAGAGCTTCACTCATAGTATAAAACAAAGTCGCTTTTTCAGTCCCTATGTCCCTTTGTATGCTTAAATCTTCAAAACTACGCAACGGATTTTGATGCGGTTTTTAATGGATAGAGTGATTAAAGAGGAAGGTTTATATGTATAATAACATCTATTAAATAATGGAGAAATACTGTTATTTTTGAGGTTTCTAATGTGATGTCGTAAATAATTACATTTTTTCCACTTACATTGCAAACGCAGGCTGAATCCTACGAGATTTATCAAAGTAGGATAATGTACTAAGTATTGTACACATTGTAAGGGTCTACAGAAAACTCCGTGATTGCATATCTCTATCTCTTATGGATATCCTACAATAACATTTTTAAGTCATTTACTTTTTACGACAAATAATGGCTTATTTTCGAAGCGGTTTTAACCAATACATCATTAATCCTTATCCAATTAAATACCTTAAATACATTGTTTATTTAATATAGACCTATATGGCCCATAAAAATTTTCCGCGTATCCCTGCGGGTTTGGGATCCATAATGCTTTAAAGTTCACAGTTTTTCTGTACTTAGTGTATT
Organism: Miltochrista miniata; assembly: GCA_933228765.1. Classification (NCBI taxonomy): domain Eukaryota; kingdom Metazoa; phylum Arthropoda; class Insecta; order Lepidoptera; family Erebidae; genus Miltochrista; species Miltochrista miniata. The sequence goes on along the minus strand of OW121756.1, from coordinate 36,867,196 downwards.
TAGTATCAGCATTGCACCCGGGCGAAGCCCGCTAGTAATAATTATACATACATACATAACATCACGCCTGTTTCCCAACGGGGTAGGCAGAGACTATGGCTTTCCACTTGCTACGATCCTGGCAAACAACTTTCGCTTCTTCAACTTTCATAAGTGTCTTCATACATGCTCTTCGGTTAAGAGTAATAATTACAATACGGTAAAATGATTCAGTCCACGTTCATTTAGAATAGTTAAGCTTTTTTATGGTGTAGCAAACAGGGCAGTTTCACACGCTCCTAGGAGTCTGATGAAGAATTACCTCTCCTTTCATAGACCATATGGGACGTAAACGAAGTTGCGAGGGTCAGCTAGCATATAATAAATGCGAGAATTTGCGAGTGCAGATACGTACAGATACTTTCATCTAGATCCAGACAACTACACACCCTGTAGTTGACTGGATCTAGATGAAATTTTGTACAGGGATAGATTCTAGTCTGGAATAACACATAGGCCACCATAGTTTCAGGATTTATTCCAGGAACCAATTCCCATGAGAAGCGGGAAAGGAAAGGGAACAAATCCAACGCGAGCGGAGCCTCGACCTTTATAATGCTGTTTATAAAATTATATTTACACAACAACATTTGTATGCAAGTTTGACTTGGAAGTCGAAGAAAACCTATACCCGTTGCCTAATCAAAACTGACTAATCTTTTATGAGCACATAACCCTCCAATAGTTGCGTAACTAGTTCGCTTTTTAATATATCAAGTATCTCATCAAAAATGAGTTTAGTGGAATATACTGCTACAAATAGTTGGCGGCGGTTAAGCTGTGGCTGATTACGAGCGTGTTTCCTCTCTCTCTCCTACTCAGATCTCTTCAGCACTGAGTAAATAATTTCTTATCTTAGCTCTAAGGACTCAAACTGAGTATCAGTGGCGAGCGGGGCGACTATGGTTCCAGTGAGACCGTCAGAGTACAAGATTGTAGACAAGCATACCGAGCGCAATTCGCTTGTATGCGAGCGCAGTGACGCCACCCTCTTTTGTATAGTCCGTCCAAACCTCTAGCACTTAGGTTCCCTACTTTGATTGCTGTGTTATCCGAATAAGTTTTTGTTTCTCCCATCCCATGTACTGCAACCTTTTCTCGAACTCGAAACTCACTTTCTTCTTTTGCTGGCAACTTTTTCGGGCGTGGTCATTATAGTGAATGTTTTTCAGATATTCATAAAAAAAATCTTAAAAACAATGGTATAGTACCTAACTGGAACACTGTTTTTTTTTGTATTTAGCTCGCCAAAATAATGCCGCCGTCTGATGGAAAGTCACAGTGACATCTAGCGATTGGGGGCCACTGTCCCAGTCTGTAAGACTATAGACAGCGGTCCTGAATTTGGCGGCCCTATGATGTGCCTCTTCACGCTCCGCTTAAAAGACCCTGGATTGTAAGAGGCTGTTTTAGTAAAGTTAAGTACAATACTCGTATAATGAAAAACAAAACTCTTCGTGCGAAGAGATGGATGTTATTTTCTTCACAATTTTTGGTAAAATGTCATATGCTGGTACCCATAGGGGGACTTTACTGTAATACCAACACACAGAAACACAGAAAACGATAGACAAGCTGTCAGTCAGAGGTGAAATAGTTGTGAACGGACTATACTCTGGCGTCGCGCTCTCTCGCCGCAATCGCCGTCTCGCCCGCTCGACGCTGACATCCACTTTGAGACCTACGTTTTTATGGCGTCCCAAACCACAAGCTTATAATGATAGTGTTGGCTTTTCTTGTATGTAGGTGTGGAGATCCTCATGGATACTATGCCGGGCTCCTACTGACTAAAACCACGCGGTGTCTTACCATTGTCTACGGCCGGGAGGCCCTGGTAAGCCCTCGGAAGAATGTCTCAGGATTGGTGTTCGGGTTGGTTGTTAAAGCACAGGGTGGAAACTCCATACAAAAATGTTCGTTTTCACCCACTCTTATATATTTTTTTTTTTTTTTTTTTTTTTATACCACTAAGGTGGCAGACAAGCATACGGCCCACCAGAAGGACCGGTGGTCACCGCAGCCTATGAACGTTTGCAACACCAGAGGCGCCACACTCGCGCTGCCGACCCTGTAAAAACCTTCTAAGACCCCTCTTGAAGAAACCCATACTGTAGGCGTTTGGGAAAACCGAGGCAGGGAGATCATTCCACAACCTAAGCGTGCGCGGAAGAAAACCCCTATCGGATCTAACCGTGCTGGAACGCTCCGGACGCAGAGTGTAAGGATGAACTCTCTGTCTGTGGCGAGCGGTGCGGTGATAGAACGTAGCCGTGGGCATCATATCAAACAATTCCTCAGAGCACACACCATTGTACAGTCGGTAGAACACGCATAAGGAGGCAAAGTCTCTCCTGTCGCGAACAGGTTCCACACCACCTGTAAGTATAGGATCGTTGACAACTCTTACAGCACGTCTTTGCACCGAGTCAAATGGACGAAGCTGATATTCAGGTGCCCCCGCCCAGAGGTGACAGCAGTACTCCATGTGCGGCCGCACTTGCGACTTGTACAGAAGCAGCGTTTGTGCAGCAGTGAAGTACCGCCGCGCCCTGTTGAGCACACCTAGCTTCCTGGACGCCAGCTTAGCCTTGCCCTCCAAATGACTACGGAACTGAACGTCACTGGAGATGTCAACGCCAAGGATCCCTATACTTTTGGAGATGGAAAGAGATGTGCCCTGAAATTGCGGCGCCACAGTAATTGGGGTTTGCTTAGCGGTGAAAAAACACGCTTATGTCTTGGAAGGGTTGAACTGGACAAGATTTAGTCCACCCCAATCGGACACTCTAGTAAGAGTAGCCTCGATTTCAGACACAAGCTGTTCACGATTTTCCTTCACTGTGTCCCGAGAGATACCGGGGCGGCCCGTGTAACAAGTGTCCCCCGTACTGTCGTCCGCATAACAATGAATGCCGTCAAAAGACAACATGTCATTGATATGCAGCAGAAACAGAGTAGGGGACAACACTGAGCCTTGCGTTACTCCAGCGTTTATGGCCATGCAGTCTGAACAGCTGCCGTCAACGACGGCCCTGATGCTTCTACCGGCCAGGAAGCTGGACACCCATCCGCATAATCTCTCGGGCAGTCCATATGAGGGCAATTTCGTAAGAAGACCACGGTGCCAGACCCGGTCAAAGGCCTTAGAGATGTCGAGGCTCACTGCTAGAGCCTCGCCCTTACTCTCGATAGCCGTCGCCCATCGGTGTGTGAGGCACACCAGAAGATCGCCCGTCGAGCGACCGTGACGGAAACCGTACTGCCGGTCACTGAGCCGGTCGTGTTCCTCTAGGTACCTCAGGAGCTGTGTATTAATTACACGCTCCATCACCTTAGATAAAAGGGAGGTGACGCCTATAGGCCTGTAGTTGGCCGGGTCGGTCCTGTCACCCTTCTTGGGCACAGGATGCACATACGCGATCTTCCACGACGCCGGGACTTGTTGCTTGGAATATGAAAGCGTGAAAAGACGTGTAAGTACCGGACACAATTCTGGACCACACTGCTTAAGTACCACCGCGGGTATACCATCCGGCCCACTCGACTTATGAACGTCCAGGGATCGAAGCTCACGTCGGACATTCCGCTGTGTAAATTTTACTTCCGGCATGGAAGTTCCACACCACGGAATATCCGGCGGCAAAGCACCCCCGTCGCTCACGGTCGAGTTAGAGGCAAAGAGAAAACCCAAAAGGTCGGCTTTCTCCTTGGCGCTCTGGGCCAAACTACCGTCGGGTTTAAGTAAAGGTGGTAAACCTGACCTACAGAAATTTCCCTCGGCAGCTTTGGCAAGCGACCAGAATTCGCGACTCCCTGAAGGATAGCCTGCCAGCCGTTCACCAATTCTGCCGACGAAATCGAACTTAGCCCTGACAATTGCTCTTTTGCTGGCCCTCGAGGCGGCATTTAATTTGCGTTTCACCTCAGAGATGCTTGGATCTGAATTTGCACGAGCCGTGGTCCAAGCCCTGTAAGCAGATTCTTTCAACATCAAAGTTTCTCTGCAGAGCCGATTGAACCACGGTCGCTTTTTTGCTCCTACAGGGATCCAACGGTTAGGAATGTAGCATTCCATGCCCTCCAAGATCCCCGCAGCGACTGCTGCAGCGCAAGAATCCAGATCCTCTGAGGCAAAACAAAGCCGCCTCCATGGGTACGACGCGAAAAACTCTCGCAGTCCATCCCAGTCTGCTGACTTATAGTGCCATACATGTCGCCACTCCTTGGGCCGAGGTGGTTCAGGCCTTGCGAAAGGCACATGCGCCCGAACGACACAGTGGTCCGACGATCCGAGCGGAGCATCCACTGAAACACTGTATCCGTCCGGACGCGTTGTCAGCAGGAGATCCAGCAATGCACTCTGCTCGTTCTTCTTGTCTGGTATCCTTGTGTGGGATTTAACCAGTTGAGAGAACCCATAGGTCAGGGCAAATTCGTGAGCAGCTTTCCCCGCAAAGTCGGTGGTCCGGGAGCCCAACCAGTCAACATGATGTCCGTTGAAATCACCCAGAATCACTATCTCCGCGGAGGGATACTGCTCAATCACCTTGTCAGTCGATTGTTGCAGGTGGTCAAAAAGGCGAACTGTGTCCGTGTTACCACCGCTGTGAGACCTATACACGCACGCGTAGATCCGAGTGTGGCCCCCGTGATCCAAGCGTGCCCATAACGTAGACAGGTCCCTGTCTTCGAGGCTTGTAAGACGACGACAGCAGACATCATCCCGGACGTACATACATACCCCAGCTTTCTGCCTAAAGTGGTACTCAAGCTTGTAGCCAGGGTACATTAAGAAAGATGTATCGCCCGGACGTAAGATCTGCGTCTCCGTTAAGAAAAAAGGGTCGGCTTCGCAGTTTCAAGATGGTGGTGGACTACGTCGATATTCGCGCGCATACCTCTGATGTTGCAAAAGTCCACTTGAAGTGTGGACGACGATGCCGCTGTGTATACCCTTTTCTTTCTTTTGTTTCTAGCCATAGTTCTTTAAAAAAAAATGGGGAATTAAGAAGGTGAAGGGGGCGCTTTTGTGCCGGTGGCGCAGGAGACTAGGCGAGGCTCGAACTCACCGAAGGCAGACAGAGGTAGTGCGGTAGGTTGGCACGGCGTACGGAAGGGCCCCCGGTCCCCCCCTGATGCAGTAGCCGCGTCCACTCCGGTATCCTCCTCCGGCACGACCACAGCACCAGGGACTTTACACAGGCTGCTGGTTCAGCCTCCTGGGGCGGAGATTAAGTATTCCCCAGGTTCGGGTCCCGTACAGCCTGCGGGCGGTCAGCGGTCAACCGTTTCACCGGGTCTCCCTGATCGCCGTACCAATATTCCGCGCCTCTATCTGCCAATGGAGACAGATAAGCCTCTGGTCTCACCGTCACCGGCACAATGTCACCCCAATGAGCTCTGGATCCCTGCTAACCGACGGAGAACATAACGCGACCGGAGTCAGGTTACTATTACCGCGGTCTTCTGCAGGGCGGAGGTACTGCCCCAGGCGGGCTGCTCAACGAACGGAGTACCGTTAGGCCCTTCCTCCTAATGTTGGCTTTTTCGTTAATCCCTGAGATATTGGATCTTAGGGATCTGTTTGAAGAAGCCACTACTGTACCCTCAGGGTGTAACGTTAACTCCATGAGAAGTAACGTATGTCCCCTAAACCCCGAGGGGGAAAAATTTACACGTAATGTGAATGCTTGAATCAAGCTTGAATGTGTGTATGAGTATACTAGGGACACTAGCTATGGAAATTAAATAATAAGGAACAGAACGCAATCTCATGTATGTAGGTACTTTTTATTCAAGTCTATCCTCGGCTAAGCACAAATTAAACCAAAGCAATAGCACAAAGTACGTAGGTAGTAATACGTAATGCAACGTAGTGACACTCTCTCAAGTACTGACACGGCAAACGACACTTAAATTTTGGTGGGGGATGGGGAAGCTTACTCGGTGGGAGGCAGGGAGTTGCCGATCTGTATGTAATACTATTATATTATCTTTGGTTAAAGACTAATCTATAGTTATGTCTAGCTTTACTAGAAAAGTTACATGACTTTGTTGCTTTTTTAAATTCCGAGAACAAAGAACAAACACAATTTTTTTTTAAATATATTAATTATTTAAAAAATAGTTTGAAATACAAACAATGCTAAATAAAATCTAAGGCTAAATCCCTTTAAACATTCTTCCAAAATTTCGTTTTAGTAAACTCCAGCGCTATTTAGAGATTAATTAAGCTTATAATAAATTCTAGGTCATTAATATTTTCTCTAGAATTTTGTAGGAATAATATTTCCTAGAGTCAAGTTGAGAACCTTATTGCCCATTTCAACACGGCAATAGGCTCACCACCTATTACGCCGAAGCGAAACAAAATAAAATATAAGGTGAAATGTGGGCGTACACATAAAGACGAGACTAAATGATGTACAAGATAAAGTACCCATCTGGTTTTGTGAGCACAAACTTAGGTCAACTTAGAATTCAATCAGTGGAATAAAGTCTAGCGAACTTTAGTCCATTTTACGATAATATACCAACTGGTTATAAAGCTATGTTGCTAAAGTACTATAATTCAATCTTCGATCGTAACTTTTAGTGTAGTTTAGATAACTTGTAAGGGATGGATGAAGTTGTCACATTAGCATAGATCAATAGCTAAGCTTACTGAGAATTAGTTAGACATCCATCATCTGTGTCCATCTATTAAATCCCTACTAATATTATAAATGCGAAAGTAACTCTGTCTGTCTGTTACGTTTTCACGCCTGAGCCGCTAAAGCGATTTAGATGAAATTTAGTATAGAGATAGTTTTGAGTCACTGGGAAGAACATAGGCTACTTTTTAACCGACTACGCGAAAGGAGGATAACGAGTTTACGCGATAACGATTTCTACATGGACGAAGCCGCGGGTAACAGCCAGTACTATATAAACTGAGCTCAACCCAATAAGCAAAATCTAGTCATATTCCTTCATTTCGGAACTTTATGATACCTAAATATTCAGAATACAATTCGGTATATTACACAACAAATTATTAACTAAATTATTAATTGTTGCAGAAGAGAGAACATCAGGCATATTAATAACTGCTTGAGGCATTTCTCAAATATTCAAAATAGTTAATTATTAATTCATACGAAACATCAAAGCACACATCTCCAATTTGTAAATATTGACGGCGTTTTCGAAAATTCATAAAGAAGATTATACTAATATTATAAAGAGGAAAGATTTTTTTTTGTTTTTTTGTATGTTTGTTTGTAACGAATAGGCTCCGGAATTACTGGACCGCAATGTAAAATTCTTTCACTGCTGGGAAGCTACACTCTTTGCGGTGAACATAGGTTATATTTAATTCCCGTATTCCTACGGGAACGGGAACTACGCGGGTGAAACCGCGTGACGTCCGCTAGTATTTGATATATTTGAGGACATTTTTACACAAAATCATCTAGCCCAAATCAAGCTAATATAAGTTTGTGCTATGGGATCCAGACGACTGATAAACATTCTTATATATTTGTAAATACACACATATTATACATAGAAAACACCCAAACTCTGAAACAACACAAATATTTGGACCGACCCAGGACCTCCAGCGCAGCAGGCGGTCACATTACTGACTGCGCCACTGAGGCAGATTTAAAGTACGAAAAGCTTGATTACATTTCATACAAAGCACAGGCACAATATACAACTAGCTGTGCTCCACGGGTTCGTTTGTGATATGCTACGAACGCCGTAGCACTTGGCTGGGCTCCCCGCTGCGCCCTCCGCCGGTATTTTCCGGGATACAAAGTTTCATATAACGAGTACACAATTTATTATACGGTTTCCCGAATGTAATAAACTTCAAATCCGGCCATAGATTCATTAAAGATTAATGATCATTAGTTGTCGGTATTTTTTCGGTCGGGTAATTTATTTTTGACACATTATAGAAAAGAATAAAAATGGAAGCAGTGAATTTGCGATACACATGACACACATGATAGAGTTACAGTCATTATAGTGGCCAAAAAGGTTTCCAATTGGCAGTTTTTGACTAAGTCACACCTGCTGCAGATCTAATCCTTATTTTCTCGTTATCTGATTAAATAGAGTCCATAACGCACTTCATCGTTGATAAAATTACCAACTATCTTTACTACCTTACGTATTGTTACCGTTTAATTATAACTTAACTAGAACTTAAAAGAAAACTGCCATAACAGTTCTAGTAATGAGCTAAAAGAGAGTATACAATTCCTTTAAAATGGCAGTTATTACATTGCTAAATGCCATTTACATTGAAAGCTTTCTGGTGGCTTTTAAAGTCAGCGTTTTAGAAAAAAATCCTTTACGATTTTCCCGCACTGTTTCCTCGGTAAAATAAAATCCCGGCCAGTCGGGCTTCTGCACAGAGGGTTCCGTACCAAAAAACGGCAAAAATCACTTTTGTTGAATGGAAGCCTTCCTTAATCTTCCCTTTTTTTCGGATTTTAGTTTTTGTTGTTAGAGCGGCAACAGAAATATATCATCTGTGAAAGCTTATATCAATCACGGTTCCTGAGATACAGCCTCGTTACGGACAGGCAGACAGACAGACGGACAGCGAAGTCTCACGATAGGCTCCCGTTTTTACCCCTTGAGTGCGGAACCCTAAAAAGTCTGAATATAAAATTGCCAAGTTCCGTGGCGCTGGGCCATTACCTTAATGGTCGCCTTTGCTGCATCGTAAAATACTTTCCATAATTAAAACTCCAGTTTTTATTAAGCTTTCTTAACATAGCCAACACTTTCCTACGATATTTCTATAAACATGATTAAGAAAAATGAAAATACATTTATGTGATTTTAAAATATTTTTATAAAGCCCTGGATTGATCCACAGGGTTAATTTGAAAAAAATATTAAAGAATTTAGAAAGGTTTTTAAAAATCCTGTAGTGCCCCCTTTACACAAGCATAAAGATGCTTAATTTGGATTAAATTATATACAACTGTGTAACACATGAGTCCTGGAGTATCCTTCTGAGGTCTTACCCGGGGCTCTCAACCGTAGGCTGTTAGGTAGGATACGTGTGGTTTTTAGTCGGTAGGAGTCCGGCATTGCATCCCTGTAGGATTTTCAACACGTTAAAAAAAAGCTGTGTAACACATTTCAATGAGATTAAGCTAACAGGAAGATACACGAATAGCAGGCTTTTCAATGAAAGAGCGCATTGTAAGGCTAAAACATTGACATTGTGTAGCGGCCATATTAGTTAAGCTTCAGCTGGAACAAGTGGAGTACTTATTTGGTCTTGGTATGTAAAAACCAGCAAAGTGCGAGTCGGACTCGCGCACAGAGGGTTCCGTGCCGAAAACCGGCAAAATTCATTTGCCGGTTTTTGGCACGGATATATTCTTGGTTTGTTGAATGAGAGCTCCCTTAATCCCCCTTTTTCCTGATTGTGGTATTTGTTGTTATAGTGTTTGTTGTTATACATTATCTGTAAAAATTTCAGCGCTCCAACTATCACGGTTTCTGAGATACAGTCTCATGACGTACAGACGGACAGATAGATAGATGGACAGCGAAGTCTCTTATAATAGGGTCCCGTTTTTATCATTTGGGTACGGTACCCTAAAAAGGCTCACTACCTACGCAATAACATGATGAATATATTATCGAATAGTTATTTCTAGATTCTATACATTTTCTTTGCACTGTGTTTCGCATTGAAATAATTATATATTATGTAGAGATCGAAATCGTGCCAATTAACGCCACTGACATTATTTTCTGTGGGATTACCATGAACCTCTAGTATGACATCTTAGAAGATTGCCGCGTTAATCAAATTAAGCTCCATCTCAACGATGAATTGATACAAAATTGATCTTGCCCAATTTGCATCATTAATGAGACCTGGGATGTCCATTGTGATGAAATTACACCATAAGAATGCGTTTACAAGGATGCAAATTAAAATAAAACAAAAATGTTGGCATCGTTATTTTATTTTAAAGTTCAAACGTAGCGACAGTCAAAATGGCAAAGAACAAATTGAAATCGTGCAACAGCATTTTAAAAGAAAATACTTTCAGATTAAGTTCGTACCATCTTTGACACAGGTCAACGATTCGTTTAGTAGATGTTCAGTTAAAAGGTGAGATAAAGTTCAAGGACTGTAAAGGGACGCAAAGGCTTATTGAAATAAAATATAGGTGAAAAATATAGGTAGACTGCGCAAAAGGAGGGTTTTGATTTTACGCGATAACAACTTCTAAACGGTCGAAGCCCTGGAGGACAGCTAGTAAAATATAAGTACCTACCTCCTCTCGAAAGGAGATAAATCAGGCATGTATTTGGGAAAAGAAATAACATACGTTTGTATAATATATTATGTGACCCGCAACATGACGGAGAAAACGGCCGAGGATCTCAGAATAGATTTACATTAAACATTTATGAGCACCCATTTTTGTAGTTGTGGTCGAATTTTTGATGACACTTTTCTTTGTGAGATGAATAAAATAGGGCTGTAGATTAAAATTGTTCATTGAAATTATTTAAGTTGGAGTAAATGAAATGAAAATATCTCACGGTCATTCGGACTTTTGTAAAAATAAACAACGGAAGTTAAAATTTTAAAATGAAATGAAAATATAATCCAAAAGTAAAATGGAATGTAATGGGCAAAATTAGGTCGGGGCTTTATTTTGGTCATTCGATTTTTAAGTTTTAGTTTCTGGTGCATAATAATCTTTTTTCTTTATTTGGCACAAAAAGTTAGACATGTCAACAACATTTTTTACACAGATATAATATTACAGCATCCAAAAATTTGTATCCGGTGTAAGCAACTGCAGCTGAACTAGGCTTAATACCTGTATTTCAGCTAACAGCGCCTCAACCCTGACATCTCTAAATATTACAATAATTTGATGAATCAACAATCATTATGGCCCAAAAAAACAATAAAGTAATATGGATTAATAACTTTACAATAATAAATAAAATTAGGAGATAAATTTGATAAGTAAATAATATGTAGGTACATCAATGAATTACAAATAAATTATTTACCAATATTATATGAAATTAGTAAATTAGCAATCATAAATAGGTAGGTACCCATGTAAAGTCAAGAAATAAACAATAATAAACTATCAATATTAATAACCACAATTAATAAATTAAATCACTTGATTATTTTCAAATTGTTAAGTTAGGTTAGAATGCTAGCTGCGGATGCTTTGAAACTTGGTATCAAACATGGAGTTTGCTTGAAACTAAAACACGCAAATACGATGTCTCTAAAGTATTCGAATATAAAAAAGCCCTAAACAAATATATAACTGCTATACTATACTTAGGCAATGTACCTACTTAAGTTAGTGGCAGACACTGCAAGAAAGGTAGACTTGAATAAGTTGCGTTTGAGTAGCCGTCCTAAAAGTTAGTGGCAATAAAAAGATAGCTAATGAATACTAAGCCCCTAATTATTTTTAATGTTACTTAATGTAACTTGAGTACCCTCAAGTGACAAATTAGAGGCTTGAAGTACAAAAATTTTATTCAAGTAACCGTAATTTGCTGAAGTAAGCGTTCTTGGGTGAAGTGAAAAGATTCTTCGTAAGAAAATATTTCAACAAGTTTTGCTGCTCGTTATCCCTATTTTTTTATTTTGAATAATATCTAATGACACTGGTCGAGTTCTTTTTCGTTTTATGAGAGAGTAAAGGGTCGTATTTTGTTTCGGGAAAAAACCTGTAGTTAAAGTAATTCTTTTTACAGTTTCCCCTGGTATAATTTCTTCACCAGTTTAATCAATGCAAAAGTTTCAGCTGTTGGTATCATTAAAATATAAGATTAATGGCTGATGTCCGTAGTTTCGTCCGCGTTCAAGTTTATTCCCGTTTCTGCTTTCCGAAGGAAGTTATTCCCGGGATGAACAGTAGCCTACGTGTTTTCCAGAACGTGAACCAATTTCAGCTCGATCCGTTCAGCCCTTAGAGCGTGGTTGAGTAACAAACGTCCAAATATCCAAACATCTTCACAAACTTACACATTTATAATATTAATTAGTAAGGTTAAGTACCTACACCAGTACATTTCTGACACAATATTACAATTGTGAAATGACGTAAACACATTTTAATTAACCTATAAAAAAAAGGTGAAATGTGGGCATATAATATGCCTCTGCCTACCCCGTCGGGGATAAAAGCGTAAAACGTAATTGTGGTGGAATCAAGACTGCCACTCGCAGCGCATCTAAGGGCTACATCCTACTTGGAATATTCGCTAAGGACACTGCTCGAAGTGACCTCTATGGTTCCTTTTTTTGATAAGAGAACGGCAGGCTGATTACGTATAAAACAGCGATCAGCGATAATCGCGCAATCATCGCACGATTTATCGCTGGTGGCGGAAAAAAATGGTATTACGTTAAATTCTATAGCGAATCGTTCGCTAATCGCTACGTCGCACTTATCACTACGAAACTAGCGCCATAAACAATTACGTGGCGATCACTGAAAACTGGGAACTGTCACATCTGTTGGGCATTTCATTAGTGTATGTGTGTGCTGAGAGACCACTTTTATTTTTTCGGATTTTTGCAGTTTAACTAACAATAGTGCATAGTAAAATTTGCGAAAATATTTGTAAAGCTTAGTGATCGGTTAGAAAGCGCGTCCGAATACGTGCTCGCAGCACTATTGTTAGTTAAACTGCAAAAAACCGCAAAAAATGAAGGTGGTCTCTCAGTACACACATACACTAATAAAATATCGAAATCGCTGCCTGGAGGTTGTCAAAAACGATACGTAATACGAAATTATCGCCAGATCGCTGCCGCAGTATAGCACAAATGCACTTTTTAATTTACTGATTGTCCTACAGCGGCAGCACCGTCGCTAGTTGGCTATGGCAAAACGATCGTTAATACGTAATACGAAACAGTCAACAAACAGCGATTATTGCGCCATTTCCGCGAGATTATCGCTATCGCTTGCCTATTGTAACATACGTAATAAGCCTGCAGGGATTGGTTCCGTATTATCTTTGACGAGAATAAAATAGTCAAGCCTTCTCTCCGTGTTTCTTGTGACAACATCAAGCCTCCAACCTCCTGCTACAATATATAAATAAATATTCACGGACATGTCACACAACGCTATCTGATCCCAAAGTAAGCTAGTAATAACCTGCTTGTGTTATGGGTATCAAACCACGGATATTAATACTTATATACTTTTTAAATACATACATATTATACATAGAAACACCCAGACTCTTGAAACAAACATTTATGGGTCACACAAATATTTGTTTTCGGTGGGAATCGAACCCACGACCTCCAGCGCCGCAGGCGGTATCACTACCGACCGCGCCACAGAGGCAGTCAAAATATATGTATGTATGTTACCTTTAACGGATCACAAAGGTAGTAGGGTCTGGCCATAACTGCTGTGCACTCCATGTTGTCGATGATTTTGATCTTGGAGTTATCAGAAGAAAAATTCATCAGTTTTAAAAATGTAAACTGATATCGTAAAATTTGTCCGCCGTGTATTAATCGCATGTGTACTCTTTTTTCCCCGGCTCCCATCTCTCCATGCATTTCTCAGAGAGTGCACAGCAGTTATGGCCAGACTATACCTAATGCTGTTCTGCATCCCCCTGCTTGAAGAGATAGAGACACAAGTTTTCAAAAAGCTTTCTTATATAAAAGTCCCATACCTACATTGAATGCAACAAAAGTAAAAGAGCGAGAAAAAGTTTCCCAGATTGTATTTGTAGCTGTAATACGAAACACTTGCTCACTTATTGCGTTAGTTTCAAAACATTTTCTTTTACTAACAGTAGATATTTTTTTGTGTTTATAGACATTTTTGGCTTTTATTTTAAGTATTTGAACGTTATAAAAATTCTTTGTACAATTTATGACACCATGTACCACACATCTATATAATGTCTAGGTACTTACATGTACCGCATTATAGACCTTAATGTGGTGTACCTTAGGCATGTGGTTTTGCGTTTGTCATGCAGAAATATCTATAGTAGGTATACAATAGAACATAACATTGTCAAGTCAGTATCGTAGCAAGCCACATCACAACATCTGCTGACCAAGCTCCTCGTTGCATAATTAAATCTTACTGCAGAGATAGTAGGTAGTCAATTAATTTTGGCCTGTGGCAAATTCGATATTCTGGCAGAAACAATGCATATACCTATCCGCTTGGCTTTGTATTTGGTTAGCTTAGGTTAGGTTTGGCAAGTTAGCGAATAGATGAACAATCTTTAAACTCATTATAATTTTACGTTCATACTTACATATAACTTAGTAGAGTCACGACTTTATAGCCGAAGGGGTTAGCTGAGGCAATAGAATACGCTCACATTTCAATCATAGTTGAAATTTTTCAAGCTGCCTATTAGGCCTTCAATCTGGCTTAACGATTGTCATTTCACGGACAATTGGGTTTCATTTCGAGTTTTTTTTTAAATAAATATTCACGGGCATTTCACACAACGCTATCTGATCCCAAAGTAAGCTAGGAATAACCTGCTTGTGTTATGGGTATCAGACCGCGGATATTAATACTTATATACTTTTAAATACATACATATTATACATAGAAACACCCAGTCTCTTGAGACAAACATTTATGGGTCACACAAATATTTGTCTCCGGTGGGAATCGAACCCACGACCTCCAGCACCGCAGGCGGTATCACTACCGACTGCGCCACAGACACAGACAGAGGCCTTCTCTGCACGATAGATTGTTATGCGAAAATATTACTCTGGACATTATCAGGAACTTTTGACTACATGTGGTTTGTGTACAGGATATCATTTATTTAAATAAGATGTAATGTGTACAATGGAAGGACTTATCCAGTATCCGCTCACAAAATATACATATAAACAATACAACCAATTATTTCTCCAGTAGGTAGGTACTCGTAGATACCATATTCTGCTCTGTTTAGTGCTGAGTACGAGTGATCAATGTTCCAGTACCTCAGTGGTGGAGGACGAACAGAATAGAATAAACTTTAGTTGTACACCATGTTAAAACTAGTTTTACAATAATTTAAATTGTTCCCAAGGTTGCCTATCAGATTTTGCTTATCGCTGTAAAGCAAAATCTGATAGGCAACCTTGGGATGGACAGAAAAGATGTTGATTGTAAGTCAGATGGGTGGTTTTTGGTGCAGACATAATAATTATGAAGCAATAGGTAGGGTAGGTACAATACATTAAAACACAAGAAATCTAACCATGTTTTCCCTATCCATTTAACGTAGTGTTGACTAGTGAAAAAATCTTCTGCCTATCATCCGATGAAAAAGACTAATGTATGAATGTATATTTTAGGGTTAAAAAATTGTAATTTAAAACTTTTAAAATTACATTCTAAAACATAATCGCTGTTCGCAACAAGCTAATTACGATCTACATTTGTGTCTACTGCTCGTTCGCTCTGACTTTGCCGCTCGGCTCCATACTAAAGTCGAATTTTTAATTAGACGAAGTAAATTGACAGCAACTAATGTCACTTCTTCATACAATGTTGCTTATTTTCTATGACGAAGTGACATTAGCTACTGTCAATTTACTTCGCGTAATTAAAAATTCGGTTGTACGCCTCTACGTCAGCGGCAAAGTTAGAGCGAACGGGTAGTAACTAGAGGCAATTAGCTACAAAGTTGTTTAATTAAGTTCTTCTATAAGTACTTTGGAAGGGTTGGTGGATAACTTTAGGGTTAGGTGGCCACAGCACAGATGACTGGAGACCGATAAGAGTTAGGTGTTGGATACTGTAAGGGTTAATTAAGTATTAAAATACCCTGCAATAAATACAATTATCTCAGCATGTATTCATATAGCACGTAGTTTGCATGTCAATCATTTCAAACAACACAACTAAACGATCACGTATGCATGACAGCATGTAGATGCATTCCATGCAGCGTCAAGCCGCATGTTCGTCTAGGGACCGCAGACGGGCTTTTTCTTTCTTTTTTAACGTGAGGAAAATCCTACTTGGATGCTATGCAGGACTCTAACCGACTAAAATCCACACGTTCCCTACCTAATGACTACGGTTGGGAACCCCGGGTAAGCCCTGGGAAGGATGACTCCATGAGCACCGCAGAAGGGCTAGGTATGAATAGTTACGTATCTAATTAATTATTTTTTTCAATTGCGAACAACCCACGTTGTACACTGATAAATAAATAAATATTCACGGACATCTCACACAACGCTATCTGATCCCAAAGTAAGCTAGGAATAACCTGCTTGTGTTATGGGTATCAGACCACGGATATTAATACTTATATACTTTTAAATATATACATATTATACATAGAAACACCCAGACTCCTGAGACAAACATTTATGGGTCACACAAATATTTGTCTCCGGTGGGAATCGAACCCACGACCTCCAGCGCCGCAGGCGGTATCACTACCGACCGCGCCACAGAGGCAGTCAAAACTGATGATGATGACCCTATAAAGGTTGTTTTTAGGAAAAACCGCCCGCCAAAGGGGAAACTTGAAAGCTTATTCCACCATATCGATAGTCGATATAGTACTCGTATATTGAACTTGCGACTGCGATTCGATAAATCAGTGTTTTTTGAGAAACTACTGACAGTATTACAATTTTAATTTAATTCCTATGTGAGCATTTCGATCCCATCGACAGGACTGCCTCTGTGGCGCAGTCGGTAGTGATACCGCCTGCGGCGCTGGAGGTCGTGGGTTCGATTCCCACCGGAGACAAATATTTGTGTAACCCATAAATGTTGTCTCAAGAGTCTGGGTGTTTCTATGTATTATATGTATGTATTTAAAAACCATATAAGTATTAATATCCATGGTCTGATACCCATAACACAAGCCGGTTATTCTTAGCTTACTTTGGGATCAGATAGCGTTGTGTGAATTGTCCGTGAATATTTATATCGACTTTTGAACAATAAATTCGCATCAAAATTTATACATCCGTGCCGGAGCTATGATGTCTCAGACACACAGGTTAAACTTTTCTTGAGTCCTTTTCTTGTCGAGGGTCAAAAAGGCTTTAAAAGGTCAAAATGTGTAGGTGTAAAGTATATACCTAGTACACTACAAGGGACAGTGCAAATACTCAAGTTTGCTTGAGACCCAACACCCACACATTCCTTTGTACCACAGTGGCATACCGCCCCCCATAGCTGGACTAAATAGTGAGATGTTTGTTCTTGTATATGACAAAGGTCAACACGAAACAGAATATACATTCAAATATGCCAGGTAGGTACCGCTACATCCTCCTATTTGTAGGTAGAAGTCCGTTGGAAAGGTTAACTATTATAATTATTTTGCTAGCTGTGCTCTACGACTTCGTCTGGGATATTCTACGAGCCCCGTAGCACTCATTTAACACATATTTTTGCAAATATTTACAATAATGTGAGGTAATAAATCAAGTGGAAAATACGTCATGGAGCTATGCCTGTCTCTTATCGACTAAAAACCAATACGTTCTCTACCTATTGCCTACGGTTGAGAGCCCCGCGTAAGCCCTCTAAAGGATATCCCCAGTATGCCCTGTTGATACATCCCGTTGTACTCGTATAAGCTTATAATTATTAGCTTAATTTGAGCTCAACGGCGTTGTGTAAGAATGTCCAAAAACTTTTTAAAAACACAATAAAAGATAATATTTTCACTTTGTTCCACTACAGAAACCTGCAATTCAAAACACAATTAGCTGTCTCAAAGTCCTCAGGGTCAGACAAGATGTTATCTCGTGTCCCAGGATAGGGAATTATACGGAAATTAAGGGCAGATTGCTTGAGGGAAATGAGTCACAATGGACTTGACAGTGACGTTTGTTTTACTGCCCAGTTCTACTCGTTTAGTTGAATTGTTCTAACATTTATATACCGCTTTTGTAAATGAATCTAGATAGGACTAGATTTATCTTTGTTCTGTAGTGCGTTGGGAAAAAGAACGGTTTCTTGAAAAGAGTACCTACAAGTAATGAACTACTTCAAGTTATTTTTTTTATATTCTTATTAATAACTTTTTTTTATTAATAACGGCTTTCCATCAGGCTGGCGGCGACGTCGATTTGGCAAGCTAAACATAAAAAAAGAATTTTAAAAAAATAAGAAAAGTAAAGAATTTAAGATTTTTATTTATTTGGAGCATAGACTACGCTCTCGTTTTTTTTTCTTAGAAAAGGGCAGGCAGAGGCATACTATAAAACCACCCAAGTTTCACTGTGGTGTTCTTGTGGCCTTGCTGGAATGAACAGGGAATGGTTAATTATTATCACTACCTACTGTCAAAAGGTCATTTTCAAGCTAATTTCAAGCTTTTAAAAGCCCATAAAATGATAATATTACTGGCAGCCGGTATCAACGGCATAACAACTGGAAATAAGCTTACTTAAGTCGGCTTTTTTTACAAACTTGCACTAGGTTTGTTTGTTGATCTCATTTAACAAAATAGCACGATTCTTTTTTACCAAAACGCAGCATAATTATCGTGTTGAATAAAATTACTCTCGTATTTTCCCCGAACGTGATACCTTCCATGCCAATTGTAAAAGACATAACGTTTTTTCATTTGCTCCAGTTCATATTTGCCTTTCATTTCGCGTGGAACTTCACAGAATATACCTTTATACACTTTCCCTGCAGTAATGAATTGTACAATTTACTTTGACTAACAAGCAGAAAATGTGTTCGCAACTTGTCAACAAGCCAGGCTTGATACACACTGCGCTGAATACAGGATGTTGCCTTAATCGTTTTAACTCAAATTGTAGTTGTCTAACTTTGTTTGAAATTGCAATGGCGGAATTAGCAGGACCCGCTTTGTGAAACAGTTTAACTTTTGGGGTTTGTTCATTAACATATCACATAAAATAAGTTGTTTTTGTTAAATTTTTACACAGATTTCACAAATAGATACAGGCGTTCAAGAGCTAGGTATGTTTCTATTGATTTAATATTACATGACGATTGTTAACTTTTACTTTTTCTGAGTAGTAAACAAAAAATTGTCTTTAATGAAACTGAGAATATTTATAGTTCGTGCACTTATATTTAGCGGTCCATAAAGCCGCGGGCGAATGAAATAACGATAAATTCAGAACCGACTCTTTTTTGAACTCAGTTAATAAAAATACAAGTAAATTCTTTTAAAATGAAATGGTCCATGAATGCCAGGGGTTGGAGTCAACTCCCCTTTCATATCGTTATCTTAAAACGAGCAAGACGAGAACCTTGATAACGTTTGCCTTTGTAGAGCTGTCTTCGTCAGTGTCACTGGGAATAATAAGAAATTTTGGTCACGCTGAATAGTACACAAACTGAAAATGTTCAGTGACATTACAAAGAGATTAATGATTGGACAATTTTTAGATTATTTGTCACTTTTCATAGTTGGACATTAGTCGTGCGAAGGTATGTATAAGGTACCCTTTTCCTATCAAAAAGTATTAAAAACCTCAACCAATTTTAGTTCCATTACCAGTTCCAAAATGGCGAATAAAATCTGATAAATCAAAATACAATTACTTTGTGTAAAGTAAATTTTAGTTTTCAGGATTTATTTGGAACCGGTTACTTATATTTTATATTTTTTTTTTCATTATTTTAAGTGACGGGTGGACCAAAAAATATATTTATCTAGGTCCAAACACAAGGTGACTGCTGTAAATCGTTAAGGAATTACCTGGACTGTCCTTCGGTTCCATCATCAGATCGACTTTCAGACCTTCATTAAATTGTAGTACATTAAAGCAGTTAATTAAAAAGTTAACAAACGCACTAGTGGTCTCTAAAATTTTCGGTGGTTGCCGTCGATTTCTCCTGGACCCCATCATCACATCATCAGATTCTGACCTGGTGAAAATGAGACCACCTCAGAAGTAAACCCTATTCAACAAAAGAAAAAAACATTGAAAGCCATCTGGAATTGACGGAAATATCGATTAACATATTTAAAAAAAACCAAACAGACGAATTGAGAACCTCCTCCTTTTTAGAAGTTGGTTAAAAAGAAACATTTGATTTATAAGATGTTATAAGTAGGTACTTGCAAAACTATTTTGGTTATTCCAGTATATGTCTCGTCAAAATTGACCAATTTCTGCTTGACTTAAACAATTTAAACGTATTTTATTTACGAATGTGTTCTTTTCGAATATTATATTCAGCGACAGAAAGCTTATAAAGTATGAAAGTAAATTTCTGGCATTGGATATTTTTTAATGAATGTTTTTCCATTTCTTATATCAACAAACTTGTTTGCTTAAACTTTTTTTGTTTGATAAGTACAAACTAAATATTAAATGTGCTCAAAGGAATTGTTTATCATAAAATAATATAATTTCGTCTGAAATTCACAAAAATAATCTCAAACACGACTAAGTAGTTTATGTTTTTTAAATATATTCTAATTACACTTTACTTAAGAAATATTTCTATTTGCAAGAGAATTGAAAGGCTGGCGTGAAGGTCATCAAACAGTAATTAAAGGAGGAAGGGAAAAGAGAAAATAATCCGTCATGGATGCTATGCCGTACTCTTACCGACTAAAAATCAACACGTTCCCTACGTAATGCCCCGGGGTAAGTCCTCGGAAGGATGACCCCAGGATTCCCAATAGACCTTGGCTACCACTGCAGCCTCACCTATGGGGTTCGGGTGCTATCCCGCGTTTTTGGGGGCTATTCGGATGCTATCCCACTTCACACTATCGTTTTAGGCCTACTTCTGTTACAGTGGTGATCAGTCCACCGCACCATCTTCAGGCCCCCGGTCATGGGAGCCGATAGTCTTGGGCGAACTCAAGTCTGCGGCGCCCCCGCCGCAGACTGCGGAACTCGGGTAGGAGAGTTATCTCCCGCTCCCTCCCAGCCGCATTATTCACGAGCATGACCTGCTCGTTTCTGTGAGCAAGTGAGGTAAGTGAGGAGTGGGATTAAGTGCGACGCAGCAGTGACCCACTTACTCCCACTGGAGATCATGGCTAGCACCATGGTCTCCAGCGAGAGAATGTCCACGTCCAATCCTGCCACGAGGACCTGGCGTTGTTACGCCCACACTGTGCACTCCACCAATGACATGCTGTGTCCTCGTTGCGTTCCTCGCAGTGCTGGCACTCAGTCCTGATTTCCTGGTGTATTCGCCACAGATACTTACCGAAGTTCACGGGAGCTTCGGTAAGTATCTGTGGCAGATGATTTGATTTGGCACGGGCCAAATCAAATCAAATCAAATCAAAAAACATTTATTTCGCATAATCCTAATACATAGGCACTTGCGACACGTCAATGAATACAATGCAAAGTAGTACCACCAGTTCGGAACGCGGCCCGCTTGAGAAGAACTGGCAAGAAACTCGGCGGGCTATTCCCGGCGGGCTATGCCCGGTAAGCATCTGTGACAACCGGTAAGTGAGAGCGCCATGACTCCTCTCTAGCCACTCTTCCATACCGATCAACCACCCCGATTTTGGTGTAACCCCCTTGGTTGCCAAGTTGTCAGGTCTCCTCGGTGGAGCTGGAACCACCGAGCTTCGATTTCTGGAGACGCAGGCCTATGACCCCGCTCCAGCGCCTCCTTATGATATTTAAGCAATGACGCAATAGCCCTCGCTTCCAGGTCCCATGGAGGGGTCTCGGCTAAGAGACATGCCGCCTCAATTAAGACGATCCTCCAATCCTAGCGCACAATAGTCTACGAGTTATCTCAACTAATTGTAACTAGAAAATTCTATAAAATTCTTTAATTTATTCTATTGAGTATGAGTTAGACAAGCAGGAATTGAAATCTGACAATACCATATTCGTATTTCTCAATAGTTTATAAGATAATTTCAACCTAGCATTTAAGTTACAAATTGTACAAAACTAGAATTGGAACTTTCTAGATTTATTCATTTCAAGAATTTATTAGCTATCTTATCACTATCTTGTGCTCAATAATCTTCACATTACATCATTTATATTATATTTTTATCATATTATATAAATTTTCTTTACCATACCTCAGTAACATCTTTCCGAGTTTTATTCGCCTTTTTGTTACGTCGGTTTGCAGATCCTGCCAGAAGTAATTGGAATGTCCCTTGTTATTTATGACTTCTTTTAAGGCTTTATTTCAGAATAAGTATGAATCTTGTCAGTGTCTGATCTGAGTACATAGTAAAGTTTGTAGGCATATATTTTGGTAACTTTATGTTACCAAAATATATGCCTACAAACTTTTATAGGTATGTTTTGTTAATTTGGGCTAGATTTTGCAATATAATCAAGGACCCAGTTTGTAAACCAGGTCTGGGCACCAGTCTTGTCTATGTCTGACGCTGACTTAGGTCTCATTAGGAACTATTGCGAGATACCTACGTTGTATCTACAATATTATTTATTTACGTGATTTGACTGTTATTAATTTCACTTTTGCTCACTGTGTCGAATTTTATACCGATAAATTCACAGAATTTTCCAGAATAGGTATAGGTAATTTGAAAGATACTACTTACAATGGAACGCACGATCCATCAAACGCTCTACACTAGAGAGTGAGTTCAAACGATAAAAGATCGATTCTAGTGAAATATCTGCACACAGAGCTTAACGAGAACCCGATTCCCGGGAATGTTAAGAGGGAACAAGGGCTGCGAGGAATTCACGAAATAGGTATTTGAATTTAGGTATTGCCATCACACTGCACCTGGACAACCCCGCACTGTGCGATTAGGATAGCTTAGTTCAAATAGATTTTATTTGGGAAAAATCGAAGTTTTCTTCCTGAAAACTGAACTAATTTAAATATTGTTGACATTGTTTTTACGAACACTTTCACATTTGTCTGGTGGCCTAAACACGGCGATAAAGAGATTTTCACATAGAAGTCATAGGGGCATGTATACAGCATGCTGATTTTATAAAATTAAAAAGGCTCTACTAGAGGCATTATTCAGGAACAAAATAGGGGAATACGTTTGTATGGAGAAAGTTTTGGTCATGTTTCCTCTTAACTGAACGGTAACATTTCCCTCACGAATTTTACAATAAAGTAGGTAACGCGAGAGATGTTATCTTGCTGAGAGGCTACTCTACGAGTTACTTACGTAATAGTTCACTAAAGGGACACTTACCCACTGGCAATAAACTCACTAGATTTTTTTCTTGTGTGAATGAAAATGAGTTTTATTATTATTAAATTTAAAAAGAGAACTCTTGAATTCAATTTGAAAATTTGATATTAATAAAACTATACAAAAAAAAACAATACAAATTTTATTAGATTCAGATTCAGAGGTCATACACATTAGGTATTTTTTGGTTTGTATCGACTTTTCAAAAGCAGCTAGAAGTTATCAATGTTAAATAACACTCAAGGTGTCTTCAAATTAGAGGCGCGACCAGCGCCAAGACAGCGCGCCACAGTGGCGTGCCAGACGCGCCACTACCAGTTTTCATTCAATATTTAGAAGCGCCATTGACAAGCCACAACTGCGCTTCTTAAAATTGTATGAAAACTAGTGGTGGCGCGTGTAGCGCACCACTGTGGCACCACTGCGGCGCTTCCTTGCGCCTCTAATTTGAAGGTGCCCTTATACACGCCCATTTCGTGAAAACAGGAACAAAGCACGAACGAAGAAGTGATAAAATTATGGCTTAATTTTAAAATTGGCTTAAAACATAATTATTTCTTATTACCAATGCCTCACGGTATCACGGTACTTTATCGTAACATTGGAGAGAGAAATGTTACCGGTCAGTTATCATTTAATATTTTTGTTTAGCAAATTAATAGGACAAAACACGATTCGTCACGTCCATTTAGTAATGTGACATATTAGTGGAACAATTTTCGTGACGAAATGGACACGTAAGGCTTAGTCTATAATGTAATTTACCTAAGTTTGACAATAATAAAATGTTTTGACAAATGTGTCTACTTAATTGTATTTTTTTTTTAATTTTTTGGAAGGAACAAAATATAAATATTATCCTATTTTATTAAACGAGAATATAGAAAATGTCTTATACGATTTATAATTTTAATGCAGTTAATCTTAACCTGTTAAGATGAATTTATGCTACTAATGATATACTATGGTACATTCGGCTATAAGGCGGGAAAAATATTCTGTTAAGAGACTTTAGATTGGATCTAAAGTATACAATTTGTGTGTGACATTCTGCTTACCGCCTTGTGGCTTATAAAAGGTATACCGTCACAATACCAGAAATTATAATGCCTTTTTTTTTTTTTTTTTTTTTTAACGTGAGGGAAAATCCTCGTAGGATGCTATGCCGGACTCTTACCGACTAAAAAACCTCACGTAACGCCCAACAGCCTATGGTTGAGAGCCCCGGGTAAGCCCTCAGGAAGGATGTCCCGTGACTCCCAACAGACCTACGGCCGCCAATGCGGCCTCGCCCAGGGGGTGGTTCGGGTGCAATCCCGCGTCTATGGGGGATTTCGGGTGTGACCCCGCTTCTAAGGGGGTGCGTTCGTGATTGCTCACGTCACGCTGCCGTCATGGGCCTGCTTCTGTAAGGACGGTGAGCGGCCCTCTCACCGTCCTCAGACCCCCGGTCATGGAGGCCGATAGTCCTCGGCGAAGACACGTCGGCGGCGCCCAGGGCGCCGACTGCGGAACTCGGGTGGGAGAGTTCTCTCCCGCACCCGGCCCGCCGCCTCCTTCGCGAGCATGACCTGCTCGCAGAAAGAGGCGGCGCAGTCCCACTTACTCCCGCCGGAGAGCATGGCTCGCACCATGGCCTCAAGCGAGAGAGTGTCCACGCCCAGACCCACTACGAGGACCTGTCGCTGTTGTGCCCACGACGTGCACTCCACCAGCGTGTGGAGCGCCGTGTCATCGCTGCGGTCCTCGCAGTGCTGACACTCGGCCGTGGTTTCCCGGTGCCTTCGCCACAGATACCTACCGAAGCTACCGTGCCCGGCAAGCATCTGTCAACCGGTAGGAGAGAGCACCGTGTCTTCTCTCCAGCCACTCGTCCATGACCGGTCTGACGGCCGCGATTGTGGCGAATCCCCCCTTTGGTAAATTATAATGCCTTAACTCAAAATATCGTAGCCCAAAATACCCGAAATCGAAATATCAATATTCAAAAGGCAAATATTTATAATACAAATAATTTAAAATGCCTTACGGTCGAATAACCGAAACCCAAAAAATAAATTTATCAAATACCTTATCCTAAAATGTTCAAACACCAAATACCTTTTTTTAACATGATTTAAATCCTACATGGATGCTATACTGGTTGAATTTATAGTCGTTCTGGACCCGAGAGGGGGTTACTCGGAATCAATAATGGAACCATTTCGGAGTGTCAAAACAGCTGTGCAGGTTATAATAAAAAAATGACTTCTATGTAATCTTTATCACTCGTTCGAGTTGAAACATTAGTAGCGCTTCGATTATTCATTGAACTTTTCAATGAATGAAACTCCGAAACCCATAGGTACCTACTACGCCGCGGCGCGTGTCTCCATGTGATCAGTTCATTGGCCGAATGCATCGTTTCGATAATAATAGGTACTTAGATAATAATAAAGGACTCCAATTTCTCCTTCATACTTTACGCGGGCTTAGGACCGTCGGAAATACTTTAATATTGTTCTATTTTACGGTGAATTAATAAGGTTTATGTAATAATAATGAAAATAAACACGAACAAATAGGGAGTATTTCCGGCGTATTTAAAAAATTGGAGCTATTTACAAAATAATCAACTTAAAGACCTACCTATTCACAGTTTATTTACACTTCCCTGTACCTTAACAACTGCTCAAAATGGAGTCCAGAACGTTCGATACACAAACGGGCACGTTTTAGGCTATTGTCTTTTAGTTTATTCAATGTGTCTCTGTCACTTTTCACAATTTCAAAGGCGTCCACTATCGCACTGCGTAATTCATCACGAGATTCGTACTCTCGAGTGTAAACTAATCGTTTTATTTCCAACCACAAATAAAAGTCGATCGCGACGACAATACTGCGTGCGAGTTATAGTCGAACTGCGCGCCGCAGTCGCCGGTCGGCGGCGCGGTCGGCCGAGCGTATTTACCTACCTACAAGACGTAACTAGTCGAGTACCTACCGACGTTACTTGGCAACGAGTCCACGTGGACCGATGCGTTCATGCGTTGTGATTGGTCGAATTTTCCCGGCGCGGTGACTCTTGTTACTGATTGGAACGTTAGACATTGAATGAAAAATTGTAGTAGAAAATCGTAGTAAACGTATTTCGTGAAATTTAAAGGAATAACCAGGTGTTCTCGTTTTGATTTTGGCAAACGATGTAGATTTTGACATTTTCGTAATTTTTTATTGTTGATTTTCAAATTGACAGTGCCGATCGGTTCTGTTATCGAAACTGGGCCTAAACCTTTCCGTTCCAAAACGACTATAAATTCAACCAGTATATCTGTGAATGGTTAACACCCCGACTCAGAGTATCCCGACTCGGATAGGTTAGGTTAGAAGACTAAGGCGGGAGCGAAGCGAAGCGGAGCTCCCGCCTTAGCCTTCGTGGTTATTTTTTTTTTGATTTTTCGTTAGCCCACTGTAGTACTTTTGTAACTCTGAATCAAAGTGTTTTAACATGAGGTAAATCCTACATGGATACTATGCCGGACTCCTACCGACTAAAAACCAAACGTATCCTACATAACAGCCTACAGTTGGGAGCCCCGGGTAAGCCCTCAGAAGGATACCCAAGGACCAACAGACCTACGGCTACAACTGCGGCTTCACTTAGGTGTGGGCGGGGGGGGGGGGGGCGTGTAAATAAGTTAAAGCCAAATAACAAAACGTGTGAGTGACAGTGACACATTGTATTCTATTTTCGGTATTTTAAATTAAGGATATTTGAAAATTTGTATTTTGAACTCTGATATAATAATTATTTGTATTTTAAATTTAGACATTTTACGGTAAGGTGTACTGAAAGAAAGGTGTATTTTGAATGTTAAGGTATTTCAAATTCGGGTAGTTTGGTGTAATGCATTTTAAGTAAAGGCATTTTGATTTCTGGTATTTTAATATATAACCCTTATAAAACCATGAGCTTCATGTTTTAGAATACTTATTATTATGTACTGTACATGTTTTCTTTATTTCCAGTGACGTATTTTTTTCTCCAGTGATGTTTCTAACAGCGACTGAGCGTGCTAAATGCTATGTGGATAAATTAAAATTAAATGCAGAAAAATATGAAGAACAAAGAAAAATCCTAACCTAACCCAACCTAACCTAACTTAGCCTAACTACGTACTGAATGAAACCAATTAAGACTGTTGATGGAATTTCAAAATATTAATTGTTTTATTTCCCTAGCTCGCCTAACTTTGCTATTAATTTTAGACTATGTGACTTAAGAAGGTATAGGACTAATTAACCACAAAACAATCTGTTTATTTGGAAGCACATTTTAATGCAATATTCAAGATTTATTTCATCACCTTTTGGCATTTTTATGAACACTGCCTAAGTATCTATTTAGTCACGATAGTATTTCCTATTTAGTTATGGTCACA
Organism: Miltochrista miniata; assembly: GCA_933228765.1. Classification (NCBI taxonomy): domain Eukaryota; kingdom Metazoa; phylum Arthropoda; class Insecta; order Lepidoptera; family Erebidae; genus Miltochrista; species Miltochrista miniata. Next base: position 36,839,570 of record OW121756.1, on the reverse strand, counting down.
ATTTTTTGTCCTTCCATCGCTTTCGATTATGATGGAATATATTATTATACTGTACTTTAATTGCATAAAATAATTATATCACTAGCATGCGTACATCCCATGCAAGTTTGGTATCATTGAAAAGCTTTTGAAGTAGCTAAAAAATGAAAAGAAGTAGTCCTTTTCTTTTCAAAACGTCACGATATGGTTTTAACATATGAATATAACAACATTAATGTTGCAAAAGGTAAGTCTATTTTTTTTTCTTGGTAGATTACCCTATAATGTTCACACAGGGAGCGTATAATAAAATTTAAAAATACTTATCTATCCAGAAAAAATAAATCATTTTGTCACTAAATGGACACAGTTTAGTCATGGTCTCTAATAAAAATGGCAATATCTAGTAAAGAAAGCATTTTCCAAAGTAAAGTATAGTTTTTTCTAGAACTTTAAAAACAGTGCGTCGGATAATAATATAATCTGAAACAATAATTTAAGGAATTGTCCGCTTTGTCCACATAGTCACGGTGCAAATTTTCACGGAATGACTCTAACACCTCGACTCGGATAGGTTAGGTTAGAAGCTCCGCTCCGCTTCGCTCCCGCCTTAGCCTTCGTGGTTTTTTTTTGGTTTTGTAGTTTGCCTTCCACTAACTTGGAAATAATATTTTCGGTAGTTAGACTTGACCGTACTTTATTAAAAAAACTTAAACAGTGAATTTTCGGATATTTGAATAAAATGTAGTCTGATGATTATTTCTTCTGACTATTATACCTTTTGATTTTATATATTTTGAACTTATACAATGTAAACTTATAGATTTTAAACTTATGCATTATGATACGTACCCCTGAGTACTGAGACTCGTAATCGTACAATAAACTCGTAGGCGAATTGATTATTATGTATTTCATACATAGTTCAATCAATCTTAGCACAGTTAATTGTAGTTGAATAAATCGTAGGTGAATCGTCCATTATTTGTTTCGACCAGTAGTTATAACAAAAATAGGTGAAACGATCTTTAGGTGTTTTAATCAGTAGTTATTTTGACCGTAGTTGTTTTAAAATAGTTGAAACAACTTTAGTTATTATGATAGGTAACCCATACCTGTTTTGGCACTGTGCATGCAAATTATTCATGTGCCATTTTCATGCACATAAGGGATAATGTTAACATTGTTTTCTCCAAAACTAGTATATTATGTGACATTTCGGTATTAAACATTCTGTGTACTACTTTCATTTTCACAATTATTGGTCGGTCTTTTTGTAATGTATAAGTATTAATTAAAACTTCTGTACTTAATCGTAAAAGTTAAATTAAAAGTATGTTAAAATACCTAAAAGTCACAATATAAACTCCTCTATAAAGTCCTCAATCCTCCTTACACGAGTCCAATGCAGAGTGCAGAACAAAGTAGATGGAGCTTAAACTTTTGAATACTTTTTTTTTACGTGAGGGAGAATACTCATGGATGTTAAGCCGGACTCCTACTGACCAAAAAAACTCACGTAACGCCCAACAGCCTATGGTTGGGAGCCCGGGTAACCTTTCGGAATGATATCCCAAGACTCCCAACAGACCTACGGTCGCCACTGCGGCCTCGCCCAGGGGGTGGTTCGGGTGTGATCCTGCTTCTAAGGGGGGGTGTGCGTGAGTTCCTCACGTCACTCTGTCGTCATGGGCCTGCTTCCGTAAGGACGGTGAGCGACCCTCTCACCGTCGTCAGACCCCCGGTCATGGAGGCCGATAGTCTTCGGCGAAGACACGTCGGCGGCGCCCAGGCCACTGACTGCGGAACTCGGGTGGGAGGGTTCTCTCCCTTACCCGCCCCGATGCCTCCTTCATGAGCATGACCTGCTCGCAGAAAGAGGCGGTGCAGTCCCACTTACTCCCGCTGGAGATCATGGCTCGCACCATGGTCTCGAGCGAGAGAGTGTCCACGTCCAGACCCACTACGAGGACCTGGCGCTGTTGCGCCCCCGCTGTGCACTCCACCAGCGTGTGGAGCGCGGTGTCATCGCTGCGGTCCTCGCAGTGCTGACACTCGGCCGTGGTTTCCCGGTGTCTTCGCCACAGATACTTACCGAAGCTATTGTGCCCAGCAAGTATCTGTGTCAACCGGTAGGAGAGAGCACCGTGTCTCCTCTCCAGCCACTCGTCCATGACCGGACTGACGGCCGCGATTGTGGCGAATCCCCCCTTTGGTTGAAACTTTATAATACTTACGTACGATCTTATGTCTGTAGAAACCGTGCTTAGTTTTATGCCTATTCTTAATTAGGTAATCAAATTAGCCTTTGGCAGTTCAGTGCTGGACGTAGGCTTCTCCCAAATTACGCCGGAACATACCGTCCTACGTCTTCCGCATTCAGACACTCTCTGTGACCTTTTCAGGCTGTTGAGCCATCAGAAGGGGGATCGTCACATTCTACGTTCATCAAGCTCGGCTATCGTTTCTTCCGTAGATGTGTACCTACCATAATACGCATGCTCTGAGAGCTATGTCGATAACTCTGGTATTCTGACGGATAATATCATTTCAAATCAGGTTTCAAGGTAGGTAGACTCCTGGGCAACCACAACCCTCAATCTTTCGACTAGGATTAGTCCCTGCTACGTCGTTTTTTTACGGTGAGGCAATTTGTGACACTATTCTCGAGAACAACTTGTAAACTTGTAAAATAGTACCGGTCTTGTCACCTTTTTTTAAAGGTCAGAGTCACCACACTCCCGCTCTCCGCTTTAGCTGTTTCTTCTAGCCGGAGAATGAAATTGAATACACTCTAAGGACCATAGTCCCACCAAATTTAAGGTGTTATTTATTAATTTTGTCCTCTCAAGGGGATTTATTATTTTTGAGTTGCTCGAGTGCCGCGCTGACTTTGCTCTGATCGATATCTGGTAAATTGGTGCGTTAATGGAGCCTCGTGGCCACGTAGGCTAATTAATTCGTGATAATCATAGGTCTCTGTAAAAGCATTCCATTTCCTCGAGAATATTTTTGAAATTAACCTTGAGGGTACAACTTTGCTACCTGTGGCTGTGGCTGAACTGTTGGGTACAGACCTTAGTGCCCCTGTTCTGCTCAATCGTAGCCTCGAAAACACTGGTGTTATTACGTTTGAGGTCGTGTCTTAGCAGCTTAAGAATTTTGACGTTAAGTTCAAACCGTTCTGACGAATACGCAGGCGTAGATCTAATCTTCATAACTTCGAGAGTCTCGAGCTTTGAACACCTTTTTTGCCATTGCTGGACAAAAATCTTCGAGCACTTGTTGTAACGTTTTTACCACTGTGTCGGTTTTATCGTTGTCAGTGGTTTCTAGCAAATCGAAACGATTTCGAAGTTTCAATTGAAACCTTTCGGATCCCAATTCTATGTGGAGCGTAGTAGGTCGAAGAGCAGGCTTTATAACCTTGGCTATTAACTGTGACTTTGTCAGGGTTACACCAAATCTAGGTACTTTCTATGGGGCCTCATATTAAAGAAAGAGTTCACCAAGAAGTGACCCTGAGATTGGAGGGGAAATCAACAAGTAGGTATGTGCTCCAGTCATTCGCCGTATCACGGTTTTGCCGTGATTTTATACCCTACAGTTTGGCGTTGAAAATCCCCATTAACATTGTAGTTGGCAGTGCCTTGTAATATCTTCGCTATGTCTACACAGCCTCGATTGCCTCTTTCGTGCTTCTCGAGGTAGGGGCAAACACCTGTATCACATTCAGAGAGTTCCTGTCGGTAAGTTCCAGTATAAGATATGTTACCCGAGCCGATACAATTCTGACTTCCACACCACTGCTAATGAGGTACATTTTCACCATAAAATCGACACCACCGTGGAGTTCCTTCCATCACTTTGCTAAAAATAGAGCATTTCATCTGGTGTGACGGTAAGCGTGTTCTAGTGTTCCTTGATTGAAGTGTGTAAGTGAAGATACCCTTTATTCGGACCTCGCTCCAGTCTAGTATGTCTTTGAGACTCAGTTCTACCTCGAGTTTAGTAAGATGCTCGTTCAGCTATGGAGTGTACCTAAAGTGCGTCGTTATATGAAGCCAGAATCAGTCGTGAATGGTAGCCTGTCTTAGCCCGTAAATTCTTTGCACTTCCCTCCCGCCATTGTTGCGACCACTACCGCGACCGGAACAGCGGAAGTGTAGGGAACTGGGGGCTGTTTATTTTAATAAGCTTTCATATTAGTAGGGGTTTGGCCCTTACTGTACGACGTTGACCAGACGGCTAAGTACCCAGTGCGTTAGTAGTGCGTAGTGCTTTATTTTGTTTGTTCTTCTCTTCGTCATGACCTCATTCGCTAATCAGCAGGAGCACCACCCGCAGCTGAAACCAGAAAATGAACCCTATGTTGTTGGTAGGACTCTATACACAACAAAACTTATCAAATAATAGTAATAAATAAGTAAAAAGCACATTAATTACGAATTTCGACACACTTTTCTTTTCAATACCAATTAAAATGATGGTAATGGTCACATATTTATCATGTTCTCCGCGCGATATTGGCAAGATCGCATATTCCATATGTGCTTGTGTGCACATAACGTTTTTTTCCAAGGCTTAAAACACATACGGAATATTGCAAAATTGGTTCTAAGCTAGATATTACACAACGGATTTTACTATCATGTGTAGATTTAGACGGAGATTATAAATATGCAAAAATCGAAAAATCAAAAAAATGCACATATGGAACTTGTCAGGCGCAACGACGATTTGTTAAATTGTAAGGGGTAATCTCGGGAACTACTAAACCGATTTTAAAAATTCTTTCACCAATAGAAAGCTACGTTATTGTGGAGTGTCATAGGCTATATAGCATCACGCTACAATGAACAGGAGCGCAGCAGTAATAGTAAATGTTTCAAAAACGGGGGAAAGTAGTAGTAGGTAGTATTGAATATTAACGACGAGACGCTACGGGAGTAAACGCAACGCGACGGGAGTAAATGCGACGGGAACAGGTAATACTCTCTCTTATGTGGCGCAAACGAAGTTGCGCGGGTCAGCTAGTATCAAATAAACCTACAATTTGTTCGCCTCTAGGGAGTTGTAACGAGGGTTTCACGCATTCTATTTTTTAATTACGTTATGATCATATTTTTTTTTTTTTTTTTTTTTTTTATTTGAACAGAAACAAACAGTCACTTATAACTATATTGACACAAAAACCTTTACTGATTAATAGACCTACAGTTTCCTAAATTAATTACATCAAGAATAGGTACAATATTCAAACTGATAATTACTTACAAACTGCTATTCCGAACAATTCACCATACAAGTTCCAACTAGTGCCATAAATCCAGCTTTATACAATAATAACCTACCTATACATCAAAAATAGACAAAAATACATTCACAATTAATATTTTTCTTTTATTCTTTTTTTTTTTTATTTTTTTTTTATTTTAGTTAAGGATTATTAATACAATTTTTCAGAAAGATACTCCAAAGCTAATCTTTTGAAGCGATCAATGGATCCACTAAATAAATCTACATTGACTAATCTATCATTATACAACCTGCAAGCACGTCTGATAAAAGCATTTTTTGCGTAATTTGTTCGACTACGGGGTATGACAAAGAGAGGCTTACTCCGGCAACTCCGCTCACGACGTTTAGGCACTCTAAAGGACAATGAGTGTAATAAATGAGGGGCATCGGTAATGTTATTTATAAGTTTAAAAATTATAGATACATCTAAGCAGTCTCGACGACAACTTAAAGAGTACATATTATACCTTTTTAGTGACGTCACATAATTTAGATATTCTTGACCGGTACGATAATCGAGAGCCCTCACAAACTTTTTTTGAACTCTTTCTATTTTATTAACATGGATATTAAAATGTGGACTCCAAACAGAACTAGCAAACTCAAGACAACTGCGAACATAACTATTAAACAGTACTTTATACGTTAACACATTCTTAAAGGGTTTTGCTACACGAAGAATGAAACCTAATTGTTTAAAAGCTTTACCTATAATACTATCTATATGAGGTACAAAAGTCATTTTGGAATCCATGATTACACCAAGGTCTCGAATTTGACTAACACGGACCAAATCCTTTTGATCTAGGGTGTATTTAAATAATATTGGGTCTCTTTTTCTGCTAAAACTTATAACGGAACATTTGTCAGTGTTTAAAAATAGGTTATTTAGGTTGCAAAATGTCTCGAAATTACTCAAATCTCTCTGTAATGCACCACAGTCATCCATGTCTCGAATAATCTTAAAAATTTTGGTATCATCGGCATATAATAAAAAATTTGAACAGTTTATGTTATCTGTGACGTCATTAAGATACAATATAAATAAGAGCGGTCCTAAATGAGAGCCCTGCGGAACACCTGAAGTAATGGGTTTGTATTGAGAGACATATCCACCCACTGCGACAGCCTGCGACCGGTTTTCAATATATGACTTTATCCAACGAAAAAATATTGAAAGTTTAGGGTACCCTCCCGACGGCTTTTTATCTTCAAAGAGGTGAGCACAGTTTGTATGATTATTGACCAATATAGATTATCCTCTATGTATGATTCAATCAATCCAATAAATCAGCTCGTAACAATTCACTGTTTTGCTATGAAGCTCTTCAGGCAAATAAGTGAGAGGGAATTTAAATGAAAAACATTTATTGTCAAAAATTACAGTGTAACATAAATATAATATTATGTTACATTGCATTTGCAATAGCAATACCTATTTTGTGAGAGAAAAAGCTATCAGCCCTCGGGTCACCAGTCGACTCAACTATGAGCTTTTTCAAAATCTTAAAAAAATATGCGCATTGGGACCCAACGGACCTAGGCCCTCAACACCGACTGGAAGAAAACTGGATTGGATGAGTCGAGACCCTTATACTAATAATTTTATTATTTTCAGCCGCTCCTGCTGCTGCGCTGGCTATTACGTTTGTTTTAGGAAGTTGCGACGGGGCCAAAGTGTCGACACAAGTTGCATCCTAGACTAGCACCCGTCCGGCGCGACCCAGTGAGAGAGTGAGTGAAAGGGGAGTCACAGCTGCATCTGAAATTTTAATTATGAGAGCACCCGGTACTGGGTGCCCGGGGAATAACGCTACAATCCAGTTTCCCATGGCAACTTATTTCCAGGATAAAAAAGTAGCCTATTTTGGATATTTCAGATTATAATCTAGCCATTAGGGCGTACTAGAGTAATAAATATCCTTACATACACTTTCACAAACTTTTGGATTTATAATATTGAGCAAGATTTGCGAACCTATCTATTATGAATAGTCAGGTCACCTATTAGGTACTTCTGTAGGTAATGGAATAAGTAAATTTTTAGAACTGTTACGTTCCTCTTTTAACTGCAGGATTACTCTCGATGTACAACCCAGACTTTAATAGGAACCATTCACTCTGAACCAAGTGGCACGCTTACAAACACAGTCCACTCTCTACGTGATTTGAAATCAATGTTACAAAAACAATAAAATTTTACTTTTACTGTCGAAACGTGGGATAATTTGGAGGGGAATTGTTTAAATTCGCTGAGAAAAGGATGGTGCTTAGAATTCGTTCTTTATTGAAATAATAGTTAACATCTAATTAGACGGTCTCAATGTCTGGGAGATTGTGAGGTGGAGGCGAGTGCTACGTCGTAGAAATAAATTAGAGTCTGTCTACGGAATTGCCTACGAAGCTACACCGTAGACGTTATTTGTTTTTTTTTAAACTTGAATGGAATTCGTAGCTATAGTCTGTTCACGTTAAAAATGTAGTGACTCATCGACGTCACTCAACCTAGTCACTGTGATAAAAAAATGAGGTTCAAAAAGTCGTTTTCAAAGTAACTATCTAATTTGTTAAAAAATATAAAGTATTTGCATTGCTTTCTTACGTGAACTAACATCATATTTTGTCAATAAAATTCCAATAAACCTAGTTAGCTGTAAGCCCTAAATACCTTAAATAAATAAAAGTACCAATCAAGTAAATGCAAGCCGGTGATATATATCACTCTTTATAAATCGGTAAATCAGATAAAAACAGGATGTAAGAAAATTTTATCGTGAGACTACTAATAAAATTTTAACAATTTTTGAATAACAAGTTGTAGGCCTTTTTAGGCGGTTTGAAAAATTTCCACAGCAGCAAGTCACAGCCTGCGCCTGTCCATCTCAACACGGCAATACGGCTCATCACCTATTACGTGGGACAAATTCTATAAAAGTGAAATGTGGGCATATAATATGCCTCTGCCTTTTTTTTTTTTTACATGAGGGAAAATCCTCAGAGGATGTTATGCCGGACTCTTACCGACTAAAAAACCTCACGTAACGCCCTACAACCTGTGGTTGGGAGCCCCTGGTAAGCCCTCGGAAGGATGTCCCGGGACTCCCAACAGACCTACGGCCGCCACTGCGGCCTCGCCCAGGGGGTGGTTCGGATGCAATCCCGCGTCTATGGGGGGTTTCGGGTGTGACCCCGCTTCTAAGGGTGGGCGTGCGTGAATTGCTCACGTCACGCTGCCGTCATGGGCCTGCTTCTGTAAGGACGGTGAGCGGCCCTCTCACCGTCCTCAGACCCCCGGTCATGGAGGCCGATAGTCCTCGGCGAAGACACGTCGACGGCGCCCAGGGCGCCGACTTCAAAACTCGGGTGGGAGAGTTCTCTCCCGCACCCGGCCCGCCGCCTCCTTCACGAGCATGACCTGCTCGCAGAAAGAGGCGGCGTAGTCCCACTTACTCCCGCCGAAGAGCATGGCTCGCACCATGGTCTCAAGCGAGAGAGTGTCCACGTCCAGACCCTTTACGAGGGCCTGGCGCTGTTGCGCCCACGCCGTGCACTCCATTAGCGTATGGAGCGCTGTGTCATCGCTGCGGTCCTCGCAGTGCTGACACTCGGCCGTGGTTTCCCGGTGTTTTCGCCACAGATACCTACCGAAGCTTCCGTGCCCGGCAAGCATCTGTGTCAACCGGTAGGAGAGAGCACCGGCAGGCTTATTACGTATGTTACAATAGGCAAGCGATAGCGATAATCTCGCGGAAATCGCGCGATAATTGCTGTTTGTTGACTGTTTCGTATTACGTATCAACGATCGTTTTGCCATAGCCAACTAGCGACGGTGCTGCCTCTGTAGGACAATCAGTAAATTAAAAAGTGCATTTGTGCTATACTGCGGCAGCGATCTGGCGATAATTTCGTATTACGTACCGTTTTTGACAACCTCCAGGCAGCGATTTCGATATTTTATTAGTGTATGTGTGTACTGAGAGACCACTTTCATTTTTTGCGGACTTTTGCAGTTTAACTAACAATAGTGCTGCGAGTACGTGTTCGGACGCGCTTTCTAACTGATTACTAAGCTTTACAAATATTTTCGCAACTTTTACTATGCACTATTGTTAGTTAAACTGCAAAAATCCGAAAAAATAAAAGTGGTCTCTCAGCATACACATACACTAATGAAATGCCCAACAGATGTGACAGTTCCCAGTTTTCAGTCATCGCCACGTAATTGTTTATGGCGCTAGTTTCGTAGTGATAAGTGCGACGTAGCGATTAGCGAACGATTCGCTATAGAATTTAACGTAATACCATTTTTTCCGCGACCAGCGATAAATCGCGCGATGATTGCGCAATGATTGCCCGATTATCCCTGATCGCTGTTTTATACGTAATCAGCCTGCGGGTCTCAGCCACTCGTCCATGACCGGTCTGACGGCCGCTATTGTGGCGAATCCCCCCTTTGGTTGTTCAAGTCGCACCTTCCATGTCTCCACGGTTTCCTGGTGGAGCAGGGACCGCTGGGCCTCGATTTCTCGAGACGCAGGCCTTTGACCCCGCTCCAGCGCCTCCTTGCGCCATCTGAACAGTGACGCAAGGGCTCTCGCTTCCAGGTCCCATGGAGGGGTCCCGGCTAGGAGACATGCCGCCTCACCGGAGATCGTGCGGTATCCTCTTATCACCCTGACGGCCATCACTCTCTGCGGGCAATATGCCTCTGCCTACCCCTTAGGGCATAAAGGCGTGACCAATCATGTATGTTACATAACACGTAAATTGTATTAAAAATTCAACATGATGAATGTTGACCAATGAGTAAGGGTAATATGGGCCACACCACACATTAGTATTAAATAAATAGCCCTAATGTTTAGTTTCCAACAGGCGTGTTGTTTCACCAAATATTACCATTCTGCTTACCTTGTGTGGGCAAATGTTCAGTGTAATTACAGTTAAGTTTACTTTGAATTACTCTCTGTGTTTTTGTTATTTGACTCTTCACATTGTAGCTGGGCGGCAATTCTCGACCATACGACTTGAATGCGAAGATGTATATTTAATACATACATTCATATAGCCACGGCTTTATCCCCGAAGGAGAAGGCAGAGGCATATTATGTGCCCATATTTCACCTTTTAAGAATTTGTCCCATGTAATAGGTGGTGAGCCGTATTGCCGTGTAGAAATGGACAGGCGCTGGTTGTAACTGCCTGCAGTTGAAATTTCTCAAGCCGCCTCATACATCCCTTCAAATTGCCTTAACGACTTCCATTTTACTGGCAACCGGGACCAACGTCTTGGCTTTCGTAGAACGGAAGCGCCTAAATAAATGTCACAAAGTGGCCACATGTGTGGTCAACCATCCAAGGACCGGCCATAGTAAATGTTACTTACTCCAGTGATCGTTTACCAGAACACTGAGTCCGCAGGGCCACGAGCGCTTCAATTTCATCATTAATCATCGTATATTTAAGGCCGCGTGGGTCAGATTTTGAGTTTTTTGAAACAATCCTACTCAAAAAGTAAAGGGTTTATAATTCTGATAAATATATATATAATAGTTAAGGATATAAGCTAAACATATTCCGAGCCCGTTACACGATCCAATAAATTTCACTAGATAGAAAAAAATCCCAAAGTTGACTCTCCCAGAAAAGTTTTTTCAAAACTGTGGCTAAACTATTAATATTTTATATATTTTTTTTGCACTCAATTAAAGGTATTAAGGTTTTATACACATTTTCCGAGCGTTTTTCTATAAACAACTACTTACATAGTTATCATGTACGAATATCTACCAAACGCAATAGAATTGCGCCGCTGACGGCCGATCAGTCTCGCCCTGGCGCTTGTGGAGGCAGGACCTGTGTCAGTTTTTTTCGCAACTATTTCGTAATTATTATGCCAAATTACGTTGAAATCGCGCCACAGTATAAGAATATCAGTAATGGGCAAAATGTAATTAGATTAACCGTTACAAATGCGACTCATGGTAAAAATGTGGTGATCTTTTACTTTTTAAGTGTTTTCACGACATGGTAACCAGCTACCTAATGCATTAAAATGTCTACGAATTACATGATAATTTCGCAATCCAACATGGCGGCCACGCCGTAATCACAAAATTTCATGATGGGTATCGTTTAAGGGGTTTTTTGGTATGCTGAGTACGAAGTACGTAATAATTTTGCAATCCAATATGGCCGCCGCGCGGTAATCACAAAATTTCATGATGGGTATTGTTTAAGGGGTTTGTTCGTATGCTGAGTACGAATAACGTGATAATTTTGCAATCGAATATAGCCGCCGCGCCGTAATCACAAAATTTCATGATGGGTATCGTTTAAGGGGTTTTTTGGTGTGCTGAGTACGAATCGCGTACTAATTTTGCAATACAAGATGGCCGCCGCGCCGTAATCACAAAATTTCATGATGGGTATCGTTTAAGGGGTTTTTTCGTATGCTGAGTACGAATCACGTGATAATTTTACAATCCAATATGGCCGCCGCGCCGTAATCAAAAAATTTCATGATGGGTATCGTTTAAGGGGTTTTTTGGTATGCTGAGTACGAATAACGTGATAATTTTGCAATCGAATATAGCCGCCGCGCCGTAATCACAAAATTTCATGATGGGTATCGTTTAAGGGGTTTTTTGGTGTGCTGAGTACGAATCGCGTACTAATTTTGCAATACAAGATGGCCGCCGCGCCGTAATCACAAAATTTCATGATGGGTATCGTTTAAGGGGTTTTTTCGTATGCTGAGTACGAATCACGTGATAATTTTACAATCCAATATGGCCGCCGCGCCGTAATCAAAAAATTTCATGATGGGTATCGTTTAAGGGGTTTTTTGGTATGCTGAGTACGAATCACGTACTAATTTTGCAATACAAGATGGCCGCCGCTACGTAATCACAAATATTCATGATGGGTATCGTTTAAGGGGTTTTTTGCTATGCTGAGTACGAATCACGTGATAATTTTACAATCCAATATGGCCGCCGCGCCGTAATCAAAAAATTTCATGATGGGTATCGTTTAAGGGGTTTTTTCGTATGCTGAGTACGAATCACGTACTAATTTTGCAATACAAGATGGCCGCCGCTACGTAATCACAAATATTCATGATGGGTATCGTTTAAGGGGTTTTTTGGTGTGCTGAGTACGAATCGCGTACTAATTTTGCAATACAAGATGGCCGCCGCGCCGTAATCACAAAATTTCATGATGGGTATCGTTTAAGGGGTTTTTTCGTATGCTGAGTACGAATCACGTGATAATTTTACAATCCAATATGGCCGCCGCGCCGTAATCAAAAAATTTCATGATGGGTATCGTTGAAGGGGTTTTTTGGTATGCTGAGTACGAATCACGTACTAATTTTGCAATACAAGATGGCCGCCGCTACGTAATCACAAATATTCATGATGGGTATCGTTTAAGGGGTTTTTTGCTATGCTGAGTACGAATCACGTGATAATTTTACAATCCAATATGGCCGCCGCGCCGTAATCAAAAAATTTCATGATGGGTATCGTTTAAGGGGTTTTTTCGTATGCTGAGTACGAATCACGTACTAATTTTGCAATACAAGATGGCCGCCGCTACGTAATCACAAATATTCATGATGGGTATCGTTTAAGGGGTTTTTTGCTATGCTGAGTACGAATCACGTGATAATTTTGCAATCCAATATGGCCGCCGCGCCGTAATCACAAAATTTCATGATGGGTATCGTTTAAGGGGTTTTTTAGTATGCTGAGTACGAATCACGTGATAATTTTGCAATCCAATATGGCCGCCATGCCGTTATCACAAAATTCTATGATGGATATCGTTTAAGGGGTTTTTGGAATGCTGAGTACGAATCATGTGATAATTTTGCAATCCAATATGGCCACCGCGCCGTAATCACAAAATTTCATGATGGGTATCGATTAAGGGATTCTTTCGTATGCTAGGTAGCAATTTAATGTAATTGGCCTTAATTTTATAATAAAAACCTTTTGTCATAGTATTTTCGCATTGCTAGGCCTGAACTTAATAAGCAAATCTTTTTAGTTTCCTACTGTTAATAGCTTAGGCGGCCAAATCGAATTCCAAAATTATCATGTTATTCGTACTCAGCATTCGAAAAAACCCATTAAACGATATCCATCACGAAATTATGTGATTACGGCGCAGTGGCCATTTTGGATTGCAAAATTATCATGTGATTCGTACTCAGCATACCAAAAAACCCCTTAAACGATAACCATCATGGATTTTTGCGATTAAGGCGCGATGGCCATATTGGATTGCAAAATTAGTACGTGTTTCGTACTCAGCATACCAAAAAGCCCTATAAACGATACACATCATGAAATTTTGTGATTACACCGTGGCGGCCATTTTGGATTGCAAAATTATCACGTGATTCATACTCAGCATACCAAGAAACCCCTTAAACGATACCCATCATGAAATTTTGTGATTACGGCGCGGCGCCCATATTGGATTGCAAAATTAGTACGTGATTCGTACTCAGCATACCAAAAAACCTCTTAAACGATACCCATCATGAAATTTTGTGATTACGGCGCGGCGGCGATATTGGATTGCAGAATTATCACGTAATTCGTACTCAGCATACCAAAAAACCCCTTAAACTATACCCATCATGAAATTTTGTAATTACGGCGCGGCGCCCATGTTGGATTGCAAAATTATTACGTGATTGGTACTCAGCATACCAAAAAACCCTTTAAATGATACCCATCATGAAATTTTGTGATTACACCGCGGCGGCCATTTTGGATTGCAAAATGATAACGTGATTCATACTTAGCATACCAACTTTAGAAAACTTTAGAATTTTTTATGACCAGTTATAATGTAATTTACATTTTTTACGCAACTGTAACCATCTAGCAAACTTACGCAACGGAAACTCTCAAAAGAAATGAAATATCCTAGTTTTCGAAAAATGTTTCGTTGCTGCTCAGCTCTTATTCGCCTTAGCGTGATGTTATATATTTTGGTATTTTTCAAAAATGGACATTCTGTTAAGAAACTTTTGAAATTCAACTAGCAGTCTCTTAGACTCTAGAGTTCAAACAACTAAACAAACAAACAAACTCTTTAGCTTAAAAATAATAGTATAATAAATATAATTAACTCATTTATTTAGGAAACTCGAATAAATCACTACACTTAATAAAGTTATATGCATTTACTACGTCAAACAAAGTTAGCATGCTGTTTCTTTCTACTCTACTGTATACTGTGGCATGAGAGTCGCCCGGGGCGAGGGGAGCGCCAAATGCCTACTTGTGCGCTATAACCGCCCCTTAATAGTGAAGCGAAATTTGTCCCATATTTAGAAACGGCTAAACTTGAGACAAAAGACATTTCGGCAGTAAACTTTCGTATACGCTTGTAAGCTAGCTACGAGTATTATATGCCTAACTCTATATCTAAAGTTGTTTAAACCGTTACAGGTAACCCACGACGTGAAGATGAATACCCTGTCTGTGGCGAGGGACAGGGCGGAGGAGGGAAAAATAAAGATTTGCTTGGAACAATAAGTTTTCATACTTTAAGCAAGTTATGTTAGCACACCACATAGACTTACTTTTTAAATCAGCCAAGGGATAACCACTTCCAGATTTCGTCATTGTCAATGCCAACAGAATCTACAATTAATCAATTCTATGTGACCCAGTCTTTATCTTCATCCATGATAAAATACTAGAATTCGGTATTTTACCTCACATTCATAGAGGTTCTCCTTCGTCGTCACGCTCCAAAAAAAACACCTAAGCACAGTTTACGACCGGGACGGGAATATATCCACGTCCCCTACATCTCTGAGGGTCCCTTTATAGCAGTTTTACGGCCCTTCCTGTTTTGTTATGTATTACATCTCACCTGCGATTCTCACGATTGCTCCATTATATTTCTGGATTTTATTGATATTGCCAATCGTCGTGAATGTTTCTTTTTAAAGGTTATGTCAGGTATGGTTCTGGAGACAATCTTTCAGCAAAACGTTTGAAATAATTTTATGAGGATTTACTTTACGCATAGGTACAATTTATTGTTTTATAAATTGCTTGGGAACGTTACGCGGTTTCACACCTGTAGCTCCCGTTCCCGTAGGAGTAAGGGAATAAAATATAGCAAATGTCACCCGGGGATAGCGTAACTTTCCAACAGTGAAAACCGGTTCAGCTGTTTCGGAGCCTATTCGATGCAACACCAACAAACAATTAAATCTTTTCCCTTTATAATATTAGTATAGACTACGCATACAACGCTATGCCTGTGACTCTCTTGCCACAGGGAACGTATTCCAGGGACAAAAGTAACCTATCTCTATACCAAATTTCAGCACGATCCGTTCAGCCATCAGAGCGTGATTGAGTAACAAACATCTTCACAAACTTTTACACTTATCTGAGTTCCATCAGTTTACATATAACATTAATGAACAAAAGCCATCTATAGTGAAAGTAGATTGCAGAGCTTTTCAGTTAATCGCATTAACACATGGATAAACAGACCGGAATAAAACTATGAACATCCTGAAACTTATCTCAAAGACCCGGTTTGTATAAAAGTTTTTTCGGCGTCAATTCAATTCGGGGAAGTATTCTCAACGGAGCGTTTCGAGTTCTCACTGAGGCGGAACCCGGGCGGAAACAGCCCTTTCTCGAACCGAAGTTGGGAATGCTTTGTTTTATAAATTCGTTTACCCGAAACACGCATGACAGGCGTTCTATGAAATTAAGGATATTTTGAACTTCTGAAAGAAAAGTTGACTTTCAAAGCCACTGAATGTTATTGATTATTGAATTGAAAAACAAATAAATTACTTTGCTTTGTTTACCCTGACCACGATTTGAGGAACTTTGAACAGAAGTTCTATGAAATAATATTAAACTTTGTTAAGATGAACTTCTGAAGGAAAAGTTGACTTTAAAAGCTATTGCACGTTTTTGGTTATTGAATTGTAATACAAATGTATTTATTTGTTTACCCAGCCCTGGAATTGGGGGTTTCGAATGCCGGGAATAAAGGCTGAATGTATTGATTGTACTATAACAAAAAAATTTTTCAATAAAAAATACAACCGACTTCGAACAAATCCTGAAAAATAAAATTTACTTAGCACAAAGTAATATGTATTTTCATTTATCAGATTTTTTATTCAATATCATATTGAAGTCGGCGCCAAGTAAATTCATAGGTTTAGGTAGGTATTATTCATGGCGCCAACTTCAATATTATATTGAATAAAATCTGTTAAACCAAAATACATATTACTTTGCGCTAAGTAAATTTAATTTTCAGGATTTGTTTGAAGTCGGTTGTATTTTTTATTGAAAAATTTTTTTTTAATATTTTAAGTGACGGGTGAACCGAAAAATATATCTATCTAGGTGAAAGTTCTCATTAATACAAATCAATCAAGCCCCAACACAAGGTAGCTGCTCTGTAAATCGTCAAGGAATTCCCTCGACTGTCTTTTGGTTCCATCATTGGATTGACTCCAGACCTTCATTGACTGTAGTACATTAAAACACTGAATTAAAAAGTTAACAAACGCACTAGTTGTCCCTATAATTATCGGTGGTTGCCCTCGATTTATCCAGGATCCCATAATCAGATCATAACCTGGTTAAAATGGGACCATCTCAGAAGTAAACCCTATTCAACAAAAAAAAATTAAATCCGTCTATAATTGACGGAAATATCGGTGAACATACATAAAACATTGCCAACTTTTTTTTTTTAAGTCTGATCTATCAATCTAGGTGTAAAGTTCTCATCAATACAAATCAATCATGCCCAAACACAAGATAACTGCTGTAAATTGTTAAGGAATGCCCTCGACTGTCTTTCGACTCTATCATCAGATCGACGCCAGACCTTCATGAAAATGTAGAACATTAAAGCACTTAATTAAAAAGTTAACATGCGCACTAGTTGTCCCTACAATTTTCCGTGGTTGCCCTCGATTTCTCCTGGATCCCTTCATCAGATCCTGATCTGGTGAAAATGGGACCACCTCAGATGTAACCCCTATTCAACAAAAAAAAAAATTTTGAATTCCGTCTATAATTGACGGAAATATCGCTTAACATACATAAAAAAAATACATACAGACGAATTGAGAACCTCCTCCTTTTTTTGAAGTCGGTTAAAGAGGAAAGATTTGATTGTTTGTTTGCATCGAATAGGCTCCGAAACTACTGGAACGATTTGTAAAAATTCTTTCACTGTTGGTTGTGTGGGTGTTACCAACGGTATATTTTATCCCACGTGAACTACGCGGGTGTTCGCTAGTATATTATAAAGAGGAAAGATTTGATAAATAATTGTGTATTCGCATCGAATAGGCTCCAAAACTACTAAACCGATTTAGATATGTAATTCAATCACTGCTGGAAAGCTACATTATCCTTGAAAACATAGGCTATATTTTATCCCGTATTCGGGAACGGCAGCCACGCGGGTAAAACCGCATGCCATCTGCTGGTTAGTGATAAATCAAAAGAAAATAAGACGTCTTTAGCAGCTCTGAATAATAAAGTAAAGTAGCATGCAATTTAAACTTGGCTAATGCTCTGTGTATGAATATTAATTTATTTTAAACGATAACCAACGATTCTTAAAATCTCCATATTAATTTTATTCCGTAGAATTCTGGAGAAAACGTAAGTGATCATCCAAAATGCACGTTGAAACTTTTCCAAGTGGATTAAGAATTACCATAGATAAAGTGACCCCTTCCAAGTACCTACCAACCTTAAAGTGGAGCAAATAAATGCAAAAACTGTTCAAGTATGAGTCGGATTCACGTAGATGGGTTTCGTACCCAAATAAGTTGTCATTCTCGTTGTCGAAGATATTGGCTGGTCCCTGGTAGGATGACCTCTTTGTGCCATTTTAATTGTGAGTATTTCCGTGCTTACCACCAGTAAAGCTTTATAGCCAGTGGCGTGTAAAAGACCATTTCACAAAGATCCCTCTTGACCTTCATTTTGTTTTATGAAGTGGAGTAATTTGGTGTAATATCATTATTTCGTGAGGTCTCGTTATGTTGGACATTAGGGCTTAACATGCAAAGGAATGGTCTTTATAAGGGTATTCGTTTGATGATGATAATTATAATGTTTATTTATAAGGGTATGTAGTCAAAGTAATGTGTTAATCAAGTTAGAACGCATTACATGCGCGTAAATACGTTCTTTATGGGTACTTTGAATGGGGTAAGGATTTTATAGAAAAACTGCAAGTACAATGGTTGAATAAATTAGGTAAATTTTATAAAACAGAAGCTTTTCAGTGTGATGTACAGAAATGAACTACGTAATTACAGAACGAGCAACTGTGTGGGTACGGGGGAACCACAATATCATCGTCGGGTTCAATTATGTTTTGTGGAACTCTATTATTATCTAAAACTGGCAGCGTCATGCAGTTACACCCGCGTTACTCCCATTCTCGTGGGAATACGGGAATAAAATATAGCCTATGTTCATGGGGGATAGTGTAGTTTCCCAACAGTGAAAGATTTTTTTTAAATCGGTTCAGTAGTTTTGGAGAATATTCGATGCAAACAAACAACTTGGCTATATTTTATTCCTGTATTCCCACGGGAACGGGCGCTGCCACTGTGATGGGCGGGTGAAACCGCGTGACGTCCACCAGTAATTTATAAAGAAGAACGTTTCGAGAATAACGTCAATAAGTATCTGGGCCTCATTTCTTTTTTAATTTAGCAAAATAAACATGTAGGTACCTGCCCTTTACTTTAACCTTTACCTTGACGATATAATAAAACCGTACAAGAGCAAGTCAGACTCACCAACCGAGGGTTCCGTACAAATTCTTCACTATGGCTATGTTCAGGAATTTAATCTCACAGTTTATGGTTTTTTTGACTGCCTCTGCGGCGTAGTCGGTAGAAATACCGCCTGCGGCGCTGGAGGTCCTGGGTTCGATTCTTGGGTCAGCCAAATACTTGTGTGACCCACAAATGTTTGTATCGGAGTTTGGTAGTTTTATAGGTATAATATGTATGTATTTAGAAATATACAATAAGTGTTTATATCAGTCGTCAAGATCCCACAGCACAAGATTATATTAGCTTAATTTGGGCTATATTTTATTTATGTTGTGTGTGAATGTCCACAAATATCATTATTATTATTTTACTGTATAGTTACAGTACACGAAATCTAGTTTGGCAAGGTTCTGGAGTGAGCGAAGCACTTTTCGGAGTAAGTGGAGCACTTGTTTGTGCCTTTAAGTATACGATGCGCGAACCTACCTCCACTACTCCAAAAATTTTAATGTTATATGCCGTGCGCTATATAAATTTACAGTTTTTTTAACTAAAGGGAACGAACGGACAGCAAAGTGAGGCTATTAGATATACCGTTTTTCCTTTAGAGGCACGGAACCCTAAAAACTTACCGTCACAGAGTAAATTCAATATCAACAAGACCAACAGTGTTGTGACCCTGAGGGACTTGTTTACTCAAGACCTTTTTGCAATATATTCAGAGTATTCGTACGTATGGTGTTAATGTTTAACATCAAACGCGTTTTTTACAAATAAATGAAACTTTATTGCTTTATCTAGAAACCTACCATGATCAAAGTTATCTAGGGTTTAACCTCGCCTGCTGGCTAAGGAATGTAATAATGAAATATTTTTGGACGTCCTCACACAACGCCATTTAGCCTAAACCAAGCTAATATAAGCTCGGATCAAATTTATGGTATTCCACAAAAAAATCAATAAGCTTGTGCTATGGTCTGAGCTATGGTGTATGCTATGGCTATGGTATAAGTGAGGGTCTGAAACACAGGTTTGACATAAACCTAGATCAGACTTGTCGCACGTAAGCATCATGGCCTACATTAGTTATTTACCTCATTAAATTGTATTTAAGGCGAATAGCATAAAGTGTTATGATAATTGTCTAGTATAAGCATTAATAATTATAATTTATTTAGTAATGTAGACCAGGCGACTTTTGTTTGTTTACGAATAAAAGCTATTTTGTAAAAATGATCAATAAAAAATATTCTATTGTAAAAAAAAAATGGTCAAACATGATGTATGTTTGACCATTTTTTTTACAACAAAACCAAACTACAAAACCAACAATTGCGAATCCGGGTAGGGCGCGTCGTGCAAAAATGGCCGATTACCAAGGGCGTCGCAGGCCAAATAAGTTCGGGAAGCCCTGATCTAGCCCAAATTAAGCTTATATAAGCTTGTGCTATGGAATCTAGACGACTGATACGGTTACTTATATATTTCTAAATACATACATATTATACACAGAAATCACCCTTACTCCGATACAAACATTTATGGATCACACAAATATTTGGACAGACTCAGGAATCGAACCCAGCACCTCCAGCGCTGCAGGCGGTTACACTAGCGACTGTGAAACAGAGTTTAATCTTACAAAATTATGTTTTGCCGTACATTCAACTTGCAGGGATACGTCATTTTGTAAGATAAAAATAGTACATCTCTTTGTAGTTGACTGTACAATTGATTCTGTTCCTTAGTTCTAATAACACAATCTAACTTTACCCATTAACACGATACACTGCAACCTTTCCGTGCATCAAATTGCCACAAAATGCACTAAATCTGAAGTAAACTAGGTCACAGTGGTGCACGTTTAAACTACAATGTAGATTACAATCGAATAAAGTATAGTAGAATGCAGTTCTTAATGCTATTCGTAAAAGGCACTTGCAGTAGTTTTATCTTGTACTTACATAATTATAGTCATGAGTCTGTTCCCGAACGAGTCGGCAGAGGCATAGACTATACGCCCCATATTTCACCATCAGTTTTGGTCTGACTGTCTGAACTGTCACAATCTGCGCCTGTCAAATATTCGGTGTGCCGTGTGCCGTGTGAATAATTGATAGGAGCAGGTTGTCACTACAACTTCTTTCTTTTTTCTTCTTCTACTCACTATCGAATTTTTTTTTACTATTGAAAACTATTAAAAATTTTCAAGCAACACGTTACTGGCAACTTAAAGCAATGGCTTTACGTGCTTTTACAAACACGGAAACGATTGTAAATGAACATGTAATAAAGTAGTCACCAACAGAGTCAGTGGGATTTTAATGTTTCAAGTATTTCCGTAATCGATAAACTAGGCAGCGAGTAACAAGTGAGTTAAACTTGTGGTAGAGGTTTACGATTCTACTGATTCTACCATATGAAATTAATCCGAGTCACGGTCTAATAACCTTGTAATTTCACTATTTTATTACACCGGTCCAACCTATCCACCCTGAGGGAGCCGATATCAATACTTCACAATCACCAATTTCAGGATATTATATTGGCATCTAAAATCCGTAGATAACGATATCTATAACCAATAATGTAGGTAGTAAATTTTATCAAAAGCCTGGCTTATTGTGAGGCCTTTCAACGAGGACTAGCTGTTACTCCTGGTCTCGCTTGTGATAAAAAGGACCAAGTGAAATGTCCTTTAAAAGTTAATTTAATAATTAAGAAATCCTGAGAATCCCAAAAGGACCCGGCGCTGTAGCGCCCACGCCGTTCACTCCACCAGCGTGCGCCGTGTCATCGCTGCGGTCCTCGCAGTGCTGACACTCGGCCGTGGTTTCCCGGTGTCTTCGCCACAGATACCTACCGAAGCTGCCGTGTCAGTTAAGTACCTGCGACAACCTGTAGGACAGAGCACCGTGTCTCCTCTCCAGCCACTCGTCCATGACCAGTCTGACGGCCGCGATTGTGGCGAATCCCCCCTTTGGTTGCTCAAGTCCCACCTTCCATGTCTCCACGGTTTCCTGGTGCAGCAGGGACCGCTAGGCTTCGCTTTCCCGAGACGCAGGCCATTGGCCCCGCTCCAGCGCCTCCTTGCGCCATCTAAATAGTGGCGCAAGGGCTCTCGCTTCCAGGTCCCATGGAGGAGTCCCGGCTAGGAGACATGCCACCTCACCTGAGATCGTGCGGTATAGGGAATACCGCACGATCTCAGGTCAGGTGGCATATCACCCTGACGTGGGAAGGACATAGGCTTCTTTTTAACCGACTATGTAAAAAGAGGGTAACGATTTTACGCGATAAGGACTTTTACGTGGACGAAGCCGCGGGGAACAGCTAACTAGTAAAGTAAAAGTAAAAGTAAAAGTAAAAAACTCTTTATTGTACACCAGGAATAACTAGTAACTATATAAAAAGTTTTTTTCATTATCAGTATTAAAGTGAATCATTGACACTATAGAAGAAGAAGCATGTCACAAGTAAAACCGTAGGGTATAACTTATATAAAAAAATAAAGCAAATATAGATAAAATCATCGTGAGAATCGCTCATCCGAAACAGTCAACATCGTAACTCAATCACCGTTCATCATACATTACACACGAAAGGAAACTGAATTTCGATTAAATTTCTATCTACGCGGGAAAATACGTATAAAAACTGGCCAAGTGCGAGCAACATTTACGCACGGAGGGTACAATTCCAAAAAACGGCAAAAAAAATACTTTAGTGTTGTTTTTCTGTTTATTGTATTATATTACCAAATTAAAATACCTTTTGAAAAAAGGCCAGGTCAAAAGTACCCTTAATCGGAGAGCATGTATGAAAACACTTATAAAAGTAGAAAAAGCGAAAGTGATATGTCAGGATCGTGGCTAGTAGAAAGCCATAGTCTTTGCCTACCCCGTTGGGAAAAATGCGTGATGTTATGTATGTATGTATGTTGTAAATACAATACGTTGTGTGTAAATACAACATCTGTGAAAATTTCAACTGTCTCGTTAACACGAGACAGTGCAAGTGATGAGTACAGCCTGATGACAGATGGACAGCGAAGTCTCAGCAATAATGGTTTTGCCCAGTGGTTATGGAACCCTAAAAAGCAATCAAGGCAGATATCGACAGTGGTAGATTGATTTGGTTAGAGGAGCCAATATCGGAAATGCGGTAGGTGCCGATGTGGAATGGAAACACCACCTCGAATCATTTGAGATATCGTCAGAAAAATACTATAAATGTGTATAATAAAGAAGTGCCTAAAATAATTCATTTATACGCTAGAGCAGGGACTAATGGGAGTTGATTATACAAAATATGAGAACCCGTATTTATATTGTTGTTGATTGATAGCATTTGGTGGAACCTGATAAACTTATTGAATAACGTCATTTAAACTGTTTCACAATAGGTACTTATTAGGTAAGCGTACACCTGACTTTGGGTACAGAATCCAAAAAAGGGTACCTATTTCATGAGATTTTAAGATCCAAAAATGATTTTATAACGAGCTTAACTTGAGCTTTTCTCTACGCTTGAGCAAACCTTAACATTAATATTGTATAAATAAGTAAGTAATTCGTTAATGAAGACATTTCAATGGCGAGCCAGTGGGCTGTGAGGCTTTCTAAGAAACTTTATACGTTTACCCTCTCGGAATAATTGGATTGAGATTTAAAGCTTAAAAAGGCATGAACATAACTACCGAACTGAATTTTATTAAATTTTATTATCCTATATTTGAAAATAGGAGAACAGATCTGTGGAATGAGTGATAACATCACTGGAATAAGGGTGCCTTTCCACCAGAGATGTGTTATCTCAGGTGGCAAATTACCCTAGAGTTTACTCATCAAAAAAATGTGTGCCGTTACGGGACGCCTGGCGGATGTGAAACGGCGAAATTATTTTGTAAAAATACTAAATTCTAAATTCATACATCAAAATTCACAATCCCGATCTTCAAATTGAAACCCCGAGTTGTAGACTCGTAAATCTATTCTGGGTACTCGAATTAAAGTCGTGAGGACACACTTGATATAATTATTTAGATTAGAGATGGAAGTTAAGCCAGCTTCACCTATAATTCGTGAACCTGCTGATTAAAAGCCCAAGTCATGACGAAGAGAAGGGAACTTACCTATAACATAACACTGCTTATTAACGCATCCGGTCAATGTAGAACAGTTACCGTAGTAAGTTTCAATTCCATACCAAAATGAAATTGTGATTAGCTTCTGACCAGCATTCTATAAACACACTTACATCTACATTATATGAAAAGGAACGAAAATACTTTATTATTTTATGTTTATTACCACTTATAGATGGTGATTAATAAGGAGACTACTTTAATTACTAATAGTAACACACAACTAGGTATGGCGCCGCACTTAATAAGGCACAAGCCGATGGTTTCAGTTGTCGGTGACATGACAGTCGTTAAGTCAAGTTGAGACCTTACAGGAGGCTTGAAAAATGTGGTTACTTTTCTGCCGCCTTAGTAGAATGAATAGAAAAACAACAAGCATGGAGTATATGTACCAGTGTTCTCCATAAACTACACTATAATGTGTTCAATACTTTAGTTTAGTGCTAGACACGCAAGTTTCCTACAAACCAAAGGCACATTTCGACACAGAAAGGCTATTAATATCGCCTATCGAGTGTATACTTCAGTACCAGTACCTTCCCGGTACGTCTGCTACGAACGGAGATCGATATTCTAAACACTGCATTCTAGGTATTGTTTGCTTGTTTGCAGTATCATAGAGGCAACGAAAATAGGATGTAAATAGCTGTACCAAAGATAATAATTACAATAGTACTACTCAATACATTGTACTCACACACAGATTTTGACTGCGATCAAGGATAATGTAATAGTCCTTTTTAAGCTATTGCGTAGCTTCTATCGCGGGCCTTGAGCGTGGAGACCGAATCAAGAAATTCCGTAACGAAAATAACCGAACAGTCGGCTACCTTCGGCCATGCTCGGCCACGTTCGTGTATCTCGCACTTCATATACCTACGTGTACACGTGAGCGTTTGCATAACGTGTACCTATGTATATGAAGTGAAGTAGGGTGAGGTGGGGTGCGGTGAGGTGAATTGGTGTGAGGTGGGGTGGGGTGAGGTTAGATGGAGTGGGATGTGATGATGTGAGGTGGGGTCCAAAAGTACAAAAGTCCAAAAGTCCAAAACAAAAGTCCAAAAGTTCATAAGTCCAAAAGTCCAAAAGTCCAAAAGTCCAAAAGTCCAAAAGTCCAAAAGTCCAAAAGTCCAAAAAACCAGAAGTCCAAAAGTTCAAAAGTCCAAAAGTCCAAAAGTCCAAAAGTCCAAAAGTCCAAAAGTCCAAAAGTCCAAAAGGCCAAAAGGCCAAAAGTCCAAAAGTACAAAAGCCAAAAGTACAAAATAATTAATAATAATAAATAATAATAAATATTCACGGACATCTCACACAACGCTATCTGATCCCAAAGTAAGCTAGGAATAACCTGCTTGTGTTATGGGTATCAGACCACGGATATTAATACTTACATAATTTTAAATACATACATATTATACATAGAAACACCCAGACTCTTGAGACAAACATTTATGGGTCACGCAAATATTTGTCTCAGGTGGGAATCGAACCCACGACCTCCAGCGCCGCAGGCGGTATCACTGCCGACTGCGCCACGGAGGCAGTCAAAAAAGTACAAAGTCCAAAAGTCCAAAAGTCCAAAAGCCAAAAGTCCAAAAGCCCAAAGGTCCACAGTAAAGTACGTACTTCGTACTTTACTTTGTTGCACATAGGCCTTAAAATATTCCTTTGTAGAAATAATTTTATTAGCATAGTTGATAAAAAATGCTATGCAATAGCTTTACCGCGACAGTCATGTGACACACATCTTTTTTTTAACGTAAAGAAAATCTGTCATGGATGCTAAGCCGGACTCTACCATCAAAAAACCGCACGTTCCCTATTTACTGCCTATGGTTAGGAGCCCCGTCCCGGGTAAGCACTTAGCAGGATATCCCCAAGACAATATTATAGTACTACATACGATACGAGGAATTGTTCTAAGATAGGAGGGAGAGACTGTTGAGAGATGCGAGAGAGAGTTTAGTAATCATACCTACATCCCGTCGGCACTAAGTTGATTTTTTTTAATATGGATTTCTTTACACTTTATCAAAATTTATATATAATTTATTTATTATATTTACTTTTTTTGTGGTCCTGCCTCGAAAAAAAAACTATTTTTTGTAATTTTGCTAGTAGTATGTAATTAACTTGGCTAGTAGGTAAGTACCTAGTTTTCAAAAGCAACAAGCACTTAAGTAGTAGTAAGAATAGAGGTGTAAAAAGTCTATGGTAGTAAGTATATCAACTTCTCAAAGTTGATTAAGGTCTATCTAGCGTTTTATCTCCTTTTGTCATTTTTACTTCCATTGAAGAACCGCGACATTTTTATGCAAATAAGGTTTTTCGGACAATCAAATTCATATTAGATTAAAATGTAGTAAAGCTTTAGGCGCCCAACAGAGAAATGTAATTTAAATATATATACATTTATTGTTAAAAATTACAGAGAAACATAATTATTACATATTAATATTTACATTATTACTATCTAAACTAAACCTAAATAAGGCCCCCGTGGCATTTTTTAATGTAATTTGATTTCCATTTGAATAAAGCGGGGTAAAAAATTGAGCGGTTCTTAAATATTCATTTTTTTTTCTTTACGTATTATAATATTCATTATTCTTTGTAAATATTTTGTACTTATTGTTATCAGATTCTTTTGATCCTTGGATTTATGAATAGTTAGCCCGAGTCAGCTAAAAATAAATTATATTTTAACAGACTAGAGGACGTCACGCGGTTTCACCCGTGTAGCTCCTCTTCCCATGGGAATACGGAAATAAAATTTAATCTATGTTCACCGGGGATAGTGTAGCTTCCCAACAGTGAGCCAGAATTTATTTCAAATCGGTTTAGTAGTTTCGGAGCCTATTCGATGCAAACAAACAATCAAATCCTTCCCCTTTATAAAATTAGTATAGACCACTTTTTTCTCGTTTCTCAGAGATCACTAATGAATCTTACTAATATTATAAATGCGAAAGTTTGTGAGTGTGGATGTTTGTTACTCTTTCACGCTCAAACCGCTGAACGGATCTGGCTGAAATTTGGTACAGAGATACATTATAGTCTGAAATAACACATAGGCTACCTTTAATCCCGGGAATAACTTCCCGCGGGAAGAAATTTTACGCGGGCGAAGCTGCGGGCATTAGCTAGTAATTACATAATTAGATATGGTTCTTCATCTCATCACATCAATATCTTAATCTATTATATTATGTACCATACTTTGGGTGCTATGCCACGTTGCTGTGGATGCGTTGACATCCACCAACCACATTCGTCGGTCCACATGTCATGGTGACAGTTACATTGTCAAATTGTTCGACCGACGAATTTGATTGGTGGATTTCCAACGCATCCATAGCAACGTAGCATAGCAAATTTCTGGTGGAATAGCATCCTTACTCTTCTCTCTCTTTACAAAACATACTTTATGTTCTTTCTTACCACTGCAAACTCTGTTCCAAATGTTAAGTACTGTACCTGAAATAATAAAAATGTTCGTTAAAAACAAAGCTATTTTCATGGATCCTTTGGACAACACATAAAAGGTTGGATCACATAAATTCTATGATTAATCGATTTGACAGGCTTTGGTTATACCAACTATAAATACATTTTAACAAATTGTCAACTGAATGCCAACACGTACGCCCAATTTCCACTGGAAAATACCTATCAAAAAGTTGTACCTGTACCATGCATTCCAGTTATCTTCCACATGACGATTCCAATATGGCTTCAAATATATCCAGCGGATAGCGTTTTGAAGCGAGGCGGTGGGTATCACGGAAAAGCACTTTCCAGCGGCTTACATGGCTAAGTGCATTTAGCGTGGACGACTCAATGCGGCAGAACGTGTATGCGGTTTTTATAGGGCTGGCACGAATGTGTGTATTTATGTAGATTAATTTGAAAATTAAAAATAACCTCCGATCTTGAGACTTGAGCTTTACACCACTGGTTGAAATCAGGGATCAAATGGCGAGATTTTACATAACTGGTTCGACGTACTTGAATAAAAAATTCAATAAGTTTGAATAAGATGAAACTTTTCCAATAACGTAGACACAAAGGTACTTATATATATCACGTCCCAAACTACCATCTGGACGTGCTCCATATTGGCTAATGTTTCTCAGATACCGATTAGACGATTCGATACCAAAACGTTGAAGTTTTGTTAACTAGTTCTTTTTAACTGGTACCATCCAATAATCTTCTATATGACGATTCCAATAAAAGCCAAACTTGTCTCTAATGGAACTCAGGCTGTGAGAACTTGTCTTGGATCCACGTACAAGTTCTTATAGTCGCTTTTCATTTTCATTTATTTTACTAATGATGTACTGTATTTCTGGCTAAAACTTCCATTTGAGATCTTTCAGACATTTCTCACCATGAACTTATGAATGTTGAAATAAGTATAATATATTTGGATAACCGGTTTGTTACGTTTATGTAAGTAAGTAAAAATAGTTTTTAGAGTATTTAAAACTACTTTCAGTTGAAGGAACCAAACACACTGCTCACATAAACTCAAAAATATGTGGATACCTGCACAATAGACGTGGACTGCAAATAGAAAGAAAAAAAAGAAAGATTTTTTTCTCTACAGCAAAATAAAGTAAGTATAGTTAATCTATACATATAATAAAATGATAGAAAAGTCAAAACTGTACATTGGAAATATTAAAGAAAAATACTCGATAGGTGTTCAATATAAGATACCGAAGCCGAAAATTGTCTGTTTGTCTGTTTGCTTTGCTTTGTCCGGAAGGATCTCGAAAAGTACTCAATAGATTTGGTTCAAATTTTGCAAAAATAGTACTTAGGGGTGGGGTCTTCAAATAGGCTATATATTATCACGCTACATATCCTAGGGGCTAAGCAGAGGGCAATGAAATATGTAAGATGGTTGATTGATTTAACCAAAACGTAGCAGGAATATTAGTAAGAGATAGGTTTTACCACAGAACAGTTAAAGGAGGTTAGAAAGGAAATAGTTCCTAATTTGTATTAGGACGCGTGTCGCCACTTGTCTCCCACTCTTTAACTCCACTATAAATAAATAAATGGTTTAAAAAACCCTAGAAAAATACGCTTTTATAATGCACGAAAAACCCCAAAAATAAATTATGGATCGTTCAAGTTGCCTCTATTTCTGGGCTGAAGTGTAAACTATGTGCTTTTAGTTATAATATTTGATTGCAAAAGCGTGGGGCGCTGGAACAGGTAAGACTTTCCTGGCGGAACCTGCATGATGTCTTGTCCGATTAAGGATAAGGTCACATTTATAAAAGCGTGTTTTTCTCGTGTTTTTAAACTATTAATTATTAATAAACGTTATGTTCTTATGCGACCTCATGCAGCTTTCGCCAGGATTTTTATTATATAAGGATTAGTATTAATAGGAATATATGCTTACAAAAAAGTCTTTCTTGTTCTAGCGCCCCACGCTTTTATAATCAAATATTATAACTAAAAGCACATAGTTTACACTTCAGCCCAGAAATAGAGGCAACTTGAACGATCCATAATTTATTTTTGGGGTTTTTCGTGCATTATAAAAGCGTATTTTTCTAGGGTTTTTTAAACCATTTATTTATTTAATACTTTTTAGTCACAACATTTATACCTTAACTAGCGGTTCCCTGCGTCTTCATCCGCGTAGAAGTCGTTATCGCATAAAATCATTACCCTCCTTTCGCGCAGTCAGTTAAAAAGTAACCTATGTCCTTCTCTTAAACTCAAACTATCTTTATAAAAAATTTCATCAAAATCGGTTCAGCGGTTTAGGCATGAAAACGTAACAGACAGACAAACAGAGTTAAACTAACTAACTAACTATCTTCACGCCAAATCCCTTGCGGGGTAGGCAGAAAGAACCGAGCGCCACACGGCACGGTCCATACACACCTCACTTGCTTCTTCAACTTTCATTTTTCTTTTCATGCATGCACGTCGGTTCCTACGGCTCTTGACATCACCTTCAACTAACACACGATTAATTTGGTCGTGGTAGGTGTGTCGTGGCCTTCCCCGACTCCTACGTCCATCCACTTTCGCGTTGTATATCTGTTTTGTCATTCTTTCATCTCCCATTCGTTCCACATGCCCGAACCATCGTAGCATGCCCTTCCTTACTTTAACACCGACACTCTCTTTCAGACCAACTCTCTTTCTTACATCTTCATTCCGAACGCGATCTGCGAGCGTTACTCCGCAGATTTTGCGTAGCGCGCGCATCTCGACCGCGTTTATTCTACTTTCATGCGTTTCCTGCCATACCCAACTCTCGCTTCCATACGTTAGCGTAGGTATCAGCACCGCATTGTGTACTGCGAGCTGGGCCTTTTGACTTAAGCCCTTGGTACCTAAAAGTTTGCCTAACGCTCCATTCACACTATTGCCCGCAGTTACCCTCTTTTCTACATCAGCGGTGTACCGTCCATCCCTGCTAAATGCACATCCAAGATATACAAACTCATCCACCTGTTCCAGCACTACATCATTTACAGTTATCCTGGCATTCGTTCTGTCCTCTTCTCTTTCGAATACCATCACTTTCGTTTTAGTCGCGTTCAAATGTAAGCCTCTCATTAGACAATCATCTTTCATCGTTGTGATTAGTGACTGTAGTTCTGATGGCGATTCGGCTATGAGCACGGCATCATCTGCATACAGCAAACAGTTCACAAGTAAGTCACCCATTCGCAATCCAACATTCATCGATCTTACTCTCTTAAGACAATCGTCCAGGTACAGGACAAACAGCAGAGCCGACAGCACGCAGCCCTGTCTGACGCCAATGTTGACGTCAAACCAGGGAGACAGGCTGCCGCCCACCCGCACACATGCCGTACATCCCACATATGTAGACTGCACAGCACGAAGCAGCGCACCATCAATCCCGTATCCTGGCAATATATCCCAGAGATCCTTCCGTACAACTCTGTCAAATGCTTTCTCCATGTCCACAAAACCGCAGAAAACCTTCCGGCCTACAGCCAGCTGCTTCTCTACGATGTTGCGGAGAGAGAAAACTTGGTCCATACATCCCCTTCCATTTCGGAAACCACCCTGCGCCTCCCACAGTAATCCGTCAGATTCCACCCTCTTCTCCTTTCAATAATTTTGCCATACACTTTAGCTGCTATACTGATCAAACTGATGGCCCTATAGTTGGCGCACTCCATACGTGAGCCCTTGCCTTTATACAAGGGCACGATGATAGCACGCCTCCAGTCCATTGGGACCCTTCCAGTCTTCCAGCATAGATTGCTCAATGACCAGAAGGCGTCTCGGACGCAAGGACCACCTAATTTGATCATTTCAGCAGATATCCTATCAATTCCCGCAGACTTTCCATTTTTCAAGCTTCGTATCGACCATTCAATCTCTTCCAAAGTAATATCTCCGCTTGATGCTTGCACCGCAAGATCAGTCATCGACTCCCTCGCAGTGCCCGCATCCGGGAGATATTCATACATTTCTCCAAAGTACTCATTCCACCGCTCTAACACCTCTAATGGGTCCGCAAGAATGTCCCCAGCTTTACTCTTTATCTTACCCATTCTGGAAACTGACGAACAGCTCCGAGACTTCTTGACCTCCCTCCAAAAGAGTTTGGTATTTGTCTCGAAGTTCCTCGTCAGCTTCTCTTCCGCAATCAAATTTATTCTTTCACGCTTCTCTTTCACTAAAGCTTTGGCTTCATTCTTGCAGAGGCGGTAAATTTCTTTCTTCGTGTCTTTCATACTGTCATTCAGTTGCAAAGATGAGACATAATCCAACCACGCTTTCTTCTTTCTTGCTACGCAGGATTGTACCTCTGCATCCCACCAGGCATCACCTTTCGAATGTTCATGTCTCTTTGCACTCCCACATGCTTCTTTTGCACTATCCACTATACTTTCTTTCATAATATTCCAGCATTCATCCACATCTAAGTCGGAAAGGCTCGCGTTTGCAAGCCTTTCACTGACTAAGCCTACATACATACTCCTTACGCTTTCATCTTCCAGTTTTTCACTTTTTATCCTTTCATAGTCTACGAAGGGGACACGCACTCGCCAGTGCCTCCACTTCTTGAAAAGACCAACAAACCGGCTTACCACCAGGTAGTGGTCAGTTTCAAGAGTGGGGCCTCTGTAGGCTCTTGTATCCCTTATAGCCTCTCGGAGACGACTGTCTATCAAAATCAAATCAATTACACTTTTTTCTTCCTTCCGTCTCCAAGTATACGTGTGGATATCTTTGTGACGGAATAAACTGTTCGCCACAAGGAGGTCTCGTTCCAAGCATACGTCTAAGATTGACTTACCAGCATCATTCGCTCTCTTATCTCCATGCGGACCAAGGACAGCATCGAAGCCATCTCGCTTGGTCCCCACCCATCCATTCAAATCACCACACATGATCAACTTTTCATTCCCCTCAGCCAAATCGAGGACGTCCCTAACGGAATCCCAGAACTCCGCGAGCACTTGGGGATTAGCCGAGCTGACGGGAGCATAGGCTGCGACCAAAAAAACTCTCGTGATCCCCAGTTTTATACGTACCCACAGGAGTCTTGGGCCTGCCAATCCATAATCTTTCACTCCAGAAGCCAAACGGGAGGAGAGCAAGACACCCACTCCCCTACTGGCATGATCCTCTTGGTCCACTCCGGACCACAAAGCAATTATGCCGCCAGGAAGATCGTCAATGCCGCTCCCCTTCCGCTTCGTCTCTGTGACACACAATACATCCAGGCATCGCTCTTTCATTACATCTATCAATTCATTCATCTTACCTTCCATACCACCACGCACATTCCACGTGCCTATCCGGCACTCGGCTCCTCGCATCCCGCCAGAGTTGGCGCTGCGTGAAGGGTGGCGGCCCCCTTCGCCGCGTGCGCATGCAGTCATACCGACGGGGGCACACCGGTATGCGTCGCCTCGGGGGGACGCCCTAGCCCTGTCGGGACTCATTTCTCGGTAGTGATTGGTTTCGCGTTTTCGCTTTCGCCGCTACTTACGGGGAGGGCCCGAGCACAGGTAACGCTCTTCGTGAAGGCACACTACATCCTCCCCTAACAGACAGAGTTACTTTCGCATTTATAATATTAGTAGGGATTTCTGTATAACATGGTGTTTTGTCTGAGTTCGACTAATGTGAAAATATTTCATTATTACTCTAATACATATACATTTTCTGCAGGTACCTATGTCAATATTTACACTCAATATTAACTTCAATATATAACAGGTTTGTTATACCTAACCTTAAACCCTAATCTCATTACATCTAAGGTCTAAGCTCATTACACGACTTTTCTAACAAATTCAAACACAGCTATGATACGATGTTTAATCATGAAGTTACAGTTCATATCTTACGACACCATCATCAGATCAGTTTGACAGCACCTTATTATTGTATTGTTATCAGAACTACAAACATCTGCCAATTTTCATGACGCTACGATCCTTGGAAGATGGTTAAATTAGTTACCTGAGATTCCATTGCATTGTTTTACAAGTAATTTAAAAAAAGGTTTGTTATAACCCTGAAACTTAAGCCTGGTCAAAGTTCATTACAAGACTTTTCTGACGAATCCAAAAACAGATATAATACGATATTCCATCATGAAGTTCCAGTGCATATCTTCCGGCTCCATCATCATATCAGTTTGACAGTACCATATTATTGTATTGTCATCAGAACTACATACAGCTGCCAATTTTCATGACCCTACGATCCTTGGAAGCTGGTTAAATTAGCTACCTTAGATTCCACTTGTTTTCTGAGCCTATCTTCCGGCTCCATCATCATATCAGTTTGACAGTACCATATTATTGTATTGTCATCAGAACTACATACATCTGCCAATTTTCATGACGCTACAATCCTTAGAAGATGGTTAAATTAGTATCCTTAGATTCCACTTTTTCCGTCGAAGTTTCAGTGCCTATCTTCCGGCTCCATCATCATATCGGTTTGACAGTACCTACCATATTATTGTATTGTCATCAGAACTACATACAACTGCCAATTTTCATGACCCTACGATCCTTGGAAGCTGGTTAAATTAGCTACCTTAGATTCCACTGGTTTTCTGTGTTTATCTTCCGGCTCCATCATCATATTAGTTTGACAGTACCATATTATTGTATTGTCATCAGAACTACATACATCAGCCAATTTTCATGACGCTACGATCCTTGAAAGATGGTTAAATTAGTATCCTTAGATTCCATTACATTGTTAGTTACATACACGACGACCTAATAAAAGCTTATTAAAAAGAGACCAATACGACGCAGTTTACGCACACAAATGAATCAGCACACTTAATTAGCGAGTTTGCTGTTGGTTGTCACACAAATAGAAATACTGCACTTGACGTATACTCACACACGCACAAAAGCAATAAAAATTTCTCATACATGTTACGGCGGACAAAGGTCGATTTTCGATATCGATAAAATTTCCGTAATTTTGATACTGTCTGAAGTTTACACAAGTCGAGTACTTTATTGAGTAAGCTCATTCTGCGTTAATAGTAACATCAAAAATTCATCATAATTCCGGTATTTTGAGATACTTAGACTTAAAAAATTTGACAAACTAGGTGAAAAGTAGCCGTAGTCGGGCTAAATGTAAATACATAATACATCGAATCTATCTTTGTGTTGCAGAAAAGGGCTGTCCGGGCTGTCTATGGTATGGGGATTCGGGAGTCATTAAGAGAATAGTTTAAGGATATCAACATCCTTACTGTGTATTCACAGTACATATATGAAAACTTTTTATATACTCATAAAAATAACAGTAAATTTATTAAAATAGCGATATTCATAACCTAAACTTAAGAAATAAGAATAAATTGGCTGTACCTAGATTTAGGCTTAATAAAATAAGCAATTCTTTTGCGGGCAATTGTATTCGAATGTACAATACATTGCCGACAGCCATAACAGGTTTGTCAATTAATAAATTTAAAAAACTAATAAAACTTAAATTGTGCCGGAAAGCTTATTATAGCATTAAAGACTTTCTAGAAGACAAGGCTGCCTGGCAGTGACACGAATTGCTCCTTTCTACATTAAAAAATAAAATAAAACTGTATTAGATACTAAGATACTAGAAGAGAAGGGACCGGACTGAGTTTCTTGGGGTGTTCTTCTCAGTCTGTAGTATTTCCGAACCCCCGGTAGAGTCACAAAAATTTTGACAAACCTAAATAATTTTTTAAAAATTTCAAAGGGAATAAATTTTATTTTATTTTATTTTAATTAATAACACAGACACTAATTACTAACACAGACAGCCTCTGTGGCGTGGTGGTAGTGAACGCGACCGGCCCCCTGGGCAAGGCCGCAGTAGTGACCGTGTCTGTTGGGAGTCCTGGGACATCCTTCCGAGGGCTTACCCGGGGCTCCCAACCGTAACGCCCAACAGCCTATGTTGGGCGTTACGTGAGGTTTACTTGGCGGTTGGAATCCGGCATAGCATTCATGATGGACTTTCCCTCACATAAAAAAAAAACAAAATGGGCCGCGAGTATAGTATATATTTAGTAGGTATCCATTCAATTCTACCAGTTGCCTCAATCCACATTTTTTTCATATCTGGATTTGTTGGAAACCTAAAATTTAATTATAAATTTGTTTTTAATATAAATGGCTGACCTCAAACAAAATTTTACAATTAACAATGATGGTAATAAACAAATGTATTTTGATTTCAATATTACTGATAATAACGTACGTACTTAATATCGACAGTGTTTATAACGGATCATTTTGTCCAACACTATCGATACGCATGGATATCGCCGGCACTCGTGATTCTCGCAATACACTGCGCGATCGCTCACGTAGTACAAGATGGCACTCATGTATTGCAAGCAATGTATAATTTTGTATCAGTTTGCGATTATATCGTTTTTGTCTACAAGCTACATAATACTTTTGTAATAATTACAAATATTACTTGTATTGTAAGGTTTTTGGACTTCCCGATGAAAAGAAATCCCTTCTCGGGCTACACTGCACACTTGGCTTCTTTTTCGACACGTTACTATAGCGCAAGACGGCATAATTCTTTTTTTTTCGCGGAGCTTCTTACGTTGTTACAATAAGAGCGCGACTGTGTCGGCCGTGAAGTGAATTTCGGTGGAATATGAGCATTGCTCATATGTCGCGGCGCGTCTGCCCCGCCCACAAGGCACACACAGGCTACATATTATTACGCTACTTAGTCTAGAGGCTTGGCAGAAAAGAATTCAAATCCAAACCAAATTGGCATCATAACATAATTTTCCCGCGTACGAAGTCGCGGGCAACAGCTAGTTGAAAAATAAAACTAGAAATAGACTAGTAATACAAATTAAACAGTTCAGACTTCATAGTAGAGACTAGCAACCAACTACCGGCAGTGATCCCGCTAATGGTTCCTGGTCTCGTTTTCGGGCAGCTGAAAGGAATATGAGTCGGAATATAGAGTTGCCACGTATACGAGTACGTTTTAAATCATAAAGAGTTTTTTTTTGAAGTGAGGTAAATCCTACAGGAATATCTATCCCACACTCATACCGACGAAAAACCACACGTTTCCTACTTAATGCCTACGGTTGGGAGCCCCGAGTAAGCGCTCGGAAGGATGATCCCAGAACTTCCAACAGACCTTGACTACCATTGCGGCCTCACCCAAGGGGTGTTCGGGTAATATCCCATGTCTTTGGGGGGTACCATTAATAGCTTAAGTTTGAAGTAGTATATTGGCAATATACCTAACTAAAAACAACAAACTAAAGTGACAACCCTAAGTGACAGCTAACGAGAGCTTTATGCCACCGATACAAAGGCTGACTTACACTATGTTTACCAAAGGACTTTGGACAGCACTCTGTTAAGTCTATTTGTTCTTGTAACCTAGCTGTCGTTTTATGATGTTAAATGTTTTTCAAGCCTCACTTGTATTTTTTTTACATTTAGCTCGTAAAATTGACGTCGCCAGCCTGATGGAAAGCCGTGGCGCATCTAGCGATTCGGAGCCACTATCACATTCTGTAAGACTTCTGACAGTGGTCCTCAAGTTGGCGGTCCTATGCTGTGATGTGCCTTTGTTGACTGCTAGAAGCAGCTTTTTAGCTATAGGTACTCCGAATCTCTAAATCTCATCTGATGACCAAGAAGAAGAGCTTCTTCTTCTTGGTCATCAGATGAGATTGATTTCGGCCCTGAAGATTTTGTTGTTGTCACAATACACTGGTTTAGATTTAATATAATGCCTCTTCTGAAGACACGCATATCATTACAGTAATCTGCGAGGCTGCGTCAAATTTATAGTCTATCCTAGTCCACTGCTTTTGGGGTATCCTTCCGAGGGCTTACCCGGAGCTTCCAACCGTAGGCTGTTAGGTAGGATACGAGTGGTCTTTAGTCGGTAGTAGGCCGGCATAGCGTGCATGTAGGTAGGATATTACTCACGTTAATAATTAAAAAATCTAGTCCATTGCTTAGTATAGGACTCCCTAAATTTAAGACGAGTTGGAACTGGGTTTTATCCCAAGTTTTCTTTTCGAAGCACCTGGCGAGGCCTATGGTCCCGTCAAATTAATTTAAGAAGCTTACAACACAATCAATTCAATATCTTTCCCTGCTTGAAACTTTCTAACCAGCCAAGGTAAAATATTGTTAAGGTTAACTTACGAGTAAGTCATCAATTTGTGTGAAGTTGATCAATCAAAATGTTTGCTTTCAGGAGCTGATAAATTGATTAATCTTCCCTCGACGTTCAAGGGTTTCTAATAAATATTGAGAAACTATACAATATGACCTTGATTAGTGTGTGTTTATGTGTTCATATTGGGTTTTAGCACCCACACACACCAAGAGACCAAACTCTACGATCTTTTGTGTAAATCATAGAGCAAAACGACCTTTAGCTGTAATCGGGAGCAGATATTTTTCCCTTTTGTCAATGCACAAGCCCAAACAGCCATTAAAAAAATATTTATATGTGTGGCTGAATTTATGAGTGTATTGTTTTAATTGTTATTTGTAAGTTCCATAGTAATACATGCAAATAGTCAACTCCCTGCCTCCCATTGAGTCTGTTAAAAAGTTGGAGGGCGTTTTGAGGGGATAGTGCTGGTTAACCTGAGTGGTCACTCACACATTCAAGCTCCGTAGAAGCATAACGTGTTTATTAGTGTAGGTGAGATAGTTGAAAACGACTCATTTGTATGGAGATTCCGCCCTCTGTAGCGTTTAAAAATACGATTTCCTCCCGCAACATATGCCCGACAGTGAAGTATCGGGTAAATATAAAGGCGGAGGCCGCACTTGCGGTTACCCCGGCAGTTTCTGACCTCAAAACGTCAACCCATTGACTTACTTTCATTGGTTTTGACAGTTCGAAGTTAGAATTTGACATTTCGAGGTTAGAAACCGCCGCGGTAAACCGCAAAGGTGTCTCCTTTTAATTTAGGCAGTGTTGCTCTATGGTGTAAGCAAATAGTTCAACTAATCTTTCAATAAACAATCTCTCCTTTATCACAGCTCTTAACTGAGACAAAGAGCCACGAAGGTGTGGAATTGAGTATAAGCCTTCCACGACAGGTGTTAATTAACTGACACAACTAATTTATCTCAAGTGATTCCTCTGTGGATTACAGATCTGAGAAACCGAGGCAATTCAGGTAAATTAGCAGTATCTTGGAATACGAGATAATTGAAATCTGAAACTTAGTACAAGGTCAATTTATGTATTTGCCGATGTATACATAGGTATTCGTATACGTGTGTAAGTTATATACTACAAACACTAATTTGTTCCCGTTTCCGCTTCCCATAGGAACTTATCCCCGGGATAAAAAGTAGCATGTGTGTGGTTCCAGACTATATTTACCCTGAACTAAATATCAGCCACATTCGTTCAGCCGGTAGCGCGTAAAAGAGTAACAAACATCCAGACAACTACACATCCCCACATAAATATTGACAAATTTTCGCATTTATGATATTAGTATGATAAACCGATGCCTCCAAGGAACACTCCTTTAACTCAAAATTTTGAAATTTTCGTTTTTTACCTAATTTGCTTTAATATTATCTAAGGATTAAGCCCCCCAACTTTTATAAAAATATCATAAGAAACAAAAAAGTTTTAAGATTTACAAAACTCTAAGTATATGTACTTCCAGCAATCATGGGGTAGACATGCCACTACCTCAAGAAGAGAGTCAAGCCACAATTTTACTCAAAATGAACTAAATATGCCACATGCATAGAAAAATGTTGTTTTAATGGTGGAGAATATAGCTAACTGCCAAAATAGCTTGAGAATCTCAATCTGAAAGTCTTTAATTTCACCAGACGGGGTCTTCCAAGCTGTTGGACTAAGACCTTGGAACCCCTGTTTTGCTCTATCACAGCCTCGACGACGCTGGTGCTATGTCGTCTGAGGTCATGTCGTATCAGCTAGTGGATCCTTAGGTTCAAATCCCACTGGTCTGACGAAGACGTGTGCAAAGATCGCATGTCTCATCTTATCCTCATAAGTTCGAGAGTCTCGGGCGAGAGCTTAGAGCACCTGTTATTGCTTTTTCTGGACAAAAACCTTCGGGACTATTGCTGCAGCGTCCTGACTAAAATATCAACTTTTTATGGGGCTTCTTTTTAAAAAATAAGTTCATCAAGAAAAGCTTTTGAGACTCAACGTAGTCCACCACCATCAACGTAGTCCACCACCATCTCGAAACTGCGAAGCCGACACTCTTTTTCTTGACGGAGACGCAGATTTCATGCCCGGGCGATACATCTTACTTAATGTACCCTGGCTATAAGCTTGAGTACAACTTCAAGCCGAAAGCCGGGGTATGTTTGTACGTCCGTGATGATGTCTGCTGTCGCCGTCTCACAAGCCTTGAAGACAGGGACCTGTCTACGTTATGGGCGCGCGTGGATCACGGGGGCCACACTCGGATCTACGCGTGCGTGTACAGGTATCACAGCGGTAACACGGACACAGTTCGCCTTTTTGACCACCTGCAACAATCGACTGACAAGGTGATTGAGCAGTATCCCTCTGCGGAGATAGTGATTCTGGGGGATTTCAACGGTCATCATGTTGACTGGTTGGGCTCCCGGATAACCAACTTTGCGGGGAATGCTGCTCACGAATTTGCCCTGACCTATGGCTTCTCACAACTGGTTAAATCCCATACGAGAATACCAGTCGCTGAGGGGATCTTGGAGGGCATGGAGTG
This sequence comes from Miltochrista miniata, assembly GCA_933228765.1. Classification (NCBI taxonomy): domain Eukaryota; kingdom Metazoa; phylum Arthropoda; class Insecta; order Lepidoptera; family Erebidae; genus Miltochrista; species Miltochrista miniata. The sequence goes on along the minus strand of OW121756.1, from coordinate 36,799,055 downwards.
CTTCATTCCCAACCGCTGGATCCCTGTGGGAGCAAAAAAGCGACCGTGGTTCAATCGGCTCTGCAGAGAAGCTCTGATGCTGAAAGAATCTGCCTACAGAGCCTGGACCACGGCTCGTGCAAATTCAGATCCTAACATCTCTGAGGTGAAACGCAAATTAAATGCCGCCTCGAGGGCCAGCAAAAAAGCAATTGTCAGGGCTAAATTCGACTTCGTCGGCAGAATTGGTGAGCGGCTAGCGGGGTACCCTTCAGGGAGTCGTGAATTCTGGTCGCTTGCCAAAGCTGCCGAGGGAAACTTCTGTAAGTCTGGTTTACCACCTTTGCTTAAACCCGACGGTAACATAAGGAGGACCCATCGTGCGCCTGTGAGCCCGGGGTTAGCGAAAATGTGGTCCACCTGCTAGTAGACTGTCCCATCCACGCACTTGACAGAGTGGATCTGGAGGTAGAAACTAATTTAAATTTGAACATTGGCAATTTACCTATTTTTATTAAAAAGTATAGGAAAAGGTTCATAGAATACAGTGAAAAAATTATTAGAATTGTTAACAAAAGGAATAAATAGAAAAAAAATTGTTCACCAATATTATGTACCAATATTGACCTGCAACAAAAAAGATCAGATTATAATATTAGATAAGAAATAAGCTGTATTCATAGACTAAGAACTAGAAAATTTTATAAGTATAGTAATTAAAACTAGATTTTATAAATATGGTATAATACATAAAAACATGTAACACACTATTTTAATATTGGCACTGTAATTTTATAAGATAAGTAAAAAATTTGTTATAAACCTAAAATAATACTAGAAATAAGAGAAAAATAATGTAAAGTATAAAACTAAGGATTTTTTAAAATAAAGAATAAGACGTCATATGGGGCGAGAAGTCCCCCAAATGAACATACACAAACCCCATCCCAACGTATGACACCCCACATCCCCAGAATGAAAGGCCATCGTGAAAGTGCGAGAGGCATAAAAGCGTGACGAGTATGGTACTAGAGGAATAAGAATGAAAGATGATAGTTTTTAAGGATTAGCTAGTTTAGATTAAAGAATGAAAGGTCGGGAAAGCGTGAAAGTGCGAGAGGCATAAAAGCGAGAACTGGAATGATAAAGAGAATATGGGTGAAAGAGGATTAGTTTAGATAGGTTCGAGATGCCGGGGGCCTGGGGGCGCTACCCATGATGGGGGTAAAAGGCCGGCAACGCAGCGGCTCGGTGCGGATGGGCTCACGAAAGTGCGCCCAAATGAACCGGCACTGCAGCTTGCCGAGGCTACATTTAGCACTTAAGACACGGGCTTATGTGTCCCCGCCCCCCGACATCTCTTGAAGTAGGTCAAGAAGCCCCGCGGGGCTAGAATCTGCGATTATTTAGCTAGACAGAAATTGTACAGATAGGCTTTGCCCATGGCAGAGGTGCGGAAAAAAAAAAAAAAAAAAAAAAAAAAAAAAAAAAAAAAAAAAAACCCGACGGTAGTCTCGCCCAGAGTGCCAGGGAGAAGGCCGACCTTCTGGGTTTTCTATTTGCCTCTAACTCGACCAATGAGCGACGGGGGTGCTGTGCCGCCGGACGTTCCGTGGTGTGGAACTTCCATGCCGGAAGTTAAATTTACGCAGCGGGACGTCCGACGGGAGCTTCGTTCTCTGGACGTTCATAAGTCGAGTGGGCCGGACGGTATACCCGCGGTGGTACTTAAGCAGTGTGGTCCAGAGTTGTGTCCGGTACTTACACGTCTTTTCACGCTTTCATATTCCATGCGACAAGTCCCGGCGTCGTGGAAGATCGCGTATGTGCATCCTGTGCCCAAGAAGGGTGATAGGACCGACCCGGCCAATTACAGGCCTATAGCCGTCACCTCCCTATTGTCTAAGGTGATGGAGCGTGTAATTAATACACAGCTCCTGAGGTACCTTGAGGAAAACGACCTGCTCAGTGACCGGCAGTACGGTTTCCGTCACGGTCGCTCGACGGGCGATCTTCTCGTGTGCCTCACACACCGATGGGCGACGGCTATCGAGAGTAAGGGCGAGGCTCTAGCAGTGAGCCTCGACATTTCTAAAGCCTTTGACCGGGTCTGGCACCGTGGTCTTCTTAAAAAAAAATTGCCCTCCTACGGACTGACCGAGAGATTATGCGGATGGGTGTCCAGCTTTTTGGCCGGTAGAAGCATCAGGGCTGTTGTCGACGGCAGCTGTTCTGACTGCATGGCCATTAACGCTGGAGTACCGCAAGGGTCAGTGTTGTCCCCTACTCTGTTTCTGCTGCATATCAATGACATGTTGTCTGTTGACGGCATTCATTGTTATGCAGATGACAGTACGGGGGACACTTGTTACACAGGCCGCCCCGGTATCTCTCGGGACGCAGTGGAAGAGAGTCGTTAACAGCTTGTGTCTGAAATCGAGGCTACTCTTACTAGAGTGTCCGATTGGGGTAGACAAAACCTTGCCCAGTTCAACCCTTCGAAGACACAGGCGTGTTTCTTCACCCCTAAGAAAGCCCCAATTACTGTAGCGCCACAATTCCAGGGCACATCTCTTTCCATCTCTAAAAGTATAGGGATCCTTGGTGTTGACATCTCCAGTGACGTTCAGTTCCGCAGTCATTTGGAGGACAAGGCCAAGCTGGCGTCCAAGAAGCTCGGTGTGCTCAACAGGGCGCGGTGGTACTTTACTGCGGCGCAAACACTGCTTCTCTAATAAGTCGCAAGTGCGGCCACACATGGAGTACTGCTGTCACCTTTGGGCGGGGGCACCCGAATATCAGCTTCGTCCATTTGACTCGGTGCAGAGGCGAGCTGTGAGAGTTGTCAACGATCCTATACTGACAGGTGGTGTTGAACCTCTTCGCGACAGGAGAGACTTTGCCTCCTTATGCGTGTTCTACCGCCTGTACAATGGTATGTGCTCTGAGGAATTGTTTGACATGATGCCCACGGCTACGTTCTATCATCGCACCGCTCGCCATAGACAGGGATTTCATCCTCACGCCCTACGTCCGGAGCGTTCGAGCACGGTTAGATCCGATAGGGGTTTTCTTCCGCGAACGCTTAGGTTGTGGAATGATCTTCCTGCCTCGGTTTTCCCAAACGCCTACAGTATGGGGTTCTTCAAAAGGGGTCTAAGAAGGTTTTTACAGGGTCGGCAGCGCGAGTGTGGTGCCTCTGGTGTTGCAAACGTTCATAGGCTGCGGTGACCACCAGTCCTTCTGGTGGGCCGTATGCTTGTCTGCCACCTTAGTGGTATAAAAAAAAAAAAAAAAAAAAAAAACTCAAGAAAGTTGACAAGCCCCCTGTCATTCCTACGCCCCACTGCAAAGAGGCTGATTTTCATTTTGCCTTGTTTAGTACTCCCACTATGGCATTAAAGCCTCCCATCACAACACTGTAGTGAGTCTTGGCATTACGGTCGGGGCATACACCTGGATCCCCTTCAAAAAGTACTTGTTGGTAAGACTAATACTAAGGCGAAACACTGCTGATCTCCACAACGATGCTAACGAGGTCCTTTTTCACCACAAAGTCGACACCACCCTCGGGAGAATGCCTTCCGTCACTTTCTTGAAAGTAAAACAGCTCTCGCACAAACCTAGTATGTGCCAGTTTATGCGACCTAGTTCTACCTCGAGTTCCATGAGCCGCTCGTCCAGGCGCAGATTGGCTCCTTTGAACGTTGTCAGGGTTTGGTAAAGGGTTTCTTGCAAGTTTTCCTTCTCTACACCATGATCCCGTCCGTTAATTGGCAGGTGCACCACCGGCAGGTGAGGCTGGCTTGGACCCCGGGGATGCTGGTGGGGCCCCATCGCACCCAGGACTTTTTAAGAAAGTTACAATTCCTACCTCTTGCCATGATTTTATATAAACCTTAATGCTTCAAGTGAGGATGTTGATGAAGGCCTATTATTAGTAAAGATTTTTAACAAATATCTATATCTTTTATTATTACTTTGTGCCTAGTTATTAATGAAAATAATTTTAGTGTTATGTAAATGAGGTCCTAACTGATACAAATTGCAAGCATTGATTCTAAATTTGAAAATTCTAAATAGGTCTATGACACATATCTTTTCACCACCATGTTTATTAATTAGGAATGTTCAAAAGATTTCAATAGTGAAAAGAGACAAGTGCAAATTTGCAATTAACCGAAAAACCCGTCTGCTAACAAAAGGTATTATTATGTCTAAAAAACAAGGAACATGTTCACCTAATGTAATGCCACTCTTGTTAAAATCTTACTTACGGTTTGGAAGTTGTAGACTAATTATTATTTTTAATTCAATCTCGACACTTAAATGCTCGTTATCTCGAAAATTGGTAAATGTGGCTTGACTCTCTTCACCTCCAAAGCGACTATATACTGTGATTTACTATGTAAGAATATTAATTTCTAGAAGTTTTTAAGTTAAAAATAATTATTTAATTCGTACGTACTGTATGCTATTAAGAATTTTTTAATAATTAAAATAAATAAATATGTTTACAGTAAACTTTGTTTCCATTTATTTACATACATCTATAAAATTAAAATAAAAAGTATTATGTAAAATTCTAAGGTTTTCGTTGTTATCTACTAATACAAAACGTTAAGTCCGTACACTTTATGAGTTACAATCCACTATATGATTATTAGCAGTTTGTTACACGGCGTAACATTTTCTTGTTATCCCAACTACAAAACTCCAACTAACATAAATTGATATAAATTGGTTTTATTGGCAGAAAATATTGGTTAAAAAACTGTAAATAAGTTACAAATTCGATTTTAGACGTAACTAATATGTGTATTTTATTCTTTCAAGGATTTTATTTATTATTCTGTATTATCTAATATTCCCTCATATATTCCTCCAACTATGAGCTAGTGGAATGTATCCTAATCTTGAACTAGATTTTTTTCTGTTACAATCCGCTAACTGGAGCTAACTTTAAAATTAAAAGGATTTACAATATACTATAAATGGGGTTTGAAGCAAGAGTAAATCAGCTAGTAACATACAAAAAATCATGAATATATCTGCATTAATAAAGATTTTATCGAGTTTTTTCGTTCACATGCTTCTCGTGTAAACCTATGAATTTGAAGTTAGAGGAGTGTTCCTTGGAGGCATCGAACAATAAGCCGGAGACTCCTGGACAGAGGATTCCGTACCAAAAAACAAAAGTTTGTTGTATGGTGGCCCACCTTATTCCGCCCCTCTTTCTGAGTTTAGTATTCGTTGTTATATCACCTAATATTTATGAATTTGCACATCGCCTATGTACGGTGAAACATGCTGGATCCACCTAATTGTTACTGTCAATTTTATTTAACCATGTTTCGAGCAAATAAACAATTCTGATTCTGAATCTCTTTATTGCATTTTTCTCCAGCTGTCACGGTTCCTGAGAAACAATCCGTGACGGACAGACAGACAGACCAGCGGACTTCGAAGTCTTATGAATAGAGTCCCGTTTTTTACCCTTTGGGTACGGAACCCTATAAACTCAGTTACATTGTAATTGGTTTAAAACTGACTGCATTGTGAATTCAATTTGCGCAGGGCAAGCATCAAAGAGTTTTTCACTGACTATAGTGGTTTTGTTCTAACTGCATCTGTGTGGTTCAATGCATACCGGATCGGATTAAAAATGGAGTTTGCTTTGGAGAACCACTGCAACTCGGCATATCATCTTATCTGGCCCAGCTGAAACATGGCCCAAATTTTTTGTGGTTGTCTTATAATTCAACTAGAACTTTGTTTCTTTTTTCTGTACCAAATTTCACCCCGATCCATTCAGTCCTTACACCATTTTTCAGTCGTTAAAGCATTAAGAGTCAGACATCCAGACACCTACACAGCTACACTCACAAAATTTCGCATTTATAATACAAAGTAGGTAAGAAAGAAGTAATTTTTTTGCTACATTGACATACTTTAACACCCACATTATGAGAGAGGCAATATGATGACGTAGTTATGCAGCTACCCTTATCACTAATGAGGGTTGAATAGGTACTACCTGGCTACATAAAAATTAAGTCAACAACGTGAGGTAATTCTGACACCGCTAACCCACCTTTTTTTACGCGAGGAATTTTCTACAGGGATACTATGCCGGACTCCTACCGCCTAAAAACCACACGTATCCTGCCTAACAGCCTACGGTTGGGAGCCCCGGGTATGCCCTCGAAAGGATGTCCCCAAGGAGTCGCTAAACTACCTAACATTGGAATTTCTCAATGATGCCCAAGATGACATTACATTATCAAAGTGATCTCTGCCCTCACACAAGTAATTATGTTTGGTTGAACATAATGATGGCGACCATTATGGGGGTTCCATTCTAGGTAAGGTTCCATATTTTATAGTTAGATAGATGTAGATTAAATTCGCCGTAAACTGATGTTATAGTTGTAATTTCTAATTTTAGCAATTTGTCCTTAGCAGTACAGATACAGAAGGCCGCGGTGGTAGTCAAAGTCTGCCTGGAATTCTGAGATATTCTTCTGAGGGCTTACCTGAGGCTCACTGTCGTAGGCTGTGGTGGGACACCGTTCAGACGGTAAGAATACAAGAAGATTTCCACACTTTAAAAAAGTAGTACAGGTTCTTCCAGAATGCAGATAGAAATATAAAAAAAAACGGACTGAAAATCGACATACGTGTTGGACTACAAATGCCCGCAGGCGTCTCCACTTCATCTGAATTTATTATACCGTTTTTGAATAAAGCAAGAACTATTGAACAATGTAAGCGGCGCGGCAATTGTCTACTGGTCAAATCTATGGTTATCGAGTCCACTCTTAACACTAGCACAATTAACTAGGAAAAGTGAAACTATAAAGGTTCCCTATCGACAAGAGAACCCTAAATGGCAAGGATTACGTAAATCGTGAGCGCAATCGATTCGATCTATCTCCAGGTGGATGCACTGACCTGGAATATATGTACGTGAGAAATATTATGTCTGTGCATCTGTACCTACACTGGCAAAAATGGAAAGTTTTAATGCAGATGTTATGTAAGACAGTATTTAGGTATTTTGTTTTTGAGAAAATGTTTGGATGTTCAGATGTTTGAATGTTTGTTACTCAATCACGCTCTTACGGCTGAACGGATTAGGCTGAATTTTGTTACAGAGGTAGCTCTTATAGTCTGGAATATCACACAAGCGGGAAGGGGTACCGATTTTCACGAGGGCGAAGCCGCGAGTATCATTTAGTAGTCTATACTAATATTATAAAGCGGAAAGATTTGATTGTTTGTTTGTTTGTTTGCATCGAATAGACTCCGGAACTACTGGACCGATTTTAAAAATTCTCTAATTGTTAGGAAGCTACAATCTTCCCGGTGAACATAGGCAACGTATTTTATTCCCATATTCCCACGGGAACGGAAGCCACGCGGGTGAGATCGCGTGACGTCCGCTAGTTTTCTATAGAATATTCGCTTACTAGTTAGGTACCATTTACTTACGTATTCCAAATTATTATTATAATACTGTGTAAAATATTAACAAGGCGCTGTCTAAACAAGCCTTTCGTACAGTAACTGACAAATACCTACACGTCTTTCTGAATACAATATAAATTTTCATCGTTCTTCGGTATCACACTCATATTACAAACGGGAATTGTGAATGGATGTTTATTACTCTTTCACGAAACATTTTTGAATGAAAATTTTAAGCTTATCCCTACTAATATTATAAATGCGAAAGTAACTATGTCTGTCTGTCTGTCTGTTAGCTTTCACGCCTAAACGGCTGGAGCGATTGAGATAAAATTTGGTATAGGGATTTGGATTTAGATAGTTTGAGACCCTGGGAAGGACATAGCCTACTTTTTAACTGACTGCGCAAAAGGAGGGTTATTACGATATAACGACTCTGACGCGGTAACGACTTCTACGCGGTCGAAGTCGCGGAGAACAGCTAGTAGTTAGATTAACAGGAATAGCTCTTGAGGGAAACGCAAACTTCTCCAACCGAGTGAAGCCGTAGACATTTGCTAGTATGTTGGTGAGTAATACTGCCCATTGTATTCTATTCTGTCTACCTCGGTGGCGCACGTGGTAGTGTAACCGCCTGCCACGCTAAGGTCCCAGGTTTGATTCCCGGGTTGCTCCAAATATTGGTGAGATCCACAAATGTTTGTTTCGGAGTTTAAGTGTTTTCTTTTTATAATATTTAAGTATTTAAAAATATACAAGTAGGTATATCTATCGTGCGTCGTCTAGATCCTATAGCACAAGCTTGTATTAGCTTATTTTGGGCTAGATGATGTTCTGTGAGAATGTCTACGAATATCTATTTTATAGACAACGGTAACCTCTTTCGATCAAGCGAGCTGTAGATTTGTTTGATTTCTGTCTCTACAATAGTATGAAAAATACATTTACGTTATGGATCAAAGTTCCTAACAACAAAATTCCCCTAAGACCCAACCCACACACAATAATATGTAGTGAAGCATTCATCAAAGTGTCAAGGTGTTCAATATAAGCGCTGACTTACTCAAGGGACTGTTCGCGAAACTGGAAAGGAAAAACTCAATACAGGCTCTACGTGTCTAACAAGGGTATGGGACGTATCCCATCTACTTGAATGGTCCAATTACCGTACACGTTGTTTACAAAACGGAGTTAGTTGCGTCGTGGTAGGCATCTAGAGAGAAATTTTAAAGCCGCTCGAAAGGTCTTCAACTTAGTTTAACGACTATTATTTTACTCTCATACATAAGAAACTCGAGACTTCACGCGAAATACATTTACTTACATTTTATACAACGAATTTTCGGGCACGTAGCAGCGCCCGTGGTCGCAGTTGGACTGAGGCGAGGATCGATAAATACCATGAAGTAACTTCTTGTCGAACTACCCTCCGTTATTGTTACAACGAAGGATTTTACTGGCAACCGAGACTAACGGCCTAAAATGGCTTCCGAAGCACCTAGGCCGATAGGGCCACCTGCGGGATCTAGCCTACAGGTAGGAGGCGTCAGCATCGGCATCGAGCCCTCAATGAAGTATCTGGGGCTCGTACTCGATGGCCGGTGGGGTGGAACTTCAGACATCACTTCCAAAGTTTGGTCCCAAAACTGAGGGGAGCATCGGCCGCACTAGCGCGGCTGATGCCCAACATCAGGGGAGCCAACGCTCCCTACAGAAGACTGTACCTGGGGATCGTGCGAAGCATGGCCCTATACGGGGCCCCCGTATAGGGCCAGCAACGTGGCTAGATTGCTGCACACTGCTACACGAGGATACCGCACGATCTCCGGTGAGGCGGCATGTCTCCTAGCCGGAACCCCTCCGTGGGACCTGGAAGCGAGAGCCCTTGCATCGAGCCGAGAGGCGCTGGAGCGGGGCCAAAGGCCTGCGTCTCGAGAAATCAAGGCCCAGCGGTCCTTGCTCCACCAGGAAACCGTGGAGACATGGAAGGTGCGACTTGAGCAACCAAAGGGGAGATTCGCCCCAATCGCGGTCGTCAGACTGGTCATGGACGAGTGGCTGGAGAGAAGACACGGTGCTCTCTCCTACCGGTTGTCACAGATACTTACCGGGCACAGTAGCTTCGGTAGGTATCTGTGGCAAAGACACCGGGAAACAACGGCTGAGTGTCAGCACTGCGAGAACCGCAGCGATGACACAGCGCTCTATACGCTAGTGGAGTGCACGGCGTGGGCGCAACAGCGCCAGGTCCTCGTAGTGGGTCTGGACACTCTCTCGCTTGAGACCATGGTGCAAGCCATGATCTCCAGCGACAGTAAGTGGGACTGCGCCACCTCTTTCTGCGAGCAGTTCATGCTCGTGAAGGAGGCGGCGGGGCGGGTACGGGAGAGAACTCTCCCACCTGAGTTCCGCAGCCGGCGGCCTGGGCGCCGCCAACGTGTCTTCGCCGAGGACCATCGGCCTCCATGACCGGGGGTCTGAGGACGGTGAGAGGGTCGCTCACCGTCCTTACAGAAGCAGGCCCATGACGGCAGCGTGACGTGAGAGATTCACGCACGCCCCCCTAAGAAGTTGGATCACACCCGAAACCCCCCAAAGACGCGGGACAGCACCCGAACCACGCCCTGGGTGAGGCCGCAGCGGCGGCCGTAGGTCTGTTGGGAGTCCTGGGTCATCCTTCCGAGGGCTTACTCGGGGCTCCCAACCATAGGCTGTTGGGCGTTACGTGAGGTATTTAGGGCGGTAGGAGTCCGGCATAGCATCCATGAGGATTTTTCCTCACGTAAACAAAAAAAAAGGTCTTCAACTTAGTTTAACGACTGTTATTTTACTCTTATACTCGTACTCATAGAACTCGTGACTTCACGTGAAATACATTTACTTACATTTTATACACCAGTTTTTCGGGCACGTAGCAGCGCCCGTGGTAGCGGTTGGACTGAGGCGAGGATCGATAAATACCATGAGGTAACTTCTTGTCGAACTACCCTCCGTTATTGTCACAACTAAGGGTTGCCAGTAAGCAACCAAGACCAACGGCTTAACGTGGTTTACGAAGCACGGAAATGATCGCAACTAAATGTCACAAAGTGGTCACGTAGTGGACGCCCATCCGAGGACCTTCCATAGCGAAAGTTGCTTACTGCAGGGATTGTTTACAGAACACTTAGTTTGCGGGGCTATTAGTGCTTCCGAGTTTTTGAGAATTTTCGTTTGATGCAATAAGTAATTAGGGTGGCAGGCAGGGTGCGCGACTGTCGTTGCTGACGTTTCTAGTTCGTACTCGTATCCTGGCTCGGAATTAGTATTTCAGTAAACATCACATTTTTAATCTATACTAATATTATGATCTCAGGTGAGGCGGCTTGTCTCCTAGCCGGGACCTGGTAGCATGAGCCCTTGCATCACTATTTGAATGGCGCAAAGAGGTGCTGGAGCGAGGCCACAGGCCTGCGTCTCGAGAAATCGAGGCGTGGCGGTCCCAGCTCCACCAGGAACCGTGAAGACATTTAAGAAGCGACTTGTGCAACCAAAGGGGGGATTCGCAACAATCGCGGCCGTCAGACTGGTCATGGACGAGTGGTTGGTGAGGAGACACGGTGCTCTCTCCAACAGGTTGTCATAGATACTGACAGGGCACGGGAGCTTGGGTAAGTATCTGTGGCGAATATACCGGGAAACCACGACGGCCGAGTGCCAGCACTGCGAGGAGCGCAGCGAGAAGTCGTAGTACGTGTCTTCGCCCAAGACTATCGGCCTACATGGATAACACCCGAAAAACCCCCCAAAGACGCGGTATAGCACCCGAACCCCCCCTAGGTGAGGCTGCAGTGGTAGCCGTAGGTCTGTTGGGAGTCCTGGGGTATCTTTCCGAGTACTTACCGTAGGCTGTTAGACAGGATACGTCAGGTTATATATAGCATTCATGAGGATTTTCCTTCATGAAAGTAATAATGCTAATATTATAAAGAGGAAAGAATTGTTTGTTTGCATCGAATTGGCTCCGAAACTATTGAACCGATTTGAAAAATTATTTCACTGTTGGGAAGCTACACTATCCCCGGGTAACATAGGCCATATTTTATTACCGTGTTCCCACGGGAACGGGAACTACGCGTGTGGAACCGCGTGGCATCTGCTTGTAAAATATCTAATATATAAAATTCTCGTGTCACAGTTTTCGTTGCCATACTCCTCCGAAACGGCTTGACCGATTCTCATGAAATTTTGTGAGCATATTGAGTAGGTCTGAGAATCGGCCAACATCTATTTTTCATACCCCTAAGTGACCGGGAACAACATTCTACGCGGGCGGAGCCGCGGGCAGCAGCTAGTTATTTTATAACAATCATCAACCAGACACCATCATAATTATACTTTATCAGCTTAATTTTGGCTAGATAGAATTGTGTGAAAATGTCTTTAAATATTAATTTAGTTATCTACATAATTACTATCAAATCATTCAATGGAAACCAAACTTTACAAATCAGATTCATTCCTTATGCGGTTGGACGATCTCCAGAAGTAGGGTAATTCCGGAACTAGAGTATTTTATTCTGAAGCGATCTCTTCTTTATGCTCCTGTTATCCCGTATCCACCATTCAAGAAAGATTTTTTTCCGCCAGCCTTTATCGGGGCTTAAGTCTGTCAAATATCGAAAAAACATTGAAAAAGTATTTGCAAATCTTTTCCTGCTTGGAAATTTATATTGGAGTGTGATTTATTGCAGTTAAATTGTTGTCAGTAATAAATTGAAGATGCTTGAGGCCATTGTTTTTATGAGGGTAAGAATGTGTTCGGATACAATGTGTTATAATAATGATCTGAACTTTGATTCACTTTGTGTTAATTCAGGACTATGTAGGTATGTGCTTATGATTCGCCAAAATAGCTCAAGGGCAAGAGCGTCATCGCAAACTTTCATAAATAAATAAATCTTACTAATATTTTAAACTAGCTGATACCCGCAGCTTTGCCTGCGTAAAAATTCCCGCTTCCCGTGGGAACCTATTCCCGGGATAAAAAGTAGCCTATGTGTTATTCCAAACTATAATGTATATCTGTACCAAATTTCAACCCGATCCGTTTAGCCGTTTGAGCGTGAAAGAGTAACTTTAGGTACAGGGATACATTATAGTCTGGAATAACACATAAGGCCAATTTAATAAGTTCCCACGGGAAACGGTTACAAGTTTTACGCGGGCGAAGCTGCGAGCATCAGCTAGTAATAAATAAATCAATATTCATGGACACTTCCACACAACGCTGTTTGATCCCAACGTAAGCTAGGAATAACCTTCTTGTGTTATGAGTATCAGACGGCGGATATAATACTATTATATACTTTAACTACATACTTATCATACATAGAAACACCCAGACTCTCGAGACAAACATTTATGAATCACACAATTTTTTGTCTCTTTATGGGAATTGAACCTCGACCTCGTGACCAACGAGAAAGTCACTAGAGTCATATTAAATTTATAATATCAATAGTTCCATACAAATAAGTTAACTATATCCCAATTCCAATTAGACAAATAAGCCTGAACTAATTCTTTTATAATGAAACTTGCAGTACAAAGAGCGGAATTGCAAGTTAGAAAACTTTGTAGTCCCAAGGGATTGTCTGAATACGTTACGTAAGATTAAACTGAATATAGGATGCTGGCTTTATTCTAAGATCTATTGTTCATAAAACTATTTGGGATTTTGGCGAACTCTCAAGAGTGTTACGTGTCTGTTAGTCAAATAGAGTTATCTATGAGAGGTCACTTATTCTGTCTTTGGGGCACGTTAGGAGGTATATATACTTGAAGTTCTTAGAAGGTAGCTGGGTGAAGCTTCCCTCATTTCAACAAAAAACAAATTATTTCACAACTTCAACTGAATATACTTATAGTCTGTGAAATACTGCTTGATTCGAATAACAATAATTTGTAGGTAATAACACAAAAAAATAGAAGACTTTTTCAAACAGCATAGAGCTTTGCAATTGATATGCAGAGAATCGGAATACAGCGGTTCATTCACAAGAGGCACATCATAGGGCCGCCAACTTGACGTTCAATAGTGGGTGAGACTGGCCCACAATGGCAAGATGTCGGTTTTCTATCAGGCTAAAGGCATCAATTTGGCGAATTAAATATTTAGAAAATATATAAAATGAAAACACCAAGGCCTTATAAACATCCATTGAAATAATCTGTTTCCAGTTCGTCAGCTGCTAAGCAGATAGTTTCCACCCGGAGCCTCTATTGTGGTGTGATTCGCTGGATGCTTTTAGAGTTTGACTTAATGAAAATACCTACTCTATATTTTTTGGTACTTAAAAGTATTTATTATTTCCTCCTGTTGATATTTATATCAGACTTGATTTAAATGTTTATTGCCGGATCATAACAGTTCTAGATAGATAGTACGAAGTCAAAAACAAAACTCTTCTTGCCAGTCGGGTTAAATAAGAAAAATAATTTTATAACAACAGTTCCCCGCGGTTTCGTCAACGTAGAAGTCGTTATAGCGTAAAATCATTACCCTCTTTATGGGTTGTCGTTAAAAAGTAGCCTATCCCCGAGGGACTCAAACTCATACAAAATTTCATCTAAATCGGTTCAGCGGTTTAGGCGTGAAAGCGTAACAGACAGACAGACAAATATAGTTAATTTCATATTTATAATATTAGTAGGGATAGTATAGCGATATTATGTTCAAGGGTTATCTGTTAAATAGTCCAATTCATTAATCTCCTTCAAAAAGATACAAGTAACCTTTTATGAGTTCAATCAACATGATTGGCCATGAAGCAGCCAGGGTTGGACGTCCATCAGACATTAACCTGCGAGGTCAGTGCGTGCCCCGAGACTGTCCGCAATGGGCCGCTAGTACCTACCCGCGGCTGGAGGGCTTGATTTCCCTGCAGACCTGATATGAACGATTGATATTTGAATTTTTGAATACTTAGGTTAAATTATTTGAATTTTAAATAAAGCTTTTATTATAGATTGATATTAATGAGTGTACCATTGGTTATTGGATTTTGAATGGAAGAAAAAAAAAAAATAAGATTGTCGAACCACCCAGGACAAATCTCTTTGTGTGATGAGCACATTGATATGTACCTACTGTGTATGTTTGAAATGATCTATTATATTTATGTATTAAGAAATATATAAGTATGTTTTATCAGTCGTCTAGATCACATACAAGCTCATATTAGAATCATTCATGATCATGGGCTAGATGATGTTGTGTCAACAAATAAAAAAAAGTAATATTTTTGTCCATCTGGCGGCCCTTATTTCGCTTCGGATTACCTAGCTAGTGGTTATAGATTTTCTTCTGTAATCTAGCGTACTGTAACAGCAAAAAGACTAGCCCCCTATATAGGTAGGTACACGATACCAACGATACTACTGGTCAAGTATGATAACGCAAACAGCTTTATTTTACTTGACCATTATGATAAATCTTTTTGCTTTATGAATTAACACTTTCTCTTTCTCTCTCTCCCTCATTAACCATACCCAAAGGAAGTTGCCTGGGTCAGCTAGTATGAAATATAGCTTTTATTTAATTAAATCCATTTCAAATTCAATTCATAGCTATGCTTTTACTAAAGAATATCAACGATGTTGTATATTTTTTCTGTGGCGTTCAAAATAATTAAAATAACGCTAGAAAAACAACTGTTTTAATTTAATTTAAGCCCTGTACTTAACCGCAGCTGCTCTGTAATTAACTTAAGCCTGGGATTAAGCTGATTATGCATTTTGTGAAATCTAAATATATTACTTTTCAGTGCAAAAAGTGTCTACTGTTTATAAATCTTTCTTGTAGGTATTATAAATAAAGACTTTTGAATGTTTCGTACCTACTCAATGAATAAACGGATCTTGCTGAAATTTGATACAGGGATTGGAATCAATCAAATCAGCCTGTGGAAGTCCACTCCTGGAAGTAGGCCCTTAACACACGGTCCTGCGCCTTCCGCATCTAGTCCCAGCCTGCGACCTTTTCCAGATCGTCGGTCCATCTGGCGGGTGGACGTCCTACCCTACGTTTGTCAAGTCGCGGTCTCCACCCAGAACTTGTTTTTTCCGTTCGTTTCGTTTAATATATTGGCTACTTTATTCGTCGAAGATTTCGGGAATAAGTTTCCACAGTAAGCGGGAACTGACTCTAAAAAGCATAAAATAGATCGGATACCGTTCCGTACGGTTAGAATGGGGATCGAATTACATTGCTCGCATTAGAGCTCGCCTTATAATGAATTTTTGGTCCAGCACTAATAATTATTAAATTATTGACAGACATGAAGTCAAAGATCTTCATAGTAGTTTGCGATACGGATTTGTGCGCGAGTATGCGTAGCAGAGGGTAGGTGTGGAAAAAAGTACATATTATGAGATTTCCATCTGTAGTTCATAATATTGAAACAATTATTTTAGAAAACTTGATTATTATATGTCTAATCAATATCACTTACTACTTACTAATGACACATGTGACCGTGTACAACGAAATAATAACTGAAGTTTTTAGAAAGTTTTGTCATTTATATCATTAGTGTCGAACCTTTAAGTGATTAATTACTGTTAGCTAACGGGTTGAATTATATCGAAGTTTCACGCGAGTGAAGCCAGGGTCACAGTTCAGCATCTAAACTCCGACACAAACATTAGCATACATACAGATAGTCACGCCTTTATCCTGGAGAGAGTAGGCAGAGGCATAGTGCACGCCCGCATTTCACGTTATAGTTTTATGTCCCACGTTATAAATAGGTGGTGAGCCTATTGCCGTGTTGAAATGGACAGGCGCAGGTCATGACGACCCGCAGTTGAAATTTTCCAAGCCGCGCATAAGTTTTCAACTTGGCTTAACGATTGTCATTTTACTGAAAACCGGGTTTCATTTCAAGTTTTCCTTCTCTACGCAACGGATCGTTTTGCGAAAGTGTTCCCTTAGTTTCCCTTAGTCGCCTCTTACGACACCCTCGGTATGAATTGGAGTATAGACATTTTGTACTCCTTTCCGTTGTCACACGGTTCCCGTCGCCACGCGGGGCATGTGCAGATCGCACTAATATTTGTTCCGACCTGAGACTCAAACCCCCCGAGACCTCAGCACAGCAATCTCATCCAACTTGTCGCATCAATCAACTTAAAGTTATTTTGAAAACAACAATTTGTCTGACCTTTAGGTACCACAGTCACAATTCAACTGTAAGTAGGTACCTACTGAACATTATTTTGAACTTTGTACCCCTCCGATGAAAAACGGTTTAAGTTTTGAACATTTTGTCTTTGAAATATTCTCAGTGTTAAATATAGCTTTTTCAGTGAGAAATTGCTAAGTAAATAGGATATTTAAAAGGTTTTTTGACTTTGAGCTTAGACTGTAGCAAGAATAATGAGATGATCATTAGTTAAATGGTGAAAAGGGTCATAGGTTAGGCGTCTTTATCAAGTCTTTTAGTAAACTGAATATGATTTCATCTGCCTGACTCTTTTATATTATACTAGCTGATGCCCGCGGCTCCGCCCGCGTGGAATGTTATTCCCGGTCACAGGGGTATGAAAAATAGATGTTGGCCGATTCTCAGACCTACTTATTATGCTCACAAAATCTCATGAGAATCGGTCAAGCCGTTTCGGAGGAGTATGGCAACGAAAACTGTGACACGAGAATTTTATAAAACATATTATATGAAACAAACATTTGTGGATCCCACATGTATTTGGACCGAGCGACCCCAGAAATGGACCCGAACGGACCTCAGCGCGCTAGTCGATTTAACACTACCGAGGCAGTCAATCACCGAGGCTCAATTTTGAGATATTAAAAATTAATATCTCTAAATCACGTTTCATCCCATAACGGCCTAATAGTCATCGGAAGGAAGTATTACAGCGTGAAATTTCCAATAAAAACTAAAGTAATATTGCCATTGGTTTAGTACAACAAGCAGTTCCGTTAGAATTTACGAGCGGTGACCGCACGTTACATCGTTCACATAAAACCCATAAAATGGACATTGTATTTCATGTATGTGACATAACCATAGAGCAATACAAACTATAACTTCGATCGGGAGTGGAGGCGCCATACTGAGACTTTCCCTTCTGTCAAAGCTTACTCCAAATGACATCTATCTTCTATTACCTATTACATATAATAAAACTGAAGAGGCACGAGAATCTGTACATGGAAGATATTTTGACAATTTTAATTGTAGGGCGTTCTCTAATCGATACTGAAGTCGAAAATGTAATTAAAATTTTTCATGTCTGTCTGCCGAAACTACTAAATCGATTTGAATGAACATTTGGTACAATCTGAGCTTATGGTCCGAGGAAGGTTCTAGGATACTTTTGATCCCAATATTTTGTGCGGTTCCTTTGGGAGAGAAGATGAAAGACAAAATAGTTTTTTAGTTGTAACTGTTTTTAGTGTCATAAAGGGAGTACTTTAAGGATGAGAGTCAATGTTGAAAGTTTTTTAGTTCAAGAATTAAAGACATCTCAACTATCGCAACACCTAGAATTTAACGGTTCCTTCGAATATGTGGGTAAATCTAAACTGGCGTGTTGGCTTAATCATAAAAGAGCTTAATGATTAAGGGTATTGTAAAATGATTCAGTCTACGCCGGAGGCGTGGGCTGAATTGTTTTAGAATAGACTTAATTTTTAAGCTCCTTTATGATTAAGCAAACAGGGCAGTTTCATACGCTACTTGATGAGTCTGATGACGAAATACACCTCCTTTCATACACAATGTGTGACGTAAACGAAGTTGCGAGGGTCAGCTAGTAATAAATATAGGTAAATTGTTTTGTGTAATGGTCTGGTGGTAAAGTGTCTTACGCAATGACAGCCGATTGCTTTTGCAGTGGTGTATGTGAATACTATTTCCTCCCGCAACATATTACCACAAAATAATAATGCACAGAAGGAAATCTACATAGAAAGTGCGTGCTACGCACACATAAACACCGCCCACAGAGTGCACGGACACGAGGTCAAAGAATTTATAGTGATTTCGTAGTTTGTGCACGAGTGTGCGACGCCGGGGGTAGATTTGAAAAAAGTACATACCTGAGATTGCGTTCTGTATCTTATTAGTTTGTGATATTACAGACAGATAGGTATAAAGCAAACATTCTATGTCTATTCCCCTTGTACTGGTCGCGTTGCTCTATGGGCGTGACCGTTACATTGTGACGTCTGTACCCCGAGGAGCACTCGACATTGGTGTTATATTGGATGGACAAGTACAGACGCTCTAAAATATAAGGGCACGGTTGAACTGAAGTGGAATGGAATTTAGTGCGTCTTGAGTTCGGCGCCAAATCTATTTGTAGGTATTGTCTTTAGCCTATACTTAATAGTATTTGTTTGGTTCATCATCATCAACATTATCTCAGCCGATTTGCATCATGCAGCCTACTGCAGGGCATAGGCCTGCTCCAAGAATCGCTACAACGTCGGTTTTATGCTGTCTGCATCCAGCAGGTTTTTGTTTGTTTTTAAATTTGTAATCGATTAACTATGGAAGTGAATGTAGCCGTTTTCTTTGGTCAATATATACTGCCCATAAGTCAATTCTGAACAATACGATTTGAGTGAGTAGATGGAAATTTAAACTGGTTTAATGGAACTGGTGAAATATTATTTGACTCATAATACGGATCAATATGAGCCAAAATATATTCAAATAGTAAACTTTCGCCTACGCTTTGAAGTTGTACGATCGTGAGTTTACGCTCATAATAAGAACAGATGGACCAACGAGCTGGAAAAGGTCGCAGGCTGGGTCTGGATGCGTTTGGCACAAGACCGTGTGTTGTGGGGTAAATTGGGAGAGGCCTACGTCCAGGAGTGGACTGCCATAGGCTCATTTGATTCATTGTATATAATAGAAATGATTATATCATCAATCATTAATTAACGTACAGACGCCATGTCGAGCTAACACAATCCTATTTTTAGCGGCCTTAATTAAGTCAGATGAGTAAACGTGTAACGTAAATGAAAGGCTTTGTTATGTACCCAGTCAAAAAGCCTTTATCTGGGGAATTGGTAATTATTCAGCGCATGTAGTTTAACAATATTATACCTACTACGTTAAAGCTAACAGGTATATTTAAATGTCTCAGTTGGGCTGTAGCAATAATTTCAATTAATCAAATCTACCTATGGCAGTCCACTACAGGACGTGGACTGCTCCCAAATTACGACACAATACACAGTCCTATTAGTTAAAATATGCAACTACTAATTGAAAGATTAGGTATTAGGTTTCAGTGTCTAAGTTAGTTAATTTATCAATAATTATCATCACAGCCGTTTGGCTAGGCATTCCTCCCAAAGATCGCCACAACGTTCGGTCTTATGCCGCCCGCATCCAGCAAGCATTATGTAATTTGTATTTAATTTTAATTAGGTCATTTAGTCACGATGATATCCCCAAAAGGGTAGGTATAGGCATAATATACGCCCACATTTTATCATTTGTACTTCATACAACGTAAAATGTGGTGAACATATTGCCGCGTTGATGTAGACAGGCGCAAATTCAGCGCAAACTTCCTGTTAGTAAAATTTTGAATTCACCAATAAGGTGTCTTGCTCTTTCACCTCAGGATCAGTCTAAAGTGATCGGTGATCCTTTTCAGAACACTAGTTCAGGAAAATATTCCAAGAGTAGAATATCTTAGTATGAAACCTACGGCGCTTGACCTACGGCTACCACTATGGCCTCACCTAAGTGGGTTTGGGTGCTATCTCGCGTTTTTGGGAGGTTTACGATCACAGTAACGTTAATTATTTCTAAAATAATGAATAGTAGTGATGCGACGGCAGTAAATGCAACGGGGGTAAATGACGGAAAACATGATATCAAAATAATAGCGCTCTTTCTCTCTGTCACTCTCTTTCTTATGAACGCAAACGAAGTTGCGCGGGTCAGCTAGAAAATAGTAAAATAAGAAAATAGATTTATAGAAAATACCCTATTGTTTTATATAATCCCAGTAATATTTTATAATCTATCCAATCAACATAAAAAGCGACAACGCCTAAGAAACCCTTCTCAAGTGGCGTGAACGTCAAACCAGGAGGCGCTTGTTATCTGTTAATGTCACCAACAAGTACTGTCTGGCCTTGCGTATTGCACGTAATTTGTATTTCGTGTTTTTCTGAAAATATAATCTTTATTCATATTGCAAAGGAGAAAGTTTGTAAGTACACGAATGGATTTTAGTCTGGTATAACACATAATACTACTTAGTTTCCCCGAAATAAGTTTGAATGGGATGCGGAATAAGGTACAGAATTTCACGTGGGGTGGGCGGAATCATGAGTTCCATTGTTTTATACTACTTAGGTGGCAGACAAGCTTACGGCCTACCGGAGGGTTGGTAACCGTAGCCTATGGACATTTGCGACACCAGGTGCGTTACACACGCGCTGCCGACCCGGGCGTTGATTGTGACTACCCACAGTTGAAATTTTTCCAAGCCGGGCGGCTTGGAAAAATTTAACAAGGCCTTCAACTCTGCTTATCGACTGTCATTTTACTGACAACTGGAATCAACTGCCTTCCGAAACATTACATGCACATTAAGCGGGACACAATTACACATCAAGAGGGGCGCTAATTCGAAATCTAGGTAAAGTGTGTGCTTTGCAAACAAATTTTATATTGAGATGTTTTTTTTTCCCTGGGGACATCCTTCCGAGGCCTTACCCGGGGCTCCCTACCGTAGGCAATAGGTAGGGAACATGTGGTTTTTAGTCAGGATGAGCATGGAATTCATGATGGAATTTCCACACGATAAAAAAAGAAAAGAAAATGCGAACCTAACAATTTTATTGCAGGTTTGACTGATAAAATATTTCTTGAAACATTCCGTTTGGTTCAGAATTCTATTCACTGCCCGCTGTGAGAATGGCACCTCATATTCATATTTAAAGGTCTCAAATTATGGTAGCGCCCCATGAATTATATACCGATTAAAATTAAATTAAAACGCAGTGAAAGCCTAATTAACTTTTGATAGATTTCAGCAGTATCCACATAATACAAACATAAACCTCCCTCAAAGCTAACGTCACAACGGACCGCATGCAACTTTGTGGTGTGTTATTCATGCACATAACAGCTACATGAATATTACATAACAGAATTCCGCTGGAATCGTTTGACATTTACACAGAAACAGAGATCCTTTGTTGTAGCTCGTTTGGATTAGTTGGAAATCGGTCATTCCATTTATTCTTCTGCACTTCTGGTTTCAATAAATTTAATCTTTTTGTATAAATCTCGTTCTTCGTGCTTAAACTTTTCGAAAAGAACCATCGCTTGAGTGCCGTCTTTGTTTGGTCTACTCAGAGGATATGGTGCTTATGCAGCAGATTATCCCGAGCGGTTGGAGCAACAACAACCTTGTAGCCACCTTATGAGAAGAGAGAAGATATATCACGCTGCAGGCCATGGCTCAACGAAATTGCATGGAAGCCTTGTTTAGTAAAGAGGCGATGTGCGCAAAAGAGGCGGCGGAGAAGGATTAGTATAAAAAATAGTTCTTTCCCGTTGTAACCTTTAGGGTTTTTTAGAGAAAACGGTTCGTTACACCATACCACTGAAGATGTATTGGGCTCTGGAGATCTCAGAACTATCTCCCTCCCCTGGGGGCGACACTTGGAGTTAGC
Organism: Miltochrista miniata; assembly: GCA_933228765.1. Taxonomy (NCBI): domain Eukaryota; kingdom Metazoa; phylum Arthropoda; class Insecta; order Lepidoptera; family Erebidae; genus Miltochrista; species Miltochrista miniata. Next base: position 36,776,881 of record OW121756.1, on the reverse strand, counting down.
AGTTGCCCTAGTAGACGCAGACTCAAGGTACGCTTCTTACTAAAACGCATTGGAAGTTCTAAAATCCCTTGAATTTCCTTACCAGTTCATGAGAAATGGAAAGTTTAACCGAGGCTTCAACCGCAAATTATTATGATGGCGTAAGTAAAATATTATTGTGTAGTTTAAATCAAATAAATTAAATTTTGAAACAATTAATCCGGTTCCAAAATAGATTTTAAATGTTTTTTTTTGGCCGGCTACTTACCAATTAAACAGAACTGGTGAAAAACGGGATGATTCTTAAGCGCGGCGGGGTGATCGACAAACTACTTTTACATATAAAATGTGTACGGGACCTTCTGTGGGCAAATCAGACTCTCTCTTGTGCGGTTTTTAGGGTTCAGTACCCAAAGGGTAAAACAGGACCCTATTCATGAGCCTTCGCTAACGATCTGCCTGTCTGTCCGTCACGAGGCTGTATCTCAAGCACCGTGATAGCTAGAGAGCTGATATTTTCAGATGATGTATTTCTGTTGCCGCTGTAACAACAAATAATAATAACTAAGTGGGCCCCCCAGACAACAAACGTAATATTTTAAGATTTAATGGTACGGAACCCGTCGTGCGCGAGTTCGACAGACTCTTCTTATTTACATCGGTATTTTTTATATAGTTAGCACTACCTTTCCCATCTGATTAAAAGACGCCACATTCGCAACACCAAACTGTGTATAATTACGTGTTCCAAACACAGTATAAGTCCCCCAATTCAATTGAGCTCAATTACAATGATTGTCTAAGATGTTATTACAACAGACCCTTGTCAAAACAAGCGCCCATTTATTTACCTTTCAGATACAGCACGTGACAGGTTGACGATGAAACGGTGGACTGTAATGAGTTTTGGAGATTCACCGATCACTTGCAGACGTTTCGGTCTAAGATGGTATTAAGTATTTAATTATGAGGCTGAAAGGTAAGTTTCTTTTAGGGTCCTTACCCAAAGGGTAAAACATGAGCCTATTCATGAGATTTCGCTGTCCGTCTGTCTGTCTGTCTATCCGTCATAAGGCTGTATCAGAGGACCCGTGATAGCTAGAGAACTGAAATTTTCACAGATGATGTACAAATCGCACCTCCAGTGGTAAACTGGCTAATTTCAAAATTCGTATTTTTTTGTGAAATGAAGAAAACGTGTTTCGGTCCTCGGCGGTTTGTGGCAATTCGCACTACTCTAACTTATGACATGAGTTATTAACAAGATTTGAAGTTTGAAAGATTAATTCATTAATAAGACTATGCACGGACCGCCCCGGTACCTCCCGGGTTGCAGAGGAAGAAAGTCGTGAACAACTTATGTTTGACATCGAGGCTACTCTCAACCAAGTGTCTGATTGTGGTGGACAAAGTCTTGTCCATTCAACATGCAATCTTCAGAGATCTCTGCAAGGTATGGTCAAGATGGTGAAGTCATGAATAGCATTTTGTGCATTTGGGTTTGCTACCCGTTCAAAAACACAAAAAAAAACCCTTGAAGTTTATGATTAAAAGTATTACAAACCTTGAATTTATGAAATTGAAATTCCATATATATGTAGAACACTTTGATAACATAATAAGTTCAGTACGAAATCTTGTAACAATTAAAGTACAAGTTCATTTTAACACGTTATTAATTCATTTTACAAATTTCACCGTCAAACTTTGGGCGTAAATTAAAATCGTATGAGTTTTTCAGACACTTCTAAATTACTTTGTGAATGAAGCCATAAAGCTATGGGAAGAGCATTTATACAGACATATAAGTACCACAACTTTTAACTTCGACACGTAGCATAAACTAAAACACCATGTTCCTAATTTCCTCAGAATTTAAAACTGAAGGCAGATGACCTTTGCCCGACATGAAAGTAAGACCATGAAATCAAAAACTATGAATCTAAAAGTGAATAAGGTGTAGAGGCTCTTTCGAAGTAAATAATGCCGTCATAACCTGATTAATGACGGCATTATTGATTAATGACGGCATTATTTCCAAGAAATTAATGAAAAATCACTCGTTGCGTGTCAAAAGTAAAACTCACACTACAGCGTCTTATAATTTACTAGCTGATGCCCGCAACTTCGCCCGCGAAAAATTCGGTCCCGGTCCCGCTTCCCGTGGGAATTTATTCCCGGGATAAAAAGTAGCCTATGTGTTATTTTGGACTTTAATTGATCCTTGTACCAAATTTCAGCCGGATCCGTTTAGCCGTTAGAGCGTGAAAGAGCAACAAACATCCACACTTATAAACTTTCGCATTTATAATATTAGTAAGATTCTTTTTCTTACGTTCTATATTTTGTTACATAAATAGGACTAGTGTTCTTTTTAGTTCTGAAAGCTCTTCAAATAAATCCCACCCTTTCGATCCCGGACAACTCTTTTATAGAGTTGCTTCTTTTATATCAGCTTCAGTGGAGAGAATCTTTGTCAGAACCTAGTAAGAAATAATATAAATGTACCCCCTTTTTGCTGACAATATTCTTTATTTTTCTGTAGATAACCCGTAGAATACAATTTTAATGTCTCAATTTGTCACTATATACCTACTTATTTATTTTCCCAGTTTAATATATATTTTAATTAAAATATGAAAGTTAGAAGTGGAAGTTTATAAAAGAGAATATTATCATATCTCATAGCTTCGCATTTCAAGCTATAACAGCGGCTTTAAAGACAATATTCAAGCTCTACTCGGTCTTCAAGTTTTACGAGCCATAGCCAACTACTATAATAATATCATTTACTCAAGAAATATTTCAACATCAAGTTGAAGTTGAGAATTGTTTATAATTTAGAAATGCAAGTCTCACAAGTACCTACCTAATTGTAAATCGTAACCTGGTTTTGTTATGAATCTAAGTTTAACCCCAGTTCAGCCAAAACTTCCGTAATTTTTAAGCCATAGTCGCCAAAGTTAATATTATAATTATATTATAGTAGAACTATATACTACTATATAGTATAAATTATATAAATAGTAGTAGGTAAGTACTACAGATTATAATTATTAATTCCATGTTACTAAGTTATTTTGATATTGGTAACCCATTCTCTTACAAGTTGGTACCTGCTCACTTACAAGTTCTCAAATATACAAAGGTAGCTTAATACTCAGGGTTTCATTAGACACAGATCACTTTTCAAAACTCAAAGCAAACACTAGAGCGTGGTTTTACGAGACGAAAACTAACCTCAAACGAGTAATAAGTTTTTCATCTTCTATACATATATAATAAAACTGTAGAGGGTCGGGAGTCTGAACAAGGAAGATATTTTGGAAATTTTAATTGGAGGGCGTTCTCTAATCGATACTGAAGCCGAAAATATAATTTAAACTTTTCATGTCTGTCTGTCTATCTGTCTGTCTGTCTGTATCCCGAATAAGTATCACGCCGAAACTACTGAACCGATTTGAATGATACTTGGTACATTCCGAGCTTATAGTCCGAGGAAGGTTAGGATACTTTTGATCCCGAAGTTTTGCTCGGTTCCTGCGGGAGAGGGGATGAAAGATAAAATGGTTTTTCAGTTGTAATTTCTCAACGCGTGATGTGATTTCAAATATTTTTGTAGTATTGGAAAGGGAGTACTTTAAGGATTTTTCGATCCAAGTTTTAAGATTGAGGGGATTTGTTGTTCAGAAATAAGAGGCATCTCAACTTTCGCCAAACCTAGAATTCAAGGGTTCCTTTGAATGAGAGGGTAAATCTAAACGGGCGTGTTGGCTTAATCATAAAAGAGCTTAATTATTAAGGCTGTTGTAAAATAATTCAGTCTAAAACAATTCAGTGGACTGAATTGTTTTAGAATAGCTTTAATCTTTAAGCTCTTTTATGATTAAGCAAACAGGGCCGTTTCACACGGTGCTTGACGAGTCTGATGAAGAATTATCTCTCCTTTCGTGCACATTATGTGACGTAAACGAAGTTGCGAGGGTCAGCTAGTTTTGTAATATGACCCTTGGTTTTTTTCAATTAAGTTCGCCAAATTGACGTCGCCACTGATGGAAAGTCATGGCGCATCTAGCGATTAGGGGCCACTCTCACAGTTCGTAAGACTTCTGACAGTGGTCCTCAAGTTGGCGGCCCTGTGATGTGCCTCTTTACGCTCCGCTTGGTAACCTATACAGAATAGAATTGTATAGTAAGTAGTCTAATACTACTGTCTAGTTCACAGAGTAAAGTCACACATTATGTAACTAATAATATGAATGTGAAAGATTGTCAAAGTTTCAAAATGTTTGTAGTAGATTTGTTACTCAATCACGCTCTAACTATATTCTTAATGGATTTGGCTAAAATTTGGTTCAGGGATAGATTATTATTATTTTAATTTGGAATGAGACACATCATCTCAGGAAAAGGTTCCTACAACTTTCTGCTAAGTGTTAATAAAATGATACATTACCCACATTCGCATCCACAAGGAGGCCATTAAAAAGTTTCAATAGCCTCTCGTAATGGTATCTAAGTACCTGTAAGGCATCAGTAAATAGAACCCAAGTTAAGGTGCATTAACTTGAATTCTTTATAAGCACCTCGCTACCAGCACTTAAAGCTGCTGGAATAATGATGACCAAAGAAATAACTAGCTGTAAATGACTGCTGTGTATACACAATGTGTAAATACAATATCCTGTGACTATTCGATGTTGTAAGTCGTTAAAAAATAATAAAATCACCTAGTTCGTACACCGATGCTTTCAGAGTTAATCACAAAAAAAACAAATGTTATTTCAAAAGTAATATCGATCCAGTTTTATATAATAAATATCAGTGGTACTGCCTGAAACGAACAAAATACGATACCCTGTAACAAAAATCATATAAGAAGGAAGCCTATTTATTCCTGGCAACCCATTTTAGAAAGGGCGGTACTTATAACATTGTTGAATTTTCAACAGGTAACATAAACCTTGAAATTCCAAAAACGAAAGGTCACCATTGTGTCCATTCGATACCTTAATACGTATTCAGACCCTCACATTCCATTGTCCCTGTAATTTATTCAACTACCTTTCGAAATAACGTTATTTACGGGAAAGCTAATAAATTACGAATTTTGTCTTCATTTTGGGTGTTATCAGATAAATTGAAAATAATTATGATTTAACTAGATGGAGCTCGCGGCTTTGCCAGCTCGCGTTGAGCCGTTAGAGCGTGACTAAGTAACAAACATCCAAACATTTTCACACACTTTCACATTTATAATATTAGAAGGAAGTAGGATTTCAAGATTTTGTTGTGCGTCTACGATCTACGTCTATATCAATGCGGACTACGGTTGGAAAATCATGAATCGACATGATATCGGTGAGTGTATGCCCGCAGGCACGAAAAACTGTGACGTTCCGCCTGAGCTGAGCGTGTACCTATGCTGCAAACTAGAGCGCTTAACAACCGATAAGGCATGACATCCTTCCGAGGGCTTACCCAGAGCTCCCAACCATAGGCTGTTGGCCGTAACGTGAGGTATTTTAGTCTGTAGGAGTCCGGTATAACATCCATGAGGATTTTCACTCACGTTAAACAAAAAAAAGGCATGATCGGCTTAAGCATTTGGCACATCTATGTCTCTTCCTTTTCCTCGGCCGATTACAAATATTATTATTATATGTTGGGCGGCAGTGTAAGTGGTGTGTCAAGAATTCTGCCAGCTCTAGCTACACAAAGACAAGGATATTCGAGGGTACCTTCCGGACCCTTAGTATAATTTGATAATAATTCATTATATACCTCCAAGAAGGTTCAGTTTGAAGCTAGAACTATTATTTCTACAAACAGGCATTACTGAATAATAATATAATCAGAGATAATGACCAGCCCAAGTCACAGATTACTAAATAGTTACTACGTACCCAAGTCATGAAAATCGGATAGAATACCACGCACACTCATAGCTGCAACACAGCGGCTGATCCTAGCTGAAGAACACAGCTGACCTCATTTTCTCTTCTTCCGTTCCAATGACTTCTCTAATATGCCATCTTAGGAACAGGACATGACAGTTGGGACTTAGTACGCAGGCGAGGCTTGGAATTTCTTTGGAGAAGCGCTCGTGGCCCCGCGGACTCAGTGTTCTGTAAAACGATCACTGCAGTAAGCAACTTTCACTATGGTCGGTCCATGGATGGGTGACCATACATGTGATCACTTTGTGACATTTAGTTGAGCGTTTCCGTGCTTCGGAAGGCACGTTAAGCCGTTGGTCCCGGTTGCCAGTAAAATGGCAGTCGTTAAGCCAAAGTTGAAGGCTTTATTTCAACAGTAGGCAGTCACAACCTGCGCCTGTCCATTTAAACACGGCAATACGGCTCACAACGTATTACGTGGGACAAATTATAAAAAGGTGAAATGTGGGCATATAATATGCCTCTGCCTACCCCTTCGGGGATAAAGGCGTGATGATGAACTCACAAAATTTAGTCAGCTTCAGCTTCAATAAACCCACTAATTGTCAGTATACCTAAAGTGATTCCCTGTTCCGAAGGAGCGTACGTTTGCCGGATATTGACTTGCGCCCTCCGAGACTGATGACAAATAGCCAACTAATACTGGTAGTTGGATGGATATGAGGGTATGATTTCCCTGGAGCCGCTCGCTGTATGAACGATGGCTTTTGGCCTCCGATCAACAATATACAGCTATTGGAAATTTTGAACATAAGGCGATTTAACATGTGTATTTTTCGACTAGCAATTTAGATGTGTGTGTTTGAGTTGATTGTGACATTTATAAATAGGTGCATAAAGTCTCAGAGGGGTAGACAGAGGCATAGTATATCTCACAATTTAGTGAGATAGGTGGTGATGATAGAAAGACGCAGGGCAGAACCTGACCTAAGATATCTAGTTCCAAGTATATTCATACACGATCTTGCCTTTAGTCTGCACTTAACCTTAGAAAACTGTAAAAGTACACATAATATTGGGATAACAATACGAATGCAACACCTCAGTGTGGCACTTTCGTGCTACAAAATCGTTAAAACATTTCAAAACTCAAACTTCTCCATATATCCGTATAAATGTTCTAACCGAAATAGCTAGTGCGATGTGCTCACACTGACTTTACGTACAAGTAGATATAAATACTAAGTAAAAGAAAAGCTGTATCATATTCCACAGACGATTCATATCAAGACGTTGCAACATATGAAGTACAAAGAAATATCTCACTCGCTACAAAACTGACACATATTCGATACGAATACATTGCAAACTCCCCAGAGTGCACAATTTATTCGAAAATGTACAGTTTTGCATCTTGCTTCACGTTGAATGTACGAAATACTACAGAGTTGTAACCTAAATGTCTCAAAGATAAATGAAGGATTTAAATAAAGGTTAACAATGCAATATCTATTCTACAGTGTTCTACTACTATGAGTACATACGGTATTACGTATTAGATTTCTGAGTATGATATTATTTTATTCTCCATGGCTTTGGGATGAGTCTATACCGTTTGACTTCAAGATGTACTCCTGTGCTAAGGGATTTTATCAGAATATAGCAGATCGCTAATGGAATAACAAAGATTCAAGACATTTTAATCCATTACAGTAGAAGTTATTACTTCATTTAATAAATTATAGCAGCTGCCTTATTAAATTACGTAACTTAGAGTTTAATGTACCTCAGTTGGTTAGCAAGTTTTCACGAAAATGTCTAAGTAGCTCGAGTGAAAGTTGAAACGAGTTTTTGAAATATTTGAGTTACATTTTAAATGTTTAAACATAAATAATGTATATTACTATATTTTTAGGGTACCTTACCTAACCGCAAAAGGAAAAACGGAACTTACCACCCTAAACCTACTCAAATGGGTCGCAAGTCCCAGACGCCGCGCGCCGTCGCGGGGTGTTCTCCCCGCCCCGCCACGCTATGGTGGACCCGGCGCGGCGCCCGCACGGTGAATCCATGGAGTGCTAAGAATAAAGTTTTGGCAAAAACACATAACAGTCAATATTGTGGAACAGTACAAGTTACACACCACAAAAAATAAGTATTGTAGAAAAATGCAAGTGGCATTATTCAAAAATGTGCAGCGGTTCTATCGAATGCCATAAACAACAGTATAAATAATGATTTATACTGTTGATTGATGGCTGTGTTAAAATGGACAGACGCAGGTTGTGACTGCCTGCTGTTGAAATTTTTCAAGCCGCCCATAAAGACCTTCAACTTGACTTTACGATTGCCATTTTACTGGCAACCGGGACCAACGACTTAACTGGCCTTTCAAAGCACGGAAGAAACGCAGTACGGCTCACCACCTATTACGTGGGACAAAATTTAAAAAGAAAGGTGAATTGTGGGCGTCTAATATGCCTCTGTCTACCCCTTGCGGATAAAGGCCTGATATGTATGTATGTATGTATGATTGATGGCACTTGTTGGAACTGACTTGGTGTCGTTTTCAATAGTATAAATAATCTTGTTATTTCGTTACAACGCTCACCGCTAGGATAACTACCTGCTATATTACGTTCCCAAATCACATCAAAAAGAAATTTCGGAGTTAAAATTATTTTACTCGCCCTCAATTCTCAAAGGACGATACAGAACGAGTGATCAGTTATGAGGTTACAAACAATTGAACAGGGCCACTAAACTAATATTTGTACTTACAGCACTTATAAGTGGGATTGGTTTGTAAGCGGGTTTTATTAAAAATGTCTCTAGATTTTTGTAATAACGATACCACGAAAAATAATTAACCTGCAATGTAATGAGCCTATGCTTTAACCGTGCTGAAATGGAAGGGCGCAGATTGGGACTAATCGCTTGACGAAAATTTTCAAGCCGCCTATACGGCTTTTACTTTGATTAACGACGGTCTTGATACTGACCACGAAAATACCGAAGCAAATATCACAAAATGGTCAGCCATCTGGGGACCAGTCATCGTGAAAGTTGCTTACTGTACACACAGTAATAGTTTATGGAATACAGAGTCGGCGAGGTGAGTCAGTATCATCATAAAAGTTGAAAAATACCATTAATCTTATTATAGTTCTGTAAACGAGTTTGACTATTACCAAATTCATAAAACTATCCATCAACCCAAAGATCACTTAATTTTCAGTACAGAAACTGACTCATCTATTTAATAAAACCAGCGAAGTGCGAATCGGACTCGCGCCCAGAGGGTTCCGTACCAAACAGCCGCAAAAAAAAAACACGTTTGTTGAACGAGAACCACCTTTAATCATTCCTTTTTTATTTTAGTATTTGTTGTCATAATGGCAACAGTAATACATCATCTGTTAAAATTTCAGCTCTCTAGCTGTCACGGTTTTTAAGATACAGCTTCGTGCCGGACAGACAGACACACTCACAGTCAGACAGGCAGACGGACAGCGAAGCATCATGAATAGGGTTTCGATTTTACCCTTCGCGAACGGAACCCTATAAACAGTAAGTACCTAGGCAAATAATTAAAAGCCAGCCATCGTCCATCAACATTGCTTAGAAAAAAAACATGGATGAATGTGATTAATTATTTTGAACATCAATCATTAAAGTAAGAGTTTCTATTTTGTCGGCGGAAATTATTTTCAATTAATATTTTAAAAAGTTTCACGTGGCTTAGGTAACTTACAGTTTTTAAAATTTTTATTTTTATAATATTCTAGTAGCAACCTGAGACATTGCTGGGAGTGACCTTTAGATACCTTTTATCATTTCTGTTCACCTCATCCTGTTTTGAAGTCGGTTAAAACTGACTGTTCACCTAGATATTTTAAAGTACTGAAAGGATTTTAATGCAGTTTTTAGCAATAGATTCAAGAGGAAGGTTTATAAGTATAATACATAATTTATAGTACAGAAAAGCCAGTCCGTAACGTAAACGAAGTTGGGCGGGTCAGCTAGTGAAAATAAAATGCAATCTAGGCAGATCAAAATAAGCATTATCGCTTTCATAAGAGACCGTTTGCTAGCATTACATAGATTCACCGTGCGGGGGCCCCGGGTCCATAGAGTGGTTGGTATACAGGGGAACACTGTGTGGGTGTGTAGGACTTGCGACCCATTTACATAGGTATAGAGGTAGGTAGGTACTGCTAAAAATACATGCATACATATGGTCACGCCTTTATCCCCTGAGAGGTGGACAGAGGCATATTATATGCCGACATTTCACCTCTTTAGGTTTTGTTCCACGTAATAGGTGGTGAGTCGTTTTGCCCTGTTGAGATGGACAGGCGCAGGTTGTGACTGCCTGTTGTTGAAATTTTTCAAGCCACCTTAAAAGACCGTCAACGAATGCCATTTTACAGGCAAACGGCACCAACGGTTTAACGTGCCTTCCGAAGCACGAAACGCTGAAATAAAATATCACAAAGTGGTCACATGGATGGTCACCCATCCAAGAACCGACCATAGTGAAAGTTGCTTACTGCAGTGATCGTTTACAGAACACTGAGGCCGAGGGGCCACGAGCGCTCCTAAAACTAAAAATAGCACAGTTCTAAAAATAGTACACGTAATTAAATTGTGAGTTTCAAAGCTTCCCTTGATAGTCAATGTCATTAGTGCCGTGATTAATTACTGAGTAACAAACGGAACGGTCTGCTAAGTGAAGGGTTGAAATAATATTGTTACACAAGCTGCCTTCAGAATTTCGTTTCACTCAAATAAATTAGGGAGGTCTTACGATTAGTGGCAACCCGCAACGAGGAAAACGAAAGACACTGTTTGTCTATTTTTAGTTTTGAAGTGGTAGAGAAATCCTCAACATGTCAGCACAACCCCCTCCAAGCGACGCTGGTGAGCATGTCTTTTTAGAAATTGAACTCCATCATACCAAAGCCTTGCTTGGCTTATACTATTCCCCTTCCTTAAACATAAACTATTTCTCCTCTTTTGAAAACCTTTTAGAAAATCTGGTCCCATCTTATAGCCACAGCATTATTCTAGGTGACTTTAACACCTGCCTGGTGAAGAATGATCACCGGACTTCTTCACTTCAGGGTATCGCAGAATCCTTTAACCTCTCCATTCTCCCTCTTGCAACAACCCATCATTTTCCTGGCTGTGCTCCTAGTCTTCTTGATCTTATTTTAGTCTCTTCCAAAGACCACGTTGTTAAGCATGGACAATATCCAGCTGACGTTTTCTCATTTCACGACTTAATTTTCCTCTCCTACAAAATTCGTCCTCCAAAAAACAAGCCCAAGATTTTAATGCAGCGTAATTTTGGTGGTATTGACGAGGACTCTCTACGTGAAGATGCCGCAAACATTGATTGGTCTCCACTATATGCGTGTGGTACGATCAATGAACAGGTAGGGTACTTCACCGATAGCCTAATACAGCTGTATAATAAACATGCTCCTATGCGACCTGTCAAAATCAAACATGCTCCATCTCCTTGGCTGACAGATGATATCCGCAGGCTTATGTCTAAGAAAGCGGCGGCCAAATTTAAATACAAGATTAAACCAACCGACGCAAACCGAGAGAATTATATTCGTATACGTAATCACTGCAATAAGGTGTGTAGGGATGCACAACGCCAGCACATTCACAAATCTGTTCAAAATAGCGATCCATCCAAAGTCTGGAAATTTCTTAAAACAATGGGGGTGGGAAAATCGCGATTCGATGCACAGCCTAAGAACTTAAATATTGATCTATTAAATCAACATTTTACTGCCTCGTCCAATATCAGTAAGACAACTAAGACTCAAACTATTAATCATCTCTCGTCCCTGTCAACCCCCCAATACTCACCATTTGTCTTTAATCAGATCACTGCCTGTGGTGTTAGGAGGAGTATTATGTCAATCTCGTCTAATGCCGTCGGAAATGATGGTGTGAGCCGTAATATGATCCTACCTATCCTTGATGAGATCCTTCCAGTCCTTTGTCATATCCTGAATTCCTCACTATCCTCTGGTGTCTTCCCTTCACTCTGGAAAGCAGCTGAAATAATTCCTCTACCCAAAAATAAAAACCCTTCCTGTTTTTCCGATTATCGGCCCATTTCAATACTACCATTCCTCTCCAAAGTAATTGAACGCCTTGTACATGATCAACTTGGTGCATTTCTGATCAGAAACAATTTAATGAATCCTCTTCAATCCGGTTTCCGACCTGGACACAGCACCGTCTCTGCCTTGGTTAACATTACGGACGACATCCGACATGGCATGGAGTGTGGAAATGTTACTGTCCTGGCTCTGTTAGATTTTTCCAACGCATTTAACACAGTAGATTTCGACATATTAATTGACATAATGCGGTCACTTGGCATATCTCCAGTGGTGATTGATTGGTTTCGCAGTTACCTGTGTGGACGCCGACAGTGTGTACGTATTGAGAACACTCTCTCTTCATGGTGCAATACATCTGTTGGAGTACCCCAGGGTGGCGTTCTGTCTCCTTTACTCTTCGCATTATTCATTAATTCCATCTCAGACCAACTTCGTTCTTCCTATCACCTTTATGCAGATGATCTACAGATATACAGTCAAGCTCCCTTGGCATCCATTACAGACGCTGTAGATGCCATTAAGAATGATCTGGCTAGTATAAGTGCTTGGAGTGAATCATACGGTCTCGCAGTGAACCCTCTTAAGACTCAAGTCTCAATTGTTGGTAGTTCTTGGATGATCTCAAGGATTGACTGGTCACAACTCCCACCGATAACCTTCAATGGTACCAATATTCTATATAGTGATCGGGTCAAAGATCACGACAAAGGAATATATATTGACTCAAAATTGTCATGGGATCCTCAAATTCAAGAAACCAGCCGTAGAATGTATGCAGCGACAGGATCTTTGAAACATTTACGAGCTTTCCTGCCAACTGCCACCAAGATTGCGCTTGCAAAATCTCTCCTACTTCCAATCCTCGACTATGCAGATGTCAGCTATCCAGATCTCACCGAGAGCCAGTTAGATAAACTTGAGCGACTTCAGAATTTATGCATCAGATTTATATTTGGACTACGCAAATATGATCACATCTCCGTTTTTCGGAAAAGACTCGAGTGGCTACCTATTCGTCTTCGCCGGAATGCTCATATTCTTTTCTTGTTATACAGTATACTGTTCAACCCTTCCACGCCTACCTATCTCAAAGGAAGATTTGAATTCCTTCATGATACTCACTCGAAGTGCCTGAGATCATCAGAGAATTTGATACTAAAAATGCCGTCACATTCCACAAAATTTTTAGATAATTCTTTTACTGTACGTGCAATACGATTGTGGAACGTGCTGCCATTAGATATAAGACGTGCAAAGTCGATGGCCATCTTCAAAGACAGGGTTAAAAACCACTATTTGTCACTATAAGAGTAATTTTATCTGTTTCTCCCTTATTTTTGTTACTGTTTATGTATTGTGTACAACATAGCCATTAATTGTGTTATTATTTAGTATATTGTTATTTATGTTGTGTGATTTATGTGTGTTTATTGTTATTAATTGTGCTATTATTTAGTGTATTGTTATAATGTTATTTATTAAGTAATGTGCGCCATTCAACTATCTTTTCTATCTTGATCTTCTTTTCCATACCGAGGTTGTCTGGAAGAGATCGCTATTAGCGATAAGACCGCCCTTTGTACTCTCATTAATAGTTATTATGTATTAATTAAGAATATCCTATGTATGTAATGGTGTACAATAAAGAATGATCTATCTATCTATCTATCTAGAGTCAATAATAAATAATAAATATAATAAATAAATAAATATTCACGGACATTTCACACAACGCTATATGATCCCAAAGTAAGCTAGGAATAACCTGCTTGTGTTATGGGTATCAGACCACGGATATTAATACTTATATACTTTTAAATACATACATATTATACATAGAAACACCCAGTCTAGATCGCTATATTCTGACACAAACTTACTTTAGTCCAGAAAGTATTATGGAAGTCCTGCAATGAGCATGCCTATAGATAAAGGATTGTATTATTCTCATTTGTTATAGTAAGTACTTACACAACTCACATCACGTCATTATAACAAGCGTACGCGTCCTCTCACACATATAGGATTACTCACACATTATATGATTACTCATATAGACGGTCACACGCACACAAACACACACACACACACACACACACACAAACACACACACACACACTTACACACACACACACACACACACACACACACACACACACACACACACACACATACTAAGCACTATTTGTAAATCGGTTTCCGAGTGAAAAAGCTGGTGACCAGTATTACAGGTATTTACTAGGTAGGTACCTAACACATGCATCAGCAATTCACTACCAGATTGTTTCTTTTACTTAAAATAGCTTAGCTTTGTAATTACTGTGATAATCTTGGCTGGTGATTGAAAATAAACAATTTCATTATTATTATACATAAAAATATTTGGACCGATGTAAGGTCGGGATGCGAGTAGAAGAAAACCCTCTGACTATTGAGTAATAACTGTTCTTTATTGGTTAATGATCGGGTATATATCTTACGACGTATAATGAATACAAGTACAATAATTATGGTTCACATATTAGATCGCTTAATATACATACTACACCGACCATCCTTTCACTGCTACTCGCTGTCGCTGCCGCCCCGCTCGCCGCTTTTGTCTATCGAACTCAAGCCGCAGCCTACAGGTATATAACCTTCAGAAAACGTGATCTCGAAATCCTTAAGTTTAGATCAAGCACATAATACGTAAAATATAAGGGTCTGTGGTTCTGCTGAGATAAAGAATTTAGTGCGGTTTGGATTTAATGTTCTTCAGATAAACTGTATTTTATGAGTTTAAGAAGTAATAAGATTAATTAGACTAAATTTGGAATGTAATGGTAATGTGCTATTTGTTCATAAGATCATATTAACTGAAATGAACATAAACCTGATTTTAATTCTATTTTTATTTTATTTAACAACACAATCGACCGGTTTTGCCCTACGGCATCATCAAAGGTTACTGAATTCACACCTTTTTATACAGATGTTATAAAAGTCTTTTTACACAACAAATATTACCAAGTACCAAAACACACCTACCTTCTCATTTTGCACACTTCAGCTTTATTGTCCAAAACTAGTCATGCAGATGCTGTTGAGTGAATTTCGCTAAACATGTGAACTACGAGTCCCGTCGGGAAACTTACAGCGCACTTTACCTTTTACGCCTGACACACTTCAACAAAAGGTTGTCCTTGGTGCAAAGGTTTTATTCAAAATCCATGGAAAGTATGTTACGCAATTCTTTTTCAAGGAAACTAGAAAGGTGGGTTCCGTAAAGAAATATGAACTAGTGATTGTAAGTCTGAATCTAAATGATCGGACTACAGGCATTATTGTGAATGTCTGTTATGATAATAATTCTACAAGTTTGAGCATAATAATATAGGTTTTTTACTAAACAACACAAATCAAACGAATAACAGATAGTGTCGACTACCTCTGTGGCGCAGTCGGTAGTGATACCGCCTGCGGCGCTGGAGGTCGTGGGTTCGATTCCTACCGGAGAAAATATTTGTGTGACCCATAAATGTTTGTCTCAAGAGTCTGGGTGTTTCTATGTATAATATGTATGACTGTATGTATTTAAAGAGTATATAAGTATTAATATCCGTGGTCTGATACCCATAATACAAGCAGGTTATTCCTAGCTTACTTTGGGATCAGATAGCGTTGTGTGAAATGTCAGTGAATATTTATTTATTAATTGTACGTACTATCTTATGTACTAGACAGCGAAGTCACATGAATAGGGTTCCATTTTTACCCTTTACAACGGAACCCTAAAAAGGAGTTCTGGAAGAAAATAGGGTAGGATTCCAAAAGCATTACTGATTGTCATTCTATTATTAAGCTATGAAGGTGAATTTAGTTTGCTCTCCCTAGCACAAAGTTACTAACGACTCTCACTATAGGTCTTATTTATTTTAACGTATTGAAAATCCGTCATGGATGCTATGCCGGGCTCTTACCGACTAAAAACTACACGTTCCCTAACTACTGCCTACGGTTGGGAACCCCGGGTAACCCCTCGGAAGGATGTCCTCAGAAATCTCTCTATAGATCTACCACCTGTAAGTACGCAATCACTGAAACGAATAGCAAATTAAAAGCTCGAGTCTGCGTTATCAAGTAATTCTAGAACATTTTTCCTTGTGTACAATCTTATTTGCGCGCTGCTGTTGAAGCTGAAATCTAATCAGGCGGAGTGTCTCGCAGCAGAGAGGTGAGGAGCGTGTGTGAATGTGCAACAACGTGCCTGTTACAGCTCAGCGAACTACACGAGATTGCTGTATTTATTTTATACATGACTAGAGGATGCTCGCTGCTTCGCCGATGTGGAATTTAGTTTCCGTTCCCTCGTATTTTTTAGTTCAAACTATAATTTATTCATTCATCCATCAAAACCAGATTTGTTTAGTCGTTAGATATTGAGTAACTAACATCCAAAATTCTGTTTGCTTTTGCTTGTATTATTGTATAGTCAGCTGAAGAGAAAAGTATACAGAGTCGCCCTATAAGGATTGAATTTTCTTAGAAAATCAATACATATAATAAAATCGTAACAGGTCGCTGTCTGTACATGGAAGATAAATAAGAAAAAATATTATAGGGTGGCTTTATGAACGCAATAGAACCCAAAACAATGATTTTTAGAATTTTTGTCTGTTTGTCTGTATGCCTGTATATCTGTTTGTCTGTACGGTTGTGCACGCTAATCTCAGTAACCGCTCAACCGATTGCAATGCGATTTTTTTTATTGTGTTGAGGTTTGCTCCAGTTAACATTTAGCGTTTGTTTTATGTAAATCGGTTTAGAAATAAAAGAGTTATAACACTTTTGAGAATCAGATATTTAGAAAATTTTAATTGTAGGGGTTTCTTTGAATGTGAGTGAACCTAAACTGGCGTGTTGGCTTAATCATAAAAGAGCTTAATGATTAAGACACGCCTTCGGCGCGGACTGAATTGTTTTAAAATAGACTTAATCATTAAGCTCTTTTATGATTAAGCAAACAGGGCAGTTTCAGACGCTGCTTGATGACTCTGATGAAGAAATACCTTTCCTTTCATACACCTTATGTGACGTAAACGAAGTTGCGGGCTCAGCTAGTCTTTAATATATTATTATGAAATTTTGTATTTTTACAGAATTACACAAAGTGAAATCTGCAGTAAAATTTCACTTATAACTATAGTAAATTTAAACAAAATATATGTACAAAAGATTTTTTGAAGTAAACGAATCCTTACATGGCGACCCTGTACATACTTTTCTCTGCATCTGACCGTACTTAAAAAAACTCCAAAGCAATGTAGACAACACAAATATTATTCCGTCACAGGACTTTTGTACGGCACATATATAACTCTTTAAATTTATCTGCTGAAATAAATTATGTTGATTATTTACGAAGAAATATACCTATTTACATCGCGCCTATTTGTCTCCCGCGGTTGTTCCCGACATACCAGATGACAAACGCTTCCTAATTTGACATGCACGCCACTCGAGACGGCCATCTTAACCAGATATTTATGTTCGAAAGCCTGGGGTTGAGGCGATAAAGAGATAATGATGTTGTAGTATACATGTATTTTACGTATAAATTTCATATAAGTTGCCTCAAAAAATCTTACTAATATTATAAATGCGACAGTTCGTGAGTGTGGAATGTGGATGTTTGTTATTCTTTCACGCTTTAGTGGCTGAACGGGTCTGGCTGAAATTTAGTATAGGGCTAGATTAATCCAGAATAATACATAGGCTACATACTTACCACAGTACCGGCAGGCTGATTACGTATAAAACTGCGATCAGCGATAATCGCGCAATCATTCCGCAATCATCGCGCGATTTATCGCTGGTCGCGGAAAAAATGGTATTACGTTAAATTCTATAGCGAATCGTTCGCTAATCGCTACGTAGCACTTATCACTACGAAACTAGCGCCATAAACAATTACGTGGCGATCACTGAAAACTGGGAACTATCACATCTGTTGGGCATTTCATTAGTGTGTGTGTGTGCTGAGAGACCACTTTTATTTTTTCGGATTTTTGCAGTTTAACTAACAATAGTGCATAGTAAAAGTTGCGAAAATATTTGTAAAGCTTAGTGATCGGTTAGAAAGCGCATCCGAACACGTGCTCGCAGCACTATTGTTAGTTAAACTGCAAAAATCCGCAAAAAATGAAAGTGGTCTCTCAGTACACACATACACTAGTAAAATATCGAAATCGCTGCCAGGAGGTTGTCAAAAACGATACGTAATACGAAATTATCGCCAGATCGCTGCCGCAGTATAGCACAAATGCACTTTTTAATTTACTGATTGTCCTACAGAGGCAGCACCGTCGCTAGTTGGCTATGGCAAAACGATCGTTGATACGTAATACGAAACAGTCAACAAACAGCGATTATCGCGCGATTTCCGCGAGATTATCGCTATCGCTTGCCCATTGTAACATACGTAATAAGCCTGCCGGTTTTCCAAAAGGGGTCTTAGAAGGTTTTTGCAGGGTCGGCAGCGCGTGTGTAGTGCCTATGATGTTGCAAACGTTTCGAGGCTACGGTTACCACATCTATCGGGTGATGCGTGAGCTTGGCTGCCACAGATGACTGATCGCTTAATCCACAAAAAAAAACCGGCCAAGTGCGAGTTAAACTCGCGCACGGAGGGTTCCTTACCAAAAAATGGTAAAAAATCACGTTTGTTTTAAGGAAGATGTTAGTACTTGTTGTTATAGCGGCAACAGTAATACATCTTTTTTGAAATTTCAGCTCTCTAGCTATCACGGTTCCTGAGAAACAGCCTCGTGACGGACAGCGAAGTCACATGAATGGGGTCCCGTTTTCTACTCTTTGGGTACGGAACCCTAAAAATTGATAAGAACATAATCTGTGCCGAAAATTATCTCTCTAATATAAAGCCTCCTATTTAACACTTGGCAGAACACTTAACAGGTTTTGATACCTTAATAAATGTTCTAGAATCTAAGTTTTCGCATAAAATTTTGTAGAAATTAGTTAGTAAGTTGTAGGCGATTAGAGGTAAGGCGGCCGTGACGTTAGCAAGGAGGAAAGTTTACAATTAATGGCTGCTTTTCACGTAGTCTTAATCTTTGCTAAGAAGCTTACTGGTGGCTTGAAATAATTGTGAAAAGCAATTAATGCTTATCCTACTAGTTTGTCAAGATTTTTGGATGTCGCTCTAACGGTTGAACGGATTGGGCTGAAATTTGGTACAGAGATAGCTTATAGTCTGGAATAACACATAAGCTACTTTTCATCTCGGGAATATGTTCCCACGGGAAGCGGAGGCGGGTCCCGAATTTCACGCCGGCGAAGCCGCGAGCCACATCTAGTTAAATCATAAATTAAATTTGAAAAAAAAAACGAGATCTTTTTATCCCGGTAATATAATACTCGTATGTACGTCGCCGCAAGACTTATGAGATGAAATAATATAATTTGTCGGTTGAGAGTAGTGTCCTAATGATTCAGTGGTTATAGCGACTGGCCCGGTTTTTCAGAAGACACAGGTTTTAGTCCTGTTCAAGAAAGAAAATTTTGCATATTTAATTTATTGCTGGTTTGTTTATTGAAGTGGCATTCCGCTACTTTAATTTTTATAATTGGAGTTTGTGCAGGAACTTACAGAATTGACGGACGCTTGCCATATATAATTAATGTACTATATAATTATTAATGTATGTAATGTATGTATGAAGCGCTCGTGGCCCCGCGGACTCAGTGTTCTGTAAACGATCACTGCAGTAAGCAACTTTCACTATGGCCGGTCCATGGATGGGTGACCATCCATGTGATCACTTTGTGACATTTATTTGAGCGTTTCCGTGCTTCGGAAGGCACGTTAAGCCGTTGGTCCCGGTTGCCAGTAAAATGGCAGTCGTTAAGTCAAGTTGAAGACTTTATTTCAACAGCAGGCAGTCACAACCTGCGCCTGTCCATTTAAACACGGCAATACGGCTCACCACCTATTACGTGGGACAAATTACACAAAGGTGAAATGTGGGCATGTAATATGCCTCTGCCTACCCCTTCGGGGATAAAGGCGTGACCATATGTATGTATGTATGTATGTATGATTAATGTTTTCTTTGTAAAATAGTGAATTCTTAGCCATGTACAAAGTGTGAGACAACTTAGAAAGAGTAGAAAAGTGGTATAACGCAGTGAAAAGCGATTTTTCTTGTTACTCCACAAACTTCACAGAAAGTTGCAATAAAGTTTCCACCACTTACCTCGAGTAGAACTTTGACCAAGAATGGACATAAATACGCTGTTATCTATAAAACCCGCCAAGTGTAAATCGGTTCCGTATCAAAAAACAGTAAAAAAAGCGTTTTTAGTATCTTTCATCGATTTCAACTGTCTACCTATCACGGTTTATGAGTTGCATCCTGGTGACAGATAGACCTACAGACGGACAGTGAAGTCTCAAAAGGGTTCTATTCCCTTTGGGTACGGAATCCTAAAAAAAGATTCGGAAAGAAAAAAGATTTGAAGTTTTTCCCACTAGTTTTAGAAGATTTTATAAGTTCTATAGCGTGATATTCATAGGCTACCACTTTCGATAAAGTGCAGAGGGGTTCACGTCAGTACAGTAACAAAGTAAGATCAGAAAAAAAAGCAAAGGGAGCTCCCATACAACAAACGTGATATCTTTTGCAGTTTTTTTGGCATGGAATCTTCCGAGCACTAGTCTGACTCAAGTTTTGCCAGATGATTCTTATTTTGTTGACTGTCAGAACTAGCTTTTTTGCCATTAAAATGGCAGTCGTTAAGCCAAGTTGAAGGCATTTTTAGGGCAGGCCATCTTAACACGGCAATACGGCTCACCACCTATTACGTGGGACAAATTCTAGAAAGTTGAAATGTGGGCATATGATATGCCTCTGCCTACCCCTTCGGGGATAAAGGCGTGTAGGTCAGAACCAATACCTCGAAATATTCATCGATCACTAAACACTAAATATTTGCGACTATGAGCGTTTTCTATTCATTTGTTCGCTAACGCTTAATGCGTCATTATGTAAATACCGTCAATTCATTTGAGGTCGAGTAGATAATAGGTTATAATGTAATTAATCATTCGAGACCATTTCACGCTCTTCAGGGGCCATTTACCATGCTGTGTGTTGGTATGATTTAAGTTTAATTTAAATATAAATACATATTTTGGGATTTGTTTTTAATTTTTTCATAATGTCATCTAGCCCGAATCAGTCTGAATTATTTTCTAGTGCTTACAATTTAGTCAAATGAAAACATGTATTTTTAAAAACATTATAGATCAGATCAGAATACACCCAGACACAGAACGATGCCAGGTAAAGAGAATGTGTGCAGAAGTTTTGAAGGTTCTGTCCGATAAGAAGAAAGCGTGGTTAAACTGGCTGGCTGCAAAAGCCAATCAGAGAATGCAAAAGGCAACGGATGAGGATGTAAAAATGGCCAAGGATGAGTATAAAAGGTATAAGCATGTCGCAAAAGAGGTGATAGAAAGAAAGAGAGAGGATGATAGGAATGTATTTCATAACCGGTTATCTGATAACTTCCAAGAAAATATGAAATTCTTTTGGAAGTCTATAAGATCAATGAGGGCTCAAAAGACTACATCACAACTAAAACACATCAGAAACCGTGAGGGAAGTTTAGTGAGAGGAGAAGAATGTGTGCTAAAACGATGGAAGGAATATTTTGAAAGTTTGTTTGAAAAAGAGGATTTACAAGGAAAGACCCATGTCTTGGAATGGAATGAAGTTGATGGTGAAAGCGATTTAAGTATGGAAGAAATTGTGGAAGCGTTGAATGGTATGAAATTAGGAAAGGCTGCTGGAATTGATAGGATTTCTGTCGAGATGCTGAAAGCGGGACGTGGCGTGGTAGCTTGCCAGCGGTATCGCCTTTTTAACCTTTGCTGGCGAAGTGGCAGAGTACCAGAGGAGTGGTGTAAATCTGTCATAGTGCCGCTGTACAAAGGGAAAGGGTCACAGCAAGAGTGCAGGAACTACCGCGACATTAGCTTGATCAGTGTCGTAGGCAAACTATATGCAAAAGTGCTGATAAAAAGAGTGATGAATGAAACGGAAGGAAAAATGTGGGATGTGCAAGCAGGATTTCGAAAAAGAAGGGGGTGCACGGATCAGGTCTTTTCCTTACGATGCGTAGCTGAAAAGGTGTTGGCAAAACGTCAAAAAGTCTACTGCATCTTTGTAGACTTGGAAAAGGCCTATGATAGAGTGATGAGGAATGAAATGTGGACAACACTGTCCAGATATGGAGTAAACAGAACCTTGATACGAGCACTGAAATCTCTGTATGAAGACTCCAGTGCTTGTGTCAGGATAAACGGAGCTTGCACAGACTTCTTTTACATTGAAAAAGGTGTGAGGCAAGGTTGTGTAGCATCACCGTGTCTGTTTAATCTGTATATGGACAGCTGCTGGAAAGAACTGCAAGAGTGTGCGTATGGTTTGAAAATGAAAGAGCTGACCATCAAATGCCTCCTATACGCTCAGGTGATATTAGCTTCTTCGGCGGAGGAGTTGCAGTTGATGGTTAACATAATGCATGATGCGCTTAAAAGTAGAGGTATGAAAGTGAATGTAGAAAAGACGAAAGTAATGGTTTTTGAAAGAGAAGAAAATATAACGAATTGCCCAATTTACATCGAAGGGCAAAGAGTAGAACAGGTAAAAGAGTTTGTGTACTTGGGGTCAAAATTTGTAAGAGATGGAAAGTGTGACTATGATATTGAACGAAGAGTTTTGGCAGGTAATCAAGTGAATGGAGCCATTCACGCCTTTATGAGCAGTCAGAATGTGTCTAAAAAGGCAAGGATGGCTGTACATAGAGGAGTGCTTGTGCCTACACTTATGTATGGAAGTGAAAGCTGGGTGTTGCAGGAGACGCATGAAAGTAAAATTAATGCAGTGGAAATGAGAAGTTTGCGAAGCATAGCTGGAGTGACATTGATGGATAAACAAAGAAATTGTGTGATTAGGGAACATTGCGGCTTGACATAAGATGTAGTGACTACGATAAAAAAAGGGATGCTCAGATGGTTCGGACATGTGGAGAGAATGGATGAAAACAGACTGACAAAAGAGATTTATAAGGCGAGAGTGAATGGACAATCTGGTAGGGGCCGACTGCGTCGCACTTATGTCGACCAAATTGGACACCTTTTGGAAAAATTCCAGGTCAAGAGTACCCTTAATCGGAGAGCATGTATGAAAACACTTATGAAAGTAGAAGAAGCGAAAGTGATATGTCAGGATCGTGGCAAGTGGAAAACCATAGTCTCTGCCTACCCCGTTGGGAAACAGGCGTGATGTTATGTATGTATGTATGTATGTATGTATGTATGTATGTATGTATGTATGATCACGTAGAGATATTTGTTGTGGGTGGAAACTGAACTCATGATCTGCGATTTAGTAGAGAGGTAGGTAACCTAAATTATAAATACTGTCTGTACCAACAATCAAAGGCTGTTGGGCGTTACGTGAGGTTTTTTTTAGTCGGTAGGAGTCCGGCCATAGCATCCATGATGGTTTTCCCACACGTTAAAAAAACACTTTCTGTACCAAAGTTTTCTATAGCTGAAAATAAATCTTGTTATACTGATATTTATTGACGATTGTTAATTTGTTAATCTCACTAAAACTCGACTGCCGCTGTATTAATTTGGTTTGGTTTTGAAATATTTTTGGACCTCCGCTCCAGGGGCTTAAATTATTGAAATACTGAACGTTTCAATTTTCAACATATATTTCAGTCAGAAACAGTACGAAGGTTATTGGGTCAGCACTTGAGAAAAAACTAAAAGGTCCCTTCTAAGATTTATTAAAATTATTTTAATATTATTATCATAAAAATTACGAATTTATAAGATGCTACAAACCAATAGAGCCGAAAAATCTTGTAGCCATAGCCAGTGAAGTGAAAACTAGAGCTTCTGTTCGACTGTGAAGTCTTCAGATGTTTATGTGGATTGACTTAGTAAATATAAATCATAACTAGCTGAGCCCGTAACTTCGTTTACGTCACATAAGGTGTATGAAAGGAAAGGTATTTCTTCATCAGAGCCTTCAAGCAGCGTCTGAAACTGCCCTGTTTGCTTATTCATAAAAGAGCTTAATGATTAAGACTATTTTTAAACAATTCAGTCCGCGCCGAAGGCGTGGACTGAATTGTTTTAAAATAGAGTATTAGAGAATTTAAAATAGATTAAGCCAACACGCCAGTTTAGGTTCACTCACATTCAAAGAAACCCCTACAATTAAAATTTTCAAAATATCTGATTCTTAAAAGTGTTATAACTCTTTTATTTCTAAACCGATTTGCATAAAACAAACGCTAAATGTTAACTGGAGCAAACCTCAACACAATAAAAAAAACCGCATTGCAATCGGTTGAGCGGTTACTGAGAATAGCGTGCACAACCGTACAGACAAACAGATATACAGACATACAGACAAACAGACAAAAATTCTAAAAATCATTGTTTTGGGTTCTATTGCGTTCATAAAGCCCCCCTATAATATTTTTTCTTATTTATCTTCCTTGCACAGACAGCGACCTGTTACGATTTTATTATATGTATTGATTGTTCACTTGAACGAGTCATGCTTGAAACGTGATTAGAATTTTGCTTTGCCGGTTGACTGAGCGTCTATGTATTTACTTTCGAATATATTTACGTTGAACTTTATCTGTACATACTAGCTGACCCGCGCAACTTCGTTTGCGTCACATGAGAGTAAGAAAGGGAGAGGTATGGAATTAATATTTTGAGTGTTATAATGTTTCCCGTTGCATTTACCGCCGTCGCGTCGCGTCGCTTGAATTAATTAGAGCTGAACCGCATATCTTCGTTTGCTTCACATGAGATTGAGAAGAAAAGAAGTGTTAAAGTGATATAATGTTTCCCGTCGCTTCTAGTTCCACCCTTCCGTTTTTCGGTATGGAACTCATCGCGTGCAAGCCCGACTCGCACTTGGCCGGTTTTTACCGATCAGTTGACTGGCTGCCACTGCAGACCAAGTTTACTCCCGTCGCGTCGCTCATACTTTAAAACTTAAGAGGGTTATTGTAAGTGAACCTTAAAAGATAGACATATGCTGTTATGGACTTTTTATAACTTTTTAAGAGAAACAATTTTGTAATACACAATTTTTACGTAAATTTAACTATTTATGCAGCGTCCGCAATGGGAGCTCTCAAAAGAAAGAAATAATCCCCGTTCTCGAAACATTATTCATGGCTGCTCCGCTCCTATTCGTCTTAGCGTGATGTTACATCGCCATTAGCCAACCTCAATAAATAGACAATTAAACTGTAAAATTATTTTTGAAATGCAACCAGTGCTTTCTGAGATCCTAGCACAAACAAACTCTTCAGTTTCAATATATCGTGAGCGAACCTTAAGAGATAGACAAATTAGGTTATTGTGAGCGAACCTTAAAAGATAGATATATGCTGTCGCGGACTTTTTTGTAGAACTTTTTAAGAGAAACAGTTTTGTAATACACAATTTTTACCTAACTTTAACCATTTACGCAGCGTACGCCTCGGAAGCTCTCAGGTGGTAAAAATATTCCCCGTTTTCAAAACATTCTTGTTTGCTGCTCCGCTCCTACTCTTCTTAGCGTGATGTTATATAGCCTATAGCCATCCTCGATAAATGGACTATCAAACTGTAAAAGAATTTTTGAAATCCAACCAGTAGTTCCTGAGATCCTAGCGTTCAAACAAACAAACAAACAAACAAACAAACAAACAAACAAACAAACAAACAAACAAACTCTTCAGCTTTATAATATTAGTATGGATTATTAAACTGCTGAGGGTCAAAAATCTGTACGTAGAAGATATTTTGTTTTTTTTTTCGATAACGGCGGGGACTGAATTGTTTTAGTGTAGACTTAATCTTTAAGTTTCATAAGATTCAGCAAACAGAGCAAATTCGGACGCTTCTATGAGTCTGATGAAGAAATACCTACGTACATATTATAGTCACGCCTACATCCCGGAAGGAGCAGACAGAGGCATAGTATACGCCTACATTTCACCGAATAATATATATCATAACAACGTTTGTGGCGGCCTTAAGGCCGCCACAAACGTACATACATACATATACTCACGCCTTTATCCCCGAAGGGGTAGGCAGAGGCCTATACCGGCCCACATTTCACCGTGTACAATTCGGTCCCACGTGACAGGTGGTGAGCCCATCGCCGTGTTGAAATGGACCGCCGCCGTCAGAGCCTCGTCCGTTGTTCAGCAGGTGCACGAGCTTGCACGTGAGGTTGACTTGGGCCCGATGGTGTTGGTAGGGCCCCACTACAGCCACAAACGTAGCTATAATATATATTAATATATCGAGATATATATTATAGTATAGCAAGCTATCACACACGGGAGCTATACTATAATATATATTTTGCCCTCACTCGTGCTCACTCGGTCTGCGGTCGTCCTTGCAAGCGCACGGTTTTTATGCTTATTTTATGTACAGGGTGTTCAAGTTTCAGCGTACCCATCCTAAAAACCGGCCAAGTGCGAGTTGGATTCGCGATCGGTGGGTTGCGTTCCAAAAAAGACAAAAAATCACGTTTAATTAGATACTATGTCTTTGAAAGAGAAAAAGGCCAGCCCTAAGGTCATGAAAGGAGTCAACTAGACTAGACGTTTTGCGAGTTCACCTTACATCGATCTTCAATTGTTTTAAAAATCTTCAATTGCCCCTGTTCATTTCAACACAGCAATACGGCTCACCACCTATTCATCAACCCAGCCTATAGCAGTCCACTGCTGGACGTAGGCCTCTCCTAGTTCACGCAGTTCACGCGGGGAAAAAGGCATGACTATATGTATGTATGTGCCACCACGTGACACTGCTGCTGTGCTCAGGACCAACGCGGCAGGCAGCATTGCTGCTTGCTACCGAGTTCGAGCTCATACCTTTAAGATTTTCATTTCAAGATTCCAGGAAGATTAATTTTATTATGTTTAAGTTACCATTTACTTGCTTTAATCATACAATGGAAGTACTACCACTGATGATGATACTCTCCCCGAATGTTCGGTAAACAATCGGAACATCCTCTATCTACAAAATATACTAAAATATATATTAATATACTTACAAAATATATAGTAATATGCTAAAATATACCAAGCTATATCTGTCGACATTATTTTGATGACGTCAAAGAAATATATATTATAGCTGCGTGTGTGGTCCTTCGAAAATTTATATCGAAAATATGTCGTAATATGCCTTGCTATATTTCATATTAATATATTGAAATATATAGAAAGAAAGAAAGAAAGAAAAATTGTTTATTCCACACACAAGAAAAAATATCAATAAAATACTAAAATACCTACATACATCCTTAAAAACTAATACACGATTCCATTGCCATACATTATGTGGAATAACGGCCGCCTCTCAGCTTAATGCTGTCTGCATGTAAAACATGCAGCCAGCGCTGGTTTTCAGAGACGGCCGGACGCTACGCGACGACTGTATGACAGACAGGCAAGCCATCACCAAAATGCAAAAAATAAAATTCAAAAATGAACAAACATCACCAATCCCAAACAAATAATAAATAAAATATATATTAATATTTTTGACAAAGAGTAAAAATTAAATTTAGAGGAATGGCAACATTTCTAGTCGTTTCCGCCTCCGACTCCGAGAGACGGACGGACGCGGAGACGCCACCATACGACCACGCCATATTTTATTTTCTTTGACGCCATTAATGTCATGTCAATTTCAATATGTACACTTTCATTTTCATTTCACTCATAATGATTTAATGAACCGGTTAGACCAGACAACGGTAACGTGTTATTCAAGTACTTAATGATGAAGATAACAAAACAAAACAAACAGCAATGCCGACATTTTATGTGGAGCTGCATGTGATTTCGATTTGCATCCAGTAATTAATGTTCGTTTAAAAGTGTAAAATGTGTCCAATGTTGTGCTAATCTTTACCAGTTTTTCTACAATTTTGGGATCATTCACAATTTCTACTCACAAAACACCATGACCCTATTCTCAAAGGGGCTATTTTCACTGTCGCCGATTACAAACAAACAATCATGCGACGCTGTGAAATTAGGTAAGCAAAAACATTTTAAGTACTTGTAGAAATACCTCCGCACAAATTGGTTCGGTGTTCACTACTTATTTAAAATTAAATAGGAATTAAATGTATTTCATTATTTTTTTTTTCTTTTCTAGAAATTAAACAGTAAATCTTGTACAGAAGTGGGCATTGGGCTCCAACAATTTAAAAGAAGACGAGGTCTTCTGGAAAACAGGCCGTATTCCCCAGTCTCACCTCGGCACAGCTAACCCCTGGCTATTACACATCATGCTTCGACTCACCCCTACTCGACAGCTAATCCCACAAGGTAATAACAATCATACTCCACTCAGGAAATTAAGTAAATATGCAGTAACCATTAATTAAATACATAATTTCCTCAACATGTGAAATATATAATTGTATTCAAATTTAAATTACCTAAATAAGTGTTATTAAACAAATATACATACAGAAATACATAAAATTTTACAACAATAGTTCAATAGTTTAAGAATGAAAGATATTTTTCAAAAAGAAAGTGATTTCAGTTTTAGACAGAATTTATCTGTTGTGTCATATATAAAATCCTGAGATGCCGTAAAAATGTATTTTTTGTTTTCAGGCTGCGAATTGGTGGGGAGAGTACATTCCAGCACTTGGCAGCTGCATGACGAAACGTGCCTCTGTAAGTTGCCGTTCTGTGCCTGGGAAGCGACAAAGGGGGCAGCCTTGATCTCCTGCTAAAACGCTGCTTCTCATATCTCCAGCTCAATTTTTCAAAGAGATAAGTTGGACTTGAATTTTTAATCACCCCAAACAATAAATTAGCCATATGTAACTTCCTCCTAGCCTCCATTTTAAGAATTTTTAGCTTATTCAGAAAAGGGGTTACATGACTTCTTCTGGGGATATTTGTGCAGAAACGAGCACAGGCGTTCTGAACTCTTTGTATTACATTCTCAGTCCTCCTTAGCAGACAGGGACCATAGACTGTGTCACAATAGTTAAATTTTGAAAGTACTAGGCTATCAACCAGAAGTCTTCGCAGTGGCTCACTTAGATACTGCCGTATATTATATAGAACTTTAAGTCTGTAAAAGCAGTTGCTCACTATTTTATTAATGTTTTTCTCAAACCGTAACTCTGAGTCCAGAACCAGTCCAAGGCTGGTAGCAGAATCCACTCTCTCAATATTGTCACTCCTTATACTTATAACAGGGTCCAGTGCCACAATGGTTTGAACCTGTTTCTTGGAACCCAACACCAGGAATTTTGACTTTGATGGGTTGAGCATTAAAGAATTGCACTCTGCCCATGATGCCACTCTTGCTAAATCCTCATTAATTGCAGCTACCGCAGTTGCTGCTTCTGTTGGCTTAAAGGACTTGTAGAGCTGTATATCATCAGCATACATGTGATAGCTGCAATTTCTGATTGAATTAACTATATCTGCACTATACAATATATACAATAGAGGCCCCAAAATCGAACCTTGAGGCACCCCCCTGGATACTGGGCTAGGGTTAGACGCAATTCTGGCACCATCATCTCTTAAAATCTCCACACATTGCGACCTGTTATTTAGGTAACTATGGAACCACTCCACTGTGTCCCTGGCAAATCCATAGTACGATAGCTTTGAGAGCAGAAGTGTGGTGTTTATGGCATCAAATGCACGGGAAAAATCCAGGAGAACCAGAACAGACCCCTCCCCCACATCCCTCGCCTCCAAGATGTTACCCACTACATCTGCCATCGCGGTAGCTGTACTTCGGCCCTTACGGAAACCCGACTGCCGCTCGGGCAACAGATTGTTTACCTCTAAGTACTTCGACATCTGTGTGTGCACTACTCGCTCTAGGACCTTCGACAAACAGGGCAAAATGCTTATAGGCCTCAAATCTCCACTATGTCGAGGATCACTTACTTTCGCTATCGGGCGAACAATTGCGCAGCGCCACAAATCAGGGAACCTGTGTGTTAATATGGATGTATTGACAATATCAGTCACGGCTTGTAGTACAGACGGGACAACCATAGAGAGCATCTCCTGGCTGATCCCATCCGCACCCTGTGCGTTAGTTTTGATACTGTCAATTATCTTCCTCACCTCCTCTGTAGAGACCGGCATCAGATTGAACTGTTCCGGAGTGCACCTATTAAACTCAAAATATGTCAACTGTGAGATCGACACATTTGGGTCCCCCGGAACACTCAAGAAAGCTTTGTTAATGGCCTCAGCATCATCAAAATGATGTGGCAGTAGGGTCTCCTCATGCTTTGCCAGGATGTTGGTCTTCAGATTTTGCCACAACAACTTAGGCTCCCCTATTTGAGAATTTATGTTGGCTCCAAAATAAGCCGACT
This sequence comes from Miltochrista miniata, assembly GCA_933228765.1. Lineage (NCBI taxonomy): Eukaryota > Metazoa > Arthropoda > Insecta > Lepidoptera > Erebidae > Miltochrista > Miltochrista miniata. The sequence continues at coordinate 36,746,344 of OW121756.1, read as the reverse complement.
TTTCATTTTGTAGAGATTTTTCGGCCAAATGTTTAAGATCTATATAGTACTTATAGTGTTGATCTAATTTTGTACTATGATATCTCGCCCTAGCTCGATCCCGAAGACGGAACAACAGGCGAATATTGTCCGTGATCCACGGCGTAGGAGGCGATCGAAAAGTCCTTGTTCTAATTGGTGCGTGTAGGTCGAACAAATTCATCATATAGGTGTTGAATGACAAGACCATTTCATCGACATCATTTATATCACCGGCCAACAGCCATAAAAAATTATGCCTATCCTCCTCAAAATGCTCCATCTGAATGTCTCTCAAAGGTCTATAGGTGATTGTTCTTGGTCTAGGCTTGGATTTCTTTAGCACCGTGTCACACACCACAAACGAATGCCGACCCAACTCAGGAATGTGATCCACCATCACACTATTGATCCTGACATCCGTACATATAACATCTATGAGAGTAGCCGTTTTGTCAGTGAAGTGTGTAGGATTCCGTACCACCTGAACCAAATTCATGTGTGACAGAAAGGCATTGAGTCTCCCCACATCACTCTCACCCAGCTTCTGCATGTCCACATTGAGATCTCCCAACAGTACCACATGATCATATGGAGCCAAGGCAACAATACTATTTGTTATACCACCCAAAAATTGATCTAAGTCGAGCCAAGGAGGACGGTAAGCGGTACCTATTAGCAACTTTTTTCCCATCATATTAAAGGTGATCCACATTTGCTCAATGTTTGGAGTTATAGGGTGCACTCTAGTTCTAACTGAAATCCCGGTTCTAATATAAAAGGCTATTCCACCCCCCCTACCTTTTTTAATGTCCATAGGCCTGGGTATATGACGGAGTCTATAGCCCTGTACTACAGGTGCTCTAGCTTCTTGATCTGTCTTTAACCATGTCTCGTTGATGGCCATTATGTCCACGGCGTGATGTAGCATAGCCAACCTAAACTCGTCCTGCCTGGTCGAGAGAGAGCCTGCATTTAATAATCCAAATTTTAAATACCTATTTTTAATCATTTATAAAATATATAATATTATTAACACAACATACACCAATTCTGAACATGTGTGCAACAATGAAATGACAGCAAGATAGTAGGCCGCTATATTTCAAATTGTATTGATTTAGTAGGCAGCCATATTGTAAATGAGAGTGAGACATTACACAGCTATATTTTAAATGAATCATAATTTCATATATATATTTTTGTGATTGATTTTTTGATCTTTCTGATATATCCAACAGTAAACACCTATGTATAGAAAATAACAAATTCCCCAATTGACCAATGTTTCGCCCCCCTTGATCTCCACAAAGACGTCTGTTCACAATATAATATAAATAGTTATCAACAATTAAACTTAACACAAAGATGTACTTACAATTAAAGAATAAATTAGTTTTAAACAATAACAACAGTGGGATCAACAACGCTACGGGACACACTAACACTAAATAATTTATACAGGTCCGCCTCAGTCCGAACGCGGTGGGTGGGGTCCCCGGGCCCCCTGCAGGCGAGGATGGCTCCCCTCCGCGTCCACACAAAGCGCCAGCCGGCAGCACCGGCGGCGTCACGCGCTCGCCGAAACAACAGGCGGTTCGTCCTCGTCAGCCGCTCGTTGACGTAGAACCGGCGCGGGGCGGCGGCCGGCACGACGCCCTCAGTGGTGGCGCCGCGGTGCACGCGCGCCGACTTCAGCAGCTCGTCGCGCACGTCGCGGCGCGCCAGGCGGGCCACCAGCACGCGCGGGCGAGCCTCACGGGGCCCCTCCGCGCTGCTGGCGTCCAGCCGGCGGCCGCCGACGCGCTCCACGCTGACAATGTCGCGCTCGTCCACCGACACTCCCAGCTTTGCGCCTATGATTTTAAACAGGTGGACGGGGTTTTCTCCGGCATGCTCTGGCACGTGCGTTATCTCCACGTCGTTCGCCAGTAGCTCTTGGTCCCGGTCGTTCAGCTCGCGCCTGAGGTCCTCCACCACGCGTTCGACCGACCCCGCTGTCCCCGCCTCAGAGTCACGGTTGGCGCCTCTTTCCTCCAAAGCTAGAACTCTAGCTTCCATGCTGTCCATTCGAGTATTGCACGTTTGGACAGACATTTTTATTGCGGCCATATCAAGCTCCATACGGCGTTGAAACGTCTTAACATCCTCACGCAAAGCACGGAGCTCCTCCATCAGTAGTCTAAACTCTCTACCTGAATTTGTTGACTGTGCCCCGTCCACTTCCAGTGGTGGCGCCACCGTCGTGGCCGGCGCACGCTCAGGCGACGATGCACGCCCGTCACTCGTACGGCCAGCACCGCAGGGCTGAGTCACGCGAACGGGCGTTTCATCATTCCCGCGCCTGGTGTCGACCCGCCGCTTACACTCCGGACAGAGCCAATCCGGTAGGGCACCACCCTTAGTCGGAAGGCCCACACACGCCCTATGGTAAACATTGGTGCATTTCCGACACTTTATAGCAGTACCATCTACCAATGATGAGAAACGTCCACAACCTCCACACTTGCTCATCTTATCGATTAGTGCAGCTACTCAACAACAGATGTCGCCAGTAACCCCTCGCGATGCAGGAATGTCTGTGACACTATATGTGTTCAGGTAAACTAGAAATTTTTTTGTTGAGACACCCACGATTCACTTATTATTTTTTAACTATTTTTGATTTATTAATATTTAATTCACTTATTCTTAGCATTAAGTTATTATCTGTACTCTTTGAAATGTTATTCTTTTAAATTTTTTGCAATTAAATGTCACTTTCACTATATTGTTGTTTTTTGTCCAACTGTCACCCCCTTCACACAGACAACTTTTTCAGTATTATTACAGAATGTAAATCGATACCAACACTGAATATAAGTCACTAGATGATACACCACTAATTGACATAACATTCACGCATCTAAACTTCAATTATCTATTTTTAAACATTTATTATATACTGAGCCGTTGTTAACGTGACAGCTAGCGCCATCTGTCTCCCATATTATATTATAGCAAGCTATCACACACGGGAGCTATACTATAATATATATTTTGCCCTCACTCGTGCTCACTCGATCTGCACACACACACAGGCAGCAGAAATTTGAACAGGCATTACAGGCTGTTCAAATTTCAGCGTACCTACCTATACTAAAAAAAAAAAAAGGCAAAAAATCGAAATCCTCTGCTTCGCCTTCGAGGAAAAAGGCGTGACTATATGTATGTATATGCCACCACGTGCAGCGCGACACTGCTGCTGTGCTCAGAACCAACGCGGCAGACAGCATTGCTGCGCAGCACCTCAGCGGCAGCACTGCAGCGACTGCAGTGCTGCTTGCTGTTGAGTTCCAGCTCATACCTTTAAGATCTTCGTTTCAAGATTCCAGGAAGATTCCAGCAAGATTAATTTTATTAAGATTAATTTGACCATTTACTTTCTTTAGTCATACAATAGAAGTACTACAACTGATGATGACACACTACCCGAATGTTCGGTAAACAAATGGAACATCCTTTATCTTCAAAATATACGAAAATATATATTAATACAAAACAAAATATATAGTAATATGCTAAAATATACCAAGCTATATCTGTCGACATATTTTGATGACGTCATAGAAATATATATTATAGCTGCGTGTGTGGTCCTACGAAAATTTGTATCGAAAATATGTCGTAATATGCCTTGCTATATTTCATATTAATATATATTATAACTACGTTTATGATGGCCTTAAAGGCCACCACAAACGTAGCTATAATATATATTAATATATCGAAATGTATATTATATTATAGCAAGCTATCACACACGGGAGCTATACTATAATATAAATTTTGCCCTTATTCGTGCTCACTCGATCTCCGGCCGTCCTTGCAAGAACACGGTTTTAATGCTTATTTTATGTACAGAATGTTCTAATTTCAGCGTACCTATCCTATCATAAAAACAAAAAAAGGCAAAAAATCCCGTTTAATTACAAACTAATTCTTTGAGCGAGAAATAGGCCAGCCCTATGGTCATGAAAGGAGTCAACTTATAGACGCTTTGCGACTCACCTTACATCGATCTACAATTGTTTTAACAATCTTCATTTGTTTTGTCGATCTTCACTTATTTTAACTATCCATATTTGTTTTGTCGATCTTCATTTGTTATACCGAACTTCATTTCTTTGAGTCCGAACTTGTCAGCAAGCAGCACTGCCCGGCAGCAGTGCTGCATTGCTGCTACAGAACCTCTGGTCCCCATATATTTTGTATAGGTTTATTTTGGAATACATCCCGGAACAATAATTATGGACGGATACCACCACGTCACATCCTGCCTCTGTCCATTTCAACACGGCAATACGTCCAGTGATGGACGTAGGCCTCTCTCAATTCACGCCACATTACATGGGACAAAATCTTAAAGGTAAAATGTGGGCATATAATATGTCTCTGCCTACCCCTTCGGGGGAAAAAGGCGTGACTATATGACACTCTTCCCGAATGTTCGGTAAACAAACGGAACATCCTTTATCCTCAAAATATACGAAAATATATATTAATATACAAAATATATAGTAATATGCTAAAATATACCAAGCTATATCTGTCGACATATTTTGATGACGTCATAGAAATATATATTATAGCTGCGTGTGTGGTCCTTCGAAAATTTGTATCGAAAATATGTCGTAATATGCCTTGCTATATTTCATATTAATATAATATATTTTATAGCTACGTTTGTGGTGGCCTTAGTTTTATGTCCCACGTAATAGGTGGTGAGCAGTGGCGGCTGTACCTTAAGTGCGCTCGTGCGGTGAACCACCAGTTCAAAAGATATAAAAATTACAAAATTTTAAACATCTTTATTATTTAATTACCTACCATTAGGTATGTAAGTAACACCTATTCTTACAAAAACTTAAAACAAATAACATATCCTAATAAGACGAAACTATTTAAGCTCTTTGCTACACTACTAAAGTCTAAATTCCCTGTAAAAAAACATCGGCGTGCGTTTTCCCGAGCGCACGAGAACGGCCCATACAACTTGTACTATATCCGAGCTAAAACGCCTGGCGCGTGAGAGAAAACATCGTTCATGGAAAATGTACCGAGCGATGAGTCTGATTTCGTGCGCCGCACGCTCTCGGGAAACCCGAACATTACCCGAGAGCACCCGATGTTTTGTTTGACGAAATTCAAATTCTCCCGGTATTGTTTCGCTGTATGTATGTATGTATCTGTTACGCGTGAAATATTTATTGTTTGATTTTTAAATTGTTAGTTTTTCATATATTTTTGATCTTAGTTCTATTCTATATTTCTTTTCTTTAATCTACAAATAGGTATTTATTAATTTATTAAAGAAAAGAAAATATTGCTTGTAAAGTGTCTGAGGTGTGTTTACAAAACTTTTCAAAATAAACATACCTACTGCATACATAATGAATGCCTTTATCCCCGAACGGGTAGGCAGAGGTATAGTATACGCCCACGTTTCTCCTTGTAGTTTTATTTCAGATTAAAATAATAACATTTTATGTCACACGTAATAGGTAGGTGGTTTCAAAATAAAGTTGCTCTTATTAAGTTTAAAACTAGAGAGCAAGTAAAGTGCACCACCAGTTTGAGGACCCACCGGCCGCCACTGGTGGTGAGCCTATTGCCTTGTTGAAATGGACAGGTGCAGGTCGTATATACTTTCCTTAATCTCCTTTCTCTCGCTCTTTCTCTTATGTGACGTAATCGAAGTTGCGGGGGTCAGCAAATTTTGAATAAAACTGTATTTTGTTAATGATTTTATTTACGTTGGAAATCCCTCATTGATAACATATCGGACACTTACTGACTAAAATCACTCACTGCCCAACGCCGGGAGCCCCGGGTAAGTCCTCGAAAGGCTTTTATACACTCTGAAAACGCCAAATAGCTAAACCGAGCTGAGGAAATTCTGAAATCAAATGAATAACTTACGAAATAGTTTCAAACTGAGTTTTCTATCGGTTTGGACCTTTTTTTTACGAAATATCGAGCCTTGAATTCATTTGAATATTGTTAACAAAGTTTATCAATGCCTAATTTGGTCATTCACAAAAAAAAAAGATCATTGCTCATTGAATACACTAATTTAAGTGATCCATGAAAGTTTTTTTACTAAGTATATGTGTTATTTGGCAGTTACCAAAAGATACCCCAAAATAAGAAACAGGACCACGACAAAACCACCACAATAAGCGAAATATTTTAGCTGCATACTATCTCATAAAGCTAAACATTTAACTTCCTCAATCTTATTAAAACTGAAAAGGATTTGTATTGTTGTGTTATTTCAAACTGTGTTCAAGTTAGTTCTTGTGAGTTAGTAAGGTTGGCAGAGATTGAAATTGTTAAACTAATAAAATAAAATATTAGTTGTAACCCCAAGTATCTTAATACGATATGGCTTTTTTCTTTTTGTTTAACGTGAGGGAAAATCGTCATGGATGTTATGCCGGACTCCTACCGACTAAAAAACCTCACGTCACGCCCAACAGTCTATGGTTGGGAGCCCCGGGTAAACCCTCGGAAGGATGTCCCAGGACTCCCAACAGACCCACGGCCGCTGCTGCGGACTCGCCCAGGGGGTGGTTCGGGTGCTATCCCGCGTCTTTGGGGGGTTTTGGGTGTGATACCGCTTCTAAGGGGGGGCGTGCGTGAATTGTCTCACTCACGTCACGCTGCCGTCATGGGCCTGCTTCTGTAAGGACGGTGAGCCGCCCTGTCACCGTCCTCAGGCCCCCGGTCATGGTGGCCGACAGTCCTCGGCGAAGACACGTCGGCGGCGCCCAGGCCGTCGACTGCGGAACTCGGGTGGGAGAGTTCTCTCCCGTACCCGTCCCGCCGCCTCCTTCACGAGCATGACCTGCTCGCAGAAGGAGGCGGCGCAGTCCCACTTACTCCCGCTGGAGAGCATGGCTCGCACCATGGTCTCGAGCGAGAGAGTGTCCATGTCCAGACCCACTACGAGAACCTGGCGCTGTTGCGCCCACGCCGTGCACTCCACCAGTGTGTGGAGCGCCGTGTCATCGCTGCGGTCCTCGCAGTGCTGACACTCGGCCGTGGTTTCCCGGTGTTTCCGCCACAGATACCTACCGTAGCTACCGTGCCCGGCAAGCATCTGTGTCAACCGGTAGGAGAGAGCACCGTGTCTCCTCTCCAGCCACTCGTCCATGACCGGTCTGACGGCCGCGATTGTGGCGAATCCCCCCTTCGGTTGCTCAAGTCGCACCTTCCATGTCTCCACGGTTTCCTGGTGGAGTAGGGTCCGCTGGGCCTCGATTTCTCGATAAGCGGGCCTTTGGCCCCGCTCCAGCGCCTCCTTGCGCCATCTGAACAGTGACGCAAGGGCTCTCGCTTCCAGGTCCCATGGAGGGGTCCCGGCTAGGAGACATGCCGCCTCACCGGAGATCGTGAGGTATCCTCTTATCACCCTGACGGCCATCACTCTCTGCGGGCTTAGCAGTCTAGCCACATTGATGGCCGTCAGGGTCTCCGCCCATACGGGAGCCCCGTATAGGGCCATGCTTCGCACGATCCCCAGGTACAGTCTCCTGTAGGGAGCGTTGGGTCCCCTGATGTTGGGCATCAGCCGCGCGAGTGCGGCCGGTGCTCCCCTCAGTTTTGGTACCAAACTTCGGAAGTGATGTCCGAAGTTCCACCGGCCATCGAGTACGAGCCCCAGAAACTTCATCGAGGGCTCGATGCCGATGCTGACGCCCCCTACCTGTAGGCTGGATCCCGCAGGTGGCCCCATCCGAGGTCCGTGGAAGCACTGAGCCTCGGATTTGTGAAGGGCGACCTCGAGACCCAGCCGCCGAATCCGACCTACGACCTGAGCAACCCCTGCCGTGGCCTTAAGTGCTGCGTCACGGTGCGTTGCTCCCCGCGCCGTAACGAGGGTGTCGTCGGCGTAACACGTTACGCCGACCCCTCTGAGCAACGGACCACGCAGCACCCAGTCGTAACCGATGTTCCACAGGAGCGGTCCTAACACCGATCCCTGTGGAACACCGCACGACACATCTCGCCGACCCGGCCCTAGCCAGCTCGGGTAAGTTATGGCTCTCTCGGAGAGATAAGCCCCGACCATTCGACGGAGGTAGGGAGGCACTCCATGATAGATAAGCGCCTCCCTGACGCAGCTCCAGGGCAAGGTGTTGAATGCGTTGGCGATGTCGAGGGACACCGCCACCACCACCTCACCCTGTGAGACTGCTTCCTCCGTCAGGCCTCTAATGCGCATGATCGCGTCCACAGTGGAGCGTCCCTGACGGAAGCCATACGATATGGCTAGTCAACAAAATAACTGACCACTTTGGGCTTTCCATTTAGGAGCGTTTTTGTGCTTCGGAAGGCACGTTGAAAAGCTAAGGGCTTTCAGAAAAATTTAATAGGAGAGAAATTATAAAAAGTTCTGTTTGAATCTGTAAATCACGATGTATTTGGAGTTAGGAGCTATTTGCTCCATATACTTGATGAATAATAAATTTAATAATGACGACTTTTATTTCTCACTACGTCAATCGATGAACTCAGACGTCCGTGAACGATTTTAAATATTAAATTGGCGGTCCTAATGCACTGGTGCAACGCTTTATATACTCACGAATAGCGCCTCTGGTGGCAAAATTCGTTACTAACTCAAATAACGACCGCTAGTGTGACTATAAAACTAAACATTCTGTCGTTGTATCATGGTACTTTGACCCAACTTTCTGTTTGAATTAGCAAATTTAATTAATTTATTTAAACGTTGTTTCACAACGTTACAACGTATAGAGTATTGGTCCCAGGAGTCAGTAACTTGACAGCACTTATGATAAGTTGGTGACCCCATGAACATTTTCAACAGTTCGTAGTCGCAACCTGCTGCTGCCTATTTCAACAACACGATAGCAGGCTCACTCCTATTACGTGTTACAAATTCAAATGGCGAAATTCGTTGGTATATTATGCCTCTGCCAACCCCTTCGGTGATAAAGGCGTGACAATACGAATGTATGTTAATCTCCTACTTACAACCGAGAATACCATTTTGTTACTTGCCGTAAAACAAATCATATTTCCCGGTATATTACCAATAAATTCTTAGAATAGCTTTCAGTTTCCCATCATGCGAAGAAGATTATAATATGGATATTGAACGAGCCGCCAGCTGAGCAGGAGGTGCGATTTAGTCGCAAATGCGATTAGTCGTCACGACGAGACGGTGTTACTTAACGGAATAACATAATATCGTGATATTGGAAATACCTACGAACCGTATCGCTTTACCGTATTCTTCTACGTCTTCACTATAGATATCTACACTAATATTATAAAGAGGCAAAATTCGTATGTTTGTACTGAATAAACTCAAAAACGATTGCCAAAATATAACATCATTCTGACATACGAACCGAAATCCGAACAGTTAGGACAGACTGATGTTACACATCTAAAATTACAATGTCTGCAGTCCGAGCACTAACAATAAAATTACAAAGTCGTAAAATTTGACCCAGTACCCTCTAAATTGAATAATCTTTCGTTATTTTTATTTTATATTTTTACCCGTATCTAGCAAATGAAAAAGGAAAGGAAAATAAATTGTCGTTCAATGTTTATTTTTGATTTGATTTAGTGCCCAAATTTCTTAACTTGTGATTTATAAAAATATTCAGTTGGTAAAAATAGTTTGAATGTAAAACTGAACATTTTTTTCGCAAACTACATAATCATGCTGTTCGCAAAAAAAAGACATGCATATTTGTACTCTATCCACTTTCATCTTGTTAGAAAAATTCTACCTGGTTAATATTTTTCTATGCTGAGCTTTATTATAAAACGGAAATGAGCTACAGTATCTATTTAATATGAGTTATTGTTAGATAAACTGGCGAAAAGACTACAGTATCTCAATGTTTATTAATTTTTAAATCACAGTAAGCGACGCGCATGACTTCGATTACGTAAAAATTTTCGATTCTATTCCAGCAGCGTTCGCAATTTTAGAACATATAATTATGTTTATTACAATATCACATTATATTTGCGGACATTCACACACAACATCATTTAGCCCAAATTAAGCTAATATAAGCTTGTGCTATGGGATCTAGACGACTGATATACATACTTATATATTTCTAAATACATACATATAAAAAAAAATTGTGGATCACACAAATATTTGGACCGACCCAGGAATCGAACCCAGGACTTCCAGCGCCACAGGCGGTACCACTACCGACTACGCCACAGAGGCAGTCAACATACATTGCAAGTCTTCAATATATTAAACTTTTTTGTGGTAGGTATAACATGTACTTATGCATTAAATGACTCTGTCAATTACTGAAAGATGTATTAAAATCTGTTGAGTAGTTTAAAACCAAAATGAAATTACACTGACTGCGACTTCCCTTTATACTATGCAAAGATAAAAATAAATCTAGCACATTAATATTCATCGCACAAAATACCTTATGTAAGTACTTAACCAAATTGCTGACGCTTTTTAAAAGCGGCCATTGTCGTGGCTCGAGTTGAGGCACTTTAGGAGGTGAGGTGGTCTCGTTCAAGCTGACTCATCCACTTGCTGTAGCCACCACACCGCAGCCATTACGGCTTCAAGCTTGGAATCCGGCGAACAATTGTAGGTAAGTGGGATTTAGCCAGTCATTTGAATGTTATACAATGTTTTATTATCTTTGGTTATACGTCAGTAGCTTTTTGTACTGAATACGAAGGTATTTTGTGTGCAAATTTTCTTCAAAAAGATCATTAAGTGTTATTTTGTTAAGTTTCTTATCTTTTCCTGCTTCATTTAAGAACAAAATTGAAACTGAAAATCTGTTTTGGTTTAGAAAGTTTACTCTATTATGGTCTCCATTTACAAATATTATTAAAAACTATAAAAATGAGTAGATTAAACGTTCTCATATTTATATTGTTACCAATTGTGTGCTATGTGTCGTGTCGTGACTTGACGAGGTGGGAAATGACTATACGGGATGCTGAAAATAGTGTTAAGTGAAGGGGGTAACAAACAACGTCTTTTAATGAAACTGCAATTAGCTCTTGAATGATTATGAGAACATAATATATGATTTTCGATGAAATGTTTTGATTGTAAATGTCCTTTATTAATAAATTCCTTTGAGCATGAGTAATATTCCCGCAGGCAGTATTACAATATGAAAGCAACATACATCACTGAACAATACCAGCACATAATCCCTTTGTACATCATACATACAATAGGCAACCTCGCCTGATCCACGTCAGCTCCTGTCAGTGGTTATTCGACACGCTACTGTAAAACTGACAGTTAATTTTCCTATGACGTTTGTGAGCTTTCAAAATTGGTCGGCTTCCTTTGATATTGAATTTATTTATCTACAGATATTTTTTTATTGGCTTGTGACATGGCTCTAAGAAAACTATTGACGTACATTTGTACGACTTACTTATTTTTTCAATAGATACTTACTTATATTGACTTCGGGCGGATTCGACTAAACAGGAGTAAGACTAAGTACTATAGAATAACTTGTACTTATTGTAAAAGTAAAGTTATTTTATATTTAACCAACAACTGAAATAAGCAAAACGTAACTATGGCAACCATACTAAAGTTAATAATTTATACCATCGATCACGGCGGTCTAAAAGTTATAACGCGACATACAGCTGTCAAAGCACGAGATGTTTCACGTAATAACCTGTAAAATTCGCGTCAATCTCATTTCAAGGCAAGATTGAAGAAACAGCAGTACATTCGATTTTTTTACATTCCTTCATCATTATTTCAAAACCATAGAAAAACAATACCAAGCATTACGTAAACGAACATATGACGACGATAAATTCAAGGTGTAAAATAATTCTCAAAATTTATACACTCCTTTAATATCGTGTTGGGTCGCCGGCCTTAATAGTTCATTTATCATGTACGAAATTATTTAAATGTACTTTTGTCGAGACAGGTAATAATTTCGGTTATAAGCTTTTTGTGACAACAAATTAATATTTTGTCACGTGTTATTAAATGTGGACCTAAGCTATTACTTAGGAAGGCCTTTATTATTACTCAATACAATTGCATAATTTATTTATATATTTGATTTGTTTGAAGGTCTCATTGGGAAGGCTAACTCATAAATAAATAAAATATTCTTCACCATGTTTCTATAAATCGTTGACGTTGCTACCTCGCCACGTGGGTAGCAACGTCAGCCTATACTAGTAGCACCATAGATTTAGAATTTTTCGCTACTCTCAAAAGATATACAAAGCGTGCGAGCGAGACCTCATTATCCATAGCACTTAGCTCGAGAGGAAAAGAGAAAGCAAATTGTGTACTCATATGTCAGTATTTTGAATCGCTGAGCCCGGTGGGATCCTATGGCGGCTCTATGTTATTCATAATATCCAATAATCTGTAGTGATCTTACGATTAAAATGGAAAATTATAAATTTTCAACAATAGTGTCGTGTTTAGTGTGTGAATAGGATATTACAAAACGCAATTATACGAAGAAAGACTCGTTTAACAGGTCATTTGTGACTTCGTTCATTCCATTTTTGCCGTACATATTTTGCCAAATTGGATGTGAAATTTCACTGAAAGTCCAACTCATAACGTAGATTATGCATTTTCCTTCATACATAACACAATATTTAATGTGTAAATGCATTTTTGGAGGATATATAAGGCAGAAATAAAAAGGGCTGTTTACAGTAAAATAGTCATGGGTAGGTATCGATAAGGATGTCGATAGTTCATTATAGTGGCATTGCTACAAACAAACTTATCTGGATTTGATTTATTATAAATATGATTAATTTTTACTCGAACTGTGTTATTTAACCTTTTTTAGGGTTTTGTGCCTATATAGGTATTTAAACTTTCATGGTCACTGACATTAGTATTAAAGTTTGCGGGATATTTACCATGTATTGTTGTGAGTTTCCGATATTTCGGCGCTGTTACAAGCACCATGATCACGGAGGAACTGAAGTACTGGCGGTTGAAAGCGAAAGTCTCAGCACATATATCGATCTACCCTCCTTCGCAGTCGTTTATTACGCGTAACACCACTACCACTGGTCTCACTTTCGATTTCACTAACTCGATTACGTTCACGACACACAATGCTCACAGTATCTACTCGTGGTTTTGTTTGGAACTGTTTGGTTTTTTTGGTCTACCAAAAGTTCATAAGCCAAACACACCTTTACGGCCCATAGTGAGTCAAATTGACTCACCAACATATGAACTGGCCAAACATGTGGCTAGCATCTTACAACCTTTAGTAGGGAGAACAACATCATATGTGAAGGACTCGAGGCATTTCGTACAAATTTTGCGACAAACCACCCTAAACGAACAGGAAGTGATGGTCAGTTTCGATGTTGAGTCACTATTCACAAATGTTCCCATTACTGACTGTATGGACGTCATAAAACGCAAAATTACAGAGAACGGTATTGCGATGGAATATGCTGACCTTGTACAGCATTGTTTGGACACAAATTATTTCGTTTATAGAAATGAGTACTACCTACAGATAGATGGAGTAGCAATGGGCAGTCCAGTAGCTCCAGTTGTAGCAAACATTTGGATGGAGCATTTTGAAGCCTTAGCCACAGCTAATACCCCAAGCCTTAAAATCTGGAAACGGTATGTAGATGACATTTTTTGTGTACTGGAGGGTAGCGAAAATGTTGTACAACAGTTACTAACGCAGTTTAACAACATTCATCGCAATATAAGCTTCACGTACGAAATGGAAAAAGAAAGATCCCTTGCCTTCCTTGACGTGCAAATCAGTGTTCGACCGGACGGTTCGTTGAGTCACTCCGTGTACAGAAAACCTACTCACACTGACCGATACCTAAATGCCGACTCGCATCATCACCCACGCCAGTTGAACTCGGTAGTGACGTCGCTTACAGACCGCGCATATAGTTTATGTGACGAGGAGCATTTGGAAGCGGAGCTAAATCATTTAAGCGGCGTTCTACATAAAAATGGGTACAGTGGACGGATCCGACCACCGAGACGCTCGAATAAGCCCGTGGACTATAAAGTGGAAAGACATCCAGCCTTTTTACCTTACATCAAAGGAGTGACAGATAAGGTCGCAAACATCCTAAAAAAGGTTTCAGTAAAAACTATCTTCACTCCTTTTAAGAGGCTGTCGCAGTGCCTACGTACACCTAAGGACAGTTTTCCACTAGACAAGCCGGGAGTGTACAAGATTGACAGTAGTTGTGGCAGTTCGTATATAGGCCAAACAAAGCGAACTGTTACGTGCCGAATCAAAGAACATATAAGGGCAGTCAAAAACAACGAACCACACAAGTCTGCAGTCGCTGAACACCTGTTGGAGTCCGGCACAGACCACTGGATTGTGTTACATAACCCTAAGATGCTCTCAACTGAACGTCACTACATACCGAGAATGGTTAGAGAAGCTATTGAAATTAAAAAGTTCAAGAATTTCAATCGTGAGGATGGGTTTCAGTTGCCGAGCGTCTGGCATCCAGTGGTCCGTTTGTGTATAAATAACCAAAAACAGTTCCAAACAAAACCACGAGTAGATACTGTGAGCATTGTGTGTCGTGAACGTAATCGAGTTAGTGAAATCGAAAGTGAGACCAGTGGTAGTGGTGTTACGCGTAATAAACGACTGCGAAGGAGGGTAGATCGATATATGTGCTGAGACTTTCGCTTTCAACCGCCAGTACTTCAGTTCCTCCGTGATCATGGTGCTTGTAACAGCGCCGAAATATCGGAAACTCACAACAATACATGGTAAATATCCCGCAAACTTTAATACTTTTGTGCCTATATAATATTTCCAAAATTTGTGAACCATTTTCAGTTGAATTTTTATGATTTTACTTCACTTAAGGTACTCCACGCCACACCGGGATGTTTGCTGTGCAAAGCGCAGATTAGCCTCTGCGTCGAATACTGTTCTCACCTTTGGGATGACTTTGCGAGGTACTTACTGGACGCGCTTGGCGCTATGCAGAGACGTGTTATCCGATTTGAATTATAGGTAGATGACGGTAATCCTCAAGCCGTTAGCGCAGCAAAGAACCATAGCGTCCTTGGCTGCCTGCAATGAATGTATCACGGCGAATGTTTTGAAGAGCTCTTCAACCTGATCCCACCATCTCCTTTCAGTTTCCGAACAACACGTCGGGCAGAGGTGCCACTCATATATAGCGGAGAGAATCTTCGCCAGAACTGAGCGTTTCAAAAGATCGTTCCTCTGTCGAACTACGAAAGCCTGGAACGACCTGCCCGCACATGTGTTTCCCTCATTTTACAATCCCGGGTTCTACAAGCGGAGCGTGAAGAGGCACATCATACATACCCTATGATGTGCCTCTTATGCCGCCAACTTGAGGACTACTGTCACAAGTAATGTATCACGGCCAATGTTTTAAAGAGCTCTTCAACCTGATCCCACCATCTCCTTTCAGTTTCCGAACAACACGTCGGGCAGAGGTGCCACTCATATATAGCGGAGAGAATCTTCGCCAGAACTGAGCGTTTCAAAAGATCGTTCCTCTGTCGAACTACGAAAGCCTGGAACGACCTGCCCGCACATGTGTTTCCCTCATTTTACAATCCCGGGTTCTACAAGCGGAGCGTGAAGAGGCACATCATAGGGCCGCCAATTTGAGGACTACTGTCACAAGTCTTGTGTGCTGTAAGCATGGCCCCCATTCGCTAGATGCGCCACGGCTTTTCATTAGTTTCCATCAGTGGCGACGTCAATTTGGCGATGTAAATATATTTAAAAACATCTACGAGTAATATCTTTTATTGTTACTAGGGTTCAATAATAAATGAGTTTCTAGGTTTAGTATTACGATAAGAGTTGGATTTTCATTAAAATTTCCAATTTAATTGGCAAAATATATATGTACGGCAACATTGCAATGTACGATGCCATAAATCACCTGTTAAAATCGTAAGATCACTACAGAAATTCAAATATGTTACCCCATATAATCCCAATTTTACTTTTTAATAGTCGATTACATTCAAATTAACAATTTATTCCCCAAAACAAGAAGTTGGAGATGCAATGCAACTTCTAAGCACTTTGTGTGCTTAGAAGTTTCATTTCCATTCCATCCATTTATACAGATACTATCGATGACATAGGTGTGACCATTCAACAACACTATTTAACCCACACATAGATCTTTCATTTTTGGTCTCGTCTTCAGTTTAACACTGTTCATCTTGTACATTCTAAATCTATGAGTAGCACTATAGCTACGCCGTAGCGGTAGCGTAGGTAATTTCATGTCTTTTAAGGGTTCCGTACCCAAAGGTTGAAAAACGTGACCCTATTCATTAGAGTTCGCTGTCAGTCTGTTTGTACGTCTGTCCGTCATGAGGCTTTATCCCAGAAACCGCGGTAGATAGAGAGCCGAAATTTTCACAGATGATATATTTCTGCTTCCGCTATGACAACAAATACTTAGGAGGGGCTCTCATACAACAAACGTGATTTTTTGTCGTTTTTTGGTACGGAACCCTCCGTGTGGAAGTCCGACTCGCACTTGGCCGGTTATTTAATACCACTTTAAGCCTTTACTTAATATAAAGTGATTTTTCACATAAAGTCGTTTATTAGAATGTACCTTATATCAGTCATTACCCTTCCCATAAGACCATTTAACAATTTCAATTCAAAAATGTATACCTACATAAAATCATTTTTCAAACTGAAATATCCTTCCCAGTTACCTCTCTATTTTGTATCACGAACATTATTTTCGAGGTGAAAATTTCATAATTCCATTTAATTACAAAAGCAAATAGCGGTGCACAGCTATAATTCATTTTGATGAAATTACACCGAAGTATAAATTCAATTGCTTTTAATAAATCAAATCATACGAACAATGAACGAGTTGTTTTGTTTCGGTTAAAAGTTTTTATACAGATCATAAATTATATTTCTCAGAGCTGAATGTTATAATAATTTTCAATATTATTTCAGTTACCTACGTAAAAGAATAATGTAGAACAAAATGTGGGAGGTTATAATATAAAACTGTAATTTAAATCTAGCCACGCATTCGACTCTAGCTGCTTGATATTTTCATAATATTACAAGAATCTTAAAGTCTGGATATAAATTAAAGTACCTTAAGTATTCTTCCGGTCAGGAATAAATATTATGTTAAATCACACCTTATTACCAGACTGTGCGCCACGGATGGTCTGTTTTACACGGAAAGGACCTAATGCGTAGGAGTTGAATTGTAGGTACGTAGATTTTGTTTAGTGGAGTATTTTTAAGGTTAAAAGTTGCAGCTGAGTATACTGAGCATGAATTCAGCTGAAGTTTTTAGAAGAGAAGAATATAAAATAAATAAACATTTGTGGACAATCTCACACAACATCATCTAGCCCAAATTAAGCTTACATAAGCTTGTGCTATGGGATCTAGACGACTATTTCTAAATACATACATATTATACATAAATAAATAAATAAAATAAATAAATATTCACGGACATCTCACACAACGCTATATCCCAAAGTAAGCTAGGAATAACCTGCTTGTGTTATGGGTATCAGACCACGGATATTAATACTTATATACTTTTAAATACATACATATTATACATAGAAACACTCAGACTCTTGAGACAAACATTTATGGGTCACACAAATATTTATCTCCGGTGGGAATCGAACCCACGACCTCCAGCGCCGCAGGCGGTATCACTACCGACTGCGCCACAGAGGCAGTCAAAACATAGAATACACCCAAACTCCGAAACAAACATTTGTGAATCACACTAATATTTGGACCGACCCGGGAATCGAGCCCAGAACCTCCTCGGCCTTATCGCAAAAAAGCAATCTCTTACAGGCAACCTTTGATCAGTGATCTTGATGTTATTGCACTAAGACGTACAAAAAGAATAGCTGCTAAAAAGAAAATTGGTTATCTCATTCACAAACATTTATCAAGTTACAAAATCAAATTCAACTTTTCAGAAATGTCTTCATACTTCGACTTAACGACCACAATATACCTCAAAGACCACAGAGACAATGGCACTTAAAATAAGACAGACTGTTATAAATAATATCATCTCATTAGGAGATTCTTTACTTTGGTTGTTTGTTTTTATATAATTGTGGTCACAACTTTGTCTACGGGGATTCTCTTGAGAAGAGATTGGTTGGTCTATTTATTTTAACTTTTCATCTGCTAAGTACTCCAGTATTAATGTTGACTTTAGAAGATATTACAGCTATTGGTGGATTAATGGCCCGAGCGGCAAAGGAAAAGAGTAGAAAATGACGCTACCCTAATTCACTTTCGCAAAACGATCCATTGCGTAGAGAAGAAAATCTCGAAATGTGAATTTTATTTATTTATTTTTATTTAAAACTTTATGCACAAAAATTGTACAAAGGTGGACTTAATGCCATAGGCATTTTCTTCCAGTCAACCTTAGGGTGATGCAGAGATGAGTAAGTTAAGGAAGGTGCTCAAAGTTAGTATATAACAATTTGCGATGAACATATCTATTGCATTTACCATACATAAATAAGTATACATATATTATTTAACATAAAAATAAACATATATACCTACACACAAATACATATATAAATATATATGTAATAAATATATATATATATACACATATAATAAATACATTACACATAAAATAACTACTATTTTAAAGATTCGTTACTGAAATGAGAATGCTTTACTAAGGGGTACTCGTATACAGTTCACGCACTTTATTTTTAAAGGTATTTCGGTTTTTGCACGTTCTGACTTCCACTGGAAGTGCATTCCAGAGGAGGGCTGATTGCACTAGGAAAGATGAATGACTCATACTTGAAGTGTGAGAGGGACAGAGAAGAAGGCGGTTGTTAGATGAGCGTAAATTTTTATCATGAATTGAACACAGCAATTGAAGTTGAGATGTCAAATACGAAGGAGCATTAGAGTAATTCATAAGAGAAAAGAGCATCATTACCGCACGTAAATTACGACGCTGACGTATAGGCAACCAACCCAATTCAGAACGGTAAACCGAAACATGATCGTATTTTCGAAGATTATAAACGAATCGAATGCAATTATTGAGAAGCCGATCGAGCTTATTGAGTAGATCTGCATTCAGGTCGAGATAGCACACATCACCATAGTCTATGACGGGAAATAAAAGGGTCTGAACAAGCATTGCCTTGGTTTTGGGTGGAAGAAAGTTCTTTAGCCGATAAAAGGCACGCAACGTACCAGTAACCTTCTGACATACATTAGTGACTTGAGCTTTCCAATTAAGGTTTTCATCAAGGTATAATCCCAGATTCTTTACTTTTAGAGTAACTGGAATACACTCGAGAGCAATGAATCCGGGTCACTTAAAGAATCCTAAAAATCTCGGAAACTAAAAATGCTAGGTTAATGCAATAAATTGTATTTAATAGACAATGTAATACTCCTTAAATGAAGGTATTAAAACTTCTTAGTTATTGTAAAGTTATATCATAAAAAAATCAAATTTGAAAAAGGGCCACTTTCGAAGATGGAACTACGAAATTACAGCATTTGGTGTTGCTTTTGTTTGTAATCTGTCATTTATGTGGGTACATAAACCATGTTGATAGTGCTCTATATTCATTAATCAAGCTGAAATTATGTCGCTTACGCCTGAAGAATGCACCAGAATACTTACAATGCTGGAAACCGGCCGGAGTCAGCGCGATACAGCCAGGACTGTCGGTGTGTCGCTGTCAACAGTACAAAGAGTTCTCCGACGTTACGAAGAAACTGGTTCTAACCTACGCAGACCAGGAACGGGCAGAACCAGGTGTACCACAGCACGAGAAGACCGATACTTGGTGAACACCATGCTTCGAAATCGCTTTCTCACAGGAACTGAACTCACCAATCAGTTTCGACGCCTCGGAGGAAGTAACCCAAGTGCATGGACAGTAAGACGTCGGCTTGCTGAATCTAACTTAAAACCCCTTAGACCTGCAAACGGCCCTAAACTGGAGCGTGGGCATCGTATTTTGAGACTAAGGTATGCCCAGAGCCACGTAAATTGGAGTATTGAAGATTGGTCAAAAGTTATGTTCTCCGACGAATCAAAATTTATGCTCTACAAGCACGATGGAAGACACAGAGTGTATCGAAGACCAGGGGAAAGATTCAAGCAAGCATGCATCGAAGAAAAAGTAGCCTACGGTGGTGGGTCTGTACTTGTGTGGGCCGGAATTTCTTCTGAAAGTCGCACAGAGCTGGTGATCATAGAAAACGGCTCTTTAACTAGCGTAAGATATGTGGAAGAAATCCTCAATGATCACGTTGGTCCATTTATGGTCAATTTAGGTGAGGATGCTATATTTATGCATGACAATGCCCGACCTCATACAGGTAGGATTGTGAATGACTACCTTCAAGAGATGAACATTACTCGTATGGAGTGGCCAGCGCGCAGCCCGGATATCAACCCGATCGAGCATGCTTGGGACGAGCTAGGCAGATGCGTAAAACAACGAAACCCTCCCCCAATCACGCTTCGTGAGCTCAAAATTGCTCTCACAGAGGAATGGGAGAATATTCCCCAAAATCGTATAAGGAACTTGGTGTACAGCATGCCAAACCGCGTAAACGCAGTAATGGAAGCACGAGGAGGCAATACGAAGTATTAAAATTCAAGAAAATCGTAATAAAGTTCAAAAATTTCATGTTTCCTATTTTTGTTTTAAGGAGAGATCAGCAGTTTTTTCTTTATGTAATTTTGTGTTAATAAAATGTATGGTGACTCATATTTTTTTTTACTTTCATTTAAGGAGTATTACATTGTCTATTAAATACAATTCATTGCATTAACCTATCATTTTTAGTTTCCGAGATTTTTAACATTCTTTAAGTGACCCGGATTCATTGCTCTCGAGTGTAGTTCGTGCGTTGTAAGTTATTGACGGCAAATCTACCCCATCCAGTCTACTCAGCATTTGACTAGTTCCGATTATGATGCCTTGACATTTGTCTGGGTTAATGGTAAGTCCAAAGCGTTCACACCAGTGGCCCATGGCATTGAGATCTATGTTTATTTTAGCAATGGCTTCCGGAAGATTCTCCACCCTTGCCTGACTATACAACTGCAGATCGTCTGCATACAGATGATACGCACACTGAAGCTCTTGGGTTATGAGGTTAATAAACAAAGAAAACAGAAGAGGAGAGAGTATACCGCCTTGAGGAACACCAGCGTCTAAGTCGCACCAAGTCGATGAATTCTCATCAACGCGAACCGACTGCTGACGACCCCGAAGATAAGATGAGAACCATTCCAATACGTCAGATGAAATCTTCAGATGGGCGAGGACAGATAAAAGGATATCGTGATTGACACAGTTAAAAGCGTTTGAAAAGTCTACTAAGACCAGCACTGTAACTTCACCCTTCTCCATTCCACCCCTGATATCACCTGTTACTTTTAAAAGAGCTGTAGTTGTACTGTGGCCAGCCCTGAAACCAGATTGTAGTGGACTCAGGATGTTATTGAGCCGTACGTATTTAGTCAGCTGACTATGAACACAAGATTCCAGGACTTTTGATAAAAATGGGAGGATAGATATAGGGCGATAGTGACTAGGCAAGGAGGGATTGGAAATTTTGGGAAGAGGAATAACGTGGGCTTTACGCCAAATGGTAGGAAATTGACCAGACTCAAGGGAAAAGTTAATAATGTAGGAAATGGCAGGAAGGAGCTGGTCAAGAATGGTTGTAATCATACGACGACTTATGTTGTCGCAACCTACTGCTTTTGATGTAATGGTCATAATAATCCTTTTAACTTCACCCGACGTAACTGGAGAAAATTGAAATGGATTATAATTGGGCCCGGCAAGACCGGCCACGAAGCTAACCGTATGACGCTTGGTTAGATCATCAATTTGAGATGAGGTGGAGAAATGACGATTAATGATATCCAACTCAAGTGTCCCAGGCAGCTCCATCTGCCTTGGTCTACCAATGCCCAATGACCTGAGAAACTTCCATATATCAGCTGGTGATGAGGAAGAAATGTTAGTCAAGATATGTCGGCGTTTGGCGTTGCGTATCATCTGGTTACAGCGATTCCTAGCAGTTTTATAAGCGCTCCAATCTCAAATCTCAAAAAAAATGAATTGTCAGTAAAATGACAGTCGTTGGCTTGAAAAATGTGAACTGTGTGTCGTCGCAGCCTGCGCCTGTCCATTTCAACACGGCATTCAATATTACATGGAATATAATAATAATAATCAATACATATAATAAAATCGTAACAGGTCGCTGTCTGTACATGGAAGATAAATAAGAAAAAATATGATAGGGGGGCTTTATAAACGCAAAAGAACCCAAAACAATGATTTTTAGATTTTTTGTCTGTTTGTCTGTATGTCTGTATATCTGTTTGTCTGTACGGTTGTGCACGCTAATCTCAGTAACCGCTCAACCGATTGCAATGCGGTTTTTTTTATTGTATTGAGGTTTGCTCCAGTTAACATTTAGCGTTTGTTTTATGTAAATCGGTTTAGAAATAAAAGAGTTATAACACTTTTAAGAATCAGATATTTTGAAAATTTTAATTGTAGGGGTTTCTTTGAATGTGAGTGAACCTAAACTGGCGTGTTGGCTTAATCATAAAAGAGCTTAATGATTAAGACTATTTTTAAACAATTCAGTCAGAGAATTGTTTTAAAATAGACTTAATCATTAAGCTCTTTTATGTTTAAGCAAACAGGGCAGTTTCAGACGCTGCTTGATGACTCTGATGAAGAAATACCTTTCCTTTCATACACCTTATGTGACGTAAACGAAGTTGCGGGCTCAGCTAGTAATAAATAAATATTCACGGACATTTCACACAATAACTATGGTAACCATACTGAAGTACTACTTTAATATGGTTACCATAGGTACTTTGTGCTTATTAATTGCTTATCACTTTACTTTATATACTATGCCCATAAGGTGAAATGTGGGTGTATACTCGTACCATACCTCTGCCTATCCCTTTGGGGATAAAGGCGAATTATATATATATGTATGTAATCCCAAATAATATAAAACATGTTATAATTTCAAAAGCAGGGTGTCTCCTTTTTTAAGGTAGTAAATATTTTTCGATCTCTTATTTTTGTAAATATAGTTAGATATCCATTATGATATCCATAGAAAACACCATCTGAAACAAGCATTGAATTATTGTGTTAGTTCAATTACCGGATTCTATTAAATATTAATTTTGTGACTTCCGCCAAATACTTAGCAATATTATCGGTGGCAGCTGAACTTAAAAAAAAATTGGATTAAAAATGGCTACGGTGGTGACAGTGTGCACCAAAGTGGTTTGTCTAACTTTGTAGAATATACGTGGTAACTTAGGATCCAACTCTAACTACAAAACTTAATTTTTAAGCTATGACTTACATTGAATACCTAAGTATAGAAGAAAATAAATTGAACTAGCTTTTCCTCACCACTTTAATTGCGTTCGTTGGCCATTATATCTCGCCGCGCGTCGATCATATACAACTATCAAAAATGTAACACCTTTCACCCTCTCTGTCTCTTATGTGACGTAATCGAAGTAGCGAGGGATAGCTAGTTCTAGAAAAGTTAACTTCTGTGCGTTCTGATCCTTGGCATATTTTGATATGGCGTAATTTAACTGTTTAGAGGCTCCTATGTTCCCCTATTCATACAAAAAGATGCAAAAACACACTAACAGTTTGATATACCCCACAGGTTGCAGTCAGTTTCACAACCCTAGCAGTCAAACTGGTTACTACTATACAAAAAAGACGGCCAAATAACTAATGAAAATACATGCAAAAAGTTCTATCATAATCCCCAAAAGGATAAACCTCATTACCGTAACCTTTATATAGCTTCCTTTACAAACTTTGGAAAATATTTTTCATGTTTATGAAATGTATTGGGCCTTAACGCTGTGGTCAATCTTTCGTTTACTGAGTTTTGGATGTAAAGGTCAGGTGAGGTGAGCTGCAAAGGTTCTAAAGAGACTCGTAAAGTTTAGATATTGATGTGATACCCATCCACTCTATACCAAAGATTTAGAGTACTTTCGAGATCAAATGAACAAGATTTACTTAAATTTAAAAAGTATATTTCTTACTAGCTGTTGCCCGCGACTTCGTACGCGTGCAAAATTAAGTTATAATGCCAATTTGATTGCTCTCTGCTTAGCCCCTAGGATATGTAGCGTGATAATATATAGCCTATTTCAAGACCCTACCCCTAGTTAATATTTGTGCAAAATTTGAATCAAATCTATTGAGTACTTTTCGAGATCCTTCCGGACAAAGCAAAGCAAACAGACAAACAGACAAACCGACAAACAGACAAAATTTTTTCTAACTATATTTTCGGCTTCGGTATCTTATGTTGAACACCCAGCGAGTATTTTTTTTTAAATATTTCCAATGTACAGTTTTGACTTTTCTATCATTTTATTATATGTATAGATTCTTGACACTTTTATAAATTTTGAACACATTTCATACTTATGGTAAATATTTATAGTAAGCTTTTTTAAGCTGTCTATCTGTACTATTGATTTGGTAAATATTTTAGGAAATTTATTTTTTATAGTTACACCTCGCGGTGATCTTCAGAGATGAAAGACCACTCTCACAACTGGAAAGATCCCTAATAGCACCCTTAAATTTGCCCACCTACTAGTACACCTGGGAGGAAGAACGTACCTCAAGTAGGTACTAGAAAAAATTTCAAGTTTCTACACTTCTTCAAATCAGCCGATTGCTGTTCGCTGCTGAACACATGCCTCTCCCAAAAAGATGATATTGTGCCACGCTGGTCAAATAAAACTCTGTACAAAGCAGAGTATCATTATCATACTATCTCGTACTCTCGTACTTGTACCAAGGTCTCCAGCGAGAAAATGTCTACGACGTCTACGTCATGACTTGCCACAAGGATATGGCGCTGTTGCACCCACGCTGAGATAACAGGCACCTTAAGCGGAACCACTATCTTTATATTTCCTACTACATATTTTTATAAAGCGCTCGTGGCCCCGCGGACTCAGTGTTCTGTAAACGGTCACTGCAGTAAGCAACTTTCACTATGGCCGGTCCATGGATGGGTGACCATCCATGTGATCACTTTGTGACATTTATTTGAGCGTTTACGTGCTTCGGAAGGCACGTTAAGCCGTTGGTCACGGTTGCCAGTAAAATGGCAGTCGTTAAGTCAAGTTGACGACTTTGTTTCAACAGCAGGTAGTCACAACCTGCACCTGTCCATTTAAACACGGCAATACGGCTCACCACCTATTACGTGGGACAAATTATACAAAAAGGTGAAATGTGGGCATATAATATGCCTCTGCCTACCCCTTCGGGGATAAAGGCGTGACCATATGTGTGTGTGTGTGTGTGTGTGTGTATATTTTTATTAAAAAGAACTAACAGTGAATCGTGGGCTTTTAATATTGGTTCTGCTAACCCTTTTAATGATAAATGTAAAACGAATTTATTTCTCTCCAATTTTTTTTTCTCAGAAAAAGAGCAGCGCCTCTTGTCAAGGCTTAAATATAAGAAAACAACTGCCATCTTAAACTGGTAAAATTATTCAAATTCGTTGGTAAATATTTTGTATTATTCTTGGCCCCGAGTGTTTCTTACTAAAACAACTCGTTTGTAGATCTTATGAAATCTAAGATTTACATTACATAGTTACAATAATTTACAAATCCTTAACTCAGTCACTCTATTTTCTATACGGCTCAAGTGTACTTTAGGTTATGGAAAAGACAGATGCTTTATATCACAAAAAAAGTGTATGCTTTCTAAAGTACAGAAATCTCATAAATGGAGTGCCACAAATTATCACCCATCTCAGAATTGACAGTAGATGCTCTGCTGGATTCTCCGCCGGATTAATTTTGTAATAGAGCACTAAAAAGAATAACCCGCTGAGTTTCTTGCCAGTTCTTCTCAGGTGGGTCGCGTTGTGAACTGGTGGTAGAATTTTTAAATTATATTCTGGACGTTTTACAAGTGCATCTGTATATACCTAAGTGAAATAAATATATTTTTCTTTCTTTCTTTCTTTCATTAAAGTGCTTATGCGACAGTGACAAGTACTACGTCAATTATAATTTAATTTCGAGAAAACTGTCCAGTTAACGTTAGAAATAAATGTTTTTTTTATTTGAATGATTTTTTTATTTTAATTTGAATCACTGTGTCCAATGTAGGTATAAGCTTAAAATTAAACCGGTATTGTGGCTTGGTAGTGTGGTGAGTAAGAAGGGAAAACGCCTATAAACTCACCGTATGCCGATAAAAATATGACAAGTGAAGCGCCTCTGTATACCGCTTCAATATATACCTCTTCAATATATTTTCTCAATACTTGGCCTTATTTTAAGTATATACTTATAGTTATATGTCGCACGTAATAGGTGGTGAGCCCATTGCTGTGTTAAAATGGACAGACACACAGACAAATTTTTTAAGTTTTACATAAGGCCTTCAACTTGGCTTAACTATTGTCATTTTACGGAAAACCGGATTTCATTTCGAGTTTTCCTTCTCAACTCAATGGATCGTTTTGCAAGAGGCGACTAAGGAAACCCGGCAACTAAGGTATGAATTGGTGTGGCAACATTTTGTACTCTTTCCCGTCGCCACACGGGAAAAACAGCTGTCAAAGCAATTATAAATTAATAAAGAAAATTAACCGTCGACTGACGTTTCACGTAAAAACCTGTAACATTCGTGTCAATGGCATTTCAAGGCAAGATTGAAGAAACAGTAGTACATTAGATTTTTTTACAATGTCTTCATCATTATTTCAAAACCATAGAAAAACAATACCAAAACGAACGTATTACGACCAAATCGCTCATATACTATACTAAGTTACACCTGAGAGTGTCTTAACAATTAACAATTTTTCATTTAACTAAATTTAAAACTAAACAGTAGATACAGTTTCAGTATTAATCAACTTGATTACAATTTATAATTAGGTACAATGTCGAAATAAAAAATGATTATTGGAATAATTATATCAAATCAAAGTTATTAATTTCAGTAACCGAGTGTCACAGCCATAATTAGAAAATTTTTGTAACAAATTATACTATATTTGTACGAAATAAAATGCGTGGGAAATGAAAACTTATGGAGTTTAATTAATTTAATATAGAGTATTGGTGCCAGGAGTCAGTAACTTGACAGCAGTTATGATAAGTTGGTGACCCCATGAACATTTTCAACAGTTGGTAGTCGCAACCTGCTGCTGTTTATTTCAACACGATAGCAGGCTCACTCCTATTACGTGTTACAAATTCAAATGGTGAAATGTGTTGATATATTATGCATCTGCCAACCCCATCAGTGAAAAAGGCGTGACAATACGAATGTATGTTAGTTAATCTCCTACTTAAAACCGAGAGTACCATTATGTTACTTGTCCGTAAAACAAATCATATTTCCTGGTAATTATATAATAAATTCTTAGAATAGCTTTCAGTTTCCTATCACGCGAAGAAGATTGTAATATGGATATTGAACGCGCCGCCAGCTGAGCGGAAGGTGCGATTTACAGTCGCAAATGCGCTTAGTCGTCACGACGAGATGGTGTTATTTAACGGAATAAGATAATATCGTGATATTGGAAATACCTACGTACTGTATCGCTATATCGTATTCTTCTACATCTATACTATAGATATCTACACTAATATTATAAAGAGGCAAAATTCGTATGTTTGTACTGAATAAACTCAAAAACTATTGCCAAAATATAACATCATTCTGACATACGAACCGAAATCCGAACAGTCAGGACAGATGTTACACATCTAAAATTACAATGTCTGCAGTCCGAACACTATAAAATTAAAATGTCGTAAATCTTTACCCAGTACCTCTAAATTTAATAATCTTTCTTTATTTTTATTTCACTTTTTACCCGACTTATAGCAAATTAAAAAGTAAAGGAAAATAAAATTGACGGTCAATGTTTATTTTTAATTTGATTTAGTGATCAAATTTCTTAACTTGATATACAAATAATATAATATATCCAGTTGGCAAACATATTTTGGCTGTTAAATTGAACTATTTTTTGCAAACTTTATAATTAAGCTGTTTGCAAAAACGACATGCATATTTTATACTTTGTCTTTCATCTTTTTAAAAGAATTCTAGTTACTATTTTCCTATGCACTGCACACATGCCTACTGAGCGTTATTATTATAAAACGAAAATGAGTTACAGTACTAAGTACGTAGTATGAGTTATGGTTAGATAAACTAGCAAACAGGCTACAGTATCTCAATATTTATTAAGTTTACCTGTTTTAAATCACAGTAAGTGACGCGCACGACTTCGATTACGTAAAATTTTTCGATTCTATGCCAGTAGCGTTCGCAATCGAGCAAATAATTATGTTTATTACAATATCACATTATATTTGCGGACATTTACACACAACATCGTCTAGCTCAAATCAAGCTAATATAAGCTTGTGTGGAGAACGTGGACTGTATTATATACTATCTTCGATGCTGGAACCTGGGCGAGGCTTGGTGACCACAATAAAAACGATGATTTCACTTTACTAATTTATTGCGAACACAAGAAGTTTTTCAACACGTCAGCCATTGCAGGCGTACCAAATTCGAGAGAGTGAGAGAGAGATGTATGACAGAGACAGAGTGAATGAATAGAATGAACCTTTTGTTGGTGTTGCCAACATGGTGCCCACTTATGAGGCTAACAACCATTTAAACTGTTGTTTACAACATAAATAATTGTACAGTTTCCTATTTTCTAACACCCTACCTTACACATATTATACATACTTTTGTACACTAAAGTTAACACTAATTTAAGCTAACCTCATTTGTAATGATAGAAAACTTACATTATTAATATGAAAATGTTTAACCAAACAAGAAGCAAAACAAACCTAAAGTTTAGTTAATACAAGTATAAGTTGAATTGAAGCTTCTTAAAAACAATTAGGTGCATACATTTTAATTAGAGTAGGTACATAAAGGATTATATGCAAAGTTTTTCAGCCTCACAATAGTAAACAGATACATTAATTTACACTAAGTTAAACAACCTTAACGACTAAATTAACTTACTCGGTACTATTATCATTAAAAGGCAGAATACAGATACTTGATAAGGATCGAGTATAGGTTTTTCCATTCGGGATTTGTAAATTTAACGCTCTAACTTTGCCATCCTTTCCAGGAAAAACCTTTACAACTCTTGCCATTGGCCAAAATAAAGGTGGCGCATTTGGATCATTTAAAATTACTAACATGCCCTCAGTTACATTGGGTAAATCATCTCGCCACTTAGGCCTATTTTGCAAAGTATTTAAGTAATATTTGTGCCATACATTCCAAAATTGTTGAGTCAATTTATTACACAATTGCCAATACTTAAGGCTATTTATAGGTTCATCAACAACATTGTTTTCAGGATAGGCAACCATAGAGGTTCCTATTAAAAAATGACCAGGAGTGAGGTAACTAAAATCAGCACTATCGGCAGACATAGGTAACAAAGGCCTATAATTCAATACAGCCTCATTTTGAGCCAGGACAGTGTTTAATTGTTCATAGGTTAATAACGATTTTAATACAATCCGTTTCAAATGAAATTTCATGCTTTTTACAGCTGCCTCTGCAAGCCCAGCAAACACTGGTGAATAACTTGGAGTAAAATGAAATTTTATGCTTTGTTGCAAAGCATACTCTTGTACCAGTGTTTGATGACTGGCAGAAGCGTGCAGCTTATACAATTCAGCCAACTGGTTGCTTGCCCCTCTAAAGCACCCGCCGTTGTCGCAAAAGACTTCACTGGGTAACCCACGACGAGAGATAAATCGTTTAAAACAGGCTAAAAACGAGTCAGTTGACAAATCTGAAGAAAGTTTGAGGTGAACGGCTTTAGTAACAAAACAAACTAAAACACACACGTAACCTTTAGAAATTATGGCGCGCCTTAATCGCGAATTTTTGATATCTACGGGGCCAGCAAAGTCTATTCCGACCCTTTCAAACGGTCGGGCGGCAGTTATGCGCTGCTGAGGCAAGGAACCCATTAGCTGCTTTGCAGTGCTGGCCTTTAATCTGAAACACGTAATACATTTGTGAGTTATCTTTTTTACTTCTCGTACACCATTCATAATCCAATATTTTTGGGTTTAATGAGCCAGCATCAACTTAGGTGCGGCATGTAATAGTCTTAAATGCTCATGACTTATGATAAGTTCAGTTATAAATGAACCTTTTCGTAATATAATTGGATGTTTTTGGGCAAATGAAAAATCTGTATTTTGAAGGCGACCCCCAACTCTAACTAGACCCTGACTATCTAAGAAGGGATGTAATGGTTTTAAGGGACCCTTAACATTCTTACTATCCATTAAAGCCTTTATTTCATCCTTAAAACAAATATATTGTTAATTTTTAATTATTCGCATTAATGCTTGTTGTAATTCGGAACTATGAAGAAAATAATCTAATATCTTATTGTTGCTAGGTCTGAGATTGTGTATGAATAAATATACGTATGCCATTATTCTAATAACCTTGTTAAGATTAGAAAATCTAGTTAAAAATTTGAGACAGTTCTGATCACTTTGAACAATCAAAGAAACCGCTGAATTAGGACCAACCTTCAGTTCAGGTAAGTCAACAGGCAATGCCATATCCTCACCAATTCCATCACAGGAATAAGTAGGAGACTGCAAAAATGAGGGCCCGAGCCACCAGAGAGTGCAAGTGGATAGTTCACAGGGATCTACTCCTCTACTAATTAAATCAGCAGGGTTTTCCTGTGACCTTACATAAAGCCAACTCCAAGCTGATGATTTTTCTTTAATTACTTTTACTCTATTGGCAACGTAAGGTAACAATCTTGTTATTTCTATTTTTAACCAAGCTAACACTACCTTTGAATCGGAATATAATATTACACTGTCAATTTTCACCTTTACCTTTAGAATATTATAGACTCTGTCAATTAACCTCCTAACCCCTGGCGTACTATACATAGTACATCAAAAGTAAAAAAATCTGACGAGATAGCTAATTAAAAAATTGCATTTTTTTTTCTGCTATAGCATGGTATGTGAACGTCTCTTTTAAAAAAAAATACTACCACCTTCACCAAATTGACAATTTTTTTTCTAAGAAATACTTTCAACGCAGGTGTACGCCTCTTAGTTCGAAACATAGTAAGTAATTCATAAAGATTCATTCTTCAGGATAATATTTTTAGATTGCAATGTGTTTTCTGTTGGATTATGAAGTATATGATAATATTTACGATGTATTTTGGTTTTGGTTTCAATAGTTTTTTCACTACAAGGTCAAATATTTTGATGTCCTACATATAGTACAACAGGTGTCAAGTTACAGTTTTTTAACTGTTTTGATGTACTATGCATAATACATCAGGTGCCAATGGTGTGATCGATGTTCATATTTTTTAGCTTAATTTTGACAATATTAGACGAATCCGAGCATGATTTTTCAGAAGATTCTGACTATGACCCTCTACATATCAAGAGAATAATTTTCTAGTTCATTATCATTATCAGATGTCGAAGAAAATATTGAATCAGCTCCTCCGTTACAAGTACCAGTCCCTTCGCCTTCATGGTCGCCTTCATGGCTCCTAAGCTCTTTTACAGAAACGTAAACCTAGCCATTTTTATGTTATGGTAGATATTTCTCCACTAGAAAACTGCTAGATTAATAACATATAAAATTAAATTGCGTGACGTGAGGAATTCACGCTCGCCAAAAATTATCATGAAAAATTAAATGGTGTTTTTGTGCTAACATCACTTTGAAGATTCTGATTACTAAGAAATTATTTCCGTAAATTTTTGTTTTAAGTTTCATTCTTTTTTGTATTTTTTTTAACTTTTTAACTTATTTGATAGCAGTATACAAGCATTTTTTGAAATAAAGACTAAAATTTTCTTTCTTTTTTTACACTATTTGACAACTAAAGTACTACAGATAGAACATCAAATTAAATATTTAAGCTCAACAGACACCGAATGTACTATGTATAGTACATCAAGAAAACCCACTTTTCCAAGCTTACGATTTTTTTCAATATTTTTTCCATGGTTTTCATACCATACCTAACATCTACACTAAGTTTCATAAAAATCGGAAATATTTTATACCTTCAGAAGTTAGGAGGTTAATATACAAAGTAAATGAGCAGCATTTAATTCTAATCTCGGTACAGATAATTTCTTACTGACAGGATTGACTCGCGACTTGGAACAGAGTAACGATACCGTTACCTCGCCTGACCCATTGACTACACATAGATATACACAACATCCATAGCCAATGGTGCTGGAAGCATCAGCGAAACCAATCAACTGCACTGAGACAGCTGACTCCGGAATTGAAACATTTCTAGTTAATTCAATGACATGCATTTTAGCTAAACTTTCAATAAAATGAAGCCAATCCACTCTGATGCGTTCAGGTGCAGTGTCATTCCAGCCTATATTTTCTGACCAAAGTCTTTGCATTATTGCCTTAGCCTTAATAACTATTGGACTAATAAAACCCATGGGATCATAGAAACGTGCTATGTAGCTTAAAATGTCCCTTTTTGTAGGTCTATCAGTAGTAGGTAAAGCAGGACATCCAATTTTAAAGCAATCTTGTTTCATGTCAACTGTTAATCCCAAAGCTTTCATGCTACATTCCTGTTTTTGTAAGTCAAGCTCATCAAACTGCCTTTGAGAAATTGGAATATCATCAAGTATTGAGGGTGAGTTTGAAGCCCATTTGTGAGTATTAAAATTCCCCAAGCTAAGCAATTCTTGTAACTGTTTTCTTGCATCTAACATAGTATTTAGATTAGAGTCTGCATAAAGCACATCGTCAATATAACAGTTATTGAGTAATATAATAGCTCCTAATGGATAATCCTTTCCAAACCTTATTGCAAGCTCCTTTAGGCAACGTGTAGCTAGGTAAGCTGAACTTTTCAAACCATAAGTAACAGTTTTTAAGCGTAGGCATTTGATTTCTTCTTCTGTGTTATCGCGAAAAAGAATATTTTGTAGCGATTTAAATTGAGGGTTAAGCATCACACATCTGTACATTTTTTGAATATCGGTTGAAAAGGTATAATCTCCAAAGCGAAATAAGAGTACAATTTCAAAAAGCTCCTTTTGTACTGGAGGCCCATTCAACATTAAATCATTAAGTGAGACTTTCTTTTTTGTTTGCATGGAGGCATCGAATACTGCCCTAACCTTAGTGGTTTTACTGCTTTCATTAATGACAGCATGATGCGGTAAAAAATACACAGCATTCTTATTTAAATCATAAGAACTAAGCTCAACATATTCCGCATGACCCAATGTTACAAACTCATTAATAGTTTTGTTATATTCAGTTTGTAAACTTGAATTCTTCTGTAACTTTTTCTCTAAGTTAAGAAACCTATGATAGGCAGAATCAAATGAGTTACCAAGTGTATTATTTACATCCTCTATTGGCACCTTTAAAGGCATATCAACATAAAATGTTTTATTTACAAGTTGTACTGAATCTTGAAAAATACTCTCAGCGAGCTCATGTTCAGTTAAAGTTTCATTAAATGTTTCTGGGACTTGTTCCACCTTCCAAAAGCGTGATACAGTTGCATTAATATTAGAATCGCATGTTAAGCAAAGCAAAGAGGTTACCTTAGTGTTAGAGGCCTGCTGTGCAGGCAACCCTCCCGCTACAACATGTCCAAACCTTGTGTTTATAAATTGAGGTTGCGTTATATTTGCATTCTCAGGCGGCAACAGCACCTGGAAAAACACATCCGCACCGATTAACAAATCTATTTCAGATGGTGTGTGGTAATTCACATCCGCCAGTACAATATTGGCAGGGATTTTCATTTTAGAAGTATCTATCCTGCTATGGGGGAGTTTACAAGTTATTTTCTTAACCACCTGACAATTTAATGAAGTTTTGTAATCGGATGTTAATGAACACAAGTCCACCGGCACAGAAAACATGGAAGTATGGTTTGAATTTGTGATTCCTATTATATTTAACCTATTTCGAATAGGAGACAATTTTAATTTTTCGACAACGCTACTTGTTATCATAGATACTTGAGAAGCTGAATCGAGGATAGCCTTCACATGAACTTCAAGGTTATCCTTGCCCATAAGTTTGACAATAGCTGTGGGAAGTAAAATATCATTAAATGTGTTACCTGACATTAATGTTACAGGTGACGGTGATGGTACGTAATGTACGAGTGAGTTGTGAGATTTCTTGCACTCACCGCACTTGAAATGGAATCTACATTTCCCGTCATGTTGATTTAAACATACCTGGCATAACTTTTTATCTTGAACGAACTCGAATCGCTCTTTAGCAGATAAGCATTTGAAAGTTTTACAACTATACAGTTTGTGATCATTAGCGTTACAATAAAAACATGGTTTGTTACCTGATGAGGTAGATGTTATGTTGACAACTGCCTTCTTGGGCGGGGCCACAGGCTCAGAATTCTCGAGCCAAAGCCCTTTTCTCGAGGAACTCCAAAAACTGCTGGACTGAAGGATCTGTCCCATCATCTCGCTCCAACTGGTAGGCCCGCGAAGTGTAGGTATCTAGTTTACGCAATAAGACACATAACACAATCTCATCCCAATACTCAACTTTGGAACCTAAATTTTTTAATGCACTAAGTATTTGCTTTATCTGGGATACAAAATCTCTTAAATTTTGAGGGGAAGATCTTGACAAACTCTTTATATCCAATAAAGAATAAATATGCTCATTGACGATAATATACCTATTGTTATACCTCTCATCTAATAACCTAAGGGCTTCTGGATAACTTTCACTAGCGAGTGGAAGGTTTTTTATTAAATCAAGTGGTTCATTTTTTAGAAATGACCTTAAGTAGTAAAGTTTAGCGACATTATCTAAGTTTACATCTTTATTTATTACCGATTTGAATAGGTTTATAAATGGTGTATAGTCACTGTACTTACCAGTAAAACATGCAATTTGTATTGCAGGTAAACGAATCTTATTAATATTACTAGCTGATGCCCGCAGCTTCGCCTGCGTGAAATATTGTTCCTTGACTATAACATATCTCTGTAGGCACCAAATTTCAGCCAGATTCGTCCAGCCGTTACAGCGTGAAAGAGTAACAAACATCCACACTCACGAACATTCGCATTTATAATAATACCTAGTTAGATATATTTCTGATTAACAAATTCATAATGCATAATAATATGAGCTCAGTAAATTTATTTATTATTTACATTTCTTAATTCAATGGCTAAACTACTACTGGACACAACTTCTCTCCTAAGCAATTGACATCGTAACTTAGTTCCTTCTTCAGGTAGTCCCAGCCTACGACGTTTGGACAAACCGAACTACTGTAGGCTTTGTCCTCCTAATACAGATGGTCCAACCAAGACCTGGTAACGTAATAACAATGTAAATTTCATCAGCTGAGTGTTAATGTTCATTGTAATGGCTCTTTTCAGTCCTGTCGAATGCAGTCTACGTAGAGGCCATTCCCGTATTTTACAAAGACTTAGTGAGTCCGTTTCCTGACAGAATGCAGTCGACACTATATGTAAATTAAAATTCATGCCTTCCATGACCAGTAGCTTAGGGCTGCTATCTTTGTCGTAAGGATTGAGCGTAGATGGTAACATGCGGTGTTATTTTATTGACCAGTGGATACTACCTGAAGCGTGGCCTTTCATTTTTTCTGGCTAGCCATCTTAGAATTTTCTTCTTCTTTTCACAAATGTATTTTTGTCACACAAAATTTGAACAAATTAGCAATAATACTTCCATAAAGCATATTTGGTTAATATTATACTAAAATAGCGCTTTTTAAATAACATTATGGCTATGTAGTAAAATCATCTGTTTGAAGTTTGAAATAAAACATAAATGAAAACGTCAATTGTATTGAACTTTATTACAGATCAGTGACTTTCACAAATTATGTGTCAAAATAAAAAGTAATTTAAGTATAAATAAGAGTATTTAAGGAGTATTGATATCAACTCCGGAGAAAATCAGCCCCAAAATAATTTACATTCCCTTTTTAGCTCGTTATAGTATAAATTTCAATAAAATACGAAACACGTCTTCCATCAATTATGTTAATAATGCTATATGCCAAATTTTAAGTAGATCGAGCCAAGGAATCACGTTGTCCCATACAAACTTTACCCTCCTTTTTTATACCTTTGGAGGTGGAATTTGCAAAAATGTTAAAATTACTTTTTTCAAATTGTAACAAACAACGCTCATGCTTAGTTTCATCATCGTACCATTAACCGTTTAAGCAATAATTGATAATAACTTTGGGTCTAGGGATCGAACCGCAAAATACAGTTTGGTTTGAATTCTATATAATTTTCCGGGATAAAAAGTACCCAGTGTTGTGCCCAGGCTATTAAAGAATAATTATACCAAGTTTCATCGTAATCGAACCAGTAGTTTTTGCGTGATGCCTGAACAAACAGACAGACAGACAGACAGACAGACAGACAGACAGACAGACAGACAGACAAAAAATTTTTTAATCACATTTTTGGGTTCGGTATCGATCTAGTAACACCCCCTGCTATTTATTTTTTTGATATTTTGAATGTACAGAATTTTCACTTCTACAGATTTATTATAAGTATAGATTGGACAACTTTTCTTGTACAACTTGAGTATGGTGTTGTTTTTTGTCGATTTCGACATTCAACACAGAAATTAAGTTATAATACTTTTCTTCAATTTCACTGTAATTCTCAGCATCACTAGGATCTAATGCCAAAATCATCTTATTATATTCGTCATACTCAGCAAATGATTTACATAAACGGTCCCTCTTGACGACTAAACTTTCGTAATTATCGTTTGTAATATTCTGAAGGGACAGTCTGGTTATACTGCCTTTAATCTTTGATTATATAAGGTCAAGATAGACGGTCGCTCTACAATCGACATGAACAAAACGGCTTACGATTTCGCAAATGTGTGCGTGCGCCGTCGAGCGGCCAGCGTATTTAGACTGTGCGTCGGCTTTTCTGTGTGCGTAAATAATGAGACCAATTCATGTAACAGTTGCATGAATTTTTTTGCGCCGTTTCTGCGCCTTGACCTTCCATCTAGACTTTATATCTATGCCTTTAATGTATCCTCTTCCAGAGATAAGCTTTTTTAACTCGGACATAGTGCAGCCCTATACAATATACTTTATAGAAACTAATGGCACTACTAGTAAACACTAAAGTCACTATGTAAAACCTCTTGAAGATGAAACTTGAAAAGTAATCGTTTGTAAATTTCACTGCGCAAGATGGCGAACGACGCCACGAATCGCTTACGCAACAAATGCAACAATTGAAGTGAACGGCGACCGAATGACGTGACGTTTGAACACAACGCAGGCCGCTGATTGGCGGACCGACCGAGCTGACCACGCCGCGACGACCGCTGATTGGCGAACTCGTCAAATCTTGAACCAACTGTATCCGGTTACACCGTCTTGTATCAATTTCGTATCTTCTTTAGATATTATTACTGCAAATGGATATCTTCGTTGCAGGTTGAAAAAATATTTTTATGCTACTCGAACCTCGTGGATGCCGCAGAAAGCCGCTTGCTTATCTCCGTAACAAATGTAGTAAAACCTCGAATGCCGCGAAGCGTCGTTGCCGCCACACT
This sequence comes from Miltochrista miniata, assembly GCA_933228765.1. Taxonomy (NCBI): domain Eukaryota; kingdom Metazoa; phylum Arthropoda; class Insecta; order Lepidoptera; family Erebidae; genus Miltochrista; species Miltochrista miniata. Next base: position 36,708,462 of record OW121756.1, on the reverse strand, counting down.
CGTTGCCTCGTCACCACTATTCGGCTCGAATGGATCAAAATGTGGAGAACGTGGACTGTATTTTATACTATCTTCGATGCTGGAACCTGGGCGAGGCTTGGTGACCACAATAAAAACGATGATTTTCACTTTACTTATTTATTGCGAACACAAGAAGTTGTAACACGTCAGCCATTGCAGGCGTACCAAATTCGAGAGAGTGAGAGAGAGATGTATGACAGAGACAGAGTGAATGAATAGAATGAACCTTTTGTTGGTGTTGCCAACAGCTTGTTCTGATATACATACTTATACATTTCTAAATACATACATATTATACATAGAAAACACCCAACCTCTGAAACAAAAATTTGTGGATCACACAAATATTTGAACCGACCCAGGAATCGAACCCATGACCTCCAGCGCCGCGGGCGTTAATACTACCGACTACGCCACAGAGGCAGTCATTAATATTTTTAACTTTTCTGTAGTATAATATGTACTTATGCTTATTTATACTGTTGATTGACGGCACTTGGTGGAACTTGCTGCACATATTGAAAACGACACTTGTACTATTCCACAATATTTATTATTATAAACCTGACCGGTTTCACTTTACAGCATTTTCAAAGGTCTAGATGGAAGGACAAGGTATTACCTTGTCCTTCCATAAATATTGTGGAATAGTACAAGCGTCGTTTTCAATATGTACTTATGCATTGAATGACTCTGTCTATTACTGAAAGTTGTATTAAAATCTGTTGAGTAGTATAAATTCAAAATGTAAATACACCGACAGCGACTTCCCTTTATACTATGCAAAGATAAGAATAAATCTAGCACATTAATATTCGTCGAACAAAATACCTTAGGTAAGTACTTAACAAAATTGCTGACGCTTTTCAAAAGCGGCCATTGTCGTGACTCGAGTTGAGGCACTTTAGGAGGTGAGGTGGTCTCGTTCAAGCTGACTCATCCACTTGCTGTAGCCACCACAACGCAGCCATTACGGCTTCAAGCTTGAATTCCGGCGATTTTAGGTAGGAAGGATTTAGCGAGTCATTTGAATGTTATACAATGTTATTTATTATCTTTGGTTATACGTCAGTAGGTTTTTGTACTGAATACGAAGGTATTTTGTGTGCAGATGGGTGCAGTAAGAGTTGCTGAAGATCTTGCAAAGTGAATGAGGAAAGTGGAACTCGGTTAACTAAATAAGAGTTTTGTATACAACCGAAATTAGCGCTAAATATAATGATGATTATGACGTATGACTTTTGATATTTACAATGAAATTATTGACTGGTAAATGTCCTTTATTAATAAATTCCTTTGAGGATGAGCAATATTCCCGCAGGCAGTATTTCAATATGAAAGCAAAATAAATCACTGAACAATACCAGCACATAATCCCTTTGTACGTCATACATACAATAGGCAACTTCGCCTGATCCACGTCAGTTCCTGTCAGTGGTTATTCGACACGCTACTGTAAAACTGACAGTTAATTTTCCTATGACGTTTGTGAGCTGTCAAAATTGGTCGGCTTTCTTTGGTATTGGATTCTTGATCTACAGATAGTTCTATAATGCCTTGTGACATGGCCCTAAGAAAACTATTGACGTACCTTTGTATGACTTACTTATATTTTCAATAGATTCTTACTTATATTGACTTCGGGCGGATTCGACTAAACAGGAGTAAGGCTATGCTAGAGAATAGCTTGTACTTATTCTACAAAGAGAATACAATTATTCTAAAAGTACAGGGATTTTCCATTTTACCGACAACTGACATAAGCATAATAACGTAACTATGGCAACCATACTGAAGTTAATAATTTATACCAACGATGGCGGCGGTGTAAAAGCATTATAACGCGAAAAACAGCCATCAAAGCACGAGATTCAATTAAAAATTAATAAAGAAAATTAACCATCGACTAATGTTTCACGTAATAACCTGTAAAATTCGTGTCAATGACATTTCAAGGCAAGATTAAAGAAACAGTAGTTTTTTTTACAAGTCTTCATCATTATTTCAAAACTATTAACAAGTATAACGTATACGAACATATATTATTATGACGAGGATAAATTCAAGGTGTAAAATTATTCTCGAAATAGTTACACTCCTTTAATATCGTTTTTGGTCGAATCCGGCCTTAATTGTTGATTTATCATGTACGAAATTATTCAAATGTACTTTTGTCGAGACAGGTAATAATTTCGGTTGTAAGCTTTTTGTGAAGACAAATTAATATTTTGTCACGTGTTATTAAATGCCAAATATACGTATAATGTGGACTAAAGCTATTACTTAGGAAGGCCTTTATGATTATTCAATAAAATTTCATAATTTATTTATATATTTGATTTGTTTGAAGGTCTCATTGGGAAGTCTAACTCATAAATAAATAAAATATTCTTCACCATGTTACCATAAATCGTTGACGCTCGCTGCCTCGCCACGTGGGTCTACGCCGTAGCACTATGGCTACCCCGCCGCCGTAGCGGTAGCGTAGGTAACTTCATGTCTTTTTAGGGTTCCGTACCCAAAGGGTAAAAAACGTGACCCTATTCATTAGACTTCGCTGTCAGTCTGTTTGTACGTCTGTCCATCATGAGGCTTTATCCCAGAAACTGTGGTAGATAGAGAGCCGAAATTTTCACAGATGATATATTTCTGTTTCCGCTATGACAACAAATACTTAGGAGGGGCTCTCATACAACAAACGTGTTTTTTGTCGTTTTTGGTACGGTACCCTCCGTGCGCGAGTCGACTCGCACTGCCCCGGTTTTTTTTAAATACAACTTTACGCCTTTACTTAATTAAAAGTAATTTTTTAACATAAAGTAGTTTGTTAGAATGTAATATCAGTCATAACCCTTCCCATTAGACAATTTAATTGAACATCGGCAATTTCAATTCAAAAATGTATACTAGTCTATACTAGTATTATAAAGAGGAAAGATTGTCTTTTTGTTTCTTTGTTTGTAACGAATAGGCTCCGAAACTACTGGACCGATTTAAAAACTCTTTCACTGCATCGAAGCTACGCTCTTTGCGGTGAACATAGGCTATATTTAATTCCCGTATTCCCACGGAAACGAGAACTACGCGGGTGAAACCGCGTGACGTCCGCTAGTATCTACATAAAATCATTTTTCAAACTTGTATTTTAAACTAAAATATCGTTCCCAGTTATCTCTCTATTTTGTATCACGAACGTTATTTTGAGGTGAAAATTTCATAACTCCATTTAATTACAAAAGCAAATAGCGGTGCACAGCTATAATTCATTTTGATGAAATTACACCGAAGTATAAATTAAATTGCTTTTAATAAATCAAAATCGTACGAACAATGAACGAGTTGTTTTGTTGCGGTTAAAAGCTTTTATAGAGATCATAAATTATATTCCTCAGAGCTGAATGTTATAATAATATTCAATATAATTTTAGAACCTACGTAAAAGAATAATGTAGAACAAAATGTGGGAGGTTATAATATAAAACTATTATTTAAATCTAACCCACGCAATATACTCTGGTTGCTTGAAATTTTTAATATAATACAAGAATCTTAAAATTTAGATAGAAGTATTCTTCTAGGTCAGGAATAATCATTATATTAAATAACAGCCTAAAATATTATTATTACGGCCTCGGTGGCGCATTTGGTAGTGTAATCAGTTGTCTAGATCCTATAGCTCAAGCTCATAAGCAAAAAAAAATCTCAGTCCAACCGCGACCACGGGCGCTGCAACGTGCTCGAAACGTCGGTGAATGTAAGTAAGTAGTATTTCGCGTGATGTCCCGAATTCTATAAGTATGTGTGTTAAAAACCGCGATAGTTTAAAAAATTGTCAAATCTTTAACACCAAATAACAACCCACTTACTAATTAAACTTGCAAATTGCAGAATATATTCTACAATTTCTATAAAGAGAAATCTGAGGATATGTATGCAATTGCGATCAGACACATGATATTCGCTGTTTAGAACTTGGTCCTTATTTTGAGCATCCAGGTGTATCGGAAGTTACTGTACGTGTATTCAGATGTTTCCCATTCATACATCGCGCTAACATACAACTTTCCTAAAAGATCTCATCTATTTATTCTTTCAATTATTAATTCATTTAACTACTGACATGCATTCGTTCATTCTTAAGGCCCCTACACAGCTAAACAGAACATTTACACATTTACAAACATTTATCAAATTACAAAATCAAATTCAACTTTTCAGAAATGTCTTCATACTTCGACCTAACGACCACAATATACCTCAAAGACCACAGAGACAATGGCACTTAAAATAAGACAGACTGTTATAAATAATATCATCTCATTAAGAGATCTTTACTTTGGTTGTTTGTTTTTATATAATTCTGGTCACAAATTTGTCTACGGGGATTTTCTTGAAAAGAGATTGGTTGGTTTATTTATTTTAACTTTTCATCTGCTAAGTACTCCAGTATTAATGTTGACTTTAAAGGATTTTTACAGGTATTGGGGTGGGCAAGACACCTTCAGCCATCTTTGATCAGTCGTGTGAGTCTAAGTGACTGGTAGTGAGTAATCTCTCCGAATCCCGTGCATCCCATCTACCATACGTCTGCTACTTTAGGGCGCATGGTGCAGGCATCCTGAATTTATCTATTTATGTATCTATTCACCACACAAGATATATGACAATAGGTTAGGGCTTTAGGGTATTAGGTACTTTAGGATCCAGTAGGGACTTAGTGTGTTAGGGTTGAAATCACATTATGTGGTACAATAGGGCCTTGGGGTAATTAGGCACGTTAGAGTTCAGTAGAAACTATCGTGCTAGGTACGTTAGGGTTCGGTAGGTTTCTACTATTATAATCGTGAGCATACAATCAGTTCCCCCTGTACATTCGTCACTACTAAGGTGACGAATGTACAGGGGGATTTTTCAGACAGCAATATTATCGGTGGCAGCTGAATTTAAAAAGAAAATTGGATTAAAAATGGCTGCAGTGGTGACAGTGTGCACCAAAGTGGTTTGTTTTCACGTGGAAACTTTTGTTCCAACTCTAACTACAAAACTTTCTTTTCAAGCTATGACTTACACTGAATACCTAAGGATAGAAGAAAATAAATTGAACTAGCTTTTCCTCGCCACTTCGATTGCGTTCGTTAGCCATCATATCTCGCCGCGCGTCGATCATAAGGCAACTATCAATTGCAACACCTTTCACCCCCTGTACGGACATCAAGCCAGTCCTGAGTTAATTTCCTATCCAAATTGTTTTCCTTCCTTTTAAATTTGCCGCCAATGGCGCTAGTATCGCCGGTCGAACGGATCGGCCTATGAATGAACGTTCCGCGCGCCGCTCGCGCCTCTAGCGGCAACCACCAGAACTAAGAGTTCGAAAATTTTCTTTGCAATGGACGCGTCTGAGGTCCCGTAAAATCAATAATTTAAGCTGTTTTCAGCTTAACTATACTCGTTAGAAGTTCAATGACTGTTCTAAACCTACGATCAATCCACTGATACGGTGAAAGTGCAATTCGGGTGAATTTTCGTGATAGCAGGCCGATCAATCATTCCAACGGTTTCGCCGCCGGCTCCCGTCAAGATCCATCCCCATCTCCAGGTGAGTTGTTTGTGCTTTTCCACCCTTGAAGGTAACTGGATTTCGTCTAGGTTTACTAGCAACAGGGCAATGCAGAGGCTTCTTCAACGAGTCCCATACACCCCCTCTGTCTCTTATGTGGCGTTATCGAAGTTGCGAGGGATAGCTCGTTCTAGAAAAGATAACTTTTGTGCGTTCCGATCCCTGGCATATTTTGATATGGCGTAATTTAACAGTTTAGGGGCTCCTATGTTTCCCTATTCATACAAAAAGATGCAAAAACACACTAACAGTTTGATATACCCCACAGGTTGCAGTCAGTTTCGCAACCCTAGCAGTCCAACTGGTTACTATTATGCAAAAAAAGACGGTCAAATAACTAATGAAAATACATGCAAAAGTTTCGTCATAATTACCAAAAGGATAAACCTCATTACCGTAACCTATAAATAGCTTCCTTTACAAACTTTGTAAAATATTTTTCATGTTTATGAAATGTATTGGGCCTTGACGCTGAGATCAATCTTTCGTTTACTGAGTTTTGGATCTCAAAGGTCAGGTGAGGTGAGCTGCAAAGGTTCTAAAGAGACTCGTAAAGTTTAGATATTGATGTGATACCTATCCACTCTACATAGCAGAGATTTAGAGTACATTCAAGATCAAATGTAAAATATTTATTTAAATTCAAAAAGTTTTCCTAGGGCGGATTCGACCAAAATCGGAGTAAGACATACTAGAGAATAACTTGTACTTGTTCTAAAAGTATAGAGATTTTTCATTTTACCAACAACTAATATGCATAACGTAACTTTGGTAACCATACTGAAGTACTACTTCAATATAGTTACCATAGGTACTTTGTGCTTATTAAATTGCTTAAACTTTACTTTTAAAATAAGTACAAGTTATTTTCTAGTCTAGTCTTACTCCGATTTTGGTCGAATACGCCCTTAGTCTTGTCAATTTAATAAACTTTAAAACACACTTCATAATCGTGGTGAATGTTAATTTGTAAGCTTTTTTAAGCTCACTTATGGTATTAATATTGGTATGGTAAATATTTTAGTAAACTTTATTTTTCATAGTTACACCTCGCGGTGATCTTCACAGATAAAAAACCACCCTCACAACTGGAAAGATAACTAACACCACTCTTCAATTTGCCCACGTGCTAATATACCTCTCCACTCCTCGTTTGTAGGACGGACCTTAAGTACTGGAAAAAAGTTTCAAGTTTCTATAGTTATTCAAATCTACTGATTGCTGTTCATTGCTGAACACAGGCCTCTCCCAAAGAGATGGTATTGTCCCATGCTGGCCAAACAATAGCCTGTACAAAACAGAGTATTATGGTCGTACTCTCTCGTACTTTAGTACTCTAGTATTCGTATCAAGGTCTCCAGCGAGAGAATGTATTGTATAATAGTAGATTGCTTGGCGTTGTTGGCGCCAAACCCTTGTGGCGAGTCTGGACCTATGCCACGCTGAGAAAACAGGCCCCTTAAGCGGAACTATTGTCTTTAATTATTTTCTACTACATATTTGTTTTATTAAAAAGTTCGAATGGTGAAATGTAGGCTTTTAATATTGCTTCTGCTGATCCTTTTGAAGATAAATGTAAAACAAATACATTTCTCTCCGAAATTTTGTTTCTCAGAAAAAGATCAGAGCACCTGGTCAAGAACTAAACAAAAGAAAAGAACTGCTATCTTAAACTGATATAATTCTTCGTATCCGTTGGTAAATCTATACTATCTATACTAATACTAATACTAATAATAATAAAATACATTTACAATATCTTTGAATATAAAAGGTTTTGAAGTCCATGACAGCTGTCATGGCTTGCCTAATATGCAGTAAAATGAAAATATTTATTTGAATCCAGCAAATGTTAACAAGATCCAAGAAACAAGCAGCACGCCTAACACCTCCGGGCTCATCACTCAGCTCCGCCTCTCTTCCCCTTGAATGTGTATCAGCGCCAAGGGGAATCGCAGAGGCGTCGAGCTCTACGTCGAGTGATGAGTATTTCTCTCCGCCGACGTCGCCAACACCTATACGTCGACCGGGGAGAGGCCGGCCACCGTCTCGCTTGGGACCCCGAGGCCCACCGGTCTCGAATAGGGCCCCCGCTGCCGGTGGTAATGTGCACCGCATGCGATGGACTTCGTTAATGAATGAAAATGTCATGCGGGCATATTTTGTGGCTACAGAGGGAGGAACTAACCTCACTGCGTACTAATGATCGCAAGGAGATATGGCAGGGCAAAGAGCTGCATGGACGATTTTATCGGGCCTTACATGGGCCCGATGTAGATTTTCTAGCTTCCGTATCCTGGCTACGTTTCGGAGATTTGTTCGGAGAAACTGAAGGTTTTGTTTGTGCGATTACAGACGAAGTTGTCATGACGAATAACTATCGGAAATATATTTTGAGAGACGGTACGGTTGACATATGTCGGGCATGCCACCTACCGGGTGAATCTCTCAGACATATTATTTCTGGTTGTCCTCGTCTTGCCAACGGTGAGTACTTGCATAGACACAACCAAGTGGCCAGGATTATCCATCAGCAACTTGCGCTAAAATATAAACTTGTAGATTCAGAGGTACCATATTACAGGTATGTGCCCGACCCAGTTCTAGAGAATGGTCGTATCACGTTATACTGGGATCGGTCTATTATCACTGACAGGACTATTGTAGCCAATAAGCCTGATATAGTGGTAATAGATCGATCAGAGCGCCTCGCAATAATCGTTGATATTATGGTTCCACATGACGAGAATCTCGTGAAAGCAGAAAAAGATAAACAATTGAAATATTTGGACTTAGCTCACGAGGTTGTCGACATGTGGGATGTGGATTCAGCGATTATTGTTCCGATAGTCGTATCAGCACACGGTCTGATCGCCAAAAGCCTCGATCAACATCTTAAGAGGCTTGCGTTAGGCAGTTGGGTCAAGGGCTTGATGCAAAAGGCAGTTTTACTGAGCACGGCACGTATTGTGAGGCGATTCCTGTCTCTGGAGCCCTGACCACCGGTAGCTTGGTCCCTGTACCCGATGCCGGTGGGATACTATTTTTATATATTTTTAAATGTATTTTTTATATAGGTATATTTAAAAATGTAAATTTATATGTGATATATTGTAATAAAGAGGAATAATAATAATAATAATATTATAAAGAAGTAAAGTTTGTGTGTTTGTATATTTGTTAAATTGTAAGGGGTAATCTCGGGATCTACTGAACCGATTTTGAAAATTCTTTCACCAATAGAAAGCTACGTTATTGTGGAGTGTCATAGGCTATACAGCATCACGCTACAACGAATAGGAGCGGAGCAGTAATAGTAAATGTTTAAAAACGAGGGTGAAGTTATTCCTTTTGAGAGCTTCGTTGCGTGTGCTGCTTAAATATTTATAGTTATGTAAAAAATATGTACTACAAAATTTATTCTCTTAAAAAAAGTTCTAAAAAAATTGCGCGATAGCATGTGTCTATCGTTGGGTTGGTGCGCAATAACCATTTTAATGGCAATCATTTTTTTTCTACAATAATGCCACGGGATACCTCTTTCATAAACGTAATTGTTTTAATTATAATGCGACGGGAATACACGCGACGAGAAACCTTTCTCTCTCTCTCTCTCTCTCTCTCTCTCTCTCACGTAGTATTGAATATTAACGACGAGACGCTACGGGAGTACCTACTGCATTACAGTAATACTCTCTTATGTGGCGCAAACGAAGTTGCGCGGGTCAGCTATAGTCCACTCAACAAAGGAGTGTAGCGTGCGTTAGCTGGCACCTAAGAAATTTCTTCAGAAAGTGGTTCAGGGTGCTTAGGGAGTAAACATACTAAAAGTCCCCGCGCCTAGGGGGGGAGCCGGAGGAGGGGGAGGGGTTTAAAGTTCCCATTTTTAGGTTTTTCGCTAATATCTTTAAATCGGTGAGTCGTAGAGAAAAAATATCTCCTGTGCAATTAAAGCTTATCCCACCAAAAACATCCCTGTTGAAAAGGAGGCCAAGTTCCTATGGGCTAATTGTTCGCCTAAAAAAGGGTTGAAATCCAATCCAATGCCAAGTTTAGATGTACTTTAAATAATCTAAAAATATCTAAAATAATGTTACTTCTAAATTTGAACTTGGCAGGGTTTCGTGCAGTACGCAACACTTGATTAATTGTATAATTAAATTTATTATGTATATAATTAAATTAACCTGCCAAGTTCAAATTTAGAAGTAACATTATTTTAGATATTTTTAGATTATTTAAAGTACATCTAAACTTGGCATTGGATTGGATTTCAACCCTTTTTTAGGCGAACAATTAGCCCATAGGAACTTGGCCTCCTTTTCAACAGGGATGTTTTTGGTGGGATTTCAATACTTTTTTTCAAGAAACTGTACCTATTTTGTCTTTAATAAGCTTTAAAGTGTGCATTATGTATACATGACATTATTTTATACTCTCTCTCAACAAGACAAGCTCTCGAAAGGATGTCCCAGTAAAGGTCCATTTTGTTTCAATTATTATTTTTTTATGAAAATACAATGCTCGATATTCTGTGAGTATTTCAAGCGTCTACTGGTTGCCCTCATTACCTATTAACACATAGCAACGCGCGCCTTAGATAGTTCGCGTTGCTCTATAGTGTTATACAACGCGCGTCTTTAGACAGTTCGCGTTGCTCTATAGTGTTATACAACGCGCGTCTTTAGACAGTTTGCGTTGCTCTATAGTGTTATACAACGCGCGTCTTTAGACAGGTCGCGTTGCTCTATAGTGTTAACTATCCTTGTATAGATCCTCTACGGTAGGTACAGTAAATATTTCAAATTGTGAACTCTATGTTTAATTTCTTTTTCAGAATATTGATGACATTTGAATAATGACATTATAAACACGATATCTACGTCTACAACATAAATTGTGTGTTTGTACGTAAATTGTTTATACTGGAGAAGAATCTAAAATATGGACTATTTGTTTACCATTTCCTATGAAATAGCTATCTTTGAAATATTACACCTACCTAAAGTAATCTGCTGAAAGCGTTGTTGTGTGCGTTCGCGCAGCGGAATGTTGTTGAATTTAAAGATTTTAATTATGCAGATATTTAGTATATGACGTCGTGTAATTGTGTATGGTAAAAAGAAAATTGTGTATGCAGTCATTGTGGAGAAATTCGCCAAAAACTGATTCCGCTGGGCGAACGTTGTCCTGGCGGAACTTTTCTTAAATCCATGCACTTAAAAGAAAAAAAATGTGTCCAACAATTAGTGTGTATTTGTGTGTAATTGTGTATGTATGAATAAAATTAGTGTATGCATAAACTTTGGAGAAATTCAAGTTTCCGCTACGCGAACGTTTGGCCATTAGCTAGTTTTCATATAAAGCGCTTATATAGAGAGCTGTAGATTTTTACATACGTTGTTTTGAATTTGTTTATATTTGTTTAAAAAACAGATTAAAAAAAAATTTTAGGGTTTAAAAGATAAAAATATAAACGTAGAATACGCTTATTAGGTCGTTGTTCGTAAAGTTTACACTTTGAGGTCTAGATTTTCACGTTTAAAAAAACCATGTAAGTGCCTGCAACATTTTGCCAAGTATCAATGATGTTCCGTTAGTAATTAAAGGGTTATAGGACAATTTACCATGAATAGATCACTGTTTACAAAGCAGTCAAATATCACGGCGTTCTAAAGGAATTGCATAGTAAAATGTATTCCAATAATTAGTTTATTAATTCAACTACTCACATGCAAAAATTCAACTTACCAAATTCAGTAATTAAAGAGAAACAATTAAAATACTGACAAAGCATCGAAAGCCTACATAACCCGACCAAGTTCGAATGACGACAAAAAAGCGGCCGTGCAATATATTTAAGTAACATTCGTAAATTTACAGTCTAATACCGGTTTTGAATTGGCACAGGTGATAACACAATTGTTGTTTCGATATAATTTATATGTGATCAGTGATTTAAATTTTTATTAAAGCTCGAAATACATATTATCCTTACCCTCATATTCTTAATCGTTTATTAAACCTATTTTAGTTAAAACACATTTTAAGTCTATTGGTGTCTCTAACCAATGACAGAGTATGTTTAGCAAGCGTTTGTTAACGTTAAGTTTTTATAAACAAGGGACTAGTCATGACAAGCACCTCAGCTGCGATCCCGATACGCTCAAAATATACGCGCCTCACATGAGTTGTATGCCAAGTTCTGCCGTTACTGGGGCGCGCGCCCAAGGATTGTCATGATTAGTACCAAAGAGCTGTATTTTCATTCATTAATTTATATGCTCACGGCTCTTGTCCCAGAAGGGGTAGGCAGAGGTGTGACATTTCTGTGTCACCCACATTTCGCCATTTTTGGGTTTCTACGTAACAGGTGGCGAGAAATAAATAATAAATACATAAATATTATATGTAATTACAAATATTTTTGTACACAGATGTTTAATTAGAGAAGTACTTGTTAATAGGAGATTTATTTTTATCGTAGATGTTGGCGTTATTATTAAAAAATATTTTTCATTCAAGAAATGCAATTGTTTAATTTTTCCTAACGCTTGTGTACGCAACTGTACTATAATAATAAATACTATACTGGAAGGTTAAGAGCGTTACTTAGATATATGGCACGGCCGCTTTTTTGTAGCCATTCGAACTTGGTCGGGTTATGTAGGCTTTCGATGTTTTGTCAGTATTTTAATAGTTTCTCTTTAATTACTGAATATAATGAGATGAAATTTTGCATGTGAGTAGTTGAATTAATAAACTAATTATTGGAATACATTTTACTATGCAATTCCTTTAGAACGCCGTGATATTTGACTGCTTTGTAAACAGTGATCTATTAATGGTAAATTGTCCTATAACCCTTTAATTACTAACGGAACATCATGGATACTTGGCAACATGCTGCAGGCACTTACATGGTTTGTATAAATGTGAAAATCTAGACCCCAAAGTGTATACTTTACGAACTACGACCTAATAAGCGTATTTTACGTTCATATTTTTATCTTTTAAACCCTACAATTTTTTCTAAATCTGTTTTTTAAACAAATATAAACAAATTCAAAACAACGTATGTAAAAATCTACAGCTCTCTATATAAGCGCTTTATATGAAAACTAGCTAGTGGCCAAACGTTCGCGTAGCGGAAACTTTAATTTCTCCGAAGTTTATGCATACACTAATTTTATTCATACATACACAATTACACACAAATACACACTAATTGTTGGACACATTTTTTTTCTTTTAAGTGCATGGATTTAAAAAAAGTTCCGCCAGGACAACGTTCGCCCAGCGGAATCAGTTTTTGGCGAATTTCTCCACAATGTCTGCATACACAATTTTTTTTTTACCATACACAATTACACGACGTCATATACTAAATATCTGCATAATTAAAATCTTTAAATTCAACAACATTCCGCTGCGCGAACGCACACAGCGTTGTTCACTTTTTAAAGAACAAATATTTACGATGAAAGTCAAAAAATAAGTCAGTATGTGACCCGTATAATGTTCAATCATGGCGACACGAAATTAATTTCATTGAGCAACATTTGATTGTGCTGTACCTCCAAAAGTATTCATTTAATTTGCATAGTGTAAAGGGAATGAATGATCTTGATGAAATGGTCAAATTAACTAACGTATTTAAATTGTAAAGGATACCTTATTACCGAATATATAAGACAAAGTCGCTAAAAATCACGTTTGTTGTATGAAAGCCCCCCTTAAATATTATTATGTTTTTGTTTTCAGTATTTGTTGTTATAGCGGCAACAATAACACATAATCTGTGAAAATTTAACTCTCTAGCTATCACCGTTCATGAGATACAGCCTCCTGACGGACAGACAGACAGACAGACAGACGGACAGCGAAGTCTCATGAATTGGGTCCCGTTCTTTACCCTTTTGGTACGGAACCCTAAAAAGGATGACTCACGCTACGCAGTGCCGGGTCCGAGCCGAGTGCCTGCCGCAGCAAGGTCAATATTATATATATTTTGTGTGAACAAACTCACGTTAAACCATAGATTTAGAATTTTTCGCGCTAAATCTACGCGTTAAACCGAGCGGCAACTGAGTGACAGCCGAACTACGGAAAGCGCTCATAAACAACTCGGTCCCGCCTCGGCTCGGCCACGGCCCGTTGCATGAATACAGTGCCACCAAGCTTCGCCCGAGCAGTCGTGAATGCAACCGGCTCGGTGACCGTGCTACGGCCGACACTCGGCTCGGACCCGGCACGGTCTAGCGTGAGTCATCCTTTAGAATGCTTGCTGATCTCTAAACTACTGGACGAATTTGATCCAAATATTTCACAAATATGAATAACAATATTCAATGTGCAGTATTGACTTTTCCATAATTTGTATGTATAGAGAATTTGATTGACATTAATCAAAACATTGACAACATCTTTCTCAAATCTGATTGAGTTTTTAAACATGACATGTGTTAAAATAAAAAGTAAATTAAATCAAAAGAGTCCTCTCATCACTAAGAAGTATTGATACAAATTCTAATCAAAACCCCCCGAAGAAAACAATTGTTACCCCCTTTTAGCCTGTTCTGGAATGAATTTCAATAAAATACGAAACACATCTTCCATCAATTATGTTAGAGATGATTTATGCAAATTTTGAAGAAGATCCGACCAAGGAATCCTGTGGTCCCATACAAACTTTGTAACCCTTTTCCAACTCACGCTTGACCGATTTCTCAAATTTCTCAATTTTTCGGTAATCTACATATAACACCCGATCTGTGTGCCAAATTTCATAACGCTAGGACAATTGGAAGTGGCCTAGAGGTTTTGATGACCGGTCAGTGAGTGAGTGAGTCAGTCAGTGCCAAAATTAGCTATATTCACAGGGTCATATTTCAGGATCTACTAAAGCTACATCTATGAAATTTGGTACACTGCCTTAGTACTAGTATATGATTATGTACGTACAATTTTATTTCTGTACTTGCAATAGGCACTGAGCTACAGGGGGGTCAAAAGTGGGTCGAAGCGGTTCGTGTAAATAGAGTACGGCATGCGCTCGGCCTGTTGCTGGAACTTGGCCTGCGCACTGCCGTGCGCTTAGATAAAATTACCTACAACTTTTGTTTTGACACTTTTGCCGAAATTCTGCCCATTTTCGAGGTAAACGTTCCGAAAAGTGAACATTTTCGAAAAAACGATTTTTATTGATCATCAGCTCCTGCCTGCTATTTGGTTCGCGTTTTTTTGGAATAAAAAGTAGCCTATATGTTAATACAGGTCCTAATTTATCTACCTACCAAATTTCATCCAAATCGGTTCAGCCATTGAGTTATCAAACATTTTTATCTATTTATATATATTTTTTACATGCTAACGCTAACGTTTGGCCTTAATCGCTCTTAATGGCAAGCGACGATAAGGACTAAAGTGGTACCTGCTCGTCTAGAAGGTGCCTGATATTATATATATGCAATTTAAGTCTTCATTCGTTTAGGTCCTGTGGGTCCTCATAAGTGTTCTTAATCCAACGTATACACATCCTCAATGGATGGTTCCTGATGAAGGGACTCTAGGTCATCTTCACCATCGTGTTCGTCAATAGGCACGCTGTTGAGACATTTCCCTTGGCAGTGAAGACACGCCTCAGAACAATTTAACATTGCTTTCCGACATCCGCATTTGCCACTACCACAACCCTTGGTGCAGCGGCAAAATATTGTTTTGAGTAGAACCTCCGGTGCTGGCAAATCTTCGGTTGCTATTGGCACCAGACTGTCTCCTACATGTTTCCATCCCCACTCTAGAGGAGGCAGCTCATTCCCGAGCCATAGTTGCACTTGGTGGTAGGTGCGTCTTAAATGCTGTTTAGCTGCGTTCTCAGTTGGTGGGAGGGAACTGAAGTCAGGCTTAATATTTGCCACTGATCTCGTGAATGATTGGAAGCGGTACTGATTGAGGGAGGTCTGTCTCGCTGGTGCCCCATACCATTTGAGGAAGCACATCTTCCCAGCCTCTTCAACCTCACTATGCGTGGAGACGGGATTGTAAAAGATCGCAGCCGCTTTTTTGACGATTTCTTACTTTAAATACAGTTTTGAAAAACCCACTTTACTTTTTCTGAAAGTTGCAGATGTTGTGTCGCACCCGGTAAATGAATGTAAAAATAGAATGTGTTCAAATCCATGTTGTTGCATCTCTTGGGTGGACAGAGCAATTGTTTTTGTTTTTCCTCGGCCGGGTTTCAGCAGTAGGATGTCATGGGTGGGAGGGGTGGCAGCTATCAAAAGGACAGCAAGAGTAGATCTTCACCAACAACGGCGACAGAACCTTGTGTCGATTGTTCCACAGAAGTCTTCACGATAAGGATATCAGCGTCAGCCATGCAACCTTTTCATCGTGAATTTTTATTGATGAGGTGACAGAGGAAAGTGGGAGTGCACGATCTTTGCGAGACAACTTTATGTCTGAGAATTGCTTGAACACCAACTACCAGATTATAGTTTAGCGTTCCGGACTAAAAGTTTCTATAACTCAACGGCTGAACCGATTTGGATGAAATTTGGTAGATAGATAGATTATGTCCTGGATTAACATATAGACTTCTTTTTATTCCGAAAAAATGCGAACCAAATAGCACTCAGGAGCTAATGATCAATAAAAATCGTTTTATCGAAAATGTTCCCTTTTTCGGAACGTGTACCTCGAAAATGGGTAGGATTTCGGCAAAAGTGCTTAAACAAAAATTGTAGGTAATTTTATAAGCTTTAATTGCACAGAATATACTTTTTCTCTACGACTCACCGATTTGAAGATATTAGCGAAAAACCTAAAAATGGGAACTTTAAACCCCTCCCCTCCCTCCGGCTCCCCCCCTAGGCGCGGGGACTTTTAGTATGTTCACTCCCTAAGCACCCTGAACAACTTTCTGAAGAAATCGCTTAGGTGCCAGCTAACGCACGCTACACCTCCCATTCAGTCATTTGTTGAGTGGACTATAGTATTTTATATTATTCTTGGCCGCGAGGGTGTCTTACTAAAACAACTCGTTTGTAGATCTTATGAAATCTAAGATTTACATTAGTTACAATAATTTAGAAATCCTTAACTCAGTCACTCTATTTTCTATATGGCTAAAGTGTACTTTAGGTTATGGAAAAGACAGACGCTTTACATTACAAAAAAAAGTGTATGTTTTCTAAAGTACAGAAACCTCATTAATAGAATGCCACAAATGATTACCCATCTCAGGACTGACAGTAGATGCTCTACTGGATTTTCAAAAAAATGTTAAAATGCAGAGTTTTTAGATTCATTTTGTAAATGAATGATCTGTTTATTTTAATTTGAATCACTGTGTACATACAGTATTCAGTCTTCAATGTATATTGCCTCCTATGAATAAGCATAAAAATAAAAAACCTATAAACCCACCCTTTGCGGATAAAAATATGACAGGTAAAGCGCCTCTGTATACCTCCTCCATCCCAATACTCTTGAGTATACGTACCAAGATATTATCTCAATACTTGGCCTTATTTTACGTAATTGTGAAATGAACAAGGCGTTTCATAGAAGATTGAAGTATCCTAATTGCTAATTAATGAACATCTCATTATCCACGACATCAACTACGTAAACAACGGCGCTAACTTTTTAAATATCCCATTAAGAATTGTACTTTTCATTTAACGTTAAGGATGTTCTAGAAATAAAAGGAATTGTAGTTGGAGTTGTCTTTGGCCTATATAATATAAAGCTGCTGCCAGACAGAGAGCGGTCAGGCTTTCAAACGTTCACGAACCAATCACTAGAATGTCTCCTATGTGAGTATATTATCTTTTCGAGGGCGTACTCGGAGGGTGGGTACCGTGTGGTTTCTTCATTTTGAAAAACAGATAGATAGATAAATCTGCTCTAACCTTGAAAGTTATAAGATGGCTAGGTGAAGCGATTTACCTGAAAAGAAAAATAATATTTTTAGAAACATATTGAAACTGAAATTTTCAAACTTTTCATTATTATTTGTTGTATTTTTAAAAGATTTGTAATGGATATATGAAATAGGTGATAAAAGTCAAGAGTTTACTAAAACAAACGCATTACTCTCAACAAGTTACCCTAAAACGGGTCACAGTGTGACTTGTTGCGAAAAAAACTCGCAACAAGTACAAACAAACAAAAATCTTTCTTATTTGATAATATCTTGTGTGTACCGAAATATAATATTCTTTTTTATTTCAGAGATATTTATATTCTATTTCACTCAGTAGTCCGTACTAAGCTTATTATGGAATAGAAGTTACCTTATTTTATTCTGTAAGCTTATAGCCCAGTTAAATTAAATTTTCATGAAGTAGAAAATCTGAATATGCTAAGAGTTGCCTAAATAAAGTCGTGGATAATCTCAGAGTCTTTCGTAACTAAAGGCAGGTTTGCACAACAACACGGCAATGAGAGGGAGATGGTGAGCTAAACAGGCTTATTTCTAAGAAAATTATGTTTTCCACCAACAAAGAGTTTAAAAAACCGACCAAGTGCGAGTCGGACTCGCACACAGAGTTTTGCCGTTTTTTTTGGTACGCTACCCCGAACCAAAAAACGGCAAAACATCATGTTTGTTGCATGGGAAAAGGGAGGGATTAAAGGGGCCGTTAATCCCTCCTTTTTTCTGATTTTAGTATTTGGTGTTATTTCGGGTACAAAAATAGATCATCTGTGAAAATATCAGCTCTAGCTATCACTGTTCCAGCTAGTCTATTAGCACTGATACAGCCTCGTGATGGACAGACAGTGAAGTCTCACGAATAGGGTCCCGTTTATACTATTTGGCTACGGAACCCTAAAATTGAATATGAGAAATGAGGCAATTTTTCATTTCTTATTTACACATTTGAAGAGATGACCAAACGATAAATGAGCAGCCAGTCCGTTTATTCTGGTTCATTCCCCTTTCGAGCGAAGTACCAAAATTTTCCCCTGACTTATTGGTGGGAAAATAAGTATGTAGTTTACTGTTACGAGATAAGCGGAGTTATTAATGAGACTGCTTAGCTTAGGGTTGCCACAACCACGAAAACAGCCTCACGCAACTGCGGTGACGTCTTGTGTAATATAGTTATGCCCTTTAGTTGACAACCCCTTTTGTTGGAATAGAAATTAATCACTTGACGGTTTGACACTGATTTCATTAATTTAGCGATTGGCGGGAAAATTTAGACACTTAAAATATAATAGACGGTTTACGTAAAAGTCTTCAGGCTGCGAAGGATTCTCATTTATCATATTGATAACAAAGTCAAGTTTCTTTCTTGTATAAAATCAAATTCGGGATATTCAACATTTGTCCTTGTAATATCGGTCCCTTTTCTGGGATTGATTTAGAAACCCAGATTTGTTGAAGTGCTGACGTCGAGGTTGACTTTGCATACTCCTTCAAAAAGAAAGCCGCATTTATACTTTTATTCAACTTTTTTCATACAGATGGACCGATGACCTGAAAAAGGTCGCAGGGACTGGCTGGATGCGGAAGGCGCAGGACCGTGTGTTGTGGCGTGATTTGGGAGAGGCCTACGTCCAGCAGTGGACTGAGATAGGCTGATTTGATTGATTGATTTGATTTGATTTTTTCATACAAACATATAGTCACGCCTTTATCCCCGAAGGGGTAGGCGGAGGCATAGTATACATCCACAATTCACCTTAAAGTTCTATGTCCCACGTAATAGGTGGTGAGTCTATTGCCGCGTTGAAATGGACAGGCGCAGGTCGTGACGACCCGCATTTGAAATTTTTCAAGCCGCCCTTATAGTCTACAACTTGGCTTAACGATTGTCATTTTACT
This sequence comes from Miltochrista miniata, assembly GCA_933228765.1. Lineage (NCBI taxonomy): Eukaryota > Metazoa > Arthropoda > Insecta > Lepidoptera > Erebidae > Miltochrista > Miltochrista miniata. The sequence continues at coordinate 36,688,984 of OW121756.1, read as the reverse complement.
GACAACCGGGTTTCATTCAAGTTTTCTTTCTCTCTCTTTTTTTCGAATACATATTTTAAGAACTCGGTACAGGGGAATAGCATTAGCAAACGCAGTCAAAAGAAAGCTCTTTTACTTAAAAACAAAAACAGACAATAGGTATTTATTATTATTAATGTATAATATGCATGTATTTAAAAGTATATAAGTATTAATATCCGTGGTCTGATACCCATAACACAAGCAGGTTATTCCTAGCTTACTTTGGGATCAGATAGCGTTGTGTGAGATGTCCGTAAATATTTATTTATTTATTTATTTATTTAATCTAACTCTGAAATAAAATCTAAACCCTCTTGTACAGTCAGCGCTCACAATATGTTGTATATTTTATTCTCTTAAGAATAAAAGGTGCCCTGATTGTTTGTTTTCCACGTCACTGGTCACTCCGTGTGTGATCCCTCGGGTCACCATTGCCCAGTAAAACGATTTTCGCTCCGAAATTGCTTTTTGGATGTAATTTTAGAAAGTATCATGGCCCATATTTGTTCGGTATTTTATATGTGTGTGAAAACTCCGACGTGTTAAAGTTCACCGAAGCTGAAGGTGATGTGGTTATATCAGAAACGAACAGATCACAAATTCATATGCGAAAAACCTCCCCAAAGACGCGGGATAGCATCGAACCCCCCGTAGGCGAGGCCGCAGTGGTAGCCGTAGGTCTGTTGGGAGTCCTAGGACATCCTTCCGAGGGCTTACCCGGGGCTCCCAACCGTAGGCTGCTGGGCGTTACGTGAGGTTTTTTAGACGGTAGGAATCCGGCATAGCATTCATTAAGGATTTTCCCTCACGTTAAAAAAAAAGACTATTCCCACTTGCACTCATTACTAACTCCCTTAAACCGGGATCTACAGCAATGGCCAAGACCAGAAAATTATACCAAAGATACATAGTCACACTGGGCCTTTTTTACGTGTCGAAATCCCACATAGATTTAATGAGAATGCATTTTTTATATTTTTTTCTGATGACGCTACACAACACACTTCTTGTGTATTTTTTACATTCATTAATTTACTCACTACTAAGTATTAGGTAATAACCAAAAAAACATTCCTGGTTTTAGTTTTAAACCTTACATAATATTACTTATATGTTTATTATTAAGAGTGCTCAAAGAAGACATCTTACACGAGTACATTGTCCCACAAACAAATCCGCATTTTATTCCGTAAATCCAAGACATTACAAGGGTTGGTAAATAAATCACTCGGCGTCGTCCCGGGGCACGTCACTGCTTATTAAGTGTTTAGGTTTTTCGGAGTAAAATGTATCGCATAGGGTTTACATGACAATATGTTAACAATCAAGCGTACGAGTAGATAAGTAAGTTCTTGTATCGTTAGGTAGGTAACTAGTGTTAGTAGAATGTTTACGGAAATCAGGTAGTATAATTATGAAAGACTAGCGGACGTCACGCGGTTCCACCCGCGTAGTTCCCGTTCCCGTGGGAATACGGGAATAAAATATAGCCTATGTTCACCGCCAAGAGTGTAGCTTCCCAACAGTGAAATAATTTTTCAAATCGGTCTAGTAGTTCCGGAACCTATTCGATGCAATCAAACAAACAATCAATCAAATCTTCTCTCTTTATAATATTAGTATAGAAGAGCAATGTTTCAATCTGTTAGTTATGTTTAAAATATATTGATCTGCAACAGTTTGCCAATAGAATTAGGCCACTCATGGCCTCTCCTTATTCGTACTACATAATTAACACACGTCGCCGTTTGTATAACATTCTCTCTACATTTTTGCATCTCTCCCCTTCTATACCATAACATTGACGAATTGTCATTCTTGGGAGCTCCTAAAATTAAATCGGACTGCAATAAAAATTTGGGTTGTACTTCATATAAATATTTTGAATACTAGTTATATACAATACGTAGAAAGTACAGCGAGTAAGGTGAAGGTAAGAAAGGTAAACCTCCGGTTCAGGAAAAAAGGGTACCGAAACGTGGAGAAGGCGTGGCTTTGAACAACTCGTGAAAAGCTTTCTTTGATCTCATGTCCTGTATGTAAGTGATAGGAAAACTCCGTATGAAACTGGCAATTCAGAAAATATATCAAAAACCTGCCAAGTGTGAGTCGGACACCCACCTTAAACGGTTAAACATTGCGTTTGTTGTATATTTTATGTTTTTAATTTTACTGTTATAGGTCACACAATAGAAATACACCTGCTCAAAACTCCTACAGTCAGTCAAATTTCCTACAGTCTCCTGACAAATAAACAGACGGATAGCGGAGTCTCAGTAATAGGGTCCCGTTTTTATCCTTTCGGTACGGAACCCTTAAGCCGGCATCGAGCGAAAAATGGCAAAACGATAGTTACCATTTCGTTGATTCAAACAATTCTATTTGCACAATTTGCATAAAAAAATAATATGTATGTCAGCAAGAACCAATGCATCATTACTAATACTCACAATCAGGATATAATTAATAGGTATTTAGAAAAACACGTTTAAAAATCACCAATATCTAAAAAATCTTATGCTACTGTTTAAGGGATTTAACAAAATTGGATGTAGTTTACTATGTATATCTTTACTTTCAATAAACTACATTTCATAAACTACAATTAGTAATGATAATATATTACCTACGTCAAAAATTTTGATTCATTAATACCTAAAAACAAAAGAGTTGCCCAAGTTTGACATACATTTCTGCGAGCACGCAGCTTGCCGACTGACAAACAGTGATGTGCCAACTCGGAAAAAACGAAACTCGATTTAACTCGGGTTAAAATTCACATAACTCGGGTTGAACTCGAGTTACGTAACTCGAGTTATCTGGATGGACAAGTGAATGCTTTTTGTTGAATTTTTACCAGTTTAGTCCTTCAGCTTTGCATTTTATCTATTTTGCATTTTATATATTAATATTTTTATCTGTTTCAATTCTTTAATTTTTTTCATTATTTATTTATAATGTATTGGGAGAGTTATACTAACTAAAGTTAGAAAGAAAATTATTGTTTGAATAGTATTTCTGACTTTAATTTTAATTTGAAAAATATTTATATTTATTATCAATAAAACTATGACATTATATAGAAGTCTTTTATACATACATATAATAAAACTGTAGAGGGTCGAGAGTCTGTACATGGAAGATATTAAAAAAATAATAATTGGAGAGCGTTCTCTAATCGATACTGAAGCCGAAAATGTAATTTAAACTTTTCATGTCTGTCTGTCTGTCTGTCTGTATCCTGAATAAGTATCACGCCGAAACTACTGAACCGATTTGAATGATACTTGGTAAATTCCGAGCTTATAGTCTGAGGAAGGTTCTAGGATACTTTATCCCGAAGTATTGCACGGTTCCTGCGGGAGAGGGGATGAAAGATAAAATGGTTTTTCAGTTGTAATTTGTCAACGCGTAATGCGATTTCAAATATTTTTTAGTATTGGAAAGGGAGTAATTTAAGGATTATTCGACCCAAGTTTTAAGATTAAGGGGTTTGTAGTTCAGAAATTAGAGGAATCTCAACTTTCGCCAAACCTAGAATTAAAGGGTTCCTTTGAATGAGAGGGTAAATCTAAACGGGCGTGTTGGCTTAATCTTTAAGCTCTTTTATGATTAAGCAAACAGGGCCGTTTCACACGGTGCTTGACGGGTCTGATGAAGAATTACCTCTCCTTTCGTGCACATTATGTGACGTAAACGAAGTTGCGAGGGTCAGCTAGTACATATAATAAAATCGTAACAAGTCACTGTCTGTACATGGAAGATAAATAAGAAAAATATTATAGGGGGGCTTTATGAACGCCATAGAACCCAAAACAATGATTTTTAGAATTTTTGTCTGTTTGTCTGTACGTTTGTGCACGCTAATATCAGTAGCCGCTTACTCGATTGCAATGCGGTTTTCTTTATTGTGTTGAGGTTTGCTCCACTTAACATTTAGTGTTTATTTCATGTCAATCGGTTTATAAATAAAAAAGTTATGTCTCTCTAAAGAATCGTACAGAGACATATGAATCAAAAAATGGGTAAATCTAAACTGGCGTGTTGGCTTAATCATAAAAGAGCTTAATGATTAAGGCTATTTTAAAACAATTCAGTCCGCGCCAAAGGCCGGTGGACTGAATTGTTTTGATTGGATCTCATAAACCATGATAGCTAAAAATTATAAATTGTCATTTGTTTGTATGTATTATGATGGTATTGTGGCTGAAGGCCACATTTTATTCTTCAAAATATTCGAATAATAGATACAAATTCACAAATAGGTTAAGGGTGTTTTGCAATGTAAATATTATCAAAATACACATTTGAGTCTATGAATATGATCTTTAATTGCCACGCTGATCCATAGTATATAAGTAATAAGGTCGTCTATAATGATGTCAACAATACAATCCTGAAAGTAGTACATTGTGCAACACTAATATTCTTGGCCTGAATGGTAACAAAACTAAATGTAGACTAAACAAAGTCAGCAATTATTTCCTGGGTAACTGTATACGTTTTTACAATAGGCCTCCACATGACATAAAAAGTATGCACTTAATTAAGTTCAAAAGTGTATAAAAAGTACCAAAATTAAACTGCATGGGTTACTATACAATTGACGATTATTTGCTGGACAAGGAAGCCTGGAAATGATCTGCTCGCTCTACTGCATTATCAAACAACATTAATTGTGATTTTTTTTTATATTCGGCTCGCCAAATTGACGTCGCCACCAGCCTGATGGTAAGCCGTAGCGCATCTAGCGATTGGAGGCCACTTTTGACAGTGGTCCTCAAGTTGACGGCCCTGTGATGTGCCTCTTTACGCTCATTTTAAAGAACCCGGGTTGTAGATGAGGGAAACACGTGTGCGGGCAGGTTTTCTTCACTGTGTATGAGTGGCAACTCTCTCAGCCAAGGACGCTATGGTTCTTCGCTGCGCTAACGGTTCGAGGCCTCCCGTCACCTCAGGTCAACCAATTATTAGGATAGCACGTCTCTGCATAGCGTCAAGCGCGTCTAGTAAGTACCTTGTGGAGTCATCCCAAAGGTGAGAACAGTACTCGACGCAGGTACCGTTTCACCTTATTTAGGACTCCAAGTTTCCGCGAGGCAAGCCCAATACAACTTTCTATGTAGTTTTTGTGATTGAGCTCACGCCGGACGTCTATACCGAGGATCTCCAGGTTGTCCTTTAGTGGAACCGTAATGCTCTGAAGAGAGGGTAGGGAAAGGAATGGGGACTTCTTAGCTGTAAACGCACACGCCTGTTTTTCTGGCATTGAACTCGACCACGTTGTCTGAATCCTATTTCGCAATGCGACCCAGGTCCCGGTCGAGATCCGCCACGAGTTGTCATCTCTTCTCCTCCACGTCGCAAAGCCCCTCCGCTGGACGGCCAGAATAGCTCCCATGCAGAGTACTATCATCCGAATAACAATGAATGCACCCAAGGGACATCATGTCATTGATATGCAGAAGAAAGAGAGTTGGGGATAACGTTTCGCAAGTACAAGTCACACACGTCACACGTGTGCCAAATACCTAAATGTTTTTTTTTAGTAAAATGAAACTAAGTAATAATTTCTGAATAGCTATGTTATTGTTTTTTTAGTTTGAGTTTGCCCACGGGAACAAAATATCTGTGGTCTATAAATATTTGTTCACAAACAAAAAATACGTTTGTTGAATGAGAGCCTGCCTTAAAATTTATTATTTTTCTGTAATTTGGATTTTTTGTTAAAACAGAAATGCATAATCTGAGAAATTTTAACTCCTGTTGACGGACAGCCGTGTCTCAGCGATGGGGTCCTGTTTTTTACCCTTTGGGTACGGAACCCTAAAGACTAGGTGAAATGTGTATGTGCCTCTGCCGATCCTTTCAGCGTTAAGGCGTGTCTATATATATGTATGGTACATACATATGTATGTATGTACCTATAAAAGTACCTATTAATACCTGATGCCTAGCACTAGTACTGCACTTTGGGATCAGATGGCGCTTTGTAAAGGAATAACAAATGTCCGTGTCATATTAATACGGTCCATTGTATTTAAACTTATCTAAACGTACTTCATAATATAAAAAGTAGTCATGATCTTTTCGAGCCATTCGTCTCAATAAAAATACTAATATTTTTTTTAATTTTTAAGTTGCCTAATGTTGCGTTGCGACCAAACAGAGCGACTGTCGCTGAGAGAATTGTCTATGTGTGAGTGCCGCACGCACACAGCTGAACCGCCGCTGCGCCGATTCAAAACACCAAAACACCGAAAGTGCCGCTGCCTTGTGCGCTCGGACGGGCCTTAAAACAATGCAATACGAATGAGTTTGTAACATTGGAACCCCGATTGCTGAGTGATTTGTAAACTATCGTTGCGTTACATGTATTTTTTTGCTGCCGTCAGTCCAGAAATGATATTATTTTGTGCCATTAATATTTTTATTTACGACTGTTTGGAATGCACGCTAAGTTAAAATTAGCGGTTTCCAGTAACATGGAATCGTTAAACTAAGATGACGTGGTTTGAAATATTTTGACAGTTCCTGTCCATCTATTACGTTGTGGGAAAAAATAGAGCTGGTATCCCACTATCCCTTGAAATTGATGATTAATTTTTGCCCTACCTAGTAGGTATATGTTGGTATTCAGCATACCTCTACACACATTCGAAGAAAATTACGCGATTATGTTATTTTTCTCGTGTGGAAAATTCGTCATGGATGCTATGCCGGACTCTTACCGACTGAAAATCAACACGATCCCTACCTACTGCCTGCGATTGGAAGCCCCGGTTAAGCACTTGGAAGGATATCCTCAGGAATAAGATATGTTATATTTAATAGAAAGAAATTTTATTTATTTGTACTTTTTACTGTTCCATTGTATACAATACGAAATGCAGATGGTTTCGAGCGCGATAAGTAGATCTCAGTACAACTTTTCTTCTCCTCCTTTCCTTCATAAGTTTACTGAAAGTATCATTGCATCGCTCGTCACAGACAAGTCCGATAAGTGTGCTCGTACACGGCAAGGTGTCATAATGCTTACTTCCGCGAACGCTTGGATTGTGCAATGCCTTCCTTACCTTCCTTGGTTTTCCTGAACATGTACAGTATAAGTTTCTTCAAAAGACTGTGTTCCACCTCTGGTTTTGCGGCCTTAAGTAGTCTACGGTGAACACCTTCGATCAGTTGGGCCGAGCTACTAAGTTGACAAACAAGCGGTTATTAACTTAATAGTATAAAAATCGATTAAAAGAAGCATAATAAAGATCAATTCACTTCCAATTTCGTTATTTGATATGATAATAGATACTCGAGCTCAAAGAAATTTGTTATACTGGTTGAATTTATAGTGGTTCTGGACCCGAGAGGGGGTTACTCGGAATCAATAATGGAACCATTTCGGAGTGTCAAAACAGCTGTGCAGGTTATAATAAAAAAATGACTTCTATGTAATCTTTATCACTCGTTCGAGTTGAAACATTAGTAGCGCTTCGATTATTCATTGAACTTTTCAATGAATGAAACTCCGAAACCCATAGGTACCTACTACGCCGCGGCGCGTGTCTCCATGTGATCAGTTCATTGGCCGAATGCATCGTTTCGATAATAATAGGTACTTAGATAATAATAAAGGACTCCAATTTCTCCTTCATACTTTACGCAGGCTTAGGACCGTCGGAAATACTTTAATATTGTTCTATTTTACGGTGAATTAATAAGGTTTATGTAATAATAATGAAAATAAACACGAACAAATAGGGAGTATTTCCGGCGTATTTAAAAAATTGGAGCTATTTACAAAATAATCAACTTAAATACCTAGACCTACCTATTCACAGTTTATTTACACTTCCCTGTACCTTAACAACTGCTCAAAATGGAGTCCAGAACGTTCGATACACAAACGGGCACGTTTTAGGCTATTGTCTTTTAGTTTATTCAATGTGTCTCTGTCACTTTTCACTATTTCAAAGGCGTCCACTATCGCACTGCGTAATTCATCACGAGATTCGTACTCTCGAGTGTAAACTAATCGTTTTATTTCCGACCACAAATAAAAGTCGATCGCGACGACAATACTGCGTGCGAGTTATAGTCGAACTGCGCGCCGCGGTCGCCGGTCGGCGGCGCGGTCGGCCGAGCGTATTTACCTACCTACAAGACGTAACTAGTCGAGTACCTACCGACGTTACTTGGCAACGAGTCCACGTGGACCGATGCGTTCATGCGTTTTGATTGGTCGAATTTTCCCGGCGCGGTGACTCTTGTTACTGATTGGAACGTTAGACATTGAATGAAAAATTGTAGTAGAAAATCGTAGTAAACGTATTTCGTGAAATTTGAAGGAATAACCAGGTGTTCTAGTTTTGATTTTGGCAAACGATGTAGATTTTGACATTTTCGTAATTTTTTATTGTTGATTTTCAAATTGAAATCAATCGATAACAGAACCGATCGGCACGATCGGTTCTGTTATCGAAACTGGGCCTAAACCTTTCCGTTCCAAAACGACTATAAATTCAACCAGTATATAGACATTATCTCGACATCATTTCATAAAGTAATAACATGAGAATAGATCCAATTTCACGAGTTTCAGTCATCAATAACAAACATCTTCTAATCCAAGGGCATAGAGTTACAATAGGACCGGCTCGGAGACCATCTGCTCACGCAGCTGACGAACTACAAACGGATTATCTCATTGGAAATTTATGAGACGTTGGTGCTACGGCAAGCGAATAGCGTCTTAGTTTTTAGGTCCAAAGTTGTTAAACTTGATGTTAGATTTTACTAGAGAATAGTCTCTGGAGTCTTTTAGATTTCAGTCCAAGTTGTCTGTTTGGACTTAAAGCTCTCCTCTCATACAACGAACGTGATTTTTTGCCGTTTTTTTGGTACGGAACCCTCTGTGTGCAAGTCCGACTCGCGCTTGACTGGTTTTCCTATCCCAGCAACAAGTTTTTATAGTAAACGGAAAAGGGCAAACTTCACTTCTAAATCCAAATAACTGTAAGTTGTTTTATTACAACTACCTACCTAACCTATTCTTTAAAGCTCAATTATACTGAGATAAACATTATAAGGTTATATATATACTTCGCTGTTAATTTGATAGATCTCGAGCTTACCCTCGACACGACCTTCTTTCGAATCTCGAGTGTAGAATTATGCAGAAATAAGGCGAAGGATTGTTTAAAAATAACGAGCCTGAGTTCCGTTTATTTTGTCAGATAAAGAATGAATTTTCTTTATACATTTTTTTAGCAAGTCAAGTTATATCTAAATAATCATCATGTTTTTGTACATTAACCATCGATGAATTAAATATGTGCAAAAAATATTTAAAGTTAGAATAGGTATCTGTGAAAAGGTAAAAGCCAAAGACATTTAAAAAAGGGAGGCCCCTGAATTCTCCATTTTTCTGTTTTCAGTATTTGTTGTTATAGAAATAACAGAAATACATCATCTGTGAAAATGTTCAACTCTCTAGCTATCACGGCTCTTGAGATACAACCTCGTGATGGACAGACAGACAGACGGACCGCATGAATAGGATCCCGTTTTTTTACTCTTTGGGTACTGAACCCTAAAAATATCTTCGAAATAGTGCCATTACCTAAAATCTATATCTATACTAATATTATAAAGAGGAAAGATTTGATTGTTTGTTTGTTTGTATGTTTGTTTGTTTGTTTGCAACGAATAGGCTCCGAAACTACTGGACCGATTTGAAAAATTCTTTCGCTGTTGAGAAGCTACACTCTTTGCGATGAACATAGGCTATATTTTATTACCGTATTCCCACAGGAACGGGAACTACGCGGGTGAAACCGCGTGACGTCCACTAGTGTATTAATAAGCCTATGGCAGTCTATTGCTCGATATAGGACTCTCCCAACTTACCCCACAAATGTATTAGTATTATTAGACAAGAGTAATTTAAATATAACCGATTTATCAGTAAATTACACACTTGTGTCCCAGGAGTGGCCCATTTATACCTGATATAAACCCGGAGTGAAATAGTCATTTAGGAAGTTATGAAATATCTACAGACGCACAGCTTGTGGTAATTTAACTTTATGAGTTATGACTGGCGTTATTCTCTTAATTTAATTCGTTCAAACAAAACCTAATAATAATTTGACGCCAAAATGTGTCACTCTTTTATATAAGGAGACACGTTTAAAAAGTTTATGAGTAACAATATAATTTTCGGTAAAACATTAATTTAGGTGCTGATAGACTTGAGCATTGCCTTTTAATTGAAATTAGAATTGCCATTTTTAGGGTTCCGTACTCAAAGGTTAGATATGGGACCCTCTGTATGTCACCAGCATGTATCTCACTCAAAGGGAGAGTCCGTGATGATGGACAAAGTCTGTGTCGGGAGCCCGGGGGTTATCTTCCGAGGGCTTACCCGGGACTCCTGGCAAAAGACAGATGGCAAGGCACCGTGTGGTTTTAGTCGGTAGAAGTCCGGCATGGCATTCATGAGGATTACCACAAGACAAAAAAGCCTTATCTCAAGAGCCGTTGTGGCAAGAGGGTTGAAATTTTCAGAGATAAGTTGTGTTGCCTCTATCACAACAAATGCTTAAAATTGATAAAATAATATTTAATAGTGCCCCCATACAACAAACTTAATTATTTTACCGTTGTTTGGTGCGGTACCTTCTAACTTGTACGGTGGTTATTCTTTCTCTTCACACAGTTGAGACAAATGTTTCACATTAAAACGTTTATTAAGTGGTTCTGCCCCTTTTCTTGCCTGTTAAAATAGTAGTTTTCGATACAAGTGTGGGATTTCTGTTATTACAACGAGTTCCGAGAGGTGTTGACCCGAGCCGAAGGCGAGGGTTGACAGTCGGAACGAGTTTAAATAACAGTGCCACACGTTGTATTGAACAACTATTTTTAATACAGTTGCGAAAAAATTAAGCAATTTAATAAAATAATAAAAACACAATAAACCTGAATATCCAAAATGGCGCCAACCGTAAAACAATATATACCTTCCTAAGCAGAAACTATGGCAGTCTTAGACCACATATCACGGGAATAGCCTTTTGTGAACCACCGCATACAAAAATATTCTGCTAGTCATAGCGGGTGAAGAGCGAAACACAAACACATTTATTTCATTATATATATTAAAAATGTGTTAATCGATAAACGCGTAATGGCTGTTGTATGTTAATTTTTATTGTACAGTCAACTACAATGAAATGTAATAGTTTAATCATATAAAATCATTTACAGATGTACAGTGCTTTTTATAAAGCCAATAGACCAAATGGTCTATTGGCTTGGCAGAAAGGAATGCTTAAGTAAGGCGCATCCTGTGGTTAGATGATCTAAGATGGCAGTGCACTTCATACAGCCAATTTTTTTTATATTTATAAATTTAATTTGGCCGATACATACTTATATTAATTTATGCTTAAATTTTAATTAAAATTACTTTTAATCTGATATTGAAACAAGTTAGTATCTTTTTTTAAAATATATGCATGAATCACAGACATTATTTTAACAGTTGGGAAAGAAAAGGCACGAGTGCGGGAATGGTAAAGAAAAAAGCACGAGTGTGTAATAGCCCACATCCCGAACGCTAAACGTCCCTGTAATACGCCACTTTTGAGCAACTGTATTAAAAAGTCTATTATCCAAATTACTGTGTTAAATTATTTGGCATGAATTGCGTTTAAAAGGCTGCTATTACATAAGTACTTAAAATTCATGGTTACTAATATTAGTATTAGAGCTAACGGAATATTTACCGTTTGGTACTGAGTTCGGCAGTTTCGGCATTGTTACAAGCGCCATGAACAAACAAACGATTCTGAAAGAGGGTACATCGATATTAGATTTAAAATTTTATTCGTCAGTATACCTCAGTTTCTTCGTAATCATGTCGCTTACAACTGCCCAAATGTCTAAATCTCTCGATACGTACATACTCACATTTTATAGACATGCCATTATTCTGTAGGCACAGCAAACGCCCACTTTTCACCTGTATACTTAGTAGCGCTGAGCCTATTGCTGAACTCTCGATAACAAGCTCTCGCAAACAATAAATACCGTTAACTTCAATAATACAATAGTACCTATTCGACTATACCATGCCTATCATCTCTATGCCCTCTCTTCTAAGCGGTACAAAGAAAAGTTAATCTTAGCCTAAGTAAGGGTCGCTACAAATATCTGAATCTATACATGCGTGGGATCCCCTTTGATCAATCGAGCAGCAACAACGATTATTATTTATTCTGTTTCTGATATTAGAGGAAACGACTTTGACCTCCCACGGACTCCAAACTTTTTGTTCTCAAATAATAGAAAGTTTCTATTCTCAATATTTTCAGTAAATGTCACAAAGAAATGTAAAGAATTATTTTTGCTAAGTATCTACTACTTTGAAACGTTTTAAGAAAGGCCAAAGGAAAGATTTTATTATAAAAATCGGGGTTTGAAAATTAATTGCATACTTAATGAATGTTTGTTTAGATAAGTTTCAATTTGAAAGGAACCGGCAAAGTGCGAGCCAGACTCGGGCAGAGAGAGTTTTTCGTAACAAAAAACGGCTAAAAATCAGGTTTGTTGTATGGGAACTTCCCTTAAAAGCCTACCAGACGCCAAATTGTTAAAAGAAGATAAAAGATATACATTTTAGCGTGCAAGAAAGAGAGAGATGCGATCGGTTTTTGTGCGCTTTTAACGAAATAAATTATTTATAAAAAAACTATAACCAATATGAAAAAAATGCTCTCGAGGCAAATGAAGATTTTACAATCGTCTTTCTTATAAATATTTCATATTATAAAAACAACTTATAACATACGAGATGTAGCTTAAAATTTCAATCAAAATCGAGGTATTTTCAACACAAAAATCTATCGAGGATTTTATCAGTAATCGTGTTTCGAGCCTAGAGCGTTTTTAGTTCATGAACTGAAGTTGTCTGTGTTCAAATTTTAATTCAGCAGACCTCACGAGTCCTGAGATCTAGATCAAAGTAATAGTCTATTCGGCGTCATATGGACTCTTAATCCCCCCTTTTTGCTGATTTTAGTAGTTTTTATCATAGCGACAACAGAAATACATCATCTGTCTATCTATCTATCACGGTTTCTGAGATACAGCCTCGTGACGGATTGACAGACAGTCAGTCAAACAGTCTCATCAATAGGGTCCCATTTTTATCCTTTGGGTACGGAACCCTAATAAAACTTAAATAAAAGAAGGTGTAAGTATTTAATATGGTATATTTATAAATCTTATATCATTGTACAGTTGTGACAAAGATGAATAAAATTTATATGATATTTTTCGGATTCTTTATTAGAACGTTACATGTGCTTGTAGGAATTTATATTACTCGCCCTCTCCAACATTGTAATACCTACAAGACCTGCCTCATCCAATCATTATGGTGTTTCATTGTATTAAACGTTATTTTACTGTACAAAAGTTCTCCCAGTAATTAATTTCTCGCACTTTATTTTTACTTTCTGTGAACGACATCTTATACAATGCCTTTGTTTCCTCGAGTAATTATTTCGTAGAAAATAAGAGATTTACGGATAATATTTGTCAAGCTCAAGCGTAAATATAGACTGAATAAAGAATAGACTAAAGCCAAATAAAGCACTGTTGTCTCAGTTAAAGTAGAGGTTCAGTAAAAACACGTGAAGGGACATAGATATAATCTTTGAGGAAGGGAGAGAATAGAAATACACTACCTTAATTCAGTCCAAGGTTTTTATTATAAGAGTTTCCAATAAAGTACAGTAGTAATGAGCATTATAAAAATACTAACATAAAAAGACTAGGTCTCAAGCTAAAATGCTGTAGGAATAGTAATTCATTTTGTTTACCTACTTCTTTTATAATCTCAAACGAGTTTACCCTTGAAGCTTGTGAGGAATCAGGTAATCTCATAAATTACCTACCTCAAACAAAAAGTTCATTACGTAAATCAGAATTTCATACATGCCATCAAATTCATTGCTTCCAAAAGCAATTATTCAAACTCAAATCGTGAATTACTGTAATTCGAAATTTGAGTTTGAACTTTTATTTACTCATCACACGAACATTATTGCGTTAGTTAATTTGTACACAACCCTCCCCCTCTACGGAACCCGCGCTACATAACCGGTCTTGTGTGTAATTACTCTTAATTATAACGAAATCTTGTATCTTCTTCCCCTAATTTTCACACGTAGATATGTAATAAAGGTATATACATTCTACCTTGAGATTGAGTGTATTCGTACGTTCCTGAATAAATTCTACTTTTTGTAGATATTATGTAGAGACCTATAATTAAGCGACTGGGGCGCCGCCGACGTGTCTTCGCACAAGACTATCGCCCTCCATGACTGGGGGCCTGCAGACGGTGAGGGGGCTGCTCACCGTCTTTACAAATGCAGACCCTAGACAGCAGCGTGACGTGAGGGATTCACGCACGCCCCCCATAAGAAGCAGGATGATACCCGAAAACCCCCCAAAGACGCGGGATCGCACCCGAATCACCCTCTAGGCGAGGCCGCAGTGGTAGCCGCAGGTCTGTTGGGGAGTCCTGGGCCATCCTTCCGAGAGCTTACCCGGGGCTTACCCGGGGCTCCCAAAGGCTGTTGGGAGTTAGGTGAGGCTTTTTAGTCGTAAGGAGTCCGGAATAGCATCCATGAGGATTTAAAACTCTTTGCTCTTTTGCACATAAAACTGTAATTACTACCCGTTCGCTCTAACTTTGCCGCTGGCGTAGAGGCGTATACCCGAATTGTTAATTAGACGAAGTTAATTGACAGTAGCAAATGTCACTTCGTCATAGAAAATAAGCAACATTGTATGAAGAAGTGACATTAGTTGCTGTCAATTTACTTCGTCTAATTAAAAATTCGACTTTACTATGGAGCCGAGCGGCAAAGTTAGAGCGAACGAGCAGTATGTCAAGTTTTACGTTCATCCGCTCGCGTAATTTTGCTAATACGGTGGTACAAAATATTTCACATCACGCAGTATTAATATGCCACATATATTGAAAACAATGGAATTATGTTGAAGCGATATTAAATTTCGACTGTTAGTAATACATAAGTAGATAACAAGATACTGGTATTATGGTAATGCTGACCTTTATAGGCGTAAAGCCGTGTTATTAATATTAATTCTGTATTGTATTGTTTGTAGTAAGTCGGTTAAATGCATTTTGTAAGTGCAATGTATAGAAGGAAAATACTGTACTGAAGCTTTGCAATAAACATTTATTTATTTAAAAAATATTTTATTCATTACGTCCAAAGGAAATATGACGCCTCGGAAAGGTTGTAAGCCTCAAAGTAACACATTTAATGTGGGAGGCTGTCGTTTAAATATTCACATAACTAGTGGTTTTGAGTGAGTTCTAAGTACAATTTTAATAATTTACTTAGATAAGTAAGCTTAAATTCGTTCAAAGGAAATCCCATAGGGTTAAAACGGGACCCAATTCTAAGCTCCTCCGACATCGCTGTCCGTTTCTGTTTTAGATTTATCATTCTCTTAGTTTAGAAGTTAGAGGGGGGGGGGGGGGATTACACAAACACATTTTTCCACTTTGGAAGTGTCTCTTGCGCAAACTATTCACTTTAGAAAAAAATTATGTTAAGAACATCAAAAGCATTTTTGAAGACCTATCTATAGATACCCCACATGTATGGGTTTGATGAAAAACAAAAATTTGAGTTTCAGTTCTGAGTATGGGGACCCCCAAAATTTATTGCTTTTTTTCTAGTTTTATATAAGAATCACAATCAGTGGCGGCTGTACCTTGAGTGCGCTCGTGCGGTGAACCACCAGTTCAAAAGATATAAAAATTACAAAATTTTACGACATCTTTATTATTTAATTACCTACCATTAGGTATGTAAGCAACACCTATTCTTACAAAAACTTAAAACAAATAACATATCTTATTGAAACGAAACAATTTAAGCTCTTTGCTACACTTCTAAAGCCTAAGTTCCCTGTAAAAAACGTCGAAGTGCGTTTTCCCGAGCGCACGAAAACGGCCCGTACAACTTGTACTATATCCGAGCTAAAACGTCTGGCGCGTGAGACAAAGCATCGTTCATAGAAAATGTACCGAGCGATGACTCTGATTTCGTGCGCCGCACGCGCTCGAGAAAACCGAACTTTACCCGAGATCACCCGATGTTTTGTTTGACGAAATTCAAATTCTCCCGGTATTGTTTCGCTGTATGTAATTATGTATGTATCTGTGTCGCGTTAAATATTTATTGTTTGATTTTTAATTTGTTAGTTTTTCATTTATTTTGATCTTAGTTCTATTCTATATTTCTTTTCTGTAATAAACAAATATATATTTATTTATTAAAGAAAAGAAAATATTGCTTGTAGAGTGTCTGGAGTGTGTTTACAAAACTTTTCAAAATAAACATACTGCATACATATGCATGCCTCTATCCCCGAAGGGGTAGGCAGAGGCATAGTATACGCCCACGTTTCTCCTTATAGTTTTATCTCAGAATAAAATAATAACGTTTTATATCCCACGTAATAGGTAGGTGGTGAGCCTAATGCCGGGTTTCAAAATAAAGTTGATATAAAATTGGCGGGACCACCAAGGCTCTTATTAAATTTAAAACTAGAGAGCCAGTAAAGTGCACCACCAGTTTGAGGACCCACCAGCCGCCACTGATCACAATGCGGTTCACAGAATACATCTAGTTACCAAGTTTCAATAGCATAGGCCTTATAGTTTTGGAGAAAAGTGGCTGTGACACACGGACGGACAGACAGACATGACGAATCTATAAGGGTTCCGTTTTTGCCATTTGGCTACGAAACCCTAAAAATACTAAAAACATAACAAAAATGTGAAAAGGGTGCTCCCATACATCAAACGTTTAGGCCGTTTTTTTGTACGGAACCCTACGTGCGCGAATCCTACTCTCACTTGGCCGATATTTTTCTAATTTACTTTACCTGTTAGTCAAGAAAAAATACCTGTTAATAAAAAAAATGGAAGCGCTTGTGGCCCCGCAGACTCAGTGTTCTGTAAACGATCACTGTAGTAATTAACATTTACTATGGCCGGATATGGATGGGTGACCATCATATGACCACTTTGTGATATTTATTTGCGAGCGTTTTAGTGCTTCGGAAACGTGCCGTTGCGTTGGTCCCGGTTGCCAGTAAAATGGCAGTCGCTTAGCCAAATTGAATGAGCGACTTGAAAAATTTCAACAGCGGGCAGTCACAACCTGCACCTATCTATATCAACGGCAATACGGCTCACCTATTACGCGGGACAAAAAATAGGTGAAATGTGGTCATATAACATGGCCACAGCTTACCCCTTCGGGGATGAAAAGCGTGATCATATGTTGATCAAAAGGTGGCATCATATTCAGGAGAGTTTATTATGAACCTTATGGGTCCGTTCACACAGACCGGCTCAGAGAGCAGAGCAGATTCTTAACACGTTGAAAACAGAGCTTTTATTATTTGAAGTAAGGTTTATTCTTGCATGTGCACTGCTTTTGTCAGTAAGAATGCTTGAACGCGCTTGGTGTGAAATAATAAGAGGAGCTGACCGGCTCCGATCGCGTACTTTTCTCGTTCGCGCAGCCGTTCGGCTCCGATTTTATGCTCACGCAGCCGATCGGCACCAATTGCATGCTCTTTCTAGCTCGCGCAGCCGATCGGCTCCGATTGCGTGCTGTTTCCCGCTCGCGCAGCTGATTGGCTCCGATTGCGTGCTCTTTCCCGCTCGCGCAATCGATCGGCTCCGATTGCGTGCGCGCTGCCCCACGCCGACCGCCATTTTGATAGCACAATTTAAACAGAACAGTTGTGTGCACTTATACGAAAACATGACTGATGAAAAATTAATATATTTCTTCATCGGAGCTATCTAAAACCATGTTCCGAAAAGCACCCGTTAACACCGAAAACAAAACTTGGAATACTGGTACTGCCTTTGTAGTGAATCGATGCACTCGATGAATCCGACCGGCTGCGAGCGCATCCGACCGGCTCCGAGCGCATCCGCTTTCAGCCGGTCTGTGTGAAATAGTTGGCGGCTCCGCTCCGACCAACTCCGAGCGTATACGATCCGGTCTGTGTGAAAAGAAAAGTGCGCGCCGATGCTCTCCGAGCCGGTCTGTGTGAACGGACCCTTATACATCCCAACACACCTGTTCCCTCAAACGTAAGCTTATTACATTAGCATTTTAAATTTCGATAGCAACCTCCATCAATGGAGGCCTCCCTATCAATTCTAATCTCTTTTAATTTTCAATTGAAGGTAATGCTAGGACTTTTTAACGGACTACGCAAAAAGAGGGTAATGATTTTACGCGATAACGACTTCTACGTGGACGAAGCCGCGGGGACCAGCAGGTTTCCTATATTCCTTCCGCGTTTCATGTATTTCTACTGAACAAAAGCTAGCAACAAAAATCTCCCCAGCAGGTACATCCAAACAATTCAATTATATATAATAATCCTCGATATAATAATCCGAGTACCCGATGTAAATATAATTATTACGGTTGAAAATCACCAATTACCTGCCTCAGCGTGTTATCTCTCCATTAATGGCGACAAGGATTACCTTCAATTGCAAATTGAAAGATATAAGAATTGATAGGAAGGCCCCTATTGTTGGAGGTTGCTATCAAAATTTAAAATGCTAATGTAATAAGCAGAGGGAACGGGTGTGTTGGGATGTATAAAGGTTCATAATAAACTCTCCTACAGGCTACATTATTTTCCTACATTATTCGCAATTCAGACTTTATAACATCCTGAGGTACTCATTTAGAAAGAAATATAAGAGTTATTTGTTGGAAAGGCAGAGAAACATTCAAACTCACCATGTATTTTGCACATGACAATGATATACGAGAGTGTCACAGCAGTGGCTTTTATGTGTTTTATATTTCTTTTTTGTCTCCTTTATGTATTGCATTCTTCATGTTGGCACAACCGCAGCAATGCACCGGTATTTATCGGAAAATTGTCACAATATACTGTTTGTTGTTGACGTCGGAACCTGTGGAAAAGGTTTGTTATGATAGCATTGTCGATAATAATGATATGTGGAAGCTCTAGATATGTTACAAACACTGCGTAATGCTGGACAAGGGTGGGGTAATTTCTTCACCTTCGTCTTGCATGCTACCATGAATGGTTAGCTAAATTCTTTTTTATTTATGGTAGTTCGCTGTTTTTTAGTGGCTGTAGTGTTCATGGATGGCGTGTCTGATTGTAATGTAATTATTGTATTGCAATCGGACGCGCCATTCATGGACGTCGTGGCTGTTCAGGGGCGGCGAGGCTATTGTAGGTATGTCATTGGTTGATATGATAATTATTAGGTTCTGATGTATTTAGGTTATGTAATAGTGATAAGTTGTGTATTACTTTGGTGTTTGAGAAAATCAATATAAAATTGCTCATGTACAGGCAAATAATATACATGTTTAAGTAATATAAAAAATTTTATGTGATGGAGATATATTTTTAGGGATAAATTGAATAGGTATGTACTTACATTGTTATTGAAGCAATGGCGCAGCATGATACCGAGTGTACACAAACTGTGGTGCTTATTGTTCTCTAAGGCGGATATTAAGTAGGTGCCTTTACGCAGCCAGTAAATATATGTTAAAATGAGTTATGTTGGGTCGAGATTGAAAGTTATTGATGTTATTATCTATTTTTTCACTTTTGCTTTCGTTTGTATCATTATTGTCATTTGCTTTTACTTGCCAGAGTACATTTTCACTTTCACTGAGTTTTGAGTAGGTAGACACTAGACACTTGGCAGTTGACAGTAGTGACAGTGAACACAAACTGTTTTTAGAAAAAAAAAAGTATTAGTTTTAAAATATTACCCGATGGCTTGGTTGCTAGACATCACAGCAGCAGTGGCACCTTCAAATGATTATGCAGCCAGTTTCTTGCAAGTCTTTTACTTTTATTTTTATTTTTTTGTTTTCTCTGTGTGGCTATTTTGTGATTGTTGTTGTTTTTTTAAAATGTTTAATTGTTTTTACTTTGTTTTGAGTCGTGCTGTTTAGTACGCGTGCGTGACGTCCCATATAGGCGTCAGCTGAAAACCAGCGCTGCCTAACATTAAACTGTTAGTGCAGCAATAGCTGAGTTGACGACCTTTTCGGGCACGCACATTGTACCCATACTAGTTTTGTTTTTCTTTATGTTGTTTGTTTTACATATTGTGCGTGCCGAATAAAGCATTTATTTATTTATTTTATTTATTTAGGTATCCTTCCGAGGGCTAACTCGGGACTCCCAACATTTAGTACAACATTAGGTAGGATACGTTTGGTTTTTAATCGGTAGAAGTCCGGCATAGCACCCCTATAGGATTATCCTCACTTTAAATAAAATATTGAAATTCGTCTATAATTAACGAAAATATTGGTGAACATACATAAAAAAATACAAACAGTCGAATTGAGAACCTCCTCCTTTTTTGAAGAAGGTTACAAAAGAGATTATAATATCACGCTGCTATACCGCAATAAGAGTGGTCAGTTATGAAAAATGTTGAAAAAGGAGAAATACTAATTTTAGGTAAATACGAGCTGTGAGGTTTATAATAAATCACAGACGAAGGCTTGGGGTACAGCTAGTTTATATAATAGCATTGCGTTAGAAGGCGTTGTGTATCACATATCTTAGAGAATCGAAAGAAACTATTCTGATCAATGCAGCCATTAAGCTCAGTTTTCACGTAAGAAAGCCACGTGCTAGATATATATCGTATTACTCAATGTTCCACGTGGATCCGATTGAATTGTTCTTATTTTATTCTGTAAGCGTACTACGGTTCCAATCGCGGGGTGTATTGAGGAACTTTGCCATTTGGCAGAATGGATTTTAGTTTCCTGTTTTAGATATTCCTTATGGAGATCCGTAGTCCCTTTTAAAACCACAATTGAGGGTTCCTTATTAATTTTCCCTTGCCCTTCTTTCATGTGAATAATATTTTAGGTCTCTAAGTACTTTTTTTTATTTCGAAATACCATCTTAGTCTTACTTAAGTACAAACTATGAGTTTTTTTTACGTGTGGAGATCCTACATGGATGCTATGCCGGACTCCTATCGAGTAAAACCACACGATACGTCACAACTGTCTACGGCCGTGAGTACCGGGTAAGCCCTCGGAAGGATGTCCCAGGGGAGCTTTGTGGGGTAACCAAATATTACGAGTAGGTACTTGTAGCCACGGCCAAACTCTAGTCTACATAATATAAGTTGATAACTTAGTATCTGTATTCTTAAGTACTTCAACTTGATTTGTACTAGACTCTTCGTACATATATTAAAAACCCAGTGGCAATATTTTGTAGATACTTTTAAAATGCATACCCCACGTTGGGCGCCATTACCGATATTTTTAAGGATAGGCACTCGTAACCAAAACTATTAATATTCCAGAGAATTTCTTCATCTAAAATGATTGCATGGTGTGGAGTTGGTAAACTTGTGCTCATTAACACTCACATCTTAATTACAAGTCACGTTTATTATAAATTTAATATAGGTACTATGTAAGAACAAAGATGATATTATAATAGTACTACATAGTAGGAGTATAACAAACCTTGAACTACGTAATACTACGACGATGTGGTATCTAACGTCAGTAGATATAATAAAGCTCCACGTATGTCAGATTTAACAGATATATCTCTCTCCGTAGGTATTAAAGTTCTCATTAGTGAGGCGAGTAACTTGACAAGTGCACTTGCGAACTGCCTACTTCGCTTAACTGTCTGTGGTTGAAACTAGTTCAATGTGTGCAAATGCTTACAATTCCTAATGGCAATATATATGTCTAATGAGTTGAGTAGCTTAAAAGAAACTTGTAAAAAAGATAATAAAAGCATCCTCAGTGGCGCAGTCGCAGTTTATGTAATTGCTTTTACTGAGATCTCGAGTTTGACTCACGTGACGAACTAAACCTTGCACTTCGTAAGGCCACTTATAACAACATATTCTATAGTACATAATAAAACGCCGATATAATGCCGTGATACCAGAATAAACTCTACGTATGTCAGATGTAAGACAAGCAGATATCTCTTTGCAGCTAGTAATATAGCTCTTATTATTGAGGCGAGTAACTTCACAAGTGCAATTCCTAATGTCATTATGCTTTAAATGAGCTCTGTAGATTACATCCTTGTTCGTTTCATAGTCACAATCGCACTAAATGTTCACTTTAGAAAAAAAATATGCTAGAAAACTCAATAGCATGTTTGAAGACCTATCTACCAAACACGTTTGTATTTAAAGAGAAAAAAAGTTTTCAGTTTCAGTTCTGAGTATGGAGACACCCAAAATTTACTGCTTTTTTTCTAGTTTTACGTGGAAATCTTAACGCGATTCACAGAATACATCTACTTACCAAGTTTCTACAATGCTGTGCAAACCCGAACTATAAGGCCTATGCATTCCTTGTAGTTTCAGAGAAAAGTGGCTTTGACATACGGACTGACAGACAGACAGGCATGACGAATCTATAAGGGTTCCGTTTTTGCCATTCGGCCCCGGAACCCTAAAAAGGAAACAAAATAAACCTTAATCATATGGATTAAGAACTGACATTAATGGTTGTCAGAATTTACAGTTACGGTCTGATTCTTAATTCAGAGCTGTGAGGAAAAATGTAGTTAAAAATAATTGGTAAGCAAGTACCTACCTAGTTTTTCAAAATGGGTCAAAAAATGTTTTTATAAAGACGGCAGCGTACCTCTGATGTTGCGAACGTCTTTTCTTTACTTTCCATCAGCTATGCTCGTCTGCTACCACAGTGGTATAAACAAGAGAAAGTTCATTCGCTCAAAATCAAAACGTCGAAATAGACAACACGTTGATTACAAGATAACATACTATATCATAATATGAAGATATTAAGTAATTTACATAGATTGCCATGGTTTCACACAGAACTGTAATCCACTGAGGAACCTCGTGAGACTAATTAGTCGTTAATTAACACCTGTCGTAGTAGGCGTACGTCTCCGGGGCACAACCTGTAATAAGAGCCCTCTATTTATTGAAATTTGAGATAATATGGAGGTTTAAATTAGCTATATATTGGCTTTTTAGGGTACCGTACCCACAGGGCAAAAATCCGGCCAAGTGCGAGTTGGACTCGCGCAAGGAGGGTACCATACCAAAAACGACAAAAATTCGCATTTCTTGTAGGGAGCCTTCCTTAATCAACATTTTTTTATCAATTTTCAATTCATTTTCAAAATTCAATAATCGTACATATCATACTTACCTATATAATTCCGTCCATTTACCTTACACACCTCCAAACTCAGCACAAATTTGTAGAAACTGTAAAACTTATTAGAACAGTAACAAATAGTCCACAAGAAGATATTAGCGGCCATTAACTGGATTTTACGACCTCCATAAATAACCGGCACGCCTCCCTGGAATCCTGCGGGCACTTAACGGAGGTAACATATCACTCGCTGATTAGATAGGTACAGTCTGAACTAGACTCGTCAAAGAACTGAGATTTTAGTTGTTTCTTACTATTATTTTAGACTGACTTCCAAAAAAAATGTGGTGAATTCTGTTGTTTTTTATCGTGTAAGGCTGATGTCGCATTTGTCGTTACCGCGGGCGGTTTCTAACCTCAAAATGTCAAAACCAATGAAACTATGAACTTGGTTTCATTGGTTTTGACATTTTGAGGTTAGAAACCGCCCGCGCATGACCTCAGAGATTTTTTTCTAGATAAACCTACGAATGACAATACTTGTTATTCGTAGACGTTAACCGATTTTGATCATTCATGTCTTAATTTAAAGCTCGTGTCTCTTGCCATACGCCGAATAATAAACATCTGTAATAGATGCTTAATAGAATAACATTCAACGAGGAAATACGGGTACGGTATTGATGTATTTTTGATGATGTGATTGATATATTTTCGAGTATTTTGTTAAATTAAACATACACACATCTATAAAACGGTGCGTTGTGTGTCTGTCTTTTAAAGTAGGTACCTATCAACAAATTTGTTTCTATCATCATCCGAGGGCTATTTTCTCTTTTATTTGAAAAACCCGTTTCGAAGCCCTTTCACTTTAGGTACCTACTTGCTACATATTGTCAATGGTCTTCAGTAGCCCTAAGTTCTATTGAAAGGATTACAACACTATTATGTAGTTCGGCATCATGTCAAACTAAACTTTAACTTTATTTCATAGCAGTAAAGACTATTTTAGAGTGACCTGAAAATCAAATGTTGATCTTTTTTTATGCAATCTTGTATTAGGCGATAGGGCTCGTCGTAATCTCTGGCATATATCGATAGAAATGTATTACCTGACCTCACTCATTTCTTTTTACCGTTGCAATTCACGTTGTAATACTGCGTTTATAAAGGCTGTTTTTCTTTGCACCGAAACAGCGATTGGTTGTCAAGAAATTAGTGAGCTCCTACAATTGCGTGACTTGACTTGACATGAGTGATTCACGCACGCCTGCTCCCCCCCCTCCTCCTTAAGAAGTGGAATAACACCCGAAACCCCCCCCCAAGACGCGGGATAGCACCCGATATCTCCCCCCTTTAGGAGAGGCCGCAGTGGTAGTCGTAGGTCTGTAGGGTATCATTCCGAGGCAGGATACGTGAGGTTTTTTAGTCGGTAGGAGTTCGGCATAGCATCCATGAAGGATTTTCTCTTACGTAAAAAAAAGACGACGGTACATGCGTACGGTACTTTTTGTGCCACCTGCAACGTGGGACCAAAATAAATGGTAAAATGTGGGCATATAAAATACCTCTTCCTAACCCTCCAAGTGTTATTCTCGGTAGAATCTGAAAGCTTGGTTTGTCACCTTAGGGTCCACTTTGCTACAATAATCACTTTTTTATATCTCTACGCTCTAGTTACGACAAACAAACAATCAAAATCAAATTTATTTTACTAGGCATGAAGCACTTGTAAAACGTCACTTATATAAACCAAAGAAGTACCACTAGTTCACAACGCGACCCACCTGATAAGAGCTGACAAAAAACTCTTTCAGATAACCCAATAGCACATTGCCCATTGACATATATTCCCTGAACTCCATTGGATCTACAACAGGTCAGGACACACATTCATCAAACCATAAATTTACTTCAGTTCTTTCCTATCGAAATATTAAATACTAGGTACTCTATCTATAATATCTATGTATTTAGAAATATATAAGTATGTTTATTAGTCGTCTAGATCCCATAGCACAAGCTTATATTAGCTTAATTTGGGCTAGATGATATTGTGTGGTATTGTCCACAAATATTTATTTAGTTATTCATATTTTTATAACTCAATCAATCAATTTGATACAAAAATAATAACATTTCTATGGTTGTACCCAAAAACAAAGCAGTGACAAAGACGGGAAACAATCCAATCTTGTCACAATGTTATGATATTGACATCCTTGATGCGAACGTAATGGTGACAGACGGGTGGGAAATTGAGGATATTGTGTGTTCTGATGATACGATACATTGTTTTTCAGACATACGTAATTTTTACGTAAAGTGAAATATGACATGGTCAAAAATGACAAACAGTCACACAGTCACAGTTTTGGAACAAAACGGCCTCGCACACGAAGGGTTCCATACCAGAAAACTACAAAAAATAACTATACTATACTATCTTCACGCCAAATCCCTTGCGGGGTAGGCAAAAAATAACGTTTATTTCATTTAATTTTAGTTTATGTTGTCATAGTAGCAACTGCAATATATTGCGACGCTGGAGGTCGTGGGTTCAATTCCCACCGGAGACAAATATTTGTGTGACCCATAAATTATTTATTTATTTATTTATTTATTTATAACACACAATTACAACATCCTTACAGTAATTGAACACCAATGCGATATTGTAAGCAATTATTTATAAATCTAAGCAACTAGTTTATCCATTTCAAAAATACGAATAGTTTTGTACAAAAGAGATTACACGCAAGCATTATACAATAACAATACTGGCCATTACAATAGGCACCAACCATGCAATAGTCATTTCACACAATTAAATTACGCAATGATACAAAAGCAAAGTAATGTAAATTAATCGAAAATAAGAAAGAAAAAAAAATCACGAATTCAGATAATTTCATAATGCAACTGTCAATACAATAAGATAATGTCCGTATAATAATACAAAAATGTCGACTCAATAAGATATAGTCAACTCAAAAAGATAAATGTCAATTCACTAATAATGTCAATTCAAAAAAATAATGTCAATGCAAGAAGATAATGTCAATTAAAAAAAAAAAAATGTCAATTCACTAAGATATTTTCAGTTCAATAAGATAATGTCAATTTAATAAGATTATGTCAGTTCAATAAGATTATGTCAATTCAATAAGATAATGTCTATTCAATAACAAAATGTCAATTATAGAATACAAATGTCAATTTTATTATACAAATATCATTTCAATTACTTATTACAATGTTAATTCAAAAATACAACCAACAAAAATGTGAAATTCATGAAATAAGTATTAGGTATTTAATGTCGCTTTCAAGCATTATTCAATTTATGAAACAATAAACATACACATAACAAAAAAGAATAGAAAAAGACATAATAGCATCTACCTACGTTACCTTTTTCAAGATGCTGCACAATATGTGGCCCTTGTGAACTCATTCAGTGAACACGAAAATAAGTCTATCTTGTCTGCTACCTCATTGAGCAACAGAAGCGCGCGCGACAGCGGTGCCTGCTTCAGCAGGTTTGTGCGTGCACTCGCCAGCGCTAGAAGGCGCGGGCGACGTCGCCGAGATACGTACTCGCTCGGTACGCACAGTCTGATCTCCTGCAGAATGGCTGGGTTATGAGTGTAACCGCGAAGCAATTTGAACAAATAAGTTGCAAGTCCCACTTCCCTCCTTACCTCCAACTTGTAATATCCCACCATGCCCAAAATAAACAGTGTGGGATACAACAATGGATACCCTGGGTGCACGCTATATTGTTTATAGTAAATGAACCTAACAAATTTATTCTGAATACGCTCCAGCATGATTTTATATTTGTCTTCATAAGGGGACCACACAATCGCGTTGCTTTCCAGGTGACTCTTTACTAGCGCTTCGTACAACGCTTTTAAAGCTGTGATATTTGTAAATTGGTTTGAGTGTCTCAACATGCATCCCAGGTTCCGATACGACTTTTTACATACCTCATGAATGTGTTTACTAAATTTCAAGTCGGAACTGAAACGAACACCTAAGTTAAATTTTTGTTTCAAGAGTCTGGGTGTTTCTATGTATATCATACTAGCGGACGTCAAGTGGTTTCACCCGCGTAATTCCCGTCCCCATGGGAATACGGGAATAAAATATAGCCTATGTTCACCGCAAAGAGTGTATTATCATCCAAAATTGAAACAATTTTTAAAATCGGTCCAGTGGTTCCGGAGCCTATTCGTTACAAACAAACAAACAAACAAAAAACAAATCTTTCCTCTTTATAATATTAGTATAGATTGTATGTATTTAAAAAGTATAGTATTAATATCCGTGGTCTGATACCCATAACACAAGCAGGTTATTCCTAGCTTACTTTGGGATCAGAGGGGCAAGTGCGAGTTTCGGTGAGCGCCTGTCGACATTCACGAACGAGCGCGTTATCACCGATTTGTATGATTGAGACAAGTTCCCGCGTTTACAGCTAGGTGGCGGGGTCTCGATTCCAAACGAATTGGTGAGCCGTGAATGTCGACAAGCTCACGCAAAAACTCGCACTTTCCCCTCAGATAGCGTTGTATGAAATGTCCGTGAATATTGAAAATTTCAACTGTCTATAAGGATTCCTGAGTGTAACTTAAAATTGCCCTAGTGCCGTCAAGCGGCACCTTTGAAATAAAACTCAAACATTTTAAAACGGCCATGTTAATTGGTTCGTGCCTGTTACTGTAGTTAATCTACTGTGCCTCATTTGCAATACAGCCAGGGGTGACACAGCAAAGTTGAAAAAGGTACCCTAACTTTTGATAATATTATTTGATGATAATACCCATTAGTCTATCTATACTAATATTATAAAAAGGAAAGATTTGATCAGAATCAGAATCATTTATTTATTTGATTGTTTATTTGCATCGAATAAGCTCTGAACTACTCCGACCGATTTGAAAAATTCTTTCACTGTTGGGAATCTACACTCTTTGCAGTGAACATAGGCTATATTTTATTCCCGTATTACCAAGGGAACGGGAATTATGCAGGTGAAACCACCTGACGTCCGCTAGTAGGATATAAATATATAAAAAAATATAAGCTTATAGTCTGCGAATTTACTTGCGTTAGTGTATAATTCAACAAATTACCCTTCTTTAAGCATCATTATTGCAAAATAGAACCCATCACATAAATTTATTTTAGTCATTGAACCGTAAAGGCATGAAAAACAATGATGAAAGTTTTATATTATGATCAGAATTTAACTGTTGTAGAAAACAATGTAATCAACATTCTACAGAACAATATTCACAGTCAGATTACTTGTTGTTCTAATCGGTAACAATAGTCTAGAATTCTAAATTGCTATTGACAACGAAGAATACCAATTTATCTGTACTATACTAATGTTATATAAAGCGATTGTTTGTTTGTATGTATTGAATAGGCTCGGAAGCTTCTGAACAAAATTTCTTTGACCACTACAAAGCTACATTATTAGTGAGCAACTTAGGCTATATTTTATTCAGCGTGGCTTTCGGTAGTTGTTACATAAATGCCAGTAGCGATGCCAATAAACGTGGATAATTATGCTCGCAACATTTTGGGCTCAGTTGACAGCGATTTTAAAATGTTTTTGGCGACTA
Organism: Miltochrista miniata; assembly: GCA_933228765.1. NCBI lineage: Eukaryota > Metazoa > Arthropoda > Insecta > Lepidoptera > Erebidae > Miltochrista > Miltochrista miniata. The sequence continues at coordinate 36,660,033 of OW121756.1, read as the reverse complement.
AATTATAGGTATATTTAGTTTTTAATTAATCTTTCCTTGCGTTATTTATAATTTGTAGTTCCCATATTTTAGGCTCACTGCTATTTTTTAAAAAGGTAGTAATACAAGTATTCTCAAAAATGAGTTAGGTAACTGACTTAATTTGATGTAGGTTTTACTAACTTTAACTTAATAAATTCTTACCCTTCAAGATTAATTTGGCAAAAAGTAGCACAATACCCATCCCCAGGGATTGTCTCTATTTAAATATATATAACTCAAAGGTGACTGACTGACTGACATAGTGATCTGTCAACGGACAGCCCAAACCCCTGGACGGATCGGGCTAAAATTTGGCATGCAGGTAGATGTTATGGCGTAGGCATCCGCTAAGAAAGGATTTTGATTAATTCTACCCCCAAGGGGATAAAATACGGGAAGCGGGGACAGGATCAAATTTTACGGGGGCGAAGCTACGGGCATTAGCTAGCTTAGGCATAAGAGCGTGGATGATGTTAGTAAAGATATAAATACCTACGTAATATCCTTCTTTTTACATGTAGATATCCCTCGTGAATGCTATGTCTCTTACCGACTACAACTACATCTTGCCCTACCACTGCCTATAGCCAGAAGTCCCAGATAAGCCCTCGGAAGGATGTCCTAGGACACCTAGGACTAAATACTTTCTTTATCTTATTATACACATAGACCAACGACTTAGACAGAGTCTCAGGTAGGTACTGGATGCGAAAGGCGTAGGATTGTGATGTGGCTTGAATTGTGAAACTGTTTTGATTGATTAATTGATATATATATATATATATAAAGAACAGAAGCGCTGGTGGCCCCGCAGACTCAGTGTTCTGTAAAGGAACACTGCAGTAAGCAATATTTACTGTGGCCGGTCCTTAGATGGGTGAAGAACACCCAGTTGACCGTTTCCGTGCTTCGGAAGGCACGTTAAGCCGTTGATCCCAGTTGCCAGTAAAATGTCAGTCTTTAAGCCCAGATGAAGGCCATTATGGGGCGGGTTGAAAATTTTCAACACCAGGCAGTCACAACCTGCGTCAGTCCATTACATACCCATAAAATCTTAAAGGTGAAATGTGGGCATATAATATGCCTCTGCCTACCCCTTCGGGGCTAAAGGCCTGACTATATGTATGTATGTATAATATACATACAACCTTTGAACGCGAGGTCATTTTGATTGTTATATACATTGTATATACAGATCAAAAAGACCTCGCGTTCAAATGCTGAAAATTTCCCCACATTAAAAATTATGTAACATACGCGTATCAACCCTATGCAAATTGCATCCACGTTTCGCCGCATTGAGCCCACGCCAAATGCACTTAGCTATGTAAGCCGCTGGAAAATGCTTTGCTGTGATATCCTACCGCCTCGCTTGAAAGCGCTATCCGCTGGATATATTTTGAAAACGTATTGATATCACTTTGGGTTCTTTGTAGAGAATGTGTAAAGTTAAGTAAGTGTCGACCCTAGCTCTTCTCAGTTAACACCATTTACAGAGGAAATTTGAAAATCTTTGCTTAGTGAATACCTGCCAAGAGAAGGTAACAATTGAGCTTAAACGATTCAGCTAGCCATTGAGGAAGTGTTATCATGAATCCAGTAAACTTTGATACTATCAGCAGAAAGTACCTACATCTACAACAAAGATTATTTTTTTTTTTTTCATTTCATTCATTGAAATAACAGACTCAGCAATTCAATTTCAATATGTAAAAGAAAACTTAGTCTCTGGCTACCACGGTTCATTAGATACAGCCTGGTGACAGACAGACAGACAGCCTCAGTAATAGAATCCTGTTTATATTCTTTGGATAGGTACGAAACCCTAAAATTGGATCAGATATCTATTTCTTCTTTCGAATCCGCCCAAAAATAAATTGAACTTTTTATTCAAATGGAAGCAAATTACATTTCTACTTTGTGCGGTTACAGCTACATTATGAAAAGTAATAAGAATTCGAGTGACCCCAAGACCTCATTTTCAAAAAAATGTCACGGCTCCTTCTAAGATAATAATATAATAAATGGGGATGGCTCGGTCGCTAGATTAATTCTACATAATCTACGTCCTTTTGCACTCCTGGCTGCTGAGTTGAGAAATGAGGTCAAATATAAGCCACTAAATTATGCCCAATATTTATACTCTTCAAACCACCGTTACATCTCTTTATAATATTGTGAGTCTTCCAGATTCTTTTTTTTATAATATATACATACTTCTATGTATATACTATACTAATATTATAAAGAGGAAATATTTGATTGTTTGTTTGTTTGCATCGAATAGGCTCCGAAACTACTGAACCGATTTGAAAAATTATTTCACCGTTGGAAAACTACACTATCTCCGGTGAACATAGGCAATATTTATTCCCGTATTCCCACGGGACCATGAGCTACGCGGGTGAAACCCAGATAAGTCCGCTAGTCGTAAATAAAAAGCAGAGATTCCTAAGTCAAGCAAACCCAAGCTACCCAAATATTATGAGACCTTACTGCCGCGGGCCTTACTAAGATCTGATGCAGCAGGAGAACCAGTTACAAATCGCCGGACTACACAAAACTCTTATCGACTAGAAACACACGTACCCTACAACGTGGTAAGCCCTCGAAATGATGTCCCAGGATTCTCCACAGACTTTGGCTTCAGTGCACGGCATCTAACTTGGGAAGGTTTTGGAGCAGTGGTTTTTTCTTGTTTTTTTTTTAACGTGAGGGAAAATCCTCACGGATGCTCTGCCGGACTTCTACAGACTAAAACACTTGACGTATCCTGCCTAACAGCCTACGATTGGAAGCCCCGGGTAAGCCCTCGAAAGGATACCCCAGGATACTTGGCCAGGTTTTGGGGTAGTGGGGGTAAGTTTGCACATCGTACACTTAGAGGCACAAAAAAGTGCTCTACACACTCCAAAAAGTGCTCTGCTCACTCCAAATCCTTGCCAAGTAAGATGCTGAGCACTATACCACCGTAGGATAGGCGAATAGGCCTATCTAATATGCACCAAATGGTGCAGTTATGACTCTATTCGTGGTTACCGTAACAACTCGTTACTGGCACTGAAAGTTATACATGACGGGCAATATTTATGGGCCATTTGCGACACAATACACAAATTAAGCGTATAGTTTAAAGATTTATGTAATACCACCGCGGATCCGCCCGCCTTTCGTAAAGTTAAGCGTGCAGTTGAATGGAATGTTTATGTAATACTGCCGGGGCTAAGCCTGCGTGGTGGTGTTTTTTATAACCCGTTCCAATAGGAACGTTTTCTCAGGTAAAGACGGGGAGGGGTAGGAACACACTCTGGATCCATCTATCCTAGGCCATAACAGTTAATTCTGGGATATCCTTCCGAGGGTCTACCCAGGCCGTATACAGGCCCAGTGTTGTTTTAGTCGATAAGAGTCCGGCATAGCAATCCATTAGGGATTTCCACACATTAAAAAAGGGATTTAAAATGGGTGTAATAGTCCCAGAGCTTATCCATTACAAACAAATAAATATATCTTCATACTATTAGTACCTACTTATAGTTTGACATGCCAAAATTCTCCAGCCATTTTTCTTTTCGAAAATCCAAAGCGTCACAACGCGGCGATGTTGCACACCGATACTTACCGGATATATTTCCGTTATTGGCTTCACTAACCAAATCAATTTACCACTGTCGATATTCACCCTGATTGCCTGCTACGTATTTTACCGGGTGAATAGAAACTCCAAATCGCGTTCACATTCACACGGATATTGCGTACTGTGTTGATTTTTTCGGTTGAACAATTATCGCTTTGTTTGATATTATTATTCAGTGATTTGTAAAATTACGTGCAATATTTGTTCATATTGAAAAGCTTAGAAGTCATCTAGTTAACGATTGTAAATGCTGTGAGGCAAATCTCTCAGGTTATAGGTACATAATGAAATATAGCAATTTTTCAATTCAATTCATTTATTAACCCCCGACGGAAACCCGGAAGGGGTGTTATAAGTTTGACGTGTGTGTGGGTGTGTGTGTGTGTGTGTGTGTGTGCGTGTAAGTCTGTCTGTGGCATCGTAGCTCCCAAACGGATGAACCGATTTTGATTCTGTTTCTTTTGTTTGAAAGATGGGTTAGGGGAGAGTGTTCTTAGCTATGTTTTATAAAAATCGGTTGAGCCATTTCAAAGCTATGAGGGGTGAAAGTGGTGATGAAAAATTTAATGTGTTCAAATATACCCGTGTTGGGTATCAAATGAAAGGTCATATCTTATACATCACGATACCGCAAGTTTAATGAAAATCGATTAAGCTATTCGAAAGATATGAGGAGTGGAATGTATTGCTAATTCTGTTACCACACTCCGCGCAATTCGCATTAGCTCTGAATAATTGTTGATAGAGTATTCGTCATTGACATTTAAAACCCCTATAAAAAGCAAAAAATAAAAAATTAAATTAAAAATTTAAAAAACCCCCGACTCACAAAAAAGAACAATAAAAAACCTGTAAAAAGTAAAAAAATAACTATTATATTATGACCTATCTACCCTAAGTATTGAACCTGTATTATTATTATAGGTAGCTATATTATTTACCTATTCATATTTTTAACTAACAGTTTGTCTCGTCGGGGACCGCTCACCTAATCATAACCTAACCGTACGTCAGTCTCTATTTAGGTATAGAGCGGTCCCCCCGACGAGACTTCCAGACGAAATTAAAAGTATGTCCCTTAATAAGTTTAAAAGATCTGTTAAAAGTAAATTGAACTGCAGGGGCTACTATACAATCAATGATTATTTGTTGGATAAGGAAGCCTGGAAATGACCTGCTCTGCTGGATTCTCAAAAAAATTGTTAAAATGCCTAGTTTTTAGATTCTTAAAATTGTAAATAGAGCAAAAAAAAAGAACATACCGCTGAGTTTCTTGCCAGTTCTTCTCAGGTGGGTCGCGTTGTGAACTGGTGGTAGAGTTTTTGTTTTGTATTCTGGACGTTTTGCAAGCGCATCTGTATAATGCCTATGTGAAATAAATATATTTTTGATTTTGATTTTGATTTTAGACCAACTGTTAGTTAAAAATACGAATACGTAAATAATATAGCTACCTATATTAATAATACAGGTTCAATACTTAGGGTAGATAGGTCATAATATAATAGTTATTTTTTTACTTTTTACAGGTTTTTTATTGTTCTTTTTTTGTGAGTCGGGGGTTTTTTAAATTTTTAATTTTTTGCATGTTATTATAGCATCTTTAAACTAGAAAACAAATGTTTAGAGAGTCGTTATAATAAGTGAGCCATAAAACCCGACTCTCTGTAGATAATGTACCCACAATTTTATAACATTACTGAAGCACGTACCTATCTCGTTCTGAAACTTCAGCGTCATTACTCATTACGTATAACTCGTGAAGATTCTGTTCTAACGAACAGTCGCGACCACGGGGAGTAAATTGCTTTTTGCGGGGAGTAGGGGCAACTTGGACGACATTTCTTAAATATGTATTTATGAGGGTAAGTACTCGTCAACCATCGGTTCAAGTCTATTTCAATTGTTACTGAACAGAATCGTCACCGTATCTCAATAGCTACGTCAACTGTCAAATTGTACTATAGGTTTTATATTGAGCTACGATTACGATTCTGTTGAAATAGTAGACTTGGGCCCCTGCGGCCCTGGTATAGTCCGTTCATCTCGTTTATTTATAAAGTACAAGATAGGCCTAATACGGACCTATTTTATGAATGAACATATTACAAAAGGTTCTTCTGAAAGTTTTACTCCATTACTGTTACACAGTCTATTAGCACACTCTCAGGAGAGTACTGGATTGAGTTACCTAAAACGAGCCAAGTGCGAGTCGGACTCGCACTTGGCTCGTTTTGCCGTACCAAAAAATGGCAAAAAACATGTTTGTTGTTGGGGAGCCCATCTGACAGTTATTTCTGATTTTAGTAACTACCTATTAGTGGCAACAGAAAACATTATCTGTGAAAATTTTAGCTCTCAACTATCGTGGTTCCTGATGTACAGTCTGATGACAAACAAACAGACTGACAACGAAGTCTCAGTGATAGGGTCCCGTTTTTACCCTTCGGGTACGAAACCCTAAAAAAGGACTTTAGGGGAAACTCCAATAGGTATCACCGTCATTCATCAATATATAACGCCTGAAGAAGTATATTGTTGATCGAAGGCCTGAAGCGATATTATTATTAAGCAGTAGGCACCTATGCAATAAGGCGTATTTCGCGCCGCGAAAAAAAATCACTTAGCGCGGGAAAAAACGAGAGCCTACTTGCCCAAGTAAAAAGCAATCACCGATACCGGCAGATATCGACAGACGATGGATTGATTTCATTAGTCAAGCGAGTAGCGATAGCGCTCTCATCGCTGTTAAAAAACTGGCGTCAAGAGCTATTCGGAGTTGCATTTTCATACACAAAAGATTAGCTTTGATTTTTTGCACAATACGAATGGAGTGAACGAAATTAGTTAAGTGTCTGAAGTTGGCCATAGAATACAACATAATGAAGTTGGTCACAGAATGGAACATGATGAAGTTGCCCACCAGAATAAAGCATGATGAAATTATCCACAGAATAGAACATGATGAAGTTGGCCACAGAATAGAACGTGATGAAGTTGGCCACAATAGAATAGAATGAAGTTTGCCACAGAATAGAATAAAAATGAACCTTCTATCCAATTATCCTCAGAAAGGCAAGGTGTCCAACAAGACATAATGCGTAGTTATATTGTTATTTACAAATTCGATAGAGAAGGTCGTTAGTTATTTCTTTCAATGAAATATTACTTCTAACGTTTGTACCTACTTATGTACAGGCGTTAGAAACGAGGTTGAATTGGAACAGACAGATGGAGTCTCATTAATAGCACAGTCTTAATATCTCTACATCTTTTAATATACAATACTGTGGTAATAAGGCCTCGTGTTCACCCTTAGGAACTGAATCCTAATCACACAGGATTCATGCTAAATTACAGCTCTTCAGCAGGTCCTTACCAAATAACGTTCTCTGTTATAAGTATAGAATAGCTAGAGAGCTAAGGTGCAATGTAGACAGTCTTAAGGACATTATAAAAAGCTTCCTGTATAGGTACTTCGGTACCCTAATAACTGCAGAGTATACTTGAATAAATTAAGTTTATTAGCAATTTCGCGGCATTGTGATCTGCCGTTGTTATTTTTTAATTTAGCGCAGGGCACGTGGTCGCGGTCGAGTTGATTAAAACAATTCCCGTCGCCTCGCAGTAGGTATGCCCTCGCCGACCTCAAATTCCAGGTTTTATGACTTGTAACGCATATATTAATTCATAAATAATAGGAGCCATGTTTTTATTATGGCACAGAGAAAATGAAATTAAAAACATACATTTGAATGAAACCTAAATAAATCACTGGATCGTTATGAATCCATTACATAGACCTAGCCGAGATTGGATGTGAAGGTTAGTAATCATTGTGTTAGCTATCTCTATACCAAATATTAGCCAAAAAGATTCAGGTGTGTTTTAGCCCCCCTAGACGAGGCCGCAGTGACGGCCGTGGGTCTGTTGGGAGTAGACATGCGCAAAACGTTACACTAAAAAGTAATGTCATATGGCATTACATTTTGTACCGCGTCACATTACTTTGTACTATGACTTTTATCATGACAATCTCATGCGGCGGCACAAAGTTCTAAAATATTAATCGCGCGCTGCGTGCGCGCCAAATCCAGCATTCGTTCGCATCGCATTACAGTCACAGGACGAAGTGTCGTACGTTGTCCTAACTGAACGTGACTTGGCTAATGCGAATGTACGCACGCACGTTAAGGTGTAAATAAAGTAACGTATGATGTGGTTTATGTGTAATTGTATGCAGTAAAGTAAATTTAATAGTGTTCGAATAGATATTATATATAATAATAGATCTAATAAACTTAATTGAAAATTGTTAGTAGGTAGTTAATTTTAGTTTGGTGTGAATGTGTGCAAGTTAATGAAGTAAAAAATACGTTATACAGGTATATAAAAACAGTTGATCTTCCTTCATACTTTATGTACCTACCTACTGAAAGTAATCTTGTTTTGTTGTAGAAATCAGATAATAAATTGAATTATTATGAATTAACCTAAATTAGTTAAATAAATAAAACTAAAAGATGTGACTAGTAGTAGGTAGGTATGTACTCCAGGCTTAGGACTGGCAATATCCATGAATTATTAATAATAAATCTATGAATACTATTAAAAATAATATTAATGTATTTAAAAACCAACTTTATTTACAATGATCATGCTTTTTTTTTACTTTTTAGAATAGAATGCGCGGTTCTTCATTATTAAACGCTAACTAAACAAACTGCAAAGTATCACAGAGTCAAACATAGGTAGGTACGTAACGTAATAAATACGAACGAAGCAGCATTGAGAAAAAATAGACCTTATTGCGTCAACGTAAAGTTAAAATAAACTTGTTGCCTGCCGGTCGTGCCGCCCGAGTCAAGTAACGCGTGGCGGCTAGTACTAAACAAATGACGCTTTTTCGCTCACACACGTGCGGAACGGCAACGTGTGACGAGTGACGATTGCATGGAAAGCGCGCGAAGTAAATATCGACATTCAACACCGCAGACGGCACGTTTGTCCCGATTGTACTATATTTTGTCATGATACATTTCGTCGAGTAACGTACACTGTCATGGTACTCGAGCGAGTCACATGACAAGTAATGCATTACGTACGTTACTTACACATGCCTAGTTGGGAGTCCTGGGACATCCTTACGAGAGCTTACCCGGGGCTCCCAACCATAGGCTGGTTTGGCGTTACGTGAGGTTTTTTAGTCGCTCACGTTAAAAAAAAGGTGTGTTTTAGCGTGATAGAGTAACACACATCAAAACGTCTTCACACATACTAAATAATATATTTTTACGTGTGCTAATCATATTCGATTGCAAGCTATAACTACATGGTGCCCTATACAGCTGCCTATGGCTTCAGTCCAGCATGTCTCAGGATCTCCGGCAGTCTGACTACCAGCGCTGTTGATTTACACACTTAGTTTTGGGAAATACTAGTTTAAGCACTAAGGTCCTATCATGAGTCCAATTTACATACATTCGTAGGCTGCTGAAACTTAAAAATCACAGTACCGTGTAACGTTGTGAAACAACTTGTGCAGATATTGTTTAATATTAGGTGATTAGAAACTTCGGAAACCGCTTTTTCTGCCTGAAGTTACCACACCCACGACCCCCAAGTGCTCAATTCAAATAAATTGTTAATTTTTATATTCTAAATTCAATCTTTTCATTTCACTCTCTCTTCCTGAGAGCTACAGCTTTTCAACCGAGATTACTAAATTCGTCGGGTATAAAAATGTATTTATCCATATCAATTTATGTGTGAACTGAAACGTAAAATATATCGAATATCGATTGAACAAACAATAGAGATGTTCCTTCGATATATCGACATATGCTTTGTTGGCAGCACTACAGCCGCGAGGCTTCTATTAATACGTTCCATTGTTCAAAATTCGTTCAGCCGTAACTTGAATAGGAGTGAAAGAATCAAACTCAAATTGAAAAACAAACGTACCTACGTATACGTTTACACATCCGTTGTTCTACGTGAAAAAAGAAAATAGATTTCTTTTTCGTCGTCTATTCTACCGATAGACAGGGCTACGTCCGTCGATAGAATGATTAAGACTATGAATTCGTACAAAGTAGCCTGTCCTAATCACTGAGCATGAACTACCTACATATAATCTAATGCATTTAAAAAGTATATAAGTATTAATATCAGTGGTCTGATACCCATAACACAAGCAGGTTATTCTTAGCTTAATTTGGGATCAGATAGCGTTGTGTGAAATGTCCGTGAATATTTATTTATTTTATAATCTGATTAGAGTCTAACTAAAGTGCACCAGAAACTACCATCATCATCATCAACATATGGCCATGACTATCCCCGAATGGGTAGGCATAGGCATATTATATGTCCACATTTAACCTTTTAGATTTTGTCCCATTAATAAACCGTGTACTGCCGTGTTGAAATTATGGGCGGCTTGAAAAATTTCAACAGCGGGCAGTCACAACCTGACCTGACCATACCAACACGGCAATACGGCTCACCACTTATTACGTTGGACAAAATCTAAAACGGTGAAATGTGGGCATATAATATACCTGTGCCTACCCCTTCGGGCATAAAAGGCGTGATAGAAAACATAGATCTGTCTTAGAAATGACAAACGTTTTTTCTCAAATACTGACCTTAAAATTCAGGCACTCAAATAAAACCTTTATTTCCCGTGGTCCACCTCGTAGTCCACCCAGGTGAACCACGGGAATTTTTTTTTACCCGTAGTCCACCTGGTGTACCACGGGAATTTTTTTATTACCCGTAGTTCACCTAGGTGTACCACGGGAAATATTTTTTACCCGTGGTCCACCTGACACTTAGCGCTCTTCTATCAACACTTACAGCTATGGTAACCTTTTTATGCAAGTGCCCTTTATCCACTAAAATCCATTAAAAAGATTCATCATGGATCTTTGTGGACATATCATGGCCACTTTAATACCTTAAAGTATTTTTTATGAAAAATGGATCTTTTAGGACATGTAGTGGAAAAAGATCCATTATAGGTTGTGGTATACGAAGAACATCTAAAAGGTAAAATGTATAAAGTAATGAAATAATTTTCAAAACAAATGAAGATCAACAAAACAAAAGAAGATCGACGAAACAAATGAAGTCAATGAAACAAATGAAGATCAACGAAACAAATGAAGATCGGAAAAACAAATGAAGTTTGAAAAAACAAATGAAGATCGACAAAAACAAATGAAGATCGGCGAAACAAATGAAAATCGGCGAAACAAATGAAGATCAGCGAAACCAATTATGATCGGCAAACAAATGAAGATCGGCAAAACAAATGAAGATCGAAAAAACAAATGAAGACCGATAAAACATATGCAGATCAATAAAACAAAAGACTATAAGCAAGTTTATAAGGTCAAAAACTACTCGCAGCCATATTTTGTAATCTAGATGCGATTGCCATTCAAAAACATAGGTGCAAGCAACTCTCGACCATAATGACACATCTCAAAAATGTGCTCTGTGGCATTTATAGACATCACTGATCAAGAACATGTAAAAAATCAATGAATATTATGCATGTTTATAAGGTCGAGAACCTATTTTTTTGAATGTTTATCGCATCTAGATTACAAAAATGGGTCCAAGCGAATTTCGACCTTAGGAGCATGCATAATATTTATTTATTTTTTATATATTCGTGATCAGTGATGTCTATAAACGCCTAAAAGCACATTTTTAAATAAGTGTTGTTAAGGTCGAGAATTACTTGCCCCTATTTTTTTTAATGGCAATCGCGTCTAGATTACAAAATATAGCTGCGAATAGTTTTTGACCTTATGAACTTGCTTATAGACGTTTGTTTTATTGATCTGCATGTTTTGCCAATCTTCATTTGTTTTGCCGATCTTCATTTGTTTTGTCGATCTTCATTTGTTTCGCCGATCTTCATTTGTTTCGCCGATCTTCATTTGTTTTTTCGATCTTAATTTGTTTTTTCGATCTTCATTTGTTTTGTCGATCTTTATTTGTTTCGCCGATCTTCATTTGTTTTTGTTGATCTTCATTTGTTTTTTCAAACTTCATTTGTTTTTCCGATCTTCATTTGTTTTTTCGATCTTCATTTGTTTTTTCGATCTTCATTTGTTTTTTCAAACTTCATTTGTTTTTCCGATCTTCATTTGTTTTTCAAACTTCATTTGTTTTTCCGATCTTCATTTGTTTTTTCGATCTTCATTTGTTTTTTCGATCTTCATTTGTTTTTTCAAACTTCATTTGTTTTTACGATCTTCATTTGTTTATCGATCTTCATTTGTTTTTTCGATCTTCATTTGTTTTTTCGATCTTCATTTGTTTTTACCGATCTTCATTTATTTTTGATCCAGTAGTACCGTGGGTAAAATTTAAGTACCAGTGGTACTACTGGGACCACTTAGTAGTACTACTGGTAATTTTTTCCTTTTTTGATCATAAGTAATAAGTATATCCATAATTTTATTATATAATTTACTGTTACAAACATATGGCTATGCAGGTGGACCACGGGTAAAAAAAAAATCCCGTGGTTCACCTGGGTGGACTACGAGGTGGACCACGGGAAATAGTAGGTACCTTTTTTTTAACGTGAGGGAAAATCCATTATGGATGCTTTGCCGGACCCCCACCGACTAAAAAACCTCACGTATCACCCAACAGCCTATGGTTGGGTTAGACCTCGGGAGGATGTCCCAGGACTCTGAAAGTTTTTTAAATAAGTAGGTACCTAACATACCTACTTATTCAAAAAAGTAGAAATAAAACTTGTGCATTCTGTTCATTTACAAAAAAAAATAGTTCAAATTATAAGACGAACAACGTAGGTACCTACATTAATATATATTTTCTCTAATCTTCGTACGTACATACCTACTAAATTTCATTTCCTCAAACGTTTTTGTAATACATCCGTTCCACGAGCCACCATTTAAATTGAAAGTCAAACCCAAGACTTATGTCACGAAATGTTTACGTAAACATCTTATACCTACACACAGGTGACACGTTGGTAATAGAATTTTCCTTTAATTGTGAAACTGGACAGTCGTATTTACTTGGACATTTAGTTTATTTCAATCCTTTCGACGCATATGACCAGAAACGCAAATGACCCGACACGCAATAGGACGGAAAAATATCTACCTACGTCTAAACTGTCTGTGTTCAAAAAGAAGACATAGAAAAAGGAAAAAATAAGAAAGTAGTTTTTGTAACGACAGAAAATAAAGGGTATCGTACATGATTCAAATTCTATAGGCTTCGGGTAACATTCACAGGTACTATAAATTTATACTTAGATACAAAAATTAATATAGCCATACCTTTATCACCGAAGGAGTAGACAGATGCATACTAAAACGCCCACATTTCACCATTTCTTTATGTCCCACATGTATCAGGTGAGCCTATTGCCGTGTTGAAATAAACAGGCGCAGGTTCTGACTACCAGCTGTTGAATATCCAGGTCCATATCAACACGGTAATACGGATCACCGCCTATTACGTGGGGAAAATCTAAAAGGTGAAATGTGGGGACAGAATCTGAATTATTTAATACTAGCGGACGTCACGCGGTTTCACCCGCGTAGTTCCCATTCCCGTGGGAATACGAGAATAAAATATAGCCTATGTTCACTGCAAAGAGTATAGCTTCCCAACAGTGAAAGAATTTTGCAAATCGGTCCGGTAGTTCAGGAACCTATTCGATGCAAACAAACAAACAAATCTTTCCTCTTTATATTAAGTATAAGTATAGGTCATGTTATTCTCTCGCTGGCCTGCTGGAAGAGATTTCTTACAGTAATAAGCAGTGCCGTTGTACTCTTTTTTCCTAACTACGTCTCTTTGTAGTATACTATGTGTGTACACAAAATTATAAATAAATATGTCTCTGTCTACCCCTTCGGGGATAAAAGGCATGATCTATGTATGTATTTGGTTACCGAACACCCTTTAAAGCTATCTCGTACTCACACAACAGTTACAACAAACTAGTTAGGTACTTCAACCAAGTAATAGTATAGACGGGCCCAACCATACATTAGTTTTGGTGTTACGTTAAACTTTAAAGCATGCGCTCACTCGCTCGAAGTTGGTGTTATTGTTCCGAAGGTAAAACATGTATGGCAAGATAAGACTTTACGCAAGATGCCTTCCTGTGCGTTCCCGAAGTTTAAAAACACTACCCTAAATTCGAAAAAAGAATGTATGTGTGCATGTCGTGTCGTTGCTGCAATATCTTTGTGTGTGAACTAGTCTCACTTTTGAGTTCGTAATGTATGACGTGGGCACGTCTATACTATTACTTGGTGGAAGGTTAGGTAATTGTTTGAGGAAAGTCCAGTCGACTGGCGTGGTACACCGTGCGGGTCGTGTTTACCCACGTACGTTTCAGCTCGTCAATAGTGCATTACCGGACGTGCCCCCTAGCTAGACTCTACTCCATTAGGCTACTTCCTCGATGCCTTAGTAATAATGCATTGCTTACCTCGACGTTTCGGCTTTATTGCTATAACAGTGGTTAGAAATAGACTCTGAGGAAGGTGGGTGGGCTTGCCTCCCGTAGTTCATTATTAGATAAAGAAGTTCACCTGTTCATTAAAAAGTTGTATTTTATCGTTTTTGTACTTAACACTTTATTTCTTTATTTCTCATTTCAACAAAACATTTCTTTTGTTCTGAGATTGTATTTATTTATTTATTTATTCGTTAACAATTTTTACATTGTGTTCGAATTCTTAACTACTAGATACATAATAACAAGTTAAACATTACAACCTCCACGTAGCTTCACAACATGCATGTCTTGAAAAAAAAAATACAATAACTATAAAAATGGAGTCCGTTTAGAGTCATTACATCATAGGAAATCATAATATCAAAAAAAAAATATATTGAGATGATAATAAAATAGTCATCTTACCATAATTATAAAATAGTGGATAAAAATACATATTGTCAATTAAAAGCAAGTCACTAAGTTAACAAAAGAGAAAAATGGTTATTACAACTCCTGAAGTGAGTAGTAGCACCCTTCCAAAAGGAACCGCTTCAAATTTTTTAGAAAATCTTTTTTGTAAATTTGACCTTTTAACTTAATCGGGAGCTTATTAAACACTCGGACCGAATTATAAAATGCACTGTGCTTAACAATTTCTAGTTTCGGGACAACTGAGCTTTGAAAGTCCTTTCGGCGCGTGCTTTCTCTTTGCCTTCGTTCATTCTCCGTTTCATAATTATGAATGTACTTCGCGAAATTGGTCATTAGTATAAGAATGTACAAACTCGGCACAGTTAATATTCCTAACTCCTGAAAGTGGTTCCTACAAGACTCCTCTTGCCTTATACGTACTATGACCCTGATAGCTCTCTTTTGTAGAACAAATGCATGGTTTAAGTTATAATCGTAACTGGCACCCCAGAGAAGAATGCTATATCTAAGTTTTGATTCTACCAATGCATAGTATACCATTTTAAGATGTTCTACATTGACCTCATTTCTCAGACTTCGCAAAACATAGCAGGTAGAACTTATGGCTTTATCTAAGTTACTCATCTCTTCTTTCCAGTTGAGAAACTCATCAACATGTACTCCCAGGAATCTTGCAACCTTTACGGAACAAACCTTAATTCCGCTGACAACACAATTCAGACTACTTTTGTTTTGAGCAGTAGATTTGAACAACATCACTTGGGTCTTATTGAGATTTAGCCTGAGACTGTTTGCAGCTAACCAATTGTCAAACAAGTTCAAGGCCTCATTCACCGCTGATTGCAGGATGTCATGCTCATCAGCAGATATGACTGCATTCGTGTCATCCGCGAACATGACCAACTCCACATGTCCCGTTGCTCTACGAGTCACGTAGTTGATCAGATCATTTATAAATGTTATGAAAAGTATAGGGCCTAGTATCGAACCCTGTGGCACACCTGTCTTAATCTGTATCAACTTAGACCTATATGTTTCCTGGCACGCAACAGTGTCCCGAGCGCTGTGATTCTTTTTCCCTAACGCCTTAATTTCAACAAACATCTGTCGATTGTGTAAATACGATTTGAAAAGCTGTTTGAACTTCCCTCTAATGCCGTAGTGCTCTAATTTTACTAGTAGTAGCGCGTGGTTGATGATTCGTGGGCGTAGTCTTATTAAAGCCATTATTTTGTAAAACATTGAAGTTTGAGCCGCTTTTTCATATTACACGTTGCTTGTGTGAAGTAAGGTACATACGAAATAGGTTTCAGTTGTTAAATGAAACGTATTCAAATTTGCGCATTACAGATCTCAAACTCAAAAACAAACTCCATAAAAGAGAAAATACAGGTAAAGTTGCTTTTTGGAAAATTCATACAGAGAAACAAATGAAGTTTCAGTCGTCCATTTCAATGTACCTACAAACCATACAAAAAAGATTGTGATAAAATAAATTTATAACACCTCTTCGTCCAATGAATATAATCAATAATTTGAATTGCCTATAAAACCTATAAATTCGCGAATACACGAATTCCGCGGGGCCACGAGCGCTTCTAGCGCTCGTGGCCCCGCGGACTCAGTGTTCTGTAAACGATCACTGCAGTAAGCAACTTTCACTATGGCCGGTCCATGGATGGGTGACCATCCATGTGATCACTTTGTGACATTTATTTGAGCGTTTCCGTGCTTCGGAAGGCACGTTAAGCCGTTGGTCCCTACTGCCAGTAGAATGGCAGTCGTTAAGCCAAGTTGAAGGCTTTATTTCAACAGCAGGCAGTCACAACCTGCGCCTGTCCATTTAAACACGGCAATACGGCTCACAACGTATTACGTGGGACAAATTATAAAAAGGTGAAATGTGGGTATATAATATGCCTATGCCTACCCCTTCGGGGATAAAGGAGTGATGATGAAAAGCCTATTAAACCACTTTCACCACGCGTGGAATGGCGCACTTATATTGAACAATAACTTCAACTCAATTACGTCTCTCGCAATAAATTCACAGAAAGTTGGCAAGATTAAAAAGGTACGATCAAAACTTAATTCATTTGGACTCCTGATTTAATATTTCCAGAAATATATCTCCAGTTGTTTTTTACATAAGTTGGGTCGGGTCATAATTAAACTTTTTTAAATCTTAGCCCAAAAATATCTACTTTCCTTGAAAGTGTGTTTTCTACCTTTAGTAATGAAATGAAGAACTCTAGAAATTCCACTTCAGTAAAGAGTGGTCAAAATCTGTGAATGTCAAGGTGAAAAGTCATTGCGGAGAATAAGCGACGGTAACAGATATCAATGCAAAGAGGAACAGAATAGTAAAGTTCAATAGGATTTAAGTACCTTGTTGAAGGTTAAATGTTTGTAATATCTCATCCTAGCTCGATTGTGGCACCTCTTTGTGTTAACGTCTGCAGAGTCGCGAGGCCACGAGGCGCTGACTACTTTCAGTCCAGAGTCAGGTGAGCTGTCTTGTCTGTCACCTCAGACGAATAAAAAATATAGACATAAAAAGTTCTAAGGCTCTATGAAAAACAAAAGACTAGAAGAATCTCGCTCCTTGGCAAGATTGTATGTATATATATATATTTATATATGTATATTTATACAAGTGCAGCCTTCCTCAAAGTGTTTAATTAATCAACACTTCTTTTGGATTATGAAATGCGACGCCGGAAATATCACCGGGAGGATGTTTGCATCGCTTGAGTACTTGTTATCCCCCTCCCCTCCCCTCCTTCTACCCTTGTTCACAGTTACAGCGATCGCCATGGTAATTAGATTCATCCCTTTCCTGAATTAATTTTGACGTCTTGGATGTGATTTTGCGTTGATTGGAGTTTTATGAGTTTATTTTATAACTAGCTGAGCCCGCAACTTCGTTTACGTCACATAAGGTGTATGAAAGGAAAGGTATTTCTTCATCAGAGTCATCAAGCAGCGTCTGAAACTGCCCTGTTTGCTTAATCATAAAAGAGCTTAATGATTAAGTCTATTTTAAAACAATTCAGTTCTCCTGTCCGTCCAACACGTCAGTTTAGGTTCACTCACATTCAAAGAAACCCCTACAATTAAAATTTTCAAAATATCTGATTCTTAAAAGTGTTATAACTCTTTTATTTCTAAACCGATTTACATAAAACAAACGTTAAATGTTAACTGGAGCAAACTTCAACACAATAAAAAAAACCGCATTGCAATCGGTTGAGCGGTTACTTAGATTAGCACAACCGTACAGACAAACAGATATACAAACATACAGACAAACAGACAAAAATTCTAAAAATAATTGTTTTGGGTTCTATTGCGTTCATAAAGCCCCCCTATAATGTTTTTTCTTATTTATCTTCCATGTACAGACAGCGACCTGTTACGATTTTATTATATGTATTGATATTACTGCTAATATAATAAATGCAGGAATTTGCGATGTGTAGATGTCTGGATGTTTGTTACATTTTCACGCTCTAATCTAATGGCTAAACGGATCAAACAATTTCAGCTAGATCCGTTTAGTTTAGCCATTACTAAACAAATCTAGCTGAAATTTGAACAGTTAAAGATTATAGTCCGGAATAATGCACAGGTCACTATAGTTCATCCCGGGACTAAATTCCAATGAGAAGCAGGAAAGGGAACAAATTCAACGCGAGCCGAGCCCCGTGCTTCATAATGCTGTCTCTAAAAATATTTTTACATGAGTACATGTAAACACTTGTCGGCAAGTTTAACTTGGGAGTCAAAGAAAACCTATACCCGTTACATTACTTACCAAAACTGACTTATCTTTTATCAATACATGACATACATATCCCCCAAAACGTTGCGTAGTTCGCTTTAATGTATGAAGTAGGTAACTCATCAAAAATGAGCTTAGTGGAATATACAGTTACAAATAGTTGGCGGCGGTTAAGCTGTGGTAGTAACTTGATTACGAGTGTGTTTCAAGAACTTTGGAAAGAACAAAGTTGTGACATTTTATATACGCCGACTATACGATTTAAGAGCTCTGAGTAAATAATTTCTTATTTTAGCTCTAAGTTTTGATGGCGTCCCAAACCACAACTTTAGAACCGATGATAAGGGTGGCTTTTTTATGGAAGTCTCCATGGATGCTATGCCGGGTTCCTACCGACTAAAATCATACGTTGCCCAACATTGTCTATGGCCGGGAGCCCCGGGTAAGCCCTCGGAAGTATGTCACAGGATTGGTGATTGGTTTGGCTGTTGACAACGACTATATAGTAAAAGATAAGTCTCGTATAGGTGTTTCTAGTTTTATTGGGAGAGTTAGTGAACGATGAAAGTTTTAGTACAAAAGCCTAAAAAGGATTCAAATATAAACCCTATAACCGACCACAGATACCATACTACAACCATACAACCATATTACAAACTCCTGCTTTCCTTAGGAAGCAGGAGTTTGTAATATGGTTTATACAAACAATGCTAAATGCCTTTGAACATTCTTCCAAAATTTCGTTTTAGTAACTCCAGCGCTATTTAGAGATTAAGTACTTAAGCTTATAATAAATTCTAGGTCACTAATATTTTCTCTAGAATTTTGTAGGAGATTTTGAGCCAAGTTGAGAACCGTATTGACGGCTTAAAAAATATTCAACACCTACGTCTGCCCATTTCAACACAGCAATAGACTCACCACCTATTACGCCGACGCGAGACAAAAAAACTATAAGGTGAAATGTGGGCGTATACTATGCCTCTGCCTATGGGCATAAAGGCGAGACTAAATGTACAAGATAAAGTACCCATCTGGTTTCGTGAGCACAAACTTAGGTCATCTTAGAATTCAATCAGTGGAATAAAGTCTAGCGAACTTTAGTCCATTTTACGATAATATACCAACTGGCTATAAAGCTATGTTGCTAAAGTGTTATAATTCAATCTTCCCGGGAAAGTGTGCTGTAACAGATTGTCGACGATCGTAACTATGAGTGTAGTTTAGATAACTTGTAAGGGATGGATGAAGTTGTCACATTAGCATAGATCAAAGTCTGGGCTTTTTTTTTGTTTAACGTAAGGGAAAATCCTCATGGATGTTATGCCGGACTCCTACCGACTAAAAAACCTCACGTAACGCCCGACAGCCTATGGTTGGGAGCCCCGGGTAAGCCCTCGGAAGGATGTCCCAGGACCTCCCAACAGACCCAAGGCCGCTGCTGCGGCCAAGCCCAGGGTCAAAGTCTGGGCTTACTTAAGATTAGTTAGACATCCATCATCTGTGTCTACTAATATTTTATATGCGAAAGTAACAATGTCTGTCTGTTTGTTACGTTTCCACGCCTACACTGTTGAAGCGATCAAGATGAATTTTCGTATGGAGATAGTTGGAGTCACTGGGAAAGACATAGGCTGCTTTTTAACAGACTACGCGATAACGACTTCTACGCGGACAAAGCCGCGGGGAACAGCTAGTCTATACTAATATTATAAAGAGGAAAGATTTTGTTTGTTTGTTTGCAACGAATAGGCTCCGAAACTACTGGACCGCTTTGAAAAGTTCTTTCACTGTTGGGAAGCTACACTCTCTGCGGTGAACATAAATATTTTATTCCCGTATTCCCACGGGAACGGGAACTACACGGGTGAAACCGCGTGACGTCCGCTAGTACCAAATAAACTGAGTTTAACCCAATAAGCAAAATCTAGTCATATTCCCTTATTTCGGAACTTTATGATACCTAAATATTCAGAATACAATTAGGTATATTACACAGCAAATTATTGATTAAATTATTAATTGGTGCAGAAGAGAGAACAGCAGGCATATTAATAACTGCTTGAGGCATTTCTCAAATATTCATAATAGTTAATTATTAATTCATACGAAACATCAAAGCACACATCTCCAATTTGTAAATATTGACGGCGTTTTCGTTATGTATTTCTATGATTAATCTATACTAATATTACGAGTATAAAGAGGAAAGATTTGTTTTTTTTTTTTTTTGTTCTTTTGTTTGTTTGTTTGTAACGAATAGGCTCCGGAACTCCTGGACCGATTTGAAAAATTCTTTCACTATTGGGAAGCTACACTCTTTGCGGTGAACATAGGTTATATTTAATTCCCGTATTCCTACGGGAACGGGAACTACGCGGGTGAAACCGCGTGACGTCCGCTAGTATTTGATATATTTGAGGACATTTTCACACAAAATCATCTAGCCCAAATCAAGCTAATATAAGTTTGTGCTATGGGATCTAGACGACTGATAAACATTCTTATGTATTTGTAAATACATACATATTATACATAGAAAACACC
Source organism: Miltochrista miniata (assembly GCA_933228765.1). Taxonomy (NCBI): domain Eukaryota; kingdom Metazoa; phylum Arthropoda; class Insecta; order Lepidoptera; family Erebidae; genus Miltochrista; species Miltochrista miniata. Next base: position 36,639,093 of record OW121756.1, on the reverse strand, counting down.
CAAGCTCCGAAACAACATTTGTGAATCACACAAATATTGGGACCGACCCACCACCTCCAGCGCAGCAGGCTGTCACATTACCGACTGCGCCACTGAGGCAGATTTAAAGTACGAAAAGCTTGATTACATTTCATACAAAGCACAGGCACAATATACAACTAGCTGTGCTCCACGGGTTCGCTTGTGATATGCTACGAACGCCGTAGCACTTGGCCGGGCGTCCCGCCGCGCCCTCCACCGGTATTTTTCGGGATACAAAGTTTCATATACGAGTACACAATTTATTATACGGTTTCCCGAATGTAATAAACTTCAAAATCCGTCCATAGATTCATCAAAGAATAATGACCACAACTTGTCTGTATATTTTTGGTCGGGCAATTTATTTTTGACACATTAATTCGTTTAAAGAATGTAAGATTTTTTTTTTATTTTTACTGCAACAACAGTACTGAGTTACATAAAAATACAAACAAACACAATAATAATAATAAAATAAAAATAGGTACGTCGTTGCACCAGAAACGTTTATCAATTAATATTATTATAGAAAATAATTAAAATGGAAGGAGTGAATTCCCAGAAACGTTTATCAATTAATATTATTATAGAAAATAATTAAAATGGAAGGAGTGAATTCCCGATACACATGAGACACATGATAGAGTTACAGTAATTATAGTGGCCAAAAAGGTTTCTAATTGGCAATTTTTGACTAAGTCGTACCTGTTGCAGATCAAATCTTTATTTTCTCGGTATCTTGCCATACTTTTATTTGTGTTATAATAAATGTGGTTAAATAGTGTCCATAATGCAATTCATCGTTGATATCACATTTTTACTAAGTATCTTATAAAGGTACTCGTATACCTTACCTATTGTTACCGTGTAAGTATACCAGTAGCTAGAATTTAAAAGAAAACTGTCATAACAGTTCTGGTAATGAGTTACAAGAGAGTATACAATTCCTTTAAAATGGCAGCTATTACAGTGCTAAATGCCATTTACATTGAAAGCTTTCTGGTGGCCTTTAAAGTAAGCGTTTTAGAAAAAAATCCTTTACGATTTTCCCGCACTGTTTCCTCGGTAAAATAAAATCCCGGCCAGTCGGGCTTCTGCACAGACGGTTCCGTACCAAAAAACGGCAAAAATCACTTTTGTTGAATGGAAACCTTCCTTAATCTTCCCTTTTTTTCGGATTTTAGTTTTTGTTGTTAGAGCGGCAACAGAAATATATCATCTGTGAAAGCTTATATCAATCACGGTTCCTGAGATACAGCCTCGTTACGGACAGGCAGACAGACAGACGGACAGCGAAGTCTCACGATAGGCTCCCGTTTTTACCCCTTGAGTGCGGAACCCTAAAAAGTCTGAATATAAAATTGCCAAGTTCCGTGGCGCTGGGCCATTACCTTAATGGTCGCCTTTGCCGCATCGTAAAATACTTTCCATAATTAAAACTCCAGTTTTTATTAAGCTTTCTTAACATAGCCAACACTTTCCTACGATATGTCTATAAACATGGTTAAGAAAAATTAAAATACATTTATGTGATTTTAAAATATTTTTTATAAAGCCCTGAATATTAAAGAATTTAGAAAGGTTTTTAAAAATCCTGTAGTGCCCCCTTTACACAAGCATAAAGAAGCTTAATTTGGATTAAATTATATATAACTGTGTAACACATGAGTCCTGGAGTATCCTTCTGAGGTCTTACCCGGGGCTCTCAACCGTAGGCTGTTAGGCAGGATACGTGTGGTTTTTAGTCGGTAGGAGTCCGGCATTGCATCCCTGTAGGATTTTCATCACGTTTAAAAAAAAAGCTGTGTAACACATTTCAATGAGATTAAGCTAACAGGAAGATACACGAATAGCAGGCTTTTCAATGAAAGAGTGCATTGTAAGGCTAAAACATTGACATTGTGTAGCGGCCATATTAGTTAAGCTTCAGCTGGCAACAGTGGAGTACTTATTTGGTCTTGGTATGTAAAAACCAGCAAAGTGCGAGTCAGACTCGCGCACAGAGGGTTCCGTGCCGAAAACCGGCAAAATTCATTTGCCGGTTTTTGGCACGGATATATTCTTGGTTTGTTGAATGAGAGCTCCCTTAATCCCCCTTTTTCCTGATTGTGGTATTTGTTGTTATAGTGTTTGTTGTTATACATTATCTGTAAAAATTTCAGCGCTCCAACTATCTATAACTAAGATACTAGAAGAGAAGGGACCAGACTGAGTTTCTTGGGGTGTTCTTCTCAGTCTGTAGTATTTCCGAACCCCCGGTAGAGTCACAAAAATTTTGACAAACCTAAATAATTTTTTTAAAAATTTCAAAGGGAATGAATTTTATTTTATTTTATTTTATTTATTTTATCACGGTTTCTGAGATACAGTCTCATGACAGACAGACGGACAGATAGATAGATGGACAGCGAAGTCTCATGAATAGGGTCCCGTTTTTATCATTTGGGTACGGTACCCTAAAAAGGCTCACTACCTACGCAATAACATGATGAATACATTATCGAATAGTTATTTCTAGATTCTATTCATTTTCTTTGCACTGTGTTTCGCATTGAAATAATTATATATTATGTAGAGATCGAAATCGTGCCAATTAACGCCACTGACATTATTTTCTGTGGGATTACCATGAACCTCTAGTATGACATCTTAGAAGATTGCCGCGTTAATCAAATTAAGCTCCATCTCAACGATGAATTGATACAAAATTGATCTTGCCCAATTTGCATCATTAATGAGACCTGGGATGTCCATTGTGATGAAATTACACCATAAGAATGCGTTTACAAGGATGCAAATTAAAATAAAACAAAAATGTTGGCGTCGTTATTTTATTTTAAAGTTCAAACGTAGCGACAGTCAAAATGGCAAAGAACAAATTGAAATCGTGCAACAACATTTTAAAAGAAAATACTTTCAGATTAAGTTCGTACCATCTTTGACACAGGTCAACGATTCGTTTAGTAGATGTTCAGTTAAAAGAGAGATAAGGTTCAAGGACTGTAAAGGGATGCAGAGGCTTATTGAAATAAAATATAGGTGAAAAATATAGGTAGACTGCGCAAAAGGAGGGTTTTGATTTTACGCGATAACGACTTCTAAACGGACGCAGCCCCGGAGGACAGCTAGTAAAATATAAGTACCTACCTCCTCTCGAAAGTAGATAAATCAGGCATGTATTTGGGACAGGAAATAACATACGTTTGTATAAAATATTATGTGACCCGCAACATGACGGAGAAAACGGCCGAGGATTCCGGAATAGATTTACATTAAACATTTATGAGCACCCATTTTTGTAGTTGCGGTCGAATTTTGATGACACTACGGTTTTCTTCGTGGGATGAAATAAAATAGAGCTTTAGATTAAAATAGCTGAATGAAATTCTTTAAGTTGGAGTAAATGAAATGAAAATATCTCACGGTCATTCGGACTTTTGTAAAAATAAACAACGGAAATTAAAATTTTAAAATGAAATGAAAATATAATCCAATAGTAAAATTGAATGTAATGGGCAAAATTAGGTCGGTGTTTATATAGTATTTAGGTCATTCAATTATTAAGTTTTGTTTCTGGTACATAAGTTCACTTGATTATTATCTATTGTTGGGTTAGGTTAGAATGCTGGTTGCGGATGCTTTGAAACTTGGTATCAAACATGGAGTTTGCTTGAAACTAAAACAGGCAAATACGATGTCTCTAAAGTATTCGAATATAAAAACGCCGTAAACAAATATATAACTGCTATACTATACTTAGGCAATGTACCTACTTAAGTTAGTGGCAGACACTGCAAGAAAGGTAGACTTGAATAAGTTGCGTTTGAGTAACTGTCCTGAAAATAAGTGGCGTAAAAAAGACAATGAATACTAAGCACTCTAATTATTTTTAATGTTACTTAATGTAACTTGAGTACCCTCAAGTGACAAATTAGATGCTTTAAGTACAAAAATTGTATTCAAGCAACCGCAATTTGCTGAAGTGAAAGTTCTTGAGTGAAGTGAAAAGATTCTTCGTAAGAAAATATTTCAACAAGTTTTGTTGCTCGTTATCCCTATTTTTTATTTCGAATAATATCTAATGACACAGGTCGAGTTCTTTTTCGAGAGAGTAAAGGGTCGTATTTTGTTTCGGGAAAAACCTGTAGTTAGAGTAATTCTGTTTACAGTTTCCCCTGGTATAATTTCTGCACCAGTTAAATCAATGCAAAAATTTCAGCTGCTGGTATCATTAAATGATTAATGGCTGATGCCCGTAGTTTCGTCCGCGCTAAAGTTTATTCCCGTTTCTACTTTCCGTGGGAAGTTATTCCCGGGATGAAAAGCAGCCTACGTGTTTTCCTGAATGTGAACTAACTTTCAGTTCGATCCGTTCAGCCGGTAGAGCGTGATTGAGTAACAAGCGTCCAAACATCTTTACAAACTTTCACATTTATAATATTAGTAAGATTAAGTACCTACATTAGTACATTTCTGACACAATATTACAATTGTGAAATGACGCAAACACATTTTAATTTACCTATAAAAAAAACCGGCCAAGTGCGAGTTGGACTCGCCCTTGAAGGGTTTCGTTGCAGCAAGTAACATATGTAAAAGTTCTTATAGTTCGTTGTTACTTTGATTGATGTTTTAACACGTTTGCAGTGGTAGTGATTTTTCTAACCGAAAGTTGCGGTTTATGACGTATTAAAAAAAAACTACCAGCTCTATCTCGTTCAAACCAATTTTCGTTGGTAGTTTTTATGGCAATGTACATCATATCTTCTTTTTAGATTTATCATTCTCTTAGTTTAGAAGTTAGAGGGGGGGGGACACACATTTTTCCACTTTGGATGTGTCTCTTGCGCAAACTATTCAGTTTAGAAAAATATGATGTTAGATACCTCAATAGCATTTTTGAAGACCTATCTATAGATACCCTACACGTATGGTTTTGATGAAAAGAAAAAATTTGAGTTTCAGTTCTGAGTATGGGGACCCCCAAAATTTACTGCTTTTTTTCTAGTTTTACATAAGAATCTTAATGCGGTTCACAGAATACATCTAGTTACCAAGTTTCAATTTCATAGGCCTTATAGTTTCGGAGGAAAGTGGCTGTGACACACGGACGGACAGACAGACAGACATGACGAATCTATAAGGGTTCCGTTTTTGTCATTTGGCGACGAAACCCTAAAAAGGTGAAATGTGGGCATATAATATGCCTCTGCATACCCCGTCGGGGATAAAAGCGTAAAACTAATATATGTATGTATGTTACCTTTAACGGATCACAAAGGTAGTAAGGTCTGGCCATAACTGCTGTGCACTCCATGTTGTCGATGATTTTGATCTTGGAGTTATCAGAAGAAAAATTCATCAGTTTTAAAAATGTAAACTGATATCGCAAGATTTGTCCGACGTGTATTAATCGCATGTGTACTCTTTTTTCCCCGGCTCCCATCTCCCCATGCATTTCTCAGAGAGTGCACAGCAGTTATGGCCAGACTATACCTAATGCTGTTCTGCATCCCCCTGCTTGAAGAGATAGAGACACAAGTTTTCAAAAAGCTTTCTTTTATAAAAGTCCCATACCTACATTGAATGCAATAAAAGTAAAAGAGCGAGAAAAAGTTTCCCAGATTGTATTTGTAGCTGTAATACGAAACACTTGCTCACTTATTGCGTTAGTTTCAAAACATTTTCTTTTACTAACAGTAGATATTTTTTTTGTGTTTATAGACATTTTTGGCTTTTATTTTAAGTATTTGAACGTTATAAAAATTCTTTGTACAATTTATGACACCATGTACCACACATCTATATAATGTCTAGGTACTTACATGTACCGCATTATAGACCTTAATGTGGTGTACCTTAGGCATGTGGTTTTGCGTTTGTCATGCAGAAATATCTATAGTAGGTATACAATAGAACATAACATTGTCAAGTCAGTATCGTAGCAAGCCACATCACAACATCTGCTGACCAAGCTCCTCGTTGCATAATTAAATCTTACTGCAGAGATAGTAGGTAGGCAATTAATTTTGGCCTCGGGCAAATTCGATATTCTGGCAGAAACAATGCATATACCTATCCGCTTGGCTTTGTATTTGGTTAGCTTAGGTTAGGTTTGGCAAGTTAGCGAATAGATGAACAATCTTTAAACTCATTATAATTTTACGTTCATACTTACATATAACTTAGTAGAGTCACGACTTTATAGCCGAAGGGGTTAGCTGAGGCAATAGAATACGCTCACATTTCAATCATAGTTGAAATTTTTCAAGCTGCCTATTAGGCCTTCAATCTGGCTTAACGATTGTCATTTCACGGACAATTGGGTTTCATTTCGAGTTTTTTTTAAAATAAATATTCACGTACATTTCACACAACGCTATCTGATCCCAAAGTAAGGTAGGAATAACCTGCTTATGTTATGGGTATCAGACCGCGGATATTAATACTTATATACTTTTAAATACATACATATTATACATAGAAACACCCAGTCACTTGAGACAAACATTTATGGGTCACACAAATATTTGTCTCCGGTGGGAATGGAACCCACGACCTCCAGCACCGCAGGCGTTATCACTACCGACTGCGCCACAGAGGCAGACAGAGGCCTTCTCTGCACGATAGATTGTTATGCGAAAATATTACTCTGGACATTATCAGGAACTTTTGACTACATGTGGTTTGTGTACAGGATATCATTTATTTAAAAAAGATGTAATGTGTACAATGGAAGGACTTATCCAGTATCCGCTCACAAAATATACATATAAACAATACAACCAATTATTTCTCCAGTAGGTACTCGTAGATACCATATTCTGCTCTGTTTAGTGCTGAGTATGAGTGATCAATGTTCCAGTACCTCAGTGGTGGAGAACGAACAGAATAGAATAAACTTTAGTTGTACACCATGTTAAAACTAGTTTTACAATAATTTAAATTTTTACAAAGGACGTCCTTATCGCTGTAAAGCAAAATCTGATAGGCAACCTTGGGATGGACAGAAAAGATGTTGATTGTAAGTCAGATGGGTGGTTTTTGGTGCAGAAATAATAATTATGAAGCAATAGGTAGGGTAGGTACAATACATTAAAACACAAGAAATCTAACCATGTTTTCCCTATCTATTTAACGTAGTGTTGACTAGTGAAAAAATCTTCTGCCTATCATCCGATGAAAAAGACGAATGTATGAATGTATATTTTAGGGTTAAAAAATTGTAATTTAAAACTTTAAAAATAACATTCTGAAACATAATCGCTGTTCGCAATAAGCTAATTACGATCTACATTTGTGTCTACTGCTCGTTCGCTCTAACTTTGCCGCTCGGCTCCATACTAAAGTCGAATTTTTAATTAGACGAAGTAAATTGACAGCAACTAATGTCACTTCTTCATACAATGTTGCTTATTTTCTATGACGAAGTGACATTAGCTACTGTCAATTTACTTCGCGTAATTAAAAATTCGGGTATACGCCTCTACGTCAGCGGCAAAGTTAGAGCGAACGGGTAATAACTAGAGGCAATTAGCTACAAAGTTGTTTAATTAAGTTCTACTATAAGTACTTTGGAAGGGTTGGTGGATAACTTTAGGGTTAGGTGGCCACAGCACAGATGACTGGAGACCGATAAGAGTTAGGTGTTGGATACTGTAAGGGTTAATTAAGTATTAAAATACCCTGCAATAAATACAATTATCTCAGCATGTATTCATATAGCACGTAGTTTGCATGTCAATAATTTCAAACAACACAACTAAACGATCACGTATGCATGACAGCATGTAGATGCATTCCATGCAGCATCAAGCCGCATGTTCGTCTAGGGACCGCAGATGGGCTTTTTCTATCTTTTTTTACGTGAGGAAAATCCTACTTGGATGCTATGCAGGACTCTTACCAACTAAAATCCACACGTTCCCTACCTAATGACTACGGTTGGGAACCCCGGGTAAGCCCTGGGAAGGATGACTCCATGAGCACCGCAGAAGGGCTAGGTATGAATAGTTACGTATCTAATTAATTATTTTTTTCAATTGCGAACAACCCACGTTGTACACTGATAAATAAATAAATCACGGACATCTCACACAACGCTATCTGATCCCAAAGTAAGCTAGGAATAACCTGCTTGTGTTATGGGTATCAGACCACGGATATTAATACTTATATACTTTTAAATATATACATATCTATTATATAAAAATAAGTCGGGTTTTCCTTCCTGACGATATAACTCCAGAACGCACGAACCGATTTCCACGGTTTTGCATTCGTTGGAAAGGTCTCGGGCTCCGTGAGGTTTATAGCAAAGAAAATTCAGCAAAATTTCACATACAGCGCCATCGCGGGCGAAGCTGCGGGCATCAGCTAGTTATACATAGAAACACCCAGACTCTTGAGACAAACATTTATGGGTCACACAAATATTTGTCTCCGGTGGGAATCGAACCCACGACCTCCAGCGCCGCAGGCGGTATCACTACCGACCGCGCCACAGAGGCAGTCAAAACTGATGATGATGACCCTATAAAGGTTGTTTTTAGGAAAAACCGCCCGCCAAAGGGGAAACTTGAAAGCTTATTACACCATATCGATAGTCGATATAGTACTCGTATATTGAACTTGCGACTGCGATTCGATAAATCAGTGTTTTTTGAGAAACTACTGACAGTATTACAATTTTAATTTAATTCCTATGTGAGCATTTCGATCCCATCGACAGGACTGCCTCTGTGGCGCAGTCGGTAGTGATACCGCCTGCGGCGCTGGAGGTCGTGGGTTCGATTCCCACCGGAGACAAATATTTGTGTAACCCATAAATGTTTGTCTCAAGAGTCTGGGTGTTTCTATGTATAATATGTATGTATTTAAAAACCATATAAGTTTTGGGATCAGATAGCGTTGTGTGAATTGTCCTTGAATATTTATATCGACTTTTGAACAATAAATTCGCATCAAAATTTATACATCCGTGCCGGAGCTATGATGTCTCAGACACACAGGTTAAACTTTTCTTGAGTCCTTTTTTTGTCGAGGGTCAAAAAGGCTTTAAAAGGTCAAAATGTGTAGGTGTAAAGTATATACCTAGTACACTAAAAGGGACAGTGTATATACTCTAGTTTGCCTGAGACCCAACACCCACACATTCCTTTGTACCACAGTGGCATACCGCCCCCTATAGCTGGACTAAATAGTGAGATGTTGTAGCATTTATTTTCTATAGATGCAGTATTTAGGATGTGAAAGCAGCCTTATCGAGTTATCTTTTTTTAATCGGTTGTCAGTGGTGACATTTCTGCTGTCAGAATGACAGGATGTCATAAGTTCGGTGACGAAGCGTTTCGCATTTAAAGGAACGGGTTTTGGTTAAGATTTTTCGTGAAAGACTGGACTTTTGACCGAGACCTGCTTTGGGGTAGTTGGAGGTCCTTTGGCTTTTGCTCTGAGACTGTGCCGCGAATCAGTTTTTCGCTCAAGCGCGATTATTTGTTACCTCGCGTGGCCTAACGGGCTGTGATTGGGTTGCTGCATTGCATCTTGCTACATTTTACCCAGAAAACTGGTGAGTCACTTCTTCTTTTGCAAAGCGGGTCGATTGTCGTCTGTCGCGCAGCCAAGATCTTAATTTGTCGTTTCTTTCATGACAGGGTTTTTTACTACGGGGCTAGTTGCCGGATGAGATATTTGGTGACGCACCTATAAGTTAGTGGGCTGCACGTGGTACTACAACGTGGAAGTGCGGACTACACGAGCTTCTCATGGGAGAGGTATCTGCCGTCATCACCTGGCAGTAACAACAGGCTCTCACTCAGCTCACTCTGCAGGCCAGTAAATCCACTACTTATGTGTAGCCTAGTAGTATTAATACCTGAGCCCTAACTTTACTTCTGTGTACCTGTGATATTTGTGTCTATCAGTGAATAAGCTCTCTGTGTGTCTCTGTGTATCTCTGTGTACTTAGTAAATATATGTGTGTACACCCTATTGTCTGTTTTCGTGAGAGCCCTAGCCTACCCTTGCACACAGACTGGAAACTTAGAAATAAGGCGCCCTGGGATAGAGTTCTCTGCATAGCTACCTCGCGCTAGTTGGTGAGTAACACTGATCATCTTAGTGTTACAAATTGGCTCCCAACGTAGTGGCAAATCTCTGGGTCTACTCTGCGGTAGTCTCAGTCTGGTGTGTGTGCATAGGTGGTTATCTCTGGCGAAACCATTCTGGAATCGTCCGAGACGCTCCAGGACGTTAATTGGTGGTGCTAGCAGCTAAGCACAAAACCTTCCCTTTCGTCTTCTTCCAGCTTCCTACATCTTTGGCTGGAAAAGACACAAAATTCTAAATTCAAAAATTTAAAATAGCTGTGATTTTGGAAAAACTTTTTGATTTTATTTGGCATACCCACTTCTTTTCTTATTGTGTTTCTTTTCTTTGTTATGTTCCTTTTTATGGTGCACACATATATTTATTGTAATATTATAATAGCATAGATTAATATATTACATATATTATTCTATAGCTTCACCTCTGTGTTAACTTAGTGAATTTCACTCTGTGTAATTATAAATTTTTTTTTGAAGGTATGTTGATACCTTGTAATTTTAATTATTAACCTGAACTGTGTTATCAGAAAATTTAGAAACTTTTCTCTCTTAGTATACCCTTAATCTTTGTTAAATTCTAAAAGTCAATTTGAAACATAATTACCTAACTTAGTACACTTTGTTGTAACTCAATTTACATTTTTACTTTGTAATTGATCCCTATCTGTGCCATTTTATATTTATAATTGTTGTAAGTAAATTTTTACATAATGGCACAGATGAAAAAATATATTAATTATTTAAGAAAGGATGAACTTGCTAACGAGCTGTCCCACATGGGTATTTCAGTGGAACCGGAAACGACAGTGTCTGGCCTTCGGAGTGAGCTAAGAACGGCACACCGACTCGTCCGTCGAGGTAGCATCAAAGCGAGTGCTCCGGTACCCGCTGATGCACCGGCTGAGCTCTCGATCTGCCTTCCAAGAGTCTCCGAGCTGGAGGAGGCTATTCAGTCAGGTGACATTTTCATTAATAAAGGTAGTCGTCTTAGGGTGTCCATCAGAGCCAACTACTTATTGAGTAGGTTAGCTCGTTGTGGTCTGGATTGCCCCGACCTGGTGGATATTCGTGGTAGGCTAGTGAAGATCATCGCTAGGGCTGAACCCAGTAGTGATTCTGAATCCGAAGGTTCGGATGATGATGGTGATGATCCTTCGGGTCGTGACCAGGTGGAATATACTTCACCAGTAGTGAGAGAGGACCGCTCGGTGCGAGCTAGTTCAAGTAGGAATAGTTCTACATGTAACATAGTGTATAAAGAACGTCCCCTTAACTTATGTTCATTTAACTTAAAATATGATGGTTCTACTTGTGTACGTGTGTTTTTAGAGAGATTAGAGGAACTTAGATGTGCTCGGGAGGTTACTAAGCCTAGACTTCTTATGGCTTTCTCCGACCTGTTGGATGGACCGGCTTTGTCTTGGTTCCGTACAAACAAAGCTAACTTCATCTCATATGAGGATCTTATTAGTGAGCTTAGAGATACCTTCGATATTCCTGATTATGATTACCGCCTCAGGAACGAGATAAGACAGCGTACACAAGCCCGCTCTGAGTCCTTGGTTAACTATATATGTACAATGCAAGCCATGTTCTCAAGGTTGTCATGTAAGATGCCCAGTGAGGAACAGCTGGACATTCTCATGCACAACATTAGACCTGACTACATGAAGGAACTGGCCTTGCATGATGTCAACTCTGTAGATGACTTGAGACGTTTGGGTAAGCGCTTGGAGCTTGCGCGTACTAGGGCAGACGCTTTCCATGAGCCTGCTCTTGACAAGTTTGAGATTACATCTGACTTACACCAGCTTAAGAACAAAGGTGTACAAAAGCCCGCTAAGCAGGTGTCTGCAGTGGAGACGCCGGTTACCCCCCACGATCGCAAATGCTTTCGTTGCGGCGGGGGCGGTCACACTGCATACAGCTGCACACAGTCAAGGGAGCTGGTGTGTTTCCGGTGTGGTCTCAAAGGAGTCAAGACCCCAGACTGCTCACACTGTACTAGCAAGTCAAAAAACGCGTAGGCCAGGGCCTTATTAGGAACTCTGTGCATCACTCTGTATCTGAGTCTATTTCTGATAAGGTCCTGTTTCCTAAACGGGATAGTGACATTAGACCGTATCTAGTTGTTAAGGTTTTAAATTTAAATGTCTTAGGCCTTCTAGATTCCGGTGCCTCCTGCTCTATACTAGGTAAGGGAGCGCACCGCATCTTCTTGGAACTGGGTTTTGATCTTGTGAGTATCAATCCTACTTTTCGTATTACAACTGCAGACAGCACTCACTTGCAATGTCTGGGTTGTATCTCTTTGCCAATTGAGTACAATTCGGTTATCCGAGTTGTCAAGTTCTATGTTGTCCCAGGTATAACCACCTCCATGATATTTGGAGTGGATTTCTGGCAACAATTTAAGTTAAGTGATAAGTTAATTTTACAAAATATTAGTCTTGATAGCTTTAGTGATAATAATCCTATAGAGTCTGTGTCCCTTAACGGTGGCCTCGAGGATTACGACAACCTGACAACTAAACAAAGGTGTGTAATCAACGAGGTCATTGAAAAGTTCGACTCGTTGAACACTGATAAGGTGGGTTTAGGTCGGACCTCACTTGTGCACCATGTCATTGACACTGGTGACAGCAAGCCGATCAAGCAGCGTTATTATCCGCTCTCTCCCCTTAAGCAGAAGGCCCTGGAAGCCGAGCTGGACCGAATGCTGGAGATGGGAGTAGTGTCCCCGTCTCAGTCCGCCTGGAACTCTCCAGTGGTCATGGTGGAGAAGGCGAACGGCGACCTCAGATTGTGCTTGGACTCTCGCAAGCTGAACTCTGTGTCTAAGAGTGACGCCTACCCCTTACCCTATATCAATCAAATCTTAGACCATCTTAATAATGCTAAGTATTTAACCTCTGTAGATCTGAGTGCGGCCTACTGGCAGATTCCATTCGACTCACTCCAGTCTGCTGAGAAGACTGCTTTTACGGTTCCCCGGAGAGGATTGTTCCATTACAATTCCATGTGCTTCGGTCTTGTCGGTGCCAGTGCCACGATGCAACGCCTCATGGACCGTCTGTTTGGTCCCGAGTTCGACAACAAGGTATTTGCGTTTCAGGATGACATAGTCTGTGTGTCCAGCACCTTTGAGGAGCATGTAGAGCTCTTACATAGAGTCTATCAGCAACTCAAGGATGCTGGCCTAACTATTAATATGAAAAAATCCCACTTTTGTCGGAGTGAACTCAAATACCTGGGGTATTATGTGGACAAACATGGCTTACGGACAGACCCGGGTAAAGTTGAGGTTATCCTCAACTATCCCACCCCTTCTAACCCTAAGGAGGTTAAGAGATTTCTGGGAATGGCCGGCTGGTATCGTCGCTTTGTTAACAACTTCTCGAAGATTAGTAAACCTCTGTGCAAACTCACTTCTATGAACCTTAAGTTCGAATGGACCCCTGAGGCTGAACAGTCCTTTAACCTGCTAAAGTCAGCCTTGGTTTCTGCCCCTATATTAAAAATGCCTAACTTTGAGATGCCCTTCCGCATTCTTAGTGACGCGTCAGCTTACTCAGTTGCTGCTGTACTGACACAAACTCACGATGGTGTTGAGCACCCTATCGCCTACTGTAGCCGTTCTCTCAACAAGAACGAGGTGAACTACAGCACAACTGAGCGAGAACTTCTGGCCGTGATTTTCGCTTTGGAACAATTTCGACAGTACGTCGAAGGCCAAAAATGTACGGTCGTCACGGATCATTCATCTCTTCTGTGGTTCCATAAGCTAAAAAATCCCACGGGTCGTCTAGCACGTTGGAGCATGAGGCTCAGTCAATTCGATTTTGACATAGAGCATCGAAAAGGTAAAGACCACGTTGTACCTGATGCTCTGTCTCGTATCAAAATTGATTCCCTCGATGCAGTACCCACTAAAGACCCGTGGTATGACCACACCATGAATAGTGTTCGGAAGAACCCTAGGAAGTCACCAAATTATGACATTCGTGACAACCTTCTATATAGGTTAACTAAAAATAAATATTCTTTGACTTCAGACTTTGACTGGAAGCTGGTGGTACCTCAGGAGGATCGCTTGCCCCTGCTCTCTAAGTACCACGATGACACACTTAGTGCCCATGGTGGCGTTTGGAAGACGCATAAAAGGTTAGCCCTAAATTATTACTGGCCCAAGATGTACGAGGACGTCAAAGAATATGTTGGGAATTGCGAAACATGCAAGCAGTACAAACCCGTAAATACGTCTCGTCCCGGCCTAATGGGTAGCCCGAAGCGGGTTTCGAAGCCATTCGAAGCTATCTCTGTCGATCTGCTTGGTCCCTTTCCCACTTCGAGCAATAGAAACGTACACCTGATCGTGGTCTCCGACTACTTTAGCAAATACGTCATGTTGTGCCCTGTTCGGGTTGCCACAGGCGCTGTAGTCGCGAGGTTCATAGAGAAGAGTGTGTTTCTCGTGCACGGAGTCTGCAAGACTATTTACATGGATAATGGCCCTCAGTTTGTGAGTAAGCCATTTAAGGATCTGTTGGCTAAATACAATGTACCTAATATATATTATAACCCTAGGTATCATGCCCAAACTAATCAGGCGGAACGAGCTATTCGCAATGTGGTTCAAGCGATCTCATGCTATGTGAAGTCACAACACAAGTCTTGGGATCAGTTCTTGGTTGAGATACAGTGTGCTTTAAACACTGCAGTTAACGAAGCAACTCGTTTCACCCCTTACTTTTTGGTACATGGTAGGGAATTTATTGGGGATGGAGTGCTGTACAGGCAGACAGATATCGCGTGCCATCCTACTTCAGTCTCTGTAGACGATCCATCAGCCTTCGGTGTCAAGCTTAGAGAAATACAACGCATTTACGACCAGGTGAGGAAACATTTGAACGTTGCCCACCAGCGTAATGAAAAGTATTACAACCTCAGAAAAAGGCATGTAGAGCTGAAAGTGGGACAGATAGTTTACAAACGCACGTTCTACCTGTCCAACAAGGCCAAGAATTTTACTGCTAAGCTAGCTCCTAAGTTCCTTAAATGTGTGGTGACTGCTAAACGATCCCCTTTAGTATATAGGCTGTCAGATCTGGACGGTAAGGATCTTGGGGAGTACCATATCAAGGACATCCTGAAGTATCAGGAGGAGCAGTCTCCAATACCTAACGTAACTACATAGCACTGTTTCTCTAGTTTATTAAACCAGTGCTATGTGATCATTATGTAAGACTATTTTAATCTTTTGTTTGTATTTCTATATGTGTACGTGACTTTAAATTGTCACGTTGTAGTTTCTTCTATGCACCGCACCGAACGTTTTTCTCTCATTCGCTTCTTAGTACTCTACATTATCCTGAGAGCTTGGGTAGTGTTAAGGTGTCGGCAGTGAGTAAAGGGAGCATTCGTTTTCTATGAAGGGCATTAGACTCTAGTTACTTAGCCTAACCGGTACACGAGTCAGTGTCTAGTTAGGTACATAGGAGGATCTTTCTTTGGTATTGTAATGGTCGTAGTCAGCTGGTGTTTGAAGGACCTAGCTGGTTGTCTTTGTTTATTAGTCAGTACTTTTCTGTTTTCTTTATTGTGTATTTCCAGCGTGTCATATCCGCAGGAAATACTATTAAAGGGGGGGTGGTTGTAGCATTTATTTTCTATAGATGCAGTATTTAGGATGTGAAAGCAGCCTTATCGAGTTATCTTTTTTTAATCGGTTGTCAGTGGTGACATTTCTGCTGTCAGAATGACAGGATGTCATAAGTTCGGTGACGAAGCGTTTCGCATTTAAAGGAACGGGTTTTGGTTAAGATTTTTCGTGAAAGACTGGACTTTTGACCGAGACCTGCTTTGGGGTAGTTGGAGGTCCTTTGGCTTTTGCTCTGAGACTGTGCCGCGAATCAGTTTTTCGCTCAAGCGCGATTATTTGTTACCTCGCGTGGCCTAACGGGCTGTGATTGGGTTGCTGCATTGCATCTTGCTACATTTTACCCAGAAAACTGGTGAGTCACTTCTTCTTTTGCAAAGCGGGTCGATTGTCGTCTGTCGCGCAGCCAAGATCTTAATTTGTCGTTTCTTTCATGACAGGGTTTTTTACTACGGGGCTAGTTGCCGGATGAGATATTTGGTGACGCACCTATAAGTTAGTGGGCTGCACGTGGTACGACAACGTGGAAGTGCGGACTACACGAGCTTCTCATGGGAGAGGTATCTGCCGTCATCACCTGGCAGTAACAACAGGCTCTCACTCAGCTCACTCTGCAGGCCAGTAAATCCACTACTTATGTGTAGCCTAGTAGTATTAATACCTGAGCCCTAACTTTACTTCTGTGTACCTGTGATATTTATGTCTATCAGTGAATAAGCTCTCTGTGTGTCTCTGTGTATCTCTGTGTACTTAGTAAATATATGTGTGTACACCCTATTGTCTGTTTTCGTGAGAGCCCTAGCCTACCCTTGCACACAGACTGGAAACTTAGAAATAAGGCGCCCTGGGATAGAGTTCTCTGCATAGCTACCTCGCGCTAGTTGGTGAGTAACACTGATCATCTTAGTGTTACAATGTTTGTTCTTGTATATGACAAAGGTCAACACGAAACAGAATATACATTCAAATATGCCAGGTAGGTACCGCTACATCCTCCTATTTGTAGGTAGAAGTCCGTTGGAAAGGTTAACTATTATAATTATTTTGCTAGCTGTGCTCTACGACTTCGTCTGGGATATTCTACGAGCCCCGTAGCACTCATTTAACCCATATTTTTGCAAATATTTACAATAATGTGAGGTAATAAATCAAGTGGAAAATACGTCATGGAGCTATGCCGGACACTTACCGACTAAAATCCAATACATTCCCTACCTATTGCCTACGGTTGGGAGCCCCGGCCCTGGGTCCTCGAAAGTATATCCCCAGGATTCCCAACAGACCTTGGCTACCACTGCGGCCTCACCTAGGGGGGGGGGGGGGACTATCTGTTGTTTAGATCCCATACTCGTATTAGCGTATATTAGCTTAAGGCTTGCTTGTTCAACATCGACCTGACCTGAGTCAATTCGAGGGATTGCTGCGTACGCTAATTCCGGATTTCCTTCGATTCTAATACATTATATTATTGTTATAAAATCTGAGAGGTTTTAACAAAATATCTAGCCATAAAATATTGTTCTAAAATTTATATCTATTTTATGACAAGTTTTTAGGAGGAATAAACTAATAATTTATATAAAAAAAAACCGGCCAAGTGCGAGTTGGACTCGCCCATGAAGGGTTTCGGAGCAGCAAGTAACATAATATAAAAGTTCTTTTAGTTCGTTGTAACTTTGATTAATGTTTTAATACGTTCGCAGTGGTAGTGATTTTTCCAAACGAAAATTGCGGTTTATGACGTATTAAAAAAAAACTACCAGCTCTATCTCGTTCAAACCAATTTTCGTTGGTAGTTTTTATGGCAATGTACATCATATATTTTTTCTAGATTTATCATTATCTTAGTTTAGAAGTTAGAGGGGGGGGGGGGGGACACTCATTTTTCCACTTTGGAATTGTCTCTTGCGCAAACTATTCACTTTAGAAAAAAATGATTTTAGGAACCTCAATAGCATTTTTGAAGACCTATCTATAGATACCCCACACGTATGGTTTTGATGGAAAAAAGAATTTTAAGTTTCAGTTCTGAGTGTGGGGACCCCCCAAAATTTACCACTTTTTTATAATTTTATTTAAGAATCTTAATGCGGTTCACAGAATACATCTAGTTACCAAGTTTCAATAGCATAGGTCTTATAGTTTCGGAGAAAAGTGGCTGTGACACACGGACGGACAGACAGACGGACTGACAGACAGACATGACGAATCTATAAGATACGATAAGATAAGATAAGATAAGATAATTTATTTACTCGAAACATGGGTACAAAGTTGTTACATAATAGTTGGTACAGCATGTCTCACCGTAGGTAGTACAGTATGTAAATGTTTAAATAGAAACAAAAAAATGCCAATTAGAACATAAAAAAAAAAAAAATGTGCTTTTTTACAATAAGCTATTCAACAAAATGTAATAGATAACAAACAATTAAAAGATAAAATGTCATAAATCATACAATATTAAAGAAAAAGAATGTCAAAATTAATATAATATTCAATTTAAAATTAATGTCATTTATAAATTAGAAAAATAAGTTCAAATTAGTGCCACTAAAAGAAGCTACTTTACAAAATAAGTTCACTTCAATTACAGTAGATAGGTAAATATGCAACTAATTAATTTAACCAATGCTTGCAATATTATCTGTCAAGAATTCTGAGACATTATAATAACATTTTATAACCAGAAACCTTGTCAATCTGTATTTGAATTGAGTCAGATTCAGGGTTCCGTTTTTGCCATTTGGCTACGAAACCCTAAAAAGTACATTACTTGTTAAGATTTTTGCAATATTTCTCATTCTTCGAGAGCTATTTCGATCAAACAAAGATTTCCTAATCGTGTTTCGATACGTTAAAAAAAACCGACCAAGTGCGAGTTGGACTCGCCCATGAAGGGTTTCGTTGCAGCAAGTAACATAATAGAAAAGTTCTTATAGTTCGTTGTAACTTTGATTGATGTTTTAACACGTTCGCAGTGGTAGTGATTTTTGTAACCGAAAATTGCGGTTTATGCCGTATTAAAAAAAAACTACTAGCTAACTAGATCGGTCGGGTCCAACCGCGACCACGGGCGCTGCAACGTGCTCGAAACGTCGGTGTGAAAATGTAAGTAAATGTGTTTCGCGTGAAGTCCCGAATTCTATAAGTATGAGTATCATTCTCTTAGTTTAGAAGTTAGGGGGGGGGACACACATTTTTCCACTTTGGAAGTGTCTCTTGCTCAAACTATTCACTTTAGAAAAAAATGAGTTTAGGAACCTCAATAGCATTTTTAAAGACCTATCTATAGATCCCACACATATGGGCTAGATGAAAAAAAAAATTCAGTTTCAGTTCTGAGTATGGGGACCCCCAAAATTTACTGCTTTTTTTTTTCTAGTTTTATATAAGAATCTTAATGCGGTTCACTGAATACATCTAGTTACCAAGTTTCAAAAGCATAGACCTTATAGTTTCTGAGAAAAGTGGCTGTGACACACGGACGGACAGACAGACGGACAGACAGACAGACATGACGAATCTATAAGGGTTCCGATTTTGCCATTTGGCTACGAAACCCTAAAAAGCAAGAGTACCTATCTTATAAATTACAATAACATAGTTTTATTAGATCAAATCAAAGAATATTTTCTAGCATGAAGTTCACCCTAAGATGAGTCTCTTTCGAATAAGCGAGCATTAATTTGAGCTTAACGGCGTTGTGTAAGAATGCCCAAAAAGTTTTTAAAAACAACAAAAGATAGTAATGTTCACTTTGTTCCACTACAGAAACCTACTATTCAAAACACAATTAGATGTCTCACAGTCCTCAGGGTCAGGAAAGATGTTATCTCGTGTCCCAGGATAGGGAATTATACGGAAATTAAGAGAAGATTGCTTGAGGGAAATGAGTCACAATGGACTTGACAGTGACGTTTGTTTTATTGCCCAGTTCTACTCGTTTACTAGAATTGTTCTAACATTTATATACCGCTTTTGTAAATTGAATCTAGATAGGACTAGATTTATCTTTGTCCTGTAGTGCGTTGGGAACTAGGACGGTTTCTTGAAAAGAGATGTTGGGAGTTTTATAATGAATCTTGAAACAACTCCATTTTGGTTTTTGAACAATGGGGATTTTGAATATTGTGGTATTGCTGATGCCTCGTCGAAATAACTAACTGCTGTTCATTTTTTTTTATCTTAAGCTCGCCAGACTTACGTCGCCAGCCTGATGGAAAGTCACGGCGCATCTAGCGATTGGGCGCCACTCTCACAGTCCGTAAGACTTCTGACAGTGGTCCTCAAGTTGGCGGCCCTGTAATGTGCCTCTTCACGCTCCGCTTGAAGAACCCGGGATTTCGGGATAGTCCCCTCCACCAACTCAACATGGGAAATTTGAGCGGGAGGTCGCTCCAGGTTTTTATAGTCCGACAAAGCAACAATCTTTTGAAACGCTCAGATCGGCGAAGATTAATTTCAAATTAATTTTAAGCTTTTAAATTCCTAACAATGATCATATTACTGGCAGCCGGTACCAATGGTTTAACAACTGGAAATAAGCTTACTTAAGCCCCTGCTTTCTTAATAAGCCTGTTCTAGGAATGTTTGTTGATCTCATTTAACAAAATAGCACGTTTTTTTACCAAAAACGCTGCTACATTTTTATGCCAAATAAAATGACTCTCGTATTTTTCCCGAGCGTGATACTTCCCATTGAAATTGTAAAAGAGATAACATTTTTTCGTTTGCTCCAGTATATTTTGAAATATATTAACATGCTTTCATTTCGCGTGAAACTTTGTACGCTCCACAGAATATACCTTTATACACTTTCTCTGCAGTAATGAGGTGTACAATTTACTTTGACTAACAAGCAGAAAATGTGTTCGCAACTTGCCAACAAGCGAGGCTTGATACACACTGCGCTGAATACAGGATGTTGCCTTAATCGTTTTAACTTAAGTTGTATTTGTCTAACTTTGTTTGAAATTGCAAAGGCGGAATTAGCAGGACCCGCTTCGTGAAACGGTCTAACTTTTGGGGTTTGTTCATTAACATATCACATAAAACTAGTTTTTTTGTTCAATTTTAAAACAGATTTCGCAAATAGATGCAGGCGTTAAAGAGCTATGTTTCTATTGTTTTATATATGTTTAATATGACATAAGGATTGTTAACTTTTAACTTTTTCCAAGTAGTAAACATATTTTTTTCTTTAATCAAACTGACACATATTAATAGTTCGTGTTCTTATATTTAGCGGCCCATTATCGACTTTATTATTATATTGAGATGTATCTACCTAAAGCCAGTTTTCATTAGGAGGAAGGGCCTAACGGTACTCCGTTCGTTGAGCAGCCCGCCTGGGGCAGTACCTCCGCCCTGCAGAAGACCGCGGTAATAGTAACCTGACTCCGGTCGGGTTATGTTCTCCGTCGGTTAGCAGGGATCCAGAGCTCATTGGGGTGACATTGTGCCGGTGACGGTGAGACCAGAGGCTTATCTGTCTCCATTGGCAGATCGAGGCGCGGAATATTGGTACGGCGATCAGGGAGACCCGGTGAAACGGTTGACCGCTGACCGCCCGCAGGCTGTACGGGACCCGAACCTGGGGATTACTTAATCTCCGCCCCAGGAGGCTGAACCAGCAGCCTGTGTAAAGTCCCTGGTGCTGTATTCGTGCCGGAGGAGGATACCGGAGTGGACGCGGCTACTGCATCGGGGGGGGACCGGGGGCCCTTCCGTACGCCGTGCCAATCTACCGCACTACCTCTGTCTGCCTTCGGTGAGTTCGAGCCTCGCCTAGTCTCCTGCGCCACCGGCACAAAAGCGCCCCTTCACCTTCTTAATTCCCCATATTTTTAAGAACTATGGCTAAATCAAGGAGAAGGAAAAAGGATTCCACAGCGGCATCGTCGTCCACACTTCAAGTGGACTTTTGCAACATCAGAGGTATGCGCACGAACATCAACGTAGTCCACCACCATCTTGAAACTGCGAAGCCGACCCTTCTTTTCTTAACGGAGACGCAGATCTTACGTCCGGGCGATACATCTTGCTTAATGTACCCTGGCTACAAGCTTGAGTACCACTTTAGGCAAAAAGCCGGGGTATGTATGTACGTCCGGGATGATGTCTGCTGTCGTCGTCTTTCAAGCCTCGAAGACAGGGACCTGTCTACGTTATGGGCACGCTTGGATCACGGGGGCCACACTCAAATCTACGCGTGCGTGTAAAGGTCTCACAGCGGTGGTAACACGGACACAGTTCGCCTTTTTGACCACCTGCAACAAGCTACTGACAAGGTGATTGAGCAGTATCCCGCCGCGGAGATAGTGATTCTGGGGGATTTCAACGGACATCATGTTGACTGGTTGGGCTCCCGGACCACCGACTTTGCGGGGAAAGCTGCTCACGAATTTGCCCTGACCTATGGGTTCTCTCAACTGGTTAAATCCCACACAAGGATACCAGACAAGAAGAACGAGCATAGTGCATTGCTGGATCTCCTGCTGACAACGCGTCCGGACGGATACAGTGTTTCTGTGGATGCTCCACTCGGATCGTCGGACCACTGTGTCGTTCGGGCGCATGTGCCTCTCGCAAGGCCTGAACCACCTCGGCCCAAGGAGTGGCGACATGTATGGCACTATAAGTCAGCAGACTGGGATGGACTGCGAGAGTTTTTCGCGTCGTACCCATGGAGGCGGCTTTGTTTTGCCTCAGAGGATCTGGATTCTTGCGCTGCAGCAGTCGCTGCGGGGATCTTGGAGGGCATGGAATGTTACATTCCTAACCGTTGGATCCCTGTAGGAGCAAAAAAGCGACCGTGGTTCAATCGGCTCTGCAGAGAAACTTTGATGTTGAAAGAATCTGCTTACAGGGCTTGGACCACGGCTCGTGCAAATTCAGATCCAAACATCTCTGAGGTGAAACGCAAATTAAATGCCGCCTCGAGAGCCAGCCGAAGAGCAATTGTCAGGGCTAAGTTCGATTTCGTCGGCAGAATTGGTGAACGGCTAGCAGGCTACCCTTCAGGGAGTCGCGAATTCTGGTCGCTTGCCAAAGCTGCCGAGGGAAATTTCTGTCGGTCAGGTTTACCACCTTTACTTAAACCCGACGGTAATTTGGCCCAGAGCGCTAAGGAGAAAGCCGACCTTTTGGGTTTTCTCTTTGCCTCTAACTCGACCATGAGCGACGGGGGTGCTTTGCCGCCGGATATTCCGTGGTGTGGAACTTCCATGCCGGAAGTAAAATTTACACAGCGGAATGTCCGACGTGAGCTTCGATCCCTGGACGTTCATAAGTCGAGTGGGCCGGATGGTATACCCGCGGTGGTACTGAAGCAGTGTGGTCCAGAGTTGTGTCCGGTACTTACACGTCTTTTCACGCTTTCATATTCCAAGCAACAAGTCCCGGCGTCGTGGAAGATCGCGTATGTGCATCCTGTGCCCAAGAAGGGTGACAGGACCGACCCGGCCAACTATAGGCCTATAGCCGTCACCTCCCTTTTATCTAAGGTGATGGAGCGTGTAATTAATACACAGCTCCTGAGGTACCTAGAGGAACACGACCTGCTCAGTGACCGGCAGTACGGTTTCCGTCACGGTCGCTCGACGGGCGATCTTCTGGTGTGCCTCACACACCGATGGGCGACGGCTATCGAGAGTAAGGGCGAGGCTCTAGCAGTAAGCCTTGACATCTCTAAGGCCTTTGACCGGGTCTGGCACCGTGGTCTTCTTACGAAATTGCCCTCATATGGACTGCCCGAGAGATTATGCGGATGGGTGTCTAGCTTCCTGGCCGGTAGAAGCATCAAGGCCGTCGTTGACGGCAGCTGTTCAGACTGCATGGCCATAAACGCTGGAGTACCGCAAGGCTCAGTGTTGTCCCCTACTCTGTTTCTGCTGCATATCAATGACATGTTGTCTATTGACGGCATTCATTGTTATGCGGACGACAGTACGGGGGACACTTGTTACACGGGCCGCCCCGGTATCTCTCGGGACACAGTGAAGGAAAATCGTGAACAGCTTGTGTCTGAAATCGAGGCTACTCTTACTAGAGTGTCCGATTGGGGTGGACAGAATCTTGTCCAGTTCAACCCTTCCAAGACACAAGCGTGTTTTTTCACCGCTAAGCAAACCCCAATTACTGTAGCGCCGCAATTTCAGGGCACATCTCTTTCCATCTCCAAAAGTATAGGGATCCTTGGCGTTGACATCTCCAGTGACGTTCGGTTCCGTAGCCATTTGGAGGGCAAGGCTAAGCTGGCGTCCAAGAAGCTAGGTGTGCTCAACAGGGCGCGGCGGTACTTCACTGCTGCGCAAACACTGCTTCTGTATAAGTCGCAAGTGCGGCCGCACATGGAGTACTGCTGTCACCTTTGGGCGGGGGCACCTGAATATCAGCTTCGTCCATTTGACTCGGTGCAAAGACGTGCTATAAGAGTTGTCAAGGATCCTATACTTACAAGTGGTGTGGAACCTCTTCGCGACAGGAGAGACTTTGCCTCCTTATGCGTGTTCTACCGACTGTACAATGGTGTGTGCTCTGAGGAACTGTTTGATATGATGCCCACGGCTACGTTCTATCACCGCACCGCTCGCCACAGACAGGGAGTTCATCCTCACACTCTGCGTCCGGAGCGTTCCAGCACGGTTAGATCCGATAGGGGTTTTCTTCCGCGCACGCTTAGGTTGTGGAATGATCTCCCTGCCTCGGTTTTCCCAAACGCCTACAGTATGGGGTTCTTCAAAAGGGGTCTTAGAAGGTTTTTGCAGGGTCGGCAGCGCGAGTGTGGCGCCTCTGGTGTTGCAAACGTTCATAGGCTGCGGTGACCACCGGTCCTTCTGGTGGGCCGTATGCTTGTCTGCCACCTTAGTGGTATAAAAAAAAAAATAAAAAAAAAGCCATTGAAATAACCATTAATTCAAACCGTCTCCTTTTTGGACTCGGTTACTCGGTTAATAAAATACGAGTAAGATCTCTCTATAATGTCCATGAATGCTAGGGGTTGGAGTCAACTCCCCTTTTCAAACGTTGTTATCTTAAAACGAGCAAGACAAGAACCTTGATAACGTTTGCCTTTGTAGAGCTGTCTTCGTCAGTCTCACTGGGAATAATAATGAATTTTCGTCGCGCAGTACACAAACTGAAAATGTCAGTACGTATAATGACATTACAAAGAAATTAATTATGATTGTAAATTTTTAGACTATTTGACACTTTTTTTTTTTTTTTATTTTTTTTTATTTTTTTTTTTATACCACTAAGGTGGCAGACAAGCATACGGCCCACCAGAAGGACCGGTGGTCACCGCAGCCTATGAACGTTTGCAACACCAGAGGCGCCACACTCGCGCTGCCGACCCTGCATAAACCTTCTAAGACCCCTTTTGAAGAACCCCATACTGTAGGCGTTTGGGAAAACCGAGGCAGGGAGATCATTCCACAACCTAAGCGTGCGCGGAAGAAAACCCCTATCGGATCTAACCGTGCTGGAACGCTCCGGACGCAGAGTGTGAGGATGAACTCCCTGTCTGTGGCGAGCGGTGCGGTGATAGAACGTAGCCGTGGGCATCATATCAAACAATTCCTCAGAGCACACACCATTGTACAGTCGGTAGAACACGCATAAGGAGGCAAAGTCTCTCCTGTCGCGAAGAGGTTCCACACCACTTGTAAGTATAGGATCGTTGACAACTCTTATAGCACGTCTTTGCACCGAGTCAAATGGACGAAGCTGATATTCAGGTGCCCCCGCCCAAAGGTGACAGCAGTACTCCATGTGCGGCCGCACTTGCGACTTATACAGAAGCAGTGTTTGCGCAGCAGTGAAGTACCGCCGCGCCCTGTTGAGCACACCTAGCTTCTTGGACGCCAGCTTAGCCTTGTCCTCCAAATGACTACGGAACTGAACGTCACTGGAGATGTCAACGCCAAGGATCCCTATACTTTTGGAGATGGAAAGAGATGTGCCCTGAAATTGCGGCGCTACAGTAATTGGGGTTTGCTTAGCGGTGAAAAAACACGCTTGTGTCTTGGAAGGGTTAAACTGGACAAGATTTTGTCCACCCCAATCGGACACTCTAGTAAGAGTAGCCTCGATTACAGACACAAGCTGTTCACGATTTTCCTTCACTGTGTCCCGAGAGATACCGGGGCGGCCCGTGTAACAAGTGTCCCCCGTACTGTCGTCCGCATAACAATGAATGCCGTCAATAGACAACATGTCATTGATATGTAGCAGAAACAGAGTAGGGGACAACACTGAGCCTTGCGGTACTCCAGCGTTTATGGCCATGCAGTCTGAACAGCTGCCGTCAACGACGGCCTTGATGCTTCTACCGGCCAGGAATCTAGACACCCATCCGCATAATCTCTCGGGCAGTCCATATGAGGGCAATTTCGTAAGAAGACCACGGTGCCAGACCCGGTCAAAGGCCTTAGAGATGTCAAGGCTTACTGCTAGAGCCTCGCCCTTACTCTCGATAGCCGTCGCCCAACGGTGTGTGAGGCACACCAGAAGATCGCCCGTCGAGCGACCGTGACGGAAACCGTACTGCCGGTCACTGAGCAGGTCGTGTTCCTCTAGGTACCTCAGGAGCTGTGTATTAATTACACGCTCCATCACCTTAGATAAAAGGGAGGTGACGGCTATAGGCCTATAGTTGGCCGGGTCGGTCCTGTCACCCTTCTTGGGCACAGGATGCACATACGCAATCTTCCACGACGCCGGGACTTGTTGCTTGGAATATGAAAGCGTGAAAAGACGTGTTAGTACCGGACACAACTCTGGACCACACTGCTTCAGTACCACCGCGGGTATACCATCCGGCCCACTCGACTTATGAACGTCCAGGGATCGAAGCTCACGTCGGACATTCCGCTGTGTAAATTTTACTTCCGGCATGGAAGTTCCACACCACGGAATATCCGGCGGCAAAGCACCCCCGTCGCTCATGGTCGAGTTAGAGGCAAAGAGAAAACCCAAAAGGTCGGCTTTCTCCTTAGCGCTCTGGGCCAAATTACCGTCGGGTTTAAGTAAAGGTGGTAAACCTGACCGACAGAAATTACCACTTTCCTATCAAAAAGTATTAAAGATCTCAATAAATTATAGTTCCCTTGCCCATTCCAAATTGGCGAAAAACAGAATCTGTACCACTTTCGATCAGGTAAGCCATGTGCACAATATAAAAAGAAACATTCGATTTATACGATGTTATAAGTAGGTACTTGCAAAGCTAGTTTGGGGGTCCATCTTGGCTCACCTAAAGTTCTTTACCCGAAGATGTTCTTCCTAATGATTTCTAATCCGAATGATCACTCGCCCTAAAATTTTTCATACTAAAGTTTTCATTCATACTATTAGTAGTGCTACTGGCGATGTTTATAACGCTGTTTCCGATAATTGTAATTAATAACATTATATTATATATGCACATATATTAAATCTCCTACTGTTTTTTATCATAACGCTTGTATCCCTAAACATAATTACCATGATATTGTCACTCATACTCGGAAAGAAACAGTGTGTTTGTTTAGGTGGTTATAAAAAAAACCTATCCAAATCTGATTGCGTGGGGTGGTCACCAAAGTAAGTTTTTCAAGATAATTTACTTGTTTTGAATAAGAATAATCTTTGTTTTATTCCCAAAACCAACTTTTACTAGCTGTCAGTGATAAAAC
The DNA here is from genome assembly GCA_933228765.1 of Miltochrista miniata. Lineage (NCBI taxonomy): Eukaryota > Metazoa > Arthropoda > Insecta > Lepidoptera > Erebidae > Miltochrista > Miltochrista miniata. The sequence goes on along the minus strand of OW121756.1, from coordinate 36,611,623 downwards.
ATAGCATTTACCAAATTTTAATAGTAAGAGCCAGAAATTATATTTTAAAACAATTCAGTCCAAGACTGAATTGTTTAAAAATAGGCTTAATCATTAAGCGCTTTTATGATTAAGCCAACACGCCAGTTTAGGTTCACTCACATTCAAAGAAACCCCTACAATTAAAATTTACAAAATATCTGATTCTTAAAAGTGTTATAACTCTTTTATTTCTAAACCGATTTACATAAAACAAACGCTAAATGTTAACTGGAGCAAACCTCAACACAATAAAAAAAACCGCATTGCAATCGGTTGAGCGGTTACTGAGATTAGCGTGCACAACCGTACAGACAAACAGATATACAGACATACAGACAAACAGACAAAAATTCTAAAAATCATTGTTTTGGGTTCTATTGCGTTCATAAAGCCCCCCTATAATATTTTTTCTTATTTATCTTCCATGTACAGACAGCGACCTGTTACGATTTCATTATATGTATTGATATTGATAAAAAGAAATCTAAACAAAAAATATATGACTTTGAATAAAAGTGTAAAAGATGGTTATGTTGAAAAAATTTAGGAAAACTAATAAAAGTATAATAGATGTTTAATGCTATTGACATTATGAAATTAAATGCTTCGAAATTATGATAATTAGAGACAGAGTAGTTAGGAATTGTGATTGTTAGGATGAAAAATGTTAGGAAGAACATTTTCGGATTTCCAATTATCGGAGTTTAAAAGTAAGGTGAACTTTGACGCACCCCTATTTCGGTTAGTCCAGTAGATGGCTCGTCAAAATAGGCCAATTTCTGCTTGACTTAAATCAAACAATTATGATAATTAGAGACAGAGTAGTTAGGAATTGTGATTGTTAGGATGAAAAATGTTAGGAAGAACATTTTCGGATTTCCAATTATCGGAGTTTAAAAGTAAGGTGAACTTTGACGCACCCCTATTTCGGTTAGTCCAGTAGATGGCTCGTCAAAATAGGCCAATTTCTGCTTGACTTAAATCAAACAATTATTTTACGAATGTGGAGCTCATAAAGTATGAATATAAATTTCTTAAGCAAATGGCATTAGATATTTTTAATGAATGTTTTTCCATTTCTTTTATTAACAAACTTGTTTGCTTATCTTAAAAAACTTTTTTGTTTGATAAGTACAAACTGAATAATAAATGTGCTCAAAGGAATTGTTTATTATAAATTAATATAATTTCGTCTGAAATTTTACAAATATAATCTTAAACACGACTTGTTTATGTATTTTCGATATATTCTAATTACACTTTGCTTGCGAAATATTTAATTTTCTAAGAGAATTGAAAGGCTGGCATGAAGTTCATTGAACAGTTATTAAAGTGGGGTGGAGAAAGGAGAAACCCACTTCACACTCTCGACCCTTCAATCCTAGGCACAGGCACAATAGTCAAGAGTTATACAGGGTGGAATTTAAAGACAAAAAAAGGAGGAGGTTCTCAAGTCGACTGTTTTGTTTCTTCTTTAGGTAGTGAGTGAGTTTTACAGTAAAAACATATTTTACTCTATCTTCCTTTATTTTAAGATACTATGTTGTTTAAAAGAAATTGTTCTTTATTAAAGACTCTTTCAGTTGGTATCATAAAATACAAAATGTTTTTTTTTCACAATACCCAGGTTCGATTCCCGGCTTAAGGTGATTTTTCCAAAATCTTTAAATGCAATCTTACTTTTTCTTTGAAAATAAAGGAATGTTTCCTTTCAGCAAAACTTGCCATTATCAATATTAAGGGTCCTTTACCTCCAACTACGGTCTAAAAATTCCACTCTGTATAATTGTATAAAACTAGAAAACTCTACACATTTTTTCGATTTAATCTTTTGAGTATGAGTTTTTTTTTCACATTTCCCAGGTTCGATTCCCGGCTTAAGGTGATTTTTCAAAAATCTTTAAATGCAGTCTTACTTTTTCTTTGAAAATAAAGGAATGTTTCCTTTCAGCAAAACTTGCCATTATCAATATTAAGGGTACTTTACCTCCAACTACCGTCTTAAAATTCCACTCTATTCCACATCTTGTCCACATTGTATAAAACTAGAAAATTCTACACGTTTTTTCAATTTAATCGTTTGTGTATGAGTTTATTTATTTATTTATCCATCTATACATATACATCCTAACAGAATAAATCGACCATCTACTTATTAGATATCTATCCCACTAATATTATAAATGTGAAAGTTGGTGAAGATGTTTGGATGTTTGGTATGTTTGTTATTTAATCTTACTATAACGGCTAAACGGATCCGACTGAAATTCAGAACAGGGATACAATATAGTCTGGAATAACACATAGACTACTTTTCATTCCGGGAATATATTCCCATGGAAGCGGAAACAGGAATCAAATTACACGCGGGAGAAGCCGAGTATAAGCTAGTAAAACAATAAACACAAAACAAAACAGTATCTTAAGGCTGTAAAAGCAGTGTGAATTTATCTCAAACTGTGAGACTGTTCATCAACGTACTTGATAACCCCAAACAACATTATATATAAACAAGACGTTCTCAATAATCTTTGTGCTACGTATATTGACGAAAACGGTGACATGATCACTGCGTGATCAAGCCCCTGTCTAATGGCAAATAAAAGAAAAAAAAAGACTGTAAATTCACTCTATGTTCGAGAAAATAGGTCTACCTGATCCTCTTTATGGTTGGACGAGTACCCAATGAAATCTAAGAATATTATACTCGTATTTCTCAATAGTTTATAGGAAATCCGACAGTTTAAGTTACATATTAAAAAAAACAGTTTTGAGTTGAAAATTTCTAGATCTATCCATTTCAAGAAGTCAATAACTTCGTATTCATGTCATAAGTATTTTTATTAGTTTCTTTGGCATAAGTAGGTACCTAATATTCTTTCTAAGTTTTATTCGCCTATTTTGTTACGTCGGTTTGCGAATCTTGTCAGAAGTAAGTAATTGGAATGTTCCTTGTAATTTATGACTTCTTTTAAGGCTTTATTTCTTTATTATTATTTGAGTTGAGTTTCTGATCTGAGTACATGATTTTAGTGTTATCTGTGTAGAGTTTGTATATATTTTGAAAAAGGTAAATACTGGCCAATAGTAGACACTTCGGAAAAATGAATAAACCATTGTACTAATTTAAAAAGTTGTTGAAGATTAGATGCAATTAAGTCTTTTTAGGGTTCCGTACTCAAAGGACAAAAACAGGACCCTATTTATGAGACTTCGTCGTCCGTCTGTCTCTCGGTCACGGGGCTGTATCTCAGGAACGGTATAGATAGAGTGATGAAGTTTTCACAGGTGTATTTCTGTTGCCTCTATAACAAAAAATACTACAACAGAAAAAAGGGGGGATTTAGGGGACTCCCATACAACAAACGTGCCTCTTTGCTATTTGTCATTTTTTGGTACAGAACCCTCTGTGCGCAAGTTCAATTCGCACTTGACCGGTTTTTATGTTTCTTATAGTGTCGAGAATTGGTGCTCTTACTGTAAATATATAGGTGTGTTTCAGTAAGATTTCGCAATGAAATCAAAGGCACCAGTCCCGTACAATATATGCTACATGCAGAGTATTATTTATTAACATGAATTGACTGTAATTAATTTCATAAATTGCTATATGCACTTCTGCTTACTGCGTCGAATTTAATATTAATAAGTTAGTGTAATTTACGGGTATAAACATTCCCGCTACATCAGCCGAGCCACCATTCAAAAAATATTACTTACTATGGAACGCACGAATCATCAAACGCTCTACACTAGAGAGTGAGTTCAAACGATAAAAGATCGATTCCAGTGATATATCTGCACACAAAGCTTAACGAGAACCCGATTCCCGGGAACGTTAAGAGGGAACAAGGGCTGCGAGGAATTTGCGAAATAGGTATTTGAATCTGGTATTTCCATCGCACTGAGCCTGGACAACCCCATACAGTGCGATAAGCATAGGTTTAGTTTGACCGATTTAGGCAAAATAGGTGTTTTGTATTCCCCTGTTTTCTTCTCGAAAACTGAACTAATTTTAATATTTTTGGCACCGTGTCTTATGGACGAGTATGTCCAGGTTTCTATAACTCTTTTCCAAGGTAATATCTTTTTATATTTTTTGGTAGACCATTAAACACGGCGATAAAAGCGGGTAAGTTTTTACCATTTTTAAACTGTCATATTTTCTTTTTTAAGAATTTACCGAAAAAGAAGTGTACATGTTTATAGCGTAATATCTTGATTTTATAGAATAAATAACAATATTCTTCTGGAGCTGTAATTCAGGAATAAAATAGGGGAATACGTTTGTATGGACTAACTAAGGAAACACTTTCGCAAAACGATCCACTGAGTAGAGAAGGAAAACTCGAAATGAACCCGGTTGTCAGTAAAATGACAATCGTTAAGCAAATTTTATAAGGCCTTATGGACAGCTTGAAAAATTTTAACTGCGTATCGTCACGACCTGCGCCTGTCTATTTTAACACGGCATAGGCTCACCGCACACAACAAGACAGGCATATTACGTGGGACATGAATTTATAAAGTGAAGTAAGGTTGTATACTATGCCCCTGCCTACCCCTTCGGGGATAAAGGCGCGACTATATGTATGTATGTTTGTATGAAAAAAGGGTTGGACATGTTCCCTCTTAACTGAGCGGTAACATTTCTCTCTCCAATGTTACAATCATAGATTTAGAATGGTAAGAGCAGCGAATAATTCTAAATCTATGGCTACAATCGTACGTTACGATAGACTCGATAGAGTAACGCGAGAGATGTTATCTCACTGAGAGACTGCTTTACGAGTTACGTACGTAATAGTTCACTAAAAGGTTTTACGGGTAAGTTTTACACTTACCCACTTGCAATAATCATTAGATTAGTTTCTTGCAATGAGTTTTATTAATCCTTTCCTACTATTATTATAAATGTGAGAGTTTGTGAAGATGTTTGGATGTTAAGATGTTTGGATGTTTGTTACTTTTCATCACGGGAATATTTTCCAGCGGAAAGCGGGAACGGGTACCGAATTTAATGCTCGAGCGAGCATCGTTTAGTATGAGATATTCAAAGTTGTCAAGTCACTTGTTTATTTATTATAGACAGCTACAAAATTATATGAAAGAAAAGTTGATTAAATAATAAATGACGTAAGTATCTGCCCTTGACTTTACATATTTCTTACTAGCTGCGCCTCACGGTTTCACTTCTGACATGCTACTAATGAGTAGTTTCAGAGTTTATCAATTACCAGCAAACACATCATCTCTCTTTGTAAATTAGTATATATTCATTATTTTTACAAGATACAAAAAGATACAATTTATACAAGAGTTAGCCATTTGATTATTTTTTTACTGCGAGCTTCGTCCTGGTATTTTTAAAGGTCAGTGATTTTAGCATTAATATTATTTCAACCAAATTGCAAACTTACATAATTACACATATAAAGAGAAGTTCTAATAGGTATCAAATAAACGTACAATTTGTTCGCCACTAGAGAGTTGTAATGAGGGTTTCACGCATTCTATTTGAAGTACGTTATGATCATTTTGAAGGTTAAGGGTACCCTCCCGACGACTTTTTATCTTCAAAGAGGTGAGCACAGTTTGTATTATTGCTGACACGCTCTTGCCCTTCATATATATGAATACTAGCTGTTCCCCAGGCTTCGCCCACGTAGAAGTAGTTTTCGCGTAAAATCGATCGATCACCCTCTTTTTGCGTAGTCGGTTAAAAAGTAGCCTATGTCCTTCCAAGGGACTTAACCTATTTCTATACAAAATTTCATATAAGTTGCTTTAGCGGTTTAGGCGTGAAAGCGTAACAGACAGACAAACCGAGTTACTTTCGCATTTATAATATTATAAAAGGGATATTATACAAGCGTTCTGACAACACATGTTCATTGTTCTGCTATCACCGCGTTAAGCATTCCATAGGACGTTTAATCCTGAGATAGGTGAGCGTTTGCAGCATTTATGAGCATTTCTGTGCTATGGAAACTACCATTGGTCTAAGCGAGCAGTAGATCTGGTATTAATAAAACTTCAACAGCAGGTATTCACACTTTGGTCTATTTAAAAAACGCCACCAATTACGTGGGATTACTGGTGAAGTCGTAGAAACTCCATAGAAATGATTCATTTTTATTTCTGACACCGACACTAAAATCACGTTATGTTTGTACAGAGCTTGAATGCGTGTGTGACCATTATGGCTAAGCAAATGTTCCGTCAAAATACCCTCCAACTATAATGACAGCTGTGGCGGGAGAAGAAAGCTTTTTCAGTTAGTGGCAGGGATTTGCCTATCTGTATATAATACTATTATATTATCTTTGGTATAACTAAAAGGCGTATGGCATATAATTTTTGATCTGTCATAAAAAGATTGCATCAATCAATCCATCAAAGTCAGCTGCAACAAACAGCTTACTGTTTTGCTGTAAAGCTTTTCACAGATTTAGGTGATGCACAACGGCATCCGGGACTCTTTTCTCCTCCTTTTCTTTGATTATGATACAATTGGCAAACCTATATTTTATGAAGTCAGGACAGTGATTACTTGTGTAGGTAAATAATGAAGTCCTACTGATGTTATAAATGTGAAAGTTTGTGAATATGTTTGAATGTTTCTAATACAATCACGCTCAAACGGCTGAACGGATCTAGCTGAAATTTGGTACAGAGATAGATTATAGTCTGGAATAACACATCTAGGCTCTTTGAGCAAGAAAAACGTTGCCATGAGAAACAGGAACAGTATTCCAAGCGGGTGAAGTATAAAGCCAATCTTTAGTACTCTTACGTTTCTCTTTTAACTGCACGATTACTCTCGATGTACAACTTAGACTTTAACAGGAACTATTCACTCGGAACCAAGTGGCACACTTACAAACACAGTCTACTCTCTACGTGATTTGAAATCAATGTTACAAAAAGAATACAATTTTACTTTTAGTGTCGAAACGTGGGATAATTTGGAGGGGAATTGTTTAAAGTTAGTGAGAAAAGGATGGTGCTTAGAATTCGTTCTTTGTTGAAATTATTGTTAACATCTAATCAGAGGGTCTCAATGTCTAGGAGATTGTGAGGTGGAGGCAAGTGCTACGTCGTAGAAATAAAATAGAGTCTGTCTACGGAATTGCCTACGAAGCTACACCGTAGACGTTAGGTATTTGTTTATTTTTTTGTGAACTTCCATGGAATTCGTAGCTACGAGTATAGTTTGTTCACGTTAAGAATGTAGTGACTCTTCGACGTCACCCAACCTAGTGTCTGTGATAAAAAAATCAGGTTCACCGAAAATTAGAAAGTCGTTTTCGAAGTAACGTAAACCACCCAATCGTTGGCACTCCTCCAATTATTGGCACTTTAGGTAATTTTGCCCATTTCTAACAGAAAAAGAATGCTATTTTACTTTTTAATGCATACCTACAACTACATAATGGGCAACACCGAACTGAAATAAACTAGGTTTCCCTTATTTTTCGAAATATACTCTTAACTAAAGTGCCAATAATTCATTCTAAAAGTGCCAATAATTGGGTGGTTTACCCTATCTAATATTTAAAAAAATACAAAGTACGGTAAACCACCCAATTATTGGCACTTTTAGAATGAATTATTGGCACTTTAGTTAAGAGTATATTTCGAAAAATAAGGGAAACCTAGTTTATTTCAGTTCGGTGTTGCCCATTATGTAGTTGTAGGTTTTTTTTTTTTTTTTATACCACTAAGGTGGCAGACAAGCATACGGCCCACCAGAAGGACTGGTGGTCACCGCAGCCTATGAACGTTTGCAACACCAGAGGCGCCACACTCGCGCTGCCGACCCTGTAAAAACCTTCTTAGACCCCTTTTGAAGAACCCCATACTGTAGGCGTTTGGGAAAACCGAGGCAGGAAGATCATTCCACAACCTAAGCGTTCGCGGAAGAAAACCCCTATCGGATCTAACCGTGCTCGAACGCTCCGGATGTAGGGTGTGAGGATGAAATCCCTGTCTATGGCGAGCGGTGCGATGATAGAACGTAGCCGTGGGCATCATGTCAAACAATTCCTCAGAGCACATACCATTGTACAGGCGGTAGAACACGCATAAGGAGGCAAAGTCTCTCCTGTCGCGAAGAGGTTCAACACCACCTGTCAGTATAGGATCGTTGACAACTCTCACAGCTCGCCTCTGCACCGAGTCAAATGGACGAAGCTGATATTCGGGTGCCCCCGCCCAAAGGTGACAGCAGTACTCCATGTGTGGCCGCACTTGCGACTTATAGAGAAGCAGTGTTTGCGCCGCAGTAAAGTACCGCCGCGCCCTGTTGAGCACACCGAGCTTCTTGGACGCCAGCTTGGCCTTGTCCTCCAAATGACTGTGGAACTGAACGTCACTGGAGATGTCAACACCAAGAATCCCTATACTTTTAGAGATGGAAAGAGATGTGCCCTGGAATTGTGGCGCTACAGTAATTGGGGCTTTCTTAGCGGTGAAGAAACACGCCTGTGTCTTCGAAGGGTTGAACTGGACAAGGTTTTGTCTACCCCAATCGGACACTCTAGTAAGAGTAGCCTCGATTTCAGACACAAGCTGTTCACGACTCTCTTCCACTGCGTCCCGGGTATGCATTAAAAAGTAAAATAGCATTCTTTTTCTGTTAGAAATGGACAAAATTACCTAAAGTGCCAATAATTGGAGGAGTGCCAACGATTGGGTGGTTTACCCTATATGCATTGCATGCTTAACGTGAACGAACACCATACTTTGTCAATAAAACCCTAATACACCTAGTTAGTCGTAAGTCCTAAATACCTTAAATAAAGGAAAGTACCAATCAAGTAAATGCAAGCCAGTGATATTTCACTCTTTATTAAATCGGTAAATAAGATAAAAACAGGATGTAAGAAAATTTTATCGTGAGACTACTAATAAAATTTGAACAATTTTTGAATAACAGTTGAAGGCCTTTTTAGGCGGTTTGAAAAATTTCAACAGCAGGTAGTCACAGCCTGCGCCTGTCCATCTCAACAGGGCAATACGGCTCACCACCTATTACGAGGGACTAATTCTATAAAAGTGAAATGTGGGCATATAATATGCCTCTGCCTATATCCCTTAGGGCATAAAGGCGTAACCAATTATGTATGTTAAATAACACGTAAATTGTATTACAAATTCAACATGATGAATGTTGACTAATGAGTAAGGGTAATAAGGGCCACACCACACATTTGTATTAAATAAACTGCCTTAATGTTCAGTTTCCAACAGGCGTGTTGTTTCACCAAATATTACCATTCTGCTTACTTTGTGTGGGCAAATGTTCAGTGTAATTACAATCGAGTTTACTTTAAATTACTCTCTGTGTTTTTGTTATTTGACTCTTCGCATCATAACTGGGCGGCAATTCTCGACCGTACGTCCTGAACAAGAAAATGTTTATTAATACATACATTCAGATGGCCACGCCTTTATCCCCGAAGGGGTAGGCAGAGGCATATTATGTGCTCAAATTTCACCATTTAAGATTTTATCCCATGTAATAGGTGGTGAGCCGTATTGCCGTGTTGAAATGGACAGGCGCCGGTTTTGACTGCCTGCAGTTGAAATTTCTCAAGCCGCTCCATAAAGCCCTTCAAATTGCCTAAACGACTGCCATTTTACTGGCAACCGGGGCCAACGGCTTAACTTGCCTTTCGAAGAATGGAAGCACCCAAATAAATGTCACAAAGTGGCCACATGTGCGGTCACCCATCCAAGGATCGGCCATAGTAAATGTTACTTACTCCAGTGATCGTTTACAGAACACTGAGTCCGCAGGGCCACGAGCGTTTCAATTTCATCATCACTCATCGTATATTTAATCCTACTAAAATTATAAAATGTGAAAGTTTGTGAAGATGTTTGGATGTTTGTTACTCAATCACGCTCTAACGGCTCAACGGATTGGGCTTAAATTTGGTACAGGGATAGAGTATAGTGTGGAATAACACATAGGCTACTTTTTATCCCGGTAAAATGTACCCACGGGAAGCGGGAACAGGAACTAAATTTCACGCGGGCGAAGCCGCGCGCATCAGCTAGTAGTGACTCAATATGAGACAAAATTTATCTCATATTTAGAAACGGCTAAACTTGAGACAAAGACATTTCGGTAGTAAACTTTCGTATACGCCTTGTAAGTTATCAACGAGTATAAAACGCCTAACTCTATATCTACAGTTGTTTAAACCGTTACAGGTAACTCAGGGCGTGAAGATGAATACCCTGTCTGTGGCGAGGGATAGGGCGGAGGAGGGAAAAATAAATATTTGCTTGGAACAATAAGTTTTCATACTTTAAGCAAGTTATGTTAGCACCTCACATAGACTTACTTTTTTAAATTAAAATTTAAATAATCAATTCTATGTGACCCAGTCTTTACCTTCATCTATACTAATATTATAAAGAAGTAAAGTTTGTGTGTTTGTTAAATTGTAAGGGGTAATCTCGGGATCTACTGAACCGATTTTAAAAATTCTTTCACCAATAGAAAGATACGTTATTGTGGAGTGTCATAGGCATATATAGCATCACGCTACAACGAAAAGGAGCGGAGCAGTAATAGTAAATGTTTCAAAAACGGGGGGAAATGCGACGGGAACAGGTAGTACTCTCTTATGTGGCGCAAACGAAGTTGCGCGGGTCAGCTAGTCCATGATAAAATACTAGAATCGGTATTTTACCTCACATTCATAGAGGTTGTCCTTCGTCGTCACGCTCCAAAAAAGCACCTAAGCATAGTTTACGACCGGGACAGGAATATATCCACGTCCCCTACATCTCCGAGGGGCCCTTTATAGCAGTTTTACGACCCTTCCTTTTCTGTTATGTATTACATCTCACCTGCGATTCTCACGATTGCTCCATTATATTTCTGGATTTTATTGATATTGCCAATCGTCGTGAATGTTTCTTTTTAAAGGTTATGTCAGGTATGGTTCTGGAGACAATGTTTCAGCAAGACGTTTGAAATTATTTTCGTTACGCGGTTTCACACCCGTAGCTCCCGTTCCCGTAGGAGTAAGGGAATAAAATATAGCAAATGTCACCCGGGGCTAGCGTAACTTTCCAACAGTGAAAACCGGTTCAGCTGTTTCGGAGCCTATTCGATGCAACACCAACAAACAATTAAATCTTTTCCCTTTATAATATTAGTATAGACAACGCTATGCCTGTGACTCTCTTGCCACAGGGAACGTATTCCAGGGACAAAAGTAACCTATCTCTATACCAAATTTCAGCACGATCCGTTCAGCCATCAGAGCGTGATTGAGTAACAAACATCTTCACAAACTTTTACACTTATCTGAGTTCCATCAGTTTACATATAACATTAATGAACAAAAGCCATCTATAGTGAAAGTAGATTGCAGAGCTTTTCAGTTAATCGCATTAACACATGGATAAACAGACCGGAATAAAACTATGAACATCCTGTAACTTATCTCAAAGACCGTTTGAATAAAAGTTTTTAGGCGTCAATTCAATTCGGGGAAGTATTCTCAACGGAGCGTTTCGAGTTCTCACTGAGGCGGAACCCGGGCGGAAACAGCCCTTTCTCGAACCGAAGTTGGGAATGCTTTGTTTTATAAATTCTTTTACTCGAAACACGCATGACAGGCGTTCTATGAAATTAAGGATATTTTGAACTTCTGAAAAAAAAGTTGACTTTCACTTTTCCGACAGGTTCTGCTCATCAATACAGTCAAAAACCTCTTTTTCCGACATTGTGACTGGGACTCCGATAATAGTGATCCTTGGGCGGCGCTTTAATAATAATAATAATAATAATAAATCTTTATTGTCAGGCCACATTAGAAAGTTACAGTTGGTATTAACTTATTCTACGGCCCATAGATAAATACCTTAAAACTAAAATACATATAAATATCTTAACCTAATTGACATGTAATGACGTCGACGTGTCGCGTGACGTGGGGTTCCGTGTCGGCAGACGTCCTCTGAAGCGCCGGTACTTCACCCCTCTCGGCCAGAACTCAGGATCCATGAATGTGGAGATGCGATCTGTAGGCACCCTCACCGCAAACGAGTTGAAGCTTACGTTACGATGAGAGTCCAGCTTCTCCACCCTCAAACCCAATCCGGTTTTCTTCTGCAGATAGTCTACCACGTCCACAACCTTCACGCTGAAGTGTACACGGGACACGTAGACCATCGTAGATGGAACCTCAGCGCGGAAGCGCTGCTCTATAGATCTTGAAGCAGTTCCGCATTGATTCTTGCAGGAGGTTTTCGTCTTCTTTTTCTTCACCACCAACGTAAAACCCTCCGCATCACAGGGCTCCTTTTGCGGCGCCTTGACGGGCGCAGTGCTGCGTTGAGTGACGCTGCTCTGCTTCCTCCCCTTTGTATGAGCGGCTGTGGGGGTGCTGGCCGTTGCAGCTGCGTAGTCACATGGCCGAGGAGGTGGCAACGTGACAGTCGTCGGCATCTTCGCGGGGGAAGAGGTAGCGTCGGGCGCGGCGGGGCGCGAGCTCACGTTCGAGGCACACGCTACGGCCACTGGACACTCGGGCGCATCAAATTGCGCTGACTCAAAACTGCACAATGACGCGTTTTGCGCGCCTCGCGTTACATTGACATTATCGGAGGCTGACCTACTAACTGAATTATTGCTACGAAGTAACAACAATTCAGCCTGCAGACCACTGATAGTTTTATCTGATGCCTCTAATTTTGCCAACACATCAGCAAGGCTGGACTTCAGGAAAGTTATGTCCTTAAGCAGTCTTGTCACGTCGACGTGGTCAAATCCCACCGGTGGGAGCTTGTGCAGCTCCTTCGCGACGAAATCCGGCACGTCGTCAGGATCCGTTTGCTTCAGCAGGGTGATGATGTCCTGCACACTTCGTTCCCCTCCATCCCTCCTTCGGGACGGCATCTGGGCAGTTTTGCCGACTGATTGGTACAGCAACGCCTTACCACTGCAGATCTCCTGTTCCTTGAAATTGGATTTGCAGATCTGCATTATGCTGATCTCATCCATGGTGTCCACTGCATTTTGGATGAACGCGAGTAACTCGTTAACGATGACCGTCTTGTTGGTAGCCATCGCACGGCGGAATTACAGCGGCGCGTAAGCAACGCGTAGCGCGAATTAATTATTAATAAATTAATTACGAGACCGCATTAGTGAGGCGCGACCGTATCCGACCGCGCATCGCTAAGCACTCGATTTCCTCTGGTGAAATGAGCTTCTGTACTAAGGCTTTGGTGTCGTCACTGTTTTTACTCTTATCCGTGGGGTATATGGCAATCGTGCTCAGGTTCTTTGGGGAGATCTGGTTTGCAGCGCCTTTACCAAGCATATTGGCATATGAAACTGTTCCTGAGGTGGGTGCGATTTTCGTCTCAACAACCTGCTTAAATTCGTTGATGGAGTGCTCAATATTTTGTTGACCTTGGAGGCTCGAAACTTTTTCGTGGGCTAAGATCGTCTTTTGTTTTAGCGCCTGGTATAGAACCGCCATCTGAGATGTCCCGTGTGATATCTTACGGGATATATTTGAAACCCGAAGCTTTTGGTCAGAGTTCATTTTTCCCTCCCCAACTACTGTGTTGATTTCCTGGAGCAAACCCTCAATGGACGTCATCCATTTTTGGATTTCCTCAGTTCGGACCACCTCATTTGGCAGCTCATTTTCCGTGTCCTCTTGAGAAATGGGGGCCACATGGTGAGGGTGCTGGGTTTGAGTCTGTGGAGGGCTTCGCTGCATTATTTGGCTGCGACTAAAGGGGCTGGCTCCCGGACCGGACATTATTTATCCAGTAATGTATCTAATTAGAGTGCATTTTAGGACACCTATTGAGATAATTATAATAATAATTATGCAAACAGTACCTGTCTTAAGCACTTCGATCACGACCCACTTTTGTTTTTACTTAGACAGCAATTTCACTCACGTCACATGTAGGCATTTAAATTGTTAAAATATAAGCATTTTAAGGGGAGTGGTTGACAAAGTTTGCGAAAAAGAGGTGCAAATAAAGACGTTCTTCTCGGTATTAGTATACGAAAAATGACAGCCAAAAGTAGATTTTAAATCTAAAAGATGTGTGTCAAAAGATGGTTTTATCAGAAATTGTGTGTTTATTATAAATAATTAGTAAAACATCATTGAAATAGCCCATATTTTTTTAGAAGAAGACGTTTTATGGCATCTATTTATTAATGAATGATAATAAAATTTATATCAGAGACTAAAGAAAACATAGACCTCTAAAATGGTTTTCTTCAATTTTGAATTATTATAAGTTTTAACTAATTATAACTAATAATGTATTCAAAGAATACATCACATTGCTTTCTTCCCCGCGCTCGCCCGAAAATCTAGTTGCGGGGGAAGTCGTGTTGCTAGACGGACGTGTGTCGCTCTGGTCTGCAAAATATTCTCGTAAAATGTTATATTTTCATTCATGTACAGAGTAATGCGTGTAACAGAGCCAGAGCCCGAGTTACACAATGCATACTGCATTACATGAGAATATAATGCATTTCAACTTATTTTTCGTATTGTTTTATTAAATTACTTCGAAAGGTAGTCATGCTTATATTGTAAGCGGTACTTAATCATTTCAATATAAATAAATGAAGAAATATTTGTGGACATTCGCACACAACTTAAGCTATTATAACTTTGTGCAAAGGGATATAGCTAACTGATGAAAATACTTATATTACAGTTATTATTAACACACTGCTTTTTTTGAGACACTGGTCTCAACTTGACTGCCTCTGTGGCGCAGTCGGAAGTTATACCGCCTGCGGCGCTGGAGGTTGTGGGTTCGATTCCCACCGGAGACAAATATTTGTGTGACCCATAAATGTTTGTCTCAAGAGTCTGGGGGTTTCTATGTATAATATGTATGTATTCAAAAAGTATATAAGTATCCGTGGTCTTATACCCATAACACAAGCAGGTCATTCCTAGCTTACTTTGGGATTAGATAGCCTTGTGCGAAATGTCCGTGAATATATTTATTTATATTTATTTATTTATATTAACCGTCAATTTTTTCAGCTTATTACGTCTTGGGGTGAGGTAGGCACCATCTACCGGCAACTTGGTTAAAGTAATAAAGTGAAGGAATTGACGGTCGAGAGCAGTGTCTCGTTGGTCCAATGGTGAGGCCGTCTGGTCCGGCAAACCAGAAGACGCAGGTTCGAATCCTGCTCGGGACCAAAAATTGTATTCAATTATTTGCTAGACAAGTAAGTCTGGAAATGATCTGCTGGCTCTGTTGGATTCTCAAACAATTTATTATGATTTCTTAAG
Organism: Miltochrista miniata; assembly: GCA_933228765.1. Taxonomy (NCBI): domain Eukaryota; kingdom Metazoa; phylum Arthropoda; class Insecta; order Lepidoptera; family Erebidae; genus Miltochrista; species Miltochrista miniata. Next base: position 36,596,279 of record OW121756.1, on the reverse strand, counting down.
CCTATATTACAGTAAGCAGAGCACTTAAAAGAATAACCCGCCGAGTTTCTTGCTAGTCTATATCTATAAATAATAATAAAACTGTTCAGGGTCGAGAGTCGGAACATGAAAGCTATTTAAAAAAAAAGAACGCGTTCTCTAATCAATACTTACTTAAGCCAAAATGAAATTTAAAATTTTCATGTCCGTCTGTATTCCGAATACGTATCACGCCGAAACTACTGATTTGAATGAAAATTGATCCGAGGAAGTTCAGGAGTTGGAGACATCTCAACTTCTCAAAACCTAGAATTCAAGAGTTCCTTTGAATGTGAGTGTAAATCTAAACCGGCGCGTTGGCTTTATCATAAGAGCTTAATGATTAGGTCCAGAGTTAAATATTTCGTCCGCGCCGAAGGCGTGAACTGAAATAAATTATTTAAGAATAGATTCTAAAACAATTCAGTCCACGCCCTCGACGTGTACGTTCTTTTATGATAAAACAAACAGTGCAGTTTCACTCACCACTTGCTGAGTCTGATGAAGAAATACCTCCCCTTTCATACACCTTAAGCGTCGTAAACGAAGTTGTGAGGGTCAGCTAGTTACATACATACATAAATATGGTCACGCCTTTATAGGCGTGATCATACATACATAATATACATATTTATGTATGTATCTGCCTACCCCTTCGGGGATAACCCCGAAAGGGTATATTATTATGTCCCCACATTTCACCTTTTTAGAATTTGTCCCACGTAATAGGTGGTGAGCTGTATTGCCGTGTTGAGATAGAGAGGCGCAGGTTGTGACTGCCTGCTGTTGAAATTATTCAAGCCGCCAAAAAGGCCTTCTACTTGGCTTAATGACTGCCATTTTTCAAATTTTTCAAATTTTTCGAAACTTACGGGCAACCAAGACGGGTCTTGGTTGCCCGTAAGTTTCGAAAGGCACGTTCAGCCGTTGCTTAACGTGCCTTCCGAAACACGGAAACGGCACGAACAAATAACTTCACAAAGTGGTCACATGGATGGTCACCCATCCAAGGACTGGCCATAGTGAATGAGCTTACTACAGTGATCGTTTACAAAACACTGAGTCCGCGGTGCCACGAGCGCTTCTTATTTATACATAACTAGCTGACCCTCGCAACTGCGTTTGCGACTATTTTTGTTTGTTATAATAAAATGAAATGAAATTTTGTTCCAAAAGTAACAAAAATTTTAAGCGAGTGGAAGACCCCTCTTGTCTGGATTTGTAATAATTTACGTAAAACAATGAATATATGAACATGCGTCTTTGTGAATTCGTCACATTTAATTTTTACGTAATAATCAATCACATTTTTTGCAGTGTATTTTTACTACACTTAAAAACAAAGGAAAATTTAAATACAAACGTTCCTTTGTTTTTTAATTTATTTTCGCCTCTCTCTATAAAATAGAGTGCAGAGGGGCTTATGGCGAGACTTTGTCTGTAGTCTGTGACTCTGTTGCATTAAACTACGTCACTAGGTCACGTGGATCATCTGTTCAAAGTTTGAAATAAAACAAAAATGACAACGTCAATCGGATTGAACTCTCACAATAAACGTTTTAGAGAGGGGCAGTCGGGTGAGACCGTCTCACAGCTTCTTGTTTATTTGGTGAAGCGAGGAACGCATTTCCGCTACTATTTTTCTTCTTCTTCCGTAGTTCTTTTACTCTGATGTCTCTGTAGTTGCGCTACTCTATGTTGGCGAGTCATATCGCCCATATGCTCAAGGTCGTTAGCCCTGGGTATGGCCTTAAAACACACGAGACACGTCCGATCCACTCGAGATCAATCGGCTGCCCAAGGATAAACTTCTGAAGGAAAAGTTGACTTTAAAAGCTATTGCACGTTTTTGGTTATTGTATTGTAATACAAATATATGTATTTATTTGTTTACCCAGACCTCGAATCGAGGGCTTTGAATGCCGGATATAATGGTTGAATGTATTGATGATACTATAACAAAGAGGAAAGATTTGATTGTTTGAATGCATCGAATAGGCTCCGAAACTACTGGAACGATTTGTAAAAATTCATTCACTGTCGGTTGTGTGGGTGTTACCAACGGTATATTTTATGCCCGTATTCGCACGTGAACTACGCGGGTGTTCGCTAGTATATTAGAAAGAGGAAAGATTTGATAAATTGTGTGTTTGCATCGAATAGGCTCCAAAACTACAAAACCAATTTAAATATGTAATTCAATCACTGCTGGGAAGCTACATTATCCCTAAAAAACATAGGCTATATTTTAACCCGTATTCCCACGGGAACGGCAGCTACGTGGATAAAACCGTGTGGCATCTGCTGGTTGATGAAAAATCCACAGAAAACAATAGAAAATAAGACGTCTTTAGCAGCTATGAATAATAAAGTAGCATGCAATGTAAACTTGGCTAATGCTCTGTGTATGAATATAAAATAGTTATTTCTTGCTATCAGATATGCGACGCCCCTTGGAGGATGGCATGCTTGGCATTTGAGTACACTTATTTGATATGAATAGCAGCACTCCACATTACAGCACAGCACCATGCATTTCTGTTTATTTTTTTACAATTCACGATTAAATAAATAATTAAATATGTACTTAATGTAAATATATCTGTGATCTGTGATTTGTTTTTGTGTCAAGAAGGAAAAAAAAGGTATGGCTTGGCGTCTCTCGGATCGGAGGCGGAAGTAATTAATGTTGCCAGCTCAAATATAATTTTGTATGGATATGTTTTAAGGGGTCCCGACACGATCAATTGGCGAATGTCGAACACGTAATGTGTGTACATATACGTCGATACACACTGAAGCAACTTCCATTCAAATTTGGCGTGATTGGCGATTGCAAGGCATGGTCGTGTCCGTTGTGCCTTTTATATATATTTTTTTTAATTTTTATTTCGTTTTTTATTTGTCATGTGTTGTTTGTTTGTTTTTAAACTTTTGTTATTTCTGTTAAGGGGAGTGGTTGACAAAGTTTGCGAAAAAGAGGTGCAGATAAAGACGTTCTTCTCGGTATTAGTATACGAAAAATGACAGCCAAAAGTAGATTTGAAATCTACAAGATGTGTTCCAGAAGATGGTTTCATCAGAAATTGTGTATTTATTATAAATAACTAGTAAAACATCACTGAACTAGCCCACAATGTTTTAGAAGAAGCCGTTTTATGACATGTATTTATTCATGAATGATAATAAAATTTATATCAAAGACTAAAGAAAACATAGACGTCTAACATGGTTTTCTTCAATTTTAAATTAGTATAAGTTTTAACTAATTATACCTAATAATGTATTCAAAGAATACATCACATTGCTTGCTTCCCCGCGCTCGCCCGAAAATCTAGTGCGGGGGGAGTCGTGTTGCTAGACGGACGTGTGTCGCTCTGGTCTGCAAAATATTCTCGTAAAATGTTATATTTTCATTCATGTACAGAGTAATGCGTGTAACAGAGCCAGTGCCCGAGTTACACAATGCATACTGCATTACATGAGAATATAATGCATTTCAACTTATTTTTCGTATTATTTTATTAAATTACTTCGAAAGGTGGTCATGCTTATATTGTAAGCGTTACTTAATCATTTCAATTTAATTAAATGAAGAAATATTTGTGGACATTCGCACACAACTTAAGCTATTATAACCTTGTGCTAAGGGATATAGACAACTGATGAAAATACTTATATTATAGTTATTATTATCACACTGCTTTTTTGAGACACTGCTCTCAACCTAAGCTGAAAGAATTGACTCTTTTAGCTTAGTACGTCTTGTGGGTCGCCACAAGTAGGCACCATCTACCGGCAAATTGGTTAAGGTATAAAAGTGAATAAAGTGAGTGCCCGCCGAGTTTCTTGCTAGTCTATATCTATACATAATAATAAAACTGTTGAGGGCCGAGAGTCTGAATATGGAAGCTATTTAAAAAAAAAAGAACGCGTTCTCTAATCGATACCTACTTAAGCCAAAATGAAATTTAAAATTTTCATGTCCGTCTGTATTCCGAATACGTATCACGCCGAAACTACTGATTTGAATGAAAATTGATCCGAGGAAGTTCAGGAGTTAGAGACATCTCAACTTCTCTAAACCTAGAATTCAAGAGTTCCTTTGAATGTGAGGGTAAATCTAAACCTGCGTGTTGCTTTATCATTTTTTTCATTCAAATCGATTCTGTAGTTTCTACGTGATACTTATTCGGGATACAGACAGACAGACAGACATGAAAATTTTAAATTGCATTTTCGGCTTCAGTATCGATTAGAGAACATCCTTCAATAAAAATTTTCTACAGACTCTCGACCCTCAACAGTTTTATTATAAGTAAAGATAATTCAGGCCACGCCGAGGGCGTGGACTGAATTGTTTTAGAATCTATTCTAAAATTTTCCACGGGGCTTAATCATTAAGCTCTTAACAATTAGAGCTTAATGATTAAGCCCCGTTTTATTATTATGTTTTATTATTATTGAAGGATGTTCTCTAATCGATACTGAAGCCGAAAATGCAAATTAAAATTTTCATGTCCGTCTGTCTGTCTGTATCCCGAATAAGTATCACGTAGAAACTACAGAATCGATTTGAATGAAACTTGGAACAATTAAAGCTTATAATCCGAGGAAGGTTCCTGGATACTTTGATTCCGATATTCTGCGAGCTTCCTTTGGGAGAGGGGATGAAAGACAATATGGTTTTTTAGTTGTAATTTCACAATGCGTGGTCCGATTCCAATTTTTTTTCAGTGTTATAACGGTAGTACTTTAAGGATTGCTTCACAAGTTTCAGTGCTGAGGGTTTTGTAGTTCAGGAATTAGAGATATCTCAACTTTCTCAAAACCTATAATTCAAGGGTTCCTTGGAAAGTGACTGTAAATCTAAACAGGCGTGTTGGCTGAATCATAAAAGAGCTTAATTATTAAGGCTGTTGTAAAATAATTCAGTCTGAAGGGACTGAATTGTTTTAGAATAAACTTAATCTTTAAGCTCTTTTATGATAAAGCAAACAGGGCTGTTTCACACGCTGCTTGATGAGTCTGATGAAGAAGTGCCTCTCATTTTGCAAACCTTATGTGACGTAAACGAAGTTGCGAAGGTCAGCTAGTTTTACAATATGCTTAATCTTTAAATTCGTTTATGATTAAGCAAACAGGGCAGTTTCACCCGTCGGCTGATGAGACTGATGAAGAAATACCTCATGTTTCATACACCTTAAGCGTCGTAAACGAAGTTGTGAGGGTCAGCTAGTTACATACATACATATGGTCACACCTTTATCCCCGAAGAGGTAGGCAGAGCCATATTATTATGTCCCCACATTTCACCTTTTTAGAATTTGTCCCACGTAATAGGTGGTGAGCCGTATTGCCGTGTTGAGATAGACAGGCGCAGGTTGTGACTGCCTGCTGTTGAAATTGTTCAAGCTGCCAAAAAGGCCTTCAACTTGGCTTAACGATTGCCATTTTACGGGCAACCAGGACTAACGGCTTAACGTGCCTTCCGAAGCACGGAAACGCTTAAATAACTGTCACAAAGTGGTCACATGGATGGTCACCTATCCAAGGACTAACCATAGTGAAAGTTGCTTACTACAGTGATCGTTTACAGAACACCAAGTCCGCAATGCCACGAGCGCTTCTTATTTATACAATCTAGCAGACCCTCGCAACTGCGTTTACGACGCTTACGTACGTACATATTTTTGTTGGTTTGTAATAATAAAATAAAATGAAATTTTGTTTCTTAAAAGGAATAAAAATTTCAAGCGGGTGGAAGACCCCTTATGTCTGTATTTGTAATAATTTAAGTACAAAACAATGATTATTTGAACATTCGTCAAATTTGTGAATTCGTCACATTCAATTTACGTAATAATTAATCACGTTTTTTGTAGTGTATTTTATATGCAAAATTGAAATAAAAACGTTTGTTTTTTATTTACTTTTAGCCTCTCGCTATAAAATAGATTGCAGGGGGGCTTATGGCGAGACTTTGTCTGTAGTTTGTGACTCTGTTGCATTAAACTACGTCACTAGGTCATCTGTTCAAAGTTTGAACTAAAAGAAAAATGACAACATCAATCGGATTGAACTTTCACAATAAATGTTTTAGATAGGGGGAGTCGGGTGAGACTTTCTTGTTTATTTGGTGAAGCCAGGAACGCATTTCCGCTACTATTTTCTTCTTCTTCCGTGGTTCTTTTACTCTGATGTCTCTGTAGTTGCACTACTCTATGTTGGCGAGTCATATCGCCCATATGCTCAAGGTCGTTAGCCCTGGGTATGGCCTTAATACGCTGATATGAAAAATAGTTTACAGGGGTTGTCATGTGTTCGCGTGATAGAGAGGAGGGGAGAAGATTGTTTTTGTTTTTGATAAATATTATAAAATATGGATGCCTCTGTCAAGTGGGGTCCGGCTACCTCTGAAAATCAGCGCTGTCTGCCTGTTAGTACAGGTGGACAGCATTCGCTGAGAGGTGGCCGTTATTCTACATTCTGTGTTGGGTATACCTTTAATTGTACTATTGCTGTGTGTTTCAAAAGTAGAATAAAAAGCTTTTTCTTTCTTTCTTTCTTTAATTTATTTTAAACGATACCTAACAATTCTTAAAATCTCCATATTAATTTTGTAGTAGAATTTTGGAGAAAACTTAAGTGATCATCAAAAATGCACGTTGAAACTTTTCCAAGTGGATTAGGAATTACCATAGATAAAGTGACCCATTCCATACCAAGTAGGCAAACTAAAAGTGGGGCAAGAGGCAAAGGATTGCCTTAATGCAAAAACCGGTGAAGTAAGAGTCGGATTTATGTGCATGGAATTCGTACCAAAATTAAGTTAAGGCCGCGCCGCCGTATTCGACCTTGACAAATCCTAAGGCAATTCGAAGGATTGCCGAGTACGCTTTTGCCGGATTTGATTCGATTCTAATACATTATATTCCTGTTATAAAATTTGAGGGGATTTAAGAAAAAATCTAGCCGTAAAATGTTGTTCTAAAGACCTAGGTATGTCTATTTTATGACAAGTTTTTATGAGGATTAAACTATTTTTTTTAAGATTTTTGCCATATTTTTAATTTTTCAAGAGCGATCTCGATCGAACAAAGTATTCATAATCGTGTTTTGAACCGTTAAAAAAGCAAGAGTATCTAAGAAATTACAATACTATGTATAGTTTTATCAGATCAAATCTTATTAATATTATAAAAGTGGGTACAAAAACTATAAGGCGCAATGTGGGCGTATACTATGCCTCTGTCTGCGCTTCAGGGATAAACAAGAAGCCGTGAGACGGTCTCACCCGCCTGCCACTCTCTAAAACGTTTATTGTGAAAGTGAAAGTACAATCCGATTGATGTTGTCATTTTTGTTTTATTTCAAACTTTGAAAAGACAATCCACGTGATCTAGTGACGTTGTTTAATGCAACAGAGTCACAGACTACAGACACGAGTCTCGCCATAAGCCCCTCTGCAATCTATTTTATAGAGAGGGGCTAAAAAGTGGCTACATGCATGTTACAGATAGTTTTAAGTCAATAATCTCTTTACTAAGTACTAGACACCTACCAGGAGAACTGAATGTAGTAGGGGCCATTTTGTTATATGTAATTAATCCTCTTTCACAACGAAAGTAATTTCAGACCTAATTTTATGTGCTCAAGGTATATAATTGGTCAACCCTAATAATTAACAGCGGAAAACTTTATAGCCAGTAGCGTGTCAAAGACCATTTAACAAAGATCCCTCTTGACCTTCATTTTGTTTTATGAAGTGAAGTAATTTGGTGTAATACCATTATTTCGTGGGGTCTCGGTATGTTGGATGAAAGGACTTTAACAGGCAAAGGAATGGTCATTATAAGAGTATTCGTTAGATGATGATAATTATAATGTTTATTTATAAGGGTATGTAGTCAAAGTAATGTGTTAATCAAGTTTTAACGCATTACATACGCGTAAATATGTTCTTTATGTGTAATTTGAATGGGGTATGGATTTCATAGAAAAACTCACGTACAATGGCTTAATAAATGAAATATCATAGAACATAAGCTTTTCAGTGTCATATACAGAAGTGAACTAAGTAAATAATTATTAAAGAACGACTGTGTTCCTTCGGTACGGGGGAACCCTGTAGCATGCTTTGAACGCCACAATATCGTTGGCCACAATTCAATTATGTTTTTGTGGTGCTCTATTTTTAACTAGAAAGCGGACGTCACGTGGTTTCATTCACGTTACTACCATGCCCGTGGGAATACGGGAATAAAATATAGCCTATGTTCATCGGGGATAGTGTATCTTCCCAACAGTGAGAAAATTTTTCAAATCGGTTCAGTAATTTTGGAGCCTATTCGATGCAAACAAACAACTAGGCTATATTTTATTCCCGTGTTCCCACGGGAACGGGAACTACGCGGGTGAAACCGCCTGACGTACGCTAGTGATTTATACAGAAGAACGTTTATAGAATAACGTCAGTGAGTATTTCAGGGTCTCATTTCTTTTTTAATATAACGAAATAAACATGTTGGTACCTGCCCTTTAACCTTTACCTTGAAGATTATAATAAAACCGTTCAAGCATGAGTCGGACTCGCCCACCGAGGGTTCCGTACAAACTCTTCACTATGGCTACGTTCAGGAATTGAATCTCGCAGTTTATAGTTTTTTTAACTGCTGCTGCGGTGTAGTTGGTATCGATACGAGGTCCTGGGTCGGTCCAAATTCTTGTCTGATCCACAAATGTTTGTATCGGAGTTTGGTAATTTTCTATGTATAATATGTATGTATTTAGAAATATACAATAAGTATGTATAATTATTAGTCGTCTAGATCCCTAGGCACAAGCTTATATGTATTAGCTTAATTTGGGCTAGAGGATGTTGTGTGTGAATGTCCATAAATATTAATATTATTGTTTTATTATTTGGTTACAGTGCACGGCATCTATTTTGGCAAGGTTTTGGAGTGAGCGGAGCACTTTTTGGAGTAAGTGAAGCACTTGTTTGTGCCTCTAAGTATACGATGCGCGAACTTACCCCCACTGCTACAAAATTTTGCCAGTTTAGATGCCGTGCAGTAAACAAATGTACAGTTTTTTAGATTAAGGGAACGAACGGACAGCAAAGTGAGGCTATTAGAAATACCGTTTATCCTTTAGAGGCACGGAACCCTAAAAACTAACCGCCACAGAGTAAATTCAATATCAACAAGGACAACAAGACCAACAGTGTTGTGACCCTGAGGGGCTTGTTTACTCAAGACCTTTTTGCAATATATTCAGAGTATTCGTACGTATGGTGTTAATGTTTAACATCAGACGCGTTTTCTACAAATAAATAAACATTATTACTTTTATCTAGAAACCTAAGAAGATCAAAGTAACCTAGGGTTTAACCTCGCCTGCTGGCAAAGGAATGTAATAATGAAATATTTTTTGGGACATTCTCACACAAAAACACTTATGAAGCGCTTGTGACCCCGCGGACTCAGAGTTCTTTAAACGATTTAGAATTTAGATTTTGAATTTAAAGTAAGCAACATTTACTATGGCCGGTCCTTGGATGGGTGACCACCTCATGACCAATTTGTGACATTTATTTACGAGCGTTTCCGTGCTTCAGAAGGCACGTTGAGCAGTTGGTAACGGTTGTCAGTAAAATGACAGTCGTTAAGCCAAGTTGAAGTCCTTACCATTAAAATGACAGTCGTTAAGCCAAGTTGAAGGCCTTACCATTAAAATGACAGTCGTTAAGCCAAGTTAAAGGCCTTACCATGGGTCGTCACAACAGGGGTTGTTACCTGCGCCCAGGTCGACAGCGCATGTGCACGCTATACATGGTGTTGCAAACGTCCATAGGCTGCGGTAACCAACCTTCCGGTGGGCTGTAAGCTTGTCTGCCACCTAAATAGTATTAAAACAAAATAAAAATCAATGCCATTTAGCCTAAATCAAGCTAATAAAAGCTCGAGTAAGTAGCTTATAGCACAGAAAACAAATCAAAATTGTGCGTATAGTATCTTACTAATATTATATGTGAAAGTTTGTGAGTGTGGATGTTTGTTACTCTTTCACGATCAAACCGCTTAACGTGTCAGGCTGAAATTTGGTACAGAGATACATTATAGTCTGGAATAACACATAGGCTACTTTTTATCCCGGGAATAAGTTCACGCGGGAACAATTTACGCGGGCGAAGCTGCCGGCATCAGCTAGTACCTAATACTTTTTAAATAACACCCACTACGGGCTAAAAGGCTTCCTCAGAGATGTCCTAATAAAAATATATTCATTGCAAGTATACTCCTAGCTGTTTGGAAGTTACAGTAACGCTACCAAATAGTGCGGACTCATGCACGCACGACACAAATCTATGGCATTCCACAGAAATTCAATAAACTTGTGATTTTGTCAAACAGGTACATACATCCCAATCTACAAAACCAACAATTGCAGATCCCACAAAAATTTCGGGATTAGAACACTCAGCCTCTGCTAATTCTTTGTAATAAATGTAACGCCACGCCTCACATTGCTAATTTTATCGGTCATTCTGTACTGTACATTGTGTGTGTCAATACGGATAATAAAGTAATTAGCTATTTCCTGAGGTGTTTCACTGCCCTTCTGTTACATAAAATAACGGGATTCATTCTTAAATCAACTCCAAACTAAAACCCTTACAACTAGAGGTAAAATGTGTTTAGGTTGAGCTACCTTTATAATCCTATTAACTCACTAAAACAGGATCACACTAAACTCCATCACTAAGAAGGTAAGACAGAGAGTTAAAATTATTAAATTATGTCATGGACGAAACCGGGTGCGCAGCCAATATTTCTCTAAACCCAGCCTAAGCCTCGCAAAGTTAAATTTATTTTAGAGACCAGCGTTCTGACATAAATCCTGGGATATCCTTCAAAAGCTTTTTTTTTAACGTGACGGAAAATTCGTCATGTATGCTACGCCAGACTCCTACCGACTAAAATACCTCACGTAACGCCCTACAGCCTACGGTTGGGAGCCCCGTGTAAGCTCTAGGAAGGATGTCCCATGACATCCTTCAAAAGAGCTACCAGCTGCTCCCGGCCGTGGCCAGCGGAAGGGCATGTGTGAATTTAGTTGTTTAATCGGTAAGCTGGTCTAGCATCCATGAGGGAAAAATATACCGGCGGCAACACTAAATGTTGTATCTGATACAGTCAACTACAAATAGATGAACTAGTTTAACTATTTTTGTGTACATTCTCACACAACATCGTTTAGCTCAAATTAAGCTTGTGCTATGGGATCTAGACGGAAGTAAGTCGTATCAGTATGAGTTACTTATATATTTCTAAATACAGACATATTATACACAGAAAATACCCTAACTCCGAAACAAACATTTGTGTATGACACAAATATTTGGACCGACCCAGGAATCGTACCCAGGACCTCCAGGGCTGCAGGCGGTTACACTACCGACTGCGCCACAGAGTTTGACTTACAAAATGATGTATCGTCGTACATTCGACTTGCAGGGATACATCATTTTGTAATATTAAACTAGTACATCTCTTTGTAGTAGACTGATGAAAATGAAATGAAAATGAAAATGAAATGAAATGAAAATGAAAACTGAGTGAACTGTACAGCTGAGACCTGTTCCTTAGTTCTAATAACACAATCTAACTTTACCCATTAACACGATACACTGTAACCTTTCCGTGCATCAAATTGCCACAAAATGCACTAAATCTGAACTAAACTAGGTCACAGAGGTGCACATTTAAACTACAATGTAGATTACAATCGAATAAAGTATTGTAGAATGCAGTTCTTAATGCTATTCGTAAAAGGCACTTTCAGTAGTTTTATTTTCTTCTTTCATACTTTATACGTACAGTCGCGAGTCTATTCCTGAACGAGTAAGCTGTAGCATAGACTATACGCTCATATTTCAGCATTGGTTTTTGTCCCAGAATAAGTGGTGAGCCTATTGCCGTGTTGATAATGGACAGGAGCAGGTAGTGACTATCCCCTATTGAAAATTTTCAAGCCACACGTTACTGGCAACCGAAACCAACGGATTAACATTTGAAGCGCTCGTGGCCCCGCGGACTCAGTGTTCTGTAAACGATCACAGAAACAATTACTATGGCCGGTTATGGATGGGTGACCACTTTATGACATTTATTTACGAGCGTTTCCGTGCTTCGGAAGGCACGTTAAGCAGTTGGTCCCGGTTGTCAGTAAAATGACAGTCATTAAGCCAAGTTGAGGGCCTTATGGGCTGGTTGAAAAATTTCAACTGTGGGTCGTCATCGTCAGCGTCTCACCTGCGTCCGGGTCGGCAGCGCGCCTCTGGTGTTGCAAATATCCATAGGCTACGGTAACTAACCTTCCGGTGAGCCGTAAGCTTGTCTGCCACCTAAGTAGTATATATAAAAAAACATGCCTTCTGAAGCACGGAAATGATTGTAAATGGAAATCTAACAAAATGGTAATCCATCCGACGACCAGCCAGAGTGATCGTTAAAATGATAATAAAAGGAATGGAGGGAGGAGAGGAACCCGCCTCACACCCTCGATTCGTCAATCCTAGCTTACAACCGTTAAGGACAGCCCCAAATTGTATGGGAGGAATGACGAACCGAACTCCTCAGTATCCTCCATGTAACGCCTGATTCCATTAGTTAGAGTGATCGTTTACAGAACACAAAGTCTGTGGGATTACGAATACTTTTTTTAACGCGAGGAAAATCCTACAGGGATGCTATCCTACCGATTAAAAACCACACGTATCCTACCTAACAGCCTACGGTTGGGAGCCTTTCCGAGGGCTTACCCGGGTAAGCCCTCGGAAAGTTACACCAGAACTAGATTATGACTGCTCAGGTATCCTCCGTGATCGATAAACTCGCCAGCGAGTAACACGTGAGTTAAACTTATGGTAGAGGTTTATGATTCTAATAATTCTACCCACAAATATGAAATTAATCCGAGTCACGGGAAATAATAAAATTACAAGGTTATTAACCTTGTAATTTTATTATTTCATTACACCGGTCCAACCTCTCCACCCTGAGGGAGCCGGTATCAATACTTCCCAATCACCAATTTCAAGATATTATATTGGCATCTAAAATTCGAAGATCTTCTATCTATAACCAATAATGTGTTAATACCTACCCCTAGTTAATATTTGTGCAAAATTTGAATAAAATCTATTGAGTACTTTTCGAGATCCTTCCGGACAAAGCAAAGCAAACAGACAAACAGACAAACAGACAAACCGACAAACAGACAAAAATTTTTCTAACTACATTTTCGGATTCGGTATCTTATGTTGAACACCCAGCGAGTATTTTTTTTGTAATATTTCCAATGTACAGTTTTGACTTTTCTATCATTTTATTTTATGTATAGATTGCATAGCTTCTATCGCGGGCCCTGAGCGTGGAGACCGAATCAAGAAATTCCGTAACGAAAATAACCTAACACTCGGCTACCTTCGGTCACGCTCGGCCACGTTCGTGTATCTTGCACTTCATATAACAACGTGTACACGTGAGCGTTTGCATAACGTGTACCTATGTATATGAAGTGAAGTAGGGTGAGGTGGGGTGGGCTGAGGTGTGTAGGGTGGGGTGAGGTGAGGTGGGGTGTGGTGAATTGGTGTGAGGTGGTGTGGGGTGAGGTTAGGTGGAGTGGGGTGGGGTGGGGTGGGATGAGGTGGAGTAAGGTGAGGTGGGGTCCAAAAGTCTAAAAGCCCAAAAGTTCAAAAGTCCAAAAGTCCAAAAGTACAAAAGTCCAAAAGTTCAAAAGTTCAAAAGTTCAAAAGTTCAAAAGTTCAAAAGTCCAAAAGTCCAAAAGTCCAAAAGTACAAAGTCCAAAAGTCCAAAAGTACAAAAGTCCAAAAGTCCAAAAGTCCAAAAGTCCAAAAGTCCAAAAGTCCAAAAGTCCAAAAATCCAAAAGTCCAAAACTCCAAAAGTCCAAAAGTCCAAAAGGCCAAAAATCCAAAAGTCCAAAAGTCCAAAAGTCCAAAAGTACAAAAGTCCAAAAGCCCAAAAGCCCAAAGGTCCACAGTCAAGTAGGTACTTGGTACTTTACTTGTTGAACATAGGCCTTAAAATATTCCTTTGTAGAAATAATTATACCAGCATAGTTGTTAGAAAATGCTACGCAATAGCTTAACCGACTATAGCTTGACTGTCGAGTCATCGAGTGACACACATCTTTTTTTTAACGTAAAGAAAATCTGTCATGGATGCTAAGCCGGACTCTACCATCAAAAAACCGCACGTTCCCTATCTACTGCCTACGGTTGGGAGCCCCGCCCCGGGTAAGCACTCAGTAGGATATCCCCAAGAAAAGTACTACATACGAGGAATTATTCTAAGATAGTAGGGAGAGACAAGATGCGAGAGAGAGTTAAGTAATCATACCTAAGTCCCGTCGGCACCAAGAGGACTATTTTTTTTAAGGATGTCTATACACTTTATCAAAATTTACATGGTCTTGAAAAAAAAATCACTTTCTTGTGATTCTTCATCGAAATAAAATACTTTTTTGTAATTTTGCTAGTAGGTACATAGTTTTTTAATTAATTTAATTATCTTGGCTAGTACGTACCTAGTTTTTAAAAGCAACAAGCACTTAAGTAGTAGGTAGTAAGCATAGAGGTGTTATAAGTCAATGGTAATAAGTATATCGACTTAAAGTGGATTAAAAAGTGGATCATATGGATGGATCAAAGTGGATAAAAAGTCCATCTAGGGTTTTATCTCCTATTATCATTTGTACGCCCATTTTAAAAGAAATGCGACATTTTATGCAAATGAGGTTTTAGGGTCAATCAAATTCATATTAGATTACTAGCTGACCTTCGCAACTTCGTTTACGTCACATAAGGTCTATGAAAGGAGAGGTATTTCTTTATCAGACGCCTAGGAGCGTGTGAAACTGCCCTATTTGCTTAATTAGAAAAGAACTTAAAGATTCAGTCTATTCTAAAATCTGAATTATTTTACAATACCGGTAATCTTTAAGTTCTTTCATGACTAAGTAAACACGCCATTTTAGAATGACTCTTACATTCAAAGGAATCCTTGAATAATAGGTTTAGCGAAAGTTAAGATGTCTCTAATTACTGAACTACTTAAGTAACTCTCAATATTGAAACTTGTGTGGAACAATCCGTATAGTACTCCCTCTATAACACTAAAAAAATATTTGAAATCGGACCACACGTTAAGAACTTACAATTGAAAAAAACCCATTTTGTCTTTCATTTTGGTTTGGGGAGGATGTAGTGTGCCTTCACGAAGAGCGTTACCTGTGCTCGGGCCCTCCCCGTAAGTAGCGGCGAAAGCGAAAACGCGAAACCAATCACTACCGAGAAATGAGTCCCGACAGGGCTAGGGCGTCCCCCCGAGGCGACGCATACCGGTGTGCCCCCGTCGGTATGACTGCATGCGCACGCGGCGAAGGGGGCCGCCACCCTTCACGCAGCGCCAACTCTGGCGGGATGCGAGGAGCCGAGTGCCGGATAGGCACGTGGAATGTGCGTGGTGGTATGGAAGGTAAGATGAATGAATTGATAGATGTAATGAAAGAGCGATGCCTGGATGTATTGTGTGTCACAGAGACGAAGCGGAAGGGGAGCGGCATTGACGATCTTCCTGGCGGCATAATTGCTTTGTGGTCCGGAGTGGACCAAGAGGATCATGCCAGTAGGGGAGTGGGTGTCTTGCTCTCCTCCCGTTTCGCTTCTGGAGTGAAAGATTATGGATTGGCAGGCCCAAGACTCCTGTGGGTACGTATAAAACTGGGGATCACGAGAGTTTTTTTGGTCGCAGCCTATGCTCCCGTCAGCTCGGCTAATCCCCAAGTGCTCGCGGAGTTCTGGGATTCCGTTAGGGACGTCCTCGATTTGGCTGAGGGGAATGAAAAGTTGATCATGTGTGGTGATTTGAATGGATGGGTGGGGACCAAGCGAGATGGCTTCGATGCTGTCCTTGGTCCGTATGGAGATAAGAGAGTGAATGATGCTGGTAAGTCAATCTTAGACGTATGCTTGGAACGAGACCTCCTTGTGGCGAACAGTTTATTCCGTCACAAAGATATCCACACGTATACTTGGAGACGGAAGGAAGAAAAAAGTGTAATTGATTTGATTTTGATAGACAGTCGTCTCCGAGAGGCTATAAGGGATACAAGGGCCTACAGAGGCCCCACTCTTGAAACTGACCACTACCTGGTGGTAAGCCGGTTTGTTGGTCTTTTCAAGAAGTGGAGGCACTGGCGAGTGCGTGTCCCCTTCGGAGACTATGAAAGGATAAAGAGTGAAAAACTGGAAGATGAAAGCGTAAGGAGTATGTATGTAGGCTTAGTCAGTGAAAGGCTTGCAAACGCGAGCCTTTCCGACTTAGATGTGGATGAATGCTGGAATATTATGAAAGAAAGTATAGTGGATAGTGCAAAAGAAGCATGTGGGAGTGCAAAGAGACATGAACATTCGAAAGGTGATGCCTGGTGGGATGCAGAGGTACAATCCTGCGTAGCAAGAAAGAAGAAAGCGTGGTTGGATTATGTCTCATCTTTGCAACTGAATGACAGTATGAAAGACACGAAGAAAGAAATTTACCGCCTCTGCAAGAATGAAGCCAAAGCTTTAGTGAAAGAGAAGCGTGAAAGAATAAATTTGATTGCGGAAGAGAAGCTGACGAGGAACTTCGAGACAAATACCAAACTCTTTTGGAGGGAGGTCAAGAAGTCTCGGAGCTGTTCGTCAGTTTCCAGAATGGATAAGATAAAGAGTAAAGCTGGGGACATTCTTGCGGACCCATTAGAGGTGTTAGAGCGGTGGAATGAGTACTTTGGAGAAATGTATGAATATCTCCCGGATGCGGGCACTGCGAGGGAGTCGATGACTGATCTTGCGGTGCAAGCATCAAGCGGAGATATTACTTTGGAAGAGATTGAATGGTCGATACGAAGCTTGAAAAATGGAAAGTCTGCGGGAATTGATAGGATATCTGCTGAAATGATCAAATTAGGTGGTCCTTGCGTCCGAGACGCCTTCTGGTCATTGAGCAATCTATGCTGGAAGACTGGAAGGGTCCCAATGGACTGGAGGCGTGCTATCATCGTGCCCTTGTATAAAGGCAAGGGCTCACGTATGGAGTGCGCCAACTATAGGGCCATCAGTTTGATCAGTATAGCAGCTAAAGTGTATGGCAAAATTATTGAAAGGAGAATGAGGGTGGAATCTGACGGATTACTGTGGGAGGCGCAGGGTGGTTTCCGAAATGGAAGGGGATGTATGGACCAAGTTTTCTCTCTCCGCAACATCGTAGAGAAGCAGCTGGCTGTAGGCCGGAAGGTTTTCTGCGGTTTTGTGGACATGGAGAAAGCATTTGACAGAGTTGTACGGAAGGATCTCTGGGATATATTGCCAGGATACGGGATTGATGGTGCGCTGCTTCGTGCTGTGCAGTCTACATATGTGGGATGTACGGCATGTGTGCGGGTGGGCGGCAGCCTGTCTCCCTGGTTTGACGTCAACATTGGCGTCAGACAGGGCTGCGTGCTGTCGGCTCTGCTGTTTGTCCTGTACCTGGACGATTGTCTTAAGAGAGTAAGATCGATGAATGTTGGATTGCGAATGGGTGACTTACTTGTGAACTGTTTGCTGTATGCAGATGATGCCGTGCTCATAGCCGAATCGCCATCAGAACTACAGTCACTAGTCACAACGATGAAAGATGATTGTCTAATGAGAGGCTTACAATTGAACGCGACTAAAACGAAAGTGATGGTATTCGAAAGAGAAGAGGACAGAACGAATGCCAGGATAACTGTAAATGATGTAGTGCTGGAACAGGTGGATGAGTTTGTATATCTTGGATGTGCATTTAGCAGGGATGGACGGTACACCGCTGATGTAGAAAAGAGGGTAACTGCGGGCAATAGTGTGAATGGAGCGTTAG
Organism: Miltochrista miniata; assembly: GCA_933228765.1. NCBI lineage: Eukaryota > Metazoa > Arthropoda > Insecta > Lepidoptera > Erebidae > Miltochrista > Miltochrista miniata. The sequence continues at coordinate 36,578,285 of OW121756.1, read as the reverse complement.
GCAAACTTTTAGGTACCAAGGGCTTAAGTCAAAAGGCCCAGCTCGCAGTACACAATGCGGTGCTGATACCTACGCTAACGTATGGAAGCGAGAGTTGGGTATGGCAGGAAACGCATGAAAGTAGAATAAACGCGGTCGAGATGCGCGCGCTACGCAAAATCTGCGGAGTAACGCTCGCAGATCGCGTTCGGAATGAAGATGTAAGAAAGAGAGTTGGTCTGAAAGAGAGTGTCGGTGTTAAAGTAAGGAAGGGCATGCTACGATGGTTCGGGCATGTGGAACGAATGGGAGATGAAAGAATGACAAAACAGATATACAACGCGAAAGTGGATGGACGTAGGAGTCGGGGAAGGCCACGACACACCTACCACGACCAAATTAATCGTGTGTTAGTTGAAGGTGATGTCAAGAGCCGTAGGAACCGACGTGCATGCATGAAAAGAAAAATGAAAGTTGAAGAAGCAAGTGAGGTGTGTATGGACCGTGCCGTGTGGCGCTCGGTTCTTTCTGCCTACCCCGCAAGGGATTTGGCGTGAAGATAGTTAGTTAGTTAGTCTTTCATTCCCTATCCCGGGACAACCGCGCAAAATTTCGGGATCAAAAGTATCCTAGAACCTTCCTCGGACTTTAAGCTCGAAATGTACCAAGTATCATTCGATTTGGTTCAGTAGTTTCGGCGTGATACTTATTTGGGAAAGATCGTAAAAATAGGTGGATAGTTAGGACATAAAAACATAGAAATTGATGATTTTTATAGTTTTTAACATGTCCAGGCAATTGGGTAAATTATTTTGATTTTTTTTACACACAACCGTGTAAACAAATACTTGATTAATCATGAAATTAACAAAATAATTTTAAGATTTCAGTACAAAAAGGTACCAACAGATGGCGCTCATCGATTTAAATTCAAGATAGTGTTTGGTTTCCTAATGGCGGCTGTACACACTCGTCGAGAGCCTCTCCCCGAGAGCCTCGTCCGAGAAGGCTCTCGACGAGAGCATGCCTGTACACACTCGTAAGCTCAGAGTCTCATAGGACTCCCGCGACAATGGACGTGAAAATTGCTGCTGCTGTTTGTTTTTGTACCGCAAGCTATTATTATAATAAAATGTTTATTAAATTTAAAAACGATTATAAACTGATTCCGCTGAAGCTCCAGACTTAATAGAGGCAAGAATTCGCACCCAAGCATCATGAACACATTGCTTATCCTTGTCTTTAACATTCTTCGAGTTCCATAAAACGGCTTCTATCTGACAGCAGTCAAAAAACTATAATTCGAGTTCTTTAGACCATTTAGTGAAATACGTCTGTTCATTAAAACTTTCTGCGGGCAACTAAATGAACGAGTGTGTACATGCTCGCTCTCATTTACCTCGCGAGAGCCAACGAGACCCTTTGACTCGGGCGCAAAAACCGACACGCCACCGAGAGCGACCGAGACGAGAACGAGAGAGCGAGACGAGAGCGAGACGAGACGAGTGCGCCCTGTACACACTTGCACTCGGCCTGTCTCGGGGTGTCTCGACGAGTGTGTACAGCCGCCATAAATGTTTATATAAAGATGTCATCTGGCCTACAGTTTACGAATTTATTATATGTATAGATTATTATTATTATTATGTCTCTTCTTTTCTCGGGTATCTTCTTTTTTCTTATTGAAGACACCCGGTCCTTTAGTAGGCTTACATGGGGACATATTGGTCCAACACGCAGAGGCCCTTTGAGATTTTTAATGTATTGGGCAATGGGACCCCCACTGCAGACAATTCACAACCGCCTTATGTAGAAGAACGGCAATGGACTGCCTACAATGAGAGCTAAACTATTGTAAAATATGCTAAACTACAAAATGGGCTATTCAATTGGGGGTTAAAATGGACTGGGTGATTTGTTCTATGGATGAAGACGGCGTCTGCCATTTCAATATCTTATTATTAAAACATTGGCAGACGGTGACTCGCCACTTCACTAGATGGGCCCCCTATACAATCGCCATAGGCCCGTAGGCCTGTAAGGCGAGAGAGAGGGCAACACCGGTGTGAGTGGCTAGGGGTGTCGAGCGGTGCGGCGCCGGTTTCGCCATCGCGGGTTAGACCCGGAGCGGGTTTCCCCGTAGTTATGCCCTTGAAAATGACACTTCCTCCCCCGAGCATATAGCTCTGGCTTCCTCCCTCTGACCAGCCAATTAAGGCAAGCCAGAGTTGAGATTTGCTGCACTCCCGGGAGTACGGTCTCCCGTTAGCCCATTAAATGCTAACTGGTCGAGGAGCGCAACAAAACTCTGAGGAATCGGGACCGATGTGTAGCCACGCACATTCAGCTCGCCACAAGCTGCCCTGCGGATGTGTGCATTTCTATAACCTTGTGAGATATTTTTTGTTGGTCTCAAAAAGTGGATGACTCTAAAAGCAAATCTACTATGCCCTCATAGGGATGCGTTAATCCCAAGAAAAGATAACGACTGTCCACGAGGGGTTATTATTTATTATTATTACATGTATAGAAAATGTAGTAAAGCTTTAGGCGCCCAACAGAGAAATGTAATTTGATTTCCGTTTGAATACAGCGAGGGAAAAAATTGAGTGGTTCTTAAATATTCATTTTATTTTTTTTCTTTACGTATGTAATAATTTACTTTTTTATTTGTAAATATTTTGTACTTATTGGATCAGATTCTTTTGATCCTTGAATTTATGAATAGTTAGCCCGAGTCAGCTAAAAATAAATTATATTATAACAGACTAGGTGACGTCACGCGGTTTCACCCGTGTAGCTCCTGTTCCCGTGGGAATACGGGAATAAAATTTAGCCTATATGCATCGAGGATAGCGTAGCTTCCCAACGGGGAAATAATTTTTCAAATTGTTTCAGTAGTTTCGAAGCCTATTCGATGCAAACAAACAAGCGAACAATCAAATCTTTCCTCTTTATAATATTACTATAGAAAACTTTTTCTCGCTTCTCAGAGATCACTAATGATTAACTACATAATTAGATAATGGTTCATCTCATCACATCAACATCTTACTCTTTTCTAGGAACCATACTTGGTGCCTTTCCACCAGAGATGTGCTACGCTACGTTGCTATGGATGCGTAGATATCAGCCAATCACATTCGCCAGTCCACATGTCACGTTGACAGTTATATTGTCAAATTGTGCGACCGACGAATATGATTGGTGGATTTCAAACGCATCCATAGCAAAGTAGCATGGCAAATTTCTGATGGAATAGCCTCCTTACTCTCCTCTCTCTTTTATAAAACGTGCCTTGTTCTTTCTTACCACTGCAAACGCTTTTCCAAATGTTCAGTATTGTACCTGAAAAAATAAAAATGGTCGTTAAAAACATAGCTATTTTCATGGATCTTTTGGACACCACAAAAAAGGTGGAATCACATCAATTCTTTGATAGATCAATTGGACAGGCTTGTTGGTTATACCTACCTTATAAATACATTGTAACAAATTGTAAACTGAATGCCGACCGTATCGCCAATTTCTGCTGGAAAAATACCTATCAAAAAGTTGTACCTGTACCATGCATTCCACTTATCTTCCACATGACGATTCCAATATGGCTACAAATATATCCAGCGGATAGCGCTTTGAAGCGAGGCGGTGGGTATCAGAGAAAAGCACTTTCTAGCGGCTTACATGGCTAAGTGCATTTGGCGTGGACTCAATGCGGCAAAACGTGTATGCGGTTTTTATAGGGCTGACACGAACATGCATAATGTGTATACATGTAGATTAAATTGAAAATTTAAAAAAAAAAACCTCCGAACCTGAGACTTGAGCTTTACCGCTGCCGCTGCACGCTGGTTGAAATCAGGAACCAGATGGCGAGATTTTACATAACTGGTTCGACGCACTTAAATTGAAAATTCAATAAGTTTCAATAAGACGAAACTTTTCAATAACTTAGACACAAAGGTACTTAAATATCACGCCGCAAACTACCATCTGGACGTGCTCGATATCGGCTAATGTTTCTCAGACACCGATTAGCCGATTAGATACCAAAAGTTTTGTTAACTAGTTCTTTGTAACTTGTACCATCCAGTTATCTTCTACATGACGATTCCAATAAAAGCCAAACTTGTCTGTAACGGAACTCAGGCCGTGAGAACTTGGATCCACGTACAAGTTCTTATAGTTGCTTTTCACTTTTCAGATTCAGATTCAGATTCTTTATTTCGTAAACATAGGTATAATACAGGTGTTACAGCGAGTCTAGTGGTCTACTATGTTTTGCCTGGAGACATACGAAACATTAAAAATAAAAAGAAATTAATTGATTGCATGCAAACTAAAAACAGAGAATTTATGAACTCTCAATATAAAGTATTTCAGCACTATGTTGACAATTATTTTGGCAATCTTACTAATTATTAGTGAATAAATGTCAATTTAATTAATTTTATAGTTACTGTAATATGTCATACTAGATTACACAATAAAATATAATATAATAGTAATTGTCAATAATATAAAATTGCATAATTTTGTCTCATTTCATAATGCTTATAATTAAAAAAAAAAATAATAATAATACATACAGTGTTATTTCATTTTAAAAGTATTAATGTCAATTAAAAATTGTGTCAGTTTAAATGTCAAAATATGTATAAAAGTACCAATATAAATTTCATTACAATTCAGTCACATTTAACAGACCGGCAATATCTTAAATTTTACAAATTTATAAAGTTTAGTTCAGACACACGTTAAGCCACCTATACTTGCATCACTGGACACACCACAAACAGAGGCGTGTGGGCCATTTAACATTCTGTCAGATAGGATTAAGGAAGTCCTCTAGAGAATAATAGCATTTTGATACTAGCAGGTCCTGAAGTTTCCTTTTAAATATTTTTATTTCACTAACAGTTCTTATATGTTCAGGAATACTGTTATATATACGTGGGGCTAGGCAAAAGAAACTCTCATGCATTAGTTGCGTTTTACTGGGAACTATATGTAATTTATTCGGATGTCTTACTCGGGTGCGATAACTGAACAAATTGGGGTTTTTCTTAACAAATACTGCAGACTCATAAATGTATAGACACGGAAATGTAAGAAGATTCATTTTCTTAAAATATGGTGCACAGGAGTCGGGTGCATAAATATTGGACATTGCCCTGATACAACGTTTCTGTGCAATGAATACACGCTCTTTATCGGAACCATTACCCCAGAAAATTATTCCGTATCTATGAATTGAGCTAACATAGCCATGGTACGCTGTTAATAGAGTTGCTATATTTGCAACCTTACCTAGTCTGTGGAGCGCGTATGAAAATTGTGCTAGTTTATTACATGTCAGTTCCGCGTGATTTTTCCATTTGAGATTCTCGTCAATCTGTAAACCTAAGAATTTAGTAGCTTCGGTTGTTTCAATTTCTCTTTCTTGATAGCAAACTCTTAGAGAATCTATGCGGTGAGTTCATATTTTAAAATTCATTAATTTTGTTTTGTCCAAGTTTATCATTAAGTTATTTATTTTAAACCAGTTAATAATATTTTTTAAAGTTTCATTTATGTCAAATTCTAAAGTTAATTTATTGTCATTAGTAAATAATACAGTGCTATCATCAGCAAATAAGGTCATATCATGTTGTGTAATGGAAGGCATGTCATTTATATATATAAGAAATAATAGAGGCCCCCAATATACTGCCTTGTGGAACGCCGAATTTTGGTGTACCCTTATTAGACTTACATATTTCTTCAGATTTAGTCATTTTATTGAACCATTTTACTTCCGTGAACTGTTCTCTATTTGAAAGGTACGAAATTATTAGCTTATGTACATTTCCTCTAACGCCATAGACATACATTTTCTTTAGGAGAATATTGTGGTCAACACGGTCAAAAGCCTTTGACATATCCATGTATAATGCAATAGCAGGTAGCCCCTTGTCTAAATTTGTGTATACCTTGAGTAAAAAATTATAAATAGCTACATTAATTGATTTCCCAGTTCTGAACCCATATTGGCATTGAGTAAAAATTTTATATTTCTCTAAGAAGGAATAAATGCATTTGTGTATAACCTTTTCAAATATTTTTGCAAAAACAGGAATCAATGCTATAGGCCTATAATTGTTTCTATCTGTCCTGTTACCTTTTTTATGTATAGGTTTAATAACTGATATCTTCAACTTATCTGGGAAAATGCCCTGCTCTATGCACATATTTACAATGTAGCTCAACGGGTAAGATATAGTATTAGCTACACACTTAGTTACACTTGTCATAACGCTATCATAGCCAGTGCTGTTAGTATTTTTTAATGTCATTATTATTTTTCGTATGTCATCAGGGATTGTGGGCATCATAAAAATTGAATTAGAATTATAAGTCATTTCGTTTAAGACCCTAGTATTTTTAATATTATTCTGAGTATTATAATCATCTATGTCAAGGAAAAATTCATTAAATGAGTTAGCGATCTCTATAGGGTTATTTATCGTTACGTCGTTACATATTATTTGGTCTATACTTTCAGTTGGATATCTTGACTTCATCTCATTGATCACTTTCCAAGTTGCTTTGCATTTGTTATCTGCATACTTAATAAGATAATCATTTTGTGACTTTTTTGTCATTCTAATAATCTGCTTAAACCTCGTTGCATACGATTTAAAAGTAGTTTTGTTAATCTGACTGGGTTCTTTTCTGTATTGCCATAGCAGATATCGTTTACGTTTGCTACATATTCTTAATCCGTGTGATATCCACTTAGGTCTTGACTCATTATATATTTTCTTTTTTACCAAAGGAAAGCAAAGATCATACAACATCATAAAGTTTTCATAAAATGTGTTATACGCACTATTTGCATTCAAGCAGCTATAAATATCATTATTTGTTAGTTGATTTAAATATTTCGCAAATGTTGATCTGTTATCAATTGAATAGTCTCTTTTTACCCTATACCAAAATTTCAGAGTGCAGGTCTTTCTTACTGCAAATTTCACTATTTGTGCATTGTGGTCAGACATTGCTAGTTCTTTGATAGTGCCTTTGCATGTTTTCAGGTTATGAGCTATGTTATCTATACATGTCTTGGTAGCAAATCGCGTTATCTCCTTGAACTGTAATTTTAAATTATAGGCATTTAGCAGTTCAATGAATTTAATTGACATGGTGGTTTGTTTTAAAATGTCAATATTAAAATCTCCACACAAGAAAACCTTTTTACTATTTGAAGGTATAATATTTAACATTTTTTCAAGTGTCGTGAAAAAACTATTTAAAGAACCTAAACTGTAATCCGGAGACCTATAAATACATAGAAGAGTTATTTGGTGACCCAGTATTTCTATTGCACAACATTCTATAATGTTTACAATAGATAGTTTCGAGATATCATGAAGTTGCCTAAATTTCAAATGATTTTTTACTAGTATACATGAGCCACCATGTTTATTGTGCCTCATATAATATGACGCAAGTTTAAAATTTGGCAATGTTACATAGACCTCACTACCATCTATCATGTTATGCTCAGTAACGCATAGTATATCAACCGAATTGTCTTGTGTGGCTAACTCCGCAATGCCAATAGCGAACTTGTCTGATTTATTAATTAACCCATTGATATTTTGATGGAGAATTGTTACATACTTATATACGAAATAAATTATTTTTATTAGTAGGCTTGTTCTGGCTTAGGTCATTGTCCTTACGATTGTCACTGGGTTCTCCAATAGAAATGTTATTCTGTGATGGCAGATTCTGATCATCATCTAAGTTAACCTGAGTAAACTTATCCACATAACTTTTACAATTACATTGTGACTTAACAAATCTTTTATAGTGTGAAGCTTGATAGTGGTAATTTAAACAAAGTATTTCTTTTAACAGTGATCTTGCTAAATTTAAAATATAGTTCCGTCTAATGGGAACTCTACGTGAGTAGTTCATATTCAGAAAAAGTACGTTTTTATATTTCTTACATATAAATCTGAGTAAATAGTTTATCTTATATTCACTTAGAAACCGATTGTTGGGCACTTCACTTATGATCACGTTTGTGTTAGCGGTCAATGATAGCCAGCGATGGAGATTAATGTCTAGTTCAAAAGAATTTTTTTCACAGCATCCCCCTAATACAATTATGTAGTCACTTTTTGAAAGGGTAGCAATCTCTGGCTGTGCGCTTAGCAAGATCTCATTCAGTACAGCGCCTGGTTTAAGATATGCAGACACAGCGTAGTCTAATCCTAACAACTCTTGAAGTAGGTTACGAAGACCACGTCCTTGGCCGTCGCCTAATATAATAACTCTTTTTTTATGTGCTGTAGGTGTACATTCAAAAGTCTCATAATTTTGTTTATTTTGTGATGATTCCTGATACTTTTCAAAGTTTATTACTGATTTGATGAGCGGACGGTATTCAGTCAAATTTTGTGTGTGTTGTGCATTGTCAGGCTTTGTCATCAAAGTATTTACACATATACTTTTATTCAAATGTATAGGTGAGTGACGAGGAGTACACATTTTTAAATTCAATAGTTTATTTAAAAGAGGTGATGAATTCTTTTTGCGTTGCGGAGAGGTGCAAGTTACCTTTTTAAGTAAATCTATTTGTCGTTGCTGAGTTTGTAAGTCTTGTTTTAGTTGCGTGTTTTCATAATTTAGGTTTTCAATTTCCTGATCAGCAATTTTTAATTGATTTTTAATGTCTAAAATTTCTCGTCTCAGTTCCTCTACAATAGATTGCTCAATTATCGAAAAATTTGTGACACTCTTGACACTCACTACACTTGTCTCCAGCATAGTAGAATTTAATATATCTTGACTTGTTACATTTGATAAATTAGACTCTGATTGGGCTCGTGTAATTTTACTTCTTAAAGTTATATTTTCCATCTCTGGTTGTATTTAATCAAGAAAATAATAATACTTTCTTAACAGTATTTATTTCTGTTATTGAAGTGCACTAACAAGCATCAATGTCCTGAACAAGCAAATTCCGAACACAAAAAGAAGTATGTAAATACAGTGAAATTTGAACCCTCGACCAATCGTATCCTATGCTCCGCAATACTGGAACCGTTATCGGATACACCACAGAAGCATTTAATGATCGTTGTGAAATAGTGTAATGCTTTATTTTAGTTTATATTTTGGGTGGTAGGGTATCATTAGAAAGTGTTTGTGATTCAGCAAAAATATTTTATCAATTTCGACAGAAAAAATATATCGGTCATTTATTTATAAAATAGTTTGTTTTCAAAATTTAAGACATAGGTAACTCGTAATTTACGGCACTGAAGCACTTAGGTTTTATTTTTGTTGTGTTTTGTCACTTAGTTTCCACTTCACAAAGCCAACTAACATGAATTATTTAGCTGTCGATTATTATTCCAACCCTTGTCACAGTTCACTATATAACATTACTGCAGAATATTTACGTATTTCTTCACATATTTAATAACTTTGTAAACCTTTTAGCACATTATTTATATTTAAAAACAATAATAACACGCAGTAGATGTAAACATGACAGCTAGCGCCATCTGTCCCTTTTTTACATTTAGCTCGCCAAATTGACGTCGCCAGCCTGATGGAAAGTCGTGGAGCATCTAGCGATTGGGAGCCACTGTCCTGCCTTTGTTGACTGCTAGAAGCAGCTATTTAGCTATAGGTACTCCCAATCCGGTAAAGATGGCCGAAGAGCGTCTTCTTCTTAGTCATCAGGTCAGATTGGCTTCGGCCCTGAAGATTTTGTTGTTGTCACTGGTTAAGATTTAAATATTAATGCCTCTTCTAAAGAGATATGCACATCATCACATTGATCTGCGAGGCTACATCAAATTTATAGTCTATCCTAGTCCACTGCTTCGGGGGTATCCTTCCGAGGGCTTACCCGGGGCTTCCAACCGTAGGCTGTTAGGTAGGATACGTGTGGTTTTTAGACGGTAGGAGTCGGGCATAGCGTTCATGTTGGATTTTTCTCACGTTAATAAAGAAAATCCTGTTCACTGCTTTGTGTAGGGCTCTCTGAATTATGGACGAGTTTGAACTGGGTTTTGTTTCGAGTTTTATTTTCCAAGCACCCAGCAAGTCATATGGTCCTGTCAAATTAATTTAAGAAGCTTACAACACAATCAATTCTAATATCATTCCCTACTTTAAACTTTCTAACCAGCCAAGGTAAAATATTGTTAAAGTTAACTGAAGTCATCAATTTGTGTGAGGGTCATCAATCAAAATGTTTGCTCTCAGGAGCTGATAAATTGATTAATCTTCCCTCGCCGTTCAAGGGTTTCTAATAAATATTGAGAAACTAAACAATATGACCTTCATTAGTGTGTGTTTATGTGTTCATATTGGGTTTTAGCACCCACACATACACAAGAGACCTATCTTACGATCGTATGTGTAAATCATAGAGCAAAACGACCAATGACTTTGTTCGGGATAAGAGATTGTCCCCTCTGTCAATACACAAGTCCAAGCAGTAATAAATAAATATATATGTGTATCGGAAATCATGAGTGTATTGTTTTAATTGTTTTGCGTTAGTATCGTACCTAGTTTTAATAACAACGGAAGGTAGTTCGACAAGAAATAACTTCGTGGTTTTTGTCGATCCGGCGCTGCAACGTGTTTGAAACGTCGCGGCGTCGGTGAATGTACCTAAGTAAATAGTATTTCGCGTGAAGTCCCGAATTCTATGAGTATGTATAAAAATAACAGTATCGTAGTGTCATCAAATCGCTTTTGTTGTGGTGTCAAAGATAATAAAACGTATTATAAAATTACATACAGATAGTCAACTCCCTGCCTCTCATTGAGCAAGCTTCTCCACCCCCGTCACATCTGTCAAAAAGTTGGAGGGCGTTCTGAGGGGATAGTGCAGCTTAACCTTAATGGTCACACAGTTAAGCTCAGTACAAACATAACGTGTTTATTATTGTAGATCAGAGAGTTGAAAACGAATCAATTGTATGGAGTTTCTGGCCTGTGGTTGGTGTATAGGAATACGATTTTCCCCCGCAACATATATGACAGACAGTGAAGTATCGCGTAAACATATAAAGGCGTCTTCTTTTAATGGAGGTAGTGTTGCTCTATGGTGTGAATAGTTCAACTAATCTTGATAAACAATCTCTCCTTTATCACATCTCTTAACTGAGACAAAGAGCCACGCAGGTGTGGAATTGAGTATAAGCCTTCCACGACAGGTGTTAATTAACTGACACAACTAATTAATCTCAAGAGATTCCTCAGTGGATTACAGATCTGAGAAACCGACGCAATTCACCTAAATTAGCAGTATCTTGGAATACGAGATATTTGAAATGTGAAACTTAGTGCAAGGTTAATTTATGTATTTGCAAATGTAGACATAGGTATTTGTATCCGTATGTACGTTGTATATTACAAACACTACTTTGTTCCCGTTCCCGATTCCCATGGGACTTTTCCCCGGAATAAAAAGTAGCATGTGTGTTATTCCAGACTATAATCTGTCACTGTACTAAATATCAGCCACATCCGTTCAGCCGTTAGCGCCTAAAAGAGTAACAAACATCCACACATCTGCACATCTATCCTATGTATTAGTAACATAAACAACAAACCGAAAACTAAAAACCGGCCAAGTGCGAGTCGGACTCGCGCAAAAAAAGACAAGAAATCACGTTTGTTGTATGGGAGCCCCCCTCCTATTCCCCATTTTTTCTGATTTTAGTATTTGTTGTTACAGCGCATCACTTCCAAAAATTGGTCCCAAAACTGAAGGTGGCATCAGCCGCAGCCCCACTAGCGTGACTGATGCCCAACATCAGGGGACCCAACGCTCCCTACAGGAGACTGTACCTCGCGATCGTGCGAATTATGTATACGGGGCCCCCGTTTGGGCGGACACCCTGTCGGCCATCAATGTAAATAAATAAATAAATAAATATTCACGGACATCTCACACAACGCTATCTGATCCCAAAGTAAGCTAGGAATAACCTGCTTGTGTAATGGGTATCAGGCCACGGATTTTAATACTTATAATATATACTTTTAAATACATACATATTATACATAGAAACACCCAGACTCTTGAGACAAACATTATTGGGTCACACAAATATTTGTCTCCGGTGGGAATCGAACCCACGACCTCCAGCGCCGCAGGCGGTATCACTACCGGCTGCGCCACAGAGGCAGCCGTGGCTATGTTGCTGAGCCCACAGAGGGCGATGGCCGTCACGTGAGCCTATGTGTTATTCCAGACCCATGATATTTCAGATATGTATCCCTGTGAAAATTTTCAGCCAGATCCGTTCAGCCGTTCGAGCGTGAAAGAGTAACAAACATCCACACATCTACACTCACAAACTTTCGCATTTATAATATCACAGTAAGAAGTATGTAAGAATTTATTGTTTTGCTCCATTGACACACTTTCACAGCCACATTATAAGAGAGGCGATATGACGGCGTAGTTATGCAGCTACCCTTATCTTATCACTAATGAGAGTTTTAATAGGTGCTACCTGGTTACGTAAAAATGGAGCCAAGGTGAGGTAATTCTGACACCGCTAAACCACCTTATTTTTTAAGCCGAGGAATTTCCATCAGGGATGCTATGCCGGTCTCCCACCGACTTAAAACCACACGTATCCTACCTAACAGCCTACGGTTGGGAGCCCCGGGTATGCCCTCGAAGACAGGACCAGAGATTAATAAATAGTTACCCAGGACTCGCTAAACCACCTAACATTGGAATTTCTCAATGATGCCCAAGATTACATTACATTATTAAAGTGATCTCTGCCCTCACACAAGTAATTATGTTTGGTTTAACATAATGATGGCGACCATTATGAGGGTTCCATTCTAGGTAAGGTTCCATAATTTTTATAGTTAGATAGATATGGATTAAATTCTCCGTAAACTGATGTAATACTCGTAATTTCTAATTCTTGCAATTTGCCCTTAGCAGTACAGATACAGAAGGCCGCGGTGGTCAAAGTCTGCCTGGAATTCTGAGATATTCTTCTGAGGGCTTCCCTGGGGCTTACTGTCGAAGGCAGTGGTGGAGCACCGTGTGGTTAAGGCGGTAAGAATCCAAGAGGATTTCCACACTTAAAAATCCAGCCAAGTGCGAGTCGGACTCACGCACAGAGGGTTTAGTACCAAAAAACGGTACCCACCTACCTAAAAATTCACGTTTGTTGTTCAAAACCCTTTTTCCCGATTTTAGTATTTGTGGTTATAGCGGCTACAGGAATACATAATCTGTGATAATTTCAGCTCCCTAGCTAACATGGTTCTTGAGATACAACCTCGTGGCGGACAGACAGACAGACAGACAGACGGACGGCGAAGTCTCATGAATAGGGTCCCGTTTTTACCCTTTGGGTACGGAACCCTAAAAAAAGTAGTACCTACAAGATCTTCCAGAATGCAGATAGAAATATAAAAAAAAATCTATTCACGGCATACGTGTTGGACTACAATGCCCGCAGACGTCTCCAATTTCATCGAGATATAATACGTTTTTAAATAAAACAAGAACTATTGAAAATAGAAAGCGACGCTGCAGTAGCCTTGTGGTCAAATCTTTGGTCCACTCTTAACACAAGCTAAATTAGCTAGGAGAGATAAACTATAAGTGTTCGCTGTCTAAATGGCAAGGATTACGTAAATCGAGAGCGCAATCGATTCGATCTCCAGATGGATACACTGACCTGGAATAAATGTACGTGAGAAATATTATGTCTGTGCATCTGTACATACTGCACTGCTACACTGGCAAAAATGGACAGTTTTAATGCAGATGTTAGGTAAGACAGGATTTATTTTGTTTTTGAAAAGATGTTTGGATGTTTGAATGTTTGTTACTCAATCACGCTCTTACGGCTGAACGGATTGGGCTGAATTTTGATACAGAGATAGTTTAAAGTCTAAAATAACACATAGGCTACTTTTCATCCCGGGAAAATGACTGCCTCTGTGGCGTGGTCGGTAGTGATACCGCCTGCGGCGCTGGAGGTCGTGGGTTCGATTCCCACCGGAGACAAATATTTGTGTGACCCATAAATGTTTGTCTCAAGAGTCTGGGTGTTTCTATGTATAATATGTGTGTATTTAAGTATTAATATCCGGATCCGTAGTCTGATACCCATAACACAAGCAGGTTATTCCTAGCTTACTTTGGGATCAGATAGCGTTGTGTGAAATGTCCGTGAATATTTAATAAAAAAAAAAAAAATGTTTTCTCGGGAAGCGGGAACAGGTAAAGAATTTCACGCGGGCGAAGCACTGCAGTAAGCAACTTTCACTATGGCCGGTCCATGGATGGGTGACCATCCATGTGATCACTTTGTGACATTTATTTGAGCGTTTCCGTGCTTCGGAAGGTACGTTAAGCCGTTGGTCCCGGTTGCCAGAAAAATGGCAGTCGTTAAGCCAAGTTGAAGGCTTTATTTCAACAGCAGGCAGTCACAACCTGCGCCTGTCCATTTAAACACGGCAATACGGCTCACTACGTATTACGTGGGACAAATTATAAAAAGGTGAAATGTGGGCATATAATATGCCTCTGCCTACCCCTTCGGGGATAAAGGCGTGATGATAAACCTATAAAATATTCGCTTACTAGTTAGGTACCATTTACTTACGTATTCCAAATTATTATTTATGATATTACTTTATTTAAAATATTAACAAGGCGCTGTCAAAACAAGCCTTTCGTTCAGTAACTGATAAATACACTTCATTCTGAATACAATATTAATTTTCATCGTTCTTCGATATCACACTCTTATTACAAACGGGAATTGTGAATGGATGTTTATTACTCTTTCACGCAAAAACTTTTGACTGCAAAGTTTTATATAAGTAGCATATAGGTAAACAGGAAAATTGCACGACAGACGCGGACGCTAGCGAGTACAATGATGTGCAATACAGTTCATCATATTTTATTTCATACTAGCTGACCCGCGCAACTTCGTTTGCGTAATATGAGAGTGAGAAAGAGAGAGGTATAGTATTAATATTTTAAGTAATATAATGTTTCCCGTCGCATTTACTCCCGTCGGCGTCGCGTCGCTTGTTTTCATTAGAGCTGACCCGCACAACTTCGTCTGCGTCACATGAGAGTGAGAAAGAGAGGGTGTGGTATTAATATTTAGTGTGTAATGTTTCCCGTCGCATTTACTTCCGTCCGTCCCTTTTTGGTACGGAACCGGCCAAGTCCGACTCGCATTTTTCCGGATTTTATCGTTCATTTGACTGGCTACCAATGCAGACCACGTTTAATCCCGTCGCATCGCTGATATTTTAAAACTTATGAAGAGAGTTATTGTACGTGAAGATAGAGAACTTTTTTTTATAACTTTTTAAGAGGAACAATCTTGTAATACACAATTTTTACGTAACTTTAACCATTTACGCAGCATACGCCTCGGAAGCTCTCAGACGGCAAAAAATATTCCCCGTTTTCGAAACGTTCTTGATTGCGACTCCACTCCTATTCGCCTTAGCGTCCTATATCCATCCTCAATAAATGGACTATCAAACAGTAAAAGTTTTTTTGAAATCTAACCAGTAGTTCCTGGGATCTAGGATCTCAGGAACGTTCAAACAAACAAACTCTTCAGCTTTATGATATTAGTATGGAAATATGGATATCCAAAGGTATACATTTTCGATTAGGCGAGATGTATACGTAACACATCAGTCATAAAAACTCCATTTACGTTATGGATCAAAGTTTCCAACAACAAAATTCCCATAAGACCCAACCCACACACGATAATATGTAGTGAAGCATTCATCAAAGTGTCAAGGTCTTCAATATACGCGCTGACTTACTCAAGGGACTGTTCGCGAAACTGTGGTAAGGAAAAACTCAATACAGGCTCTACGTGTCTAACAACAGTATGGGACGTATCTACTTGAATGGTCCAATTACCGTACACGATGTTTACAAAACGGAGTTGTTCTGTAAACATGTCGCTTCGTGGCATCAAGAGAGAAATTTTTAAACCGCTCGAAAGGTCTTCAACTTAGTTTAACGACTGTTATTTTAGGTACTCTTATTCTCGTACTTATAGGTACTCTTATTCTGCGGGGCCATTAGTGCTTCCGAGTTTTTGAGAATTTTCGTTTGATGCAATAAGTAATTTTGATGGCAGACAGAGTATGCGGCTGTCGCAGCTGACCTATCTAGTTCGTATCCCGGCTCAGAACCAGTATTTTAGTTAACCGTAAATTTTCTAATAAAATATATAACAATCGTCAACCAGATACCACCAAGAACTTAATTTTGGCTAGATAGCCTTGTGTGAAAATGTGTTTAAATATTAATTTAGTTATCTAAATAATTGCTATCAAATCATTCAATGAAAATCAAACTTTACAAATCAGAATCATTCTTTAAGTGGTAGGACGATCTCTGGAAGTAGGGTAATTCCGAAACCAGAGTATTTTATTCTCAAGCGATCTTTTCTTTATGCTTCTGTTATCCCGTATCCACCATTCAAGAAAGATTTTATCGGGACTTAAGTCCGTCAAATATCGAAAAAACATTGAAAAAGTGCTTGCAAATCTTTTCCTGCTTGGAAATTTATATTGGAGTGTGATTTGAAGAGAATTGAAGATGCTTGAGGCCTGTTTGCAAGAGGATAAGAATGTGGTCGGATGCAATGTGTAACAATAATAATCTGAATATTAATTTACTTGATGTAAATCCAGGACTAGGTAGGTATGTGTTTACGAAATTCGTCCAAAATAGCTCAAGGGCTAGAGCGTCATTGCAAACTTACGTAAGATTAAACTCAATATAGGATGCTGGCTTTATTCTAAGATCTAATGTTCATAAAACTATTTGGGATTTTGGCGAACTCACAGAGTGTAACGTGTCTGTTAGACAAATAGAGTTATTATTATATAGTGTCTGTTAGACAAATAGAGTTATATATTTTGAAGCGCTCGTGGCCCCGCGGACTCAGTGTTCTGTAAACGATCACTGCAGTAAGCAACATTTACTATGGCCGGACATGGATGGGTGACCACCACGTGGACCACTTTGTGACATTTATTTACGAGCGTTTCCGTGCTTCGGAAGGCACGATAAGCCGTTAGTCCCAGTTGTCGGTAAAATGACAGTCGTTAAGCCAAATTGAAGGCCTTACGGGCGGCTTGAAAAATTTCAACTGTGGGTCGTCACAACCTGCGCCCGGGTCGGCAGCGCGTGTGTAGCGCCTCTGGTGTTGCAAACGTCCGTAAACTTCCGGTGGGCCGTAAGATTGTCTGCCACCTAAGTAGTATAAAAAAAAAAATCTATGAGAGATCACTTATTCTGTCTTTGGGGTTTGATGTATGTTAGGAGATACTTACTCTTAAAGTTTTTAGAGAGAAGCCAGATGAAGCTTTCAAACTTTTCGCTTATAATTCAGAGAGTCCGAATTCAGTGGTCCGAACTACAAATAACTACAGTTCATATTGTTAATAGTTATTTTGCTTTATTTTAACATCAATGAATAAAGATAATTCTTAAAGTTCTTTTTGTTTACATTAACACGTTCACGGACAGAAACCATTCCTAAAAAAATGTGATATGACACACACATTTTCCATACAAAATAGTATCACGCCTGCGGACGGACTGCCACATTATTAGATTTGTCAAGTAAGTGTTGCGGCAGTAACGGCCAAAGACGTAACCGGTAGTAGGTAGATCGCCCGGCCACAGAAGGAGTGTCACGACATGTCCTTCAATGTGTGCGTGAAAGACTTAACTTGTGTGCACGCGTCGCGTCGGAGTGCTTGATGTGACACTAGCTGTCTGTATTACAGCCTAAAAGGGCACAGAGTCACGCCGTTCCTATGTGTGTAATGAAAAATCTTCGGCTGCGAACGTAATTCCACTTTTGATACATTTAAAATTACCGGCTACAGCCGTAGTGCCATATTATGAGAGTCAGGATGTACGGTTCTCGATGTACTGTCCGTGAACGTGTTAATAAAAGTATCACATAGAACATAGAGAAATCTTTATTTTAGTCACCGTAGCTGCAAACTAAAAAGGTATTTTTCTGAATCATAATAACTGTAAACGACCTGTCCGCGCACATGTTTCCCTCCTCTTCATTCTTTATGTGGAGTGTGAAGAGGCACGTCATAGGGCCACCAACTCGATGGCCTTTCAATAGTCTATTAGACGGTGAGAATGGCCCCCAATCGCTGGAAGTCGATTTTCTATTAGGCTTACGGCATCAATTTGGCGACCTAATATTTAGAAAATATATAAAATGGCCTTATAAACACCCATAGAAATAATCTGTTTCCAGTTCGTCAGCTGGTGAGCAGATAGCTCCTTGGTAGTCGGGTTAAAAAAAGGAAATTCATTTAATAACGAATGGTATAGCATCTAGTATGTTCAAGGGTTATTTGTTAAATAGTCCAATTCATTACTCTCCTTCAAAAAGATACAAGTACCTAACCTTTTATGAGTTCAATCAACATGATTGGCCATGAAGCAGCAGGGTTGGAGGTCCATCAGACATTAACCTGCGAGGTCAGTGTGCACCCCGAGACTGTCCGCAATGGGCCGCTCGCTATACCCGCGGCTGGAGGGCTTGATTTCCCTGCAGACTTGCTATTTGAGCAAATTTTTGAATGGGTTAGCAAGTAATGTGTTTTGTTATTTTAATTTTTTTTTAGTATTGTTTTTAATATAGGTCTAATGAGTGTAGTATTACGATTGGTTCTTGAATTTTTAATAAAAGAAATAATATAACATTAAGATGGTCGAATTCTTAAGTCTTTCTGGTTGTCCAAATTTCGGTTCAGTTCGGTTAAACATAGATTTACAACGAAGACTTGTACGAAATGCTGTTTGCTTTATGAATAAATATTTTCACTTTCTGTCTCTCTCATTAAACGTACCTAAACAAAGTTGCGCGGGTCAGCTAGTAAGTAATGTAGCTTTCACTTAATTAAATACATTATAAATTCAATTCATAGCTATGCTTTTACTAAAGAATACCAACAATGTTGTATATTTATTCTGTGGCGTACAAAATAATTAAAGTAACGCTAGAAAAACAACTGTTTTAATTTAATTTAAGCCCTGTACTTAACAGCAGCTGCTCTGTAATTAACTTAAGCTTGGGATTAAAAATCTAAATATATTGCTTTTGAGCGCAAAAAGTGTTTACTGTTTATAAATCTTGCTTGTAGGTATTATAAATAAAGACTTTTGGATGTTTGGTACCTACTCAATGAATAAACAGATCTTGCTGAAATTTGATACAGGGATGGTTTTAGTATGGTTTAGAATATATTCATTCAATCAATTAAATCAGCCGGTGGAAGTCCACTCCCGGAAGTAGGCCTCTCCCAATTTACGCCACAACACACGGTCCTGTGCCTTCCGCATCCAGTCCCAGCCTACGACCTTTTCCAGATCGTCGCTCCATCTGGCGGGTGGACGTCCTGCCCTACGTTTGTCAAGTCGCGGTCTCCACTTCAGTACTTATTTTCTCCATTCGTTTCGGTTAATATATTAGCTACTTTATACGTCGAAGAATTCGGGAATAAGTTTCCACGGTAAGCGGGAACTGACTCTATGCAGGAGAAGCCGCAAGCATGGTCTAATAAGCACATAAAATAGATTGGGAATAGGGTATCTTTCCCGTGCGATTAGAATGGGGACCAAATTAAATTGCTCGCAGTTTAGAGCTCACCTTATAATGCATTTTCGGCCCAGTACTATAGAGATACCTTTGTTTTCTTCATTACAAAAAAAAAGAGTTTGTGAGTAATGTCACAAATTAGTGATAGTACATGGATACCTACTAAATTCGCTGAGGCTACGCACACATAGACAACACTCAAAGGGTTCACAGACACGAGGTCAAAGATTTCCATAGTAGTTTTGGATACCTACTGATTTGTACAACATGAGATTTTTTTTTTATACCACTAAGGTGGCAGACAAGCATACGGCCCACCAGAAGAACCGGTGGTCACCGCAGCCTACGAACGTTTGCAACACCAGAGGTGCCACACTCGCGCTGCCAACCCTGTAAAAACCTTCTAAGACCCCTTTCGAAGAACCCCATACTGTAAGCGTTTGGGAAAACCGAGGCAGGGAAGTCATTCCACAACCTAAGCGTGCGCGGAAGAAAACACCTATCGGATCTAACCGTGCTGGAACGCACCGGACGCAGAGTGTGAGGATGAACTCCCTGTCTGTGGCGAGCGGTGCGATGATAGAACGTAGCCGTGGGCATCATATCAAACAATTCCTCAGAGCACATACCATTGTACAGGCGGTAGAACATGAGATTTTCATCTGTAGATCATAATATTTAAACAAGTAGGTATTTGTAAAAATTGATTATTGTGTATTTCATCAATATCACTTACTAATGATACATGTGACCGTCTACAACAAAATAATAACTGAAGTTTCGGAAGGTTTTGTCATTTATATCATTAGTGTTGAACCTTTAAGTGATTAATTACAGTTAGCTAACACAAAGGGGTTGCCAGTGACGGGTTGAGATAATTCTGTTACACAAAATGTCTGTACCTATCTCAGAAACGACAATCAAGGAGATGTTAGTTTGGGGTTGTGGAAACCATAAAGTAAAAGGCAGTAGGTTAGGTTTAATCATTTTTCAGTTGTCGATAATATGACAAAGATCTTTAAAGTACATCGAATATTAACGGGATATTTACCATGTATTATTGAGTATTTCAACATTATCCGTTATATATATTAAGGCTTACTTATTCGAAAGCGACTCATCTTGGGGTGAACTTTATACTAGGAAATATTCTTTGATTTGATCTGATAAAAATAAATTATTGTAAATTACTAGATAGGTACCTACACTTGCTTTTTTAACGGTTCAGAACACGATCACGATTACTCTGTTTGATCGAAATAGTTCTCGAAAAATGATAAATAAGTATAGCAAAAATCTTAACAAAAAATCTTATAAAAACTTTTCATAAAATAGATATGGGTCTTTAGAACAACATTTTACGGCTAGATTTTGTCTTAAAACCCCTCAGATTTTATGACAATAATTATAATGTATTAGAATTGAATAAAATCCGGCATTAGCGTACGCTGCTGAATCACACGAATTGTCTCAGGATATGTCGATGTCGGATAAGTAAGCCTTAATATCGGAAATATCTCGTTAACTCTATAATGGTGTTAATGACCGAAGTTTCGCGGTTTCTGATCTATGTCGGATAGTGCAAAATTAGGGTCATCGAAGCCGGGTTCACAGCAAAATATCTAAACTCCGAAACAAGTATTTGCAGATCCCACAAATATTTGTTCCGACCTGGGATTCAAACCCGTGACCGCAGCACTGCAGTCGCATCAATCAATTTAAAGTTACATGGGTTCCAAAAAAAGGAATTTCTATTTTATTTTGAAAACAACAGTTTGTCTGACCTTTGGGTGGGTACCACAGTCACAATTCAACTCTAAGTAGGTACCAACTGAACATTATACTGAACTTTGTACCCCTCCGATGAAAAACGGTTTAAGTTTTGAGCGTTTTGTCTTTGGAATATTCTCAGTGTTAAATAAAGCTTTTTCAGTGATAAATTGCTAAGTAAATAGGTTATTTAAAAGGCTTTTTGACTTTGCGCTTAGACTGTAGCAAGAATAATGAGATGATCGTTAGTTAAATCGTGAACAGGGTCATAGGTTAGGCGCCATTATGGAGTACTAGATGATCCTCGCAACTTCGTTTACGTCACATGTAAGAAAAGGTTTTTCTTCATCAGACTCATAGGAGCGTGTGAAACTGTCCTGTTTTCTTAATCATAAATCCCCCCAATATATTTCAAGCCTTATGGGCGGCTTGAAATATATTGGGGGGATTTATGATTTATGGCTTTCAACTTGGCCTAACGATTGTAATTTTACTGACAACCGGGTTTCATTTCGAGTTTTCCTTTTCTGCGCAATGGATCTTTTTGCGAATGTGTTCCCATAGTCGCCTCTTACGACACCCTCGGAATTTATCAGGGTGGCGACATTTTGTAATCTTAACCGTCGCAACACGATACCCCGTCGCCACACGGGGCTTACCTACTTGTATATTTCTAAATACATCATACATAGAAAACCCAAACTGGCCCGAGCGGGGTGGTCAATGAAAAGATTCTGACCCGTGGTCCACCTATTTCGGCCACATAAGCAACACTTCGTATAGGTATTAGTTTTGTTAACATTTCAAAATTGCTTTCTATAAAATAACGGCCATACAGTCATCGCAAAGAAGTATTACTAAAGTAATATTGGCATTGGTTTAGTACAACAAGCAGTTCCGTTAGAATTTACGAGCAGTGACCGCACGTACCATCGCTTACATAAAACGGACATTGTATGTCATGTATGCGACATCACCATAGAGCAACACGACCTATGACTCTTATCGGGAGGGGAGGCGAAATACTGAGACTTTTCCTTCTGACAAAGCGTACTTCAAATGTTATAAGAAATATAGATAATCGTGTGTGTCTGAAATTATGAGTCTATTGTTTAAATTGTTTTGTGTAATAGTCTGGTGGTAAATTGTCTTACGCAATGACAGCCGAATGCTTTTGTAGTGGTGTATGTGAATACTATTTCCTCCCGCAACATTTTACCACAGAATAATAATGCACAGAAGGAAATCAACATAGAAAGTGCGTTCGTACTATGCACTCATAGACACCGCTCACGGAGTGCACGGACACAAGGTCAAAGGTTTTTCATAGTGATTTCGATACTAGTTTGTGCACGAGTGTGCGTAGCCAAGGGTAGGTTTGAAAAAAAGAACATATATGAGATTGCGTTCTGTATCTTATTAGTTTATGATATTACAGACAGATATGTATAGAGTACACATGCTATGTCTGTTCCTCCCTTATACTAGTCGCGTTGCTCTATGGGCGTGACCGTTACATTGTGACGTCTGTACCCCGGGGACCACTCGATATTGGTGTTATATTGGATGGACAAGTACAGACGCTCGTAAAATATAAGGGCACGGTTGAACTGAAGTGGAATGGAATTTAGTGCGTCTTTAGTTCGGCGCCAAATCTATTTTGTATTGACTTTAGCCTATACTTAATAATATTTGCTTGTTTCGTCATCATCATCATCATCCCAGCCGATTTGCACCATGCAGCCTACTGCCGGGCATAGGCCTCCCCAAGAATCGCTACAACGTCGGTTTTATGCTGCCTGCATCCAGCAGGTGTTTGTTTGTTTAAAAATGTAAAATCGAAAACCTATGGAAGTGAATCTGGCCGTTTTCTTTAATCATCATTTACTGCCCATAAAGCAATTCTCAACAATATGATTTGAGTGTGTAGATGGAAATTTAGACTGGTTTAATGGAACTGGTAAAATGTTATTTGACTCACAATACGGCTCAATATGAGCCAAAATATATTTAAATAGTAAACTTTATAAGAACAGATGGACCAACGACCTGGAAAAGGTCGCAGGCTGGGTCTGGATGCGTTTGGCACAAGACCGTGTGTTGTGGGGTAAATTGGGAGAGGCCTACGTCCAGGAGTGGACTGCCATAGGCTCATTTGATTCATTGTATATAATAGAAATGATTATATCATCAATCATTAATTAACGTACAGACGCCATGTCGAGCTAACACAATCCTATTTTTAGCGGCCTTAATTCAGATGAGTAAACGTGTAACGTAAATGAAAGGCTTTGTTATGTACCCAGTCAAAAAGCCTTTATCTGGGGAATTGGTAATTATTCAGCGCATGTAGTTTAACAATATTATACCTACTACGTTAAAGCTAACAGGTATATTTAAATGTCTCAGTTGGGCTGTAGCAATAATTTCAATTAATCAAATCTACCTATGGCAGTCCACTACAGGACGTGGACTGCTCCCAAATTACGACACAATACACAGTCCTATTAGTTAAAATATGCAACTACTAATTGAAAGATTAGGTATTAGGTTTCAGTGTCTAAGTTAGTTAATTTATCAATAATTATCATCACAGCCGTTTGGCTAGGCATTCCTCCCAAAGATCGCCACAACGTTCGGTCTTATGCCGCCCGCATCCAGCAAGCTTTATGTAATTTGTATTTAATTTTAATTAGGTCATTTAGTCACGATGATATCCCCAAAAGGGTAGGTATAGGCATAATATACGCCCACATTTTATCATTTGTACTTCATACAACGTAAAATGTGGTGAACATATTGCCGCGTTGATGTAGACAGGCGCAAATTCAGCGCAAACTTCCTGTTAGTAAAATTTTGAATTCACCAATAAGGTGTCTTGCTCTTTCACCTCAGGATCAGTCTAAAGTGATCGGTGATCCTTTTCAGAACACTAGTTCAGGAAAATATTCCAAGAGTAGAATATCTTAGTATAAAACCTACGGCGCCTGACCTACGGCTACCACTATGGCCTCACCTAAGTGGGTTTGGGTGCTATCTCGCGTTTTTGGGAGGTTTACGATCACAGTAACGTTAATTATTTCTAAAATAATGAATAGTAGTGATGCGACGGCAGTAAATGCAACGGGGGTAAATGACGGAAAACATGATATCAAAATAATAGCGCTCTTTCTCTCTGTCACTCTCTTTCTTATGAACGCAAACGAAGTTGCGCGGGTCAGCTAGAAAATAGTAAAATAAGAAAATAGATTTATAGAAAATACCCTATTGTTTTATATAATCCCAGTAATATTTTATAATCTATCCAATCAACATAAAAAGCGACAACGCCTAAGAAACCCTTCTCAAGTGGCGTGAAGGTCAAACCAGGAGGCGCTTGTTATCTGTTAATGTCACCAACAAGAACTGTCTGGCCTTGCGTATTGCACGTAATTTGTATTTCGTGTTTTTCTGAAAATATAATCGTTATTCATATTGCAAAGGAGAAAGTTTGTAAGTACACGAATGGATTTTAGTCTGGTATAACACATAATACTACTTAGTTTCCCCGAAATAAGTTTGAATGGGATGCGGAATAAGGTACAGAATTTCACGTGGGGTGGGCGGAATCATGAGTTCCATTGTTTTATACTACTTAGGTGGCAGACAAGCTTACGGCCTACCGGAGGGTTGGTAACCGTAGCCTATGGACGTTTGCGACACCAGGTGCGTTACACACGCGCTGCCGACCCGGGCGTTGATTGTGACTACCCACAGTTGAAATTTTTCCAAGCCGCCCATAAGGCCTTCAACTCTGCTTATCGACTGTCATTTTACTGACAACTGGAATCAACTGCCTTCCGAAACATTACATGCACATTAAGCGGGACACAATTACACATCAAGAGGGGCGCTAATTCGAAATCTAGGTAAAGTGTGTGCCCTGTATCCCTGGGGACATCCTTCCGAGGCCTTACCCGGGGCTCCCTACCGTAGGCAATAGGTAGGGAACATGTGGTTTTTAGTCAGGATGAGCATGGAATTCATGATGGAATTTCCACACGATAAAAAAAGAAAAGAAAATGCGAACCTAACAATTTTATTGCAGGTTTGACTGATAAAATATTTCTTGAAACATTCCGTTTGGTTCAGAATTCTATTCACTGCCCGCTGTGAGAATGGCACCTCATATTCATATTTAAAGGTCTCAAATTATGGTAGCGCCCCATGAATTATATACCGATTAAAATTAAATTAAAACGCAGTGAAAGCCTAATTAGCTTTTGATAGATTTCAGCAGTATCCACATAATACAAACATAAACCTCCCTCAAAGCTAACGTCACAACGGACCGCATGCAACTTTGTGGTGTGTTATTCATGCACATAACAGCTACATGAATATTACATAACAGAATTCCGCTGGAATCGTTTGACATTTACACAGAAACAGAGATCCTTTGTTGTAGCTCGTTTGGATTAGTTGAAAATCGGTCATTCCATTTATTCTTCTGCACTTCTGGTTTCAATAAATTTAATCTTTTTGTATAAATCTCGTTCTTCGTGCTTAAACTTTTCGAAAAGAACCATCGCTTGAGTGCCGTCTTTGTTTGGTCTACTCAGAGGATATGGTGCTTATGCAGCAGATTATCCCGAGCGGTTGGAGCAACAACAACCTTGTAGCCACCTTATGAGAAGAGAGAAGATATATCACGCTGCAGGCCATGGCTCAACGAAATTGCATGGAAGCCTTGTTTAGTAAAGAGGCGATGTGCGCAAAAGAGGCGGCGGAGAAGGATTAGTATAAAAAATAGTTCTTTCCCGTTGTAACCTTTAGGGTTTTTTAGAGAAAACGGTTCGTTACACCATACCACTGAAGATGTATTGGGCTCTGGAGATCTCAGAACTATCTCCCTCCCCTGGGGGCGACACTTGGAGTTAGCAGTTGCCCTAGTAGACGCAGACTCAAGGTACGCTCCTTACTAAAACGCATTGGAAGTTCTAAAATCCCTTGAATTTCCTTACCAGTTCATGAGAAATGGAAAGTTTAACCGAGGCTTCAACCGCAAATTATTATGATGGCGTAAGTAAAATATTATTGTGTAGTTTAAATGATTTTTAAAATAAATATAAAGTACAGTTATGAGTACAAAGCCTGCATAGTAAATGCTTTGAGCAACGATGTTGTATAATCTAGTTTATTGTTAAACTAGTCCCATCAAAAACATCCCTGTTGAAAAGGGGGCCAAGTTCCTATCGGCTAATTGTTCGCCTAAAAGTGTGGAAATCCAATCCAATGCCAGGTTTAGATGCACTTTAAGATCGATCATAATCATCTTCATCAACAGCCTGATCCACTGGTGAACATTTGCCATTCCCAAGACTCCATCCTCCACCACACCCAGTCCTCCGCCTTCCGAATCCAGCCACTACCCGCCACCGTATTCACGTCGACGCAGACGGTCCATCTGGCCGAAATTCACTGTACCATACACCCAACTTAAAATAATGGTAGGTATAGTTGTGAAAATACGTAGGTACCTACTTGGCTAAAAATATCTAAAATTATGATACTCCTAAATAAGAACTTGGCAGGTTTGCGTGCAGTACGTAACACTTGATTAATTGTATAATTAAATAAATAAACCAACGATTACGTGGTCTAAGTATCAGTAATAGGTTAGGTAAAATACTAATAGATATATATCCAGGAGTGTATTGGTCCGAACTAAGTCCTCTAAAGCCCAAGTGGCTTAACATGCTGACCAGCATACGAGTCAGTGACACAAAAGTCCTGGCAGGGTTGGAGGATCATGCAGTCATAATCTATACTAATACTAATACTAATACTAATTACTAATTACTATATTACTATACTATTATAAAGAAGTAAAGTTTGTGTGTTTGTTAAATTGTAAGGGGTAATCTCGGGATCTACAGAACCGATTTTAAAAATTCTTTCACCAATAGAAAGCTACGTAATTGTGGAGTGTCATAGACTATATAGCATCACGCTACAACGAATAGGAGCTGAGCAGTAATAGTAATTGTTTTAAAAAACGGGGGAAAAGTTATTCCTTTTAAAAGCTTCGTTGCGTGTGCTGCGTAAATATTTATAGTTATGTAAAAAATATGTACTACAAAACTGTTTCTCTTAAAAAAGTTCGCAAAAAAAACACAATAACCATTTTAATGGCAATCAATTTTTTTCTACAATAATGCCACGGGATACCTCTTTCATAAACGAAATTGTTCTTAAAAATAATGCGACGGGAATACACGCGACGAGTAACCTTTCTCTTTCTCTCTCTCTCTCTCTCTCTCTCTCTCTCTCTCACGTAGTATTGAATATTAACGACGATACGCTACGGGAGTAAACGCAACGCGACGGGAGTAAATGCGACGGGAACAGGTAATACTCTCTCTTATGTGGCGCAAACGAAGTTGCGCGGGTCGGTTAGTTCCCAATAAAGCCGAAGAGAAAAAGTTTAAATCAATTTTTTACCCTATGAAACAATTCACGCCTGAATATTTACGAAATGTATCAAAACTATTTTATAATATTTTTTCTTGACAGATTGGTTAGAACTTTCCTTAGTCGACTCAGGACTTTCAATAAATGCCTAAACTTTCGCTGTTAAGTTAATTTGCGAGTGCTTCAAAGCTTAAAAAGTTCAGCATCGAGTAAGCAGGATTGAGCTTAAATTTAAATCAAATAAATTAAATTTTGAAACAATTAATCCGGTTCCAAAATAGATTTTAAATGTTTTTTTTTGGCCGGCTACTTACCAATTAAACAGAACTGGTGAAAAACGGGATGATTCTTAAGCGCGGCGGGGTGATCGACAAACTACTTTTACATATAAAATGTGTACGGGACCTTCTGTGGGCAAATCAGACTCTCTCTTGTGCGGTTTTTAGGGTTCAGTACCCAAAGGGTAAAACAGGACCCTATTCATGAGCCTTCGCTAACGATCTGCCTGTCTGTCCGTCACGAGGCTGTATCTCAAGCACCGTGATAGCTAGAGAGCTGATATTTTCAGATGATGTATTTCTGTTGCCGCTGTAACAACAAATAATAATAACTAAGTGGGCCCCCCAGACAACAAACGTAATATTTTAAGATTTAATGGTACGGAACCCGTCGCGCGCGAGTTCGACTCGCTCTTCTTATTTACATCGGTATTTTTTATATAGTTAGCACTACCTATCCCATCTGATTAAAAGACGCCACATTCGCAACACCAAACTGTGTATAATTACGTGTTCCAAACACAGTATAAGTCCCCCAATTCAATTGAGCTCAATTACAATGATTGTCTAAGATGTTATTACAACAGACCCTTGTCAAAACAAGCGCCCATTTATTTACCTTTCAGATACAGGGCGTGACAGGTTGACGATAAAACGGTGGACTGTAATGAGTTTTGGAGATTCACCGATCACTTGCAGACGTTTCGGTCTTAGATGGTATTAAGTATATAATTATGAGGCTGAAAGGTAAGTTTCTTTTAGGGTCCTTACCCAAAGGGTAAAAACATGAGCCTATTCATGAGATTTCGCTGTCCGTCTGTCTGTCTGTCTATCCGTCATAAGGCTGTATCAGAGGACCCGTGTGATGGGAAGCCCGTAGCTGAGCCCGCCACCCATTTAATATTGTTGCGATCGTCTAGTTAACCTATAAATTTATAATATACCTTTGTGAAACTACATTCTAGGTCCCCTTTGAATTTAGCCTCACAGACGTATTGCATGTTAAAGCGATTGAATTATTAAGATATAAAACAATACATGAATACTTAACACTCTCTTATTAGAACACTCGTAAGAAACCTTTGTCCTACAACTCATTATTGTCTCATTAAAGAATGAACTCTGTTAATATTCAACTCAGATCAATGATAAACTTTGTGTGATTCAATTCAACTGTAATAAATGAAGGATTAAAATTCAAATGCTTAGTAATTTGAATTTCTATCGACTAAATACCTAAATTTGTGTAAACAAGTTTCTGAAAGCTTGTCTTTTGAGATATGTAAAACCTCTCGATAAACACTCCTGTGTATTATAATATATGTGTATATAAAACACGTAATTCACTTTCAAATATATTGTATATAGAATAACAAGTGGTTTCAGTAAGTATAATGTTTACACAAAAAGGTATCTGGCATCAAATATATAATAGATAACCTTGCCTTATGTAAATGCCTGAGCATTTATTTCAATTGTGTTATGTATGTTTTTTGTTCTTTATTGAGGTACCTCATTTGTTATACTTGTATATGGCAGTTGTACTGCAAACATTCGGGCTTGGGTTTCTATAAGAGTTTGTGGGACTCTTATTATGCGTAATCGCATATTTGCCAGGTCTGATTAGAAATGAAATTACTCAAAAATGGTATGAGGATTTGATTCGACAGATTAGCTTCTATATCTCTGATAAGGAAACGTATCTGAGTATGATCAAATCCATAGTAAGAGAAATAAAGGAAACATACACAGAATATTCACCTTTGTCTTGTTATTATATTTCCTCTCAGAATATAATAGTTGAAATAAAACCTCCTCTGTGACATTTCCATTTCCAGAAGTATGTCGAATAAGTCTCTGTCTTTGGGCCCATGTCATTTGTCTTAGGAACATTTGGAAGAAAAGAAATACGTCACAGAGAATATTTACCTCGACTAGTGAAAAGATTCAGTATATAAATTTCCAATATAGCCCTTCAGTAACCATAAGTGAATTCAAAGGAAGACTAAAAAAATACTAAATTCATTGATCTGAGTTATTTCTCTAAGACTTCCCTAAACTTCTACTATTGAACCTACAAGTAAATCGAGAATATAGCTGTCACTAATTTAAATCGCCTCCATACTTACTGATTTCACTTACTTATCAATATGTCAGCACACCAAATAAATCAAGTATAAACACCAACAACAGGTTCAAGGAGATTAGGTTACCAATAAAACAAGATATTAGGGCAATAAATAATATATCGTGTATTCAAGAATATTAAAATTTTAACTGAATTTTTATATTTGAGTTGGTCAAGTATTTATTTAATTTGGTGAATTAAACGTTTGCAAAAATGGATTATTTGGAGACCATTTTATTTTAGAGAAAACAATAAATCTATTCAGGACTTCGATTTATATAATTATCTCCACATAGAGATAAATTATACCCAAATTCCATTACTATGTTCGTGGTATTTAAGAAAAAGGAATTTGGTAGCAAAAAACTTAATACCGTAGAACAGCCTATATACAATATAATATGTATGATAAAATATCCCTATGTAATACTGATTTTACGATGGTAAAGATCATTGCCTAGTTTGGTATTAATTAAATAGATCTTTTTATTAAAAGATTGTAAGTAACTTGTAAGAATATCATTAAACACTTATTAAAGATTTTGGGTCTCATTCGCGTATAAGTGATCTAATTTATTAAAAAATTATAACTAAATGATTACAACAAGAATATAATCCAATCTAAACTACACACTACAATTGCTGTTTATCTTAAATTTTGATAAATGATTGAAACCTTTAACAATAAATTTAGACTCTATATTCAACTTGTAATATAAGCAACAACCTACAATTCAGAAATTACTCTATTGATTCACTCAGTACTAAATTACGCCACGAGAACAATTAATTGTTTTGAAAGCCCTTAGTAATGAATTAACATATTTTATACACAGACAAATTAAACAAAAGAAATAGTAAGTATACAAAATAAAAAAAAATAAAAAATAGAAACCAGTATCTACATTACCTCTTCGTCTTAATGTTGCACTGAATTTAATTCTCTTACATAAAAATAATTTAAATAGAACCAACACTAAAAAGGACGATTATTTAATCACAATACATTTTACAACACTACACAACTTAAATTTAGTTAGAGGCCTCAAGTTGATCGTTTCACTCCTCGTCTTCACAGACTCGTAATTCCTCGATCTTCTCCATTACCAGCCCTTAAATCCTCTTCAAATCTCCCTCCAATCCGGAAGGATTGGAGGGAAGGATTTATGGGTGTGGAAACCCTAAACTACGCCTTCCTCAGGACTCCACCCAAATCAATAAAACTTTACATAAATCTTCGTCCAAATCGAAAATAATGACATTCTTTTCAAAAAAGCTCTACCAAAAGAGTAATTTATCGACGTGCCCTTTTTTGCTTTAAACTCAAATTTCAAATCGACCCAACATGTTGTAAAATGATACTCTCTATTTTATGTCTTGACACATTTGTTAATGGCCGCTTTCTAATTTATTGTCACAGCTTTACGCTTGCTTCATAAACCTTTACATTTTACAGAAACAATAGTTTATAGAATTAAAGAGAAATAAATCTTTTAGGCACAATGTATTCTATCTGCCGCCGTGCTGTGAAAGCGGTCCCCTTACAATAGTTACAACGACTAACGAGAAACAAATAAAATTCAGAAATAAAAGACAATGTTAAATTGTCTTTAACACACTCGCAGATGTTGCATAACTAAGAAAAAAAATGGTTTCTCGAAATTGTTGAAGTAGTTACAATATCATATTAATTAGATTATTTTAACACATTTAAGAACAAGTTTACTAAAATACATAATTTCTGCGATGCCATTACATTGCTCCCCCAAATATTTCAAACAAATAAGCACTTGGAACTTTGTTTGTTTGCAATATTTTCAACAGGAATATCATGCCATACAATTTCCATCTATGTATTTACAAAATATAATAAAAGTACTTATTAACCACATCCCGAAACTAACATTAAGGATATCGAACAGTCATTGACAACATACATATTTACACATCTACAATACAAAGGTTTTTTTTTCTTATTACTCCTCGGTTTTATTGGTATAATAACGAAATAAATGGATGACATTAAAATTTCCCTTTACTGATCCTGTTTCCGGGTGCACCAATGTGTAGACATTATCATATGGAATTGCACCTATCTGAAAAGGGCCCTCGTATAACCTCATGAACTTTCGTGTTTCTTTACGTTCGGCACACGACTGAGAGACAATTCTTAATTTTACGTAGTCGCCAATCTCGAATTGCACTAACTTATGACTTTTCACATATTGAACTTGCCTATTGTTCGACTCTCGGCGCAGGTTCTCTCGGGCCTGTTCACGAATTTCGGCTAACTGTGTACTTTCTTGTTTCTTCAATATAGCTCTGACAATTTTACCATCCGACGAAAGAGAAGTACGAATACCATGCAATAATTCATTTGGTGCGAAGCCGGTACTAACATGAGCAACTTGATTGTATGTATTTTCTATTTGAGACACTAGCCCAACCCAAGATTTATGCGACCTATCACAATATGTCCTGAATATTCGACCTAGTTCTTTGTTTACACGTTCAGTAGAGTTTGGTCTGGGGTTACGGACCGAAGTGTGCGTTAGTTGGATCCCTAACTGTACTAACCCTAATTCAAAAACCTTAGACACAAAATTTGCCCCGCGATCGGTAACTATGACTTTAGTACAGATGATTTCGTTAAATTTACGCACACAGCCCAAAGTTGCACGACCTGTCGCTCTTCTTAATGGATATAATTTAATAAATTTACTATAAGAATCCTGAAATACACAAATATACTGATAACCATATTGCCCACTTGGTAACGGCCCATAAATATCACAAAAAACCTTATCTCCTATGTTCAATGATATAACAGCTTTCATAGGACCAGTATGATAAGACAAAGCATGTTTAGATTTTTGACATGCATCACAAGTTTTCAGTATTTGACCTATAACCTTTGACATATTAGGAAAGTAATAACGTCGTTTCATGAGAGCATGTACTTTAAATCGACCGAAGTGCCCTATTTCTTCGTGAATACCCATAACCAGTTCCCTTTGTAATTCTTCTGGAATTACTAACATAGGAGATTTTGTAACATGCTCTAAACGATATAGAATTCCATCTTTCATAATGTATCTCATAAATTCAGATGAAGTTTCATCTTTCAACTTATTCCGTACGGTAGTCACAAACAAATCGTTACCTTGCCGATCCTTTATTGAATCAATTTGATTACAAATCCACCGACTCTGACTTGCCTTGAATAAATTAATTTCGGGACCTGGAGCCTTTGTGGTAATGACATCTGTTACTCCTAATATATGACGCGATAGAGTATCCGCAACGATATTTAACTTTCCTGAAACATGTTCGATGGTATAATCAAACCTACCGAGAAAATTTACCCACCTAATCATCCTTGAGCTCAGCAATTTACATGTTTGTAAAAACACTAAACTTTTATGATCAGTTCGAATAACCATCTTGGCGCCACGTAAATAAATTTCGAATTTAGATAAGCTATAGATAATAGCCCAGAGTTCTTGTTCCGTAACTGTCCATCTCCTTTCTACCTCTGTCAAAGCCTTGCTACAAAACCCTATCACCTGTTCTTCTCCAATATCAGATAACTGATAAATATAACCTGAAACCCCTAAATTACTACTATCTGTCTGCAAATAAAACGCTTTATCAGGGTCCGGGTGTACAAGCAAAATAGTATCTAAAAATAGTTCCTTTACTTTCTCAAAACATTCATTTACCTCTTTAGACCACACCCACTCTACACCTTGGCGCAATAAATTATGCAATGGTATAGTTTCTTCGCCATATCTTGCAATAAATCTTCGGAAATAATTTATTAGTCCCAAAAAGGCCCTAAGCTGCCTAATAGTTCGGGGAACTGGGAAATCCTTAATAGCTCTAACTCTATCAGGGTCCATCTTAATACAATTTGTATTTACTACATGCCCTAATAAGTTTACTTCAACGCATAAAAACTGACATTTTTCTAAGCACGCCGTTAACCTAGCTTCACGCAACTTCCCCAACACGGAATCAATGTGAGTCACGTGTAAAGATAAATCACCCCTCGTATATATGATTATATCATCGAGATAATTAATACAAAATTCTCGTACACCTGTGAGTATTAAATCCATAGCCCGACTAAAAGAGGAAACGGACGTCTTAAGGCCTTGGGGTAAAACATTATATGTATAAGTTTTTCCCATGAACGAAAATCCAGTATACTTTGTAGAGTCTGAATGTAAGGGAATCTGAAAGTACGCATTTTTAAGATCAATTAATGTTACGTACTTAACTCCATAAAAGGATTGAAGGATCTCAGATGTGACAGGAGGAGCTTCTGAATCACCTACCATTTTCTTATTAAGCTCTCGCGCATCTAATAGCAACCTTATCGTGCCATCCCGTTTCTTTGTGTACGTCAACGGACTACAAAAAGGCGTGGCCTCGCGTTTTATTACTCCTAAACGTTCTAATTCATCTAACTTTTCACTTATCTGTTTTCTATGTGCAAACGGTACCGGATAACTACGTTTTACAAATGGCACTTCATCAACTAACTTTATTGAGTGTACGTATTTGTTAGTTAAACCTAACCTGTCAGCAAAAACCTCTTTATATTTACGTAACACTGGCAACAATAAATTAATTTGTTAATCAGACAACTTGGTTGACCCTAAATACTTCAAAAATTTATCTTCTAAGCTTTCGTCGTAAACAAATGTATTTGAATGTGCTGTAGAGTCATAATTACTTTGTTCTATGATTCCGACATCGACTATTCTATTTAACCCTAAAGATTTTTCTACCACTAGAGAAGGATTAATTTCGATTTGAGCTTTCGATCCATTGTATTCTAGGACTAGCTTTCTATCTTTACCACATCTAATCTCCCCCTTTACTCGTCCTAACCAGTCATAGCCTAATACTATAGACCTAGGTAGTTTTCGTAATACCAACATAGGAGTTTCTATTAATAAATTCCCTATGTAAACGTTGAGCATAATTAAACGATTTATACGTTCACTCCGTGAACCAAACGCACCCTGTACTTGAATAGCGGGAATTGGTACCTCAGGTAACGTCTTTGTTAATAATTTTATTTCCTCGTATAACTCATGTGTTATTGCGCTAACCTGACTACCCGTATCTAATAATGCAAATACAGTTTTACCATATAAACATACCTTTACTTCAGGTAGTTTCGGCAACGAAAAATTATTGCAAACCTCGGAAATATCATCCATTTCGTGAAACATTGTGTATATTTGTCTACCCCTTATGTTACAGTAACAACATGCAGCTACGCTCTCATTGTATAACTCGGAATTACTGTGTTGGTCAGTAATTAGACGTCCGGTTACTAGTATTAATTCTTTGGTACTATCTATGAAATCCCTTTGTGCTATTTTTATAGGCCTCATAATACCCAAATTCAATTTACCTAAACCTAAACCGGGACGCCATCCTAACTTTAACATCATATGATAACCAACATTATTTCTAACAGTTCTCTTACCATACCCCAACATACCTATAGCCATACAATTGGGGCGATTTTGTACGACCAACTCTAGTTTCCCTGCTGATTTGTTTGTTCACCATTTTCCCTACCTGCTTTATTTGTAACTTTAGGACTGGCACCCTGAGTCAGTGTGTTACTCGGTTTTACCCACTTTATGGCTTGTGGAACTGACCTATTATAATGCCTATTATTAAAATTTATACGTCCGCGCTGATAACCCCGCCCTCGCGAGGCCCTACCTCTAACTGGCTCATAATTCGTCACAATAGTGGAAGTCACTGGCGATGAACGGCTTCCACGAAAGTGTTCGTGTCTTTTTGAATTTTGCTCATGAAAATTCCCCAATGAACCTACATTCCCTCTCCGCAAATGAAGAACATTCTGTTCTAATTTCCTTAAAAAACTTGCAGCCTTGATCACGGTGGGATCATCGACCTGTGTAAACCAAAGCTGTTGAATGTCCAAAGAATAATGCCGCATGATTGAATTTAGTAAATCACGTTC
This sequence comes from Miltochrista miniata, assembly GCA_933228765.1. Taxonomy (NCBI): domain Eukaryota; kingdom Metazoa; phylum Arthropoda; class Insecta; order Lepidoptera; family Erebidae; genus Miltochrista; species Miltochrista miniata. The sequence continues at coordinate 36,541,964 of OW121756.1, read as the reverse complement.
GCTGAATGGAATCGTCAAAGACTGCAGCGTCTCGATTTGATTAGCAAAATGCTCCGACAAGGACATCCCAGAATTAATGGAATATACGGATGTAACTAACCTATTCTTCACTGATTCTTGAATTTGCTCAGTCCAATATGTATTGCGAAAGTCTACCTCGAAATCTGAAAAACTGTTCCATCTATTAGAATAAATTTCTAACATCTTCCGTGCATGACCAGATAGACACTCCACCGCAATATCAATAGCTCGATCTGACGCATTTACAGAATGTATGTACTTTTTAAACGCTTTAGAAATGAAATGGGATTCGTAGACGGCCGACCATCAAACGTTGGTTTACTAATTGTAGGCTGTATTACATATATATTCTGGGTAGTCTCTGGTGTAATAATACTACTACTCGCGCGTGGAACCTCTTCAGTAGAGTGGATCTCGTTGCTTCCAACACCCTGAACACCTGAACTGCTTTCACTAAGCGAACTACTTCGAGAACCTAATTCTTGCAACTTCCTATCAAACTCGTTCATTCGCATCAAAAGTTGTTCCACAATACTATTATCTAACAGAGGATTGGACGCTATCGATACCGGATTTGTAGCTTCATTCAGCCCTATTTCCCCTTCCTGACCAGCAGCCCTTGTCCTTCGCGTCCCTCCTTTATTCCCACGTGGCTTTGTAACTTTAGGCATGATGAATTAATTAAAGTAACCCTGTAACAAACTATTCTGCTAGGTATATTCAATCAAAATCAACAAAAGAAATCCTTTGGTTTCTATGTCCCCTGAATTAATAATAGTAGTAGTAAAACCAATACTAGTTCCTGGAAAATAGTATTGTTATCTTCAACGCCCTGATGTATCTGTAATATAATAGATAAAAATATATTACTAATTAAATTTTCATTACATCCTCAACAGTCGAAACTTCTGAAAATATATTCATGTCTGTTCATTTAAAATAAATTATTTCCACGGATTTCAAACAAACGTTAATCTGTAATTTCATTACATTTTAGTTAAATAAATGTTGGACTTCAAATAAAATTCTCTTTTAAATAAGAACATTTGTATACTTAACTCCCTACTACATAAACCTTACCTTTTACCCGTGTTTGTATTTTTTTTTATTATTGTGTACTGACATATTTCTTTTAACAGTTACGCTAATATTTTAATTTTTCGCAAACCCTTGTCTTATTAGAACTAGATATGATTTCGGTTTAAAAGATAGAAATCAGTTATAATCGGACTACACTGAAGCAGAGCTTGCTTGATTCCGAATCATTTGCTTGACTACATCAATAATAATTTCATTCTAGTAATCCAAGTCATAACATTGTAAATAAATATATAAAAGAAACTATTTTCTTTAAATTTCATTGTATAATAATTCAATTATAGTTCTACGTTGTGTTCTAAATTAGATTTAAGGATTTCGTTATTTTATTGCTTAATAATTCTATTAAAGTTCTACGTTGTGTTTTAGTAATTAAACGATGGGAAAGTTTGAGCGATCTCAAGAGCCTAGTTAAAACGAATTTAATACTGAAATAATTAATTCGAATGATTTACTATTTGTGATCAAACGTCCACCGCGTCCTTTGACTGGCTTAGAACTTTTGATTACTATAGCATTGATCTAATTAAAGTTAATTATTAAAATGAATTATTATTAAACGATGAGAAGGTTTGAGATCGTCTCGATAAAACGAATTAAATACTGAAATAATCAACTATAATGATGTACTATTTGTGATCAAACGTCCACCGCGTCCTTTGACTGGCTTAGAACTTTTGATTACTATAGCATTGATCTAATTAAAGTGAATAATTAAAATGAATTATTAAGCCTTGAAGAAAAAAAAACCCAATCTTTCTAGATACTTTCATAATAAAACGCCTACCGCGACCTTTGTCTAGCTTAAGGCCAAATATTATGATAGTATAATCTAATTAAATTGAATTATTACGACTTTGAAGAGAATGTTACTATTCAAATGTTTATGCTTTAATGAAAACACATCTACCATGCCCTTGGCTGATGGAGATTTGTTCTCAAAATAGCAGATTTCCTCTACCTAATACTTGGATGACTAAGATATGAAATATCTATTCGAAAGTAATTCAATTCAGATAAATTCAATAAGTTCATTCGTTAATAATCAATAAGAAAGGTCCGACAAAACCAAGCAAGAAAGGAATCCAATAAGGAGGATCCAATTAGATCCAACAAGAAATGAATTCAAAAAGGAGGATTCAATAAGATTCAACAAGAAATAAATCCAATAGGAAGGATCTAATAAGATCCAACAAGAAATAAATTCAATAAGGAGGATTCAATAAGATTCAACAAGAAATAAATCCAATAGGAAGGATCTAATAAGATCCAACAAGAAATAAGTCCAATAGGAAGGATCTAATAAGATCCAACAAGAAATAATTCCAATAAGGAGAATCCAATAAGATTCAACAAGAAATGAATCCAATAGGAAGAATCTAATAAGATCCAACAAGAAATAATTCCAAAAAGGAGAATCCAATAAGATTCAACAAGAAATGAATCCAATAGGAAGGATCTAATAAGATCCAACAAGAAATAAGTCCAATAAGGAGAATCCAATAAGATTCAACAAGAAATGAATCCAATAGGAAGGATCTAATAAGATCCAACAAGAAATAAGTCCAATAGGAAGAATCTAATAAGATCCAACAAGAAATAAATCCAATAGGAAGGATCTAATAAGATCCAACAAGAAATAAATCCAATAAGGAGTATCCCATAAAATTCAACAAGAAGGGAAGAATCCACGTGTTGATGCCTACAATGGAAGTGAATTACGTGTTGTGATTGGAATGACTCTAAAGAACAATGGCAGAAATTTGTCTGATAATTTAAAAACGCCCATAAAAATGAGTTACGCCAAAGTAATTAATTGTTTATTTTGTGATTTTACTAGCATCTAAATGTTCAAATAAAAGCCGGATTTAAATCTACATTTTAAAAGATTTTCAACGATTATTCACAGCCGTGAGGCGTGTGAGCTAGCCAATCAAACCGTGCGTTCGTACCTTGTCAGTTTGACATGACAGATTACATAATACTCCGCGCTTTTTGTCGAAAGTGTTGTTTTGTATGCTTTTTCTGATTTTCTTTAATAATAACTGACCCTGGACTGTTTTATGGACTCTGATTATTTCGTCGTGTGACTAGTGCGTGCCCAAAGGACTCTTGATATAGCTTTTGAGTGACCTTGTGCTATTTCCTACTGGACTGTTTATTTGTGAATTGGATTTGTTGTTCATCGATAATGGAAGATCGTGGGAGACAATCGAGGCCTACGCGCATTGTTTGTGTTAATTGCATTATATGTGTGAACATATTGCGCCGATTTGAAATGTTATACAAGTGTAATAAAGGAAATGAAAAGACTGTGGTTTTATTTTTCTTTCATGACATGACTCTCAATCATATAGGCAACAAATCTATACCCTACTCCTGTATGCACTAAAAGTTACTGCACGTACTATTTTATATAGGTAAGTACTAGGTTTTTTTTTTAGAGTTAGTCAAAAGCAAAACGTGTAGGTATACATTCAATAAAATAATAGTTCTGACGTATCAGTATGACCATCGAGAAACACTCCAGTCGGCTACAATACTGTAGTCTGTAGTCACCATAGTGTTTGAACATTTATATGTATAGGTAAGTAGGTATGGCGGGACTAAGTATGACAACATAACCTAACGATAAATATACAATATCTTTATTTTCCGGCTTTTTCGATGGAAAATGAATTCATTTATGGAATCCACGAGCAAAACTGAAACGTTTGACATATTTTTCACTTATGGGCGCTCATCTTTTATGTCAGACAATTGCTAGTATGGGAAACTGCCATTGTTCTTTAATAGCATAAAATATATCGTTAATGATTCAATCTCAATTTCTACGTTGTGTTTCAAGTTAGTTCGTAATTTAGTCGTATCAGTATTAAATAATTACTAAATACGTAGCTAAATATCCTGGTCACGGCACCAAATTCTGTGATGGGAAGCCCGTAGCTGAGCCCGCCACCCATTTAATATTGTTGCGATCGTCTAGTTAACCTATAAATTTATAATATACCTTTGTGAAACTACATTCTAGGTCCCCTTTGAATTTAGCCTCACAGACGTATTGCATGTTAAAGCGATTGAATTATTAAGATATAAAACAATACATGAATACTTAACACTCTCTTATTAGAACACTCGTAAGAAACCTTTGTCCTACAACTCATTATTGTCTCATTAAAGAATGAACTCTGTTAATATTCAACTCAGATCAATGATAAACTTTGTGTGATTCAATTCAACTGTAATAAATGAAGGATTAAAATTCAAATGCTTAGTAATTTGAATTTCTATCGACTAAATACCTAAATTTGTGTAAACAAGTTTCTGAAAGCTTGTCTTTTGAGATATGTAAAACCTCTCGATAAACACTCCTGTGTATTAGTAAAACACGTAATTCACTTTCAAATATATTGTATATAGAATAACAAGTGGTTTCAGTAAGTATAATGTTTACACAAAAAGGTATCTGGCATCAAATATATAATAGATAACCTTGCCTTATGTAAATGCCTGAGCATTTATTTCAATTGTGTTATGTATGTTTTTTGTTCTTTATTGAGGTACCTCATTTGTTATACTTGTATATGGCAGTTGTACTGCAAACATTCGGGCTTGGGTTTCTATAAGAGTTTGTGGGACTCTTATTATGCGTAATCGCATATTTGCCAGGTCTGATTAGAAATGAAATTACTCAAAAATGGTATGAGGATTTGATTCGACAGATTAGCTTCTATATCTCTGATAAGGAAACGTATCTGAGTATGATCAAATCCATAGTAAGAGAAATAAAGGAAACATACACAGAATATTCACCTTTGTCTTGTTATTATATTTCCTCTCAGAATATAATAGTTGAAATAAAACCTCCTCTGTGACATTTCCATTTCCAGAAGTATGTCGAATAAGTCTCTGTCTTTGGGCCCATGTCATTTGTCTTAGGAACATTTGGAAGAAAAGAAATACGTCACAGAGAATATTTACCTCGACTAGTGAAAAGATTCAGTATATAAATTTCCAATATAGCCCTTCAGTAACCATAAGTGAATTCAAAGGAAGACTAAAAAAATACTAAATTCATTGATCTGAGTTATTTCTCTAAGACTTCCCTAAACTTCTACTATTGAACCTACAAGTAAATCGAGAATATAGCTGTCACTAATTTAAATCGCCTCCATACTTACTGATTTCACTTACTTATCAATATGTCAGCACACCAAATAAATCAAGTATAAACACCAACAACAGGTTCAAGGAGATTAGGTTACCAATAAAACAAGATATTAGGGCAATAAATAATATATCGTGTATTCAAGAATTTTAACTGAATTTTATATTTGAGTTGGTCAAGTATTTATTTAATTTGGTGAATTAAACGTTCGCAAAAATGGATTATTTGGAGACCATTTTATTTTAGAGAAAACAATAAATCTATTCAGGACTTCGATTTATATAATTATCTCCACATAGAGATAAATTATACCCAAATTCCATTACTATGTTCGTGGTATTTAAGAAAAAGGAATTTGGTAGCAAAAAACTTAATACCGTAGAACAGCCTATATACAATATAATATGTATGATAAAATATCCCTATGTAATACTGATTTTACGATGGTAAAGATCATTGCCTAGTTTGGTATTAATTAAATAGATCTTTTTATTAAAAGATTGTAAGTAACTTGTAAGAATATCATTAAACACTTATTAAAGATTTTGGGTCTCATTCGCGTATAAGTGATCTAATTTATTAAAAAATTATAACTAAATGATTACAACAAGAATATAATCCAATCTAAACTACACACTACAATTGCTGTTTATCTTAAATTTTGATAAATGATTGAAACCTTTAACAATAAATTTAGACTCTATATTCAACTTGTAATATAAGGAACAACCTACAATTCAGAAATTACTCTATTGATTCACTCAGTACTAAATTACGCCACGAGAACAATTAATTGTTTTGAAAGCCCTTAGTAATGAATTAACATATTTTATACACAGACAAATTAAACAAAAGAAATAGTAAGTATACAAAATAAAAAAAATAAAAAAATAGAAACCAGTATCTACATTACCTCTTCGTCTTAATGTTGCACTGAATTTAATTCTCTTACATAAAAATAATTTAAATAGAACCAACACTAAAAAGGACGATTATTTAATCACAATACATTTTACAACACTACACAACTTAAATTTAGTTAGAGGCCTCAAGTTGATCGTTTCACTCCTCGTCTTCACAGACTCGTAATTCCTCGATCTTCTCCATTACCAGCCCTTAAATCCTCTTCAAATCTCCCTCCAATCCGGAAGGATTGGAGGGAAGGATTTATGGGTGTGGAAACCCTAAACTACGCCTTCCTCAGGACTCCACCCAAATCAATAAAACTTTACATAAATCTTCGTCCAAATCGAAAATAATGACATTCTTTTCAAAAAAGCTCTACCAAAAGAGTAATTTATCGACGTGCCCTTTTTTGCTTTAAACTCAAATTTCAAATCGACCCAACATGTTGTAAAATGATACTCTCTATTTTATGTCTTGACACATTTGTTAATGGCCGCTTTCTAATTTATTGTCACAGCTTTACGCTTGCTTCATAAACCTTTACATTTTACAGAAACAATAGTTTATAGAATTAAAGAGAAATAAATCTTTTAGGCACAATGTATTCTATCTGCCGCCGTGCTGTGAAAGCGGTCCCCTTACAATAGTTACAACGACTAACGAGAAACAAATAAAATTCAGAAATAAAAGACAATGTTAAATTGTCTTTAACACACTCGCAGATGTTGCATAACTAAGAAAAAAAATGGTTTCTCGAAATTGTTGAAGTAGTTACAATATCATATTAATTAGATTATTTTAACACATTTAAGAACAAGTTTACTAAAATACATAATTTCTGCGATGCCATTACACCCGTGATAGCTAGAGAACTGAAATTTTCACAGATGATGTACAAATCGCACCTCCAGTGGTAAACTGGCTAATTTCAAAATTAGTATTTTTTTGTGAAATGAAGAAAACGTGTTTCGGTCCTCGGCGGTTTGTGGCAATTCGCACTACTCTAACTTATGACATGAGTTATTAACAAGATTTGAAGTTTGAAAGATTAATTCATTAATAAGACTATGCACGGACCGCCCCGGTACCTCCCGGGTTGCAGAGGAAGAAAGTCGTGAACAACTTATGTTTGACATCGAGGCTACTCTCAACAAAGTGTCTGATTGTGGTGGACAAAGTCTTGTCCATTCAACATGCAATCTTCAGAGATCTCTGCAAGGTATGGTCAAGATGGTGAAGTCATGAATAGCATTTTGTGCATTTGGGTTTGCTACCCGTTCAAAAACACAAAAAAAAACCCTTGAAGTTTATGTTAATCATAAACTTCAAGGCTTCATTACAAACCTTGAATTTATGAAATTGAAATTCCATATATATGTAGAACACTTTGATAACATAATAAGTTCAGTACGAAATCTTGTAACAATTAAAGTACAAGTTCATTTTAACACGTTATTAATTCATTTTACAAATTTCACCGTCAAACTTTGGGCGTAAATTAAATTCGTATGAGTTTTTCAGACACTTCTAAATTACTTTGTGAATGAAGCCATAAAGCTATGGGAAGAGCATTTATACAGACATATAAGTACCGCAACTTTTAACTTCGACACGTAGCATAAACTAAAACACCATGTTCCTAATTTCCTCAGAATTTAAAACTGAAGGCAGATGACCTTTGCCCGACATGAAAGTAAGACCATGAAATCAAAAACTATGAATCTAAAAGTGAATACTGTGTAGAGGCTCTTTCGAAGTAAATAATGCCGTCATAACCTGATTAATAACGGCATTATTTCCAAGAAATTAATGAAAAATCACTCGTTGCGTGTCAAAAGTAAAACTCACACGACAGCGTCTTATAATTTACTAGCTGATGCCCGCAACTTCGCCCGCGAAAAATTCGGTCCCGGTCCCGCTTCCCGTGGGAATTTATTCCCGGGATAAAAAGTAGCCTATGTGTTATTTTGGACTTTAATTGATCCTTGTACCAAATTTCAGCCGGATCCGTTTAGCCGTTAGAGCGTGAAAGAGCAACAAACATCCACACTCATAAACTTTCGCATTTATAATATTAGTAAGATTCTTTTTCTTACGTTCTATATTTTGTTACATAAATAGGACTAGTGTTCTTTTTAGTTCTGAAAGCTCTTCAAATTAATCCCACCCTTTCGATCCCGGACAACTCTTTTATAGAGTTGCTTCTTTTATATCAGCTTCAGTGGAGAGAATCTTTGTAAGAAATAATATAAATGTACCCCCTTTTTGCTGACAATATTCTTTATTTTTCTGTAGATAACCCGTAGAATACAATTTTAATGTCTCAATTTGTCACTATATACCTACTTATTTATTTTCCCAGTTTAATATATATTTTAATTAAAATATGAAAGTTAGAAGTGGAAGTTCATAAAAGAGAATATTATCATATCTCATAGCTTCGCATTTCAAGCTATAACAGCGGCTTTAAAGACAATATTCAAGCTCTACTCGGTCTTCAAGTTTTACGAGCCATAGCCAACTACTATAATAATATCATTTACTCAAGAAATATTTCAACATCAAGTTGAAGTTGAGAATTGTTTATAATTTAGAAATGCAAGTCTCACAAGTACCTACCTAATTGTAAATCGTAACCTGGTTTTGTTATGAATCTAAGTTTAACCCCAGTTCAGCCAAAACTTCCGTAATTTTTAAGCCATAGTCGCCAAAGTGAATATTATAATTATATTATAGTAGAACTATATACTACTATATAGTATAAATTATATAAATAGTAGTAGGTAAGTACTACAGATTATAATTATTAATTCCATGTTACTAAGTTATTTTGATATTGGTAACCCATTCTCTTACAAGTTGGTACCTGCTCACTTACAAGTTCTCAAATATACAAAGGTAGCTTAATACTCAGGGTTTCATTAGACACAGATCACTTTTCAAAACTCAAAGCAAACACTAGAGCGTGGTTTTACAAGACGAAAACTAACCTCAAACGAGTAATAAGTTTTTCATCTTCTATACATATAATAAAACTGTAGAGGGTCGGGAGTCTGAACATGGAAGATATTTTGGAAATTTTAATTGGAGGGCGTTCTCTAATCGATACTGAAGCCGAAAATATAATTTAAACTTTTCATGTCTGTCTGTCTATCTGTCTGTCTGTCTGTATCCCGAATAAGTATCACGCCGAAACTACTGAACCGATTTGAATGATACTTGGTACATTCCGAGCTTATAGTCCGAGGAAGGTTAGGATACTTTTGATCCCGAAGTTTTGCTCGGTTCCTGCGGGAGAGGGGATGAAAGATAAAATGGTTTTTCAGTTGTAATTTCTCAACGCGTGATGTGATTTCAAATATTTTTGTAGTATTGGAAAGGGAGTACTTTAAGGATTTTTCGATCCAAGTTTTAAGATTGAGGGGATTTGTTGTTCAGAAATAAGAGGCATCTCAACTTTCGCCAAACCTAGAATTCAAGGGTTCCTTTGAATAAGAGGGTAAATCTAAACGGGCGTGTTGGCTTAATCATAAAAGAGCTTAATTATTAAGGCTGTTGTAAAATAATTCAGTCTAAAACAATTCAGTGGACTGAATTGTTTTAGAATAGCTTTAATCTTTAAGCTCTTTTATGATTAAGCAAACAGGGCCGTTTCACACGGTGCTTGACGAGTCTGATGAAAAATTATCTCTCCTTTCGTGCACATTATGTGACGTAAACGAAGTTGCGAGGGTCAGCTAGTTTTGTAATATGACCCTTGGTTTTTTTCAATTAAGTTCGCCAAATTGACGTCGCCACTGATGGAAAGTCATGGCGCATCTAGCGATTAGGGGCCACTCTCACAGTTCGTAAGACTTCTGACAGTGGTCCTCAAGTCGGCGGCCCTGTGATGTGCCTCTTTACGCTCCGCTTGGTAACCTATACAGAATAGAATTGTATAGTAAGTAGTCTAATACTACTGTCTAGTTCACAGAGTAAAGTCACACATTATGTAACTAATAATATGAATGTGAAAGATTGTCAAAGTTTTAAAATGTTTGTAGTAGATTTGTTACTCAATCACGCTCTAACTATATTCTTAATGGATTTGGCTAAAATTTGGTTCATGGATAGATTATTATTATTTTAATTTGGAATGAGACACATCATCTCAGGAAAAGGTTCCTACAACTTTCTGCTAAGTGTTAATAAAATGATACATTACCCACATTCGCATCCACAAGGAGGCCATTAAAAAGTTTCAATAGCCTCTCGTAATGGTGTCTAAGTACCTGTAAGGCATCAGTAAATAGAACCCAAGTTAAGGTGCATTAACTTGAATTCTTTATAAGCACCTCGCTACCAGCACTTAAAGCTGCTGGAATAATGATGACCAAAGAAATAACTAGCTGTAAATGACTGCTGTGTATACACAATGTGTAAATACAATATCCTGTGACTATTCGACGTTGTAAGTCGTTAAAAAATAATAAAATCACCTAGTTCGTACACCGATGCTTTCAGAGTTAATCACAAAAAAAACAAATGTTATTTCAAAAGTAATATCGATCCAGTTTTATATAATAAATATCAGTGGTACTGCCTGAAACGAACAAAATACGATACCCTGTAACAAAAATCATATAAGAAGGAAGCCTATTTATTCCTGGCAACCCATTTTAGAAAGGGCGGTACTTATAACATTGTTGAATTTTCAACAGGTAACATAAACCTTGAAATTCCAAAAACGAAAGGTCACCATTGTGTCCATTCGATACCTTAATACGTATTCAGACCCTCACATTCCATTGTCCCTGTAATTTATTCAACTACCTTTCGAGATAACGTTATTTTCGGGAAAGCTAATAAATTACGAATTTTGTCTTCATTTTGGGTGTTATCAGATAAATTGAAAATAATTATAATTTAACTAGATGGAGCTCGCGGCTTTGCCAGCTCGCGTTGAGCCGTTAGAGCGTGACTAAGTAACAAACATCCAAACATTTTCACACACTTTCACATTTATAATATTAGAAGGAAGTAGGATTTCAAGATTTTGTTGTGCGTCTACGATCTACGTCTATATCAATGCGGACTACGGTTGGAAAATCATGAATCGACATGATATCGGTGAGTGTATGCCCGCAGGCACGAAAAACTGTGACGTTCCGCCTGAGCTGAGCGTGTACCTATGCTGCAAACTAGAGCGCTTAACAACCGATAAGGCATGACATCCTTCCGAGGGCTTACCCAGAGCTCCCAACCATAGGCTGTTGGCCGTAACGTGAGGTATTTTAGTCTGTAGGAGTCCGGTATAACATCCATGAGGATTTTCACTCACGTTAAACAAAAAAAAGGCATGATCGGCTTAAGCTTTTGGCACATCTATGTCTCTTCCTTTTCCTCGGCCGATTACAAATATTATTATTATATGGTGGGCGGCAGTGTAAGTGGTGTGTCAAGAATTCTGCCAGCTCTAGCTACACAAAGACAAGGATATTCGAGGGTACCTTCCGGACCCTTAGTATAATTTGATAATAATTCATTATATACCTCCAAGAAGGTTCAGTTTGAAGCTAGAACTATTATTTCTACAAACAGGCATTACTGAATAATAATATAATCAGAGATAATGACCAGCCCAAGTCACAGATTACTAAATAGTTACTACGTACCCAAGTCATGAAAATCGGATAGAATACCACGCACACTCATAGCTGCAACACAGCGGCTGATCCTAGCTGAAGAACACAGCTGACCTCATTTTCTCTTCTTCCGTTCCAATGACTTCTCTAATATGCCATCTTAGGAACAGGACATGACAGTTGGGACTTAGTACGCAGGCGAGGCTTGGAATTTCTTTGGAGAAGCGCTCGTGGCCCCGCGGACTCAGTGTTCTGTAAAACGATCACTGCAGTAAGCAACTTTCACTATGGTCGGTCCATGGATGGGTGACCATCCATGTGATCACTTTGTGACATTTAGTTGAGCGTTTCCGTGCTTCGGAAGGCACGTTAAGCCGTTGGTCCCGGTTGCCAGTAAAATGGCAGTCGTTAAGCCAAAGTTGAAGGCTTTATTTCAACAGCAGGCAGTCACAACCTGCGCCTGTCCATTTAAACACGGCAATACGGCTCACAACGTATTACGTGGGACAAATTATAAAAAGGTGAAATGTGGGCATATAATATGCCTCTGCCTACCCCTTCGGGGATAAAGGCGTGATAATGAACTCACAAAATTTAGTCAGCTTCAGCTTCAATAAACCCACTAATTGTCAGTATACCTAAAGTGATTCCCTGTTCCGAAGGAGCGTACGTTTGCCGGATATTGACCTGCGCCCTCCGAGACTGATGACAAATAGCCAACTAATACTGGCAGTTGGATGGATATGAGGGTATGATTTCCCTGGAGCCGCTCGCTGTATGAACGATGGCTTTTGGCCTCCGATCAACAATATACAGCTATTGGAAATTTTGAACATAAGGCGATTTAACATGTGTATTTTTCGACTAGCAATTTAGATGTGTGTGTTTGAGTTGATTGTGACATTTATAAATAGGTGCATAAAGTCTCAGAGGGGTAGACAGAGGCATAGTATATCTCACAATTTAGTGAGATAGGTGGTGATGATAGAAAGACGCAGGGCAGAACCTGACCTAAGATATCTAGTTCCAAGTATATTCATACACGATCTTGCCTTTAGTCTGCACTTAACCTTAGAAAACTGTAAAAGTACACATAATATTGGGATAACAATACGAATGCAACACCTCAGTGTGGCACTTTCGTGCTACAAAATCGTTAAAACATTTCAAAACTCAAACTTCTCCATATATCCGTATAAATGTTCTAACCGAAATAGCTAGTGCGATGTGCTCACACTGACTTTACGTACAAGTAGATATAAATACTAAGTAAAAGAAAAGCTGTATCATATTCCACAGACGATTCATATCAAGACGTTGCAACATATGAAGTACAAAGAAATATCTCACTCGCTACAAAACTGACACATATTCGATACGAATACATTGCAAACTCCCCAGAGTGCACAATTTATTCGAAAATGTACAGTTTTGCATCTTGCTTCACGTTGAATGTACGAAATACTACAGAGTTGTAACCTAAATGTCTCAAAGATAAATGAAGGATTTAAATAAAGGTTAACAACGCAATATCTGTTCTACAGTGTTCGACAACTATGAGTACATACGGTATTACGTATTAGATTTCTGAGTATGATATTATTTTATTCTCCATGGCTTTGGGATGAGTCTATACCGTTTGACTTCAAGATGTACTCCTGTGCTAAGGGATTTTATCAGAATATAGCAGATCGCTAATGCAATAACAAAGATTCAAGACATTTTAATCCATTACAGTAGAAGTTATTACTTCATTTAATAAATTATAGCAGCTGCCTTATTAAATTACGTAACTTAGAGTTTAATGTACCTCAGTTGGTTAGCAAGTTTTCACGAAAATGTCTAAGTAGCTCGAGTGAAAGTTGAAACGAGTTTTTGAAATATTTGAGTTACATTTTAAATGTTTAAACATAAATAATGTATATTACTATATTTTTAGGGTACCTTACCTAACCGCAAAAGGAAAAACGGAACTTACCACCCTAAACCTACTCAAATGGGTCGCAAGTCCCAGACGCCGCGCGCCGTCGCGGGGTGTTCTCCCCGCCCCGCCACGCTATGGTGGACCCGGCGCGGCGCCCGCACGGTGAATCCATGGAGTGCTAAGAATAAAGTTTTGGCAAAAACACATAACAGTCAATATTGTGGAACAGTACAAGTTACATACCACAAAAAATAAGTATTGTAGAAAAATGCAAGTGGCATTATTCTTAAATGTGCAGCGGTTCTATCGAATGCCATAAACAACAGTATAAATAATGATTTATGCTGTTGATTGATGGCTGTGTTAAAATGGACAGGCGCAGGTTGTGACTGCCTGCTGTTGAAATTTTTCAAGCCGCCCATAAAGACCTTCAACTTGACTTTACGATTGCCATTTTACTGGCAACCGGGACCAACGACTTAACTGGCCTTTCAAAGCACGGAAGAAACGCAGTACGGCTCACCACCTATTACGTGGGACAAAATTTAAAAAGAAAGGTGAATTGTGGGCGTCTAATATGCCTCTGTCTACCCCTTGCGGATAAAGGGCTGATATGTATGTATGTATGTATGGTTGATGGCACTTGTTGGAACTGACTTGGTGTCGTTTTCAATAGTATAAATAATCTTGTTATTTCGTTACAACGCTCACCGCTAGGATAACTACCTGCTATAATACGTTCCCAAATCACATCAAAAAGCAATTTCGGAGTTAAAATTATTTTACTCGCCCTCTATTCTCAAAGGACGATAAAGAACGAGTGATCAGTTATGAGGTTTACAAACGATTGAACAGGGCCACTAAACTAATATTTGTACTTACAGCACTTATAAGTGGGATTGGTTTGTAAGCGGGTTTTATTAAAAATGTCTCTAGATTTTTGTAATAACGATACCACGAAAAATAAGTAACCTGCAATGTAATGAGCCTATGCTTTAACCGTGCTGAAATGGAAGGGCGCAGATTGGGACTAATCGCTTGACGAAAATTTTCAAGCCGCCTATACGGCTTTTACTTTGATTAACGACGGTCTTGATACTGACCACGAAAATACCGAAGCAAATATCATAAAATGGTCAGCCATCTGGGGACCAGTCATCGTGAAAGTTGCTTACTGTACACACAGTAATAGTTTATGGAATACAGAGTCGGCGAGGTGAGTCAGTATCATCATAAAAGTTGAAAAATACCATTAATCTTATTATAGTTCTGTAAACGAGTTTGACTATTACCAAATTCATAAAACTATCCATCAACCCAAAGATCACTTAATTTTCAGTACAGAAACTGACTCATCTATTTAATAAAACCAGCGAAGTGCGAATCGGACTCGCGCCCAGAGGGTTCCGTACCAAACAGCCGCAAAAAAAAACACGTTTGTTGAACGAGAACCACCTTTAATCATTCCTTTTTTATTTTAGTATTTGTTGTCATAATTGCAACAGAAATATATATCATCTGTAAAAATTTCAGCTCTCTAGCTATCGCGGTTTCTTAGATACAGCTTTGTGACTTCGTGACGGACAGACGACACACTCACAGTCAGACAGGCAGACGGACAGTGAAGTCTCATTAATAGGGTCCCGTTTTTACCCTTTGGGTACGGAACCCTAAAAAAGTAAGTACATAGGCAAGTAATTAAAAGCCGACCATCGTCCATCAACATTGCATAGAACAAAAATGGATGAATGTGATTAATTATTATGAACATCTATCATTAAAGTAAGAGTTCTGTTTTGCCAGCGGAAATTATTTTCAATTAATATTTTAAAAAGTTTCACGTGGCTTAGGTAACTTACAGTTTTTAAAATTTTTATTTTTATAATATTCTAGTAGCAACCTGAGACATTGCTGGGAGTGACCTTTAGATACCTTTTATCATTTCTGTTCACCTCATCCTGTTTTGAAGTCGGTTAAAACTGACTGTTCACCTAGATATTTTAAAGTACTGAAAGGATTTTAATGCAGTTTTTAGCAATAGATTCAAGAGGAAGGTTTATAAGTTTAATACATAATTTATAGTACAGAAAAACCAGTCCGTAACGTAAACGAAGTTGGGCGGGTCAGCTAGTGAAAATAAAATGCAATCTAGGCTGATCGAAATAAGCATTATCGCTACAGAAAAGCCAGGCCGTAACGTAAACGAAGTTGGACGGGTCAGCTAGTGAAAATAAAATGCAATTTAGGCAGATCGAAATAAGCATTATCGCTTTCCTAGGAGACCGTTTGCTAGCATTTCATGGATTCACCGTGCGCGCGCCGAGAGCGTGGTACATATGGAAGCACTGTATAGGTGTCTAGGACTTGCGACCCATTTACGTAGGTATAGAGGTAGGTAGGTACTGCTAAAAATACATGCATACATATAGTCACGCCTTTATCCCCTGAGAGGTGGGCAGAGGCATATTATATGCCGACATTTCACCTTTCTGGGTTTTGTTCCACGTAATAGGTGGTGAGTCGTTTTGCCCTGTTGAGATGGACAGGCGCAGTTTGTGACTGCCTGTTGTTGAAATTTTGGCCTTTAACTTGGACCAACGGCGTAACGTGCCTTCCGAATCACGAAACGCTCAAATAAAATATCACAAAGTTTTGATATGAATGATCACCCATCCAAGGACAGGCCATATTGAAAGTTGCTTACTGAAGTGACCGTTTACAGAACACTGAGGCCGCGGAGCCACGAGCGCTTCTAAAACTAAAAATAGCCCACTACTAAAAATAGTACGTATAATTAAATTGTGAGTTTCAAAGCTTCCCTTGATAGCCAATGTCATTAGTGCCGTGATTAATGACTGAGTAACAAACGGAACGGTCTGCTAAGTGAAGGGTTGAAATAATATTGTAACACAAGCTGCCTTCAGAATTTCGTTTCACTCAAATAAATTAAGGAGGTCTTACGATTAGTGGCAACCCTCAACGAGGGAAACGAGAGACATTGTTCGTCTATTTTTAGTTTTGAAGTGGTGGAGTCAATGATCGGTATTTTTTTTATACTTAAGGTGGCAGACTAGCTTAGGGCCGAACTGATGGTTGGTTACCACAGCCTATGGACATTTGCAACACACAAATTACGCTACACAAGCGCTACCGTTCCAGTATCCAACGATAAGGTAGGTCGTAAGCTTGTCTGCCACCTTAGTAGTATAAAAATAGAAAATTCAGCACATACATATTCTTCAGTAGAGGATGACTAAAGCACCGAAGATCTAAGTAGGCGTGGGAACCCTGGCGGCCGTGGGTCCGTTGTGAGTCCTGGGACATCCTACCAAGAGCTTACCCGGGGCTCCCAACCATAGGTTGTTGGGCGTTACGTGAGATTTTTTAGTCAGTAGGAGTCCGGCATAGCATCCATGATTGATTCTTCCTCACGTTAAAAAAGCGTAGGAGCCCGCTTTTCTTTACTGAACTGATTGACTTTTGTCTATGAAAGTTTGTTCTTCTTTCACGCTCCAACGGTATTTCTTTCTTTCTAACGGCTGAACGGTTCTGGTTTAAATTCAGTAAAAAAACAGATCACAGTCTGGATTAACATATAGGCTACATTTTATTTTGGGATAAAGTTCCCAAAGGAGGAAACGGGAACGACAACAAAATTTTAAGCGTGCGAAGCTGAGCGTGAAGTACTTACATATTTCTTTTTCTCTTAAGTAAATATTTATCTCTAGGAAGTGCCTACTCGTATATTATACAAGAATAATATTTTCACAAACATGTCGGCTCTTACCCTGAAAGTTGTTAGTCGAAACAGTTGCCTGAAGTTATTTACCTGGACAAAAAGAAAACTTTCATTAACACACTGTGTTTATTTATGTATACATATTGTTTGAAGAAGTATTCCTTGACGGTGTG
This sequence comes from Miltochrista miniata, assembly GCA_933228765.1. Classification (NCBI taxonomy): domain Eukaryota; kingdom Metazoa; phylum Arthropoda; class Insecta; order Lepidoptera; family Erebidae; genus Miltochrista; species Miltochrista miniata. Next base: position 36,524,311 of record OW121756.1, on the reverse strand, counting down.
TTTAACCAGTGTATTTGATCCTTTGTGAGGAATAGGATGGCTTCAAGAAATTACACATGAGTATTGGTCCCTTTTCCTCGTGGCAAAACGATTCCAAATGTGTAAACTTTACCGGCGGTGGTAGCCAGAGTCTGTCAGTAACCCCGACACATCCTTACCCGGGACTCCTGTCGTAGACAGTAGTAAGACATCGTGTGGTTTTAGTCGGTAGGAGTCCAGCATAACATCCATGTAGGATTTCCGACGTAAAAACGAACCTCATAATATCACTTTCTAGAGATAACATGGACCATATTCAATGCCTAATATAAAAAAAAACAATAAGTAGGTACTCATAGCTAAATAAAATACATTCGATTAATAAATTCCGATGCCAGCATTCCTAATCGATCATTATAATTTCGCATAGTACTCGGCGGTTTCAAGGAATCCTCTTTACCATTTAGAGTTCACCTATAGCTATGCAATATCCTTCGGTTTCGCGTGAAGATATGCCGCCTTTATCGCCGAACATTTAATCGTGGTCTCCCAAAAATATGTTCGTATTCGAAAGCTCTTTGGGCGTGAATTTTATTAAACCTTTAACGAATACCTGTATAAAAGGTTTTATGAATAACTACATTGAAGTTTTTTTATTCAATAATTATTTAGGGGTTTCTATGCCTAATGGAAGATGTCAACCCCATTGTACCCTTAAGGACTATAGTCTCAAACAAGGGCAGAGAGTCACTGCGGGGGTTTCTTGACTATCCGAGATAGGTATCCAGCTATTAGTGATGTGGTTGTGCTTTGGGCTTTGTATGATTCCTACATTGTATAAACGTTGGAGTTAGTATTGTTTTTTTTATTAATGATTATAATTTCAAAGAATTTTATTGGTCGGAATATTGTACATTAAACTTTTACAATACATGGAAGTGATCATAATATACTGCCGTTTTCAACGTACAATGCGGGAAGCGGAAAGGGGAACCAAATTTCACGAAGGGCGAAGCCACGAGCATCAGCTATTAGCTAAACATTTGTCAAACAAACGGTCAAAATTGTTGCTAGACGATTCTTAAATTGAAGCTTGATTTACCGTGAGAATTCTTCAGGATATTGAAAAAGTTAGTGTCGCTGCGAGCATCAAGGATAATGAGATGTCCATTAATTAGTGAAACTTTGTGAAAGTCACTGGACGTTTCAATCTTCTTTGTTAGCGACTTTTTTTGCGTCACAAGTTAAGGACGTTTTATCATCCGAACGTTAGTTTTGTTAATAATTTAGTTTCATTGCTGGGGTTTTATATAGATAGGTATTTTCTTTGTATTTGCATTCTCTAGTTTTTATGGATGAATATTTCAATACACTGAAATCCCGGTCCCGGTTGCCAGTAAAATGGCAGTCCTTAAGCCAAGTTGAAGGCCTTTTTAGGCGGCTTGACAAATTTCAACAGCAGGCAGTCACAACCTGTGTCTGTACATCTCAACACGGCAATACGGCTCACCACCTATTACGTGGGACAAATTCCAAAAAGGTGGCATAAGGAAAATGTGGGCATATACTCGTAATATGCCTCTGCCTACCCCATCGGGGATGAAGGCGTGACCAAATGTATGTATGTACTGAAATCACGAAGGTTAAATACTATGTACACCAAATAGGTACCATTTATGTTTTATTATCAACAGAGTTAATCTTTTAGCTTATATAATGTTTAAAGTTAAGTTTTAAGGTATTTTTTTGACTTTAATCCCTTACAAAAAGAAATAAGAGCAACTGTGTTTTACTCTCTAAAAGTTGGTGATAGACAGACTCTGTTTTTCTTCCTTTGGGCACGGAACCCTAATGTTAATATACTCCTATTATAACCGGGATGAACACTCAAACAAGCTCATTACTTAAATAATAAGCCATTAAAACACATAAATGGTGTAACACAAGCGCTGAAGATAGCATTTACGAGCGGTTACCGCACTTAACATCATCGACATAAAACCTACTTGTTCTGTCAAGTATGTTACTAGACTGTTACATTGTGACGTTATTATCCTAAGACCGTATTCTGGAACGAGAGGCAGGCGGCAGCGGAAGCGACGACGGCAGCGATGAGGATGTGTTAATTTAACGATACAGCAATATTTATATAAATAGACCATAATTTTTTACATTTATATTGAAATGAGTATAGTATTTTTGAAGTGTGACAAATTGTATTAAATAGAACGAAAACTAACATGCTGAATGTTTTTTTCAAACGAGAAGGCATGCTTTGAATGAAAATGTAGAGATAGGCGAGAGTTAAACTGGTAAACTTATTTAAGCCACCCATAGGATCAACAACTTGAGTTAGCGACTGCCATTTTGCTAATAACCGGGCTTTTCAATGGTCAATTTTTTTGTGGTTATTCTTACACAACATCATCGAGCCCAAATTAGGCTAAATTAAGCTTGTGCTATGAGATCTAGACGATTGATAGACATACTCATATATTTATAAATACATGCGTATTATACATACATAGACAACACCCAAACTCCGAAACAAACATTAGTGAGCCACATAAATATTTGGACCGACCATCCTTTTACTGCTACACGCTGTCGCTACCGCCTCGCTCGCCGCTTTCGTTTATCGAACTCAAGCCGCAGCCTACAGGTATACTTCTGAAAACGTGATCTCGAAATCCTTAAGTGTAGATCAAGCACATATTCCGTAAAATATAAGGGTCTGTGGTTCTGCTGAGATAAAGAATTTAGTGCGCTTTGAATTTAATGTTCTTCAGGTGGATGAAAAACTGTATTTATGAGATTAAAAAGTAATAAGAATTAATTACACTGAATTTGGGATGTAATGGTAACGTGCTAATTGTTCTTATGATCATATTAACTGAACTGAATACTAACCTGATTTTAATTCTATTTTTATTTTATTTAACACCATCTGGCCGGTTTTGTCCTACGGCATCATAAAAGGTTACTGAATTCACACCTTTTTATACAGATGTTATAAAAATCTTTTTACACAACAAATATTACCAAGTACCAAAACACGCCTACCCTCACATTTGGAATATTGCACACTTCAGCTTTATTGTCCAAAACTAGTCATGCAGATGCTGTTGAGTGAATTTCGCTACAATATGTTAACTTACGAGTCCCGTCGGGAAACTTACAGCGCACTTTACCTTTTACGCTTGGCACACTTCAACAAAGGGTTGTCATTTTATTCAAAATCCATGGAAAGAGTGTTACGCAATACTTTTTCAAGGAAACTAGAAAGGTGGGCTCCGTAAAGAAATATGAACTAGTGATTGTAAATCTGAATCTAAATGATCGGTCGGACAACAGGCATTATTGTGAATGTCTGTTATGATAATAATTCTACAAGTTTGAGAATAATAATATAGGTACTTTACGAAACAACATAAATCAAAAAAATAACAGATATTGCTTACTACCTTATGTACTAAGGGAGGCCCAATCGCTAAAAATTACGCGGCAAAATAAAATGCTGTGTGAAATTAAAAAAGAACGGAAAAGGCAATCGCAGACATGAAATATCTAATAACTTATAAGCTCCTGCGATACTTTGCGTGAAAACCGATTCAATTGTCCTTTAGATAGACACTAGTTTTGATAACCGTGCTCACTTTTCCTTCAAAAGAATTCCTTAGTCATTTTCGTACATAAGAATTTTCTTTGCAAATATAAAATGCCATGTTACTCTGCCATTACGTTTAATAGTCGCATTTGCTGCATTGTTAAGTACATTCTGTAGTAAAAACATTTCTTGATGAATATTGTGGTTGGAAACTCGAGCGCTTCTATTTCGTGTACTCACGCTTAGGGTTATTGGTTAGCTGGGGTCTATAGAAATAATACGGCAGGCTTTTTAATATTCTTTAACGTGTGAAAAATCCTACAGGGGACTCCTACCGACTAAAAACTACACGTATCCTACCTAGGGAGCCCCGGGTAAGCCCTCGGAAGAATGTCCCCAGGATTCTTTCTATAGATTTAACACCTGTAAATACGTAATCACTGAAACGCATACCAAATTAAAAGCTCGAGTCAGCGTTATCAAGTAATTCTAGAACATTTTTCCTCGTGTACAATCTTATTTGCGCGCTGCTGTTGAAGCTGAAATCTAATCAGGCGGAGTGTCTTGCAGCAGAGAGGTGAGGAGCGTGTGTGAATGTGTAACAACGTGCCTGTAACAGCTCAGCGAACTACACGAGACTGCTGTATTTGTTTTATACATTACTAGAGGACGCTCGCTTCTTCCCGATGTGGAATTTAGTTTCAGTTCCCTCTTATTTATTTATTTTTTCGTTTATGTACACACAAATTACAATACGAAGAGAAAACATAATAAATAAACACAGCATTGTACTTATTTATACAGAAACTCTTAACGCCTGCACGGCACATATAGTATCTGCCGAAATAAATTATTTTACATATTTACGAAGAAATATACCTACCTATTTACTACGCGCCTATCAGTCTCCCCGCGGGTGTTCCCGACATGTACAGATGACACACGCTTTCTAATTTGACATGCACGCTACTCGAGACGGCCATCTTAACCAAATATTTATGTTCGAAAGCCTGGGGTTGAGGCGATAAAGAGATAATGATGTTGTAGTATACATGTACTTTACGTATAAAATTCATATAAGTTGTCTCATCTTACTAATATTATAAATGCGACAGTTCGTGAGTGTGTGATGTGGATGTTTGTTACTCTTTCACGCTATATTGGCTGAACGGGTCTGGCTGAAATTTAGTACAGGGCTAGATTAATCCAGAATAATACATAGGCTACATACTTACCACAGTACCGGGTTTTCCAAAAGGGGTCTTAGAAGGTTTTTGCAGGGTCGGCAGCGCGTGTGTAGTGCCTATGATGTTGCAAACGTTTAGAGGCTACGGTTACCACATCTATCGGGTGATGCGTGAGCTTGGCTGCTACTTAAGCGATCCACAAAAAAAACCGGCCAAGTGCGAGTTAAACTCGCGCACGGAGGGTTCCTTACCAAAAAATAAATGGTAAAAAACACGTTTGTTATGTGGAAGATGTTAGTACTTGTTGTTATAGCGACAGCAGTAATACATCATTTTTAAAAGGTCAGCTCTCTAGCTATCACGGTTCCTGAGATACAGCCTCGTGACGGACAGCGAAGTCACATGAATGGGGTCCCGTTTTTAACTCTTTGGGTACGGAACCCTAAAAATTGATAAGAACACAATCTGTGCCGAAAATTATCTCTCTAATATAAAGCCTCCTATTTAACACTTGGCAGAACACTTAACAGATTTTGATACCTTAATAAATCTTCTTGAATCTAAGTTTTCGCATAAAGTTTTGTAGAAATTAGTTAGAAAGTTGTAGGCGCTTAGAGGTAAGGCGGCCGTGACGTTAGCAAGGAGGAAAGTTTACAATTAATGGCTGCTTTTCACGTAGTCTTAATCTTTGCTAAGAAGCTTACTGGTGGCTTGAAATAATTGTGAAAAGCAATTAATGCTTATCCTACTAGTTTGTCAAGATTTTTGGATGTCGCTCTAACGGTTGAACGGATTGGGCTGAAATTTGGTACAGAGATAGCTTATAGTCTGGAATAACACATAAGCTACTTTTCATCTCGGGAATATGTTCCCACGGTAAGCGGAGGCGGGTCCCGAATTTCACGCCGGCGAAGCCGCGAGCCACATCTAGTTAAATCATAAATTAAATTTGAAAAAAAAAACGAGATCTTTTTATCCCGGTAATATAGGTAATACTCGTATGTACGTCGCCGCAAGACTTATGAGATGAAATAATATAATTTGTCGGTTGAGAGTAGTGTCCTAATGATTCAGTGGTTATAGCGACTGGTCCGGTTTTTCAGAAGACACAGGTTTTAGTCCTGTTCAAGAATGAAAATTTTGCATATTTAATTTATTGCTGGTTTGTTTATTGAAGTGGCATTCCGCTACTTTTAATGTTTATAATTGGAGTTTGTGCAGGAACTTACAGAATTGACGGACGCTTGCCATATATAATTAATGTACTATATAAAAGAAGTGTATGATTAATGTTTTCTTTGTAAGATAGTGAATTCTTAGCCATGTACAAAGTGTGAGACAACTTAGAAAGAGTAGAAAAGTGGTATAACGCAGTGAAAAGCGATTTTTCTTGTTACTCCACAAACTTCACAGAAAGTTGCAATAAAGTTTCCACCACTTACCTCGAGTAGAACTTTGACCAAGAATGGACATAAATACGCTGTTATCTATAAAACCCGCCAAGTGTAAATCGGTTCCGTATCAAAAAACAGTAAAAAAAGCGTTTTTAGTATCTTTCATCGATTTCAACTGTCTACCTATCACGGTTTATGAGTTGCATCCTGGTGACAGACAGACCTACAGACGGACAGTGAAGTCTCAAAAGGGTTCTATTCCCTTTGGGTACGGAATCCTAAAAAAAGATTCGGAAAGAAAAAAGATTTGAAGTTTTTCCCACTAGTTTTAGAAGATTTTATAAGTTCTATAGCGTGATATTCATAGGCTACCACTTTCGATAAAGTGCAGAGGGGTTCACGTCAGTACAGTAACAAAGAAAGATCAGAAAAAAAAGCAAAGGGAGCTCCCATACAACAAACGTGATATCTTTTGCAGTTTTTTTGGCATGGAATCTTCCGAGCACTAGTCTGACTCAAGTTTTGCCAGATGATTCTTATTTTGTTGACTGTCAGAACTAGCTTTTTTGCCATTAAAATGGCAGTCGTTAAGCCAAGTTGAAGGCATTTTTAGGGCAGGCCATCTTAACACGGCAATACGGCTCACCACCTATTACGTGGGACAAATTCTAGAAAGTTGAAATGTGGGCATATGATATGCCTCTGCCTACCCCTTCGGGGATAAAGGCGTGTAGGTCAGAACCAATACCTCGAAATATTCATCGATCACTAAACACTAAATATTTGCGACTATGAGCGTTTTCTATTCATTTGTTCGCTAACGCTTAATGCGTCATTATGTAAATACCGTCAATTCATTTGAGGTCGAGTAGATAATAGGTTATAATGTAATTAATCATTCGAGACCATTTCACGCTCTTCAGGGGCCATTTACCATGCTGTGTGTTGGTATGATTTAAGTTTAATTTAAATATAAATACATATTTTGGGATTTGTTTTTCATTTTTTCATAATGTCATCTAGCCCGAATCAGTCTGAATTATTTTCTAGTGCTTACAATTTAGTCAAATGAAAACATGTATTTTTAAAAACATTATAGATCAGATCAGAATACACCCAGACACAGAACGATGCCAGGTAAAGAGAATGTGTGCAGAAGTTTTGAAGGTTCTGTCCGATAAGAAGAAAGCGTGGTTAAACTGGCTGGCTGCAAAAGCCAATCAGAGAATGCAAAAGGCAACGGATGAGGATGTAAAAATGGCCAAGGATGAGTATAAAAGGTATAAGCATGTCGCAAAAGAGGTGATAGAAAGAAAGAGAGAGGATGATAGGAATGTATTTCATAACCGGTTATCTGATAACTTCCAAGAAAATATGAAATTCTTTTGGAAGTCTATAAGATCAATGAGGGCTCAAAAGACTACATCACAACTAAAACACATCAGAAACCGTGAGGGAAGTTTAGTGAGAGGAGAAGAATGTGTGCTAAAACGATGGAAGGAATATTTTGAAAGTTTGTTTGAAAAAGAGGATTTACAAGGAGAGACCCATGTCTTGGAATGGAATGAAGTTGATGGTGAAAGCGATTTAAGTATGGAAGAAATTGTGGAAGCGTTGAATGGTATGAAATTAGGAAAGGCTGCTGGAATTGATAGGATTTCTGTCGAGATGCTGAAAGCGGGACGTGGCGTGGTAGCTTGCCAGCTGTACCGCCTTTTTAACCTTTGCTGGCGAAGTGGCAGAGTACCAGAGGAGTGGTGTAAATCTGTCATAGTGCCGCTGTACAAAGGGAAAGGGTCACAGCAAGAGTGCAAGAACTACCGCGACATTAGCTTGCTCAGTGTCGTAGGCAAACTATATGCAAAAGTGCTGATAAAAAGAGTGATGAATGAAACGGAAGGAAAAATGTGGGATGTGCAAGCAGGATTTCGAAAAAGAAGGGGGTGCACGGATCAGGTCTTTTCCTTACGATGCGTAGCTGAAAAGGTGTTGGCAAAACGTCAAAAAGTCTACTGCATCTTTGTAGACTTGGAAAAGGCCTATGATAGAGTGATGAGGAATGAAATGTGGACAACACTGTCCAGATATGGAGTAAACAGAACCTTGATACGAGCACTGAAATCTCTGTATGAAGACTCCAGTGCTTGTGTCAGGATAAACGGAGCTTGCACAGACTTCTTTTACATTGAAACAGGTGTGAGGCAAGGTTGTGTAGCATCACCGTGTCTGTTTAATCTGTATATGGACAGCTGCTGGAAAGAACTGCAAGAGTGTGCGTATGGTTTGAAAATGAAAGAGCTGACCATCAAATGCCTCCTATACGCTCAGGTGATATTAGCTTCTTCGGCGGAGGAGTTGCAGTTGATGGTTAACATAATGCATGATGCGCTTAAAAGTAGAGGTATGAAAGTGAATGTAGAAAAGACGAAAGTAATGGTTTTTGAAAGAGAAGAAAATATAACGAATTGCCCAATTTACATCGAAGGGCAAAGAGTAGAACAGGTAAAAGAGTTTGTGTACTTGGGGTCAAAATTTGTAAGAGATGGAAAGTGTGACTATGATATTGAACGAAGAGTTTTGGCAGGTAATCAAGTGAATGGAGCCATTCACGCCTTTATGAGCAGTCAGAATGTGTCTAAAAAGGCAAGGATGGCTGTACATAGAGGAGTGCTTGTGCCTACACTTATGTATGGAAGTGAAAGCTGGGTGTTGCAGGAGACGCATGAAAGTAAAATTAATGCAATGGAAATGAGAAGTTTGCGAAGCATAGCTGGAGTGACATTGATGGATAAACAAAGAAATTGTGTGATTAGGGAACATTGCGGCTTGACAGAAGATGTAGTGACTAAGATAAAAAAAGGGATGCTCAGATGGTTCGGACATGTGGAGAGAATGAATGAAAACAGACTGACAAAAGAGATTTATAAGGCGAGAGTGAATGGACAATCTGGTAGGGGCCGACCGCGTCGCACTTATGTCGACCAAATTGGACACCTTTTGGAAAAAGGCCAGGTCAAGAGTACCCTTAATCGGAGAGCATGTATGAAAACACTTATGAAAGTAGAAGAAGCGAAAGTGATATGTCAGGATCGTGGCAAGTGGAAAACCATAGTCTCTGCCTACCCCGTTGGGAAACAGGCGTGATGTTATGTATGTATGTATGTATGTATGATCACGTAGAGATATTTGTTGTGGGTGGAAACTGAACTCATGATCTGCGATTTAGTAGACAGGTAGGTAACCTAAATTATAAATACTGTCTGTACCAACAATCAAAGGCTGTTGGGCGTTACGTGAGGTTTTTTTTAGTCGGTAGGAGTCCGGCCATAGCATCCATGATGGTTTTCCCACACGTTAAAAAAACACTTTCTGTACCAAAGTTTTCTATAGCTGAAAATAAATCTTGTTATACTGATATTTATTGACGATTGTTAATTTGTTAATCTCACTAAAACTCGACTGCCGCTGTATTAATTTGGTTTGGTTTTGAAATATTTTTGGACCTCCGCTCCAGGGGCTTAAATTATTGAAATACTGAACGTTTCAATTTTCAACATATATTTCAGTCAGAAACAGTACGAAGGTTATTGGGTCAGCACTTGAGAAAAAACTAAAAGGTCCCTTCTAAGATTTATTAAAATTATTTTAATATTATTATCATAAAAATTACGAATTTATAAGATGCTACAAACCAATAGAGCCGAAAAATCTTGTAGCCATAGCCAGTGAAGTGAAAACTAGAGCTTCTGTTCGACTGTGAAGTCTTCAGATGTTTAGGTGGATTGACTTAGTAAATATAAATCATAACTAGCTGAGCCCGTAACTTCGTTTACGTCACATAAGGTGTATGAAAGGAAAGGTATTTCTTCATCAGAGCCTTCAAGCAGCGTCTGAAACTGCCCTGTTTGCTTATTCATAAAAGAGCTTAATGATTAAGACTATTTTTAAACAATTCAGTCCGCGCCGAAGGCGTGGACTGAATTGTTTTAAAATAGAGTATTAGAGAATTTAAAATAGATTAAGCCAACACGCCAGTTTAGGTTCACTCACATTCAAAGAAACCCCTACAATTAAAATTTTCAAAATATCTGATTCTTAAAAGTTTTATAACTCTTTTATTTCTAAACCGATTTGCATAAAACAAACGCTAAATGTTAACTGGAGCAAACCTCAACACAATAAAAAAAACCGCATTGCAATCGGTTGAACGGTTACTGAGAATAGCGTGCACAACCGTACAGACAAACAGATATACAGACATACAGACAAACAGACAAAAATTTTAAAAATCATTGTTTTGGGTTCTATTGCGTTCATAAAGCCCCCTTATAATATTTTTTCTTATTTATCTTCCATGCACAGACAGCGACCTGTTACGATTTTATTATATGTACTAGCTGAGCCCGCAACTTCGTTTACGTCACATAAGGTGTATGAAAGGAAAGGTATTGCTTCAACAGAGTCATCAAGCAGCGTCTGAAACTGCCCTGTTTGCTTAATCATAAAAGAGCTTAAAGATTAAGTCTATTTTAAAACAATTCAATCCACGCCTTCGGCGCGGACTGAATTGTTTAAAAATAGTCTTAATCATTAAGCTCTTTTATGATTAAGCCAACACGCCAGTTTAGGGTCACTCACATTCAAAGAAACCCCTACAATTAAAATTTTCAAAATATCTGATTCTTAAAAGTGTTATAACTCTTTTGTTTCTAAACCGATTTACATAAAACAACGCTAAATGTTAACTGGAGCAAACCTCAACACAATAAAAAAAACCGCATTGCAATCGGTTAAGCGGTTACTGAGATTAGCGTGCACAACCGTACAGACAAACAGATATACAGACATACAGACATACAGACAAACAGACAAAAATTCTAAAAATCATTGTTTTGGGTTCTATTGCGTTCATAAAGCCCTCCTATAATATTTTTTCTTATTTATCTTCCATGTACAGACAGCGACCTGTTACGATTTTATTATATGTATTGATTGATTGTTCACTTGAACGAGTCATGCTTGAAACGTGATTAGAATTTTGCTTTGCCGGTTGACTGAGCGTCTATGTATTTACTTTCGAATATATTTACGTTGAACTTTATCTGTACATATTATTAAACTGCTGAGGGTCAAAAATCTGTACGTAGAAGATATTTTGTTTTTTTTTTCGATAACGGCGGGGACTGAATTGTTTTAGTGTAGACTTAATCTTTAAGTTTCATAAGATTCAGCAAACAGAGCAAATTCGGACGCTTCTATGAGTCTGATGAAGAAATACCTACGTACATATTATAGTCACGCCTACATCCCGGAAGGAGCAGACAGAGGCATAGTATACGCCTACATTTCACCTAATAATATATATTATAACTACGTTTGTGGCGGCCTTAAGGCCGCCACAAACGTAGCTATAATATATATAAATATATCGAGATATATATTATAGTATAGCAAGCTATCACACACGGGAGCTATACTATAATATATATTTTGCCCTCACTCGTGCTCACTCGGTCTGCGGTCGTCCTTGCAAGCGCACGGTTTTTATGCTTATTTTATGTACAGGGTGTTCAAGTTTCAGCGTACCCATCCTAAAAACCGGCCAAGTGCGAGTTGGATTCGCGCTCGGTGGGTTGCGTTCCAAAAAAGACAAAAAATCACGTTTAATTAGATACTATGTCTTTGAAAGAGAAAAAGGCCAGCCCTAAGGTCATGAAAGGAGTCAACTAGACTAGACGTTTTGCGAGTTCACCTTACATCGATCTTCAATTGTTTTAAAAATCTTCAATTGCCCCTGTTCATTTCAACACAGCAATACGGCTCACCACCTATTCATCAACCCAGCCTATAGCAGTCCACTGCTGGACGTAGGCCTCTCCTAGTTCACGCAGTTCACGCGGGGAAAAAGGCGTGACTATATGTATGTATGTGCCACCACGTGACACTGCTGCTGTGCTCAGGACCAACGCGGCAGGCAGCATTGCTGCTTGCTACCGAGTTCGAGCTCATACCTTTAAGATTTTCATTTCAAGATTCCAGGAAGATTAATTTTATTATGTTTAAGTTACCATTTACTTGCTTTAATCATACAATGGAAGTACTACCACTGATGATGATACTCTCCCCGAATGTTCGGTAAACAATCGGAACATCCTCTATCTACAAAATATACTAAAATATATATTAATATACTTACAAAATATATAGTAATATGCTAAAATATACCAAGCTATATCTGTCGACATTATTTTGATGACGTCAAAGAAATATATATTATAGCTGCGTGTGTGGTCCTTCGAAAATTTATATCGAAAATATGTCGTAATATGCCTTGCTATATTTCATATTAATATATTGAAATATATATTATATTATAGCAAGCTATCACACACGGGAGCTATACTATAATATATATTTTGCCCTCACTCGTGCTCACTCGATCTGCACACACACAGGCAGCAGAAATTTGAACAGGCATTACAGGCTGTTCAAATTTCAGCGTACCTACCTTTACTAAAAACAAAAAAAGGCAAAAAATCGAAATCCTCTGCTTCGCCTTCGAGGAAAAAGGCGTGACTATATGTATGTATATGCCACCACGTGCAGCGCGACACTGCTGCTGTGCTCAGAACCAACGCGGCAGACAGCATTGCTGCGCAGCACCTCAGCGGCAGCACTGCAGCGACTGCAGTGCTGCTTGCTGTTGAGTTCCAGCTCATACCTTTAAGATCTTCGTTTCAAGATTCCAGGAAGATTCCAGCAAGATTAATTTTATTAAGATTAATTTGACCATTTACTTTCTTTAGTCATACAATAGAAGTACTACAACTGATGATGACACACTACCCGAATGTTCGGTAAACAAATGGAACATCCTTTATCTTCAAAATATACGAAAATATATATTAATATACAAAATATATAGTAATATGCTAAAATATACCAAGCTATATCTGTCGACATATTTTGATGACGTCATAGAAATATATATTATAGCTGCGTGTGTGGTCCTACGAAAATTTGTATCGAAAATATGTCGTAATATGCCTTGCTATATTTCATATTAATATATATTATAGCTACGTTTGTGATGGCCTTAAAGGCCACCACAAACGTAGCTATAATATATATTAATATATCGAAATGTATATTATATTATAGCAAGCTATCACACACGGGAGCTATACTATAATATAAATTTTGCCCTTATTCGTGCTCACTCGATCTCCGGCCGTCCTTGCAAGAACACGGTTTTAATGCTTATTTTATGTACAGAATGTTCTAATTTCAGCGTACCTATCCTATCATAAAAACAAAAAAAGGCAAAAAATCCCGTTTAATTACAAACTAATTCTTTGAGCGAGAAATAGGCCAGCCCTATGGTCATGAAAGGAGTCAACTTATAGACGCTTTGCGACTCACCTTACATCGATCTTCAATTGTTTTAACAATCTTCATTTGTTTTGTCGATCTTCACTTATTTTAACTATCCTCATTTGTTTTGTCGATCTTCATTTGTTATACCGAACTTCATTTCTTTGAGTCCGAACTTGTCAGCAAGCAGCACTGCCCGGCAGCAGTGCTGCATTGCTGCTACAGAACCTCTGGTCCCCATATATTTTGTATAGGTTTATTTTGGAATACATCCCGGAACAATAATTATGGACGTATACCACCACGTCACATCCTGCCTCTGTCCATTTCAACACGGCAATACGTCCAGTGATGGACGTAGGCCTCTCTCAATTCACGCCACATTACATGGGACAAAATCTTAAAGGTAAAATGTGGGCATATAATATGTCTCTGCCTACCCCTTCGGGGGAAAAAGGCGTGACTATATGACACTCTTCCCGAATGTTCGGTAAACAAACGGAACATCCTTTATCCTCAAAATATACGAAAATATATATTAATATACAAAATATATAGTAATATGCTAAAATATACCAAGCTATATCTGTCGACATATTTTGATGACGTCATTGAAATATATATTATAGCTGCGTATGTGGTCCTTCGAAAATTTGTATCGAATATATGTCGTAATATGCCTTGCTATATTTCATATTAATATAATATATTTTATAGCTACGTTTGTGGTGGCCTTAGTTTTATGTCCCACGTAATAGGTGGTGAGCCTATTGCCTTGTTGAAATGGACAGGTGCAGGTCGTATATACTTTCCTTAATCTCCTTTCTCTCGCTCTTTCTCTTATGTGACGTAATCGAAGTTGCGGGGGTCAGCAAATTTTGAATAAAACTGTATTTTGTTAATGATTTTATTTACGTTGGAAATCCCTCATTGATAACATATCGGACACTTACTGACTAAAATCACTCACTGCCTACCGCCGGGAGCCCCGGGTAAGTCCTCGAAAGGCTTTTATACACCATGAAAACGCCAAATAGCTAAACTGAGCTGAGGAAATTCTGAAATCAAATGAATAACTAACGAAATAGTTGCAAATTGAGTTTTCTATCGTTTGGACCCTTTTATACGAAATATCGAGCCTTGAATTGATTTGAATATTGTTAACAAAGTTTTCTTGTAAAAGTTTATCAATGCCTAATTTGGTCATTCGGAAAAAAAGTGATCATTGTTCATTGAATACACTAATTTAAGTGATCCATGAATGTTTTTTTTACTAAGTTTATGTGTGTTTTTTATCAGTTACCAAAAAAATACCCCAGAATAAGAAACAAGCCACGACACAACCACCATGACAAGCGAAATATTTTAGCTCCATTCTATCTCATAAAGTCAAACATTTAACTTCCTAAATCTTATTAAAACTGAAAAGGATTGTATAATATTTATATTGTTCTGTTATTTCAAACTGTGTTCAAGTTAGTTCTTGTGAGTAAGTAAGGTTGGCAGAGATTGAAATTGTTAAACTAATAAAATAAAATATTAGTTGTAACCACAAGTATCCTAATACGATATGGCTAGTCAACAAAATAACTTGACCACTTTGGGCTTTCCATTTAGGAGCGTTTTTGTGCTTCGGAAGGCACATGTAGAGTATTGGTGCCAGGAGTCAGTAACTTGACAGCAGTTATGATAAGTTGGTGACCCCATGAACATTTTCAACAGTTGGTAGTCGCAACCTGCTGCTGTTTATTTCAACACGATAGCAGGCTCACTCCTATTACGTGTTACAAATTCAAATGGTGAAATGTGTTGATATATTATGCATCTGCCAACCCCATCAGTGATAAAGGCGTGACAATACGAATGTATGTTAGTTAATCTCCTACTTAAAACCGAGAGTACCATTATGTTACTTGTCCGTAAAACAAATCATATTTCCTGGTATATAATAAATTCTTAGAATAGCTTTCAGTTTCCTATCACGCGAAGAAGATTGTAATATGGATATTGAACGCGCCGCCAGCTGAGCGGAAGGTGCGATTTACAGTCGCAAATGCGATTAGTCGTCACGACGAGATGGTGTTATTTAACGGAATAAGATAATATCGTGATATTGGAAATGCCTACGTACTGTATCGCTATATCGTATTCTTCTACATCTATACTATAGATATCTACACTAATATTATAAAGAGGCAAAATTCGTATGTTTGTACGGAATAAACTCAAAAACTATTGCCAAAATATAACATCATTCTGACATACGAACCGAAATCCGAACAGTCAGGACAGATGTTACACATCTAAAATTACAATGTCTGCAGTCCGAACACTATAAAATTAAAATGTCGTAAATCTTTACCCAGTACCTTCTAAATTTAATAATCTTTCTTTATTTTTATTTCACTTTTTACCCGACTTATAGCAAATTAAAAAGTAAAGGATAATAAAATTGACGGTCAATGTTTATTTTTAATTTGATTTAGTGATCAAATTTCTTAACTTGATGTATAAATAATATAATATATCCAGTTGGCAAACATGTTTTGGCTGTTAAATTGAACTATTTTTTGCAAACTTTATAATTAAGCTGTTTGCAAAAACGACATGCATATTTTATACTTTGTCTTTCATCTTTTTAAAAGAATTCTAGTTACTATTTTCCTATGCACTGCACACATGCCTACTGAGCGTTATTATTATAAAACGAAAATGAGTTACAGTACTAAGTACGTAGTATGAGTTATGGTTAGATAAACTAGCAAACAGACTACAGTATCTCAATATTTATTAAGTTTACCTGTTTTAAATCACAGTAAGTGACGCGCACGACTTCGATTACGTAAAATTTTTCGATTCTATGCCAGTAGCGTTCGCAATCGAGCAAATAATTATGTTTATTACAGTATCACATTATATTTGCGGACATTTACACACAACATCGTCTAGCTCAAATCAAGCTAATATAAGCTTGTTCTGATATACATACTTATATATTTCTAAATACATACATATTATACATAGAAAACACCCAACCTCTGAAACAAAAATTTGTGGATCACACAAATATTTGAACCGACCCAGGAATCGAACCCATGACCTCCAGCGCCGCGGGCGTTAATACTACCGACTACGCCACAGAGGCAGTCATTAATATTTTTAACTTTTCTGTAGTATAATATGTACTTATGCTTATTTATACTGTTGATTGACGGCACTTGGTGGAACTTGCTGCACATATTGAAAACGACACTTGTACTATTCCACAATATTTATTATTATAAACCTGACCGGTTTCACTTCACAGCATTTTCAAAGGTCTAGATGGAAGGACAAGGTAATACCTTGTCCTTCCATCTAGACCTTTGAAAATGTTGTGGAATAGTACAAGCGTCGTTTTCAATATGTACTTATGCATTGAATGACTCTGTCTATTACTGAAAGTTGTATTAAAATCTGTTGAGTAGTATAAATTCAAAATGTAAATACACCGACAGCGACTTCCCTTTATACTATGCAAAGATAAGAATAAATCTAGCACATTAATATTCATCGAACAAAATACCTTAGGTAAGTACTTAACAAAATTGCTGACGCTTTTCAAAAGCGGCCATTGTCGTGACTCGAGTTGAGGCACTTTAGGAGGTGAGGTGGTCTCGTTCAAGCTGACTCATCCACTTGCTGTAGCCACCACAACGCAGCCATTACGGCTTCAAGCTTGAATTCCGGCGATTGTAGGTAGGAAGGATTTAGCGAGTCATTTGAATGTTATACAATGTTATTTATTATCTTTGGTTATACGTCAGTAGGTTTTTGTACTGAATACGAAGGTATTTTGTGTGCAGATGGGTGCAGTAAGAGTTGCTGAAGATCTTGCAAAGTGAATGAGGAAAGTGGAACTCGGTTAACTAAATAAGAGTTTTGTATACAACCGAAATTAGCGCTAAATATAATGATGATTATGACGTATGACTTTTGATATTTACAATGAAATTATTGACTTGTAAATGTCCTTTATTAATAAATTCCTTTGAGCGTGAGTAATATTCCCACAGGCAGTATTTCAATATGAAAGCAACATAAATCACTGAACAATACCAGCACATAATCCCTTTGTTCATCACACATACAATAGGCAACCCCTCGCCTGATCCACGTCAGCTCCTGTCAGTGGTTATTCGACACGCTACTGTAAAACTGACAGTTAATTTTCCTATGACGTTTGTGAGCTGTCAAAATTCGTCGGCTTCCTTTGATATTGGATTCTTGATCTACAGATGGTTCTTTATTTCCTTGTGACATGGCCCTAAGAAAACTATTGGCGTACATTTGTATGACTTACTTATATTTGCAATAGATACTTACTTATATTGACTTCGGGCGGATTCAACTAAACAGGAGTAAGACTATGCTAGAGACTAACTTGTACTTATTCTAAAAGTAGAGTTATTTTATATTTTACCAACAACTGACATCAGCTTAGTATCTACTTATTGTAAATATGTAGTGCTCAAAAAGAATAGCCCGCCGAGTTTCTTGCCAGTTCTTCTCAAGCGGGCCGCGTTCCGAACTGGTGGTACTATTTGCATTGTATTCATTGACGTGTCGCAAGTGCCTATGTATTAAGATTATGCGAAATAAATGTTTTAAAAAAAAAATAACGAAACTATGGCAACCATACTGAAATAATTATTATATCAGTATGGTTGTATAATAATTAATACATGGTATGTATATATAATAATTTATACTAACGATGACGGCGGTCTAAAAGTTACAACGCGAAGCAGTCAAAGCACGAAATGCAATTAAAAAATTAATAAAGAAAATTAACTGTCAACTGATGTTTCACGTAATAACCTGTAAAATTCGTGTCAATGGCATTTCAAGGCAAGATTGAAGAAACAGTAGTTTTTTTACGTGGCTTCATCATTATTTCAAAACCATAAACAAGTATAACGTTAACGAACATATTATGACGAGGATAAATTCAAGGTGTAAAATTATTCTTGTATACACTCCTTTAATAGCGTATGCTTGTCTGTCACCTTAGTAGTATTAAAAAAAAAAGAAAAAAGTTTGGTCGAATCCGGCCTTAATAGTTCATTTATCACGTACGAAATTATTCAAATGTACTTTTGTCGAGACAGGTAATAATTTCATTTGTAAGCTTTTGTGAAAACAAATTGATATTTTGTCACGTGTTATTAAATGCCAAGTATACTTTAAAATGTGGACCTAAGCTATTACTTAGGAAGGCCTTTATTATTATTCAATAAAATTGCATAATTTCTTTCTACATTGGAACGAAGTTCCTTATCGCGCGTTTTGAAAGGGGGCCAGACGGAAAAAAATCTTACGAAAAGTTGTCACGACACTTTTTGCTATAGTATGGAGGGTAGAGGTACCTCTACCCTCCATATGCTATAGTTAGCTATTGTAAGCTGTGCGGCGTGCGCATGTTTCTTTGTCTGTCTGTCTGTCTGTCTGTCTGTCTCTCTCTCTCTCTCTCTCTCTCTCTCTCTCTCTCTCTCTCTCTCTCTCTCTCTCTCTCTCTCTCTCTCTCTCTTATAGAAAGCAAGCAAAAATAATAACTTTTGTTTCTGCTTTTGTTTCGTTTTCGTTTTCGTTTTCGTTTTCGTTTTCGTTTTCGTTTTCGTTTTTGTTTTCGTTTTCGTTTTCGTTTTCGTTTTCGTTTTCGTTTTCGTTTTCGTTTTCGTTTTCGTTTTCGTTTTCGTTTTCGTTTTCGTTTTCGTTTTCGTTTTCGTTTTCGTTTTCGTTTTCGTTTTCGTTTTCGTTTTCGTTTTTGTTAAAGTACAATAAAATTTTAAAATTAAAATAAAATTTTATTACAATTCCTGCACTAATTCATTGAAAGGAACTTCGTTCCATTCGGGTGTCCCTTGACACCTCTCAAGTTTTTTGACTAGCGGACGTCACGCGGTTTCACCCGCGTAGTTCCCGTTCCCGTAGGAATAAGGGAATAAAATATAGCTTATGTTCACCGCAAAGAGTGTAGCTTCTCAACAGTGAAAGAATTTTCCAAATCGATCCAGTAGTTCCGGAGCCTATTCGTTACAAACAAACAAACAAAACAACAAAAAAACAAATCTTTCCTCTTTATAATATTAGTATAGATTTGTTTTAAGGTCTCATTGGGAAGTTCAACTCATATATAAATAAAATATTCTTCACCACGATTCCATAAATCGTTGACGCTCGCTACCTCGCCACGTGGGTCTACGCCGTAGCACTATAGCTACGCCATAGCGGTAGCGTAGGTAATTTCGTGTCTTTTTAGGGTTCCGTACCCAAAGGGTAAAAAACGTGACCCTATTCATTATACGTCGCTGTCAGTCTGTTTATATGTCTGTCCTTCATGAGGCTTTATCCCAGAAACTGTGATAGATAGAGAGCCGAAAAACAGATGATATATTTCTGTTTCCGCTATGACAACAAATTTTTAAGAGGGGCTCTCATACAACAAACGTGATTTTTTGTCGGTTTTTAGTACGGTACCCTTCATGCGCGGGTCCGACTCGCAATGGTCCAGTTTTTAAATACTACTTTACGCCTTTACTTAATAAAAAGTGATTTGTTCACATAAAGTCATTTGTTAAGAAAGAAAGAAAGAAAGAAAGAAAATATTTTTATTTTGGATCATAACGTACATACCCACACCAAATAATAGTAACATAACATAATATGTAATAAAAAATAAAAGAACAGAGGAAACAAAAAACAGACTTAAAAAATATAAAAAAAAAGAGTACAAAAACAACAACGCAAGAAAGGCACACAGACAGGGAGGTACAACGTTCGAAAACTAAACGGCAAATTTCCATTCATCTGTGGCCGCCGCTGCCTTTGATGACTTTATTACGTTTCGTGTCAGCTGTCAGTTGTCACATCACTGTCAACTGTCAAGGGTAACCAAAGTGTACTCTGTGGTCGACGCGAGTGACGCGACAGTCAACGTGTCTTTACGTGGCAACGGCCTCACGTGTCCCTTGTATTTTTCTCTGCACTGAATAAGTACTTGAATTACCAAGTAAAGTTATTACTAAAGATTTTTAATATTTAAAGCAATTAGTATGCTAACTTTTTCATAATATTTTATTATAAAGTGAAAAAAGACAACTTGGCCCAGACGGGACTTGAACCTGGGCCAAGTTGTCTTTTTCCACTTTATAATAAAATATTATGATAAAGTTATTAAGTACTAATCTTATACTATATCATGTACGCTGTGTCCGCAACCAGGATTGACACTCAGCATACACTGAGATGGGTATTAACCACCCAGTACTGGTTTTCAGTGCCAACCTTAGCGTCACCTGACGTCATCAGGCAATTACGTTTTAATTTACTTAAACACAAATTGAATATAGTTTACTATCAACAACAGATTTAAATATGTAATGGAAAAGAACAAAAGCTTTAAGCCAAACAGGTAAGCAATTTCTCAAAGATGTTAGGTACGCACTAACCAATAATTTGACAATTTCACGTGTATCTTTAAATGCAATTTTAAAATTCCATGCACCATTTCCACCATCGCAGGCCTCCAACCGCACCATCCAACCAATGCACAATAAGGCAATTCGGTGTCCAGCACACAGAGGGACGACTCTGAAATGGCCTATAGCAGGGGAGCCAAACATTTATAGGTAAGATTCGGAGATTGTGAATATACAAATAGATGCATTTTTAATATACATCCATCTGCAGATAATGCAGATATATTAGCATAACTCAAGGCATGCTCTTTTGATATTGTAAGAGCAATGCTTTGTACCTCACCCTAAATGTGTGTTTTGATTTTAGGTTCCTAATAGGTGGTGGCAGATCATTCCAGATTCGCGCCGCCGCATACTTCAGACAACTTCGGAAGGCCATAGTCTTGTGCCTTGGCACAGATAATGTACTAGTTCCAGACCGGACAGGGTAACGATAGCGGTTTTGTCTTAAACATATTTTTTCATATAAATTGCTAGGTTTTTTACTTTTTAACAAATCAAAAAGAGCATAGTGGCTAAATGTAGTCTTCTTCTGGCCTCCATCTTCAATATATTATTGTTATTAATGTAAGGTGTTACATGTTGACGTCTTGGTATTTGAAAACAATATCGGGCACATGCATTTTGTATGCGCTGTATGAGATTTTTAGTTTTAGCCAGCAAGCATGGACCGTAAACTATGTCACAGTAATTGAATCTAGATAGTATGAGACTGTCCACCAGTTGCTTTCTTAGTGAAATCCCTATACAGTCCCGAATATTGTATAGAATTTTTAACCTATAAAAGCAATTTTTTACTATACTACCTATGTGTCCCTCAAACTGTAGCTGAGGGTCCATCAGGAGACCAAGGTTGGTGGCTTCTTCGACCCTTGCCACTTTCTGACCATTAATGACCATGGTGGGATCATATTTCAAAATTGACTGAATTTATTTCTTACTACCGAGTATCATGAATTTTGATTTAAGGGGATTTAAGATCAGTGAGTGTTCTTTTGACCACGTAACCACCCTTTCCAGGTCCTCATTTACTTTAGATATGGCTGAAAGCGTGTCATCAGGTTTAAAAGACAAATATAATTGTGTATCATCTGCATACATATGGAACCGACAGTGTTGAAAGGATCCTGTGATATCTGCAGTATATAAAATGCGCATACTGCAGTGGCACCCCTCGAGTCACCTTAAGCGGGGATGACGTCATCACTGAGCCATCCTCTTTCTGCAGCTCAACATACTGTGTACGATTCGTGAGGTTACTATCGAACCACCTGACAGTATCTGATGTAAACCCAAAGAAGGTCAACTTTGATAATAAAAGTGAAATATCTAGGGCATCAAAAGCGCGGGAGTAGTCCAGTAGCACTAGAGCTGTTCCCTCTCCGCGATCCCTACATCACACAAAGCCATGGCTGTACCCCGCCCCTTTCTAAATCCTGACTGCCTATCAGGGAGAATACTATTTTGTTCAAGGTACTCCATTACTTGCATATGCACCACCCTTTCCAACACCTTTGACAAACAAGGAAGTATACTGATAGGCCGAAGGTCTCTGATGGTATTTGGGTGGCTAGTTTTTGAAATAGGCCGAACCACAGAACACTTCCACGGCTGTGGATATGTGTGTGTGTAATGATGGATGTCTTAATCAGTCGTGTGATAGTGCTTAATGAGTTAGGGAGTGTGAGTCCCAATATCTGTGCACTGATCTTATCAACACCCTGTGCCTGTGTTTTAATGTTATTCAAAATCTTCAAAATTGTGGGTTGATCTACAGGTCTAAGTTCAAAACTCACACTAGGGTCGTACCTATGATGTTCAAAGTCGGTTAATTTTGACAAACTCATTACACTCTCCCCCGGCACATCCAGGAAAGCTTTGTTGATGGTGTAATGAATGTTAGAATGAAATATCAGTCATTACCCTTCCCATTAGACCATTAAACATCGGCAATTTCCATTCTAAAATGTATAGGTACCTACATAAAATCCTTTTTCAAACTTGTATTTTAAACTGTAAATATCCTTCCCAGTTACCTCTCTGTTTTGTATCACGAACGTTATTTTCGAGGTGAAAATTTCATAACTCCATTTAATTACAAAAGCAAATAGCGGTGCACAGCTATAATTGATTTTGATGAAATTATACCGAAGTATAAATTAAATTACTTTTAATAAATCAAATCGTACGAACCATGAACGAGTTGTTTTGTTGCGGTTAAAAGCTTTTATAGAGATCATAAATTATATTTCTCAGAGCTGAATGTTATTATAATTTTCAATAATATTTCAGTTATCTATGTAAAAGAATAATGTTGTACAATATGTGGGAGGTTATACTATAAAACTGTTATTTAAATCTAGCCCACGCAATCGACTCTAGTTGCTTGAAATTTTCATAAAATTACAACAATCTTAAAGTCTGGATATGAATAAAAGTACCTTAAGTATTCTTCCGGTCAGGAATAAATATTATGTTAAATCACACCTTATTACTGTGCGCCACGGATGGTCTGTTGTATACGGAAAGGACCTAATGCGTAGGAGTTGAATTGTAGGTACGTAGATTTTGTTTAGTGGAGCATTTTAAGGTTAAAAATTGCAGCTGAGTATAATGAGCATACATTTGGCTGAAATTTTTAGAAGAGAAGAATATAAAATAAACATATTTGTGGACAATCTCACACAACATCATCTAGCCCAAATTAAGCTTACATAAGCTTGTGCTATGGGATATAGACGACTATTTCTAAATACATACATATTATACATAGAATACACCTAAACTCCGAAACAAACATTTGTGAATCACACCAATATTTGGACCGACCCGGGAATCGAACCCAGGACCTCCATCGCGGTAGGCGGTTACACTACCGACTACGTCAAAGAGGCATTGAGGATTTTGCTCTAAGACGTACAAAAAGAATAGCTGCTAAAAAGAAAATTGGTTATCTCATTTACAAACATTTATTAAGTTACAAAATCAAATTCAACTTTTCAGAAATGTCTTCATACTTCTACTTAACGACCACAATATACCTCAAAGACTACAGAGACAATGGCACTTAAAATAAGACAGACTGTTATAAATAATATCATCTCATTAAGCGATGCTTTACTTTGGTTGTTTGTTTTTATATAATTCTGGTCACGAATTTGTCTACGGGGATTCTCTTGAAAAGAGATTGGTTGGTTTATTTATTTTAACTTTACATCTGCTAAGTACTCCAGTATTCATGTTGACTTTAGAAGATATTACAGCTATTGGTGGATTTAGGACCCGAGAGGCAAAGGCAAAGAGTAGAAAATGTCGCTACCACAATTCACTTTCGCAAAACTATCCATTGCGTAGAGAAGAAAAACTCGAAATGTGAATTGTCAGTAAAATGAGAATCACTGGCTTGCAAAATGTCAACTGTGGGTCGTCGCAGCCTGCGCCTGTCCATTTCAACACGGTAACCAATATTACATGGAATATACTATGGCCATAAGGTGAAATGTGGGTGTATACTCGTACTATACCTCTGCCTATCCCTTCGGGGATAAAGGCGGATTATATATGTATGTATGTAATCCCAAATAATATAAAACATGTTATAATTTCAAAAGTTAGGTGTCTCCTTTTTTAAGGAAGTAAATATTTTTCGATCTCTTATTTTTGTAAAAATAGTTAGATATCCATTAACCCATCACCATCACATCTGAAACAAATATTTAATTATTTTTGTTAGTTCAATTACAGGATTCAATTAAATATTAATTTTGTGACATCCGCCAAATACTTAGCAATATTATCGGTGGCAGCTGAACTTAAAAAAAAATTGGTTTAAAAATGGCTACGGTGGTGACAGTGTGCACCAAAGTGGTTAATCTAACTTTGTAGAATATACGTGGTAACTTAGGATCCAACTCTAATTACAAAACTTTATTTTTAAGCTATGACTTACATTGAATACCTAAGTATAGAAGAAAATAAATTGAACTAGCTTTCCTCACCACTTTAATTGCGTTCGTTGGCCATTATATCTCGTCGATCATATACAACTATCAAAAATGTAACACCTTTCACCCTCTCTGTCTCTTATGTGACATAATCGAAGTTGCGAGTGATAGCTCTAGTATAAATAGTTCTAGAAAAGATAACTTCTGTGCATTCTGATCCCTGGCATATTTCGATATGGCGTAATTTAACTGTTTAGGGGTTCCTATGTTCCCCTATTCATAGAAAAAGATGCAAAGACACACTAAAAGTTTGATATACCCCACAGGTTGCAGTCAGTTTCGCAACCCTAGTAGTCAAACTGGTTACTATTATACAAAAAAAGACGGCCAAATAACTAATAAAAAAACATGCAAAAAGTTTTATCATAATTCCCAAAAGGATAAACCTCATTACCGTAACCTTTATATAGCTTCCTTTACAAACTTTGTAAAATATTTTTCATGTTTATGAAATGTATTGGGCCTTGATGCTGAGGTCAATCTATCGTTTACTGAGGTTTGGATGTCAAAGGTCAGGTGAGGTGAGCTGCAAAGGCTCTAAAGAGACTCGTAAAGTTTAGATATTGATGCGATACCTATCCACTCTAAATTGCAGAGATTTAGAGTACTTTCGAGATCAAATGAACAAGATTTACTTAAATTTAAAAAGTATATTTCTTAGTCTTGACACTTTTATAAATATTGAACACATTTCATACTTATTGAAAATATTTATGTAAGCTTTTTAAGTTGTCTATCGGTACTATTGATTTGGTAAATATTTTAAGAAATTTAATTTTTATAGTTACACCTCGCGGTGATCTACAGAGATGAAAGACCACTGTAGCCGACAGGAAGAGGGTTTTTTTTTTTTTTTTTTTTTTTTTTTTTTAATACCACTAAGGTGGCAGACAAGCACACGGCCCACCAGAAGGACCGGTGGTCACCGCAGCCTATGAACGTTTGCAACACCAGAGGCGCCACACTCGCGCTGCCGACCCTGTAAAAACCTTCTTAGACCCCTTTTGAAGAACCCCATACTGTAGGCGTTTGGGAAAACCGAGGCAGGAAGATCATTCCACAACCTAAGCGTGCGCGGAAGAAAACCCCTACCGGATCTAACCGTGCTCAAACGCTCCGGACGTAGGGTGTGAGAATGAAATCCCTGTCTATGGCGAGCGGTGCTATGATAGAACGTAGCCGTGGGCATCATGTCAAACAATTCCTCGGAGCACATACCATTGTACAGGCGGTAGAACACGCATAAGGAGGCATAGTCTCTCCTGTCGCGAAGAGGTTCCACACCACCTGTCAGTATAGGATCGTTGACAACTCTCACAGCTCGCCTCTGCACCGAGTCAAATGGGCGAAGCTGATATTCAGGTGCCCCCGCCCAGAGGTGACAGCAGTACTCCATGTGTGGCCGCACTTGCGACTTATAGAGAAGCAGTGTTTGCGCCGCAGTAAAGTACCGCCGCGCCCTGTTGAGCACACCGAGCTTCTTGGATGCCAGCCTGGGCTTGTCCTCCAAATGACTGCGGAACTGAACGTCACTGGAGATGTCAACACCAAGGATCCCTATACTTTTAGAGATGGAAAGAGATGTGCCCTGGAATCGTGGCGCTACAGTAATTGGGGCTTTCTTAGCGGTGAAGAAACACGCCTGTGTCTTGGAGGGATTGAACTGAACAAGGTTTTGTCTACCCCAATCGGACACTCTAGTAAGAGTAGCCTCGATTTCAGACACAAGCTGTTCACGACTTTCTTCTACTGCGTCCCGAGAGATACCGGGACGGCCTGTGTAACAAGTGTCCCCTGTACTGTCGTCTGCATAACAATGAATGCCGTCAATAGATAACATGTCATTGATATGCAGCAGAAACAGGGTAGGGGACAACACTGAGCCTTGCGGTACTCCAGCGTTTATGGCCATGCAGTCAGAACAGCTGCCGTCGACAACAGCCCTGATGCTTCTATCGGCCAAAAAGCTGGACACCCATCCGCATAATCTCTCGGTCAGTCCGTAGGAGGGCAATTTTTTAAGAAGACCACGGTGCCAGACCCGGTCAAAGGCTTTAGAAATGTCGAGGCTCACTGCTGAGGGTGCAAATGAAATGCAGACTTTCACTTAATGTCACCGCGTACAGCACTTGCGTTTAGTTCAACTATCGTCAAGCGAGTAGTGGTGGTATCCGCGGCCACCGCTATGTACGAACCCCCTCCGCGCGGCAATCCTCGCCCCGCGGTCGCCCATCCGCAAGCACTGTACGTTGTGGACCGTTTATTAAGAATTTAACACAAACATACATACAGATAGGTGAGTAAGAAAGTACAATACATACAGACATGTTCCTAAATACATAATTGGTTCTATTTCAACTACTTACTATGATATAAATACTTAATTTACTAAGCTACCATAGGTTTACCCTACCGATACACAAGCAGCGTTTTCGGGACTAATCATAACTATTATTTAATTGAAATTGCGGGACACTTGCAATTAGGTATCTACTTGG
This sequence comes from Miltochrista miniata, assembly GCA_933228765.1. Classification (NCBI taxonomy): domain Eukaryota; kingdom Metazoa; phylum Arthropoda; class Insecta; order Lepidoptera; family Erebidae; genus Miltochrista; species Miltochrista miniata. The sequence continues at coordinate 36,496,748 of OW121756.1, read as the reverse complement.
GTTACATTGCGTCGCCAACAACCACTCTCACAATTGGAAAGATCCCTAATAGCACCCTTAAATTTGCCCACCTACTAGTACACCTGGGAGGAAGAACGTACCTTAAGTAGGTACTAGAATTTTTTTTTTAAGTTTCTACACTTCTTCAAATCAGCCGATTGCTGTTCGCTGCTGAACACAGGCCTCTCCCAAAGAGATGATATTGTTCCACGCTGGCCAAATAATACTCTGTACAAAGCAGAGTATCATTGTCATACTATCTCATACTCTCGTACTTGTACCAAGGTCTCCAGCGAGAAAATGTCTACGACGTCTACGTCATGACTTGTCACAAGGATATGGCGCTGTTGCGCACACGCTGAGAAAACAGGCACCTTAAGCGGAACCACGATCTTTATATTTTCTACTACATATTTTTATTAAAAAGAACGAACAGTGAAACGTGGGCTTTTAATATTGGTTCGGCTAACTATTTTAATGATAAATGTAAAATGAATTTATTTCTCTCCCTGTGAAGGCCTAAATAAAAGAAAACAACTGCTATCTTAAACTGATATAAGTTTTCGTATCCGTTGGTAAATATTTTCTATTCTTCTTGGCCCCGAGGGTTTCTTACTAAAACAACTCGTTTGTAGATCTTATGAAATCTAAGATTTACATAAGTTACAATAATTTACAAATTCTTAACTCAGTCACTCTATTTTCTAAAAGGCTGAAGTGTACTTTAGGTTATGGAAAAGACAGACGATTTACATAACAAAAAGAAAGTGAATGCTTTCTAAAGTACAGAAATCTCATAAATTGAATGCCACAAATGATCACCCATCTCAGGTCTGACAGTAGATGTTCTGCTGGATTCTCAAAAAAATGTTAAAATGCATTGTTTTTAGATTCATTTTTTAAATAGAGCACCAAAAAGAATAACCCGCTGAGTTTCTTGCCAGTTCTTCTCAGGTGGGTCGCGTTGTGAACTGGTGGTAGAATTTTTGATTTATATTCTGGACGTTTTACAAGTGCACCTGTAAATGCCTTAAGTGAAATAAATATATTTGTCTTTTTTTCTTTCATTAAAGTGCTCAAAACAGTGCCAAGCACTACGTTAATTTTAATTTAATTTCAAGAAAACTGTCCGGTTAACGTTAGAAATAAATGTTTTTTTTTATTTGAATGATTTGTTTATTTTGATTTGAATCACTGTGTACTCGTACAGTATTCAGTATCCAATGTAGGTATAAGCATAAAAATAAAAATATATAAACTCACCATATGCGGATAAAAATATGACAAGTAAAGCGCCTCTGTATACCTCCTCAATCCCAATACTCTTGAGCATACGTACCAAGGTATTTTTTCAATACTTGGCCTTAATTTACGTAATTGTGAAATCAACAAGGCGTTTAATAGAAGATTGAAGCATCCTACGACCTCGTGCTAATTAATGAACATCTCATTATCCACGACATAAACTTCGAAAACTACGACGCTAACTTTTTAAATGTCCTTTAAGAATTGTCCTTTTCTATGTTCTATGTTCTAGAAATAAAAGGAATTGTTTTTAATTGGAGTTGTCTTTGGCCTGTATAATATAAGGGTGCTGCCAGATAGAAAGCGGTCAGGCTTTCAAGCGTTCACGAATCAATCACTAGAATATCTCCTATGTGAGTATATTTATCTCTTCGAGGGCGTACTCTGAGGGTGGGTACATAAATCTGCTCTTACCTTAAAAGTTATAAGATGGCTAGGTGAAGCGATTTACCTGAAAAAGAAAAATAATATTTTTAGAAACATATTCAAACTGAAATTTTCAAACTTTTCATTATTATTTGTTGTATTTTTAAAACATTTGTCATGGATATATGAAATAGGTGAAGTCAAGAGTTTCCTAAAACAAACCAAACAAACAAAAATCTTACTTATTTGATAATATCTTGTGTGTACCGAAATATAATATTCTTTTTATTTCAGAGATATTTATATTCCAATTCATTCAGTGGTCAGTACTAAGCTTGTTGTGGAATAGAAGTTACTTTATTTTATTCTGTAAGCTTATAGCCCAGTTAAATTAAATTTTCATGAAGTAGAAAATCTGAATATGCTAAGAGTTGCCTAAATAAAGTCGTGGATAATCTCAGAGTCTTTCGTAACTAAAGGCAGGTTTGCACAACAACAGGGTAATGAGAGGGAGATGATGAGCTAAACAGGCTTATTTCTAAGAAAATTATGTTTTCCTCCAACAAAGAGTTTAAAAAACTGACCATGTGCGAGTCGGACTCGCACACAGAGTTTTGCCGTTTTTTTGGTACGGAACCCCCGTACCAAAAAACGACAAAACATCATGTTTGTTGTATGGGAAAAAGGAGGGATTGAAGGGGCCATTAATCCCTCCTTTTTTCTGATTTTAGTATTTGGTGTTATTTCGGGTACAAAAATACATCATCTGTGAAAATTTCAGCTCTAACTATCACTGTTCCAGCTAGTCTAGTAGCACTGATACAGCCTCGTGATAGCCAAACAGTCAGACAGACGAACGGACGACGAAGTCTCACTGATAGGGTCCCGTTTTTACTATTTGGCTACGGAACCCTAAAATTGAATATGGGGCAATTTTTCATTTCTTATTTTTACATTTAACGAGATGACCAAACGATAAATGAGCAGCCAGTCCGTTCATTCTGGTTCATTCCCCTTTCGAGCGAAGTACCAAAATTTTCCCCTGACTTATTGGTGGGAAAATAAGTATGTAGTTTACTGTTACGAGTTAAGCGGAGTTATTAATGAGACCGCTCAGCTTAGGGTTGCCACAATCACGAAAACAGTCTCACACAACTGCGGTGACGTCTTGTATAATATAGTTATGCCCTTCACTTGACAACCCCTTTTATTGGAATAGAAATTAATCACTTGACGGTTTGACACTGATTTCATTAATTTAGCGATTGGCGGGAAAATTAAGACACTTAAAATATAATAGACGGTTTACGTAAACGTCTTCAGGCTGCGAAGGATTCTCATTTATCATATCGATAACAAAGTCAAGTTTCTTTCTTGTATAAAATCAAATTCGGGATGTTCAACATTTCTCCGTGTAATATCAGTCCCTTATTTGGGATTTAGAAACCCAGATTTGTTGAAGTGCTGACGTCGAGGTTGACTTTGCATACTCCTTCAAAGAGAAAGCCGTATTTATACTTTTATACAACTTTTTTCATACAAATATATAGTCACGCCTTTATCCCCGAAGGGGTAGGCAGAGGCATAGTATACACCCACATTTCACCCTAAAGTTCTATGTGGTGAGCCTATTGCCGTGTTGAAATGTACAGGTGCAGGTCGTGTACGACCCGCATTTGAAATTTTTCAAGCCGCCCTTAAAGTCTTCAACTTGGTTTTACCATTGTCATTTTGCTGACAACTGAGTTTCATTTCAAAGCTTCCTTTTCTACGCAATGGATCGTTTTGCAAAAGTGTCGACATTTTTCGAATACATATTTTAAGAACTCGGTACAGGGGAATAGCATTAGCAAACGCAGTTAAAAGAAAGCTCTTTATAAATGTTTCATATTTACTTAAAAACAAAAACAGACAATAAGTATTAACCTAACTCAGAAATAAAATCTAAAACCTCTTGTACAGTTAGCGCTCACAATATGTTGTGTATTTTATTCTCTTAAGAACAAAAGGTGCCCTGATTGTTTGTGTTCCACGTCACTGGTCACTCCGTGTGTGATCCCTCGGGTCACCATTGCCCAGTAAAACGATTTTCGCTCCGAAATTGCTTTTTGGATGTAATTTTAGAAAGTATCATGGCCGATATTTGTTTGGTATTTTATATGTGTGTGAAAATTCCGACGTGTTAAAGTTCACCGAAGCTGAAGGTGATGTGGTTATATCAGAAACGAACAGATCCTAAATTCATATCAACAAAATGCAATTTCTGCGAAAAACCCCCCAAAGACGCGGGATAGCATACGAACCCCACGTAGACGTGGCCGCAGTGGTAGCCGTAGGTCTGTTGGGAGTCCTAGGACATCCTTCCGAGGGCTTACCCGTAGGCTCCCAACCGTAGGCTACTGGGCGTTACGTGAGGTTTTTTAGACGGTAGGAATCCGGCATAGCATTCATTAAGGATTTTCCCTCACGTTAAAAAAAAAGACTATTCCCACTTGCACTCCAATTACTGACTCCCGTAAACCGGGATCTACAGCAAAGGCCAAGACCAGAAAAGTTACATAGTCACACTGAGCCGTTTTTATGTGTCGAAATGCCACATGGATTTAATGAGAATGCATTTTTATCTTCTTTTTTGATGACGCTACACAACACACTTCTTGTGTATTTTTTACATTCATTAATTTACTCACTACTAAGTATTAGGTAATTAACATACAAATATTCCTGTTTATAGTTTTAAGTCTTACATAATATTACTTCTTTGTTTATTATTGTAACATTAATGTTAAGAGTGCTCAAAGAAGATATCTTACACGAGTACATAGTCCCACAAACAAATCCAGCATTTTATTCCGTAAATCCAAGACATTATAAGGGTTGGCAAATAAATCAGGCGGTGGTGTCCCGGCGCACGTCACTGCTTATTAAGTGTTTAGGTTTTTTGGAGTTACATTTATCGCATAGGGTTAACATAACATATATGTATATGTTAACAATCAAGGATAGAAAGGAAAGTTCTTGTATCGTTAGATAGAAGGTAGTGTTAGTAGAAGGAAGACATTTTCTCTAAAATATGATGCCCTGTCTATGTATTGCGTATAATTATAAAAGAAGAGCAACATTTTAATCTATCAGTTAGGTTTAAAATAAATCGTTTTACACCCCTAAGAAGCAGGATCACACCCGAAAACCCCCCAAAGACGCGGGATAGCACCCGAACCACCCCCTGGGCGAGGCCGCAGTGGTGGTTGTAGGTCTGTTGGGAGTCCTGGGACATCTTTCCGAGGTCTTACCCAGGGCTCCCGACCGTAGGCTGTTGGGTGTTACCTGAGGTTTTTTAGTCTTTCCCTCACCAAAAAAAAATCGTTCTACAACAGTTCACCAATAGAAATAAGTCACTCATGGCCTCTCTCGATTCGTGGTATAGTATACCTAATGCATTATATAACACACATTTGTATAAAACTCTCTATACATTTTTGCATCTCTCCTTTCTATATCATAACATTGACATGTGGCGAATTTTCATTCTTGGGAGCTCTTAAAATTAAATCGGACTGCAATAAAAATGAGGGTTGTCCTTCAAATATATATTCAGAATACTAGTTATACGATACATAGAAAGTACAATGACTAAGGTAAAGGCAAATAAGGTAAATCTCGGGTTCAGCAAAAAAGGGTAGGAAATGTGAAAAAGGCGTGGCTTTGAACAACTAGCTTTCCTTGATCTCATGTCCTGTATGTAAGTGATAGGAAAACTCCGTATGAAACTGGCAATTCAGAAAATATATTAAAAACCTGCCAAGTGTGAGTCGGACTCACGCACCTAGCTGGAACGGTTAAACATTGCGTTTGTTGTATGTTTTATGTTTTTAATTTTATTGTTATAGCTGCAATAGAAATACACCTGCTCAAAAATGTCAAATTTCCTACAGTCTTCTGACAAACAAACAGACAGATAGCGGGTACCAGTAATAGGGTCCCGTTTTTATCCTTTCGGTACGGAACCCTTAAAACAATGCAATACGAAATTAGAGTTTGTAACATTGGAACCACGGCTTGCTGAGTGTTTTATAAACTATCGTTGCGTTACATGTATATTTGGCTGCCTTCAGTCCAGAAAATATATTATTTTGTGACATTAACATTTTTATTTATGACTGTTTGGAATGCACGCTAAGTCATCATTAGCGGTTACCAGTAACATGGAATCGTTAAACTGAGATGGCCTGGTTTAAAATATATCCTGACAGATCCTGTATAACATTGTGGGAAAAAATACAGCTGGTATCCCACTATCCCTTGAAATGGGTGATTCATTTTTGCCCTACCAAGTAGGTATATGCTGGTATTCAGCATACCTCTACACACATTCGAAGAAAATTACGCGATTATGTTATTTTTCTCGTGTGGAAAATTACTCATGGATGCTATGTCGGACTCTCACCGACTAAAAACCAACACGATCCCTACCTACTGCCTGTGCTTGGAAGCCCCGGTTAAGCCCTTGGAAGGATATCCCCAGGAATTAGATATGTTATATTTAAAAGAAAGCAATTTTATTTATTTGTACTTTTTACTGTTTGTTGTATACAATACGAAACGCAGATGGCTTCGAGCGCGATAAGTAGTTCTCAATACAATTTTTCTTCTCCTCCTTTCCTTCATAAGTTTACTGAAAGTATTATTGCATCACTCGTCACAGACAAGTCAGATAAGTGTGTTCATCCTCACGCTTTGTGTTCAAAGTGCTCGTACACGGCAAGGTGTCATAGATGCTTACTTCGGCGAACGCTTGGATTGTGCAATGAACTACCTTCCTTGGTTTTCCCGAACATGTACAGTATGGGTTTCTTCAAAAGACTGTGTTCCACCTCTGGTTTTGCGACCTTAAGTAGTCTACGGTGACCACCTTCGATCAGGTGGGCCGAGCTACTAAGTTGACATACAAGCGGTTGTTAACTTAATAGTATAAAAAGAAGCATAATAAAGATCTATTCACTTCCAATTTCGCTATTTGATATGATAATAGATACTCGAGCTGAAAAAACTTGTTATATAGACATTACCTCGACATCCTTTCATAAAGTAATAACATGAGAATAGATCCAATTTCACGAATTTCAGTCATTAATAGCAAACATCTTAAATTCGAGGGTACCGAGTTACAATAGAGGCAGGCTCGGAGACCATCTGCTCACGCAGCTGACGAACTACAAACGGATTATCTCATTGGATATTTATGAGTCATTGGTGCTACGGCAAGCGAATAGCGTTTTAGTTTTTAGGTCCAAAGTTGTTAAACTTGATGTAAGATTATACTGGAGGTAGTCATCAACAACACATCTTGGTATTTAAACTTTTATGGTCACTGACATAAGTATTAAAGTTAACGGGATATTTACCATCGTATCGTCGTCGGCCGGTGCAACGCGTAATAAACGACTGCGAAGGAGGGTAGATCGATATATGTGCTTCACTGTCAACCGCCAATACTTCAGTTCCTCCGTGACCATGGCGCTTGCAACAGCGTCGAAATATCGGACACTCATACTAACAACACATCCGTGCACAGATAACAAATATCTTAGGAATCTTCACCAGAACCGAGCGATTGAAAAGAAAGTTTCTCTGCCGAAGCATAGAAAGGAACGCTCTGCCAGCATACGTATTTCACTTCTATTTCAACCCCGGGTTCGTCAAGCAAAGCGTGAAAGGGCATCGCGACTGCCAGTACTGGGACATCCTTCCGAGGGCTTACCCGGGGCTCCCAACCATAGGCTGTTGGGCGTTACGTAAGGTTTTTTAGTCGGTAGGAGTCCGGCATAGCAACTATGATGGATTTTCCATCACGTTAAAAAAAAGCCTTGCAATTAGATTCTTTAGCTGCGGGTTATACGACTTCGTGCCGTGGTGTTGCGAACTCCTAGTTTATTTTATACTCTTCTAATACTAATAAGTAATTGCGTTCTTTAATCACACTCGCTTACCGCTGTAAATACAACAAATTCTTAACTGGTTTTGAATTCGGTACAAGTATTGAATAGATTCAAGCACGAAACCTCCATTTCCTGGAAATCTTCTAGCTCTCTTAATCTTGAGCTAGACCGTCCCGAGGATCTTTGTGAGTAAGAAATTGTTGTTGTCTGTAGTCTTTTAGATTTCAGAGCAAGGTTCAGACTTAAAGCTCACACACAACGTTGTCGATTTTTGGTACGGAACCCTCTGTGTGCGAGTCCGACTTGCGCTTAACTGGTTTTCCTATCCTAGCAACAAGTTTTTATAGGAAACGGAAACGGCGAAACTTCACTTCTAAATCCAAATAACTGTAAGTTGTTTTATTACAACTACCTAACCTATTCTTTAAAGCTCAATTATACTGAGATAAACACTATAAGGTTCGTTTACTTCGCTAATATTTGATAGATCTCGAGCTTACCCTCGACACGACTTTCTCTCGAATCTCGTGTGTAGAATTATGCAGAAATAAAGCGAAGGATTGTTTGAAAATAACGAGACTGAATTCCGTTCATTTTGTCAGATAAAGAATGAATTTTCTTTATACATTTTTTTTAGGAAGTCAAGTGATATCTAAATATTGATCATGTTTTTCGTACATTAACCATCGATAAATTTAATATGTGCTAAAAATATTTAAAGTTACAATAGGTATGTGTGAAAAGGTAAAAGCCAAATACATTTAAAAAAGGGAGGCCCCTAAATTCTCCATTTTTCTGGTATAGATTTCAGTATTTGTTGTTATAGCAATAACAGAAATATATCATCTGTGAAAATGTTCAGCTCTCTAGCTATCACAGCTCCTGAGATACAACCTCGTGACAAAGAGACAGACAGACGGATCACGAAGTCTCATGAATAGGGTCCCGTTTTTTACTCTTTGGGTACTGAACCCTAAAAATATCTTCGAAATAGTGACATTACCTAAAATGTATTAATAAGCCTATGGATGTAGGACTCTCCCAACATACCCCACAAATGTATTATTATTATTAGACAAGAGTAAATTTTTTTTTTAAATTTTAGATTTGTCAGTAAATTACACACTTGTTGTCCCAGGAGTGGCCCATTTATACCTGATATAAACTCGTGAAATAGTCATTTAGGAAGTTATGAAATATCTACAGACGCACAGCTTGTGGTAATTTAACTTTACGAGTTATGACTGATGTTATTCTCTTAATTCAATTCGTTCAAACAAAAACTTGTAATAAATTGAGGCCAAAATGTGTCACTCTTTTGTGTAAGGAGACGTTCAAAAAGTTTGTAAGTGACAATATAATTTCCCGTAAAACATTAATTTAGGTGCTAATATGACTGCCTCGTTGGTCTAGAGGTCGAAATGTGCGATTGCGGATCACGAGGTCGTGGGTTCGATTCCCACTGGAGACAAAAATTTGTTTGATCCATAAATGTTTGTTTCAAGGGTCTGGGTGTTTCTATGTATGATAAGTATGTATTTAAAAAGGATATATTATGTATTAATATCCATGGTCTGATACCCATAACACAAGCAGGTTATTCCTAGCATACTTTGGGATCAGATAGCGTTGTGTGAAAAAAAACATATATAAATAAGAATTACCATTTTTAGGGTACCGTACACAAAGGTTAGATACGGAACCCTCTGTCTGTCACCAGCCTGTATCTCACCCATAGGGAGACTCCGCGATGGTGGACAAAGTCTGTGTCGGGAGCCCGGGGGATATCCATCCGAGGGCTGGCCCGGTACTCCTGGCCTGAGACAGATGGCAAGGTACCGTGTGGTTTTAGTCGGTAGAAGTCAGGCATGACATCGCACATGATTATCAATATAGTATCAAGTCAAAAAACACTGTTTTGAGATATTGCGTTTGAAAGATTTGAAAAATCGTTACTATCAGTTCTTACATATTTACGACCTTAATATGATTTTGTGGCAATGACACATTACTGTTCTTTATAATACTGAAGTATTCATTGATTATAAACTAATATTTTTCGTTTTAGAACTATTTTTTCAGGACCACTTTGAGTTGATACTTTATTACCAACTCAAATGATGATATATTTTTATTTAATACTGTATAGCTGAGTCATTACTTGATATTATGGAAGTCTATAATGTAATAAAACAAAATAATACCTTAATATATAATAATTTATTATCAACTATTTAGTCTTTGAATCAATAAAATAAAATAAAATAAAATAAATAAAATATCTTTTATTTCAGGCACAGTACCTACAAACAGTTACAGTCCCATAGCATATTTTTTTTTTTGTTGACGCGGGGAACGCATTTACGCGCCTTCATCCCAGCTGCGGGGGCAGCTGGGATGGTGTGTGGGACTCCCGGCCCGGTCCGGAATGGACCGTCCTACCCACTAAACCCCGCGGTGTTCCTCCTCACCCTTTAGCCGGGCCGATGGATATCAAAAGATTATTCACGTCGACCCGGCTAGGGGCGCCCCGTTTATTCGGGGCTCTCCTCGGGGGAGCCAGATGGGCGGCTCCCCAAAGCTCCCTAAGGAGCTGAAGTCCACGCCTGCACCGCTCTCGAGCGCCCCTCTGTAATAGAGGAGACAGAGAGCGGCTGGCGCAGGCGTGCGCTAATGGGCACCCCTGGAACACGGAAAAGGTGCCCACCGCCATGTGACCGTTGTTGGGCGGGGTCCCCCGACCTTACGCCCACGGTCAAGAAACAATCGGGGGCGCGCAGTAACTCCTCACCGCGGCGCCCCCGAACTGCACGGCAGAGCGGGAGCATTATCGGTTACTCCCGCTCCCCCGCACAGTGCGCCTCCCGCTTTGCCGCCATCACCTCGTCAACTGGCGAGGTGACAGCGGCCCAGCACTGCTGCCGCCGGTCGCGCCGTTATTCACGGCCGGCAGCCCGAACTGCATGGCAGGGCGGGAGCATCTACCCAAACTCCCGCCCCCCACGCAGTGCCTCTCCCACTTTGCCGCCATCGTCTCGCCAGCAAAGGAGGCGAAGCGACGGCGACCCATCATTGCTGCTGCCGGCCGTGAATAACGGCACGGCCGGCAGCAACACACACCACCGAGCAACCTACAGGTGGGTTACTCCCGCCTCGGCCGGAATTAGCCAGAGTAGCACAACTCCCCCACAGAGGAAGGGGAGTGGTCGCTACTCCGTTGCCCAGGATGCACCACGAGGAGGATCCGACCCATTGGGGTCCTTAAGATGTTAGTAGGACCCCGCATCCCCAGTCCCATAGCATTAGCCTAGAATTCAAATAAATACTTACATAAAATAAAATTTAGATCCACCAATAGAGTTTCGTCCAGAGTAATAATAATAAATTATAATAATTATAATAATTTATTATTACTATTACATAATATAATAGTAACAATGTAACAATAATAAATAATATTCAATTAAAAATTCCAATATTGCAGAGTCACAGAGCGCATAGGCCTAGATACTGGTAGAAGTCACAGACGTTTTACTATATACATACAGAGTCCGAAATATTGCAATTACAATGCTATTTGTACATTTAATAAGTCTTTTATTGAAGGATATTCTTACGCTGCGCATATACTCGTGAAAACCCGCCACCTTATGTTCGTCAAAAAATAGTGTTAAGTGTGTGAACAGTCTTGAATACAATAATAGTCTCATAATTTCAATAAACTAAAACAAATAATAATAAAGGATTTTTTCTAAGAAAGTAACATAGTACAACTTATAACTACTTAATGAGTAAGTAGAACCATTATTATTAACAAGTCTTATAAAAAGAACAGAATCACATAGTTTTATTAAACATCTACTAGATTAATAACAACTTCTAAAAATAACCACGTAACAAAATCGCTATAAAAAATATCTTTCAATCAAATCAGCCTATAGCAATCCACTGCTTAACGTAGGCCTCTCCCAAACTTCGCCACAATACACGGTCCTGCGCCTTCCGCAATCAGTCAGTCCCTGCGACCTTTCTCAGGTCGTCGGTCCAACTGGAGGGGGGGTCGTCCTATACCACGTGTCCAAGTCATGGTCTCCACTCGTGAACTCGTTTGCTCCACCGACCATCGGTTCTCCTACAGATGTGGCCAGCAGCTTATCCCTCAGAGACACCCTAAGCATAGCTCGTTCCATTGCTCGCTGTGCAACTTCAAGGGCATGGACTAGCTTTGCTGTGAGTGTCCACGTCTCGGCAACGTAGGTCTAAACTGGTATAACGCCTTGGTTATAGACTTCGTTTTTAGGCATTGCGGAATGGGTCAATAGAAAACCCGACGTAGTTTGCTGAATGCTGCCCAGCCCAAGCGGATCCTTCTCACTATGTCCTTTTCCAAGTTATTCTTGTCCAGTGTAATTTTCTGCCCTAGGTAGGTGTATTCCTGGACAACCTCACCTCAAGCCTCGATCCTTCGACGAAGATTGGTTTATCATATCCGAGTTCATGCCTAGACTGTGCAGTATCCCGCTCAACAGTTCCAGCGTTTCCGCAACTATAACGATGTCGTCAGCAAACAGAAGGTGTGAGATGCGTTTACCGTTTATATTCACGCCCCATTCACCCCAGTTCAGCGTCTTAAAGACGTCCTCAAGCGTATTAGTGAGGAGTTTCGGGGATATTACATCGCCCTGTCTTACACCTCTGCGCAGTGCTATAGAATTGGTCTTCTTATCCTCTAACTGAATGTTCATGGTAGCGGTATCATACAAGCATCTCAACACCTCGATATATCGCCAATCAACACGACACCACTGCAGAGCGTCCAGTACTGCTCAGCTTTCGATAGATTCAAAGGCTTTCTCGTAGTCCACAAAAGCTATACACAGCGGCTGATTGTACTCATTTGTCTCATGTACAATTTGCCGAACAGTATGGATATGGTCTGCGGTACTGAAGCCTTTTCGAAACCCTGCTTGCTCCTTTAGCGTACATTCGTCGAGTTTTCCAGCGAGGCAGTTTGTGACTACTCTCGAGAACAACTTGTAAACATGGCTCATGAGTGAGATGGGTCTGTGGTTCCTCAGTAAGGTCTTATCACCTTTTTTGAAGAATAGAGCCACCGCACTCCCGCTCCACGCGCAGGGTGTTTGGCCCTGCTGGACAACGGTATTAAATATGCCCGTTAGCTGTCTAAAGACGGAAGTCTCACCCACTTGAAGGGTTTCATCCGTAATTCCATCCTCTCCAGGGATTTGTTGTGTTTCAGTTGTCCGAGAGCCACCCTGATTGTAAAGATTACTGTCAAATAGCTCTGGAGTTTTACTAAAATAACGTGTACAGTTTATGAAAGATTCAAAATCATCAAAATGCCCCCAACAAAGAAAACTCCTACACCTAATACAAGCTGCAAAAACTTCAGATGTGCACGAAAGATATTCGCACGTCTGCTGACTACTCAAATACCCCCTGCTACCTAGAACTGGTGAGCGATTTTCATTCGGTACATACGTTGGATCAGTAGAGATATCATCCAAACACTGAAATGGATCCTTTTTGCCAGTAATTCCATTGATAGAACAGTCATATGAGTAGCTTTCGTAATAATTTATAGCCATCAGGATTCTGAATATTCTTCTGTGTCTCTTCATGGTTTCGAAATGATACAGAACTGAAATGAGAAAGTTAAAAGTTTTACATCGAACAGGGTCACAATTCTAAATAAATTACTTAATTCCGAAAATTTGTTTCCGTAATAAAGTATTATCTCAAAAGAATTAATGGTATTAGAGTAACATGTATAAAAAATACTTAATAAACTCATAAAACTATTTAAAATAGATCTGTAAGATAGTTATAACTTGAAATGAAACTTATTGAATAAAATAATTCCGTGAATAAAATCAGCCATATAGTATCAACTCTAAGATAATACACTTTAAATTACTTACATTTGTCAAATTTTTTTTCGATTCCGTGTCTTAAAGTGAAATGATACACGATATGACGTGCGGTCTAGGCGTACACTGAGCGGCGACTAAATTAAATCAAAATGTGACTATATTACTGGGTCGTGCGGGGGAGAGAATGAATAGTGTAGAAAGACTTTTGAGACTATCAAACAGTGAATAGTTGACTTATAAATAAAATTGTTTTATCAGTTTGTAGAGAAAAAAATCTACTATCTGGATGTGTAATAAACCCAAAACCGCAAAATTTTGAGATACGACTATGTTGATAATCATGTGCGACATCCGTAAGATTTACCACTAGACAAAAAAGCTTTATCTTAAGAACCGTTGTGGCAAGACGGTTGAAATTTTCAGAGATAGATGTTTTTCTGTTGCCTCTATCACAACAAATGCTTGAAATTGATAAAATAATATTTAAGGGTCCCCCAATACAACAAACGTAATTATTTTACTGTTTTTTGCTGCGGAAACCTTCTCACTTGTACGGTGGTTATTCTCTTTCTTCAAACTTACAGTTGAGACAAATGTTTCACATTAAAACAAAGTGGTTCTGCCTCTTTTGTTGCCGTATTGTTAAAAGCCTATTATTCAAATTACTGTGTTTAATTATCCAGTATGAATTGCGTTTAAAAGGCTGCTATTACTATAACATAGGTATTTAAACATTCATGCTCACTAATATTCGTATTAGGTTTTAAGGAATATTCACCGTTTGGTACCGAGTGTTTTCAATTTTTCGGCATTGTTGCAAGAGTCACGAACAAACAAGCGATTCCGATAGAGATATTATCGATATTAGATTTAAAATTTCATTCGTCAGTATACCTCAGTTCCTTCGTAATCATGTCGCTTACAACTGCCCAAATATCGAAATCTCTCGACACATACTCACATTTTATAGTCACGCCATTATTCTGTAGGCACAGCATACGCACACTTTTCTCCTGAGGTTATACTTAGGTAGTATTTTCGTCCCACATAATAGGCGGTGAGCCTATTGCTAAACTTTCGATTGCTAGCTCTCGCAAACAATAAATACCCGGTTAACTTAAATAATACTATAATACCTATCCGACTATACCATGCCTATTATCTCTATGCCCCCTCTTCTAAGCGGTACAAAAGAAAAGTTCATCTTAGCCTAAGTAAGGGTTGTTACAAATATCTGAATCTATTTATGCGTGGAATCCCCTTTGATCAATCGAGCAGCAACTATGATTACTTATTCTGTTTTTGATATTGGAGAAAACGACTTTGACCTCCCACGGACTCCAAACTTTTTGTTCTAAAATAATAGAAAATTTATATTCTCAATATTTTCAGTAAATGTCACAAAGAAATGTAAAGAATTATGTTTGCTAAGTATCTATTACTTAGCAACGTTTTAAAAAAAGCAAAAGGAAAGATTTTCATTATAAAAATCGGGGTTAGAAAATTCATTGCATATTTAATGAATGTTTGTATACTTAGTTAAGTTTCAATTTGAAAGGAACCGGCAAAGTGCGTGCCTGACTTGGGCAGAGAGAGTTTTTCGTGCCATAAATCGGCAAAAAATCCGGTTTGTTGTATGGGAACTTCCCTTAATCCCCCCTTTTTGCTGATTTTAGTAATTTTTGTCATAGCGACAACAGAAATACATCATCTGTAAATATTTCAGCTCTTTATCTATCACGGTTTCTGAGATACAGCCTCGTGACGGATTGACAGACCGTCAGTCGGACAGTCTCATCAATAGGGTCCAATTTTTATCCTTTGGGTACGGAACCCTAATAAAACTTAATATAAAAGAAGGTGTACCTAACTTAGATCATCTAACCACGGGATGCGCCTTACTTAAGCATTCCTTTCTGCCAAGCCAATAGACCATTTGGTCTATTGGCTTTATAAAAAGCACTGTACATCAATTGTATGCGAAAGTTTTGATTAAAAGAGTGATGAATGAAACTGAAGGAAAAATGTGGGATGTACAAGCAGGATTTATGAAAGGAAGGGGATGCACGGATCAGGTCTTTTCACTAAGATGCCTAGCTGAAAAGTTTTTGGCAAAACGTTAAAAAGTCTATTGCATCTTCGTGCACTTGGAAAAGGCCTATGACAGAGTATGGAGTGAACAGCAACTTGATACGAGCATTGAAATCTCTATATGAGGGCTCCGGTGCTTGTGTCAGGATCAATGGAGCTTGCACAGACTTTTTTCTTATCGAAAAAGGTGTGAGACAAGGCTGTGTAGCGTCACCATGGCTGTTCAACCTTTACATGGACAGTTGCCTGAAAGATCTACAAGAGTGTGCGTATGGACTAAAAATGAATGAGCTAACCGTCAAATGCCTCCTTTATGCTGATGATCAGGTAATACTGGCATCATCGGCGGAGGAGTTGCAGTTGATGGTTAATATAATGAACGATGCGCTTAAAAGTAGAGGAATGAATGTTAATGTAAGCAAGACAAAAGTAATGGTTTTTGAAAGAGAGAAATGTATGACTGATTGCTCGATATCGATCGAAGGAAAGAGCGTGGAACAGGTGAAAGAGTTTGTATATTTGGGTTCAAAATTTGCAAGAGATGGAAAGTGTGACAATGATATTGAAAGAAGAGTTTTTGCAGGAAACCAAGTGAATGGAGCCATTCACACCTTTATGAACAGTCAGAACGTGTCTAAAAAGGCAAGGATGGCTGTACATAGAGGAGTGCTTGTCCCCACACTTATGCATGGTAGTGAAAGTTGGGTGTGACAGGAGAAGCATGAAAGTAAAATTAATGCAGTGGAAATGAGAAGTTTGCGAAGTATAGCTGGAGTGACATTGATGGATAAAGTAAATAATAGCGTGATAAGGGAACATTGCGGCATGACAGAAGATGTAGTGACTAAGATAGAGAAAGGGATGCTCAGATGGTTTGGACATATGGAGAGAATGGATGGAAATAGGCTGACGAAACAGATTTATGAGGCGAGAGTGAATGGGCAAACTGGTAGGGATCGACCTCGGCATACTCAAGTCGATAAAATCGATAATCTTCTGAGAAAAGGCCAGGTCAAGAGTACCCTTAACCGAAGAGCATGTATGAAGACACTTATGAAAGTTGAAGAAGTGAAAGTTGTTTGCCAGGATCGTAGCAAGTGGAAAGCCATAGTCTCTGCCTACCCCGTTGGGAAACAGGCGTGATGTTATGTATGTATGTATGTACATCAGTACATCATTTTATATGATTAAACTAGTACATTTCATTGTAGTTGACTGTACAATAAAAATTAACACACAACAGCCATTACGCGTTTGTCGATTAATACATTTTTAATATAAATAATGAAATTTTATGTGTTTGTGTTTCCCCCTTCACCCGCTATGACTAGCAGAATATTTTTGTATGCGGTGGTTCACAAAAGGCTAGTCCCGTGATATATGGTCTAAGGTACCTAAGTATTTAATATGGTATATTTATAAATCTTATATCATTGTACAGTTGTGACTAAAAGATGAATAAAATTTATATGATATTTTTCGGATTCTTTATTAGAACGTTACATGTGCTTGTAGGAATTTATATTACTCACCCTCTCCAAAATGAAATACCTTCATACTACTAAATAAAATGCGTCAACGTTATATTTTCTTGACTACACTATGAACAACATTTTCTCGGTTGACTTGACTTGCAGAGGAAGTAGAGCTTGAATATTGTGTCACTACAGCCAGCTTCAAGACCTGCCTCATCCAATTATTATGTTGTTTCATTGTATTAAACGTTATTTTACTGTAAAGTTCTCTCAGTAATTAATTTTTCGCCATTTTTTTACTTTCTGTGAACGACATCTTACAAATGCTTTTGTTTCCATGAGCAATTATTTAGTAGAAAATAAGAGATTTGCTGATAATATTTGTCAAGCTCAACTTAAAATATAAGCTGAATTAAAAATAGGCTAAAGCTAAACAAAGGAGCTTTGGGAAGCTCGTAGCACTGTTGTCTTAGTTAAAGAAGAAGATAGAGGTCCAGTACAAACAAAGGATCATAACAAGTGACGCGACATTACTGACGTGTCCTCGCCCAAGACTATCTGCGTCTATGACCGAGGGCCTGAGGACGGTGAGAAGGGTGCACACCGTCCTCACAGGGGCAGGCCCATGACGGCAGCGTGACGTGAGGGATTAATTCAGTACAAGGTTTTTTAATTACTTATTGAAACACTAGATAGCGGTATTGGCACGTATATCTGTGCATACAAACATCCTCATAAAATTTTAGTCAGATTTCAATTGAATAATTTCTAATAAAGTAAAACAGTAATGCGGATAAATATTAACAAAAAAGAGGACTATAGTATCCGCAATACGAACTGGCACGTGGGGCCATAAATCATCGGATTCGTACTATCTCTTTCGCACCTACACAGTCTTATGGAGCGGGACTCGCACCCATAGTGCTGTGCAGGTAATCTTTTACGTATTCCATAACAGTATCGACAAAAGTAATGAAATGAAAAATTTTAATATGATTTATTTATTTTTATGTCAGCATTGATTTATTAAGACAAATGCATTAAATTAAATATTAAAATAAGTAGGTTGAATAGGTGAATTACTAACTAAAAAAATTTAAAATTTACTAATTTTAACTTTTTTATTGCTAAAATTTAGCTAATTATTTAAGAAAATCTTATTTGCTATTAATATCATATTTACAACTAAAAGCAAATTACCCACTTAATATCAGATTACGACATATCGAAAAAAATTTAAATATTTTATCGACATGGTTCAACCCCTACAATAAGTGACATTTATGGCCCAAAGTGCCAGTTCGTATTGCGGATACTATAGGTCTCGCTAGAGGAATACTAATTCATTTTGTATACTTCTATTATAATCCCAAACGAGTTTACCCTTAAAGCTTGTGAGCGAATCAGGTAATATCATAAATTACTTTAGTTAAACAAAAATAGTTCATTATGTAAATCAGAATTTCATACATCAAATTCATTGCTTCCAAAAGTGATTATTCAAACTCAAACCGTGAATTACTGTAATTCGAAATTTGAGTTGGAACTTTTATTTACTCATCACACGAACATTATTGTGTTAGTTAATTGTACACAACTTTCCCCCTCTACGGAACCCGTGCTACATAATCGGTCTTGTGTGTGATTACTCTTAATTATAACGAAATCTTGTATCTTCCTCCCCTAATTTTCACACGTTTGTAATATAGGTATATACATTCTACATTGAGATTGAGTGTATTCGTACGTTCCTGAATTAATTCTACTTTTTGTAGATATTATGCAGAGACCTATGATTACGCGGCTGGGGCGCCACCGACGTGTCTTCGCCCAAGACTATCGCCCTCCATGAACGGGGGCCTGCAGACGGTGAGTGGACTGCTCACTATCTTTACAGAAGCGGTTCTAGACGGCAGCGTGACGTGAGGGATTCACGCACGCCCCCCTAAGAAGCAGGATGATACCCGACAACCCCCTAAAGGCGCGGGACCGCACCCGAATCACCCCCAAGGCGAGGCCGCTGTGGTAGCCGTTGTTGGGAGTTCCGAGAGACCTATTATGAGGTCAATTGAGGTCCCCGAAATTCATTTAAAATAGCTTTTTAGCACATAAACTATAATCGTGTCAAGTCTTACGTTCATTCTCTTACACAATTTTGCCCAAAAGGGTAGTATAAAAGATTTCGATTTCATTACCCGAAGTATTATTGAATGAAAACAATGAAATTGTTCTAAGGTTATTAAATTTCGACTGTTTGTATCACATAATGTAGAAGAATAAGATGTAAATACGTTGAAATGTGTGTAAAAACGTGTGGTAATATGATGCTTCAGGAAGGTCCTAAGCCTCAAAGGAACACATTTAATGTGGGAGGCTGTCGTTTAAATATTTACTTTACTTAACTAACTATTTACTTTTAAGGTAGGGCGTAGTACTCGGGACAATTTTAATAATTTACATAGATAAGTAATCTGAAATTCATTTAAAGTAAATTCCGTACCCAAAGGGTAAAAACAGGACCCTTATTCCTGAGACATCGCTGTCCGTCTGTCCGTGTGTCACGAGGCTGTATCTCATAAACCATAATAGCTAGGAAGCTGACATTTTAACAGATGATGTATTTCTGTTGCCAACATTACAAAAATGTGTAAGGGGTGCTCCCATAAAACAAACGCTTAGGCCGTTTTTTTTTTGTACGGAACTCTACGTGCGCGAATTATACATTCATTTGGCCGATATTTTTCAGTTAATGCTATTTTTAAACTATCGCGGTTTTTAACACTCATACTTATAGAATTCGGGATTTCACGCGAAAATTTTTCAGTTAACCAGAAGGTGGCTTCATATTTAGGAGAGTTTATTATGAACCTTTATACATCCCAACACACCTGTTCCCTCAAACGTAGGCTTATTACATTAGCATTTTAAATTTCGATAGCAACCTCCAACAATGGAGACCTCCCTATCAATTCTAATCTCTTTCAATTTGCAATTGAAGGTAATCCTTGTCGCTGTAATTGAGAGATAACAAGCCGAAGCAGGTAATTGGTGATTTCAACCGTAATAATTATATTTACATCGGCTACCCGGTTTATTATATCGAGTAGGTACGTAGGTACCTAATTGAATTGTTTGGATGTACCTGCTGGGGAGTTTCTTTTGATAGCTTTTGGTCAGTAGAAATATATGAAACTAGCTTTTGCCCGCAACTTTGTTCGCGAGGTGATTTTGACTAATAACCAAACTACTTTGACCTGTCCAATGCATAGGGCTTCTAGAAAAACATAGTTCAAGCTGTAGGTATTTTGATTTCTGCTGAACCGATTGTGATAAAATATACAGCAATATTTAAGTTGGAAAAATAGTTTGGGGAGGATGTAGTGTGCCTTCACGAAGAGCGTTACCTGTGCTCGGGCCCTCCCCGTAAGTAGCGGCGAAAGCGAAAACGCGAAACCAATCACTACCGAGAAATGAGTCCCGACAGGGCTAGGGCGTCCCCCCGAGGCGACGCATACCGGTGTGCCCCCGTCGGTATGACTGCATGCGCACGCGGCGAAGGGGGCCGCCACCCTTCACGCAGCGCCAACTCTGGCGGGATGCGAGGAGCCGAGTGCCGGATAGGCACGTGGAATGTGCGTGGTGGTATGGAAGGTAAGATGAATGAATTGATAGATGTAATGAAAGAGCGATGCCTGGATGTATTGTGTGTCACAGAGACGAAGCGGAAGGGGAGCGGCATTGACGATCTTCCTGGCGGCATAATTGCTTTGTGGTCCGGAGTGGACCAAGAGGATCATGCCAGTAGGGGAGTGGGTGTCTTGCTCTCCTCCCGTTTCGCTTCTGGAGTGAAAGATTATGGATTGGCAGGCCCAAGACTCCTGTGGGTACGTATAAAACTGGGGATCACGAGAGTTTTTTTGGTCGCAGCCTATGCTCCCGTCAGCTCGGCTAATCCCCAAGTGCTCGCGGAGTTCTGGGATTCCGTTAGGGACGTCCTCGATTTGGCTGAGGGGAATGAAAAGTTGATCATGTGTGGTGATTTGAATGGATGGGTGGGGACCAAGCGAGATGGCTTCGATGCTGTCCTTGGTCCGTATGGAGATAAGAGAGCGAATGATGCTGGTAAGTCAATCTTAGACGTATGCTTGGAACGAGACCTCCTTGTGGCGAACAGTTTATTCCGTCACAAAGATATCCACACGTATACTTGGAGACGGAAGGAAGAAAAAAGTGTAATTGATTTGATTTTGATAGACAGTCGTCTCCGAGAGGCTATAAGGGATACAAGGGCCTACAGAGGCCCCACTCTTGAAACTGACCACTACCTGGTGGTAAGCCGGTTTGTTGGTCTTTTCAAGAAGTGGAGGCACTGGCGAGTGCGTGTCCCCTTCGGAGACTATGAAAGGATAAAGAGTGAAAAACTGGAAGATGAAAGCGTAAGGAGTATGTATGTAGGCTTAGTCAGTGAAAGGCTTGCAAACGCGAGCCTTTCCGACTTAGATGTGGATGAATGCTGGAATATTATGAAAGAAAGTATAGTGGATAGTGCAAAAGAAGCATGTGGGAGTGCAAAGAGACATGAACATTCGAAAGGTGATGCCTGGTGGGATGCAGAGGTACAATCCTGCGTAGCAAGAAAGAAGAAAGCGTGGTTGGATTATGTCTCATCTTTGCAACTGAATGACAGTATGAAAGACACGAAGAAAGAAATTTACCGCCTCTGCAAGAATGAAGCCAAAGCTTTAGTGAAAGAGAAGCGTGAAAGAATAAATTTGATTGCGGAAGAGAAGCTGACGAGGAACTTCGAGACAAATACCAAACTCTTTTGGAGGGAGGTCAAGAAGTCTCGGAGCTGTTCGTCAGTTTCCAGAATGGATAAGATAAAGAGTAAAGCTGGGGACATTCTTGCGGACCCATTAGAGGTGTTAGAGCGGTGGAATGAGTACTTTGGAGAAATGTATGAATATCTCCCGCATGCGGGCACTGCGAGGGAGTCGATGACTGATCTTGCGGTGCAAGCATCAAGCGGAGATATTACTTTGGAAGAGATTGAATGGTCGATACGAAGCTTGAAAAATGGAAAGTCTGCGGGAATTGATAGGATATCTGCTGAAATGATCAAATTAGGTGGTCCTTGCGTCCGAGACGCCTTCTGGTCATTGAGCAATCTATGCTGGAAGACTGGAAGGGTCCCAATGGACTGGAGGCGTGCTATCATCGTGCCCTTGTATAAAGGCAAGGGCTCACGTATGGAGTGCGCCAACTATAGGGCCATCAGTTTGATCAGTATAGCAGCTAAAGTGTATGGCAAAATTATTGAAAGGAGAATGAGGGTGGAATCTGACGGATTACTGTGGGAGGCGCAGGGTGGTTTCCGAAATGGAAGGGGATGTATGGACCAAGTTTTCTCTCTCCGCAACATCGTAGAGAAGCAGCTGGCTGTAGGCCGGAAGGTTTTCTGCGGTTTTGTGGACATGGAGAAAGCATTTGACAGAGTTGTACGGAAGGATCTCTGGGATATATTGCCAGGATACGGGATTGATGGTGCGCTGCTTCGTGCTGTGCAGTCTACATATGTGGGATGTAAGGCATGTGTGCGGGTGGGCGGCAGCCTGTCTCCCTGGTTTGACGTCAACATTGGCGTCAGACAGGGCTGCGTGCTGTCGGCTCTGCTGTTTGTCCTGTACCTGGACGATTGTCTTAAGAGAGTAAGATCGATGAATGTTGGATTGCGAATGGGTGACTTACTTGTGAACTGTTTGCTGTATGCAGATGATGCCGTGCTCATAGCCGAATCGCCATCAGAACTACAGTCACTAGTCACAACGATGAAAGATGATTGTCTAATGAGAGGCTTACAATTGAACGCGACTAAAACGAAAGTGATGGTATTCGAAAGAGAAGAGGACAGAACGAATGCCAGGATAACTGTAAATGATGTAGTGCTGGAACAGGTGGATGAGTTTGTATATCTTGGATGTGCATTTAGCAGGGATGGACGGTACACCGCTGATGTAGAAAAGAGGGTAACTGCGGGCAATAGTGTGAATGGAGCGTTAGGCAAACTTTTAGGTACCAAGGGCTTAAGTCAAAAAGCCCAGCTCGCAGTACACAATGCGGTGCTGATACCTACGCTAACGTATGGAAGCGAGAGTTGGGTATGGCAGGAAACGCATGAAAGTAGAATAAACGCGGTCGAGATGCGCGCGCTACGCAAAATCTGCGGAGTAACGCTCGCAGATCGCGTTCGGAATGAAGATGTAAGAAAGAGAGTTGGTCTGAAAGAGAGTGTCGGTGTTAAAGTAAGGAAGGGCATGCTACGATGGTTCGGGCATGTGGAACGAATGGGAGATGAAAGAATGACAAAACAGATATACAACGCGAAAGTGGATGGACGTAGCAGTCGGGGAAGGCCACGACACACCTACCACGACCAAATTAATCGTGTGTTAGTTGAAGGTGATGTCAAGAGCCGTAGGAACCGACGTGCATGCATGAAAAGAAAAATGAAAGTTGAAGAAGCAAGTGAGGTGTGTATGGACCGTGCCGTGTGGCGCTCGGTTCTTTCTGCCTACCCCGCAAGGGATTTGGCGTGAAGATAGTTAGTTAGTTAGTTTAGGAAAAATACCAACAGAATCCTAATAGTACAATTATGATCAAGCTACTAAATTTTGCTCCAACCTCAAACAAATAAACAATCAATCAGACACGAATCACACGCATAAAAATCATAGATTTGGACTTATTAGCCCCAAATTTGTCGGTTACAGTTGTTCTTTTTAATTTATTTTGAATGTACAGTCTCAGTTATTTTAACGATTTGATGATAGTACCTAAAGAAGACAAGAGAAGATGCGAAAGGAATACAGAAAATTACATTTTAGAACTAAGTTGCTCTAGAAACTAATGTGTTCTGTAACGTACGATCACAGCAGTAAGCATCTTTCACTATGTTTAATCCCCGGATGGGATTCCTTAGTCGCCTCTTACGACACCCTCGGGATGAATTGGGGTGGCGATATTTTGTACTCTTTCGGCGATAATTTACACATTATTCATCTTCTCCCACTTTATTATCATCCTGTCTTCAACCATAAAACGGCGTAATTTAATTTGTTCATTAACCTTTTAAATCAGCTTTTCCGAAAGTCTCACATGAAGAGCTCCGTTTCAGCACAGCTAGGAAATACAGTTTACTCGTAGCTAAATCTAATCTGTATTTAATATCGCTTCTGCCGAGAATATTCTAGTATAGGGAAAACTATTAACAGGTTTCAATCTAGGCAACGCTCGCTTACAAGATGAAACAATAACTGGATGAACATTGCAGTATGTAGTAGGTTTTTTTTTTTTGATAGGTGTTTCTAGGATAGCATCCCTGATCTGCACAATGTTTGTACAGCTTGCAAGTATTGCATTTCTGCAGAATGCTATAAATTTTTGTGGTGCGTTCGTGCGTGTACTACATATTACACATACACATAACATAACGCCTGTTTCATAACGGTGTAGGCAGAGACTACGTTTTTCCACTTCCTAAGATCCTGACATACAACTTTCGGTTCTTCTACTTTCATAAGTGTTTTCATGTCCCTTCAGTCTAGTCAAGTCTCTCCGATGTACCTCTCATGCGTGTGTCCGCACTATTTGTAGATTTAGTATTAGCCGTAGCTTTCAAACGGCTCGGATTATCCTTGCGATGAACCTTATTAAAAGTATAAAAAGGGAAAGAATTGCTTTTATTTTGTTTATATTGGCAGAAATGCAGGAGTAAGCTCCGACCTGAGTTTATTTGTATTGATTTTTTGGGTATTTTCAAACAATACTAGTTATAAAAATATAATGAGGAGAGATTCGTCCCGCAGTGAGCCATCATAGGCTGATGTGATTTATTAGCGAGCAAAATAGGCTTTATAACATCACACTACTATACCGCACTAGCCGCAAAGAGTTGGATTTTTTTAAAGTATTGTAAATATGTGCTGCGGGGTTCCTTGTATGTCACCGGCGACGATCTGGAGTACAGCTAAGTAGCTTATATAATAGCATAAGGTTAGATGGTGTTAGGTACCTGTCAAATATCTGAGTAGAGAATCGAAAAAACTATTCTGATAAGTTTTCACGTAAGAAAGTCACGTGCAAGATATATCGTATTACTCAATGTTCCACGTGGATCCGATTGAATTGTTCTCGTTTTATTCTGTAAGCGTACTGCGGTTCCAATCGCAGGGCGTATTGCCATTTTGCAGAATGGTTTTTGGTTTCCTGTTTCAGATATTCCTAATGTTATGGAGATCCGTAGTCCCTTATAAAACCACAATTGAAGAGGGTTCCGTATTATTTGTCCTTACGCTGCTTTCATGTGGTTTAGATTTTAGTTCTCTAGGTTCTTTTTTACTAAAATCAAGATCAAGATTCAAGATAATATTACAAATGCAAAAGTAGCTCTGTCTGTCTGTCTGTTACGCTTTCACGCCTCAACGGCTGGAGCGATTGAGATGAAAATTGGTATAGGGATAGTTCGAGGCCCTGGAAAGGACATAGGCTACTTTTTAACTAACTGCGCAAAAGGAGGGTTATGATTTTACGATATCACGATTCTTACGCGATAAAGACTTCTACTTCTAATATAATGTTATTTAGAACTAGCTTTGTGAATTAACCAAAAAATACGTATGTGAATATATAGCCACGGATGATTCTCTAGTCTGCATAGTATAATCTATAGGGTAGGTATATCATAGTATAATATATCATCTTGAGGGTGTCGTAAGAGGCGACTAAGGAATCTCTTTGCGAAAGTGTTTCCTTAGTCGCCTCTTACGACACCCTCAAGATGTATTGGCCTGGGGTGGCGACATTTTGTACTCTTACCCCTCGCTACACGGGAACCCGTCGTCACACGGGGCAAACAAAGCAATATGGTGGTTGGACAAAACACAATAAATTGGTAGGAAGGTACCTAGTTATGAACCCTCCGGTCGACTTCGTCTATTTCCTGAAATGGCCACTTCCAAAACTGTTGTCCACTCCAACGTTTTAAGAACGGGACATTGCCAGACTACATAATTCAATAAATGGTATATATTATGTAGATATTCACCAAAAAATCACAGCCAATTTAAATTTAAATAAAGAGTAGAACTCAATATAGAGCTGCTACTTTACAATTGAAATGCTATTTCACTGTAGCTGCTAACTTATTATTTTTCCTACCCGTTTAAATTATTTTTAAAATCCTAAGTAACATTAGTTTGTCGCTGTGTTAAATACATGCCTTTTATTATGTAGGACAAAATTTAGGTTTCTGAAATGTTATGGGTGTAAGTATAATAGATATAATATGCATCTGTCTACTCCTTTGGGGAAAAGGTCACCAACAGGATAAAAATTTGGCCGAAAAAATGATGTAAGTAGATACCAACTTAGATACAGTTGATTAAGTAACTCGAAGTCGTGATTCAATGTAATGGAAGTGGTCATTGAAATTTTCATTCTCAGACTGAGGGATGGATCTTATTTACCCCCGAAAATAATTTGGTTTCATTCAAAGAGAGAAGTGGTCCTGAGGCTTTTTTTTTTTTTTTTTTTTTGTTTAACGTGAGAGAAAATTCTCATAGATGAGATGGACTCCTTCCGACTAAAAAACCTGACGTAACGCCCAACAGCCATAGATATATATAGCTCCCAACCATAGGCTGTTGGCATAGAGCCAACAGCCTATGGTTGGGAGCCCCGGGTAAGCATTCGGAAGGATGTCCCAGGACTCCCAGTGGTCCTGAGGCTAATTCTTTTGAATTTATTTACGTTTTTTACACTGGTAAACCTTCGACCAAGTACCTTATTGGTCGAAGTAGTAAACCCAAAACCCAACATCAATAAAAGACGTACTTGGGTTTTCTAATCTAGTCAATATAATAGGTAGGTATGTTTACAATCAGATAAAAAGACGAGAAAAACCAATAATGGATAGAAAATACCAAGAAGAGCGTGGTACAACAATGAAATGCAATTAGATTAATGAAATCCTTTTCATTTTGAATATTTAGCAATGTTGTACGTGACGTCAATGTTTGGCAAAGGGTAGCACTCGAATTCCTGGGCTAGGCCGCGGTGGTAGTCAAAGGGACTTACTTCCGAGGAGCCCGTTGGCAGTTGTTGGGCACCGTGTAGTTTTAGCCGGCAGGAGTTTGAAAACTAGGAGCATCAGAAAATTAAGTTACAAATAGCCAGACCAATGGTCCATAAACGATTAGAGCTCACCAAGTCAAAAAGACAAAATTCTGTCACAAAACAATTTTGGAAAGGCTGATTCCTAGAAAAAATAAGTAGGTACCTAAGTAGGCCTAATTCTAATGTGTACGTTACCCCAGCAAAAAAGTAGCTCCTAGACTGATTTGAGTGGAACCTATATTTAGAGCGTATTATGCCATATATTAATTGTGCGCCGAAAAAAAAAATTTGTGCGTATTGACGTTGTAAAAAAAAAAAAAAATATATATAAGCTAATAACTTAGTAAGTATCTTAATTCTCAATTACTTGAACTTAGTAGATATTGGAGAGTCTCCAATAATATTGCCACTGGGTCTCATATAGAAACTCAGTGCCAATATTTGGATGATAGTTTTGATATTTTTCAAATTCAAGCCCCACGTTGGGCGCCATTACTGATACTTTGAAGGATAGTTACTCGTTACCATATTTATTAGTATGCCCCAGAACTTCCTTAAATAACATGATTGTATTGTGTACAGTTAGCAAAATTCGGCTCACATCTTATTATCAAGTCACGTTTACAATAAAATTTAATATACTAGAGTAAAGAAACCTTGAACTCTATATTACGACGATGTGGTATCGTGACATCAGTCATCATAAAGCTCCACGTATGTCAGATTTAAGAGATATATCTCTCTCCGTGGGTATTAAAGTTCTCATTAGTGAGGCGAGTAACTTGACAAGTGCACTTGCGACTTGCCTCTGCCACTATAGTCTGTGGTTGAAGATTTGAAACTAGTTCCATGTGTGCAAATGCTTACAATTCTAAATGTCAATATGTTTCTAATGAGCTCTGTAGATTACATCCTTGTTTGTTTCGTAGTCACAATCGCACTAAACAATTTAAATTAATAACAATGTAGATATTTGTGAGATACATTGTGTTTTCATGCTATGGCCAAGTCAATCTTTAGACAAAAGGTTCCTAAACTGAATAAATCAACCGACTTGGTATTACGTGGATCTTACTAAATTATACGGTATGAGAACCGAGTTGTGAGACTAGGTTTTGTTACAAGTTATGATTTGTCCTGTACCATTTGGGATTTTTGTTAGCGGTAGATTGTAATAGCGTAATTTGAGATAGATGACGTTGTATATAAGCAAATTCCATAATATTATTAATATTATTATAATAAATCTGTAGAAGTGAAAATTCTGTACATTCAAAATATCAAAAAAATAAATAGCAGGGGGGTGTTACTAGACCGACACCGAACCAAAAATGTGATTAAAAAAATTTTTGTCTGTCTGTCTGTCTGCTGTCTGTCTGTCTGTTTGTTCAGGCATCACGCAAAAACTACCGGTTCGATTACGATGAAACTAGGTATAATTATTCTTTAATAGCCTGGGCACCACACTGGGTACTTTTTATCCCGGAAAAGTATATAGAATTCAAACCAAACTTAATTTTACGGTTCGATCCCTAGACCTAAAGTTATTATCATTTATTGCTTAAACGGTTAACCGTTTAAGCAATAAATGATGATAGACAAACTGTTAGTTAAAAATATGAATACGTAAATAATATAGCTACCGCTACCTATAATAATAATAAAGGTTCAATACTTAGGGTAGATAGGTCATAATATAATAGTGTTAGAACCAGAAGTGGATAATTATTAAAAAAAAACACAAACTAGTAACCTTAAAAGATTTAATCACAAAATCACTAAATAACCTTAAAATTGGTAACAAATAATCAGTTCGAAGGTAGGTGAATACAATCAACACTACTTAAGAGATAAATAAAATGACTCACGACCTCTGTAAGCACTCACTATCACCAAACAAATGTAACGTCCGCACCGATCGAGCTCTGCCAAGCAAGTGAGCGCGCGGCGGGAGGGGAAGTCGTTATATAGGAAGCGTGGATTGCTTGGTGACGCAACCTAACTTATTCCTAATACGGCCAATCCTGCTCAAAGATCGTCCTCGATCCGTGACTCAGTTGAGGGGTTCTGTCGAGTCCGCTGGCTTGCTGGCCTGTCGACAGGATCCAAGAAAGGCATGGACAGGCCTTCCCTTGTAGGTGCTATAGGTGGTTCTGGTTGGGAGTGCTCCGAGTCGTCTGCTTCATCTGCAATAGACACAACAGTCTCTGTTAAGGTAGGTAGGTGTACAGCGTCTATAACGTCATCGTTTTTAGATTTAGTTAGCTGTTGCAGTGAGGTTCACTAGTAGCTAATCATACTGTGACAGTACCCTGACAATCGGGTTGAACATTACAGGCTAGTACTTTAACCACTTCCTGGCTAGTGATCCAAACACTACAGGTTGAAAATAAAAGTGATCATTTCCTGCCTAACGGTTTGACGTTACAGGAAGTGATACGAATAGAGATTCCTGGCTAGCAATTCGAATGCTACAGGGTCAACGTTATGAGCGACAGGTAATGTCGCCTCATACGGCTTGACAACTAGTTAATACTACAGCGGCTTGCTTACAAAGCAACGCTTACGAGTAATTGTCGACTGTCAACGTTAAGGCGGCTTGATAACAATTTACCAACGCTTTCACGGCTTGACAGTGTCAACGTTAAGGCGGCTTGGTAACAATTTACCAACGCCTTTACGGCTTGACAGACAACCTTCGTAGGTATACGGTACGACTTGATTCTCATCAACGTACGCAAGCGGCTTGACGTTAAACGTCAACGCTTAGTCTGGCTAGCGATAACCGCTACAGACAGAATACTTACAATTGAAAAACGCAGCGCATGCTTCGGGGCACCACTCGCCACGCCAAGGCACCATAAATTGAGCCGCAGCCTGCGTTGTTTTGCCGTAGTCCCCGCTGACGAGTTGCAACTCATACCGTCCGCTGGGCAGTATGTTTACCACCCGGTATGGGCCTCGCATGCCGGGGTCGAGTTTCCCTGTGGACTGAGAGGGTTTAATCACAAATACAAGGTCACCAGGGTTAAACTCACGAGGCGCACGTCTACGCCGATTTTCGCGTGCATCTTGTTCCCTTCGATTCGTCTCGAGAAGTTGACGAGCTCTTCCTCTAGCAACTTCCCGTATAGCGGAACGATTCGGTCGTGCGTCATCTTCGGCCAAGTCTCGGATCAGGGATCGGATTGCTGGTGTAGTACCTTCAGTGCCGATCAGTAGGTTTAGAGGTGATGTCTGCGTCGTTCGATGCTTGGTAATGTTTATTACCAGCTGAAGTTTCCACAGGGCAGTGGACCAGTTCACCTTCTTGTGGTTTGCTTCTACGCGAATCATATTGAGAACCGTTCTCATGTATCGCTCTGCTTGGCCGTTTGCATGGTGCATTTCTAGAGTAATATGATGCAAATTACATCCCATGTCATTGACCCACTTGACGAATTCGGCCGCTTCGAACATACGTCCTTTGTCAGTGACAATTAGCTTGGGTACTCCAAATAACGAGAAAACTTGCATAACAATCGTTTTCAGTTCACCTGCATCTTGACGGACCATAGGAAATAGTAGGCAGTATTTAGTAAAACTGTCAACCACCACGAGAACAAACTTGTACCAGCGCGTCGACGTGAATAGTGTCAAAGGGCTGATCTGGCTTCTCCCATGAAGTTATGTTCTGCAACGGAGCACGCGGGATACGCTTCTTGCTGATACACACTATGCAGTGTGAGATGTACTTCACTACGAACTGTCTTAGTCCCGGAAACCAGAAATGTCTTAAAATAAGTTCTAAAGTCTTGTCAACTCTAATGTGTTCGTGCTCGTCGTGAAACACTCTAAGGAGGCTGAGTCTGTGTCCTTTAGGTATGTAGCACAGTAATCGTGGTTCCTCGCCTACTTGAGTAAAGCGGTAATAAAGCAGATCGTTTCGTGCGACGTACCTGCTAGAGTCTAGCACACCATCTTGCAACTTTTGGAGTAAGTCCTGAGTTTCATTGTCACCTGCCTGTGCGGTATGTGCCCAGTTACGAGGTCGTTCTATTTGGTTAATGCTAACTACTGGATTACGGCTAAGGTAATCTGCGTGAGGCATTAACACACCCTTTCGGTATTCGATGGTGAAATTAAAATCTTGAAGGTAAACCCACCATCGAGCTACCCTCGGTAACAGGTCCTTCTTGCGCTCGGTAGCCTTCAATGCGTTGCAGTCAGTAACGATGGTAAATGAAAGTCCAATGAGGTAGTGTCTGAAATTCTGGACTGCCTTGACAACTGCTAGCGTCTCCAACTCGTATGAGTGGTACCTGCTCTCAGCACCTTGAGTCACCTTGCTGAAATATGCCACCGCGTGTTTTTTACCATCTTCATGAGTCTGTAGTAAGACCGCCCCATAACCGATGCTACTAGCATCCGTGTGAAGTTCGGTGGGAAGGTTAGTGTTAAAAATAGCGAGCACAGGTTCGCTGGTCAGTTGTTTTATTAGGTCTTGACGGATAGACTCATGTTCAGGTGTCCATATGAACTCGGCTCTCTTCCTGGTGAGGTGTGCAATGGGTGCTGTCTTACGAGCGTAGTCCTTTACGTACCTCCTGAAGTAGCCTGCAAGGCCTAACAGCTGGCGCACTTGCCTGACGTTTTCGGGAGGAGTCGTATTGGCTAAGGCTTCAACCTTCCGATGGCTCGGTCTCACCTGACCTTCACTTACTAGCCGTCCTAAGTACTCGACCTCAGTAACGAGAAAGAAACACTTTTGAAGATTCACAGAAAACCCAGCTTGGGTAAGGGTTCGTAGAACTTTCTGGATCAGCTCTATGCCTTCGGGTGCTGTTTTGCTCATTAACAAGACGTCATCAACATAAACTGAAGTGTTTCCTTCTTTGATGTGATCGCGAAGTGTGTCATTTATGATGCGTTGATAAACAATTGGTGAGTTAGCGAGTCCATAAGGCATTTTGAGATACTCAAAGTGATCTTCTGGTGTAACGAAGCCTGTGAGGTGTACGCACTCAGGTTTGATGCGGATTTGGTGGAACCCTGACGCCATATCCAAACTAGAGAAGAACTTATGAGTTCCCAACCGGTCTATCTGGTCGTCAATTAGCGGAAGAGGGTACCTGTCCTTGACAGTTATTCGATTTAGTGCCCTAAAGTCGACACAGAGCCTATCAGAACCATCACGCTTTTTCACGAGAATGATAGGACTGGCGTACTCGGAAGTAGACCTTCTTATTATTCCCTTGTCCAGAAGATCTTGCGTTATCTCCCTAACTTTCAATTTTTCTTGGTACGACAGCTTGTACGGACGATAAACGACGGGGGTAGTACTTGTGAGTTTGATCTCCATTTCGCCCGTAGTCACAGTCGTGGTTGCAGTTCCACTAATCAAAAACTCGGAGTAATTGTTCAAAACGCGTAGAAGTGACGTTAGTTCTTCGCCTTGTAGGGTGGTCTTAATGTTGTCTTCGCAAACTGACCCAACAACAGCATTTAATGCAAACGGAGTCTCAGTACGAGAGAGGTACCTACTGTTTATCTTTTGTTCGCACATAAGTCACTCCATCGCGATTTAAAACATCAGTACCAATTATAATCGGTGCCACCATCATAGAGGAGGGTACGATAACGAGATCGGTCTCGATTGATATTTCGTCGAACTCGATGTTGACAGTGACGTAAGAGTTAGCGATTATCTCCTTATTACCGATACCTTTTAGGACACAATGTCTGTATTTAGGTTGAATCGGCAAGTGTTTCAAAAGGGCTGTTGAAATCAACGACACGTTGAGAGCACCACTGTCTATTAATATGTCGACCGGGATGCCGTTGACAACCGCTATAGTAATGTCGCGAGAACGCGAGTAGTTCGAGGGGTCGGAACACAAGTTAACACTACGTTTGTTATGAGCCGCGGACCGAATTTTAGCAAAACATGTCTCCTCTTTGTGGCCCGGTTTTTTACAGAAAGAGCAACTGTTGGTGGATGTGGAGGGTTGAGGAGAACCAATCGGATTGTTTGGAGTAGTAGTGGGCTTATGTTTGGTAATTCGGTCTCGAGTACATTCACGACGTAAATGGCCCCGTCGGCCACAACCAAAACAATTAATGTTTGGGCCCTTGCTTGGCTTTGCCGTCGAGCGCTTGTTATCAGGTACGCGCGAGTCGGTTTTAACCCGGTCTGGTTTTTTGTAAATCGACAAAAACGAAACTATGTCATTAGACGACAGGTTTGCATTGGCGGCGGCTGCGCGCACTTGAGGGTTATCGATTCCCCTTATCACAATAAGCGTCCTAAGTTCGTCACTAAGACCCTCAACGATGCGTAAGCGTAGTAGCGTACGACGCGCGTATTCAGCGAAGGTGTCGTATTTGTCCGAGGTTTTGTTCATTGCGTCGTAAAGTATGTTCGCGAAATCTAGCTTCGATGGGCAAAGTGGTTTAAATTCTTTTGTAAAATTTGACCAGGTTCGATCGTTAGTTACCCATTCACCCAGCCAAACTTTCGCGTCACCTTTCAGACAATTAGCGACGCGGGATAAACATTCATGATCCGACCAACCATTTGCTGCTTTGGCACGATCCACCTCAGTGCACCAAACGTCGATGTTATTTATTGACGGATCGAAATTTGAAACAAAGTATTTATGCGATCTAACGGGGTTTACAGTTTTAATAGCGTCGACAAGAGCTTGTGCTATAGAGGAAACCTCAGAGCAACGGGCAGCCGATGTTTGAGAATCGTTGTTCGAATGGCGTAATCGATTAACCTCAACACTTGTTGTTGACAGGGGTACGCATACTGGTTCGGTACTGGGGGTGCGGCATTTCGGGGTACGAGAACGCTCCGTGTAGTTTTTACGGCGACCCTGTCGACGCGTTGGTTCTCGTGTTCGACGACGTGACCGTTCACGTGTTAAATCACGACGACGGCGGCGGTCACGGTAAGCGTGCCTATTACTCTTGGACGTATCACTGTCACTCGAAGACAAATAACGAGAATCAGAGCGTGATCGATCGCGAGAATAACGACGCATGGAAGATCTACTTCTACTACGACAATACGAGTGACTCCGGCGTCGCGAGTCATTTCGTCTAGTACGTGGCATGGTAAATACACACAGAGAGGTTAACAAATTCACAATTACTTAAAACAACACGAGGAAAAGAAAAAAAAAGTTTGGTTATGTAAACAATGAACTTTTGTGTGATTGTTTCCACCTTTTTCCACTTATGTAGGCCTTTGTTCTTTATCCCACTTCTGATGTTAGAACCAGAAGTGGATAATTATTAAAAAAAAACACAAACTAGTAACCTTAAAAGATTTAATCACAAAATCACTAAATAACCTTAAAATTGGTAACAAATAATCAGTTCGAAGGTAGGTGAATACAATCAACACTACTTAAGAGATAAATAAAATGACTCACGACCTCTGTAAGCACTCACTATCACCAAACAAATGTAACGTCCGCACCGATCGAGCTCTGCCAAGCAAGTGAGCGCGCGGCGGGAGGGGAAGTCGTTATATAGGAAGCGTGGATTGCTTGGTGACGCAACCTAACTTATTCCTAATAATAGTTATTTTTTACTTTTTACAGGTTTTTTATTGTTGTTTTTTTGTGAGTCGGGGGTTTTTTAAATTTTTAATTTAATTTTTTATTTCATGCTTTTTATAGGGGTTTTAATATCAACATACGTATAGTCTATCTACAATTATTCAGAGTTAATGCGAATTGCGCAGAGTGTCGTTACAGAATTAGAAATACATTCCACTCCTCATATCTTTCGAATGGCTAAACCGATTTTCATAAAACTTACAGTATCGTGATGTATTAGTTATAACCTTTCATTTGATACCCAACACGGGTATATTTGAACACATGCAATTTTTCATCCCCACTTTCACCCCTCATATCTTTGAAATGGCTTAACCGATTTTTATAAAACATAGCTAAGAACACTCTCCCCTAACCCATCTTTCAAACAAAAGAAACAGAATCAAAATCGGTTCATCCGTTTGGGCGCTACGATGCCACAGACAGACTTACACACACACACACACACACACACACCCACACACACGTCAAACTTATAACACCCCGTCCGGGTTTCCGTCGGGGGTTAAAAAAGTGATTTTAACATTTTTGCAAATTCCACCTCCTAAGGTATAAAAAAAGGAGGGTAAAGTTTGTATGGGACAACGTGATTCCTTGGTCCGATCTACTTAAAATTTCGCATATAGCATTATTAACAGAATGAATGGAAGACGTATTTAATATTTTTTTGAAATTTATACTATAACGAGCTAAAAAGGGAATGTAAATTATTTTGGGGCCGATTTTCTCCGGAGTTGATATCAATACTCCTTAAATACTCTTATTTTATACTTAAATTACTTTTTATTTTGACACATAATTTGTGAAAGTTCAATAAAATTGACGTTTTTATTTATGTTTTGTTTCAAACTTCAAACAGATGATTTTACTACATAGCCATAAAGTTAATAAACCGGCCAAGTGCGAGTTGGACTCGCCCATGAAGGGTTTCGTAGCAGCAAGTAACATAATATAAAAGTTCTTATAGTTCGTTGTAACTTTGACTGATGTTTTAACACGTTCGCAGTGGTAGTGATTTCACTAACCGGAAATTGCGGTTTATGACGTGATAAAAAAAACTACCAGCTCTATCTCGTTCAAACTAATTTTCGTTGGTAGTTTTTATGGCAATGTACATCATATATTTTTTTTAGATTTATCATTCTCTTAGTTTAGAAGTTAAAGGGGGGGGGGACACACATTTTTCCACTTTGGAAGTGTCTCTTGCGCAAACTATTCACTTTAGAAAAAAATGATCTTAGAAACTTCCATAGCATTTTTGAAGGCCTATCTATAGATATCCCACACGTATGGGTTTGATGAAAAAAAAAATTTAGAGTTTCAGTTCTGAGTATGGGGACCCCCAAAATTTACTGCTTTTTTTCTAGTTTTATATAAGAATCTTAATGCGGTTCACAGAATACATCTAGCTACCAAGTTTCAATAGCATAGACCTTATAGTTTCGGAGAAAAGTGGCTGTGACACACGGACGGACAGACAGACGGACAGACAGACAGACAGACATGACGAATCTATAAGGGTTCCGTTTTTGCCATTTGGCTACGAAACCCTAAAAAGAAGCGCTGTTTTGGTATAATATTAACCAAATATGCTTTACGGAAGTATTATTGCTAATTTATTTAAATTTTGTGTGACAAAAATACAATTGTGAGAAGAAGAGGAAAATTCTAAGATGTAAGCCTGAAAAAATGAAAGACCACGCTTCAGGTAGTATCCACTGGTCAAGTTACCATCTACGCTCAATCCTTACGACAAAGGTTGTCAGCTGCCCTAAGCAACTGGTCATGGAAGGCATGAACTTTATTGTACACTAGCTGACCCGTGCAACTTCGTTTGCGGCACATGAGAGTTAGAAAGAGAGAGGATTGGTATTAATATTTTGAGTAATATAATGTTTCCCGGCGCATTTACTCTCGTCGCGCCTAGTCCCGTCGCGTCGCTTATATACTTTAGAGCTGACCCGCACAACTTCGTTTGCGTCACATGAGCGAGAAAGAGAGAGGTGTAGTATTAATATGTAAAGTGATATAATGTTTCCCGTTGCATTTACCTCCACCCGTCCTTTTATTGGTACGGAACTCATGTGTGCCGGACTCTCTCTTGGCCGGTTTTTATCGTTCAGGTGATTGGCTACCACGTTTACTCCTGTCGCGTCGCTCATAGTTCAAAACTTATTAAAAGGGGTTATTGTAAGTGAACCTTAAAAGATAGGCAAGAGCTATAGAAGACATTTTTTTGTAACTTTTAAAGGGGAACATTTTTGTAAAACAAAATTTTCACGTAACTTTAACCATTTATGCATCGTACGCAGTGGAAGCTCTCAAGAGAAAGAAATTTTCCCCGTTCTCGAAACATTATTTATGGCTGCTCCGCTCCTATTCGTATTAGCGTGATTTTATATCGCCATTAGCCATCCTCAATAAATGGACTATTAAACTGTAATATAATTTTTGAAATGCAACCAGTAGTTTTTGAGATACTAGGACAAATAAACTCTTCAGTTTTATAATATTGTGAGCAAACCTTAAGAAACAGACAAATTAGGTTATTGTGAGCGAACCTTAAAAGATAGACATATGCTGCCGCGGACTTTTTTTAGAACTTTTTAAGAGAAACAATATTGTATTACACGATTTTTACGTATCTTTAACTATTTACGCAGCGTACGCCTCGAAAGCTCTCAGACGGTAAAATATATTCCCCGTTTTCGAAACATTATTGATTGCTGCTTCGCCCCTATTCGTCTTAGCGTGATGTTATATAGCCTATAGCCATCCTCAATAAATGGACTATCAAACTGTACAAGAATTTTTGAAATCCAACCAGTAGTTCCTGAGATCCTAGCGTTCAACCATACAAACAAACAAATAAACAAACTCTTCAGTTTTATAATATTAGTATACACTCGAGAGCAATGAATCCGGGTCACTTAAAGAATCCTAAAAATCTCGGAAACTAAAAATGCTAGGTTGATGCAATAAATTGTATTTAATAGACAATGTAATACTCCTTAAATGAAGGTATTAAAACTTCTTAGTTATTGTAAAGTTATATCATAAAAAAATCAAATTTGAAAAAGGGCCACTTTCGAAGATGGAACTATGAAATTACAGCATTTGGTGTTGCTTTTGTTTGTAATCTGTCATTTATGTGGGTACATAAACCATGTTGATAGTGCTCTATATTCATTATTCAAGCTGAAATTATGTCGCTTACGCCTGAAGAATGCACCAGAATACTTACAATGCTGGAAACCGGCCGGAGTCAGCGCGATACAGCCAGGACTGTCGGTGTGTCGCTGTCAACAGTACAAAGAGTTCTCCGACGTTACGAAGAAACTGGTTCTAACCTACGCAGACCAGGAACGGGCAGAACCAGGTGTACCACAGCACGAGAAGACCGATACTTGGTGAACACCATGCTTCGAAATCGCTTTCTCACAGGAACTGAACTCACCAATCAGTTTCGACGCCTCGGAGGAAGTAACCCAAGTGCATGGACAGTAAGACGTCGGCTTGCTGAATCTAACTTAAAACCCCTTAGACCTGCAAACGGCCCTAAACTGGAGCGTGGGCATCGTATTTCGAGACTAAGGTATGCCCAGAGCCACGTAAATTGGAGTATTGAAGATTGGTCAAAAGTTATGTTCTCCGACGAATCAAAATTTATGCTCTACAAGCACGATGGAAGACACAGAGTGTATCGAAGACCAGGGGAAAGATTCAAGCAAGCATGCATCGAAGAAAAAGTAGCCTACGGTGGTGGGTCTGTACTTGTGTGGGCCGGAATTTCTTCTGAAAGTCGCACAGAGCTGGTGATCATAGAAAACGGCTCTTTAACTAGCGTAAGATATGTGGGAGAAATCCTCAATGATCACGTTGGTCCATTTATGGTCAATTTAGGTGAGGATGCTATATTTATGCATGACAATGCCCGACCTCATACAGGTAGGATTGTGAATGACTACCTTCAAGAGATGAACATTACTCGTATGGAGTGGCCAGCGCGCAGCCCGGATATCAACCCGATCGAGCATGCTTGGGACGAGCTAGGCAGATGCGTAAAACAACGAAACCCTCCCCCAATCACGCTTCGTGAGCTCAAAATTGCTCTCACAGAGGAATGGGAGAATATTCCCCAAAATCGTATAAGGAACTTGGTGTACAGCATGCCAAACCGCGTAAACGCAGTAATGGAAGCACGAGGAGGCAATACGAAGTATTAAAATTCAAGAAAATCGTAATAAAGTTCAAAAATTTCATGTTTCCTATTTTTGTTTTAAGGAGAGATCAGCAGTTTTTTCTTTATGTAATTTTGTGTTAATAAAATGTATGGTGACTCATATTTTTTTTACTTTCATTTAAGGAGTATTACATTGTCTATTAAATACAATTTATTGCATTAACCTATCATTTTTAGTTTCCGAGATTTTTAACATTCTTTAAGTGACCCGGATTCATTGCTCTCGAGTGTAGATTATAGTGCCGACTGCATTCTGTCAGGAAGCAGACTCACTAAGTCTTTGTAAAATACGGGAATGAACTACATTCAACAGGACTGAAAAGAGCCATCAAGTATTGTGTATTGTTATTATGTTACCAGGTCTTGGTTGGACCATCTGTATTAGGAGGACAAAGCCTACAGTAGTTCTTAGTACCTGAAGAAGGAATTAAGTTACGATGTCAATTGCTTAGAAGAGAAGTTGTGTCAAGTAGTTGTTTAGCCATTGAATCAAGAAATGTATTTAATAAATAAATTTACTTAGCTCATATTAGGTATTATGCATTATGAATTTGTTAATCAGAAATCTATCTAACTAGGTATTATAATTTTTTTTTTATTTTTTTTATACTACTTAGGTGGCAGACAAGCTTACGACCCACCGGAAAGGTTGGTAACCGTAGCCTATAGACGTTTGCAACACCAGAGGCGCTACACACGCGCTGCCGACCCGGGCGCAGGTTGTGACGACCCAAAGTTGAAATTTTTCAAGCCGCCCCTAAGGCCTTCAACTTGGCTTAACGACTGTCATTTTACTGACAACCGGGACCAATGGCTTATCGTGCCTTCCGAAGCACGGAAACGCTCGTAAATAAATGTCACAAAGTGGTCCACGTGGTGGTCACCCATCCATGTCCGGCCATAGTAAATGTTGCTTACTGCAGTGATCGTTTACAGAACACTGAGTCCGCGGGGCCACGAGCGCTTCAAAATGCGTAAATGC
This sequence comes from Miltochrista miniata, assembly GCA_933228765.1. Lineage (NCBI taxonomy): Eukaryota > Metazoa > Arthropoda > Insecta > Lepidoptera > Erebidae > Miltochrista > Miltochrista miniata. Next base: position 36,456,670 of record OW121756.1, on the reverse strand, counting down.
ATAAATGCGAATGATTGTGTATGTTTGTTACTCTTTCACGCTGTAACGGCTGAACGGATCTGGCTGAAATTTGGTCCTACAGAGATTTAATGGATTTTAGTGGACATAGGTGAAATGTTATAGTCTAGGAACAAAATTTCACGCAGGCGAAGCTGCGGGCATCAGCTAGTATTATTAATATTACAAAGATAAATTAACGTTTCAGCACTAAAGAAATGAAAAAAAAAAGGAAATAAATAAACCTTAATCATATGGATTTAAAACTGACTTTAATGGTTGTCAGAATTTACTTTAATTCAGAGCTGTGAGGAAAATGCAGTTAAAAATAATTGGTAAGAAAGTACTTACCTACTTAATTTTTCAAACTGAGTTTTTGTAAGGACGGCAACGTACCTCTGATGTTGCGAACGTCTTTTCTTCACTTTCCATCAGGTATGCTCGTCTGCCACCACAGTGGTATAAACAAGAGAAAGTTCATTCGCTCAAAATCAAAACATCGAAAAAGACAACACGTTGATTACAAGATAACATACTATTTCATAATATGAAGATATTAAGTACTAATTTACATAAATTGCCATGTTTTCACGCAGAACTGTACCTAATCCACTAAGGCAGTGGTTCCCAACCAGTGGTCCGCGGACCACTAGTGGTCCGCAGGAGCAAAAATATGGTCCCTGAAGGATTTTAAATTTATCGGGTGGTGAGCCGTTAGTCGCCGTGCAATGAGCGAGAAGAGCGCGAGTAGTGGGAGCGGTTGGTACGCCCATTGGCTCGGCAAGCAAAGACAACACAAAGTCTGCGATTTGCCCACGATTGAATGTGTTTCCAGGCCGAACGTGGATCCTGGCTCAAGACCAGTTTCCTAAAGTCTAAAGTGTGGGAAACTGGTTCTGATCCGAAAGGCCGGGCGGACGGTGGACACGCCATCGGGGTACCGACCGATGATGTTTCTCGTCGAGGTTTGCAAGCTTGAGCGTATCATTACAGAGCGACACCATTTCCGAAGTTAAGTCTTAAAACAGAGGGGGCAACAGCTGCGCTCTCGCGGTTGGTACCTTACGCTCCCTGCAAGAGACCTTCGGGGTCGTGCGGAGTATGGCACTATACGGGACCGCCGTATGGGCGGAGGCCCTGACGACTGGCAACGTGGCTAGACTGCATAGCCCGCTAAAGGCGATGGCCGTCAGGAGAGGGTACCGCACGATATCCGTTAAGGCGGCATGTCTCCTAGCCAAGACCCCTCCATGGGACCTGGAAAACAGGGCTCTTGCGTCGTTGTATCAATGGTGCATGAAGGCGCTGCATCGGGACCACAGGCCTGTGCCCAAAGAAATAGAGGCATAGTGATCCCTGTTTCGCCAGAAGCTCATGGAGACATGGAAGGTACGACTTGAGCTACCAAAGTGAGGACTCACCACTAATTCGGCGCCATGGTAGCCTCACCTACCGAGTGTCACAGATGTTTACTGGGCACGGGTGCTTCGTTAAGTATCTACAGCGGGGACACGGCACTACATGGGCATAGCAGCGACAAGACCTCGTTACGGGCCTGGGTGTGAATATTCTCACGCTGGACACCATGTTAAGGGCTCTGGTCTCCAACGGGAGAAAGTGTGACGTAACTGTGTCTTTCTGCGAGCAAGTCATGCTCGCAAAGAATGCAGCGGGAGAGAAATCTCCATTCCAAGTTCCGTAGTCGGTGGCACGGTCGTCCATCATGACCGAGAAGTCTGAGAGCGGCGAGTTGGCTGCTCACCGCTCTTTCACAGAAGCCGGCCTAGACGGTGGCGTGTCTCTTCACCCCTCGAAGAAGTGGAATAGTACCCCCCCCCCCCCTTCCTAATCCTTTTAGCGCGGACGCTGGTGAAGTTAATGAAGGAATCCAGGAAGAACACAAAAAAATCACTTGAGTGGTTTGGTGTTTAAAAGCAATTTCATAAGAAATTGCTTTTAAACACCAAACCACTAACTAACGTATAAACGAAACTCCAGGTTAGCAGATCTCGTGAAGAAGATGCAAGCCAGAAATCACATTAATAGATACAAAATACGAAAGTTTCCTGTTTATGCAATTTCCTAATGCGTTTTTTTAAGTTTCAGATTGATTATCACAGTTTGTTTAAATTATGCCTTTATAGTGGTCCCTGTTAACAAGAAAAATATAAAAGTTGTCCCTGACCACGAAAAGGTTGGGAACCCCTGCACTAAGGAATCTCGTGATTCGTTAATTAACACCTGTCGTAGTAGGCGTACGTCTCTGGGGCACGACTGTAATAAGAGCCCTTTATTTATTGAAATTCGAGATAATATGGAGGTTTAAATTAGCTATACACTTATTGGCGTTTTAGTCAATGTATGGAAAATCCAGCCAAGTGCGAGTCGGACTCGTGCAAGGAGGGTACCATACCAAAAACGACAAAAAATCACGTTTGTTGTATGGGATCCCTCCTTAATCAACTTCTTTTTTTTTCAATTTTTATTTCATTTTCAAAATTCAATAACCATCCTTTTTTTTATACGGCACCACCAGATGTACCAGTGGTCACCGCAGCCTATGGACGCTTACAACACCAGAGGCGCCACACCCGCGCTGCTGACCCCGTAAAAACCTTCTAAGACCCCTTTTGAAGAACCCTATACTGCAGGCGTTTGGGAAAACCGAGGCAGGGATGTCTCCCTGCCTCGGTTTTAGAACTGGAATAGCCATTCCACAACCTATAATACATATCATACCTACCTATAAAAGTCCGTCCATTTACTTAACACACCTCCAAACTCAAACATCAGCACAACTTTGTAGAAACTGTAAAACTATTATAACAGTAACAAATAGTCCACAAGAAGATATTAGCTGCCATTAACTGGATTTTACGACCTCCATAAATAACCGGCACGCCTCCCTGGACTCCAGCGGGCACTTAGCAGAGGTAACATATCACTCGCTGATTAGATAGGTACAGTCTGAACTAGACTCGTAAAAGAACTGAGATTTTAGTTATTTCTTACTATTATGTATTTTAGACTGATCTTGAAAAAGGAGGTAGTATACCCCCCCCCCCCTTTAAAAGCGGGATCACACCCGAAACCCCCCAAAGATGCGGGATAGCACCCGAACCACCCCCTAGGCGATGCCGCAGTGGCGGCCGTGGGTCTGTTGTGATTCCTTGGACATCCTTCCGAGGACTTACCAGGGGTTCAAACCAAAGGCTGTTGGGCGTTACGTAAGGTTTTTTAGTCGGTAGGAGTCCGGCATAGCATCCATGAGGATTTTCCCCTCACGTTTGAAAAAATAAATAAAAAAGGAGGTTTCGGATGTTTTTAGGATGACGTCCCCAAAAGTAAAATCGGGACCCTATTGGTGAGACTTAGCAGTCCGTCTGCGTGTCCGTCACGAGGCTGTTTCACAGGTACCGTGATAGCTAGAGAGCTGAAACTTTCACAATTGAGATATTTATGTTTGCCGCTATAACAACAAGTACTAAAATCAGAATAAACCGGACTTTGCTGGTGCACCCTGGAACATCTGCTAATGGGTGCGGTGTATTGCCCGTCCCGATATCCCACCAACCTCAACCCAGGATCACGCGGTCGCAGTTCGGCCGGCGGTGTTGCGACTCGTCTGCGGTGAGCTGGTTTCTCTTGTATTAGAAATACCCGTATCGTAGCCAATTTTTAAATCATAGTGCCTAATAATGTTGCATACGAAACGGGTACTTCATTAGTCTTCAGTAGCCTTAAATACTATTGAGTTGATTTCAACACAATCATGTAGTTCTCCACCATATTGAACTGAACTGTAAGTGCGCTACATTGAAAAAAAAAACCTATTTTAGAAAGCTCCAAAACTCAAATGATGATACGTTTTTTCATGCAATCTTATATAGTGAAAGGGCTAGTCGTAATCTCTATCACATATCGATGAAAATGACCTGACCTGACCTGACCTGACTCGTTTCTTTTCACCGTTGAAAATTACATTGTAATGCTGTGTCTTGAAAGTCTATTTTTCTTTGCGGCAGATATTGGTGTAGTTTATCAATACATTGCCCGTAACCGGGATTGGTTGCTGTACGGGTTTTTGGTAACTAAAACACATCAATGGCAATACTAATTTTATTGTAGGTAATTATTTTTATTGCTGATAATGCTGAATTGATAATGTTAATTATTTGTGAGGACACACGGCGTTAGTGATTTAGCTACACGCGAATTGATGATTTTCATTAATACAATTTATAATGATCGTTCACAAAAATGCTGCTGAAATGAAAACTGTATACAAACGATGATGAGCTGAAAACTGTACAGCTAGACAGTACAGGCTCCCGAGGGAGAAAGGAGAGTAATGAGTTATATCTAGAGTACAAGGTGATACCATTTCTAGTTTAGTAATTTAAAGTCTTTGAAGCGCTCGTGGCCCCGCGGACTCAGTGTTCTGTAAACGATCACTGCAGTAAGCAACATTTACTATGGCCGGATATGGATGGGTGACCACCACGTGGACCACTTTGTGACATTTATTTACGAGCGTTTCCGTGCTTCGGAAGGCACGATAAGCCGTTGGTCCCGGTTGTCAGTAAAATGACAGTCGTTAAGCCAAGTTGAAGGCCTTATGGGCGGCTTGAAAAAATTTCAACTGTGGGTTGTCACAACCTGCGCCCGGGTCGGCAGCGCGTGTGTAGCACCTCTGGTGTTGCAAACGTCTATAGGCTACGGTTACCAACCTTCCGGTGGGCCGTAAGCTAGTCTGCCAATTTGGTATAAAAAAAAAAAGAAATTGCGTTTTTCTAGGCATATAATTTATAATGATCATTTATAAAATGCTGATGAAAATGATAACTGTATAAAATGATGAGGAGCTGAAAACTGTATACTCTGTACAGTTAGACTGAACAGTTGCTATAAAAATGTTTGTTTCTTTCAAGTCAGTTTAATTTAAAATCCTCGTTTCTCAACTCAAGTTATATTTCCACTATAACCAATTCTCTGTATCTCTATTCTCTAATTATCTCCAAATTCTTAATAGTATTACATTGGCACACATTCTCTGACCTCCATGGGTCAGGGCACACTTGTCATACCATAACTTTACTTTAGTGTTCTTCCCCGTCGAAATAATAAGTACTACGATTTCTATACACTGTGTGTGTGTGTGATGTGTGTAAACGATCACTGCTGTAAGCAACTTTCGCTATGGTCAGTCCTTGGATGGGTGACCCATGTAACCACTTTGTGACATTTATTTGAGCGCTTCCGTGCTTCAGAAGCTAAGCTGTTGGTCCCCGTTGCCAGTAAAATGGCAGTCGTTAAGCCAAGTTGAAGGCCATTCTACGCGGCTTGAAAAATTCCAACAGCAGGCAGTCACACCCGGCGCCTGTCCATCTCAACAGAGCAAAACGGCTTACCACCTATTACGTAGGACAAATTCTAAAAAGGTGGAATGTGGGCATGTAATATGTCTCTGCCTACCCCTTCGGGGATAAAGGCGTGAACATATCTACACATATGTATGTATATGATTTCTATATCAACTCAATCAATCAATTTGATACTAAAACCTTGCTTATCATTTCTATGGTTGCCCAAAAACAAATTATAACTTTTTTACAAAGCAATGACAAAGACGGGAAACAATCCAATGTTGTCACAATGTTATGATATTGACATCCTTGATGCGAACGTAATGGTGACAGACGGTTGGGGAATTGAGGATATTGTGTGTTCTGATGATACGATAAATTGTTTTTACTTTTTCAGACATACGTGCCTTTTTAGGGTTTCGTAGCCAAATGGCAAAAACGGAACCCTAATAGATTCGTCATGTCTGTCTGTCTGTCTGTCTGTCCGTCCGTGTGTCACAGCCACTTTTCTTCGAACCTATAAGGCCTATGCTATTGAAACTTGGTAACAAGATGTATTCTGTGAACCGCATTAAGATTCTTATATAAAACTAGAAAAAAAACAGTAAATTTTGGTGGTCCCCATACTCAGAACTGAAACTCAAAATTTTTTATTTCGTCAAACCCATACCTGTGGTGTATCTATAGATAGGTCTTCAAAAATGCTATTAAGGTTTCTAACATCATTTTTCTAAAGTGAATAGTTTGCGCAAGAGACACTTCCAAAGTGGAAAAATGTGTCCCCCCCCCCCCCCCTCTAACTTCTAAACTAAGAGAGTGATAAATCTTAAAAGAATACATGATGTACATTGCTATAAAAACTACCAACAAAAATTGGTTTGAACGAGATAGAGCTGGTAGTTTTTTTTTAATACGTCGTAAACCGCAATTTTCGGTTAGAAAAATCACTACCACTGTGAACATCAATCAAAGTTACAACGAACTATAAGAACGTTTATATTATGTTACTTGCTGCTACGACACCCTTCATGGGTGAGTCCAACTCGCACTTGGCCGGTTTTATTAGTAAGTATTTCCAATCTATTGTAATTATTACATTACATATGGTCACGCCTTTACCGCAAAGCTACCCCTTTGCGGATAAAGCAGAGGCATATTATATGCCCACATTTCATTTTTTTTTTAGAATTTGTCCTACGTATTAGGTGGTGAGCCGTATTGCCGTATTGCGATGGACAGGTGGAGGTTGTGACTGCCTGCTGTTGAAAATTTTCAAGCCGCCCATAAGGTCTTGAACTTGGCTTAAGGATTGTCATTTTACTGACAACCGGGTTCAATTTCGAGTTTCGAGTATTCTCTAAGCAATGGATCTGATCTGATGATTTCCAATCTATTGTGATTATTACGTTAAGTGAAATGTGACACGGTTAAAGCTTGACAATCAGTTCCACAGTCACAGTTTTAGGAAACAAACAAGCCTCGCACACAAAGGGTTCCATACCAGGAAATTTCCAATCTATCGTAATTATTACATAAAGTGAAAAGCTTGACAAACAGTTACACAGTCACAGTTTTGGAACAAAACGGCCTCGCAAACGAAGCGTTCCTTATCAGAAAACTACAAAAAAATCACGTTTATTTCATTTGATTTTAGTTTTTGTCGTCATACGAGTAGCAACAACCACTATACATCATCTGTAAAAAATTCAGTTGTCTATCACGGGTTCTGAGTGTAGCTTAAAATTGCCATCTTACTAAGAGGCACCATTGAAATAAAACTTAACCATTTTAAATCGGCCATGTTAATTTGTTCGTGCCTGTTACTGTAGTTAATCTACTGTGCCTCATTTGCAATAGAGCCAGGGGTGGCACAGCAAAGTTAAAAGGGTACCACCTAACTTTTGATAATATTATTTGACGAAAATACCTATTAGTCTATACTAATATTATAAAGAGGAAAGATTGGATCAGAATCATTTATTTATTTGATTGTTTGTTTGTTTGCACATATAGGCTCTGAAACTACTCCGACCGATTTGAAAAATTCTTTCACTGTTCATTCCCGTATTCCCAAGGGAACGGGAATTATGCAGGTGAAACGGCGTGACGTCCGCTAGTATGATATAAATAAATAAAAATAAAATAAACTTATAGTCTGCGAATTTACTTGCGTTAGTTTAGAATTCAACAAATTACATTATTGCAAAATAGAAACCATAACACAACACAATTTTAGTCATTGAACCGTAAAGGCATTGAAAACAATGATTAAAGATTTATAATATGATCAGAATTTAACTGTTGCCGAAAACAATGTAATCAACAATTCTACAGAACAAACAGTCAGATTACTTGATGTTCTAATCGGTAACAATAGTCTAGAATTCTAAATTGCTACTGACAACGAAGAATTCAATTATCTATACTATACTAATGCTATATAAAGAGATAGTTTGTTTGTATGTAAAGAATAGGCTCGGAAACTTCTGAACAAAATTTCTTTCACCACTACAAAGCTACATTATTAGTGATCAACTTAGGCTATATTTTATTCAGCGTGGCTTTCGGTAGTTATTACATAAAATGCCAGTAGCGATGCCAATAAACGTGGATAATTATACTGGCAACATTTTGGGCTCAGTTGACAGCGATCTTGAAGTGTTTTTGGTGACTAAATTATATATTTACTTAGTTTTTAATTTACCTTTCCTAGCGTTATTTATAATTTGTAGTGCACATATTTTAGGATAATTACTACTATTTTTTTAAAATTGACTGTCTTAACTTGATGTAGGTTGTACTAACTTTAACTCAATCAATTCTCACCTTTCAAGATTAATTTGGCAAAAAGTACCACATACCTATCCCCAGAGTCTCATTTCTCTCTATTTAGGCATAAGAGTGTAGAAGGTGTTAGTAAAGATAAAATAATTTTATGCCACTAAGGTGGCAGACAAGCGTACGGCCCTCCAGAAGGACTGGCGGTTACTGTATTTGATGCGAAAGGCGTAGAACTGTGATATGGCATTAATGGAGATACTATTTTGATTGATTAATTGATACATATAAAGAATAAAAGCGAGGTCTTTTTATTCGTACAAAGGCTGAAAATTTTCCCACATTAAAAATTATGAAACATACGCGTAGCAACCCTATGCAAATTGCATCCACGTTCCGCCGCATTGAGCCCACGCCAAATGCACTTAGCTATGTAAGCCGCTGGAAGTGCTTTTCTCTGATATCCTACCGCCTCGCTTGAAGCGGATATGTTTTGAAACCATACTGATATCACTTTGGGTTCTTTGCAGAGAATGTGTAAAGATATGTAAGTATCGGCCCTGGCTCTCCTCAGACTTCCATTTACAGAGGAAATTTGAAAATCTTTGCTTAGTGGATACCAAAAGAAGGTAGCACGATTGAGCCAAAACGATTCAGCTAGCCGTTTAGGAGGTGTTATCATGAGTCCGGTAAACTTTCATGCTATCAGCCGAAAGTGCATCAACAATAACGATTAACATTGAAATAACAGACTTAACAATTCAATTTGAATATGTAGAAAAAAAATTACTCTCTGGCTACCACGGTTCATGAGATTCAACCTAGTGATAGACGGACAGACAGTTTATATACTTTGGGTACAAAACCCTAAAATTGGATCAGAGATCTATTTCTTCTTTCTAATCGGCCCAAAACTAAATTGCACTTTTTATTCAAATGGTAATTTAAACACGGCAATACGGCTCACCACCTATTACGTGGGACAAATTATACAAAAAGGTGAAATGTGGGCATATAATATGCCTCTGCCTACCCCTTCGGGGATAAAGGCGTGATCATATGTATGTATGTATGTATTCAAATGGTAAAGCACATTACATTTCTACTTTGTGCGGTTACAGCTACATTATGAAAAGTAATAAGAATTTGAGTGACCCCAAGACCTCATTTTCATAAAAATGTCACGGCTCCTTCTAAGATATAAATGAATAAATGGAGATGGCTCGGTCGCTAGATTAATTCTACATAATCTACGTCCTTGTATACCTGGCTTCTGAGCCGAGCTGAGAAATGAGGTCAAATACTTTTAAGCTACTAAGTTATGCCCGAATCTTTGCCCGCTATCTATACTTGCTTTTAAAACGCTTTTATTAATTTAATCGGTATGTTTGTGTGTAACCGACTCCTTTGTTCTCGATTTTGCCCTACGTTAATCGTCAGATTGTACTAAAACTTGGCGCTTAGATACAAAGAGTTGCGTACTAAAAAACCGGCCAAGTGCGAGTAGGACTAGCGCACACAGGCTTCCGTACTAAAGAACGGCCAAAGATATATTTTATGAGAGCACCCCTTTTTAATCCCCTCTTTATTCTTACAAGTATTTTTTGAAAAAGCAGCAACAGGAATACTGTGCAAATTTTTGATTTCTAGCTATCACGGTTCCTAAGATCCAGCCTCGTGACGAACAGAGAGACAGACAGACGGACAGCGACGTCTCATAAATTGGGTCCCGTTTTTACCCTTTAGGTACGCCACCTTGCTATCATGGTTCTTCATATACAGCATAAACGATGCTGAAAACCAATATGCATTTACCAAGTTATACAGTGCTGCCGTAGATAGTATCTTTACTGATACCTGATGTATCTCTTCCGTGGGATCAAACTCAAAGTAAATAGGCCTATCTACGTACTATGCAGCAAGAGGTGCAGTTATGACTCAATTCGTGGTTACCGTAACAACTCGTTGCTGGTACTGAAAGTTATACATGACGGGCAATATTTATGGGCCGTTAGCGACACAATACACGGCAGTTGGTGGCAGTTCGCGTGGCGCTGGCACCAGATTATGTCGTTAAAGTTAAGCGTATAGTTTAAAGATTTATGTAATACCACCGCGGTTTCGCCCACCTGTCGTAAAGTTAAGCGTGCAGTTGAATGGAATGTTTATGTAATACTGCTGGGGATAAGCCAGCGTGGTGAAGATTTTTGTAACCCGTTCCAATAGGAACGTTTCCTCATGTAAAGACGGGGAGGGGTAGGAACCGACCACACACCCTTGATCTGTCTATTCTAGTGCACAACAGTCAATCCTGGGATATCCTCCCGAGGGCCTAGCCCGGGGTTCCCGGCCGTATACAGGCACCGTGTGTTTTAGTCAGTAATCGTCCGGCATAATTGAGATTTCCATACCTTAAAAAAGAGTTCCAGAGTTAATCCATCTCAAATATCAAATATTTTCACTTCATACAAACATACATATATGGTCATGCCTTTATCCCCGAAGAGGCAGAGGTATGTTATTACATGCCCGCATTTCACCTTTTTAGAATTTGTCCCACGTAATAGGTGGTGAGCTGTATTGCCGTGTTGAGATGGACAGGCGCAGGTTGTGACTGCCTGCTGTTGAAATTTTTCAAGCCGCCTATAAAGCCTTGAACTTGGCTTAACGACTGCCATTTTACTGGCAATCAGGACCGACGGCTCAACGTGCCTTCCGATGTACGGAAACGCTCAAATAAATGTCACAAAGTGGCCACATGGGTGGTAACCCATTCAAGGACTGGCTATAATGAGAATTGCTTACTGCAGTGATCGTTTACAGAACACTGAGTCCGAAGGAGCAAGAGCGTTTTTCCCCTCAAATAAAGGAAAAACATTTGTTGTTTATTATTATAGTATTGAAATTCCAATCCAAATAGTGAAATTCTCAATTCATTTTTCTTTTCAAAATCCAAAGTGTTACAACGTGGCGATGTTGCTCACCGATAATTACCGGATATACTGGGTGTTTCTTTTAGGGTGTCAAGCCGCCACTAGCTGGTAGCAGGGTTCCATACCTATCGATTTAACCGCATGTATGTTCTACGATTTTTTGTAGTTTTCGAGATATAATTTTTTTTCGTTATTTTTTATAATTACTTACAACTTCTTTTTGGTTCGACTTTTCTTGGATATTTTTTTATTATTATAATGCCTATTGATTGCAGTATTATGGACAAAATAATCTCCTTCCTAACTTTGATACAAGATGTAAAAACTATATCTCAGGAAATAATGACAATATCGCTATTCCCGTAAGTCGGCTATCAATTTTGAGTTATTTCCTAAGCATATTTACAAAAAAAACCACTTGACGATTTTGGACACTTCGTGGTAAAATGATTTGAGGGGCAAGTGCGAGTTTTTGCGTGAGCTTGTCGACATTCACGGCGCACCAATTCGTATGGAATCGAGACCCCGCCACCTAGCTATAAACGCGGGAACTTGTCTTGATTCCATACAAATCGGCCATAACGCCTCATCATCACTTGCCCCTCTGGTCTCAGGGGAAACTCACCTGGCGGACACCATTGTCCGTCATGGCGTTCAACGTGTACCTAAAGTACGCAATAGGTCTAATACGGACCTATTTTATGAATGAAAGTATTACAAAAGGTTCTTCTGATAGTTTAACTCCATATACTGTTACACAGTCTATTAATCAGCAATACTCTCAGGAGAGTACTGGATTGAGTTCCCTAAAATGATCCAAGTGCGAGTCGGACTCGCGTACGGGGGTTCCGAACCCACATGACATTAATTTCTGATTTTAGTAACTACCTATTAGTGGCAACAGAAAACATTATCTATCTCTAACTATCGCGGTTCCTGATGTACAGCCTGATGACAAACAAACAGACGGACAACGAAGTCTCAGTAATAGGGTCACGCTTTTGCCCTTCAGGTACGAAACCCTAAAAAAGAATTTTAAGGAAACTCCAATATTACCCTTATTCATCATTTTATAACGCCTGAAGAAGTATATTGTTGGTCGAAGGCCTGAAGCGATATTATTATTATCAGTAGGCATCCATGCAAAGAGGCAATGTCGCGCCGCGAAAAAAAATCCCTTAGGCGACGTCCTACGTAAGCGAACGCGAAGCGGCCTGGCGCGGCGCGATACCAACAAACAGTTGAAACCTATTGAAGTGTCCTACGTGACCAAACGCAAGTGCGGTGCGGTGCGGGGCGGCGCGAAATGAAGCGAACGCAATCAGTTGGTTTGATATTTGCGCGCGAACTGGATGCGGTGCCGCCGTGTTTTTTATAATGTTGGAAATAGAAATTTTAATCAATGCAATCCAAGAACGTCCTATATTATGGGATAAAAGAAGTAAATTTATTATCGTCGATTATGCCTTTCTAAGTATACAATATTAGTCCCACTTCTTCGCCGTGCATACTTCTTGAGGATTTCATATTTAAGAAATGAATTTTCTAATAATATTTGTTTCCGTCCGTCCATGACAAATCATCCATCCATCCAAGATCCAAACTGCCACGTCCCTATGGCACCGAATTATAATTCTCCAAAGAGTTCAAGTATCTTGGGGTACTTCTTGACAGCAAATTGAACTGGAGTAATCATCTCGAAAACAAAATTAACAAAGCTACGGTCACAGTCTACTTAACAAACATGTCTTTAATTTAGGTGTCACAGACAGTCCCCTTTGCAGACGGACGAACTACCAGTCACATTCTTATGGAATGCCCGGAACTGGTAAGGCTAAAGGGCTAGACACTTCGGTACACCAAGGTCGCTCCAGGAAGTCTCCGGCAATGTGAAGAGTCTGCAAGACTTACTGGAGGAACTGGGATGGCAATAGCCATACCAAAACCCCCACGCAAAATAGGCGCAGAAATGACGTTGATTTGCGGAAACCAACCTCAGAAAATCTAGAACCTAGAACTACATACATTTTTTTAATCTATGGCAGTTGCATTAGGCTGAGGTAAAGTGCCAACTGAATGGCAGCGTAGCCGCTCGGTGGCGGCTGTGCGAGACGATTCGCGTGCACGTAGGACATAGCCGCCGCGTCGCACCGCGTCGCGTTGAATTCGCGTGTCGCCGCTTCAGAATCGCGTTCGCTTCGAACCGCCTACCTAGGACGTAGCGTTAGGCGACGTCCTCCGTAAGTGAATGCAAAACGGCGCGGCGCCGCGCGACACCAACAAACAGTTGAAACCTATTGAAGTGTCCTACGTGAGCAAACGCAAGTGCGGTGCGGTGCGGGGCGGCGCGAAATGAAGCGAACGCGATCAGTTGGTTTAATATTTGCGCGCGAACTGGATGCGGTGCCGCCGTGTTTTTAATAATGTTTAACCTTATACCACATGTGTGTGTGTTTAACCTTATACCACATGTGTGTGTGTGTGTGTGTGTGTGTGTGTGTGTGTGTGTGTGTGTGTGTGTTTGTGTGTGTGCGTGTGCGTGTGCGTGCGCGTGCGCGTGCGCGTGCGCGTGCGCGTGCGCGTGTGCGTGCGCGTGTGCGTGTGCGTGAGTAACGTGTGTAAACGATCACTGCTGTAAGCAACTTTCCCTATGGTCAGTCCGTGCATGGGTGACCAATGTGACCACTTTGTGACATTTATTTGAGCGATTTCGTGCTTCGGAAGACACGTTAAGCCATTGGTCCCCGTTGGCAGTAAATTGGCAGTCGTAAAGCCAAGTTGAAGGCGTTATTACGCGGCTTGAAAAATTCAACACCAGGCCGTCACATCCTGCGCCTGTCCTTAGCAACACAGCAAAACGGGGATAAAGGCGTGAACATATGTATGTATGTTTGTTTATGATTTCTATATAAACTCAATCAATCAATTTGATATTATAATAATAATACTTATCATTTCTATGGTTGTCCAAAAACAAATTACAACTTTTTTACAAAGCAATGACAAAGGCGGGAAACAATCCAATGTTGTCACAATGTTATGATATTGACATCCTTGATGCGAACGTAATGGTGACAGACGGTTGGGGAATTGAGGATATTGTGTGTTCTGATGATACGATAAATTGTTTTTACTTTTTCAGATATACGTGGCTTTTTAGTAAGTATTTCCAATCTATTGTAATTATTACATTACATTACATATAGTCACGTCTCTATCCGCAAAGGAGTAAGCAGAGGCATATTATATGCCCAGATTTCAACTATTTTTTTAGAATTTGTCCTACGTAATGTGAAGGTGAGCCTATTGCCGTGTTGAGACGGACAGGTGCAGGACGTGACTGCCTGCTGTTGAAGATTTTCAAACCGCCCATAAGGCCTTCAACCTGGCTTAACGATTGTCATTTTACTTACAACTGGGTTTCATTTCGAATTTCGAGTATTCTCTAAGCAATGGATCTGATCTGATGATTTCCAATCTATTGTGATTATTACGTTAAGTGAAATGTGACACGGTTAAAGCTTGACAAACAGTTACACAGTCACAGTTTTGGAAACAAACAGGCCTCGCACACAAAGGGTTCCATACCAGAAAATTTCCAATCTATCGTGTAAGTCTAAAGTGAAAAGCTTGACAAACAGTTACATAGTCACAGTTTTGGAACAAAACGGCCTCGCAAACGAAGCGTTCCTTATCAGAATACTACAAAAAATCACGTTTATTTCATTTGATTTTAGTTTTTGTCGTCATACGAGTAGCAGCAACCACTATACATCATCTGTAAAAAAATCAGCTGTCTATCACGGGTTCTGAGTGTAGCTTAAAATTGCCATCTTACTAAGAGGCACCATTGAAATAAAAATTAACCATTTTAAAACGGCCATGTTAATTTGTTCGTGCCTGTTACTGTAGTTAATCTACTGTGCCTCATTTGCAATAGAGCCAGGGGTGGCACAGCAAAGTTAAAAGGGTACCACCTAACTTTTGATAATATTATTTGACGAAAATACCTATTAGTCTATACTAATATTATAAAGAGGAAAGATTAGATCAGAATCATTTATTTATTTGATTGTTTGTTTGTTTGCACAAATAGGCTCTGAAACCACTCCGAACGATTTGAAAAATTCTTTCACTGTTCATTCCCGTATTCCCAAGGGAACGGGAATTATGCAGGTGAAACGGCGTGACGTCCGCTAGTATGATATAAAAAATAAAAATAAAATAAACTTATAGTCTTGCGTTAGTTTAGAATTCAACAAATTACATTATTGCAAAATAGAAACCATAACACAACACAATTTTAGTCATTGAACCGTAAAGGCATTGAAAACAATGATTAAAGATTTATAATATGATCAGAATTTAACTGTTGCCGAAAACAATGTAATCAACAATTCTACAGAACAATTAACAGTCAGATTACTTGATGTTCTAATCGGTAACAATAGTCTAGAATTCTAAATTGCTACTGACAACGAAGAATTCAATTATCTATACTATACTAATGCTATATAAAGAGATTGTTTGTTTGTATGTATAGAATAGGCTCGAAAACTTCTGAACAAAATTTCTTTCACCACTACAAAGCTACATTATTAGTGATCAACTTAGGCTATATTTCATTCAGCGTGGCTTTCGGTAGTTGTTACATAAAATGCCAGTAGCGATGCCAATAAACGTGGATAATTATACTGGCAACATTTTGGGCTCAGTTGACAGCGATCTTGAAGTGTTTTTGGTGACTAAATTATATATTTACTTAGTTTTAAATTTACCTTTCCTAGCGTTATTTATAATTTGTAGTGCACATATTTTAGGATAATTACTACTATTTTTTTAAATTGACTGTCTTAATTTGATGTAGGTTGTACTAACTTTAACTCAATCAATTCTCACCTTTCAAGATTAATTTGGCAAAAAGTACCACATACCTATCCCCAGAGTCTCATTTCTCTCTATTTAGGCATAAGAGCGTAGAAGGTGTTAGTAAAGATAAAATAATTTTATGCCACTAAGGTGGCAGACAAGCGTACGGCCCTCCAGAAGGACTGGCGGTTACTGTATTTGATGCGAAAGGCGTAGAACTGTGATATGGCATTAATGGAGAGACTATTTTGATTGATTAATTGATACATTTAAAGAATAAAAAGCGAGGTCTTTTTATTCGTACAAAGGCTGAAAATTTTCCCACATTAAAAATTATGAAACATACGCGTAGCAACCCTATGCAAATTGCATCCACGTTCCGCCGCATTGAGCCCACGCCAAATGCACTTAGCTATGTAAGCCGCTGGAAGTGCTTTTCTCTGATATCCTACCGCCTCGCTTGAAGCGGATATGTTTTGAAACCATACTGATATCACTTTGGGTTCTTTGAAGAGAATGTGTAAAGATATGTAAGTATCGGCCCTGGCTCTCCTCAGACTTCCATTTACAGAGGATACCAAAAGAAGGTAGCACGATTGAGCCAAAACGATTCAGCTAGCCGTTTAGGAGGTGTTATCATGAGTCCGGTAAACTTTCATGCTATCAGCCGAAAGTGCATCAACAATAACGATTAACATTGAAATAACAGACTTAACAATTCAATTTGAATATGTAGAAAAAAAATTACTCTCTGGCTACCACGGTTCATGAGATTCAACCTAGTGATAGACGGACAGACAGTTTATATACTTTGGGTACAAAACCCTAAAATTGGATCAGAGATCTATTTCTTCTTTCTAATCGGCCCAAAACTAAATTGCACTTTTTATTCAAATGGTAATTTAAACACGGCAATACGGCTCACCACCTATTACGTGGGACAAATTATACAAAAAGGTGAAATGTGGGCATATAATATGCCTCTGCCTACCCCTTCGGGGATAAAGGCGTGATCATATGTATGTATGTATGTATTCAAATGGTAAAGCACATTACATTTCTACTTTGTGCGGTTACAGCTACATTATGAAAAGTAATAAGAATTTGAGTGACTGCAAGACCTCATTTTCATAAAAATGTCACGGCTCCTTCTAAGATAATAATATAATAAATGGGGATGGCTCGGTCGCTAGATTAATTCTACATAATCTACGTCCTTGTATACCTGGCTTCTGAGCCGAGCTGAGAAATGAGGTCAAATACTTTTAAGCTACTAAGTTATGCCCGAATCTTTGCCCGCTATCTATACTTGCTTTTAAAACGCTTTTATTAATTTAATCGGTATGTTTGTGTGTAACCGACTCCTTTGTTCTCGATTTTGCCCTACGTTAATCGTCAGATTGTACTAAAACTTGGCGCTTAGATACAAAGAGTTGCGTACTAAAAAACCGGCCAAGTGCGAGTAGGACTAGCGCACACAGGCTTCCGTACTAAAGAACGGCCAAAGATATATTTTATGAGAGCACCCCTTTTTAATCCCCTCTTTATTCTTACAAGTATTTTTTGAAAAAGCGGCAACAGGAATACTGTGCAATTTTTTGATTTCTAGCTATCACGGTTCCTAAGATCCAGCCTCGTGACGAACAGAGAGACAGACAGACGGACAGCGACGTCTCATAAATTGGGTCCCTTTTTTACCCTTTAGGTACGCCACCTTGCTATCATGGTTCTTCAAATACAGCATAAACGATGCAGAAAAACCAATATGCATCTATGAAGTTATACAGTGCTGCCGTAGATAGTATCTTTACTAATACCTGATGTTTCTCTTCCGTGGGATCTAACTCAAAGTGAATAGGCCTATCTACGAACTATGCAGCAAGAGGTGCAGTTATGACTCTATTCGTGGTTACCGTAACAACTCGCTACTGGCACTGAAAGTTATACATGACGGGCAATATTTATGGGCCGTTTGCGACACAATGCACGGCAGTTGGTGGCAGTTTGCGTGGGGCTGGCACCAGATTATGTCGTTACAGTTAAGCGTATAGTTGAAAGATTTATGTAATGCCACCGCGGTTTCGCTCGCCTGTCGTAAAGTTAAACGAGCAGTTGAATGGAATGTTTATGTAATACTGCTGGGGATAAGCCAGCGTGGTGAAGTTTTTTGTTACCCGTTCCAATAGGAACGTTTTCTCATGTAAAGACGGGGAGGGGAAGGAACCGACCACATACCCTTAGATAGATAGATAGATAGATATTCGTTTATTTGTCTTGTCTTTGTTCGTGATCTGTCTATTCTAGTGCACAACAGTCAATCCTGGGATATCCTTCCGAGGGCCTACCCCGGGGTTTCCGGCCGTATGCAGACACCGTGTGTTTTAGACGGTAAGAGTCTGGCATAATAAAGATTTCCATACCTTAAAAAAGAGTTCCAGCAGTTCCAGAGTTAATCCGTCTCAAATATAAAATCTTTTCACTTCATACATACATACATATGGTCATGCCTTTAACCCCAAAGGGGTAGGCAGAGGTATATTATTATTATTATATGCACGCATTTCACCTTTTTAGAATTTGTCCCACGTAATAGGTGGTGAGCCGTATTGCCATGTTGAGATGGACAGACGCAGGTTGTACTGCCTGCTGTTGAAATTTTTCAAGCCGCCTAAAAAGCCTTGAACTTGGCTTAACGACTGCCATTTTACTGGCAATCAGGACGTGCCTTCTGAAGCACGGAAACGCTCAAATAAATGTCACAAAGTGGTCACATGGGTGGTAACCCTTCCAAGGACTGGCCATAGTGAAAAATTGCTTACTGCAGTGATCGTTTACAGAACACTGAGTCCGCAGGACCACGAGCGTTTTTCCCCTCAAATAAAGGAATAACATTTGTTGTTTATTATTGTAGTATTGAAATTCCAATCCAAATAGTAAAATTCTCAATTCATTTTTCTTTTCCAAATCCAAAGTGTCACAACGCGGCGATGTTGCTCACCGATACTTACCGGATATATTTCCGATATTGGCTTCACTAACCAAATCAATTTACGACTGTCGATATTCACCCTGATTGCCTGCTACGTATTTTACCGGGTGGATAGAAACTCCAAATCGCGTTCCCATTCACACGGATATTGCGTACTGTGTTGATTTTTTCGGGTGAACGATTATCGCTTTGTTTGATATTTTATTCAGTGATCCGTGAAATTACGTGAAAATTTTGTTCATATTGAAAAGCTTAGTAGCTAAACCTTTGTGAATGCTGTAATCAAAATCAGTCAGGTAATAGTAATGTTATACAATATATACAGTATGTTCCGCCTAGTGCCATCAATCAACAGTACCTATATTTAAGTAAGAAAATTTATAGTTAGTTTGTATAAAATAACTTTGAACTAGTTATGTGATCCCTCTTTTGGTGTTTTGCCATTTGATTCAACGTGGTCATCGCAGCCTATGAACATTTGCAACGACTAAGTATTTTTTCAACATAACTTAAGGACTTGCTACCAGCATCCTTGACCAAACGGCCCGAAAATGCTTGTGAACCAAGAGAACGCTCCAAGGGGATTATGCTTACCGTACGCATCGCTTACAGAAAACTGAACTGGTGGGCGTACGAGCACAGATTACTAAATAGGTACGAGTGTTCTAAAACTAAGACGGCAAAATTCAGTCATTAGGTATGTCGTCACTAATAAAATTCTTTCAAGAAGCGCAATGTTTAAATAAATAGCCCCACCCCTCTGTTTTGTTTCAGTCTTTAGGTTACGTATGTAATACTCATAAAGTAAACTTTTTTTTACTGCCTCTGTGGCGCAGAGTAATCGCCTGCCGCGCTGGAGGTCCTGGGTTCGATTCCTAGGTCAGTCCAAATATTTGTGTGATCCACAAATGTTTGTTTCCGAGTTTGGGTATTTCTATCTATAATATATGTATGTATTGAGAAATATATAGGTAAGTGTGTCTATCAGCTGTCTAGATCCCATAGCACAAGTTTATATTAGCTTATTGGGCTAGATGAGATGTTGTGTGAGAATGTCCACAAATAGTAAAGTCGTGGCAATTTAGCTAACATATCTCCTGTTATACTTCTGCTATAAATTAATACTAGCTATCGAAATCAAAAACAAATACATACTCAACATTTCTATACAGACCATAATTTCCCAAAGTTTATTTTGCCAGTATTCAACATTTAGAACATTCGGCGGAGCGTGTATTTCCTCTACCATTAATTACGGTAACACGATGGTCAGCAAAAAGAGAGTATACATTATGTGAGTTATGCTGTACCCGGATCGCAACTGGTGTACAATCTGAGACTCGTGT
Organism: Miltochrista miniata; assembly: GCA_933228765.1. NCBI lineage: Eukaryota > Metazoa > Arthropoda > Insecta > Lepidoptera > Erebidae > Miltochrista > Miltochrista miniata. The sequence continues at coordinate 36,436,392 of OW121756.1, read as the reverse complement.
CAAGTCCGACCGTGATTTATAGACTGCTTTTTTGGGCATTTTTTCACGCGTCTCATTTTATTTCCCATTTTCAGTTTCCAAATGAATCCCAGCGTGTTCTCAGGAATTACAGAATTTATAAATCGCTTGTGGAATTATGTTAATTACGAATGTAATGCTACTTTTAAAATTTTGAACATTGAGTTATAACTGTTAGTTCAATGGGTTTGAATAACAATTTAGTATGTTTTTTGGAATTAAGAAAACCAATTAACCAAAAACTCCATTTTTAAGATAATGAATAACACAAGCAGACTTACAATAAAATTATCTAGAGCTATGATTGAATTGAAGTAAATTTAAGATGAAGTTAGACTATTATGTAGCATAGACGCTATTGTAATTGTATAACTAATCGATTTTAGATTTTTTTTATTATTATCATCATTTATACATATATTTTTTTTCGTTTATATTTATTAAAGCCTTATAATGATACAAAACTTAAAGTACTATAATACCAGCAATTTAGCTGAAGAGGCAGGCCTGCTGGATGGTATTGATGCCATCAGATCCTAAAAAAGGTACGTCTCCGATTTCCTATGTAGCTGAGCCATTTCGTATACTGATACTTAACATTAATACCCGGTTTAATCCGATTTCAATCAATTTTTTGACGCCATTAGAGTTAGGTACTAAGCCCAGTTTTTATAGCACATTCTGTTGGTGTAAATTTCAAACGCCTGTATAAAACCCTAATGAAAACGACCGGCCGTATTTTGAGAGAAATTTAATTAAAACCGTCGCTTCCTGATTGCACGAGCTACGGTCAGTTAGGACCGGTTTTAATCTGATTAGTGTACCTATATTCTTAAAACCATCAGTATACCATTAGTTTATTTATTAAATGAACTAGTATTTTAACTTAATTATTATTACGGAATGTATTTTCACATAGATTTAGAATTTTTCGCTCATCTATGATTTTTCACATGTGGCAATCCTTCATGGATGCTACGCCGGACTCTTGACGACTAAAACCAAATGGTGTCCTACCACTCCACGGTCGAGAACCTCGGGTAAGCCATTGGAAGGATATCCTCAGGATTCCCAACAGACCTTGGGTACCGCTGCGGCCTCACCTAGGGGGTTCGGACTTTAGGTACCTACTATTACGCGTCTTAGGGGGGTTGTTAGGGTATTATTCCTCTTGTTAGGGGGGTGGGGGGGGGGCGTGCTGTAAGGACGGTGAGCAGCCCCAACCGTTCTCAGGCTCCCATTATGGAGGCCGATAGTCTTGGGCGTAGACAAGTCTATGGTACCCCCGCCGCAGACTGCTGAACTCGGGCAGGAGCGTTATCTCCCGCTCCTTCCACACCGCCTCTTTCACGAGCATGACCTGCTCACCAGATCTAACAAAACCATACATTTATAAAAGAACGACATCTGACTACATAGACATTATGTATCATAAAATATCAGGTAAATTGTAATCGAAATACGAAAGCATTGTTTCTTATCAATTATATTATATAACAGTTCTAAAAAAAAATATTATAAATACTTACCTTTTTTGTGAGGCTCTCCTTCGTTATTTAATACTTACCAAATAATGATTTAAAACTTCAAAAGGAATGCGTGAAAACGCCTATTGTGAGTTTGCCTCGTTAACGCGGAGTACAGCCAAGTAAAACTGCCTGGCTGTATATAGCCATGTAGCTGTATATAGCCTGTATAGGCTGTATATAGCCTACTTGAATATATAACACTTTTCATGTACAAAGCTGTACCTGAATAAATTGAAGCAAGAGCAAGCCGTGTTTTCTGTTGTGTGAAATTTATTAGACGGCCGTGACCGACATTTTTATTATTATACCTACCTAACACAAGTGAACCCTCGTGGTTTCACCTATGTCATATTTTTTATACATCTTAAAAAATGTGTGAAAATTCGTTAGTAAGTTTTTAAGTTAACTTTTAGACAGCAAACACGGTGGGGAATTTTGTTTTATAAAAAACTTAATGTATATTACTCCAACTTTCGAACTCCAACATGCCCGTAACTTATTATTTCTACAATAATATATGGAAGTCTTTTGGATTTAGTGGTATTTAATAAAAGAAGCGGGATCACACCTGAAACCGCCAAAGACGCGGGATTGCACTCGAACTGCCCCCTGGTGGGCAGTGGTGGCCGGAGGTCTGTTGGGAGTCCTGGGACCTCCTTCCGAGGGCTTACCTGGGGCTCCCAACCATAGGCTGTTGGGCTTTAATTAAGGTTTTTTAGTCGGTAGGAGTCCGGCATAAAATCCATGATTTTTTTTTTACGTGAGGGAAAATCCTCATGGAATTATGCCGGATTCCTACCGACTAAAAAACCTCACGTAACGCCCAACAGCCTATGGTGGTGAGCCCCGGGTAAGCCCTCGGAAGGATGTCCCAGGACTCCCAACAGACCTACAGCCGCCTCTGCAGCCTCGCCTAGGGGGTGGTTCGGGTGCTAACCCGCGTCTTTGGGGGGGTTTGGGGTGTGATCCCGCTTCTAAGGGTGGGACGTGCGTGAGTTTCTCACGTCACGCTGCCGTCATGGGCCTGCTTCTGTAAGGACGGTGAGCGGCCCTCTCACCGTCCTCAGACCCCCGGTCATAGAGGCCGATAGTCCTCGGCGAAGGCACGTCGGCGGCGCCCAGGCAGCCGACTGCGGAACTCGGGGGGGGAGAGTTCTCTCCCGTACCCGCCCCGCCGCCTCTTTCACGAGCATGACCTGCTCGCAGAAAGAGGCGGATAAAATCCATGATGGATTTTCCCTAATGTTAAAAAAGAAAGTGGTATTTATTACATACTACTGCTCTGGGTATATTCGTCGAATCGTTTTGTTTTATAGCCTACCTCGATAAATGGGCTGTCCAAGTGTTTCAAATTATAATCCGTAGTTCCTGATACAAACGTTCAAACTCATTAAAACAATCTCTTTATATTATTATTATTAAAGGTCTCATGGTTAGTACGATGAACATAATAACAGTGAATCTTGTGCAACCAGGGAATCGAACACGCGGATGTCGATACGCTGGTACTGTAACTCGCAGAGTAAGGACGAATTGGACTAAAATCGGAGTAAGACTATACTAGAGAATAACTTGTACTGAAGTAGTCTACTTCAGTATAGTTACCATAGTTACATCTACTTCAGTATTGTTACTATAGTTACGACTTCTTCAATATGGTTACCATAGTTACGTTGTGCTTATTAGTTGTTGGTAAAATTAAAAATAACTTTACTTTTGTAATAAGTCCAAGTTATTCTCTAGACTAGTATATCAATAGTAGACTAGTATATATAGTAGTCCAATCCTGCTCGATCTGGCAATAATGTAAACATGACATTTTTTGACAATCGTTGTCTAAGACAGATGAGTAGAAATATAGAATGTCAAATCATTGAATTTCTTACTATCCTGAGTAGGTATTTTAAATGAAAATAAACCATCATAAAGAAGTTATTTTATGTCGAAATGATTGTAAGAACACTGTATGACTCCTGTATGATACTGGAATATAATCAGGGTAAATATTTAATTGCAAGTAACTATGGATATATCGGATCAAATGTGTTTGTTTACATTTTTGTGCAAAGCTATTGAAATACAGTACAGTCTTATACCGATTTAGGTCGAATTCAACCTAAGAAGTATATTCTGACAAAAGTATAGTGTAAGAGTAGCGAAAAATCCTAAATCTATGGTTAAAACATATAGATAGCACACGACACAATTTGCTTTTTGACTATTATAAAGCAGTTCGTTACATCACTCGATACGTAATATATATTGATGTTCAGGAAGGTTATGGCGGTAATAGGTCTCCAAAGTTAAATTGCGAAATCGGACCCAAGGGATAGTTCTCAGGTGAACTTGACATTCATTACATATTGGTATTGATTCTTGTACAATTTCAGCTGGTTAACGCATAGGTACTGCTGATTTCTAGGTGACAAGGCCTCCTAGCAGTGATACAATTTGCTCTTTTCGAGATGTAAAAAAATAGGTAAGTAGTTAAGTATTGAATCAGTTGTATGTCCATGTTTTGGACTACCCGGGGCTCTCGACCGTAGGCTGTTGGGCGTTACGTGAAGTTTTTTAGTCGGTAGGAGTCCGGCATAGCATCCATGAAGGACTTTTCCTCACGTTAAAAAAAAAATGTCCATGTTTTATTTTATTTTTGCTTGCTTATTGCAAAAAAAAGTATGTTTTTGTGTGTGATTCTGTGATCACTTTCAAGTTTCGTTTTTCTACTTACTTGTGGCATAAGAAACTCCCACAGCCGTATTGACACATGTTCCACAGATATGACTGCCTCTGTGGCGTAGTCGGTAGTGATACCGCCTGCGGCGCTGGAGGTCGTGGGTTCGATTCCCACCAGAGACAAATATTTGTGTGACCCATAAATGATTGTCTCAAGAGTCTGGGTGTTTCTATGTATAATATGTATGTATTTAAAAGTATATAAGTATTAATATCCGTAGTCTGATACCTATAACACAAGCAGGTTATTCCTAGCTTACTTTGGGATCAGATAGCGATGTGTGAAATGTCCGTGAATATTTATATTTTGACTAAACCTACATAAACCTCGTTTATTCGCGGTTAAACGCGGTTGATAGCTAAAATATTCCCATACGCAGAAAAAATATTTTGAATGTATTCCAAAAAGGTCTAATGCAAACAAATCCCTCGGGGCATGACGTGCAATATTGCTGTTCCCGATAGTGGAATTATTTTGGGAGCCTATTTTTATACTTGCAATATTCTTATGGTTAATATTGAATTTTATATGCCACTAGCGGACGTCACGTGTTTCTCCCGCATAATTCTCCTATAGCCTATGTTCACCGCAAAAGTGTAGCTTCCCAACAGTAAAAGAATTTAATTTTGAAAAGCAATTAGTATGCTGACTCAATCACAAATTTAATGTGAAAAAATTTTTGGTCTCGAGCAGGATTTGAACCCGCGTCTTCTGGTTTGCCGGAACAGACGTCGCCCCAAGACGTAATGAGGTGAAAGAATTTGACGGTCGAGAGCAGTGTCTCGGTGGTCCAGTTGGTTAAGGCGTCTGGTCCGGCAAACCAGAAGATGCGGTTTCAAATCCTGCTCGAGACCAAAAATTTTTTCACATTAAAATTAGTAAAAGAATTTGTCAAATCGGTCTAGTAGTTTCGGAGCCTATTCGATGCAAACAAACAAACAAACAATCAAATCTTTCCTCTTTATGATATTAGTTATGCGTTTTAGTTCCATGAAAAAAAATTTTTTTTTTTCTATTTATTAATTATTTTTAACTTATTCTATTACATTTTTAAATAAATCATATAAAAATAAATATTTATTATTATTATTCTTAAGAATCATAATTGAACGCCCTATATTCCCAAAAAGGCATACATTCCAACTACCTTATATTAAGAATTACATTTTACTAACTGATGCTCGCAACTTCGTTTACGTTCAAGGGAGAGAGAGCTAGAGAAAGGTCAATGAAAGGAGAGGTATTCCTTCGTCAGGCTCATACGAGGTGATACCGTCTTGTTTGATTTATTATAATAGCTTAGAGATTCACTCCCCGTTTTCGACGTGATTGGATTAGGAAGATCAATATTTACCATGAGAATATTGCAAATAGGCTAGGATTATCTGCGCTTGTATTATACAGAAAACAAAAAATACTGTCCACTGAGCAATTAAACAATAAACTTTGATATTATAGAAAAAGACAGTAAAACTAAGTTGCTCCATTTGAATAATTCGCGATTGAAATCGAGCAACTTTCACAAATCTCGCAAATGTTTAATCTAATGATAAAATATCAAGAATTCTCGGCACGTGCCCTAAAATACCTCACAAAACTTTGTTATTGCTAATACCTGCCGTAATACGAATCATATTGCTCTTTCAAACAATATCATACGTAGAATCAACTTTTTTTATCGCAGAGTATTACCTACTCGAAAAGGTAAAAGGTCACTTAGCAGTATTGGACTTTACTGGACTTGCATCCATACCTTGTATACGGTGTTTCTTTTAGGGTGTCAAGCCGCCACTAGCTGGTAGCAGGGTTCCATACCTATCGATTTAACCCCCATGTTTGTTTTACGATTTTTTGTAGTTTTCAAGATATAATGTTCTGCATAATTCCCTATTTTTTTATTATCGATTAAAATTTTTACATCTTGTATCAAAGTTAGGAAGGAGATTATTTTGTCCATAATACTGCAATCAATAGGCATTATAATAATAAAAAAATATCCATGAAAAGTCGAACCAAAAAGAAGAAAGCCACGTGGACACGTAATTATAAAAATAACGAAAAAAAAAAATATCTCGAAAACTACAAAAAATCGTAGAACATACATGGGGGGTTAAATCGATAGGTATGGAACCCTGCTACCAGCTAGTGGCGGCTTGACACCCTAAAAGAAACACCCAGTATGTACGTACACGCCATTATCCCCGAAAAGGTAGGCACAGGCATATTATATGTGTTCGGGTGTAAGGGGCCCCACCACCACCAAATTTTCGGGGGCCCAAGCGACCTCACCTACACGTGGTGCACCTGTTAACCAACGAACGAGGCTCCGCGAATTTAGGTACCCACATGGTGGCCTAGGCTCCCATGTGGGTGCCAGGTGGTACAAAGTGTTGGTCCGGGGGGGTACCACCGTGCAGCTGTGAAAAGCCGGTTTACCACTGTTGACCGAAATTCATTTGATCATTTGACGTGTGACCGAAAAAACATTAGGCCATTCTACTACTGATCGAATGAACAATTGACCAAAAGAGTTTTTATCGAACAAACATTTGGTATTTTTACTACTGATCCAATGAACGTTTGGCCGAAAAACAGTTGGCTAAAGAATATTTTAACAGGGGCTGAATCAAAATGGCTAGGTTAAGTTAGGTTAGAACTGCGACCACAACGCACGAGCCGAGCGAGCGAAGCGAGCGTGCCGCGGCAGCGGCCGGCGAGTGCCAGTACCGAATTCTACTTATTTCGCTTTTGTTTGTTAAAATATTCATTAGTCAACTGTTTTTCGGTCAAACGTTCATTCGATCAGGAGTAAAAGTACCAAATGTTTGTTCGATAAAAACGCTTTTGGTCAATTGTTCATTCGATCAGTAGTAGAATGGCCTAATGTTTTTTCGGTCACACGTCAAATGATCAAATGAATTTCGGACAACAGTGGTAAACCCGTGAAAAGCCCCCCAAGTAACCCAGCCCCGGTTGGGTTGCGTTCGGGGTTCAGCAGATGCACAGCCGGGCCCGGGGCGATGTTTGATGCAGCAGGGGGGGACCAGTAGGCGCTAAGCGGATTCTAGTGTGGCTGTCGGGGGTCGACCCGCCGGCCAGGGAGACCCGTAGAAACGGTTTTACCGCTGGCCGCCCGCGGCATAGTATAGGGGCCCAACTGGGACTAACCACCCTGGGAGGCTGCCCCACCAGGCCGCGCATAATCCCGATGTGGTTCGTCGTGCCGAATGGTGACCGGACTGGGACCCCGGCGACCACACTTGGGGGGGTACGGGGGCCCTTCCGTCCGGCGGGTCGGCTTCCGTCTCACCACACAGTCATAGATGAAGCTAGCCCCTACGCCTTGTCACTCACTGCTGCAGCAAATGTCACTCCGTCTTCACGTCTCCCTTTCCCAGTAATCATGGCAGTGCAGAAAAGAAAATCAGGTACCACAGCGGCCGCTACTACTCCCAGTAACGTACTGTTTGAGGTGGAGTTCGCTAACATCCGCGGACTCCACAGTGGAGAGAATCTTCGCCAGAACCGAGCGTTTCAAAAGATCGTTCCTCTGTCGAACTATAAAAACATGGAACGACCTGCCTGCACACGTCTTTCCCTCATCTTACAATCCCGGGTTCTTCAAGAGGAGCGTGAAGAGGCACATTACAGGGCCGCCAACTTGAGGACCACTGTAAGAAGTGGCCCCCAATCGCTAGATGCGCCACTGCTTTCTTACCATCAGGCTGGTGGCGACGTCAATTTGGCGAGCTGAATATAAAAAAAAAAAAAAAAAAAAATGTCCACGTCTTACCCTTTTTAACACGCTTTTATTAGCTTCACTTGTAACTATGTATGTAAAAAAATCTTGGAATGTTAATTTGACCAACTTCCCGTCCTTCGATCAGGCTGAAATTTTGCACACGCTCTGAATTCTGATGACAATACATGACTAGCTAAAAAAACGTCATTACAAATCCAATATGGCAGCCTCCCCAAAATGGCAGGCTGGCTGTTTGAAACCCACCCCCATTATATGGTTATCGAATGAAAGGATTTGCTGCCAGGAATACGAAAAAATGGTCACGTGACTTAAATCCAACATGGCGGACATCCAAGATGGCGGATTGGCTATTTGAAATGTACAAAAGCGTGTTTTTTAGTTTTTAAACTATTTTCATATTATTAGAATTAATTCCATGTAACAGGTGGTGAGCTGTATCGTCGTCGTGAAATGGACAAGCACAGTTTGTGGCTAAGTCTTCAACTTGGCTTAACGACTGCCTGCTGATGATCAATGTGGCTTGACAAGTCTCGCATGTACGCACACACACGTGCAAACAAAGCACGCACACTTGAAGCTACTTTTGTTCACTTTTCAACAAACTTGTCAAGTCGCATTGACCGTCTTTGGAGCCCATTACTGCTCAGATTATAGAACTCTATAATTCATAATACAAATTTTGTCTATTGCCCCTACATTATCGGTTAAAGATTATACAGTAATCCCGCTTATAATATTCAAATTCACAGAATTATATCATTATACAATATTAGTCTGACGATGCTCATGTTCGCTAATCCGTTTTAATACTAATTGACAAGCTGTCACGCAACGCTTGTATGTAGAATCCGAATATACATATTTAATTTCAAATATTTGGTCTATATTATTTGATAACTAGTAAGTAATTCCAGTAATGGAATCGATTCTGTATTTGACATGACGGGTACAAGACTTCACAAGGGCCTAGAATAACTACTATTATATCGGTATTGAATGAAAGGCACTCACATCATTACTTCTGTACTCTGTATTTTATTCTGTAGATATTAAATTGAAGTCTATTTCATGCTGTACAATCTTTATTTTCATTTTGACATGTACACCATAAGCTGTACAAGTCAGGGGCTTTCTACAGCGCCCGCTTAGATTGTGGAATGATCTCCCTATCTCAGTTTTCCCAAACGCCGGTTTCGGTTCTTCAAAATAGGTCTAAGAAGGTTCTTGCAGGGTAGGCAGCGCGAGAGTAGCGCCTCTGGTGTTGCAAACGTTCATAGGCTACACCACAGTCCATTAGGTGGGGCCGTGAACTTGTCTGCCGCCTTAGTGGTATAAAACACAATTAAAAAGAACTTCATTTGCTCCATCGTTCTTCTACAAATGTGGCTCTGGCCAGCCCACTGCCTCTTCAAACCGAATACTCTGCGAGCTATGTCCACCACTCTGATTCTCTGACGGATAACATCGTTGTTGATTTTGAATCACACTGTATACCCCTGCAAATACCTACAGCGAGACACAAAACAATAATTAATGAAATCTACAAACGGCATAAAAATCATTCATCAATTATTACAATCAATGCGGTGACCATGGAATCCATAGCCTGAATATTTTAGTTCAGAATTGGGTACCGACCCTCAACCGCAGGGTTGAACGTTTATCCCTATGCAAATCTCGATTGCTAATTGAAAGTTTGTCCAGCTCTTTGATCCAATATGTATTTCATTATAAATGGTAATTTGACATGGAATATGATTAGTGAAATAGTGCCGAAAGTTGTGGAGAAGTGTTTTATTTTAATAATAGCTGTGCCTCCCCAGGTTCACCCATGGCTAACTATCATATCGATGGTTTTCCTAAATAAAGTAGCCAAAGCTACCTTATAAAACATTAGCCATCTGTTAGTGAAAGTCCCGTTAAATGTGGTCCAGTCCTTTTAGAGATTAACCGGAACAAAGGGACAGACAGATATTTACATACACACATGAACTTTAGTTTCGTAGTTCCCTGACTAAAGCCACTAGAGTAGACTGACATTGATGATAGTGCAACAAACTTCAAACTTTGCTTTGATTATGTCTCTAGAAGATATTGTCTGTAAGATTAACCCTAATCGTTTTGAGCGCTTAGCTGACACAATCCCTAGAAATAGACGTGACAATACTAAGCTACGTCTCCAAAGAGCCAATACCACATTGATGCGTAAGAGTATATTTTGCATGGCTCCTACCATATATAATAAATTGCCAGTCCATTGTAAGGAGTTATCATTACATTTATTTAAAAAACAGCTCCGTAGTTTCCTGGCAAGTAAAGCCTACTACAGCATCAATGACTTTTTGAAAGAAAAAAGTAGTGCGTTTACTTCAATGAATAAATAATAATAACCTATGTACATAATTATAATAATTGAAGATGTGTAATGTACCTAATGTAAATTTGTAGCTGTATTTGATGCGACGATATTGTACCTATAATGTTTTTAGTTCAGATTTTGACCTAAACCATCTTTTGCATGCCTAATGGTAAAATATGGCTGAACAATTTTTATGTAACACCATCCTTTGTACTTACCCATATTTGCAAAATAAAGTTTCTTATCTTATTCTTATCTTATCTTAAGATTTAAGAATTTCACGTCCGAATCCAGTGGCATAAGTTGTTTCCTAGATTCCACTCTAAATATTATTTCATATTTCTGACATTATAGACACCATTCCCTAACATATATTTCATTTAAAAACTAGCACTTCTATTAAGACTAATTTCTTTACTGATTATGTTCCTAACATCCAACCTAACAAGACCTCAGGAACTAATAATAGTTCAACAAATTACTTCACTTCATAAAACCACGCAAGGTCGAGAGAGAGCTTTTTAAAATGGTCTTGACACGCCAGCGGTAATGAAGTTTTCCACTCTTATTTATTAGCGTTGACCAATTATGTTCCTTGTTACGATAGCATTAAGTGTAAAATTTGTGCGCCGGTAGTAAGAGGGGATTAATTAGAACAAAGTAGTTCTTACCGCATTCTGTGCTCCTGGTAGCTGAAGATTCGTCTAGTTAATTAGAAAAATGTGATTAACTTGGGTCAGTTAATATTATAGAACTGGAATAAAAAAATATTATGTACCTTCATAGGGCAACGCGACCAGTAAGTCATAGTTCGTGCTGCTCTATGGGTACCTTAGAAGACTTCTTTTTTTGTAAGGGGTTATCAACTGTTGGGAGACATGGGGACATCCTTTCGAGGGCTCATCCAGGGTTTCCAACCGTAGGTTAGGTAAGATACGTGTGGTTTTTAGTCGGTAGGAGTCGTCATAGCATCCATGTAGGACTTTCCTCACGTTAAAAAAAAAGTGTTATCAAGCATTTTTGCTGACCCACCATTGATCATACTAATACATAACATAATATGTAAAACATAGAGCAACGCGACCAGTACATGGGGAGTAGACATATGTTTGCTCTATACATTATATCTGTCTGCCATATGTTGCAGTTACAGTTACACCACTACAAAAGCAATCGGCTGTCACTAAGGAACTACAAAACAATTAAAACAAGAAACTCATAATTTCAGACACACACAGGTATATTTCTTATACCTTTCGGGAACATCACAATTTTGTCTATTGCGCCTCCCTTCCCGATAAACGTCGATAAGGTAACTACTGCTGAAACCGTGAGGCATAGGTACCATACTATATTCTCTGACTTATAAGGCCCCAAAATAATTCGTAAAAACACATTTTATCGACGATGATCTTTATTTTATATACTTACTTAGAGTATATTTCCAAATATTTGTATTACGTAAACAACAAAAACTCAATACCTGAACAAATATGATTGTCTCGCTTCAGTCGCAAAGTTAATAAACTTGGAACAAGTTATATAAAAGGGAATTTCTCAGTATTTTTATTGTAAATAAAGGTTTTCTGTCTATTTGAGCCTCTAGAGAGAATCATCGTAGGTACATGTATCATAAAATACTTATTTGAAGCCCTAGTATAAGCAAAAAATCTTTTTGGCCACTTACACATATTTTACTACAAGTTGCTGATATGATTTTAGAAAAGTTGTAAGATTACAGGTTCTTATATCTTCAATAATACAAAAAAATATCTAATATATAAAATTCTCGTGTCACAGTTTTCGTTGCCATACTCCTCCGTAACGGCTTGACCGATTCTCATGAAATTTTGTGAGCATATTGAGTAGGTCTGAGAATGGCGACAGCTAGTGTAGGTATAAAAAGTAAATACTAACTCAATGGCATGATATGATCTTATTGTGATCAAAGTAAACGACATCTGAAATCTGAAATGGCCTTTATAAAAATGAGTTTAGTTTGATTTTCATATACCTAATACATTCTCTGTATTATGCAAAAAGGGACAAATTGAGGAACATATAAAAATCGACAAAGTATTCCTACCCCGATGTGTATTCAGTTCTTTCTGAACTCAAGCGGAAACAGCCCTTTGTGGCACATCTGACTGAACAGAACAGGTTATAAATTTCAAACTAAAACTGTACGTTTTAGTTTTGAAGTTTATTACCTTAGACACCAAAAGATCACTATCTAATAAGTAAGAAATGAAAGTAATGAGAACTCTGTTAATTTCAAACTAAAACTGTACGTTTCAGTTTTGAAGTACTCAAGACACCAAAAAAACATTATCTAAAAAGTATGAAATGAAAGTAATGAGAACTCTGAACATTTGCATCCTTCCTTAGCGTAAAACCCACTGAAAATTGACGATTCTAATAATACCTTATTTTTTAAGTATCTGAAACAGTAAGGTAGAACATCTTACTAATATTATAAATGCGAAAGTTTGTGAGTGTGGATGTTTGTTACTCTTTCACGCTCAAACTGCTGAACACGGACTGAAATTTGGTACAGAGATATAAAATAGTCTGGAATAACACATAGGCTACTTTTTATCCCGGGAATAAGTTCCCGCGGGAACAAATTTTACGCGGGTGAAGCTACGGGCATCAGCTAGTACTTTATATTTTAAAGTGCATAACCCTTTTGTTCAAATACTTTCGAAAAGCGATTATACTATTCAACTCTATAAATAAAACCGGCCAAGTGCGAGTTGGACTCGCCCATGAAGGGTTTCGTAGCAGCAAGTAACATCTATTATAAATGTTCTTATAGTTCGTTGTAACTTTGATTGATGTTTTAACACGTTCGCAGTGGTAGTGATTTTTCTCACCGAAAATTGCGGTTTATGACGTATTAAAAAAAAACTACCAGCTCTATCTCGTTCGATCTAATTTTCGCTGGTAGTTTTTATGATAATGTACATAATATATTTTTTTTAGATTTATCATTCTCTTAGTTTAGAAGTTAGAGGGGGGGGGACACACATTTTTCCACTTTGGAAGTGTCTCTTGCGCAAACTGTTCAATTAAGGAAAAAATGATTTTAGGAACCTCAATAGCATTTTTAAAGACCTATCTATAGATACCCCGCACGTGTGGGTTTGATGAAAAAAAAATTTTTGAGTTTCAGTTCTGAGTATGGGGACCCCCAAAATTTACAGCTTTTTCTCTAGTTTTATATAAGAATCTTAAGGCGGTTCACAGAATACATATAGTTACCAAGTTTCAATAGCATAAGCCTTATAGTGTCGGAGAAAAGTGGCTGTGACACACGGACGGACAGACAGACAGACAGACAGACAGACAGACAGACAGACAGACATGACGAATCTATAAGGGTTCCGTTTTTGCCATTTGGCTACGAAACCCTAAAAAGGTATAGTAAGCTCAACTCATCTGTGCGCGCGGCACTATGTGTGGGTAAGCCTCGTCTAAACACAGTGACTTCGTGTGCGTGACATGAGGTACAGTGAAGTACAAAATACAAAAACACGTGTTTAACTAAAATAAAAACACAATGGGTGAAATGTATGTCATACATATTAATATGTATCGCTGTTTGAAGAATAAAATCGAGGAATTTTAGGATTCGCTGCTCTCTCCAAGGTTAATTATAAATTCAATCAAAATGTCGATAGTATTCTTCTTCTTTGGCGTGTCGACAAGTATAACGCCACATCTCTTTATCAATTTACTTAAACGTTCGTTTATTAATTTCATTATTTCCATCACATTTTGTTCGATTTTATGCGAAGCATTATAATTTGTTTAAATTCCCCAAACATTTTCTATTGGGTTTAGTTCAGGATGATACGGTGGTAGCCGAAGAACTTTTAAGCCATATGGCTGAAGTATGTCATTAATCATATAACAAACTAGCTGACACACAAGGTGTGCGAAAAGCGTGTGAAACTGCCCTGCCCTCTCCCAAAGGAACCGCGAAATATATCGGGAACAAAAGTATCCTAGAACCTTCCTCGAATCAGATTGTACCAAGTTTCATTTAAATCAATTCATAATCAGGATACAGACAGACATGAAAATTTCTAATTACATTTTCGGCTTCAGTATCGATTAGAGAACGCCCTACAATAAAAAATTTCAAATTATCTTCCATGTACAGACTCTCGACCCTAAACAGTTTTTTTTAGATGTATATTGGGTGTAACAAAATTGACTCTCCAAATTTCGTCACGTGACGAAACATTCCTTAAAAGGAAGAAAAAAAACACATGAATCCTTTTTTTTTTTATTCACGGACATCCCACACAACGCTATCTGATCCCAAAGTAAGCTAGGAATAACCAGCTTGTGTTATGGGTATCAGACCACGGATATTAATACTTATATACTTTTAAATACAATCATATTTTACACAAAAACACCCAGACTCTTGAGACAAACATTTATGGGTCACATAAATATTTCTCTCCGGTGGGAATCGAACCCACGACCTCCAGCGCCGCAGGCGGTCACTTTAATCGTAAATTCGTTTTAAAGGTCCTATAAATTTTCATTTTCACCCTTTCTATCGCTACTGAGCAGCAGTAGAAAGCGACAACGACAGCCAGATGGGTGCTGCGTGTTTGTTTTGCCACGGCGACCATGTTGTCTCGAATTGCCGCGGTAAAAACTGAATTCTTAATGTGCGACAAAAAAATTTAAAAAAATTAAAAAATGGGGGTACATTTTTTATTAAATATTTGTATTTGATTTCCGATGCCAAGTCATCTCATGAAATTTGGAGAGGTAATTTTGTTACACCCAGTAGATATGGCTTTTTTTATTTTTTAAATCAAGTCATACAGTTCAATTTTTGTCATATTTGCAGTATAAGCAATGTTCTTTTCCGTCGACCATCTGCATTTCTATTTTTTTTTTGCATTAGAATTTGGAGCTCTATCATTTATGACGATTTTCTGTAGGCCTTTATAAGTTACACAATTCTACCATACATTATTTTGTTATGACTCGAAGGGTTTAGGCAGTGTTTTCGTTAAAAGCTCCCAGACACCTTATTTTTTTCCGACATCTCCAACTAATATCATTATATTTTAGTCAATGTATACAAAAACTCAACAAATTATACACGTTAACATTTCTCAAGAATCATTGGTGATCTCAGCATGAAAATCCATGCAGTATTTTTTAAGTTTATCGTGAACAGACAGACGCGGAGGGGACTTTGTTTTATTACATGTAACAAATATTAATTCCATCGAATTGACACATAAAAATATTTACCTGACTTATTAAATATTTTCTCCGTGAAGAATTAGACATTTTCTTTAACGACTGTACCCATGTTATTATCACTAAGAACACTATGTAATGAATTATAATGTGACCAAGTTACACAGGATCTCAACGTTGCAGTTACATTGAGACTTGTCATGATATTTGATTTCATTTCATTATAACGTAAGAGTTGCCTGCAAACGTGGTAGGTAGATGGCGCTGTATGCTTTTTGTATAAATATGGTGTTTATTTCGCGGCCACGCAGAGCGTTTCCTGCAAAGACTGCTTGGCACCGCTGGTGTCGTTAATAAGTCAAGTTACATCTCTACCTCATAATATAAAAATGTACTCTGTGAAGACGGCTGCGTCACTGCCACACAAATTAAAGCTGTATAATTACTAGCGCACGCACACATAGCGCCGCGCGCACTGATGAGTTGAATTATCCATACCAACTTTTAAAATTACCTCCAAAACAGCCTGGTTCACCCAGAACCCTTTACAAAAACAAATTCTAAGACAATCCTTTTTCATGTTCCACAAAGGGCTGATTCCGCTTGAATTCAGTAAGAACTGAATACACACCGGGGTAGAAATACGTTGGCGAATTTTGGCGAAAGCTTTTCAAGCATGAATGGCATCAAACAAAATTATTATTTCGAACTGAAAATTTATTGTTAATAGAAATTTTCTGTAAATATTTATAGGTACATACTGCCCCAATGATGGTTTAGTGATTAGGAAATTGATTTTTAAAATGACTGGCAGTGACACGAAGTGCTACTTTTTAGATTAAGGACACTATTTATTTTCTAAACATGAAAAAATATTAATACTCGGTGTGTTGCATTTGAAACCCTCAGTGAACTTCCAATTTTGAAAATACAATATTGACGAATCAGAATATTTTTAACTTAATTTTTATAGGCACAGTACAACCATATCACTCTTACAATATTGTACAAAATCTACCCGTGACTATTAATAATGTTCTTAAAATAAACATTTTGTCGATAAGCAGTATCAATAAAATACAATGAACCAATCGTGAGCGAAGTATATAAGTGCACAATGCCACCCGGTAAGATTTATCCTGGGGTCATTCTTCCGAGGACTTACCCGGGACTCCCAACCGTGATTAACAATTGATTTACCTATGAGTTTTTTTTTTGGACATTTCACAGAACGCTATCTGATCCCAAAGTAAGCTGGGAATAACCTGCTTGTGTTATGGGTATCAGACCACGGATATTAATACTTATATACTTTTTTTAAATACAAACATATAATACATAGAAACACCCAGACTTTTGAAACAAACATTTATGGGTCGCACAAATATTTGTCTCTGCTGGGAATTGAACCCACGACCTCCAGCGCCGCAGGCGGAATCACTACCGACTGCGCCACAGAGTCAGTATTATACTCTCATTGTCACTGTTCCGCTCAAAAGTGATAGAATAGGGCACATAGTCTCTGTGTGATAGGCACATAAGTTTGTTCTGTTTTGGTGTAAAAAAAAAGAAATAACTAGCTTAAGGAAAAAAAAAATTATTAATCAATTGAAATGTATGTACTTTAGAAATATGTAGGGTTGTTAACCGAGGAAGATAGATGAAGTTGTGTGAGAGTGTCCACTTATATTGTTGTTATTTATTATTGTGTTATCTACATTATTCCTTCTCTCTTACACATATAACTGCTAGAGTTGCAAAGTTAGAGCATTTAAGAAAGGAAACTTAAACTGCTGCTCCTTTTTGAATGAGATAATCTCTGGGACTAGTTTATTTATTTTTTATATGTAAAGAACAAGCGTAGGTACTTACTTTTTCTGTGTCACGGGTCTTTTTTGAGTGGTTGTGTGTGGGTTTGTTTTTATTGCCTTCCAGAGTTTATTTCTGGTCACGAGGTGGAAACAGCTTGCGTGATTTAATTCTGATTTGATCATAAAAGTTTTTTTTTTCTTGTGTCCTGAACCAAATAAAATAATTAAGGTTAATATTAATAATGCCACGTACGTAGATGACGCGTGGCAGCACGCGCTCATTATGTGACACTTGACAGTGACGATGCCGCAGGGGTGACATTGCTGCTGTGTTGCCGCATTGAAAAGTAATTTGGTTTTATGATTTCATGTTATTTTTTTTGATTTTCGTTTTTGTCCTGAATTATTATAATTCTAACTTACACATTAATAATATTTATTGTAATGTTTGGGTTTATATATATATGCATTTTTTTTTGTGAACTATTTTAGATTTTGGACCCTGATCATTGGTCGGGAGTCGGGAGGGGTAGTGGCGCCATCTCGATATTCGGCACTCTCTGAAAATCAGCGCAGTCAATGTAAATTGACAGCATTAAGCTGAGAGAGGGCCGAGTTTTGCGCAAGATGGGCACAATTTACTATGCTTATTGTTGTTTGTGTGGTACCTTTTCCCTGTAGGATTATAATTGTCAATTTTTTTTTCTTTCTTCTTGTGTGTGTGTGTGTGTGTGTTAGTGGTGGTGGTTATTTGATTTTTTTTTTTTATTTTTTTTTTTCTATAATACTAAGAATACACAACAATTTTGTGATGACTAGGTTTAATTTAAGATAAGGTACCTACTACACATAATTTGTTGTACTTAATATTGTGTCTGTATTGTTGCAAAATAAACTGTTTTCTTTCTTTCTTTCTTTCTTCTATGTAAACATTCTATAAGTAATCTCTTCACACAGTAAAAATAAATAAAACTAGAACATACAATACTGTTTTCGTGCAGAAGCTCAAAATAATTATGTGCTAAAAATATATGTTCACTGTTCAACGTTTATCATAATTTTGTGGCGTCTACGTCGTAGCTCCGTAGATACTTCCGTAGACTGTAGCTACGTTTCATATTTACGTCTACGAAATGTAGTATGTTGTTCATAAAGCGGAAACTCCGCAGGAAAATAATCGAGATTCCTCATAAGTTTGTAAGAGTAACGCAAACATTTAATATGTTTTTTCGGTTGTGAATATTCGGCGATGAAAATAGATTTAGACTGTTGGTAAAATGGGTTAATATTTATAGACCTTTCAATAGAAATAATAGTATTGCTTTTCAATTGAATTGTACTTTATTATCATATGAGATTGTTCTCGAACTACTAACGTAGCTCCGTATAATGCCTGCTTGGTAAATAGGTGACGAAAATATAAAGAACTAGCGGACGTCACGCCGTTTTACCCGCTTAATTCCCGTTCCCGTGGGAACAAGGGAATAAAATATAACCTACGTTTACCGCAAAGAGTGAAGCTTCTCAACAGCGAAGAATGTTTCAAATCGGTCTAGTACTTTTGGAGCCTATTCGATGCAAACAAACAAACAATCAAATATTTCCTCTTTATAATATTAGTATAGAAAATCCTTATACTGTAGGATTAAAACTGTGAATAACATGTATACAGACGCCAGTCTCTTCAAATGTAATCAGGCATCAATGCGATACCAATTATAACGCTCTAGAAACAGTAATTATGACGGTATTATTCGGGAACTTTGTAATCTAGCTCAAATAGCGAGTATTATTGCGGGATGTTCTAATCAATATAATGGGCGAGTGTAACGGGCACTTTGCGCCGGGAACGATAAGGGGCGAGTTGTTTGAGTAGTTTTCAAGTATTTGACAGTGTAATTTATTATTTGTAAGATATAATAATTATGTATAAATATGTATAAATAAACCTAAGTCTAATTTCCCAGAAGTAATCAATATAATAATAACCTTACTAAAAGCATGATATTAAAATGACAGACTTGGTTATCGTCCATATTTCTAGTCGCCGAGCACAGACTCGCCCACTGAGGGTTCCGTAGCATAAGACGTTTTTTGTGTAGATATTCACAATTCCTTTTTTAACGTGAGAGAAAATCCATCATTGATGCTATGTCGGACTCCTACCGACTAAAAAACCTCACGTTGCGCCCCACAGCCTATGGTTGGCAGCCCCGGGTAAGCCCTCGGAAGGACGTCCCAGGACTCCCAACAGACCAACGGCCTCGCCTAGGGGGTGATTCGGGTGCTATCCCGCGTCTTTGGTGGGTTTCGGGTGTGATCTCGCTTCTAAGGGGGGGGGGGGCGTGCCGGAATCTCTCACGCTGCCGTCATGGGTAGGTATTTAGTATTTGTTGTTATAGTGGCAACAGAAATACAATACTTACATCATCTGTCAAAATTTCAACTGTCTAAGCAACGGTCCATGAGATATAGACTGGTGACGGACTGATCGACAGACAAACAGAGGAAATTCAGTAACATGCATTTATGTACGGGACCCTAAAAAGTAGTCAATGGTATATAGAGTTCTAGAAGCGCTCGTGGCCCCGCGCACTCAGTATTCTGTAAACAATCACTGTAGTAAGCAACATTTACTGTGGCAAGTCATGAATGAGTGACCACCATGTGACCACTTTGTGACATTTATTTGCGAGCGTTTCCGTGCTTCGGAAGGCACGTTAAGCCATTGGTTCCGGTGGTCAGCAATATTACTGTCGTTAAGCCAAGTTGAAGGCCTTATAGGCGGCTTGAAAAATTTCAACTGAGGGTCGTCTCAACCTGCGCCAGGGTCGGCAGCGCGTGTGTAGCGCCTCTGATGCTGCAAACGTCTATAAGCTACGATAACCAACCATTAGGTGGGCCCAAACTTTTCTGCCACCTCAGTAGTATAAAAACAGTATATTATTCCACCTATAAGTAGTCTATACTGTCATAGGTAGCAATCATCCAAGAAAACAAAATTAGTGACAGCTAAGATGGAGAGAACTTTAAAATACACACACATATTATTTCTTAGATTTTGTACCAAATAGAATATTTAATTTCGCCTGCAAATTAGTAATAAACCATTATTAAAGCTTCAAATTGCTTTCATCAAAAATATGTCAATAATACTCTCTTTTGATATGTAAAAGCTAAGAAATGAAATATTTACAAAGAAATTATTCCTCACAAAATAAAATAATTATGTCTGATACCATTTGAAACACGCGAAGCGTTATTGTATTGTTTAATATTGTACAATTTGCACGATATTTTCATATGAAAGAAAATTAAAACCAAGGCCATTTTATATTATGACTAGCTGATGCCCGCAGCTTCACCCGCGTGAAATTTGTTCCCGTTCCCGCTTCCCGTATTTAATCCCCTTGGGGGTATAATTTATCAACATCCTTTCTTAGCGGATGCCTACGTCATAACATCTACCTGCATGCCAAATTTCGGCCCGATCCGTCATGTGGTTTTGGCTGTGCGTTGATAGATCACTATGTCAGTCAGTCAGTCACCTTTGAGTTATATATATTTAGATGTGCTATTTTTATTTCGAATTCTGAAGTGGAAACAGCGACGTCCACCCGCCAGAAGGACCGATGATCTGGAAAAGGTCGCAGGCTGGGACTGGATGCGAAAGGCACAGGACCGTGTGTTGTGGCGTACATTGGTAGAGGCCTACGTCCAGGAGCGGACTGCCTTAGGCTGATGTACAGAAAAATTTATCTAGTTTTACTAAGTTAAGCGATATACACAATGTGAATACCAGACATAAAAATAACCTTGCTGTTTATCATTGTAGACTGAACAAAGTCAGTAATTCTTTCCTAGGTAACTGTATACGTTTTTACAACAGGCTTCCAAATAAAATAAAAGGTATGCCATTAATTAAATTGAAAAAGTGTATAAAAAGTAAATTGTACTGCAAGGGCCACTATACAGTTGACGATTATTTGATTGATAAGGAAGCCTGGAAATGATCTGCTTGCTCTACTGATGGAGTTTTAGTTTATAGTACTTATTGTAAATATGTAGTGCACAAAAAGAATAGCCCGCCGGCGCCGAGTTTCTTGTCAGTTCTTCTCAAGCGGGCCGCGTTCCGAACTGGTGGTACTATTTGCATTGTATTCATTGACGTGTCGCAAGTGCCTACGTATTAGGATTATGCGAAATAAATGTTTTTTTGAGTTTGATTTGATTGATTTGATGATTATTATTGTTACTAAGACGAAACAGCATCTTAGCTGCAAAAACAAAATCAAACCTGCGACACTTTCAACAATGCACATGACCCCAATACTAACTACTTTTTATCCTGAAAACCAGTTCCCAAGGAAAACATATAGCCTTACATTAAATATGTAAGGATCATTCTATTATGCTCCATAGGAAATGAATTCTTGGTATTTTGGTAATTTTTTAGCGACAAAATTAATGGAACAATGCTTTTAAGTATTTCCTTTGTACCACCAAAAGATTATTGAAATAAGGTCTACACCCCGGTCCCGTCCCGTTGAGAAATTACAACTGAAAAAGCATTTTTTCATTTATTTCTTCTTCTCCCTAAGCCACCGGACGGAATATCTGGATTAAAAGCATCTTAAAACCTTGTCGGATTATATTATAAGCTCAGATTATGATAAGTATAATTTACATTGGTTAGAAATTTCGGCGTATTGCCGTTTCTTGCATTTGCGCTTGATGGAACTTGCTACTCGTATTAAAAAACTTGTTAATTTTTTCTAAGTTTAATAATGATCTAAATAGCCTTTGAGAATGCCGTAAGGCAAAACCGGTTAGATATTACAATAATAAATATTATGGAAGACAACAAGTGAAGTTTTTCAATATAATAAATTAATACCGTCTTTCAGTCTGTAAATGGAAACTCTGAATGCTTCCGGGACTTTACTTGAAACAAATTTAATATGCATACCTTCATAACAGCGGTTATAACTAGTATGTGAGTCTAGTAGACATTTACATACATACATATATACCTCTATGTATGTATGTAGAAGGCATTTAATTCTACTAATCCTACTTATATTATAAATGTGAAAGTTTGAGAAGAGGTTTGGATGTTTGTTACTCAATCACGCTCTACGGCTGCACGGATTGGGCTGAAATTTGGTACAGAGATAGCTTATAGTCTGGAATAACACATAGCATACTTCATCCCCCCTTCATCTCGGCAATATGTTCGCACGGGTACCGAATCTCACGCGGGCGAAGCCGCGAACATCATGTAGTAATTAACAATGTGATATACGAGCATTAAAATTTGAGTAGTTGTACAACTTGAAACAAAATCTTCTCGTAAATTACTTGAAGATATCATTCAAGCGAAAAGTGAAATCTGAGCGAATCTCTTGTTCAAATACTTGTTTAATCTATTTTGTGGCACAAACTTTGATATCAGTTAATATAATCTCTAGTTTCAGGTAATTGGTTTCTTGAATATTAGTTAGGTAACTAATATGTGACAGTTAGGTATGTGATCTAATATTGAGCTGATACTGTGACACAGTGATAGGGAATGCGACTGCACTGTTGTATTGTATATAAAAATCTTCATTCATAAAGGTCACAAAGTAAAACTTATGAACGTTAAAAGATTTGGTTCTACATTTAAATTTACTGCCAGATTCGCAACGCAATAGGTAGAGCCGGAGAGAAAAGAAACTGACAATAAAACCCACGGCGACTCGCCTTCTGTTTTTTTCTGACTTCCAGCAGGAATTTTTAATACTACTGAGGTGGACAACAAGCTTACGGCTCACCTAATGGTTGTTTACCGTAGCCTATGGATATTTTGCAGCAACAGAAGCGCTACTCACGCTCTCTATCCAGGGTGTAGCTTGTGACGAGTTGACAATGGATAAGCAAAGTTGAAGACATAACGGGTGGCTTGAAAAATTTGAAATGCGAGTTTTCACGACCTGCGCCGGTCCATTTCAACACGGCAATAGGCTCACCACCTATTACGTGGAACATAAAACTAATAGATGAAAATAAATGTAGGCATATAGTATGCCTCAGTCTAGACGTTCTGAGATAAAGGCGTGGTACAATGCTCGATGAACAAAATGCGTATAGTACAAAGGCAACTAAATACCGCACCGTCCCTTAGGACTGGGCCAAATATTTAACCCGTGTGTCCTTCTACGCAGTCGACCATGAAAACTAAATAATTATGTCACAAGTTCACGCGCAATAATACTGATTTACGCGATACAATGTACTGATTTAGTACAAAAGTTTCTTTTAGTTGAAATATTCGCAGTGTTACCAACTTCGTTCGTGACAAAATTACATAAAGTTTAACCCCCTCTATTACCGCTCAAGAGTAAATTTTGAAAATAATTTGTTTTTAAGGGGTCTACATTATATGGTTAGCTAATACAAAGTTTGTCCATGAGTTGCGTCTGGGCGTTGAAATGTGAGTAACCCGGTAATTTTATAATACATACATATAATCACGCCTTTGTCCGCGAAGGGGTAGGCAGAGACATAGTATACGCACACAATTATTCATCATAAACTTTTATGTTCCACGTAATAGGTGGTGAGCCCATTGCCGTGTTGAAATGGACAGGCGCAGGTCGCCGCGACCCACAGTTGAAATTTTTCAAGCCGCCGATAAGGCCTTCAACTTGGCTTTTCGATTGTCATTTTACTGACAACCGGGTTTCATTTCAAGTTCTCCTTCTCTACGCAATGGATCTTGTTGCGAAAGTGTTCCCTTAGTTTAGTAGTAGTTCCCTAGTCTTACGACACCCTCGGAAAGTATTGGGGTGGCGACATTTTGTACTCTTACCCGTCGCAATACGGGACCCGTCGTCGCTACACGGGCCAACATAAAATAGTATACCGCGCACAAAGTAACTACCTCAAAAAGAATAGTGGTCATAGTTTACTGCCCTTCGACATCAACAACAACAGGTAGGCAGAGGAGTAAAAAAGCTAGTTAAACAATCAGTGACCTCTTATAAATAAGAAATTGGAGATAATTTTGAAAAGCAATTAGTTTGCTGACTCAATCACAAATTTAATGTGAAAAATTTTTTGATTTCGAGCAGGATTTGAACCCGCGTCTTCTGGTTTGCCGGACCAGACGCCTTAACCAACTAGACCACCGAGACACTGCTCTCGACCGTCAAATTCTTTCACCTCATTACGTCTTGGGGCGACGTAGCAATTAATAAGAAATTGGTTCATATGGACACAATAATATTAAAGTAAAGTGTCCATACTTTGGACACATCACATTGTTCTAAATTTTTACTGAAATCTTCATTTAGGGGCTCACATAGCACAGCAACAGACATTTCATACCAAAAAAATACAAAAATACACAATAATGTTAATACTTCTATTAAATTTTCATCTCGTTATACACAACTTGTTTTTTATCAACTTTCCTAAATATTTTTTTAATGTTATTCTTTCCAATTACCGAACAAAATTGTACATTTTCTATGATACAGAATCATTTTCGAAGATCAACAAGAAATTCAATAGAAAAGAGGAAAAGGAAAAATCCTTCCCAGAATTCGAAAACGTCTTGAAATCGTATATCCGTGGGCAGGAAATTTTACCTGCTCGAGGAAAATATGTCGAAACCATAGAGCAACACTACCTATGACTGATCGAGAGGGGTGGCGCCATACGGAGACTTTCCACTCTGTCAAAACATACTCCAAATGGTACAACAAATAAATATATGCTTAAATTGTTTCAAAGTGCGAATCCGACTCGCGCATAGAGGGTTCCATACCAAAAAACGACAAATGGATACGTTTGTGGTTTGAAAGCCCCTTAATCCCCCCCCCCCCCTTTTTGATTTTAGTATTTGCTGTTATAGCGGCAGCAGAAATACATCATCTGTAAAAATTTCAGCTTTCTAGCTGTATCAGTTCTTGAGATACAGCCTCATGAGTTCATGACGGACAGACAGTCAGACGGCCGACAAATTCTCATGAGTAGGGTCCCTTTATTGCCCTTTAGATACGGAACCCGAAAGAGCAAACATGTGGTACTACGGGAGCGCTTGGTAGTACCATGGGTCTTTTGATACTAGTAGTACTACCAGTAGTAGGTACTCGTAGCACTGGCAAGAAAGGTCTACTCCCCTAGTACAGGTCTCGTCGCTCTATAGTCGAAACTAACGTAGTAAGCGAGGGAGCCGACCGTTTCGTGTTACTGTAACAGATTCAATCGAAAAAAGTGTTTCACGCTCCTTTAGTTTTATTACTTTTGGTGTATGTTATGAGAAAACTGAATGTAAGGTTTGAAATGTTCTCTGCTCAAGATAGTTCAAATAATTTAGGGCAATAGAACTCTTTAGTCTTAAACAATCTCATTTGCAACTGCTATACTTACTATCAGATTTAAAACTAGAATGTAGACCGCGACTTGGCAAACGTAGCGTAGGACGTCCACCTACCAGATGGACCGACGATCTTGAAAAGGTCGCAGGCTGGGACTGAATGCGGAAGGCGCAGGACCGTGTGTTGTGACATAAACTGATAGAGGCCTACGTCCAGGAGTGGGCTGTAGGCTGATTTGATTGATTGGTGTATTTACTATCAGGCGAGAAGCGGTGAAGGCACTCATAGAAGCGGGGCAATTGGTAGTCAGTTGCAGAAGTATTAAGAATCATAGCTGCTAATAGCCATTGAAAGAGATCCCTGAGTTGAAAAGGAAAACTCAATTTTAATACAAAACTTTTAGACTCGACTGAGTCGCCTCGGGACCACGATAGGTCTAACCCTGTCGAAACCTCGAGGAAAGTAAAGGTACCGAAACCTTTTATTAATAACTAGCGGCCCGCTCCGGCTTCGCACGGGTATACAGTATTACTCCACTATTTAATAGATGTTATTATACATATAAACCTTCCTGTTGAATGACTCTATCTATTAAAAAAAACCGCATCAAAATCCGTTGCGTAGTTTTAAAGATTTAAGCATACAAAGGGACATAGGGACAGATAAAGCGACTTTGTTTTATACTATGTAATGATAAAATAGTGCCACGCGAAATCCCGTTTTGTATAAAATTATGATTGTGTTCAACGCGTGTTAGTGAGTTTATTTTGGCGAAAGATATAGGTAGAGAGATGGTTTAGTTTTATTAAGATTATCCAAATTTTCCAACACTGCCAGCAACCCTACTATTATGCATTTGCTTTAAATTTCCAATTAACTATGAACCACTAATCCGAATGTCTATCTGATTTGAAAACGTGATACTGATGAAAGTTGGAGATGACTACATCTAGCGGTGGACTGCGATAAATAGATGTGATGGATATAGAAATATATTCACTAATCATCAGAAGGTCAGCGAATTATTCACGGTCCGTGGTCAAAGAAATACCGAAATCGTTCTACAAAGT
The DNA here is from genome assembly GCA_933228765.1 of Miltochrista miniata. Classification (NCBI taxonomy): domain Eukaryota; kingdom Metazoa; phylum Arthropoda; class Insecta; order Lepidoptera; family Erebidae; genus Miltochrista; species Miltochrista miniata. The sequence continues at coordinate 36,409,501 of OW121756.1, read as the reverse complement.
AAAACTACTACGACTAAATAAAACAATACAATATAACCTTTAGGTTATATTGTATTGTTGAGCTTCTCTTTGAGCTTCTCTTTAGAGAAGCTCTCAACTTTATGACACTCGTTTTGTTCTAAAAGATTGCTTCCTTTTTATTGTGGTATAAAATTGCGAAACCTTAAAAAATAATGTAGTCACAAAGAGCGCCCTACCAAGAACCGTATTGTGCTAAAACTTTTTTATACGTTTTGTAACCCGCTCACCTCACTGAATATTTTTATATCTACCAATTTACATTTTGGTAAACAAAGAAAAGGTTCGATCAGCTGGAATCTTCAAAAGGACAGCGAGTCTTCTCCGATTTACTTTAACATGGAGAACCTATGAGGATAGAGGCTTCTATTTCGTGTGTGCTTTTACGGCCGGTATAATGGTTTGTGCACTGAAGAATGAAATAATTGATATGACTGTTACTTCCTATCATCGCACCGCTCACCACAGACATGTTGTTCATCCTCACACTTTACGGCTGGATACACGGCAAGGCACAGCCTTTATTCGCACGATCAGATGGGCCTTATTGATTTTTGTAGTGTAATCTATGTTCATTATAGTATAGGTACGATTGGACAGAGGATTTTTGAACAAACCTCTCCTTTTAGACATATAGTCAACATTTCTATATTCTTACATCATCTGAGCATAAGAATCCCGGCAACATTTAAAACCCTTCTTTCAGAGACCACGGAACGATCTTTTGCTGTTATATTTCTATTTCAGCCTCCTACATTCGTAAAGCTATTGGCAAGCATTCCGTTTCCCACAGCTATAGCGATATTCGTTATGGGGCTTTGTGTTATTCTCATCACGCACGTATATGAGGCAGACCTTTTGGAAAGGGTCAAGGGTGTAATTTGCTCATTTATTTTCGTACGGCGCGCCACTTGATTCAAATCGTTTTGTTTTAAGTTATTTGTAATTTTGCTATTTGTTTAGAGGGCGTTGTATTATTCTTATTAAAGACTAGCGGACCCTCACAACTTCCTTTGTGCTACAATTTTCATTGTTGCTCCGCTCCTATTGATTGTAGCGTGATTATTGACACTCCACAATAACGTAACTTTCAATTGGTGAAATAATTTTGAAAATCGGTTCAGTAGATCCAGAGGATAGACTAAACGGTTAGTATTTAGATTCAAATAACGTAGAGAATAGCCCCTAAAAATACAATTATAATAAACGACCAAAAACTCTGATCATTTCGACTCTCAGAAAACGAAAAAATCTCAACCAGCATCATTAGGTATTCAAAACAAAAAATGAAGCATTGCGAGTAAAGAACTTGTTGAGTATTTTATTGAGAAACTCCGTTTTTATTGAGTACAGTGTTAATGGGGCAATTGGAAAACATTTTTCGCCTTTAGAACCACTAATTTGTCACTTGATAAGTACCGATTACACAATTAATGAAATGGCGGAAACAGTACTATGTGGCGTAATAATTTAGAAAGATTTTGACTCGGTAAGAGTCTGTGGACCTCATTCCAATAATAATTGCATCTAGTTAATTTATTGAGCGATTGACCAATATAGATAGTTGAAATATTAGTTTCTGTTAGGTAGGTAGGTAGGTAGGTACCTACTTGTCTATGATGTACAGGCTATACGTGACCACTGACGGGTTTTACATCTTCGTTTGATATAAAAGACCTACAAACTCTGAAAATCTAACATAGATGCTTTTAAAATTAATTTTGCATAAATTGATTCGGATAAGATTTGTACTTACTTTAAATACTTCTCAGAACTTACTCGTTAAGAAATAAGTATAATTATATACACCAAAAGTTAAAAGATTCATTCTGAAAAGATATTTAAAAGATAGCATAAAATAAAAGTGGTTGTACAAAATTACAAAAAGTATTTGAGGACGCTACAAAGGCGACCATTATCGTAATGGCGACAGCTCTACGGAATCTAACAATTTTATATTCAGAGTTTTATTTGGATGTATAATCAGAGTGAGAAAATGAAAAGAGATTTTTTAAAACGACAGCGTTAAAGACTGCCACAGTCCCTACTTTATTAATGGCATTTTAGCACAGTAAAAGCTGAAATAGAAATATATTTCACACTTTGTTACACATCATACGCTCTTTCTAAAATAATAAATCAAAAATTAATAATCTTCTATTTAAATCACAAACTTTTAATTTATACGTTAACCATTCCTCAATTTTTAACGTGACAACGTCTTTTATAATTCGATGGAGCCGGCTGCACGCACGAAAAAACATGACGTATGCGGCGTCACCTCGCTCTGAGGCGTTCCATTTAAGGCTGAGTTGTCACGTTAAATTATCGTCAGTAAACCGACTTTACAGACAACCGATTTTTATTCAAATATTTTAAAGTAAGCAGCTATTTGAAGAAAACCTTTATGAACGTGTAGGTACAAAGAAACCCAGGAGTAAAGTGTACACTAGGTTTGCTTTTCTATGGAAAAAAAATATTCTTCTAACAAATTTCTTTTCCACACCGCAGTGGAGAGCATGAAATGAAATGGTTGGAAAAGGTAAGGGTGTGAAAGTTATAAATTCATCTAATTATACCAATATTATAACGAGGAAAGATTTGATTGTTTGTTTGCTTGTTTGTTTGCATCGCAAACTACTGGACCGATTTCAAAAATACTTTCACTTTTGGGAAGCTGCACTCTTCCCGGTGAACATAGGCTATATGTTATTCCCGTATTCCCACGGGAACGGGAGCTACGTGGGTGAAACCGCGTGACATCCTCTAGTTAAATAAAAGAATTTGTTGATGATGTAAATATATCTTTTTTGGATTATTTCGGTTGCTACCGGAACTACCTACAACTCAGATAACTACAATGAAGCTACTCCACGCTACGCAATTTGTACAGAATAATAATTTTCATTGGAAATCACAAAGAACTTTGCAAGATAATGACAAAACTTTGTATAAACGTCAATTCGTCCAGATCTAGAAAAATAATTGTCCCTCAGTGAATCCATTAATTGTCCAATTTACTAAAACTTTATCTCAACTTCGTAAAAGCTGATTCCCTCGGGTTGTCTTTTCACCGATCACAATGGCATTAGGAAATAATCACTGAAACCAATTCATGGCCAGTAACTGTGGAAAAGGAATTATTTTGTTTTTTTTTTATATCGTTTCCTTATATAATTGTGTTTGTTTGTTTATCAAAATATTTTGTTGTCCGATCAAAATGAAAGGCAACCAAGAATCACTGATCTATCTGCGCAAAGCTACTAAACTAATTTTGCTTAAATTCGTAGTAAGCTTCAATGGAGTCAGGTCTGTAGGAACTCTTTGAACAAATAATGTGAACAAGTCCATATGAGAAACAGGTAGGTACAAGAAAACCTCGCCACGAAGGCAGACCTGTGGGCATCAGCTAGTATTTCTATATTTCTTTATTAAAGTTCTTGATTTTTTACTCAAAGTCCTCGTTTTGGTAGCCCATGTACTATTTAATAAACTCTTAAATTATACCAACAAAGGTACCCGATTAAGACTTTCCTATTTCATGTAAAATATAACAACAAGAAAGCCATTACGGCCAAGGTACTTGTATCCTCAAATAGATCTTGGCAGTTCAGAATTTTGACGACAAAACTCGAAAATAACTTGGAACATAATTAATTCAGGAAGGGGTTGATTCTAATGGCCTAAGCGGCCCTTAGCAACCTAACAAGAGGGGAGGCAGGGAGGTAATAAAAATTCAAACGATGCTAACACGCCGCCAAGATTCTCTAGAAATTCCTCTTTCGTAAATCAAAGGGTTAACTGAAGATTATAAAACCAGGAAAATTCTTTTACAAAACCGTGTTATATTTTTATCAACTTTGAAAACGAATTCTTCTATTTATTCATTGTGCGTGTCCTTAGTAAAAATATTTTCTTTCAAGTCAGTGTTTTTGAAATGAAACCTTTAGAATTGTTACGATTTAAAAAAATAAAATTCAAACATTTTAAATAGAAGCTACGGAACCCTGTATAGCCCGATTAGCCGAAAATGAATGAAAAATGCACAATTTTTGTTCATAGGTCACAATGTAACGCTTGTGAACGTCCAAATGATTGTTTCTACATTCGCATTTACTGCCAGATTCGCAACGCAATAGGTAGAACTGGAGAAAAAAGAACTTGGCATTAAACTCCGGTCACTTTTTTACTTCCAGTAGGTAATTCAGAATTGGCGGTACAATACACAACAATATACCTATAGTTATAAGTCCCGCATTGTCAGAATATTCAATTTCAAGCGTTCCAATTCATAAATTATTCACCGCAAAGCCATTTCAAATATTGTCTATCTATTAGGACCGGTACATTCATTAGATATTTAAATAAATTAAGTTTCAAGTGCTCTCTCGTAATATAATACACAAGTAACAATTGACATTTCATTTTATTAATGTTTGATAGAGTATTTTGTAAATGGAATGGCTGTTAACGAGTACTTCTAGTATCTAATAACAACATCTTTTTCATCCTAGCTTCATCCAAAGCTTGCAGCAATTCGAACAAATTTTAAACAGCCAGGACAAATGTTATACTAAGAAGCGCGATAACACCCGAACCCCCCTAGGTGAGGCCGCAGTGGTAGCCCTAGTTCTCTGTTGGGAGTCCTGGGTTATCCTTTTTATCCGGGACTAATAACCGTAGGCAGTAGGTAGGGAACGTGTGACTTTTAGTCCGTAGGAGTCCGGCATAGCATCCCTGTAGGATTTTCGACTTGTTAACAAAAAAGGGCTATTGTTACATATTATTAAATAAAATTTCCACAGTGCTGGTGCTGACAGTCGGGGTAAATCATTATGTATACGCTGACTGAAATGGTTAGTGCTTACAGATAGTGTTATCCACTAAGCCACGTCCACTCTTTTCTCAAATCGCATAATCCTAGTATAAGTTTGCAATCTTCTGTTGGTAGTCCTGTGGACATCCTTCCGAGGGCTTACCAGGGGCTCCCAACCGTAGGGTGTTAGGTAGGCTACGTGTGGTTTTTAGTCGGTAGGAGTCCGGCATAGTATACCTGTAGGAATTTCCTCACGTTAAATAAAAAGGTATAGAGATAATAGTCTCAAAGTTACTGAACATCAAAAACTCATCCCTCCATTGCATCGTCCGCCATTAAATCTAATAAAAAGGTTTTATCTCCAAATTACGTTCCACCAACACGTTGGTTCCACTCGGTTAGCCATTTATGCTTGAACACACACCACTCAATTTGGTATCGGGATTCAAGTCAATAGAAAAAAAGAAAGAAGTATGTTGTTGTCTTTGTACTAACGCATCGAGAGCGGTTTTCTTTTTTTTAATTAAGCTCGCCAAATTAACATCGCCAGCCTGATGGAAAGTCTAGCGATTGGGGACCATTCTCACAGTCTCATCGAACGAAGAGCACATTCATATTATGAGTCTACAAATTAATTATTGTACTGTCATTTCTGATCTAAATGCCATTTTTCATTTTTTTAAGGTGTGGGCGCCTACGCCACGTGTTTTAGCCGACTAAAATCACACCGTTCCTATAAAAACTGATAAAGGACTTTAAGAAGACTCTCTATTATATTACCTTTGCTCAAAAACAGAAACTTCAAGCAAAATTGTTGTTAAACATATTTAAAGCGAAAACTTTCATCAACTTCTTGCTAATAGTTGTGGTGACTTGCGTAAACTAGTATGACTTAATAGTGTACTTTGGCAATATTGTGTAGCAATGAACTGTTACTAAACAAACGTTTGCGTAGGATCTGTGTATCTGTGTGTTGAACACAGGGTAAAGACGACAACTAGACGTCTTGAGCCCAGGGATTTGATAGATCCTTTGTCAGTCGTCGCTGTACTGGAACAAGTTAGAGGTTTTGTTTCAATTTGTTCTAGTTTTTGTTAACAAAAGTAAATGGCCTTTGTTTTTTTTTCTTCTTATTCTTGGACTTCCTCGGTATGCCAAAGTCAAGTAAATTTCATTGCGAAAATATGAATAATTTTCATGTTAAGATTCTTAAGAGCAGCGTATTCATGTTTGTCCAAGTTTGGACTAAGTTCTACGCTAGTGAAGCGGTGGTACCTTACTAGGGCTTGCTGTAGAATTTGTCGACAAATCTAAAAAGTCACGTTTCACTGTGCTATATAACTTTTCAACACTTGTGCATGTTGTCGAACCTTTATGTTTAAGAATCCACCATAAATTACACATATATAAACACTCAAAAATACACTAGTTTTAAAAATTATACAACGGAACAGTTTCCCGCCCAATTCCAGTGCCTTTGTTCTTGTAACTTTAGATTGTTACATTAGCCCATAACACATTAAGTGACTGATTTAGAACTAATACAAACATGTTATTTTTAGAAATATTCGCATATCTACACTTGCATACTTTTAATAGTGTTTATGAATATTTCAAAATTTTATAACAGTTTTGGTTGACAACCTATTAGTACCTACTTACATTTCGTTTTTTGTCAAGTACCTATCCTTCGTAAACCATCGGGTCAGTTACGTTACAGCGTTCAGCAGTTCAATGTTCCCTACAGATAGCAATAGAGCTTATGTTACCCATGGAATTTACATGATCGAGCTTGGAATTTAAGCTTTCAAGATTATGTTGATTGGACAGCAGTACGTCTTATAGAAAACTAGTGTGCGTCACGCGGTTTCATCCGCGTAGCTTTCTATTCCCGTGGGAATATGGGCATAAAATATAGCCTATATTCACCGGTGACAGTGTAGCTTTCCTACAGTGAAATAATTTTTCAAGTCGGTTCAGTACTTTCGGAGCCTATTCGATGCAAGCAAACGAATAAACAATCAAATCTTTCCTCTTTATAAAGGGTGTTTTTTTTCGAGGTATAGAACTTTGAAATGGAATAAAACGAAAGTGATTGTTTTTATTGATATGGAAATGACTTTATTCGAAAGGAAATCTTCTGGCATTATAATTTAAATATGATTTCTGGCATCTAACCGCCATGGCTGGCTCGGACGTAGTCTAATCTAGAGGTCCAATTTTCGATGACTTTCCCAACATTTGTGGCCGTATAGCGACAATATCGCGCCGAATGTTATCCTCCAAGTGGTCAATCGTTTCGGGCTTATCGGCGTAGACGAGCGACTTCACATATCTCCACAGAAAATAGTCAAGTGGCGTAAAATCGCACGACTCTGGAGGCCAATCCACTTGTCCAAAACGTGAAACTATGCGGTAACCAAACGTTTCCTTCAATAAATCAATTGTGGCACGAGCTATGTAACATGTTGCGCCGTCTTGTTGAAACCACTACTCCTGCACATCATGGTTGTTCAATTGATGAACGAAAAAGTCAGTAATCTTCGCTCTATAGCAGTCACGATTGACTGTAACATTCTGGTCAGCATCGTTTCTAAAGAAGTACGGACCAATTATTCCACCAGCCTATAAAGCACACCACACAGTCAGTTTTACTGGATGTAACGGTGTCTCAACATACACTTGAGGATCATCATCACCCCAAATATGGCAGTTTTGTTTATTGATGTATCCATTCAACCAAAAGTGAGCTGCACCGCTAAAGAAAATTCGCTTATGAAAATCACGATACGCATTTCGGACAGAACCATGATTTTCAGAATAAATTTGCACAATTTGGAAGCATTGTTCAGGCTTCAGTCTATTTATGTTAAAATGCCAAACCATACTAAACATAAATCACTTTACAGCTGACAAAAATACCGCCGGTTAAAACAGCTAGGCCAACTTAAAGTTCTATACCTCTAAAAAAAACACCCGTTAATATTAATATAGATTAGATAGGATACCTCTGGATAAACTATGTCACTGTCGTGGGTATAACCTGTGGAATAGAGCGTCTACTCCCACCTGTTCTGTTGAGTAGTTCTGTTAACAGAACTACTGGTAATGTTTTTCCCATTAGTTCTGTCCACAGAACAAATGGTAATGCAATTCCCACCTGTTCTGCTGGCAGAACTTAAAATATCATAGGACCACACAATCTCATCCAGCAGGTGTAGCAAACCGCAGTTTCGACTGTAATGCTGAAATGAAATGGCAGTTTTGAAACGGTAGCAGATTATACAGCAGGTGCTGCCGCCGCGTGGCGGACAACTTATAAATTAAATGTAGATACCTACTGTAGTAAAAGATATTGTTATTTATATAATGCAGCTTGCTTGTAAAGTTTATTTAGAAAATATACATCTTATTAATATTATAAATGCGAAAATTTGTGAGTGTAGATGTGTGGATGTCTGTTACTCTGACACACTCGAACGGCTTAACTGATTTGGTACAGGGATACATTATAGTCTGGAATAACACATAGGCTACTTTTTATCCCAGGAATAAGTTTCTTCGGGAAGCGAGAACGGGAACAAATTTAACGCGGGTGAAGCTGCGGGCATCAGCTAGAGTTGTTATAATATATACTCAGTAGGTAAACTTTACTACCTCTACCTGCAAACATTGAAATTAAATTTAAAGAAACTGAAACTGAAAGAAACTCAGTGGTAATTGGGTAATGATTGGCCGCAAATATTTCTCAATTATAATAATTATACTATACTACTAATATACACAAAATATTATGTATGTCAATAATAGGGGCGTTTGTCAAATCAGAACTTTTTTTATATAAAGGTATTTTGCTCGCCAAATGGAAAGCCATGATTATATCCAGCAAACTAGCGGCTACACTTCTAAACCATTGATAGTGGTCCTCAATATGGTGGCCAAACGATGAGTTTCTTGACACTCCGCTTGAAGAATCCAGGGCTGTTAGAGGAAACAAGTGCGCTTGCAGAGCATTCCAAGTTTTAATGGATAGAGTTTTATCGCTTTGAATATGTTTCGGGTCTAGTGAATTTCTAAATGTGTTTATAAAATGTCTACCAATTACTAGGAAATTGCCCTGACACACTTATAAAAGTTAGTATTTGCATATAGTAAACATAAATACCTACCTGCTTTTTCCTTTTTGTTGGTGTTGTTGTTGGTCCCGGAGGAAGTGCTGAAGAACGATGCTCCAGTGAGGCGCGCACGTCGCAGGATCCACCACATGTTGATTCACTCAATATACTCAGATACTGGCACTTTCAAATAATTACTGCACACTTTCACAGCACAAGATTTGTATTCAACGATATGCAAGAATGCTATAATTTTAAAATACTTTTTACTAAACAATTTGTATCTATTGAATGTAAACTACTTTTTAAAAAGTATTATTAATCATATTTTTACGTTATCTCGACAATTCTGTTGCTCTTAAGCTGTGATTAGATACCGAAAAGCAACAGATATGTCGAAAATATTACAAAAAAAAAATCAAGTAAACAACGATCTAAAATTTACAAAGTAGTTTAAACTCAAAGTATAAATTTCATGAAAAGTTCAGGAAACTTCATGTAAACCACTCTCTATCAAGAAACCTAGGCCGTTATAATTTATTCATAAATTGCGTAAAGGTGTATCAATAAATCACGTTAACGTTAGGAGAAATTTGTTGCCGATATAACTCCAGTTAAGGAGGCTTTTGAAGGGTTCCGTAGAGACGCCCACACAGCGACCTAGCCGGCTCGGGACTGGTATTACTAGCTGAAGGCTCTGAACATGACATGCGCACAGCCTGCAAACTTTATAACAGGTGAATAGGTACTTTTAGGTTATTTTTCTTGTACAGGGTACGCAAGTTTTGGGTAACTCAGCATGCGCTTAAAGAGACCTTCAAGTTGACATTCATAATGCCGATAGCGGTTCTGTTATAGGTCAGCTTGGTATATTATGAGCTTTTATAAAGTTAAACGACAGATTTTTTCATTATAATCTTAATGCCACACCTGCTTCACTGTTTCAAAACTAATTCCATTTAGGTAGCAATTTATGAAAACCAGTTACAAAAACAAACAAAAATGTTTTCGTATTTAGTTATCAAACAAGAAAAATAATCTATGTTCGTAGCTGGCTACGAAACTTCAATTACGAATGTAGGAAGATTTCTAAGTACCGTTTCAGTATACTTAAAATCGCTAGTTTTTTCACATTCTTTGGTCAATAAAATTTTCTGATACTTTACCTACATACATACACATAAGTCGCGCGCAGGGAGTCATACAGTACACCAGTCAATTTCGTCTGTACACTAGTTGGTGCATTTACTGCCTGACTAACAAGTGATCAGGAGAAAAAAAACTTAGTCTGCTGGAAAGAGCGGCAGCACTCTTTTCAATAGAGAAGTTAACCTTTTCAGAAAGAAGTTTTTTTTTATAGGAAACTGCGCAATTGAAACCTTTCGTATTTAAAATTACAGTTTACATGGAATAAATCACATTTAAAGGCAACATGTCTGCCCTGCCATACGTGTTTATAGACATAACAAGAGACTACCAATATATTCTAATTATGTTCATCTAAGAAATTAGCTTAGAAATAAAAAAAAATCCTAAAGATACAAATAGCTTAGAAATAATAATTAGAAACATAAACAACAGGAGTAAAAACTTGGTAATTAACGACATGGGACGTTGTGCCAAGAGGCGTTTAGTTATGTTTTCTATTTGCCTATGTCGAAGACGAAAATCTACAGCGCGTGCATTGTATCAGTTATGACATAGGGTGCAGGGACGTGGACACTAACGATGGGCTAGTCTATGCCTCAACGAACTATGGAAGGATCTAGGCTTGAAGTGGATGAACTTCGAAACGAGGTTTTCGGCAAAGAACGAGATTAGTCGCAAAGAAAGAGCGTCACCGTGGCATTTTACCTGCAAATAAATAGTATAATACACTCTAAAAATGAAACATTTCCAAATATTTTATAAGTCCTCCAGCACACGTTTCCTGTTCTCCTAAATATTTCTGCTGCAAGCCTATTGCACAGCTGAAATATACAATTTAATAGCGCCAAGCAATTTTCCCTGAACATATATTTCCTTCAATGTGTACCAGAGTTATTTCATTAGGCGTATTGAGTAATGGAAGAAAAATACCGCACTTTCTCTAAGAAAAGGTAATATTTCTAATGAAAAGTTATAATAAGACACAGTTTTATTAAACAGCTTTAAATATTAAACTTGGATTAATGAGGCACAAAGAAGTGCCTGGTCAAAAAGTATTTACCTACTTAAATCTTTTTTCCTTTTCATCTGTACCAGTAGGTAGTACATAAAAAACCGGCCAAGTGCGAGTCGGACTCGCTCATGAAGGGTTCCGTAGCAGCAAGTAACATAATTTAAAAGTTATTGTAGTTCGTTGTAACTTTGATTGATGTTTTAACACGTTCGCTGTTGTAGTGATTTTTATAGGCGAAAATTCCTGTTTATAACGTTTTAAAAAAAGACTACTTACCAGATCTGGTTCAAACCAATTTTCGTTGGAAGATTTTATGGCAATGTGCATTGATTTTTTTTTTAGATTTATCATTCTCTTAGTTTAGAAGTTAGAGGGGGGGACACATTTTTCCACTTTGGAAGTGTCTCTTGCGCAAACTATTCAGTTTAAAAAAAAATTAGAAACCTTAATAGCATTTTTAAAGACCTATCTAAAGATACCCCACACGTAAAGGTTTTATGAAAAAACAAATTTTGAGTTTCAGTTCTGAGTACGGGGACCCCCCAAAATTTACTGCTTTTTTACTAGTTTTATGTTAAAATCTTAATGCGGTCTTATAGTTTCGTAGCAAAGTAGCTGTGACATGCGGACGGACACACAGACAGACGTGACGAATCTATAAAAAAGTAAAAAACAACATAACTTATTATTGTATGAAGTTGTTTTCAAACCCACACGACTTGTACATAATAGATTTCGGGTCTTATTCGCGTATACACATCTAACTTTGCTCACCTCTCGACGTTTCGGCTATATTGTAAGGGTAATCCCTCTGAAGGATACCCAAGGACTCCCAACAGACTTACGTCTTCCACTGCGATCTCACCTAGGTGGTTCGGGTGTTATCCCGCGTCTTTGAGGGGTTTTCCGGGTGTTATCCCGCTTGTTAGTGGAGGTTAGGGGAAACGCTCACGTCACGCTGTCGTCTAGGGCCTGCCTTTGTAAGGACGGTGAGCAGCCCCGTTGCGCACGCAGCGTGTAAGATGTAAGTAAGTTAGTCAAGGCGTTTCTGTAAATTATCCAAATTGCGACCAATGCTTATTTAGATTATTTACACTGTTAATTGATGGTACTTGGTGGAACTTGCTGCACATATAGAATAGCACCACTTACACTGTTCAAGTGGTGTTATTCAATATGTGCGACCAATGACTTTGCTAGGGCGAAAACTAGCTAGTAGTGTCGCATTTCGGCTCATGCTTATGGAGGACGGAGATTATTCTCAGATCTCCGGCACCCAGTCAGTACGACTTTTGGGGCACGGAAGTGTGCTTTTTTTTTTTAAGTAAAACTTCTTTAGGCGCGAATTGGGAGTAACTGAGATTTTTTTCTGATGGAAGTAACACTTAGGTACTATTTGAATTTTATGATATTAATATAATATTTGATGCCGTCAATGACAAAGAAGTTTTACTTCAATCGCGCGTAAAGCTTACACGCACACACTTTTTCTTTTCATTTGTCTCAAGGTTCCTCTCCACCGCCTCTTATGAACACATCACCTCATCATTAAACAAAGAGGCGAATTCCAACTTGCGAATATTTATTACTAAAATGGAATATGACCAACACAATCTCTTTTTATTGGAATGGCATTTGGAAAATTTTAATTCCCAAAAATAGGTTTAGTAAATTTACTTAATATAAAAATAGGCAAAAAAACTTTTTAAGTTAAACGGTTTTATGTTAAACATACATTGCAATGTTTAAGATAAATGTACTAAAAACCAAAAAATAATAAAATAGATACAGTCGTGGGAATTATAAACATATGCATAGACTAGACTAAAATAAAACCGTGGGGCACGTCAATTGTCTACAATCGTTGATTAAAATGTTTATTTTGTAATGTTACACTATAATTAGGCAGTTGTTCAACCGATAACGATGGGCGTGTGATAAGTACGGCTAGAATGTGGAAACAAGCTAGCAAGCTCGATTATAAGCGAGTTTTCGCGGTTTCATAGTGGTGAGCGAGTAGTACTTTTATCATATGTTTTGTCGATTAAAGACAAACTACGAGCAGTGAAACGATTCCTCGCCAGCCAGCAGTGTGAATGTCCAACGATAAACTAGTTGAAACATTTCTTTTATTTACATGGAGTGTATAACTATTGGAATTTCCATGAGCAAGAAAATAGTGAGTAATCTCCTCACCGTCTGCGGGCCAACTGCCTAACGACGAATTAAACGATTCTTCTATCGCACATTAAGTCGATAATTTGTAGACAATTGACGTGCCCCACGGTTTTATTTTAGTCTAGTCTATGCATATGTTTATAATTCCCACGACTGTATCTATTTTATTATTTTTTGGTTTTTAGTACATTTATCTTAAACATTGCAATGTATGTTTAACATAAACCGTTTAACTTAAAAAGTTTTTTTACCTATTTTTATTTTCTAGTTTTTAGTTTTTATTTCGCATTCTGTTTATTTCATTTAGTGCTTCATTATTGCAAGGTTTCTTGCCCGTTAGTTCATTGCAGTCCAACTTCTCTATACGTAGTCCCTGCAAAGATCTTACTCTACTAAGAGCCACGTAGGCTTGACCTTCTTCAAACAGTTTCGCACCTAAGTATACGACTGCGTGATCCACAGTGCTGCCCTGCATTTTATGTATTGTAGAAGCCCATGATAGTATTAAAGGCAACATTCTTCTTTCAGCCGTCCCGTAATTGTACTTAGCTGGAAACTGTATAGCTTTCGGGTGTATAAGATGTACCTACTCCGTCTCTTGCGAAATCAATTCGGATGGAAGGTACATCTGTTGCATACATCTGAGTTCGACGAAATTGTGGCCAAACGATTTCGTTGATGTAGCCTATAGCGCCATTTACTAATCCCTTTGAAACGTCAATATTGGACCGTAGCATGACTTTTGCCCCCACAAATATTTCCAGATCAGATACCTAAATTACAGATTCAATTTCTAAATTTAAATCTTATTATTATACGCCATTTAGTGGCTGCGCCCATCTTAAATATTGAGGTTGTATGGTGCATTGTATTCTTCTTGTCAAGCCCTTTTATTTGATACCCATATTGGTGGGATTGTTAAAAAATTGTTATCAGCCATTTGGTAGCGGCAGCCACCTTAGATTTCAATTTTGCATAGTAAATTGTATTCTACTTGTTGAGAACTTTCATTTGATACCCATGTTGATGGGATTGATAAAACCTAAGTAATCCGCCATTTTTTAGAGGCCGCCATCTTGGATTTCAATTTTTTATAGTATATTGTATTCTGCTTGTTGAGACCTTTCATTTGATACCCATATTGATAAAACCTACGTTAGCCGCCATTTTGTAGCGGCCGCCATCTTGGATTTCATTTGATACCCATATTGATGTGATTAATAATAAATAAATTATCCGCCATTTTGTAGCAGCGGCCATCTTGAATTTATAAAGATAATGAATAAACATAATTGTATTGTCATCAAAATCCAAAGTGTATTCAAAATTTCAGATTAATCGGTTGACAGGAAGAGGGTGAAATTTGAATTACTAAATTTGACCCAAGAATAAATAATAATAAAACAAACGGGGTGAGCTAAATAAAACCGTTTAAAAATATGCCAAGAATCCATTTGAATAATTTAATTTCTGATAACTTTGTATAAACGTAGTTTTATTGTTTTACAAGTTGAATTGAAATGTCACTCACAATTGGGGATTGAACTTAGATCATCTAACCACAGTATGCGCCTTAATTAAGCATTATTTTCTGCCATTGCACATGACCATTTGGTCTTTTGGCTTTATAAAAAGCACTGTACATCAGTACATCATTTTATATGATTAAACTAGTACACTTCATTGTAGTTGACTGTACAATAAAAATTAACACACAACAGCCATTACGCGTTTGTCGATTAATACATTTTTAAATGCAATGAAATTTTATATGTCTTTGTGTTTCCCCCTTCACTTGTATGAAAACTGGCAGAATATTTTTGTATGCGGTGGTTCGCAAAGGCTAGTCCCGTGATATATGGTCTAAGGGATTGAACGATGAAGTTATTGAAGCTGTCCCGAATGCCTAAAATGGCCGTCAAAGATTTTAAGAAATTTGAAAATATAACCTACTTCGCTCGCGTGGAATTCTGTTCAGTTTGGATCCCATGGAAACACATTCCCAGAAGAAAAACCTATGTGTTATTCCAGACTGTAATCTAATCAGTCTTTGTGCCATATTTCAGCCAGATCCGTTGAGCTGTTAGAGCGGGACTGAGTAACAAACATCCAAACATCCATACTAACATAAGCCAAAAAGTGGGTCTAAGTCTGCGATTTCAAATGTGTCAGAACCCTTCGGGCACCATTGCGACCCGCCCTGTTCTGACACTATTGAAGAAGAAACAGACTTGACCCCTGATTCAGTGAAAAATAGAGTTAATAACGCTTAACACTCATAATCCCGACTTCCCTACTACCTAATATTAGTGTTGGAGTAGTGGATAGAAATAAATGCTATTTATATTATTTTAAGCAGGTTTATTGACTGAAACTTAATTTTAGTTACAGCGAGCTACATGTCGTGGCAAAGAGGAAACAAGCAAGGGGCGCCATGTTGGTCAATCTTAGTGTTGCCAATTTTATGCTTTAAACAGAAATAGGTGGCGCCTCTGTTGCTATGAGAAAATACAGATAATAACATTTACTTACAGATTATAACACGCCTCCTTAAATTTATAATCTTATTTTCACTTAAAGAATATTTACTAATATTTATATTTAATATTATTTACTACAGGTTATACACACCCTAAATAATGTAGCCTCACTTAAAGGTAACAGTTTTTAATTAGAGTACAAAATAACAAGCAAAATCACACTAAGTAGTCTGCCAACCTAACTAGCCCTGCGACAAAGTCTTGGGATCGGTTTTCAAAGGTCCACTAGTCAGGCTGCAGTAACTCCTATACTAAAGTAAGTTTAACCCTAATCTATTCTTTAGGAACTTAGTCTTATCTAGACTTTTAGTTAGCATATCTGCTAAGTTATATCTTGTATCTATTTTTACAATATCAATTATACCCTTTTCATAGTTTTCATTTATATAATGATACTGAACTTCAATATGCTTTGAATTCTTAGTAAAATTACCATACTTAGCAATAGCAACTGCACCTGAGTTATCTTCATACAATTTTATTGGTCTGACAAATTTTAAATTAAAAGATTCACTTAGTAATTTTCTAATAAAAAGTATTTCTGTTACAGCTTCTGACATAGCAGTATATTCTGCAAAAGTTGAACACTTAGTTACTGTACTCTGTTTATGAGTTTTCCAAAATATTAAGTTTCCAATTAACCTAATTACATAACCTGTGGTAGATTTTCTATCTATATTATCTCCTGCATAATCGGAATCTACCATACAATCTAATATTTCAGAATTTACATTATCATCATATGTTAACTTCAAATCCTTAGTCTTGTACAAATATTTCAAGATTCTTATAGCATATTTGTAATGGGTTTGATCGTAACAACTTTGAAATCGACTTAAGTAATTAACACTGTATGCTATGTCTGGCCTAGTGCCTGTACTAATATACAACAGTTCACCTATTATATTTCTATACTTTATACTTTCATCTATTTCTGTAGCTTGATGCAGCTTTAAATTAGTTTCCATTGGAGTGTCATATAACTTAGAACTCTCCAGGTTATACTTTACGGCCAAAGATTCAATATATTTTGTTTGACTTAAGGTCATTTTACCCCTATTATCTTTGTAATCAATGTCTATACCTATATAACTTGTAATTGGCCCTAAGTCTTTCATAGAAAATTTATTCATTAAACTAGTTTTAACCCGTTTTATTTTTTCTTTATCTTTACAACAAATTAGGAGATCATCAACAAATATTAGCATGTATATTGTATCTTCGCTCGCATTGTTTACATATAAGCAGTAATCATAGTTACTTCTAACAAAATTTAAGTTTTCTATAAATCTACTGAAACAATCATACCATACTCTAGGGCTCTCTCTGAGGCCATAGAGTGCCTTGTGCAGCTTGTAGACTTTATTATCACCACTTTCATAACCTTTTGGTTGATTTACAAATACTTCTGACTTTACATGACCATTTAAAAACGCTGTCTCAACATCCATTTGTTCAATATATAAATTATTTTTACAACAGTATGATAATAAAATTTTCAAGGTTTGCATTTTTCCAACTGGTGAATAAACATTTTCAAGGTGATCCTTTTGTTGAAATCCTCGTACAACTAGTCTCGCTTTATAAAGATTATTGGCCTTTCTTTTAAAGACCCATTTGACATCAATAACCCTTTTATCCCTAGGTCTTTCAACAATTTGCCAGGTTTTATTTTTATTTAAGCTACTTATTTCGGAGTCCATTGCTGACTGCCATTGCTTATGGTCATGGGAGATCATCGCCTCCTCAAATGTAAGAGGTACATTTGCATTAATGTAATTTACATAAATAAAATGAGAAACTGGATTTCCATATCTGATAACTGGACTTATCTTTCTTTTTGACCTATTTTCTACTAGAAACTTATTATTATCATTACTTAAATTATCATCGTTAACTGAAACTTCCTCAGTATTATTAGACAAAGTATCATTTGCATCTATATAGTTTTCAGCAATGTCACTCTCGAATATTTCATCTTTTACATTTAAGGTATCATTTTCCAAATCCCTATCCTTTTCATCATCAAGTTTTTCTAAGCAAATTAAGTGTGTATTTTCTTCGACGACCTGTACATGTCTAGCATTAATTATTCTATTGTTTAGCAAAACTCTATATCCATTTTCATTATAACCTACAAGTACACCTAGTTGAGCTTTATCATCCCATTTACTTTTTCTTAAAACTTCTGGAACCCTAACATAAACTCTACTACCATAAATCTTCAAATGCTCAACATTTGGTTTAATACCAAAAAATATTTCATAAGGAGTTTTATTTTCTACTGTATTAGCAATAGTTCGGTTCTTTAAATAAGCTGCTGTTTTGATAACTTCGGGCCAATACCTTCTATGAATTTTAGCTTCCTTCATTAAGCATCTTCCTATGTCCATAGCAGATCTGTTATACCTCTCCGCTACTCCATTTAATTCATGGACATAGGGTGGACATGGTAACAACTCTATTCCCTTTTGTCTAATGAAATTGTAAATATCTCGATTTAAGAACTCTTTGCCATTATCACACTGTAATTTTTTAACCTTTTTATTAAACTTATTTTCAACTAAATTGACAAATTCCATAAAACAATTTGCAGTTTCTGATTTACGTTTAATACAAAAAATTCTTGTACACTTGCTATAGTCATCGATAAATGTCACAAAATATTTTTCTCCACCATAACCCGTTGTGCTATGTGGACCATTTAAATCTGTATGTATTAATTCCAAAATTTCAGTAGTTTTAGTTCTATTGTTTTCAAAAGGTACATTAGACATTTTGCTTTCAATACAATTTGAGCATTTCATTTCTGTACTTTCTATTCTGTCTGGCAAACCTTGTACTAATTTATTATTAACCAACTTATTTAAATACTGAAAATTTACATGACCAAGTGCCCTATGCCATTTTTCTTTATGGGTCAGCTTCGTCGAGTTCACATACATGTTATTACTGATAATTTTTGTAACAAAACTTTTTATGCAGTACAAGTTATCTATTTTGTTAGCAACAACAATTAATTCTCTTGATTGATTATAAATTTTTGCATTATCATCTCTTGCTACGATAGTACAACTTTTAGTTATTCTTGAAAAGCTTAATAAATTCTGCTTAATACCTTTAACAAAGTATACATTTTTTAGATCTACATGTTTCTCATTGTAATAATTTTTGAAATATATTTTAACGGTGCCTACTTTAGTTGCTTTCAACAATTTACCATCTGGAAGTTTCACATCAATAGGAATTTTTAAATCTACATAGTTATAAAAACATGTATCAGTCATTATAATATGATCGGTACACCCGCTATCTAATAACCAATTGATTTCAAAAGTATCATTACTACTATTACACGCCATTACTTGATGAGTTTCGGGATTACATACCTGAGCTGTCCATGACTCAGCCACAGGACCGTCTCGCTGATGGCTCGATGACTCACCTCTGGGATGACTATGACCTCTACCTCGGCCACGACCTGGTTGAGAAGGGAATTTAAATAAACCTGCTTGCCGTTGCTTGTTTCCTCTTTGCGTTACTTGATGATGTTGATTATTTGGATATCTTCCTAGGTAGTTTTTCTGACCATACCAACAATCCTTTTTGAGATGGCCGGTCTTTCCACAGACAAAACACTGTGCTTTAGTTTTTGTTGAGAACATACTCATATTACTTTTCTGATCTGGAACACAGGTATTCATATTTTTCTCTTTTATTTTTGACTTAACATAATCTACTGTTCTTTGTTCTTCTGGAATAACATCAATAAAATCTCCAATATAACTGTAACTTGAAGGCAAGGCTCTCAGCAAGTATCTCATCTTCTCTGGCTCAGATATAGATCCACCAGCCATTTTGAAATCATTTGTTGTTTTCTCGAAATCGACAAAAAAATCTTCTATTGTATTATAGTCTTTCAATTTAATCTCTTCAATTTTTCCTCTACAGATTATCTGCATGGCAGTGGACTGGGTCAAATAAATTTTATCGAACTTTTGTATCATTGCGTAAGCCGTCGAACATTCACTAATATATTCTAATTGTTTATCGGAAATGGTACTCAATATTATTGTTCTTGCTTTTAAATCCATTTTCCTCCACGCCGCTTCCTGATTTACGTATTTGACAGGCATTTTGCAAATGGCGGGCTCGTTGCACTCTTTGTATTCTAATAAGGTTAACAATCTCAATTTCCAACTTGAATAATTTACACCATCAAAAATGGGTATCATAATATCTTCTATTTTTGCTTGTTTAGCCATTCTGGTGATTTATATTTAAAATAAATAAAATAAATAAAATAAAATAAAATTTATTCCCTTTGAAATTTTTAAAAAATTATCTAGGTTTGTCAAAATTTTTGTGACTCTACCGGGGGTTCGGAAATGCTACAGACTGAGAAGAACACCCCAAGAAACTCAGTCCGGTCCCTCTTATTCATCTTAGTATCTAATACAGTTTTTTTTTTAAATGTAGAAAGGAGCAATTCGTGTCACTGCCAGGCAGTCTTGTCTTCTAGAAAGTCTTTAATGCTATAATAAGCTTTCTGGCACAATTTAAGCTTTACTAGTTTTTTAAATTTATTAACTGACAAACCTGTTATGGCTGTCGGCAATGTATTGTACATTCGAATACAATTACCCGCAAAAGAATTGCTTATTTTATTAAGCCTAAATCTAGGTACAGCCAATTTATTCTTATTTCTTAAGTTTAGGTTATGGATACCACTATTTTTAATAAATTTACTGTTATTTTTATGAGTATATAATAAGTTTTCATATATGTACTGTGAATACACAGTAAGGATGTTGATATCCTTAAACTTTTCTCTTAATGACTCCCGAAACCCCATACCATAGATAGCCCGGACAGCCCTTTTCTGCAACACAAAGATACATTCGATGTCGGCAGCGTTACCCCATAATAGTATGCCATAGGTCATGACACTGTGGAAGTAGCTAAAGTAGACAAGACGCGCTGTTCTAATGTCTGTCAGTTGTCGGATCTTTTTAACGGCATAGGCTGCAGAGCTCAGTCTGCCCGAGACTTTCTCGATATGAGGCCCCCACTGCAAGTTGGAGTCTAACTTTATGCCCAGAAAGACAGTTTCATCGACCAATTCTACTTGATCATCCCTAATCCTAATACTGGTGTTAACGAGCCTAACATTTGGCAAGGTGAATCTTATACATTTTGTTTTAGTTTCGTTTAACAATAAATTATTAGCGTTAAACCAGTGGACTACCCTAGAGAGGGCATTGTTTACTTCGTCAAGATCGCGTTGTCCACGTTCAACTTTAAATATTAAAGATGTGTCATCAGCAAACAAAACTACCTCGTGATCGTCTCTTATAAGGTGAGGGAGATCATTTATGTACACTAAAAATAGAAAAGGTCCCAGAATTGAACCCTGAGGCACCCCCATTGTTACAGCAGAACCATTTGACTGTTTACCATTTATAACTACTCTCTGTACTCTATCTCTAAGGTAAGAACTAATTAAATCCAAGGCCGTCCCCCGGATTCCATAATGATCAAGTTTTTGAATTAAAGTCTGATGCTGGACACAATCGAAGGCCTTAGATAAGTCGCAGAATACACCATAAGCATCATACGACTCCTCCCAGGCCTCATATATACACTCTAACAATTTGATGCCAGCATCCGTGGTAGACCGACCTCGCGTGAAACCGAATTGTTTAGTATGGAATAGTTTATTTGTATTAAAATGATTTTGCATTTGATTAAGCATTACCTTTTCAAAGATTTTACTAAACGTGGGTAGTACAGAAATAGGACGAAAATTGGACGGATCTGAGGTGCTACCCGATTTAAACAGAGGAGTTATTTTACTAAACTTCATTAAGTCAGGAAACACACCACTATCAACACAATTATTAAATATTATTGATAATTCAGGGGCAACCATTTCAATTAACGAATTAACTAAATGTACAGAAATTCCCCAGAGGTCAGCAGTTTTCTTAATATTTAAAGATTTAAAAGTTTTTATGACAGTGTGTATACTAATTTTACTGAATTTAAATATTTCATTACAGCAAGGAACATTTGCTTTTAACAAGGATTCTGCTATTGGGGTAGAAGAACCTAGGGCTCTGGTCAAATCTACTGGAATTCGAGAAAAAAATTGTTCAAATTCGTTAGCGACTTCGGCATCTGTTGTAATTATGTTACCATTTACTTTAAGTTTAAAATTATTATCATTCGATTTTGCTTGGCCTCTTTCTGCGTTAATTATTTTCCAAGTAGATTTAACTTTGTCTACACTATTGAGAATTTTATTACTTATATACTTTCTTTTGGCTGCTAAGCAGTCTGCTTTAAACTTTTTTGAATAAGTTTTAACATAATTTAGAAATTCATCTGTTCGATTAAGCTGTCTTTCTGAGTATAGTTCATACAGTTTTTGTCTACTTTTATGTATATCCTCAGTGGCCCATTCACTGAAGGCTGGCCTATCACCGATTGTGACTTCCTTAGACTTGAATACGGAGTTGAACTCATTGTAAAAGGAATCAAAAAATAACTTATACATTACATTTGGATCTAAGCCAGTGTCTAAAAATGGAAGTTTATTGCAAAGTCCAACTCGCATACGTTCCAAGCGGTCACTAGTTACTGGTCTACATAATATTTTACGTCTTTTAACTTTTTCTCTTGTGATCTTGAAAGATGCTATTTGCCCAGTATGATCTGATTTTATCTTATTTATAATACTCTTACTTTCTGGCAACATATCACTGTATATATTGTCCAGACAAGTAGCTGTTGTATCACAATATCTAGTAGGCTCTAAAAATAAGTTAGTGAGATTGTGTGATTTAAATAAATTTAAGATATCATTGGTCTGACGCGTATTTATAAGTATATTAACATTAAAATCACCGCACACTATTAGGTGTTTATTAGTTTTTCCAAGTTTAAATAGCACTTTATCCATTACTTCCTCAAACTCACAAAAGGGTGAGACTCCAGGTTTATATACGCATACTACTATGAATTGCTCCAATTCTACGCACGATATTTCAACTGTACACTCTACAGAGAGGGACACAACATCTTTCCGTTCCTTATATTTTAATTTCTTATTTAATAAAATCATCGAACCCCCCCGTGTTGTGTTGACCCTGCAGAACGCACTACCAACCCGGTGACTACTGAAACTGAACATGAGCTCATACTCCTTACGCATATGTTCTGTAAGACAAACAATTTCAATATTATCTGAGCTCATGAACAGCTCCAATTCAAACTCTTTGACCTGTGTTAATGTTGCAATATTATAATGCACCAGGCTGATGTAATTTACATTTTTTAATTTAGTTTTGTTCGGAGGATAGTTTCCGATAAAATTACGGTTTGCAATTAAATTTAACTCTATTAATTTACAATTTTGGCTAGAGGGTAATTCCTCTGTTGTCCCAGCAGTTAATTTAAATTACTTGGAACAGATTCCAAAGTCCTAAAACTACTCTGCTCAAATAAAGCAGTTTTGTCAGCCAAGTTTTTGGCTACAGAATAAAAATAATTAAATAGCAAACTTGCTACTTGTCTTTTATAATATTTGGGTAGACAATACCTACCCTTGTGATTATTATAGACTATAAACTTGCTATGTGACAAATTTGTGTTAAATACAGAATTAAAGTCAATTATATTAAATTTATTATTATACTGACTTATTAAATTTAAACGTAAATTCATCTTATATCTAAATGAATTTTCCGAATCTGGCACACCTTTTATAAATGGAAGTGTGAACATTACAACTTGTATGACATTTAAGTTTAAGATGTAATTCATGTATAGGGACAAATCATCATTGCTAATTTTCCCCCTGTTTGCACAGAAAATTATTATTTTACTGTTAGCTTCAAATTTATATTCTAATATCTTTTGCATAATACCACTTAATGAAGCACCCGGATAGCAATTATTAATAACCGAGTAATAACTTGAATTTGAGTTTTGTTTTAAAAATGAACTTAGATTGGTACCAATATCATCACTAAATACAATTAATTTAGTACAACTATTACTATTATTTACACTGTCACACAATATATCCACTGATGTACTGGGCGAGCATGTGATAATGGGAGCTAGGGGCTCAGCGGTAACCGGTTCGCCCTGGGCCTCCACCGGCTCAATTGCTTTAGGGCAGTTAATATTGCATAAGTGGTCATTTAGGAAACAATTAAGGCGCTCAGTGTTATCATTTGATGTTTTGAGTACCTTGTCTATTGTTAAAGAACATTTAGTAAAGTCCTTAAGGGACCATTCATATTTTTTAGTCATATATTGTAGCTCAAATTGCAAACTTTGTATTTTTGACTCTAATTTTTGTGTGTCAGTGCAATATTTTAAATGGCTTTGTTCTAGTTCTAACATTGACAATTTAGCTTGTTCTCTAAATTTTAAACAAGAACCTATATTTTTACACTTCTTGATTAACATTTTATGGAATTTTAATTGCTTTTTTGATTTTTGTATGAACTTTTTAATTTTTAGATATGTTTTTAGTTTATTTCTGCTGCAAAACAAAACCGACTTGTCCTGTTGATATGGACTGTCACCTGTAAGATCTATAGTAGTCAAGTCCAGGTTTTGAGAATTTGCAGAAGGAATAAACTGCGGGATACCACTCATTAACTCACTAAAAAGATTATCGGTTTGTTGGGCAGTAACTTTCTCAGCAGCTTCTTCCAGGTGTGAGATCTGTCCCTGGGCATCCCTTAGCTCCTGTTCCAGAAAGGTAGTCCTCCTCAAGGTTTTCTCATACTCGTCACTGCACTCTTGGAACCTATCTACAATTGACTGAAGGTGGTCCCGCTCCGCAACAATGTCACCATAACTAACATGAAGTCTTGATAATTCGCATTTTAATTTTTTTGTATCATTCAGAGCGTTTATCAATAGATTTTCATTTTCCTCTCTTTCCTTTTCCAACTGTACACAGAGCTCCGTTTTAGATTTAAGCTCCAGCAACACCAACTGAAGTTTGGGCTCTTCCTGCTGGCGGCCGAGAGCTCTGCGACTACGGGTATTCATATTATTAATAAGTAAGTGCAATTAAACGCGAATTAAATGATAGAGCTCCTTGTACAGTTTATGGTAAGAAGTAACAAGGTTATGTACCGGCAATAAATTATACTTAATATTGTTATGTACTTACGCAAATACACCAACCGTCGTCAACGTCGAGTAAACGCTTATACAAGTATAATAATTCTACTCACGAGAAACAGTCGATTTATTGGTAGGACTTCGGATTACTATCCAACGATTTAAGGGGTGGGAGTGGGGGGGGAGGGGGGAGGGGGGGGGTGGGGAACCCCCCCCCTGACGGAAAAGTTGCGGACGCCCCCCCTTTTTGAGTTATGATTTTTTTAAAATTCTAACCTAACTTTCGCATTTTCTTGTTTTGAAATCGATTTCAAGGTCGAAATTGGAAGATGGAAAATGGAGGGGGAGGGGGGAATCCCCCTGACCCCTCCCCAAAGTTAGGAAATCAATAGTTACCTTGAATTTAGATTTTTATTTTTTGAGGTTATGTTCAATAAAATCGACAACATAAGTAATCGTTCTCCAAATAAGAACTCGTCGACAAGCCAAAAAAAAAATAACCACGAAGGCTAAGGCGGGAGCTCCGCTCCGCTTCGCTCCCGCCTTAGCCTTCTAACCTAACCTATCCGAGTCGGGGTGTTAACCATTAAGTACTAATTATGGTTGAATTAGGGATGCGTAATTCAAATGCCGACCTGGGGTTGAAAAAAAAAACTACGCGTCTCCTATACAAGACACAAATTCACAAATAGGGTGTCATTTGAAAGTGTTGACCTTGACCAACCCATAGAATGCGTACGACGTTTTACGTTTAGTTTCACATATCGGCAACCGTCATTAAATTATTATAATATTTAATAGCGTTCATTTATATAAATATACGTAATATAATAAAATATGCATAAAATTTAACTTAATAACTAAATATAATTATTAATTAAATTTTTAAATGAAGTAAAACATTGTTGTGCGTTAATGTTACGTAAAACAAAACGTATTGGACGAGCCGAATGTCAAAAACATTGGAAGTGTTTGTGTTCTGTGGTGAAAAGTGACAAATTATTGGTGTTTTTTTACGATTTTCATTATTTTTTTTCTCGTTAACCATTAATCTCCGCAAGTTAAAACTTCGCGTGTAGGCTTCTAATAATATTAGCTTTGTGTATAAAAAATATGAACCTCAAACTCGATGGCAACTAATCTAAAGTTAAGCCGATTTATTATGTATTTACGTGAAAAAGAAAAGATTTAACATTCGAAAAAAACGGGTACCTGACTCGTCACTTCTTACACCAAAATACACGGACAGAACACGTTTATTATATTAATCTGACTATTTTAGGACACTATTAATGCGATGATAATGGTTTTAATTGGTTTAAAATTGTTTAAATACTAAATAACTAATTAATTTTAAAAATATTTTCAGAGAGCTAAAATTTTTGACAGTTCGATAGTGTTCCTTATACAAGTTTAGTGATACGAAATGAAAACTATTTGCACGTGGCGGCTTGTCGATCACACTTCACTGTCTTTTTATCTTTTACAATAGAAACTAACGAAATCACTTATTTCACTTTTCTAACCACGCTCTGCTACCATGTTGGAGTAGTGGATAGAAATAAATGCTATTTATATTATTTTAAGCAGGTTTATTGACTGAAACTTAATTTTAGTTACAGCGAGCTACATGTCGTGGCAAAGAGGAAACAAGCAAGGGGCGCCATGTTGGTCAATCTTAGTGTTGCCAATTTTATGCTTTAAACAGAAATAGGTGGCGCCTCTGTTGCTATGAGAAAATACAGATAATAACATTTACTTACAGATTATAACAATTAGAAATGCGCAAATAACTCTCTCTGTCTGTCTGTTACGCTTTCACGCCTAAACGGCTGAATTGATTTATATGAAATTTCGTTTGAGTCCCTGAGAAGTTAGATTCCCTGAGAAGGACATACGCTACTTTTTAACCGTCTACTCAAAAAGAGGGTAATTATTTTACGCGATAACGACTTCTACTTGGAAGAAGCCGCGGGGAACAGCTAGTTATTAGTCCGCACTTCACGTGAAATACTACTTCTTGCACCAACGGCGACGTCGCTACGTTTTGAACACGTTGCAGCGTCTGTGGTCGCGGCTGGACCCTCTTCTGTGTGTTTAAAAATAATATCGTGTATTCAGTTAGCAAATTAACAGCCAGTACAGGTCCTACTAACAAATATTTTACATCTAGCTGACACTAGCAACTTCGCTTACCTACGTCACAAAAGGTTTATGAAAGAAGAGGTCATTCGATTCATAGAACTTCATCAGACTCATAGGAGCGAATGCAACTGCCCTGTTTGCTTAGTCATAAAAGAGCTCAAAGATTGACTTAATCTTTTTCAAATTTATTTCAAAACATTTCAGACCACGCCTTCGGCTTCTTATATTTGCTCCGTAGCGTGGACAGAATTATTTCACTATAAAACAAACACGCCACTTTAGAATGAAACTTACATTCAAAAGAAACCTTGAATTCTAAGTTAAGCAATAATTGAGATATCTCTAATTTCTGAACAACAAAACCCTCTGTATTGAAACTTGTAAAAGTAGGTAGGTACTCTTTTTCTAATAATAAAAAAATATTGAAATCGGACCACGCGTTGATAATATCGTCCATGTACCTACAGATTCTCGACCCTCTACAGTTAATAATTATATTTATAGATTTCGACTTTATTAAAGAAGAAATTCTATTTTCATTCTTCCGCAAATCTAGTAAGTAGCCAATCACCAACGGGTCTTGGTTGAAAACCCACGCAAAGCTCAAGGTTCATTAGTAAATGCTAATGGGACAAACATTCTACTTCGAAACGAAACTCTTGTTACCAATCGATACACAACCTTATTATAAAGACATAAGGTTTGAATTGGTACATGAAGGGTTCAAGTGTATTCTCAAAGGGACCATTTCTGAAATCATAATTTACAGCCAAATTGGCTGCCCATGTGATGTCGTTGATAAACTAATATGGACCGGCACCTATCGTTCGGATTCAATCTGTTTGAGAATTCATTAGTTAGGTATATATTGAGGGATTTGTTATACGAAGTTATTTTAGGACATTAATTACTCACGTATTAAGCTAGCAAATTCCCGCAGCTGTGCCCGTGTGGTGGTTTTCCCATATTCACTTCTCACTAATACTCGTTCCAGGGGGTTAAAACTAAAACCCATGAAAGCATAGTCTTATGAGTCACAGAACTAACGGGAAAAAAATTGCCAGTAGTTCTGCCAACAGAACTACTCAACAGAACAGGTGATGGGAATGGTTTACATAAGTAAGGTGTAAAGCATAGTCTTATAAGTCACAGAACTAATGAGAATAAAAACCAGTAGTTCTGCCAACAGAACTAGTCAACAGGGGAGTGGGAGTAGATGTATTCTCTATTTGATCCCTGTATCAAAACTGATCAGAATCGAGAGATTGATACGTAAAAGTATAACAGACACACTGAGTTCTTATACTTACTTACTAAACAGTATATTTTCTTCGATTCCCCGCTAGCTCGCTCCTTCGTTCCAGATTCACTTTACCAAGGATCGAATAATTCATTTTGTCCACACACAAATGCATTAAAAATATCCATCATGAATTTTTTTGTGCACTTGAATATTTACAACTATATTTACCTACAACTAATTATTACGAGCCATGGATCCCTTAGGATACACTGGTTTCAAATTTTTCATTGTAGGCACTACATGCTGCTAAAATAGCGATTCAACCGAATCTTTATTTCCCTTTCCCATTAATAAATAATTGCGGTGAGACCCCAGTCACCTCTTATGACATCTTCCGTGCTTAGTGAAAGTAGATTAGGGCCGAGGTGCGGGCCAGCTTAGATTAATGACTGCTGAATGCTCAATTAGACAAGGTTGACGAGATAACACTGATTTTAGACGACGAGGGTGAAACGAAGGAGTGTTTAGAAAGGATATCTATTGAAATACTTAGCGGTACTCTTCAATACATTTTATAGCCAGCAACACTTAATAATATTTTTAGTGTTGCATCGGTTCTCATAAGGAAATTGGAAATCCAGGAAAACCTACTATATAAATAAATCACAGATAACATAATAGGTACCTAAGTCTTTCCACTCTGAGCAACTAAACCGATCAACCGTTGCGTTGTACAGAATCGAACTCAATCAAGGACTTTATTCCTATCGGACCAACTGGTTGATCACGTCAAGTATTAGTTTTATGCAAAAATTGTTCGAGTCGCACCAACTGAATGGGATTATAAATTAGTGACCGACCGAAGTTTCGGTTTCGGCCAGTTTCGGCCAAAAAATCGAGTTTCGGCTGCAGTTTCGGTTCGGCCAAAATGCGCCGAACTCTCGTGTTCGTGAATTTAGAGTGCCTCGCTCCGCTCTGCTTAACTAGCTTGTGACGTGGTTGTGATCAGCCCAACCAGTTAATTTATGTTACTAACCTCAGATTTAAAGATTTACAAACGGCTTCCAATAGTTACAATAATACAATTTTATTCAAACCTGCGCCTGACCTGAAACCTTACGCTGCAATCGGGGCATACAATCTTATACCGGTAGTCACCGATAATATCAGGCACGGGTGCTTTGCTAAGTATCTATGAGTGCTCAGAGAAGGGGCAGCAGCGCCAGATCCTCGTCGCAAGTCCTGAGGCGGACATTCTCTCGCTGAAGACCATAGTGCAAA
Organism: Miltochrista miniata; assembly: GCA_933228765.1. Classification (NCBI taxonomy): domain Eukaryota; kingdom Metazoa; phylum Arthropoda; class Insecta; order Lepidoptera; family Erebidae; genus Miltochrista; species Miltochrista miniata. The sequence continues at coordinate 36,379,854 of OW121756.1, read as the reverse complement.
CCATTAGCTCCAGCAGGAGTAAATGGGACGCAACCGCTTATTTCTACGAGCAGGATGACCTGCCACCTGGCAGGGCGGGAGCGGGAGAGAACTCCCGAGTTCCATAGTCTGGGGCACTGGCGCCAAATGATTGTCTTCGCCCTAGACTATAGGTCTCCATTACTGGGGCCAGATGACGGCGGAAATACTGCTCGCCGTCCTACAGAAGCAGGCTCAAGACAGTGGTATGACGTAAGAGTTTCAAGCAGGCCTCACATCCCAAGTAGCGGAATAACACCGAAACCAACCCTAAAGACGCGGGATAAAACCCCTATGCGAGACGGCAGTGGTAGCCAAGGTCTGTCGGGATACGATGCGATATATTCACGCCTTTATCCCCGAAGTGGTAGGCAGAGGCATATTATATGCCCACATTTTAACTTTTTTTAGAATTTATCCCACATATAGTTGGTAGAGCCGTATTCCGTGTTGAGATGGACACGCGCAGGATGTGACTGCCTACTGTTGAAATTTTTGAAGCCGCCTGAAAAGGCCTTCAACTTGGCTTAACGACTGCCATTTTAATGGCAACCAGGATCAACGGCTTAACGTGCCTTCCGAAGCACGGATATGTTCAAATTAATGTCACAAAGTGGTCACATGGATGGTCACCCATCCAAGGGCTGGCCATAGTAAAAGTTGCTTACTGCAGTGATCGTTTATAGAACACTTGAGTCCACGGGGCCATGAGCGATTCAAGTGCGTCTGTCGGGAATCCTCAGATATCCCTTCGAGGACCTACTCTGGACACCATTCGTAGGCAGTTAGCAATAGCATCCATGAGTAATTTTACAAGTAAAAGAGAGATATCCATCTTTAGGTGCACAAATTTCTGAAATGAACACCTAAGAAGATTTATATCTACCGATGATTAATGTCACTTGGTGAAACTTGCTGCACGTATTGCAAAAAAACGGCCAAGTGCGAGTCGGACTCGCGCATGGAGGAGTAAAAGCGAGACTCTATGAACGAGACATGACCCTTAGCCGTCCGTCTGTCTGTTAGTCACGAGGCTGTATTGCAGGAACCGTGATAGATAAAGAGCAAAATTTTTACATATGTAGGTATGTCTGTTGCCGTTATAATAAAAAATACCTACTAAAAGCAGAAAAAAAATCTTCTCCACAGAACAAACGTACATTTTTTGCCAGTTTTTGCCCCTTTGTGCGCAATCCGACTCGCACTGGGCGGTGTTTTTTTTTTTTTTTTTTTCAATATGAACACGTGAGTTTCGCTCTCGGTCTCGGCCGAACTGAGCCTGGGGCCGAAAGTTCGGTTTCGGTTTCGGTTTCGGCTGAAAAACCAGTTTCGGTCGGACAACGCCTTGTCTGTTTTGACACGAATCAGTGCACGCGATTAACCCGGAAACGTCATTATGGACGGCCCACGTGGTATGCGCAAGAGCGGTTAATTATAATACATTTTTTTTTCTCAACAAATGAAGATCAAGAAAACAAATGATGATCGAGAAAATAAATGAAGCTCGCTCTTGTATAATGAAGAGGCCTATTCTATCATATGTATTACCTACATGTTTTAATTTTATCTATTGGCTATATTATATTTACTTTTACTTATTATATATTGGCTTTTTCCCGTCTCGCAGAATGACTTTGGTCGGGGAGGGTAATGAACACAGATAAATTCACAGTCATTTACTGTAAACTCTTTTTTTTTACATAGGTTGCAGTAGGGACCAACATTCCAATTTTTAAAAGAATCGTTTACCCTTTCAATAAATTTTAGCGACCTTGTAAATGAGATAAACTCATATCAAAGGGATGTAAAGAACGTGCTGTGCTGAATAATGGACGTCATTAATCTTAGTCACCTACGACATTAATATCTTAAAGGACAATGAAGGTGCGTCAAACAGAACATGCGTTGTCATGTTATAAATTAATGTACACCGGCCTCACGAACGGGTGATAACAAAATGACGCTAGATTTAAAATGGCGGGCTACATTTCTTTTGTTTTTTTAATCGTTAATGTCGTTAGGTTTGTTAAAAATCCTAGGGTCATTCTTCCGAGGGCTTACCTCACTGATCTGTAGTGGTATTATTACAGATCAGTGGCTTACCTGAACTCCCAGCCATAGACAGTAGTAGTTTTATTCATCCATTTTCGGATAGGCAAAGGCAATTTGAGCCATACAGCCAAGTCTTGTATATATTTATTATCTCTTGATTTTGCTTTAATAAGTCACAGTCCCCGTCCTCTAAGTCCAGTCAAAGTCAAGTACAGCCCTAAGTCAAAGTCAGTCTTTCTTCAGAAAAGCGGTGGATAAATTTCTGAAAGTTTCTTTGGATTGTCAGAAACTGCAAAGTTGCGATTCACTGCGTTTTATCACTTCCCAACACTAGTGCACGTTGTGGAACGTTTATGTTTAAGAATCCACCATTGATATATAAATATATATTACTATACTACTATAAATCGGTTTGATACACACAAAACTGCACCAAACACTCGAAAATACACAAATTTTGCAAATTTACAAAACGACGCGATACGATTCCTTCCAGTTCCCGCCAAAGAAACCCAGCCATAGACAGTTGTAAGCTTAGATCATCTAACCACAGGATGCGCCTTACTTAAGCATTGTTTTCTGCCATTGCACATGACCATTTGGTCTTTTGGCTTTATAAAAAGCCTGTACATCAGTACATCATTTTATATGATTAAACTAGTACATTTCATTGTAGTTGACTGTACAATAACAATTAACACACAACAGCCATTACGCGTTTGTCGATTAATACATTTTTAAATGCAATGAAATTTTATATGTCTTTGTGTTTCCCCCTTCACTTGTATGAAAACTGGCAGAATATTTTTGTATGCGGTGGTTCGCAAAGGCTAGTCCCGTGTTATATGGTCTAAGGTTGTAAGGCATCGTGTGGTTTTAGTCGGTCGAAGTCCGGCACAGCATCCATGTAGGATAACGGGTGATAACAAAATGGCGCTAGATATAAAATGGCGGGCTACATTTCTTTTTTTTCTTGTTTGTTAATATCGTTAGTAGACTTCTAAGCAAAATGTTATTTTACATTCATATTCAAGGAGAATTACACTGGATTTCATCAAAGGTACACTGAGGTAGGTACATACATTAAAGTACAGTTACTTACTTATTTCTGTAGAGAAACAGCTAAAGTCGGTGCGGTACACCCGTGCTCCTAACACATACAGTTTGTGACCCTAAATACTTAGGTTAAACTAATCCCATTTTCCAGTATTCCCCAGAAACCTATTTCCGAGATAAAAGTACTTTAACAGAACCAATGAAGCATCACGGAATCATCCCTTATTTGGTATTTTTTTAGGTTCAAAAATATAAGTTTCCTTTTGTTAAAAATATAGGTATTATCAATCTAGGAAAAAAAAATACGAAACATCTAATAAACACTTTATATTACAAAAACATTTTTATAAACACGTTATTACTAATCTTACAAAAACAAAAATAATAAAATAAGTCAGAATAAGCTTACAAATACAGTCTTGTTAGATACTATTTTTCACAATTTTCAAATTGTCCAAACTTACCTACAATTGTATAATTTAAATCGCACTTGAATTTGTCAAAAAGTCAAAGAAAAATGAAAGGTTTTATGAAAAACCTAAAAAATCAAAGTCATAATCCGTTTTACAATAATTTAAATTGAAATAAAAGCACATACCTATCGTACAGATCTCGAAGGCATCATAATTCCAGCTGACCTCAAAAAGCAACATTGTGTGTTTCATAATATCAATAATAGAATATTCATTTATTTTGAAATACAAAACATACAAGACATACAAAATAAATTATAATACGAAACATACAATGTTGCCTTTTTAGGCCATAGGCCGTTGCTTTTAATAATACGTGCATCCAACCAAAGTATCAATAAAAAGCACTATATTTTCCATTAAAAGTGCTTCAAAATGTTGTTATCTAAGGTTGAGCATACATCAGAGACACGACTGTCTTAAGACAGACTCATCGTAAATTCGAACGGTCCGATTAACGGCGGAAAGTCGACCGCTGATTATTATATCACACGTGGGCTCGCACCGTAAATAGTTTCGTCTGTGAGACGTTTGTTTCACAGTGTTCGCAGTTTCATAGATTTAGTAAAATAGTAGTCTGTCTGCAGACAGTCTTGTCGCTAATCTAGGCTCAACCTTATACCAAAATAATGGCTAAAACGATAATAAAGGAGGGGAGGGAGAGGAGCCCGCCTTTCACCCTCAATTTGTCAATCCTAAAGTACAACAGTTAAGGATGATAACGGTGAATGTTCAGAAGAGCTCTTCAACCTGATCCCTCCCTCTCCTTTCCGATCCCGAATAACGCGTGCCGGGCAGAGATGCCACTCATACAGAGTGGAGAGAATTTTCGCCAGAACTGAGCGTTTCAAAAGATCGTTCCTCTGTCGAACTATAAAAACATGGAACGACCTGCCCGCACACGTGTTTCTCTCATCTTACAATCCCGGGTTCTTCAAGAGGAGCGTGAAGAGGCACATTACAGGGCCACCAACTTGAGTACCACTGTCAGAAGTGGCCCCAATCGCTAAATGCGCCACGGCTTTCCATCAGGCTAGTGGCGACGTCAATTTGGCGAGCTAAATTTAAAAAAAAACAAGGATAACCACAACTAATAGTAATGGAGGAATGAGAGGATTCCCTTCCCTCCTTTATTATCATTTTAGGATGGATTTCCGCCATGTAAAGTTTCCATTAGTTATCAAAATAATTGCATTGAAATTTAAAGGTACTTTCACACGTTAATAAATTACGTAGATCCGGCAGAATTGTCAGGTCCTTTGGCCGTTTCTTTGAGCCTGTTGTTCTCAGCTATTAATGCTTTCACCCTCTGTTCGTACTTCTCTCTAAGTTCCTAAAAGTAACCAAATTTTGTGATTCAGATTAATTTATTCACCAAAATGCAGGTATTATAATTATTTGTGGTCTTATATTTACTTTGGTCCTACATTAATGTGGTATGTAAATACATATATTAACATTCAGTTATTATTGTTCATTAAGTTTCAATTATAACTGAAATTCAGGATAACAATGGTTTGATATATGTAATTATTTTGTGACCGACTCGATTATTAACCAAGTAAAGAATAATTATAACATAACACAGCAAATATTACAGTAATTAAAAGAAGTTTGTGACTAAATCAAATCACAGGTGGGACGGAACATCTGAGCCTTTTGATGTAACAGTGTCATGATTAAAACCAACAATAGGTATTATGTGGGATAAAATTCAATGTTGTAGATAAAAATCAAAAAGTGTAACGCTATATTATCTTCTTTTTCAGCGAAATGATATTGGAAATGCCCACGACTACAAATATCTGCAGTGTAAGATTATAAACACCTTTATTCTATCTGCTACAAAAATTATATTTATGAAATTGGTCGATTGGTACCTACCTTAAATATGGCGAGTTGTGTTTCGTACTCCTTCTTCAAGTCATCATTAAGGCTGGTACTTGTTTGGGCGCGCTGCAAAACTAGCCCGTATCGCTCCTTCTCCGTTTTGAACCTAGCTTCCATGGCTTCGAGACGATCCTGGAGATCAAAGTAATATATTGAGGGCCGGTTCTCTAATCTACAATCATGCTTATAAAAAAAGGGAAAGCGTGTTGATGACTCATTTTATGTACAAAAACAAACAAACGTGAAGAAACAGGACAAGTAAAGGAACTACATAGAAAACCGGTAAAGTATTTAAGTAAACTGACGGAGAAGTGATCTGAAGTGGTGATCTTAACTTGTGGACATCTTCAACATAAGAGCTGCTACAAACGCGTTGCCGTCCCTGCTTAACCACCATTTTAAAATCTTTACCGGATCTTTCGACACAGCCAAATAAAATCAGTCTTGAAGTACTTTTGCAGTTGTTTATACTTTTCTTGTTTCTCCGGGAAAGTTATAACCTAGCAGTCCTACCATTAATTGTACCATGCTGTATTGAAATTATTCTTAGGTAGGTTAACAGTTTACCATTGTATTGTGGCGTAAGCAGGAAGATGTCTATTTTCAGCAGTAAAATGCTGTAGGCTGATTTGATTATTTTATTACGATATGAATTTGTTATACGATTGCATGTAAAATTGAAATAAATGCTCACCTCCATAGCTTTGACTTCAGAGTTCCTAATTTCCAACAGATCTTTTGTGATGACATTGATGTCCTTCAAAGACTGGACCTGCGTCGTCAGAGCCTCAATCTGAAGTTCCTGATTCTTCACCATCTTTGTCTTGTCGAAGATCATACCGCGAGCTTTGCTTAGCAACTGCAAGTAAATCAATTCAGTCAGCCATCATTACTGACTTATTAGACGCGAAAATAAGGCAAGATTTTTGTAAATATCATTACAGTAATATCACACGGGATGACAGAATGTATGACGATGAATGTTCTGAAGAGCTCTTCAACCTGATCCCACCCTCTCCTTTCCGATCCCGAACAACGCGTGCTGGGCAGAGGTGCCACTCATACACAGTGGAAAGAATTTTCGCCAGAACGGAGCGTTTCAAAAGATCGTTCCTCTGTCGAACTATAAAAACATGGAACGACCTGCCCGCACACGTGTTTCCCTCATCTTACAATCCTGTATTCTTCAAGAGGAGCGTGAAGAGGCACATCACAGGGCCGCCAACTTGAGGACCACTGTCAGATGTGGCCCCCAATAGCTAGATGCGTCACGGCTTTCCATCAGGCTGGTGGCGACGTCAATTTGGCGAGCTAAATATTTAAAAAAAAATGACTGAGCCTCGAGGTTTTTTTCAAGGATTCATTTTGTTTGCAAAGTGGAAAAGACTACACGTCCTCATTTCACAAAACAATATATCTATTTTTAGTCACACTTACCTATTTATCAGTAAAATAGCAACTGAGCCCAGATTAATCTAAAATGGGTTGGTTAACATGGTTAAATATTTATGGTCTGACTGTACAAATCAGCTTTTATCATTGGTGTCCGAGAAAATGTATGAAAATTGAAATTGACAATTCGGACAGTGTCCGAATTTTTGGTGTTTCGTTTAGCCCCAACACTTATCCCAAAATATTTTATTTATTTATTTATTTATTTATTTATTTATTTATGTACACACTACAATACAAAAAAAAAAACAAACATAAGGAGGAAACACAGGTACAATGGTACTGCTTATTTCTAAAAGAAATATCTACCAGCAGACCGGCGAGAGGAGAGCGTGAAAAATAAGAAAAGAAAAAGTAAAAGTGTGTAATTAAAACAACAGGATAGGATTCAATTAACACACATATACAAAGGGGAGGGGGGAGGTAAATTCTATTAAATAGATAAATAATATATGTATAAATATATATATAAATAAGAAATATATTATAATATAATAAATATATATAGATAAATATACTTAGAAACATAAATATGCTTACATGAATAAATAAGTTTAAAGTGTAAACAAATAGTAATCACGGACTTTCCTTTTAAAAGTAGTTATAGTTCTGCTGTCTCTGACAGCAGGCGGAAGAGAGTTCCACAATCTGACTGCATGCACTGAGAAGGAATATGAGTAGAAATCGGTTTTATGATTCGGAGTTTTGAGAATTGAGCGTAGATTAGAGCGACAGGGAGCATCAGAAGAGCGAAAAAAGGAAAACCGCTCCCTCAGATATGACGGAGAGGATGGATTGTGAAGGATATTGAAAAGGAGGCAGAGGATTCGAGTGTTCCGGCGAAGACGGATTGGGAGCCACTTGAGTTCTTTGCGAAAGTGGGAAACATGATCATATTTTCTAAGATTAAAAATGAAACGTATACATAAATTGTGCAACCTCTCAAGTTTGTTAAGAAGCTCCTCGGTGGCGTCTAAATAGCAAGCATCAGCGTAGTCAATAATGGGTTGAATTATAGTTTGAGCAAGACTAATTTTCGTTTTCAGGGGCAGGAGACTCTGGAGGCATTTCAGAGAGTGAAATGAAAAATGCACTTTCTTACTGACATCACTAATGTGAGCGCTCCAGGATAACGTGGTGTCCATAATTACACCCAGATTTCTTACAGTATCCGCGTACGGGATCTGAATGCCGGCCAGAAGAACTGGATTCAGTCCAGATACCGGAAGAACGCTACATTGATATTTACTACCAATAACGATAGCTTGCGACTTTGTAGGGTTTATACGTAATCCAACCGAATTAGCCCAGTCACTCAGTCGATCCAAATCTTGATTGATTGATGATATCCCAAAATGGGCGTCAGTAGCTGAAAAATGGCGGTACAGCTGCAGGTCGTCAGCATAGAGATGGAAGTTACTGGAAATAAGACTTGTAGCAGAATTGATGAAGACAGAAAATAAAAGAGGAGATAGAACGCCACCCTGAGGAACACCCGCAGATAGTCCGCACCACTCCGACGACGTCTGACCAATACGGACACACTGAGAGCGTCCCCGAAGGTAAGAGTCAAACCAAGAGATAGCAGAAGGAGAGACATTTATAGCCTTCAAGGTACCAAGTAGTACATCGAAATCCACAGAGTTGAATGCATTGCTGAAATCAATTAAGACTAGGAGAGTTAACTCCTTTCGCTCCATAGCCCAGCGGATGTCATCCGTTACTTTGATAAGCGTAGTGACAGTGCTATGCCCTGAGCGAAAACCCGACTGGTAGGAACTTAAGGAGTTAGAAGAGGATAGAAAGACGGAGAACTGTCGATGAACAATATGCTCAAGAACTTTGGAGAGAAAAGGAAGTATGGAGATAGGTCGGTAATCAGTGAACAAGCTGGGATTCATTGTTTTAGGTAAAGGTACAACATACGCTGACTTCCAAACCTCAGGAAAGGTGCCAGAGAATAATGAAAAATTGAAGATATAAGTCAAGACAGGAAGTATGATAGGCAGAATAGGAAGTATCATTCTTGAGCATATGCTATCGTTTCCCGAAGCTGATGAAGTAATGGAGAGGAGAGATCTCTTAACGTCTATCTCTGAGACCGACTGGAAGTGAAAAGGAGAGGTCTGAGGCACAGGCACATCCGACAGTTTGAGTAAAGTGGCATTTTTGACAGTTGCATCCAAAGAGACAGGTGGACGTGAAAAGTGATAGTTCAACGCGTTGATATCAATGTCCTTTGGGTCGGAAACTGGAGATTTGCTTTATCTCGACGTCCCATTAGGTTTTTTATAGTGGCATTCAACCAAGGAGCTGGGCAATGTTTTATGTGGACACGTTTGACAGGTGCATGTCGGTCATATAAGGATATAATGGTTGTATTGAATTTGTTAACCATATCATTAACATTTGTGGAGTTAAATACTAGCGACCAATCAGCAGAGCATGCATCAATTTGTAATGTCTCCAGATCCAGACCCCTGAAATTACGAAGAAAACAGATTTGCGGCTTACGTTTGGGGGGACGAACACGAAAAGAAAGGTATAGTAAGTCGTGAAAGGAGAAGGGCGCGGTCAGCTGACCGTGGACACACACATCATTGGGAGAGGAAACTATGATGAGGTCAAGTAAAGAGGGCCTGCGATTAGGAACATGGTGAGTTGAAGATAGTGGCAGAAGATGCAGATTGAAGGCAGTTAATAGAGATATTAATTTGCGAGATCGGGAATCATCTTTTAACAGACAAGTATTGAAGTCACCCATTATGACTACGTGACTATAGGATGGGGTGAGGTCATGTAGAAGGGAATCAAGAGAGTTAAAATAATCGATACTCGAGTCAGGACTGTAAAATACACCTAGGAGGAATTTAGTGTGTATATCTTGTCTCAGTTAATATTAACTCGCCATGTTAAAAATTATTTTGGGAGGTTTGATCAGTTCCGCATGTGACTGGACTTTCTTTTGTGAAAGGACGTTAACAAGCAATGAAGTCGAACGTCCTCCGGAATTTTATGGTAGCCTAATATTTTTTGCGAAATCCCTGGTTAACTCCCTCATATCTGCCTACTGCGAATATTCCTGAAGATGTCTTGTACCCTTAGATCATCTAACCACAGGATGCGCCTTACTTAAGCATTGTTTTCTGCCATTGCACATGACCATTTGGTCTTTTGGCTTTATGAAAAGCCTGTACATCAGTACATCATTTTATATGATTAAACTAGTACATTACATTGTAGTTGACTGTACAATAACAATTAACACACAACAGCCATTACGCGTTTGTCGATTAATACATTTTTAAATGCAATGAAATTTTATATGTCTTTGTGTTTCCCCCTTCACTTGTATGAAAACTGGCAGAATATTTTTGTATGCGGTGGTTCGCAAAGGCTAGTCCCGTGTTATATGGTCTAAGCTTGTACCTCAATATCATCATGTATGTAGAAGCGTAGGTGATAGGATGAGGAGATCGAAACACACAGTTGTATTTTCCCAATTTAATCATTAGTATAAAATTGTAAAAAAAACAGGATTAATTGTAATTATTTTTATAAATATGCAACTCTAAATAAATATAATGTTCTACATAACTAAATATCAACCTAGCACCGACCTTGCAAAATTATTTGACCATTTTTGATCATTGTTTGTTGACTAAGGCATTATTACAAACAGCCAAGGAAGCTTTTCGCTCTTTTGGCTACCACGTACCCTGTATTATATTAAAGTGAATTCAGTCTACATTATTATTTAAACCTAATTGACGACGATTCTGCGTCATATGTCTGAGACGAGCGGAATTGTAGAGTTTCTGCGGAGTAGGTTGTGTAAAAAATTGCATTTAATTGAGTAGGTATTTCACTCTAAAAGACAATCCTTCTATTGCAGACAAACCAGGAAACTCGCTGGCCTTCATGCGTTCCATCGTCCCCTTTCACTTAACACCAATGATCCATCTGTAAGAAAAAAAATATGACTTTAGGCAGATCTTTTCCTCACGAGCTCATTCAACATGATGCCCTTTCATACATATTTACAACTTTTGATTTATGATACTCTTTTAATTGTTTTCATTTCAAAAAATTACTCATATTTAGAGCTGCACTTGACTAATGGTACTATTGAATTCGTTCAAACTAGTTATTGTCAACGATAATCCTGATAATTTTACGGTCGGATTGATAAACTGATTGTAATTTCTACCATTTTATGAGAAATTGATGCATCTAGGTACCTGCATAAATGCTTCATCTTTTCATAAAATGTAAGGGTGAGGACTAGGCAGAGGAAAGGGAGCCAGTGTGTATGTACGAAACGTATACATTCATGCGGGGCGAGGAGTATGATAAAATTAAAGATGACTTTATGAAAAATAACAATATATTCATTAAATAATGTACAATTTTAGAATAAGGAGTAGGTAACATATTATTTTAGTCTTGAGGTTATCAGGATCGCTTTGGCTGTAAGCTTGCAGGAGACACTTCACCGCTACCAAAGGATGCTGCTGCAGAACTGAACTGGGACTTGAATTGCAATTTTCAAAGCAAAATACTGGACAGCAAGCATTCAAGGTAGCGGTATAAGCGTAAAAGCACCATAATGGCTGAATAAGTAGGTTATATTGGGTTATGAGTTGTAAATGCTGCACTTAGCAAAGTAAGTTAGCAAATAATGTTCGAAGCTAAGCCAGGAATAGGAGATGCAAATGTCCAAAACCGTAGTCTAAAACTGACAGCATTTAATCCATCAATCTTTCTAGCCATTTAGACTGTAAGCACTACCAAAGAACTGAACTAACATACTCAAGGCCTAAGAGATTTTGAATTTTTGTCAAGTAACATTTTTAATAACACTAACTTTATTTTGTTTCCAGTACATTATTTCTCATTCGGTCCGTAAAGTTAAAATAAAATCTTACCTTGTGATGCAAAGATTCAGTAGATGAACAGACTTGCTCTTTCTGGTAAATCAGCCACACTTTATAACAGTGATCAAAGTTGCCACTAACCATAATAATTTAGCCCTTAGTAATAACAAGATTATTTTAAATTGATTCTGAAATATAACCATACAAAGGATTTACCGTATCCAAACACGTTTCTTTCGGGTAAATATGAAAGCAAAAAGATCTTGGTAATTTTTAAATGTATAGCTCCCTAATTTGTAACCACCTCTAAACAGGAGCCGATCTCTCTAGATGTCTCGATTCTAAAGCACAGTACCCTAGGCAACTTGAACATAGTGGTATATTATAAAATAACTAATGCCTAAACAGCCCATCGCACCCAATAAACCCATAACACATTCAATGCTGAGCCAAGGTCAAATATTCTTTAAAATGAAAACAACTTTTTATCTTTGTAGATTGTTTACCCGGATAGTCACAGTAAGACACTGCCAAAACACGTCAAAGTGCACGAATGTTTATGCATTGCCTCTGTTGTGGCACAGTCGGTAGTGATACCGCCTGCGGCGCTGGAGGTCGTGGGTTCGATTCCCACCGGAGACAAATATTTGTGTGACCCATAAATGTTTGTCTCAAGAGTCTGGGTGTTTCTATGTATAATATGTATGTATTTAAAAAGTACATAAGTATTAATATCCGTGGTCTCAAACCTATAACACAAGCAGGTTATTTCTAGCTTACTTTGGGATCAGATAGCGTTGTGTGAAATTCCGTGAATATTTATTTATTTATTTATTTTATTGCTAGTTTCCATTTTATCTGTACTTATTGATATTTTTTTCTGCGTGTTGATACTTGTCACCAGATGGGGGATTTCTTTTATTTTTTAAATGTGGAAATTGTCATTTATCAGAGGAGGCATTACAAATGTTTCTTCCTTCACTAAGAAATAATATCAAGGACTTTGGACGCTGTGAGTTTTTCTTCGAATGTGTGGCTGAAATGAAGGAGTCTTAATAATATTATAGACTGTGAGCTACAATTGCCTTACCTCTTCATGTTGCTGTTTAATGTTCTCGATCATCTCGTGATTTTTGCCGCTAGGCTTGGAGAGGGCCGCCTGTAGCTCTGTTTCTAAGTTCTTAACTCTTGCTTTGAGGAGATCGATTTCTTCTTCCCGAACCTGCAGATCGTAAGTAATTATAAGTTTTTAAGAGGTACGAGCTTAAAAACCCTAAAATCTTATTATGTACAGCTAAGTCAATAAACCACTGGCGAATGCATTATCAATCCTTCTTCTATCTAGCAACCAAAACTGCTAAATATTTATTCAAATTCAACTGGCAGACGTCGCTCGGTTTCACCCGCGTAGTTCTTGTTCTCGTGGGAATACAGGGATAACATAATAGCTTATTCACCCAGGAATAGAGTGGCTTCCCAATAGTGAAAGAATTTTTTAAATCCGTTGAATAGTTTCTGAGCCTGTTCAATGCAAACAAACAATCAAATCCTTCCTCTTTAAAATATTAGCATAGATCATCACGTCTATATCTCGGAAGGGGATAGCAAAGGCACATGACATACGCACATTTCCCCAGTAGATATGTGGGTCTCACGTAAGACAAGTCTATTATCGTAACAGGTTATACTCAGAAGAACGCTATCATTCAGTAATCGGAACGAAAATTTCAACAGCTGAGACAGATCTTACAAACCTATAAATAATATCACCGCAGTCAAGGTTAATTTATATATACTCGTGTATAAATCAACACAGTATGTTTCTCTTAAGTTTGTAAACACACGTAGGTTTTCATAAATAGATAGGTATCTACTTTTATAAAACAACTTAGTAATCTACTCTAGTCATGGGTAAATCATAATCCTACGAAAGCAAATTTTTACAACCTTCATATTTCGGTGGTACTAATCCTACTAAAATGTCTAAAATTAAATCTCGTACGCAGTAACCATATACCTGGTTAATAATTTCTGACTGTAGATAGATAATACCAAGACCCAAATGAGAGTAAATTGCCGTTTCTAAAATGCCTTAAAATGGGCCGGAACAATCGCAAAGTAATCACTAGATTGTCCAACGAGCCGTGTAGTTGGATCCTGTATTTGCACACAAATATAGAATCGTAATACAAATTGCTTTTAATGTTTACCTTTAATTCCAATCTCAGGCTGTCTTCCGACCTTGCGTTTTTCACCTTTTCCAACTCTTCAATTTTCCTGAGTAGCTCCTGTTCCCTTTTTTGCCAATCGTCCTGAGAAAGTATATTTTTAACTGGTACAATATCATTTTATACATTTTCGAACTATTATGTTTGGAGATAAGTGCCGGGAGATTTAACACCCAAGATTCCGTAGGATCTTTCAATGTAAGATTTACATGCACTATGGCTGCGTAGCAGTTTTATCAAAGGACAAAATAAAACCGGTTTAGTGCGAATCGGACTCGCGCCAAGAGTACTGTACAAAAAAAACGGCAAAATAACACGTTTGTTATACATGGGCCCCCCTCAACCCCCTTTTCCTCTAGTTTTGGCGGCAACAGAAATAAATCTGTGAAAGTTTCAGCTCTGTAGCATCAAGGTTCCTGAGATACAACCTCGTAACGGTCAGACAGACAGAGGGGCGGCGAAGTCTCATCAATATAGGGTCCCGTTTTTACCCTTTAGGTACGGAACCCTAAAAATAACTAATGGAATCAGGCTTCACATGGCGGAAATCCATCCTAGAACGATAATAAAGGACCCCTCCCCTCGTTTATTGATCGCCCTAAAAACAATCAATAGTTATTTAAATCCGCAACCCCTATCGCCCAAGTAACTCCTCGGAAGAATGTCTCTAGGAAAGAAATACACTTTAATACCTTAGTACCTTGGTCACATATTAACATCTGACATGAAAGATGATGCGGACATCGATCGTCTAATAACATGTGGCAAGTATGTTATTAGTAAAAGTAGTATCATTATTAATGTTTATAAGCTCGCATTAAACTAGATTCAATTACGACTTACAAATGCTTTAATAAAACTACTTTATTTGTAACGGATTCAAATATTGTACTTATTAGCGCTTATAAAACTAAGTAACAAGTGTAAATGGAATCAAGTGTATTCACACTTATGGACAGCTTTAATAGGAGATTCGGGTCTATAGTAGCCTAATTAGCAATCTTAAAAATGCTTACAAGTGCTGCTTATAAGAACCTTCATTCTTAAGTCTGATTGCTCTTACTAAAAGCTTTTACAAGAGGGTGCGGCTTATAGTGATCTATATACATAGTATTATAAGCCCTTAAAAGGCTAATTATCAGAATAATCGTGATCAAATACCAAATAGCATTTTCTGAGACGCATATAAGAGTAATTGCGAACGCCAAAATCAATATAAGAATCTTATAAGTGTCTTATTCCTATAACATAATATGTGTTCTGAGACTATTTTGCTTGTTGGGGGTGATGTTGATCGTGCATGTAGTGTCCTGGCTTTGACTCTTGTTAGCATATTTACATATTTTTTACTGACATGACGTATGTCATGTCATCCTTCTGTAAAATTTGTATATCTGGTTTATTAATATGTTTTTTTCTGTAATTTTCCATTATTCTGCTTCATAAACGTTTAATAGTATGTTAGTATTAAATAATTTACAAATATATGTTATAAAAATATTTTTTTGTAACGCTGATAAAAATATATACCATAGCTCAAAGATGGGGTTGCCAGTTATTATTATTATTATTAATTAATCTTACATTTAGATTTGCTTGTCTGTTCTTTTCTGTGACGACCACGTTTGCGTTAACTGCAGCTACGGGTTTTACGGGTTCTGCAGATGGCTTGTTCTGAGGTGTCTCTCCAGCGGCTGATGTATTTGTTTCAGCTGGTTTGATCTCTGGTTGGGACTGTGGCGTTTCAACCTATAGGAAGAACATTACCTCAGTAATTTCATAATCTAATTTTTGTGGACAATCTCACACAACATAATCTAGCTCAAATTAAGCTAATATAAGCTTGTGCTATGGGATCTAGACGACTGATATACATATATATATATATTTCTAAATACATACATAAATATTAAACATAGAAAACACCCAAACTCCGAAAGAAACATTTGTGGGTCACACAAATATTTGGACCGACCCAGGAATCGAACCCAGGACCTCTAGCGCGGCAGGCGGTTACACTACCGACTGCGTCATAGAGGCAGTCAAATCTATAGGAAGATCATTAGGTAGTTACCTCAGTAATTTCGTAATTTGAAACTATTAAGCGCTCGTGCATCACTGCAGTAAGCAAGTTTCACTATGGCCGGTCCTTATATGGGTGACCACTACGTAACCACTTTCTGACATTTATTTGCGAATATTTCCATGCATGAAAAGAGAAATGAAAGTTGAAGAAGCAAGTGAGGTGTGTATGGACCGTGCCGTGTGGCGCTCGGTTCTTTCTGCCTACCCCGCAAGGGATTTGGCGTGAAGATAGTAGTATAGTTTCCATGCTTCGGAAGGCACGTTATGCCGTTGATCCCGGCTGTCAGTAACATGAGAGACGTAAAGTCAAGTTTAAGGTCTTATGGGCGGCTTGAACAAATTCAACAGCGCTTCATCACAATAGTCGCCAGGGTCGGCAGCGCGTATGTAGCGCCTCTGGTGTTGCAAACGTTCATAGGCAACGGTAAACAACCATCAGGTTCGTAAGCTTGTCTGCCGCCCCAGTAAAAAAAAGTCTAGGGTTTCTTTCAAATAATTTAACTGTAGCTGTAGAAGGAATATGGAGATAAGCTAATATAGTAGATACATATATGCCCTTTTGAGCGAAGTAGCTAAATTGCACGATGCCTATGACTTATTGTATGTGGAGAGACGACAGCCACAGAATTAAAGATCAAGACTTTTTTAAGTACATAAGTCTACACATTTTTTTGTCTAAATACTGACTCAGCAGGAATATTGTCGTAGTCTTAGATTTCACCAATTTATAGCTCGAAATAACTTATTGTATTTGGATATGGATGTCTTACTTACCGGTTTAACCGCTACAGGTTTGTTGTCTGCCGCGGTACCCTCACCACCACCAGCCTCTAGGGGTTGTGCTTCTACTGGATCAGCCTGCAATAATAAAAACATATCATCTTCGAATACCTAGGTACTTAGAATTCACTCAATTAAGAAGATAAAAATTTTAGAACTATGTAATTCTATCTAATAACTCGTCTTTGGGGTTCAGGGTTTAACTACGGCAAAGCGTCTTCTGTCAGTAAGTACCTAATGTACAGTAACCGGCAAACTTCTTGAGCAGCAATGAGCGACTTCGAGTTTCTCTTTTCTCTCTACACCACCAACTAAAGTGTTATTAGCTAACACAATAAAATCCAATAATAACAAAAAGCGTTTTTCAATGACACAATATTTTCGCACGTAAATGTATGTACATGCGCAACTTTCTCCCCCCACCTCACGCGATGCACAAGTTGTTTGCCGGGTACTGTACCGACCATTTAACTTACATCACTGAATATCCAATCAAATCAGCCTATGACAGTCCACTCCTGGACGCAGGCCTCTCCCAAATTACGCCACAAGTTTGGGGCAGGACCGTGTCCTGCCCCAAACGCATCCAGTCACCCTCGCGACCTGAAGGTATATGGTCCATCTGGCGGAGGAATATCCAACTAAACTATTTAATACACATACAGACATACATACATATGGTCACGCCTTTATCCCCGAAGGGGTAGGCAGAGGCATATTATATATGCCCACATTTCACCGTTTTAGAATTTGTCCCACGTAATAGGTGGTGAGCCGTATTGCCGTGTTGAGATGGACAAGCGCAGGTTGTGACTGCCTGCCGTTGAAACTTTAAAGGCTTAACGACTGCCATTTTACTGGCAACCGGGACCAACGGCTTAACGTGCCTTCCGAAACACGGAAACGCTCAAATAAATGTCACAAAGTGGTCACATGGACGGTCACCCATCCAAGGACTGGCTTAAGAAGTTGCTTACCGCAGTGATCGTTTACAGAAGTGTTCGCGGGGCCACGAGCGCTTCTATTTAATAGTCCATCATTAATACAATTAGTATCGTGAAATATTCATTTTCGCTTCTCCAATTTACAACCGTATTTGAAAACACGAGAAAGCTCTTATTCCAAGAGTCATTAGCTCGCTACATTATTTTTATACGTATATTTTACGTTAATAGTATAAAATACGTATTTGCGAGAGAGCTATTTCAGAGCAAAATGTGAAGCACCGCCAACATTCAAATGAAATGTTAAGAGCTATTGAGAAAACTTGCGCAGTTGTTCCTTACGATCAGATTATCAGGACGATTTACAGTCGGGTCACAAATCCTGCTGGGATTGAAAACAACCAACGGAAACAAAACATGACATGAATCTTAAAGGAAAGGTAGACCTAAACCTTACCTATAAAGTAGTAGTAGATAGTAGTTTTTTTAAGGGCGGATTCGACCAAAATCGGAGTAAGACTATACCTACTAGAAAATAACTTGTACTGAAGTAGTCTACTTCACAGTATGGTTACCATTTGCTTATTATTTATTGCCACAATGGAAAATCACTTTACTTTAAGAATAAGTACAAGTTATTCTCTTGTATATTCCTACTCCGATTTTAGTCGAATCCGCCCTGAGAGATATAATAAAATTCATACAGTTCAAGCACCTCTTGTCCCGTATAATGAAAGTATCAACATATCAATGACTTGCGGAAGCCTTTTAAACGGGCGACACCTGAACAATGGCATGGCTATAACACAGGAACGTGACAAAGACAACAAATAGGTGCTTCAGAACTCTGTAAACACCCCAACAAGCGTTTAACAAAATCGTGCCGAAGATTCCTCAGCTTACAAGATGAATGCTAATCATGATATCTTCCGAACAAAATATACGAAGCGTGATTCTTAAAAGAAAATATGTATTAGAATATGTAAATTGAGCGAGAAATTGTCAATTTGCATTGAAAGAACAGAAGAAATTGCGTACGATTTTTGTCTTTGTTTCAGTAACACGGTGCGAAATGTACAATCACTCTTTGTTTTGACAATTACCTAGATTAGTTTCTTTTGATAAATATTAACGCCGGGTACTCAAAGTAGGAGTGTATAATTTACAGACATATTTATATACCTATACGTACGTATAGTCACGTCTTTTCCCGAGGTATAATATATGCCCATATCTAGCCAGGTGTAGGTATTTATTCGTTCGTTTACTCTGAAAAAACGGGCCGAAATCTATATACCATATTTGATGCAATAAAAAAAACTATTATAAAAAAACTATATCGACACTTTTGCGTGTGAATGTGGTGTTAGAGAAATGCGGAATAATGCTGCAGATCCCATGGACCGCTTTTTGTACTAAAGTGTTCATTCTGAGATAACTCCGGATCGAATCAGACTGTCAACTAAATATATATCTCCGCAGAGTACTCGAGTTTTTCGGTCACAATACATTGCCAGGAAAGATAACCGCAACCTGTAACAACTTATGGCTTCTAGAAAGGTAGACGGAAAGCGTCCGAGAGCCTTAACTTAATTAGATGGTCTGACCAGATACGCACTGCGTTGGCGAATGGATTAGGTACATGTGGTTCTCCTTACAATCCTTAAATAATGAGAAGCACGATGTGAGGAGGAGAAGAACCCCACTTTAAGAAAATTTAAACGAATGAACGTGTAATTTGACACGTATAAATGTTTATGCGGAGAATTAGATAATTAGAGAAAAAAAATTGCGAATTTTTGTCAAATTTCGAGGACCAATATTATAGGTGATCGAAGTCTAAAGTCTAGTGTACTATTTTCTTTTTTATACTTGTGTAAATCCTCATGGATGCTATGCTGGACCATCACCGACTATAACCCGTAAGTGCCCTTCCATAAGCCTACGGCCGTAAGTCCCTAATCCCTAGGTAGTCTAGTCTACTTCTAGGAACATCGCAAGAGGACATCCGCCTGTCAATAAACTCTCTAATCGTTCCCTTAACTTATTGAACATGTTTATTTTAAACTCATTTGAGAGTTTAAAATAAACATGTTCAAAAAGTTCGTTCCGTTGTAATAAAATTAAATGTGATAAATCAACAACAGTTGGTGACGTCACGTGACTCAGCATACAATGTTTTGGCTAAATCTGTACCCTTCGCAGAATTTGGTTAGGTTATTAAATTTATTTTGGGTTCTGCATATGCTAAAAGTATGAATTCAGTTCCGTCTGTCAGGAAATTAAAGCAATACGCGATTGAACGACCAATTTTTAAATGGTGGTGAGATATTATTATTCTACCTCTTTTTTTAGGAATTACATTTCTTTTTTTTTTTATACCACTAGAGTGGCAGACAAGCATACGGCCCCACCTGATGTACCGGTGGTCACCGCAGCCTATGGACGTTTGCAACACCAGAGGCGCCACAATCGCGCTGCCGACTCTTTAAAAACCTTCTAAGTCCCCTTTTGAAGAACCCCATACTGTAGGCGTTTGGGAAAACCGAAGCAGGGAGGTCATTCCACAACCTAAGCGTACGCGGAAGAAAGCCTCTATTCGATCTCACCGTGCTCGAGCGCTCAGGACGCAACGTGTGAGGATGAACACCCTGTCTATGGCGAGCGTTGCGATGATAGAATGTAGCCGTAGGCATCATATCCAACAATTCTTCAGAGCACAAACCGTTGTACATGCGGTAGAACACACACAGAGAAGCAAAGTCTCTCCTGTCACTAAGAGGTTCCACACCACCTGCAAGTATGGGATCGCTGACAACTCTAATAGCTCGCCTTTGCACCGAGTCAAATGGACGAAGCTGGTATTCGGGTGCCCCCGCTCAGAGGTGACAGCAGTACTCCATATGCGGACGCACTTGCGACTTATAGAGAAGCAGTGCTTGCGCCGCAGTAAAGTATCGCCGCGCACTTCTGAGCACTCCGAGCTTCCTGGACGCCAGCTTGGCCTTGCCCTCCAAGTGACTGCGGAGCTGCACATCACTGGAGATGTCAACACCAAGGATCCCTATACTTTCAGAGATGGTGAGAGATGTGCCCTGAAATTGTGGCGCCACAGTGAATGGGGTCTTTTTTGCGGTGAAAACACAAACTTGGTAGGGTTGAATTGGACAAGATTTTGTCGACCCCAATCGGACACTCTATTGAGAGTAGCCTCCATACATACCTACCGTTGTATGTAAAGTCTATTTCATTTCGTTTTCAGTAGGTATCTGTTGTTATAGCGGCAATAGAAATATGTACATCATCTCTAAGTAAAAGTTCCAACAGTCTAGTTATCACTGTTTATGAGATATCGCCTGGTGACAAACAGACGAACAGCGGAGTGTCAGTAATAGGATCCCGTTTTTATTCTTTGGATAAAGGGACCGACTTCCAGTTTAGAATGCAACTAGAACTTAAATAGGTAAAATGTAAGAAATCTCCACAACTATGTGTGAAACGTACGCATCTCTGATCTACAAAACGGGACTATGATGTTTAGAAAACGTCACCAAAAACGTGGCACTAGATTATTGTTTATATTCTAACCACTTGAATTTATAATAATGTATCAAAAACCAATATTAATACTATCGAAGATATAGGTAGATATTAGATCGATATCTACCTATATCTTTTTAGCACGCAATTTAACAGAAATTTTCAGTAATACACTTTCAGACGCAAAAATGACAATGGAACTGAAAATACCTTCGTGCCATCGAACCCACGGACATACGCTTCGTAACTACAGACTCTCGTCCATATAGATCTCATTTTAAACCATTCACAATACTTTCAACTAAAATATTTTACAATGTGTTTCGAATTTCACAATTTCCACAATAATTTTGTACAGAGATAAAATAATATAAAACCATAATCACTGGATCAGGTACATTCATATTGAGCAAAGAGTATTTACTTACCATGATTTTTTTCAATATTGAATTCACTACAAATATTATAAAAAAGTTCCTTGAAATACGTTCATAAGACACGAGTACGAAACACACACTATGTTCAAAACTTGAACATCTATTTTTGGGAATGTAGGCGCGCGTATAAAAATAGAAAATACAGTGCGTTGTACCGAAATTTTGTTGTGAAAACTTTCTCGTGAGCTTCAGCTGCATATATTACGTACTTATACACACACAAATTTATTTATTACACCATGACTGTGTGTATTAATTTCAGGTTGCCTCCCCACCTGGGGAAACGAGAAAGCTGTGAAAATGTACCCCTGTATCTTCTCATTGCTCTTATGTAAATTTTCCTAAAATGAGAGAGAATATTACCGGAGCTTGTGAAAATACTAAATAAAGTCGCATCGTTATTTTGCATTTATATTAAAAGGGGGACCAGGATAAATTTTACCTAGTTACTTATACCTTCATAATGGGTAAATAAGCTTTTAAGGAACTCGTCTAAGTAACCATGTCATGACACTTTAGGCTCGTGTCGCGTCTCCAGTTTCTTGTTAAAGGGAAAGATGAGTCACTTCAATAAAGGCACGAAGTCAACAACTTAATTTATACATACATACATACATATCATCACGCCTGTTTCCCATCGGGGTAGGCAGAGACTATGGCTTTCCACTTGCTACGATCCTGGCATACCACTTTCGCTTCTTCTACTTTCATAAGTGCTTTCATACACGCTCGCCGGTTAAGGGTACTCTTGACCTGGCCTTTTTCCAGCAGGTCATCAATTTGGTTACCATGCGTACGCCGAGGATGACCCCTACCAGCTTGCCCATTCATTATCGCCTTATAGATCTGTTTAGTCAGTCTATTTTCATCCATCCTCTCAACATGTCCAAACCATCTAAGCATCCCTTTTTCTATCTTTGTCACTACATCTTCAGTTATACCACATTGTTTTCTAATCACGCTATTCCTTTCTTTGTCCATCAATTTCACTCCAGCCATACTTCGCAGACTTCTCATTTCCACTGCATTAATTTTACTTTCATGCTTCTTCTGCCACACCCAACTTTCACTACCATACATAAGTGTGGGGATAAGCACACCCCTATGCACAGTCACTCTCGCCTTCTTAGACACGTTTTGACTGCTCATAAAGGTATGCATCGCCCCATTGACTTGATTTCCTGCCAAAACTCTTCTCTCAATATCCTGGTCACACTTTCCATCCCTCGTAAATTTTGAACCCAGGTATACAAATTCTTTCACCTGTTCCACTCTTTGCCCTTCGATAATAATAGGGCAATTCGTCATACATTCCTCTCTTTCAAAAACCATTACTTTAGTCTTACTTACATTCACTTTCATTCCTCTACCTTTCAGCGCCTCATGCATAATATTAACCATCAACTGCAACTCCTCCGCCGATGCAGCTAAGATCACCTGATCGTCAGCATATAGGAGGCATTTGATGGTCAGCTCGTTCAGTTTTATACCACACGCACTCTCTTGCAATTCTTTCAAACAACTGTCCATGTACAGGTTAAACAGCCACGGTGACGCTACACAACCCTGTCTCACACCCCTTTCTATATTAAAGAAGTCCGTGCAAGCTCCGTTGATCCTGACACAAGCACTTGAGCCCTCATAAAGAGATTTCAGTGCTCGTATCAAGCTGCTGCTCACCCCGTACAAAGACAATGTTGACCATAGTTCATTCCTCACCACTTTGTCATAGGCCTTCTCCAGATCTACGAATACGCAATATACCTTTTGGCTTTTCGCCAAAACTTTTTCTGCTATGCATCGTAAGGAGAAGACCTGATCCGTGCATCCCCTTCCTTTCATAAATCCTGCTTGAACATCCCACATTTTTCTTCACTTTCATTCATCACTCTTTTTATCAACACTTTCGCATACAGTTTACCGACGATGCTGAGCAGGCTTATGCCGCGGTAATTTTTGCACTCTTGCTGCGACCCTTTTCCTTTGTACAGCGGCACAATGACCGCTTTGGACCATTCTTTTGGTACGCTGCCATTCCTCCAGCACAGATTAAAAAGGCGGTACAGCTGGTCAATCACCACGCCACGTCCTGCTTTCAGCATCTCAACGGAAACCCTATCAATCCCAGCAGCCTTGCCTAGTTTCATACTATTCAATGCTTCCACTATTTCTTCCATGCTAATGTCGTTTTCATTACCAATTTCATTCATTTCACAAAAATGAGTTTGCACTTGCGTATCCTCTTTATCAAATAGACTTTCAAAATACTCCTTCCATATTTTTAGCACACACTCTTCTCCTCCCACAAAACTTCCATCCTGGTTTCTGATCTTATTAAGCGGTGATGTGGTCTGTTGACTCCTCACCGCTTTTATGGACTTCCAAAAGAATTTTATATTCTGTTGGAAGTCACCAGATAACCTTTTATCAAATTCATCTCTATCATTCTCCTTCTTTCTTACTAACACCTCTTTTGCCACACGCTTATACCTTTTATACTCATCGTTGGCCATTCGTACATCCTCATCTGTTGCCTTCTGCATTCTTTGATTGGCCTTTGTAGCCAGCAAGTCCAACCATGCTTTCTTCTTATCAGACAACGCTTTCAGAACTTCCGCGGTCATTCTTTTTAACTTACATCCTTGGCTTCTCTTGCTCACACCACACAGTTCAATCGCAACTTCCACGAGTCCTTCCTTAATCGGCTTCCATAATTCTTCAATCTCACATACTTCATCTAAATTATCAAACTTTTTGCTTAGTTTGCTCACAAATTCCTCTTTTATACCTATCTCTTGCAAATTCTCAACTTTTATGCGTTCTAGTACACTAACAGGTTCACGCACACGGTGCCTCCACCGCTGAAACAGACCTCTTACTCGGCTGACAACCAAGAAGTGGTATGTGTCAATCCCAGCACCGCGGTAGGCTCGAGTGTCTAGTACTTTCTTTCTCATCCTTGCGTCAACAATCACAAAGTCAATCATGCTCCTCTTACTTCCTTCTTGTCTCGTAACCAAGTGGATATCTTTGTGGTGAAACATGGTGTTAGTCACCACAAGATTCCTCTCCAAACATACTTCAAGCAAACTTTCTCCATTTTCATTCACTCGCTCATCACCAAACTTTCCCAATACTCTTTCATACCCATCACGCTTGACTCCAACCCACCCATTAAAATCGCCTAACATTACTATCCTCTCATTTAGTTTGCACTTACTCAAAACATCACTCATGCTCTCCCAAAATGCCTGCCTCTCGCTTTGGTCTCGTAAAGATCGGCGCCACCGCGCATCTTGCGGAGCATATACTCCTAAAACAAAGATGCGGATAAGTCCAACCTTCAGCCTCAACCAAACGAGTCTTGGGCTTACACATTCATATTCTGTGACACATTCATTCATTCTCGCAGACAGTACTACACCAACGCCCTGACACGCTTTACTGGTTTTAGGCACACCCGACCAGTAGGCAGTGTAGGGTCCATGTGTGGTGGTGTCACATCCTTTCCTCTTTGTCTCATTCACGCACAGAATATCGAGTCGTCTCTCTTTCATCATCTTGCATACTTCCTCAATTTTGTCTATCATACCTCCTCTTACATTCAACGTAGCAAAGTGGCTATCCCCAGTCCACTTTTCGCCTCGAATTTATTTATTCTAATTTATACAAATAAACAAAATTGAGTTGGGTGCTTGTAGGTACTTAATTCTAAATTAATAGCTTTTCACTAAACGCATATAAATGTATGTAAGAAGATAGGTAGGTAGGTACTGTAGGTACCTACTAGGAGACCATTTTTTTTCTCTATTTGTCTTTCTATCTGTACCTGCTACTTTGTGAATAGCTGGACTGATTTTAATGAGACTTTCTTCGGCAGGCAGTTGATGTTAAAAGGAGTGTAACTTACATTACATAATTATCTACGTTTATTTTGAAAAAAAGAATAGAGTTCAAAAGAAGTAGCCATGGTCTACAATTCCTATTCACCTGCTATATTTGTAGTAACTTGCTGTTGAAATTTTTCAAGCCGCCCCCTAAGGTCTTCAACTTGGCTTAACGACTATGTACCTAACATGTTATTGGCACCCGATAAATAGAAATATCACTAACGATCGCCCATCTCAGAGCAATCGTAGCATAAGATGCTTAACGCAGTGATCGTTCACTGAGCTTTCTTTATTTTTACGTGTGGATATTCCGTCGCGGATGCTATGCTGTACCTACCTAGTTTTACCGACTAAAATCCAACACGTGCCCTGCCTACTGCCTACGGTTGGAAGCCCCGGGTAAGCGCTCGGAAGGATATCCCCAGGTTTCTCGTTCACTGAGCAAGCCGTGTGGTAATACGTTACTAAATTATTGAACATCTTATAAGTAACTACCTACGTGAAAATATTAAATACTAGATGGCATCCGCGGCTCTGCTCGTATTAATTCTGTTCCCGTTCTCGCATCCCATGATAACTTATTCCATTTAGCCGTTAAAGCGTGAAAGAATAAGAAACATGCACACATCCATACATACATTCTCGTAAATTTTCTTAAATACGAGTCTTCTGCTTCTGCTTAGCCTCCTTGTAAATGAGATATAGAATCCGGAAGAAAACATATGAACTTGTTTAAGACTTCGACATGACATTGAAATAATCGAGGTCTTTAGGCTGCTCTCTCATGAAGGTGTGGTCATCTATGAATAAAATAGTAGGTCCTGATGTGAAAGTAGTGTAATTAGGCAGTACGGTTTTAATGCCTTCGCCTGCTCTTAGAACTAACAAAAAAGTCATTATACCATAAATCAGTAGACTTACTGTCAATGTCAGCATGACACTTGCTTGACTGTTCTTGACATTACCTTACAAACGGAGCGAGAGCGAAACAAAACAATTTCATTTTGTTTTGAATTAAATTAAAAGTTGCTAGACCTAACTGAACACATACAGAATTTAAGAAAGAAGCTGTACGTATCTGGTATAATTTTTATATAAATCTCTTTTGGAATCATGTTTATCCTGTCTTTTACTGTATGTTAACGCTTTCAGACTGAACCATGACTTCGGAAAAGAACGCTCAGGTGGGCCAAGCCCGGGAAGCTTTTCAAATGATGTATCAAATATCGCAACTTCTTAACACTGGCCTGGATGCAGAAACTCTGTCCATTTGCATAAGGCTGTGTGAACTGGGCGTAGACCCAGAAGTATTAGCCCATGTCATCAAAGAAATCAGGAAAATGGGAGAGAATGCCACTCAAAATAAAACTGTTAACTTACAACCATAGCTTTAGAAATAGTAAGACTTGATTCATACCTATTGCCCCAATATTAATTCCAATGATCAGAACTAAACGCCTATATTTTTTATAAAATAAAAGTCTAATGCATACTATTTCTATGATTATGCATATAAAGTGAATGTTAGATCTGATAAGTATTTTTAATATATTCACTGCTGTATTTTCTAGAAAAAAAGTTAGAAGGTTTTGTAATTACTATCTACTTACTGTCTAGGAATCGAACCTGTACATTATCCACACTAGGTACTTGGCAAGGCACTAAAATTTTGTTAGGTATTGATTATTCTATATTTGCTTGATTTGAGTTAAATAATACTGTGAAATGTCTTGAAATAGTTATGTATTTATTGTGATTGTGTGTTGGACAACTATAGGAAGTAAAATTCTCATATCTATTTATCTAATCCTATATTTTAACATTCTCAATATCTTATGGAATATCTACTTCATGATAATAACCATTATATCTTCATATATGTGATAGTTGTGGTTGCGTTTTAAGTGCACACTTCCTGCTTTGGATGATGAACAGTCTTAATAATATACCATTAACTGCCACCCCAAGCTTCTATATTCTCAGTTTTATGATTGTTACAATCATATACCACCTATTCCCCCTCTAGCTACTAAAATGACGATATGAGTGTTGGATAAAGGGTAGTACTGTAATGAAATTAGTTACAGGCCAGATAAATTTGTGTAGTCCCATAGAAAAAAATTGTGAGATGTCAAAGAACGCATGGCAAATGTGTAAATTGCATTGCCACCAAAAAATCTGTTCATAATAAGTAGGGTAAGGTACCTAAGACATTGGCCGTGTTTTAAAGTATTTTGTAAAGCCATGCAGGTACGATTAGGGTCAAATATGAGTTAATCATCCTGTCCAAAATGATCATAGCAATCATAAAAATTTAAGTATCTCATCTGGATAATATTGTTGGACATCTATTGTTAAAATATTCAGCCTGTGTGTAATGTGCCATTGAGGTAGCAAGTTATATTTGCTAGGAAAATTATAATCAAAGTCTGGACACCGGTATATTATTGATGTCACATAATTCTGCCCACATGAGCTGATGGCTCTGTGTTAAAAGTGTCCCACAGTATTTGTATTTATTTGTTGATCCCTAAAATAATTAAGAAATCTCTGTTATTCTGTAAGGAACAAAAATAAAATACAATTTATACAAAAAAAGTTTTTATATTTAAATAAACCCTATCATCAATAAGTATTTCACAGAACATCACCAAAAAATCACAATGTTTGTTTAAAAACAAATTACAGAATCAGTATGGTAATATACTAATTTGAGGATGGCACACAACCCTCAAAATCAGACTTGACCAATACAGTCCTGGCCGCTATCAACTATATGGGAACAAATAATCAAGTTGAAGCAGCAATACCAGGTGATATTATGTGAATTACTTATAATAATTAAATAAGTATCGCATTGTGCTTTGTATTTAACAAAAAATGTAAATAATATATGACAATTCGGTAGGAATCGAAAACCATTTTGAGTGAAATAATAAATAATCAGTACAAATACTGAAAATATGATAGATTCAAATAATTCACTCTATTAAACCCAAGGCTAAGATTTTATAGAAATCACCTTGCAACAGTGGCACAGTTATTAGAACAGAATGTACACTGCACAGCCTACTTTAAGTATTGTAAAGAAACAATCTACTGCAACAAGTAACGTAGGACATTTTAGTCAAGTAACATTAAAGACACAAAATTGATCAAGTATAACTACAGTATATCAAGAAAATGAAACCCATTTGTACTTCTTTTCCACAAGTTTTATACAAGACAAGTAATTTTTATTACGGTCGTAAAAAACCGGTTAGCTTATCGAGTTAATAAATGGTGATATAGGAGTACAAGTAGCATTGATTTTCATGAGTATATGAGTCCAAATTATATATTTTGTTTTATAAAATCATACATAATGTGCATGCAATTTCAGTCATAAAACTAAAGTAGGCTGTACAAAAACATTTCTATATTCACTTAACACCTAAACTACTGAAATGTTTGCCCTTGTGGCTGTCCTTGGCTGCCTAATACCGATGGGTCTTCAAATATTGGTTGCTGCGGCTTGAATTGCTCAGCAGTTATCCTAGAGAACATTATGCCTATGCCTTCTATTAGTGCAAGCAGTATACCGCCCACAAGAGCACTGCCAGCCATGGCAGGAACACCTGGAAAGTATCATTTTAAACATTATTTGACTATTTTATAAAATGGAAATAGTGAAAAAATTAATGAAAGCAAATGTGTTGCAAACATTCATAACCTATGGTGACCACTTGTACATATGGTGGGCGTATGCTTAGTCTGCCACCTTAGTGGTATAAAAAACACAAAAGGCATTTCTACTTAGAACTGAGTATTAAATAAGTTTAAATAAATATTAATAAAGAACTTGGAATTTCAAACATAATTCATGACGCTTATGAATAACAAGTCATGCGAAAGTGCCAGTTTATGACCAATACCAGGATGTGGCTATTCACACTTTTATTGTAACTTTTACAATTATCGTCTTAAAAATGTATAGTGTCTTCCAACAAATATCCACAATACACATAGCAATAGAGTAAAATAACAAATATGTTTGCAAGAGATTTCTATGGAGTAATATTTACCATTTCTGGCTGCAAGAATGCCACCTGTAAGGGCACCACTCATTATGGAGTTCCACGGATCTTCCTTCTGTCTCAGGTACACAAGTGAGCAGTCAATTGTTGAAAACATACCACCCCACACAGCAAAGTTCCCACCAACAATAGGTGATCGTTCTTTCATAGCTGCTAAACTGCCAAGCTGCAAAAAACATACTGAATAGTACTCACGGTAGGACTTCGGATTGTCGTCCCACGATTTAAGGGGCGGGAGGGGGGGGAAAGGGGGGAGGACGGGTTGTAGAACCCCCCCCCTGAAGGAAAAGTTGCGGAAACCCCCCCTTTTTGAGTTATGATTTTTTTAATATTCTAACCTAACTTTCGCATTGTCTTGGGTTGACATCGATATAAAGGTCGAAATTGTTAAAATAATATTATAAAGCGCTCGGCGGCCGCTGCCGCGGCACGCTCGCTACGCTCGCTCGCCTTCGCGCGTTAATGGTCACAGTTCCAACCTAACCTAACCATAATATGTGCATAGAGATAATCGACAATAGTTTGGCTAAAAGGCTGAAGCGAAAGGCCGTAAAATATTATTACAAAAAAAAAAAAAACTGTCAGAAAGTAACAGTGACAGCGCGTCGACGACGTTTTACGTTTAGTTTTAAATAGCGACAATAGTCGGTAAAATTATTGTCAGAATACATTTAAGTAATAGCATTCATTTATATCAGCAAAATATACGTAATATTATTGAATATGCATAAAATTTTACTTTGTTACTAAATATAATCATTTATTTAATTATTACATGAAGTAAAACATTGTTGTGCTTTAACCTTACGGAAAACGAAACGTATAGTGACGAGCCGAATGTCAAAAGCATTGAGAGTGTATGTATTCTGTGGTGAAAAGTGACAAATTATTGGTGAATTATTATGATTTTCATTATTTTTTTTCTCGTTAACCATTAATTTCCGCAAGTTAAAACTTCGTGTGGAGGCTTCTAATAATATTAGCTTTGTGTAAAAAAAATATGAACCCCAAACTCCACGGCAGACAATCTAAAGTTGAGCCGTACTCACATCTGTTTACATTTATATATGAAAACAACGAAACATGACATAAATCAATACCAACCATTTTCCTATTGAAACCCACAGGGGCATTTCTAAAGCCTTTGATTGAATGAAATATACCACCACCGATAGCACCCATTATGAACGCACCGCCGGAGTCATCAAGAATACGCCATGGGCATGGTTCACGTGTGTATTCATCCATATTTTATATTAACTGATTATATTATCCTGGAACGTAACAAAAGGTCGCTATTAGGTAAGAATTATAACCTCAAATCGATATCACATAAATGACTAATAATTTGTAACATACTAGATAGTTTTAGGTTTGTCAATAAAAGCAACGTTTTCTGGAAGTGTTTTGAGTTTCCTGACACAGGTTTCTAGAATAAGACGATTATTGCACCATTATTCACACGTTGAGGTTCATTCTACATTATCACACACAAATTCGATTATATTTCAAAAGGACATTTTGACTTTGAGTTTGATTTGAGTTTGACTTGATCTGTTAACTGTCATTAACTTTTTTAATAGCTTGTCGAGCAATGAACACAAGGCCAAGGCCGGTTGATATTGATGATCTAACAAAAAAAACATACTGATGATGAGATACGGTTTTAATAACTTTGAGTAAGCTATAAGTTTATAATAAACTAGATTACTCTTCTTCTCATCGCGTGGGAACTTACCCTGGGCGGGAGAATAAAAAGTTACCTATGTGTTATTGTATACTTAGGGCGAGCGCCCACCGCTTTGCGTTCCGGTGCGTTGCGTTTGCCGCAAATCTGTAACACATAGAGATTCATAGAAGTGCGCACACTGCTGATAAAAAATCGTACGACTGCCGCAAATTTTTGCGGCGGCTGGCTGCGGCGACTTTTTTTTTTAATAATTCGCTTTGACGTAGCAATGTACATGTCTGCAAACAGTATAGTTAGTTAGTTTAATTTGATTTCAAGGATTTCATATTACAAATACTTATAAATTATTTTGTATGATTGGTAAGTTTAGAACAAAAAATGTATATCAACTATGAAAATTATTTTTATTATAATTAAAACTTTTTTAACCAGCTTTTAGTTAACTTGCTATGTATGTGTGTAGGTATGTAGGGTACAAATTTTGCAAGTAAGATTTGACCCGCTTCTCATGCTCCGAATGAGCTGAAATTAAAAATACATCTGTAGTTTCGGGGAGAGTACAATATGATGGTATTTTAGACCTGGTGTAAAGGCGAACCCTGAAGGTCGCCATAGTACCAACTTCTCAACGAAACAAGATAGTCCCATAGCGTTTTGACGTTTAGACAGGTGTATTTGTGTACTTGGCAAATAAATAATAGGGGTCATCTCGTGAAGGTCGCCATACTAATTAAAAAAGATAAACCCATAGCGTTTGGGCTTTTGCATGGTCTAGATGCGTACATGGTAAAAAGATCACGGAGGATAGTAAACCAAGTGTGATGATGGAGCCAAATTAAAGTGAAGGTCATGTAAATAACTATATATATAGACATATAAGTGTTTGGGCTCTATAGAATGGTCTTGATGCATCATGCAAAAACATCATATTTAGTGAACCAAGTCCGATGATGGAGCCAAGTCCTGGTGAAGTTCACCATACTAATTATAAAAATTAATCCGCAGTGGTTGGGCTCTTTAGAATCGTGTTGATGCGTACAAGGCAAAATATAAAATTTGGTAAACCAAGTCTGATGATGGCGCCAAGTCCTAATGAAGGTCACACTAGTAATTAAAAAAGATAAGCGGTATTTGGGCTTTAGAATGGTCGTACGGAACGGAACCGCCTGTGCGCGGGTCCGACTCACACTTAGCCGGTTTTAATTTTTTTAAATACTACTAAAATCGCAGACAAGCATATAGATGTAGCGGAAATTTACAGGTGAAGGTTGATAGGTAATGGATGATCATCTGATGGGTCATCTGATGGGTGACGGGTGATGGGTAATGGACGATGGCTAATGGGTCATTTAAGAGATTTTTCGTATGCTGAGTACCAATTACGATCATAATAATTTGTAATCCAGTATGGCCGCCGCGCCGTAATTACAAAATTTCATGATGGGCATCGTTTTAGGGGTTTTTCGTATGCTGAGTACGAATTACATGATAATTTTGCAGTCCAATATGGCCGCTGCGCCGTAATCCCAAAACTTCATGATGGGTATCGTTTAAGGGGTTTTTTGGTATGCTGTGTACGAATCACGTGTCAATTTTGCAATCCAATATGACCGCTGCGCCGTAATCACAAAAAATCATGATGGGTATCGTTTAAGGGGTTTTTTATTATGCCGTGTACGAATCACAAGTAAATTTTGCAATCCAATGTGGCCGCTGCGCCGTAATCACAAAATTTCATGATGGGTATCGTTTAAGGGGTTTTTTGGTATGCTGTGTACGAATCACGTCGCAATTTTGCAATCCAATATGGCCGCTGCGCCGTAATTACAAAAATTCATGATGGGTATCGTTTAAGAGGTTTTTTGGTATGCCGTGTACGAATCACAAGTCATTTTTGCAATCCAATATGGCAGCTGCGCCGTAATCACAAAAAATCATGATGGGTATCGTTTAAGGGGTTTTTTGGTATGCTGTGTACGAATCACGTGTCAATTTTGCAATCCAATATGGCCACTGCGCCGTAATTACAAAAATTCATGATGGGTATCGTTTAAGAGGTTTTTTGGTATGCCGTGTACGAATCACGTGTCAATTTTGAAATCCAATATGACCGCTGCGCCGTAATCACAAAAATTCATGATGGGTATCGTTTAAGGGGTTTTTTGGTATGCCGTGTACGAATCACAAGTCAATTTTGCAATCCAATGTGGCCGCTGCGCCGTAATCACAAAATTTCATGATGGGTATCGTTTAAGAGGTTTTTTGGTATGCCGTGTACGAATCACAGATCATTTTTGCAATCCAATATGGCCGCTGCGCCGTAATTACAAAAATTCATGATGGGTATCGTTTAAGAGGTTTTTTGGTATGCCGTGTACAAATCACAAGTCATTTTTGCAATCCAATATGGCCGCTGCGCCGTAATCACAAAAACTCATGATGGGTATCGTTTAAGGGGTTTTTTGGTATGCTGTGTACGAATCACGTGTCAATTTTGCAATCCAATATGGCCACTGCACCGTAATTACAAAAATTCATGATGAGTATCGTTTAAGAGGTTTTTTGGTATGCCGTGTACGAATCACAAGTCATTTTTGCAATCCAGTATGGCCGCTGCGCCGTAATCACAAAAATTCATGATGGGTATCGTTTAAGGGGTTTTTTGGTATGCCGTGTACGAATCACAAGTCAATTTTGCAATCCATTATGGCCGCTGCGCCCTAATCACAAAATTTCATGATGGGTATCGTTTATGGGGTTTTTTGGTATGCTAATTACTAACTAATTACTAATTCAATGGTAGTTTAGCTATCCAATATGGCCGCCGCGCCGTAATATAAAAAAATCATAATGGGTATCGTTTAAGGGTTTTTTCGTATGCTGAGTACGAATTACATAATAGTTTTGATATTCAAAAGTAGCCGACGCGCCGTAATTACAAAATTTCATGATGGGTATCGTTTAAGGCGAATTTCGAACAGTGGCCCCAGGGCCACATCTGGCCTTTGGATTGCCAGCGCACTGAGACTTATTGAGTTTCATAGTGTGACCTCTGAGATGTTTATTTGGGTTCATTCAATTGTGAACATATTCCGAAGGTCTTCTACATTGTAATGCTTATTTAGTATTTTGTAGGTCTCTATGAGGTCACCTCTATTCCTTCTCTGTTCCAATATTGATAAGTTTAGTTCTAAAAGGCGTCTGAACTTTTTCTAACATTAGAATATCTTTTTTGAAATATGGACTCCATATCTGGAAGGCATATTCAAGGAGAGGTCGTACGTACTACGTATGTCTTTTAAATGTAGATAAATAGGTCCCTGGTAATAACATAGAATGCTTTTCTAATCATGTATTATACTGAATTTGTCCTTTTAGTTATATTTATTATGTGTTCATCCCATTTCAGGTTGCTGGTTATTGTAACTCCAAGATCTCTCTGGGAGTTCACTGCTTGCAATGGTACAGACTCAATTGTTATGCTGACAGATTGTCCATGGTGGATGGAACTACGACTTACTGGCTAGGAACCTTACACAACAGAGTCTACAGACCACTGTTTTGGCTATGGTCAATAGTGCAATAGGTGGAACTCCGCCGCCTTGTTTTGTAAAGAGGTAATGTGTGCAAAAAAGGCGGAGATGGAACGGAAGAAAAATAATACTTTCTTATGCCACAAAAGACGTACTGGGCAGCGAAAATACCATTTCAATCTTCATTTTCTTACAATCATAACCTGAAAGGTGACAATATGTGCGAACTATTATCTAAGCAGAGCTCGATTCAAGTTGGTTATTTCGTTATATTTTAGAACATGTACTTGAATTACCCGTAAGCAATATAAAAAAAAATATAAATATTCACGGACATCTCACACAACGCTATCTGATCCCAAAGTAAGCTAGGAATAACCTGCTTGTGTTATGGGTATCAGACCACGGATATTAACACTTATATACTTTTAAATACATACATATTATACATAGAGACGCCCAGACTCTTGAGACAAACATTTATGGGTCACACAAATATTTGCAATGGTAATGGGTCACCAAGGGTTGGCGACCAGAGCTAGTTAGGGCCCTGGAATATCCATTTCAGGGTTCACGTGGTTTCCTGGCTACATACGATTGTATGTAGAATAAAAAGAATCTTAGTTCGACATGCCCATCTTGGCGATGTCTCGGGTGGGTTAAGCTTATGATCCGATCCACGCGCAAAAAAAACAGAGTTGTATAGACATTAGGGGAAACTTGCATATCAGATTGCAAGTTAAGGATTTTTTTAAAGTTTTGTCTAGAATCTGTGCAAAGTAGTCACCTTCTATTGATTTTGTGTAATAAATAACGGAAGATTTTTCTACAGAAACGCGAAATATATCTAATAGATATTAACAAATATACTAAATATGTGTTCTTCATACACGGCATAATATATTCAAGGCATATCAAAACAATTAATTACACTGTAAAGGTTGAAAAAAATTTTGCACCAGCAATTCTGAAAATCATCGCGGGTGCATCCAACCCCTATTCATTTAACATTAATTTCCATTTTAATAACATTATACTTAAAGAAAAGATTATTTATGTCAGCCTTTAATATCTATATATATTTGTTAGACCTTTATTTCGGTGTAATAGACAAAATTTTATCTTTTTCATTGCGGGTGCAACAAAGTAGTACACTGTTTCTTGCGGTCTGCAACAAAGTAATACCCTGTTTCTTGCGGTCAATGATGCTTACAAAATGAAAACATACTTAAATTTATTGACAAATATGAGATAAGAAAATACTGCCAGTACATGTTTAATAATCTCGATACTCATGATGAAGTTTTATAATTACGGCGCGGCGGCCATTTCGGATTGCTAGATTATGATCAAAGTACTCAGCATACGGAAATACAACTTAAACGATACCCATAACGATATTTTGTTATTACGGCGCGGCGGCCATGTTGGATTGCTAAATTCTCATGTGATTCGTACTCAGCATACCAAAAAACCCCTTAAACGATTTACAGAGTGAAATTTTGTAATTACGGGGAGGCGGCCATTTTGGATTGCTAAATCATCATGTAATTCGTACTCAGCATATGAAAATACCCCTTAAACGATACCCATCATGAAGTTTTGTGATACCAGCACGGTGACCATATTGGATTGCAAAATTATCATGTGATTCGTAGTCGGCATACCAAAACACCCCTTAAACGATACCCATCATGAAATTTGGTAATTACGAAGCGGCGGCCATTTTGGATTGCTAAATTATCAAGTGATTCGTACTCAGCATACCAAAAAACCCCTTAAACGATACCCATCATGAAATTTTGTTATTACGGCGCGGTGGCCATTTTGGATTGCTGAATTATCAAGTGATTTGTACTCAGCATATGAAAATACCCCCTAAACGATACCCATCATGAAATTTTGTGTTAACGGCACGCTGACCATATTGGATTCCAAAATTATCATGTGATTCGTAGTCAGCATACCAAAAAACCGCTTGAACGATACCCATCATGAAATTTGGTAATTACGGCGCGGCGGCCATTTTGGATTGCTAAATTATCAAGTGATTCGTACTCAGCATACGAAAATACTCCTTAAACGATAACCATCATAAAATTTTGTGTTCACGGCAC
The DNA here is from genome assembly GCA_933228765.1 of Miltochrista miniata. Taxonomy (NCBI): domain Eukaryota; kingdom Metazoa; phylum Arthropoda; class Insecta; order Lepidoptera; family Erebidae; genus Miltochrista; species Miltochrista miniata. The sequence goes on along the minus strand of OW121756.1, from coordinate 36,342,716 downwards.
GGTGACCATATTGGATGGCAAAATTATTATGTGATTCGTACTCAGTATACCAAAAAACCCCTTAAACGATACCCATCATGAAATTTGGTAATTACGGCGCGGCGGCCATTTTGGATTGCTAAATTATCATGTGATTCGTACTCAGCATACCAAAAAACCCCTTAAACGATACCCATCATGAAATTTTGTTATTACGGCGCGGCGGCCATTTTGGATTGCTGAATTATCAAGTGATTTGTACTCAGCATACGAAAATACCCCCTAAACGATATCCATAATGAAATTTTGTGTTAACGGCACGCTGACCATATTGGATTGCAAAATTATCATGTGATTCGTAGTCAGCATACCAAAACACCCCTTAAACTATACCCATCATAAAATTTGGTAATTACGGCGCGGCGGCCATTTTGGATTGCTAAATTATCAAGCGTTTCGTACTCAGCATACGAAAATACCCCTTACACGATATCCATCATGATATTTAGTGATAACGGCGTGGCGGCCATTTTGGATTTCTAAATTGTCATGTGATTCGTACTCAGCATACCAAAAAAACCCGTAAACGATATCCATCATGAAATATAGTAATTACGGCGTGGCGGCCATTTTGGATTTCTAAATTATCATGTGATTTGTACTCAGCATACCAAAAAACCCCGTAAACGATACGTATCATGAAATTTTGTAATTACGACGGGATGACAATATTGGATTGCAAAGCTATCATTGAATTCGTACTCAGCATACTAAAAAACCCCTAAAACGATACTCATCATGAAATTTTGTAATTACAGCGCTTCGGCCATATTGGATTGCACGATTATCATGTAATTCGTACTCAGCATACGAGAAAACCCCTTAAACGATACCCGTCATGAATTTTTGTATTTACAGCCCGGCGGCCATATTGTAATGCTAAATTATCATGTAATTCGTACTCAGCGTACTAAAAAACCCCTAAAACGATACCCTTCATGAAATTTTGTAATTACAGCGCTTTAGCCATATTGGATTGCCAAATTTTCATGTAATTCGTACTCAGTATATGGAAAAACCCCTTCGAGGCTTGGACTTTTTTTTTGTTGAGAAGTTGATACTGTGACGTCCTTGAGATTTTACCTTCACACCAGGTCCAGCATACCATCTTATAGTATTGTCATTGCAGTTAAATAAGTATTCCAAGTTTAAGCTCAATCGGAGCATGAGAAGTGGTTTAAATCTTACTTGAGTTCCGATCCAAAAAAACGTCAAAAATCATGTTTGCTGTATTGGAGATTGGAGACCTTAAATATTAATATTAATAGTTTATTTTTAGTATTTTTTATTGTTTAGCGCCAAAAGAAACACATAATCTGTAAAAAAACCGCTCTCTAGCTATCTAAGTTCATGAGATACAGCCTCGTGATGGACAGACAGACAGATGGAAGGCGAAGTCTCATAAATAGCGTTAAACATCGATTAAAAAGTTGAAATTCCTATAACCAATCGATTCCTATCAAAACATTTTCGGGTCTATGTAACCAAGCCACAAAACAATTTAAAAAAAAAGTGCTGGCAAACTGTGGGCAAAACGTGCGATTCTTTTGCAGCAGTGTGCGCACCCATACTTGCGTTTGCGTTGCGGCACGGCAAACGGATCGGAACGCATCGGATCGCAAAGCGGTGGGCGCTCGCCCTTACCCTTGTCGCGCTGTAAAAAACCGTGTAAGTGCGAGGCCGCATTTGCGTTTTTCCGCGGCGGTTTCTAACCTCAAAATGTCATCAAATTGTCAAAATCAATGAAATCAAGTCAATGTTTTGACATTTTGAGGTTAGAAAACGCCGCGATAACCGCAAGTGCGGCCTCGCCCGAACAGCTGCTTATAAGCTTATCCCCAACACCACCGCGCCACACTGTCAACGTGTAAAATTACGATGCCGTGCGAAGCGTGGCTCGGCAGTCGGCACCGGACCGTGAAAATCCATGATACCTGCGTCAATTTCTGTTTGCGATTCGCTCGCGCGGGTCAGTGAAGGTATTGTTCGTAGGCACCATAATGTTGTGGAGTTAGACAGGCCCTAGGTGGCCTAGACCTGCATGCATAACCAAGACATCCTTCTTTTCTTATATCATTGGCCCTTCGTTTCCAATGATTCCGCCAACATCCAGGAGGAAATGGGATACAAATAAAATAAAGTCAGTAAATAAATGGCAGATTAAGCCAAGACCATAGATTTAGAATGTACAAGATGAACAGTGTCAAACTGAAGACGAGACCAAAAATGAAAGATCTATGTGTGAGTTAAATAGTGTTGTTGAATGGTCACACCTATGTTATCGATAAAAGTATCTGTATAAATGGATGGAATGGAAATGAAACTTCAATGATAACATTGTTCATTATAACATAACATTTTTAATTGTTTATGTTACTTCATATCCAACTACTTGTTTTGGGAAATAAATTGTTAATTTGAATGTAACCGACTATGAAAAAGTAAAAATGGGTTTATATGGGGTAACTCGTAATATTTGAAATTCTGTAGTGATCTTACGAATTTTGATTCAGTGTGTGAATGTGAAAATACACTTTTAACAGGTAATTTATGGCATCGTACATTGAATTTGAAATTTTACTGAAAATCCAACTCTTATCGTAATACTAAACCTAGAAACTCATTTATTATTGAACCCTAGTAACAATAAAAGATATTACTCGTAGATTTTTTTTAAATTTATTAACCACGCCAAATTGACGTCGCCACTGATGGAAACTAATGGAAAGCAGTGGCGCATCTAGCGAATGGGGGTCATGCTTACAGCACACAAGACTTCTGACAGTAGTCCTCAACTTGGCGGCCCTATGATGTGCCTCTTCACGCTCTGCTTGTAGAACCCGGGATTGTAAAATGAGGGAAACACATGTGCGGGCAGGTCGTTCCAGGATTTCGTAGTTCGACAGAGGAACGATCTTTTGAAACGCTCAGTTCTGGCGTAGATTCTCTCCGCTATATATGAGTGGCACCTCTGCCCGACGTGTTGTTTGCAATCGGAAAGGAGATGGTGGGATCAGGTTGAAGAGCTCTTCAGAACATTCGCCGTGATACATTCGGTAGAAGGCAGCCAAGGACGCTATGGTTCTTTGCTGCGCTAACGGCTCGAGGCTTACCGTCATCTTAGGACAACCTACAATTCAAATCGGATAACACGTCTCTGCATAGCGCCAAGCGCATCCAGTAAGTACCTCGCACAGTCATCCCAAAGGTAAGAACCGTATTCGACGCAGAGGCTAATCTGCGCCTTGCACAGCAAACTTCCTGTGTGGCGTGGAGAACCTTAAGTGAAGTAAAATTATATAAAAATCAACTCAAAATGGTTCACAAATTTTGGAAATATTGTATTAAAATAGGCACAAACTCTAAATAACCGGCCAAGTGCGAGTCGGACTCCCGCACGGAGGGTTCCGTACCAAAAAACAACAAAAGAACCTATTTGTTGCATGGGAGCCCCCCTTTTTTCTTTTTATTTAACGAGATGGAAAATCCTTAATGGATGATATGCCGGACTCCTACCGACTAAAAAACCCCACGTAATGGCCAACAGCCTACGGTTGGGAGCCCCGGGTAAGCTCTCGAAAGGATGTCCCAGTAAAGGTCCATTTTGTTTTAATTATTATTTTTTATGAAAATACACTGCTCGATATTCTGTGAGTATTTCAAGCGTCTACTGGTTGCCCTCATTACCTATTAACACAGAGCAACGCGCGCCTTAGACAGTTCGCGTTGCTCTATATCTATAGTGTTATACAACGCGCGTCTTTAGACAGTTCGCGTTGCTCTATAGCGTTAACTATCCTTGTATAGATCCTCTACGGTAGGTACAGTATATATTTGAAAAAGAGTTTGTGAACTCTATGTTTTATTTCTTTTTCAGAATATTGATGACATTTGAATGATGACATTATAAACACGATATCTACGTCTACAACATAAATTGTGTGTTTGTACATAAATTGTTTATACTGGAGAAAAATCTAAAATATGGACTATTTGTTTACTATTTCCTATGAAATTGCTATCTTTGAAATATTACACCTACCTAAAGTAATCTGCTGAAAGCGTTGTTCACTTTATAAAGAAAAAATATTTACAATGAAAGTCGAAAAATAAGTTAGTATGTGACCCGTATAATGTTCAATCATGGCGACACGAAATTAATTTCAATGAGCAACATTTGATTGTGCTATACCTCCTAAAGTATTCATTTAATTTGCATGGTGTAAAGGGAATGAATGATCTTGATGAAATGTTCAAACTAACTAACGTATTTAAATTGAGAAGGATACCTTATTACCGTATATATAAAATTTTGTTGTATGGAAGCCCCCTCAAATATTATTATGTTTTTGTTTTCAGTATTTGTTGTTATAGCGGCAACAAAAACACATAATCTGTGAGAATTTCAACTCTCTAGCTATCACCGTTCGTGAGATACAGCCTCGTGACGGACAGACAGACAGACAGACGGACGGACAGCGAAGTCTCATGAATAGGGTCCCGTTCTTTACCCTTTGGGTACGGAACCCTAAAAAGGTTAAATAACACAGTTCGAGTAAAAATCAATCCTATTGATAATAAATTAAATCCAGATAAGGTTGTTTGTAGCAATGCCACATAATGAACTATCGACATCCTTATCGATACCTACCCATGACTATTTTACTGTAAACAGCCCTTTTTATTTCTGCCTTATATATCCTCCAAAAATGCATTTACACATTAAATATTGTGTTATGTATGAAGGAAAATGCATAATCTACGTTATGAGTTGGACTTTCAGTGAAATTTCACATCCAATTTGGCAAAATATGTACGGCAAAAATGGAATGAACGAAGTCACAAATGACGTGTTAAACGAGTCTTTCTTCGTATAATTGCGTTTTGTAATATCCTACACTACACTAAACACGACACTATTGTTGAAAATATAAAATTTTCTATTTTAATCGTAAGATCACTACATATTATTGGATATTATGAATAACATAAAGCCGCCATAGGACCCCACAGGACTCAGCGATTCAAAATACTGACATATGAGTACACAATTTGCTTTCTCTTTTCCTCTCGAGCTAAGTGCTATGGATAATGAGGTCTCGCTCGCACGCTTTGTATATCTATTGAGAGTATTGAAAAATTCTAAATCTATGGCCAAGACTGTAAATGAATGTGGCCTGGGTTTTAGGGTAACAATGACTTTACTGACAACTGACAATGAACATGTTTGACGTTGATTGGAAATTGGCAAGTGAAAGTGACAAGTTGACAACAACAACTGTCAACGACAGTAAATCCTCGTCGTCGTCATGCTCGTGCGATTTTAATCTTATGCATAATACAATTCGATAAAAAGAATATCAATGAATTAAATTTTGACAAGGATTTTAATTTTGTTAAAATGACTATTCACAATTTATACATATTTGATCGCTATGGGACCCTTCTATACTATGGTGAATGGAACAGATCAAAACAATCTGGTATATCGAAGGAGGAGGTCAGTACTTAGATCTTTTTCACAAAAATCATAGCAGGATAACTACTAAATGCACCCAGAAAATCTTAGTTGTTACCGCTAGGGGTGTACCTACTCCCCAAGGGTTTGAAAAGTCAGTGTGCAGTTGCTACTTTTAATACAGAAAAAACATCCACATTGTAGCTGCCTTCAGCCAATCAAAGCATATCCAGAGCTTTAAAGTTGAGATGTTGAAGAAGAATACAGTTTGTTTACACATAATTTTCTGTTGTGTTTATCGCTCATTATACTTACTATCTTTAAGTATTAAGGAATTACTTAACCCTTTGCACCTTTGTTGCAGGAGGCGAAATTAATGTATGGTATGCTGTACTCAATCAAATCGTTTGTTGCTAAAATATCACCCTTAGATCCAAAGGATGGCTTCATGCACTACAAGACTACAAAGTATACCTTACATTGTCTAGAAACACCGTCTGGACTAAAATTTGTCATGAATACAGACAACCAAGCTCAAGGAGTGAGAGATTTGTTAAAGAAAATTTATGGAGAAATCTATGTAAAGTATGCAATAAGAAACCCGATGTGTGGTATCGGAGAACCCATTATTAGTGAATTGTTTAAAAATAAATTAGATGCTTTCATTAAACAAGCACCAATTCATGTTAGAACCTCCTGATAAACTGTGACTAGCATAATTGCAAATAATCACTTCAGATTTATATTACCAATGAAAAATATTAATTAAGATTAGGTAATGTGTAATCTTACTCAATTTGTGTGGAAATGTAAAATCTGCACAGACCTTTTTTAAAAGCACTGTGCTGCTAAAGGAATTTGAAAACTCAAACGAATTAAATGTATGGGTGAAATGGTACATAAGATCTATCAGTAAGGGGCATGAAGGGAATAAGAAAATAATTAATGATTGCCATGTGTTGTATTATTATTCGTACAGCTAGTAGCACAGATGCATTCACAAAATGGCAAACACAAGTAAGTGTTAAGTTACAAGGAGCTGGTGCTGTAAGATCCTATAAAATTCCATCAAGACACATCATGACTTGGGAAGTGCTTGAGTTCAATCATTATAAGCCAGTATTTAAAGAAGTCTGTGCCACGTCGCATTAGTATTTGAGGACCTGAGGATATGGCAAAAAGAAGATTGTGGAAGTACCAGGGTGCCAATTCAGACAAGTGTGAAAGTGTAGATGGAATTTTGCTGGTGAAATATATTTTGTCTCATGGTTAGTAATGGCAAAATATGACAGAAGGCATTTTACTCATCAAATTTTTGTCTATGCTTTAGAACTGAGTCAAGAATCTGATTCCAGTATCCTCCAGACCAAGGCACACCATGACAGTGCTTACATTCCCTAGTTGACAAGTAGCAATAGTTAGTGAGATAAGTTTCCATTTTATGTATCTTTAACTTATTCAGCTTAAATGTAAAAATGTACCTATTATAATAAAAATTAGAACACATATTGAAGTTTCGTTTTGTCTCCCCAAGTAAAGAACCATAGGGCAGAATAGATCTGATTTTACTATACTAGTATACCTATAACCTACCTATAGTCCAACTATAGAACTTCGATATCTCCTATTAGTTGCAGCAGTCAGATGGCAATGTCTCCACGAAAAATGTATGTCGAGCCGCAAGTTAATTGAAACCTGTGTAAAACTATAAAATTTTAAAATCAGGATTTTTGCAAGCCCAATAAACTTATCGCATTGTCATAACATATAGTCACGCCTTTATGCCCGAAGGGGATGAGAGAGATACAATTTGACTTACCACTAACCATCTATCACGTGAGCTTAAAAGATGGTTAATCGTGTTGAAATGGACAGGCGTGTCTGCTTGCAAATCAAGCTGCCCTTATATCCTTCAACGTATCTTCCGAAACACGGAAACGCTCGCAAATCATGTCATAAAACGGTCACCCATCCAAGGACCGGCCGTCGTGAAAGCTTATTGCAGTAATGGTTTACAGATATACAGAACGCTGAGTTCTCGAGCGCTTCTTGGATTTTTATTTACTCGCAAGTTTTGAAAGCTGTACCTACTTATGCAAAACCAGTCACAAAATATATAAAGCGCTTTATATTCAATTTTAAATAGAGAAAGACTTGTAGCCTATCTAGGAGTGCAGCTAGTACTACCATATTATTGTACTTAGTTTAGATAACCAATTTTAATCCTGACTATATTTGTATTCTTTGCATGTATGATTCTAAACTTATTTTATGTAAATTAAATTGAATAAATTGAAAAAATTTAATAAAATTGAAAATTGATCACTTTATATACATATAACCGCAATGCCTGTATCACCAAAGGGTTAGGCAGAAGTACCTATTCTAAAAGCCCACATTTCACCTTTTATTTTTTTGTCGTAGGTGGGGACCAGCCGTATTGCCGTGTTGAAATGGACAGGCGGGTTGTGGTTCACAGTGGTCACTTTGTCTGATAATAAATGAAGTACCTATACATTTTATCGTAAATTAAATGTAATAAATTGTAATATTGTTATGCTTTTTTTTGTTTAACGTAAGGGAAAATCCTCATGGATGTTATGCCGGACTCCTGCCGACTAAAAAACCTCACGTTACGCCCAACAGCCTATGGTTGGGAATCCCGGGTAAACCCTCGGAAGGATGTCCCAGGAAATATTATAATGCTTCTCGAAAATTGACTGCCGTTGTAGTATGAATTTATTGAACAGTACAGTACAGTGCAGTAGGTAAGTAGTGAGTGGCGCCTCCATCATGATTTTCTACTTTTTTTTTATTAGTTTGACAATTTTGACAATTAATTAATGGCTTTTGACGTTTGCCATAACTGTAAACAAATAAACGGTCGGTCGTGGATTTCGTTTATACGTTGTTTTCTGTGTATAAAAGTGAATTCTTTAGTGATAAAGTCTCATTAGTTACAATTATTGTGTGTGTTTTTGTATAATGGCTGAAGTTTATTTCAAGAAACTTCCATTTATTTGCTGTGATGAGTGAGACCGACGACACGGATATTCTTTTGCTGATACCACCAAATTTCTTCCTGGTACAAAGCTCAGGTTCAGAGGATTCTCTTCTTGAATCTTCCAGGACCGTTGTACATAAACCCCCGTCCTGTACAGCGCAAGTGCTCGGTAAATTAGTTAACCAAGTACAAACGTTGGAGTCCCGACTAGAAACATTGGAAGTATCCAGCGATATCTCAAGTATAGGTACTATCATCAGATCTAAAACTTTCGATACGACAGACAGTATTGATAGTCGCTGTACCGACCAGAAATGCTTTACTTTTCCGCGTAGGCGTAAGAGGAAAATAGCAAAAAAGCAAAGAGGTCGTGATTTGTCTCTTACAAGCTTAGATTCAGCAAGTACTGTTAGCAAGGGCATCCCATCATTGAACCTTGATAGTATTGCTTCTTCGCGCTCGAAACCCGTTCACATTATAGATGATATGGATGGAGACATAAGCAGTATAGTATCAACTCCTAATAAAAAAAATGATAAACTACTTCTACATGAGATCGATGAGTTCCTTACGAAAGTTGAAAACTATGAGACACCTGAGACCAAGTACAATGATCAAGAGGCTACAGCAAGCTCAGAAAATGTGATAAAAGCTACTGGAGATTATTTATCACAGAAACTGGAGTCCTCTAACAGTGAAGAAGTAAAACTACCGAGTGGTCGAATAGTGTCTAGTGAAATACTTGATAAATACATATATTTAGTTCAGAACACCACAGCTGCTAAAGCTGAGAAACCATTGTCCACAAATTACAAGAATTATGATGAACCCAGTATAAGCCGTGTTGAAAATATCCCTAAAGTAACTCCGGAGACATCAAAACAAGACACAAGATCACCAAGCATTAGAAAACTGAACTTTTCTGATAAAGATGTTCCACCAACATCTACTCCTAAGAAAACATATACAAGCAATTTGGATTCTTTTAGACCATCATCAAATAAAATCTACGATAGGGCATCTAAAGTTCTGGAGCAGTATAAAGCTCAGAATTACAGCAGAAACTCTCAAACACCAACGGACAGTTACTCATCTAAAAAAGAGGAATTTAAGATGCCACAAATGAGACCTTTTTGTTCAGAGAATAAGGATGGTTTAAGATTGAACTCCTTACAGAATAAATACATGGAGACGATTGACACTGACTTGTTGAGTTTAAGTGAACTTTGGGGGGAGAGAGGAGATAGGGGGGAAAGAGGAGATATTGTGAAATTAGAAGAAGAAAGACTGAAAAGGGAAGTAAGTAAATAATGCACAGATTCTTTAGATGTTACTACCTACTTTTACTTTTTTATTATGTTTTGGCTGCACAAACATAAAGAACTACATGTTGAACAATGACATGAGCCTCTACAAGATAAGAAGAACTGGTTGTTATTAGAAATTGATATAATTGGCCTTAAAAGAAAGACTTCAGAAGCAACACCCATGATTTACTTTTGCAAGGTGATGGAGTTTTGGTTAGGAACTCAGAATGGTCATAGATTTGTCTCCTGTGTATTTATAGTTACAAGAGATTATAGATATTTAATTATTATAATTTTATAGATATTAAAGAATATGCTTTCACACCACTAATCACAGCTTCTGTCCACAGCATTGTGAATCAGTGATTCAACAACTACAAAAAAGGGTCCTAGACCAACAAGAGAGGTTGGCGGTGGCTATCAAAGTCGATCGTGCCAAGGATGCAGCTATCACAAAACTGCGGGAAGCCTGGCTGCGACTCACGGGCAATCTGGACAAAGCTGAGGAGAGACATAGACATGCGTTAGAGAAGATGGTCAGAGAAGTGGAGAATTTTAGAATGATTGCTGATGATGCACAGAAGGTAATATTTGTTCATGCTAATATTAGCTTAAGTTATGTAAGCTATATTTTTTTCTAGAAATGAAACACATAAAATAAAAAAATTTGAGCCATCACATACGGCATGGCAGGTGTGAAGGTTCAAGTGCCATTTCCCAATTCCAAATTCCCAAATTTTGGCAATCAGTTTACCCCTCGGCTTGATCAGATTGGATGTCTCTCATCATCAATAAATAAATAAAATACCATTTCTGTCCCATTATTCATCCTAAAATTCAATGATTTACCGAAATCCACTATGCATCCCTACTCCCTACTAATATTATAAATGCGAAAGTAACTCTGTCTGTTACGCTTTCACGCCTAAATGGCTGGAGCGATTGAGATGAAATTTGGTATCGAGATAGTTCGAGGTCCTGGGAAGGACATAGGCTACTTTTTAATTGACTGCGCAAAAGGAGGGTTAAGATTTTACGCGATAACGACTTCTACACGGTCGAAGCCGCGGGGAACAGCTAGTCTTTTATATGCATAGTGGATTTCGGTATATCATAAACAATGATCAGTGCTGAACTGATCATCCTTTCTAACATGAATTTTATGTCATTCAGAAAACAAGTCATTTCGAAGCAGAACTATACAAAGCACTAGACCTGGCACATGACTACCAAGAGAAGTCCAAACAACTGACTGCGGACAAAAAAGGAATTGAAGAGCGAATGAGTAAGAGTTTGGCAGAGAAAGAAGACGTCATCGCGCGTAAGGACAAAGATATAGAAGTGTTGAACGATAATTATGCTACAGTGATGAGGCTCAACAAGCAGTCTACCGATTGTGTGAGGAATCTTGAAGAGGTGTTGGAGAAGGTAAGTTAGAGATATGATTACTATAGGACTTAGCTGACCTAGTTCTGTCTGAGTTCTGGAAGTCATTCCTACAATCTCCTACTGTTAACAATTTTCTACTAAATTGATTTAAGAATACCCACACAGGTAGGAAAAGAACCGAGACTAATTTATTCATTTCGACGAAAAGGCTTAATTTTACTGATATCGAGATCCGTAGCAACACCACTCACATTGAATCAAAACAACTGTAATAAATGAAATAATCATTCGCTCATTGCAATGATACAGTATTGCATTCAGTCATGCATGCATAGCATGCAGAACGGGAATGTGGATCCGATTCACATTCACGTTTCTCGTGCTTTTCTCGCGTTCTCGGCGAGATCCTCGCGAGAATTTGGAGGACGTATTTCATCAGTTACGACTAGGTTTGAGGCTTAGGCTACGATGGTAGGAGTTATTCCCCTGAGTCCAGAGGATAGTTAATAGACGCAGTTTTCAACCTCGGAATATTATTTTCTTATTAAATTATAATATTACTTTTTACAGAAAAAATCCGAGCATGAACAAACTAGAAGTAATTGTACAGAACTCAGTTGTAAGATACAGTCTTTGACTGACGAGATGACAGTGCTAGCTCAAGAACGGGACTTACTGAAGGAGAAAGTGAATGAGGAACGGTCGAGAGCCAACATCCTTGAGAGACAGCTTGGGGAGAAGCAGAATCAGACCAGCGAGCTGCTGAAGAGATGCGTAAGTTAAAATTTAGAGTTGAATAACAATCTATCAACATTTTATAAATCTCGAAACACCTTTTCTCTACTTACCTCTCGTTTCTAATAAGTGTCCTAAAAGAGAATACACTTGTACATTGACAATTCTTCATCTTTGGGCAGAACTCAAACTCAAAAAAACATTTAATTCGCATAATCCTGATATATAGGCACTTGCGACACGTCATGAATACAAAAAAAAGTTAGTACCACCAGTTCGGAACGGCCCGCTTGAGAAGAACTGGCAAGAAACTAACTCAGGCTATTCTTTTTGTGCACTATTTGCAATAAGTAATTTAAACTAAAACTCTCAGATCATTTTCAGGCTTCCTTATCAATCAAATAATCGTCAATTGTATAATAGCGCTTACAGTATAATTTACTTTTTAAACACTTTTTGAACTTATGAAAAGCTGAAGGCTTTCAGGAAAAAGGAGAAGAGAGAAATAAGAAGATAGAATTAAAATATAACTGACAATTTATTGGACATGAAACTCGGGGTCGTGGGTGTGGTCAAGCAGCAAGTGGTTCGCGACTTCCGAGGGTCTTCGCGGGGTTCCGACTTATCTTGGGGTTTGGCCTTCTTGATGGGTGAATGGGTGATGCAGTCAGCGACGTCTCCGTGCCGTCCACTCGTCGAACTGCACGGCGTCGCAAATTGTAGGATGTACTATGGCTACCCGTGGGTGACTTCTCTTGTCAACCCGGTAGGTGGATCCTCGTAAAACTTGGTAGTAGAACCCGGAGGGTGAACGCTACCTCTTGTAACCCGTAGGGTGAACCCTGGAATGTTCCAGACTAGGCGTTAGTTTGAACCCCTTTTTCCCTGCATATTCCCCAAGGACCAGCCGGTTCCCGTCTGCTATGAACAGCTGCGGGAATCGCGAGGTCTTACAATATCTGCTTACAGAACTAATTTTACAAAGTGTTTTTTCACACCCCTTTAACTACCCCCTTATAACAGGATGGACCAACAACCGTTAATTTTCACAGTTTAAAAATTAGATTACGCCATATACAATTCAACTCACCCAAGGATGGGGTACTCGTCGTTTGCAGCTAGACAATTATTCACCTAGGGAGAATTTCGCTCCCTATACACTGAAGCTTTTATTTTTATATTTATTGATACTTTCGCGATTGTACTTTATTTTTAAATTTGTGATGTGTTCGCCGAAACTGCGCGTGCACTCCTATTTATAGAATTGAACAGCGCCTCTGGCGGCGAGGATCGTCCCTACGTCCTACGTCATTTACCTACTTGGCGAGTTAACCCGCGCTACTCTTAATGTGACGATTTGTCGGCAGATGGCGCTTTCAACAACATCCCTAGTAACCTAGTTTTCAAGATACATAAACTAATTGAAATAATAATACGAATTAATAGATTTTTCATTCGTTGCTTAACAACGTTACACTTAATTAAAACTTGAGGGTTAATGCTTGCCAATTGTATGGTAAATCAGATGGACGTTATTTTGACGAACGACGTATTGGTGTGAATTGGATTTAAAAAAAAAGACAACTATACGTTTCTGTTTCGTTTTTAGCTTGTTTTGGATCAGTGGGAATTGGATTTTGTGAAATGAAAACGTGTAAGGGAAAAGTGATCTTTCTGTCTCTCTTTCTTTATTAAGGCTTCCGTATCCATAGGGTCCCGTTTTTACCCATTGGATACGGAACCTTTAAAAGTTCTTAGGTTAGTACTTACACTTCGCGGTCCGTCTGTTTGTTGTGAACCGTTCTAGCTAGAAAGCTGAAATTTTAACATATTATGTTTTTCTGTTGACGCTATAACAACAGATTCTATACTAAAAATAGAAAGATAATAAATTAAAGATAAAAAAAAACTCCCCATACAACAAATGTAATTAGTTTTTTTTCTTACGGTTTTGTTTATCGTATGGAACCTTCTGCGCGCGAAACCTTCTTTTACGTGACCGGTTTTTCTTACTTAAAATAAAAAAAAAACACCATAATTTTTCAGGACACTTTAGAAAACGAAGTAAAAACCCTTCGCAAGCACCTAGAGCTCCAAAAGACCGAGCTAAAATGTCACTACCAGAAGCAACTGGAAGACGCAGTGTTGGCCAAGCTCCACGAGTTCCAACAACAACTGGACCTGGCCGAGAGAGAAATGGAGAGTGACGCGAGGAGTAAAGAGATCTCTATTGTGGATACGTGTAATAAGCAGATTGCTAGGATTGAGGAACAGTGAGTTTGAATTCTATCACATAATTGTAGCAAATCCTAGTGTGGTAAAGTTTTCTTGTACCCGATTCCCTCAGGAGCTTCTGCCCGGTCAATACCGAGTTTTTTTTTTAAACATAGCTGGTGTGGTGTGTCCAGCATGTATATTTTGACATACATCATACATACACATACATATGACCACGCCTTTATCCCCGAAGGGGTAGGCAGAGGCAAATTATATGCCCACATTTCACCATTTTTAGAATTTGTCCCACGTAATATGTGGTAAGCCGTATTGTCGTGTTGAGATGGTCAGGCGCAGGTTGTGACTGCCCGCTTTTGAATTTTTTTAAGCCGCCTAAAAACAAAGACTTCTATATAAACTGAGGTAGACATGCCCTACGCACCGATATTTCAAACCTATAAACTGAGCTAATTAGCAGCGTTGCTCGCACTGTTTTGAGTCAAAACTTCGAAAGTAGGTGCTCGACTTGCAATCAGAGTCCATACGCCTTCTCTTTTACTCTTTTTCTATTCGTATATTGCTATTGTGTGTGGTGACAATTACGTAAAAAATATTTATAAGTGAGTGTAGTCTTATTAATATGTGTATTTGAGGATTGCTTTTGAAATCTCGTTTGTTAGAGTACGGCGCGTCTACCTCAGTTTATATAGAAGTCTTTGCCTAAAAAGGGCTTCAACTTGGCTTAACGACTATCATTTTACTGACAAACGGGGTTTCGTTTCGAGATTTCCTTCTCTACGCAATGTATCTTTTTGCGAAAGTGTTCCCTTAGTCGCCTTTACGACACCCTCGGGATGTATTGGGGTGGCGACATTTTGTACTCTTACCCGTCGCCACACAGGGCATGAATTTGTTAATCTATATTAATGCTAGATGGACCGACGACTTAGAGAAGGTCGATGGGGAGTGCTTGAATGCTGAAGGTGCGGACCATGAGTTGTGGAGTCAATTGGGAGAGACCTACGTTCAGCAGTGGACTGCTATAGGCTGATTCGATTGATTGATATTAATATTATAAAGCTATAGAAAATATTTGGTTTGTTTGAACTCAGATATCTTAGGAACTACACTGTCGCAATTTAAAACAGCAGTTTTGAGTTCGACATTACGCCGTTTTGATATACAGACAACCAAAAAAATTTTAATTAGGTACCTACATTTTCTACCGTGCAAAAAAAAATTCAAAAAAGCTTCTATGTACTTACAGTTTTAGCCCCTCTCTATAAAATAGAGCGCAGAGGGGCTTTGTCTGCAGCTGTGACTCTGTTGCATTAAACTACGTCACTAGGTCACGTGGATCATCTTTTCAAAGTTTGAAATAAAACAAAAATTACAACGCCAATCGGATTGAACTTTCACTTTCACAATGAACGTGTAAGAGGGGCAGTCTGGTGAGAACGATCTCATGGCTTTCTTGTTATTATAAGTAACTAATATGTGGCACTCAATAAAAAATATAATATTTTTTCAGACATAAGCTGGAAGTGAATGTTCTAGAAGAGAAACAGCGAGAAGAGATCAAGCTGTACCGGCTACAGCTCGCACAGGCCAGCGAGAAGGTTGGCTTACTGGAGGTAAGCTAACAGCTCATCTTGGCAAAAGCAGTAGACTATAATAGAGCGCCCCTTGTGCTGTTTAGATGGCAACCAGTTAGAAATAACCATATTTATTTTACGGTTAACGGTGTTAAACAACATACATACATACATATGGTCACGCCTTTATCCCCGAAGGGGTAGGCAGAGGCATATTATATGCCCACATTTCCCCTTTGTATAATTTGTCCCACGTAATAGGTGGTGAGCCGTATTGCCGTGTTTAAATGGACATGGTTGTGACTGCCTGCTGTTGAAATAAAGCCTTCAACTTAGCTTAACGACTGCCATTTTACTGGCAACCGGGACCAACGGCTTAACGTGCCTTCCGAAGCACGGAAACGCTCAAATAAATGTCACAAAGTGATCACATAGATGGTCACCCATCCATGGACCGGCCATAGTGAAAGTTGCTTACTGCAGTGATCATTTACAGAACACTGAGTCCGCGGGGCCACGAGCGGTTCTACAAATTAAACAAATTATAAATAAATATTCACGGACATTTCACACAACGCTATCTGATCCCAAAGTAAGCTAGGAATAATCTGCTTGTGTTATGGGTATCAGACCACGGATATTAATACTTATATACTTTATTATACATAGAAACACCCAGACTCTTGAGACAAACATTTATGGGTCACACAAATATCTGTCTCCGGTGGGAATCGAACCCACGACCTCCAGCGCCGCAGGCAGTATCACTACCGACTGCGCCACAGAGGCAGTCAGTCAATCGTAGTATCATCAATTGTAGTATTTTAAAGATAATATAATAGTATTACATACAAATAGGCAACTCCCTGCCTCCCACTGAGCAAGCTTCCCCACTCCCGCCAGTCCTGCGCCAATATTGTTGGCGGGTATTTTGAGGGAGCATTTGCTTAGCCTTAGTGGTCACACAGACATTCAAGCTCTGTACGAACATATCCTGTTCTTAAAATTAAAATTGAAAACAAATCATTTGTATGGAGATTCCTTCCTGTGTTATTTCATATATAAACTGACATAAGGGACGTTTGGAGAGCATTTTGACAATGTAGCCAACATGCAGAAATATTAGTTCAGTTTCAAGACGTTTGTGCCAAGCTGTATACACTTTGATCATGTCTGGGAATGAAAAGTAGGACTTGCCAAACAAACAAAAAAGGCAGAAGCTAAGTAAACCTTACTTGGAAGTTGGCACCCTACAGATTTACAGAAGAGGCCTTGGTACTTGTAAAGAGGTTAACATCATCTGAAAAAAAAATAACCCTGTGACTTCCTTTTTTTTTTTTTATACTACTTAGGTGGCAGACAAGCTTACGGCCCACCGGAAGGTTGGTAACCGTAGCCTATAGACCAGTGTTTCCCAATTATTGGTACGCGTACCCCCAGGGGTACGTGAAGTTGCATTAAGGGGTACGTGCGGCTATCAGTAAAAACAAGAACAATGTCCAAAATATAATTTTATTACGATCATCATCATAAAAGCACGGAGCACCGAGCACCATGACCGATGACTGACCGTGCGCTATCCCGCGCCTCCCGCATCTCGCGTTATTCGGCCACTCCTGCCACCCGTCACCCGTTCCCACTTCCCGCCAGTTCAGCTTTTGTTGTGAGCCGTGTAACAGTGTTTTGTTTTGATTGTGAATTAAGTACTAAGCGTCGCGTTACCTCGGCCTAATATACAAGAGTGGCTAGACTGCTGAGCCCGCAGAGGGCGATCGCCGTCAGGGTGATAAGGGGATACCACACGATCTCCGGTGAGGCGGTATGTCTCCTCGCCAGGACCCCTCCATGGGACCTGGAAGCGAGAGCCCTTGCGTCACTGTTTAGATGGCGCAAGGAGGCGCTGGAGCGGGGCCAAAGGCCTGCGTCTCGAGAAATTGAGGCCCAGCGGTCTCTGCTCCACCAGGAAAAGACATGGAAGGTGCGACTTAAGCAATCAAAGGGGGGATTCACCACAATCGCGGGCGTCAGACCGGTCATAGACGAGTGGCTGGAGAGGAGACACGGTGCTCTCTCCTACCGGTTGTCACAGATACTTACCGGGCACGGTAGCTTCGGTAGGTATCTGTGGCGAAGACACCGGGAAACCACGGCCGAGTGTCAGCACTGCGAAGACCGCAGCGATGACACCGCGCTCCACACGCTGGTGGAGTGCACTGCGTGGGCGCAACAGCGCCAGGTCCTCGTAGTGGGTCTGGACGTGGACACTCTCTCGCTCGAGACCATGGTGCGAGCCATGATCTCCAGCGGGAGTAAGTGGGACTGCCGCCTTTTACTGCGAGCAGGTCATGCTCGTGAAAGAGACGGCCGCCGACGTGTCTTCGCCGAAGACTATCGGTCTCCATGACCGGGGGCCTGAGGACGGTGAGAGGGCTGTTCACCGTCAGCGTGCGTTAGCAAGCAGGATCACACCCGAAACCCCCCAAAGACGCGGGATAGCACCCGAACCACCCCCTAGACGAGGCCGCAGTGGCGGCCGTGGGTCTGTTGGGAGTCCTGGGACATCCTTCCGTAGGCTTACCCGGGGCTCCCAACCATAGGCTGTTGGGCGTAACGTGAAGTTTTTTTGTCGGTAATTGTCCGGCATAGCATCCATGATGGATTTTCCCTCACGTTAAAAAAAAGAAAAACCTATCTGTTAATCCAGGGAGCAACTACCTGTATACCAAAGTTCATCAAAATTCGTCCTGGCGTTTGAGCGTGAAGAAGTAACAAACATACACACACACTCACAAACTTTTGCATTTAAAAATATTAGTGTGACTGCTTTAATAAGGGGTACGCAGGTTTGAGTAAATTATTATAGTGGTACGCAGCAAAAACTAATTGGGAACCACTGCTATAGACGTTTGCAACACCAGAGGCGCTACACACGCGCTGCCGACCCAGGAGCAGGTTGTGACGACCCACAGTTGAAATTTTTCAAGCCGCCCGTAAGGCCTTCAACTTGGCTTAACGACTGTCATTTTACTGACAACCGGGACCAACGGCTTATCGTGCCTTCCGAAGCACGGAAACGCTCGTAAATAAATGTCACAAAGTGGTCCACGTGGTTGTCACCCTTCCCCTCCTAATTGGCCTGAACAATATACCGTATCAAGTTTGAGGATTGTTTAAGTGATTGGTTTGAATAAGGCAAGAAAGGGCGCATTAAATAGTATTATTAAAACTATGGCCTCATAAAGATGTTTAAGGCTCTTGACAACTCCTGTTGATAGTGCAAATTAAATATTTATTTGCCTTAAATGGGGTAAGTACATAAAAGGATGTTGAGTAGATATAGTGGAAATCAACAGACCTAAATAATATAGTAAACAAAGAAATTGGATCTCGACTACTCCATAATTACTTACATTTAATTATCAATCCTGATCATAGTCGTTTCAAGGAACTCTAGTTAGATTTATGCGGACATTTCGACACTAATAAACCTTTAGATTATAGAATAATTTCATGAAAAATACTCGGATGGTAAAAATTTAAGACTGTCATTTTTGCTTGTCATTAAATTATTTTTTCTCAGACTTGTTTGTCTTTGCCATAGTGTTGTAAAACTGTTGTACTGGCCAATTGATTTTAAAAGGAGGTCATTGTTTTATCAAACTGTCAGTTCGAAAAAATGTACTTACTTTAATAATATAACTTATTGACCCAGAGAGCGAAGAGTGCTAGTCCACAGAGTATATTGAATATATGGAGATGCGAGTCTTTGCCCCTTTTCACAAGTACCGGTTGCCGGGTGCCGGGTACGGTGGGTGTATGGCCGTGTACTATAGCTTTCACACGTACCGGCGTGATTAGCCCGCCAACCGCTTGCATTCACCGCCGGTTACCCGGCACCGGCTACCCGGCAACCGGTACGTGTGAAAAGGCATTTTGAGTTTGGGTCTTCGATTCCACACTATAGACGATTTTGCTTTCGTCCGTATGTGTGTGTGCATGTCAGTTTCGGTCTAGAAGACGCATTTGTTAACCAATTTTCTCCAAACTTGGCACACATGTTCTTTGATTTAAAATCATTGATCTACGAAAAGATAAAAATACAACTTTTGTCGAAAGTTTTTTTAATAGGGTGGAAAATAAGGGAGAAAAAGGGCCCCGTTATATATGATGGGATCATAAGGGATATAATTCCTCACAGGTTGTTTTTTCCTGGGCGCTCGCGAGGTCTACTCTTCGCAGAAGTACTTGTATTAAATTGGGACTAACTAAGTATTTGTGCGACCCAGAAATCGTCAGAAGGATCCGGTTAGGCTTAGTACCGTGTGGAGGAGTAAGTTTAAAGAGGCTAACGTCCATTTGTGAACTGCCAAAAAGATAATCTATTGTTTCGAACGCCATAAACATTTAAATATGAATAAAAAGCAAAGAAATAATGATTCTTTAGGGTAGACTGGGTACGGTTGACGGTGGATGGTTAAAATATTCAGTCATTTTTTACACAAAGCTATCTGATCCCAAAGTAAGCTAGGAATGACCTGCTTGTGTTATGGGTGTCCGACCACGAATATTAATACGACCTTTGATAATGCTATTATTGCGAAATATGTCAGGTGTTTTTAAAATTAAAATAAAAGTGGAATAGTACAAGTGAATTTTACGTAATGTATTAAAACAAGTTCCATCTAGTGCCAACAATCAAAAGTATATCGGATATTATTTGTAACTTATTTTTTTGTAAATACATATTTATGATACATATAAACAACCGGACTCTTAGGGTCTTTAGTCGTTTCGCACCGTGAGCGGTTCGAACCGCGGTATGAATTGCCAAAGAGCTCTTTTTAAATGAGTCGTTTGGCACCGCGGTTCGAATCGCCCAAGAACTTTTGGTAATGGGTTGATTCGGACCGCAGTATACGGAACATTTATCTTTTTGGATAGGTGAAGTCTGACAGAAAAGATATGTAGTTTTTATTGGTCATTCCTTACATTACATTCAAGTACACACAAGTTAATTATGTTGATCAAACTGACTGTACCTATATGAAACATGATTTTTACATCGCAAATGTCCGTGAATATATTTATTTATTTATTTAAATAATTCGAAATCTTTAATTATTTCTATAAGTTTATATCAGATTGTAAAATATGAGTATTGAGTACCCTCGCTCAGTGCTCCGAATCGACCCATTCCGAAAGATACCTTGGGCTATTCGCACCGCTCTAACCACTGCGGTGTGAATGGTCCTATTCAGAAATAGTAATTGGGCGATTCGAACCGCGGTTCCAATAACCCTTCAGACAAATATTCTTGTACAGTTACGGTGGGAATCGAACCCACTACCTCTTGCTCCGCAACCGCACTTTAGAAAAGAGATGAAAAATAGAGTATATAACTTGAGAGCAAATCGTTTTATCCTCGGGCGAAATACTATCATCATGCTCCCGTATTATACAATCTACTATTATTTAGTACATTGTTGACGTTGTTAATACATAATAAATTAGCAATTAATAACTAATCCTGACGATAATCTTTTAGCCTTAGAATGTTTCAACTGTGCCCAGTCTACTCTACTTTACTCGCTGTCACTGCCTTGTGCGAGTGGGTTTTGTTCTGTGTTGGTGAGTCTTTCTATTTTCGCTAATAAAATTATATAAACGACTTTGCTTTATGTACTACGGATTTCGGACATTTACTTTGCTATCTGGTTGAAACTATTCTTGTAACGACGAATTTTGTGTGAAATCACGGACTTAGCGACTGGAGCGCCCCGCCATTGAACCTTATTCACAAGAATAAAGGACGTAACCATTTTAAGGATTCCGTACCAAAAACGGAAAAGCCTAACTCCTGTTGGATAACTTTGTTGTCAGTACGTCCATCCGTCTTTTACGTTATAATGAGTGAGCAGCAACCTAGTACATCAAAGACTCCTCCACCCGCCAAAAAAAGAAATATTAATCTGACCGTAAGGGAAAAAAAAATCCTAGTGAATATTTACAATTACTTAGAAAAGTCCTCGCCTACATATCCTGTTAAAATGGAGTTATATAAAATCACTTCAGAAATTATGGAGGTGTCTCAGAGTGTGGTGAGAGATACCATGAAGCATTATTTAGAAACTGAAGAAATCCGACCGCGAAAGGTATTTTTAATTGTTTTAATTACCTGCTAAATTTGATAACCTTATCTTTAATTTTTAATAACATCTAATTCTTTTTTAAATTTTACTTTTAAGATGACACTTTTCAATCGAGGAATCATTGCCAATTTGGATGAATTCACATTATCTGCAATACGGAGAAAAGTACACACTCTATACTTTGATGGAGAATTGCCTACCATTGAAAAAATTACCAAATTAGTTAATGAAGATGACAGTTTACCTTCATTTTCGAACACGACTATGTACAGAATAGTAAAAAAATTAAATTTTTCGTACTCTAAACGAACAAGGAAAAGTACTTTGTTGGATAGACCCGACCTACAAGTTTGGCGGGTGAATTATTTACTGAATTAGAATTAGAATTAGAATTAGGATTATATCAGACCTATGAATGAGCCTTTGAGTTCAAAATGTTTAAAATTACTGATTTTATTAGACTACATAAATATTACTTTACTTATTTTAAATGCAATTTTATTTTTGTGTATTACTAGGGCACACCTGTAATTATGTGTGGATGGATAATGACATTAAAAGTAGCAGACAGGCATTCTTGAGAGGTCTCTCAAGGGGGCTTAAAAATCCGCAGAAAGGAAAGAGGCTCATTCTCACCCACATAGGAAGTGAGGACGGATTCGTTAAAGATGCGGAATGGATATTCGAAGCAAAGAAGTCAGATGGGGACTATCATGGAGAAATGGATGCCCATAATTTTGAAATATGGTAAGCCAGATGTCTTTTTTTTATAAGATCTGAAGGTTGTAGTCCTTTATTGTTATATTTGTATAACTAACAAAAATTTCTTGCAAGATCTGTAGGTTTTAGCGTTTCATTTTTTATCATATGCTTGTATTAATTCGTAAATCTTATATTTCAGGTTTACAAAAGTTTTGAACCATATTCAACCGGGGTCTGTAATTGTTATGGACAATGCCTCTTACCATTCGCGTCAAGTGGAACAGGTCCCTAACATGAGCTGGAGAAAGGACGCAATTCAAAATTGGCTACGTACCAAAAATATAGCTTTTGGAGCAAGCGAAATAAAAGCACAGTTGCTTACAAAATTTCAAAAAGAAAGATACAAAACAAAATATGTCGACGATCTTGCCGCTTCGAAGGGAATAACTGTGCTGCGCCTTCCTCCCTATCACTGTGAGCTTAA
Organism: Miltochrista miniata; assembly: GCA_933228765.1. Taxonomy (NCBI): domain Eukaryota; kingdom Metazoa; phylum Arthropoda; class Insecta; order Lepidoptera; family Erebidae; genus Miltochrista; species Miltochrista miniata. The sequence continues at coordinate 36,319,637 of OW121756.1, read as the reverse complement.
CCCCATTGAACTTATTTGGGCACAGGTAAAAACTTATGTCGGAAGAAAAAACAAATCATTTAAAATGGCAGAAATCAAAGAACTGCTAAAACAAGGTTTGGCGAGAATCGGAGCAGAACAATGGTCAAAATGTGTTGCTCACGTTAAAGAGGAAGAGGAACACATGAAAAAATTAATAGAGATTATGGATCATGCTAGCGATTCCGTAACAAACACTTTTATAATTACTGTTTCCGGCGACACATCTAGTGACTATTACGATTCAGACACAAATGAATGATGCGCGCGACGCTGCCAAGCTGCCATAAGACCGTAGTAGGTGCTAGATGCAATTCTTCATGGAAGTCATGCCAGACTTTTCCCAGTGATTTTAAAGTGCGTTGTTACATCCTCGCTAACCAAATGCTTAATTTCTAGTCATTTTTTACATGTGTTCCTTTTCCTTTTGGACGTGAGTGACACATTAATCTTCGATTCTAGTCAAACCTGTTTTTAGCATTACTTCAACTTCTGTTATATTTAATGATTTGTTTTTTTTCTTCCTACGTAAGGCTTTACCTGTCCCGAAGTAAGTTCAAAGTGATTAAGCGAAGGTGCCCTTATTTTTTTTGGGGCGGCGAGATTGGCAGCATACCTATGTATTTTGTTTCGTAACTTTTTTTATCAAATTTTGTGACCTAATGTGCTTTTATTGCGCTTGTTCAAAAAGCTATAATTTTTAACTACTTTGCTTCGAATATACCTGTCACCATGTCATTATAATGGCCTAGTTCCCTTTCTTTGAATTTAAAAACCCCACATTAGAAATCTCTCAAAATGTCTTAGTCTGCTTCTGTAAGAACGGCGAGCAGCCAACGAGGCGTCTACACATTTTATCATCCCTAAACTAATATATTATTGTAAATAAATGATTATACTATTAAATTTTCTAAAAGTTTCTTTTTTTTTTTAAAGATCCTTTAATTAAATTAATATAAAAAGTTATTGCACATAATATATATAGATATACCGAATTACATGATTTGATGAATTTGGCGATTGATTAACCGAAGTAAATGAATGTACGGTGAACTAGATATAACTCAATGATTACTTACATAATTAGAATCAGTTTAGTTACAACACTATGATCATAGACAACTTCTGTCAAAACATGACATGTTTACATGATTGCTGAGCTGTCCAGAAAAAGACTATACATAGAACAAGCCCATTCAGCTATAATAAACAGCGAGCAAATTTAAAAATAAATTAAATGGTACAAAATATTACTTCATGGTTTACATTATATTCGATTGTTATAAGATCTCTTAATAAGTATGTTCTTATAATATGCGGTCCTTTTCTTATAATAATTTTATACATAATTAATCACCATTCACAATTTACTAGTCAGAAAATCGTTTACAGAATAAAATGTCTTAGATATCAGCCAATCCTTGAATGCTGGAATAAACTTATTGACCTTAAGTGCCTTAATATTTTCTGGAATCTTATTGTAGATTTTAACGCACATCGAGTAACAATTTTTCCGATATCGAACCGTTTTAGGTACAACTTTCAATACAAGTCTATTTGAATTTCTAATGTTTACCCTATGTGTTATTTTCTCAGAGTAAACTGGACTCCTACAAGCGTCGTCGCGGTCAAATCGCGGCACAACTACACGGCGTGATGGAGGCGCAGTGGCGACAGGCGCTCCACATCCTCACTAACGGGAACGGACAAGCGCACGACTCCAGTCGCCACTCCGAGAGGCCTGATAGCGGTGAGAACTTTTGTTGTGAAACGTCTGTAGCGGAGGGTAAACTGATTTTTTCTAGTGGTGACGGCGTCCCCAGCGTTGGTGACCCTGTTGCAAGAACTCGGAATTTGATAACTGGGATTTGGATTTTGAATTTTAGATGTAGGACAATGAGCATATTAGCTGACTTGCATCAAATTAATTATTTGATATCTAGCCCGCCTGTTGGGAAGTGGTGGGTACTATAACAACTGGAAAGGTAATTAACTCCAGCTGGACCTTCAAGTTTGATGGCCTAATAATGTGTTTCTTAACATTTCGCTTGAGGAATCCAGGATTATAAGAGCTGGGAAATATTATATAAGGTGGCAGACAAGCATGCGGCCCAACAGAAGGACCGGTGGTCACCGCAGCCTATGAACGTTTGCTACATCAGAGGCGCCACACTCGCGCTGCCGACCCTGTAAAAACCTTCTAAGACCCCTTTTGAAGATCCCCATACTGTAGGCGTTTGGGAAAACCGAGGCAGGGAGATCATTCCACAACCTAAGCGTGCGTGTGAGGCTATATAATATTATCCACGCTCCTGGCTAAATAAAATGTCCCACAACATTTATTACATTAAAGCACCTCCCCTATTTATTTTAGCATCAACGGCACTAGCAGAATACGCTAAAGTCGCTCCTCTATCGCTTCCCGAGCGCGGTCTGGTCCGGAACGAGCGAAGCGAGCGAGCGGAACGAGCGGAGCAGGACAGCTTGCAGGAACGACTGGTGGATGGACTGACGGACAGCGAGCTTCAACAGTATGTTAAACTGGTAATTGGAAGCGTTTTTGTTTGGTTTATATTTTATTTTTTATGCCATACTCATCTGTATAGTTGTACCGTAGTAGGGGGTGACTTTGATAAATGGGGCGACATTAATAATACGATCCGTAGGGATTATTTTAGTTTATTATTTATCTAATATTATAATGAGGAAAGATTTGTTTTTTGGTTTGTTTGTAACGAATAGGCTCCGGAACTACTGGACCGTTTTGAAAAATTCTTTCACTGTTGGAAAGCTACACTCTTTGTGGTGAACATAGGCTATATTTTATTCCCGTATTCCCACGGGAACGGGAACTACGCGGGTGAAACAGCGTGGCGTCCGCTAGTCATTGATAAAGCTTTAGACGTTCCCTTTTCTCTGCTTCCGATATTTAATCAAAGTGACACATCTGCAATAGAAAAGGGATAATTCTGTGTTCAAATATTTGCAGTAAAACGCAAAATTGTGAAACGGAAGAAATGGAAAGAATCGTATATCATCATAGCTTTAAGTCCTGATTGAGTTGAAAAATGTTATTTTATCATAGGATTTACTATAATCATTTTTGAATGGTTCCCATTCCCTGCCTTCTCGAATGTGCGTGGTTTATTAGACGCGTAAGTTCCAAATCGTTGGCTGTTCCAAGTTTCCAACAACTTGATACCGCATTTTATTGAGATCATAAGTCGACTAGAAGCCGCAGGGGCCATATAGATGATGTTGTTTTTACAACATACATATGGTCCGAAGGGTAAACAGGTGTACATTATGCGCCCACATTTCATCTTTAAATTTTGTCGAACATAATTGCTGGTGAGACGTATTGCTGATATATCAAAATATATACAGGGTGAATTTTTGAAAAGGGCTTGGATGGCCAAATCCGAAACTATAAGGAATAGCTAAAAATGCTCAAAGGAGTTACGAGCCCGATTTTGATAAAACTTAAAACCTCATCATTAGATTTTTGAAAAACCAATAATCCTAGCTGGGAATCGAACCCATTGATTTCGAAAAAAAAACTCACCCTTTATTATTACACCATACGATAGTGTCGTTGATAAGGATCAAATTCTGCAAAGTAATGATATACGGCAAATATAAGGAAAGTTTGGAATTTTAATAAAATTCATATTTTATGAACCTAAATTTTGAATTATAATTTGTTTCGTTCGAAATCCCAGAATAGATCGTTACTATTCCGTGTTTTAAATCATGCTCAGAATGATTCTTTGGAGAATATTCTAAACGGAATTAATAATATTGAATGAAGTACGATCCTTGAGGTCTCGAATCCAGCTATGTATTGAAATCAATGATCTACATTTTGAACAATTAATCAGTTTCCTTTAGAAAAACAAATGTATTTTGTTAAAGATGAGCACTTCCCTTTAGTTTGCCGTATGTCATTACTTCCCAGAATAAGATCCTTAATAGCAACACTATCATATGGTGTAATAATATAGGGTGTGGTTTTTTTTTTTAAAATCAGTGGGTTCGATTCCCAGCTAGGATAATTGGTTTTTCAAAAATCTAATGATGAGGTTTTAAGTTTCATCAAAATCGGGCTCGTGACTCCTTTGAGCATTTTTCGCTATTCCTTATAGTTTCGGATTTGGCCATCCAATCCCTTTTGAAAAATTCACCTGTATAACTCAAAGGTGACTGACTGACTGACATAGTGATCTATCAACGCACAGCCCAAACCACTGGACGGATTGGGCTGAAATTTGGCATGCAGGTAGATGTTATGACGCAGGCATCCGCTAAGAAAGGATTTTGATAAATTCTACCCCCAAGGGGATAAAATAAATACGGGAAGCGGGAACGGGAACAAATTTTACGCGGGCGAAGGCTGCGGGCATCAGCTAGTTTAGTATATATATATATGTCCAAGCACTCGTGGACTCAGTGGTCCGTAAAGATCACTGTAGTAAGCAACATTTATTATGGCCGGTTTTGAATGGGTTACCACCACTTTGTGACATTTATTTGCGAGCGTTTCCGTGCTTCGTAAGGTACGTTAAGTCGTTGTTCCCGGTTGCCAATAAAATGGCAGTGGTTAAGTCAAACCTTTATGGGCGGCTTGAAAATTTCAACAGCGGGCAGTCACAACTTGCACTTGTCCATATCAACACGTTAATATGGCTCACCATTTATTACGTGGAACAAAATCTAAAAAGGTGGGCATATTAACGGCCTCTGTCTACCCCTTCGGGGATAAAAGGCGTGATCATTATGTATGTATCTATGTAGAAGTTATGTCGTATAATTCAGAAATTATATCATAACAATATTTTTCATTCTGTTTCCAGCTACTAAACAAGCCGTCAACCCTAGACGGTAGCGGCGAGGGAAGGGCCCCCTGTCCCCCGCGTGACGTAGAAGAGCCCACCAGTGACCGCGCGCCCCATGAACGCAGGCAGGCGCCGCGACGCTCCTCCCTTTCTGGCAAACCGCCCTGGAAGGCCTAACTGTGTATCGGAATAGACGGATCTGAATGTATGTTGTGTACAGGTCAACCACGTTTATAAGTCGCATCGACAAAATTCGCCTGCTCAGAGGAGAGCAAGCTAACGCTGTTGAAACACCGACTTTATTGCGTTACGTTAAGATTGAAAATGCAATAAATCCAGAGAGTAGTGCTATCTCGCTCATTGTAGCTCATTGCACCGCGATGCTGCGGGCATCGAACATGGCGCGGGCGGCAACCAATAACAAAGGGCCATGTTCGGCGCGTCTATGCGGAGCGTTGTGATTGGTTAAGATTTTTTCGCGCGTTTTGAATAAGCGCAGAAGTCTCGTATTATGAGACTTCTGCGCAGGTACATCGGCGTAACTTATAAAAGTGGTACTACTATACTATAAGTGTTGGGTTAAGCAAAACTAGCCCTTTTGGTAGTTTATGCCCATTTCCTGTTTTTACTTCTTCTAGATATCACCATTTCCGGATTTGACCACTTCCTTCTGTGACCAGATATTTAGAGGTCCAGTTCCTGGTATGACCACTTTCTTATCTGTCCACCCTTAGTACAGTGTACAAAATGATTCATCAAAATAAATTTAAAAAACTATTCACGGTCCTATTCACACAACGTCATTCCAAAGTAATCAAACCTGGTTAAAGAGGAATAAACCAACCCCTGTTTCATAATTCTTTATTTCTTTGATTAAAGTATATAAGTACTAATATCCGTAGTCTGAGACCCATAACACAAGCCGCTTAAACCTTGCCTACTTTGGAATGACGTTGTGTGAATAGGACCGTGAATAGTTTTTTAAATTTATTTTGATGAATCATTTTGTACACTGTACTAAGGGTGGACAGATAAGAAAGTGGTCATACCAGGAACTGGACCTCTAAATATCTGGTCACAGAAGGAAGTGGTCAAATCCGGAAGTGGTCATATTTAGAAGAAGACAAAACAGGAAATGGGCATAAACTACCAAAAGGAAACTGGCGAGACAAGGCAAACATACAAAAAAAAAACACACAAAAAAGTGGGTGCATGTAACCTTTACGCGCGATTGAAGTAAAACTTCTTTGCCATTGACGGCATCAAATGTTACATAAATATCATATATACAGGGTTACAGAAAAAGTCGTGCTAGATCCGTTAAGGGCGTGGAGTACCCATTATTTCTGACTAATTTCACTATGAAACACCCTACCCTAAACTTAACCCTGTTCGAGATATTCGACTTTTAATATTTTTATTGAAAATTGCCGATTTTTAGGTTACAAAATTTTTTATTTTTATTTTGGGCGCCTTATTTATTATTTTTGTTGCATTTTGACATGTGTAATAAGATGCTCTAAAACGTCAATCATTGAAATAGTGCATAAATTAATTGAACATGTCGTAGAAGACAAGTGAAAGTTAAGAAAATAAAAAAAATAGTAACAAGTTTATTTTTCTCTAAGGGATATGTAAATAAAATATTACGGCAGTCGTTCGGCAGATGTTTTTTTAAAATATCTACATTTCATCAGCTATCTAACGACGTATAGCAATGTAGGGTTGTATTTAAATTCATTGAAAAAAACTTAGTTTCAAAAGCGACAGTGTAGAAGAAAATTAATACTTAGCCCTAAAAAGTTAAATAAAACAATAGGAAAAGATGAAATGTCATTTATTAAACAAGGTTTTTACACAACTTTTTCATACTCTACAGTTCATGTTCAACATGGCCGCCTCGGTTATGAATACATTTTCGCATCCTTCTACGGAGACCAGTCTTTACTACTCCAGTGGTCAATGTTGTCCTCATTTGATTGGCTGCGTCCACAATAATATATAATAATAATAATAATATTTATTTATTTTTGGTGTTTATACAATTCTTAAAGTTTCCTTGTACATTCTGCCAATTAGGCATACAAATATTTAGTTAACATTTCGGTTATCTAATCGCCTATAATCAAGTATTACATAACAAAAACACAAATGAAGGCTAAAGAAAAGCTGGCTAGAGTGTAGTATCATCCAGAAACTCTGTTATGGAGTAATAACATTAATGCAATAGGAATTTAGTGAGATTCCCTTTGAAAGCCACAAGAGGCTGTTCCCTCCACCTTCCTGGAATTTTATTATAAATTACAGGAGCCATGCCAAAAACGCTTTTCTTGAGTAGTGCAGTGTGAAATGACCCAGTGCTTAACAGACCGTGATATTGTGTTCTCATAGGTACTGTTCTAATACGGGTGTCTTCCCGGGTGTTAAAAAGATTCTGGTAGTTTTTGACAGAAAGTGCAATCTCAAGAATATAAAGACAGGGGAACGTTAACAAATTCTGTGACTTAAAAATAGGTACGCAGCTATCTGTGACTCTTAAGTTGAACATGGACCTTATGCATCGTTTTTGGGATTTGAAAATGGCCTCTCTTTCACTACAGTTGCCCCAAAATATGATCCCAAACCTCAACGTAGAAATAACGAGACCATGATAAGTCCTTTCTCTTAATTCTTCCACAGACGAAACTGGATTTTGCTCGCTGTACACAAGACTTTTCATAACCCCCCACACATGAAAATCCATGGGGGTTAAGTCCGGACTTCTTGCTGGCCATGGCAACGGCCCACCTCGTCCTATCCATTTATTTAGGTAAGTTGTGTCCAGCCAGTCTCAGACACTTCTTCTGAAATGGGCAGGGCAGCCATCATGCTGGAACCACATGTCCCTGATTAAGTTTAGTGGCAGACTCTTAAAAAGTTTTCGTATGTTTCCCCATTTAAAGTGTCCGGGAGAAAGTAAGGTCCAATTAAATAATTGGAGATAATGCCCATCCACACATTCACGCTGGATCGATGCTGGGACCCCGTCACTCTTTTCTTATTGGGATTCTTCAGTGCTTTTGGGGCCCAGTAATGTGCGTTGTGATAATTTGTTATTCCCAAATCCGTACTTCGTCTCGAAATAGAGCCAGTTTCTCGAAGTCTTCGATAAACTCTGTCAAAAACGGCCACATCTGGCACTCGACGACCGGGGTAGCGAATTATGTATTCGTTGCGAGCTTGCGCAGACACACAATCACAGTATCCGTAACAAATAAGCATATCCGCATATTCCTCAGGTGTATAGGACGTCATCTTCAACACTTCCGTATCACAAGTACAAATCAGAGTCCGGTTAACAAGCACAGTAGTCACAAATAACCCGTCGCACGTCGACGCGTCACACGCGCCAACTTTCGATCCGGTAACCGGGTGACGCGAGCGACGCCCGGTAGCCCGCCCGGGTGTTCTTCAATCGCTGATATCTCATATCTTTTGTATAGTACCTCTATGATACTTATATCACTAGAATCGTTATGAAACAAGCTAAAAACTAGTTTCGGCTTTTATCGTTTTGTTTTTAATTGTTTTTATAACAAAATAATGAAATCAGAATTTTAAATTTTTCCTCACTTTATGGCATAAAATTAGTTAGTATGAAAAAACTTTACCGATATTTGGAATTTTATTTATACACTTTACTTCAATAGGCATTATTTCGCAATATAAAAAAAAAAAAAAAAATGTGGGTAGCCTTTTTTTTATATACCCGACCTCATAAATCTGTCGCGCACCATCCGCGGCGGCCCCACTTAACAATAACAAACACACACCACTTGAAATCCGAGATAACTGCAATCCGAATCGCTTGTTGATGTTAACAAAACATTTGAAGCACTTAACATTCTTAATTATAAACACAGTCTCGATTTCAATAAGTGGGTTGTTTATAAAATATGGGATTGTTATCAAAACAATTCACATCACTTCACACAGAGATTTTTATAGATTCTCTGAACTTTGGCACGCGTTTTTTATAAACTTAGTGATTACTTTTTGTATAAATTACTTCACTAATCGATTAGCACATTAAACAGCAACACTGAATCATAAATTTCTTTTAGGAAATCATTTATTTCGTACACAATAATCAACCATTATCGTCAGCGCGCGGCGAGTGACTGCCTCAAGTGGGCGGCGCGTGCCGCGCGCTTTTTAAATGAATGAGTATTACAATTCAACTTATTTTAGAGACTTCGCATGCACCAATATGTCTAGCTTGTTCTTTCCTCTAAAGATTGGTATAACTTTGAGCAAGATAGACACAGTGAGTGGAATTTTATGAACGCGGCAAGAATTGGCGAAAATGCAATCTCTTTTAAAGCGATTTGACCGTTCCCAGCATTTTTTTCCTTTCTATACTGTAGCGACTTGACCTTCGAAGGGATAAGAAGAAATGGTCCAGAATCACAGCAAAGTCGAGAAAAAGAGCAAAACGATATCACACCTACTATGTACGAAGCACAAAAGCAGACTAACAACCAAAACAATATCACGTGTTGTATTCCCAACCCCAACCGGTCACTATGTTCTTTCATTCACACTTGCATAAATTGTCACTTGTCTCGCTCGCACGGTGCGTCTTAACTTTAAGGACAATAGGCGCGGGACCATTAGAACTGCTACCTGAAGCGTCCCAACTACTTTTTTTCTACGAATTGTAATACAAACCCTTTTTTTTTTCTAAGCGTTCGTAAAATCCTACATGGATGCTATGTCGGACTCCTACCGACTAAAAAACACACGCGTATCACTAAAACCGCCAAATCCAGTTTCGTCTGTGGAAGAATTAAGAGAAAGGATTGTGGACGCAGCCAATCAAATGAGGACAACATTGACCAGTGGAGTAGTAAAGACTGGTCTCCGTAGAAGGATGCGAAAATGTATTCATAACCGAGGCGGCCATGTTGAACATGAACTGTAGAGTATGAAAAAGTTGTGTAAAAACCTTGTTTAATAAATGACGTTTCATCTTTTCCTATTGTTTTATTTAACTTTTTAGGGCTAAGTATTAATTTTCTTCTCCACTGTCGCTTTTGAAACTAATTTTTTTTCAATGAATTTAAATACAACCCTACATTGCTATACGTCGTTAGATAGCTGATGAAATGTAGATATTTTAAAAAACATCTGCCGAACGACTGCCGTAATATTTTATTTACATATCCCTTAGAGAAAAATAAACTTGTTACTATTTTTTTTATTTTCTTAACTTTCACTTGTCTTCTACGACATGTTCAATTAATTTATGCACTATTTCAATGATTGACGTTTTGGAGCATCTTATTACACATGTCAAAATGCAACAAAAATAATAAATAAGGCGCCCAAAATAAAAAATAAAAATTTAACCTAAAAATCGGCAATTTTCAATAAAAATATTAAAAGTCGAATATCTCGAACAGGGTTAAGTTTAGGGTAGGGTGTTTCATAGTGAAATTAGTCAGAAATAATGGGTACTCCAAGCCCTTAACGGATCTAACACGACTTATCCTGTAACCCTGTATTACTTCCGTCAGAAAAAAAAAACTGAGTTACTCCCTAGGTCGCGCCTAAAGAAGTTTTACTTCAGTAATATATAGACAGCGCGCCTTTTTTTCCCCAAGAAATGTTATAATGCCCACTGTAAGACCCTATATAGTCCGAATGAATATCAAGGTGAGATTGAAAGTATACTGATTAATTATTTGCCTCAAGACATGTTGATCATCTATTGTAGAAATAAGTTCGTTTACTCAAATACATTCCCACTGATTTATAGACATTTTAGGACTATTGCAACTTCACAGTACAAAGAGAGATATTGATATGATATTGCCCACCGCCTTATTAAATGTTATCCTGTAAATAATCTATGTAATGCTGAACACCTCAGTGCTCAGCTATTTACAATTTGATATTTTAATGTTAGTTTTAGATTACTTAATTTAAATTTAACTAATAAAATAATATATATCATTAATTCGTCTTGACTGGGATAACTGTTTTGATAAATCTTTATGGTGAAAAAGAAATGTGGATTTTTAATAAAGAAGCAAATATTTTAACGGGGTTTGACGCATACCGTCTCATTCGCATTTCGTCACGAATTCAAAAATGGTCCTATTCGCATTCGGTCCCATTCGCATTCAGTCCCATTAGCATTCGGTCTCATTCACATTAGGTCCCATTCGCATTTTGTCCCATTCGCAAAATGGTCACACTCAGATTTACCATTTCTATTCGGTCAATGACAAAATTATTGAGTTTCGGAGTCACAGCATCGAAATTGATGTTGGTGTTGAATGGCTATAAAAAAACCACGAAGGCTAATTATGCGGGAGCTCCGCTCCGCTCCCGCATTAGCCCTCTAACCTAACTATCCATCATCGTCATTGTCATTGAACTTAATAGAAATAGTAAATCTGAGTGTGACCATTTTGCGAATAGGACAAAATGCGAATGGGACCGAATGCGAATGGGACTGAATGCGAATGGGGCCGAATGCGAACGGGACCATTTTTGAATTCGTGACGAAATGCGAATGGGACGGTATGCGTCAAAACCCATTTTAACGGGGATTAATGTGGTCGTTTCTGAATCTAGTCGAACAAAAATTCTAAATTTATAGTCGAAACAGGCAATTTTTATGGCCAGAAACGTTTTAAGAATATGGAGCGCAATGTATAGTTTCAACAAGTACTACGAGGGTAGGATTTTGTTTGTCTTTTGAGATTAGAATTTTCCTCATACCCTCTTTTGAGAAAATAAAATTCTTGATGCGTGATTACGCTATTATGGCGCGAACGTTCGTTTTATATTAAGCTATTGTATAGATTTGTAAGGTGCTTTATTTTAAGGTGTATCCGCACATAGTTTATTTTTAGATAACTTTTGAAGTAAGATGTATCATAATTTTGTCTTTAATGCTGTTATGAATTGAGAACATTCCCGAATTACACTCCATAATAATGTATTTTGTTATTTAATAAATTATATTTTGTAATGGAGAATTATTTTATAAGTACTGTTTAATTTAGATCCTGTGAATGAAAAGTTTTATAGATCTGGTAAGTCTTTACGTATGTCCCCTCCGTATCTAACAGTGAGATTATAATCTCGGACTTAAACCACGTGTAGCCGTGTGGCCAGGTACTTTATAGCCTGATAAGCATTATTATCATCCGAGCGTTGCTCTCAGTTGCGTCAAGCGAATGAAGGCGTGACGTACCTGTCCTAATAGCAGCGTTTTACCTGAAAATAAAACGCATATTAATTTACTTACCTTATTCGAAGCTTATTTAATTGAGATAGGCACTTCCGTTTCCGCCTAACTATACCTTTCCTTTTCCAATGTTCCTGTCTCTTTCTGACACGTCACTTCCGCCTGGCAGTGGTGGGGTAAGTACCCGATCGCCATTTTAACTTCATTGAGTCTTGTTCACCAGGCAGAAATGATTTATAAGCTTCGAATAAGGTAAGTAAATTAATATGCGTTTTATTTTCAGGTAAAACGCTGCTATTAATTTGACTGTACCGTTATTCGAAGCTTATTTAATTGAGACGTGTTTGTTATCGCCTGGTGGAAGTGACGGAGGACGCCAATGTGACTTAATAATATATAGAATATATTTGCTGTAAAGTAATAGTAGTAATACAAAATAGAAATTACCTATGTAAGATAGGTAATAAGGTAAGCTAATAGGCTTAGAAAAAATATGACATGATGCTGCGCAGAAAAGAATCAGATATCTATTAATTAAAGTAAACCATTCCATACGTACATATGTCCCAGGACGAGTGAGACTGAGTAATCAATAGATCATAATATGAATAACAAGAATCAATAAATCATATAAACATCTAATCAACTGGATTAAATAATATGGTTACCGAAGATTGATTAACGCTGGGCATAACCTCACGTCTATGGAATTTGCAAAAAGTAATTTGCGATCTCCAATTTCCTCTTGCTAGTACCTATTATATCTTCAATAGGATTATTAATCAACCCAATTTTTGAAGCCACAGCTGATCTATCTACTCCCAAGGGAGGCCTTTATACCAGCTTCCACGATGCCATTAGGGTTTTTGAGGCAGGTCTTGCTTCACCTCTAATCTTTATGAACAAATTACTGGATTTTGCTGAAGTACTACGATTCTCTAAAAGGGAGATCATTTGATTAACCCAATAAACTAGCTTCAAGTTTTTATTTTCTAGATTACTAAATTACCTTCAGCCAGATTGCTTATAATCCACTGAATCGGTTTTAGAAACGCAAACTGGCCAAAAACTAGCGCATTATTTTGAATCAAGTAGTTTGTTGAATTAATACTTAACAAAGTTGAATCATGTATCCTTCTCCTAGAGCATAGAAGAAGTAGAGTGGCAGTATGCCTCTGCACTTGGAAAAAAAATAGCTTCATCAATACGATTATTTTATAAGTAACTAGCCAAATCGTTAATGTTCTAAATGGGTGGCTTTGCACGAGAGACCGGCTTCTGTAATGCCATAGATTTTAGAACGTGTTTTACCAGCACATTATTACTTAACTGACCGGATAATTCGGGATTGCAAACGGTTGATACTACTGACTTGTGTAACGAGATAGTATTGAATGATAAATTTGTGAATTAAATGTAAATCTGTCAAAAAACTTGCCAAATTACTATCTGTTGGAGTTTAAGGGATAACTTGTTGACTTTGTCACCAAAAAACCCATCATGACCACGCTGCACTATACAGTTTATAAGTCGACGGACGCCATGACTTCTCCAGAAGTTGGAGTTTGCTATCATTTCAGTCTGTTAGAGACCCACTCCGCCCCCATATTTCCATGCTTCTAGAGTCATGTCTAGAACAATCGGTGGTGGTAGTCCTGTCATTATGTCGATCAGGACTTTTTCTAGATGGTAAAGGTAAGTGTGAATGGAGCTTCTAGGACACGTTATTTGATATCGGGACACCAGAACACACGTTCCCATCGTGGAACTACAAGAAGGTACGTTCCCTGAGCTTGATTGAGATAACTCAACACTTTGGGAATTAGGTATGGTGGAGGAAACACTCACGCTAGGTTATAGTATAGGACCCACCTCTGGGAGAAAGCATCGTGAAACTGGGCTTTGTCGTCGAGCTGATCCAGAATCACTTAACTATATAGTGGAATTCCCCATCTGGAAAATACTTTATTTGTAGCCTCTGGAGTCGGATGCCACTCCGGCGCCACACGCCTAAGCGGCTGGACATAGTTGGACACATTATTCTATCTTCTACGAATAACATCTTTTATACCTATGATTCCACAATAAAGTCATTTGAATTTGACACGAAACCTAGACAGATGATCCGCGTGGCTGTTGTACATGCCGGGTATATAGAAGGCATTCATATGTGACAACTCTCTGCTATTCAAACAGTTTGTTGGTCAGTTCTGAAGAGGTACTGACTTGGTACCTCCTCCGTAACGAAGGTATGCGACTACAGACTTGCTGTCGCATTGAATTAATACTGACTGGGGACTCAGAAGCTGACAATGATTTTGGAACACTTTTAGTATTGCCAACATCTCCTTTTGGTTGCGCTGGAGGTTTTTCTCCCCTCTGACCACAGACCCGAGAGAGACAGGTTGTGCGAAGGAGGTGGCATATTATGTATGGCCGACGGGTTCTGACAATTCTGATGCCACCACACCAAGTCGTCTAGAGCTACGAGGGGCAGAGTGTGCATGATCCTGAAGTCTGACCTCAATCCTTGGTTTACGAAATTCAAAAGCGCTCGAAACTTGAGCCTCCCTTTGGGAACTACATAGCTTGCAAAATTGAGAAAGTCTGCGAGGCTTTGAAGTTCTTTGAGAATTGTTCGTTGCCTCCGCAGCCTGTGACTTATTATGTCCAACAGGCCTGGTATTTTCTCGTCGAGAAGACGCTTACGGTTCAACCATGGATCCCAATAAATTCCTAGAAACACTGACAGGTAATGATTTCTATCAAAAAAAAAATCGCCGAGATAGATTATTATTCAGATGCCTCGTTTCCTGAGTCTGAGCTATCCAATTTGTTAGCGCAGCGAAGGTCTAGACTGTGCTTAGACCAAAAGGTAAACAAGCCATCTCGAGCAATTGGTTTCGATAGACGAGGCGTAGCATGCATTGCATAGCCAATCCTGAGGTTGCACAAAATCTGGTATTCGATGTGCATTTATTAGTTTGAATCGATCTGTTTTGATTTTTACTGGTTTAATCGTTTCCAGTATAATATCGAACGGGCCGAACCGTCGCCTTTCAGAACAAGAAACATCGATGAGAGGAAGCTTGGCGAGGCCACAGCTCCTTCTAGAACTCCCTCATAATATCTATGATAGACGTCATTGCAACAGATTCTGGGATATTTAGATTTGAGCTCATAACACCTGGGTGACCAAGTAGTGGGTACCGACAAACAGGGCATGCGATACCCGGTTATAATGTTTAAGATATAATCTGGTGCATTCTTTTGTTCCCATAAATTGTGAAACTGAAGGAACCGGCCTGCTCGAAACGGGACAATACTTACGTCGTTTTTCGTCATTCCTATGCACACTTTTGCCCGTACTTTGGCTGATTATTTTGTTTTGCACCTGAGCGGCCTCGAAAATTGCGAGTTTTCGGTGCGACTGAACTGTACTGAACTGATTGCGTATAAATATCATGGAACACCCTGCGTGGGTGGTTTACAGCAGTTGTGTCCACTTTGCGAAGGCGGAATTCTTCCAACACAATGCACCTGTGCGCTACTGTGTCGACAAGCCGAAACTAGATGAGAATAACCCTGCGAGGGCTTGTGAGGAAACCTGGATCCCTGCGAGGGACTAAGAGACTTTTTCGCTTCAGCCTGCGAGGCAGAAGACGGGTCAGCCTTGAGCCGAAGCATTTCCTAATTCCACCAGCTTTCTCAACTACAGCAGTAAATTTCTCCGCATTAAAGAAGTTGGTGCAAGTTGGTGGAATTATCTTTAAGCTGGCCTTCTAAATAGGGTCCTTTGCCTATTTGGTGACAGTCTTTACGTGTCTGTATAATTTCAGCACGATTTCCACAAACCATCTGTATTAAATCTGAGGAATAATTGTTAAAATCTCCTGTGGAAAAAATAGCATAAACTACTTGCTGCAGGGCATTAGAATCAAGCGACTCAAAAAGCGTTTCCCACAGAAATAGGTCCGCAAGGGTTTCTTATAACCCTTGTAACCCATACCGTTGTTTGAGTACACACATGGTCAGGGCTGCAAACGCTTTATCAGCATAAACAAGGAGGATTGTATGTCTTAACTTCTCCATCTGTTTTGAATTTGATATGTAAACCTTATGCATAAAATGTATAACCCGGCGAAAGGTTAAACATTGAGTATCGGAATACCTAACCTGATCCCAGTCACTCTTATTTAATTATTACAAATTACACAACCTCCAAATGTTTTTCGGAAGTTTTAGGCATTGAGGGCTCCTTTAGTTTGATCGATATGAGAACAGCTAAGTATTATATTTTCAACGTTCAGAGTATCGTAGTTATTTTTACTATTACCCGACCCGGCAATAACGAAATAGAATCGTAATCAAAATTTTTACTCACATGATGATCTTATTCCTTTGCGATGACTCCTATTCGGGTTACCTCCGCTAGACGAGGAGCTACTTTCAGAGCTTGAGCTACTAGATCTAAAAGAACTAGAGCTGCTCGACTGAGCTCGCTGCATACGCGGCGCTGGAGGATCCGGGAGCACATTACTAACTACCTTATAGGCATTATTTCACGATTCTTCCATATTAAATTACGAAAGTTACTAAACTTTGTTCACACACGGAAAAACCGTTACTTAAGTGTAGGTACTTTGAAAAAAATTTAGAATAAAACGATATAACAATCTTTATTCTTTAACTGTTAATAAATTATAATAGTAGTTTATGACACTGTTGCATAATAAGGGTTCTTATAACACGAGTGTGTTTTAAAAAAACGAGCCGTAGGCGAGTTTTTTTATAGTATCACACGAGTGTTATAAGACCAAGTTATGTATAGTGTCATACACTACTTTATCTACTCTCATACTATAATACCTGATTTCATTTTGTTGTGATATATAGTTGCTCCTTGATTTCGCCGGTAACAGGTTCATGGTCATGTTTGACGCAGTTTCCAGAATGTCTGGTGGTGTACAATTACCACCATCCTCGCTTTAAGACATGTTTTTACACAAAAACTAATTTATTTTACAAACAAAACCAAACTTTGTTTAATTTAAATGTAAAATGTTGGCGCCAAGGCGCAAACATCGATTGCGCATGCGTGTTTCTTTTTTTTTTAGGCTGCGGAGACCATAGATTTAGGATTTTTCGCTACTCTGGAGACACAATTTTTTTTTAAAGTAGAGGTTCAAACTTTTTTTTCAGCTGGAGATTGTTTATGGTGTATCGTAATGATTAAAAAGTTTTAATAAGATATAGGTGTCCATACAAGACCTGTATCGTAATAATACTTTTTTTTTGGCCTGTGCGTAATGTTTGTCATAATAGTATTGATTTCAATTTTATAATCTTTGTATTATAGTATCAGAGTAGATAAACTACTATTACAGTAATCAATTAAGGAAGAAGTCCGGCCACACACTCGAGGGGTGACGGAAATGGGCAGAGTAGTGTAGCTGCTTACTCGTCATGCCGCGAGTACTGTGAGTGTGCGAGGATCCGTTGTTTCTCGGTCATTTAACGCGTGTCGGCGGAGCGGCAATTCGAACTAGGGAAATTACGATTTCAAATCGTGAGTTTGGAAATGTGCCAGTCGGCAGGGCAATATACGGCAACGCGGGGAGCAGTGCAAATGGCATAGTGTGGCTGAAGGGTGAATAGCTTAAGGCATGAAATAAAAAAACACATTAAAATGTAAGTAACGATTTATTTATGATGAAGGTAAATGCGATTTAAAAATATATTCCAATTTAATTATAATGGCATCATGATCTTTATACAAGAGTAATGTACACTTATTACATATTCGTAACGATATTTATTCACAGGCAAGAACTTACAACACATGTCTATCGGCTGCAAGCAAAAAAGAATACCACAGCCTAAAAATAAATAAATATAATAGACGTGTATCTATCGATTGGCATAGAGAAGTAAATTCAAAGAATTTCGAAAGAAAGTTAGTTAAATTACTTTGAACTCGTAAAAAGTACATAAAATTACTTTATGAATAAATTAGTTCATAAAATCATGAGAAAAAATTATTGGCTAGGATATTTATATTCAAAGCCGTTCCGGAGGATTAGGACAGAGGCCTATGATTATGGTAAGCCGTTGGTCCTGACTGCCACTAACACAAGCCAAAGCTTTAGGTATTTATTACGTGGCACTAAATACAACTAAGAAGGCCTCTGCCTACTCCTTCAGAAAACAACGTGACTGTATGAACAGATATCTATATCTGAGTTAAAAATATTACTAGCTAAGCTGCACCTTTTATTTTTTTTTATATTTATCTCGCCAAAATGATGCCGCCGTCAGAACAGAAAGCCACAGCGACATCTAGCGATTGGGGGCCACTGTCCCAGTCTGTAAGATTATAGACAATGGTTCTCAAGATGGCGGCCCTATGATATGCCTCTTTACGCTCCGGTTAAAGAACCCAGTTTTTTAAACTAACTAACACAATAAATAGAATAAGAAATAAGTAGAAATAGGAAAAAATACGTTTATGTTTAAATAGTGCAACACTGAAGAAAAATATATTTATTTTATGCACTTAGTACCCAGTTGCCAATTGCAAAAAAATGTTTTTGATATTTTAATATTTTTGACATATTATATGTAGATATTGCCTCTTGATAAATGCACGTATATAAAAACTTACAACCGATTGCAATTTATTAATCTATGGATTCACACCATAGACAATTATAATAGTAGTTTATGACACTGTTGCATAATATGGGTTCTTATAACACGAGTGTGTTTTAAAAAAACGAGCCGTAGGCGAGTTTTTTTATAGTATCACACGAGTGTTATAAGACCAAGTTATGTACAGTGTCATACACTACTTTATCTACTCTCATACTATAATACCTGATTTCATTTTGTTGTGATATATAGTTGCTCCTTGATTTCGCCGGTAACAGGTTCATGGTCATGTTTGACGCAGTTTCCAGAATGTCTGGTGGTGTACAATTACCACCATCCTCGCTTTAAGACATGTTTTTACACAAAAACTAATTTATTTTACAAACAAAACCAAACTTAGTTTAATTTAAATGTAAAATGTTGCCGCCAAGGCGCAAACATCGATTGCGCATGCGTGTTTCTTTTTTTTTTAGGCTGCGGAGACCATAGATTTAGGATTTTTCGCTACTCTGGAGACACAATTTTTTTTAAAAGTAGAGGTTCAAACTTCTTTTTCAGTTGGAGATTGTTTATGGTGTATCGTAATGATTAAAAAGTTTTATTATGATATAGGTGTCCATACAAGACCTGTATCGTAATAAAACTTTTTTTTTGGCCTGTGCGTAATGTTTGTCATAATAGTATTGATTTCAATTTTATAATCTTTGTATTATAGTATCAGAGTAGATAAATATTATTTTTCTATAAATCATAGTGGCTGCGATCGAATCTCAAAATAATACAATAACGTAGTACATATGAATATAAAAATGCATAAATATTATTTAGATCTAAAAATATTCTTTTATAATAATAAATTAGATTCCCGCGCGATTTTTCCAAATAAAAAATATAGTTCTCTATTGACTGATTTATACATTTCGATATTTTTTTCACGTGCATTCCGCCCTCGCCGTATGACTTTAAACATAGAGATACATTGTTCTATTCATATAATTTGGGGGTCATGGTCGCGGTCGGGAGCAACTTTAGTAATATTATTGTCATTCTCTATGAAAGTTATTTTTTAAATATTTACTTCGTCTTTCGCCTAATATATAATAAACTAGACAGTGTTCCTGAAGTAATGTAAATGTTGGAGAGATTACCCTCGTTATTATTTCTGAAAAGCAGGAGACCGATGCGCGGCACCCACTCTTCCAACATGCAATACCAAGCTCCCGCCTTAAAACCAGGAGCTTCCTCCGATGTACCACTGCTGTGGTGGGTCAACCCGAGAGCGTTCGGAATCAGACGTGGCTCACGGAAAATGCAGCCTCTCCAGACAACATCCAGCCTGTTGAGAGCGTACCACACGAGCATGAACTGAAATGGGCCACCTGGAAGTCCCTAAACAGGTTGAGGTCCCAGGTCGGCTGCTGTAGGGCAAACCGAGTAAGATGGGTTACCTGGACCCGGGGGACGGGGGACGGGGGACGGGGGCTGTGACTGTGGTGCACTCCTGCAGTCGGTGGACCACTACTGTCGTGTTCGCTGTGCCCGTACACTTGCAAAATTGGTGATCTGAACCAAGCGACGACGGAACGTGCTGTCAATCTTGCCGAGTTTTGGGCTTCAAGCCCAGCCCAATTTTAAAATTTTATTTGTGGCCATTGACATGAAGAAGACGATTTCTGGGGGACCTAAGCCTGAGAATATGAAAAATTAAGGCAGTCTCGCTAGAACAACCATAATTCCAACTCAAAGTTACATTGAGGAGAAAAGAGCGAGACAATATTTTATTTATAAAGTGAAAAAACACAGTAGCTCAGTTGGCATAGCATTGCTCTGGTTTAGGCAAATGTCACGTGTTCAAGTACCGTCAGCATCAAGTTGTCTTTTTTCGCTACATATACATAGAAATAAAATATTATGAAAATAATTAAAATATTTATCCAGGTCTCTATTGAGGGGTAACTTTGGCTGAATCTGGACATACTTATTAATTATTGAATGGTTTTCGCCTCTTGTTACATTGGTATAAATATTATGCTAACTTAAATACCGAGATACTGTGTAGCGCGTCTAAAGCGTTCTAGAAATTATGATAGTTCTATGACCATTAGGTCAAAATATTGCAACGTTTAGCTCTTAGACTATTATAGGCTAATAGCTGTTTGTTCAAAATAAACATTTTTTAACCCTCCTATGTATACTATCGTAACTGTATTTTACCACAATACTGTAAGATAAAAAATTCCAAACTGAAGATGAATTTACTACTTTTTTTATCTGATTTGCAATGAGAATCAAAAAAATTTTGTCATTGTATTGTAAAGTTACAAAAATACACTTACGATACTATACGTAGATGTCGAATTACCCCGTACGGACTCATTAACCTAACTTGAAATAAGGCCATGGCTACAGTAGTCGCTCAAGCGAGAGCGGAAGCGGGTAGCGAGCTGTGCTTAGGCTTGGCCTTGTGCACGAACACCTTGATACAACCGTTGAAGTCTGCGCTCACCAGCACGTGGCCTGTTTGAGAGGATGATACCATACCTCCTTCTGCACCCTTCTGTAAGTTAAATAAAAAGGTTTGAACGGTTTTTTTTGTCATGGCAACGATAGCTTTTCATTTAACAAGACGTAGAACTAAAATATACTTTTAGAAAGATGGTAAAAGACAACGCAGAGTGGAAGCTGATTTCGTAAGTCTGTAGAGACTTAGGGGCGGATTGATGTTTGTTGGTTATTTTTTATGTACGGGTTCTTGGTAACCTGTGCACCTTTGTATTAATAATTAAATGTAAAAGTCACTTACATAGAAATACTAATTTTATTATAATTAATTATATTGCTTAATGAATTGATAATGTTAATGATTAGTGAGGACACGCGAACTAATGATTTTAATGAATATAATTTATAACGAGCGTTTACAAAAAGCTAATGAAATGAACACTGTATAAAAATGATGATGAGCTATACTCTGTTAAAATTAGGATGATAATTTTGACAGCTCTTAGTAGGGCACCCCATAGTGTCCAATCGTTAATGAATCTGTTCGATTATCGATTGCGTAAAATTTTAAATCGATAGTTACAAAAAAGTCGTTTTTATTATTTTAGGTAATTAGGTAAATGTAATTGCATTATTATTGTTTGTATTATACCTACTTAGCTAATCATATTACAAAATAATATTGTAGATACCTACTTATTAACTTAACTTGCATTTAAATGAATATACTTACTTAATTTCGATTTATTCGAATTACCTATTTGTCTATGATCGATTCTGCGGTATTGTTGGAAGACGCTTCACTACGATAAGTGGGCGGTACTTGTCTATGTGCTACGATAATTTTTTGAAGTATACTTGACATAAACCAATCCGATACTTCATAGGCGTGAGCTGTCACAATTATCAACCTTATTTTAATACAGTTAGACTGTACAGCTCCGTCAAAAACTAAAACTACAGTTCTGTCAAAATCTAAAACTCATTCCACGTCGTATAGTCGTAATATTATTATAAATACAAAAGTTATGAGGACGTCTGGATGTCAGTTGGTTTGTTCTTTCAAGTTCAAACGGCAGAATTTTGGTACAGGGATAGATCTATCTCTGTATCAAATTTCAGCCAGATCTGGTCAGTCATTTGGACTAGAATAGAATAAAGTACGGGCTTTTCTATCCCAGTAATAAGTTCCCATGGGAAGTGGAAATTGGTTTCCATGGGAAGTGGATCAGGAACCAATTTCCAAGCGGGCAGTCTTGGTCGCCGTGAAGTTTTATCGGCTTCAAGCGTGGCTCGAAACTTAGCAATCCAAAAAGTTTTATCTGCATTTGTAAAATACACCTTCCTTTTTTTTGAAGTTGACTAAAAGTAAAGCGCTCTTGGCCCGCGGACTCAGTGTTCCGTAAATGATCACTGCAGTAAGCAACATTTACTATGGCCGGCTATGGATGGGTGACCACCTCATTACCAGTAAAATGGCAGTCGTCAAGCTAATTTGAAGGCTTGTTTAGGCGGCTTAAAAATTTCAACAGCGGGCAGTCACAATCTGGGCCTGTCCATCTCAACACAGCAGTACGGCTAACTACCTATTACGTGGGACAAAACGTAAAAAGTGAAATGTGGGCATAGTTTATAATATGCCTCTGCCTACCCCTTGGGGATAAATGGCGTGATCATTATGTATGTATGTATTAAAAATCAAATAGACTCACCACTTCCTCCTTGTCATCAGCGCCCTTATTCGCCAGCTTAGCTTCCTCCTCTCGCTCATTAATCATACGTATCATATGGTCAGGGTTCGGCGCGAACACAGCACACGTCACTAACGCATTGTGCGCTTTTATTCCCTCCCAGAAATCGTTTCTATCCCTCCTCACTGAACTAAACTTCGAATAATCATGATACGTCTTCCATATATAAATACACTGGTTTTCCGAACCGCTAACGATGTATTTTCCGTCGTGAGAAAACGAAGCTTTTATTTGACTGGATACATTTACGTAACCCTTATATTTGCAGGATAGATTTAGATCTCTCAAATCGTATAACCTTATCCGACTATCGTTTGAAGTAACGAGTATTTTATCATCATTCGGCATCGGTTCTATTCCGCTGATTTTCCTGCCGGTGGAATTCTTTCCCCTTGTGGAGCGAACATCGATTTGAGTGTGGTATTTTAGTTGGTCGGTCGTGTAGAATATACAGCGGCCGTCGTAAGTGCCTACTACAGCGAATTTGCCGTTTTGGCAAAAGTTTGCGGCTGTTATAAGCTTGGTTTTGCCGTCTACTTCGTTCCATACGGCCACCTGGAATATGTATGAGGGTTTATGGATTATAATTCAGCAATGGTGAGGCAAAACAGTAAAAGGGGTCATATCATTCCGCCACGAAACTACTTCAACGGAACCACTGGGAATTATTCAGAACAAAGTCTCAAAAGTTCCAGTGAACCGAATTTTGGGGTTTCACGCTAGTCTCACTTGCGAGCCGAGCACTTGCTGACTAACAGGTAGGGACATGGCTAACAGAAGGAAAACACGTAGCAAAGCCCTGTACCAACACTTCTGGAAGTCAATCAATGAATTTCTCATCAAGATAGTTATTCGGTCTAGTTCTGGTCCAGCTCGAAGGACCATAAAAAGCATATATTTATAGACAACATTATTATAGTATGAATACTTTGGATAATATTGTAACGAGAATTCAACTGATCAATAATAATTGGTGGTTTTTACACCAACATGGTTACACCACAAACATACGCCACGCTGCAGCTGTTGCAAATTTGGCTGAATTTAGATACTGAGAGCTTGTTAGCTATCTGGATTAATGTAAAAGTTACTTTTGCTTCTAATCTCATTAACATTTGTGTACGAAACAGGCATTGGAACATTTCAACAATGGAGTCAAAAGGATTTGTTTAGTTAATATACAAAATTGACAGTCATACTCACCTTTTTATCCGGTATATTCCACAGCCTCAACTTCCCATCCAGACTCCCAGACAAGAAGTACCTATCATCTCTCGGATGGAACACAATCGCAGTCACAAAGTCTATGTGCTGGAAACAACACAGGCATTCCCCCCTCGATATATGCCACAATCTAACAGTCTTATCCATAGAACTGGATAATATAAAGTAGTTCTTTGACCAGGAAATGTCTAACAGGTCAGAAGTGTGGCCAGAATATACGCAGAAAGGTTTTGGGTAGAAGGGGGCGGAAGGTCCCAATGGGGACTGGTCTTCTGGGCTGGGGGGAGGCGCGGATAGAGACGCTAAAGACTCCTGGGATGGAGTCGGTGACGATTTTTGTTCGGCGTTGTATTTTGTGCGCATGTCCTGTAAGTAAGAAATGTTATTATGTTAATGGTGAGTTTCTTGATGGAGTAGTAAGATGGTAATTTTTATAGCGCGGCTAAGATCGTGCGGCTCTAGTTACCCGGGATAATCCCTCATTAAGATATTGTTCAAAAACCTTTGAGAACCATACATGACATATTATCTTTAATAATTAATTTAAGTACTTAATTGAATAATAGGAATGGATCAGAATGATAATAAAATCGTAATAAATTACTTTAAAAGAAATAACGTGGACTAGCTAGCTAGCTGTAAGTAAAACGTGCTTGATTTAATCTAATCAGCCTTTGGTAGTCCACTGCTGAACGTGGGTCGCTCCCAAATTTATGATTAAAAAAATACGCCACAATAGACGGTCCTGCACCTTCCGCATCCAGTCACTCTCGCGACCTGAAGGTGTATGGTCCATCTGGCAGGGGTTCGTCATACCCCATGTATATCAAGTCGCGGTCTCCAATCCAGAACTCGTTTGGGGAAGTTGATTGATTGAATAAACAAGTAAATACCTGGAACAAGTGGTGCGCGTCCCTGGTGACCCACACGCGCAGCAGCTTGTCCTGCCCCGCCGTGGCCAGCAGGCGCCCGCACACGCTGAACTTGCAGCACCACACCGCGCCCGCGCCCAGGGAACCGCTGCCCATCTCCTGGGAACCGATGCAACACGTTATCCAGCTGAATAGCGACCCACAATATATCCTACATGCTGAAGATCACTCTCTTCCATGGATATGGCATGACATCCTTGGTAGAGAGTGTACCGCACGGATTAGACTTTAGATTGATTTGGATTGAGGCATCACACCGCGCCCGCACCCAGCGCGCCGCTGCCCATCTCCTGGGAACCGATGCAACACGTTATCCAGCTGAATAGCGACCCACAATATATCCTACATGCTGAAGATCACTCTCTTCCATGGATATGGCATGACATCCTTGGTAGAGAGTGTACCGCACGGATTAGACTTTAGATTGATTTGGATTGAGGCATCACACCGCGCCCGCACCCAGCGCGCCGCTGTCCATCTCCTGGAAACCGCCCCAATACGTTACCATCACGTAACCCAGAATATACTAGGGTAAATTCTGGGTTGCTTGTGTAGGCTGCAGGAGAGCTGAAGATCTCTCTCTTCCAGATCCATCATTCATGGAAGAGAGTGTACTACTACATTACTGCACCGCTCCTACACCTCCTACCTGAATAGCAACCCTAGATATCCAACGCTAGATAAAGATCGCTCTCTTCCTATGGCATGGCATTCTTGGAAGATAGTACTAAACGGATTGGACTGGTTTGTGGATTTTAACTTTTGTATTTTGGGGTGGGAATTAGGACTTACTCGGAGTGAAGTTGGAGATCGGTAATCAGATCCGAAAGTTAAAGTTTAGAAGTCGAGTTTTGAAAGTCCAAAATCAAAAGGCTTAAGTAGGAAGCCGGAAAATGACAGTCTCGGCGTTAAAAAGTCGGAATTCAGAATTAAGAAGTTGAAGTCGGTGTTCGAAAGTTTAAAATCCGAGTCTGAAGTCAGATTTTAAAGGTCAGAACGGAAGACGGAAAACTGAAGTCGGAGTCAGAGATTAGAAGGCGAAAAGCGGAAGTCAGAAGACGGATGTCGGTACTCGGAAGTAGAACTTAAAAAGTCGGAAGTCTGCTCTTATACTATTACGACGCAAGGGCCCTCGCGTCCAAATCCCATGGAGGGGTCCCGGCCAGGAGACATACCACCTCAACGGAAATCGTGCGGTATCCTCTTATTACCCTGAAGACTATTTAGTCTAGCCACGTAGAGGGATGTGAGTCTTTACCATAATCTGCCCCGTATGACCCAGCCGTCGTATAAGTAACACCTGCCGTGGAGGGCTGCAACTCGGTGCGATGCTCCTCACACCGTATGAGGGTGTCGTCGGCGTTACAAGTTAAATCAATAACGCTGAGTGGTTTGCTTGTCTGAGAGCGCCAGTGGCTATGCCAGCTCACACTTTGATCAATTTATAAATTTCGCGTTTATTCGCAGTTGTGCTCTTGTACTCTGGCCGGCGCCGTCGCTGTCACTGTCACCCCACTCGTAGCTGACATGCAGTTTGAGGTCTGAGCTAAAAAGCTTGCAGCGCTTATTGCAATGCGTACAAATCGGCGCTTAATGCCATATGTACAAATGGGCGCCTTTTACAATAATTATGTACAAATGGGCGCCTTTTACAATAATTATGTACAAATGGGCGCTTATTGCAATATGTACCAATGGCGGTCTTATCTGTAAGAGCAATTTCGAGGAGCCGATTTTGAAGCAGATAGAAAAACTGGTTAGATTATCTTGCTCACATCTCAGTAAATCAACCTCACCCTCACGAAAAAAAGTTTGGTTGTGAGTTAACACGCGGCACGTTTTTATGTATATTTATAAAGCTTCTGCCCGCGAATTCGTTCGCCAGGTGATTTTAACTAATAACCAATCGACTTTGACCTGTCCAATGCACAGGTCTTCTATTAAAGCATAGGTCAAGCTGTATCATTATTTCCGCTAAACCGATTTTAATGAAACATACAGCGTTATTTAAGTTGAAAAATTTACCTACAAAATCCTAATAGTAGTTATGATCGAGCTACTGAATTTTGCTCCAACCCCGAACAAATAAACAAACAGACACGAAGAAAAATAATCATAGATTTGGACTCAGAAGCCCTAAATTAGTCGATCACAGTTATTTATTTTAATTTATCTCGAATGTACCGTCACAGCTATTTTAACAATTTTATAATAGTAGAGAAGAGAAGAGATAACGAATTTTAAAACACAAATTCACAATCACACAATCGGCGAAACACTATACTCGTTTTCTAACTTATTCTCTCGCAGGGTACAAGCTCATCCTGGGACATCCTTTCGAAGGCTTACCCGTAGATCCCAACCGTAGGCTATTGGGCGTTACGTGAGGTTTTTTAGTCGGTAGGAGTCCGGTATAGTATGTATGAAGGATTTTCCCTCACGTTAAAAAAAGGCTTCAAGCTTGTTTGTCTTGTGCCTACTCCACACTCCTCATTGTAACATAGACATTACTAGACAGGTACACTTCTACATCGAAGTATGAAGTAGAACGCAGTCTCTTTTTCTTCTCACAAAGCTTTTCAAGCCGAGCTTTACTTCAAAACTAAAACCCAAGAATTTGACGACAATACTCACCTGCACATGTCGGACACACCCATCAAAGTCGTACGGCCCTTTGTGTGAGTTGGACGCCTTGAGCTTGATATTGTGTTCGCCTCTGACGTCATCCGCTATGTCGGCCACATCTTCCTTGTGGCGAGCGTGGGACACCTCCTGGGCGAGGGACTTGGCAGCGTCTACTGTCTTCTTGACTGTGCTGCCGAAGAAACGCTTTAACCTGTCGATGGATAGACAGATTGTAGGTATAGAATAGTCTATAGTGAAAATATGATAATATAAGAGTTCAAGGAAATCCATGCAAAATATTTTATTTGTAAAATGTATGATGCCTTCACTGTGTAATAGTCAACAAATCAAAACTGCTTAATAAGCATCATAATAATATTAATATTGTATCAGCTGATTTGTTAGTTGCCAAACTGTTCAACCAAACACTCAATAGTTATTTGTGATGTCACCTGAAGTTCATGTTGTCCTGCGAGTAAGATTTCACAAGACTCAGGCGATCCCTAAAGTCGAAAATCTCGTATTAATAATGAAGATAATTTTACAGACAATATTTTCATCATTTCGGAAAATAGCTACCGCTAAAACAGGTGAAAATTTAAAAAAAATGTAATAAAACATTAAAATAATGTCATTGGCAATAATTAAGCTCTATGTATTATGCTTGTGAGGGTCCAAACAATGTAAGCACATTCGTGGTGTATTTAGATGTGCATAATATACACCTAAATCTTACTAATATTATAAATGCGAAAGTTTGTGAGTGTGGATGTTTGTTACTCTTTCTCGCTCAAACCACTGAACGGATCAGGCTGAAATTTGGTACATAGATTCATTATAGTCCGGAATAACACATAGGCTACTTTTTATCCCGGGAATAAGTTCCCGCGGGAACAAATTTTACGCGGGCGAAGCTGCGGGCATCAGCTAGTTATTAAATAAATATTAGTGGATCACAGAAATATTTGATCGGATACGAAATTTGAATCCGTGAGACTTCAGCAACAGCTGTCGCAGTGACGAAGTGAGACGCAATTTTTTTTTGATAAGTACCCGACGATTTTTGCTGATGGCTCGAGTACAGTATGTACCGTTTTACTGGAGTAAAACTTAGTCCAAACTTGGACATCATACAATAATACTCACAAATATGATAAAGATTCATATAATTCCGGCTTAAAGATTACTTGAGCCAAGAAGAAAAGATTAAAATTTTGTTTATCGCGAAAGGATATCGCGAAAGAGCACAAAAAGAACAACCCGCTGAGTTTCTTGCCAGTTCTTTTCAGGTGGGTCGCGTTGTGAATTGGTGGTACTTCTTTGGTTTATATTCGGGACGTTTTACAAGTGCATCTGTAGATGTCTAAGTGAAATAAATGTATTTTTCTTTGTTTTGTTGGAAACTTCGAACAAACGTAGGCACCAAGCATCGCTCGGTGCGTTTATTCGAAGTTGCTTACTCTCTTGTACTCGCTGTCGCCCGGCTTCTCGCTGACATCCAGTCTGAGGGCTTCAATAACCGGGGCGTGTGTGTATGTGTGTGAGTCGTCCTCGGCGCCGCCCGCGCACACGCTCTCCTGAGTATGTGTGTGTGTGTGTGTGTGTGTGTGTGTGTGTGTGCACTCACTTGTCGGTCTTCCGCTTGAGGCCGGTGGTCTGTCGGTCGGCGGCGCCGCGCTTGAGCTCCTTGGCGTCGTCCTCGGCGCCGCCCGCACACACGCTCTCGCTCTCCTCGTCCGTCTCCCTGCAACACACCATATTATATCATTCTTCATCATCGTTTCATACTCTTAGCGGGTTCTTTTGAACCCTAAATATTTGTTATACACTTCAATGTATGCCAGGTAAAAAAAAATACAGTATATTCCGCACAAAAAGCTGTAAAATGGGCGGCTTTATCGCTAAAAGCGATCTCTATCAAGCAACCTTTGGATGGCGAAAGTTGATTGATGGTAAAGTGGTGGCAAACCCTACCTGGATTTGGAGCCCGTTTTTATTGGCTGCTGGGCACAGCTATGAGTCGAATTTTATTTTACAAATGCAATTATTATTATTATTAGAACTTTATAAATTTTTAAGCACATCCTAAAGAAGCGGAGTTGGTCCTAAACCTATGGTGTCTTCTTCTTATTTAGAAAAGTAATTGAAAATGATGACGACATTCTTACTTTAATTAAGAGGTGTAACGAAGTTCAAAGCTTGTTATGAGCGTAGTGAAACATTTATACAGGGTGTCCCAGAAGACGACGTCCAGCTATAATCGGGTAACAGGCTAGGTCATAATAGTTGTCAGAAAAATATTTTAAAAAATCTAGGTCTTGTATTTTAAAAATTATGGACGTTCAAAAAAAAGTAGAGAAAATCTACGCCTTGTGACGGTTTTTTCATTCCTGTTGCTACAAATATGTACTTTTTTGTTTTGTTTTTCTCTAATGTAACCCTGAATACTTTTTCTTTAAAGTCTAAACTGAAATTTAAAGTCAATTTCTCTAGCTCGGAAGTAAAATGTAACCATTTGCCCAACCAAAAATTTAAAATAAATAAAGACCTAGATTTTTTTTATATTTTTCTGACAACTATGACCTAGCCCGTTACCCGATTCCGGCTTGACGTCGACTTCTGGGACATCCTGTATATAATACCACACACGGTTAATAATGACCTTCCAGACATTTAAAAACGCATACAGCGGTTAAATAAAGCTACTCGCGGTTGGTTGACCACCAATATGGAACCACTACCAATCTAGCACAGAAATGAAAGAATACAAGTGAATATTGTTGTTGTGCGGCTTGACCAAAAGACACCAAAATATGGACGGATTGCGAGATTTCACCCTCGTATCAAAGCATGAACAGCGCCAATAAGTGATGAACGGACACAGAAGCAACAAACAGAAGCTTAGGTAATACAAAAGCGGACCTATTGCCTAGCCCGGCGTCCGAGCGGCGCCTCCAAGCAATGCTGAGGGCCGACATGTACACGGCACTGCGCAGAGACGAGCCTCGTCTGGAACCATTTACTTTGTCTGAGTCGCTGAACTCCAACATGAATCACACACACACACACGCAAACGCACTGTAATATTAAGCGGGAAACCAGTGGTGAACTCGTACCATGAAATGTAAAACTGCACGTAACATTGTATTCTAAAAACAGGCTTAGCCTAGTTTAGGAACCTGTGATTGTACCTGTCCCAATTTACAATAAGTACCTACCTTTCAAAAACCACTGCATGTAATTTTTATATACAAATTTAAATTTTTATTTATTATTATTCGTACTTTAATAAACATTGGATTATTTGTATTAGGCAAATGTCATACTTATAAGAAATGTAGTAATATCGCTCAGAGACATATAAGAGTATGAAATATATCACTATCTTATGCTCTTAAGTATCTGACAGTTATAGCTTTTTTTATCTTTAATTTTTTTACGATTTCTTATTTTTCGCTTACCCCAACGTTAAAAGCCTCTAGAGGACTGATTTTCTCGAAAGTGAAGCTCGAGTAACTATAAAATTAGCATCATGGGCTCCCCGTTCAAAGGCATAAAATGGTAAAGTCCGTTCAGAGTTAAATTACCTCTAGCACTTAGGTTGTCTACCTTGATTGCTGTGTTACCCGAATAAGATTTTGTTTCTCCCATGTATTTGCAATGCAACCTTTAGTCGAAACTTACTTTCTACTTTTCATGGCGATTTTGTCGGGTGGGGCCATTATTTGAGATGTGGAACGTTATGGGAGCAGTAACTTCGCCTTCGTTAGTGGTGGTAGTGAATGTTTTTTCACATATTCATAAAAAATAAATAAATCTTAAATACAATCGCATGGCAACAGGAGCACTTTCTTAGTAAAGTAAAGTTTATTATGACATGAAAAACAAAACTCTTCGTGATTATAGAGGTCGGATGTTATATTCTCCACTATATTCGGTAAAACGTTTTAGGCTGGCACTCATAGGGCGACTTTACTGTTATGCCAACACACTGAAAACGATCGACAGGCTGTCAGTCAGAGGTAATATAACTGTGAACGGACTGTATATTGGCCGATAGGTCGGCCATCAGTGATCGACGAACAAAGAAAAAATTTCAATACTATTCAAATACGATACTATTGGATTCTTTAATCCGAAATGTGGGTCTCAAGATTGGTATTAGCACAGGTGAAGGAGATGATGCATTTTCAAACCGGCGAGCCAGCAGTCTAAACTAAACCTTTGGTTTGTTTGTCTGCTCGCGTTGGTGTAGTTTTATTTTATGTTTTATTAGTATACCAAACAGATCCACTGGCGGTTTTTGCACAGCCGACTTCAAATTTTAAGTACAACGAGCCAGCCTATAAATCCACCGGTTATCAGTTCAGACTTATAACCGGTGGATTCAGTGGAGCTCTTAAAAGTCAGCTTTTAAGAGCTCCACTGGCGGTTTTTGCACAGTCGACTTCGAATTTTAAGTAGAACAAGTCGCTAGCCGACATATCTGCCGGTTTATAAGTCCGACTTTTAAGAGCTCCATTGGCGGTGTGGGCTCAGTTGACCATGAAGGGGTTTTTTCAATATGAAAATGAAAATCTTTATTCACATAGGTCACAAAGTAACATATTTACTGCCATATTCACAACGCAATAACCGCAGAGAAAAAAAACTTGGGAATAAAACTGACGGCCACTCTTAACCTTTTTTTCTACATCTTCAGTAGGTAATTACGCATTAATCATTAAGCTATTACAGTGGTTTAGTTTTTAAAACAAGCGAGTTTCCATTACACAATATTCGTTTCTAAATAAAATTGTCTACGTCTTTGGCGTACCAGTAGTTTAGCTCGTCAATGGATCACCCCTTTATAAGCTACTATTGGACATCACGCGGTTACACCTGCGTAGCTCCCGTTCCCGTGGGAATACGAGAATAGAATATAGCTTATGCTACTCAGGGTTAATGTAGCTTTCCAAAGCGACTAGTATAGGGGAGGAGAGGGGAGCGGGGCCTTCCTCACCTGTTGTGTTCGTCGTCGTGAGTCCGGCCGATGTACTCGGAGGTGAGGCGCATGATGTGTAGACTCAAAGGGTTGATGCACTGAGGTAGCTTGTGTTCCGCCACGCTTAGCGGGACGCGCTCACCTTAAGATTAACACCTTTATTAGTTTTAATGTGAATACGTTTTTAAAAATGTTTTTATTGGGAGGCAAGAGCGATTGAGATCCCGAATATATGGGGATTGAGAGCAGTATTCGACGGTTTGTATGGCAGGAACTTTGTTTTGTGTTTAAGAAGTGTTACAAATGCTATTCCTGTGTGAAATTTTGTAAATATGTTAGTTAGGATATTGGAATGTTTGTTATTTGGCTGAAATTTGGTATAGGAATAGATCTTAATCTGGAATAACACTCAGGCTTCTATCTGAATGTTTATTCCTAGTATGCGTTTTCGTGGGATGCGGGAACGGAAACAGAACTTCAGGCAACAGAGCCGCTGGCGCCATTTAGTGTGACATAAATCAGGTAATCATTTTTAAAAGAGAAAGAAAGAATCTTACTAATATCATAAATGCAAAAGTTTGTGTGTGGATGTTTGTTACTCTTCCACGCTCGAACGGCTGAACGGATCTGGCTGAAATTTGGTACAGGGATACATTATAGTCTGGAATAACACATAGGTTACTTTTGAAGCGGGAGCGGGAACTAATTTTACGCGGGCGAAGCTGCGGGCATCAGATGGTCAAATAATAATTTTGCAAAGCTATCGTTGACGAATGGTGGTTTAGGTTGCTTTAGCGGGGTTCAAATGTAGTGTGTGTGGTATAGGTACCCGTGTCCAGGTTAAGCACGGTGACCTGCTCCAGTATCTCAATGTCGGTGAGCTGGTGACCCGAAGTGGTTCGAGTGCGTAGTGCCAGTCCCAACTGTTGCTCGTCACCGGCTGATCGACGCCGCCCACCCATGCCGTCTGAGTTGCTGCGTCTGTAACAGTGAGTTGACCTAAATTAGGCACGTTACAGTGCAGTACATACAGTCAATTCTAAATGCATACATATATTATACACAGAAAAAAAGTGTGTGCGTGTAACCGTTACGCGCGATTGAAGTAAGACTTCTTTGCCATTGACGGTATCAAATGTTATATTAATATCATTCATTCGAATTTTGATTTTGATTCAAAATTCAAATAACGTTACAGCGTTACTTCCGTCAGAAAAAAAACTGAGTTACTCCCTAGGTCGCGCCTAAAGATGTTTTACTTCAATAAAATTTACTTTATTTTCTATCAATTTTATATTCAATCCATTTGTTACAAACTATATGTAGGTATACAGGATGGAAAATAAAGACCGTGGTTGGAGGAAACGTACCGTTAACATTCATGATGGCAAAATGTGAATGATTCTTTTAGTTGGTATCATAAAATACTAAATATTTTTATCGCATCTCACCGGTTCGATACCCGGTTTAAACAGATTTAAAAAAATGCGAGATTTGTTAATTTTGAAAATAAAGGAATTAAGCAAAACTTGCCATCATCAATTTTACGGGCACTTTTCCTCCAACCACGGTCTTTTTTTCCACCCTGTATATTAAGTAGTTACCTAGCGCCCAGTGACCGCGCCGTGGGTTGGTGGCCCCGCCCCTCGCTGTGAGTGCGTCCGCTCCGCTCCAGTTCCGCGCCCGTTGTCGCTCCGCTTGTGCCTGTGTACCAGTGATTTGTAGGTGAATTACGACTGCACTCGCCTTTCAGTAATATTATTTATAGAGAGTATTTATAATCAAATACAAGTAATTTCTTATACAACTTCGAAACAACCTTTGTTGCGTAACATAAGCTGCAAGATGCGTAATCGCTACTAATATTATAAATGCGAAAGTAACTTGACTGTCGTGTCTGTCTGTTACGCTTTCACGCCTAAATGGCTGGAGCGATTAAGATGAAATTTGGTATATAGATAGTTCGAGGCACTGAGAAGGACTACTTTTTAACCGACTGCGCAAAAGGAGGGTTATGATTTTACGCGATAACGACTTCTACGCGGTCGAAGCCGCGGGGAACAGCTAGTAGTAAAGAAATTTTCCAAATACTTCATAAATGATGCAGTTACTAGGTAAAAACATGTAAATATTCAATTAGTCTTGAGAATTAGGTGCGTATTGCATATAGGTACTTGAGTATGTGGCGGCATCTAGATGTGATCCTACGGGTGTATTGTGGACTGATTAACGAGATTTGAATCGGAACAATTACTGAAAGTAGACCCCAGGCTCAAAATTTAGTTAGGATTTGGTAGCAACTGAAAATACATTAAAGTAAAGAAATTCTTACCTAAGGAAATCTATAAAAATTAAATAAAAGTGTATCTAAACAAACCTTTAACAACATCCTTAATATCCAGCGTGTCGGGCACGGCGCGGAGCCTAGCGGAGGCGGCGGCGGAGGCGGTGGCGGAGTGCGCCGTGCTGCTGCGGGACGAGTCGCTCGCGCGCTCCGACGAGCGGGACTCGTGCATGCTCAGAGATGAACGCCCGCTCGCTGCGATATGAGGTTACTGTTATTATAGTCTGTCTAACCGTTTATTTTACTTTTGACAGCGGCCTGAGAACGTAACTATTCTATTCTTCGTAAAAGGGAACCTTGAAATACGCGGTAAAATAAATATATGAACTGCCTAATCATATTTATCTACGTTAAAAAAACCCATTAGAGAAACAGAAGTAAAATAAAATAAAATAATGAAATCAAAAGTAAGATAAACGGTTGGACAGACTATAGGCATACATTTCACTACTTATTGTATACAAACATAATATGGTGACGCCTGTATGACCACATTTCACCTTCTTAGAATTTGTATCCCGTAATAGGCAGATGAGCCGTAGCCGCAGCAGAGCCTGCTGTTGAAATTTTTCAAACAGCCCTTTAGACCTTCAACTTGGCTTAACAATTGCCGTTATACTGGCAACCGGGACCAACGGCTTAACGTGCTTTTCGAAGCACGGAAACGCTAACAAATAAATGTTACAAAGTGATCACACGGTGGTCACCCATTCAATTCAAATAACATACGCAGCCATTCCACATTCCACAACTGGACTGGTCTCTCCCAGTTAACGCCACAACACACGGTCCTGTTGAATTTAATCAAAGCATTGATAAGAGGAAGGCAAGACGCGCCCGCTATGCTCACTCCGCGCACGATATTACCAATATGAATACACACGTACATAGAAGCGTAGTTCCTAAGGCCGTTCTGAAGACAAACTTTCGGTGACACAAACTGCCGCTAGGCGGCGTGACATTCGTAGTCCGGCAGCCATTTTTATTTTTCCAAGCAAAACCATAAAATAATTCATTGAAAGTATCTATAGATAGTAGATGGTATATTGTGTTTTAAATATAAAAGACGTGAAATAATTAAAAAAAATCCCGGAATATTTCCGATTCAAAACTTAAAAATGTCGCTACTAGTTTTTGACAGTGAACTGTGACAGTGAAATGCACCGACAGCGCCGCCACCTGGGAACTACACGAACTGGGGATGTCCCCAGCTCGTGCCAACGAAATTGGAACAAAAACTTAAGAACTACGCTTCTACGTACGTGTGTATTCATTGATATTACCTCATTCCACACCGAATCTTCAGAGCATATGGTCATTGTTAGGCTTATATCATAGTTACTTGTTTGTTAAAGTTTTTTTACAGTTAATATACGTTTTATAATATTATACAGTCCATTGAATTTTTACTTAACTTTACACCAAGAAGCTATCGATGATCAAACAATGACCTTATTGCTGTTTAGTAAGGTATTTGATTGATACAGAAGCCAAATCCGCTCCGGACGCCAGAAGGTAAAGCAAAAGACACATCAAACTTGAACATAACAATAAAACTATATTAAAATGGGTGGATGCTTACCATACTTGGAGTGCGAAAGCTCTAGCGAGTCCTGGAACTCTCTGGTCAGCGACTCGATGGTGCTGGCCGGGCTGGGCAGCGCCATGGACTGGTTGAGATTACACGCCTGGCCCTGGGAGTGTGGGATGTAATCATCCTTACTAACATTATAAATACTAAAGTTTGTGAGTGAGGATGTCCGGATGTTTGTTATCTTTCACACTCCAAAAACTGAAAAACGGTTTTGGCTGAAATTTGGTCTAGACTAGAATATCACTTCTTTTTATCCCGGGAAACCATCCCATTCCCATGACAATTTCCCACGAAATTGTAGGCAGTCATAAGCCAATAATGTAACTTTCTCAAGAGCTCTTTAACCTAATTCCATCTTCTCCTTTTTGACCCTGAACAACGCGTGCCGGGCAGAGCTGCCACTCTCACACAACGGATAGAATCTTCGCCAGAACTGAGCGATTCAAAAGATCGTTTATCTGTCGAACCATACAAACTTCTTTATCCTCCTCTTACAACCCCGGGTTCTTATCTATGATATGAAGATGCATATCATAGGGAGCCAACATGAAGATCACTATCAAAAGTCTTGGTGATTGATGATAATAATTGATGGCCTTCAATTCGTTAAATGTCGCCATCGCTGTCGGCGTCGTTTTGTCCAGTTTTAGTACATGACGTATAGAGCTGTCTTGTACGTATACATAAAATTATAAAGAAAACCAGCACAGCAATAAAAATGTCATAGAAACTCTCTAAACTAGACAAAAGTTACTTCGCTGATAATTTTAACATTTTGACGTTTGTTCAAAAATTAATCTGTAACCAGCGGTTGATGATTTTAAAGTAAAGCAGTAAGTATATAAGTATGTTGAGTAATCACCTCCAACATATCAGTATCGAGCGGCGCGAGAATAGGCCTCTGTATGTACCGGTAGTCATCTGTGTCGTTGGTACACAAACTTAGGTTGTCGCCGTCCGCGGTAGACAGGGACATTGAGCTGTGCAGCTTGTCTGTAAGCAGGGTTAATAACATCATCAAATCAAATCAAACATAATTATAATAAAATCGTAACTGTCTGTTTGTCTGTTCGTTTGTGCACGATAATCTCAGCAACCGCTCAACCGATTGCAATGCGAACTTCTTTATTGCGTTGCCGTTTGCTCCACTTAACATTTAGTGTTTGTTTCATGTCAATCGGTTTATACAGGTGAATTTTTCAAAAGGGATTGGATGGCCAAACCCGAAACTATAAGTAATAGCGAAAAATGCTCAAAGGAGTCACGAGCCCGATTTTGATGAAATTTAAGTTTCATCAAAATCGGGCTCGTGACTCCTTTGTACGTATATCATTACTTCGCAGAATTTGATCCTTATCAGCGACACTATCGTATGGTGTAATAATAAAGGGTTTTTCAAAATCAATGGGTTCGATTCCCAGCTAGGATTATTGGTTTTTCAAAAATCTAATGATGAGGTTTTAAGTTTCTTCAAAATCGAGCTCGTGACTCCTTTGAGCATTTTTAGCTATTCCTTATAGTTTCGGATTTGGCCATCCAAGCCCTTCTCAAAAATTCACCCTGTACATAATAAAGTTGCATCTATCTGAAGAATCACAAATAAAATGCAGCGACGAAGTCGCAGGCAACAGCTAGTATATTATATGAAAGAAAATGTCCCGTGTGGCGACGGGAAAGAGTACAAAACGTCGCCACCCCAAATCATCAATCACCCCCGATGGTGTTGTAAGAAGCGAATAAGGAAACATTTCCGCAATACGATCCATTGCGCTGAGAAGTAAAACTCGAAATGAAACTCGGTTGACAGTTAAATTACAATCGTTAAGTCAAGTTAAAGGCCTTATGGGCGGCTTGAAATTTTTCAACTGCGAGTCGTCACGCCCTGCGGCTGTCCATTTTATTCAACACGGCAATAAGCTCACCACCAATTACGTAGGAAATTAAACTACAATGCAAAATGTGGGCGTATACTATGCCACTGCCTACCTTTTCGGGGATAAAGGCGTGACGTAGTATGAAATAAAATGTAAGGATAGTCAGGTCACCGCTGGCCGTCTTTACAGAAGCAGGCCCAAGTCGGCAGAGTGACGTGAGAGTTTCACGCACGCCACACGCCCAAGAAGCGAGATAAAGGATGACTCACGCTAGACCGTGCCGGGTCCGAGCCGAGGCGGGACAGAGTTGTTTCCTCGGTCGTCACTCGGTTGCCGCTCGGTATAGCGTGAGTGTGTTCATACAAAATATATGTAACATTTAGTTGACCGTGCTACGGCCGACACTTGGCTCGGACCCGGCACGGTGTAGCGTGAGTCATCCTTTACTCTCGAACAACCCCCAAAAAACGCAGGACAGTAGGTGAGGCCATAGTGGTAGCCAAGGTCCGTTGAGAATCCTGGAGATATCCTTTCGAGGGTGCACCCGGAGCTTCCGGATAGAAAGCAGTGGTAGGCCACGTGTGTTTTTCACAGTAAAACCATACAATGTTTGAACGTTTTCGAATTGTTGTCGACAGAAATGAAAAATACATTTATGACAACGAAATAGAGTAGAAATTACGAGTGCAACGCGACTGAAGTATTGAAACACTCAATCAAATAATGGTTAATATCCCGTTAATATTAGAGACAGTAATAGTTCACTGCGGAACATAAAGAAAAACGTAAACGTAAGTCACTATTCCGTTGCAAATTTTTTCATTGGCTCTATGTAGTCTATGTGGTGGCAAAACTGGCAAACACACCAACAGTTATTGAATCTTTTTGACGACAGTTTTATCTCATAACTAGCGGACGTCACGCGGTTTTACCCGCGTAGTTCCCGTTCCCGTGGGAATACGGGAATAAAATATAGCTTATGTTCACCGCAAAGAGTGTAGCTTTCCAACAGTAAAAGAATTTTTCAAATCGGTCGAGCAGTTCCGGAGCCTATTCGTTACAAACAAACAAACAAAAAAACAAATCTTTCCTCTTTATAATATTAGTATAGATAAGCGGCTGCTCACTGTGGGAGAGTATTATAATATTAAGTAGCACATTATTTTACATTTATAACAATAGCAGAGTAAAAAATATTCACTTTCTTATTCTTTATGTTTTATTTAATTACCGAAATTATGTGAATGATATTTTTTAGTATTCATCTCCATTCAAAAAGCAATATTTTATTTATTAATAGGAACAAAGTTCTTTTAGTAAATATTTACTGGCTTTACGTAATTTAACGGCCCTGGCATTGTGCCCTGTACCCTTTTCTTAGGGGTCAGTTTTTAAATGCTACGGAAGTTTGTCGTAGATTCTTTAGGCGGGGACCTTAATGACGTAGATCGGTACCCACTACGAAGGAATTTTTCAAAGTGCCACTTCTAATGTGTGGTAAACTTAGATCATCTAACCACAGGATGCGCCTTACTTAAGCATTGTTTTCTGCCATTGCACATGACCATTTGGTCTTTTGGCTTTATGAAAAGCCTGTACATCAGTACATCATTTTATATGATTAAACTAGTACATTACATTGTAGTTGACTGTACAATAACAATTAACACACAACAGCCATTACGCGTTTGTCGATTAATACATTTTTAATTGCAATGAAATTTTATATGTCTTTGTGTTTCCCCCTTCATTTGTATGAAAACTGGCAGAATATTTTTGTATGCGGTGGTTCGCAAAGGCTAGTCCCGTGTTATATGGTCTAAGGTGGTAAACTAGGAAGTAAAATTTATCGAAGTTTAACATGGAATGTTTAGGGCAAGCGGCATCATTACCCTACCTAAATCACTATCCTCATTCACTTTTCACTTCCAATACGAAGGTAAAATAGTGAGTAAATTTTATCAAAGTTTCTCATGATTCATATTTTATTTTTAGGCACTAGGTTAAGTGATCCTCACGGGACATCCTTCCTGATCACGGGACATCCTTCCTACCACGGGACATCCTTCCTGATCACGGGACATCCTTCCTGAGGGCTTACCCGGGGCTCTCAACCATAGGCTGTTGGGCGTTACGTGAGGTTTTTTAGTCGGTAAGAGTCCGGCATAGCATCCTACGAGGATTTTCCCTCACGTTAAAAAAAAAAAAAAAAAAAAAAAAAAAAAAAAAAAAAAAAAAAAAGGTTAGGTGATCCTAATGATGTAGATAAAATTTAACCCCCTACTTTATCTCCTTAGAAGCGGGTCTTTAAAAAACCATTAGTAGTGTGACTCAGATATTTTTTAAAACCCCGCTTCTAAGTGGGTAATTTTTTTTAGAAGTTAGTAATGGATAAAAACCAAAAGATACAGCTACTAATAATATACTGGGTGTATCAAAATTATCTCTCCAAATTTCGTCACGCGACGTGGCATCAGTCAAGAAACATTACAAAAATGAAGAAAAAAAAAATCACATGAATACTTTAACCGTAAAGCCATTTTAAAGGTCCTATAAATTCCCTTTTTAACCCTTTCTATCGCTACTGAGCGGCAGTAGAAAGCGACAACGACAGCCAGACGGGTGCTCTGTGTTTGTTTTGCCACGGCGACCTTGTTACCTCGAATTGCCGCGGTAAAAAATGGATTCATAAAGTGCGACAAAAAAATTAAAAAAAAATGAAAAAATGTAGGTACACCCCTTTTTTATTAAATATTTGTATTTGATTTCCGATGCCAAGTCATCTCATGAAATTTGGAGAGGTAATTTTGTTACACCCTGTATACATTATAATGTAGGTTCCACACACACTCACTTCTCTTCTTCCTCCTGGGCGGCGCCACGGGCTGGTGCGAGTGCAGCGAGGCGGGGCGCGGCTCGGCGCACACGGCCACGATGGAGCCCCCGGTACGAGACACCTTCAGGCTGTTGGCCTTGGTGCTGGCGATCACGTCTGGCTCCATGCTGCCCAGCACTGTTAAACAGTGTGTTTCGATAAACTTTATGATATTATCTTAATGCTATTTTGCTGTCGAGCTTCATACAAAAATATATTTCCCATTACGCGGGCCGGACACGCGCGGTATCCGGTTTGGCTGGCAGGAGAAGCATGACAGTAAAATGAATGCAGTGGAAATTAATAAGGATAAAGTAAGGAACAGTGTGATAAGGAAACATTGTGGCTAGTGATGGGCCATCATCCCGGTTTAAACCCAAATTGAGTTTAAACCCGGTTTTAACCCATAAGATTCCTCCCGATAGGGATTTTATTTGGGTGTTTATAATTTTGTAAAACATACTCTTAAACATTTGAAATTTTAAACTGCACAGTGACTAATGTCATCTTTTTAGGGTTTCGTAGCCAAATGGCAAAAACGGAACCCTTATAGATTCGTCATGACTGTCTGTCTGTCTGTCCGTCCGTCCGTGTGTCACAGCCACTTTTCTCAAAAACTATAAGGCCTATGCTATTTAAACTTGGTAACTAGATGTATTCTGTAAACCGCATTAAGATTCTTATATAAAACTAGAAAAAAAGCAGTAAATTTTGGGGGTCCCCATACTCAGAACTGAAACTCAACTTTTTTTTTTCATCGAACCCATACGTGTGGGGTATCTGTAGATAGGTCTTCAAAAATGCTATTGACGTTCCTGAAATAATTTTTTTCTAAAGTGAATAGTTTGCGCAAGAGACACTTTCAAAGTGGAAAAATGTGTGCCCGGGGGGGACATTCGCATCCAGCGATTGGGGGCCACTTCTGACAGTGGTCCTCAAGTTGATGGCCCTGTGATGTGCCTCTTCACGCTTCTCTTAAAGAACCCGGGATTGTAAGATGAGGGAAATACGTGTGCGGGCAGGTCGTTCCAAGTTTTTATAGTTCGACAGAGGAACGATCTTTTGAAACGCTCGGTTCTGGCGAAAATTCTCTCCACTGTGTATGAGTGGCATCTCTGCCCAGCACACGTTGTTCAGGATCGGAAAGGAGATGGTGGGATCAGGTTGAAGAGCTCTTCAGAACATTCGCCATGATACATTCGGTAGAAGGCAGCCAAGGACGCTATGGTTCTTCGCTGCGCCAACGGTTCGAGGTCTCCCGTCACCTCGGGACAACCAATTATTCGGATAGCACGTCTCTGCATAACGTCAAGCGCGTCTAGTAAGTACCTCGCGGAGTCATCCCAAAGGAGAAAACAGTACTCGACGCAGGGACGAATCTGCGTCTTGTACAGTAAACATCTCTGATGTGGCGTGAAGTACCGTCTCACCTTATTTAGGACTCCAAGTTTCCGCGAGGCCAGCCCAATACAACTCTCTTTGTAGTTTTTATGGTTGAGCTCACGCCGGACGTCTATACCGAGGATCTCCAGGTTGTCCTTTATTTAGTGGAACCGTAATGCTCCGAAGAGTGGGTAGGGGTAGGAATGGGGACTTCTTAGACAGCTAAACACAGGCGTGTGTGTTTACAGAAACACACACGCCTGTGTTTTTCTGGCATTGAACTCGACCAGGTTGTCTGAGCCTCTTTGGGTAATGTGACCCAGGTCCCGGTCGAGATCCGCCACGAGTTGCCGTCTCTTTCCCTCCACGTCATCGCGCCCCTCCGCTGGACGGCCAGAATAGCTCCCATGCAGAGTACTATCATCCGCATAACAATGAATGCACCCAAGGGACAGCATGTCATTGATATGCAGAAGAAAGAGAGTTGGGAACAATACGGATCCCTGTGGCACACCGGCATTTATCTGCAAAAAGCAGGAAGCCTGACCATCACAGAGAACCCGTATACGTCGCCTGTGCAGGAAGCTGGCCACCCAGCGGCCCAACTGGGGCGATAAACCATATGCCGGCAGCTTGGAAAGAAGCGACGCATGCCATACCCTATCAAAGGCTTTAGAGATGTCTAGGCCAATAGCCAGAGATTCGCCGTGCCTCTCTATAGCCTCACCCCAGGTGTATGTTATGTACGCTAGGAGGTCACCCGTTGATCGTTTCGGCCTAAAGCTATATTGACGATCGCTAATTAACGAGTGATCCTCCAAGTAGCGCATGAGCTGTTTGTTGATAATTAGCTCGAACACCTTGCAGATGACGGTGGTTACGGCTATGGGGCGATAGTTGGCCGGATCCGACCGATCCCCTGTCTTGGGGATCGGCTGGACGTCCGCTCTCTTGGAGGCTCTCTTACTGGACCTAGTGGCCTGTTTTTGTTGAACAGCTACGGCGCACTCACGCCCGAAC
Organism: Miltochrista miniata; assembly: GCA_933228765.1. NCBI lineage: Eukaryota > Metazoa > Arthropoda > Insecta > Lepidoptera > Erebidae > Miltochrista > Miltochrista miniata. Next base: position 36,275,782 of record OW121756.1, on the reverse strand, counting down.
CAGGGGTGGGCTTTGCGGATGCTGGCGACATCAGTGTATGGAATATAGTATTCCATACCTAATGTAATCTCACCAGCAACCGTAGAGGCGCTTTCCGATGAAGTCCTCCCTGCAAAGCAGCGCTGACTCCACGGGACGGCTGCAAAGTATTCTCGTAGTCCGTCTCAGTCTGCTGACGAGTAGTGCCACAATCGCCGCGTCACCTCTACTGCCCTTGCAGGAGATGACACCCGCAGGCGGGCACGCACAACACAGTGGTCGGATTGACCCAGTGGGGCGCTAACCGACACACTGTACTGTGCTGGATAACTCGTCAGCAGTAAGTCCAGCTGGGCGGGTTCATGGTCTGACCTGTCCGGTAAGCGTGTAATCCCGCACACCACTTGGGTCAAACCATGAGAAAGAGTGAACGCGTGGGCGACCCGTCCCGCTGAATCGATTTTGCGGGACCCCAGCCACTCTGTGTGGTGACCGTTGAAGTCCCCCAGAAAAACCACTTCAGCGTTCGGGAACCGCACCTGCGCGTCATCAGCCCCATCGCTGAGGTGCTGAAACAGCCTTGTCATCTCAGCTGTCCCTGTGTGGGGGCGATAGACACACACGTAGATCTGACTCATGGAGCCGTGATCCACGTGCAGCCAAAGAACGGGAAAGGAAGGGTTCTCAAGGCAGCGCAGCCGGCGACAGCAAACATCCGCCCTAACGAACGCGCACACCCTGACTTTATCTCGAAATTGTTCCTCGATGATATAGCCAGGGTAGCATAAAGTACGACTGATTGGCAGGGCGGCGTATTTGCGTCTCCGTTAGGAACAACACAGCTGGTCGTGCCGTCTCTAGATGGTGATGGACGACGTTGAGGTGAGCATGGATCCCGAACAACGCGTGCCGGGCATCTCTGCCCGGCACGCGTTGCTCGGGATCGGAAAGGAGAGGGTGTGATCAGGTTGAAGAGCTCTTCAGAACATTCGTCGTGATACATTCGGTAGAAGGCAGCCAAGGACGCTAAGGTTCTTCGCTGCGCCAACGGTTGGAGGCACACAGAACGGAGAGACGGCAGACAATTATTCGGATAGCACGTCTTTGCATAGCATCAAGCGCGTCTAGCAAGTACTTCGCGGAGTCATCCCAAAGGTGAGAACAGTATTCGACGCAGTGGCGAATCTGCGTCTTGTACAGTAAATATCTGTGATGTGGCGTGAAGTACCGTCTCACCTTATTTAGGGCTCCTAGTCTACGCGAGGCCAGCCCAATACACCGCTCTATGTAGTTTTTGTGATTGAGCTCACGCCGGACGTCTATACCGAGGATCTCCAGTAGGTAGGGGTAGCAATGGGGACTTCTTAGCTGTAAACGCACACGACTGTGTTTTCCCGGCATTGAACTTGACCAGGTTGTCTGAACCCCATTGGGCTATGTGACCCAGATACCGGTCGAGATCCGCCACGAGTTGCCGTCTCTTCTCTTCCACGTCGTGTCGCCCATCCACTGGACGGCCAGAATAGCTTCCATGCAGAAGAAAGAGAGTTGGGGACAATACCGATCCCTGTGGTACTCCTATTTACCTGCAAGAAGCCGGAAGCCTGACCATCACAGAGAACCCGTATACGTCGCCCGTGTAGGAAGCTGGCGAACCAGCGACAACCAACTGAGGCAACAGACCGTATGCCGGCAGCTTGGAAAGAAGTGACGCATGCCATACCCTATCAAAGGCTTTAGAGATGTCTAGGCCGATAGCCAGAGATTCGCCGTGCCTCTCCATAGCCTCACCCCAGGTGTGTGTTATATACGCTAGGAGGTCACCCGTTGATCGTTCCAGCCTAAAGCCGTATTGACGATCGCTAATTAGCGAGTGATCCTCTAGATAGCGCATGAGCTGCTTGTTAATAATCAGCTCGAACACCTTGCAGATGACGGTGGTTACGGATATGGGGCGATAGTCGGCCGGATCCGACCGATCCCCTTTCTAGGGAATCGGCTGGAAGTTCACCTCCTTCCAAGCCTCCGGCACTTCTCCTGACGAATAGGAAAGGCGATACAGGCGTGTTAGCGTTGGAGACAATTCGGCTGCACACTTCCTCAGCACCACCGCCGGAATGCCATCAGGACCACTGGCTTTCCGCTTTCCTTTCTTTCTTTTCTTTATAAAAAAAGAAGTGTATTTGGGGTCATTATTGCTCTTTATACGCATACATGAGATACCGATATGTTTGTCACAATCTTTAGTAAGTTCATTATGGCACTCGCAGGGATGCATCATTTTGTAAGATTAGACTAGTACATTTCATTGTACTTGACTGTACTGTTGCACAATATTTATTTATAAACCTGACCGGTATACAGACACTTTCGGTTGGTATCAAAAAATACATGTTTTTTTTACATCTCCCAGGTTCGATTCCCGGCTCAAGCAGGTGATTTTTCAAAAATCTTTAAATGCAGTTTGACTTACTTTTGAAAATAAAGGAATGTTTCCTTTCAGCAAAACTTGCTATTATCAATATTAAGGGTAGTTTACATCCAACTAGCGTCTAAATTCCATCCTGTATAATAAAAAATAAGTATTCAACTTGTTTAGACAATGAAACTGGCGAATGGCGAGTGGTACTTTCATGTAGAATTGAACACTAAATAATTCAATTCAAAATGAAAGTATCGCTGATTTTAACCCCTTTATTTGGGTACTTTCCCGGGTTTAAACCCGTTTCCTCCCAAAAGACCCGGTTTAAACCCATTTCCACCCATTGGGTTTAAACCTTCTGCCCATCTCTAATTGTGGCATAACAGAATATGTAACTACGATAGAGAAAGGGATGTTCAGATGCTTCGGACATGTGACAAAAGATGAAAACAGATTGACAAAAGAGATTTATGAGGCAAGAGTGAATGGGGAACTGGTAGTGGTCAACCTCAAAGTTCTCATGTAGACCAAATCAATCTCAAATCTCATGAAATCAAATCTTTGTGAAAGGCCAAATCAAGAGTACCCTTAACCGGACAACTATAAGTAGAAGAAGCGAAAGTGATATCCCAGGATCGTAGCAAGTGGAAAGCCATAGTCGCAAAAACTATGGCTAACCCGTTAGGAAACAAGCCTAATGTAATGTCATGTATGTTTATCAATAATATCATTACTAGCTGTTTCCCGCGGCTTCGACCGCCTAAAGGTCGTAATCGCGTTAAATCATAACCCTCCTTTTACACAGCCGTTTAAAAAGTAGCCTATGTCCTTCCCAGGGCCTCAGACTATCTCTATTCTAAATTTCATCTCAATCGCTTCAGCCGTTTAGGCGTGAAAGCGTAACAGACAGACAGACCGAGTTACTTTCGCACTTATAATATTAGTAGGGATAGTAGCTCCGTTTGGGCTAGATGGCATTGTATGACAACGATCTAGCTCTAGACAACTGATAAATAGTGACCGACCGAAGTTTCGGTTTCGGTTTCGGTTTCGGCCAGTTTCGGCCAAAAAATCGAGTTTCGGCCGCAGTTTCGGTTTCGGCCAAAATGGGCCGAAACTCACGTGTTTATGAATTTTGAGTGCCTAGCTCTACTTGTGACGTAGTCAGCCCAACCAGTTAATATGTTACTAACCGAAGATTTACAGATTTACAAAGGACTTCCAATCAATAGTTATAATTAAAAAATGTTTACGGAATCCTAAAAAGGTGATCTAGGACATTACATAACCCTACCCCTTTGTTGTCGGTTCCGTTGACTTCGTTGGTCGTCTGTCTGTCTGTCAGCAGACTCATGCACCGTGATAGTTAGACAGTTAATTTATTTACAGATGATGTATTTCTATTGTCGCTATAGCTACAATAATGAAAATAGACAAAATGAAAATAGACAAATAAATAATATTAAAGGAAACCACACAAACAACATACGTGATATTTGCTGATTTTCTTGTACGGAACCCTACGCGGGCTAGTCCGGCTCACTGTTGTCCAGTTTTAGTTACATACTTCTAGAATGTAGCCAAAACCAGCCAAGAGCTAGTAGCAGGGCACCGTGTGGTTTTAGTCGGTAGGAGTTCGCAATAGCATCTATGAGTAATTCCACACGTAAAAGAAAGAAACTCATCTTTAGGTGGAGATATTTCTAAAATAAACACTTGAGAAGATTTATACCGTTGATTGATGGCACTTGGTGGAACTTGCTGCACCTATTGAAAAAATAACCGGCCAAGTGCAAGTCTAACTCACACACGTATTAAAGCCTATTAACGAGACATGAGGCCTAGCCGTCCATCTGTCTATTAGTCACGAGGTTGTATCGCTGGAACCGTGTCAGATATAGGCCTAAAATTTTCACTGTACAGTAGTCCTACCGACTAAAAACCACGCGTATCCTGCCTAACAGCCTACGGTTGGGAGCCCCGAGTATGCTCTCGGAATGATACATACTACGGCCGCGTCTGGGGGGGGGGGGGGGGGGGTTGTTCAGTTGGTATCCCGCTTCTCGAGCGGGGCGTGGATGAATCTCTCACGTCGTGCTATCGTCTAAGGCCTGCTTCTGTAAAGACGGAAAGCAGCCCCGTCACCGTCCTCAGGCTCCCGGTCATGGAGGCTAATAGTATGGGGCGCCGCGGCACTGTGGAACTCGGGTGGCAGAGTTCTCTCTCGCTTCCTCCCCGCCGTCTCTTTTACGAGCATGACCTGCTCACAGGAAGACCTATGGCCCCGCTCCAGCGCCTCCTTGCTCCATTTTAAAGGTCCCATAGAGGGGTCCCGGCTAGAAGACATGCCTCCTCAACTGATAGTGAGGAACTGATGACGTGCGGTATCTCCTTATCACCCTGACAGCCGTCGCCTTCTGCGGGCTAAGCAATCTAGCCGCATTGATACGGAGTCCCCGTATCAATGCGGTCCCAAGGTACAGTCTCCTGCAGGGAGCGTTGGGTCTCATGATATTGGGCAACAACCGGGAGAGTGCGGCTGATGCCCCCTCCCTCAGCTATGGGACCAAACTTCGGAAGTGGTATCCGAAGTTCCACCGGCTATCGAGTACGAGCCCTAGATACGCCATCGAGAGCTCGATGGCGATGCCGATGCCGATGCCCCCTATATGTAAGCTGGAACCCGCAGGTGGCCTCAGGGCTGCGTCTCGGTGCGTTGCTCCTTGCGCTGTAATGAGGGTGTCGTCGTAACACGTTACGCCGACACTTCTGAGCAAAGGACCACGCAGCACCCAATCGTAACCGATGTTCCACAGAAGCGGTCCTAAGACCGATCCCTATGGAACACCGAACGACACATCTCTTGGACCCAGCCCTAGCCAACTCGGATAAGTTATGGCCCTCTCGGAAAGATAGGCCCCGAGAATTCGACGGAGGTTTAGAGGCATTCCATGGTAAATAAGCGCCCCCCAAATGCAGCTCCAGGGCAAGGTGCTGAAAGCGTTGGCGACGTCAAGAGACACTGCCACCACCACCTCACCCTGTTCTGATGCCGATAACAAAAAATACCTACTAAAATCAGAAAAAGCATCCACACAACAAACGTAATTTTTATGCCCAATTTTTGTAACGGAACCCTCTGTGCGGAATCCGACTCGCACTAGGCTGGTTTTTTTTTCAATATGAACACGTGAGTTTCGGTTTCGGTTTCGGTTTCGGCCGAAACTGACCCTGCGGCCGAAAGTTCGGTTTCGGTTTCGGCCGGAAAACCAGTTTCGGTCGGACACTACTGATAAACCTACCTATAATATTTGTAAATACATTATTACAGAAAGATGAAAAATAAAAACACATAAACGTTAGTCATGTCAAATTATTTAGCTTATTCTACCCTACCCCAGAGGGAAAAATACTGTGTAGAGTGCTAAATTCCCAATAGATTACATTCCCAGGATAAAGAAAGTAAAACGTCATTAGAAAGATCAATATCCATCGCACAGTATATCATACTTACCATTACAGTGCTATAAATTATACTCTCACAAAATATACAAACGAAAACAATTCACAAAAGTATAAATATGTGAACTAACCATTTTGATTTCTATTGTCGCCACTCAGCTGGTCATCAGATATGTTGGAAGGTTCTCTTGAAGATACGGACGGGGGCGCTGTGTCGCGAATGTTCGCTGCGAATATAAAAACCGGTTAGAATTCACGAAACGAATCACTGAGAAGAAAGGACTTAGCCAAATTACTTCAAATTTCATCTAATCCATTCGCATAAACATACAAAACATCACGCCTGTCTCCCAATGGGGTAGGTACAGTCTATGACTTTCCACTTGCTACGATCCTGACAAACGACTTTCGCTTCTTCAACTTTCCATTCGCATGATGTGAGAAAATAGTATTTAAAGTTTTGTGCAATTGTTATGCAATTATGATACTACACATCGATCAGGTTAAAGTTACGATCTGACGCACGCAATTTCGTTTGCGTCCAAAAAACAACCGCATAGAGTTTACTAAACAGATCTCTGAGGAGAAAGGAAATTCAAAATTTCACCTAATTAATTCGCATTATGTGAGAAAATAGTAGTTAAACTATTGTGCAATTGTTTTGGAATTATGATACCACTTACTGATACCAACGTTCACGTCAAACTTATGGCACAAAAATACTATTCTATCTTAAGCACGCCACCAAAAAGTCCATTTAAAAATCAGAGATAATTCGACTGTTTTGAAGATTATCGCGAGCAACGTAACACGGCAATTATAATAGACTAGCTAGTGCCCGCAGCATAGCAGATTTTTGTACCTGTTCCCGCTTCCCATGGGAACTTATTCCCGGGATAAAAGCCTATGTATTATTCCAGTCTATAATCTATCTCGTTGCCAAATTTCAGCCAGATTCGTTTAGCCGTTAAAGCGTGAAAGAGTAACAAACATTCACAGATCTACACATCCACACTCACAAACTTTCGCATTTTATAATACCAGTGCGATTTTTATGTCTAATTTAAATAAAATGTACGTACGATGGGACTCCGATGCACCGCTGAGTATCCTACCAATCCTGCCCAGTGACGTCATACTCTGCAAACTCATTGTATCGTGCGCTATTATCCTGCAACAAAAGAATTGTTCGGAACCGGCGACTCTAGAATCGTAAAGGCTTAGTCAGACAGCAGGCGTGGTTCGACGGTGATGCGATTTGTACAAAATGTTCTAGTTCAATGGTTCCCAAAGTTGACTGGGCTGTGACCCATCTAACAAAAATCTCCTATCTTAGGACCCACATCTTGGTTGTCTTTTAGGGGTGATTGGCCGGGAAAACCGGTGATAGGCCAACGAACACGCGAACCAAACAGCTGAATCGCGGGCGCCATCAGAATACCAGCGCTCCGCATCCTATGTCATTGTCATTGGCAGAGGATGCGCAGCATCTATGCTGAGATGGCGACCCATTTAAGATGCGCACAGTTGTTATTTTATAATTTTGTTGTACATATGTTATTGGTTTAGTAAGTGTTTGTAAACGTGCGTATTTTCTTTCTTTTCTTTCTTTCTTTCTTTCTTTCTTTCTGAATCATAAATAGAGCACATATAAAAATGTGCGGATTTTCAAACCGGCGCATTTTTTTTAATACCACTATTGTGGCAGACAAGCATACGGCCCACCAGATGGACTGGTGGTCACCGCTGCCTATGGACGCTTGCAACACCATAGGCGCTACACTCGCGCTACCGACCCTGTAAAAACCTTCTAAGACCCCTTTTGAAGAACCCCATACTGTAGGCGTTTGGGAAAAACGAGGCAGGGAGATCATTCCACAATCTAAGAGTACGCGGGAGAAAGCCCGTACCGGATCTAACCGTGATCAAACGCTCCGGGCGCATTTGCGCGCTGGCTCGTTGTGCTTGAAATTCTAAATCCTCTGCTGTGCAAAATACCGCCAGTGGGTTTGTTAGGTTAGTTAGTTTAATGGAACACCCATTTTCAGAATGAATTCACTAGTGGCGAATCGTAATAATTCGACGGCGATATACTGATATTTCTACTCCCAAACTGCATGTACAATTTTTATACCTGATAGTAAATCTGCATAAAGTCATTTAGAAGTATGCATTGAGCAAAAGACTAAACCATATAAAAGTGGCACAAAATTTCAGGTGGTGCAAGACTGAATATTTTATTGGGTTTTTGGGACTGGCTGACAAATTGATAAATAAAATACATGTATAAGTAATTAGAAGCATCTTACTTAAAAGGATGTTCCAGTGTGAACGTCTGTTGGTCCACAGAGCCGGTTCCGTCGGGAACCCCCTCGTCGTCCTCCTCGGTCTGCATACAGCGGCGGAGTTCCTGGAACCTTCGCCGACCTTGCACCACCTGTACAGAAATTAAACAAACATAGTAAGCTGTTGTCAAACCCTTTTACACTAGGAACATGTGATAGGTCAGTGTGACCACTATTAAAGCTACCTTTATTTATATCATCTTACAATCCCGGGTTTATCAAGTGGAGCGTGAAGAGGCACATCACAGGGCCGCCGACTTGAGGACCACTGTCAAAAGTCTGAGAGTGGCTGCCAATCGCTAAATGCGCCATGACTTTCTTGAATATGGCGAGCTTAATATAAAAAAAAATTGTTGCTTTATGCTACAGATTCTATGGTGTCAATGTTGGTTAAAGTTTGCTTAGAACCCAGTCCAAAGCAAGGACCAATTCTGCCCTTGCTTTTTGATAAAATATATATAAGACTAGCTGACCCGCGCAACTTCGTTTGCGTGATAAATGAAGAACCGCTCGACCGATTTTGTGCAAACTTCACATAAACCATCTACTACTAAATAGTCCGAACAAAGCCTAAACATTTGGTTGGATAGGCGAGCCCATTCTTGAGTTATAAAATTACAACAAAAAGTGGCATTGATTTTTATATATATATATATATAAGATAAGATAAGATAAGATTTAGAAATATATAAGTATGCCTATCAGTCGTCTAGATAGAAGAGAGAGAGAGAGCTTATAGCTGAGTTTGGGCTAGATGATGTTGTGTGAGAATGTTCAACAATTGTTTTTTGCCTAAAAATACAGTACCTATTTTAGAAATAAATACCAACACTTTTAACTGTGGTCCTATCATCTTCAAGAACAGGCACATCTGCGGCTGCAGTATTTGTGGTCCCTATCGCCGGGACGGCAGACTCAGCCTTCTGCAGTTTGTCTTTCTCTGCTGCAACAGCACTTGCCATTACATTTATATTCTTGCATAGTGATGAGCGCCTGGAAATAATAAGACATTATGTCTTTAAAGTAGCTTTCAATGTATGCAACCGTTGTTGCTGAAATGAAAAGGTGGTACTGCAATACTGGACATACTTCAAACTATCAAAGTAATTGTTCTCTAAACAAACACACAATAAATAGAAATATCTATTCTTCAATCTTACATCTATACTAACAATATAAAGAGGAAAGATTTGATTGTTTGTTTGTTTGAATAGGCTCCATAACCACTGAACTGATTTGAAAAATTCTTTTACAGCTGGGAAGTTACACTATCCCCGGTAAACATAGGCTATATTTTACTCCCATATTCCCACGGGAACGGGAACTACATGGGTGAAACCGCGTAACGTCCGCTAGTCAATAATAAAATAAAAACTTAGCTGCATATTAGCAATACATCCAACAAACCAGTCAACAGTAAGTTAATATACTAATTAATATGCAAGCCATCAGTATCCATTGGGTAATGAAACTATGATTGTAAATTACGTATTGTTGTGCTTCGCATGAACGAATGATTGCTTTTTAGGTAGAAACCTGTCGCTGACGTCAAGGACGTTAATGAAATGCACCTTGAAACATCTGTTTTCCTCTGTACACAACAGGTAGGCAGTACCTTGAGATGCAAATCTTATTTCCAATATAGGTTTCCATACCTCTCATAACTTTTTTTGGTAATAAATTGATTTAAATAAGCAATAAAAACGTCTTTTTTATTACTTACTTGGAACCTTTGATGGGTGTGAACTCCTCAGCGTCGTAAAATTCTTCAGATTCACTACTGTCTCCCATTTTAAATATTTAACGTATTCTACTACACAAAAGTCACAAACTTTTATACTAATATTTACATTATTATTGCTAAATAAATTATTAAACAAAATTATGTGATTTGTTGAACATAAATTCATACAATCCAAATAATGACACAGCTGACATTGACTTGAAAATTTTGACAATTTGACACTTGATTTTAATTTGGCAATGACAGTCGACTTTTTAAAACTGCGGCTGAGACCTTAAAACGAAATCCTAACAACGTTCTTCTTTAGGCTTTATTTGCGCGCATTTAATTAACAAAACAAATTACAGGGTTTAATTAATAATACGAGGAACCCCTTGATTTATCCTACTAATATTATAAATGTGAAAGTTTGTGAAGATGTTTGGATGTTTGGATGTTTGTTACTCAATCACGCTCTAACGGCTGAACGGATCGGGCTGAAATTTGGTACAGAGATAGCTTATAGTCTGGAACAACACATAGGCTACTTTCCATCCCGGGAATATGTTCCAAAGGGAAGCGGGAACGGGTACCGAACGTAGCGCGGGCGAAGCCGCGAGCGTCATCTAGTAAAAAAATAAAATAGATTGAAATTGGCAATATAAGCGTTCGTTTGTGGCCGAGAACTCAACAACATTTACTATAGTCGATTATGGATGGGTGACTACCACGTGACCACTTTGTGACATTTGTTTGCGAGCGTTTTCGTGTTTCGGAAGGCATGTTATGCAGTTGCTAGTAAAATGGCAGTCGTTTAGCCAAATTGAAGGCCTTAACTTAGGGTGGCTTGAAAAGTTTCAACTATGGGGAGCCACAACCTGCGCCTGTTCATTTCAACACGGCAATACAGCTCACCACCTATTACGTGGGACAAATCTCAAAGGTAAATTGTGGGCATGTAATATGCCTAATACGAGTTTGAACAACTATTCTTCCAATCTTCGACATATATGAAGGTACCTACAGGACCTACACCTGATTTCTCGCTCTGTTCGTCCGTGTTTCCAGTTCCCTTTTTACGCGACGCGACTGCATGACTCAATGGAAGAATAAGACTTTAAAATAACCTGCTCCTAACATTTGACTGAATTTAACTCTTGATTGAGGAGTTTATTAAAGTTTTTGATGTAAAAAAATTATACTAATATTTTTGTGTTTCTCTTGGCGTTCAAGTACTTATTCTTTAAAAAATTTCAAGACCCATGAATGTTGGTATCTGCACTATCCATAATATCCTTAGTTATTATTTTCGTGTGGAAATCCCTCTCGGATGGTAGACCGGATTTTTACCGACTAAAATCACACGTGGATGCCTATGGTCGGGAGTCTCGGGTAGGCTCTCGGAATTATGACTAGGATTCTCGACAGACTGTGGTGTGGCTACCACTGCGGCCTCACCTAGGGGGTTCGGGTACTTTCCCGCGTCCATGACGGTTGTCCTCGTTTCTTGGGGTGCGTGGCGTGCGAGAAACCTTTACGACACGTTTTCATCTTGGGCCTGATTCTGTAGGTAAGGTCGGTGAGCAGCCCCGCGCCGTCCTCCCTATCCTTGCCTGGTTATGTTACTAATACTGGGAAAGTTTATAAATATGGATGGATATGTCGATGTTTGTTAGGTACTCTTTCACGCTCTAAGAGACAGGCAACGGCTGAACGCATCTGGCTGTAATTTTGAAACACAAGCCTAACTATTATCACAGCCGACAGATCACAGGGTTTTCTCTTTATACTGCTATTACTTTCATTTGGGGCCACTTTACTCTTCTCCTGGAATTTTGAAGAGCTCGTAGCCCTGCTGACTCAGTGTTCTGTAAATCACGGCGTTAACAAACGTATGCTATGGCTCGTCCACCGATAGGGGATCATTTTGAAACGTAGAAGTTTCACAGCGGCCGCTGCGACCATTCCTAGAAACGCACTGTTCGAGGTGAAGTTCGCTAACATCTGCGGACTCCATGCCAACCTCGACGACGTTTTTCACCATCTAGAGACGACAGGCCAGCTGTGATGTTCCTAACGGAGACGCAAATACGCCGCCCTGCCGATCATTCGTACCTTTGTTACCCCGGTCTATGTCATCGAGGAACAATTTTGAGATAAAGCCGGGGTGTGCGCGTTCGTTAGGGCAGATTTTTTGCTGTCGCCGGCTGCGCTGCTTTGAGAAGCCTTCCGTGCCCGCCTGCAGGTGTCATCTCCTCCGAGTAGAGGTGACGTGACGATTGTGGCACTACTCGTCAGCAGTCTGGGACGGACTACGAGAATACTACGCAGCCGTCCCGTGGAGTCAGCGCTGCTTTGCAGGGAGGGCTGCATCGTAAAGCGGCTCTGCGGTTGCTGGTAAGATTACATTAGGTATGGAGTACTACATGCCGTACACTGATGTCGCCAGCATCCGCAAAGCTCCTCCTGCAAACTATAGCCCCATAGCCGTAACCACCGTCATCTGCAAGGTGTTCGAGCTAATTATAAACAAAAAGCTCATGCGCTACCTGGAGGATCACTCGCTAATTAACGATCGTCAATATGGCTTTAGGCCGAAACGATCAACGGGTGACCTCCTAGTGTCCATAACACACACCTGGGGTGAGGCTATAGAGAGGCACGGTGAATATCTGGCTATTGGCCTAGACATCGCTAAAACCTTTGATAGGGTATGGCATGTGTCGCTTCTTTCCAAGGTGCCGGCATACGGTCTATCGCCTCAGTTGTGCGTGCCGCTGGTTGACCAGCTTCCTGCACGGGCGACGTATACGGGTTCTGTCAGGCTTCCTGCTTTTTGCATGTAAATGCCGGAGTACCACAGGGATCGGTATTGTCCCCAACTAACAACGACGTGGCTGGAGGAGAAGAGATGGCATCTCGTGGCGGATCTCGACCGGGACCTGGGTCACATTAGCAAATGTGGTTCAAAGAGCTCGCTGCATATCTACTTTCGAACAAAGCTCATCACATTATTCACACTTACTTATTATTAACCTTGTGTGCCTAGTTATTATAGTCATATTTCGCTTGTTACTTCAAAGGGGTATTAGTATACCTACCCCTCGTAACCCGTAAATACGTCTCGTCCCGGCCTAATGGGTAGCCCGAAGCGGGTTTCGAAGCCATTCGAAGCTATCTCTGTCGATCTGCTTGGTCCCTTTCCCACTTCGAGCAATAGAAACGTACACCTGATCGTGGTCTCCGACTACTTTAGCAAATACCTACGTCATGTTGTGCCCTGTTCGGGTTGCCACAGGCGCTGTAGTCGCGAGATTCATAGAGAAGAGTGTGTTTCTCGTGCACGGAGTCTGCAAGACTATTTACATGGATAATGGCCCTCAGTTTGTGAGTAAGCCATTTAAAGATCTGTTAGCTAAATACAATGTACCTAATATATATTAAAACCCTCCAAATAGAATGCCAAATAATCGAACATCCAAATACTCGAACGTTCAAAATATCGAACGTTTAATATATCGAACATTGATATTGTAATCTTCAATATTTTGAACGTTCGATATATTGAACGTTCGATATTTTGAACGTTCGATTATTTGGCATTCGATTTGGCATAGTACACCCACTTCAAAGAACCCAAGGACTATTCACCTGTTCACCAAGTGACCACCGCCATTCATTCTAATTTTAAAGTAGGTAATATAATAGACAATTTCAAACCTTTTTTATTTGCTTTGTTTTCGCCACGGCCAGCGCGTGCGCCACCAACCCGAACACAAATAGCAGACGGCCTGTCATCCTTGTAGTAGAGGTCACCCGACACCTGAGATCCTGAATCCTGATGGCATTAGCCTACTCGGAAGGTCAACAGTAGTTTGTATTGTTTATGTCCCGCTCAGAACTTAAGAAAATCTGTTTTGTTATTAGGTAGAATGCGTGATGTACCAAAACTGATCAAAAGATATTGTATTGTGGTTAATTAACCAAGAGTGGGCCAGGCTGAATGATTTTTAGAGCGGAATCTCTGCAACAATTAAGCAGTGCAGTGAGTTCCATATTTAAAATTTAAAAAGTCGACATAATGTTGGTAGTTGTTATTTATCTGTAAGACTGTAACAGAATTCAAAACAATTGGTAATAATCATATGGTAAGGTTTGAATATTATTATTAGTTTTATTTTCCTCGTATTTGAAATGAAAAGTAGAGTGTTTTATCACGGGTAAAAGAATCAATTCCGACTCTGAGTATAGCCGCCCTCGCTGCGCTCGGGCGTCTAAATACCTCTGGAATTGATTCTTTCCACCCTCGGTTAACAATCTAGTATTCCTGAGGAGTTCGGGTCGTTCCTCCTCCTAGTTGTGGTTATCCTTAACTGTTGTACGTTAGGATTGACGAATCGAGGGTGTGAGGCGGGTTCCTCTTATTTATTTCCTTTAAATAGGCTTTCTCACATGGTGTTCCTCCTCAGGTCCTCCCGACGGCTTTACGCTCGTAATCTATTTAGATATCGTTTTATTATAAATACTTACATACCTTATGTAAAGAACGTTTTCAAGTGTCTCCCTATTTGTAGATGTAACATGTTATTTAACGCCGCACCTTACATAGGTTTTATCATCTGTTCAAACATTACTAGGTACTATATGACTATAACCTTATCTGAATTTGCAGTAATCTTTATGAATTTATGAATATAGATGAAATAAAAAGTTACGCTTGGACTGTGGAATGATCTCGGTGCCTTGGTTTTCACGAACGTTTGGAGTTCTTCAAAAGGGGTCTGAAATAGTAGATTGTTAACCGAGGGTGGAAAGAATTAATTCCCGAGGTATTTAGACGCCCGAGCGCAGCGAGGGCGGCTATAGTCCGAGTCGGAATTGATTCTTTTACCCGAGTTAAACACTCTACTTTTCATTTCAAATACGAGGAAAATAAAACTAATAATAAGATTCAAACCTTACCATAAAACATTATTACCAATTGTTTTGAATTCTGTTACAGATAAAATAATAACAACTATCTACATTATGTCGACTTTTTAAATTTTAAATATGGAACTCCGGCCGGCCCCATACACGTACAATATTGATTCAATATTTATTTCCATCCGAATATAGTCTGTTCAAACCTCAATAATATGTTCAATTTATTGCTACATTGATCAATATTATTGTAGGTACGTGTATGGGGCCGGAAGAAATTTTCGCTAAGTTCACACTGGCTGTTTGGAAAGTCGCATGGCCGCAGCATTTTTTTTTTTTTACACAAATCTCTTTACTATCACAGCTGACCTGTCAGCAGTTCTATTTTTAAAGTTCATTCCGGCCCTTGGGTGGGAAGTAATTTGTAGGGAGGGAAACAGCATTTTCCACCCAATAGTCAGATCAAGAAAACACTATTTTCCGAGTATGAGAAATGAAAAAGGCTTTTACAGGGTCGGCAGCGCAGGTGTGGCGCCTACTGGTGTAGGTATGCAAACGTTCATAGGCTAAGGTGGCCACATTCTATTAAGTGGGCCGTAAAAAAAAAATTGGCAGTGTTATTCTGCCGTCATAAGAGCCCTAACTAACAATTTTGTCAAAAATAAGTTATTAACATATTCAGAATCAGCAAAGAAAATGCCACCATAATAAGGTCTTACTCACAAAGCGGTATCTCATATGAGATTAGAGCTACCATAAGGATTTAAGACTTAACTGCGACAAAAATATGATTTTTTAATGTAAAAGGCCTTATGTACACAGTAAGGCCTTTTGTCATTAATAGTATAGTCGTATTGCGAGTCTATACAGCCCTAACTTGGTAATTAGGGCTTTTTTTTTTTTTTTTTGTTTAATGTGAGGGAAAATCCTCATGGATGCTATGCCGAACTCCTACCGACTAAAAAACCTCACGTAACGCCCAACAGCCTATGGTTGGAAGCCACGGGTAAGCCCTCGGAAGGATGTCCCAGGACTCCCAACAGACCCACGGCCGCCACTGCGGCCACGCCCAGGGGGTGGTTCGGGTGCTATCCCGCGTCTTTGGGGGCTTCGGGTGTGATCCCGCTTCTAAGGGGGGGGGCTTGCGTGAGTTCGTCACGTCACGCTGCCGTCATGGGCCTGCTCCTGTAAGGACAGTGAGCCGCCTTCTCACCGTCCTCAGGCCCCCGGTCATGGAGGCCGATTGAAATAAGCAAACCTTTTAAATTTACTACTATTATAAGCTTAACTTCGCAATAAGATGAGAGTCAAAGTCGCGGGTGTACCATTGCGAATCATGTTGTACTACTTATCAAAAAAATGTACCTAAAATGTACTAAATTGTACCTAGGTCTAAAAAATGTGTACCCGATTCAGAACGAAATTATTTCGGAACTAAAATACACCCGCCATATTGACATCAATACGGCGGGTGTGCTATAATATTTTATTACTTAACCATTATCTATACATATAATAAAATGATAGAAAAGTCAAAACTGTACCTACATTGGAAATATTTAAAAAAAAAACTTGCTGGGTGTTCAACAAAAGATACCGAAGCCGAAAATATAGTTAGATGTTTTTTTGTCTGTTTGTCTGTTTGTCTGTTTATCTGTTTGTCTGTTTGTCTGTTTGCTTTGCTTTGTCCGGAAGGATCTCGAAAAGTACTCAATAGATTTGATTCAAAATTTGCACAAATATTACCTAGGGTTAGGGTGTTAAAATAGGCTATATATTATCACGCTTCATATCCTAGGGGCTAAGCAGAGAGCAATCAAATTGGCATTGTACCAATTTTCACGCGTACGAAGTCGCGGGCTACAGCTAGTCTATACATATAATAAAATGATAGAAAAGCCAAAACTGTACATTGGAAATATTAACAAAAAAATACTCGCTGGGTGTTCTACATAAGATACCGAAGCTGAAAATATAGTTAGAATTTTTTTTGTCTGTTTGTCTGTTTGTCTGTTTGCTTTGCTTTGTCCGGAAGGATCTCGAAAAGTACTGAACAGATTTGGTTCAAATTTTGCACAAATATTACTTAGGGGTGTGGTCTTAAAATAGGCTATATATTATCACGCCACATATCCTAGGGGCTAAGCAGAGAGCAATGAAATGTTTAAACCGTTGGATTGATTTAACTAAAACGTAGCGTAATATTAGTAGGAGATAGTTTTTACACTCCGACAACATATTATTACGCAAAATTTTTTAGGAGCTCGGCAGAGAACAATGAAAATCTGTTTGTATATTTTTGCAAAATACAGAAATTACTGAATAATTTTAATTAATCTTTTATTTGAATAGCAATCTAGAGGTGGGATCTTTAAATAGGCTATATATTATCACGCTACATATCCTAGGGACTAGGCAGAGGGTAATGAAATATGTAAGTATGTGGATTGATTAAACTAAAACGTTGCAGGAATATTAGTAAGAGATCGGTTTTACACACCGGTTACATATTATCACGCTAAATATCTTGGAGGCCCGATAGAGAAAAATTAAATTCTGTGTTTGCTACGATATCCAGACGACTGATATACATACTTATATATTTCTAAATACATACATATTATACATAGAAAACATCCAAACTCCGAAACAAACATTTGTGGATCACACAACTAATTGGAACAACCCAGAAATCGAACCAAGCCCTCTGGCGCGACAGGCGGTATCACTACATCGACTACGCCACAGAGGCAGTCAATGAAATTATATTTCATATTCTTTCATATAATTATTCTAACGGCTTGACAGACACAAAATATATTTGTTTATGTATTTACGGGCAACAATCAAAAGTACCTAACTGTAAAGATGATTAGTAGTAATTTAATTATTTATAGGCTTGATAAAGAACAATAATCAAATTCATTAGAGTACGTGTTTGTTTTTAAATATGCATTTAGTATATAACATAATAAGTAAGTTTATCAGTTTTCTAGATCTCATAGCTCACACTAATATAAATCAAATTTCAGGCTACGCTTTACTAGGTATTGTACAAGCCATGTAATATGTAGTACCTATACTTTTATATAACGTGAAGGAAAATCCATCGTGGATGCTATGCCGGACTCCTACCAATTAAAAAACCTCACGTAACGCCTAACAGCCTATGGTTGGGAGCCCCGGGTAAGCCCTCGGAAGGATGTCCCAGGACTCCCAGCAGACCCACGGCCGCCACTGCGTCCTCGCCTAGGAGGTGGTTCGGGTGCTATGCCGCGTCTTTGGGGGTTTCGGGTGCGATCCCGCTTTTAAGGGGGGGGGGGCGTGAGTGAACGCCTTCGGCGCGGACTTAATTATTTTACAATAGCCTTAATCATTAAGCTCTTTTATTACTAAGCCAACACGCCAGTTTAGATTTACCCTCACATTCAAAGGGATCCTTGAATTCTAGGTTTTGCGAAAGTTGGGATGTCTCTAATTCCTGAACTAGAAAACCTTTAACATGGAAACTTGTGTGAAACATTCCTTACAGTATTCCCTTTATAACACTAAAAAAAATTTTGGAATCCGAAAACGCATTGAGAAGTAACAATTAAAAAACCGTTTTGTCTTTCATCCCTTCTCCCAAAGGAACCGCGCAAAATATCGAGATCAAAAGTATCCTAGAACCTATCTCGGATTATAAGCTCTGATTGTACTACGTTTCATTCAAATCCATTCAGTAACTTCGGCGTGATACTTATTCGGAATACAGACAGACAGACACACATGAAAAATGTAATTTCATTTTCGGCTTCAGTAGACTCTCGACCCTCAACAGTTTTACAATATGTATAGACTAGCTAACCCTCGCAACTTCGTTTACGTCACATAAGATCTATGAAAGGAGAGGTATTTCTTCATCAGACTCATCAAGCAGCGTGTGAAACTGCCCTGTTTGCTTAATCAAAAAAGAGCTTAAAGATTAAGTCTATTCTAAAGCAATTCAGTCCACGCCTTCGGCGCAGACTGAATTATTTTACAATAGCCATAACCATTAAGCAGCTCTTTTATGATTAAGCCAACACGCCACACAAACGTTGTTTATAATGAACATTCTTAAAACAACTTTACTGAAAAATGTTGAGCTTTGGCTACAGTGACATGGGTACATAAATTAAATCACCTTAAACATAATAAGTACATACATACGGTCACGCCTTTATCCCCAAAGGGGTATCGAGGCATATTATATGTTTACCTTTTTTTAATTTGTCCCACGTAACGTAATAGGTGGTGAGCCGCATTGCCGTGTTGAAATGGACAGGCGTTAGTACGGCCTACTTTTGAAAATTATTAAATCTATAAGGTCTTCAACTTGGTTTAACGACTGCCATGAACTGGCTACCGTTAGCGTTAGTGTTATCGTCTCAACTCTTCCGATTATGCGTAAAGTTTTCAGTCTGTGGCCCTAATCTAACAAACGTTTCGTATTCGCGCTTCACCATACTACTTACTTTTATAATTATTAAAGGGGCTAATTAATAAACACGTACGTCATACCGGCCTTGGACCCACTAAAACCATGAGGTCTCTTCCTATCCATCTAGCGCAGTCCTAGGGTATCCTTTAGAGGGCTTACCCGGGGCTCCTAATCGTAGGCTGTTAGGTAGGATACGTGTGGTTTTTAGTCAGTGGGAGTCATAGTACATTCATGTGGAATTTTCCTCACGTTAAGAAAATCCATCTGGCGCATAACTCCCCGGGTAAGTTGGAGGATGTCCTAAATGTGTTCCCACATTTTGGTTACGACTTATCCTAGAGGCTCAAATAGAATACGGTTCAAACTTTGCTTATAACATAATTTCCACGCGGACGAAGTCGCGGGTAACAGCTAGTTCATAAAATATAATTATACCAAAAAAATTTACCTAAAAAGTACCTCAAGTAAAAAAAAATACAATCTCTATCCGTTGGATAGTTTCTGAGAAATAAAACTCGGCTCGGTGGAGACTGCAGACCGAGCCCGGTATCAGATTGAATTGTCCATGGATCACGTCGAGTTGTATCCAGTGATACCGGGATCCGTTTCACTCAAAAAGTATATTAATATTATTAGCCGCCGATCACGGTATCCGTGGCTACAAGAAATAGTGTTAATTATGATTCGAAACAGATCACGATTTACCAACTTCCCAATTTACCAACTTCAAATTTGTGAGGATACCGCGCAATCCGACTTGGATAGGTAAGGTTAGAAGGCTAAGGCGGGAGCGAAGCGCAGCGGAGCTCCCGCATTAGCTTTCGTGGTTGTTATTTTTATAACCACCTAAGTTACCGGTAAGTTTGATGTATATGTTATTCAGAACATTCAGTGTAATAATTAGAATTTGGAGTGGCTTTGTTTAGATGGTTATAAAAAAATAACCACAAACGCTAATGCGGGAGCTCCGCTCCCGCCTTTAGCTTTCTAACCTAACCTATCCAATTTGAAAATAAAATAAATCGTGATCGGTTTCGAATCATAATAAACACTATTTCATATAGCCACGGATACCGTGATCGGTGGCTAATAATATTAATATATTTTTTGAGTGAAACGGATCCCAGTACCAGTGGACACAACTCGACGTGATCCGTGGACTATTTAATCTGATACCGGGCTCGGTGGAGACAAAGCCGTTTTATTTCTCAGAAACTACCCAACGGATCAAGAGTGTGTTTTTTTTACTTGAGGTACTTTTTAGGTACAATTTTTTGGTGTGATTATATTTTATGAATAATGGTTAAGTAATAAAATATTACAGTACACCCGCCGTATTGATGTCAATATGGCGGGTGTATTTTAGTTCCGAAATAATGTCGTTCTGAATCGGGTACACCTTTTTTAGACCTAGGTACAATTTAGTACATTTTATGTACATTTTTTTAGTAAGTGGTACAACATGATTCGCAATGGTACACCCGCCACTTTGACTCTCATGCAATAAGGGCTTTTTATTTAAGTAAGTATTTTGAAGCAGGTGCGTATGAGAGAGGGAAGCCGGAAGCTGTGCCGGAAGGGTAGAATTTGAATCAGGGACACTCAGTTGTTAGCACTATTTGAACCAGGCAAATTGGCCTGGTGTTCACTTGCAAACGTCTAGTTCTATGTGACCAGGGTGTACCAATTGCAGGTCGTCTTACCCCACATCCGTTACTTAGACCCTTTAAGAATAGTATTTCACAATGTTTTATTATATTTTGCTAAGATAAAAGGGAAAATTTTAAATAAAAATTTCACATATAATTAAATTTAAATATTTTTTTTATTCATAATGAAGCTTATATTTTCTAGTATTTACCAAAGTACATGCCAAAAAACCATGCTTAGAACCATTCAGCAAATCGCGGGCCATTTTTTTAGACAATACTCTCGGAATCAACATTGAGGTAACTTTTTCTTCTATGATTCACTGCCATACGAGGGTCTATTATTATGTTAAAAGAATACAAATTCAGCATTAAGTACAAAAAAATCTAAATATCGACCATTTAGGCATGACAATTTAAAGTGTCACTTACGTGGTTTAAAGTCATTAGGTCATCATCTATTAAGTTTATCACAACGATAACGTTTGTCAAATTTTCAACTATTCGTGACGAAGCATTATCTTGCAATAGGTACTGCAGATGTGTGACTCAGTTTTAAACATTGTCCTCTAGAAACGACTACCAATAAGTGGCAATGTCATGCCGTCGTAGCTTCTTCCAAGTAATGATAAGAGTGCCTGCCTAGAAACTATAAGCAATGGCTAGGTTTTAATGCAATGGGGAATGAAATTCTCCGACGATTATGATTTAGTTGCAAGTCTACGTAGTGGGGATCGATTGGTTAAAATAGAATCATACTTCTTGCTACTGTGTAGTAGGACATCCTATTACCGAAATACAAATACGTTAGGAAATTCTCCATGACTAATTGTTAAAAAAAAACCTTTCGGCTTTCTAAGAAAAAATAAACATAAATGTGGTAAAACAAAAATACAAGAGAACCTTTAAACAGTTTGGGGAGACCAAGACTGACTGGCTGTCCTTGAAAAGCGTCATGCACGCCACACTTGGTATAAAACTGTTCTCTCCCTCCACAACCACTTACTCAGTCTCATAAAACCGTGCTGGCAATACGCTTGGTGTTCTTTTTTCTAAATCCGGAAACTATTTTTAAATCATGTAAGTTTTTTTTGTTATTTTTATGTGTAATCACAAACATGTTTTTTCTAATCCTAATGCGGGAGAGAAGTAAAAAGTTTTTAGGTCAAAGCTTCCATTTGTGGCTTAGGATGTGATTACGTTGTAATGCATTACCTATGAGTTTCTTGATGAATTTTATTAATTTTAATTACACAAGCGTCGACGAGTTGGTAATTAAAATAGTTTCGTTAACGACTTATTTGTCATGATAAAGGGGGTCGCACCTACACATCTAATGTGATATAGTTATCTAAGTGAAAGGTAAAACGAAGTATTTCCCGTTATCTGTGGTATTACTAAATAAGAACACTTGTACAATTCTCCAAATACTATCTAATATAAGAACAAGGTCATGTAGCCGGCCGGCGTTTTTATCTCCTGTTTGCATTGATATACCAAAAACCTGCTATTTGTTATAAATAACACTGTAGATAGGTAGGTACATAACACAACACAGTCAGTCTCATTCTTATCCAATGATAATTGTTGGATATTGTGCAATTTTAATTGAATAATTTATCTAAATTAATAAACGCGATCGCAAGGCGGATAGAATTCTCTGGCTAAGTTAGGCCTGAAGAAACACCACGTATACCTACCTACAGCAGGTAATTAATTAAGTAATTAAGCTACATAAATACTTATAATTAAGTAGGTACACATCCATATCCACAGATACAGTTTCTATAGATTAACCATGTCAATTCATCAATTACCTGTTAGTCCTGGGACATCCTCCCGAGGGCTTACCCGGGACTCCCAACCATAGGCTGTTGGGCGTTACGTGAGGTTTTTTAGTCGGTAGGAGTCCGGCATGGCATCAGGATTTTCCCTTACGTTAAAAAAAAGTCCTGTTGGTTTTTTTTAATCGTCGTGTTGCCTGTGTAGAAAAGGGTTTTAAATTGACTGTTCTCTTTTTAATTATTTTTTTATTCTGAATTCCAAACTCCTTTTTCATTGCACATGTATAATGATTAGCCCTAAAATGAAGCCGAGTTCTATAAGTATGAGTTTGTATAAAGCCGTTTTTTGCCCATAATCTAGCATCGAAAAGTTACGAATGTCTTTATATAAATACCACAATCTTCTGCAATTTTATGCAATTGCTGAAATATATGGTTATTCTATGGTTATTCTCTTAAAAAGCCTTTGATGAACGGAAAAGGTCGCGACTATATGCGTGTATTATAGTGATCTAGTGTCGTAACCTTATCAAAAACATACTAACTAAACCGTAAATAATAAGATTGAGACACACAACACGTTGTCGATTAGATCATCGCGTGAATACCTAAACCGGCCAAGTGAGAGACGAACTCGCACACGACGGACCCCAAAAAATCGGCCAATTATGAAGTTTGTGTTGCATGGGAGGCCCCCTTTATTCCGATTTTATTATTTTTTGTAGGTAAATGCGGCAATAATAATACATCATCTGTGAAAATTTCAGCTCTCTAGTTTTCACGGTTCCTAAGATACACTTGTTACAAACAGACAGACGGACTTTCAGTAATCGGGTTCCTTTTTAACTCTTTGGGTAGGGTACGGAACGTCAAAATAATTAGTATGTACCTACTTACATTTTTAAATATACAATTTAAAACATGTTTTTAATTTAAGTATCTACCTAATAGTAGATAGATACCCTACTATTACTTTGGTCGAAGACGCTCGCTAAAGTTGGCGACTCAAGGCTAGATATTTTTTATATATATGTATAAAGTTATTCATTCACAGGTTTTTTTGGATTTTACAAAATAACTTCTATGTTTCACATCTACCAGTCGTCCCGTGACGGCTCACAATTTTCTTAACTTTAAGCGTCACGCCTCAAATATTTATGATGTACCCGATGTACTTGCCTTTATAGTGATAATGATATGAATTTTATTAAAATTGCTCGCTTTTTTAAATTTTGTTTTTGATAGAAATAAAAGTAAGTTAGGAAGGTGAAAATTAAGTTAAATGTAGGCATCAATGTTATTAAAAAACACATGTATTTATAATATTACGTGGGTCATAAGACAAAAAGTTCCTGTTAAATGTGGGCGTATACTATGCCTCTGCCTCTGCCTACCCCTTCAGGGATAAAGGCGTGACGATACGTATGTATGTACAATATTAATAGGTTCGTCAAACATAAACCTAACAATTAAAAACCGGCCAAGTGCGAGTCGAACTCGCTCATGAAGGGTTCAGAACCGTAAAATATTTTAAATAAAATAACGTTTGTTAAAGAACAAATGTGTTTTTTTTTTGTTTTTTTATATAAATAATTAAAAAGTTAAATAATAATATTTAAAGGAGGCTTCTCATTAAATAATATCTATTATTTAACTATTTTTAGTAGGTATTTGTTGTAAAAGAGGCTAAAGAAAGACTTCATCTGTGAAAATTTGGCATGTTTTAAAGCCCTAATACAAACGAACGTTTCAGCAATAGGATTACTTTACCGTTTGTGTGCGGAACCCTAAAAATATGAACAATCAACAACAATATTTTATTCCCACTAGTCACTAGGCTACAATGACTAAAAGATTATATAATTCTGTAATTAACATCCGCCGCGCCGTCAGGGTCATTGCGGACGTTTTCTCATGTGAGTAAATATGTAGATATAGCCCGATCGCGCTAAGTTTGCCGCTGGATGGTGTAGAGCAGTACGGCCCGCGGGCCAACTCCGGCCCGCGAATGCATTTAATCCGGCCCGCCGAGACAGTCCTACATGAATAGTACCTAAAATGGCTCGCGAGTAGATTCTACTTAGAAGAACAGTACACGCATAAGTGAAGGAGCCAGTTAGAGTGTGAAATAGTAACATACAGCCACATATCAATACATATTAGAAACAAGTAGTATTAAAAGTTTCAGCACAAAATGCATTTTTCCTAAAATTCTAGCCTTCCTCTAAAAACTCTTAATTTTTCTGGCCCCCCATTAAGAAAGTTTGCCCACCACTGGCGTAGAGGCTGGTTTACAGGGGAGAGGCGACCAGCAAACTTAGTGTGAACGGGTAGTACCTGCTTACTCTCAAACCGGTCTATAGACTTTTTACGTTTCGAAATCATCTTACGAAAAAACGAGTTCCATTTCGGCTTAGTCATTCTGATTGATAAATAACTTGCATTTTGTTCATATGTAAAGGCAAATGACCAATGAGTAATACTTGTTAAATAATATTTTATTATTGGGTAAAGTGAAAAAAGACAACTTGTTCCGACGGGAATTGAACCCGATTTGCTTAGTTCAAGACAATGCTCTAACATTGACATTTGACATTTATTATTACTGCTCCGCTCTCTTGAGTAGCAGTGTAATGATAAATAACCCATGTTTCTTTAGAAAAATTGACTTAGTAAACGCGACAGAAATTTTAACATCACCTCATCATAGATCAAAAAGGCACCTTTGCCACTTTCGAAGTTCCAGTAGCTCAGTTGGCCCAACGTTGCCTTGTAAAACAAAGACCGTAGGTTCATGCCCCCCAGTAATGATCGTTGAGTAAGTTCTTATTGTTCAAAGAGAGTGTTATGGGCGTGGCCGTCTAGCACTTTAAAATGATTGATTGCTCGTAGGTCTTACAAGCCTGCGCTCTTAGAGCCAAACGGCGTTTTCAGGGACGATGGCAAGAGACCGGATGGTATAACTTTGATACCGTGGGAGATGGGTCGGGTCCTGGTGTGGGATGCAACTTGTGTTGACACTCTAGCCCCGTCCCATCTTCCTAAAACAAAATTAAAAGCCAGTGCAGCAGCGGAAGCGGCTGAAAATATTAAAATTAATAAATATAAGGGTCTCGACTCATCGTATCGTTTTTGTCCAGTCGGTGTCGAGACCCTAGGTCCATGGGGTCCCAAAGCGCAAAAATTTTTCAAGAATTTGAAAAAGCGCCTTGTGGAGTCAACTGGTGACCCAAGGGCTGGCAATCTCGCTCAACGAATAGGTATTGCTATTCAAAGGGGAAATGCTGCTAGTCTTTTGGGTAGAATGCCACGGGGGCCTTATTTAGGTTTAGTTTAGATTGTAATAATGTAAATATAGATATGTAATAATTATGTTTCTTTGTAATTTTTAACAATAAATGTATTTGTGTTAAAAACTAGCAGTCCCCTTTATCTAAAGTACGAACCTACCTAAGCGGCAATACCTTTGTATTTCAAGTCAAATACGAAAAGAATTCTGAATGTCACAATTTCATAGCCTTTTCGTATTTCTATGGGACTTTTCGGTTAACAAAAGACTTCGTGTAGGTAGGTACATTGAAAGGAGGTTTCGAATAATCGTTATCAAAAAGGGGTTTTATCAAAAACTTTCACAGCAAAAGAAATGCGAACCCATTCGATTAGAACTAGGGAATGCAATACCGGGATACCGGGATCCCGAAATACCGGGATCCCGCAGTATTTTTGCGGGACCAGTCCCGCACGCAAATCGTGCGGGATCCCGCGGGATTAGCGGGATTGTGCAAAGGTAAACGCCATGTGTTATTCTGTAAGCGGAAGTGCGCAAACTGATTCGGTTTGAGAAAGTTTTTTGTAATTGTGACGTAATATGTAACCTAATAATGTACTTATTTGATTTTAGTGATTTAATCAGGGAGATTTGACTTTTCTTGTACTATAAAAGTATTCAATTATCTCGTACATTGCTTGCTGGCTATCTGACATGTAAAGTTAGGAGTCGTTTGGCAGACAAAAATTTTGACATGCTATATTTTCTGCGCTTCTAATAATTAGCAGTAGCTATTTTATTACTTATATGTATATCGGTTTAATAATCTCAATACAAAAGTAATATTAAATAATTTATTTTTCCTTGTACCCCGCGGACTCAGTGTTCTGTAAAAGATCACTGCAGTAAGTTACATTTTTTATGGCCGGTCCTTAGATGGGTGACCACTTTGTGACATTTATTTGAGCGTTGCCGTGCTTCGGATGACACGTTAAGCCGTTGGTCCCGTTTATCGGTAAAATGGCAGCTAAGTCAAGTTGAAGGCCCGGCTCGTCTCATCTCATAATGTCCTTTTCTCGAAATGTCCTTTCTCATAATGTCCTTTTCTCGAAATGTATTTTTCTCAAAATGACCTTTTCGCGAAATGTCCTTTTCTCAAAATGTACTTTTGCGCGAAATGTCCTTTTCTCAAAATGTCCCTTTCTCCACATATGTGCACTACAGGATTAGCCCCGCTCGATCCGATTTGATAGGTTAGGTTAGGTTATAAAAAAAATATCCACGAAGGCTAATACGAAAGCTTCGCTGCGCTCCGCTCCGGCCTTAGCCTTCTAACCTAACCTATCCAAGTCGGATTGAGCGGGGTTAATCCTGTAGTGCACATATTTTGTGAATGGGAAATTTTGAGAAAAGGACATTAGGTATGAGATGAGACCATATGCCTCGTCCTGCCTACCGCTTCGAGGATTAAGGGGGGTGACTATTTTTCAGTTCTAGATGGATGTATGATACAGAATTCTATTCTTTTCTCAATGACTTTCAGAAATATGCGGGATCCCGCAAATACCAGGATCCCGCGGGACTGAGATTGCTCAGTCCCGCAAATACCGGGATTACAATCTTGTTGCGGGATTGCATTTCCTAATTAGAACCGACTGTAAATGTTATAATGAGTAAATAACGACTCGTTTTTGGTGATTTTTGATCGTGATACCTGCCGTAAAAAGTTACACAATTTTGATTATGTACCTAATCGTCATTAACCTTCTACACATAATAATGGTATAAATAATATGATTTGTTGATTTTTTCGATACTGGGGACGCTTAGCATAAGTACGCGCAGAATATACAGAGTCACGTCTTTTTCCCCCAATTGGTAGGCAAATGCAAAGGCTGTTTGCTTGGTGTATTCTGAAGACGGAAACGCTCATAAATTGAAGTGCTTGAAATGGTCACCCACTTAAGGATTAACCGCATCGTGAGGTGGATGAGGAGATATTGAGCTGGTGAAGCCTGTTTTTCTAATTTTGTCAGTTCTCGTAGCCATGACAGCTTATAAAATTAGAAAAAGAATCTTGGACGATTTGACTATTTTTAACGTGAGGAAAATCCTACATGGATGCTATGCCGGACTCCTACCGACTAAAAACCACACGTATCTTACCTAAACGACGAAAGGATACCCTAGGACAGGGGTCGGCAACCTTTTAAGTCGAAAGAGCCAAAAATGACGATTTTAAATTACAAAATTTTTAAAGAGCCACAAAATCTTTCATGCTACCACGACCCCCCCCCCCCCCCCGTAAGAAGTGGGATAGACTAGACTGCGGGGAAAGTCTGCTATAGAGACAAACCAAGTCCGTCGGAAGCTCTGAGAACATTCTTCGAAGGGCGTCTCCAGGACTTACGGCCATAGGCAGATGGTAAGTCATAGGGTAGTTCTGCAGAATTTCCACAATTAAAAAGATATGAGTGATTATGTGGTATTCTCCCACTAAAACCCTGGGATGTTCCTTCTTACCACTATTGTTGGCTCCCAGGGAAGGCAAGCGTACAACAGCTAGCTGCAACAGTCTCGACTCTGGGGGTCCAAATATTACCCACCGAAACTTCACTGCCGCGACGCCTGAACACGAAGGGTGCGTCTTAGTCAGTCTCACGGCTGTCATAAAGCTTCCATCGTCGGCCACGCGTGCGAGGTTGGCATACTGGAAATGTTAGGCCACCCCGCTCTGGCACCCGCAGCGGTTTTCTAATTGCCGTTGACGTCAAAACAACAGCCGAACCAATTTTCTTCGCTGTCTAACATAGCGTAAACTATAATAGACAGCGATGCGACCGAGCCAATTTAGGACTCTTAGAGCGGTACGCTACCCACTCAACTCTGTACAAAAAGCGAGGGTGTGCAGCGCTTTATCCACGGCGCCGTCCTCGCAGTGGGTACGTTGCCTCAGGCTCAATCAACCACATCATGCAGGTATTTACTAAAATATCCGTGCCTCGTGAGGAGCTGTGAGAGGTGGTAGGTTCTGACTCTGACTTCATATTTGAACAATAGAACTCAGAGGGTCGATGTCGGTGGCACACGTTCGGGGGGATCGGTGGTTACTATGGGCGTCCCGCAGGGTTCGATACTCGGACCATTTTTATTTTTAATTTATATTAATGACCTACCCTATTACGTAGGGGACACTAACGGGATTGTTCTGTTTGCAGATGACACTTCCTTAATTTTCAAAATTAAAAGACAACTAGATGACTATGACGATGTTAACAATGCAATCCTAAAAGTAGTACATTGGTTTAACACTAATAATCTTAGCCTGAATGAAAACAAAACTAAATGTATTAAATTTACCTTGCCCAATGTAACACAGGCAGAAACCAATGTGCAACTTAATGGCCAAGAGTTGGAACTTGTGAAATCTACTGCGTTCTTAGGGTTGACGAACGATTCTGGATTGCAGTGGGGCCCACATATTGAAAAACTGGCTGGCAGATTAAGTTCAGCAGCATTTGCTGTCCAAAAGATTAGGCATTTGACTGATGTAGAAACAGCGCGAATAGTGTACTTCAGTTACTTCCACAGTGTAATGTCGTACGGTATGCTACTATGGGGCAATGCCGCAGATATAAATACAATTTTTGTTTTAAAAAAACGGGCCATAAGAGCCATATATAGATTAGGTCCAAAGGTCTCTCTGCGAGAAAAATTTAAAGAATTAAATATTCTGACTGTGGCATCACAATATATTTTTGAAAATCTTATGTATGTTCAGAAAAATTTATCTAGTTTTACTAAGTTAAGCGATAGACACAATGTGAACACCAGACATAAAAACAACCTTGCCGTTTATCATTGTAGACTGAACAAAGTCAGTAATTCTTTCCTGGGTAACTCTATACGTTTTTACAACAGGCTTCCAAGCGAAATTAAAAGCATATTTGAACAATAGAACTCAGAGGGTCGATGTCGGTGGCACACGTTCGGGGGGATCGGTGGTTACTATGGGCGTCCCGCAGGGTTCGATACTCGGACCATTTTTATTTTTAATTTATATTAATGACCTACCCTATTACGTAGGGGACACTAACGGGATTGTTCTGTTTGCAGATGACACTTCCTTAATTTTCAAAATTAAAAGACAACTAGATGACTATGACGATGTTAACAATGCAATCCTAAAAGTAGTACATTGGTTTAACACTAATAATCTTAGCCTGAATGAAAACAAAACTAAATGTATTAAATTTACCTTGCCCAATGTAACACAGGCAGAAACCAATGTGCAACTTAATGGCCAAGAGTTGGAACTTGTGAAATCTACTGCGTTCTTAGGGTTGACGAACGATTCTGGATTGCAGTGGGGCCCACATATTGAAAAACTGGCTGGCAGATTAAGTTCAGCAGCATTTGCTGTCCAAAAGATTAGGCATTTGACTGATGTAGAAACAGCGCGAATAGTGTACTTCAGTTACTTCCACAGTGTAATGTCGTACGGTATGCTACTATGGGGCAATGCCGCAGATATAAATACAATTTTTGTTTTAAAAAAACGGGCCATAAGAGCCATATATAGATTAGGTCCAAAGGTCTCTCTGCGAGAAAAATTTAAAGAATTAAATATTCTGACTGTGGCATCACAATATATTTTTGAAAATCTTATGTATGTTCAGAAAAATTTATCTAGTTTTACTAAGTTAAGCGATAGACACAATGTGAACACCAGACATAAAAACAACCTTGCCGTTTATCATTGTAGACTGAACAAAGTCAGTAATTCTTTCCTGGGTAACTCTATACGTTTTTACAACAGGCTTCCAAGCGAAATTAAAAGCATGCCTCTAATTAAGTTTAAAAAGTGTATAAAAAGTAAATTGTGCTGCAGGGGCTACTATACAATTGACGATTATTTGATTGATAAGGAAGCCTGGAAGTGATCTGCTTGCTCTACTGATGGAGTTTTAGTTTATAGTATGTATCTACTTATTGTAAATATGTAGTGCACAAAAAGAATAGCCCGCCGAGTTTCTTGCTAGTTCTTCTCAAGCGGGCCGCGTTCCGATCTGGTGGTTTTATTTGCATTGTATTCATTGACGTGTCGCAAGTGCCTATGTATTAGGATTATGCGAAATAAATGTTTTTTGAGTTTGAGTTTGAGGTATGTCAGTGCCACTTTTCTACCCAGGACCTCAGAATAAATAAGATGGCAGAGACGAGCTCAATGCTTACCGCCGAGCTCTAGCCTGGTGCGCCATTTATGAATGAGGTCATTGCGCGCTCTAACACGCCCGCTTTCAATCTCTTCCGAAGATGGTTGTTTGCCATTTTGACGCACCAAAGCATTGAGCCTGTAGATTTCTGCCAGAACTTCGGCCACTAGGTTCCACGACGGACTGTGCGAATTAGACATGCCGTCTCTTATGATATTATATACTCTGGGCTATGGCCCGCTGCGGACATCGCAGCAGAATCCTATTAGAAAGAAAATGGTGCTCCATATAACGCTTTCAAGCGCAGCACACCACCATTAGGCGAGTTTGCTTGTTTAACTACTAGTAAGACTTTTGTGGTATTTTTAAAATGAAAGGGTGATAATGTTCTTGAAAATGAATAATATGATAATTATTTATGCAACTAAAGAGCCGCAGGTCTACACCCAAAGAGCCGCATGCGGCTCGCGAGCCGCGCCTTGCCGACCCCTGCCCTAGGACTCCAAACAGACCTAGGTACGTCTACTACTGAGTGGGCGAATTTACTAAAAAAAAGACGTGTGGCACTCGGGGACTGCCGCGGTAAAGCTATTACATAGCCTTTTTTACCAACTATGCTAGTATAATTATTTCTATATAAGAATACTAGCTGATGCCCGCAGCTTCGCCCGCGTAAAATTTGTTACCGCGGGAAGTTATTCCCGGGATAAAATGTAGCCTATGTGTTATTCCAGACTATAATGTATCTCTGTACCAAATTTCAGCCCGATCCGTTCAGCGATTTGAGCGTGAAAGAGTAACAAACATCCACACTCACAAACTTTCGCATTTATAATATTAGTAAGAAGTAAGAAGTAAGATTTTAAGGCCTATGTTCAACAAAGTAAAGTACCAAGTACCTACTTGATTGTGAACATTTGGGCTTTTGGACTTTTGGAATTTGGTTTTTTGGACTTTTGGACTTTTGGCCTTTTGGGCTTTTGTACTATTGGACTTTTGGACTTTTGGAGTTTTGGACTTTTGGACTTTTGAAGACCCAAAAGTCCTCAAAGACCGAAATGTCCCAAAATCCCTTGTCTTGTTTTGTGACTTTTGGACTTTTGAAGACCCAAAAGTCCTCAAAGACCGAAAAGTCCCAAAAGTCCCAAAAGTCCAATAGTCCCAAAAGTCCCAAAAGTCCCAAAAGTCCCAATAGTCCCAAAAGTTCCAAAAGTCCCAAAAGTCCCAAAAGTCACAAAAGTCACAAAGTCCCAAAAGTCCCAAAAGTCCCAAAAGTCCAAAAGTCCAAAAGTCCAAAAGTCCAAAAGTCCAAAAGTCCCAAAGGCCAAAGTCCAAAAGGCCAAAATTCCACTCCACCTAACCTCACCCCACCCCACCTCACACCAATTCACCTCACCACACCCCACTTCACTTCATCCCACCTTACACACCTCAGCCCACCCCACTTCACCCTACTTCTCTTCATATACATAGGTACACGTTATGCAAACGCTCACGTGTACACGTTGGTATATGAAGTGCGAGATACACGAACGTGGCCGAGCCTGGCCGAAGGTAGCCGAGAGTGTGATTTATTTTCGTGACACAATTTCTGGATTCGGTCTCCACGCGAGCACAGATTAAATAATAGTTACTACGTAACAGATACATCACTCCCATACTTAACCTCAAAAATATTAGCTAAAACATATCGCTACATTGGAAAACATTCTCTACGACGTATTCCGAGAGTCGAGTTTCATGCGCACACCGTATGATTGCGTCATCGAGTGACAACTACTGTCAACATTAGGGTTGTAAGCACGGAACAAAAATACATATAACTACAAAAAACAATAAACACAGTGTTTGAAAAAAAACTTTATTATATTTTATAACTTCTTCTTCTTTACATAAGAATTATATTATAACTAGCTGATGCTCGCAGCTTAGCCCGCGTAAAAGTTTGTTCCTTTTCCCGCTTCCAATGGGAACTTATTCCCGGGATAGAAAGTAACCTATGTGTTATTCCAAACTACAATCTATCCCTGTATCAAATTTAAGCTAGATCCGTTGAGCCGTTAGAGCGTGAAAGAGTAACAAACATCAACACATCTACACATCCGCACTCAAACACTTTCGCATTTAATTTAAGAATATTAGTAAGAAGTAAGATGAAAAAAAAAGCAACACTAAATAAAGCGAAATATTATTTTACGCGAGTAATGTACATTGGCTGTGCGCACTTCGCTCGGTCTGACGTGTGGCAGCCCTCTGCCGGTCGGCCACGTTAGTTCTGCTACGTTATACTTAGGAGTAGGTGCTTATAACACGACTTGTAGCGAGTGACGGAGGCCTGACGCACAGTATAAATATATGTTGTTTAACCAGTATTGTAGCTCCCTACAAACGGACGAAGCGCAAGCTATACCTACGATTCTCGTTTTCGGCAGGCCTTTCAGCACGCTAGCAGGCGATTGTGCCGAGTAGACGAATGGACGGTGTGTCGTTTTTTAGATAGTAACCGCGCGTGTTTTACTAAAAATATTTAATATGACAACTAGAGTCTATTGTGCTTATTTTGGTTGCATGAATTCGTCAATAACGCACCCAGAGATAACGTTTTTTAGATTACCTGGAAACTCCGAAAGGTAAGACTACTATAAATTCATTTTACTTAAGTACTAATTGGTACTATACTACTAGTTGACTAAAGTTAAACAAAGTGATTGACATGAGTGAAATAGGTAGTTACATGAAGTAGGTATGTTTGTGTTTAAAACTAGACTTGTGCTTGCTCAGTCCGTGAACGGTGCGATCCAATATAGTACAATATCCAAAAAAAACTACTTCAGAACTCTAGTACGTGTAGGTAGTACATTTAGTTCCGTTGTCAGTTCGTAGTTATTTAATTGAGAGCAATGATTTAGGTATGTTTCAAGAGTAGGTATTCATTTCTTTCTGGATGACCGATGTTACAGTACACTTAGCACCGTATGACTGCCTCTATGGCGCGGTCGGTATTGATACCGCCTGCGGCGCTGGAGGTCGTGGGTTCGATTCCCACCCGAGACAAATATTTGTGTGACCCATAAATGTTTGTCTCAAGAGCCTGGTTGTTTCTATGTGTAATATGTATGTATTTATCAATCAATCAATCAATCGATCAATTCATTTATTTGCGAAAATGGGTTACAATGGTGTTACAAAGATTAATTTAGGTTCTCCATCCTCCACCCACAGGTATGCAAATATTAACATTTCGACATGCAGCCTTAAAATAATAATAGATAAATACAATCAATTTAAAAAGTATATTAGTATTATTATCCGTGGTCTGATACCCATAACACAAGCAGGTTATTCCTAGCTTACTTTGGGATCAAATAGCGTTGTGTGAAATGTCCGTGAATAAAAAAAAAATTAACAGCATTTTTGTTAAGTACCTACCTTTGATTTTTATTACACGCATAGAGACAAATATGAACTTCCAAAGTTTAACACAACTTGACAATGTACGAAAAGTACTAGTGTACTAGAGACTGACTAGTACTTTCAAATCGAAAAATAGTTTTAATTTTGTAAATCAAAAATTTAACGCAATGATTATAAAGACTAGAATTCCGTGATTCTATCACTCACGAAACATGTGATGAGCCGATTATTATTGTCTACGCCGCTTACTCGTTTTCAAATTCTACACCCGTCTCACTCAATCGTTAGTAGATAATAGTAGGGGAGCCCACGATGCTAAATGGGGATTTACTCGAGCGTCGTAGAGACCTATTGGGATGCAAAGCTTAGATGATATGAAGGAAAAAATGTTTTATGATATTTTTACATCGGACCTTTACATCGGTGGGGGAAGCGGCTATAGATTTTTAAATATGTAAAAGAAACTGTTGCATGGACATCCTCGAGCGCGTCAGATATTGATAGCATCAATGCCGTACGTATTTTTAATAATGTACGTATGTTAATCTGATCGTTAGCATGATGCGGGTGGTTGTATTTAAGGGTTGAAAATGAAAAAAAAAAAATTAATGTAGCGCGTCAGATTTTCTAAGGGAGTGTTAAGTGCACCAAAAAAAAGCTCTCATTCAGTAATCTGACGATTTCGATGGGACGCAAACTCGCGGCCATTTTCATAATGTGCAAAAAAAATCGCCATTTTGAAATACTCAAGCGCGTCAGATTAAGATATATATGGTTCATCTTTATGTTCTAAACGTACTGTCTCATAATCTGACGATTATCTAGAGGGATTGGCCTGATCTGACAAAAAAAAATAGAAAAACGGTCCACCTTAAAGGCCATCCCTGCAACTTCCCGCTAATTCCATTCCTGGGCTCTTAAAATTGTACTTATGACATTTTTGAGATCAAAATAGAATTTATGTGCTATTTTGAGCTCGCTGAGTTCAAAGAAATAATATTTCTTTGCATTTGAGCTCTCTCAGCTCGAAAGTCTGATAGAAGTTTCATAGAACACTATTTTTGGAATTTTCAAACCGCAATAACTTTTGAATGGATCACCCGATTTTCACGCGGTTGGCGGCATTCGACGCAGTTTTATCATCCTCATAAGTAATTTTGCAATTTTAATTGATCGAACCACAAATTTCGGAGTAATCCTAATTAATAATTAATTAATATTAATAATATTAATATAAATATAAAATAAATACATATATAATAAACAAATAAATAAATATAAATATAAATAAATATAAATATATAAATATAAATAAATATAAATATAATTATTAATATAAATATTATATTAATTAATATTAATTAATCCTAAGTAATCCTAATTCTATACCATTATTAAAAGTAAGTAGTAGTAGTACGAACGAAGTTCGTAGACGCAAAGATATTTGGTGCATAGTGTAACTTATCGACGAATTTTTGTTATTTCGGCTTGCGGAAATCGTCAGATTATATATTTTTCATTATTCTTGAATTATTTCCTTCAAAATAAAAAAAATTTAGCTACGCTCGAGAATGTCGAGATGACGTTTTTTTTTTACAACTTTGTTGCCCTCCCCTTTTTTTACGTCACTCTCAAATTGTCAGATTAGTGGAATATACACTTTTTAGGATGTAATTAACTCACCCTACCTTAATCTGACGCGCTCGAGAATTTCTGATGGTCAATTTTTTTTTACTAATCTGATCCTGTATCCTGCACGGGCGGCCTTATATATGGGCCTCATGTTTTGTGGAGGTACTTAACCGGGTACAAGGTATCCCCGTGTATATTAATCTGTCGCGCTTTAGTAAATCCCGAAATCCCTTCTTGGGCTCCCCTACTATAACGGGCGCTGCGCCGCCACGCCGCCGCCCCGCGCCGCCAGTCGTTGCGGGGATATTATATTATTACTCACAAAGTATTTTTTTGTTTAAATAAAAAAGGGTTTAATATTACTCGAAATGAAAGCCGGTTGTCAGTAAAACAACAATCCTTAATACAAATTGAAGGCCTTGTGGGCGGATTGAAAAAAATAACTGCATTAGGCTCACTATCTATTACGCGTACGTAAAACTATAAGGTAAAATGTGGGCGTATACTATGCCTCTGCCTACACCTTCAGGGATAAAGGCGTTACTATATGAATGTATGTATGTACATATTTACAATCGCAATACTAAATAGAAAGTCAAAGTAGGCACATATTATTAAAATGCTGTAGGTGGGCAGCCCTATCGCATGCTTACGTACCGCGCGGCTGTAGGCATTTATTTCTAAAATCCGGCCGAGTCAAACTACAGTATACAGTGCCTGACGCAAGGCCCGCGATAGAAGCTATGCAATAGCTTGTTTTAGAACTTTTTAAGAAGAACAATTATTTTGTAATAAATTATTTTTATGTAACTTCAACCATTTACGCAGATGCGCAACGGATACTCTTATAACGATTAAATGTTTTCCGTTTTGGAAACATACCTCATTGCTGCACCGCTCCTATTAATCTTAGCATTATGTTATGTAGCCTATAGCCACTATCAATAAATGTACCTACTTACTATCGAACAGTTTTTGAAACCCTACCAGTAGTTTCAGTAAGGCTTGCCTTGGTATGATGTGATCATGGTCCCTTTGCAGCGTGTGTCCAATCCAGCGCAGCAGCTACACTTCCGACGTTTGATCTGTTGGTGGATAGGGGTCTCACTGCAGCGTTCCAATAGTCTTACATTCGTGATGTTCTCGGGCCCGTATGTACCGAGGATCCATTGGAGGCAGCGTTTGATGAAGACTTATAGCTGGTAGTTGGTGCGAAATGTCTTTAGTGACCTTTCATGTCTCGCATCCGTATAGCAGTTAGCAGTACAGTTTTAACGTTTACTTTGTTTTGAGTTTCACTCTTCGTGTCCATTTTCGCAACTGCCTACGGGGCGCAGCTGTGTGAAGGTTGTTTTGGCCTTGGCGAGACTCGAAATGATGTAGGGTACTCTTCTATCCCATCAGTTTCTGACACGACACTCCCGAGGTACGTGAATTAGTGCCTCCACCACATCTCTTGCGCCTGTCGATTTTAATTTCAGTCCAGCCATTCGCTGCCTCATCCTGCTCGTTGTCCTGCACGTTGTCCTGCAGACATGCATGACGGCGTGTGTGTGCCTCAGCAGGCACAGGACATCGGCATCATTTAAATCCTCCAGGATATCAGTATAGGCCCCATTCTATGCCCCGCCGATTGTTCTTTGCGGTATTCAGCATTATACCATCTATTTTCTATGGATGGTTGTTAACCTTTAACTGGTGACGTGCGGTCTCACAGGCCGAGCGGCGTAAGCGAAACATCATATTACCCCCTTCCCCTCATTTCCCATGTTTGAGCGCCTGAGTAGCTTCGAGTTTAGTGTAGGCAGTGCCCTAGAGGGGGATAGTTGCGTCGGCCAGGCCCAAATCGGTAAGTTAGATCGATTGAAAACGGGCGGCCTCTCAGACCTTATGTCACCACTTACGTAACTTTTTTGGAATTACACTGTAGTGTTGTATTGCGTTTTTTTTAGATATTTCTTACAATGAATGACTCTGGACTTCCTAGAAAAAAGCGTAGAGAGGTTGTTGACAAAAATGTAGTGCCTACTCGAATTGTAGCGGAAGCTGAAGACGTTTCCAAAAATTATGTTCCGGAGCATAGCGACCACAACTCGGAGACGGAAGAAAATGCTTCTGAAGACGAAGAACCTGTATATATGATATAATACACCAGGAAAATCAGCTTGCAGAGAGTGACAGTGACGAATGTTTATCATGCGATAAACATGTGTGTTTGCAGTGTGTGAAGCAGTTATGCCCTAACTGTCAATAAAAATACCAAAGATTGACAGTTGTCATTTTTGAGACATGACACTTGTGATAAGAGTTCAATTTTTTTTAAAGTTGATTAGTGTTTGAACTTTGGTAAAAAACAAATATTTTATAATTTATGTTGATTTTTACTATTTTATAA
This sequence comes from Miltochrista miniata, assembly GCA_933228765.1. Lineage (NCBI taxonomy): Eukaryota > Metazoa > Arthropoda > Insecta > Lepidoptera > Erebidae > Miltochrista > Miltochrista miniata. Next base: position 36,237,108 of record OW121756.1, on the reverse strand, counting down.
GCAATCATTGATCTCGATTCTAGTTTTTCAATTACAAAGATCCAAAACTTTGTAACTACCCAGTTTCTAATTAAAATTATATTTAGACTACATGTCGTTGTTTTAATTTTTACTTTAATATTTAATTTAAAACAAAATAAACATTAGGATAACCTACCATATTTTAATATAATGTATTATAGACCAATTATGGCAGCGGCCTGTCAGGCCGCTCGTCACCAGTTATGTTATAAAAAAACCATGTCACCAGTTAAAGGTTAACTATCCTGTTATCTTCATAACGATCCTCTAAGGTAGGTACAGTATGTATTTTCAAAAGAGTTTGTGAATTCTATTTTTAATTTCTTTTTCAGAATATTGATGACATTTGATTGATGTCATTTTATACACGTTACGTCTACTACATTGATACATGTAATAAAATTCTAACACGCGCCGGTGTTTATATGTAAATTGTTTATACTGAGGAAAATTCTATACTGAGGAATAGCTTTAACCATTAAGCTCTATTTTGATTAAGCAAACAGGGCAGATTCACACGCTACTTGATGACTATGATTAATAAATATCTCTAATTTCATAGACCTTGTGTGACGTAAACAAAGTTGCGAGGGTCAGCTAGTTAAAAGATAAAACAATAGGTTTCTTCTTATCTACTTAAAAACTATTTTTACAAATTTTCTTTGAAATATGCATTTATGGTATTGTTGTGACTTTTATGACACGTTTAAAGTACATAGGTATAGGATAGATGGCGCTCGCGGCTACGTCAGCATGAAATTTTCTTCCCGCTTCCCAAGGGAACGTACTCCCGGGTTTGGTTATCTTTATAGCAGTATTATATATAAATTAACAAAACAAAAAATAATACTGCGTTGGTGATAATAATAATAAAATGTATGTTTAAAGAGTACTCACTCATTTTCTTTCACTATTTTTCGTGACTTTCTTCATTAATAAATGCACTTTGTTTATTCATATTTAAAACACTTTTTACACAAATTATACGAGTACAGTTCACTGTTGTACATAGATGATGAATACCTATACACCTATAGTCGAATTTTTATTTAAACGAAGTAAATTGACAGCAAGTAATGTAATGACAGCATCGAAATTGTCATTTCACATTAAGAACTCATAATTCGACCAGCATTCTTAATTCAACTTTGGTCGAGTGGTTAAGACGCGGATCGGTACGCAGAAGGCGCAAGATCGATTCTGGGTACAAGTATCAATTTTTGGATTATTTGATTTGACATAATCTTACTTCTTACTTCTTACTAATATTATAAATGTGAATGTTTGTGAGTGTGGATGTTTGTTACTCTTTCACGCTCGAACGGCTGAACGGATCTGACTGAAATTTGGTACAGGGATACATTATAGTCTGGAATAACACATAGGCTACTTTTTAAAGTTCCCATGGGAAGTGGGAAATAAAATTTCACGCTGACGTAGCCGCAAGCGCCATCTCTGAACCATACCTATGTACTTAAAACATGTCATAAACGTCACAACAATACCATAAATGTACATTTCAAAGAATGTCTATTATTACCATAAAAATTGTAAAAATAGTTTTTAAGTAGGTAAGAAGAAACCTATAGTTTTATCTTTTAACTAGCTGACCCTCGCAACTTTGTTTACGTCTCATAAGGTCTATGAAATTAGAGGTATTTATTAATCATACTCATCAAGTGGCGTGTGAATCTGCCCTGTTTGCTTAATCAAAATAAAGCTTAATGATTAAAGCTATTCCTCAGTACAGAATTTTCCTTAGTATAAACAATTTACATACAAACACCGGCGTCTTAGAATTTTATAACATGTATCAATGTAGCAGACGCACTCAATACAGATCAGTGAGCAGACGTAACGTGTATAAAATGACATCAATCAAATGTCATCAATATTCTGAAAAAGAAACTAAACATAGAGTTCACAAACTCTTTTCAAAATACATACTGTACCTACCTTAGAGGATCGTTATGAAGATAACAGGATAGTTAACAACTATCCATAGAAAATAGATGGTATAATGCTGAATATCACAAAGAACAAGCGGAATGGCATAGAATGGGGACTATCCTGATATCCTGGAGGATTTAAATGACGCCGATGACCTGTGCCTGCTGAGGCACACACACGCTGTCATGCATGTCTGCAGGACAACGTGCAGGATGAGGCAGCGAATGGCTGGACTGAAATGAAAATCGACAGACGCAAGAGATGTGGTGGAGGCACTAATTCACGTACCGGGAGTGTCGTGTCAGAAACTGATGGGATAGAAGAGTAGGTACCATAAATCATTTCAAGACTCGCCAAGGCTAGAACAACCTTCACACAGCTGCGCCCCGTAGGCAGTCGCGAAAATGGACTCGAAGAGTGAAACTCAAAACAAAGTAAACGTTAAAACTGTACTGCTAACTGCTATACGGATGCGAGACATGGAAGGTCACATTTCGCTACCAGCTAAAAGTCTTCGTTAACCGCTGCCTCCAACGGATCCTCGGTATATACGGGCCCGAGAAAATCACGAACGTAAGCCTTTTGGAACGCTGCAGTGAGACCCCTATCCACCAACAAATCAAACGTCGGAAGTGTAGCTGGTACTGGACACACGCTGCAAAGGGACCATGATCACATCATACCAAGGCAAGCCTTACTGAAACTACTGGTAGGGTTTCAAAAACTCTTTAACTGTTCAATAGTAAGTAGGTTCATTTAATGAGAATGGCTTAAGGCTACATAACATAAATTAATAGGAGCGGTGCAGCAATGAGAAATGTTTCGAAAACAGAAAACATTTAATCGTTATAAGAGTATCCGTTGCGCCTTTGCGTAAAGGGATAAAGTTACATAAAAATAATTTATTACAAAATTATTCCTCTTAAAAAGTTTTAAAACAAAATACCTATTTATTTATTTATCTTTTAAGGTTCGCTCACAGTTACATTTTTTTTAAAGTGAGGAAATTCCTGCATATATGCTATGCCGAACTCTTAAAGTCTAAAAACCACACGTATACGTCTACGGTTGTTAAGCCTTCGGTAGTCAACTCAGAACTTCCAACAGACCTACGGCTACCACTATGGCCTCACCTAAGTGGGTTTGGGTGCTATCTCGCGTTTTTGGGAGTTAGTTTTGGGATGCGACGAAACGGAGTAAACGCAACGGGGGTAAATGACGGGAAACATGATATCAAAATAATAGCGCTCTTTCTCTCTGTCTCTCTTATGAACGCAAACGAAGTTGCGCGGGTCAGCTAGTAATAATATATAACGACTGCAGAGTTCATAATTGACGTAAACAAAAAAATTATGAAGTGCGAGACGAGATACACGAACGTGGCCGAAGGTAGCCGAAAGTGTGATTCGTTTTCGTGACACAATTTCTGGATTCGGTCTCCACGCAAGGCCCGCGATAGAAGCTATACAATAGCTTAAAAAGCTAGATAGCTTCAGTAATTTCATAGACCTGGTCTGATACCTTAATGACAAACCTGGGACCCAAGTCTGCTATTTCAATTATTGTGTCAGAACAGAATCGTATTCGTAGCCTTTAATACAAATCCGAAGCGTTGACAATGGTACAATTTGATAGACTTTGTAGCTATTGTAAGTAAATTCTGGATAACACCATTGAAATAGTAGACTTACGCCATTGGTGAACAGTATGGTCTATCTATTTTACTGAAATCCATATACTCATAACCGATTTCCCCTTCTTCCCCAGCACAATGACCATCGACCTGTACTACGTGCCTGGCTCCTCACCCTGCCGCGCGGTGCTCCTCACAGCCAAGGCGCTCAACCTGAATCTCAACCTGAAACTCGTCGACCTGCATCATGGAGAACACCTCAAGCCGGAATTTCTCAAGGTAGACTTTTTATAAGATAAGATTAACTTTAGGTAATGCCCGTTTGCATCGAATAAGCTCCGAAAGTACTGAATCGATTTGAAAAATTCTTTAACTGTTGGAAAGTACACTATCTCGGAGATAGGCTATATTTTATTCCCGTAGTCCCATGGGTCCGCTTAAATAATTCCAATTGTAAATATTATACGGGTAAATAACGACCGGCTTTTGGTGATGTTTGTTTGTGATACCGTGAAAAATTACATAGGTAGGTAATAATCACACAATTTTGATTCATGGAAACATCATTAACCTTATACACATTTATGCCTGCTGTACATAATGCATATGCCACTTGTACATAGGTGGGTACCAAACCAAACTGTTTCTGTCTAAAATGTAAGTACGCCGTGTGGCGAACAGGTTATGTTCATTAATTAAATTATTTTCGAATAGTTTATTCAAGTGGCGTTGCCGCGTTTGTTCAAATACCTCAAGGTAAACTCAACTAAACGATTCATGTCTATTTTTGGGATTTATCGCAGCTCCTTTTTTTAGAAGCCGATGTTTACAAAGTTAGATGTTTCACATGAGTCCGTAAACAAACTCCTTTATTTAGACGTTTATCAGTTAGCACAACTTTAATTAAGTATGAATTAAAATATAAACCCTAGGTGAAGCCGTAGTGGTAGCTAAGGTCTGTTGGAAATCCCGGGGTCATCCTTCCGAGGGCTTACCCGGAGCTCCCACCCAACCGTAGGCAGTAGGTGTAGGGAACGTGTGGTTTTTAGTCGGTAAGAGTCCGGCATAGCCTACAAGACAGATTTTTCACTTTTAAAAAAAAGTTACTTCGGAAGACGTTGATGTCTTTTTCATGTATAGGCATAAGATGTTTAAATAACAAACCACAACAAACGTAAAAGAATATTTTTCAAATCACAAGCATTCGAGCGTATGAGGTAGTGAAAATTTTTTTTGAAACAGCATCTTTCGCGACTATTTTTTTTCATTTGAGTCCATGGGCTTTCAAACCTGTGAGGCTGTGGAAAAATAATTCGCAACAGCGTTTGTCACCACAGCGGCGTCGGAACAACATTCGACACCGAGGATATGTACAGAAATTGAAGTGTTAAACAATCAATGATATTATTATTAAAATCATAATAGGTAAAGTACCTAGTTCCCAGTTCTTCTTAGCAACAGCTCGTCACCAACAAGGAGGATATAATAGCCTAAAATAAACAAACAATAAACTTATACATTAATCCTTATCAAATGTGTGGTATCATCCTGCCCTTCCTGTTATTGCAGTCAGTTCATTACATTTATCAGGCCAATTAGAGGACACTCGTGACTTCGCCCATGTTTTATGATGATATTCCAGGACAAAAAGTAGTTTATGGCACTCGCTATACACAAAATTATGCTATGCCACCTTCGATCAACAATACCACCATGCCACAGGTACCTATAGAGAAATAAAAAAATTAAGCGAGTCCATTTTTATCTCTAAAATTAAGTTCTGTACAATTAAAATAATTACTCAGGTTAAAAATAAAAACTCATGCGCGGATGAAATAACAAATTACGGTTACGGACGTTACGGTACGCATTGCTAGGAATTAATAATAAAGAAAAAATCTAAGCTGGAGCTTTAAAATAGGACCAGGGTTTTTTTAACGTGTGGAAATCTTACATGGATGCTGTGCCGGACTCCTACCGACTAAAACCACGCAATGCCTTACAACAATCTATGGCTAAGAGTCCCGGGGAAACCCTCAGAAGGATGTTCCAGGGAAATAGAACCAGAGTTCGATCTTTTTAAAAAAATCATTATTAAGTTTATAACGGAGCGGAGCCATAAATGTTAGTAAAAATGGTCCGTCGAACTATAGTGCAATCTACACTTAACTATATTTTTATCATAATTTGTTGTCCTGAGATGACGGGAGTTGAAAAACTTGTTTGAGTTGGCGCAGCGAAGAACCAAAGCGTCCTTGGCTGCCTTCTATCGAATGTATCACGGCGAATGTTCTGATTTGAAGTACTCTTCAACCTGATACCACCCTGTCCTTTCCGATCCCGAACAACACGTGCCGGAAAGAGATGCCACTCATACACAGTGGACTTCAGTGGAGAGAATCTTCGCCAGAACTGAGCGTTTCAAAAGATCGTTTTTCTGTCCAACTATAAAAACCTGGAACGACCTGCCCGCACCCGTTTTTCCCTCATCTTACAATCCCGGGTTCTTCAAGAGGAGCGTGAGCACATCACAGGGCCGCCAACTTGAGGACCACTGTGAGAGTGGCCCCCAATCGCTAGATGCGCCACGGCTTTCCATCAGGCTGGCGACGCCAATTTGGCGAGCTGAATATAAAAAAAAATTGGCTGGGGCTGGCATAACAATATTCCTCGATTCGAACCACAGAACAGTTTCTGTGATTCGAACACATCATTCATAGCTACTAGTAGTAGTACCTACCTACTACATACAACAAGCCGGCCGGTAGAGTGGCCTTCTGGCAAGTAGCCAGCGTTTCCTATCATTGCTAGTACTTGCCATATCATCTTATAAACCAAACTAAGCTTTATTCTTTAGTAGATATGGCATAAACTTGAATGGAGTTGATCGAAGGTCGTTTGGCCAGTCATGATGTAATCCTGCAATCGGAATTTGAGGGCATTGAACTATTAGCAGGACAGGCGCGTTTCTATAGAATGCGTGTGATGTCGAAATATTTTTTGTTATACTCGTACTGCAGTGTGCGTTTCAATGGCATTAAGTTCGATCAAAAAATATCTGTGTCGTGGTAGTAATTGCTTTACCCATGTTAGTCAGAATAATTGCCAATTACTTATTGATTTTTTATCCAACTTTAGGTATATTACCCTCGGGTAATATACCTATATTACTAGTGGACGTAACGCGGTTTCATCTTCTATCTAAATATATACAGGGTGGAATTTAAAGACGGTAGTTGGAGGGAAAGTACCCTTAATATTGAGAATGGCAAGTTTGGCTGAAAAGAAACTTTCCTTCATTTTTAAAAATAAGTAAAGCTGCATTTAAAGATTTTTGAAAAATCACATGTTTGAGCCGGGAATCGAACCTGGGACATGTGGAAAAAAAAACATCCTGTATTTTATGATACCAACCGAAAGAGTCTTTAATAAGGAACAAGTTCTTTCAGACAACATAGTATCTTAAATTAAAGGAAGACCAAGTAAAATATGTTTTTATTTTAAAGCTTACTCACTATATGAAGAAGAAAAAACAGTCTATTGAGATTCTTCTCATTTTTTTTTTAAGTTGGTTGGTTAAGTGACCAGAACGAATATTCCTATTCACAGAAACTAGAACATATTTCGAACCAACTTCAAAAAAATTAGAAGAATCTCAATTAGACTGTTTTTTTTCTTCAGATAGTGAGTAAGCTTTACAATAAAAACATATTTTACTTGGTCTTCCTTTAATTTAGGATACTATGTTGTTCAAAAGAAATTGTTCCTTATTAAAGACTCTTTTGGTTGGTATCATAAAATACAGGATGTTTTTTTTCACATCTCCCAGGTTCGATTCCCGGCTCAAACAGGTGATTTTTCAAAAATCTTTAAATGCAATTTTACTTACTTTTGAAAATAAAGGAATGTTTATTTTCAGCAAAACTTGCTATTTTCAATATTAAGGGTACTTTCCCTCCAACTACCGTCTTTAAATTCCACCCTGTATAACTCAAGGGTGACTGACTGACATAGTGATCTATCAACGCACAGCCCAAACCACTGGACGGATCAGGCTGAAATTTGGCATGCAGGTAGATGTTATGACGTAGGCATCCGCTAAGAAAGGATTTTGATAAATTCTACCCCTAAGGGGATAAAATACGGGAAGCGGCAACAGGAACTAATTTTACGCGGGCGAAGCTGCGGGCATTAGCTAGTCTACGTATATGATACGTTCCTGTGATAATACGGAAATAAAATATAGCCTTCGCTTGCCATGGAACTTATTTCCAGAACAAAAAGTAGCCTATGTGTTATTCCAGACTATAATATATTCCTGTACTAAATTTCAGACAGATTCGTTCAGCCGTTAGAGCGTGAAAGAGTAACAAACATCCACACATCCGTCATGGTCTGCTTCTGTAAGGACGGTGAGCAACCCTCTCACCATCCTCAGACCCCCGGTCATGGAGGCCGATAGTCCTCGGCGAAGACTCGTCGACGGCGCCTAAGCCGCTGACTGCGGGACTCGGGTGGGAGAGTTCTCTCCCGTTCCCGCCCCGCCGTCTCTTTTACAAGCATGACCTGCTCGCAGAAAGAGGCGGCGCAGTCCCACTTACTCCCGCTGGAGAGCATGGCTCGCACCATGGTCTCGAGCGAGAGAGTGTCCACGTCCAGACCCACTACGAGGACCTGGCGCTGTTGCGCCCACGCCGACACTCACAAACTTTCGCATTTATAATATTAGTAAGAAGTAACATGTTCAGCGAGGATAGTGTAGCTTCAAAACTGTGAAAGAGTTTCTCAAATCGGTTCAGTAGTTTCGGAGTCTATTCGATGCAAACAAACAATCAAAACTCCTCTTTAATATAATATTAGATATACATAGATTAGCTTTCTTTAGTCCGCTCAATAGAACTAACAGCTTACCATAATATTTTGTCCAATGGACTTCCAATATTACCTATTTACTGGAAATTAATTTACGAGGTGTAATCAAAAGACTATGTTTTTACCTTATAACTACTTGTTTGCGACAACATAAGCAACTTTAAGGTAAATGACTTAATAACTATTCCAATTAAATACCGCGCTGAACGTTTGGATAGATATAAAAGAATATAAAATTTAAAATTCAAATTCATTATAAAGAGTTTAAGAGCTCTTTACACTTTTTGGGTTGGCTGATTTCAATTTTTTTTTGAATAAGTAATGAGTAGGCACCTATCTAACTAAGCAAATGTTTGCAGTAATAATAGTTTCAAGATCATATTCAATTATTTAGATAAAATTAGGTTCATTTTATTACATTTCTCGACCGAAACGCGTGTAGTTTTCACCGAAATAGTTACTAAAGCGGATCTTACCAACACTGGTCATGCCATTCGTGCTTCACCGGCCCTAGTTAATGACCTAAACCGGTCTCTGTCGTAATTTGAACACAGTAGAATTTGTAAGCCCGCTTTAAGCGCTAGCAAGTATTATATCGGTACCTATTTATACATTGGTAGACGGGAAGAATTTAATTAATAAATTTTAAAAGATGAAATAAAAGTCTAAGACTTAATTAAGAGTTTTACGTAAATAAATGAAAGCAAAGATAATGCAACTGTCGACGTACCTCATTTATACAACTGTCTTTAATTCTAGGTACACTAAAGTCATTATCAATAACTACGATCTCTTCTACGCCACCTTTCTATCGACGATATACTTAATGATTAATGTTATATTTTTTCAACAGATCAACCCACAGCACACAGTCCCCACACTCGTGGATGACGGTTTCGCCCTTTGGGAATCCCGTGCCATCATAACCTATCTGGCTTCCAAATACGGCAAGGGTAAAGGACTCTACCCAGAAGACCCCAAAGCCAGAGCCTTAGTCGATCAGCGCCTTTACTACGACATTGGAACTCTTTACGCCAGATTTTCAGACTATTTCGTAAGTATTTTCTAAATATAAAGTCTATCTCAAGGAGGGCGTAATTTCATTCCTTCATAGTTCGGGTTGAAAAATAATGATCCATCTATAGATGCTATACCACGAAGAAGTATTAGTCTTTCTTCTAATTATACTTTCTTTCTCACTATTATTTAGATTCTCATTAGTAAGTATGTCTTCCGGTGGTCATTGTATGTCACATTACATATTTTATAGTCAGTATCGAACTTTAAAAATAATATATCTAATTCGGTGATTTTACTAACGTAACAAAGCTTACATAACATTTATATTCTCCCTGACCATTTTCTTTCGGCATAGACTCTTTCAATCATTTTAGATTTTAGAAATAAGAAAAGTTTTAACGAAAGCATTTGACACTACTAACTGAGTATATTTTCTAGTACCCACAAGTCTTCGGTGGCGCACCAGCCGACAGTGACAAGAAGGCCAAGATTGACGATGCTCTGAAACTCCTGAACACTTTCCTGGAAGGTGAGAAGTACGTCGCTGGACCAAGCCTAACTGTCGCTGACTTGTCTCTCGTCGCCTCCGTCTCCAGCCTTGAAGCCAGCGATGTTGAATTCAAGAAGTACGCCAATATCAACAGGTACGATGACATAACATTTTATAAATTTTCGACAAACATGCACACGTAGTCACTGTAGTCTAAGGACGTTTGCCCTATCAGAAAATGGCGACCTTCCAACTATAATCCGAAATGTTAGATATACATATACAATATTAGCTATGATGAGCAAAAACAAACTCAGCTGTACCTATTTAGAGGACCTGCTACTAATGAATGATTATCCACAGCAGTTTGTGGCTAAGTTGTAAACGACAGTTATGTTAACTCCCAACATTCCTTTCAAAGCAATAATCCCTCCAGTAGTCAAATGATGTGATTCGTTATAGTTCAATCTTGCAAACAGACGATTTACATGGATTCATTTGGAACGTTTTCTTGTACTTAGTTGCAAATAATAAGAGCTTTTTTCGCCACCGTTTCTTACTAATATAGATTTTCTTCATAATTCAAAAAAATACTTCGATGAGATGGTACTTCCTATTTTTTATCTTACATATTTCATAATCTTTTCAGATGGTACGAAACAATCAAGACCACAGCGCCCGGCTACCAAGAAGCGAACGAAAAGGGTCTGGATGCGTTCAAAGGTCTCGTCAACAGCATGCTGAAGAAGTAATCAACGAATCACATTACCCAAATAAGAACAGTTTTGTTGACTCCATTCGTTTATTATATTGTTTGTAGAATACAATTTCATCTAGAGCTTCTATAGATGCCTGCTTATATCCCGAGTCAAACGAGACATGGATATGTATGTTTGGTATAAAAGCTTTTCATACGATCATGGCTATTTTCATTTGTCAAATATGATAACCGTCAAATATTAAAATCTTCTTGCTCTGTTACGCGTATGGCTACTTGGCATGTAAAGGCATGGCATTCGGTTTACGTAACGGTTCAACTACATTTCAGCTTCAATGATAATGAATGGAGTTATTTGGATATCTATTATATCTTCACAGTATGCAAATGTGCTGTCACATTGTCACAATTGTTGTTTTTCAAGTTTCACTGTTTTACATTTGGAATTCTAATATTGTTAAGCCTTAGTTTATAAGTCACAAAATAAAAGTTTAAAACCTGCTTTCTTTTTCATTCAACTTCCTAACTAAATCATGTTGCTAATTCTACCAATTTCTATTCTACAAATTCTATTCTACCAAGACTTTCAGAGACAAAATATTTTACTATCACCAGCCAGCTACACATAAGGTTGAGGTATTAAACTGGAATATGGCCCAAACTCCCAATGTAAAATGGTTGAGAGATCGTGTGCGTTCGCGCAGCGGAATGTTGTTGAATTTAAAGATTTTAATTATGCAGATATTTAGTATATGACGTCCTGTAATTGTGTATGGTAAAAAGAAAATTGTGTATGCAGCCATTGTGGAGAAATTCGCCAAAAACTGATTCCGCTGGGCGAACGTTGTCCTAGCGGAACTTTTTTTAAATACATGCACTTATAAGAAAAAAAATGTGTCCAACAATTAGTGTGTATTTGTGTGTAATTGTGTATGTATGAATAAAATTAGTGTATGCATAAACTTCGGAGAAATTCAAGTTTCCGCTACGCGAACGTTTGGCCATTAGCTAGTTTTCATATAAAGCGCTTATATAGAGAGCTGTAGATTTTTACATACGTTGTTTTGAATTTGTTTATATTTGTTTAAAAAACAGATTTGGAAAAAAATGTAGGGTTTAAAAGATAAAAATATAAACGTAAAATACGCTTTTTAGGTCGTAGTTCGTAAAGTATACACTTTGGGGTCTAGATTTTCACGTTTATACAAACCATGTAAGTGCCTGCAACATGTTGCCAAGTATCAATGATGTTCCGTTAGTAATTAAAGGGTTATAGGACAATTTACCATGAATAGATCACTGTTTACAAAGCAGTCAAATATCACGGCGTTCTAAAGGAATTGCATAGTAAAATGTATGCCAATGATTAGTTTATTAATTCAACTACTCACATGCAAAATTTCATCTCATTAAATTCAGTAATTAAAGAGAAACAATTTAAATACTGACAAAACATCGAAAGCCTACATAACCCGACCAAGTTCGAATGGCTACAAAAAAGCGGCCGTGCCATATATCTAAGTAACGCTCTTAACCTTCCAGTATATTATTTATTATTATAGTACAGTTGCGTACACAAGCGTTAGGAAAAAATTAAACAATTGATTTCTTGAATGAAAAATATTTTTTAATAATAACGCCACCATCTACGATAAAAATAAATCTCCTATTAACAAGTACTTCTCTAATTAAACATCTGTGTACAAAAATATTTGTAATTACATATAGTAATTATGTATTTATTATTTATTTCTCACCACCTGTTACGTATACATATAATAATTACGTATTTATTATTTATTTCTCGCCACCTGTTACGTAGAAACCCAAAAATGGCGAAATGTGGGTGACACAGAAATGTCACACCTCTGCCTACCCCTTCTGGGACAACAGCCGTGAGCATATGAATTAATGAATGAAAATACAGCTCTTTGGTACTAATCATGACAATCCTTGGGCGCGCGCCCCAGTAACGGCAGAACTTGGCATACAACTCATGTGCGCGCACAGGCCGTGTGTATTTTGAGCGTATCGGGAGCGCAGCTGAGGTGCTTGTCATGACTAGTCCCTTGTTTATAAAAACTTAACATTAACAAACGCTTGCTAAACATACTCTGTCATTGGTTAGAGACAACAGTAGACTTAAAATGTGTTTTAACTAAAATAGGTATAATAAACGATTATGAATATGAGGGTAAGGATAATATGTATTTCGAGTTTCAATAAAAATTTAAATCACTGATCACATATAAATTATATCGAAACAACAATTATGTTATCACCTGTACCAATTCAAAATCGGTATTATACTGTAAATTTTAGAATGTTACCTAAATATATTGCACGGCCGCTTTTTTGTAGCCATTCGAACTTGGTCGGGTTATGTAGGCTTTCGATGCTTTGTCAGTATTTTAATTGTTTCTCTTTAATTACTGAATTTGATGAGATCAAATTTTGCATGTGAGTAGTTGAATTAATAAACTAATTATTGGAATACATTTTACTATGCAATTCCTTTAGAACGCCGTGATATTTGACTGCTTTGTAAACAGTGATCTATTCATGGTAAATTGTCCTATAACCCTTTAATTACTAACGGAACATCATTGATACTTGGCAACATGTTGCAGGCACTTACATGGTTTGTATAAACGTGAAAATCTAGACCCCAAAGTGTATACCTTACGAACTACTACCAAATAAGCGTATTTTACGTTTATATTTTTATCTTATATATCCTACATTTTTTTCTAAGTCTATTTTTTAAACAAATATAAACAAATTCAAAACAACGTATGTAAAAATCTACAGCTCTCTATATAAGCGCTTTATAAGAAAACTAGCTAATGGCCAAACGTTCGCGTAGCGGAAACTTGAATTTCTCCGAAGTTTATGCATACACTTATTTTATTCATACATACACAATTACACACAAATACACACTAATTGTTGGACACATTTTTTTTCTTTTAAGTGCATGGATTTAAAAAAAGTTCCGCTAGGACAACGTTCGCCCAGCGGAATCAGTTTTTGGCGAATTTCTCCACAATGGCTGCATACACAATTTTCTTTTTACCCTACACAATTACACGACGTCATTTACTAAATATCTGCATAATTAAAATCTTTAAATTCAACAACATTCCGCTGCGCGAACGCACACGAGAGATCACACAACATTTGCACCTTACGATAAAATTAAGTAAGCACAAAAATTCATGCGGTCCTCAGGTTGTATAGAGTTAAACTTTGAATGCAAACATGACTCTTTCTCTCCAATATGATTTAGGTATCGGACTTGTAATTTCTCTGTCAGAGTTCGCCCTCAAATCACTAATAAAATAACCTATCTAACGACGATTTACATTATAATCAAACTGATTGTTTAATCTAAAAGAAACACCTCTTTAAGATAGGTATTTGAAACTACGACACGATGGTACTGTCGGTAAACATTCAATAAGTTATTACTACACCTGGCGTCTTAGTAAAAACTTCGCCACAGGAACAGGGGGTAACCCCTGTTCCTGTGGCGAAAAGTGTGCCACTAGGCCTTATTTCCGGTTCATTTCCTACACTGTTTTTATTAAGACGCCAGGTGTAGTAATAACTTATTGAATGTTTACCGACAGTACCATCGTATCGTAGTTTCAATACCTATCTTAAAGAGGTGTTTCTTTTAGATTACCTAATCAATCAGTTTGATTATGTCCACGAAAACCAAATTCGATCAATATTTGGCCTAATTTCTAGAGGTTCCTACTATGGCTTCTTTAAGTTACGCTTTTGTTAGGTACTTAGTTATATCTAACTAAGTACCTAACAAAAGCGTAAGTATCCTTAGGTACACAATCACTATATTAATCACTAAATTGTCTATGGAGGCAAATATTGGCTGCTTCCAATATGAACATGAGTCGCGTCATGGATAATTTACTAGAAACACCATTAAGTTGTTGTTGTTGTTTGCCTGTTATAATAACAGGCAAACAACAACAACAACCTAATGGTTCATACCTACTCAGTTATAAAAGCATGCAAAAACTAGTCGGTTCCGGTCTAGAGGTCGCATTTTTAAAAGGGGTGAAGATTGCTGTTATTTATTAACAGATCCTAATGATTTTTGGCTGAAACATAAAGGATATGAGTCCTCACCTCCTCACAGGTTGTTTTCTTGTTTAGGGTTCCTTAGCCAAATGGCAAACAACGGAACCCTTATAGATTCGTCATGTCTGTCTGTCTGTCCGTCCGTATGTCACAGCCACTTTTCTTCGAAACTATTAGGCCTATGCTGTTGAAACTTAGTAAGTAGATGTATTCCGTGAACCGCATTAAGATTTTTGATTTTTATATAAAACTAGAAAAAAGCAGTTAATTTTGGGGGTCCCATACTCAGAACTGAAACTAAAAAAAATTTTTTTCATCAAACCTATACTTGTGGGATATCTATAGATAGGTCTTTAAAAATGCAATTGAGGTTTCTAACATAATTTTTTTCACTACCACTGCGAACGTGTTAAAACATCAATGAAAGTTACAACGAACTTTTATATTATGTTACTTGCTGCTACGGAATCCTTCATGGGCGAGTCCAACTCGCACTTGGCCGGTTTTTTTTTCTTCGTGCTCGCGAGGTCTACTCTACGCAGAAGTACTTACTAGTTACAGCACGACTATGGGTTGCAGTACTTATTGAGCATTTCTTCAAGATTTCTATGTCTTGAGCTAATAAAAACACCATTTATGGTATATTTAGTAACACATGTGTACCATGTTGTGCAATAAGTATGTACCTATCTGGTACCTAAAGCACAGATTAAATAATAGTTACTACGTAACAGATACATCACTCCCATACTTAACCTCAAAAATATTAGCTATGACATATCGCTACAGTGGAAAATATGCTCTACGACGTATTCCGAGAGTCGAGATTCGTGCGCACACCGTATGATTGCGTCATCGAGTGACAACTATTGACAACATTAGGGTTGTAAGCACGTAACAAAAATACATATAACTACAAAAAACAATAAACACAGTGTCTGAAAAAAAAACTTAATAATATTTTATAACTTCTTCTTTACATAAGAATTATATTATAACTAGCTGATGCTTGCAGCTTAGCCCGCGTAAAAGTTTGTTCCTTTTCCCGCTTCCAATGGGAACTTATTCCCGGGATAAAAAGTAACCTATGTGTTATTCCAGACTACAATCTATCCCTGTATCAAATATCAGCCAGATCCGTTAGCCGTTAGAGCGTGAAAGAGTAATAAACATTCACACATCTACACATCCGCACTCAAACACTTTCGCATTTAATTTTAGAATATTAGTAAGAAGTAAGATGAAAAAAAAAGCAAGACTAAATAAAGCTAAATATTATTTTACGCGGGAAATGTACATTGGTTGTGCGCACTTCGCTTGGTCTGGCGTGTGGCAGCCCTCTGCCGGTCGGCCACGTTAGTTCTGCGTCATAATACTTAGGAGTAGGTGCTTATAAAACGACTTGTAGCGAGTGACGGAGGCCTGCCTAAAGTACTCTGTCAAGAAAGTACCTACCAGGAAATGATCAATAAATAATACACAAAATGTTTCTTATTCATCCAAGTATATTTTATCACCTTCGAAGTATGCTCCTTCAGAAACCTTGCCACAGTGATAGTTGCTTACTGCAGTGATCTTTTACAGATCACTGAGTCAGCGGGGCTATGAGCGCTTCAAAAATTTATATGTAAATTAAGGGAAACACGGGATCAGCTTGGTCAGTCTTTTATTTGGCTGGTCAACTCCTTTGATCTACATCAGCATCTGCGCGATGTCAATCGTCGGTGTTTAAGGTAGTGAATCTTTGGCACAATTGCCACCACTGCAACATCAAGCTAACTCTAAGTTAGCTGTTATCCTGAAGCTCCTTGCTGCTACCTTGGTCATTGGACATTGGGTCCTGAGGTAGCAGCCGCAAAATACCTATCACTGTTTCAGTGAAAATATTGTTCAAGCTGCGCTTTACATCTATCCGCAATATCCTGAATACCAATGTAGGTATGTAGACTATATTCTTCACGCTATCCATCGTCCTGACGAATTATGATGTCGAGACCCTATCCATGGGGTCCCAATGCGCATTTTTTTTTTAAATTTTGAAGAAGCGTCTAGTTGGGTCGACTGGTGATCCAAGGGCTGGCAGTTATCTCTCTTAACGAATAGGTAGGCATCGTTATTCAAAGGGGGGAGGCCAGTCTTTTGGGAACAATGCCACGAGGGCCTTATTTAGGTTTAGTTTGGATAGTAAGTAATATTGTAATTAGGTATGTTTCACTGTAATCTTTTTAACTAGATATAAACGATAGTTTTTGTTTTTGCTGGTTATGTACTTATGTGGAACTGTTGATAGTGTCGATACCATATACGGTTACAAACATTTCCAATCTTTTTTTCGATAAAGTTCAATGGGCAACAAACAAAATGTGACTCACTGTCTGTTGTTGACTGGCACATATTAGCACGATAAGGGCACTAAGATAGCGTGAACTGTTCGATTGTAATCACTTAATCAGTGATAATATTGTAGCTTGCAAATTTTCAAATTGCATGAAAATAAATTTGACAATTTAGAAGAAATGTCTGGAATACTTTTTGCAAATGTTCAGGAAAGTGATAAAGCCTCATTTGAATATATAAGTAGGTAATGTAGGTAAATATTTTAGGCACGTACTTATTCTTCTATTCAACCTGCCTGAACCTTTCTATGGTAGAGGAAACCTACCTATAACTACTGCATAAGAGCATTGGGATAATAATTACAGTCTAGATAAGATTCTCTGTGACTCTAGCACCTAAGCTATAAAATGTGTTTCATTCTTCGATCAACAATACCACATTAGTTTTATTATTTGAAGGTTTCATTGATGAAAGTTTCAGTATGTAGCTAGCTACTTTAGAAATCACAATTGTTATCATCAAGAAAGAATATGATGAAATCCTATGAAAATACGAAAAATGACTAAGTGCTGCCACGGACTCATAAAAAAGTACGGTTTTTTAATGAGCTCACGGAACCTACAGCCAATTGATCAATTTGTTCAGACGTTCGTTAATAATACTGTTTTTTATGATTTACCTGCCACGTAATTACACTTGGCACAAAAATTATATAACCTTGCCCTCCCCACCCCCCCTTAGGTGGCGTGTTTTATCTGAATCCGATAGCGACCATATTCATAAATTCGTGCAGTCAGTTGAGTGGATGTTTATTTTGGAGCTGGTGTTAAAATAAGATATTATGTAAGTATCTAATTTTTATATTATTTACTTTTGTCTATTAGTTTTAGGATGCTATGCAAGTATTTGGGGTTTTTAGAACTTGTAAAAATAGATAACTAATGATGACACAGTTGAATTAAAAAAATGACTAGGTACCTATGAAGTGTCTCTTCACTCGATGTAATATTCGAGCTTGCTGTAAGTAGGTACTTTATGGCAGGTGCAATCTTCCTAAAAATAGAGCGATATTTTGTTATTATTATGTACCTTCCTATATTATGTATATTATTATATTATGTGAAAATTCCCACTGATGTCACACCGCTGAGCTGGGCCCTAAACCACTAAACCCTACGAATAATGTAGGTATACTAAACCACATAGTCATTACTTATTCATCTATCGTCGGGCGCTCCGGGTCCGGATCCCCCTAAGGATTTCCCAGGATTCCCGACCGAAAGTAGACTGTACAATATGGTAGCTGAATGTACTACAGTACATATTTCATTTAGATAGGTATGTGTGTTTGAATGGGTGCTCGAACGGTTAAGATTGACAATTGTACCGTGTAGGTGGTGCTGCAAACAGGAATCAGGGCGAGATATTGGGCAGGACACCGTAACCAAAGTTGGCAGGTATTGCATCCTAAATTATTTCATACCATCATTGCAAAGTCACAATCATCCCGGTGACATGTTATGACAGACAAAAGCCTCACTTTGGAGTTTGGAGCTCGCACTCCACAGGGCCGTCTTAAGGCTATATAGCGCCAGGGTGCGAAGCTCAGATTGCGCCCCCCCCCCCCCCCCCGGTCAACCAAAAAACGAAATAAATAATAATTTATTATTTAGTTGTTACACCGGCAACAGTAATAAATTATCTGTGAAAATTTCAACTGTCTATCTGTTTGTTGCCGCTGTAACAACTAAATAATAAATTATTATTTATTAGGTAGGTACCTACATACATATTGCCGCTCATACATGCAGACTTTAAAATTGTTTTCTGCCAAGCTCCTATACTAAGTAGCTTGATAGTGTATCTATGTAGACCTTTTTTCTTTGAGCACATGAAAATTTTATTTTCACCTATGTAGGTAACTATTTGGAAGTTTCTCGTTTTGCCTGTATAAACATGAAGATTTGATTTCTTTCCTTTTCTGAAATTGAACAAAATCAAGTCCTAGTAAAGTCAATCAAATTAGCCTATTCCAGTCCACTTCTGGACGTAGGCCTCTCCCACTTTACGCCACAACACACGGTACTGCGCCTTTCGCATCCACAGCCTGCGACCTTTTCCAGATCGTCGGTCCATCTGGCGGGCGGACGTCCTACGCTACGTTTGCCAAGTCGCGATCTCTACTCCAGAACTCGCTTGCTCCATCGGCCGTCGCCATCGTTTGTTCTGCTGATGTGGCCGGCCCACTGCCACTTTAAAGTGCTTATTCTGCGAGCTATGTAAACCACTTTAGTTTTCTGCCGAATAACCTCATTCCGAAATTTATCACTCAGAGAAACTCCATCCAAGCATAGCTCGTTCCATAGCTCGCTGCGTGACCTTAAGGGCACGGACCAACAACACCCTAAGTGTCCACGTTTCGGCACCGTAAATCATTACGGGTAGAATGCACTAGTTGTAGACTTCGTCTTCAGGCATTGCGGTATAGGACTATAGGTGAATTGAAAACTCGACGCAGTTTACTAAATGCTGCCGAGCCCAGCCGGATCCTTCTGGCGATTTCCTTGTCCAGGTTCTTTCTTCCAAGTGTGATAACCTGCCCAAGGTAAGTATATCTACTCCTGGACAACCTCCAGCATCGATACTTCGACGTAGATTGGTCCCCGTGTGACGTGTTCATTGACCTTGGTTTTATCCAAGTTCATACCGAGACCGACACGTCGAGATGCTCCATTTAGGCTGTGCAGCATTCCACCTAACTGTCCCAGCGTCTCCGCTACTACGACGATGTCGTCGGCAAACCGAAGGTGCGAGATGCGCACGCCGTTGATGTTCACACCCAACCCTTCCCAATCCAGCGTCTTGAATATGTCCTCAAGCACATTGCTGAAGAGCTTAGGCAAAATAACATCGCCTAGGTGGCTTCTCACGGCGCGTGATATTACAAGTCGCGCCGCGCCGAGCCGATTTGTGCGCGCGAGCATGCGCAAACAGGCGAGCACGCACTACCCGTTCTCACGGCGCGCGTAGGAGCGCGTCGGCGCGGCGCACTTGGTCCCGCCGCAGCGAGGTCGACACTTCAGTGCGAGACACGCAACGCGTCATGTCGCAAGAAGAAGAAATCTCCGCTGTTGCCGCTTTTGTGTTATTTAGTGGATATCACAGTACCTAATTACTTACTGACGCTTGCACTTGTCGAAACGAAATGATTTATTGGCCGATGCATCGCTCCCTCACCGACACCCCGCGCCACGCGCCACCCCGCGCGCGCACGAGTCACCACGAGTGCGCTCGCGCCGCGCCAGCCCGCGCCTTTGAAGTTACCGACTTCGATCGGATAGGACGCGCCTGCTCGCGCCAGCCCGCGTGCCCTCGAGCCATTCCCTTCACACGGCGCGTAGGCTCGACCTGGCGCGGCGCGACTTGTGATATCACGCGCCGTCAGAAGCCACCTACACCTCTACGCAGCTCTATAGAGTTGGTTTTATAGTTTTCATTCATGACATCAATCAGTAACCGACACCCAGAGCCGCATCGCGAACTTACATTACAATTTACACCCTAATCCCTTACTATAGAGGCCATTTCGCTTAGAGTGCGGGCGCCCCAGGCGGCTATGTCAAAGGGCGGGCGCACCAAACATCTTTGGAATGGAGATATTGCCGCGTGTGTCTAATAGTGTCTATACTAGAAAAGATTTGACTGTTTGTTTGTTTGCATCGAATAGGCTCCGAGACTGCTGGACCGATTTGAAAAATTCTTTCATTGTTGGGAAGCTACACTTTTTGCGGTGAATATCAGGTCAGTGTACAAAACGGGGGAATGGCGTTAATATTGTACTTATGAGTTAAAATTCAATTAAAGAAATATCGAAATGTTTAGGGCTCGGCCTGCGCCCCCTTGGGCTCTGCGCCCGGGTGCGGCCGCGCCTCTGAACCCCCGGTTAAGACGGCCCACCATACTCCATAGTAGTATAGAATATATTATATAATCTGTGATAGTAGTGTTATCAGTCAAACCCATAATAGGTACGCATATCATTTTCCGCCACATCAAGCCCTGAGTTCCATCTAACCAGGGTTCCATCTGTTTATCCCACTGGGGCGGCAGTTCTTCTTCATATATTCTGGTAGTCTTTGTTAAAAGATTATAACCGTCGTATCCCAGTACCTTCGTTTCCGCTGCATTTTGTCCACAAGTTCGCGGAACGCGGTCTTTCTTTCCACTGTTTTCTCTTTGCGTGTGATCATCCCACTTACGTCGGGCGTCGGACTCCGACTAACTGAAGTCATACCGTCGCTACCTATTTCTTTACCTCCAGGAGCCCGGGTCCTCGTAAGGATGTTCCAGAGTAGAACCACTTCAGATTATTTGATTCTGCACTTCCTGCCTGCGGTCATAAGCATCAGTCAGGTTTCAAAGCTTTAACGACGTAGCAAATGTTATCATTAAGATTTTCCTTTTAACCAGGTCGTTTAGCCTAAATGAAAATTAGGAATCAGATACCTCTATACGCATGCCACTTGGCAAAAGCTGCAGCTATACTTTATCGTCGTAGGTAATCGATGTTACTGTATTCGTACAACATTACTGAACTAAAGTCTAAGACCGGGAGTCCACCAAAGCGGAGATGAGTGCAGTGTGCTGCGTGCTGTGCTAGACGAGATGTTTTTCGTCTCGGGGGACTCCACCAAAGCGGTGAGGTGTGCGGTGTGCTGTGTGCTATGCGAGAAGAAAATGTGAGGTGTATTGAGTGCTCAGTACGCATTCTGACACGAAAGGTAGACGATGATGCCGATGCCGCTCACATCTCTCGTCCTGCGCAGCGCATCTTCCGCGCGCAGCTCACGTCCCCCCATAGCGATCTCCACTGAAGCTAAGCGGAGAGGAGGTGTATCATTAACGCCTTTCTATTGGTTGTTTAAAAAACATCTCCTCTCCGCTCGTCTCGTCTTCACTTTGGTGGAGGCCCGGCCTGAAGGCCGTATGAAAAAAGGTTTTGTTCATTTTAGAATTATTTTGATCATTTACGTAGGAACTCATTTCTAAAACACATTGTTCTCTTTGACAACAACGTTACCAATATAACTAGTCCGTTCCATTTACATCTTTTTAGGTTAAAATACTGGTACAATCGAATTGCCCGAAAAGGGAAACACTTCCTGTGTGCAACCAGCTAGACACATAATAGTTCCATTTTTGCGTAGTCATCGTGACATTGGTATACAAAATATACCTACGTTTTGCTATTAAAGCCGAGCTTACTCAAAACATGAGCCAACTTATGACGCATCGGTGATTATGTGAATTTGATTATACATTGCAATGTATAAAACACTACCTAATTACTTTGCATGAAAAGTTTAAATTGAC
This sequence comes from Miltochrista miniata, assembly GCA_933228765.1. Lineage (NCBI taxonomy): Eukaryota > Metazoa > Arthropoda > Insecta > Lepidoptera > Erebidae > Miltochrista > Miltochrista miniata. The sequence goes on along the minus strand of OW121756.1, from coordinate 36,214,587 downwards.
TGAAAATATAGATATTTCCTCTCCGTCTGCAGAACCAATGCTTAATTGAATATCCGAATGTGTGTGTGTGTGTGTGTGTGTGTGAGTTTGTGTGTGTGTGTGTTTGTGTGTGTGTGTGTGTGTGTGTGTGTGTGTGTGTGTGTGTGTGTGTGTGTGTGTGTGTGTGTGTGTGTTTAGAAGAAGTGTAAAACAAAATTGCGTCTGTCCCTTCGTACTAGTCTTGTAGACCATACTATTTTTTTATATTACTTAGATGGCAGATAACCTTACGGCCCAACCTGATGGACTGTGGTCACCCTAGCCTATGAAAGTTTGCATCACTAGAGGCGCTACACTCGCGCTGGCGAACTTATGTAGTCTGGAAAGCATAGATAGTATTATAATGAATAAGCAAAATCGTATCTAAATACACAGAACAGTTACCACATATCTCTGTTTTTCTTCCTGCATTTAGTTGGTTCTCTTATCAGATTCTATCTACAACTGAATGACGCTTCTGTGACTACGGTATTTTTATATTGCAATTTTGTGACAAAGATAATCCACTATCGATATTTCATGTATACAAATATCTATAGATTAATTGAGTAACAGATGTTCTGTTACTCAATTAATCTATAGATATTCACAGCCTAATGTTAACGACAACAGCTGCTACAGCAACTTGAAAACCCTCGTTCAAAGTATCATGTCTATTATCAACTCTAGACATGATCCTGGTCTCGATGCAGTTTCTTCTTTAGGACTAAACTTCCATCTAGCTCGACTAGCGGATTGAAATGCTGATAGCTTATCTGACGCTGCAGCATCAATTTGTTGTCCTGTGGTGCCACAGGCAGATTTCGTTCTGTTATCTGAAGTCTTTTTTAGGGTTTCGTAGCCAAATGGCAAAAACGGAACCCTTATAGATTCCTCATGTCTGTCTGTCTGTCTGTCTGTCCGTCCGTTTTCTCCGAAACTATAAGGCCTATGATATTGAAACTTGGTAACTAGATGTATTCTGTGAACCGCATTAAGATTCTTATATAAAATTAGAAAAAAAGCAGTAAATTTTGGGGATCCCCATACTCAGAACAGAAACCCCATCTATAGATAGGTCTTTAAAAATGCCATTGAGGTTTCTAACATCATTTTCTTCTAACCTGAATAGTTTGCGCAAGAGACACTTCCAAAGTGGAAAAATGTGTCCCCCCCCCCCCCCCTCTAACTTCTAAACTAAGAAAATGATATAATTTTAAAAAGAATATATGAAGTACATTGCCATAAAAGCTACCAACGAAAATTGCTTTGAACGAGATAGAGCTGGTAGTTTTTTTTTTAATTCGTCATAAACCGCAATTTTTTTTTATCACCAGATGTACCGGTGGTCACCGCAGCCTATGGACGTTTGCAACACCAGAGGCGCCACACTCGCGCTGCCGACCCTGTAAAAACCTTCTAAGACCCCTCTTGAAGAACCCCATACTGTAGGCGTTTGGGAACACCGAGGCAGGGAGATCATTCCACAACCTAAGCGTGCGCGGTAGAAAGCCCTTATCGGATCTAACCGTGCTGGAGCACTCCGGATGCAACATGTGAGGATGAACACCCTGTCTGTGGCGAGCGGTGCGATGATAGAATGTAGCCGTAGGCATCATGTCAAACAATTCCTCAGAGCACAAACCGTTATACAGCCGGTAGAATACACACAGAGAAGCAAAGTCTCTCCTGTCACTAAGAGGTTCCACATCACCTGCAAGTATGCATCTCATGACAACTCTCATAGCACGCCTTTGTACCGAGTCAAAAGGACGAAGCTGGTATTCAGGTGCCCCCGCCCAGAGGTGACAGCAGTACTCCATGTGCGGCCGCACTTGCGACTTATAGAGAAGCAGTGTTTGAGCCGCAGTAAAGTACCGCCGCGCCCTACTGAGCACTCCAAGCTTCTTGGACGCCAGCTTGGCCTTGTCCTCCAAATGACTTCGGAACTGAACGGCATTGGAGATTTCAACACCAAAGATCCCTATACTTTCGGAGATGGTGAGTGACGTGCCCTGAAATTGTGTAAAAGGTACCGCGAAATTGTGTAAAAAGTACCGCCGCGCCCTACTGAGCACTCCAAGCTTCTTGGACGCCAGCTTGGCCTTGTCCTCTAAATGACTTCGGAACTGAACGACATTGGAGATTTCAACACCAAGGATCCCTATACTTTCGGAGATGGTGAGTGACGTGCCCTGAAATTGTGTAAAAGGTACCGCGAAATTGTGTAAAAAGTACCGCCGCGCCCTACTGAGCACTCCAAGCTTCTTGGACGCCAGCTTGGCCTTGTCCTCTAAATGACTTCGGAACTGAACGACATTGGAGATTTCAACACCAAGGATCCCTATACTTTCGGAGATGGTGAGTGACGTGCCCTGAAATTGTGGCGCCACAGTAAATGGGGTTTTCTTTGCGGTGATTAAAGGTCCATACACTACCACTCTCAAACAGTAAAAGAGTAATATTTCTTTTGCCGCAGCACAATGCCCATCGACCTGTACTACATGCCGTCCTCGTCGCCGTGCCGCTCGGTGCTCCTCGTGGCTAAGGCTCTCGGCTTAGAGCTCAACCTGAAGTACATAGATCTGCAGAAAGGAGAACATCTCCAGCCTGAGTTTATTAAAGTAAGTTAAGAACTTCTTGCACCTTCACAAACTTAAATGCCCATTCAATGCATCTTGAAGTTTACACATGAGTAGTGTAATAGTGTTTGATACACTAAGAAAATAAGTTCCGCTTCCGAATCCAGTTTGAAACTTTTTTCCATTCCAAAGCTGTATCAAGCAATTTCAGACTTTACCAAGGTCTGCATAGTTGAGCGTTTCTGAAAATTTACACACGATGTAAACAATTACAATGCATTGAAGGACAAAAGCAGGGTCTGAAAAGGTATGCGCCACAGACATAAAAAATAGTCTTATATTATGTCCGTATGGTATTATATTCTTATACATCAACTCTCTGATGTTGCACAATCGAGTGTGTGCATATGCACACTCGATTAGATGGTTTGTATGCTTAGCCAGAGTTTTATTATCCTACCATACTTACTTTACTTTTCTCTCTACAGATAAATCCACAACACACAATCCCGACCATCGTGGACAATGGCTTTGCCCTGTGGGAGTCTCGCGCCATTCTGACGTACTTGATCACCAAATATGGAAAGGACAGCGGTCTATATCCTGAAGAGCCTGAAGCCAGGGCTTTGGTTGACCAGCGCCTTTATTTCGACATGGGAACACTCGGCTCCAGATTTGCGGATTATTTCGTAAGTTTTGTTCTGTATTCTGCAAAGGTTTTGAAAAGGAAAATTATGCTATTAGGTAGGCCTATTGAAAGTAAAAGTATGTTTATTATTATTAAGTATGTTTATTAGCTATTTATAAAGGCTGCACTCAGGTCTTTGAGGTCCAAATCAACTTCAACTGCAAGTGATGCACCTATTGACTAACGGGAGATACCCTAGACCAGGAGATCGACAAGGCTGACCAACTGGAAGCCGAAGTTCGTGGAACAAAAAACAAAGTAAATGAAACTCAACAGTACCTATGATGAAATCATGAATGAACTTAATGTTTTATTTCCAGTACCCACAAATCATGAAAGGTGCTCCAGCAGACAGTGAGAAAAAGGAGAAAGTCGAGGCAGCACTCAAGTTCCTCGACACGTTCCTCGAAGGGCAGAAGTTTGTCGCGGGGCCCACCATGACGGTCGCTGATCTCTCCCTCATCGCCACCGTCACCAACATCGATTTCTCCGATATCGACTACAAGACGAACTACCCTAACATTAAAAGGTAAGTCGAGCATTAGGTAACGGGATTGTGTCTCTAACTTCATTCTACCGAATCTGTCACGGTCAGTGTTCTGAAGTCAGAAGAATCCTCCAACTTAATGCCATCCTCTCCTTTTCTAAACCTAACATAGCTGTCTGGCAGCAGTAAAGAGAATATGTGCCATAATCTGATTCAAAAATCGTGTCCCTATCGAACAATAGAAACTTGGAACGTGAATAGGATTCGAACCAGCATCTTCTCGCATACCGTGCGACGCCTTTACCAACCAGCCATCGGAACCAGATCCGAACCAACCAATTTTTCCGCCTAAACGTCTTTATTATCTTTCTGATGATATTTGTCTACGTGACCATACCCATATTTGGAATATACTAGCTGATGCCCGCAGCTTCGCCCGCGATGGCGCTGTATGTGAAATTTTGCTGAATTTTCTTTGCTATAAACCTCACGGAGCCCGAGACCTTTCCAACGAATGCAAAACCGTGGAAATCGGTTCGTGCGTTTTGGAGTTATAGCGTCAGGAGGGAAAACCCGAGTTATTTTTATATAATAGATTAGGCATTTGCACCGGGAACACCCAAAAATTCCGAAATATGTTTTTCCGAATTTCAATATTCCGATGTTCAAAATTCCGAAGATTATAATTCCTAAGAAACAAAGCTCCGAATATTCAAAAGGACGATATTCATTTATCCGAAAGTCATAAGTACGAATTTTTATTTTTCCTAATTGCCTTCGTGGTTATTTTTTTTTGTTTATCGTTTGCCTTCCACTCACTTGGAAATAATATTTTCGGTAGTTAGACTTGACTATACTTTATTAAATAAACGGGTGGAATCGGGAACATACATAATCGTCTTTAATGATAAGTTTTCGGGTTGAAACAGAAACGGGTGGAAACGACATTTATCCTTCGTATTTATGATATTTCGGATTTTTGACTATCGGAGTTCGTATTTATAATTTGGCGGATTTTTAATGATTCGGAATTCAATGGTTCGGTTTCTTGAAATTCGGCATTCTGACAGTCGGAATTGTAAACATTCGGAATTTTAAAATTATGACTTTTGATAAAAAGGATTTATGAAACATCGGATTTTTGACTTTCGGGATTTCGAATCATTCGGACTTATGAAATTCGGAATTATGAAATTCGTGATTGTGACTTTCGGAATTAAGTTTTTCGTATTAATGTAGTGTACCCATTTGCACCATACCCATATTATGTAGAATTTATGATTGAGTTAGCATAGGTACTACTAATTGCTTTTCAAAAATATCCTGGAGTGTGAATAGATTGAATACCTAGGTACATTACACCGAGGTCAGCTTTGAGCGATGATTTTAAATTACAGTGAATAAAAAGATTCTGAAGAAAGTTTTGGAGAGAACGTAGGAAGTATTTACTGCATAACATTTTTTTTATAGTGTATTAATGTGATGCTTTCAGATGGTGTGAGACCATGAAGAAAACAGCCCCCGGGTACGTGGATATTAACGAGAAGGGCCTGGAGTTGGTAAAGTCTATGCTCGAGAAGATGCTGAAGAAATAACCATTGACGTCCTTTCACTGCCATACCTTCTTAGAAATAAGACCACTGTGATAACTCATGAACCTTCAGTTAATACAATACTTTCTTCGCACTGAAATCAACGCAACATTTTGTTTTTTCAGACTTATAGGTACCAAATTGTATATCGTCGTTGGTATCAAATTGTGAATCTTAACTTAAACAAAGAGAAAATTAAAATATTTCCTGTTATGTATTTGTTTGTTTTCTATCATAAGTTACTTCTCTCCTTTTTTCCTACATGGTTGCTATGCCGGATTCCTATCACGTCTCGCTGTCGTCTACGGCCTCCTTCGGTGAGGACGGTGAGCTGCCCCCTCACCGTCCGTAGGCTACGGAGGCCGATAATCTTGGGCGAAGACTGCGGAACTCGGGTGGGAGAGTTCTCTCCCGCTCTTATTCTTACCCTATGTATTAATCCACTTTAGTCATCTAGTCCAAGGAGGCTCTTTTGCTATTGTAAAAACACATTCGTTATCAGTCGCATACCCTATCATATCACTATCGATTATTTAAACTGAATTGTCAACAAGGCCACCCGTTACCTTTTTTTTTATTAACGTGAGAGAAATCCTTCATGGATGCTATGCCGGACTCCTACCGACTAAAAAACCTCACGTAACGTCCAACAGCCTACAGTTGGGAGCCCCGAGTAAGCCCTCGGAAGGATGTCCCAGGACTCCCAACAGACCCACGGCCGCCACTGCGGCCTCGCTTAGGGGTAGTTAGAGTGCTATCCCGCGTCTTTGGGGGGTTTTCGGGTGTGATTCAGCTTCTTAGGGGGGCGTGTGTGAATCCCTCATGTCACACTGCTGTCTAGGGCCTGCTTCTGTAAGGACGGTGAGCAGCCCACTCACCGTCCTCAGGTGCCATGGAGGCCGATAGTCTTCGGCGAAGACACGTCTCGACACGGACACGGAACTCGGTAGAAGAACTCGTGGAAGAGTTCTTTCCCGTTCCCGCCCCGCGCCCTCTCTTTCACAAGCATGACCTGCACGCAGAAAGAGGCGGCGCAGTCCCACTTACTCTCGCTGAAGATCATGGCTCGCACCATGGTCCCGAGCGAAAGATAAATTTAGGAGATGACGTTGTTGAGTGTGACTTTGAAATTTATGCAAATTCATGTTCTAGTGAAAATTCTCACTGTAGGTACCTACCTATTATTGTGTGATGATAAGTTATCGTTGATAATACCTACATAAAATTTATAATACTTATTGAGAGACAAAAACTAGTTTCAACTTCCCCTTGCTCTTCGCACAGATATTTCTTATTTACTTAGTTACATTTAATCGTGCTTACAAGAAGGTTTGTGCGTATAGTACCTAATATAGTAAAGAATGTAAGTTTATTTTTTGATAAAAATTAATTCATCCATATTTCAGTCAGTACAGGTACCCAGGCAGTGCTAATCGTAACGAATAATTTAACATTTATCCGTCATGATGGCATTATTCACGTATTCACTCCCAGATAGTCTCTAAACAGTATTCACTTTTTGATTTAGTATTTGCTTTTTTGGCCTCACTTTTTGTTCGGCATGCGTCATCTGCCTTATATACCTATCTGTTTAGACTATCTATTGGTTGCTAGTTAATTTTAGTATAATCCGGACGATGTATAATGCTTCGTAGGGGGCTGCAACCGGCGTTAAGTGCTGGCTTCTAAATTTATTTGTAAACATTTTGTTAACAAGACTCATCAAAAGAAGCCTAAGAGTCGCAGATGGGCGACACACCAAGTTCTGTTGAATTATTTTTTAAGTATTTACTGTTATCACACCGCTCACTACCGACAGGACATTCCTCCTCACACTTTACATCCGAAGTGCTCCGCTTCCTCATACTCCTACCTTCTAGGTAGATCGTGGAACGTATTCTTAGCCTCGGTTTTTCCCAACGTCTACAGTATCGAATTGTCAAAAAGGATCTTAGAAGAATATGGCAGTGTTGGCAGCGCGAGCTTATGAACGTTTGCAACGTAAAAGCACCTCGTATTGCAAACGGCCATAGGCTACAAATGGAGGATTTGGGAGTTCTGGACTGGGACATCCTTCCGAGGGCTTACCCGGAGCTCCCAACCGTAGGCTGTTGGGCGTTACGTGAGGTTTTTCAGTCGTCATCCATAAAGGATTTTCCCTCACGTTAAAAAAAGGCTACAAACGGAGGCAACTTTCGATCAGTTGGATCGTATGCTTGTCTGCCATCTCAGTATAAAAGAAAAATATTTTTGAAAACGTTCGTTCTCGGCTACAGATTTCATGTAATTTTCCATTTTATTATTGTTTCTTGAGATTTTTCCTCGATTGTGAATTTTATTTCAGTAGATAGTATCTTGCCATCTAAGATTTGACGCACTAGCAGACATTTATAATATAGATCTGAGATATGGTCATTGTTTTCATTTCCTTGTCCTCTCTGTAGAAGTCAGTTATTTTGGTGGAAGAGAATTCGATTATTTTATTTTTCTATCTTCTCCACCATATTATAGGTAAGTAGGTATCTATACATTGTATATTTTTGATAGTTTAGCCTTTACATTCTCTATAAACCTAGTTGCTAGCTAGCTAGGTGAGGTGTGAATATTTTTTTAATACATTATAAGTTCCTAAGTCATTTTCAGCTTGGCTATATCTATATTGTTTATCTGTGTATCATTGCCATAGTAAAATAAACTGGTATCATCTGCCTGCATAGAGTAAGATGTCTGCGATCTAGTAATAGAAACGTCATTTAGATAATATTTGTATATGTTATCTAAATGACGACGACAACGTTTGTTAAGGGTCCGAGAATCGAACCCTGTGGTACGCCAAAAGTAACAACTCGCGGTTACATTGACAGATATTACTGGCAGGCTTTACCTGAATATTTTATATATACCATGTACCGATTGATTTATCACTATTGCATTAATATGTACACTATGTACATTCAGTGACGTGTCCAAGATAAATACTTAATAAATAAATAATTAGTGCCTACATGCATGACTATGTTAAGGAAGTCAACATTCCTGCAGCTTATAATACAAACATAAACCGTATTTACTTTGCTAAAAAAACTAGTTCCATTTGTGCTAAATCACTATGAGTATCTCTGACACACAGACACAGTCATAATCTATTATGTTTTTTACTTATCGGTGTTATTTGAAGGTTATCGCATTATGTGTGTTTGTGGGTAAAAATGGCTGCAATGATTAAATATCTAAAGCGGACTCTTACTACATTATTATTGATAGTGTTATCAGTAGTAATGTCATTACCACAAAAATCAGAAAACTGATCTCGATCGTCTCATTACTCATTATTACGCTCGAGAAATATCATTTCTAAAGATTGTATGGGTGGTGGGTCCACGGACCTCTCGGTAGAACCTGTTAGTGCAAACTCTGTTTCATGAGCTAGATTATAAATACCTACCTACTAATTATAAATTCATTGTTTCTGTCTGTTTGTTTGCTTTCACGCCTAAACAGCTGAAGCGATTTAGATGATAACTACCTATTTCGTATAGAGATACATTGAGTACCTGGGAAGGACATAGGCTACTTTTGAGCCGACGCAAAGAGGGTCACAATTTTACGCGATAACGACTTCTACGTGGAAGTAGCCGCGGGGAGCAGCTAGTTCAGAATAAATCAACGACAAGTTTATGACGAACGACACTGACAATGAAATTATGAGTCTTTATGTACTTAGAGAGATTTTTCTTCCACCAGCACAATGCCCATAGACCTATACTATGTGCCCCCTTCTTCCCCTTGCCGCGCGGTCCGGCTGGCTGCCAAGGCGCTGAACTTGGACCTCAACCTGAAGCTGATAGGGTTGTTAGACGGTGAACATCTCAAGCCTGATTTTGTTAAGGTATTTTTTTTTTCATTATGAGAGAAATGTAAGAAATCTTGCGGAGTTGACTAACAATGATTGGTATAGTCTCGAGGTCTAACGACTTTGAAAACCAGTGTCACTTCAGTACTCGCATAAGCACCATTTTGAGGACTATCCAGAAACAGGTAGGTATACATTGCAAAAGTATGGTGGTATGGAAAAAAACCTCTGGTGTCATATTATTATTTTGTTTGACTTACTCCAACTAAATAAGAGACTAGCGGACTTCCGGGGTTTCACCCGCGTAGTTCCCGTTCCCGAGGGAATATGGAAATAAAATATAGCCTATGTGACTCAGGGTGAATGTAGCTTTCCAATATGGCGAGGAACCTCATAAGGAAAATTTGAGGGAAATTTTGGAATCTTCTCTTATCTTATATTAGTATTAGTCTATACTAATATTAGAGGAAAGATTTGTTTTTTTGTTTGTTTGTTTGTAACGAATAGGTTCCGAAACTACTGAACCAATTTGAAAAATTCTTTCACTGTTGGGAAGCTACACTCTTTGCGGTGAACATAGGCTATATTTTATTCCCGTATTCCCACGGGAACAGGAACTACGCGGGTGAAACCGCGTGACGTCCGCTAGTATAGTATAAAGAGAAAAAACCTATGATCTGTCGGCTGTGATATTAGTGTAGATACCTACGTTGAGGCTTCACTGAGATCTTCAGAGTCCACGTGAGTCTCACCTGCGCCGCCTGCGCGTGGTACACCTGCCGATTAACGGACAAGGTCGTGGCACAGAGTGAGAAATCTCGAAGAAACATACCCCTGTACCAACCAATTTGGGCAGCATGCAGCACCCTCCTAAAATGATGGTACAAAGACAGTAGGATGTCCCAAAAATTGGGCGATACCTGCGTCCAGCACCGGAAATCGGTGAGAGCATATAATGAATGGACTATCCACACCTATGTAATCTGGTTCATGGTTCCCACAGCGTCAATATACCGATTCGATTTATTACAAATTCTACATACATATACCTATTCTTCTCCAACAGCTTAACCCTCAACACACAGTCCCTACCATAGTGGAGGAAGACGGTTTCACGCTCTGGGAGTCTCGCGCCATCATGGCATACTTGGTAACCAAGTACGGCAAAGGCAGCGGACTTTACCCAGAGGAGCCCAGAGCCAGGGCATTAGTTGACCAGCGCCTTTATTTCGATATAGGCATCCTGTACGCGAGGTTTGCGGATTATTTGGTAAGCATTGCACTACCTTTTAAGCACTAAGGTGGCAAGTAGTAGAGGTGATCGAAATGGCTACCGCAGTCTATGAACGTTCGCAATATCAGAGGTGCTACACTCGCGCTGCTGACTTGGGAGTACTGTGACATCTGTGTATATTATAAGCTTCTAACTCAAGCTCATAGTATCTATAAATACCGCGAAGAGGGGTTGACGAAAAGGGGGTTTCCCTCTTCGCGTTATGTAAGGCCTAACAAACAGTATAGTTAAAAAGAAGTTCACCGAAAAACCCTACTTTCAAGTTAATTGATTGGTGCACCTTCTGAGTGCTGACTTCGTTACAAGATAAAACGAAGTCGTCGAAAAAAGTGATTAGATTCTGGTAAACCTGTCCCAAGTCCCTTCATAGAGAAGCACTTTGCCATTTATCGACCACACCGGCCCAACCAGTAACAAATCTAACCCCTAAGTAACAATTATTATCAAGTTGCACCTTTTTTTTATGTGAGGAATAATCCTACATGACGTATGCCATGCCGGACTCCGACCGACTAGAAGACCTCACGTATAATGCCTAACAGCCTACGGTTGGGAGCTCCGGGTAAGCTCTCGTAAGGATACCCCAGGACAAGTTATACATCTATGCACTGTTTACAGTTCCCCCAACTGCTTGCCCGAGCGCCAGCAGACAGCGCCAAGAGAGCCAAAATTGAGGATGCTGTTCAAATCCTAGATACCTATCTGGAAGGGCAAAAGTTCGCCGCGGGACCCAACTTGACTATAGCTGACTTCTCTCTCGTTACCTCCGTTACCAACTTCGAAGTTGCTGATGTTGATGTCACGAAGTATCCTAATGTGAAGAGGTAAGCTGAACTTTTTCGAGTCTGCACGTAACGGAGATGTTTATGCTTCGTTCCATAATGAACCTGACTTTGATTTTCCACATGCATTTTCTTAGGTTTTTTTCATAAAAAAGTTCAATAATACCATAGCCGACAGATCATAGTGTAGTTCTCTTTATACTGTGATAATACTTAGGACAATTTTTTATACGAGAAATTAAATAATCTAAGCGCACGGCAGTGCGCAGGCCAAGTTCCAGCATCAGGCCGAGCGCATGCCGTACTCTATTTACACGAACCGCTTCGACCCACTTTTGACCCCCCTGTAGCTCAGTGCCTATTGCACGTACAAAAATAAAATTGTACGTACGTAATCATATAGTAGTACTTAGGCAGTGTACCAAATTTCATAGATGTAGCTTAAGTAGATCCTGAAATATGACCCTGTAAATATAGCTAATTTTGGCACTGACTGACTCACTCACTGACCGGTCATCAAAACCTCTAGGCCACTTCCAATTGTCCTAGCGTTATGAAATTTGGCACACAGATTGGGTGTTATATGTAGATTAACGAAAAATTGAGAAATTTAAGAAATCGGTTAAGCGTGAACTGGAAAAGGGTTACAAAGTTTGTATGGGACCACAGGATTCCTTGGTCGGATCTTCTTCAAATTTTGCATAAATCATCTCTAACATAATTGATAGAAGATGTGTTTCGTATTTTATTGAAAGTCATTCCAGAACATGGCTAAACGGGGGTAACAATTGTTTTCTTCGGGGGGTTTTGATTCGAATTTGTATCAATACTTCTTAGTGATAAGAGGACTCTTTTGATTTAATTTACTTTTTATTTTCACACATGTCATGTTTAAAAACTCAATCAGATTTCAGAAAGATGCTGTCAATGTTTTGATTAATGTCAATCAAATACTCTATACATACCAATTATGGAAAAGTCAATACTGCACATTGAATATTTATATTCATATTTGTGAAATATTTGGATCAAATCCGTCCAGTAGTTTAGAGATCAGCAAGCATTCTAAAGGATGACTCACGCTAGACCGTGCCGGGTACGAGCCGAGTGTCGGCCGTAGCACGGTCACCGAGCCGGTTGCATTCATGACTGCTCGGGCGAAGCTCGGTGGCACTGTATTCATGCAACGGGCCGTGGTAATAATACAGAAGGCCTATTCTGTTTCAACGAACAACGAAGTTCGGGCCGAAGTTTCGTATCAAACCTACTACGGTTCCATACGTTCCGCAACTTGCGGACGAAACGAAGTTGTTTGACGTTAAACCTACTCTAATTCACTAATCGTACGAACGAAAATTCAACTTTGACAGATAATTGTTCGGAATATTAACCTAATTTTGACGAAACCGAAAGTGTTACCGTTTGATTTTCGTTTCCTTGTATATTTTGTAAGAATCTTAAATTAAATGTCTAGAATGTTACTCATTAAGGCTGCTCTACGTGAAGAACGATTATAGCGTAGAAAAAATCGTCTTAAACTGCCAAATTAAGTCAATTATGTGATTATTTCCGAAGTAGAGTTAATTGCAAACTATAGACTCAGTCGGCGACTGTTTGAGGAGTTGTGCTAAGAAATAGTTAGCTACGGGAGAGAACCCTCCCACCCAAGTTCCGCAGTCGGTGGCGGGAGCGCCGCCGACGCATCTTCGCCCAATGACTGGGGGCCTGTCCTGGGACATCCTTCCGAGGGCTTACCCGGGGCTCTCAACCATAGGCTGTTGGTTTTTTAGTCGGAGTCCGGCATAACATCCATGAGGATTTTCCCTCACGTAAAAAAAAAAAAAAGACTGTGGGGCCTGAGGATGGGTGTGCGTACTCCTGGCGGAAAAGTGCCGATTTTTTAAATTCTAGATATGCAGAAAATTAGCGTAAGAGTCCGTGTAAATGTGTATCGTAATTAGAAATTTGTGTATCCAGCCATTGTGAAGATATTCTTGAAAAACTGATTCCGCCAGGAGTACGTTCGAAACGTCAGCCCAGCGGAACTTTTTCTTTTTTTGCAAAAAGAAAAGGCTCATTAGGTAGCTTGGTGCGAGCTGTAAATGTGTATGTATAAATGAAATTTGTGTATCATGATATCACGGAGTAATTCAGGTTTCCGCTGGGAGAACGTTTGACGATATCGTAATTATCATATACAGAGACTTGGTACAGTGTTGAGTTTACTCATGTACGTTGCTATGAATTTGCTTATAATCTGTGTAAAAGCAGAAATTAAAAATAATATCCCACTCAAAAGATATAAACAAATAGGTAAAATCAGGTTATTAACCTCTAGCGCCTAAAATAGGAACCTTACAGCCAAACTTGTAACGTTAGTTTGTATCTAATCAAAGTCTACACTCTTCAACCGAGTTTCATTAATATCTTCCTAGTAATTACAGAGTAATCACAAAATTTGTCGCAGTCAGCCCATTGTTTTATATGACCTTTGTTGTCAATGTTCTTAGAAAATAAACACAACAAACTATATTGCAATATTCTGTGTATTTATTCAACTACTCAAATTTAAAAATTCAGCTCATTACACTCAGTATTTAACAAAATATATGAAAAATACCATCTTCAGCCGGGATCGATGAAAAATACGAGTAAACCAACCAAATTGAACGGACGTCAAAAAGCGGCCGCGTAGTACATAGAGCTACGTCTTTAAATTGCCAGTATTGTACGTTTATTTGGTTTGACATCGTGTACTATCGCTTAAAAAATAGCTAAGAGAATATACAATTCCCATAATAACTTTCTATTACAATTAATACTTTTATGAATAATCGACATTTAAATAAGAAAGAGTAAGGAAACAAACTCTTTGACGTTTTAAAATGGACGCACTGAATACACAATTAGGCCTACGAGTAGGTACACATCTGCCCTGCTTCGTACTTGCAGTAATCGCCATTTCTTGGGATTTTCACTTTTTAACAAAAATGACATCTTAAGGATATATATTCTATACGTTAACAATATATTTACAAGTTTATTCTTATCAAAAACATGTTTTTTATTTAACATGAAACTCAATTCTTGCACCTAAATGTTAGGTCCTTTTACTAAAAGGATCGAAAGCATTAAACATAATGCTAGAAGTTTATGCAGTACTTGCTACGTTTACTGTATATGCTTTAAGCATATAACTTTTTGCAACGAATACTAACCAAAGCCAAACACAGTAGTCACCATTACTGCATATGAATGTAGCGAAATAAGCCTACTCTTGCGATGCTAAGAATAGACGCAGTATTCTGCAGTACAGTATTGTGATATTTAAGATAAGTAAAAAAAAAAAATATTTTTTCTAATACCTACCTATTTCTGTTTTATTTCGTTTCTTTAGTCATTTAAATATTTAACAGAAGTTGAATTTACCTACAGTTTAACTAGTACCAGGCATAAAAATATAAAATGATTTCTAATAAATTACACACGCAGTACTAAGCGGTTATTGTATTGTCACGGTTCCCGAGATAGGATTTAAGTATTTGTTGTTATAGCGTCAACAAAAATATATCATCTGTTAAAATTTCAGCTCTCTAATTGTCACAGTTCCCGAGATAGGATTTAAGTATTTGTTGTTATAGCGTCAACAAAAATATATCATCTGTTAAAATTTCAGCTCTCTAATTGTCACAGTTCCCGAGATAGGATTTAAGTATTTGTTGTTATAGCGTCAACAAAAATATATCATCTGTTAAAATTTCAGCTCTCTAATTGTCACAGTTCCCGAGATAGGATTTAAGTATTTGTTGTTATAGCGTCAACAAAAATATCCTTTAGTTCCCGTGGTTCACCCAGGTGAACCACGGGATTTTTTTTTACCCGTGGTCCACCTGCATAGCCATATGTTTGTAACAGTAAATCTATACATATAATAAAATGATAGAAAAGTCAAAACTGTACATAGGAAATATTTAAAAAAAAATACTCGCTGGGTGTTCAGCATAAGATACCGAAGCCGAAAATATAGTAAGAAATTTTTTTGTCTGTTTGTCTGTTTGCTTTGCTTTGTCCGAAAGGATCTCGAAAAGTACTCAATAGATTTGATTCAAATTTTGCACAGATATTACCTAGGGGTAGGGTCTTAAAATAGGCTATATATTATCACGCTACATATCCTAGGGACTAAGCAGAGAGCAATCAAATTGGCATTGTAACAATTTTCACGCGTACGAAGTCGCGGGCAACAGCTAGTTATATAATAAAATTATGGATATACTTATGATCAAAAAAGTAAAAAATTACCCGTAGTACTACTAAGTGGTCCCAGTAGTACCACTGGTACTTAAATTTTACCCATGGCACATGGATCAAAAATAAATGAAGATCAACAAGAACAAATGAAGATCGGCGAAACAAATGAAGATCGACAAAACAAATGAAGATCGGCAAAACAAATGAAGATCGGCAAAACATGCAGATCAATAAAACAAACGTCTATAAGCAAGTTCATAAGGTCAAAAACTATTCGCAGCTATATTTTGAAATCTAGATGCATTTGCCATTCAAAAAAATATGTGCAAGTAATTCTCGACCTTAACGACACTTATTTAAAAATGTGCTTTTAGGCGTTTCTAAACTTATCACGAATATATTAAAAATTAATAAATATTATGCATGCTCCTAAGGTCGAAATTCGCTTGGACCCATTTTTTTGTAATCTAGATGCGATAAACATTCAAAAAAATAGGTGCAAGCAAATCTCGACCTTATAAACATTAAACATGCATAATATTTATTGATTTTTTTCATGTTCTTGATTAGTGATGTCTATAAACGCCACAGAGCACATTTTTTGAGATGTGTCATTAAGGTCGAGAGTTGCTTGCACCTATGTTTTTGAATGGCAATCGCATGTAGATTACAAAATATGGCTGCGAGTAGTTTTTGACCTTATAAACTTGCTTACTTATAGTCTTTTGTTTTATTGATCTGCATATGTTTTATCGGTCTTCATTTTTTTTTCGATCTTCATTTGTTTTGCCGATATTCATTTGTTTGTCGATGATAATTGGTTTCGCCGATCTTCATTTGTTTCGCGGATTTTCATTTGTTTCGCCGATCTTCATTTATTTTGTCGATCTTCATTTGTTTTACCAATCTTCATTTGTTTTACCAATCTTCATTTGTTTCGTTGATCTTCATTTGTTTCATTGAACTTCATTTGTTTCGTCGATCTTCATTTGTTTTGTTGATCTTCATTTAATTGATCGATCTTCATTTGTTTTACCAATCTTCATTTGTTTCGTTGATCTTCATTTGTTTTGAAAATTATTTCATTACTTTATACATTTTACCTTTTAGATGTTCTTCGTATACCACAACCTATAATGGATCTTTTTCCACTCACATGTCCTAAAAGATCCATTTTAAAATTTTAAAAATACCTTAAGGTATTAAAGTGGACATGATATGTCCACAAAGATCCATGATGGATCTTTATAATGGATTTTAGTGGATAAAGGGCACTTGCATAAAAAGGTTACCATAGCTGTAAGTGTTGTTAGAAGAGCGCTAAGTGTCAGGTGGACCACGGGTAAAAAATATTTCCCGTGGCACACCTAGGTGAACTACGGGTAAAAAATAATTTCCCGTGGTACACCAGGTGGACTACGGGTAAAAAAAAATTCCCGTGGTTCACCTGGGTGAACTACGAGGTGGACCACGAGAAATAAAAGAAAAATATATCATCTGATTGTCACAGTTCCCGAGATAGGATTTAAGTATTTGTTGTTATAGCGTCAACAAAAATATATCATCTGTGAAAATTTCAGCTCTCTAGTTGTCACGGTTCCCGAGAAAGCCTCATGTCGGACAGACAGACAGACAGGCGGACGGCGAAGTCTCATGAATAGGGTCCCGTTTTTATAATTTGGGTTCGGAACCCTAAAAACTGTGTGGCCAGTTTTACCAACAGCCATCAATCAACAGTTAAAATAAGGTTTGTAATCTAGAAGACAATGACTTTCTTCAAAAAGTCTTACAGACTAAGGCTGAGGCCGCACTTCGGTTACTGCGGTTTTATTGCAAATAAAAACCCCCTTCTGATTCTGACCCATACGCACCTGGAAAGACCCAGAACCTACTATTGACGATCCTTCCGTTTGGACGCATAGTATCAGTTCAAGCTATGCAGTCGAATGGAACGGAATAAAATAATTCCTCCTCTCGGTCCTCGGTCCTAGGTTCGATTCCTGAGTACGAAAAAATATTTGTGTGTGATACACTAAATATTTTCTGGAGTTTGTGTTTTATGTACTTGCTATGAAATAAATTATATTAAAATATAACTACCAAACCTCTCTCTCGCTTTCATGTGACGCTAACAAATTGTCCAATAGGTAGTACATTTCAAAAATAAAATAAAACTTGCAATATAACTTTTACATCTGCATTTAGCTAGCCCTAGCTAAGCGATCAGTATGAATGAAGAGAGCTCACAATAATCTCGCACGCCAATTTATACATTTTCCCCCAGAAACTGCTCAATAGACAATACCATTTAATTCCACAATGTTATTCAAAACTAGGTAACTTAGCAATGATGTATAATTCCAAATAATAATGTTAGGGTTTGATACAACATAATACCTTAGACCATTTAACTACAGGACCCGTCTAGCAAAGCTTTCCCCTCAGCTAAGCCAATGGATCACTCGATCTAACAGGTTTATAAAAAAGAACATAAGAATCGATTGATTACGGAAATAAATAGTCTCAGTATTGGCATTTTCTAACACGAAGTTGTGTCAGTTAGTATAATTCAAATACAGTACCCGTACATTGCATAAAAGATAACCGTATCAAATTGAAGTTGACTCAAAATGACATTGTCTGTCTCATGTAAAGCTATTTATTTCATTTACGTGAGTCTCCGTGCTTCGGAAAGCAGGTTAAGCCGTTTGGTTCTGTTTTCAGTAAAATTTCAGCTATGGCGGAGGCCAGGCCTAGTCAGCAAGCGAGTGTCAAAGAGTCTGAGATGATGAAGATGTATATATATTATGTATGAATCATTAGTACCTACTTAAATAAAAAAATACTAATATTTTACAAGACTTTTGTATCTACCTGTACTAAATTAAAACTGATACTATGCTACAAATTTAGAAATGTACCTTCATGTACTGCGCTGCCGCTTTTTGACGTCATTTCAATTTGGTTGGTTTACCCGTGTTTTCCATCGATTCCGGCTGTAGATGGTATTTTTCTTATATTTTGTTAAATACTGAATGTAATGAGCTGAATTTTTATATTTAAGTAGTTGAATAAATACACAGAATATTGCAATATAGTTTGTTGTGTTTATTTTCTAAGAACATTGACAACAAAGGTCATATAAAACAATGGGCTGACTGCGACAAATTTTGTGATTACTCTGTAATTACTAGGAAGATATTAATGAAACTCGGTTGAAGAGTGTAGACTTTGATTAGATACAAACTAACGTTACAAGTTTGGCTGTAAGGTTCCTATTTTAGGCGCTAGAGGTTAATAACCTGATTTTACCTATTTGTTTATATCTTTTGAGTGGGATATTATTTTTAATTTCTGCTTTTACACAGATTATAAGCAAATTTATAGCAACGTACATGAGTAAACTCAACACTGTACCAAGTCTCTGTATATGATAATTACGATATCGTCAAACGTTCTCCCAGCGGAAACCTGAATTACTCCGTGATATCATGATACACAAATTTCATTTATACATACACATTTACAGCTCGCACCAAGCTACCTAATGAGGCTTTGCTTTTTGCAAAAAAAGAAAAAGTTCCGCTGGGCGGACGTTTCGAACGTACTCCTGGCGGAATCAGTTTTTCAAGAATATCTTCACAATGGCTGGATACACAAATTTCTATTTACGATACACATTTACACGGACTCTTACGCTAATTTTCTGCATATCTAGAATTTAAAAAATCGACACTTTTCCGCCAGGAGTACGCACACCAATACTGGGGGGCTGCCCACCATCCGTGGTAGCCGTAGGTCTGTTGGGAGTCATGGGGTATCCTTTCGAGTGCTTACCCAGAGTTTCCAACCGTAGGCTGTTAGGCAGGATACGTGTAGTTTTTTTGTTGGTAGAAGTCCGGCATAGCATCCATGGGGATTTTATCTCACGTTAAAAAATGGCCCCCGTGGCATTGGGCCCCAAAAGACTGGGAGCATTCCCCTTTGAATATCGATGCCTATTCGTTGGGAGAAATAACTGCTGGGCCACCAGTCGACTCAACCAAAAAGAATGCGCGTTGGACCCCATGCACCGTAGGTCCATGGGGTGCAACGCGGTCTCGACACCAACTGGAAGAAAACTGTAAGACGAGCCGAGACCCTGATACCTACTTAGTTTTTTTTTATTTTCTACCGCTTCCGGGCTTTTTCTTTTGTTCTAGTTCATACTGAAAATAATATAAGTTTATTTAGGTAAAATAAACGAAAACAATTTTCTTGCCTAACTTTTATTAACTGATACAATCTAAGTATATAATATTTGTTTTTCATTCTTTCCTATTATATGGTATCTCCTATCCTATTTGTCTCTAATAACTTAGGTAAATCAGTTCCAACAGAGCAGCTTGGATCTGCATCAGTAGGTATATTCATGATCCCTGCGAGCTCGGTATTTCTCTCTTATGGTAAGGACACTACCAGTAGTGTCGTCTAAGTGTGTCATTCTCTGCACGCACCTCCTCTATCTCAAACAATCTCCGTCTCACATCAGAGCCAAAAGATTGTCCCCTCCACCTAGGGGCAGATAGTACAGAAGCTGCAAAATAAAATAAATTCTCATTAAAAATAAGTTACTCAACGAGACATAATATCTCACGTGTGTGTGTGATATTCAATAGAATAAATAACATTCAATTGCACTGTTATATGAATTGTTTACTTACAAAGGTTTTTTCGTTTATATGTATAAACGATTTATTATGTTTTAGATATAGATTTCAAATAGGTAATAATAATTTTAATTTTCATTACATTATTGTTGACATGAAACGAACGTCAGATACATTTTTTAACGTAAGGTTATGACATTTGCATCTCTAGTTGTCTATATCAAAATGGTTGAAAATATACAATTACATAAAAAATACCTTTTTATTCTTATTTTCTGCATACATTTTACAAGAAATGTATTATATAGCACTTGTTACATGTAAAACATTTAATTAAAACTTACTTGTTTTTATATTTTAATATAAGTGAAAACCGTAATTACCAGAATAAGACATCAGCAAATGACCTCCCTATCACTGTCGTTCACGAAATGTGTCTATGCATCCGAAGTTCGTGCTCCGATCCGCAATTGATATAGAATAGGGTCAGCTACGAAACTTCGTTTGGTTTTCGTTCGTTAACGAAGTTTCGTTTTCGTAGAAAGAGAGTAGGCCTCCAGATCAGTGAACGGGCCGTAGCCGAGCCGAGGCGGGACCGAGTTGTTTCCGAGCGCTTTCCGTAGTTCGGCTGTCACTCAGTTGCCGCTTGGTTTAACGCATAGATTTAGAGCGAAAAATTCTAAATCTATGGTTTAACGTGAGTTTGTTCACACAAAATATACATAATATTAATTGACGCGTGTAGTGTGACGATTGTAGCGTGAGTCATCCTTTTTAGGGTTCAGTACCCAAAGGGTAAAGAACGGGACCCTATTCATGAGACTTTGCTGTCCGTCTGTCTGTCTGTCTGTTCATCAGGAGGCTGTATCTCATAAACGGTGATAGCTAGAGAGTTGAAATTTTCACAGATTATGTGTTTTTGTTGCCGCTATAACAACAAATACTCAAAACAAAAACATAATAATATTTAAGGGGGGCTTCCATACAACAAACGTGTTTTTTAGCGATTTTGTCTTATATATTCGGTAATAAGGTATCCTTCACAATTTAAATACGTTAGTTAATTTGAACATTTCATAAAGATCATTCATTCCCTTTACACCATGCAAATTAAATGAATACTTTAGGAGGTATAGCATGGGTATAGCACAATCAAATGTTGCTCAATGAAATTAATTTCGTGTCGCCATGATTGCACATTATACGGGTCACATACTTACTTATTTTTCGACTTTCATCGTAAATATTTGTTCTTTAAAAAGTGAACAACGCTTTCAGCAGATTACTTTAGGTAGGTGTAATATTTCAAAGATAGCTAATTCATAGGAAATAGTAAACAAATAGTCCATATTTTAAATTTTTCTCCAGTATTAACAATTTACGTACAAACACACAATTTATGTTGTAGACGTAGTTATCGTGTTTATAATGTCATCATCCAAATGTCATCAATGTTCTGGAAAAGAAATTAAACATAGAGTTCACAAACTCTTTTTGAAATATAATACTGTACCTACCGTAGAGGATCTATACAAGGATGGTTAACACTATAGAGCAACGCGACCTGTCTAAAGACGCGCGTTGTATAACACTATAGAGCAACGCGAACTGTCTAAAGACGCGCGTTGTATAACACTATAGAGCAACGCGAACTGTCTAAAGACGCGCGTTGTATAACACTATAGAGCTACTCGAACTGTCTAAAGCACGCGTTGCTCTGTGTTAATAGGTAATGAGGGCAACCAGTAGACGCTTGAAATACTCACAGAATATCGAGCATTGCATTTTCATAAAAATAAAATTAAAACAAAATGGACCTTTACTGGGACATCCTTTCGAGAACTTGTCTTGTTGAGAGAGAGGAGTCCGGCATAGCATCCATTAAGAATTTTCCATCTCGTTAAATAAAAAGAAAAAAGGGGGACTCCCATGCAACAAATAGGTACGACTTTTTGTTGCTTTTTGGTACGGAACCCTCCGTGCGGGAGTCCGACTCACACTTGGCTGGTTATATTCTAAACATAAGCTATATATTAATGTAATGACATTAATATACATTTATATATAATCACACTAAATAACCTTGAGGGTAAGCAGAAGGCTAATAAACTATGTAAATTGGGGATTAACCTATTGGATTGATTAAACTGAAAATTTTGAACGAACATTATTAAGAAGTATGTAAGCTTTAAACGTGGACTTCATATTATAACGCTTGAGTTGGCTGAATCGAAAATCGATTTTTTTATAAAAATATTTATGAATCAGTGATAAAATGAGAATACAATGCGGAGGGGGACGGAGAGGGGGAGGAGGTATAAAATAATGTCATGTTTACATAATCCACACTTTAGTGCGAGGCCGCATTTGCGTTTTTTCTCGGCGGTTTCTAACCTCAAAAATTTAAAACCTATGAAGCCCTGTACAAGCGGCCGCACTTGCGGTTTTTAACCGCGACTGATTTCTAAACCGCTTACTACAGAGTACTTAAACCAACTTAAGCTGCGTCTGCTGCATATAGTACGTCTGCGACAACGTTTTTTTTAGTTTCTACCAAATGTTTAGAATAGAATAGAAAACACACTATATTATTGATTATACTTAATTTTTGTAATGGCTTAGTTTAGTACGTATATTATTTTGGAGTCCCATAACTAAGTTAGCCGCTGGTTGGCCAGCTTCCTGCACGGGCGACGTATACGGCCTACGGGTGGCACGAGAGGGGTGGATCAGCCACCTATCTCGGTCCAAGTATAGGTATATTTATATGATTATGATTATATTTACCAAGGAGATAAATATGAACAATAGGGTTGAAGTAATACTGCAGTTATCTGCGTTTATTCTCATATAGCGAATCGATATATTACAAGTACAACATAGAACGAGCACGAGAGGGTTCTTCAAGTCCTAGACCACCAGACCCAGTGATATCGCGCAGATGGTGTATGGTACATCACCTGAAGGGCAGCAGGCAGCGAGAGAGGCAGACACCGCGCGTGCAGCCGTTTTTATAATGGATTCTCTGTGATGTCTGTCTACTCCCACCTGTTCTGTTGACCAGTTCGGTTGTTATTAGTTTATATATTCTGTATACCCATTAGTTGGTACTACCAGTGGTACTACTGGTAGTACCACGAGTAAAAAATTTACCCGTGGTACTACCAAGTGGTCCCAGTAGTACCACGGGTAATTCAATTTTACCCGTGGTACTACTGGATCAAAAATAAATGAAGATCGGTTAAAACAAATGAAGATCTGTGAAAAGAAATGAAGATCGGTAAAACAAATGAATGTCAGTAAAAACAAGTGAAGATGGGTAAAAACAAATGAAGGTGGGTGAAAACAAATGAAGATCGGTAAAAATAAGTGAAGATCGGTAAAAACAATTGAAGATCGGCAAAAACAATTAAAGATCGGTAAAAACAATTGAAGATCAGTAAAAACAATTAAAGATCAGTAAAAACAATTGAAGATCAGTAAAAACAATTAAAGATCTATAAAAACAAGTAAAGATCGGTTAACACAATTGAAGATCGGTAAAAACAAGTGAAGATCGGTAAAAACAATTGAAGATCGACAAAAACAATTGAAGATCTGTCAAAACAAGTGAAGATCGGTGAAAACAAATAAAGGTGGGAAAAAAAATGAAGGTCGGAAAAAACAAGTGAAGATAGGTACAAGCAAAAATTAAAATTGTTAAAAAAGATCTACTTTTTCAAGGGCATTTATGCAAGAAAATTGCAATCAATCAGTAGGTTCTATTTAAATTGTCGCCTGATTTTTTTATATCTTGTCTTTTTTTTATATCTTACTGGATCTCTTCACCCAGGAAATACAAAAAAGGAACTAAGTTCATGTATCTTTACTTATTGGTACTTTATTTTAAAATCTGCAGAGAGCCTTGGCATTTTATTATATTTATGTTTAGATGTTGTTTTTGTTTATGACTATTCTACTTCCTAACCAACTTTAAAAAAGGACGAGGTCCTTTATTTAACTGTTTATTACCTCCATAACTTTTTGTGCACAAATTCAATCTTTATACAAACTTGTTTATTATCTAGATTGCATCATAAAAGTGTAGGTCTTTGATATTAAAATTATCATTTTTTCTTTACATCGGGCGCCATGATCTACCACGTTTAGGTTTGAATCGTGCATCTATGTATAGTTCATTTGTCATTGACAACGCTTTATTTGTAAACATACATCAAAGACAATCTTAGACAACAACAACAACAACTCAAAATACAATCTTTGACTACGCTTTCGTGAAATCCGCTAGGAAAACAGATGAGGCTGATTAGTTACTATTGGCTCCTTCAAGGCCACTACCTGACATTTACAGTTGTATGCTAATATGTATAGGACATACTAATTGCAATTGCGCAAATCACACGTTTTACAACATATTATCATTCGTTTGCACCGATCTTTATTTGTTTTATCGATCTTCGTTTAGTTTTACCGATCTTCATTTGTTTTTCACGATCTTTATTTGTTTTTCAAGACTTTCATTTGTTTACATTCATCTTCATCTGGTTTTTTCGATCTTTATTTGAATTCACCGATCTTGACTTGTTCTCACCAATCTTCATTTGTTTTACCCATCCTCATTTGTTATTATAGATGTGTATTTTTTTTATCGATCTTTACTTGTTCTTCTCTTGTTTTATTGACGTTCATTTTTTTTTATCGATCTTCACTTGTTTTCACCGATCTTCATTTGTTTTTATCGATCTTCACTTGTTTTCACCGATCTTCATTTGTTTTTATCGATCTTCACTTGTTTTCACCAAGCTTCATTTGTTTTACCGATTTTCATTTGTTTTCACCGATCTTCATTTGTTTTTACTGATCTTCATTTGGTTTTAAAGATGTGCATTTGTTTTTATCGATCTTTACTTGTTCTCACCAATCTTCATTTGTTTTCGCGATCTTCGCTTGTTTTATTGACGTTCATTTGTTTTTATCGATCTTCACTTGTTTTCACCGATCTTCATTTGTTTTTATCGATCTTCGCTTGTTTTCACCAAGCTTCATTTGTTTTACCGATCTTCATTTGTTTTTATCGATCTTCATTTATTTTTATCCAGTGAAGTTGACGAAGTGGTCCCAGTAGTACCACTGGTAATTCAATTTTACCCGTGGTACTACTGGGACCACTTGGTAGTACCACGGGTTTTTTACTCGTGGTACTACCAGTAGTATCACTGGTAGTACCACGCGCAAGAAAGGCAAAAATATCCGAAAAAGAAAATCCGAGTAGTCCGATCGTAAGTATCAAATCAAATCAGAAAAAAATAAAGTCAGTTTCTAGTGGTGTTTCTTGATCGGTCAGTTGGTCCGGCCCAGCCGTCCACGTGTTCGGATTTGGTGCAGAGCAGACCATATTCAATGTGCAAACAAGTAAACCAGGATGGTCTTCTATTACATAATACTAATGATCTCCGCTGGATTGCTCTACAGACTGTTTGATATGGTCCGGAACCACTGCACCGAACCCATGGTCCACTCATACTAAATGCGGAACCACTGCACTGAATCCATGGTCCACTCATACTAAATCAGGTTTCAGGTTTAAGATAACAGACAAGCTTACGGCCCTACCTGATGAATTGTGGTCACCGTAGTCATATTTACCTATATTCGTAATAGTCAATAAAATTACCAGAAAAGTATTAAAATACTTAATTCGGTCACACTGTCATTACGTTAGTACTATTAGTTGTCTGTGCTGTCGAGCGGAGTCAACCGTAGTGCGGCCTCATCAGCGGTTCTGCGGTTGTCAGCCACAACCGCAACCGCATATGCGGCCTCGCCCTTAAAGCTTATTAAAGAAAAAATAGGTACGGTTCCTTGAAAAAAAAGTATTGAAATCCCACCAAAAACATCCCTGTTGAAAAGGAGGCCAAGTTCATATGGGCTAATTGTTCGCCTAAAAAAGTTCTAATTTAGAATTAGCATTATTTTAGATAGTTTTAACCAAGTAGGTGCCTACCTATTTTCACAACTACACCATATTTTAATTTAGGTGTATGGTAAAGTGAATTTCGGCCAGATGGACCGTTGACGTGAATGCGGTGGTGGGTAATGGCTGGATTCGCAAGGTGGAGGTCTGAGTGTGGTGGCGAGTCTTGGGGATGGCAAATGTTTACCAGTGGATTAGGCTGTTGATGAAGATGATTATGATCGATTTCAAAGTACATCTAAACTTGGCATTGGATTGGATTTCAACCCTTTTTTAGGCGAACAATTAGCCCATAGGAACTTGGCCTCCTTTTCAACAGGGATGTTTTTGGTGGGATATCGATTTACAAGAACGTTATGTCAGAATTATTTATTGTATTTTATTCTTTCAGGTGGCTAGAAACTGTGAAAAACTCAGCACCCGGTTATGAAGAAATTAATGGAAAAGGTGTGGAGGCTTTCAAAGCTCTTGTCAATTCTCTACGGAAGAAGTAACCCTTGGAATATTGAACACAAGTATCTTAGTATAGGTTAATGGTGTACCTAATAAATAATGTTATGACGAAACGAATTAAACTAAAGTTCCTCAAGCATACCTAGCAGACTTTAAATGAAATATTGACATGCCTACATATTTTTAATGCATAACCCTTCCGGCACAGTATAATATATATGTTGTTTCCGGTGTGTAGGTACTTTGCCCGAATTAGGTAGGTAGGTAGATACCTAGGTACGGGCACTATAAAATACCTATAGGTATAGGAGAGAATCGATTTCCATTCTTTAATTCGGATTAAATTCCAACGATTACATTCTCAAATAGGTAAAATCTCTGCAATTGATGCAAATAAAAGAAATGAAATAGTCATCAACAGAATATTGCGCTGTCGTTTTGTGAGGTTTTTAAAATGACGATAATAGCACAGTTTAAAGAGAAAACCTACTTGTTTTTTTTTGCATTACAAATTACAGGTTTACTTTCGGCCTCAACTGCCTGTATAATGTCTCTTTTATTTCTTCAAATTTTATAGCGCCTATGGAATAGCGACTACTCGAAGGTAGAGTGTAAAGAGTCGCTCTATTTATTTGGTACTAGCGGACGACACGGGGTTTCACCCGCGTAGTTCCCGTTCCCGTGGGAATACGGGAATAAAATATAGCCTATGTTCACCGCAAAGAGTGTAGCTTCCCAACAGTGAAAGAATTTTTCAAATCGGTCCAGTAGTTCCGGATCCTATTCGTTACAAACAAACACACAAAAAAAGACGTGTGGCACTCGGGGACTGCCGCGGTAAAGCTATTACATTATGTAATAGCTTTACCGCGGCAGTCCCCGAGTGCCACCAGTGTAAAAAATGCTATGTAATTTACATAGCATTTTTTATCAACTATGCTAGTATAATTATTTCTATAGTATAAGAATACTAGCTGATGCCCGCAGCTTCGCCCGCGTAAAATTTGTTCCCGCGGGACATTATTCCCGGGATAAAAGGTAGCCTATGTGTTATTCCAGGCTATAATGTATCTCTGTACCAAATTTCAGCCCGATCCGTTCAGCGGTTTGAGCGTGAAAGAGTAACAAACATCCACACTCACAAACTTTCGCATTTATAATATTAAGTAAGAAGTAAGATATATAAGTAAGATTTTAAGGCCTATGTTCAACAAAGTAAAGTACCAAGTACCTACTTGACTGTCGACATTTGGGCTTTTGGACTTTTGGACTGTTGGACTGTTGGACTTTTGAACTTTTGGACTGTTGGACTTTTGGACTTTTGGACTTTTGTACTTTTGGACTGTTGGACTTTTGGACTTTTGGACTTTTGGACTTTTGGACTGTTGGACTTTTGGGCTTTTGTACTTTTGGACTTTTGGACTTTTGGACTTTTGGACTTTTGGACTGTTGGACTTTTGGACTTTTGTACTTTTGGACTTTTGGACTTTTGTACTTTGGACTTTTGTACTTTTGAACTTTTGGACTTTTGGACTTTTGGACTTTGGTTTTTTGGACTTTGGTTTTTTGGACTTTGGACTTTTGGCCTTTTTGGACTTAAAAGTCGTACCAAAAGTCCCAATAGTCCCAAAAGTCCCAAAAGACCCAAAAGTCCCAAAAGACCCAAAAGTCCCAAAACTCCCAAAAGTCCCAAAAGACCCAAAAGTCTTTGCTTAAATTCTGCAACACTTTTCAGTACTGCGCCATCGAGACGTATCGCAGGTACACGGCAAGGCTTGTTTTTTTTGTTGAATAAACCTAAAAACTTTAAAATAATTATAAAATATCCTGGTGTTATCGGCTTTCTTCAGAGGTACCCATCCTCGATTCTTCAATCCTAACGTACAACAGTTACGGATAACCATATATTATATAGGATATGATAGTATAGGATGAGATAGGATTGACGAATCGAACTCCTCATCGGAGGAAATTTGGATGTAGAAGAAAAATATCTGTACCCTCCAGATTCTTATTTGCCTGCCTCGGTGGCATACGGTAATATAACTGACTGTCGCGCTGGGGTCCTGGGTTCGATTCCCGGGCAGGCCAAAAAATCGTGGGATCTACCAATGTTTGTTTCGAAGATTTCATGTTTTCTAAGTATAATATGTATAAATAAATAGATAAATTCTTTATTGCCATTAATTGTGTACATACATGAAATTGGAATTCCCTGATACCTGCGCTAGTACAAACTGTGTTGCAGATATCAGTGTTCTCCCCCAAAATATTGACACTTGACAATATGTTTACACAGAACTATTAAAATATTAAAATTGTTTCCTACTAACTTATAAACTTATTTTACATAGAGAAAATGATAAAATATGAAACAAAACCAATACAAAATCTTAAAGCATGCTTAGGCTTTCGTGTGTGTGCGTGCGTGTGTGTGTGTATGTGTGTATGAGTGTCTGTGTGTGTGTGTGTGTGTCTGTGTGTATGTCTCTCTCTCTCTCTCTCTCTCTCTCTGTGTGTGTGTATGTGTGTGTGTGTGTGTGTGTGCGTGCGTGTGAGTGTGCGTGTGTGTGAGTGTGTGTGTGGGTGTGTGTGTGTGTGTGTGTTTTGCATGTATGTTTATGTGAGTTGATTTTAAAGAACTTGTAGAAGGTCTTCCACAGATTCATATTCCATTGGTTTTAATCACTCAGTTACTGCCTTTTGAAATTCTCCGTATGTATGCATACTTAGAAATTATATGAGTATGTATAAAAAAGTTTTAATTAGATCGCAAAGAAAATGTCCAAAAGCCAGTACTTGAAGCAAAGTCGTTGATATACCTAATTAGAGATAATAGAAAAACCTCGCAGAACTTCAGAACAATACACACTCACACAGTACTGTTTTACGATTACCGATTATAATCATTTAAAGTTAAAGTTCATTTTTAAATAATTTATTATACTATTAAACTAATTGTTGTCAAACTGATTATGATTTAACCTCTTTTCATAATCAATAAGCGAGTACAACCGTTAAACAACACTATGCCAAAGACAAACAAGACTGAGAAAAAATAATTTAATGACCAGCAAAAATGACAGGTTTAAAATTTTATCATCGAAGTATTTTTCATGAAATTATTCTATATTCTTAGTGTCGAAATGGCCGCACAAATCTAACTATGGTTCCTTAAAACGAATATGATCAGGATTGATATTTAAATGTAAGTAATTATGGAGAGCCGAGACCCAATCTGTTTGTTTACTACATTGTTTGAATCTGTTGAATGCCACTATATATGAAGTGCACGAACGTGGCCGAAGGTAGCCGAGAGTGTGATTCGTTTTCGTGACAGAATTTCTGGATTCGGTCTCCACGCAAGGCCCGCGATAGAAGCTATGCAATAGCTTAAAAACAAATCTTTCCTCTTTATAATATTAGTAAAGGTAGAAAGCATGTATAAAGCTAGCTACCCAATGTGTGTCCGAAACAAATAATAGAGCCAGGATCCCAATAAAAAACTTCAATTTAACAAATACGATATACTCTTCGTGAAACTTATTTTATGACACAGACTTACAAAATTACATACATTATCAGAACTTCAAACAGACATTTCAGACGCGATGCGAGTTAAGCAAAAGTAGCAAGTATTGCTGGAGAATTAAAGTTCAGTCTTCGCTTTCATCTGCGCTAAAAATTCTTTGAATTCATTGATGCCTTTCTCATTTGCGTCTTTATATCCTGGGGCCGTGGTCTTCACCAGTTCATACCACCTAGAATCAAAGAAACGTTTTATTCTACAAGTTACGATAAAAGTTTGAAAGATTGACAGCTTATTTACTTAATAGGTACATAATTTTGCAAATTATCCGAAAGGATAGGTAGAGGCTGATAACATGTGGTAGTGGCTTAAGACACAGATTACTAAATAGTTACTACGTAACAGATACATCACTCCCATACAAAAGCGACAATACCTACGCTAAATTAGCCTACAAAATTTTAATAATAATACCTGCTGCTCAGAATGAGAAAAATTGTACCTTAAACACGCGTCCATAGCGTCGAGACTGTGTTGCCCGCTGTGCGAGTGACGTCATCGTAAGAATGTGCTAGGGTTGAACCTATTATGATTGTTGTAATAAAACGAATGTAAAGGGGTCTCGACATGATCAATTGGCAATTGTCAATAACGTAGAATTTCATGTGCACGAATACGTCGATGCACACACATATGCAACGCAATCACGCACACTGAAGCAACTTTCATTCATATTTAACGTGATTGACAATAGGCTTGTGTCCACTAAGAATAAATCTGATCGATGTGTGTTTCTAACGACTATGTCCGATATATAAATAACAAAAAGTAATATAAATTGGTGTACAAATTAAGGATTACTATTATTTTTAGAAAATAAGATTGGAAAAAATAGGCAATCAGTCACGTGACATCAAACACCTCTATCAGATGGTGTGACGTCACAGTTTGCTTTTTGACGTTTGACACACTCTGGCAGTCTCGAGTCTTGACATCTTGTGTCACAAGTCGTGTTATCTTGTGTCATAAAATACCGTGGACAGAGAACATTTTAAATTATTACGGAAAGCAGACGAACGCTAAGTGCGAGGCCGCATTTGCGTTTTTCCGCGGCGGTTTCTAACCTCAAAATGTCATCAAACTGTCAAAATCAATGAAATCAAGTCAATGTTTTGACATTTTGAGGTTAGAAACCGCCGCGATAACCGCAAGTGCGGCCTCGCCCTAACTTAACACTGTCAAACACCTGTCAAACAGTGATGTCAATGGCAATTTTTTTTTCAATTAATTTATACTGGCTTTGGTTACTTAGACCATATGCCAAAGTGATGCCAACTCCTACCGAATGTTCCTCTAAAAACCAACTTCAAATTCCCCAGATTTCCCTAAATATCGATTAAAACCCCTAAACGTTTCTTTTTTGTAGTATAACTTTTAATCTCAAAACAAATCATTGAAAGGGCTCTTAAAAAAATACACATTTTCTTTTTGTTTTGTTTGGCGAGATTCTTTGGCGGGAACAGAAAGGAATCGAATCGCGTCGTTTTGTAAATTTGCAAAATTAGTGTAATTTCGAGTGTTTTGTGTGTATCAATGGTGGATTCTTAAACATAAACGTTTGACAACGTGCACTAGTGTTGCGAAGTGATAAAACGCAGTGAATCGCAACTTTGCAGTGACAAAAAATCCAAAGAAACTTTCAGAAATTTATCCACCGCTTTTCTGAAGGAAGACTGACATTGACTTAGGGATGATGTACTTGACTGGACTTAGAGGACGAGGACTGTGACTTATTAAAGCAAACTGAAGAGATAATAAATATATTATACAAGACTTGGCTGTATGGCTCAAATTGCCTTTGCCTATCCGAAAATGGATAAATAAAACCACTATGTACTACTTTTGTTTGGCATCAAGTGACGTCACACAAGGCGCCATGAGCGTTTTCGATACAAATTGAAATTCATTTTTTAAATCACAAAATAAACTATGTAAATGATTGTTTTAAATCAAAATATTACATTTTTGTGATCATGTAGATATAAAGCTACAAAAATAAACGATTTTTGAAATTTAGGACACAAGCCTATTGCAAGGCATGATCGTCTCGGGTGCCTATTACGAATCAACAATTTTTTAATACGGTTTTATTAGGTCAACATGTATGTAACTAACAATTTAATGGAATGTAAGGAAAAAATTTATGAATGGTTTAAAAAAACCCTAGAAGAACCACGCTTTTATGAATGCACGTAAAAACCAAAAATAAATTATGAATCACAGTAGGTAGGTATATCTATATATTTATATTGTTTATCTTATTCCTACCCATAACTAAAATATCAAAGAAATCTAAAATTAACTGATATTACCTTTAGCGTAAGTACCGGCTATTCACCTATCCCACCCGGCCATCCTACCTTACTATGTTACACACACATACATATGGTCACGCGTTGATCTCCGAAGAGGAAGGCAGAGGCATATTAGATGCCTCTCCTCTCACATTTCATTTTTTAATAGTTTGTAGGTGGTGAGCAGGCAGGTTGTGCCGTCTGCTGTTTAAATTTTTCAAACCGCCTAAAATAGCCTCCAACTTGGCTGACTGCTATTTTATTGGCCAACGGACCAACGGCTTAACGTGCCTTCCGAAGCACGGAAACGCTCAAATAAAGGTCACAAAGTGGTCACATGAATGGTCACCCATCCAAGAA
This sequence comes from Miltochrista miniata, assembly GCA_933228765.1. Lineage (NCBI taxonomy): Eukaryota > Metazoa > Arthropoda > Insecta > Lepidoptera > Erebidae > Miltochrista > Miltochrista miniata. Next base: position 36,181,721 of record OW121756.1, on the reverse strand, counting down.
CAGGCCATAGTGAAAGTTGCTTACTACAGTGATCGATTACAGAACACTGAGTACGCGGGGCCACGAGCGCTTTGACTACCTATAAAACCTATTTACCTGTAAATTCTATAAAACATTGAATTGTGTGGAAAAACAACACTTTTATATTACCTGACTCAAATAACTCCTTAATTTACGATTATCATTCTTATCACCTACCTACTTATGTTCAAACAAATAAATGATGAAAATTTTGATAAGATTTAAAATATTACTCTGATTTCTTCGTCTCTCGGCAATTTAAAAAACGACAAATTTTATTGTGTTTTTGTACTATTACACCCATCCACTGCACAATAATTACGTGGTTTCGGCATTTCGAAGCGTAAGCGCGGGAAACGCTCGGTACGGTGCGATTCGAGCGCTCAGTCGGGTGTCCGGCAGCCCTCTGCCAGTTATATCCCCAGGGATATGCCGAGCGGTAGGTACATAGCGCGCGGTTTTGAGCGAGTGACGGAGGCCTGCTTAAACCTATGCACTATTGATCCTTCCAGCATAATGGCCACGCGTCCCAAAATTTCACTTTCCAAATGACCCCACACCAAAATGTCACTTTCAAAATAATCCCATCCCGAATGGTCCCATACCAAAATGTTACTTGCCAAATGATGATGATACTAAAATAAATGTTTGTTCAAAATCATCTCGAATGCCGATTTCTATGCGACGGATCTCAAAAGGTTAATTGTTTAAAATTTTCGAAAATGATTTACTCTACTTACTTTGCGACGTTCGGATACTCATTCAAGTCAACCTCAGCCACTTCTATCGTGGACACGGTGGCCACCAGACTGAGGTCGGCCAATGTGAGCTGGTCTCCAGCGGAGTACTTGCGACCCTCAAGGAAAGTGTTGAAGAATACCAGAGCCTCCTGTAGCTGTTTTAACGCAGCAGAATCTGGAGGGACACCGCCGAATATTTGTGGGTACTAGAATGGAAATAAGATAATTTTTCACGAACCATAATATACTTAGTACATGTAGGTAATATACAGGGATAAAAATATTTTTCTTCATTATCTCAGCCGCTTTGACGTCCACTGCTGGGCAAAGGTCTCCCCCAAGGACAGCATCAAAACTGTCGGTTTTCATTTGACTTACAAAAACTATATTTACGCTGTGTACTGTATTCACATTGCTGACATTACACGTCGTATCAAAGGGCTAGGAGGAACATGACATGTAATCACTTTTTTATTGCACTAACAGTAATTGGCCGCCATTTTCATATATCACACAGTGCATTTAACCTAATAACCTAAATATTATGCTTCCATGCACACATCAAACATACTTTTTTAGATCGAGTTTTGGCATAGGTACTTAGAAAAAGCAATATTTATAATTGAATATGGACATGGAAGTGCGAACATTACAACCGTCGCCGCGTCGTACATACGTGCCGCAGAAGACGCGCTGAGCACCACATCCATCTCATCATTTTCAATAAGCGTGGGTCGCAGAGGCAACCAGGCCGGCGAGGCATCTTTTCACGGGTGTCTGCTCATAGTGGAAAAGGGAGTTCCTATTCCCTTTTCCCCCATAAACAAGCAGGAATTGCCAGGAACTGAAGCTGGTCAGGACTCCTGTTCGTTGCGTACGATGGAGGAAACACCAGTGGGGACTTGCAACCTACAAGCAGGTTTTAAGATCGCATCTATGTCCAAATTAGTCGATACTTACGTAGAATTTTGCAAATCTTGGATACAAAGTACCCAAGTCGAAGTCCAGTCGTTGATCCACGAGCGCTCTCTGCTTAATGTCCTTGGGATAGAGCGTGTCGCCTCCATATTTGTTGACGAGGTATCTGCTGATGGCTCGCGACTCCCAGAGAGAAAATCCTTCATCGACAATAGTCGGTACAGTGTGCTGAGGATTTAGCTGAAATGATACGGGAACATTGGTTCAAAATTTTAACAATATGGGTTAGGTACATATAGATCGATGCAGTTATAGTATGTTTCGTTTCATGAGCTATGGTGGATGGGATTAGTCCAAATGAAAACTTAGCCTATGTAAATACTATCTACTGCTCGTTTGCTCTAACTTTGCCGCTCGGCTCCATACTAAAGTCGAATTTTTAATTAGACGAAGTAAATTAACAGCAACTAATGTCACTTCTTCATACAATGTTGCTTATTTTCTATGACGAAGAGACATTAGCTACTGTCAATTTACTTCGTGTAATTAACAATTCGGGTATACGCCTCTACGCCAGCGGCAAAGTTAGAGCGAACGGGTAGTAAGTAAGTAGGTAGGTCATCCTTCCGAGTTACCCAGGGCGCCCTACGTTAGATCGGTTAAGTAGGGACCGGATCGTTTTAGTTAATCGGTTCGAATCCGGTATTAAACATTGGTATTACAGTTTATCGAGTCCGGTATTGTTTATTTATTTTATTTTGGAAATTTTCACACTTAAAAAACCCTATGTAACGTTTTCGTGCCCTTCAAACATCACCCTTCGTTAACTTATTGATTAGCTTCGTTAACTTATTAAGATTGAGTTAACGAATGCTAAAACAATTATTGTAACTACTACCTACTTACTTAATAATGTTCTTCAGTTATTTTTTAAATAGGTACTCGTAACTATGTGATGTGAGTACACATTGTAGTAACATAACTATAGGTAACAGCTCTACCTGTTACCCTGTACCCTATGTAGGTAAATTTTTGTCATTATTTGTAGAGAATGAAATGAAAGAGTGTTATACCTTCAAGAAATCGGGTGAGAACTGCTCGCCTTCTCTCAAATTTAAAGGTTTCAGATTGAGTTGGATGTCCAGAGCGGCTGCTACGAGGAGTACCAGGCGACAAGGGGCGGAGCCCGCGGTGTAATACAAGTCTATGGACATTTTGATCCTCGAATGCTGAAAATAATAAGTAAAAGAATAATTCTTCAAGTCATTTATATCGCGTCAGTCAGCCAAAATGACATGTTGTCTCTGCTGAGAATGAGATAGGTAGATACATCTAGAACTGATATTAGTTTAAGGAAATAGGTAGGTCACCTATCTAGGTAGTCGTCTAGTTTCCCACGTACCTAATTTAGTTTGGTAGCAATTACCTATCACGAATCATCCCTAATTACATAGGTACGTTTCTACACAATTTTGTTATTATCTTCCATAGCCCGGTTAGATATCATTAACGCTGTTATCTGCTGTAGAAACTAAAAGTTACGTAAGTCAAAATAAGTTTAGGTAGTGCTTAGCTTAGGTGCAAAGGTAGGCGTAGCGTAGGCTCCTAACCTTCAATGAGCATTAAACGAATATTACATTGAAAACGACGTTTTCGCTAACTAAATTCCGTGACTAAGTAAATTATAGCATTTATATTAAAACTTACAGTTTAGCCTGGTCTGAGTGTAGTCAACACTATCTACACAATACAAATAAACTGCTAGCTGTGCCGGTGCCGGCTCACAATCGACAAACCAGACGAAAACATGATAACCTTGAACCGATGTTATTGCCTTATATCGCGACCAAATACGGTTGTAGTCATGAAGCTATAGATTCCGTAGGATAAAAGTGTTCTGTGCTATAGATAAACATGGAGGCCACACTTCGAACAAACGCTTGAGTCAAATACCTACGTATCTCTATCTCACTCTCTGTGGGATAACCTTCTCTTTCTAGGGAATTGTGCAGTGCTGCTATCTTCTTATTAGTATCTCCTAGAAAATAATAGAAATAGACCAAACTAACCAAAAATGCAAGTAAAATAATTTATAAATAGCTCTATTGTTCGACTACGATTATTTAATGTGTAAATTGAAATATTTTATACCATAATATGCATGATTGGGTTGTCGAATCAGTGAATTACATTCCCATTTTCTAAGGATTATGTAATGTGGCAACATTGGTACTACATGTCAACTGTCAAAGTGTCAACTAACAATAGAATGGCGGTTGACTTCATTGTTTTCACACAATAGGAAACGTTGTGAAGTAGTGTGTCTATATTGAGGATTTATATGGGACTTCCTGTGTATTATTAGAAGAAACACGAATGTCATTATTAGAGTAAATAAAATAAGTTAAGTATTGTTATCGTACGTTAATGATGAATAATTGTTTTAGGTTTCCTAAAAAATTTTTCAATAAAAAATACAACCGATTTCCAAGTAATCCTGAAAAATTAAATTTACTTAGCACAAAGTAATATGTATTTTGATTTATCTGATTTTTTATTCAATATCATATTGAAGTCGGCGCCAAGTAAATTCATAGGTTTAGGGAGGTATTATTCATGGCACCAACTTCAATATTATATTGAATAAAATCTGATAAAACAACTACATATTACTTTGTGCTAAGTAAATTTTATTTTTCAGGATTACTTGGAAGTCGGTTGTATTTTTTATTGAAAATTTTTTTTTCATTATTTTAAGTGACGGGTGAACCGAAAAATATATCTATCTAGGTGAAAGCACTGAATTAAAAAGTTAAGAAACGCACTAGTTGTGCCTATAATTTTCATTGGTTGCCCTCGATTTCTCCAGGATCCCATCATCAGATCCTAACCTGGTTATAATGGGACCACCTCAGAAGTAAACCCTATTCAACAAAAAAAATTGAAAGCCGTCTATAATTGACGGTGAACATACATAAAACATTGAGAACTTTCTTTTTTTTTTTTGAAGTTGGATCTATCAATCTAGGTGTAAAGTTCTCAACAATACAAATCAATCAAGCCCAAACACAAGATAACTGCTGTAAATTGTTGAGGAATGCCCTCGACTGTCTTTCGACTCTATCATCAGATCGACGCCATACCTTCATTAAAGTGTAGAACATTAAAACACTTCATTAAAAAGTTAACAAGCGCACTAGTTGTCCCTACAATTTTCGGTGGTTGCCCTCGTTTTCTCCTAGATTCCTTCATCAGATCCTGACCTGGTGAAAATAGGACCACCTCAGAAGTAACCCATATTCAACAAAAAAAAAATTTTTGAAATCCGTCTATAATTGACGGAATTATCGCTTGACATACATAAAAAAAATACATACAGACGAATTGAGAACCTCCTCCTTTTTTTGAAGTCGGTTAAAAATAGTATTCAGCGAGAAATATGGTTATCCATTGTACCATTAAAAATTAAGTTAAGATATTTTTATAAAAGCAATTAGTATGCTAACTGATCATAAATTTTAAATATGGAAAGGAGTTGGTTTTGGAGCGGAATTCGAACCTGCGTCTTCTCGCGTACCGTGCGGACGCCTTAAGGGGCGGTTAACCCGCACAAGTAGGCATTTGGCGCTCCCCTCGCCCCGGGCGCAAGACACACCGCGCGCCGGCAGCGGCAGTCAACTCTCATGCCACAGTATACAGTATAGTAGAAAGAAACAGCATGCTAACTTTGTTTGACGTAGTAAACGCATCTAACTTTATTAAGTGTAGTGATTTATTAGTTTCGTAAATAAAAATAAATGAGTTAATCGTAAATAAATTATGTATATTATACTATTATTTTTAAGCTAAAGAGTTTGTTTGTTTGTTTAGTTGTTCTAACTCTAGAGTCTAAGAGACTGCTAGGTGAATTTCAAGAGTTTCTTAACAGAATGTCCATTTTTGAAAAATACCAAAATATATAACATCACGCTAAGGCGAATAAGAGCTTAGCAGCAACGAAACATTTTTCGACAACTAGGATATTTCATTTCTTTTGAGAGTTTCCGTTGCGTACGTTTGCTACAGTTGCATAAAAAATGTAAATTACATAATAGCTGGTCATAAAAACATCTAAAGTTTTCTAAAGTTGGTATGCTAAGTATGAATCACGGGATCATTGTGCAATCCAAAATGGCCGCCGCGGTGTAATCACAAAATTTCATGATGGGTGTCGTTTAAAGGGTTTTTTGGTATGCTGAGTACGAATCACGTACTAATTTTGCAATCCAAAATGGCGGCCGCGGTGTAATCACAAAATTTCATGATGGGTATCGTTTAAAGGGTTTTTTGGTATGCTGAGTACGAATTACGTACTAATTTTGCAATCCAATATGGCCACCGCGCCGTAATTACACAATTTCATGATGGGTATAGTTGAAGGGAATTCTTGGTATGCTAAGTATGAATCACATGATAATTTTGCAATCCAATATGGGCGCCGCGCCGTAATCACAAAATTTCATGATGGGTATCGTTTAAGGGGTTTTTTGGTATGCTGAGTACGAATCACATGATAATTTTGCAATCCAATATGGGCGCCGCGCCGTAATCACAAAATTTCATGATGGGTATCGTTTAAGGGGTTTCTTGGTATGCTGAGTACGAATCACGTGATAATTTTGCAATCCAAAATGGCGGCCGCGGTGTAATCACAAAATTTCATGATGGGTATCGTTTAAAGGGTTTTTTGGTATGCTGAGTACGAATTACGTACTAATTTTGCAATCCAATATGGCCACCGCGCCGTAATTACACAATTTCATGATGGGTATAGTTGAAGGGAATTCTTGGTATGCTAAGTATGAATCACATGATAATTTTGCAATCCAATATGGGCGCCGCGCCGTAATCACAAAATTTCATGATGGGTATCGTTTAAAGGGTTTTTGGTATGCTGAGTACGAATTACGTGATAATTTTGCAATACAATATGGCCGCCGCGCCGTAATCACAAAATATCATGATGGGTATCGTTTAAGGGGTGTATTGGTATGATGAGTACGAATCCTGTGATAATTTTGAAATGCAATATAGCCGCCGCGCCGTAATTGCAAAAATCCATGATGGTTATCGTTTAAGGGGTTTTTTGGTATGCTGAGTACGAATAACATGATCATTTTGGAATTCAATTTGGCCGCCTAAGCTATTTAGGCCCACTTGCGCGAAGAGTCGAGTTAAATATATAAATATAGAGTTAGTAAGCTCTGAGTTAAATAAATAACTTCTTAACTCTGACCACGTCTTGCAATATTGCAAATTGGCACGCGGTTAACTAACTCACAGTAAACCGAACAAGTTTTTTTAGTCTGTGTCGTTCCATGCAATCCAACCACACACAAATGTTAGAACGAAGAATGGAACATGTGTCTCTATCTCTTTTACACTACAGTCTGCTACGTATGATTTACGATACTACCATTTACGATACCAATCATAAAATTTTCTGACTACGGCGCGGCGGGCATATTGTATTGCAAAATTATCACGTGATTCGTACTCAGCATACCAAAAAACCCCTTAAACGATACCCATCATGAAATTTTGTGATTATGGCACGGCGGCCATATTGGATTGCAAAATTATCACGTGATTCGTACTCAGCATACCAAAAAACCCCTTAAACGATACCCATCATGAAATTTTGTGATTACGGCGCGGCGGCCATCTTGTATTGCAAAATTAGTACGCGATTCGTACTCAGCATACCAAAAAACCCCTTAAACGATACCCTTCATAAAATTTTCTGATTACGGCGCGGCGGGCATATTGGATTGCAAAATTATCACGTGATTCGTACTCAGCATACCAAAAAACCCCTTAAACGATACCCATCATGAAATTTTGTGATTATGGCACGGCGGCCATATTGGATTGCAAAATTATCACGTGATTCGTACTCAGCATACCAAAAAACCCCTTAAACGATACCCATCATGAAATTTTGTGATTACGGCGCGGCGGCCATCTTGTATTGCAAAATTAGTACGCGATTCGTACTCAGCATACCAAAAAACCCCTTAAACGATACCCATCATGAAATTTTGTGATTAAGGCGCGGCGGCTATATTCGATTGCAAAAATATCACGTGATTCGTACTCAGCATACCAAAAAACCCCTTAAACGATACCCATCATGAAATTTTGTGATTACGGCGCGGCGACCATATTGGATTGCAAAATTATCACGTACTTCGTACTCAGCATACCAAAAAACCCCTTAAACGATACCCATCATGAAATTTTGTGATTACGGCGTGGCCGCCATGTTGGATTGCGAAATTATCATGTAATTCGTAGACATTTTAATGCATTAGGTAGCTGGTTACCATGTCGTGAAAACACTTAAAAAGTAAAAGATCACCACATTTTTACCATGAGTCGCGTATGTATTTGTAACGGTTAATCTAATTACATTTTGCCCATTACTGATATTTTTATACTGTGGCGCGATTTCAACGTAATTTGGCATAATAATTACGAAATAGTTGCGAAAAAAACTGACACAGGTCCTGCCTCCACAAGCGCCAGGGCGAGACTGATCGGCCGTCAGCGGCGCAATTCTATTGCGTTTGGTAGATATTCGTACATGATAACTATGTAAATAGTTGTTTATAGAAAAACGCTCGGAAAATGTGTATAAAAACTTAATACCTTTAATTGAGTGCAAAAAAAATATATAAAATGTTAATAGTTTAGCCACAGTATTGAAAAAACTTTTCTGAGAGAGTCAACTTTGGGATTTTTTTCTATCTAGTGAAATTTATTGCATCGTGTAACGGGCTCGGAATATGTTTAGCTTATATCCTTAACTATTATATATATATTTTTCAGATTTAAAAACCCTTTACTTTTTGACTAGGATTGTTTCAAAAAACTCAAAATCTGACCCACGCGGCCTTAACCACCGGCCACCGAAACTTACTCGGAACCAACCAAATTTTCCACCTTATATACGTCTTGGGGCGACGCATGCACCATCTACCGACACTTCTTAGAAAGTTACACGGCACGAATGTATAGAATTGCACCTATATTCATCCGATTTATGATGAAACCTGCCCGAACATTAAAATAATTATTTGAAAAGCAATTAGTATGCTAACTAATCATAAATTTTAAATATGGAAAAGGAGTTGGTTTCGGAGCGGGATTCGAACCTGCGTCTTCTCGCGTACCTTATAAATCGAATGGATATAGGTGCAATTCTTTACATTCGTGGCGTGTAACTTGCTAAAAAGTGCCGGTAGATAAATAAATAATAAATAAATATTCACGGACATCTCACACAACGCTATCTGATCCCAAAGTAAGCAAGAAATAACCTGCTCGTGTTATGGGTATCAGACCACGGATATTAATACTTAAGTATATACTTTTTAATACATACATATTATACATAGAAACACCCAGACTCTTGAGACAAACATTTATGGGTCACACAAATATTTGTCTCCGGTGGGAATCGAACCCAAGACCTCCAGCGCCGCAAGCAGTATCACTACCGACTGCGCCACAGAGGCAGTCAAAGAGGATGCCTCCTTTCCATATTAAAAAACTTGAGAGGTGTCAAGGGACACCCGGATGGAACGAAGTTCCTTTCGATTAATTAGTGAAGGAATTGTAATAATTTTTTTTTTATTATTAACCCCCATTTTATTACCCCCCCCCCTTCCCCCCCCAGGTATCCTGGTACGACCCGATAACACGACTCCATCTCCGCGTACTTTTGACGTTTTCTGTAAGCAGCATCTTCCACTGCGGCCGCCGGTAAATGGACTATACGAGCGAAGTGACTGACGGTGAAAGTGCTGCCGCATGTTGCGTCCCACACTTGCCATTCTTCCATGACACAAGGGTCAGACCGTCCGGTCTCTTGCCGTCTGCGCGGGACAAACCTGGTGGTTCAAGGATACAGGGGACCTCGGCCGACACCAGAGCTCGCCGGATTAACTAATTGAGAGCGTGATTACGCGGATGCCTACCGGTGCAGCGACGACAACTCAAAGCATGATGACCATCGCTCTCCACCATGGCACCGCTGATGCATACGCGACATTTCCCACAAAGGAAAAAGAGAATGAAAAGATAGAATTTAGTACCTATGTGCATACTGCATTACTTACATTCGCATTTCGCCGAGGAATCGACCCTCCGACGAAAGGAAAATTACAATATAACCAAGGAAATAATACTTTTCTCTTTCTATTGTCGACATTCGTCACAGCCTGCCACGAGAAGCCGCAGCGCGCGAGACGTACAGTTGATTAACCTAGAAAAATAACCCACTTGGATGAATAGCAAATACAATTCAATACAAATGTTTCACTTTAATTTAATTACTAATGATAATTAATAATGTACCTACTTATGATTGATGTTTTTGGTAACATGAGATTTCACATGAGGTACAAACAAACAAACTGTTAAAGCTATTTCTTGGCTGATCGTACTCAGCTCGACTGGGCACTGACTCCCAAAATACAGGCTCCAGCCTAGTTTGGAAGTCAGAACATCCTTTACTTGTAAAATATATATGGTGTAGCATGAATGAAAGCAATCATTGTAAATTATTTATGGAATGAATAAACATTTTTATTATTTTATTATTATTATAGCTTCGTTATTCGCAATGTACCTATGCAATCTGCAGAGAATAATACCTATCAGTCTTTGTAAAAAACAGAGAAAATAGTTAATATCGCCTTGGTAAGTACATCTAATTTATGTAATAACTAGCTGATGCCCGCAGCTTCGCCCGCGTAAAATTATTCACGGAATAAAAGGTAGCCTATGTGTTATTCCAGACTATAATGTATCTCTGTACCAAATTTCAGCCCGATCCGTTCAGCGGTTTGAGCGTGAAAGAGTAACAAACATCCACACTCACAAACTTTCGCATTTATAATATTAGGAAGATTTTCACCACCTATTCCGTGTAACGAAAAATAATCTTAACCTCCTAACTTCTGAAGGTATAAAATATTTCCGATTTTTATGAAACTGAGTGTAGATGTTAGGTATGGTATGAAAACCATGGAAAAAATATTGAAAAAAATCGTAAGCTTGGAAAAGTGGGTTTTCTTGATGTACTATACATAGTACATTCGGTGTCTGTTGAGCTTAAATATTTAATTTGATGTTCTATCTGTAGTACTTTAGTTGTGAAATAGTGTAAAAAAAGAAAGAAAATTTTAGTCTTTATTTCAAAAAATGCTTGTATACTGCTATAAAATAAGTTAAAAAGTTAAAAAAATACAAAAAAGAATGAAACTAAAAACAAACATTTACGGAAATAATTTCTTAGTAATCAGAATCTTCAAAGTAATGTTAGCACAATAACACTATTTAATTTTTCATGATAATTTTTGGCGAGCGTGAATTTCTCACGTCACGCAATTTAATTTAATATGTTATTAATCTAGCAGTTTTCTAGTGGAGAAATATCTACCATAACATAAAAATGGCTAGGTTTATGTTTCTGTAAAAGAGCTTAGGAGCCATGAAGGCGACCATGAAGGCGAAGGGACTGGTACTGGTAACGGAGGAGCTGATTCAATATTTTCTTCGACATCTGATAATGATAATGAACTAGAAAATTATTCTCTTGATATGTAGAGGGTCATAGTCAGAATCTTCTGAAAAATCATGCTCGGATTCGTCTAATATTGTCAAAATTAAGCTAAAAAATATGAACATCGATCACACCATTGGCACCTGATGTATTATGCATAGTACATCAAAACAGTTAAAAAACAGTAACTTGACCCCTGTTGTACTATATGTAGGACATCAAAATATTTGACCGTGTAGTGAAAAAACTATTGAAACCAAAACCAAAATACATCGTAAATATTATCATATACTTCATAATCCAACAGAAAACACATTGCAATCTAAAAATATTATCCTGAAGAATGAATCTTTATGAATTACTTACTATGTTTCGAACTAAGAGGCGTACACCTGCGTTGAAAGTATTTCTTAGAAAAAAAATTGTCAATTTGGTGAAGGTGGTAGTATTTTTTTTTAAAAGAGACGTTCACATACCATGCTATAGCAGAAAAAAAAATGCAATTTTTTAATTAGCTATCTCGTCAGATTTTTTTACTTTTGATGTACTATGTATACTGCCGTGTTAATTAAAAAGGGCACAACTAACATTTTTTGCCAAATTGAGTTATATACATATTCGGAATCAGGAAAAAAAGGCCTATCTGCCTAATTTTTTGTATATTTTTAGCAACAAAATAAACAGAGATAGCAAAAGTCTAAAGGGCACAAATGCAGCATTTTTTAATTTTTTGTAAAGAAAAAAGTCACATTGTGACATATGTCTTCTATTTCATATTTATGATTTTAAAATACCTAATTGAAAAGGCATAATCAGCGCATTTTAAATAGAAGGGGCTTATGTGGCAGTTGTGCTAACTTTTTTAACCAACACCGTAGCAAGAAATGTAAAAGAAAAGGCACAACTGGCAGTTATGCCTTTCCTACTTAACATCTCTGAAGAGAGATGAAGTCAAAGGGGCGAGGTATGCGTAGGATTGCGCCAGTTGTGCCTGACGTGTCAAGACGAGTCCGCGCCTGTTGGCGCGATGCTCTGGTAAGAATATAATTTTGTTACTTATTCTAATAAATTAGTTCGTTCTATTTTACCTACACTATGAAATATTATTAGTCTAAGGTTCTAACTTACTTTAACTTGAAATTTCTTTATTTATTTATTATTAGAAGAGTTAGTAATCGCAATATGTGTTGGTAGGTAATAGGCCACACGCAGCACAGCAGACAAACTAGCGGTCCGTTGGTTGGTTGGTTGGCTGATGATTCAGTAATCGATAAATTTTACAAATTATCTGAGAAATCGCATCCAAAAATTAGTAGCAGTGACTCAGAATCCGACTTTATACCATGTTCTCAGCACAAAACCATTGAAGAAGTGATTCAGACAGTGAACAATCAGACACAGAAACAAACCAAGTACAATTAAGAATAGAAGGCAATATAAGGAAGCGGAAAAAATATAATGTTAGCTTAATAGATCGAAAGATATTAAAGAAGAAAGAAAACGTAATTACCAAAGATTTGTAAGCACTGTTTGTCAAGAAAACATCTGCAAAAAAAGTGCTCAAGTCGTTTTTCTGAAGAGTTTCGCAAGAAAATTAATACAAATTTCTGGAAACGATGTTTTCGTTGTCATAATAAATAGATATTGTTCATTATTTCTTTGTGGTTATGTTTACCTGATTTTTGTTGAAAGCAATTTTATCTTAAGATACATTTTTAGTTATAAGAATTTTATATAAACTAGCGGACGTCACGCGGTTTCACCCGCATAGTTCCCGTTCCCGTGGGAATACAATATTTTTTCTTCCATAAGAACCTTCTCCTGACAATACCTTACACAACAAAAAAACAATTAGTGAAATCGGTCCACCCGTTCTGAAATTATGCGCTTACCAACACATTTTGCGATTCATTTTTATATTATAGAAGATTTGTGATTTTGATTAAAATAAAGATTAATAATTAAGAATTAAAATAAGATATGTTATTTTTGTAAACTGTTTTGATTAACGTTTGATTTTCTTAAAACTACTTTGTTTATTTTCGTCGAGAAGTTCAGTATTTTCCAATATTTTACTTTTATCACAACTGATAATAATACGATGAAAAGGCACAATTGAAAAAAAGTGCCTTTTCATTGTAAAATGCAAAAATTTTCCTCAAAATTTTACATTGAAAAGGTATATTTCGTTGTATATGCCCTTTAAACGTAACATGGTTGATTTTATCTTATTTTTTATGTTAAGATGAAACAAATTATGCTAATTATCAATTATATGCATTAAAATAAAAATAAAAAAATGCTATGGTCTTATTAGTACTATACAAATGCAAGTATTACCATTCGCAGAATTTTGGAAAATATAGTTTACTGGGGTTTTCTTCAACAAAAACAAAAAATATATTTAATCTCTATTTTCTCAATGTTTACAAAATGTTAGTTGTGCCCTTTTTATTTACGACGGCAGTATAGTACGCCAGGGGTTAGGAGGTTAAAAAGGTGAAATGATAATATACCTCTGCCTACCCCTTCGGGGATAAGAGCGTGACCTTATGTATTTATGTATGTATTGTACATCTAATTGTATTATGAATATATATTGTCTTTATTGCGTACAATAAAGAATATATAGAAAATGAAATATCCTGGCAAAAAAAAAATAAGGCTACCCTACTTAGAAAGAGATGTAGAGCCCACACAGAGCAAGACAGTAATATACAGACTACGCTTCAAGTAGGTATTCAAAGTGTGGCCTCCATGTTTATCTATAGCTTCATGGTTGTAGTCTGTTATCAAAACGCTATGCGCCAGGTTGCAGGCAGGCATCGATTGCTTCCGAATGTCAACTTCATTTAGCAGCGTTACCACTAACTTTTTGTACCATGTACACCTACTACATAACATCTACTTCGAATTCATTCCGTAGGATAAAAGTGTTCTGTGTTCGAATTCCCCCAAATCCTTTTTTAGGGGGCGTATTGTTGGTAGGTGTTGTAGGTACTTATAGTATTCAGATTTTTTTCCAGCTTTTCTATCAATTATTTTCGAGCTAAGAAGATAATATGAGAAAAACGTAGCCCTTTTTTATATATGTTATGGCGTAACATTTTTGTATGATCCTGTTTTGTTTGTTACTTCCTATCATCATAATTTCAGTCTATTCCTATTGTCCCATTGTCAACAGGAAGTCAAAAAAATTCCTTCACATTGTCCCCATCGACGTTTTCTTATTATGGAGACATCAGGATATCATATAATACTATACCCGTTATCTCCATTGACGCTTTCTTACTATGGGGACATCGGGAAGGCACAAAAATCCTTCCCGTTGTCCCCATTGATGATGACTGATGTTTGTAATCGTACAAATGAGAGTAAAAGATAATTCAATTAATAGTTGCAGCTGCGGTAGTTCCTACGTAGGCCAAACCAAGCGGACCATCGCGGAAAGGGTCAAAGAACATATTGCAGCTATAAAAAATCGTCAGTTGAACAAATCGGCAATAGCAGAACACCTTGATTCGGGCATTAGTCACTGGATCGAACTTCACCAACCGAAAGTCCTCACCACTGATCGCCATTATTATCCACGTATAGTGCGTGTAGCCATTGAAATCAGAAAACACAAAAATATCAATAGGGATGATGGATACAAGCTCTCCGGGATGTGGAATTCAGTGATTGATAAACTTGAACGTAAAACTGTGCCAATTAAAACTCACGTAGTGAGTGTAGTGTGTCGCCGGCCTTATCCTTCGTTGTAGGTACTCTATCAACGCGCAACGGAGGGTAGTTCGACAAGAAATAACTTCGTGGTTTTTGTCGATCTTCGCCTCAGTCCAACCCACAGAGTATATTGAATAGACCACGGGCGCTGCAACGTGCTCGAAACGTCGGTGAATGTAAGCAAATAGTATTTCGCGTAAGTCCCGAATTCTATAAGTATGAAATTTTAAATATTTTTTTGAGTTCCGTTGTCCCCATGACCGGGAGGCCGCCAATGGGGACAACAGGAATAAATTTTATTTTATTAATTTCGTTGTACCCATAGAATGGGGACAACAGGAAGACGTAGTTGACTTGCAAAGACAATTTTAGATGATGAGCTGTATGGGCCCTGCTATTCACAAGAGCCCTGATTCGTCTTACAAAACTAGACGAAGACCTGAAGTACCTAACACATGACGAGCTATAGAAAAAATTAAATAATTCTATTTCCAACATTATCTATCCATACTAATATTATAAAGCTGAAGAGTTTGTTTGTTTGTTTGAACGCTAGGATCTCAAGAACTACTGGTTGGATTTCAAAAATTCTTTTACAGTTTGATAGTCCATTTATTGAGGATGGCTATAGGCTATATAACATCACGCTAAGTCGAACAGGAGCGGAGCAGCCATGAATAATGTTTCAAAAACGGGGAATTATTTTTACCGTCTGAGAGCTTCCGAGGCTCACAATATTATAAAACTGAACAGTTTGTTTGTATTAGGATCTCAGAAAATACTGGTTGCATTTCAAAAAATATTTTAGAGTTTCAAAGTCCGTTTATTGAGGACTAGGTGTTGCCCGCGACTTCGTACGCGTGAAAATTATTTTATAATACCAATTTGATTGCTCTCTGCTTGGCCCCTAGGATATGTAGCGTGATAATATGTAGCCTATTTTAAGACCCTACCCCTAGCTAATATTTGTTCAAAATTCAAACCAAATCCATTCCGTACTTTTCGAGATCCTTCCGGACAAAGCAAAGCAAACAGACAAACAGACAAAAAAATTTCTAACTATATTTTCGGCTTCGGTATCATATATGTTGAACACCCAGCGAGTATTTTTTTTTTAATATTTCCAATGTACAGTTTTGACTTTTCTATCATTTTATTATATGTATAGATGGCTAATGGCTATATAACATTACGCTAAGGCGAATAGGAGCGAAGCAGTGATGAATAAAGTTTCAAGAACGGGGAAAATTTATTTCTTCTGAGAGCTTATGTTATGTACGCTGCGTAAATGGTTAAAGTTACATAAAAATTGTTGTGCAGGTCAGCTCTAATGAATATAAGCGACGCGACGGGAAACATTATATTACTTAAAATAATAATACCATGCCTCTCTCTTTCGCACTCTCATGTGACGCAAACGAAGTTGCGCGGGTCAACTAGTAAAATATATAATAACAATCCTTAGTTTTATTACGTCTGTATATTCCCAAGAATGTCATGTTGGATTCGAACTGACTAAAACCACACGGCACTATCTATATACTATACGATAGGCGCCCGTTAACTCTCCGGAAGTATGGCGGTGTCCCAGGAATCTCAAACTATAAGTTCAGGATTCCTAGGACACTGCATTTCACCTCAGCCTCGTCGTCTCTCAGGGTTGACGTGTAACCCAGCTTCTTTGAGTTTGGTGTGGGTATTACGCCGTTTCTTTGGTAGAGGCTGGGGGCACTTTTACTACGTGGTAGTGGGCGGAGACACATTCTTGTAGGTCTGCTGGATGCGGTGGTGTAAGCAGTGTAAGACTGAACTTAGGATCTCAGGCGAGACCAATAAATACCTATTAGGTTTCAATCGAGAGGGATCGACTAACGATAATACAGTCATAATGAACAGCACAGTAGAGCCCGCATGTTACCAAGATGTGTCTTCGATCAACAATATTATTCGTTTCTTAGTCTTTCCACTCCAACCAACTGTTGCGCAAAATGACACTTATTGATCTTCGTGTTTTTTCTTAAGTGTAAAAACAAAAATACCCACGAAATTTAAGCCGAACTCGAACCGACGAACAGTGCTAATAAATGGGCAAATGTTATTGTGATTGTAACTGTACCGGAATTATTGGGATTCATTTTCTCGTGTATGAAAATCCCAGTAGTTCCAAGGTACTGGGATTTTTTTGTCCCAGTAGTTTCATCATGGGACTACTGGAATATGCGGTGTCCGTCTATGACCAGGGGCCCTGAGTAGGTCCTTTAGAGATGCCCGTTGCTTCATCCTCTCTATGAGCCAGAATTATGTACCAGGATACGTATCTAATTATTAAAATCAAAATGCCAAGAAATTTACATTATATTTTATTATCTTTGTCTTTAATAAAGTAATTACAGGTAGGCACTAAAAAAATAATCATGCATATTGAAGACCATAATACAATAACATATGTCTTAGATACAACAAACACTGCATCCTCTCTTGAGAAATAAAAACCCAAAGGCCTTTGTGCCGATATGGAAGGTTTTAAAAAAAAATACCGACCATAGACAACATGGCACGATGCCTCGAACACTAGTGACTGAGTATTGTGTTCAAATAGCAAGCCAATGGTTGTAACAAATTTATTAAATCCCAATGAGTCGTAGCATACACCAAGCGTGTTTTTTTTTTCAATCTAGTATCGGCCAATAGAATCTTCTAACAAACAGACCGCCACTAGGCTGAAAGAAATTTCTGAGGCGAAAAAAAAAAGTAAACAGTAAAAGCTTCAATAAAATGTACACGTCACGCCGTTTCCGTTAAAAGGCACGTATTTTGTTAAAGAAAAAAATGTATTTTTTTTTCCTTTTTAAAAAAGCTATCTCGTTACTTAATAAAAAACTACCAGCTAAATGTATTACAAAACAATTAGACGTACTTTTATGAAGCTATGATTTGTGTGCTATTAAACAGTGAACGTTACGCGATATATCAGCTCTCAATATTATTGCTCATTTATTTAAAGATTTTACTCCTAACACTAACTATCGTGGCAGAACATATAAATTATAACGGGATTTTTCAGTAACATTTCATCATTATTTATTTTACTAAATAAATAGCCATTTAACATGAATTATCTACTAACGAAAAAAAAATTGTTTACGCCCTAAATACAAAAAAAAAAGATAAATTCAGGTATAAATTACACGGGTACAGTGTTTCTAGCGCCAAAAATTAGTAAACACGTGCTTACTATAACCAAAGCGTCCATTACTAGATTGTGTTATATTGAACCTTTTCATGTTACGATAATAATTATAATTTTATAAACTTTATTCGTTCGGACACTAAATATCAATAATTACACAAAGCTATCTACATGAGCCACTGTTAACCGTTTTTTCAGTTAGTATTGCCAGATAAAAATATATGTCACAGCCATAGACAAAGTGCCGGCTTCGTGTTTATGACATTGGTGACAGTTGTATTTTTCGTCTGGCAACTATTTTATTATGTTGGTAAACACCATTGTCTGGGAATGATTCGTAATGATTGCATTTATATCTCCAGCCTTCTCTTTCTATCTCTCTTCGGCTCCCACGTAAACTGGACTTTCTGGAAAGAAAAAATAGAGATTTATTACTTTTTTTTTGCTTTAGATTTCTGATCAAATCACTTATTTTCAAATTCAGTCCACTCTTCCTCATTATATAAAGCCTAGAATGTGTTTAGGAGAATCTGCCTATAGAGGATTTAGACTGACACGTAAGTATGATTGCAGGACTCAGATTCAGGATTAGGAACAGTGCATTGAAGTTTAGAAACAATATATAGAGGACTAGGAATAGTAAAAATATAATGAAAACCAGTGTAAAGAGGACTAGGTAAAGTGCATGGAGAACTAGAAATGGTGTATAGATATCTAGGACAGGTGCAGGAACAGTAGGGAACTAGAACCAGTACAAAGACGACAAGAACAAATGCATAGATCACTAGGAACAGTGCATAGAGAACTAGGAACAGTAGTGAACTATGACCAATACAAAGTTTTTCTAGGACAGGTGCATAGAGGACTAGGAACAGTAAAAAACTAGAAACGGTAGAGATCTAGAAACAGTAGGAAACTAGGAGCAGTAAATGCATAGAGCACTAGGAACAGCGCATAGAGCACTAGGAACAGCGCATACAGAACAAGAAACCGTAGAAAACTAGAACAGTAGGGAACTAGGACAGGTGCATAGAGGACTGGAAACGCAAGAAAACTAGGAACAGATGGTAATGATAGAGAACTAAGATTATGGTTAGAGAACGAGAACCAATGTCGGAGAACAAGAACTACAGTTATGCGGAAACAAAGCAGTGCGCTTAGAGGAGTCTGCAGTGTGATGCATGTTGGTGTGAGTTAACTTAGTTGGAGAACTTGGACTATGACCCTGATGTTAGAGGCTTTGGGAGCATGTCTAGAGGAGTCTGTAGCGTGGTTAGAGCCACTAAGATAATGCTTCGAGCAGAGGAGATTGTGGTGAGTGTGTGTGAGTATTTGTATAGGAGGGGGAGGGGGGTATAGTTGGAGAACTTGGAACATAGTTGGAGAACTTGAACTATGGCCTTGGTTAGAAGCTCCGGGAGTGAGGTTGAGTGCCTACGAGCGTGCCTCACCTGTATGTGGCGCGTGTGCGGCTACTGCGCTACTGGCAGCACTGCTTGCGCACGCTGTCGGAGTGCGAGGGCCGCACGTCGGGCTCCACGTCGGGCCGGATCACGTCGCCCTCGGGCGGGTCGCGCATCTGCTTCTGCGACACGATCCGGTAGATCTCTATAGGAAACGAGAACAACTGTTAGGATAAGGCCATATTACACTAAAATGAGCCTTGCTTAGTGCAAGACACAAGCGACTCGCTTATCCTACCAAACAGACACTCGCTTATCCTACCAAACAGACGCATTACGTACTATCACAGCTGCCGAATTGCGACTCGCTTAGCGATTATCCAGACACCTAGGTACGCGCGTGGCACGCAAGGTGACCGCTTTGACACAGGGGACATTGAGAGTACGAGGCTGTTTCAAAACCTCTGTGATGGGGCCGAAGACGAGCAGGCGCTGGTCTCGAACGCTAAGCTGGAGCTTCTAGGGGACTTAAATGGCCACTATAGTGAATGTCGGAGGTCAAGATCGATCATGCGGGATGGGCCGCCCATGTATTCTCTCTTTCCCATGGTCTGACACCAATGGGAAGTGGCATTACGAACATACCAAACAGGCACCGGCTTTGCTGGACCTACTGCTGACGAGTCATCCAACAGTGTATAGGTCGGCGCCCCACTTGATACCTCCGACAGCACTGTGTTGTGCATGCCCACATGTAAATGTCGTCTCCTGCACGTGCAGTTGAGATAAAGTGGTTCCTTTGCGTCCGTCCCGCGGAGTCAGCGCTGCTTTGCAAGCAAGGCTTCGTCGGATAGTGCAACTAAAGTTGCTTTAAATATCAGTTTAGATAATGGGACCTAAATCCTACTAATATTATAAATGTGAAAGTTTGTGAAGATGTTTGGATGTTTGTTACTCAATCACGCTCTATCGGCCGAATGGATCTGGCTGAAATTTTGTATAGGGATAGAGTATAGTCTGGAATAACACAAAGGCTACTTTTTATCCCCGGAAAATGTTCCCACGGGAAGCGGGAACGGGAACCAAATTTCACGCGGGCGAAGCCGCGCGCATCAGCTAGTTGATAATATACTGAAGTCGCCAACATCTGCAAAGCACATTCCTACTTCGAGGGGGAGTGCGTCGAGGCTGTTCAGCAAAAATAGACGGATTATGGCGCCTGGGTCAGGGTCACTAGTGCCAGCAAGAGATCACACTGCTGGCCACACACCATGATAAAAAGAACTATAGAGAAAGATGTATTGGGCTAGCCTCGGGGAACCGGAGTCTAAAATAAGGTGAAGTGGTTCTTTACGCCGTATCAGAGCTGTTTCAAGACGCAGAATTTTTCCCATGTCGAATACTGCCCTCACCTTTTTTCTGGACGTTCTGGACGCTTTGCAGCGGCGTGCTATTCGCATTATCGATTGTCCTGCAGTAACGGCAAGTCTAGAGCCGTTGGCGCAGCGAAAAACTACTGCGTTTTTGGCTGCATTCCACCGAATCTATCACTGTGAGTACTCTGAAGAGCTCTTCAACCTAATCACACTTCATTTTCGATACCGAACAAAGCGTGACGGCCAGAAGTGCCATCCTCGCACAGTGGAGAGAACCTTCGCCGGAACTGAGGGATTCAAAAGATAGTTTCTCTGTCGAACGATAAAACTATCTATTTCATCATGATGATGATACCAGGCGGGGTTTAAGTATCGAATTTGAGGTCTGATAGCCTGAGTACGGACCCTTGCATTACATAATACTATTTATGTGAATTCACTCCTAACATAAGCAGTTTACTTTAAGAGGCGATAGAGAAATATTAGGAATTACAGTTACTAAAATCCTGTAACAAAATATTAAAATTATGTTATACTAGGTAACTATGCCACTAAAGCTACAATAAGCGGCTGGCACAACAATCGCGGGTTATAAATTAACAAGTTAATAATGACTGTTCATACGAGTCACGTAGTGTTCACGAGCTACAACAACTGTGTTCATAATTACCAGTTAAAATGTTCTGGAATGCGGGCTCGACATTAGTGGAGTCCAGTGCGGATGTTTCTATAAAACTAAGGCCGTTTCTTTCCGCGAATGCCTTCGCTTCTTCTGTCGGGATGGATCTGGAAAGTGTACGAGAAACATGTTTTATTAAGAACGTCAGAAGTAGATACGAGTACATGATCAGCGGCAATAAAAAGGTTAATTAAATTTCATTGGTTGAAACAAAGTGACATGCAAAGATATAAATGTATATGGTCATATAGTCACGCCTTTATCCCCGAAGAGGTAGGCAGAGGGGAATTATGTGCCCACATTTCAACTTTTTAGAATTTGTCCCACGTAATAGGTGGTGAGCCGTATACATGCATGCATGCGTCATGCAAAGACATACACAACCATAAATTGCATTTGTTGCCAATCTATATATGTGTTGTCATAACATGGGTTCTTTGGGGACCCTGCTGAAAAATCTTGTCCGCTCAAAAGAGACAGGCAAACGGCCACAGGTGTGACAATGATCACTAAAGCATAATAAGGACAATTTGAGATGCGTAACAGATGTTGTCAGTAATCATGACATTATATGCCGTTCGCTCTAAGTTTTCCGCTGGCGTTCAGGGGCGTAGGCTCCATAGAAGCCGATTCCCGCTGGCTTCCCCTTCAGAACTGACAGCAAGGTGAAGTTACATCATTACTAAATCTCGGTCAGTAAATAAGACGATAAAATTTTCTTCTCAACGAAAAACCCCTGCTGCAAAATACATAGCAATGTGCAATATTGTGCATCGCTCAGTTCAGTCAAAGTTCAGTGAACTCCAAAAACACGATCATGGAATATGAGAAATAAGCCGGATTGCTGAATATTTGCGTCCCTTTCGTTAATAATACGCAAATGTCGGTTTCTCTCTCTACGTTCCGAGTGTTTCGAAAGATTATACTTGCGAATCTCCATCGTTCGGCCAGTGATCGGGCCTCGTTCTAAATCCACTCGGAAATAGCTTAATACGAGACGGAGAAAAATCGTCAATAATAAAGTAAAGTCAATAAACGTACTAAAATTTACTGTTGACGAAATAATAGTCTAAGAGCCAGCGGCCCCCAGGCATTCGGTAAAGTATAAAAGCTGTAAGTTTCTCAATGTATATCCCCAACACAGGTAAGAACGAACCCCGTCTATGAAACTTGGGTCGCGGTGGCTTTCGCCGGTATCAGGTAGTAAAGGTGTGTAAAATTGTGTGTTAAATTTGTTAAAGTATAAAACTCAGTTTTTACATATTTTACTTATAATAATCCTAAAAGTCACCTTGTCGAAAGCCAGACACTTCGTACGGTTGCAACCCTCTGCCAGACACCCTTAAAGTATATTTCATTATTACTATACTTACGGTATAGTATAAAAGCTGCAATTTATATATGTTATTTGGAGAACTATCAAATGATGTTTTCTCAATAGCCAGACAGTTTCAGTAGTTCCTTAAAAAGTTAAAGTCTAATGTAGGTGCGAGCGCGAGGGATATTATGTGTCAGCGGGTGCGAGTGAAATACCGCTTTCGGTCCACTGCGACGTTTTATTGCGCATCAGCTGTCATTAAAGTGTACTAGATGATGCGCGCGGCTTCGCCCGCGTGAAAATCGTTACCCGTTCCCGCTTCCCGTGGGAACATTTTCCCGGGATGAAAAGTCTATGTGTTATTCCAGATTATAAGCTATCTCTGTACCAAATTTCAGTCAAATCCGTTCAGCCGTTAGAGCGTGATTGAGTAACAAACATCCAAGTATCCAAACATCTTCACAAACTTTCACATTTATAATATTAGTAGGAAGTAGGATAATGAGAACTATTTTCTAGATTTACTATGAAAATTCACTATGAACAATAACTAAGAATCAACGAATAAATGTTTAGAAAATTCTTTTATAAAATTTTTGTGTTTAGGAATCATTAAATTAACACTCCAATAATATACTTAAATAATTATTTTAATAATAGTTATTGGAATAATATAATTAATCTAATACCTACAATAATTAATGGAAAAATATTTCGAAGATATTCTATGACTCGTGGTCGTCGATATCTTGAGTGTCCTCATCACCGCTGCTCCAATCTGTGGGTTGGTCCTTATCAGTATCCTCTTCTTCGCCCATAGGGTCCCATTTTTATCCTTTAGGTACGCAACCAAAATAAGGAAAAATTAAAGCGCTCATGGCCCCGCGGACTCAGTGTTCTGTAAACTGTCACTGCAGTAAGCAACATTTACTATGGCCGGATATGGATGGGTGACCACCACGTGGACCACTTTGTGATTTGTGATATTTATTAACGAGCGTTTCCGTGCTTCTGAAGGCATGATAAGCCGTTGGTCCCGGTTGTCAGTAAAATGATAGTCGTTAAGCCAAATTGAAAGCCTAATGGGCGGCTTAAAAAATTTCAACTGTGAGTCGTCACAACCTGCGCCCCGGTCGGCAGCGCGTGTGTAGCTCCTCTGGTGTTGCAAACGTCTATAGGCTACGGTTACCAACCTTCCGGTGGGCCGTAAGCTTGTCTGCCACCTAAGTAGTATAAAAAAAAAACCTTGGATCCAGCTCTTCACCCAACTGAATCTGAAACTGGCGAAGAAGACCATATTGATAACGACCAACCCACAGATTGGAGCAGCGGTGATGAGGACACTCAAGATATCGACGACCACGAGTCATAGAATATCTTCGAAATATTTTTCCATTAATTATTGTAGGTATTAGATTAATTATATTATTCCAATAACTATTATTAAAATAATTATTTAAGTATATTATTGGAGTGTTAATTTAATGATTCCTAAACACAAAAATTTTATAAAAGAATTTTCTAAACATTTATTCGTTGATTCTTAGTTATTGTACATAGTGAATTTTCATAGTAAATTTAGAAAATAGTTCTCATTATACACAATAAATGACAGCTGATGCGCAGTAAAACGTCGCAGTGGACCGAACGCGGTATTTCACTCGCACCCGCTGACACATAATATCCCTCGCGCTCGCACCTACATTAGACTTTAACTTTTTAAGGAACTACTGAAACTGTCTGGCTATTGAGAAAACATCATTTGATAGTTCTCCAAATAACATATATAAATTGCAGCTTTTATACTATACCGTAAGTATAGTAATAATGAAATATACTTTAAGGGTGTCTGGCAGAGGGTTGCAACCGTACGAAGTGTCTGGCTTTCGACAAGGTGACTTTTAGGATTATTATAAGTAAAATATGTAAAAACTGAGTTTTATACTTTAACAAATTTAGCACACAATTTTACACACCTTAACTAACTGATACCTGCGAAAGCCACCGCGACCCAAGTTTCGTAGACGGGGTTCGTTCTTATCTGTGTTGGGGACATACATTGAGAAACTTACAGCTTTTATACTTTACCGAATGCCTGGGGGCCGCTGGCTCTTGCTCTATAAAATCACTCATAGAGTCTAATTATATGTATTTTCATACAACGTAATTATATAATGATATTTACGACGCAATCATTTGGAATTTTCAATAACTAAATAAAATTAATGAATTAAGTACGCTCGTCGAACATTCTTTACGCACACTAGCGCCGCTTTCGAATATTTTGAACTTTTATTTACTACTTTATATTTTCTCTAAACAATGCAATGCAGCAGTGCACTCCCAGAATTATTGAATAATTAGTTTGTTGGTCGTTTTTTTGCTGTTTATTGGTTAATTATAATTAGTTAGTGATAAATAGCATGGTGTATTGGTGAGTGGAATAGTGCGTGCAGTACTGTATAAGTATATAAGCTGTAAATAGATAAGTAATTACGTATAGTTTACATTTTGCTTTGTTTTAATACCTACTAAGAATCTAGGTTGTTCGTATGCGTAATGGCGACGTTACTACATATAGATTGTTGTTTAATAGATTTTTTGTTATCTGAAGAAACATCTTTTACTAAATTAAGTTTTGAGAATAAAAAATATGTAATTCTCTACATATATAAAAATCAATGCCACTTTTCGTTGTAATTTTATAACTCAAGAACGGGCTCACCCACCCAACCCAAATATTTAGGCTTTGTTCGGACTATTTAGTAGATGGTTTATGTGAAGTTTGCACAAAATCGGTCGAGCGGTTCTTCATTATCACGCAAACGAAGTTGCGCGGGTCAGCTAGTAGATTATAAAAGAAAAGACTGCTCCTATAAACATTTTCATAGTTCGTTTTATGATAAATATACTTGGATGACAGGTTCTTGTAAACTCAATAAACTTTACTGTTTCCAATGTTAATTATTTTCCGATTCTAGTAGCGTTTGGAGTCGTACAGGGTTTACGGACATCAATAATATAGGAAATTCGACAAAAAAACAAGTTCTGACTGAAAAACACATTCGTAGTTGTTTAAGCTTTCATGAATCTGGCAATAGCAGAATTGAGACATTTTTGAATAATAAAAATTAAAAGAAAATTTTGAAGTACACAATAGGAAGGTTGATCGCAATCGTCATCTATTAAGACGTTTCATAGATACTGTAGTTTTGTTAGGTAAACAGGAATTAGCGTTCCGCGGCCACGATGAGAGCTCCGGGTCGAATAACCGCGATAATTATATTGAAATATTGCAATATTTAAGTGCGTATGATGCTGTATTGGAGTCATATATGGAACAATGTTCTTCAATGCATAACCCCGTGTTTTCTGGACATCTACATGTACCTAGGTAAGATTTTTTTTACTAGCTTCCGGTTCAGGTATACCCGAAGGGGTAGGCAGAGGCATATTATATGCCCACATTTCACCTTTTTATAATATGTCCCACGTAATACGTTGTGAGCCGTATTGCCGTGTTTAAATGGACAGGCGCAGGTTGTGATGCCTGCTGTTGAAATAAAGCCTTCAACTTGGTTTAACGACTGCCATTTTACTGGCAACCGGGACCAACGGCTTAACGTGCCTTCCGAAGCACGGAAACGCTCAAATAAATGTCACAAAGTGATCACAGGTCAGGTCACCGGTCCATGGATGGGTGACCATCCATGGACCGGCCATAGTGAAAGTTGCTTACTGCAGTGATCGTTTACAGAACACTGAGTCCGCGGGGCCACGAGCGCTACTAGCTTCCCTTTTGAAAATAACCACTCCTCGCCACTGCTGGCGTTAGAGGCTGGCCGTAGTATGGGAGGCGACCGGCAAACTTAGAGCGAACGAATACTACAATCACATTACATTACAGTCTTCGCCGAGGACTATCGGCCTCCATGACCGGGGGTCTGAGGACGGTGAGAGGGTCGCTCACCGTCCTTACAGAAGCAGGCCCATGACTCAACTTACTCAACTCACGCACGCCCCACCTTAGAAGCGGGATCATACCCGAAACCCCCCAAAGACGCGGGATAGCACCCGAACCACCCCCCGGGCGAGGCCGCAGTGGCGGCCGTAGGTCTGTTGGGAGTCCCGGGACATCCTTCCGAGGGCTTACCCGGGGCTCCCAACCACAGGCTGTAGGGCGTTACGTGAGGTTCCTTAGTCGGTAAGAGTCCGGCATAGCATTCTCTGAGGATTTTCCCTCATGTAAAAAAAAAGCGTGGCAGTCCTGGGGTATCCTTCCGAGGGCTTACCCGGGACTCCCAACCGTAGGTAGGATACGTGTGATCTTTAGGCGGTAGGAGTCCGGAATAACATTCCTGTAAGGCAAGCGTGGCATTATGACTAGGGCTTGAACTCCGGAATTCCGGAATTGACATAATTCCGGAATTCCGATAAAATCTAATATCGTTCTCAATTCCGGAATTGACGAGATCAATACCGGTATTTCGATATTGAAGAAAAAAATATATTTTCGCTTCTTCTTTAATTTCATTACAAACATAAATGTAGATTATAAGCTTCTTATGCAATTTTTTACCTTTAATTTCTACAATGTTGATAATTTAGGATTTCTCTATTAACAAATTAATTCGATTATGTACTTAGGTATTAATCATTTTATTTGATGATATTTCTAAAACCTACTAAGAATGTAAATCCATAAAATTAATGGTATTTGATAGAAAACATACTATTTAAATAATAATAATATTATTTAGACTTCAATTTATAGTGCGAACTTAGACTTAGCTCTAGCTCTGACTTATGCTACGAGTTAAATTTAACCTTGATAGAAACGCTGTAAGAATTTGACAAAGGTCTCGCTCAGCATAGTTATAGTAGTTTTGACGGAACTCATGGGCCCCGTACCCTAATATTAGGGGCAAACTTTGCCCCAAGGCGCTCCACTGACCCAGAGTGAGGTTCCCTGTTCTCATCAAGGCGGAGGAACATATTCCGTCGCACATGGCTCCGTCTCAGGCGCCCGACGCTGATTACAGCGAGAACGACGTGCCCGAAGTCACTGATGTTGAGTTAGGGCCAACTGTACTGCGGCTTAGATTTCGCACGGACCGTGTCCCTGGACCCTACAGCATTTCAGGCTGTGGTGGCCTCGAGTGATGGGGCTCTTTAGTGCATGCCTCGAAAAGGCCAGATTCCCAAGGTCTGGAAGACAGGTAAAATGGTTCTGATCTGAAAAGCAAGGTGGTCGGCAGTCTACCCATCCGGGGATCGGCCGATCGTTTTGCTCCGTTGAGCAACTCCGGCCGATCCCCCATCAGTCGATCCCCATCAATGACACGCTCAAGGAGCTTGCATATCTCGTTAGGTATGCAAGCTCTTTGAGCGTATCATTGCACAGCGCACAGTCGGGCACCTCACACGCGTGGGGCCAGATCTGGCGGATAACCAGTTTGGTTTCCGTCAAAGGCGCTCCACCGTGGATGCGATCATGCGCATTAGAAGATTGACGGAGGAAGTAATATCGCAGGGTGAGGTGGTGTTGAAAGCAGGGACCGGACGGGTACTCGTTGAAAGGGTTTTTGAAGGGGTTTTTTTAAGCGCTTAATCCAGAAACCCTATGAAACGGGTTACCCTTTCGAACGGGTGTCAAAAACCCATTCCGAAAGGGTTACTCTTTCAAAACCCAGTAACACTGTAACTTGGGTAAACCATTCCCACCTGAGACATCGAAATATAGGTTTTATGGTAATAGAGTTAAGTTTGAAAATTGCATAACTACGATTGCACAAGACGCTCGGCCGGCTCGGCGCAACATTGTAACATCTACTCACTACAGTAGCGAAGTTGCCGCTAAATTGTAAACATGGAATAATATTTCTGGCACGAATGAGAGTAGAGTTCAATTTTACATAATGCACATTATTTTTGGGATATTTTTAAATGCACATCTGTTTAATTTTTCTGCACACTAGGTAACTCCACTAATTTACTGAACGCAAACCAGAAAATCAAATGCTGTACAAAAAAACCAATTGATAAACTAAACATGTCCTACTTAAAAAACTAAAATTTTATACAAAACGAGATGACCTTTTTTAACGAATTTAAACCAAAAATTTGGTTCGTACACCGGGTATAAGATTTGCTACACAAAAATACGAATTGCTTATCAAAAATACTAACTTGCACTCAAAATTTTACAATCTTAAAACGGAATAGGTTAGGTTAGGTTAGTTTTTTATTTTTTTGATGATTAAATTGGGTTTTTAATTAGAATAAAAGATGTTCATAAAAGTAAATTAGGCGATGGTATTCTTAAAAAAAGTTTTAATAAGTTTGTTGAGCTAAGGAATTTTTAGATTTACGATTTTGATAATAGTGATCTGTTCAGTAAAATAGTTCTGCAAACACCTTTAAACAGTATATTGAATTTGACTTATTTAGTGTGCAAGTCAGTATTTTTGGTTTAACTTTGTAATATTTTGTTCGAAAAAAGGGAATAAACAGATATCGATTAAAATACATGCCATTATTTTTCGTGTCTATACTTGTTAATGTCATTCTCATTGCTTCGTTCGGCTGATTTCATTTGGTTTGTATTTTCAATACCTGGGTGAATTAAAACATCTATGAATTTTTACCTAATTTTGATGGTTTCTTTTGTTACTCTTTATGTAGATAATATTATTCTATAATTAGAAAGAAATACGTATAATAGTTGCATGAAAGCTAAAAAAGTCTAATTAAACCCGAAAATGACATAAATATTATCGACACCTAAATTATATTGTCAATACACCAAAATTAGATATAGGAACACCAAAATTGATTTAGTCACCAAAATTAGTTTACAATAAAAATACCTTTTAACCTATGATTTTTTTATTTAATGACACATTATATGTACCTAATATAGATTTTTTTAATATATTTAGCTTGCCAAAATGATGCAGCCGCCGCCTGATGGAAAACCACAGCGACATCTAGCGATTGGGGGCCACCGTCCCAGTCTGTAAGACTATAGAAAGCGGCCCTCAACTTGGCAGCCCTATGATGTGCCTCTTCACGCTCCGCTTGAAGAACCCAGGATTGTAAGAGGAGGGAAACACGTGTGTTGGCAGGTTGTTCCAGATTTTTATAGTTCGACAGAGAAACGATCTTTTGAATCGTTCAGTTCTAGCAAAGATTCTCTCCACTGTGTGAGAGTGGCACCTCTGTCCAGCACGCGTTGTTCGGGATCGGAATGGAGAGGGTGGGAGTAGGTTGAAGAGTTCTTCAGAACACTCACCGTGATATATACGGTAGAAAGCAGTACCTGGGGATCGTGCGAAGCATGGCTCTATACGGAGCTCCTGTATGGGCGGAAACCCTGACGGCCAGCAATGTGGCTAGATTGCTGAGCCCGCAGAGAGCGATGGCCATCAAGGTGATTAGGGGATACCGCACGATCTCCGGTGAGGCGGCATGTCTACTAGCCGGAACCCCTCCCTGGGACCTGGAAGCGAGAGCCCTTGCGTCACTGTTCAGATGGCGCAAGGAGACGCTGGAGCGGGGCCAAAGGCCCGCTTATCGAGAAATCGAGGCCCAGCGGTCCCTACTCCACCAGGAAACCGTGGAGACATGGAAGGTGCGACTTGAGCAACCAAAGGGGGGATTCGCCACAATCGCGGCCGTCAGACCGGTCATGGACGAGTGGCTGGACACGGTGCTCTCTCCTACCGGTTGACACAGATGCTTGCCGGGCACGGTAGCTTCGGTAGGTATCTGTGGCGAAAACACCGGGAAACCACGGCCGAGTGTCAGCACTGCGAGGACCGCAGCGATGACACGGCGTTCCACACGCTGGTGGAGTGCACGGCGTGGGCGCAACAGCGCCAGGTCCTCGTAGTGGGTCTGGACGTGGACACTCTCTCGCTGGAGACCATGGTGCGAGCCATGCTCTCCAGCGGGAGTAAGTGGGACTGCGCCGCCGCCTTCTGCGAGCAGGTCATGCTCGTGAAGGAGGCGGCGGGACGAGTACAGGAGAGAACTCTCCCATCCGAGTTCCGCAGTCGCCGGCCTGGGCGCCGCCGACGTGTCTTCGCCGAGGACTATCGGCCACCATGACCGGGGGCCTGAGGACAGTGAGAGGGCGGCACACCGTCCTTACAGAAGCAGGCCCATGACGGCAGCGTGACGTGAGCAATTAACGCACGCCCCCCCCTTAGAAGCGGGATCACACCCGAAACTCCCCAAAGACGCCGGATAGCACCCGAACCACCCCCTGGGCGAGGCCGCAGTGGCGGCCGTAGGTCTGTTGTGAGTCCCGGGACATCCTTCCGAGGGCTTACCCGGGGCTCCCAACCACAGGCTGTTGGGCGTTACGTGAGGTTTTTTAGTCGGCAAGAGTCCGGCATAGCATCCTATGATGATTTTCCCCCACGTAAAAAAAAAAAAAACGGTAGAAAGCAGCCAAAGATGCAATAGTTCTTCGCTGCGCCAATGACTCCAGACTTTCCGTTACCTCAGGGCAGTTGATAATGCGAATAGCTCGCCGCTGCATAGAGTCCAGCGCGTCAAGCAAGTACCTCGCGGAGTTTTCCCAAAGGTGAGAGCAGTATTCGATGCAAGGACGTATCTGCGTCTTGTACAGCAGACACCTCTGGTTTGGCGTAAAGAACCGCTCCACCTTGTTTAGGACTCCTAGTTTTCTCGAGGCTAGCCCAATACATCGCTCAATATAGTATTTGTGATTGAGCTCGGGCCGGACGTCTATGCCAAAGATGTCCAGATTATCTGCAAGTGGAATCGTTGTATTCTGAAGAGAGGGTAAGGGTAGGAAAGGGGTTTTTTAGCTGTAAACGCACACGCCTGTGTCTTACGGGCATTGAACTCAACCAGGTTCGAGGATCCCCATTGTGAAATGCGGTCCAGGGCGCATGCCATACTCAAACGAAGGCTTTAGCGATATCGAGGCCTATAGCCAACGACTCACCGTGCCTCTCCATAGCCACACCCCAAACATGCGTCACGTATGCCAGGAGGTCACCCGTAGATCGTTATAGCCTAAAGCCATATTGTCGATCATTGAGTAGCGAGTGATCCTCGAGGTAGCGCATGAGCCGTTTGTTGATGATCAGCTCAAATATTTTACAAATGATCGAGGTGACGGCTATAGGGCGATAGTTGGCAGGGTCCGACCGATCCCCTTTCTTGGGATCGGTTGTACGTTCGCCCACCCTCCAAGCCTCCGGCACTTCCCCTAAAGAGCGCGTCATTGCTGGAGCCAATTCGGCAGCACATTTTTTCAGCACCACCGCCGGAATGCCGTCAGGACCACTGGCTTTCCGCGTGTCGAGTGACCGCAGCACCGCCTGCACATCACACTGCCGGATGACAATTTCTGGCATTGTGTAACCACAATCGGCGATGGTGGGGGGCTGCATGCCACAGTCGTTGACCCGGGAATTGGCCGCAAAGAGGTTAATTAGCAGGTCGCCTTCCTCTTGGGCCTTGTGAGCCAGTGATCCATCGGGGTAACGCAGCGGTGGCAGCGAGGGTTGGCAGCAGTTAGCATGCACAGCTTTGGCCAGCTGCCAGTAGCCACAGCTACCCGTGGGGTGCGAGTCTAGCTCCCGACCCAGCCGTGCGACGCGCTGGGCATCCGCTTTGTTGAAGGCGCTCTTGCTGGCTCGCTATCGTCGGTGTCGTCACTTCACTTGTTACCAAACTTACCAATTTGCCAAATTTGCGACAACTAACAAAAGAGACCCCGCTTCGGTACAAGTACGGTCAACATCAAAAGTACACATGTCAAATTTACGACATAGATTCATGAATGAAAACTTAAACGTAGGACTTCTTAATGTTGTTGAACTTCTAATTAGAGTATATATTTATAAAAAGATTATTACAAATAGGTATTTGGTACGTGTAAGTTTTCATTAATGAATCGATTGCGTAAGTGTAAAATGTGTTAAGCTACTTCTGTCGCTGACTGTACAAGTATGAATGCCCCCACCTTCATGCAATGATTGGGTAAGCCTAGGTTACCCGAAAAAACCCTTTCGTAGAGGTAACTCCTTCAAAGGCTTAACTCAATTGAAGGGGTTACCCCTTCACGTAGATACCGTAATAAACGGGTTAGCCATTTCGCTGGGTTTAGAAGGGATACTCGATGAAGAGGTAACACTGCGATATGAGTTATCCTATCGTTCAGATTACCCTTTGAAAGGCTTAACTCGTAAGCGGGGTTGTCCGGTCCCTGGTTGAAAGCTATGGCGATGTCAAGAAACACCGGCATCGCCTTCAACAACTTGCCCTGAAGCTGCATTAGGGAGGCACTTATTTATCATGGAGTGCCTCCCTACTTCCGTCGAATTGTCGGGGCCTATCTTTCCGAGAGGGCCATAACTTACCGAAGCTGGCTAGGGCCCAGCCGGGTCAGCGAGATACGTCGTGCGGTGTTCCGCAGAGATCAGTCTTAAACCCGCTTCGGAATGCGGTAGGTCTAAAACGAGTGAACGAAGCTTACATTTAAAGATAAACGGGCGCCACGTCACAGGGGATCTGGAAGC
This sequence comes from Miltochrista miniata, assembly GCA_933228765.1. Taxonomy (NCBI): domain Eukaryota; kingdom Metazoa; phylum Arthropoda; class Insecta; order Lepidoptera; family Erebidae; genus Miltochrista; species Miltochrista miniata. The sequence goes on along the minus strand of OW121756.1, from coordinate 36,148,178 downwards.
AGCGACTGAGTTTGAAAAATTTTTCAGTAATATACCTATTCATATAACGTATACTCTTCGGTCGTCTTCCACTTCCGCCGAGCAAATATTGTCAGAATGTGTAGATAGCTGTCAACACGAGTTCGAATTCACGACTGTTGACTGCAACGACATTCTGAAAGCTTACAGGGCTATTAATGTTAAAAAAACCGCAGACCTATGGGGGCTATCGGTAAAATCTGTATCTAGTGTCATTGATGTCATTGCCCCTTACTTGGCAGCTGTGTTTAACGATTGCGTTTCGGGTGGTGTGTTTCCTGATTTAATGAAACACAGTAAAGTTATACCTTTGTTCAAGGCTGGCCGGCAGTGCTTCTGATCCAGGTAATTTCAGACCTGTCTCAGTGTTGCCGACTTTGAGCAGGATATTTGAAAAATTAATACTTGAGCAGATGCTGACCTATTTTAACAGTCACAAATTATTTCATAATAAACAATTTGGCTTCACTAAAGGACGTTCGACGACCGATGCTGGTGTAGATTTGTTGAAGAGTATTTATGAGGCCTGGGAAGATAAACATGATGCGCTTGGCGTGTTTTGCGATTTGTCTAAGGCTTTTGATTGCGTCCAACATGAGACATTGATCAGGAAACTACAGCACTACGGGATAAGGAACAAGGCTCTCGATCTTCTGACTTCATATTTGAACAATAGAACTCAGAGGGTCGATGTCGGTGGCACACGTTCGGGGGAATCGGTGGTTACTATGGGCGTCCCGCAGGGTTCGATACTCGGACCATTTTTATTTTTAATTTATATTAATGACCTTCCCTATTACGTAGGGGACACTAACGGGATTGTTTTGTTTGCAGATGACACTTCCTTAATTTTTTAAATTAAAAGACAACTAGATGACTATGACGATGTTAACAATGCAATCCTAAAAGTAGTACATTGGTTTAACACTAATAATCTTAGCCTGGATGAAAACAAAACTAAATGTATTAAATTTACCTTGCCCAATGTAACACAGGCAGAAACCAATGTGCAACTTAATGGCCAAGAGTTGGAACTTGTGAAATCTACTGCGTTCTTAGGGTTGACGATCGATTCTGGATTGCAGTGGGGCCCACATATTGAAAAACTGGCTGGCAGATTAAGTTCAGCAGCATTTGCTGTCCAAAAGATTAGGCATTTGACTGATGTAGAAACAGCGCGAATAGTGTACTTCAGTAACTTCCACAGTGTAATGTCGTACGGTATGCTACTATGGGGCAATGCCGCAGATATAAATACAATTTTTGTTTTACAAAAACGGGCCATAAGAGCCATATATAGATTAGGTCCAAAGGTCTCTCTGCGAGAAAAATTTAAAGAAATAAATATTCTGACTGTGGCATCTCAATATATTTTTGAAAATCTTATGTATGTTCAGAAAAAATTATCTAGTTTTACTAAGTTAAGCGATAGACACAATGTGAACACCAGACATAAAAACAACCTTGCCGTTTATCATTGTAGACTGAACAAGGTCAGTAATTCTTTCCTGGGTAACTGTATACGTTTTTACAACAGGCTTCCAAGCGAAATTAAAAGCATGCCCCTAATTAAGTTTAAAAAGTGTATAAAAAGTAAATTGTGCTGCAGGGGCTACTATACAATTGACGATTATTTGATTGATAAGGAAGCCTGGAAGTGATCTGCTTGCTCTACTGATGGAGTTTTAGTTTATAGTATCTACTTATTGTAAATATGTAGTGCACAAAAAGAATAGCCCGCCGAGTTTCTTGCCAGTTCTTCTCAAGCGGGCCGCGTTCCGAACTGGTGGTACTATTTGCATTGTATTCATTGACGTGTCGCAAGTGCCTATGTATTAGGATTATGCGAAATAAATGTTTTTTTGACTTTGACTTCTGTGGAACATCGGTTACGATTGGGTGCTGCGTGGTCCTTTGCTCAAAGGCGGCATGTCTCGAGGATCTGGCAGCGAGGCAACTTGCGTCCTTGTTTAAATAAATTAATTATATTTCTAATTTATTCTTTTCTGGTGCAAGGAGGCGCTGGAGCGGGGTCATAGGCCTACGTCTCCAGAAATTTAGGTTCGGCAGTTCCAGCTCCACAAGGAAACTGTGGAGACCTGGACTTTAGCAAGAAACCGAATCGCCACATCACATCACACAAGGGGGGAATCGCCACAATCACGGCGGTCAGACCGGTCATGGGCGAGTGACTAGAGAGGAGCCACGGTGCGGGTGCTCTGTCCTACCGGTTGTCACAGATGCTTACCGGGCACGGGAGCTTCAGTAAGTATCTGTGACGAGTACACTGGGAAACCACACCTGAGTGCCAGCACTGCGAGGAACGCAGACAGGACACAATACTTCACACAGTAGTGGAGTGCACAGCGTGGGCTTAACAGCGCCCGGTCCTCGTGGACATTCTCTCGCTGGAGACCATTGCGCGAGCTTTGATCTCCAGTGGGAGTAAGTGGGACGCCACTGCGTCTTTCTGTGATCAGTTAATGCGGCGAAAAGTGATCGAGAGAGAACGCCCCCACCCGAATTCCGCATGTCTTTGCCCAATACTATCGGCCTCCATAATCGGGGGCCTGACGACGGTGGGAGGACGGTGGGATCCTGGGGTCATCCTTCTGAGGGCTTACCCGGGCCAACCGTAGGCAATAGTTAGGAAACGTGTGGTTTTTAGTTGGTTACGTTAAGATAAGTAATTTTACTGGGAATCAAAGTAGTTTATCACCAATCACGTAGGACTGTCAGATCCCGTTTCTTTTTTTACATATCACTATTTTGTACAAAACGAAACTTGATTGAGTTCCGGAATTCCGGAATTCCGGAATTCAAATACTGAATATCGAAACCCAATTCCGGAACTGAAAAAACGTCCGATATTCAAGCCCTAATTATGACATCGTAAAAACATGTTCTAAGTAGTAAATACCAACCTGAGATGCCTAAGATCGCTCTTATTGCCGACTAACATAATCAGTATATTCTGATCGGCGTGGTCGCGGAGCTCACGTAACCATCTCTCGACGTTCTCGTACGACAAGTGCTTGGCGATGTCATATACGAGTAGGGCGCCGACAGCCCCTCGGTAGTACGCTGATGTGATGGCCCGATATCTCTCCTGGCCCGCCGTGTCCCATATCTGAGCTTTTATGGTTTTACCGTCCACCTGTGGAGTTGATAATATATTTTTAAGTTGACTTCAATACGCTATAAAGTGGCTGGCCGCTTCTGTAGAAAAGGTGGGAAAAGGTCGCAGGTACGGAACTTGTATCAGAAGGTATTATTCTGGTTTCCTTTCAAGACTATATATCTATAGTCTTGGAAGGAATAAAACGCTAAAAAGTGGCTGACTACATCTGTAGAAGTACCAATGGCTGATGAAGCAAAAGATTTCGGGAGTAGAGACCGCGACTTGGTAAACGTAAGGTGGGATGTCTGCTTTCCATCTGATGGACTACCAATTTGGAACAGGTCGCAGGTGGGGATAGTATCCACTACCTATGGCGAGCAGTTAACTGCCATTATGTTGATTTGATTGATAAGAAGCTACTAATAGTGAACTTGTATCAGAAGATACCTATATTTTTTTTTTCCTTCCAAGACTAAATATCATATGTTTTTTCAGTCCTGATTATTTGATGCGTAGTTTGAATAAGGTTTCATTGTGTAAGCAGATATAGGAAGTAAATCAAGGTTAAACTAGAATATTAAGCTATTCATTATAAATATAGATCGGTGAAGTCTCAATTCGTTCTAAAGATGGTAACAACTATTATAATAAGGTGAGCCATGGCCTTCCAGGGCCTTCCTCCACAAGGCCGGTAACGTAAAATGTTATAGCAATTTCCATAAAACCGAAATCTTTCGGCTATGAAATTAAACTCGGAACTCTACTGAGAGAACTGAGCGTGGCTTCCATCTTATCTGCTAAACTCGAAATAGAAACTCTTCACTCCCATACCATTCTATACCATAGTATCATAAATTCGCAATTTTTTATACTATTTAGCTTGCCAAAATGACTGCCTGACAAAAAGCCGACCTCTAGTGAGTTGAGGGTCACGGGGGCCATAAGCGTAACAGTGGCCCTGTGGTTGATGGGTCTAAGACGTGCCTTATCACTTTCCGCTTGAGGAACCCAGGGTTGGAAAAGGAGGAAAACACGTGAGTTCACGAGTTCGGTACGCTTATTGCTCAGATCTTGGTGAGACATCCTTCATTCCTCATTCCTCGCGTATTTTAAGCCTTTTCGTTACTCTTTCTATGTATTTAATCTTTCCTCTCTTCGTTTAGATCGCGGATTAAAACATAAAGCGCCTCCTAGAATTTAAAGTTACCATTTTGATGAATGACTAGCCACTACAGTTGGAATAACGGTCAAGCTACATAAATATTGAGTTGCGTGTATAGCCGTATGCTCAGACGGTACAAACGGTGCTAGTTATATGACGTCACACATCCGACTGCTGTTTGACGTGAGTAGAGAGAATTATGATGTCTAATGACCCCTTAGTAACCTAAAGGGGTCATTGACTGTTTGAAGAAGATAAGAAATCTAAGTATTCTTAGGACGCGGACGATACAGTAAATAATCTGACAGATATCATATAATATACCAAATTCTTATAACAGTACTATCTGATGCCCGCGGCTTTTTTTAACGTGAGGAGAATTCTACATAGCTGCTACGCCGGGCTCCTACCGACAAAAAACCCCACGTCTCCTACCTAATGCCTACGGTTGAAAGTCCCGGGTAAGTCCTCGGAAGGATACCCCAGGACTCCCAACAGACCTACGGCTACCACTGCGGCCTCGCCTAGGGGTTCGGAAGAGTATGGAACTAACATTGTGTGTGACACGAGAATTTTATATTAACAGTGTAACACGATACCATGAATTTTTGGTCGGCACATTATTTTGGCTGTCATTTTCATTTACATAAAAACAGAGACAAACTTACACGTAATATTATGCACAATATTATTCAAATATCAATCAAGTAAAAAGATGCCACTTCTACCTATTACCCAAATGAATGTATTTTTCATCACACACTTATTTTACTATCAGACTATCATTGGTTATCTGGTTGACAATTTGACATGTGCTTGCTTACGAATTCTTTTCAGCATCAGATAAAAAGTGGATGATTATGAAATACAAATGACGCAATCAACATCGATTTCAATAGCGTTAAGATGTATTCGAATGTTCTTGAAGAAATTAGTGTTCATTGTTTTTTTTAGTAGGTCAATAACGTCATCTCCGGCTTGATGATACTCATAAGTCAAAGAATACCTAATAGTAATATCACTACCACAGAATAATTAATCAATACACACTATTATTACTACTATGGTGTAAGTCCATTGCTACAAGACCAAAATAGTAGCGTTCCCAATTGACGGCCTTGAGAGATTCTCTTATGGTTTTTTTTATACTACTTAGGTGGCAGACAAGCTTACGGCCCACCGGAAACGGTTTTGATTAAAGAATCCAGTACCTATACCTAGTAAGACTGGATGAGCGACTAGGGAGTTCCAAGTATTCATGGAATGTCATAGAAAACTTTCGCTTGAAAATCTAGAAAAGGGAGGAGTACCCTTCGCATCTCAGCTGATAAAGACACCCCAAGCACGAAAGAGACCCTTCGACTATGAATCGCGCAAGACTAGAAAGACTATTCTTTACGTTAAGTAATTTGATGACAAGTATCATACGGTATGTGAAGTATTGAAGTAACAGTCATGTTTCTGAGATGATCTGAGTAGTACATACGTCGTGCTGTCACGCGTGCAAAATTAAAGAAATGTAGTAGGTACAATCAAAAGTGAAAGTATACAACTAGTTAACATTTTGGCTTGTGTGGCACTTTACAGATTTGGTAGAGCTTTGAATAAAGTTTGTTTTTAATTTGAATACCTATAGATACCTCAGCCGATCGACGCCTACTGATGGCGTCAATGTCTTCCCGAAGATCAGCACATCATTTTAATAATGTGCCTGTAAATATTTCCGGATTCGACAATTTTTCACACGATCTTAAACTCTCTCCAGTAAGACAGTTTGAAAAAGGTCGCAGGGACTGACTGGATGCGGAAGGCGCAGCACCGTGTCTTGTGGCGAAATTTGGGAGAGGTCTAAGTCCAGAAGTGGACTTTCATATGCTGAATTGAAGACAGTTTGAAGAAAGGGAGGTCCTTATCGTTGACTACAGTCTATAGTTAAGGAAACCATAGTGTCCAGGCAATCTTCATACTTGTCATAATGAAACATGTATGAAAGTATTCATACCGCGATACTGAATAGCAATAGAGCATGTATCGATGCCTAATATGGAGCTGCAACTCTATAATACAGTTTACTTCAATGCACATTAAATATCGAGTACATGATTTAAAGATATCGTTATCAGTTGATAAGGGAGATTGCGAATTAATATTCACACACTTTGATGTTGTTAAGATTGGAACAATAGTGTAGTTTATATTCATACTTTACAATCACAGTATGGTATGAATTGTGTCAGTACGTAATAGATTTTAAGTCGTAGGGAGTGACTGGATGCGGAAGGCGCAGCACCGTGTATTGTGGCGTAATTTGAGAGGCCTACGAATCGACTGCCATAAGCTGATTTGATTATAATAGATTCCATTATGAGCATCAGTCTATTAAGATCCACTTGCTCGAAGTAGGTACCTACCTCTTAATAGTTTTGGGAGGGCGATGGACCTTACTGTACCAAGCCGGTGTCGGTGCCGCCAGAAGGCTTGCTATCAGATTACACACGAAGGGTCATTATCAGCACCACACCATACATATCTGAGTCATTTGATGCCTACTGCTATGCTCAGCATATTATTGTGCCTCCCGAAGATCATCGCATGTTGGTCATCATGTTCCACCCTATCAGTATGTTCGGGTTCACCACTTTCACACTCAACAATTTATTAAATTCATGTTATTGAGAGGCCATAATTATGACAGCTGAGTCAACCCTTCCCTAAACCCAACACCCAATATCCTCTCCTCTACAATCCACTGCGTTCTATTATGCCATTCTATTTTTTTTAACGAGAAAGGAATAACGAAAGCTTACCACACACCCCAATACATAATTTGAAACGAAATTGTAGATAAGGGCCTCTCAATTATCCAATAATTGAAATTAAATTAAGTCAATTGAATTATGTAACAGTGACTCACGATAAACATGGGTTGGTTTCTACGCATGTTACACACACCAATATCATTTAAAATTTCTTTATTCATATCATTTCTTTATTCATTCTGTAATTCGCTATACCGAAGTCCTACATATAAAATGTTGGGAAGCTTTGTAGCCGAACTTTTAGCACATCACGCTGAATTATCTAGCAGTCAAGTAGCATTCTTCTTGTACTGTTTTGTTGAGATTACCTACCTAAGCATAAGGTACACAAGTTCAAGCGATAAATACAAATTCTACACCTGCTTATCCATTCATCACTTTGAATTTAAAAGACAAGGTTTGAGAGACAAGTTTACGCCAAGAGAGACAAGTTTACGCCTCATAAACCAACGAACTTTTGAGAAACATTTTGTACACGACTCTAATGCTACCTCCACACATGAAAAGGGCTGAGGTGGACTGGAAACTTAGATCATCTAACCACAGGATGCGCCTTACTTAAGCATTGTTTTCTGCCATTGCACATGACCATTTGGTCTTTTGGCTTTATAAAAAGCACTGTACATCAGTACATCATTTTATATGATTAAACTAGTTCCTTTTTATTGTAGTTGACTGTACAATAAAAATTAACACAACAGCCATTACGCGTTTGTCGATTAATACATTTTTAAATGTAATGAAATTTTATATTTCTTCGTGTTTCCCCCTTCACCCGCTATGAAAACAGGCAGAATATTTTTGTATGCGGTGGTTCGCAAAGGCTAGTCCCGTGATATATGGTCTAAGACTGGAAACAAAAGTAATATTACTCTCGCCACCGATAGCAATCTAAAATAACTTGGATTCCAAAGGTACGTAATATTGGAGTTAAACGGCTTGGTCTGGCCACCCTTTCCGGAAACACCCATATTTGTATAAAGGAGGTGACCCAGACCACCGGGGCTATTATTGACTTATTACAAATGCAACATCATTGAGTGACTCACGTTAAACGCGAGAATCGCGTCAATTTGATTTCTTTCGGTTCGTTTAGGAGGGACTGTGCTCTTCAGATCTTCCTTCCGAACTCTTTAAAGGCGGCTGCGAATGGATCTCATCGGTCTCTCTTCGCGAAATGTACCAGTAAGCGTCTCAGGTGACCTTGAGAAAAAGTAATTTTCGCGGGGCCTTCCTTCAAAGACGTTTCAGAACATTAATGAACTTAGCATCGTTATAAATCTTATACATGGCAATAAAGGGTCAGCTTGATTATGGCTGAAAGTCCCACACAAAGACGCAATTCTACTCCCGCAGCACATTAGGACCAAATTTGCGAAGTAGGCCCCTGGCGCCTGAGGGAATCAACCACGGACAAAGAAAACAGAAAAGATCATTGAAATCCACCCCTATTAGGACTAATGCTGGGTACCATACGATCATCCAACAGTCTTACAGACTTTCCCAAGGGATAATCAATCGAAACTTACTGTTCACTACGAGGTCATAGTTCAGCCTCATAATCAGTTGGTCAAATCCTTTGATTTGCACCAGGCCGATCGCGAGACAACACGACTTAACTTCACCTAAACATGCTATGAACGAACTACGTCCCACACCTGGAAGGTGTGACGAACAGTTAGGACAACCCTCTACTCGCCATGAGGCATTTTAATTCCCAAGAAGCTGCTGCATTATGGTACTAAACAATGAGAATTACAACATAAAAAGTTGTCATCTCATAAGTGATGAACTCGCTCGTCTCTGTCATTGAAATGGTCGCGTTAGAAAGTAACGATATTTATCTTATCAATTAGCTGGGGAGTTACAATGGATGAGACTTTTTTCAAGCCTGGGAACATCGTCACTAAGAAACAAATGCTGCATAACATGTAGTGTGACAACGTTGGCCACATCTGATGAAAACGGAGACAAGCACAGCCATTTTATTGAAGATCGAGGGAAATATTTAAAAGATGCAGTGTAAAGAGTAGGGTGGTTATGGTGTCTCTTCTTACTGCTAGTCCTCACAGGAAAGAGTTACTTGTGCGACCCAAAAAGTGTCGCTCGAGACATGATCGATTCTGTGGGATTCAATATGACCCCCGAATCTCAAGGTAACCGAGGGGTGCGCCTTTTTAGGCATTCAGTTGACCCACATCACGCTAGCTAGACCCCATTCGCGATCAATTTTTGTCATGTACCTAATAAACTAGTAACTACGTTTGTTCACAACATTGATCTAAGCTGTATTTGGGAGGGAACAATACGTACAGTTCACACCTTTTTATCTAAAGGGATAAGGAATAGCATACTAGATATACGCCCATATTGCACCAATTCTATGGAAGAGGTAGGTTGGGGCTACCTGCATGGCTGCAGTTGGAAGTTATCAAAATCCCTATGCTTCAACTCGGTTGAGCAACTTCCAACTACCTAGTTTACTGATAGTTGGGATCAAGCACTTTACGTGCTTTCCGACGCACGACAATCGCTCGTATTACAAATTCCATACATCTGATGAAGAGTATCAAGTCCAAATTGGACATTTCAGTGTCACGCTATGAATCGCAATAAACTCAATAGATGTACGACATGAACCGTATTTGCTATTGCAATGATTTCTTCATTGATATAATTTATTGTGTAAGTATCAAAGCAACTACAAATTGATAGAAATGCACGCTATTATTTCACAGTATTTTGCAGACAAGTAACAGATATTTTTAAAACCTAGCTAGTAACTGATACTAGATATTGGTGTATTTTGATAAACTTCACTTGTACTGTTCCACAATATTACTAGCGGAGGTCACGCGGTTTTACCCGCGTAGTTCCCGTTCCCGTGGAAATACGGGAATAAAATATAGCCTATGTTCACCGCAAAGAGTGTAGCTTCCCAACAGTGAAAGATATTTTCAAATCGGTCCGGTAGTTCCGGAGTCTATTCGTTACAAACAAACAAACAAAAAACAAATCTTTCCTCTTTATAATATTAGTATAGATAGTAACACCTGAGCGGTTTCGCCTTAAAGCCTTCTACCAACTTCGGCATGATGTGTATTATTTTGAGGAAACTTTACGGATATTTCGAATTACCTCTAGCTATGGGTATATGATTTCAAAATTCGTACATAAGTACCTAAAACAAAATTCATTCGATTGTTCTGAGATGATAGTTGTAAAAAAATAAATGTCAACCACAGATGGTAGTAACAATACAAGGAATATTATTAATATGTTTATGCTCATAAATTATTTATATCTCTCTTATCTACATTATTATAAATATTTTTTATCTGTGGCAATTTATCTTGATTTCCTAAATTATTCTAATTAGGCATTAATTTACCGGTACATCAGTTCAACGGTTTTGCTACAAGACTGCGTTCTCTATTAAATAAGACTTCTTCTATTCATTCTTTAACTACGATAAAAGTACAGTTAGTTGGAAATTTAGGAATGACAAGCTTCGACCTGAAACCTTTCCAAGGACTGCTATTATTATTAGTTACAGTTACCCAGACTGTAACTAATAATAACAGCAGTCCATGGTCTGGAAGAGAGGGTCGGTGTTAAATTAAGGAAGGGCATGCTACGATGGTTCGAGCATGTGGAGCGAATGGGAGATGAAAGAATGTCAAAACAGAGTTACCTTCATACCTAAGATTCTTCCTCTGAACTTCTGAAGAGAAGCACTTATTGCGCTTCTCTTTAGAAACAGTAATAAAGACGACTGAGGTCAGTCAATTCACTAGGAAACTGATGTCCTGCTGAATCAAGTTTCTAAGGCTGGAGACTATGGTGCAAGTATCTATTAATCTCAGGCAGACAGGCAGCAGAATTTCACAAAAAAAAACGCGAGCACTCTGATCTTGAGGTCTAGACTATACACATACATAATGCATACTGAATATAAATTTGTTTCAGAATTTGTAAATTGTTTTCATGTGAATAATGTTTCTTTAATATAGTTAAAAGTTTCATTTATGATAGAAGAAGAGAGATATACAAATCAGAATTTCTTAAAGCAACAGCACCATCTGATTCCAAAGTAAGCTAGACAATATCTGCTTGTGTTATCGGTACCAGACAACAGATATTAATACATAGAAACACCTACTCTCAGGACAAATATTTTAGTCCCCTGGTGGGAATGTAATCCACAGTCGCACAATACACCCTCTAGCCAGACCAATAAGGCAGTCAAATTACCTTTGTAATGTGACAGCGCTCTTTGGCTTGCAATGATTCATCCCTACAGAACTAAGGCATATAAACCTAGACAAATTAAGAAAACCCAACTAGGTATATGTAGTGTGTGTATGCAAAGCAAATATATGCCCAATGATAAAATTAGAGCAAAATATCATACCCTCAGTTTTACATCCACATACATACACCATTATCTATTTATCAAAAGTGACACCAGATATTTACATGCCTTTACAAATTTGATACATTTCTGTTATCAATGATGATAATAAATTAGCATCATATTACTTCCATGGGGTACTGCAGTGTCGAACCTGTATTGATTAAGTATATTAGATATGCATTTTTAATGTTCCGGACCTCGTGAGGAAAAAAACTGAACATTTACAGGATCACTTTGTTTAATGATTAAAAGAGGACTAGAATGCCCCTGTAGTCATAGCTGTCCATGACAACAAAATGTTAATCAATACTTCTATACTAATATTATAAAGAGGAAAGATTTGATTATGTGTTTGTTTGCACAAATAGGCTTCAAAACTACTGAACTCATTTGAAAAATTCTTCACTGTTGGGAAGCTACACTATTCCCGGGTGACATAGTCCATATTTTATTCCCATACTCCCACAGGAACTGGAAATATGCAGGTGAACCACGTAACATCCACTATTTAAGAATATGAAGTTATTATGTTATCTAGTTAATTTAGAAGATGAAGAAGTAGTTAATGATAATTTTCAGCTTACAAAAATATATATTTCACAAGGTTTGACAATTAAATTATTTGACTAACATCTCAATCGATCAATTAAACTATAAAAATTCATAATTTCATTATAGTTTTGTTGTGTGAAGTCATAATACATTCCTGGCATTAATGTTATAATTGACTCATATTTAATAACTAACCAACATAATTATTTATGTAACAAAAGATATGAATCAAACAAAACGATTAACAATGAAAATAATACTAACTAGGTTGAGAACAATATCAAGAGGATAATGTACTAATATCTGAATTATTCTGATAATACAATAGTGATCAAAGAATGGAAATACTTGAAAGAGACCTTCTGGGAGATGGCCTTCGTTGGCTACACATAATTGATTTTGAATAACATTATTATTGTAGGAGATAGAAAGCAGAGTAAACTTTAATGTACACCAATATAAAACGTGCAGAAGAGAAAGATAATACAACTTTATAACTGTACAGAAGGCGGCCTTATCGCTAAAAAGCAAGCTCTTACAGGCAACCTTAGGAGATGGTTATTGTATTTTTAGTATGGTACTTTGTAAGCTGTGAGGAGACATGAAGGCTATATTAATGGCCCCTACAGCTATAATGATGGCCCTAAATCTTTGTATTGCACTATGAATTTTCAACTAGCAGGCAGTTGATTGTAAATGTTAAAAACTATCTATAATTTTGATTTCATATTTATGCAGTAATCATTTATAATGTTGGCAATAATCATCAGAACAAGATATTGTTGAATAGACTATGTTATTGACATACAATGAGTTTGTTTTGTTAGGTGTTGTAAAGTGACACAAATAATATTTACCTCTATACTTCTGGTGGCAAACTCCACACCTATTGTAGATTTTGACTCTAAGTTAAATTCATTTCTAGTGAATCGTGACAGCAAACTGCTTTTACCGACTCCTGAATCACCTATTAGCACAACTGAAACAAAGGACAAGGCAACAAAACATTACTAACCAACAACTTAGCAACCAAAACAATGTTAATTTCGATTACTTTCATGTTAGGAAAGTAACAGTTAACGATTAGATCATGAGTTTGCAGGAAGGTGACTCACAAAAACTCAAATTTATGAGAAATCGATTAATATGACTCAATCAGCTGATGCGAAAAAACTTAATAGATGCGCACGTAGTTGGTCATATTCATCGACAAAATAACATTTTATGTATACGACAAGTTACTATCTCAGTACTGTTATTTAAAACGAAAGGAAAATTCTAATCTTTTACTTTTCATACGTCACTACGAGATGAAACAAAGGTTTCAAAAGTAACTCAGGTATTGAGCTAATGTATCTCAATGTAAACAACAATAACAAAGAATGATATGCAATACAAGGGAATGTGTGGTACCTTTAAATAAATAGTCGTATTCGTCCTCTCTTGTACCCATTTTGATTTATCTAGAGCTCTCTTGTAATCGACGTCAAAATCGGTCAACTATAAAACGTCAAGATGAAACGTAAACAAAAATAACTGGAAACACAGATATCACAGTTCTTTTAAACACTACACAGTTCTCCGGATATAACTTTTAAAAGGAGATTAATAAGATTTATAGAAGTTTCAAACTATTAAAATCCTAATTTTCTTAGAGACAAAATGGCGGATTGTTTTACGCCCCTATTGGGTGCGTTCCGAACATATATGTCATATGTTTTGTAAAAAAAAACAATTCATTTGAAGTTGGGACTTTGCCAGTAGTTTTGTATTTACTGATATTTAAATTTTAAAATACTAATTAGTTACCCTTTTTTACTGAGAAGTCGTCAAAGTTCTTGGAATGATTGTACTTGGGTATCATTTGATTTTGCATTTTACCTGCAGTTTACTAACGAACACAGTTTCAGAATGCAACTTGACTGACGTGAACGAAATGACGTTTGTTTGTTGTCAAGGTAATGGATGCGTTCACAAAAACAAAACATTTGATTTTTTTTTACTATATATACAATACAACTTACTTTTATAAACACGTAGGTACATTAAACCGATTAGTACATTTACCATAATTTCTTTCGATTTACTTACTTTAACATTTCAAAAGTCGTACAGCGTAGTATTAAGTAGGTCTGTGAGTCGTACAACGTAATACGTACGACTTTTGAAATAGGTAGGTAACGTGTTGTTTCATGTGTTAGCCATTTAGTCCTAACATTTTGCTGGTGTTTTACAAAGACTCTGTAAACAACCACAATAATGGGATCATTTTCGGTTTGTCTCACTTACAGGTGATAACTTGATGAGCCTAATCATAACAAGTAAAACGGCGCTCCGCATAAAGGAATTTACGAGCTTGATTTTTTCACCCCAAACCAGTAGGTATGTCTTATTATTAGTGACCGACCGAAGTTTCGGTTTCGGCCAAAAAATCGAGTTTCGGCCGCAGTTTCGGTTTCGGCCGGGCCGAAACTCACGTGTTCATGAATTTTGAGTGCCTGGCTCTGCTTGTGACGTGGTTGGGGTCAGCGCAACCAGTTAATAAGTTTCTAACCGAAAACTTACCGATTTAAATAGAACTTCCAATAATAGTTATAATATAAAAAGGTGATCTAGGACATTACATAACCCCATAACCCTAACCTACCCCATTGTTGTTGGTTTCGTTGACTTCGTTAGTCGTCTGTCTGTCTGTCAGCTGTAACTCATGCACCGTGATAGTTAGACATTTAAATTTTTTACAGATGATGTGTTTCTGTTGCCGCTATAGCAACAAATTATAAAAATAGACAAATTAATAATATTAAAGGGGCCACCCATACACGTACGTGATTTTTTGCCGCTTTTCTTGTACGAAACCATACGTGCGCTAGTCCGACTCACTGTTGTCCAGTTTTAGTTATATACTTTTAGAATGTAACCAAAAAAACCAATAAGAATGTGCCAAAAGCTAGTAGCAGGGCACCATCTGGTTTTCGTTTTAGTCGGTAGGAGTTCGCAATAGCATCTATGAGTAATTCCACACGTAATAGAAACTAACGTATCTTTAGGTGAAGATATTTCTAAAATGAACTCGAGAAGATTTATACCATTGATTGATGGCACTTGGTGGAACTTGCAACTCTTGCAAGGTGCACCTATTGAAAAAATAACCGGCCAAGTGCGAGTCGAACTCTCGCACGCAGCGGTTAAAGCAGGATCCTATAAACGAGACATGAGGCCTAGCCGTCCGTCTGTCTATTAGTCACGAGGTTGTATCGCTGGAACCGTGCCAGATAGAGGCCTATAATTTTCACTTACAGTAGTCCTACCGACTAAAAACTACGCGTATCCTGCCTAACAGCCTACGGTTGAGAGCCCCGAGCATACTGCGGCCTCGTATTTGGGGGGCATGTTCAGTTGTTATCCCGCTTCTTGAGGGGGGCGTGCATAATTCTCTCACGTCACGCTATCGTCTAAGGCCTGCTTATGTAAGGACGGTGAGCAGCCCCGTCACCATCCTCAGGCCCCCGGTCATGGAGGCTGATAGTTTGGGGCGCCGCCACAGACTGTGGAACTTGGGTGGGAGACTGCTCTCCTGCTTCATCCCCACCGTCTTTTTCACGAGCATGACCTGCTCACAGGAAGAGGCCTATGGCCCTGCTCCAGCGCCTCGTTGCACCATTTAAACAATGATGCAAAGGCCCTCGATTCCTCGCTTTCAAGTCCCATAAAGGGGTCCCGGGTAGAGGACATGCCGCCTCAACTGAGATCGTGCGGTATCCCCTTATCACCCTGACAGCCGTCGCCTTTTGCGGGCTAAGCAATCTAGCCGCATTGCTAGTCATCAGGATCCCCGCTCATACGGGGGCCCCGTATAGGGCCATACTCCGCACAATCCCAAGGTACCTACAGTCTCCTGCAGGGAGCGTTGGGTCTCCTGAAGGGAGCGTTGGGTCTCCTGATATTGGGCAACAACCGCGAGAGTGCGGCTGATGCCCCCCTCCCTCAGCTATGGGACCAAACTTCGGAAGTGGTATCCGAAGTTCCACCAGCTATCGAGTACGAGCCCCAGATACGTCATTGAGAGCTCGATGCCGATGCTGACGCCCCCTATATGTAAGCTGGATCCCGCAGGTGGCCTTTCGGGCTGCGTCTCGGTGCGTTGGTCCTCACGCTGTAATGAGGGTGTCGTCGTAACACGTTGCGCCGACACCTCTGAAGAACGGACCACGCAGCACCCAATCGCAACCGATGTTCCATTGAAGCGGTCCTAAGACCGATCCCTATGGAACACCGAAAGACACCTACCCTAGCAAGCTCGGGTAAGTTATGGCCCTCTCGGAAAGATAAACCCTGACAGTTCGACGGAGGTATGGAGGCATTCCATGGTAAATAAGCGCCTCCCAAACGCAGCTCCAGGGCAAGGTGTTGAAAACGTTGGTGATGTCAAGAGACACTGTCACCACCACCTCACCCTATTCTGTTCCGCTATAATAAAAAACCTACTATAATCAAAG
This sequence comes from Miltochrista miniata, assembly GCA_933228765.1. Taxonomy (NCBI): domain Eukaryota; kingdom Metazoa; phylum Arthropoda; class Insecta; order Lepidoptera; family Erebidae; genus Miltochrista; species Miltochrista miniata. The sequence continues at coordinate 36,131,590 of OW121756.1, read as the reverse complement.
AAAAGCATCCAAACAACAAACGTAATTTTTGTAGGTACCAAATTTTTGTAACAGAACCCTCTGTGCGGGAATGCGACTCGCACTTCGCTGGTTTTATATTTTTTGCAATTGTGAACACGTGAGTTTCGGTTTCGAATTCGGCCGAAACTGACCCTGGGGCCGAAAGTTCGGTTTCGGTTAAAAAACCATTTTCGGTCGGATACGAATTATTGTTGATCGAAGGTCTTATATAGGTTGGCCACTCGCAATCTGTGTTAGGACCACTGATCTGCCTACTATAATCAAAGAAAAGCATCCAAACAACAAACGTAATTTTTGTAGGTACCAAATTTTTGTAACAGAACCCTCTGTGCGGGAATGCGACTCGCACTTCGCTGGTTTTATATTTTTTGCAATTGTGAACACGTGAGTTTCGGTTTCGAATTCGGCCGAAACTGACCCTGGGGCCGAAAGTTCGGTTTCGGTTAAAAAACCATTTTCGGTCGGATACGAATTATTGTTGATCGAAGGTCTTATATAGGTTGGCCACTCGCAATCTGTGTTAGGACCACTGATCTGTATTGTTAGGACACCAGATTGGATTATTCCGTTAATCCACCCCTAAAAATCCACCCAATGGGGTGGATAACCGGAATTACATGTTATGGTATGTCCGGAATTCCACCCAAAGGGTGGATTTCCGGATCTATTCATGATAATAAAAAAGATCAAAAAAAAAACAAATGAAGATCGAAAAAACAAATGAAGATCGGCAAAACAAATGAAGATCGTCTAAACAAATGACGGTCGAAAAAACAAATGACGATCGAAAAAACAAATGAAGATCGGCAAAATAAATGAAGATCGTCTAAACAAATGACGGTAGAAAAAACAAATGAAGATCGGCAAAATAAATGAAGATCGTCAAAACAAATGACGGTTGGATAAAAAAATGACGATCGAAGAAATAAACGAAGATCGGCAAAACAAATGAAGATCGTCAAAACAAATGAAGGTCGAATAAACAAATGACGATCGAAAAAACAAATGAAGATCTGCAAAATTAATGAAGATCGTCAAAACAAATGACGGTCGGATAAACAAATGACGATTGGAAAACAAATGAAGATCGGCAAATAATCTAGCTGCGTTTGCCGTTGAAAAAAATAGGTGCCAGCAATTAAAAAAAATAGGTACATAGTCATGATCAGTGATGTCTGTTAACGCCTAAAAGAACATTTTTAGAGAAGTGTCATTAAGGTCGAGATTTGCTTGCACCTATTTTTTTGAATGGAACACGCATCTAGATTAAAATGGCTGCAAGTAATTTTTGACCCTCAAAAATCAACAAGACTGAAAGCTCAAAAGTCAGAACTCAGAACTCAAAACCCAATACTCAAAGCTCATACTTAGGTCTTTTGTTTTATTATTTTATTAAGTTGCATATGTTTTATCGGTTTTCATTAGTTTTTCGATCTTCATTTATTTTTATGATCTTCATTTGTGTTTCGATCGTCATTTGTTTATTCGACAGTCATTTATTTTGTCGATCTTCATTTGTTTTGTCAATCTTCATTTGTTTATCCGACCATCATTTGTTTTGTTGATCTCCATGTGTTTTGTCCATCTTTGAAATCCACCCATTTCATGTGTGGATTAACGGACTAATTGCATTAACAATATATAATTCCGGAAATCCACCCCTTGGGTGGATTTTTGTGGGTGGATAATCGGACTATTTTGATTAATAATATATAATTCCGGAAATCCACCCAAGGGGTGGATTTTCATGGGTGGATTAACGGACTAAACCAGATTGCGTGTGGCCAAAAAATTCAGATTCGGAATTTTGAATGACTGGCGCAAACCGTCACCACCGCAAAATCATTTACCTCTCGGTTATAGATGTATAGAGATGTTCAATGCGTTCACAAAAAAAAATACAGAAATATTTTTTTAAATATTTATATTAATGTACCTAACATTGTATACACAAGTATTCTAAACTATTCTACAAAGTCTTTACCGGCACCGATCAATCGTCCTACAGTTCGATTCTCTTATCTAATGATCTGTCCAAAAGTAACAAACTGTAACCCTAGGACTTGTCGCCCAGTGTGCGGAGCTTAAAACCAAATGTATGTAAGTTGGCGGTCGCAGCTTATCGCCGCGACAAATCGCCCAGAGTGCGCCTCGAATTGAACTTATGCCTAAGCCAGGTACAGTACTACCAGTTTTATAAGTTACACCGATGTACCTGCGCAGAACTCAATTTTTTGTAAGGCGCGAAAATATATCTCCCAATCACAGCGCGCCACATATTCCCGCGAAAATACGCGAAAATAGTCGCGTTCATTGCTCTGTCGTACACATCCTGTTCACGTCTTGTTATTTTCGACCTTAAATTAGTAGCAATAAGTTCGAAATTGCTTTGCAATTTTCATTCGGTTTAATTCGTCAGTGGGATGAGCTATTCTGCGCAGCCGAATAAAGCCGATGCGACTTATAAACGTGGTAGTACTGTATCTATGTTTAAATTTAAAATGTGTTTTTATAGATTCTTGTGAAGGGTTTTCATATTCAAGTTTTGTCAATGTCCTACACTCTAGTAAAGCAGTGGATACTTTACTGGAACTGTCTGTGGAGTGTACAATAAGTATGACTTTTTGTGGAATTTTTCGAGGAACAAAACAGTGGGAATTCACTGCGCTATAACCATTCCCCGTTGTCGAACTAAAAAATCTATACAAGGTTTTAAAAACTATACAACAAAATGGCGTCCGTGTCCCTAGAAGTTTCCCGCCAAAATTAGGCGACATCATTTCGACAGCTAAATCAGTATAATTGGAAGAATTCGAACTGTTGGACGATCGCACGATGCTATATTTATAACATTTACGCCGCAGCAGTAGCGGCCTCTTCCCCTTCATCATCGCTGTCCTCCTGAACTTGCTTCTCCAGCGTTCTGTCGACGTGCACGAACGGATCGATTTTGAGTTTCTCGTTCGATGGCGGGCTTGTTATTAAACACCTGTACAGAAATTATTTTATTTAATTACTAGAAGGCGTACGCGGTATCACCCGTTATTAAATTACTAGCAGACGACACAGTTTCACACTCGTAGTTACAGATGCCGTGGGAATATGGGAATATAATACTGGTTGAATTTATAGTCGTTTTGGAACGGAAAGGTTTAGGCCCAGTTTCGATAACAGAACCGATCGGCACTGTCAATTTGAAAATCAACAATAAAAAATTACGAAAATGTCAAAATCTACATCGTTTGCCAAAATCAAAACGAGAACACCTGGTTATTCCTTTAAATTTCACGAAATACGTTTACTACGATTTTCTACTACAATTTTTCATTCAATGTCTAACGTTCCAATCAGTTCCCGCGCCGGGAAAATTCGACCAATCACAACGCATGAACGCATCGGTCCACGTGGACTCGTTGCCAAGTAACGTCGGTAGGTACTCGACTAGTTACGTCTTGTAGGTAGGTAAATACGCTCGACCGACCGCGCCGCCGACCGGCGACCGCGGCGCGCAGTTCGACTATAACTCGCGCGCAGTATTGTCGTCGCGATCGACTTTTATTTGTGGTCGGAAATAAAACGATTAGTTTACACTCGAGAGTACGAATCTCGTGATGAATTACGCAGTGCGATAGTGGACGCCTTTGAAATAGTGAAAAGTGACAGAGACACATTGAATAAACTAAAAGACAATAGCCTAAAACGTGCCCGTTTGTGTATCGAACGTTCTGGACTCCATTTTGAGCAGTTGCTAAGGTACAGGGAAGTGTAAATAAACTGTGAATAGGTAGGTCTAGGTATTTAAGTTGATTATTTTGTAAATAGCTCCAATTTTTTAAATACGCCGGAAATACTCCCTATTTGTTCGTGTTTATTTTCATTATTATTACATAAACCTTATTAATTCACCGTAAAATAGAACAATATTAAAGTATTTCCGACGGTCCTAAGCCCGCGTAAAGTATGAAGGAGAAATTGGAGTCCTTTATTATTATCTAAGTACCTATTATTATCGAAACGATGCATTCGGTCAATGAACTGATCACATGGAAGCACGCGCCGCGGCGTAGGTACCTATGGGTTTCGGAGTTTCATTCATTGAAAAGTTCAATGAATAATCGAAGCGCTACTAATGTTTCAACTCGAACGAGTGATAAAGATTACATAGAAGTCATTTTTTTATTATAACCTGCACAGCTGTTTTGACACTCCGAAATGGTTCCATTATTGATTCCGAGTAACCCCCTCTCGGGTCCAGAACGACTATAAATTCAACCAGTATAGCCTATGTTTTTTTTTACGTTTGTGTATCGAACGTTCTGGACTCCATTTTGAGCAGTTGCTAAGGTACAGGGAAGTGTAAATAAACTGTGAATAGGTAGGTCTAGGTATTTAAGTTGATTATTTTGTAAATAGCTCCAATTTTTTAAATACGCCGGAAATACTCCCTATTTGTTCGTGTTTATTTTCATTATTATTACATAAACCTTATTAATTCACCGTAAAATAGAACAATATTAAAGTATTTCCGACGGTCCTAAGCCCGCGTAAAGTATGAAGGAGAAATTGGAGTCCTTTATTATTATCTAAGTACCTATTATTATCGAAACGATGCATTCGGTCAATGAACTGATCACATGGAAGCACGCGCCGCGGCGTAGGTACCTATGGGTTTCGGAGTTTCATTCATTGAAAAGTTCAATGAATAATCGAAGCGCTACTAATGTTTCAACTCGAACGAGTGATAAAGATTACATAGAAGTCATTTTTTTATTATAACCTGCACAGCTGTTTTGACACTCCGAAATGGTTCCATTATTGATTCCGAGTAACCCCCTCTCGGGTCCAGAACGACTATAAATTCAACCAGTATAGCCTATGTTTCTCGGGGTGAATGTAGCTTTCGATGGTGAAAGAATTTTTAAAATGAGCACAGTAGTTTTTGAGTTTATTCATTATTAGCGGACGTCACGCGGTTTCACCCGCGTAGTTCCCGTTCCCGTGGGAATACGGGAATAAAATATAGCCTATATTTACCGCCAAGAGTGTAGCTTTCCAACAGTGAAATAATTTTTCAAATCGGTCCAATAGTTCCGGAGCCTAATTCGTTACAAACAAACAAACAAAAAAACAAATGTTTCCTCTTTATAATATTAGTATAGAACAGTACAATTTTGTTCGTAACAATAAAATGAGTAATGGCGTTTCCGCGAGCCTACAACGGGAACATATTCCCGCTAGAAATACCAAGTAGGTAGCTTTTATTATGTTATTCCGGTCTATAATCTATCTCCGTACCAAGTTTCAGGCTTTCAGCCGTTAGGCTTTATTGAGTAAAAAAAACGTCTACACATACATACTCACAAACTTTCGCATTTAGAATATTAATATTCAACTTGCCTAGTAATAAATAGACCGTCTCGCTTTGGCCGTGCAGATTGTAAATCCTTTAATAGTGCGTCGATGTTTTCAGCGACTTGTTTGGACTCCATATTTAACTGCAAACAGAAATTATAGAATTAAATTGGTTATTAATGAAACCATGTCTATTATTGAGCCCGAACTTAAACGCCGAACGTAATTAAAATTATGTAGCCACACCTTTATCCCCGAACAAGTAGGTAGAAGCATAGTACACGCCCGGCCTCCATGACGCTCACCGTCCTTACAGAAGCAGGCCCATGCCGGCAGCGTGACGTGAGCAACTCACGCACGCCCCCCCCTTAGAAGCGGGGTCACACCTAAATCCCCCCAAAGATGCGGGATAGCACCCGAACCAAACCCTGGGCGAGGCCGCAGTGGCGGCCGTAGGTCTGTTGGGAGTCCCGGGACATCCTTCCGAGGGCTTCCCCGGGTCTCCCAACCATAGGCTGTTGGGTGTTACGTGAGGTTTTTTAGTCGGTAGGAGTGCGGCATAACATCCATGAGGATTTTCCCTCACGTCAAACAAAAAAAAGCATAGTACACGCCGACATTTCCCCTCATATAGTTTTTTTATTCCACGTGGTGAGCCTATAATTGCCGTGTTGAAAATGGACAGGCGCAGGTTGTGACGACTCGTTGTTTAAATTTTTGAAGCCATCCATAAGGCCTACAAATAGGCTTAACAATGGCCTCTCGCCAGGACCAACGGCTTAACATGCCTTCCGAAGCACGGACTTTCTTATTTTTTAAATTATCTTTTCTGTTACTTAGGACCATGGTCTTTAAAAGTGAAAAAGATCGTGAGGGCAACAGGCAGCTCTTTGTGCCTCAAACCTTAACGCACCTGGTACAATACAACCAAAAACATAGGTTAAATGATACCACAGGGCGGAAACTTCATACATATGTTTGTACAGAGCTTGTATGTGTGTGTAACCATTACGGCTAAAGCAAATGTTCTGTCAAAATACCCTCCAACTATAATGACAGCTGTGGCGGGGATGGGTAAGTTGGCTCAGTGGAAGGCAGGGAGTTCTCAGAGACCTACCTGTCTATGTTATACTATTATATTATCTTTGATGATACTTATACAGGTACGTACCCTTCCAACAGGTACTTCAACGGACCCAAAATTTTCTTGGTTTTCATCCTTTTTGACTCTGTACTGGAGGCCGCCAGAGAACTTCTTCACAATTTCCTTCAGATCTGGGGATAGGGTCTGTGTTTTCACGCTGGGGAATCTTCTCTTCATCAGTCCTCGAATTGGTACCAGTTCAGTCAAAATGTTAGGGTGGGCTACTACATAGTTATAATCTCCTAGTTTTATTTGTCCGTCCTGTAAGAACAAATACAAGTTCAAGTAAATATTGTACTTGTAGTACAATATTTTATTTATTATTTTATTTGATTTTAGTAGGTAAGTATCCAGCCTAGCATCCATGAGGAAAGGCAGTGGTACAAGCTTGCCCCTTTAAGGAGCTTAGCAGACGACGCGGGCGGGCCAGTCTTTTTGTCCGCGACGTAATAAAGACCGCGTCTGCCCGTCAATGACCACGTCTGCCCATCAATGACCGCGACTGCCCTCACCGCGAACACAAAGCACACGAGGGACGGAGGCAGTTAATTCACGTACATCACTAGAAAGCGCGCTGCGCGGGCTGAGCTAGCCGCCCCGTCTGTGTTACTTCATACAAACTGGTTTGGGTGTCCATGGCGTGATCCGACTGTCCAATGCGAGTAGCCACGGACAGTCGGACATGCCACGCCAGTGCCCGGCAGGCACCAGCTGCGGATTCCCATTTCCGCGCTATCGTCCGCGTTGGCCGGCCCGGCCAGCCCCGTCGCTTGCAAAGCGCCTAACTAAACAGACATTTTGAGATTACAAATGACACCCAATTTTTACATAACAGTCGTGTGCGGTTATGAGATTGAAGTGTTTCATGAAAAAGGCCTAAAGGACATTTATTCTTATAAATGGTGGTTTGTAGTAGGTACAATAAAATCCTAACGCCCAAAATCACGATTACAATAAAATTTCGAAATCCGTCGTTGCATTATATCTCATAACAACGATCAATGAAATTAACGCATCATCGTTCGATACTGGACTGTCCCAATTTTCGCCATTATACAAAGTATTTAATTCATTACGCAATCTTTTCTAGGTGTCGGTTGGACAGATCAAATCACCAAAATAACATAAACCTCTTTTTTATACTACTAAGGTGACGACAAGCTTACGGCCCATTGGATGGTTGATAACCATAGCCTATAGACGTCTGCAACCCCAGAGGTGCTAAACACGCGCACCTCTGACATCAGTGATACTAACTGTTTTTAATTCTATATTGGTTGAGGAATAAACTAAAATGGAAGGACATACCTGAATTTTCTTAATAAGGTCCGTTCCACCAGCTAAAGTGGCTCCAGCGTCTGTGGCCTCCTTAATGAATTCTGCTCCTTTACAAAATGCAAGAATGGACCGCTCCTCATCACGCGGGAATATGTTTGGAAGTAATGTTAGTCGAGTGAAACCATCCAAATAGCGGTTCTACAAAAAAAATCAATTTTCAGTTACATATTAGGCACTCTAGCTAAAAGGAACTACCAAGGGGTTGCAAGTAAATATTCAGTGGGGCCTAGAGAATGATACATCAAGCTGAATCAGACTAAGCCGTTCAGCTACTAGATTCGGTGGGCAGCACAAGCTGTTTGGGTTTGCAGTCCAATCAGTTTTTTATACCACTTGGGTTTGCAGTCCAATCAGTTTTTTATACCACTAAGGTGGAAGACAAGAATACGGCCCACCAGGTTTACTTGTGTTCACTGTAGCCTATACATATATAGACGTTTCAACACTAGAGGCATTGCGCTGTTGACCCTGTAAAAACCTTCTAAGACTCGTCTTTAAGTCCTCCATACTGTAAAAGTGTAGACGTTTGGGAGAACCGAGTCAGGGAGAGATCATTCCAAAATCTATGCGTGCGTGGAAGAATGCCCTTATCGGATCTAACCGTGCTCCTGTTATTTTTTATATTTGGACTCAAAATTCGAATTTTTAGTTACATGGTCAAAGAACAGTCAACTTTGGTAATAATAAACCTATTATTAGAATTATCGGGATATTTACCATGTATTTCCGATTTTTCGGCGCTGTTGTAAGCACCATGCTCAGGGACAAACTAAAGCATTGGCGGTTGAAAGTAAATACTTCAGTTCCTCCGTGATCATGGCGCTTGCAACAGCGCCGAAATATCGGAAACAATGATACATGGTAAATATCCCGTTAACTCTAATAATAGTGTTAGTGACCATGAAAGTTTAAATACCATTAACAAACCTTTTTAACTGCTTCCATATTCATCTCAATCTGGGCATATACTAGAGCGTCAGGCACATTGAACATGGTGGGGTGGTGAGTCTGCTTATGCGCATCCACTGCTTGCTCAGCGGTGTACACGATCCAACGGTAGTATTTAAGCGGAAAAACATCATCAATAGGGATTGGCTTAAATTTGTCATCCATATGTTTATTCTCTGATTTGATTGCCCTGGAATTAGATTTATTTATTAATCTCACGTACAGTGTGATTGTAAAAACTTTTCATACATGGAGTGTCTACGCAACTTCGGTCATCCTCGGGGTCGCTCGGACGAGTGCCGGGCAGCGACAAAAGTTCGTCACTGCCCGACACACGCCCGAGTGACGATTTTTCGCTAGCTAAACAAAACGTCAGTCACTTTATGAACTCGGTCCGGAACTATTGTGGGCTGTGGTGAATTGCCGGCAACTCATCCACACACCAGCGCTCCGGTCAGAACCAGGGAATCGGCATCGATATCAGTGGAGAGCAGTAGCAGAGCCCAGAGAGGATCGGGAAACCAGGTAAGTGGCGAATATTTCTTAGCGGTGGCGGTCTGATTTGCGAAAACATTTGTGCCATTTTATGTACCCACAGTAAACTACCCCTCAGCAGTCCACTAAGCTTCCCTGAACTATTGAATATGGAGTTTATACTTATTGTAATTACTAGTGCCAAACTTTTTTATTCATTCAAATAAAAAAAATCAGCAACCAACACATTTAAGACTTAGCAGTCTTCTTTCTTTAATGTTAAATCCTTACTTCTTTGTTGGAATATTGTAACTCTGTACTAATAATACTTTGTATGCAGAATCATGGCTCCCCTATATAATCCTCTCAAGAAACAAGAGTAATTTGCATTTGCCATGTCCCAAAAACCTCTGCCAAACATTAGTCCCGACTAATGGTAAACCAAAGGTTGTTCAGTTGCAAACAAACAGGACAACCAGTGATTGAACTAGCTGAGCAATGTCTGTTGTGCAAACACACTTCTAATTAACTTCAACAACATGACATTCAAGTTCAGAGATAGGTCGAAACTTATGGTAGTTATACATGTAACAAAAATTTTACCGCTCAAAGGATCAAGATGGCAGGGAATGGGGGTCATTCATTCAGTAAACAATATTTTATTTTAAATTGATATTGGATAAGGCATTTAAAACAAAGCTCTACTATGATATAATAATAAATGACTTCCATTTGTAATTCCAAAAGTCCTGCATCTCTTTGTAGTTTTCTAAATTTTTTTTTGTAGTAGTTATACAATGATAATTAGTGTCCGACCGAAACTGGGTTTCCAGCCGAAACCGAACTTTCGGCCCCAGGGTCAGTTTCGGCCAAAACCGAAACCGAAACTCACAAGTTCATATTGAAAAAAAAAAAAAAAAAAAAAAAAAAAGTCAAGTGCTAGTCGGATTCCCGCATAGAGGGTTCCGTTACAAAAAATGCGCAAAAAAAATTACGTTTGTTGTGTGGATGCTTTTTTCTGATTTTAGTAGGTATTTTTTGTTATAGCGGGAAAATAACAGGACGAGATGGAGGTGGCAGTGTCTCTTGACATCGCCAACGCTTTCAACACCTTGCCCTCTGGAGCTGCGTTTGGGAGGCGCTTATTTATCATGGAATGCCTCCATACCTCCGTCGAATTGTCGAGGCCTATCTTTCCGAAAGGGAAATAACTTACCCGAGCTGGCTAGGGCTGGGTCGGCGAGATGTGTCGTTCGGTGTTCCATAGGGTTCGGTCTTAGGACCACTTCTGTGGAACATCGCTTACGATTTGGTGCTGCGTGGTCCGTTGCTCAGAGGTGTCAGCGTAACGTGTCCTCATTACAGCGCGAGGAGCAACGCACCGAGACGCAGCCCTAAAGGCCACCTACGGAATCCAGCTTACATAATAGCTGGATTCCGCAGGTGGCCTAGCGGGGGCGTCAGCATCGGCATCAAGCTCTCGATGACGTATCTAGGAGTCGTGCTCGATAGCCGGTGGAACTTCGAATACCACTTCTGAAGTTTGGTCCCATAGCTGAGGGAGGGGGGCATCAGCCGCACTCACGCGGTTGTATCAGGAGATCGAAATAACGCTCCCTGCAGTAGACTGTACCTTGGGATCGTGCGGAGCATATCCCTATACGGTGCCCGTATGGGCGGAGATCCTGACGGCCAGCAATGCAGCTAGATTACTTAGCCCGCAGAAGGCAACGGCTGTCAGAGTCAGGGTGATAAGGGGATACTGCACGATCTCAGTTGACGCGGCATGTCTTCTAGCCGCGACCCCTCTATGGGATTTGGAAGCAAGGGCCCTTGCGTCATTGTTTAAATGGCGCAAGGAAATGCTGGAGCGGGGCCATAGGCCTCTTCCTGGGAGCAGGTCATGCTCGTGAAAGAGACGGTGGGGAGGAAGTGGGAGAGAACTCTCTCACCCAAGTTCCACAGTCTGCGGCGGCGCCCCATACTATCAGCCTCCATGACCGGGGGCCACAGGATGTTGACGGGACTGCTCACCATCCTTACAGAAGCAGACCTAAGTAGACAATAGCGTGACGTGAGAGATCATGCACTCCCCCCTCAAGAAGCGGGTTGACAACTGAACAACCCCCCAAAGAAGCGGCCGCAATATGCATCATTCCGAGGGCATACTAGGGGCTCCCAACCGTACGGCAGGATACGCGAGGTTTTTAGTCGGTAGGACTATTGCACAGTGAAAATTTAAGGTCTCTATCTAGCACGGTTCCAGCTATACTACCTAGTGACTAATAGACGGACGGAGGGCTAGGCCTCATGTCTCGTTAATAGGGTCCCACTTTAACCCCTCCATGCGAGAGTTCGACTCGCACTTGGCCAGTTATTTTTTCAATAGGTGCAGCAAGTTCCACCAAGTGCCATCAATCAACGGTATAAATCTTCTCAAGTGTTCATTTTAGAAATATCTCCACCTGAAGATGAGTTTATTAATTTTACGTGTGGAATTACTCATGGATGCTATTGCGAACTCTTACCGCCTAAAACCACATGGTGCCTTGCTACTAATTTTTGGCTGCTTTTGGTTACATTCTAGAAGTATATAACTTAAACTGGACAACAGTGAGCTGGACTAGCGCACGTAGGGTTCCGTAAAAGAAAAGCGGCAAAAAATCACGTATGTTGTATGGGAAGCCCACTTTAATATTATTAATTTGTCTATTAATAATATTAAATAGCGGCAACAGAAATACCTACATCATTTGTAAAAAAAATAACTGTCTAACTATCACGGTGCATGAGTTACAGCCTGCTGACAGGCAGACAGACGACCAACGAAGTCAAAGGAACCGACAACAAAGGGGTAGGGTATGTAATGTCCTAGATCACCTTTTTAGGATTCTGTAAAAATTCTTTTATTATAACTATTGATTCGAAGTCCTTTGAAAATTATATCTTCGGTTAGTAACATAGGTATTAACTGGTTGGGCTGACCCTAACCAGGTCACAAGCAGAGAAAGGCACTCAAAATTCATGAACACATGAGTTTCGGTGTCCGAAACCGAAACTGCGGCCGAAACTCGAATTTTTGGCCTAAACCGAAGCTTCGGTCGGTCACTAATGATAATTATAAGGATTGGTGGGCAATAAGAGAATGTGGATTCCTTGTGGATCTTCAGGGGAATACAGCAGAGAAAAATGATTAAAATATTGTACTACATTAGGACACAGCATCATATTGGTCATTTCGGATAATTTGATTTGATAATGATAAAATTTCATCCAACAGGAAGTACGTAGAGATAATCGCAAGTCCAGAGAAAACAATGTCCTAAAAATAAATAATGAAGTAACACAAACTTCTTTCTTCCTCGTTGATTGTGTGGAATGAAACCCACTTTCGTGACTTCAATCTTAACCTTCTTGGCACGGGCTTTTGCTCTGGTACCTTTACGTGCGGCATAATAAACAGTTGCAGTGTGAACAGGTCGCTGAAAGCAATGGACATGGACACAGGTTATGGTTAAAAGTAAAAATTGTTGGAAAATTTAAAAAAATAATTTATTTCTCTATATCGTCGCTGTGCTTGCAAAAGTCGCTATGTGTTTTTAACCTACTTTTCAGGAGGAAGTAAAAACCGATTTACTCAAAATGTAATTGTGATAGAGAAAGTAAATAATTTTATTATAATGTAAATATTATATTTACGTGGTGGAAGATGACTTTTAGAAAGATTACGTTAAAAACGAAAATACAAAAAAATATATACTGTGAATCTGACACATAGCTAAAATTGTTTGGGTCACGTTCTCTGCCATAAAACTCTGCTGCTTTGATGTGTGAGGATGTGTTGTCCGCAATAAAGGCGGCAATAGACTGGTCGGCGTAGAAGAAGCACTGGTTGTCGGTGATTCCAGAACGATCTCCATCACTCTGGGCTGGTCACGACTAAAAATCGTAACGCCCAACAGCCTACGGTTAGGAGCCCCGGGTAAGTCCTCGAAAGGATGTCCCTGGACTCCCAACAGACCTACGGCTACAACAGCGGCCTCGCCTAAGAGGGGTTCGGGTGCTATCCCGCGTCATTGGGGGTTTTTCGGACGGTGAACAGCCCGCTCACAGTCCTCAGCCCCCCGGTCATGGAGGCCGATAGTCTTGAGCGAAGATACGTCAGCGGCGCCTTCGCCACCGACTGCAGAACTCGGGTGGGAGGGTTCTCTAACGTTTCCTACCCACCGCCTCGTTCATGAGAAAGCCTGCTCGCAGAAAGAGGCAGCGCAGTCCCAGTTACTCCCACTGGAGATCATGGTTCGCACTATGGTCTCCAGAGAGAGAGTGTTCACGTCCAGATCTGCCTCGAGATGGTTACCACCCTAGAAGGACGTGGTTTCCACGACGACCGCGGCGAGAGGTCACCGCAGCTTGGCAACCATAGCTGGTCAGGGTGCCTGGGATTTCCTTTCGATAGTGCACCAAAATCCCTGGCTACATATAGCCGGAAAGGAGACTACGAAAAGGCGTGCTGTCCCAATTATTTACCTCTACCAACTCCTTTAAAGCAACCAAAGAATATTGCTATTTTTTAGAAACCCAGGTAGGTATGCAAATGCACGCTGAAAAGGAATGAGGGCTCGGATTTTTGAGCAAGAAATTGTAGACTGAAACTTAAAAGGGTATAAGAGAAAATCAGGCATAAGTAAAGAAGATTGGGATTTTATGGGGTATTAAAAAATAGACAGGATTCTAGAGACAGGTTCACGTGGCAGGTCTGGGCGTGGACATTCTCTCGCTAGAGACTATGGTGTGAGCCATCAGATGATGGCTGCTGACAGAAAGACGCGTCATGCTAGTGAAAGAGGCGGCGGGGAGGTTGTAGGATATGACTCTCCTGCCCGAGGTCTGCAGTCAGCGACAAGGGGCCGTAGACTTGTCTTCGTCTAAGACTATCGGCCTCCGTGACTGGGGGCCTAAGGACGACGGGGAGCTGCCCACCGTTCTTACAGAAGCAGGACCAAGAGACGTGAGAATTTAACGCATGCCACACGCCCTAAGAAGCGGGACAACATCCGAACAACCCGTAAGAACGCGCGGTTATTCCCCATCCAGCACCGCACCCGCACTTTAGGCCGCAGTGGTAGCCAGTGTCTGTCGGGAATCCTGCGACATCCTTTAGAGGGCTTACTCGGAGCTCTTGGCCGTAGTCAGGGCAGGAAAACGTATGGTTTTAGTCGGTAAGAGTTCGGCATGTCGATGAGGGATTTCCATAAGTATATAAATATTTATTTTTGAGATCAAAAACCTAATCACAAATAAAAAGTTTTGAAGTCTTTCAAGTTCATTTAGGAGCTCTTCGGTGGCCTTTAAATATAATAGCAACCGTTAGATTAGCTAGTAATGGGCTGAATGAGAGTCTGGGACATCTTAGTTCTGAATAATAAGTTCTAAATGAATTTCAGAGCATTTAAGGTAAAGGCATGTGACCTTCGGGGATCGATGCACTATCCAATCGGACCCAGTTACCAACACGTTCTAATTCCTTATTCATGTTGGATAAGCCAGATCTGAATCCACGATAACATGCTATACCTGTAGGTCGTCAGCATAGATATTTAAATGGTAGGACTTCGGATTGTCGTCCCACGATTTAAGGGGCGGGAGGGGTGGGAAAGGGGGAGGGGGGGTTGTAGAACCCCCTCCCTAAAGGAAAAGTTGCGGAAGCCCCCCCTTTTTGAGTTATGGTTTTTTTAATATCCTAACCTAACTTTCGCATTGTCTTGTGTTGACATCGATATAAAGGTCGAAATTGGTAAAATAATATTATAAAGCGCTCGGCGGCCGCTACCGCGGCACGCTCGCTTCGCTCGCTCGCCTTCGCGCGTCAATGGTCACAGTTCCAACCTAACCTAACCATAATATGTGCATAGAGATAATCAACAATAGTTTGGCTAAAAGGCTGAAGCCAAAGGCCGTAAAATATATGTATATTACAAAAAAAAAATTACTGTCAGAAAGTAACAGTGACAGCGCGTCGACGACGTTTTACGTTTAGTTTTACATAGCGGCAATAGTCGGTAAATTATTGTCAGAATACATTTAAGTAATAGCATTCATTTATATCAGCAAAATATACGTAATATTATAAAATATGCATAAAATTTTACTTTGTTACTAAATATAATTATTTATTTCATTAAAAAATGAAGTAAAACATTGTTGTGCTTCAACCTTACGGAAAACGAAACGTTATAGTGAGGAGCCGAATGTCAAAAGCATTGAGAGTATGTATTCTGTGGTGAAAAGTGACAAATTATTGGTGAATTTTAATGATTTTCATTTTTTTTTTCTCGTTAACCATTAATTTCCGCAAGTTAAAACTTCGTGTGGAGGCTTCTAATAATATTAGCTTTGTGTAAAAAAAATATGAACCCCAAACTCCACGTCAAACAATCTAAAGTTGAGCCCACCACTGTGATGTACGCCAGCAACGAGCTGCAATCAGACTCAAAACATTTCCATATAAGCGCACACACTGACAAACACCCCCAAAGAAAGGAATCAACCCAAGAAATTAGCATTTCGAAATTGACAGAATTAAATGAGCTGCTGAAGTCTAGTAATACTAGCAATTTTAAGGCTAGTACGATCTTTTCCGTAGCATTGCGAGTGTCAACTGTTTTAATGAGGGCAGAAATAAGATTATGCCCAGCTCAGAACTCCGGTTGTAAGGGACTAAGACTGCTGTTTGAAGACAGAAAAAAGAATACCTAGTTGCCGAATGCCAATACACTCGACGACTTTGGAGAAATAAAGTGTAGAATAGTAACAGGTTAAAAATCATATTGCTATAGAGAATTGCATTGGTACTTGTTGTAGGATTCAGGAAAGCTGCTAAAGAAAAGAACTAGGATAGGTAACTTCAAAAAAAAGAAGAATTGAAAGGATTGTCCTCGAGCAAAATACTGTCATTGCTGAGAAAGTAGAAGAAGTCCAAACCTCGTTTATTGAAAAGAAAATGTGAAATATGTATGCAGGTCTAGCCTTGAGAGCCTGAGAGAGAGAGATGTGGAGCGTTTCCAACGATGCAGGAGAATCTACCTAATAATATTCTTAGATATTACCCGAGCAACTAGCTACACCACTCTATTTGATTGTTGAGTGATGTAATTCAGCCTGTATCATTTGATTCAAGCACCTACCTGAACTTCTTTACACTTTGCTGAAATATTCTATCTCCCAAACTGCCTTATAATTTCAATACATTCCTGAAACGATTGATGTCATAAATATCCAAAACAACTGGCAAATTTCATAGAAAAAGATAGCTATGTGACACTTGATTTGTGCAAAACGCGATGATTTAGGTTAAAACTTGTACGCCAATATCGCTATGTACCCGTAAATACATAGCGGGCGCAATTCCGCGCATTTCACCACATTTTGGTTAAGGTGAACTTTTTAGCTATGTGATTTGAAGCACATAATTATTTTGAGGGCGCAAAAAAGTATTGATTTCACATAGCTATTTTTTGAAACTCAGTTAATATTAGGTTTTTTAAAGTTTTGGTTTTAGCACCTTGTGCACCTTGAAATAAGGATCTAAATGGCATCAAAATCCAAAATTTGAAAAAAATCACATAGCGACTTTTGCAGGCGCAGCGACGATATAGTAGGTATAAAATAAGAACTAGGCTTACCAAACTGGTAGTATTGCATTTGTAAAATGATAAACTACTGTTGATCACGGATCCTAAAACAGAATTTTAAAGATTAGATTTGTTTTCGTCTATTTACGAGTTTTTCAGTAACTATGATCATTAATTTACTAATTTATGACAGAAATCTTCATTCTAACAGTTAAATATTACTCACGGAACAGTGTTCCAGCCATATTATTTGCTATTTTTATTTATTTGATCCACAAATATTCTTTTGTAATTTTGTATACAAAATTTAGGTTATACATTGACAAGCAATTCATGACATTATAATTTTTCTGTCCTACCAAAAATATGGCTCAGGCACTAAACCTTTTTGATTACCTCACGTGGCTTTGGATTTGATTCCCTTGAGAAACTAAATTTAGCAATACCTGAGAACCCTTTCGAGATAATAATAAAGTTTTGTTTTGCCAAAATATGTAATGTTTTAAGGAAAAGAGGAAACAAGATTTCGCATAATGAAGTAAAAATTAAAGAACGGACAGTCGGGCTGTCACATTTATGTCAAATTTCAAAACCTAGCAATCGTTTCGTTTCGTTTGTTTTGTTGGCGTTTGGCGAGACGGACGACCGGAGGACGGACGAGTGTGGGAAAGTTGTTTGTTTGTTTGCTACTTTGAAGTGAAGTGAAATAGATTTATTGTTGAGACAATAAAGACAATAAATTACATTTTATACCCGTGAAATGAATGAAATAGTTGAAATTCATTAGTTAATTTTATGAAGAAGTAAATATAGTAATCATGGAGAAACTAAATGTTGTCCTATTAGCTGTATCACTGAGTGTGTTCCTGTGGGGTGTGGCCGGTCAATACGAATGGCAAATACGCGATGCCTTTGACGAAATTCGTGGGAAAATTGACAAAATAAGTGCCGATAACTGCTATATAACACATGTAGACGATCTATACTTACCCGATGACTCCGTTTCTCACCATCCAGATGTAAAAGAAATCAATATAAACCCAATATTTCCGAATCGTACAGCTATGTTGCATTTACACAACATGGCAATGAATAGAGCCTTTTTTTGGAGTTACATACTGCAATCAAGGTTTATTCGACCTGCTATTAATGATACATACGACCCTGGAATGATGTATTACTTTCTTTCATCCGTAGCTGATGTGTCGGCTAACCCACTCATCAATGCTAGTTCAATATATTTTTCGCCGAATATGTCATACACTTCATCTTACCGAGGATTCTTCAATAAAACCATGCCTAGGTTTGCGCCAAGAGCATTTAGAGCCGACGATTTTAATGACCCTGTGCATTTGCAAAAGATATCAACTATGAACACTTTCAATGTTGAAGATCTCGGTGCATTTGATTCTGACAGCCTGTCAAAAGATTATACCTCTGAGTTCTATAGGATTAATGAATGGTATAAGAAATGGTTACCTGATAATGTAGAGGAACGCCATGACACGAAGACTACTTACCAAGTGGAGATAAGGTATTCTAATAATACTAATGAGACATTCACATTCCATGGACCTCCTGGCAATGATGAGGTAGGCTATTATATTATTATTTTCATATGCCTCATACCATAGGTGGGCCAGAGCTTGTAACGAGAGCCCGCACACGTATAACTTTTAGTCACTCCGTAACAAAAGAAATTGTTAGGGTTACCTAGGGTACCCTAAGTTCAATATCTATACTAGTATTATAAAGTGGGAAGATTTGATTGCGTGCTGAGTAGGCTCTGAAAGTATTGGACCAATTTGAAAAATATTTCACTCTTGGGTAGCTACACTATCTCGTGGTGACACAGGCTATGATTATCCTCCTATTCCCGCAGGAATGGAAACTATTCAAGTGAAACCGTGCGACATCCGCTAGTTGAAACGTTAAGCATAAATCTTTTTAAGATGAGAATATTTTAAATTCCTTAAATAAACAGAAAAAAATAAGTAAGTTAAAGTAGGTATGGTTACTACCCGTTCGCTCTAACTTTGCCGTTGGCGTAGAGGCGTTTACCCGATTTTTTAATTACACGAAGTAAATTGACAGTAGCTAATGTCACTTCGTCATAGAAAATAAGCAATATTATATGAAGAAGTGACATTAGTTGTTGTCAATGTACTTCGTCTTATTAAAAAATCGACTTTAGTATGGAGCCAAACGGCAAAGTTAGAGCGAACGAGCAGTACATGTTTATCACAACTATTAACTAGGCATTTCAGGCTTACTGATTATGTACCTAAAGTTTGAGATTTAGGTATACTTATCTACACCTAAAGTTTGAGATTTAGGTATACTTATCTACACCTAAAGTTTGAGATTTAGGTATACTTATCTACACCTAAAGTTTGAGATTTAGGTATACTTATCTACACTTCTTTTTTATTATGGAATCTTGAAAAACTCTTTTAAATTGCTAAGATTGATTGATTGGGCTTGGTAATGTAGGATGTTACATATAGACCTCAATAGGCACACAATAATTGACATCGAGTTGCTAAAACCAGCTCATGTACATGTAAAACCTAAACCTCAAGCACAAAATAAAAAGTACAGAAGGCAATCTCCATACAATGTGCATTACTCACACATGGACACCACTCATTGAGTTCACAGACAACAGGTCAAAGGATTTTCATAGCAATTTCGATACTGTTTTCTTCTGGAGTGTGTAGCTGAGGGTAGGTATAAAAAAAGAAGTACACACATGAGATTGCCTTCTGTACCTTGTTATTTTGTGCTTCCACAGTTAAAGGCTGTATTGCCTCTGGCTGAGATATGAAGTCACAAGGTTGAAAATTTTTGTTATATGAGATGCAGACCTGTCAACTTTCAGAACCACTGCTCTATTCCATGGGGTCGGTAGTTATGTAGGCTTTTTGGTTTTTCAATATAAGACTGGCTATGAATCAGCTTAAACAAGAAAATATTGAGGGGAGATGTAATTTAATGGGCTTGTGATTTCTCAGTCTGCCTCATTTCTTATGTTTTTTAGGGTTCCGTACCCTAAAACGGGATCCTATTACTGAAACTTTACACTCCCCATCTGTCTGTCACATGACTGTATGTCAGGAACCGTGATAGCTCTCTAGCGATCATGGTTCCTGACATACAGCCTTCAACATTCATCATCTTCGCATTATTTTTCCAACAACGTCACAATTGTAAGTCTTTACATCCATTTAATCAACAATTTTTTAATTTTAGTTTTCTCCGTTCAATATTGATAATAATCAATCATGCCTAGTTTACTCATTAACTGCTATATTAAATCAATACAATTATCTTTTCAGAGTCCCGGTCCGGTGAATTGGATTCGACCATACTTTGATTGTGGAAGGCTAAACAAGTGGCTTGTGGCTGCAGTATCTCCCGTCGCTGACATTTATCCACGACACACTCAGTTCAGACATATTGAATATCCTACGTAAGTCTAAATTATTATGATTTTTAAAAATATATAAATATTTTTGGACATGCAATGCACACAGTGACATAATCATCTACTTCAAATTAAGCTGGTGTAAGCTTGGGCTATGGGATCTAAACAAGTGATAAAAATAATGTAAAAAAAAACATTTAGACTGCGAACAGTGAATCACAGAAATACTTGATTCTACGCGGAAATCCAAATGCACAGTCATCACAAGTTTTAGAATTAACATACATGTAATTTTTGCCCATCAGGTACACAGCAGCTGTAGTGATGGAAATGGACTATGACAGAATAGATATAAACCAATGTCCACCGAGCTACGGTAACGATCGACCCAATAGATTTGCTTCAACTGCGCGTTGCAAGGAGACAACAGAGGTATGTATGAGAAATACAGTATTATGTAGGTACATACAGAGGTATGTAGATGAAATTCCTGAGTGCTAAAAAATTATATAATCCATTTATATGACTCCTCGTGGGTTTACCCGGGGGCTGCCAACCGTAGGCTATTTAGGTAGGATACGTTTATTTATTTATTTATTTATTTATTACAACATACAGCTATTATTACAGGTAAACCCAATGCAATAGTGTAGTACATGAACAAAAACCAGCAACATTACACAACCATAATTTCACAACATATACTTATCTTTTTTTTTTAGTTTTCATAGTCAGTTCTAAGATTTCTTATTTGTGGTACCTAATTGTTGTACCAGTCAAAAATATAAAAACCGTGAAAGACATTTTAACTCAACATACACCATTAACATGCCATACTTAATATAATTGTTAGCCTAATTTTATTAATCCCACTCAATGTCGATGATGATTTCCACACGTGTGGTTTTTAGCCAGTAGGAATCCGGCATAGTATCCATGAAGGATTTTCCTCACTATTAAAATACACTCGAGAGCAATGAATCCGGGTCACTTAAAGAATCCTAAAAATCTCGGAAACTAAAAATGCTAGGTTAATGCAATAAATTGTATTTAATAGACAATGTAATACTCCTTAAATGAAGGTATTAAAACTTCTTAGTTATTGTAAAGTTATATCATAAAAAAATCAAATTTGAAAAAGGGCCACTTTCAAAGATGGAACTACGAAATTACAGCATTTGGTGTTGCTTTTGTTTGTAATCTGTAATTTATGTGGGTACATAAACCATGTTGATAGTGCTCTATATTCATTAATCAAGCTGAAATTATGTCGCTTACGCCTGAAGAATGCACCAGAATACTTACAATGCTGGAAACCGGCCGGAGTCAGCGCGATACAGCCAGGACTGTCGGTGTGTCGCTGTCAACAGTACAAAGAGTTCTCCGACGTTACGAAGAAACTGGTTCTAACCTACGCAGACCAGGAACGGGCAGAACCAGGTGTACCACAGCACGAGAAGACCGATACTTGGTGAACACCATGCTTCGAAATCGCTTTCTCACAGGAACTGAACTCACCAATCAGTTTCGACGCCTCGGAGGAAGTAACCCAAGTGCATGGACAGTAAGACGTCGGCTTGCTGAATCTAACTTAAAACCCCTTAGACCTGCAAACGGCCCTAAACTGGAGCGTGGGCATCGTATTTCGAGACTAAGGTATGCCCAGAGCCACGTAAATTGGAGTATTGAAGATTGGTCAAAAGTTATGTTCTCCGACGAATCAAAATTTATGCTCTACAAGCACGATGGAAGACACAGAGTGTATCGAAGACCAGGGGAAAGATTCAAGCAAGCATGCATCGAAGAAAAGGTAGCCTACGGTGGTGGGTCTGTACTTGTGTGGGCCGGAATTTCTTCTGAAAGTCGCACAGAGCTGGTGATCATAGAAAACGGCTCTTTAACTAGCGTAAGATATGTGGAAGAAATCCTCAATGATCACGTTGGTCCATTTATGGTCAATTTAGGTGAGGATGCTATATTTATGCATGACAATGCCCGACCTCATACAGGTAGGATTGTGAATGACTACCTTCAAGAGATGAACATTACTCGTATGGAGTGGCCAGCGCGCAGCCCGGATATCAACCCGATCGAGCATGCTTGGGACGAGCTAGGCAGATGCGTAAAACAACGAAACCCTCCCCCAATCACGCTTCGTGAGCTCAAAATTGCTCTCACAGAGGAATGGGAGAATATTCCCCAAAATCGTATAAGGAACTTGGTGTACAGCATGCCAAACCGCGTAAACGCAGTAATGGAAGCACGAGGAGGCAATACGAAGTATTAAAATTCAAGAAAATCGTAATAAAGTTCAAAAATTTCATGTTTCCTATTTTTGTTTTAAGGAGAGATCAGCAGTTTTTTCTTTATGTAATTTTGTGTTAATAAAATGTATGGTGACTCATATTTTTTTTACTTTCATTTAAGGAGTATTACATTGTCTATTAAATACAATTTATTGCATTAACCTATCATTTTTAGTTTCCGAGATTTTTAACATTCTTTAAGTGACCCGGATTCATTGCTCTCGAGTGTAGTAGATTGTATAACAAGGGGGCAAAATAGTATTTTTACGGCGAGGGCGCTACTTTGAATCACGAGCGAAGCGAAGGATTCTAGAATAGAATCCCGAGCATAGCGAGGGATTCTAACATAGAATCCTGAGCGCAGTGAGGGATTCAAAGTACACCGCCTGAGGGAAAAATAATTTGCCCCCGAGTAATATACTCTACTTTTCATTCCCTTTCTATCTATAGATATTGTTCCAGGGGTTCATGGATTGTCACTTTCATAACTTGACGTAGAACTTATTATATTTGCAGAATACAATAAAATATGTTTACCTACTGATTACAAGGACATTAATAATGACGAACACGAACAGATAAATGGCGCTCTTTAGTTTTTTTTTAGTTAGCTCAGGACACCGCGCTGTGCAGCCAACACTTACCAGCCAGTAATTCATACAATTTGCGTTCGATTTCTATGATATTTTCAAGTTCCATATTCAAATCACTTTGCCGCCCGCTAAAAAGCTCTTAACAGAAAAGAGCTATTTTGCGCCCCGATATCGTGGTGCAAAGTGATTCTTTTCGAATAGAAGGAATGAAAAAAATGTTCCCGCCATAGCACTCCAAACCTTTGAATCTATTGTGCTCATCTCTTTTACGCTAAAACTTTATTTTTGGTTGAACTACAGGAACACATTTAGGCTGCGGTGACCACCGGTACATTTGGTGGGGCCGTATTCTTGTCTGCCACTTTAGTGGTATAAAAAAAAAGACTGAGATTACACTATGCAAACATGGATACATAATGACTATGCCCTTTTTTCTCTAACTAGATGGCGCACGAGCTCCTCCTGCGCGTAATTATATTTGTATTCCCGTATAGGTACCATGGGAACAAAAAGTAGCATAAATATGACGTTATTTGAGACTACATATCCCTATTCAAAATTTCAGCCTAAAACCGTTCATCTGTTTGAGCGTGATTAAGTAGCAGAACACCTGCGAAGCCGCGAGCATCATGTCTATACTAATATTATAAAGAGGCAAGGTTTGATTGTTTGTTTGTTTGCATTGAATAGGCTCCGAAACCACTGGACCTATTTGAAAAATTCTTTCACTGTTGTAAAGCTACACTCTTCCCGGTGAACATCTATACTAATATTATAAAGAGGAAAGATTTGTTTTTTTGTTTGTTTGTTTGTTACGAATAGGCTCCGGAACTACTGGACCTATTTGAAAAATTCTTTCACTGTTGGAAAGCTACACTCTTCCCGGTGAACATAGGCTATATTTCATTCCCGTATTCCCACGGGGATGATGGGAGCTACGCGGGTCAAACCGCGTGACGTCCGCTAGTGTTTTATAATATTAATAAAATTTTCTATTTTAAAGGTTTTAAGGTTTTTAAAGGAGAAGCTTTAGAGAGCTCCATCAAAATCTGTCCAGCAAGATTGAAGATCAAACCTTGTTTCAGTGTGAGCCCCTCCACGGCTGGGGATTCCGTCGCGGCGGTTACCAATGCCGCTGCGCCCCCGGCTACCGCCTACCCAGTATTGTGCGCCGACCCTACCTCGGCGAGATCATGGAACGGGCTACGTCTGACCAGTACTACAACAACTTCGATTGTAAGAAGATTGGATGTGAGTGTTTAATACTTACATACATACGTCACGCTTTATCTCCGAATGGGTAGCCAGATGCATGATGTACGCCTACTTTTCACTTTATAATTTTTGTCCTATTTAATAGGTGGTATTGAAATGGGCAGGTGCAGGTTGGAAATGCCCGCTGTCGAAATTATTTTCAAGCAGGTCTTCTGGGGGTCCGACGGCTTAGCGTGCCTTCCTTAGCACGGAAACGCTTGCATATAAAAGTCATAAAGTGGTCACGCGTTGGTCACCCATCTAAGGACCTGCCATAGCAAAATTTGCTTACTGCAGTGATCGTCTACAGAACACAGAGCGTTGAATGATATCAATATAATTCGGTTAGTTTTAGGTGGAATGGACATAGGTACCTACCTATAAATCTCGTGGTAAGATAATTGTGCTTGCATGACTAAGTTTTTATCATAGGAAGGTACATGACACGTTCTTAGTTTAATTTTTTTTAAAATAAATACAGTAAGCACCAAGATAATATGGCAATCTTATCATGTTGACTTTATTTTGGCCTCATCTTGACTTGTTTGTATTAGACATTTACCTATCAAATTGTCGTTTTTAAGCACTGGTCATTTCAAGCGATAAATAAGTTTTGAATTCTAAATATAAAGTACCTAATCTATACTAATACTAACTTTGTTTGCGTGATAAATGAAGAACCACTTGACCGATTTTCTGCAAGCTTCACATAAACCATCTACTAAACAGTCCGAACAAAGCCTAAACATTTGGTTTGGATAGGTGCGCCCGTTCTTGAGTTATAAAATTACAACGAAAAGTGGCATTGATTTTAATATATATAGATTATAAAGAGGAACGATTTGTTTTTTCCGGAACTACAGGACCGATTTGAAAAATTCTTTTACTGTTGGGAAGCTACACTCTTCGCGGTGAACATAGGCTAGGCATATTTTATTCCCGTATTCCCACGGGACCGGGAACTACAAGGGGGGAAACCGCGTGACGTCCGCTAGTGTTGTTTATAAAACATGAAAGTCCTTTTTTAAAGTATCAATAAAAAAGTTTCTTTATAGATACATAATGTAGAAAAAAATCGTCAAATATGTTTTTATGGAATAAGACCTGCCCATGTTTCCTCTTAAACCCTACTCTTACTAATTACTATAGTTTTTGTGGTACAGTCCACCAAAACTCAACTTTCTTGAACTCGCAAAGATCGCAAAGAGAGAAGAACGACCCACCAGATGTATGAGGACGCTTGCAACACCTCTATGCTACACTCGCGCTGGCGACCCTTCTAAGGCCCCTTTTGAAGAACCCTATACAGTAGGCGTTTGGGAAAACCAACGCAGCAATAGCGCTAATGTTTTGGGCGGCTTAAAATATTCATATATTTGAAGCCGCCCAAAATCACAAGGCCTTCAACTTGGCTTAACGATTGTCATTTTACTGACAACCGGATATTATTTCGACTTTAAAGACAATCAATTTTTTTATTCTGGTAGGGATACAACGCTTACCGGTGAAGTG
The DNA here is from genome assembly GCA_933228765.1 of Miltochrista miniata. NCBI lineage: Eukaryota > Metazoa > Arthropoda > Insecta > Lepidoptera > Erebidae > Miltochrista > Miltochrista miniata. The sequence goes on along the minus strand of OW121756.1, from coordinate 36,105,587 downwards.
GGAACGCGCCCACCCATACACCCGCGCGATGTTCATGGACCGCCATTACGAGTATGTGAACGCTACCAGCGGGCCTGAAGCGCTACATACGGAGAGATCCAACGTGTATGAAGTGCTCAACTTCATTCGAGGAGTGCAGCCCGATAATTGTTCGCTGTGAGTTTCGCTTTTAAATATTTGTTTGCTTTATATTTTTTTGAATGTTTGTTATCCAAAATTTGGTGTATAATACGAGTGGAAAAAACCATTTCTGGCGCGTTAGCGTCTTATAAATTGTCACGTTCTGCCTAAGCCGCTTTGCCTAGTCGCGGTTTCCAATCCAGAACCCGTCTGCCACATCGGCTGTCGATTGTTCTGCTGATATGATGTGCTTATTCTGCGAGCTATGTCGACTATTCTGGTTCTCCGCCGATTAACCTCATTTCGGAGTTTATCCCTATCCCAATGCCCTTTCCATAGCTCTTTGTGCAACTTTGAGGGTATGGACCAACCTCACCGTAAGTGTTCCACGTTTCGGGACTGTAAGTCATGACTGGTAGAATAGAACGAACTCAGAAAAGCAATACCTATTTGCTAAAAGAGACAAATGCCATTCCTGGGGTCACATCACCTGGGCTCACAAAATGTTTAATGAATAAATGTGCTGAATAATATCACATAATCATCAGAGTAAGATGAATTACCTTGTTATTTAAGTATATGTATAAATGAGTTTAGAGGAGTCAGTGTATATTATATTATTTGTTATGTATAGTTTAATATGTTTGGGTATTTCTAAATGTGAAATTTAAGTGTTCTTTTTACTTCTTTATCCTAAGTATATTTTATATTATAATCACCTATTTATGGAGGCTTGTTGTTAGCAACATATGTTTACCTTATTTATATATATCTATTTCTGTATTAGTCTGTAAGCCTTCTTCAACAATAAATAAATAAATAAATAAATACTGAATATACTATCCCCGGGTAACAAAGGCTATATTGTGTTCCCGTATTCCCACGGGAACGGGAACTAAGTCTACTATAATATCCATTACAGGTACAATCCGTCAGACCTGGTGCTCAATGGTGATATAGCGTTTGGTCACGAGGAGCAGTTCGAGAACCAGGCCAAGATGGCCGTGCGCCTCGCCAACTTCATCAGTGCGTTCTTGCAGGTAACACTCACTGTTCTATCTTATCTTACTGATTATATAAATGCGAAAATGAACTCACAGTGCGTTGGGAGACTAAAATACCTAAAGACCATGAATAAAATAATTAATACTTTAACTTGACCAATGAGTTAACCAAAAATATGCGGTTAAACTCTATGCCGTGCTATGTGGTTAAACTCTATGCCGTTGAAGTAGGAACAAGGGGAATACCAGCTAAATCCCAATGTAACTTATTTAAAGACCTTGGATTGCCAAGAGCTTCAGTAAGCGTTTTACTGAAACGAATTTCCAAAGCGGCATTGATATGACTTTACCAAATCTGGTTAGGCAGAGGGGGGAACATTGTGAACGGTGGAAGGTGAGCGCTGACTGTCTTGTCTTAAGGTGGCCACTCTAAACCTACTCTTCTGGGTCGCAAGTCCCAGGCACCCTTACAGTGTTTCCTTCGACGACCACGCTATGGACCCGGCGCCCGCATTTTGAATCCATGAAATGCAAAGCAATTGGTGTCTTTAGGTAGCTTTTGCATAGGCATATAATTAAATTAGTCAGACATCTACCAAACACAAAAAAAAAATATTCAGACGAAAGTCTATGGTGTAGAGCGCATGCGTTTCAGAGCGAGTGAGAGGTCTAAAGTAACTCGATTCCTCTTCTTATAACCACAAAAGAAGGTAAACTTCATTCTTAAGGTAGAAAGAACACTCGAGCTATGCACACATAGACACCGCTCACGGAGTTCACGGACACCAATTCAAAAGATTTTAATAGTAATAGTACAAATTAGAGATAGTACAGGTGGAAACCTACATACTAAATTCGCTGAGGCTACGCACACATAGACAACTCATTCACAGAGGCTACGCACACATAGACAACTCATTCACAGACACGAGATCAGGCGGTCTCAACCGAAGTTTCGAAACTGATTTATGCGCGAGTGTGTGTAGCAGAGGGTAGGTGTGAAAAAAAAGTACATACATGAGTTTTCCATCTGTACTATCTCTAATTTGTGGTGATAGCGATACTGGTCTGAGCGCGAGTGTGCGTAGCCGAGGGTAGGTATGAAAAATAAAGTAAATACTAAATACATTGCCATTGATATTGCTTTCTGTGCCTTATTATTTTGTGCTCACAATCTGTTTTAGTGTATTGACCACTCGGTCTTTATACATGACCATTTCAAACTCTCTGATGACACGCGTAAAGTGCTATCAATAGGCTTAGCAACGTAAGTGCGGCGGTCTGTTTAAACTTTTGCATACGATCCTTACATTTGTACCTATCGTTAGAAATGCGTAGATAGGTACATTGATAAGAGCGCGAGCATACAACGCTTTTTAAGCTAGGCAAACTTTTTTTATATGCATACTAATTTAGAATGACACATTCAAAGACACCCTTGAATTCTAGGTTTAGCAAAAGTTTTCAAGCCGCCCATAAAGACCTTCAACTTGGCTCAACCACTGCCATTTTGCTGGTAACCGAGACCAACTCCTTAATGTACCGTCTAAAGCACGGAAACGCTCATGAAAAGATCATTCCTCTGTCGAACTATAAAAACCTAGAACCCTAGAAGGAAATACGTGTGCGGGCAGGGCACACGTATTTCCCTCATCTTACAATCCCGGGTTCTTCAGGAGGAGCGTGAAGAGGCACATCACAGGGCCGCCAACTTGAGGACCACTCAGAATGTCAGAAGTCTTACGGACTGTGACAGTGGCCCCCAATCAGTAGATGCGCCACGGCTTTCGCTTTCAGGCTGGTGGCGATGTCAATTTGGCGAGCTAAAGAAAAAAAAAAAAGTTGAGATGTCTCTAATTTCTGAACTACTAAACCCTTAATATTGAAACTAGTGTGGAGCAATGCTTATAGTTAGACAAGTAAAACTAAGTGTTTTAAGGTTCAAAAGTTCCTATACCTAATTCTAAAGTTGGTTTTTTTTTACAGTGTGTGAGGTAGGTATATATAATGCTACTGTAGCGTTTTCTAACAGATCTGAGGTCGGGGCTAGGTATAGTTTAGGTATTTGTACGTCAATTCTATAACTGAAAGGATATTGAATTAGAGATAAAAATCTTTGCGCTATGGTGTTAAGCTAATAATTGCCGATATATATTTACATTTTCTAACAATTTCACCCACGGGTTTACCCGTAAATTACAAGAAATGATTTTTAGGGCCTAGCTCAGTGACAAAAATATTACAGTCTATAAAACAAACGTATTGTAACGTGGAATTCATAAATAAATGCACGAAACGAAATTCTAACAAATTACTCCACATACTTTTTTGTTTTCATTAATCTTATCTTTTATAATCGATTACTGCTTAAATAAAATATTAGAGATATTAGAGTTTGTCGCTACTGTTCCTTAAATATCTAACAAGAATAATACAAAAAATTCTTACACATTAGTCAAGAAATATGTAATATAATAACAAAAACTTTAAATTGGCGCGAACATAATTCAAAACGGCGCGAGAGACATCGACGCGGCGGCGCGCAGCCGTGGTACGCATGCGCAGTCGACGGTCTCTCGTCGGTTATTATTATTCGATCGATCGATTCCGATTCCACTTGAGACTGCACAATGAAATGATAATGTTAGTCTATTGTTTACTAATTCCTTTACGATCTCAGTTCTTCAAATTGGCACGTATAGTAGCGATATCGACGCTGGAAAGGCTAATTGCATTAACGACCATTATATGAATTGTTCAGGAGAGGCATTTAAAGTTTCATATTTTGCAAAAAAATTCATAACTAATTAACCACTTGAGTAATCCCATTGAAAATCAGAATGGTTATTATAAATAACGTTTACTATGAAATGTATATAAATAAAAAAATGTATGTATCCTTCTTCCTAATATATTGGAGATAATACAATGCACAACATAATTTTGGTAAGGTAAAAATGACTTAAGTTACTGTAACATCCTCATTGCGGTTCGCTAAAGACGTTTGAATGATCAAATAGCTGTATAAAACGAACTAGATAAATGTTTTATATTCTGTTCAGCATAGTTTTACAACAAAGTAAAATGTTTTATCGGGCTGAATCAAGTCAAACGATGACAGCCAGATTATCTTATCCGGCATTAAACGTTAAGTCACTCCTAGACTTTTAGTATTATCTCCCAATATGAATGACTTATGGAAGTGATCGGTAAAATAATCTTCAAATTACATTATATTTTTATACTGATTTTTCTTAAAAAACAAGAGCGTAACTTTATGGATTATCATAAAAATAAAACTAAACAATTCTGAAATGAATCCCTGTTATTAAAATGGAAAAGCTTTATTTTGTGCGTGTAACACCACACAATCGGTTTCCCCAGACTTCCCCTAAAGATGAGTATGAGATTTCCAGTAGTTTTCACGGCGTCTGGTCAAATTCTCGTTTATTAACAGGATCGTACTATCTGATCCATCCAGATACTGGAAATTTTCTTGGTTTTTTCTTGTCGTACCCGTAATCTTAGATCTGCAAAATGAAATTATTTTATACTCAGCCATAAGTTGAGACTGGTCTCCAGCAGGAGCATTTCGGTCATGAGGGGTAATCCATCACTCTTAACCAGTACTGTCAAGTACTATTCAGGCTACAATGTCCTGTAATTATCTCGTTAACTAGCCTCATATTTCCTCTTGTTAGCTTTGACTATCTCATTCCCGTTGAAAATCTCAATCTAAGAGATTAAACTTCTCGTTGTCATTATGCTCCTGCTGATAACGCCCTTGGTGATTTTATGAGCGATGGGAAGTTCAGTCTTAGGTTCAACCAAGCATTCATCTGGTCCCTCTGGGGCTAGATTATCTACTGTTTCGTCACCCGAAATTCCCTAGGTTCCAGGTACCCAATCTATGTACGTATACTTCGGTCTTTTCCTCCAACATGTCAAGTGACTTTCTATATTCCTTCACGATTGCTGATGTTATTATTTTCTTACTTAAATTTCAATGCCACTTCACTGTCGCTGTATATGGTTGCCTTTCCCGAGTTTGTTTGGTAGTAAATTATTTGCGCGCTCTCAGTGATTGCGGTGATTTCACACATTGACACCATTTCTTTTATTATTTGGACCACTTCCAGAGCGTGGTTGTTCAGTCTCACTGGTTTAGCACTGCTTTGCAGTATCTTAATTTAGGTTCGTCTCTTTGCTTTACACATTGTGCCAGAGCCTTCTTCAGAGAGAACAAAGAGTTCCCCAAAGTCGGAATATACCTATGTGTATATTATTATGAGCATCCTATTAATTTTATTATTATTCATCTTATTACCAGACATCACATAAGTAGCGATAGGTATCCTCCCTTACTCACGTGTATCGTGCAAGTTACGGCTGCCATCTCTGACTCCATCAGCCGGTGTCTCAGCATTTTCTGTTTCACCCATTTTTATGTCTTTGTCACTTTTTTCGCAGTTTAGGGTAGTTTCTATTAATACCGGAGAATTGAAGATTCCTTTACGTCAAAGAAGTACCCTAACGCGAACTGCTTTTGTATTATGCCTAACAGCCTACGGTTGGGAGCCCCGGGTAAGCCCTCGAAAGGATACCCCAGGGCACCGATTCTCGCTTCACACGACATGAATGCGTGGACGGAAATCGGCGGGTGACGCGTCGCCTGTCTCATATTTAGAAACGGCGAACATGAGACGGACGACGTTTCACCCGTAAATTTGTGTCCACGCATTCACGTCGTGTGGTCGAGAATCGGCGCCCTGGGGCACCGATTCTCGCTTCACACGACATGAATGCGTGGACGGAAATAGGCGGGTGACGCGTCGCCTGTCTCATATTTAGAAACGGCGAACATGAGACGGACGACGTTTCACCCGTAAATTTGCGTCCACGCATTCACGTCGTGTGGTCGAGAATCGGCGCCCAGGACTCCCAACAAATCTACGGCTACCACTGCGGCCTCATTTAGAGGGCGGGGGGTTTGAGTGCTATCCCGCATCTTTGGTGGCGTGCATGAATCCCTCACATCACGCTGTCGTCTAGGGCCTGCTTCTGTAAGAACGGTGAGCAAGCAAAGAGGCAGCGCAGTCCCACTTACTCCCGCTGGAGATCATGGCTCGTACCATCGTCTCCAGCAAGAGAGTGTCCACGTCCAGACCTGCCACGAGGACCTGGCGCTATTGCGCCCACACCGTGCATTCCACCAATGAGTAAAGCGCTGTGTCCTCGCTGCGCTCCTTGCAGTGCTGGCACTCGGCCGTGGTTTTCCGGTGTATTCGCCACAGATACTTACCGAAGCTCCCGTGGCCGGTATCTGTGACAACCGGCAGGAGAGAGCACCATGGCTCTTCTCCAGCAACTTGTCCATGACCGGTCTGACCGCCGCAATTGCGGCGAATCCCCCTTCGGTTGCTCAAGTCGCACCTTCCAGGTCTCCATGGTTTCCTGGTGGAGCTGGGACCGCTGAGCCTCGATTTCTCGAGACGCAGGCCTGTGGCCCTGCTCCAGCGCCTCCTTGCGCCATTTGGTCCGGCTGTTTTGCAGGGCTAGAAAGACTGGATATTGCATCGTAGGTGTTCTACTTTAATGTTTGCGGTTTTTTATATTAACCAGATCGTAAGACGCTACGCTATGTTTGCAGATGTTAACCTTACAAACGTCTTATAGGTCTTGCTGCGTGTGGCTGCTTTTTAGCCCCACGAAGAACGTCCGCAATCTACTTTCATTTCTGTATTCGTCTTTGAATGTGTTTATTTCTTCTTATCTTTATATTGTTTGTTATTTTTCTTTGAACACATCTATGGTATTTATGAACAGATTCAGTGGTCCGTTTGTGATAAAGATGCACATACTGACCATATGCCGAAATATCAAATATTCTCAATAACACATGGAAAATATCCCGTTAGCTGCAATACTAATAAATATACTTTTATAATTTAATCAATTTTTGTAACGTGTGAAGTGAAGTGACGCAAATTTGGAATTCAATAAGTAGGTTTTCGCATTTGTGCAAATATCGGCTGCAGATATTCGCCTTCGCAAATGTCCAGAAATTAGCATTAGTTATAATCGTGGAAGATGACACCCGTTGTCACTAGTCAATTATGACTAGTGACAATGGGTGTAGTCTCCCAGTTTTATACCGTATACCTATACGGTACAGCCACCTGGCTGAAGTACCCACAGAACGTTTGGCTCTTAGCTAACAGCCGCGGTCTAACTGCAAACGACGACCTTGACGTATAGTCTAACCGCCAGTGTTTTATATTTGTCTTTCTTTTTTGGTGGTTTTATCACACTAATAAAATGAATTTTGCATTAAGCAGAGTAGCTTATGTGCTCTAAACACATCAAAATAAATTCAGGTAAAATTGTGTTATCGACCAATTTATTAGTAAGGGCCATCGACAAAATTGGTTTAACGTCCTCATTTTTACAATTGGAAGGTAAAAGGCTTTATACGACAATAAACTAAAATTTATTGACCAGTAAATTGACTTATTTTGAAATTCTATAATAATTACCAACCACTAAAATGTTTTATGCCGTGAAAATTTCAAAAAATGGAATGGCTAAATGTTTTAAAATAATGATTTCTTAAATCATGTGCAGGCTAAATGACTTATCAGTATTTAGCTGCTGTCATGGGTGCTTTATGAACCAAAATCAAAAAATGAGTGGATTTAAAACACAAAAATATACTAAAATATCGAAAATCACCGGTGTCTGAACGACCACCAAAGTGCTCCGATTAAATCGTTACCTAGACCATTCGAAAGAGAAAAATCAGGCGATTCTAACGATATATATAACTCATATTCGACCAAATTGGCTGTTAATGCAGTTTGCCTTTCCAGCGTCGATATTTTCAACAGCAAAATAAAGTCGGGCTAAGAGACACTATACTTAACAGTGGGCGCAGACTAGGCGACAGTCGCGACGACATGTCGCGGCGACTTGTCGCCTAGTGTGCGCCTGCATCGGGCGACTTGTCGCCGCGACATGTCGCCGCGACTGTCGCTGACGTGTGTGACATGTCGCGGCGACAGACGTGGTACAAAAAGCTGTCGCTCGGCGACTGTCGCCGTGTCGCCGCGACTCGGCAACAAGCAAGGGGAGTCGATGTCGCGCAGTGTGCGAAGCTAAGAACAAAATGTATGTAAATTGGTGCCCGCAGCTTGTCGCCGCGACATGTCGCCGCGACAAAACGCTCAGTGTGCGCCCACTGTTAGAGATACTTGATACTAGGAGTAGTCCAATTTCGGCATTAGTAGACAAGTTATCCCTGAAATTTTCCCAAGCATAGCATAGTCAGATGACAACTAGTTTTAAAAAATTGTTTATTATAATAATAATTCGAAAGAATCAAGACTGGACTGTTAAATATAAAACACCACGCCGCAAAAAAGTTTAACCAGGTAAGTATCTTCTGTTATCATAAAACCTATTTTTCAGGCATAATGACCGTCTCAAGTGGAAAGGAAAATCGGAAAATCAAACAACAACGCAGAGTTAAAGTGGGGGCAATAAATTCCCAATACGCACTTGATGGCAAATGGGAATTTTATTCCCAATTGCCACCTGGTAGCAATCTATGTGTAGGTAGGCGAATGGGAAGATACCGTTGATGTCAGTTTTCCAGTGGGATAGATAGTAATAGTTTTTAAAGTCGTCAATTTTGTACGGAACCCTTAGTGCGTGAGTCCCAGTCGCACTTGACTGTTTTATTACTAGAAAGTTAAAATATTCGTGGTCACCTGACCGCTGCGCCACAAGCTGCGCCTAGCAGTTAATTAGTTACACCACTGCAACGTCATTATAAAAACAAACAAATAACAAACAATTTATTATGTAAATAGTTTGCATAAAATTTTACTGGTTCTTATAATATTTTCATCGCATATTTTATAAATTCTACTAACAAAGTGTACAAAATTGTAACGGTGTGCGGCGTGAAAAGAAACGGGCGGCGCGCAACAATACGATACCTACTTAGACGATACGACTGGCACTGTGAACCCCCTCCCTACCCGCGCAGACTGCGGGGATAATATTTTATGGCAAACTCTTTTTAGTTTTTAATTCACTGACTAATGTGTTAGAATTTTTTGTATTATTCTTGTTAGATATTTAAGGAACAGTAGCGACAAACTCTAATATCTCTAATATTTTATTTAAGCAGTAATCGATTATAAAAGATAAGATTAATGAAAACAAAAAAGTATGTGGAGTAATTTGTTAGAATTTCGTTTCGGGCATTTATTTATGAATTCCGCGTTACAATACGTTTGTTTTATAGACTGTAATATTTTTGTCACTGAGCTAGGCCCTAAAAATCATTTCTTGTAATTTACGGGTAAACCCGTGGGTGAAATTGTTAGAAAATGTAAATACATATCGGCAATTATTAGCTTAACACCATAGCGCAAAGATTTTTATCTCTAATTCAATATCCTTTCAGTTATAGAATTGACGTACAAATACCTAAACTATACCTAGCCCCGCAGGGCTATTACGTATTTTACAATAGGCCAGCGATAGCAATAATCTCGCGGAAATCGCGCGATAATCGCTGTTTGTTGACTGTTTCGTATTACGTATCAACGATCGTTTTGCCATAGCAAACTAGCGACGGTGCTGCCTCTGTAGGACAATCAGTAAATTTAAAAGTGCATTTGTGCTATACTGCGGCAGCGATCTGGCGATAATTTCGTATTACGTATCGTTTTTGACAACCTCCAGGCAGCGATTTCAAACGTCAAAACTGCGATTGCGTTTTCTCTGATTGCTGATCGTTCGCTAATCTCTACGTAATATTAATAATCTATTGTTGCGTAATTATTTAGTAAATTGCCAATTTTATTATTCTTAAAGTGTAATTATAAACGCTGAAAAACTTTACAGCAGTGAATTGTCATGTACTTAATTTTGTTTTGTGAAGAGTATAGTTAGTGTAAGTGTTGAGTTGTGATCTTACTGTTTACTGAAATATTTGATTGTAAAGTAAGAATGGCTCGTGCAGTTATTTTGATTGACGCACTTGAGGTTGAAGCTAGAAGGGCAGGTAATCGAAATTCAGGACTTTGAAGCTTTGAATCTAAGCGAAGCAGAGTTCAAAGCCCACTAAGTACAGGCTATCAAAAGAGCTTTGTCGTTTTGCGTGATGAGTTAAGACCATAAATGGCACAAAGAAAAAGGAGAATAAAAGTGAGTTTAGAACGTAAAGTGAGTACAAATCTTTCCTCACATATGTTTGTACTACAATGGGCATTTTATTAGAGTATGTGTATACTGAGAGACCACTTTTATTTTTTGCGGATTTTTGCAGTTTTACTAACAATAGTGCTGCGAGCACGTGCTCGGACGCGCTTTCTAACCGATTACTAAGCTTTACAAATATTTCCGCAACTTTTACTATGCACTAATGTTAGTTAAACTGCAAAACTCCGCAAAAATAAAAGTGGTCTCGCAGTACACAAATACACTAATAAAATGCCCAACAGATGTGACAGTTCCCAGTTTTCAGTGATCGCCACGTAATTGTTTATGGCGCTAGTTTCGTAGTGATAAGTGCAACGTAAAGATTAGCGAACGATTCGCGATAGAATTTTACGTAATACCATTTTACTCCTTGCGAATTTTTTTCTCAACGAGTCACACTGTGACTCGTTTTAGGGTACTCGATGAGAATAAAGGTTTTTTTCTGCAACCAGCGATAAATCGCGCGATGATTGCGCAATGATTGCGTAATTATCGCTGATCGCTGTTGTATACGTAATAAGCCTGCCGACCTTAGATCTGTTAGAAAACGCTACAGTAGCATTATATATACCTACCTCAAACACTGTAAAAAAAAAAAACAACTTTAGAATTATAGGAACTTTATAACTTTCTCGTACCGGACTATAGTACTCCATCTCTAACACTAAAAAAATATATGAAATTGGACCACGCGTTGAGAAATTACAATTGAAAAACCATTTTGTCTTTCATCCCATCTCCCAAAGGAACCGCGCAAAATATCGGGAACAAAACTATCCTAAAACCTTCCTCGGATCATAAGCTCGAAATGTGTCAAGTGTCATTCAAATAGATTCAGTACTTTCAGCATGATACTTATTCGGGAAACGGACAGACACAATAAAAACTGTAAAATACGAGTATAATGCGGTGAAAATTTTCAGTAGGTACACCCATTGCATTTGTATTGATAAAGGCGCCCGCGCCCGTTCGCGCTTTTTATTTGCAAAAACGTAATTGGCGTTTCATATTACAATGTACAAATGTTTACCTATTTTAGGCAGTGCTATTCTTACATAATTGAAGATAACTAAATGTTATCAAGTGTAGGTGACAGTTTATCATGTTTAGAGCATGAAGAAGCTGACACTAACATTGTTTTTCATGTTTTGATACTAATATTGCGATAATTATGTTAGGAAATATAATAAAATATTGCTATGCTATAATACATAAGCTCTTAATTCCCTCCCCCCCTTTTTTCTGATTTTAGTATTTGTTGTCAAAGCGGCAACAGAAATACAACATCTATGATAATTTCAGCTCTCTAGCTAACACGGTTTCTGAAATTCGAAGCGTTAGTCGTATACTAGAACAGAGCGTTTCAAAAGATCGTTCCTCTGTCGAACTATAAAAACCTGTAACCTGGACCTGCCCGCACACGTGTTTCCCTCATCTTACAATCCCGGGTTCTTCAAGAGGAGCGTGAAGAGGCACATCACAGGGCCGACAACTTGAGGACCACTGTCAGAAGTGGCCCCCAATCGCTAGATGAGCCACGGCTTTCCATCAGACTGGTGGCGACGTCTATTTGGCGAGCTAAATATAAAAATAAAATTACTAGATGCCTCAGCTAATCCTTTAGAGAATAAACGCGTGATTATAACAGTAAGCGCACACTGGGCGGCAGACGCGGCGGCATGTTGGGGCGACTTGTCTCCCAGTGTGCGGAGCTTAGAACAATGTAATTTGGTGCCCGCAGCTAGTCGCCCAGTGTGCGCCTACTGTAATGTATGTATGACTTAAATTGCCAAATTCCCACAGGTATCAGATCCTAAGGAAGTGTTCAGCGGCAACCGTGTAGCGGACAAACCCTTGACTGAGGATCAGATGATCGGGGAGACCCTCGCGGTCGTGTTGGGCGATTCCAAGATATGGTCTGCAGGTAAACGCTAAACATATTTGAGTGACAATTAATTTAATCAACCCAAAAATTCTGACTACTGATATGAAAAATTGAACAATTACATTGTGTTCAGAGAACCGATCCGAAATCTGGACACTCCTAACTCAGGCATTATTAGTTTGCCTATCTGGAGTTTCCAAAATCAACCTAATGTAAAATGTTTTTGGGTCAATAAACTTATTCTATTCTATTAAAAAAAAAAAAATCACAATTATTGAAACCACAACATTCTGTACATCAAAGTTGTCACTTCACCAGAAAGTACTAAATCTGATAGATTTCATACGCTATATTGATAAGCACAGCCATTGAAGGAAATGCAAATCTAATGACGCCTGACTCTTCACTCCATTGTATACCAGACGTTTCCAGCAAATATACTAAGAATAACTACTAGATTTCAATATTGTTTATCTACTCTGATACTATTATACAAAGATTATAAAATTGAAATCAATACTCTTATGACAAACATTACGCACATGCCAAAAAAAAGTTTTATTACGATACAGGTCTTGTATGGACACCTGTATCATAATATAACTTTTTAATCATTACGATACACCATAGACAACCTCCAGTTGGAAAAAAAAGTTTGAACTTCTACTTTAAAAAAAAGTAGTGCCTCGGCAGCATGAAAAAAAAAGAAACACGCATGCGCAATCGATAAATTAAACAAAGTTTGGTTTTGTTTGTAAAATAAATTAGTTTTTGTGTTAAAACATGTCTTAAAACAAGGATGACAGTAATTGTACACCACTAGACATTCTGGAAACTGCGTCAAACATGACCATGAACCTGTTACCGGCGAAATCAAGGAGCAACTGTACATCACAAACACAAAATGAAATCAGGTATTATAGTATGAGAGTAGATAAAGTAGTGTATGACACTGTACATAACTTGGTCTTACAACACTCGTGTGATACTATAAAAAAACTCGCCTACGGCTCGTTTTTTTAAAACACACTCGTGTTATAAGAACCCATATTATGCAACAGTAAATAAATAAATATTCACAGTTATGGGTATCAGACCACGGATATTAATACTTATATACTTTTAAATACATACATAATATACATAGAAACACCCAGACTCTTGAGACAAACATTTATGGGTCACACAAATATTTGTCTCCGGTGGGAATCGAACCCACGACCTCCAGCGCCGCAGGCGGTATCACTACCGACTGCGCCACAGAGGCAGTGTCATAAACTACTATAAATAAATAATACCATTATGCTCACCATGGACCGATGACCTAAAAAAGGTCGCAGGGACTGACTGGAGGCGTTTGGCGGAGGACCGTGTATTGTGGCGTAAATTGGGAGAGGCCTGCGTCCAGCACTACTATAGGCTGATTTGATTGATATGCTCACACTGCTGAGTCGTGCGGAAAATTTATCTTGGACATCTTATTTTTGACCCTATTACTTTGAGCTAAAGGTCTAATTTCCATTGTTAAATTCTCAGTATCTTTTGAAGTATCTTCTCAAAACTGTTTGCTATTGGTAACCACATTATAACGTACTAAAATCAAAGGCTGGATGCGCCAGTACCGACGCATACATATTTTTTAGTTTATGTATTTAATGGTATTTATTATAATTATTATATGTCAACACTCACGCACTAAACGCATCTTACTTTTATGTATTGTCTATGGCAACACTATCCCGCCCGCTTCCTACATTCACATTCCGCCATAGCTATTGGAAGATACGCACGCACCCGTCTCTTAACGCTCCGCTCCGCTATCGGCCGCTGTGATTACCCATCATATCGCGCTACATCGCTTATCATCAGCCACAGTCTCGAGAGTTACGGTTATAACTCCTGTGTGCATATTTCGCGGTCGTGAAACAAGACCCCGAACGCAAAGCTGGGAGCAGCGCCTACCTACCAACAAGAGTTCAAGGTAAGTGCACTTCCAAGTGTGGTCCTCCGTCCGGATATTTCATTTTAACGCATTCTTTTCTACTAATATTATTAATTACCTCTTTTCCCATTAAATTCACACATACCCATATAATATTTAGTATATTACTTATAAGTACGTAAGGCAAATATTATTTCACGCAACCCGCACCGCACGCATTATAAAATTATTTTTATCTCTTCACATCGCATTTATACATTCTTATTATATAAGTATATAATACATATTTATATAACTTTATAACTCATTTACTCTATTTGTTATATGTTTAATCATCTATTTAAACTATATAATCGCATATAAAACTCATTTTTATACGCTATTTTTATACCCACATATTTCAATTGAGTTGATACTGCGCACCGCTAGTAGCAGCTGATAACGGTATTCGAGCGTCTAACAGCTGATTGTTACGCAGACTCCATATTGGGTTTGTTCTCTGAATACTTTACCGCAAACAGCTGATTTAAGCTAACAGCTGATCGTTGTTCGAATTTTATACTTTTTCGCTGAATATTTCTATTACCTACCCACTTATATACATACTCGTATCTCGTATCAATTATATTATCATGGCTTCTAAAGACAAATCCCATAGTAAAAGTTCAGACGAAAGTCAGGTCATGATAAATTTTTTAGAATACAAAAAACAAAGTTTGTTTCACATAGTTCAAGAAGTGTATAACTTAAGTCTCAAGGTTACCGATGAAACAGTACGCATGATGTTTCTCGCTCGGGTTCAATCTATCGATAAAACCCGATCGGATTACATCGAAACTATCGATAAATTGTTAATTGAACAATTAAAAGATAATCCGCAGGTACAGCCGAGTTATAGTGTTTTTAATACATTTGATGAATTATACTGTTTCATAAAGCAAACGGAAACTACTCTGAGACAAGAACTCGACGATAAAAAGAAAAGTGATAATTTTAATATCAAATTACCCCCACTTAAACTCACAGGTTTCGATGGTACTTATGGTAAGTGGCCTATATTTTATGAAAATTTCTGTAGTGTGATACATACGAATACTCGTCTCACCAACGCCGAAAAGGTTCAATATTTGATAGGTTGCCTTTCGGGTAAGGCACTTACTGTTTGTTCAGGCATAGCTGCTACCGCACAAAATTACGATGTTATTTGGCAAGCCCTGCTGGCTAAATACCACGATACCAGGGTTCAGGCGTCGTGCTATTTAGAACAAATGTTACACCAGAAGCCAGGGCAATCGGCTGATCAGATCTTGGAGAACTTTTGTTCAGCTGAAGCAGCTCTGCAGCGTCTACCTATCACAAATTTATCAGATTTCATAATAACTCATTTAGCATTAAGCAAGTTTGATAAACCTATGCTTGAATTGTTTGAACAATCTCATAGACATTTGAGTGTACCTACATATAGTGACGTCAAAACATTTTTGACAGAACAAAGCAAACTCCAAACGCTCCGCTCACCATCACATTCCCAAAAAGGTGATTATCGCGCTCAGCGGAGTTCAACCGCCTCTCATTTAAATAAACCTAAGTCATTTTTTACGCAAACCCGCCCTACTAATTTGAAATCAGTCGATACTTCTAACATAAAAAATTGTATCGTATGTAACAATAATTCCGCTCACCCTTTGTTCAAATGTCAACATTTTATTCAAGAGACTGTTGAAACGCGAAATGAAATAGTTCGTAAACATTCCTTTTGTGTTAATTGTTTAGGTTTTCATCACGTGAGTGCTTGCAGATCTGTTAATAGGTGTTCGATTTGCAATCGGTCTCATCATAGTTTACTGTGTTATAAAAATAATTTGAACGCATCAAATTCAACAAGAAATCATGCTACCGGCAACGCATCGAGGCAGGCAAACGCGTCTACTGCGCCGTCCGAGCATTCCATGTCGACTCATGCGTCATCGGCAGATGATCCGTCCCGCTCGCACTCGCGGGAGGCGCGGTCACATAGTGGCAATATCGCGTCGTTATCGGCTGTGATCCCTCCGCCGCATAATTCAAGCAGCGCGACCACGGTTTTGTTGCCCACTGCTTGTGTATATGCAAATTATAAATCGGATCGTATACGTTTGTTTTTGGACTCAGGGTCTATGAGTAACTTTATTACGAAGTCTTGTTGTGAGCGTTTGCACTTAACCATACTTAACGCTCCTTCTGTCATTAAAGGCATAGGTCAACTTGAGAGCCAATCTTATGGAATTACGCATTTCAAAATATATTCGCGATTTGATGCCCGCTGTTCTTATTCGGTTAGTGCACGGGTTATAGACACTATTACAGATTTTTTGCCTAACGTGGAAATTGATACAGCGGAATTAACCCATTTACAAAATTTACCTATGGCTGACGAACGATACTATACTCCGGGTGGTATAGATTGTTTGTTAGGTAATGAACTCTTCCCCATGATTTTAGGGTCGCAAAAAATTACATCCCCAACCTCATCAGTAATCGCGATAGAAACCACGCTCGGATACGTCGCAATGGGAAAGGCGCATGCTTTACCTTATTCGCTAGTGGCAAACAAGCATCCCCGCGATCGCATGTCTCATTCCTCCGTGTCCGACAAGGCCTTCTTATGTCACACTCAAGATGTGTCTCTCGAACAATTAACGCAACGCTTTTGGGAGATAGAACAGGTGCCAGATAAGAAGCACATTAGCACGGACGACGCAGCATGTGAAAAGCTGTTCTCGTCTACGTACTCACGCGACGATACCGGTAGATATACGGTTAGTCTTCCCTTTAAATACCCTCCCAGTGAGCTAGGGCATTCGTACACAATCGCCAAACGCAGGTTTTTAAATTTAGAAAAAAAGTTAGACGCTTCTAACTTACGCAACGATTATAATGCCATTATTCAAACATATATTGATCAAGGTTATCTCACTAAAGTGTCAAATAGCTTTCTAGACTCTCAAGTTTATTATATGCCGCATCGGGCCGTTTATCGCCCTGACAAAGAAACCTCTAAAACGCGTGTGGTCTTAGACGCTGGGTGTAAAACCACGTCAGGTAAATCGCTTAACGATTTGCTTTATACGGGACCAATATTACAGAACAATATCTTTCATTTGCTTCTCAATTTGCGTATGTACCCGGTTGCTGTAACCGCGGACATAGAAAAAATGTATTTTCAAGTGAAACTTACTCAAGATCATCATACATATCAAAGAATATTATTTAGGTTCGATTCCAATTCTCCTATTGAAAGCTATCATTTCAACCGCGTTTGTTTTGGCGTCTCCAGCTCACCCTTCCTGGCAATGCGAGTCGTAAACCAGCTCGCGTCAGACTGTCGCGCTTTATATCCTCTGGCGGCTTACGAAGCTGACAATCACATGTATGTTGACGACTACGTTAGTTCCATAGAGAATGTAGATTTAGCTGAAGACACCTATAGGGAAATGGTCGCTATGTTTAAATCTGGAGGTTTTAACTTAACTAAGTGGATCTCTAATGACAATACCCTATTGTCACGTATCCCGTCAATTCATAAGAGCTGTCTCGCTGTCAAGTTTGATGAGGATCCTCATGTTGACACTAAGATCGTGGGTATGCAATGGCAACCTAACGATGACACCTTTAACTTTAAAATAGTGATCGACATGCCTTTAACATGCACTAAACGCTCGATCCTTTCCGTAACCGCGCGCTTGTTCGATCCGCTTGGAATCATCAGTCCAGTGGTCGCATACATGAAGTTGCTTATACAAGAATGTTGGAAATTACAACTGGACTGGGACGAGACGGTCCCGGGTTGCATTCTGTCTAAATGGAAACACTTTCATAGGGAGTTGTCGCGTTTATCTGAAATAAAAATACCGAGACATATAGGTTTAACATCCGCTCGTCGAATTACTCTAATAGGCTTCTCGGATGCCAGCCAGCAATGTTATGGTGCTGTTATCTATGTACGAATAGAAACGGCTGAGAACGGAAACGCTCTTAATGTGAATCTACTGACCGCTAAATCCAAAGTGTCAGATTCTAATAAAACGCTAGCGCGTTTAGAACTCTGCGCGGCGGTCTTACTCGCAAAATTAATTAATTCTGTGCGCACTGTTTTTAATAAGCGGTGTCAAATAAACAATATATTCGCATTCTCTGATTCTACGGTAACCCTTACCTGGATTCACTCTCCCGCTCATAAGTTTCAAACTTTTGTAGCTAATCGCATCGCTCAGGTAAATGAATATCTGCCTGCTTCCCATTGGTATCACGTTCGTGGGGTTGAAAATCCCGCCGATATAGTCTCGCGCCCTGTGACCCCTAAAGGGTTAATAAATAACTATCTTTGGTTTCACGGGCCGAAATGGCTGTCCGCACCTATAAATGCATGGCCTGTGAAGGAATATAAAATCAATCATAACGAGAAGACAGAATTACCGGAAATTAAAATAGCTTCTCTCCATGCACATACCATACCTGTCTCCGATCACGTTCACATGATAGACGAACTTGCCGAGCGTTGCTCGAGTTGGGTAAAATTTATTCGTTCACTGGTTTATGTATTACGTTTCACAAGGATTCTCAAATCCCGCGGTATACTTTCTGTATACGATTTAGAATACGCAGAATATTATGCGGTCCGCTTCGATCAGTCTAAGTATTTTCAGGTAGAATTACAAGCACTTAAGGCTACTAAAATTTGTCCAAATCAGGCTATTTTAAAACTCAACCCTTTTCTTGACGAACAAGGGTTAATTAGAGTAGGTGGTCGACTTACTCATTCTCAACTAAATTACAATACAAAATATCCAATACTGCTATCACCTAAAGGACGTATAGTGTCGCTCTTAGTAGACCACTATCACACCGACAATTTACACACCGGTCCTGGACTAGTGTTAGCATTGACTCGCCAAAAGTATTGGATTCTTTCTGCACGAAATTTGATTCGCCAACGAGTACATAAATGTAATTTATGTTTTAAAGCTAGGCCTCGTTCTACAACTCCACCTATGGGTGATCTTCCATCCATTAGAGTTTCACAAGTAAAGTCGTTTGTGCATACCGCAGTTGATTACGCGGGACCCTTTTACGTAACTCACATAAGGCGTCGTGGAGTAAAAAGTCATAAAGCGTATATTTGCTTGTTCGTCTGTCTCACAACAAAGGCGCTCCATTTAGAGTTAGTAAGTGATCTTGGTACAGATTTATTTCTCGCTGCCTTTAAACGTTTTATCTCACGCAGGGGTCCTGTTTCAGTGTTGTACAGCGATGGAGGCACTAATTTCATAGGTGCGAAACGAAAATTGAACGAAATTTACACGCTTATACAGTCCACTAATTATAAAAATGATCTGAATAAATGTCTAACTCAACATAAGATTCAGTTTCAGCACAGCCCACCTTTCGGGCCCAATTTTAATTCGTTGCCTGAAATTAATGTCAAATGTGTTAAGTCTCATTTATTTAAAGCTATCGGGAGTCAAATACTCACCTATGAAGAATTCAGTACAATATTGGTGCAAATTGAAGGCATTTTGAATAGCCGTCCGATTTGCATACTTTCTTCGGATCCATCGGATCCAACCCCCCTAACGCCTAATCATTTTCTTAATGTTACTCCGCTTAAATATTTACCCGCTGAACACATTGAACCCCTATTACCAGATAACAGACTCACCCGCTATCAATTATTAAATAGAATTGTTCAAAGTTACTGGACACGTTGGAGCAAAGAATATCTTACCTCTCTCCAACTTAGACATAAGTGGAATATGCCGTCCAAACCTGTGACGATAGGAACTGTAGTTGTTGTTAAGGATGACAATACGCATCCTTTATCGTGGCCACTCGCGGTTGTATCAGAGGTGTTTCCCGGGAAGGATGGTGTAATTAGAGTCGTCAGAATTAAGACTTCTTCTGGTGAATACATTCGTCCTGTAACTCGGCTTTGCCCGTTACCCACGCAATAACTCCTACGCTTTTGAATTATTTTTTAGTTCATAAGTTTTCATTCCTTTTATTTTTTTATTTTGTTTATTCAATGTAGAGGAAGAATCCTCTAAGCCCCCCGAAGTTGGATGCGCCAGTACCGACGCATACATATTTTTTAGTTTATGTATTTAATGGTATTTATTATAATTATTATATGTCAACACTCACGCACTAAACGCATCTTACTTTTATGTATTGTCTATGGCAACACTATCCCGCCCGCTTCCTACATTCACATTCCGCCATAGCTATTGGAAGATACGCACGCACCCGTCTCTTAACGCTCCGCTCCGCTATCGGCCGCTGTGATTACCCATCATATCGCGCTACATCGCTTATCATCAGCCACAGTCTCGAGAGTTACGGTTATAACTCCTGTGTGCATATTTCGCGGTCGTGAAACAAGACCCCGAACGCAAAGCTGGGAGCAGCGCCTACCTACCAACAAGAGTTCAAGGTAAGTGCACTTCCAAAGGCAGAAGATACCTGTGTCAGCTCGGACATAGGGAGGAATCTCCATACAAATGATTCATTTTCAATTCTGACACCTACCTACACTAAAAACACGCTATGTTCGTACAGAGCATGAATGTGTATCATGTGACCAATAAAGCTAAGCAAATGTTCCCTCTAAATACCCGCCAACTGTAATGACAGCTGTGGCGGGACTGGCGGGAGTGGGGAGCTTGGTCAGTGGGGGGGCAGGGAGTTGCCTATCTTTGGTTCAGTTTAAAAAAAGTGTGTAAACGCACCCTTACACTCAACATTTTCCCACACATTTCCAGAAAACGTAACATTTTGTACTGTCCTATTTCAGGTACATTCTGGGACAGAAACAAGTTTACAAACAGAACTTTCTTCGCGCCGTTTGCTTACAAGAATGAGCTAAATACTAGGAAATATAAATTGGAGGACTTGGCTCGCCTTAATAAGACTGGTAAGTCACTAATTGGTTTATTTGTTAGTTAGTATGTAGAGAGTAAACGGTAATTTAGACATTGGGGTAAACGGTAATTAGACATTGGTGTGAATGGTGATTAGACATTACGTAGAACGGCGATTAGACATAAAAGTGACTTATAAATATCTTTTCTTTTTGTGGAAAAAGAAACACTTCGTTTTTAAATATTTATTTTAATTGAAGTTGATTGTATTTAGGTTACTTAGAGATAGATGACGTGATGTATGTATTTGAATTAAAGTTGTGAAATAAGACTAGATAGTACCATTCAGTGTAGCAACACTGGCAACTTAATATAAGAATAGCTTTAAAACTTTTCAAATTCTTGCCAGTTATAATAAAGTATAGTGTTGCCAAGAATTTTTTTCAAACAGCTTTTAATTTTGCATCAAGATGCTTAAAACCAACTGTACTTGTTGGGATGGTTTCCATAAATTCGTCAACATATCAAACACATGTGATACATATAAGTACATACTAATATTGTGGGTGTTTGTTCACGTGTACTTGAGTGTTTACCAATCTTACACACCACTACCCGGGACTGTGTACTTATCAGGGGGAGAACCTTGAAAGTTGTAAGTAATTTCTGTGTGTATTTAAGTGGTCATAAAATCGGTCGGACTTTTTAGTATCCAAGCTATATAGTGTTATTTTGTACTCAGTTTTGTGCTACTGGGATTGGTTACGGAGTGAAAAGTTTCGTCGTAATTATATAAAAAAATAAATAAAACAGATCGTCATACTCTATATTCAGCCTTTTCCCAACCCAGTATTTTGTCAATAAGAATACGCTTCGAAATTAATTTTATTGAAGTAAACGCTGGGACTGATTGGGACTCCTAGGATTATACTCGTAAAATGTAATAGGCCCGTTTGACAGATGTCATCTCGCGAAGTTTCTCATTGGTAGATTCGGGAATTCACCTATGAGATTCCCGTCATTAGACGAACTCTCTTTGAATGATTTCGAAATCTGTCAAGGAGAGTGGCGCTTACTCAAATGTCAAATCGGGCCTATAATTTTTTGATACCTTTAATAATGGAGAAGCCTTAACCTAGACAAACATTTCTTTTCAGAGGAGCTGTACACCAACAAAGCATGGTACCAATTCTTGAAACAGCGCTGGTCAACCAATTTCGACAATTTGGAAAAGTTCTTTTTAAAAATGAAGATTCGCGATGACGTATTAGGAAAATACCTGAAGCGTTATGAACGATTCCCTACCTATTATAGGGCAGCCAGTATTAAGCACGGCCATTGGACGAGGCCTTATTATGACTGCGATGGGCATGTCAAGCAGTGGGTGATAACTTACGCAGTGCCGTTCTTTGGATGGGATAGCGTTAAGGATAAATTGGAATTCAAGTGAGTTTTTTTGACTTTTTTAATAAGTACATATAGGTACTCTTTTCACATTTCCCGGTTTCATCTCAATTTGCCCAAAATTCACTTTTGAGCTACGGTTATTTTTATTGTTTTGCCAGGGCTCGCTTTGATATATTTGAGAAATTTAGATTATTTATTTTTTATTTGACACACAATACATGAAGTGACATGGTTATTAATACACATATTGAAAAACTTCACTTGTACTGTTCCACAACATTTATTATTGCAATACCTAACCGGTTTCGCCTTTCGGCATTCTCAAAGGCTATTTAAGGGTAAATTTAAAACTGGCAACCTTGTCTGTTACTATACCTACATTGAAATAATTGTCATTGCTTATGTGTTCGAAGTGTAATTATGATCTAAATAAGTAAATAGCCTTCGAGAATGCCGAAAGGCGAAATCGGTTAGGTATTGCAATAATAAATGTTGTGGAACAATACAAGTGAAGTTTTTCAATATATGAAGTAACATGGGTTGTAATTGTAATCCTTATGTGATGTGCCAACCGTGTAAAAAATATAAGTAGGTGTAAACAACTTTCGACCTTGTGACCTTGCCGATAGTCTTTAATTTTATTGATCTTTATTTGCTTTAAAAAATATTAAATTTACTGCCACGAAACTATTGAGAACTAAAGCATCAGTAGTTTCGTCACCTAACATGTTGCGCGGACCTACTATAAATGTTCCCCATTCTTGGATTTAATGGAATAGTTAGAAAGTTAAGATATTAAAAGAACCCTTAAAGAGATTTCTTTTAATTTTTATAGTTTTGCTACAAATCAGAAGTATCTAACAGTGTATTCTTGGTGTCCACAGAGGCGTGGTGGCAGTAACAATGGCACTAATGTCGTTAGACATCAACCAGTGTCCGGACCGCTCGTACGTGCCCAATGCGTTCAAGGGCACAGATAAGTGTGACACTAGCTCTTCATATGTGAGTATACTATAGTCATCTCGGTGTAGCATGGTGCGTATGACAGTTGTCGATCGCGTTTCGTTTCACTCTTGAAAGTTGCCGTGAATTACAATTACGAACTTAGTATTCCAGCTACATCCCATTCATAATATAATCGTTAATCACTGTTGTATATAAAATTAAACTCAACCAGAATATTCTAGTCTACAAATAAAATGAATTTGGAATAAAAATTTAACAAATTGTTGAGTATAACGTAACACCAAAGATGTCTTTAGTGATGGGATTATATACATCTACGATGGATAGTCGATATTTTGATAAAACAAAACGTACATTGTCCGTAGTTCCAACTTTTATTGTAAAAAGTATATTATTGAGTTATTATTATTACTCTTCTCGGTTACCTTCTTTTTTGTCTTGCGAAGTTACCCGGTCTTTTGATAGGCTGTACCTTATGAACGGTGATAGCTAGAGAGATGAAATTTTCACAGATTATGTGTTTTTGTTACCGCTATAATAACAAATACTAAAAACAAAAAAATATAATATTTAAGGGGGCTCCCATATAACAAACGTATTTTTCGTCGTTTTTCGGTACGGAGACCTCTGCTCACTTGGCCGGTTTTTTAAGCTGTTTAGTTAATTCAAAAATAAATATAGCAATAATTTTCATAACAATAACAAACAGAACGTGATTTATCTCGTTTATCGTAGGATTATAAACATGAATTGCAAATCGACACATCCCTAGTAATGTGGTACTGATAGATATCAACGTCATACTGCCAACTGTCATACGCACCTTGTTACAGCGAGGCGACTATAATTTAAATATTTCACAATATTGTTATAGATTTTTTTCTAAAAATGAGAATGAAAATATGTTTTTTTCGGTTAAAACATAAAATTTTGTGACGAATACCGAAAAGCGCGCTGACAAAACTATGTAAGAATTCTTGCAAATTAGATATGCTTTATTCTTTTTAAAATCAAGTCCGAATTTTACATTAAACTAGTTACTATTTTTATTAACTTAAAGTGATGTAAACTTGTAAAAATATAATAGGCCCGTTTGACACATGTCATCGCGACGACTCTCATTGGTGCATTCCCGAATTCATCAATGAGATTCTCGTCACTGAATGGACTCTCATTAGCTGATTTCGGAATCTGCCAATGGGGGTGAGGCTTTCTCAAATAATGTCAAAATGTGCCTATTATTTTTTGACAGGTAGTCACTTGCAATTTTAGCGTGTATTAAATTTTGCTCCTATCGTTGTAGAGACGTAGTAATTTACAAACAAAGGGACACTAAAGTTTGATTTAACGCAAAATATACTTACGACCATCAAAATGTTGATTTGAATGTCCTATTTCATAGCTAAGGCGTCCCTTACATTAGGCGTGCGCGATCCTCAGGCGGGTGAGTGACGCGAGAGTCGCATGCGCGTCGCCAACGCGCTGCATAAGCGTCGCGTGTTGACGCCGTGTGACGTGTGTGTAAAAAGCGCGCGGCGCTCGACTTGGCGTTTCAACTCCTTCAGTTAAGAACGCGACGCGAGTGCCGCGTGCGGGTCGCGTGCACGCCGCGCGCACTCTCCACACACACACACGCACGCTGCAAGGCAGCTAAACGCGACGCTCACGCAGCGTGCTCGCGGTGCCCGCGCTTCTCACACGCCCTAGGAACGCGCACGCCAAATGTGGGGTCAGCCTAAACTGGCTACACCGACACCTTAATGTTTTACCATCCATTCCAGTGCGTACCAATATCGGGTCGAGGATTCGAAGCCGGCGGTTACAAATGCGAATGCTTACAAGGCTTCGAGTATCCTTTCGAAGATCCCACTACGTATTATGACGGGCAAATCGTCGAGGCTGAGTTCATGAACATTATTGCAGACAAAGAGACTAGGATTGATATGTTTAAGTGTAGGCTGGCAGGAGCAGCCGCGATACAGAGTAGTATGGTTGTTATTGTAGCTTTGGTACTCGTTTTGCTTAGATTGAGGTAAAAAGTCTTAAAAAATATACTGTGCTTTTTCACCAGAGAATAAAATAAACTTTATTGTACACTCTAAAAAACAAAGGAGAGATATTACAATTTTATAGCGAAAGGGCGGCCTTATCGCTGAAATGCAATCCCTAGCAGGTAACTTTGCTATGCTACGTTGCTATGGATGGGTTTCAAATATAAACTCAACGTCACATGTGGACCGACGAAGAAAGAAATAAGGAAGAAAGAAAAAAATGATTATTTTGAATCACAACGCACATAGAATAAAAGGACCATGGGCAAAAATGTATGAAGCCTGGGCTCACCCACCAACAGAGATGAGATCACTTTGAATATACTTGTAAAGCACTAAATATAAAGATTTAAACTCATTTTTGCGAATAATCCATGGGGTTATTTTGCTATAAACATTTTTTTCCGACCATAAATAAACTAAAAAGTAGTGCTGTTATGGCATTGTAGTTTTGTTGATTGACATCTTTAACAAGTTTTAATTCCAGGTTTAATGTATACATAAAAAATAAAACAGCTCCTAACAGTTAAAATCATTTTTATTAACATTTCAATCAATATCAATAATAATATCGTCTAAATGTCCTGCCGGTGGCTTAAATTGTATGTGCCTGCCTAACCCTAGATACCATATTATTGAAATGGTATGAGCACAACTTCCTACTGTGCGTCTACCTGTTAGCTCGGTCATAGACGTTTCGTTTGCGACCCCTGAGATCGCCCGCCGTGTCCAGAGATGGCGCGTGGTGGACGAGGAGGAGACGTCGTTAGATCACCGATATATTCGGTTCGACGTCTCCCCTCCTACCTAACCTGCCGCCAGCAATCGCGAATCCCCCGGAACCGCGTTGGGCACTCCATCGCCTTGATCGGGAGGCTCTCCTGGAGGCGGCCATCGTGCAGTCCTGGATTCCGACAGCGGACAGGCCTGCCGATGTTGATACCGAGGTGGAGTGGTTCGGGAGAGCCATGTCGCACATCTGCGATGCGGCGATGCCGAGGGCTAGGCCCAGACCGGTGAGGAAGCAGGTGTACTGATGGCCGCCGGAAATCGCGCAAATGCGCGCGGATTGCGTTAGCGCGCGCCGCCGGTACACCAAGTTACCAGGTACCGCAGCGATGACACGGCGCTCCACACGCTGGTGGAGTGCAAGGCGTGGGCGCAACAGCGCCAGGTCCTCGTAGTGGGTCTGGGCGTGGACACTCTCTCGCTGGAGACCATGGTGCGAGCCATGCTCTCCAGCGGGAGTAAGTGGGACTGTGCCGCCTCTTTCTGCGAGTAGGTCATGCTCGTGAAGGAGGCGGCGGGCCGGGTGCGGGAGAGAGCTCTCCCACCCGGGTTCCGCAGTCAGCGGCCTGGACGCCGCCGACGTGTCTTCGCCGAGGACTATCGGCCTCCATGACCGGGGGTCTAAGGACGGTGAGAGCGTCGCTCACCGTCCTTACAGAAGCAGGCCCATGACGGCAGCGTGACGTGAGCAACTCACGCATCCCCCTTAGAAGCGGGATAACACCCGAAACCCCCAAAGACGTGGGATAGTACCCGAACCACCCCCTGGGCGAGGCCGCATTGGCGGCCGTAGGTCTGTTGTGAGTCCCGGGACATCCTTCCGAGGGCTTACCCGGGGCTCCCAACCACAGGCTGTTGGGCGTTACGTGAGGTTTTTTAGTCGGTAAGAGTCCGGCATAACATCCTCTGAGGATTTTCCCTCAGGTAAAAAAAAGCATGAGTATATACATAGTTACAATAAGTTTTATGACTCTAATAATTAGCTTTTTACGCAAAACCTATTTAGGTGCATATCTTTTTTCTGCAATGGAATTGAAGGTGGTGCCAGTAGTAACAATTTTAGTACAAACCAAAATCATTACAACGGCATATGGTATAACTCTGTTGGACACTGAGCCCAATTTGTCTCATGGTCCTTTTACGAAGTTGACGAATGTGATTGGTGGAAATCAACGCATCCATAGCAACGTAGCATAGCACATATCAGGTGTAAAAGCACACTAATAGGCCCGTTTTGACATTTGAAAAGCGCCACTTTGATTGGCAGATTTCGGAATCAGCCAATGAGAATTCGTTCAGTGACGAGAATCTCATTGGATTTAGCATCTGTCAATGAGTGTGTCGCGATGACAAATGTCAAAAGGGGCCAATTACATTTTCATATAGTTGGTTTCAAAATTGTAAACGGGTAGAAGTACTGTCGTATGACAGCTTGTATAACGTAAAGAAAAAATAGACTTTATTTACGTAAAGAAAAAATAGACTTTATTTCAAAGCCATAAAGTAGGTACTTATTTCTAGTTTGAACCTCTTGTGTTCTCACTCTCTGCGTAATAGCATTATGCCGTGGAAATAAAGTCCATTTTTGTTTACGTTAATACAAATTGTCATTCGAATCAACCCATATTTTACAGACTCTTTTATACAAGTAATGGGATGATTAGAATGTTAAACATATCGACTGCCATAATGGCGCAGTTGTATAGAACTGTCGTTGCTGAGGTATTGGGTTAAGAGCCCGGGTCAAATTTCTGTGTGAGTCACAAATTTTTGTCTTGGAGTTGTCATTTGTGTATAATATGTATGTAATTATGTATTTAGAAATATATAGGGATGTATATCAGTTGTCCCCATCCTATAGCACAAGCTTATTATTAGTATATTTTGGGCTGGAGTAAAAATATCCCAAAACTACATCTAAATGTATCTTGCAGCTTTAAAAAGCTTGTTTATTAATGCAGTGATGATTACAAAAATCAAAATATTATAGCTTAGGCACCCACAGTCGTGGTGATTTAAAAATGTATCAATTTTATATATTTTTCTTTTATTATTGAATCTCATTGAAAAAGATCTTATCTGCTTTTGCAGTAACATGTCCTTATTTTAATGAATCTAAATATAAATTTTGTAGGTTTTTATATAGATTTTAATTATTTTTGACCAAAAGTCTATGCCGTCCATTTGGACTGAGTTTTGTAATACTGAGTTACGCAATAATTTTGTATTTTCAGTCTAGTTGTAAGTTTACAAATATAATTAAGTTTACTTAGAGTTAAGTATACACATATATTGATATGAGCAGCTAAATCACAACTATTTTTGTTTACTTTAATATTCAGGCAATGCCGATACATGCCAGTGAAATTTGAATGTCCATTGTGCAATTCGACAATTTATAAAGTTTAATATTTAAAATTAAAACGCTTGAAAAGCCATAGATACTATTATATTACTAGCTGGCGCTCGCAACTTCGTCACAAAAGAGAAAGCGAGAGAAAATGTATGCAAGGAGAGGTATTTCATCATCAGGCTCATAGGGGTGTGTGAAACTGCCCTGTTTGCTTTATCACAAAAGAGCTTGAAGATTTATTGAGGGGGGGCTGAGTAACAAAAACATTTACAGACGTTCATATTTATAATATTAAGTGCAGGATTTTATTGTAATAATCTTATTGTTACTGTTTACTGAAATCACTCTTATCGCATATAGTGAACGAAATCGGCACTATTGAAAAATTGCTAAGACCCTGAATGCATCTTCATGTACAGCTTGGCTAAAAAGAGAAGAAAATAATGGAGGAGCCACTGTGCTGTTTATATGGCAACCCGTTGCCAACAACCGTCACTAAAACCCACCAATCAAATTGTTTAACGTCATTGACTGACAGACATATGTGACGTTATTGGCAGCTTTATGACAAAGTGACCAGCCAGCAAAATATTAGTTCCGATTTTAGACTTTTTTGCCAAGCTGTACGGATAAGCTTTGGTACCTATATTGTTAGTTTCATAAGGGACAATAATTAAGTAAAAATGCACAAGAAATGTATATTATAATGAAGACTTGCACAATTTTGTAGTAAATAAAAGACCTTTATAGTCTCGTTTCTACCATTTTGGTACCCTGAAAATCACATTAGTAGACGAAATTAAAAGGAAACTACACAGCATGTAGTGTTTACAAGTTTATGAGTAGTAGTCGACTGACTTTGGGGCGTATTTTTCAAAGTAAATACAGTAGTAGGTACCACGTTTATAAGTTACACTGATGTACCTGCGCAGAAGTCTCATATATTTGAAACGCGCTAAAAAATCTTAACCAATCACAACGCTCCGCATAGACGCGCCGAACATGGCCCTTTGTTATTGGTTGCCGCCCGCGCCATGTTCGATGCCCGCAGCATCGCGGTGCAATGAGCTACAATGAGCGAGATAGCACTACTCTCTGGATTTATTGCATTTTCAATCTTAACGTAATGCAATAAAGTCGGTGGTTCAACAGCGTTAGCAATCGTAATTTATCAGCTTTCTGAGGCGAATTTTGTCGATGCGACTAATAAACGTGGTTCACCTGTACCTTCGTACAAATTAGCAGCTAATCAACAATGTGACACTCGCTTGACTGATTTTTTTATACGAATTACCTGAATCTCTTTGTGTTTAATATACCTATAATTTTTAATTGACATGGTCATTAAAATATTATTATTATTTACCGGTTATTACAAAAGGAAAAACAATAATACAAAAATATTCGGTAAATAATAATATTTTTTCTATTTGTGTATTTGTGCAGCATTTAATTATAAAAATAAGACTACCCACACTGCGATTAGTCGCTTTGTATAGTCCGTTCACCGATATTTTACCTCTGACTGACAGATTGTCGATCGTTTTGTGTGTTGGCAATGCGGTAAACTCGCCCTATGAGTGCCAGCCTAAGACATTTTACCAAATATAGTGGAGATTATAACATCCAAACGTTACTATGAGGAGTTTTGTTTTTTATGTTTTAATATACTTAACTTTACTAAAACAGTGCTCCTGTTACTATACGATTGTAAGTAAGATTTATATTTTTTTTAACAAATTCAAATTCTGATTGATCAAGATTTTGAATATCTGAAAAAATAATTAACTACCATCACTATCGAAGGCAAAGTTGCTACTTCCACAACGTTCCACATCTCAAATGATGGTCTAGATCGAAAAAAACTCCAGCATAAGGAGAAAGTAAGTTACGACTAAAGGTTGCAGAACATGGAGAAACAAAAACTTAGTCGGGTAACACAGTAATCAAGGAAGGCAACCTAAGTGCTAGAGGTAATTTAACTCTGAACGGACTATAGAAGACGTTTATATTGATATAACTGATAAGACATTGGGAATAGTGTAATAGAAAGGGAAACTATAATGTACATTCGAATATTATATAAATTTGTATCTTTTTAGATTTTTAAACGTTTGCAATTTTTATTTAAGTAGGTATATTTTCATGTGTATTTCGGGTCTTATTCGTGAAGTTCTACCGTGTGACCACTGCGTAATCATACGAATACGAGGTAAGAGTCTACATCTAACCGTAACGCGCCGCACTTTCTTATAATTCTGTCCTTTTCCGTTACGGGGATTGTAATTTACTAGAGCGAGGAAGAGAGCGAAACGCTCAGTCAGATGTGGCTCAGCCCTTATGTCTATACATACACTAAAACTAAAGAACTAAACAGAATCTTTTCAGTACTTAGTAATGTATGAAAATGTACTTTGCAATAAGTTAACATTCTTTAAACGATTTACCGCCTTATTTTCTGATGTAGGTAACCCTCTCAGATAATATCTAGAACATTCCACGTTAAACTTAAGGTAAACCTGATGTCCGTCCAGTATGTGCCTTTTTATATTTGTAAAATAAAAACGGGTTTTTAAAAATTAAACGTATTTTATTTATTTACTAAATAGGTACATGATAGCGAGTTAACTGACTTGTATAAAAAGCTACGAGAGAAATGGCAGTACGGGATTTCCCTCTAATATGATTTCACATGGCCTGTAAGTAGTAAAATTCTGAAACAGTCGGCTTATGTAGTGGTCGTGGCCCCGCGCAGACTCAGTGTTCTGTAAACGATCATTGCAATGAGCAACTTTCACTAGGGAAGGTCCTTGGAGGGGTGAAAACTTTGTGACATTTATTTGCGAGCGTTTCCGTGCTTTGGAAGGCACGTTAAGCCGTTGGTCCCGGTTGTCCGTGTAATATGACAGTTGTTGACTTAACGACTGTCATATCAAATGACAGTCGTTAAGTCAAGTTGAAGTCTTTAGAGCGGCTTGAACATTTTCAACGGAGGGTCGTTACAATCTGAGCTTGGGTCGGATTGGTCCTACGCATGGTTGAGAGTTGTGTGTTTTGAGGTTATATTTGGCTTTATTTCAAATAGTGTCTTCTGTTCTGAAATTTACTGTTTGTGTTGTCTTGGTGGAGGATATATAAGGTTAGTGTGAATTAGATGAAGGGGGTGGGATTCCTCCGGATATACATCCTAAAGGTGTTAAAAGATCCGCAGACCCTTTACTACATAATGACCAGGAGGGAAAAAGAATCCGCTCCCCTGCGGAGTCGATCCAATTAATTTATTTTAAACCAGGCTATGAGCCTGACTCGAACATCCTTTACTCCGATACAGATAAAGGGCCTTTCTCGGTCTTTGTCTCGAGGCTTGAACCAGACCCAAAGATGGGTCTTACCCTTAAGGCCTTAAAATTCGCGCAATTTTTACATGCGAACAATGTTCGCGACATTAAAGAAGGCAGCATTGTGAATCTTGGCAGAAACAAGGTCAATCTGACATTCAACTCGGCCGAATCGGCCAATAATTTCGCCAATCTAGATATTTTAAAAGAAAATAATTATGTAACTAGAATCCCTAGCTTCCAGCTATTCCGCATGGGTGTAGTCCGTGACATCCCCACGGACTGGACCCTTGAGGAACTAGTAGGGGGCATTTCCACTCCAGGCAACTGTGGTGAAGTAGTGAGGGCTAGACGCCTCAATGTGAAATCCAAAAATGAGAAAGCTACAGTATGGATTCCATCAAATACAGTAGTACTCACCTTTTTAGGCCAGACCCTTCCAGAAAAAGTTTACTGTTTCAATGCCTCTCTCCCTGTTTCACTGTACCAACTTCCCACTATTCAGTGTAGAAACTGCTGCCGATTTGGGCACATTGCTAAGCAATGTCGCTCAAAGTCCCAGTGTTATAAATGTGCCCAATCCCATCCAGGTGACTCCTGTACTGTAACTGAAACAGATGCTACATGTTTGCTTTGCAGAGGTAATCATTCGGCAACTGACCCTAGGTGCCCGGAACACAGCCGGCAAAAATCAATTAAAATTGTTATGGCTGAGGAAAACATAAGTTATATTGACGCCTCAGCACGTTTTCCCCAACGCCATAAAACTCTATATTCTGAGCTGGCTTCCAGACCAGTTCATAACGCAACCCTTCACCCCCTATTCCATCAATCTCAATCCCCTATAGTCTCCCCTCTCTCTACACAGTCTTCACAATCTGCCTCCCCTATTTCCTACAGGAAAACAGTTTACCGATCCCCTCGCCCCAAACCTACACCAGGTAAATCTTATGATATTCAAGCACACCGAGATATCACACTCTCCCCCCCATCCAGTCAGCCTAATGGCTGCGGCTTTATTGAAACCACTCCTTATGCTTCCCCTAATGATAACCTAGTTGAACTCCTCCTCTGCTCCTTAATCAACATCCTATCTAAAATGTCTGATGCCCTACCGCACGATGTCTCTGTTCTTGTAGAACAACTACTTAGAGTCTTCACTAAAAACAACAGTCTCAATGGCCCTCCAAATCCTTCAATGGAATTGTAAAAGCATACGACGACGTAGACCAGATATCTTACTCTTATGTAATCAATACAATCCGTTCCTTTTAGCCATCTCGGAGACCCTACTGAAGCCTGGAATCAACTTTAGGATTCCCGGCTTTTCATGCCTCCGAGAAGACAGAGATGATGGTTGGGGAGGATGTGCCCTGCTCATTAGCAGGAACATATCCTTCTCTCAAATAAATCTACCTCCACACGATTTAGGCTACAATATTGTAGCTGTCAGAGCCATCAACATATCCTTCATCTCCCTTTATATCCCTCACCCAAGCCATCACATCCTACTTGACCTTAAGTCCATTTTGACTTCAATCCCTCCTCCTTTAATCGTCCTAGGTGACTTTAACTGCCACCATACTCTCTGGGGCTGCCACTATACCGACTCAGTTTCTTCTACTCTTCTTGATCTAATGGATGAACTGGACTTATGTGTTCTGAATGATGGTTCTGCAACCCGCAGAGTCTCCCCGGCTCAAAACATCAGTATTCCAGACCTTACCCTAGCTTCACCTGCTTTAGCTTCCCTCATGTCCTGGTCCCCTCTGCCAAACTCATTTGGCAGCGACCACTTCCCTATCAACATAACCTATTTCCAATCCCCTCTATCTACCCCATCTCCTAGACCTTTCCAACCCCTCCTTAAATTCCGCTTATCAGACGCTAAGTGGGACGTGTATGCTGATCTGTTGGATACTAAGTTACTGTGTCTTTCTCCAGTAAATCCCCTTAACCCTCTTCCCCTCTATGAGTCCTACATTGCTGCAATTATTTCCACTGCCGAATGCTCCATTCCCCTCAAGAATCCTCCACCTTTATCAATTCCCTCTCCGCCATGGTGGGACTCGGAATGCACAGAGAGCGTCCGTGGCCGCAAGGAGGCAGAGAATAAATTTGCAACATCGTTAACCATGTGTGATTATCTTGATTTTAAAAAAATCTCTGCCCATACCTCCAGGTTACTCGCCAAAAAAAAATCACTAGGATGGCAAAAATTCTGTGAATCCCTATCTCCTCGCTCCCCTATTTCACTTGTTTGGAGACGCATCAAAACCTTTAGATGCAGCATGGTGGACTCCAATATCTCTAGCAATGAACCTCACTCCTTCTTATCGGAATTCATAAGTAACATAGCCCCTCCCTTTGTTCCCGAACTTGGTTGTCTACCCCTTCCCAATCCCCCAATCATAGATAATCTCCTTGACTCCATGAATAACCCTTTCTCTTTCACTGAACTATCCTATGCTCTTGACCATCTCAAAGATTCCTCTCCAGGAATAGACGGCATCCCATACTCCTTCATCTGTAGATCATCCAATAACAGTAAAAGTATACTCCTCAACATCCTCAACTCCATATTCTGCTCTGGAATCATCCCGGAATCCTGGAAAAATCAAATTGTCATCCCTATCCTTAAACCCGGCAAAGACCCCAAATCTCCTTCCTCTTACCGCCCTATTGCCCTTTCTTCAGTCCTGGCCAAAATTATGGAAATCCTTATCAAGTTCAGGCTAGAATGGATCCTGGAACACCGTCAATTACTCTCTCAGAGCCAGTTTGGGTTCAGAAAGGGTAAGGGTACGCTGGACAACCTCGGTATTCTCACCTCTGAGATACGACTGGCATTCTCCCGAAATGAACATGTCATAGGTGTTTTTTTAGACATCTCCGCTGCTTATGATAATGTCCTTCTTCCACTACTCAGGCAAAAAATGCTCCAGCTGAGTATTCCTGTGAGGCTGGTACATATTATTTGCAACATGCTCATGCGACGCACCATCTCCGTCAGGTACCAGGATAATATTCTTCCCCCCCGTGTTGTATGGAAGGGCCTTCCTCAAGGTTCAGTTCTAAGTCCTATCTTATACAACATCTATACGGCTGACCTAGACCTTACAGTTAACTCCTTTTGCAATATCCTTCAATATGCTGACGATATTGCCCTCTACACTTCCTCCTCCTCCTTCTCCGAATCTACAGCCTCTCTAAATTCTGGTCTTTATTACTTAAATAATTGGCTTACACTCCACAACCTCTCCCTTTCAGTTGCTAAATGTTCTGCTGTCATCTTTACACGTAAACGCAATGTCCCTTTCGTCTCCCTTTCCGTAGCTAACGAGTTGATTCCTATCAAAGATGAAGTCAAATTCCTAGGCCTAATCCTTGACTCCAAACTGACTGGGATTCCCCACCTTAATCACGTGTTAACTAAAGGTGAAAGAGGTGTCAATGTCTTACGATCGCTGTCTGGGGTACGATGGGGGTCCCACCCCTTCTGCCAGAAACTACTGTACAATGCAGTAATTCGTAGCCATTTTGACTACGGCACCTTTTTACTGGAACCTTGCAACAAGATTGCCCTAGCGAAACTAGAGAAGCTCCAGTCTAGATGTCTTCGAATAATAACAGGCGCAATGAAATGTTCTCCTATTAACGCACTCCAAGTTGAGTGTGTGGAACCTCCACTTCATCTTCGCAGACAATACCTCGCTGACAGATTCTTTTTTAATATAACTCAACTCAGCCCCCATCCTCTTTTTCCTATTCTCAACCAGCTATCACATCTCCTCCTTACCTCTCCATATTGGCAACATAAATCTCACCCCCTCCTTTCAAACTCCTTTGCAAAATTTATTAACCTTCCTGTCCCTGTATCCCAAACATCCCTTAATCCCCTCTTTAATACTGACTTTCAATCTTTGCTTTTCCAACCATCGGTAATTCTAGACTTTGGAATATCTAAAGATTGCCTAGAAGCCAACCAAAAATTCCTTCACATTATAAACAAAGATTGGTCACAATGGCTCACCCTCTACACGGATGCTTCTAAGCTGTCCCTAGAAGCACCAGTCGGCTCAGCAGTCTGGATCCCAAGGTATAGCATTATCCTCAACTTTAAAAGCCCTTATTTTAACTCAGTCTTCACTGGTGAATCCATAGCCCTCCTGGAGGCAGTCATGTATGTGGAATCTCATAAACTTAATAAGGCGCTTATATTGACTGACTCTTTGAGTTGCCTAAAGGATCTATTAAAGAACCCATTTAAGTCACGCAATATCTTCCCCCTTACCCTTCAGATAAAGTCGGTGTTACACAGGTGTCACCTGTCTGGTATTGAGGTAGTTTTAGCATGGATCCCCAGCCATGTTGGCATAACAGGCAACGAAACAGCAGACTCCAATGCAAAGATAGCTGCCACGTCAGGATGTCTTACCTACAACTACACTTTCGCTAGAGATCTTCATTCTCTGGCTAGTTTCTCTCTATCGAAGACCTGGAACGACTCCTGGCAATCCTCTCGTCTGATCAAGGGAAAATTTTATGGTTCCCTCCAACCCACTATCCCCTCCAGACCTTGGTTCTTCAACAAAAAACAGATTATAAACAAGTCTGCTACTTCAATTATAATTCGCCTACGACTAGGATTTGTATGTTCACCTGTGTTTCTGGCCAAAATTCGCGTTCGGGACCACTCTCTGTGCGAGTGTGGTCTAGCTGAAGGTTCCCTCGAACATATTTTCTTTTCCTGTCCCAGATTAGTGGTTCCCCTATACGACCTCCTTCCTGAACGGATCTCCCGACCGATTAATTTGGCCTATTTGTTAACCCTAGTCAACTCCCCACTAATAAAAATCCTCTACAAATTTATCTCCATAAATAAAATAAAATTATAACCGTACCTATTTGGCTATACACTCCTAATCTCAGAACCCCCTTTCTCTTTTTTCTGTCCTCACTAACCAGCTTTAATGATATGTAGATATAATATACGTTTACTAACCAATACTAACACTTGTGTCGTCCTCTATTTCAGAATATAAAAATAAAAATTGTCTAAGAGACCGAACAATTGTCTCAAAACCGAACTTCAAACTAGTAAATCTATTCTCCACCTTGACGTTGGCGGAATCGTTGGTAAACGACGGGGCCATTCATATAAGAAAAGAAGAAGAAGAGCTTGGGTCGGCAGCGCGTGTTGTAAACGTCAAGTGGGCCGTAAACTTGTCTGCCACCATATCAGTATAAAGGAAGTTTGTCCTATCCCTTTCCGTCTTGATTATAACAAGATTATTTACCAAATTGTACACGGTGAAATGTGGGCCGGTATAGGCCTCTGCCTACCCCTTCGGGGATAAAGGCGTGAGTATATGTATGTATGTATGTATTTACCAATTATTAATTTGAAAACGATAACAAAGTAGGGGTGGGAGAGGAACCCGCCTCACACCATCGATTCGTCAATCCTAACTTACAACAGTTATTTATAAGACGGGTGACTCATCAAACGATAATAAAGCAAGGGAGGGATCCCTTGCTTTATTATCGTTTTAGGAAGGATTTCAGATATGTAACGCCTGATTCCATTAGTTATTATTTAATTACGGTACGTACACTGGTGTTGCCAGTGTTGCCATAATCAACAATATCTAGAGAACTGTAAATTTTGTGTCACATTGACAGCTGTCATATACATAAGATTTAACACTGGCACCGATCGATGCTGTAGACAGTTTTTTTTATATCAAAAAGATTTTCAAGAGCCCATTCTTTTCACTGGATACACCACATCGCTTTTGAATTTAGTCGTAGTCTGATTGAAAGGACCCCTTATTTTCTGTTTTAGGCTTCTGAACACGTGAGCAACCACCATAGTGTTTTGTAGTTAGGACTCGTATGAACAGTTGTTGACTCATCAAAAGTTACTACGCCCATTTGGCAGACGGCCGCTCTCACAGTCGGATAAAAAGTATCTTTTCTGAGTACCTATCAGGTTCAGGTTCATCATCACGCCTTTATCCCCGAAGGGGTAGGCAGAGGCATAATAGATACCCAC
Source organism: Miltochrista miniata (assembly GCA_933228765.1). Classification (NCBI taxonomy): domain Eukaryota; kingdom Metazoa; phylum Arthropoda; class Insecta; order Lepidoptera; family Erebidae; genus Miltochrista; species Miltochrista miniata. The sequence goes on along the minus strand of OW121756.1, from coordinate 36,067,505 downwards.
ATTTCACCTTTTTATAATTTGTCGCACGTAATACGTTGTGAGCCGTATTGCCGTGTTTAAATGGACAGGCGCAGGTTGTGACTGCCTGCTGTTGAAATAAAGCCTTCAACTTGGCTTAACGACTGCCATTTTACTGGCAACCGGGACCAACGGCTTAACGTGCCTTCCGAAGCGCGGAAACGCTCAAATAAATGTCACAAAGTGATCACATGGATGGTCACCCATCCATGGACCGGCCATAGTGAAAGTTGCTTACTGCAGTGATCGTTTACAAAACACTGAGTCCGCGGGGCCACGAGCGCTTCAAGTTGAGCGCTGAGTACCTATGATGTCTATATTTATTATAAGTTTGAACTAGGTGGTATCAAAAATATCTATATCATTTGCCGACAGACAGGAGGCGAGCTTTAGGCCTTCACCACTCGCTAATATTATGAGCTTTCTTATCCACCGTAAGCTCTTCACTTTCCAACAAATTATCGAATGCGCGAGTGCAGGTTTTATTATTGTCGTGATACTATTTTCTAATAACCAAAGGCCTCATTCTTCTGCAAGACAGAAATCTGGGTAATTTAGACTTAGGAGATTTCAATTTCTGTTTTTTTATTGAAGATCTATGTTTGTGATGTTTAAAAGGAAGCTTCCATGTTTTTAATACTTTAAATTTTGCCATTTTTGTCTTAGGTAGGTGACATTTTGGGTGGTAAGTAATAGGACTTCTCGATAGGTGTGTAGTTAACCAATTAACTTTTGTTTATTTTACCTATTCGCAAAAAGATTTAATTTGTTACAAAATAGGCACTTATGCGGTACCTACTTTTCTTGCCTTTTTTGTGGGTGCCACCATGCCGTATTGTAAGTGCTGCCAGTTCTAAAATTTCGGTTCAATCTTCGGTAGTTAAGATGATTCATATTTTTAGATTAAGGCTTTGGGCTATCGCGATAAACAGGCATATTGCTTTCTTGATTGCACGTTCTCTTCAGTCTTTCATTGCTCATATTGAATATACGCTTCTTCTGGTATACTGCGAAACAAGTTTGAATATTAGGAACATACAGAGGTCAAATACAATATACCTACAGCACAGATACTACGACAAGTTCTACATCTAGGAACATTCCATCTCCCCTGGAGTACGATACATTCCTCCTCACAGCGTGGGAATAGAAGCGAGGGGCAATCAATAGAGCAGCATGAATGTATGCGTCTATCTAAGTCGCGATATTGTTTACATGTACAGCTTGGCAAAGAGAATAGAAAATATAGAGGCGCCACTGCACTGTGCTGTTCATATACTTTTTGACAACATTTTTAAAATGTTGCCAACATGCAAAATACCATTTTAATATAGGCACACGGAGAGTATATTATTTTGTATGGAGGCGCATTCCTTGTGCATGCATATGAATGGTTACACTGTCAAGCTACTCTTTTATATCCTACATGACTTCGCTAAGTTACTTTTCTCTTTCTATTCCTTGATATTTTTCTATACTGTCTATAAAGTTGCTTCTATTTTACTTGGATCTTGATTAGTTTTGCGCTAATTTGACTTAGCTACAATTTTTGTTTAGCTGGTAAGTGTGGTTACTAGGTAGGTAAGCCTACTATAAATAATACCTACCTACTATAAATAATTTTACGTACTCATTGTTCAATACGATAACGTTTCTGACATAAACAAGAGCCCCAACTAAACCGAAGTAAACGATGATGTATAACAGCATGTATGTGACTAGCAGGAACCGAACCAAACCCATGGTTCATGGAGAATAGATCTTCTTGGTCGTCGGGTAAAAAGTACACCTTTCTGTCCATTTTTCATACAAAGGTGGTACATGTTTGGAGAAATATGCAATCCATGTACCTATTTATTTTTTTAATTTATGTTATTGTTAAAATGGAGATCAGGTCATTTGTGAGCTTGATTTGTTATGTATGTAAACAAGAAGCACCGTACATAGTAATTTGACATGATAATGAATGACAAATTGGTGACATTATGTAAGTGTATTTTTAAGAGCTATGTTGCAAATACTATTTTGTTGCCAGACTTGCATCGACATACACACACACACGCCTCATGTAGGTATATAAAAAACCGTACAGACCTACTCTTACGTAGTATTGTATTCTCTGTCCTGGGGTATCCTTTCGAGGGCTTACCCGGGGCTCCCAAACGTAGGCCGTTAGCAGGGACACGTGAGGTTTTTTAGTCGGTAGGGGAAGCTGTTCACCATTCGTACAGATTTTTGTTTTTATTTTTTTCCTCCACGACTATAAGTCAGAATTGCCTCGTTTATATCCCTAAATGTAGAAAATATATTGTAGTTCGTTACAAAATTTTCTGAAACTATTAAGTCAAACGGTTAAGGGACTATAACATTTTTTCGACGATAAGATATTTATACGAACGTGCACCATGGGTGGGGTACTTCCGTACAGTAGGTGGGGTACTCTAATACGCGTGGGGTAGATTCGTACCTCTATACTTATAATAAATCTGTAGAAGTGAAAATTCTGTACATTGAAAATAAAAAATAAAAAATAGCAGGCGGTGTTACTAGACCGCGCCGACACCGAACCCAAAAATGTGATTAAATTTTTTTTGTCTGTCTGTCTGTATGCTGTCTGTCTGTCTGTCTGTCTGTCTGTTTGTTCAGGCATCACGCAAAAACTACCGGTTCAATTACGATGAAACTTGGTATTAATTATTCTTTAATATCCTGGGCACCACACTGGGTACTTTTTATCCCGGAAAAGTACACTTATTATAAAATAAAAAACGAACTTAAGTCGTATAAAGTTATTATCAATTATTGCTTAAACGGTTAATGGTACGATGATGAAATTCAGCATGAGCGTTGTTTGTTACAATTTGAAATAAGTAATTTTACCAGTTTTGCAAATTCCACCTCCAAAGGTATAAAAAAGGAGGGTCAAGTTTGTATGGGACAACGTGATTCCTTGGTTCGATCTGCTTAAAATTTGGCATATAGCATTATTAACATAATTGATGGAAGACGTGTTTCTTATTTTATTGAAATTTATACATTATCGACCTAAAAAGGGAATGTAAATTATTTTGGAGCTAATTTTCTCCGGAGTTGATATCAATACTCCTTAAATACTCTTATTAATACGCTTTTATTGACTTAAATTACTTTTTATTTTGACACAATTGAAGTTCAATCCCAATGACATTGTCATTTTCATGATTTTGCTTTAAAGTATGTACTATTGGAAATATTATTGTTAATTTTTTTAAATTTTATATAACAAAAAAATTATATGTGAAAGAAGAAGAAAATTCGAAGATGGCTAGCCAGGAATAATGAAAGACCACGCTTCAGGTAGTGTCCGCTGTGCATTAGAATGAAAGATTATCAGCAGCGCTAAGCGACTGGTCATGGAAGGTATGAACTTTATTCTATAGTGCTGGCTGCATTCGGTGCAGGACACAGACTCACTAAGTCTTTGTAAAATACGGGAACGGCCTCTATGAAGATCACATTTGACAAGTAAAATGAGCCGTTAAAATGAACATGAACGCCTAGCAGATGAAATTTACATGGTTATTAAGTTAACAGGTCTTGGTTGGACCATCTGTATTATGAGGACAAAGTCTACTGTAGTTCGGTTTTCCCATACGTCGTAGGCTTACAGTAGGTATGACTGGGACTACCTGAAGAAGGAACTAAATTACGATGTCAATTGCTTAGAAGAGAAGTTGAGTCAAGTAGTAGTCTAGCCAATGAATTAAGAAATGTATTTAATTAATAAATTTACATAACTCATATAATATGTATTATGAATTTGTTAATCAGAAATCTATCTATTTTTTTATTTTTATACCACTAAGGTGGCAGACAAGCATACGGCCAGAAGGACCGGTGGTCACCGCAGCCTATGAACGTTTGCAACACCAGAGGTGCCACACTCGCGCTGCCGACCCTGTAAAAACCTTCTAAGAGCTATCTAACTACTATTACGAATACGAACGTTTGTGAGTGTGGATGTTTGTTACTCTTTTACGCTGTAACGGCTGAATGGATCTGGCTGAAATTTGGTACCTACAGAGATAGGTTAGAGACATTTTAGGAACTAAATTTCACGCAGGCGAAGCTGCGGGCATCAGCTAGTGGTAAATAAAAAGCCAATTAATCTCCCAAAAATGTATTAAATTGATAAGAAAATTTGTTTATCATAGAACTAAATTAATGACATTTAACTGGACTCTTAATCAAAATATGTTCTTTAGAAAAATAACAAAAAAAATCGGTTTAAGCTGTAAGTAAGTAATTACACATTTTGGTTGTCACTTTCGAGCTTAAGGCAAATTAAATTATTTAAATTAATTGAAAGGATCATAAAGTCTAGTCGTTCAAGATGTGCCGAGTGGTTAGGGAGGACCTGGGGACATAGTCTAATAAACCAAGTGTATAGCGTACACACTTTGTTTATTAGATTATGTCTCCTTTTGTGTTTGTAGTTTCATTCTATGTAATGAAAAAGGAATTATCATGATGAACCCGATTTCTTCCGACGATAAAACACTTTCGGTCCTATTTGCAAATTTCATAACCGAGTGTACTTTACTAGACAATAAATAACAGCGGCCTAAGGTGTTTCAAATTTTACCAGAACATAACGATTATCTTTCATTTCCTGATATCACATTTAAATTAATTGTGCAGTAACCAGTATCTTAATTTTATTTTCTTTAATTATTGGTTGGTAATTAAGTTCATGCAAACTACTTAATTACTTCTTCTTTCTTTACTATATTATTCAAATTTTTTTATATATTTTATCAATTAGAAGATTCGATTTTTGTTTTATACTTCATTTTTCCAGGCTCTCTGCATAATACGAAATTAATTTGATTTTCTTCCTCTTTTGATTTTTCTGTTCTTAAGGAATATGGAATATCTGTCAATTTAAATAATTTTTTATTCGTTCTCATGCATTTAATAGCTACGCTTATCTTTTCTTATTATCTGTACCATGAACTTGCGATTTGATATCAATTATAACATTTACTAAATAAAAAGTATATTGCTGATCGTTATAAATTAAAAAATCCGTTATTATTGTAACGTATCATAATTTAAAAAAATACAGGGTTAAATTTATTAAAAACTAAAATTTATGTGAGTGTATGTGGTTAAAAATACCTAAAGGGGAGCATTCGAAGGCGTACGAATGCGCCCCCTTTAGAAATGTCCGAATGTGACCCAGGCCTTGACTAAATATAAATTAGAGTTGTATACAAAATCAATGCTAAAAGAAATATAACAATGAAAACTCAAAATTAAACAATGTGAACATTAATGAATCCTGACTATTTAAAAAAAAACGTAATAAATTTACTTGCCAGTACGATTTAAACTTCAGTAAAAATTTTACTTTCCTAGTGCAAAAACACGTTGCGTCTTATTGCCTCACGCAGAGTGGCGCGATTGGCACGATACTTTGCGAGCAACATGGCAGTCGGTGTGTCTATGTACACATGCACAGGCGCGTTTGTATGTCGGTTAGTATTTTTGTTATACTCAATGTATGAATGTGCCCCACGTATGAACAGTTTCCCATACATAGGAGATCATAACATTCATGAGGATTTTTCCTTACGTAAAAAAAAAGGATCGTATTCGCTTTTTTTTTTTTTTTTTTTTTTTTATACCAGTAAGGTGGCAGACAAGCATACGGCCCACCAGGAGGACTGGTGGTCACCGCAGCCTATGAACGTTTGCAACACCAGAGGCGCCACACTCGCGCTGCCGACCCTGTAAAAACCTTCTTAGACCCCTTTTGAAGAACCCCATACTGTAGGCGTTTGGGAAAACCGAGGCAGGAAGATCATTCCACAACCTAAGCGTGCGCGGAAGAAATCCCCTATCGGATCTAACCGTGCTCGAACGCTCCGGACGTAGGGTGTGAGGATGAAATCCCAGTCTATGGCGAGCGGTGCGATGATAGAACGTAGCCGTGGGCATCATGTCAAACAATTCCTCAGAGCAGATACCATTGTACAGGCGGTAGAACACGCATAAGGAGGCAAAGTCTCTCCTGTCGCAAAGAGGTTCAACACCACCTGTCAGTAAAGGATCGTTGACAACTCTCACAGCTCGCCTCTGCACCGAGTCAAATGGACGAAGCTGATATTCAGGTGCCCCCGCCCAGAGGTGACAGCAGTACTCCATGTGTGGCCGCACTTGCGACTTATAGAGAAGCAGTGTTTGCGCCGCAGTAAAGTACCGCCGCGCCCTGTTGAGCACACCGAGCTTCTTGGACGCTAGCTTGGCCTTGTCCTCCAAATGACTGCGGAACTGAACGTCACTGGAGATATCAACACCAAGGATCCCTATACATTTAGAGATGGAAAGAGATGTGCCCTGGAATTGTGGCGCTACAGTAATTGGGGCTTTCTTAGCGGTGAAGAAACACGCCTGTGTCTTGGAGGGGTTGAACTGAACAAGATTTTGTCTACCCCAATCGGACACTCTAGTAAGAGTAGCCTCGATTTCAGACACAAGCTGTTCACGACTTTCTTCCACTGCGTCCCGAGAGATACCAGGGCGGCCTGTGTAACAAGTATCCCCCGTACTGTCGTCTGCATAACAATGAATGCCGTCAATAGACAACATGTCATTGATATGCAGCAGAAACAGAGTAGGGGACAACACTGAGCCTTGCGGTACTCCAGCGTTAATGGCCATGCAGTCAGAACAGCTGCCGTCGACAACAGCCCTGATGCTTCTACCGGCCAAAAAGCTGGACACCCATCCGCATAATCTTTCGGTCAGTCCGTAGGAGGGCAATTTATTAAGAAGACCACGGTGCCAGACCCGGTCAAAGGCTTTAGAAATGTCGAGGCTCACTGCTAGAGCCTCGCCCTTACTCTCGATAGCCGTCGCCCATCGGTGTGTGAGGCACACGAGAAGATCGCCCGTCGAGCGACCGTGACGGAAACCGTACTGCCGGTCACTGAGCAGGTCGTTTTCCTCAAGGTACCTCAGGAGCTGTGTATTAATTACACGCTCCATCACCTTAGACAATAGTGAGGTGACGGCTATAGGCCTGTAATTGGCCGGGTCGGTCCTATCACCCTTCTTGGGCACAGGATGCACATACGCGATCTTCCACGACGCCGGGACTTGTCGCATAGAATATGAAAGCGTGAAAAGACGTGTAAGTACCGGACACAACTCTGGACCACACTGCTTAAGTACCACCGCGGGTATACCGTCCGGCCCACTCGACTTATGAACGTCCAGAGAACGAAGCTCCCGTCGGACGTCCCGCTGCGTGAATTTAACTTCCGGCATGGAAGTTCCACACCACGGAACATCCGGCGGTACAGCACCCCCGTCGCTCATGGTCGAGTTAGCGGCAAAGAGAAAACCCAAAAGGTCGGCCTTCTCCCCGGCACTCTGGGCCAGACTACCGTCGGGTTTAAGCAAAGGTGGTAAACCTGACTGACAGAAGTTTCCCTCGGCAGCTTTGGCAAGCGACCAGAATTCACGACTCCCTGAAGGGTACCCAGCTAGCCGCTCACCAATTCTGCCGACGAAATCGAATTTAGCCCTGACAATTGCTCTCTTGCTAGCCCTCGAGGCGGCATTTAATTTGCGTTTCACCTCAGAGATGTTTGGATCTGAATTTGCACGAGCCGTGGTCCAGGCTCTGTAGGCAGATTCTTTCAGCATCAAAGCTTCTCTGCAGAGCCGATTGAACCACGGTCGCTTTTTTGCTCCTACAGGGATCCAGCGGTTAGGAATGTAGCACTCCATGCCCTCCAAGATCCCCTCAGCGACTGCTGCAGCGCAGGAATCCAGATCGTCTGAGGCAAAACAAAGCCGCCTCCACGGGTACGACGCGAAGAACTCCCGCAGTCCATCCCAGTCTGCTGACTTATAGTGCCACACATGTCGCCACTCCTTGGGCCGAGGTGGTTCAGGCCTTGCGAGTGGCACATGCGCCCGAATGATACAGTGGTCCGACGATCCGAGCGGAGCATCCACTGAGACGTTGTATCCATCCGGACGCGTTGTCAGCAGGAGGTCCAGCAATGCACTATGCTCGTTCTCCTTGTCTGGTATCCTCGTATGGGATTTAACCAGTTGGGAGAACCCATAGGTCAGGGCAAATTCGTGTGCAGCTTTCCCCGCAAAGTCGGTCATCCGGGAGCCCAACCAGTCAATATGATGACCGTTGAAATCCCCCAGAATCACTATCTCCGCAGTGGGATACTGCTCAATCACCTTGTCAGTCGATTGTTGCAGGTGGTCAAAAAGGCGAACTGTGTCCGTGTTACCGCTGTGAGACCTGTACACGCACGCGTAGATCCGGGTGTGGCCCCCGTGATCCACGCGCGCCCATAACGTAGACAGGTCCCTGTCTTCAAGGCTTGTAAGACGGCGACAACAGACATCATCACGGACGTACATACATACCCCGGCTTTCGGCCTGAAGTTGTACTCAAGCTTATAGCCTGGGTACATTAAGTAAGATGTATCGCCCGGGCATGAGATCTGCGTCTCCGTCAAGAAAAGAAGAGTCGGCTTCGTAGTTTCGAGATGTTGGTGAACTACATTGAGGTTCTTATGCATACCTCTGATGTTGCAAAGGCCCATGTAAAGTGTGGACGACGATGCCGCTGTGTATACTCGTTCTATTTTTCTTCTTCTAGCCATGTTTTTTAAGAAAGGGGGGTTAGAAAAGTGAAGGGATGCCTGTGTGCCGGTGGCGCAAGAGACTAAGTGAGACTCTAACTAACCAAAGGCAGACAGAGGTAGTGCGGTAGATTGGCACGGCGTACGGAAGGGCCCCCGGTCCCCCCCCGATGCAGTGGCCACGTCCACTCCGGTATCCTCCTCCGGCACGACCACAGCACCAGGGACTTTACACAGGCTGCTGGTTCAGCCTCCTGGGGCGGAGATTATGTAATCCCCAGGTTCGGGTTCCGTACAGCCTGCGGGCGGTCAGCGGTCAACCGTTTCACCGGGTCTCCCTGACCGCCGTACCAATATTCCGCGCCTCTATCCGCCAATGGAGACAGATTAAGCCTCTGGTCTCACCGTCACCGGCACAGAGTCACCCCAATGAGCTCTGGAACCCTGCTAACCGACGGAGAACATAACCCAACCGGAGTCAGGCTACTATTACCGCGGTCTTCTGCAGGGCGGAGGTACTGCCCCAGGCGGGCTGCTCACCGAACGGAGTACCGTTATGCCCTTCCTCCTAATGTGGGCTTTTTCGTTAATCCCTAAGATATTGAATCTTAGGGATCTGATTGAAGAAGCCACTACTGTACCCTCAGGGTGTAACGTTAGCTCCATGAGAAGCAACGCATGACCCCTAAAACCCCGAGGGGGAAAAACTACCTACCTTGCTTTGCCGTACCTACTCTAGCTAAACGGTCAGAGATTAGCATAAGACCAAATCAACATAATACATACATAGTTACATACATTTGGTCACGCCTTTATCCCCGAAGGGGTAGGCAGAGGCATATTATATGCCCATATTTTACCTTTTTGTATAATTTGTCCCACGTAATAGGTGGTGAGCCGTATTGCCGTGTTTAAATGGACAGGCGCAGGTTGTGACTGCCTGCTGTTGAAATAAAGCCTTCAACTTAGCTTAACGACTGCCATTTTACTGGCAAACCGGGACCAACGGGATCAACATAATAATGTCTTATAAATGGATGAACGCTGGCTGCAAGCTCAAAAAAGTGTCGCGTTCCGCGTGAGCCGAGCGTGCAGCAGGTGAGATCTCGGCACAAGCTATAGAGACATACCCACGATCGGCTTAAGTTTTCAGCTTGAGACGCCTCTATCTCTCTTCTACTCCATTCGGCCTATTCTTATGACGTTATCACTTGAAATTTTTGTCCGTAAACAGACTTTACCCTATTTTTGTTTACATTTTGTATTAAAATTATATGTCAATAACTTCACTGTCATTGTCCACCATAATTTTATTTGTCTGCAAAGTTTGCCTGCACGCAACACGAGACACTGAGAAGACCAAGGTCATGTGGATGCTTGCCGAGTTTTCACAAGCTTATAAAATAAAGTATTTACTAAAGTTTCGAGATCGTGCACAAGTATTGAGAAGTGTTGACAAAATGATACTCGACTTTTTGCTACTTTTCTAACTCGTGCTCATTCAAAGCAGTGAAAAATTTGCTGGAGGTACCTATGAAGTACAATTTTGTTCAAATCTCCAAATCAAAATTGACGAATGTCATTCTATTTGCTTACTTAAAAAAATATCTTTTCGACTTTTCGACTTCAAAATTACTTGACTTTGGCGCATTTTCAAGCCGAGAAAAGAAAAACTTACAAAAATATTTGACATCGCGACCGCCGGATACTTGACATTGACATTGACGCATAATGTTGTGATATTTTGAAGTTGAAGTTTCGCGTTGTTCTTTGCGAATTCTGATTCTACAGTGCCTGCAAGGGGCTTTTATTTAAAATTTTTGTGTTTAATTGAGCGTTGTGTATAATCATTACGATTGGTTTTCTTTCTCCTGTGTAGGTGTCTTTTAAAAGCATATAAAGTAAGTAATTATATCATGAACTTCTGTTACAAAATAGCTCTAACCTTGACATGTTTATTAATTTAAAATCATACGTAAGTATTGCTATCAATATGTAGATTTATTCGTTAATATTCATAAAACTAGTCGCTCCACTTCGTATCTGACCGTGCATAATAATATTATAGACCTTAACCATTCTATATTCCAGGCAAAATGTCAATCATGAGGAAATTTTTAAATCAGCTCAAAAGCAAAGAATTCAGGGAATATTTGACGAGGTGAGTCCATTTAATTTATGATTAATATTGCTATCGATGATTGTGTACTATTGAATCCCTACTAATATTATAAATGCGAAAGTAACTCTGTTTGTCTGTCTGTCCTCTGTCTGTTACGCTTCCACGCCTAAACGGCTAGAGCGATTGAGATGAAATTTGGTATAAAGATAGTTCGAGGCCCTGGAAAGGACATAGGCTATGTTTTAACCAACTGCGAAAAAGGAGGGTTATGATTTTACATGGTCGAAGCCGCTGGGAACAGCTAGTGAGTTATAAATAATAGCACAGTGAAAAATAAAAAGAGTAATAGGTGGTACATTCAACTAGATCTCTGATGATGAGATTAACCTCATTTGAAAGTGACCTCATTTGAATATGCCTATGCTATAAAGATGCTGACAGATTAATGCTGTGACTCTCAAAGAATGACCACCTATAATCAACTATCTGGCGCAGGCTGTACATCATAATATTTATCAACCTTAGTCAAGAAAATCTCTAAAATCTGATAATAAGACCGAAATACCTATACCAGTTTCATTGCCCGTGTAAATCTATGCATGTATTTAGAACTAGCTGTTCCCAGCGGCTTCGACCGTGTAGAAGTCGTTATTGTGTAAAATCATTACCCTTCTTTTGCACAGTCAGTTAAAAATTAGCCTATGTCCTTCCCTTGGATTCAAACTATCTCTATACCAAATTTCAACAAAATCGGTTCAACGGTTTAGACGTGAAAGTGTAACAGACAGACAGATAGACGGACAGAGTTATAATATTAGTAGGGATAGGGATTGATGACGAACCAGTCTCTTCTTTGTATTTCAGCACACATTTCTGGGGCCCAGTAGCAAACTGGGGTATACCACTAGCAGCTATTGCAGACACAAAAAAAGATCCTAGCTTTATTAGTGGAAAAATGACATTCGGTAAGATTTTTCATACACTTTTATAGTATTGATCTAAATAATATTATTATATTTGTAAATTTGTAAATAGCTGGAGGCCATCTGTCACAACTAGACTCACATCTCTATCCTCATGCCTTGTACACGACATAGCTCGCAGAATAAGTACATTGAAGTGGCAGTGGGCCGGCCATATCTGCAGAAGAACCTACGGCCGATGGAGCAAACAAGTTCTAGAGTGGAGACTGCGTCTTGGCAAACGTGGGGTAGGTCGTCCACCCGCTAGATGGACCAATGACCTGGTAAAGGTCGCAGGCTGGGACTGGATGCGTAAGGCGCAGGACCGTGGATTGTGGCGTAAATAAGGAGAGGCCTACGTCCAGCAGTGGACTGCGATAGGCTCATTTGATTGATTGACATAAGTTTCTACTACCTGTAATGACGATGTTACTAGATGAGTTTGAGATGGTCTCCTTTTACAGTTATGGAACAGGTTAAGATAATAATTATCACATTCTAATTGTATAGCAACATCTGTTTCATAAGAACAATATAAACATGATAAACTCATAAACCATAACAAATTTATTCATTTGTGACTTTATTCTCAAGTATTCTCATGCAAGAATTCTCAAACGTAAATATACAAATCATGTGTAGTCACGGGACATTATTATAATAAAATCGTTTCATAAAAGCCTGACATGCAACAAGATTATTATTTTTTTGTGGGGACGCCGGGCGGACGATCCGACGCCTTTTTGCTGCCCATTTCGTCCATTTCCCCGGACATCTCCAAGGGATGTGTTTAGGTATCCCCCAGCAATCTTTACAGCGCCCCATTAACAGTTTCTTAGCATAGCCTATGTGATCCACCTTCAGGTAACAATACTATTGGCTAAGGGTTAATGAGAGATAGGACCACCCTCCCACCGGATAAACCAATGATCTGATTGATCGCTATATCTGGAAGGCGCAGGACAGTGTTGTGCTGGATATTGAGTGAGGCCTACGCCCAGGTGTGGACTGCCATAGGCTGATTTCATTCATTCAATAAACAAATAATCCCATCATTATTTTGACATTGAGTTATTAGTATGCGATATGCCAACATACCCAAAGTGTATATTGAACAATAATAATCATACATTTAGTCACGCCTTTAACCCCGAAGGGGTAGGCATTGGCATAGTATACGCCCACATATCACCTTATAGTTTTATGTCCCACGTAATAGGTGATGAGCCTATTGCCGTGTTGAATAGGCAGGCGCAGGTCGCCGGGACCCGACCCACAGTTGAAATTTTTCAAGCCCCCCTTAAGGCCTTCAACATGGCTTAACGATTGTCATTTTACTGACAACCGGGTTTTATTTCAAGTTTTCCTTCTCTACGCAATGGATCTTTTTACAAAAGTGTTCTCTTAATCGCCTCTTACGACACCCTCGGGATGTATTGGGGTGGCGACATTTTGTACTCTTACCCGTCGCAACGCGGGACCCTGGCGCCACACGGGTAGGATGACTCACGCTAGACCGTGCCGGGTCCGAGCCGAGGCGGGACCGAGTTATTTCCGAGCGTTGACATTGTCCATTGCTCGGCCGTCACTCGGTTGCTGCTCGGTATAGTGTGAGTGTGTTCATACAAAACGTATGTAATAATTAGTTGACCGTGCTACGGCCGACACTCGGCTCGAACCCGGCACGCTGTAGCGTGAGTCATCCTATAATCTCAATAAAAAAACGTCAATAATAATCACAGCAGTAATAAACCAATACAAGTAACAGTAGTATCTTTATGGGGCTATGTCATATACTATGACAATATTTAGAACCTGAGAATGTCAACGTAGATTGAAGTATTTACGTGATTACCCATGCAGGAACTGATATGATAACTCAAGTGGGTGCTTAACTCATTTAACAATACAGATAAGATATACCTATACTTACGAGATTTATTTTTATATAAGTATATCGTTGAAGGTTACTCTTTATCGGATCTGTAAGATATTCTAAACATTTCTGTTCAGTTGGAAACTCAATTTCTTTATGTGTTGAGACTAAAATGGCTTAGCTGCGTGCTTAATCTAAAAGAGGTGTTTCAAGTATGAAGATGGGAAAGTGTTTTATCATAACTTGTCCAAAGTCTCGCAATAAGTAAATTGCGAGTCATTTTTATACCGCCCTCAAGACCAATATGCTTGTACTACACTCGAGAGCAATGAATCCGGGTCACTTAAAGAATGTTAAAAATCTCGGAAACTAAAAATGATAGGTTAATGCAATAAATTGTATTTAATAGACAATGTAATACTCCTTAAATGAAAGTAAAAAAAATATGAGTCGCCATACATTTTATTAACACAAAATTACATAAAGAAAAAACTGCCGATCTCTCCTTAAAACAAAAATAGGAAACATGAAATTTTTGAACTTTATTACGATTTTCTTGAATTTTAATACTTCGTATTGCCTCCTCGTGCTTCCATTACTGCGTTTACGCGGTTTGGCATGCTGTACACCAAGTTCCTTATACGATTTTGGGGAATATTCTCCCATTCCTCTGTGAGAGCAATTTTGAGCTCACGAAGCGTGATTGGGGGAGGGTTTCGTTGTTTTACGCATCTGCCTAGCTCGTCCCAAGCATGCTCGATCGGGTTGATATCCGGGCTGCGCGCTGGCCACTCCATACGAGTAATGTTCATCTCTTGAAGGTAGTCATTCACAATCCTACCTGTATGAGGTCGGGCATTGTCATGCATAAATATAGCATCCTCACCTAAATTGACCATAAATGGACCAACGTGATCATTGAGGATTTCTTCCACATATCTTACGCTAGTTAAAGAGCCGTTTTCTATGATCACCAGCTCTGTGCGACTTTCAGAAGAAATTCCGGCCCACACAAGTACAGACCCACCACCGTAGGCTACTTTTTCTTCGATGCATGCTTGCTTGAATCTTTCCCCTGGTCTTCGATACACTCTGTGTCTTCCATCGTGCTTGTAGAGCATAAATTTTGATTCGTCGGAGAACATAACTTTTGACCAATCTTCAATACTCCAATTTACGTGGCTCTGGGCATACCTTAGTCTCGAAATACGATGCCCACGCTCCAGTTTAGGGCCGTTTGCAGGTCTAAGGGGTTTTAAGTTAGATTCAGCAAGCCGACGTCTTACTGTCCATGCACTTGGGTTACTTCCTCCGAGGCGTCGAAACTGATTGGTGAGTTCAGTTCCTGTGAGAAAGCGATTTCGAAGCATGGTGTTCACCAAGTATCGGTCTTCTCGTGCTGTGGTACACCTGGTTCTGCCCGTTCCTGGTCTGCGTAGGTTAGAACCAGTTTCTTCGTAACGTCGGAGAACTCTTTGTACTGTTGACAGCGACACACCGACAGTCCTGGCTGTATCGCGCTGACTCCGGCCGGTTTCCAGCATTGTAAGTATTCTGGTGCATTCTTCAGGCGTAAGCGACATAATTTCAGCTTGATTAATGAATATAGAGCACTATCAACATGGTTTATGTACCCACATAAATGACAGATTACAAACAAAAGCAACACCAAATGCTGTAATTTCGTAGTTCCATCTTCGAAAGTGGCCCTTTTTCAAATTTGATTTTTTTATGATATAACTTTACAATAACTAAGAAGTTTTAATACCTTCATTTAAGGAGTATTACATTGTCTATTAAATACAATTTATTGCATTAACCTAGCATTTTTAGTTTCCGAGATTTTTAGGATTCTTTAAGTGACCCGGATTCATTGCTCTCGAGTGTATATAGGATCTAAAGTGACGACTGAAAAACATAATATATTTCTAAATTAATACATGTACTTAAACGTAAAAATTATTCGCGTCGACCCGGCTAGGGGCGCCCCGTTTTTCGGGGCTCTCCTCGGGGGAGCCAGATGGGCGGCTCCTCAAAGCTCCCTAAGGAGCTAAAGACTAGTCGAAAGGAGAAGTAGGCATAACGCGAATTAGACCTACTGCGATGTAGGCCAACAGCTAAATAGGTCATATAATAACTAGACCTACTGAGATTTAGTCTTAAGCCTCTTAAGTTGGGCTAAATATTTACATGTGGCATCGAGGTCAGCCCACCTGATGGAAGGCGGTCACCGTATTCTAGGGATATTTGCAACGCCAACGCCAGTGATTTTTTACGCTTAATGTCCGCCGACGTAGGGCTGGGAGTGGAGATGAGGGAATGGATGTGGGGATGGGAAGGGTGGGAGTGACGCCCTAGGCACTGAGTTCCCCCCAGCGATGCATCCCATAGCCGGGCGTCAGAGCGTAGGATTCGGGGTAATTTTTATAGAGGTTTGCTTCCTCGCAACTCCTAAGAGCCACCGTGCCCGTCTGTTGCCACGGGGACGGGGTTACGGCTCGGCTGAACGATTGTCCCCATGGGACCGTGTACTTCGCCACTGATCGCTCAGTGGCGAAGTACTCGTCGCCCTGAGAGTTCTCCGCTAAGTACGCTCTGCATAACAGAGCGTATGCGGAGAACTACAAACCGGCCATAACGCCCCCCCCCTCCTTGGTGGACTACCGGCCATGGACGACGAAGTGCGCCTCGCGTCGTCGTCCACGTTACCAGGATGCACCACGGCGAGGTTGTCCTTCCCAGCACCCCTCCTTCCGAGGGCTTACCCGGGGCTCCCAACCATAGGCTGTTGGGCGTCACCTGAGGTTTTTTAGTCGGTAGGAGTCCAGCATAGCATCCATGACGGATTTTCTCCCAAGTAAAAAAAAAGTATAAATAACATGAAACTGATATTATTCAACTGATATTATTTATCAAAAAGTCAAAATATCCTTACAGCTGCAGGACAACGATTTCATCTATGTACAAATTAAGAATTCAACTCAATAAATATTTTAGGCATAACGCGATGTAGACCAACTAAGATTTAGGTATATGTCGAAGTAGTCCATATACGAAATAGACCAACTGCTATATAGACATACAGCTAATTAGGCTGAAAGCGAATTGTAAATGACATTTAGACGTAACGCGAGTTAGGCCCACTACGAATTAGTCTTACCGAGCGCAAAGGGACCACGCCTGCACCGCTCTCGAGCGCCCCTCTGTAATAGAGGAGACAGAGAGCGGCTGGCGCAGGCGTGCGCTAATGGGCACCCCCGGAACACGGGAAAGGTGCCCACCGCCATGTGACCGTTGGTGGGCGGGGTCCCCCGACCTTACGCCCACGGTCAAAAAACAATCGGGGGCGCGCAGTGACTCTTCACCGCGGCGCCCCCGAACTGCACGGCAGAGCGGGAGCATTATCGGTTACTCCCGCTCCCCCGCACAGTGCACCTCCCGCTTTGCCGCCATCACCTCGCCAACTGGCGAGGTGACAGCGGCCCAACACTGTTGCCGCCGCTCGCGCCGTTATTCACGGCCGGCAGCCCGAACTGCATGGCAGGGCAGGAGCATTAACCCAAACTCCCGCCCCCCACGCAGTGCCTCTCCCATTTTGCCGCCATCGTCTCGCCAGCAAAGGTGTTGAAGCGACGGTTACCCAGCATTGCTGCTGCCGGCCGTGAATAACGGCACGGCCGGCAGCACCAGCAACACACACCACCGAGCAACTCACAGGTGGGTTACTCCCGCCTCGGCCGGAATTAGCCAGAGTAGCACAACTCCCCCACAGAGGAAGGGGAGTGGTCGCTACTCCGTTGCCCAGGATGCACCACGAGGAGGATCCGACCCATTGGGGTCCTTAAGATGCTAGTAGGACCCCGCATCCCCGTTACGATGAGGAATTTTATATTAGTTTACTTTAGATGCTGCATTAGATGCTAGATGACACTGGAAAGGTCAAATCAAATCTCCATTCTATTAATTTTTTATTTGCATTAAATTTAAGTGCTAGAGACCCCTTTGTCTTCGAAATTCCACCGTAATTAATTAAAAATAGCTTTATGAACTTCATTGTAAACTACAACTGTCTGAATCTTGACGATCATCCGTCCTGCAATTTTCTCAAAAGGGATACATTTTTCTTCAAGTTTTAATGTAGATGTTTCTTTATTTCCAGCTCTCACTCTCTACTCCTTGATGTTCATGAGGTTTGCCTGGAAGGTGCAGCCCAGAAACATGCTACTCTTTGCCTGCCACTTCACCAACGAATGCGCACAAATCACACAGGGCGTTAGATTCATCAAGTACCACTATATGCAAAACGAAACCAAGAATTGAA
Source organism: Miltochrista miniata (assembly GCA_933228765.1). NCBI lineage: Eukaryota > Metazoa > Arthropoda > Insecta > Lepidoptera > Erebidae > Miltochrista > Miltochrista miniata. The sequence goes on along the minus strand of OW121756.1, from coordinate 36,049,545 downwards.
ACTTTGTTTGAAAGTGGGGGATGGTCAGCGCAATGCATGTTCTTTTTAAATATTGCCTGAATAGGCTTGGCTGAAGCTAGCCAAAATATCTGCCTCGATAGTCACCCCTGAGTAATATTTATATTCTCGTGTGACTATGTCAAACTGGCAGAATTACTTTAGTAATGTTATATGTTGTTATATGTGGCATGTTACTACATTTTATATGTGCTATGTTACTTGTTGACAATTACTGAAATATATTCTGTTACTAATATAATAAACTTAAACGTTGATTTTATTGGCATTTTTATCATTTTATTTGTAACGTGATATTTGTTGTAGTATATTGTAAACGTTATGTAACATAACATATACATATAACATGTAGCATATTGTTCGAATTGTTTCATTGACAATGGTTACAAGTAGTACCACGTTTATAAGTTACACCGATGGCGATGTACCTGCGCAGAAGTCTCATATTCGAAACGCGCGAAAAAATCTTAACCAATCACAACGCTCCGCATAAGCGCGCCAAACATGCCCCTTTGTTATTGTTTGCCGCCTGCGCGCCATGTTTGATGCCCGCAGCATCGCGGTGTAATGAGGCACAATGAGCGAGATAGCACTTAATAAATAAAAAAGGATTTATTGCATTTTTAACGTAACGCAATAAAGTCGGTGTTTTAACAGCGTTGGCAATCGTAATTACTCGGCGTTAGCTTGCTCTCTTCTGAGGAATCGAACTTTGTCGATGCTACTTATAAACGTGGTTCTCCCGTACGTCGATTGTGTCGGGGTGTGTCGTGCCGAGCGCTGTTTAATGTTTTCTAGGTTGTAGTACTGTTGTCAAAAGTTTCATCTTCCACTTGCACACACTGCTTTTGAAACTCCGAGGGGGGTTTTCGTCTGCGTAAGCATTGGCTGTGGAATTAAAATATAGACGTTCGGGAAAATTGTCTATTCTAGAGCATGGGGCTCTTCAAAATGAGCCTTCAAAGGTTTTTGCAGAGTCGGTAGACGACCACTTTCATGCACAAATCAAGCTCGTATGTAGGTATAAATACTTAGCTTATCACGACACACCCCAACACACAACCTAACTTTAGTCAGTACAAAAAAATGCAATGCAATAATTTACTAGAACTTGCGTTGCGAATTGACCTCTTATGACCCAACGTCTTCACGGGTTTTATAGTAATTAGAAAATACGTAGCCTTTTGACGTCCCGTTGGTAATAAATATTATAAAGATTATACCTTAGCTTACGCTATTTAGTCGCTTTCGAATAACGAACTCGAATAATACAGTCAGTGTAAGGGTGCACTTCCACCAGCGATGTGCTATGCTACGTTGGTGTGGATGCATTGACATCCACCAATCATATTCGTCGCTCCACATGTCACGTTGACACTTTATATTGTCAAATTGTGCGACTGACGAATATGATTCGCGGATTCCAAACCCAAATTTTTGTTTTTTTAAGCCCTAAGACAGTTGCTTTATGAGGAGGTAAGTGATTTTACTTTCTTTTAATTCTCCAGATTTCTCGTCTGATTGAGATGACGTTGGAAATACATAGTCTCATTTTATCAATCAAGGTTCTTAGATATTTTTTGTGTCGATATCATTCTTCATATCTTTCGTTCAAATTCAGTATTTTGTTATGTTTTTGTTCACAAAATGCCAGTAAAGTAGTGTAAATATAAAGCTCGTCTTATGTCGCTATAATGATAACTTGGAAGCACTTGCCAAATCTAGTCTATGGTTCAAAAATTTGTAGTTGGAACATCATCGTAAAAATGTTTTTAGCCTCGTTTTGACAATTATTGATTCTTATTGGCTGATTCCGGAATCTGCCAATTCGAGTTTCGCTGTCTTAAATGTCAAAACGGGCCTATTATTTTTTGACAACTTATTTTTTTAATAAACAAGCTAATCAATGGGTTAGATTCGGAAGGTCTAGATTGTAATTAAATGTTTGTACAATACTATTTTGCTATTTAAATGAATATTTTATCGTCTTTAATATTTTTTTCTAAGGCATATACGTTGATGCTGCTATCACGCAACGTACAAGAATATTTTGCCAAAGTAAGGTAAAGTAGATTTTTTTTATTTATGATACATACGTACAAACTTTTATTTTGTAATCTTTTAATGGTGAAGGAGGAGGCACAAGCCGGTTGAAGTTACCGCATAGAGTGAGTGAGGTGATATTAATATTTTTATTAATGATTTTAGTAGAATCGACCGTAGAATCTCTATTTTTTATGTAGGTATTTATTATTTGTGATACATTCTTCTTTCCGATTAGATCCTGTAGTGAAAATGGTTGTTTAGAATAAAATATTTAGGTACTTTATATTGAGCGAGTTACCGCTGGTTGTTCAGCTTTCTCTGCCTTTTAAACCCTATGAAGATAGGAGTCAGGTTTTGAGTGAAACGGTGTTAACAGGGATTAGGTACCTACTAACTGTGTGCTTTTTTAAGAGTGTGATACACTGCCAAGAAGAATAGACAAAGATGACCTGCTTCTGTCAATTTTCATAGACAATTTAAACTTTATAGAACAATGTCTGTGGTTGAATGTATTGTGTTGTCTATGCGTGACGGTACGCCGGCTGGCAAATACAGTCAAAAGATTGTTACTATATTACGACGGGTTCGTCAAATTAGTTAATGTAAGGGCACCATTTGCCTGTAACCTATGTTATTGTTATACAAGGGTATATTTATAAAATGTTTATAGCCAATTTTATTATACTCTGTTGTTTGATCTGTTCCGATTGTTTTATTTTGTCAGTCCTATGGTAACCTAATATTAGGTATTTTTGACATACTTACCAAGATCCGAGTTGAGGGGCTGTTAAACTCCACGTGGTGCATCTTCTTCACGAAAGTGGCAATGCTCTCCATGCGGGGCGACATTTCCACATATGGAGGTAGGTTGGTCTGCTGTTCCCGCTTGCCTGTGGAACGCTCATCTCTCTCTGCCACCGAGATACGGGGAGCCGTCACATGTTGTAAGCGAGCACCCCCGAATAGGTTTGTCGTGGTCGGAGGGTCGGGACACCCGTCACTCACTAGGTTGGGACACCCGTCACTCACCGGTAGTTAAACTGCGGTTGGCATCACCCTCTGCGTTCCGAGGAAGCCTTCGCGCTTGTAGGTGCACTTCTCTGCTCTCGGAACGGGGTTTTGTAATGGAGGTTGAGAGGCGCCTATCAGAGCCCCCAGTGCGACTTCATTTCGGCGCTTGCCTTTGCCGAGTGGCAGTGACTTCCGGGCTATCCGGTGAGGCGAGATCGTACACAGTGGTGATCTATTTCTCGTGCATTAGCTAACCCTTCTTCAGGGCTGAGAGTGTCAAAAGGATTTGAAGACCGTGACTTGGTAAGCGTGGGGTAGGACGACCTCCTGCCGACGACCTAAAGAAGGTTGCAGGGATTGACTTAATGCGCAAAGCGCAGGACCGTGGGTTGTGGCGAAATTTGGGAGAGGGCTACGTCCAGTAGTGGACTGCTATAGGCTGAATCGATTGATTGATTGACTTAAGTATTTAACATGTTGGGCTTACGACTAGGACATGTAATCTAGTGAACGTAACCAATCAAAAACGTTGACCCAAAAAAAGTAGGTACTGTTTTCTTTGACTATTGCCACCTTGTTCGCTAGTGGGACCACGGAAAAACACCGTTCGGAACTTGCAATCATCCCTAATGTATCCACCCAACCTACCTAATCAAACCAGTCTAAATATAATATTCTTATAGTACCTACCTATCTATACGCGGTGTTTATTTACCTACCTCAGCATAATCCAACCCAAATTAAGCCACACCGCGCCGGAGGTGCTGGTTTTCGAGTTAAAACTTAATTATGTAAAATCTTTTGCATATTTCCATAGTTAAGTCGAACACTTCATCATATTAAGAGCTAGTAAAACAGAATGCGATGGTATACACTTGAGCGGGACAATGAACGCGGCGCGGTCGTTGTTACTGGCACTAAGCGTCTCCTATTGTCTCCGTAAATGCACCCCGGCGACACACTTAGTGTGCAGTGGTGCTAGGAGTTTATTAGAAGGTTAGCAAAGCTTACTGTAATACAGTGCTGAATTTTATTATTGTAGACTAGGGTTTTTGGAGTTTCTGAGACTTTTGGCTGGACGAACCCTCGTTAAAGTTTCCAGATGATAGCAAACCCCTTGTCTTTAACTATCTACATAATAAGTAGTCACAAGAACACAACGGCCCGTTTGGCATAGGTATAGGTTCACCACCCATTACGTGTGTGGGGCAAAAAAGGGACAACTGGTGAAATGTGGGCCTACAACTAGGTAGCTATTTATAAAGGGTGTTTTTTTTCGAGGTATAGAACTTTGAAATGGAATAAAACGAAAGTGATTGTTTTTATTGATATGGAAATGACTTTATTCGAAAGGAAATCTTCTGGCATTATAATTTAAATATGATTTCTGGCATATAACCGCCATGGCTGGCTCGGACGTAGTCTAATCTAGAGGTCCAATTTTCGATGACTTTCCCAACATTTGTGGCCGTATAGCGACAATATCGCGCCGAATGTTATCCTCCAAGTGGTCAATCGTTTCGGGCTTATCGGCGTAGACGAGCGAGTTCACATATCTCCACAGAAAATAGTCAAGTGGCGTAAAATCGCACGACTCTGGAGGCCAATCCACGTGTCCAAAACGTGAAACTATGCGGTAACCAAACGTTTCCTTCAATAAATCAATTGTGGCACGAGCTATGTAACATGTTGCGCCGTCTTGTTGAAACCACTACTCCTGCACATCATGGTTGTTCAATTGATGAACGAAAAAGTCAGTAATCTTCGCTCTATAGCAGTCACGATTGACTGTAACATTCTGGTCAGCATCGTTTCTAAAGAAGTACGGACCAATTATTCCACCAGCCTATAAAGCACACCACACAGTCAGTTTTACTGGATGTAACGGTGTCTCAACATACACTTGAGGATCATCATCACCCCAAATAAGTATGGCAGTTTTGTTTATTGATGTATCCATTCAACCAAAAGTGAGCTGCACCGCTAAAGAAAATTCGCTTATGAAAATCACGATACGCATTTCGGACAGAACCATGATTTTCAGAATAAATTTGCACAATTTGGAAGCATTGTTCAGGCTTCAGTCTATTTATGTTAAAATGCCAAACCATACTAAACATAAATCACTTTACAGCTGACAAAAATACCGCCGGTTAAAACAGCTAGGCCAACTTAAAGTTCTATACCTCTAAAAAAAACACCCGTTACTAAAGGCAACGCAGTCTGCCTACCTAAGTACGCTGTAGATAGGTATCTACTACTTATTACGTTCGTGTCGTAGGTAGGTACCTACTTTAAGTCGTGCATAAGTGTGGTAGCCTCCAGCCTAGCCATTAGCTGACATTTTGTATCATCGATTTAAAAACCACTCACAAAAGTTGATTCTTTCAAACAAAAGTACCTACTTACATTAAATTTGAAATGGAGCCGATCGTTTTGTTGGTCGAAATTGAAGTGATTTGATTTGAACGTAATCGAGAGGTAAGCTGTGATTAAATTGTATCAATAAACGTTGGTTTGCATTCATTATTCAATTTAGATTTACAAGCGGTGCTTTGGAATTGGGCCATTTCCCGGCAAATGACTTGCGTAATTATTTTTGATAGATGCTATTTAATATAACAGATTCTGAATAAATCTTCATAAAATGCTTGCCTTGGCAAATCATAAAATGTGAAAATGTTATTTTAATGTCAGGTGTCGAGAAAAGAAACAATTGAGTTGGTAAGTGGGGTAGACTTTTTTTTTAAACGCGAGGAAAATCCTGCAGGGATGCTATTCCGGACTCCTACCGACTAAAACCACACGTATCCTACCTAACAGCCTACGGTTGGAAAACCCGGCTAAGCCCTCGGAAGGCTACCCCAGGACTCTCAACAGACCTACGGCTTCCACTGCGGGCTCACCTAAGGGGGGTTCGGGTGCTATCCTGCGTCTTAGGGGGGCGTGCGTGAATCCCTCACGTAACGCTGTCGTCTCGGGCCTGCTTCTGTGAGGACGGTGAGCAGCCCCGCTCACCGTCCTCAGGCCCCCGGTCATGGAGGCCGATAGTCTTGGGCGAAGACACGTCTGCAGCGCCCCTGCCCCAGACTGCGAAGTGGGGTAGGTATCTCAATATTGTAGTGTTTTGACATACCTAAGGAGTTTTAGGTAGGTATAACATACAGTCGTGAGATCGCGACAACATCATGAGTGGTTTAATTTTCATAGGTAGATACATATGATTATAAGTCTATGGACAATTTCACATTGCGAGTTAGCACCATAGATTTAGAATGTACAAGATGAACAGTGTCAAACTGAAGACGAGACCAAAAATGAAAGATCTATGTGTGGGTTAAATAGTGTTGTTGAATGGTCACACCTATGTTATCGATAAAAGTATCTGTATAAATGGATGGAATGGAAATGAAACTTCTAAGCACACAAAGTGCTTAGAAGTTTCATCTCCAACTTCTTGTTTTGGGGAATAAATTGTTAATTTGAATGTAATCGACTATGAAAAAGTAAAAATGGGATTATATGGGGTAACTCGTAATATTAGAAATTCTGTAGTGATTTTACGAATTTTGATTCAGTGTGTGAATGTGAAAATACACTTATAACATGTAATTTATGGCATCGTACATTGCATTGTTGCCGTACATATATATTTTGCCAATTGAATTTGAAATTTTACTAAAAATCCAACTCTTATGGTAATACTAAACCTAGAAATTCATTTATTATTGAACCCTAGTAACAATAAAAGATATTACTCGTAGATTTTTTTAAATATATTAACCTCGCCAAATTGACGTCGCCACTGATGGAAACTAATGGAAAGCCGTGGCGCATCTAGCGAATGGGGGTCATGCTTACAGCACACAAGACTTCTGACAGTAGTCCTCAAGTTGGCGGCCCTATGATGTGCCTCTTTACGCTCCGCTTGTAGAACCCGGGATTGTAAAATGAGGGAAACACATGTGCGGGCAGGTCGTTCCAGGATTTTGTAGTTCGACAGAGGAACGATCTTTTGAAACGCTCAGTTCTGGCGAAGATTCTCTCCGCTATATATGAGTGGCACCTCTGCCCGACGTGTTGTTCGAAATCGGAAAGGAGATGGTGGGATCAGGTTGAAGAGCTCTTCAGAACATTCGCCGTGATACATTCAGTAGAAGGCAGCCAAGGACGCTATGGTTCTTTGCTGCGCTAACGGCTCGAGGCTTACCGTCATCTTAGGACAACCTATAATTGAAATCGGATAACACGTCTCTGCATAGCGCCAAGCGGGTCCAGTAAGTACCTCGCACAGTCATCCCAAAGGTGAGAACAGTATTCGACGCAGAGGCTAATCTGCGCCTTGCACAGCAAACATCCCGGTGTGGTGTGGAGTAGGTACCTTAAGTGAAGTAAAATTATAAAAATTCTACTCAAAATGGATCAAAAATATTATATTAAAATAGGCACAAAACCCTAAAAAAAAGGTTAAATAACACAGTTCGAGTAAAAATCAATCATATTTATAGTAAATTAAATCCAGATAAGTTTGTTTGCAGCTTAGACTATATAACACGGGACTAGCCTTTGCGAACCACCGCATACAAAAATATTCTGCCAGATTTCATACAAGTGAAGGGGGAAACACAAAGACATATAAAATTTCATTGCATTTAAAAATGTATTAATCGACAAACGCGTAATGGCTGTTGTTTTATGCTTTCTTTAATTAAACACATGAATAACTATAATCTTTAATAAAACTTACATGGAGGATGTACATGGGTTACACGAGCAGACGCCATATTCCATTATTAAGGAAGTGCCCATAGAGGCATAGACCTACAAACCCTAGGCTTACAACATAGACAATATAGAACACCTCCCTCACCAGATCAAACTCCCAATAGTTCTTTCCATTCCATCTATTACAAATCAAATCTTACAGGTGGCTTTGTAAGCCGACAACTTCTGGTATATTTGTTGTTAGTGATATGGGGGATTGTCTGTTGAGGATTGGTGTCATTTACATTAGTGGTAGATGGCAACGATATGCTATCGTTACTCGCTTTAGGGATGCTATAACTATCTTCAAATTCAATTATATCTGTAACCTTAAAAGCTTGTAAGCTTAAAATTAGTTTCCAATAAAGTTAAATTTGATTTCTTATTGATACTATTAAATATTTTTAATGGCATAATGCTCATATCAGCCCCAGTATCTAATTTACATTTAATAGGTATATTTTCAATAATAATATATTCATACCATTCAGTCTTCTTACAGGTTACTTCATGACAACATACTTCACTGGAAGACCCGTCAGAGTTATCCTGATGCACAAGTTTTATAGAGGGGCTTGTAACTCTGCAACTTACTGCAAAGTGGTTCTTTATGCCACACTTGCTGCACAATTTACCGAATGCAGGGCATTGTCTTGGTCCATGTTCTGTTTGACAACGGCGACATCTAAATAATTTATTTGTCTTAGCGGTACCTCTTTTGAAATTGTTATACTTCGCTGCATCTACCATTTGATTGGTTACGGCATGTTGAGATGCATGCATAATTGAGATTTGCTCAATAGCCTGCTCCCTAGTGCGACAGAACTTGATAGTTTTATCAAGTGTCAGCCCATCAAGCCGCTGTTGTGTGTTAATTGTTATTGTACAGTCAACTACAATGTAATGTACTAGTTTAATCATATAAAATGATGTACTGATGTACAGGCTTTTCATAAAGCCAAAAGACCAAATGGTCATGTGCAATGGCAGAAAACAATGCTTAAGTAAGGCGCATCCTGTGGTTAGATGATCTAAGGTTTGCAACAATGCCACTATAATGAACTATCGACATCCTTATCGATACCTACCCATGACTATTTTACTGTAAACAGCCCTTTCTATTTCTGCCTTAAATATCCTCCAAAAATGCATTTACACATTAAATATTGTGTTATGTATGAAGGAAAATGCATAATCTACGTTATGAGTTGGACTTTCAGTGAAATTTTACATCCAATTTGGCAAAATATGTACGTCAAAAATGGAATGAACGAAGTCACAAATGACCTGTTAAACGAGTCTTTCTTCGTATAATTGCGTTTTGTGATATCCTATTCACACACTAAACACGACAATATTGTTGAAAATATAAAATTTTCTATTTTAATCGTAAGATCACTACAGATTACTGGATATTATGAATAACATAGAGCCGCCATAGGATCCCAGCGGGCTCAGCGATTCAAAATACTGACATATGAGTACACAATTTGCTTTCTCTTTTCCTCTCGAGCTAAGTGCTATGGATAATGAGGTCTCGCTCGCACGCTTTGTATATCTATTGAGAGTAGCGAAAAATTCTAAATCTATGGTTAGCACACTGGATGGCGGCAAGTATGGGTGGCCATCCATTCCCGGTGTCGCATTAATGAACTATATTTTCATAGTTGTTGAAAAAGAGCTCTGTGGCACCGGGCGTAGATGAGACTATCGTACTGTGGGAACCACCGGCCCTCTTTACCGCCTTATTAGCAAGCCAGTAGGTAACGAAGATGAACCTTATGTAAAGCAAATAGAACTCCGTACCTAACGTACCTAAGTACTGCCTCCAAAAACAGGTATCTTCAATCAAAGTATGTAGAAGCTCGTTGAGATCATTAAGTACCTACCTATTTCATTGAAAACTTTAATTGTTATAGTACTAATGGCAAAGATAATTTAATAGGTATCCAACGTGGTTGCGGAAACCTGGTCCAGTTCAATATCTCTATAAAGCTGAAAGTAATTTCTATTTTACTTGTAGGTAGGTACTAGCCTTATCAATATACATATAATAAAATCGTAACAGGTCGCTGTCTGTACATGGAAGATAAATGAGAACAAATATTATAGGGGGGCTTTATGAACGCAATAGAACCCAAAACAATGATTTTTAGAATTTTTGTCTGTTTGTCTGTTTGTCTGTATGTCTATATGTCTGTATATCTGTTTGTCTGTACGGTTGTGCAAGCTAATATCAGTAACCGCTTAACCTATTGCAATGCGGTTTTCTTTATTGTGTTAAGGTTTAGTGTTTATTTCATATCATTTAGTGATTATTTCATATTAATCGGTTTATAAATAAAAAAGTTATACCTAATCACTTTAAAGAATCATACCTACATAGATTTATGAATCTAAAAATGGGTAAATCTAAACTGGCGTGTTGGCTTAATCGGAGACAACAATTCAGTCCGCGCCGAAGGCGTGGACTGAATTGTTTTAGAATAGACTTAATCTTTAAGCTCTTTTATGATTAAGCAAACAGGGCAGTTTTACACGCTGCTTGATGAGTGTGATGAAGAAATACCTCCCCTTTCATACACCTTATGTGACGTAAACGAAGTTGCGGGCTCAGCTAGTGGGTATAATAAAATTCACCTTAGGAAGTGGCCAAATTTGTTCAAGGACCTGCTGTTGATAACCCTTTTCAATAGCCCCACTAAATAAATGCAAAAGCAGCTCTCTCTGTCTTTTACGATTTCATGATTGTTCCGATTCTGATATTACTTCGAATGTAACAGAGATAGAATAAGAGGGCTTTGAAAAGGACATTATGCTGTTCTTAATCTCATGAACCATTTCCCATGGGAAATGGGTGCGGAATACCACACCACACTGTGTAAAATCTGATATAATTGAACTAGCTTCGTTAAGCTGAAGTTTCTTTTGTAAAGTTACCGTAGGAAGCAGTCGGTATGCTACTAAATGGTCAATTTGCTTGTGTACACGTAGATAAGTGTTGATTTTAATTAACATTAGATATACCTACTGTGTGTCGTGCCAATATAGCGTTGTTTGTACTGGTTGGACGTAGTTAGCTTTGTGTTTTACGTGCTGCGCAGACGAGAGACTAAACGTGGCGCACATACCTACATATGTACCTACATAAGGCAGGCATAGTACTACCCGTTCGCTCTAACTTTGCCGCTGGCGTAAAGGCGTATACCCGAATTGTTAATTAGACGAAGTAAATTGACAGTAGCTAATGTCACTTCGTCATAGAGAATACGCAACATTGTATGAAGAAGTGACATTAGTTGCTGTCAATTTACTTCGTCTAATTAAAAATTCGATTTTAGTATGGAGCCGAGCGGCAAAGTTAGAGCTAACGAGCAGTATACGTCCATATTTTAGCTTATAGTTTTATGTCTCTCGTAATAGGTGGTGAACCCATTGCCGTGTCGTAATGGACAGGTAGATTTGCGAAAGTGTTCTCTTACTCGGGATGAATTGAGGTGACGACATTTTGTACTCTTTCTCGTCTCCACACGCGGCCTCATCGCCAAACGGGGTGTGCGAGGCGCACAGTCTGTAAAAAATCTGTGATGGCCATTGAGTGAGAGCCAAGTGGTTAGGTACTATGTGCACCGCAGACTCGATTGTACAAAAGTCTGCGCTGCACCTTACGAGCACGGCTGCACGGATACGTACCTACTCTTTTCAACACTATTATGTGCTACAATCAGAAATGAAAACCGGAAAAGATAAAAAATAAAATAAAATTTATTCCCTTTGTTTTTAAAAAAAATATTTAGGTTTGTCAAAATTTTTGTGACTCTACCGGGGGTTCGGAAATGCTACAGACTGAGAAGAACACCCCGAGAAACTCTCTCCTCCTCCTCACCTCACCTCACCTCACTTCACCTCAACCTCACCCCCTCTCACCTCACCTCACCTCACCCCTCATCCTCCTCCTCCTCCTTCACCTCACCTCACCTCACCTCACCTCAACCTCACCTCACAAACACCTCAAGAAATCTAGGTACAGCCAATTTATTCTTATTTCTTAAGTTTCTTAAGTTTAGGTTAAAGTGCATTCGGACTCACTCGTGGAGAGACCCGTACAAATTTGTAGGTCGCCAGGGATCATAATAGTTCAGGAATCGAGTCTCAAATTTTGTGAGACTATCTTTATCCTGAAAGAGCATCATGCCGAAACTACCAGATCAATTCAAGGGAGGCTTATGGACACTTCTGATCCCGATATTCTGCGCGGTTCCTTTATAGAGGGCATGAAAGACAAGGGCTTTTTTCAGTTTTAATGTCTCAACGATATTCTTTTAGTGTAAGAAAAGATTAGCTACTTCAAGGATTGTTCCATACAAGTTTTATTATTATGGGGTTTGTAGTTTAGAAATTAGAGTTCTTGGTACCTATTTCTGATATTCAAGGGTTCTTGTGAATTTAAGGGCCACGGCGTGGACAGAACTATTTTACAATAGGTAATCTTAATCTTTAGGTTCTGTTACGGTAAAGAAAACACATAAGTAATAAACAAATATATAAAAAAAAATATTTACTTTTTTCGAATACCTACCATTTATTTGCAGCTCTTACATACATACCTAGGTGCACACATGTAACCACGCTTGTCTCCCATCGGGGTAAGCAGAGACTATGGCTTTTCACTTGCTACGATCCTGGCATACCACTTTCGCTTCTTCTACTTTCATAATTGATTTCATACACGCTCGCCGCGCGCCGCTTAAAGGTACTCTTGACCTTGCGTTTTTCCAGAAGGTCTCTGATTTGATCGGCGTGCGTACGCCAAGGTCGACCCCTACCAGTTTGCCCATTCATTCTCACCTCATAAATCTGCTTTGTCACTCTATTCACATTCATTCTTTCCACGTGTCTAAACCATCTAAGCATCCCTTTTCTATCTTAGTCACTACATCGATCTTGCTCTTATACATTCGATATGCCTGAAAATAAACCATCCATATGCCGTCATAAAACTAGTTGGACTGAGAAACTGCTTTATTATTATCACTATTACGTACCCAGGAAGGAAGGATGTGAGTGAAAATTTGTCGGAAAACAGACTTGGATACGTTTCAAATGTAAATAAGTCGGAAAAACAGCGATAAACTGCCATCATTTGCGCCCATTTGTGCCTCTCAAGATATCATATGCAGTAAACAAACATATTTATTAGAAAAACATTATACAATGCCGTATTTTTTTTGTCACCCGTCAAAACAGGTTCTTGGAAAATGAATATAGGTTTCAACATAAATATTTTTTGCTTTAGTAGGTATGTCTGAAGAAGATTGCGGGGAGTGACTGGATGTGTTTGGCTCAGGACCGTGTATCGTGGCATAATTTGGGTGAGGCATAGCATACGTCCAGCAGTGGACTGCCATAGTGCCCTAGGTTGATTTGAATGATTGATTAGTATGCCAGTCATTCACAAACAATTAAGATTTGCTTCAGTTGCATGGTTATTAAATTCTATGGTTATTAAATTATACAAAAAAAAGGAAAATTATACCTACCTACCCAAAACGCTAGGAACAAGAAGTCACATGATAAAACGTAGGTACGGCATCTAAAAAGAAACCATTAGAAAACTAGCCAGCATCAACAACAATGTCAAGAAGAAAAATAAAACCCAACACAAGTCAAAACCAGGCTGACTGCCAGTTTCAATTATTCTATTTTATTCTGACGCAGTGTAACTTTATCGTATACTAAATAAAGTCTTCACACACGTTCACACTCGATTGAGTCTCGAGTGAGAGTTTGTGAACGCACCCGACCCGGCGTTTCCGGACAAGGCGCCGCTGTGACGCCGTCCGGTTCCGACACAGGCAACATGGCTGCCGCGGGAGCGCGCGAAAAGAAAAATACTGGCGTACCCATTACCGTCAGAGCTCTATTGAGTGCCTCTGAGTTATTGCTTCATATTTGTTCAGTAGCACCAAGCGTTAAATAGCCCACGATAAAATGTGATGTGAAATAGTTACTTGGCAAAGACATGAGGAACTTAATCCAAATACGTAAAGGCAAATTCACATTTTCGTTTTATTGTGATGAGGCGAGTTTAAAAGCTAGCAAGGAAAGTGAGCGACAGTGGGATAGTTAAAAAAGCGAATTGTAAACAGCTCGACACGGAGTGAGCTTACAAGCTGTTCGGAAGCGTGAGGCTTAGGGGCGCGTCCGCAAAATGCATAAAAAGACATTTAGGATTTTGGAAATATTCAAGAACTTACCTACTTCATTAAATGACACTAAAATGGAACCTGAAATTCTTAAGAGATGAGACTACATTAACACCGTGCGCTTTTTACAAAATAATTATTTAATTGCGAAAAAACCTCTGAAAATCATCGAAATCTACCTTTGGCAATTTGATTATTTCTGCTATTTCGATGATTTTTAATAACTTTGAGGGGTACGCGCACTGTGTTATTGTAGTTTCATCTATTAAGAATTTAAGGTTCCATTTTAGTGTCATTTAATGAAGTGAGTTCTTGAATATTTCCAAAATGCTAAGTGCATTTTTTGCGGACGAGCACCTTAAGAAATATAAGTATATTAAAATATTTTTTATCGGTTTTTAGACGTAATGACATGACAACTAAAAAGGGAAATAGTTTTTTAAATCATTAGACTTTTCTAGATTTATTCGCTTCTTCAAAATGACCCTTCTTGAAATCGAAATGAACTCAAACTGTGTTAATGAACCCTCGGGGCCTCCCGACCGCTTAAGGCACCGTGTGGGGTTTAGTCGGTAAGAGTTCGGCATAGCATAGCATCCATGTAAGATTTTCACTCAATGGAAATTCATGCAGACTGGCTCTGTCATTAATAAGCCTTACTGGTTTGTCTGGCTTTCTGGCAAGGCTGGTCACCTAGGATCCTTGTCACATAGTAGGTGTTTAGAAAACCACTATCGGCAGTGAAACCGTGTACAACCAGCTCCTTATTTTGAAGGGGCGGGACCTAGAAACGAAGACGATCTCTGCATCGCGCAAAGTTCGTTTTCACTGTATTATAGAGCCAAAGCTTGTTTTGATGGCCATCCATCGTCTTGAAGAAACATTTAGTAGCTTTCTTTCGTTACGACAAAAATCATGAACCATTTATTTGAGTACTAATAGCGATAAAAATATACGTCGTAAAACTAAATAGCACTTGTTATGTGAAAACTTTTTTAGATTTGTCACAATTTCCACACCATTAGTTTTTTGCATGGACCTAATTGTTGATAGTATTCCCATAAATATGTTTTAGTATCAATATAAGTTCAGATCACAAAATAAATATGAGATCTATGGCTAAATTAATCTTTTTAGTGCCTTTCACAACAACAAATAGAAACATTAACTTATTTGGATCTTAGCGCTGAAGTAGTTTATTAACTTCTGAAATAGACTTGTTTTATAATTTTGATGGCATGGGCGCATGGCCACTGGCGCCTTAATACCTCCCATAAAGTCTCTGTATGTATTGGAAAATATCGCGTTAAAAATATTCATTAGGTGGGATAAGACTAACAAATAACTTTACATCCATTCAATTATGGATGGATGTAAAGTTGTTTGTTAGTCTTTGACATTAGAACCGCTCTATGATCTAATCTAAGACTTCTAACTTCATATTACAAAATAATAGGTAGGTACTCAATACTCAAGAAAGTCTTGAGTTTAGTTTTTGCTTTATAAAACTACGATCAAATATTTATTAAGTTTAGAAAAATGTCCTGTAGTGCTGGAAGATTAACAAAGCGGTTGCTTTCAAATCCTTAGCAATTCTGTCTACTAACTGAAAATTAACTATTTTTAACAGTTATTGCATTTGGAGATACAGAGAGAATGAGATGCGAACCGAAAGCGCTGTTAAATATTAATATGTAAGTAAACGTTTAATTTCAAACAAAATTTGTCAAATGTAGGTAGTAGTGGACTTTGGTCATCGCGAACTTTTAGAAGGCATACCTATATTATAGGAGCAACAAAATTACATTATCTGTAAAAATTTCAGCTCTCTTTCTATCACGGTTCATGAGGTGCAGCCTCGTGACAGACAGATAGATGAACAGCGAAGTCTCATGAATGGGGTTCCGTCTTTCCCTCTGGGTACGGAATTCTAAAAAGAAAAACATCTTACCTTTCTCTTCTTAGTTGATATTATAGCAACAAACCCCGAACATCTTTCAAATTACAGATCACACCAAACGTAAGCCCTTTTGAATTATTAAAGAGACATCACCCCGACGATGTCTTGATAATCCGTCTTTCGACAGCGACGGAAATTGTCCGGAGACGGGCAATGTTGCAGTGGTACGCCGCCTTTGTGAATGCTTTCTAATACCCTTTTAAGGCGAGTCTGCACTCGCGTTTTGCGCTTAGAATTTAGTTTGTAAAACGCCTTAGAGCTTTTATAGTTATATAAAAGGTATGAGAGCTTACTTTTCGGATTCATTGCATTCGGACAAGTAAACACGTAGCCCTTCTCATCCCCAAGAGAAGAACAGTAAACTAATGCTTATTTCTAAAGAAGAGATTTCTTTCTGCTGTCCGACGAGAGGAATCCTAATAATATGTCAAAGACAATAAAGAAAGCTTTGAAAGTATAAGAAACACTCGCTTTCTCTTCTAATAAAAGTAGGTACGAGTTCTATTAAGCAGACAGGTAAGTTCGCAGTTTACACTTTCGTTAAAATCTCAAAAAACACGATATGTATGTGATGTAAGTACCTAAGTATTGGTCTTTTCATCAAAGAGAAAAACTTGCTTTAAATTCTATTTAGTTTGTTAGGTATCTGCTATACTTAAGTAGCGGTAAAATTTGATAACATTTGAACATGGGACCAATTTGACAAAGTATTTGTAATATTAGGATCACCTAATATCCCTTTAAAATATGATTTCTACCCACCTAATTTGTTTCAATCCAACCCAAGAGACCAAAAATCATCATCCATTCCCAATTACACCACATTCTTTTTCCAAAACGATCCACAGACCAATTAGAGAGACTCGTCAGTTGATGTATCGACAATTTTCTATCTTGATCAAAATTTATATCCGGTGGGAAATCGACGGGTATCCGGCATAATTGTGCCGAGGCTTGCGAATCCTGTGATTGCTGGATTACGATTTTGTCTAGACAATAAACGGCTGAAGAAAAAGAAAAAAAAAATGGAGTGACATTCTTTTATCTTGTGTCGATGTTTGATCAATTAGGTTGGTACAAAAATGTTGTTGTTCCAGTTCATTTCATATTCGTCGTGAAGCTTCTTTTAAGGCGGGTAGGAAGTAAATTTACAGTAAAGCTTTTTAAGAAAAGAATGTCGGAATATACAATACACGAGTCTCTATGTAGGTATATTCTTTACATTTCTCATACTCGGAAAATAGTGTTTTCTTGATCTGACTATTGGGTGGAAAATGCTGTTTCCCTCCCTAGGGAGGGAAAAACTCATACAAATTACTTCCACCCAAGGGCCGGAATGAACTTTAAAAATAGAACTGCTGACAGGTCAGCTGTGATAGTAAGTAAAGATATTTGTGTAAAAAAAAAAATAAAAAAAATGCTGCGGCAATGCGACTTTCTAAACAGCCAGTGTGAACTTAGCGAAAATTTCTTCCTGCCCCATACACGTACAATAATATTAATGTGTATAATAAATTGACCGTGTATGGGTAATATTGAGTTTTGACCAGACTAAATTCGGATGGAAATAAATATTGTGGCAATATTATTGAGTCAATAATACTGTACGTGTATGGGGCCGGTAATAATCTCTGCAACAATTACGCGGTGAGTTCCATATTTAAAATTTAAAAGTCGACATAATTTAGTTGTTATTTATCTGTAACAGAACTCAAAACAATTGGTAACTAATAATCTTTTATGGTAAGGTTTGAATCTTATTATTAGTTTTATTTTCCTCGTATTTGAAATGAAAAGTAGAGTGTTTAACTCGGGTAAAAGAATCAATTCCGACTCGGACTATACGCCTCTTGGACAACTCTAGTGGCGCCGCGTTGTGGCCGATTTAGGCAACACGCGGACGTTAGAGTGCGGTCAGCTGTACGGTTTACGTTTGTAATTCTCTCAAAAACGTTCAAAAGTGGTCTCTCAAAATATGAAAAATGGGTGGTACGAGATACTGTTGTGTTGTGGGGTGCAAGAATTCTCAATCTTGGAATCGGGAATTGACTTCTTATTCGTTTCCGAAACGAAATTGGGAAATTAAAAAAAGAGATGAGTGGATAAAAGCCGTCAGAAGAATGTACCTAAGTATAAATAATATAACGATTTGATAATTATAACGTATCGAACAAATACAAACGCCAAATTTTCTGCTCGTGTGTTGTATGTTTTATTTTACTATTATAAAAATTATTTTATTTTAACAAACATGCACAATGTTAATCATGTTTAATTTTTAATCTCGCATGCAATGATATATAAAAAACTATAGATACGTTACCAACACTTAAAAATGGCAACAAAAAAGTCAGGCAATTGCCTTAATTTTCATACATGCTACCATAGATAATTTCATAGAAATTCTTTTTTTGAATATAAAAAATATTTGCCGTTTTTGAAAGCCGTGATGTTCGTACATGACGTGTCTATATTATAATACGTCGTTGCTCGCATGGACATTTTTAGAGAATCACGTGCAAGTTATTTTTTGTTTCCTTTTTTTTTATTATCTATAATATATTATAGATGAAAAACGATTAAATAAAAAATAACCAAATGAAAAAAAGTATTATTGATTCGATATTTCATGCTTATTCTTATGAAATAGTCTTCACCAATGATTATATTATCTAATTTAACATTAATAATGCAAAAAAATGTTAATGTTCCTTTATACCGATATGAAAAATGCAGTTTACTGATAATCTCATTTCAATGACCAATACTTAGTCCTTCATCTATATATATAAAAATGTTGTGTGCGTTTGTGTATCTATTAAAAACTCAAAATTTACTAAATCGACTGAGCTAAAAATTGGAAACGATATACATTAGGATTCAGAGATGGTTTTAGGCTACTTTATACACTTTTATCATAAGAGCAATAAGAATAAAATAGCTTTAAAAAGTGATTTTACCAATAGATGGCGCTGGTCGTTAATTTTTTTAATTATATCCTGCCAGCTTCAGAACAAAATATTATAAACAACCTATTTAGAAGGTACCTACCAGATTGATGTTTTTTAAGAGAAGTTTGATTGCGGCCTCCTTGCATTCAGAATAATAAAAGAGAGTACTTACCTAATAAAGAGGTCAGTTTGTTTTCCATGTTATTTTTATTTTTGAACTTTTTGGACATTCGGAATTTTGGAGTTTTGGACTTTAGACTTTTGGAATTTTGGAGTTTTGGAGTTATGGAGTTTTTGGACTTAGGAATTTTGGAGTTTTGGAACTTTGGAGTTTTGGAGTCTTGGAATTTTGGAGTTATGGAGTTTTGAACTTTTGGACTTTTAGAATTTTAGACTTTCAGACTTTGGAGTTTTGAACTTTTGGACTTTGGGCTTTTGGACTTTTGGACTTTTAGAGTTTTGGGCTTTTGACCTTTTGGAGTTTTGGAGTTTCGAAGTTTTGAAGTTTTGAAGTTTGAGTTTTCTGGAGTTTCGGAGTTTCGGAGTTTTGGAGTTTTGCAGTTTTGGACTTTGGACTTTGGAGTTTTGAACTTTTGGACTTTGGACTTTTGGACTTTAATACTTTTGGAGTTTTGGACTTTTGTACTTTGGACTTTTGGCGTTTTGGACTTTAAACTTTTGGACTTCTGGAATTTTGGAGTTCTGTACTATTGGACTATTGGACTATTGAACTATTGAACTATTGGACTTTTGGACTTTTGGACTTTTGGACTTTTGGACTTTTGGACTTTTGGACTTTTGGACTTTTGGACTTTTGGACTTTTGGACTTTTGAACTTTCTTTTGGACTTTTGGACTTTTGGACTTTCGGACTTTTGGACTTTTGGACTTTGGACTTATGGACTTTTATACTTTTGGAGTTTTGGACTTTGAAATTTTGGCGTTTTGGACTTTAAACTTTTGGACAAAAATAAGGTCATGAAGAAGTTTCGCTTCTTACGTGTGTACAATAGTACACGCACACATTTTTTTTTAAATGTACCCATCATTTAGTTTGTTACTCATTTCTCATAGGTACATAAAACCACCATAAAGCGTGGCAGGGTACCGCTAGTTATTTATATTTCTTTGATAAGGAGATATATCTTCATTTTCCATTTCTGCTTTGCATGTATATGGTTGAAAAGTTACTGTAAATAGATCAGATTATTATTCAACTATTAATTGATTTAATAATCAATACACATATACCTCTACTTTCACATCGTACGGTGAATTATTGACTCTCGTCTGTGGTATAACTTTTCCACTGATGATTTGTTCTCCACTAGCTGCATCATGGATTTTGACGACCTCCTGAACATGATGGCTTGGGAATAATTTATGCCCTATAATTTATAATTAATTCATTTGATCATCGTGTAATTAGTAATAGGATAATCCTACAAATTAATACTTTAAAAAAAATACAATGAAATTGAAAGAATATCTCATTGTTTCGTGTATTTACTTACCTTTCGACACATATTTTTCGCGAAAGAATACTGCATAAATATTCTGGAATCCACACTTGATTATAGTTCGGCTCATAATAGGTATTACGAAAACAATTTCTTATTACGTTAAACAAATCAATAATCTCAAATTTGTAGCGATTTATATGCGAATCGTATGTTCATTGTTATGTGAAGAACGACCTCGAGTTGTCGCCACTAACCGACAGTTGGCGTTGCCGTAGCTTCGGCACGATATCCAAGAGGCGTATAGCCGTCTAAATACCTCGGGAATTGATTCTTTCCACCCTCGGTTAACAATCTACTATTGTAGCATGACCTTTAATACAAAGTCTTATCGGTGAGCTTTTGAGATTGTCCGAGAATATTTATTTATTTATTTATTTACAAAGTCTTTTTTTGGGGTTACTTTGATTGTTACTATGCAACAACTCTACCTTTCAACTATCCCATACCCTTTAGCGCTATCTATACTATGCATCCGATTCCATCCTTTGGGTACCCCAGCTCCTGTTACATAACAAAATATCTGTTCTCTAGTTGGTGGAGTTCTCACGACAATCTCTTGACTTCACCGTAAGTGGAGGAAGTATATTCGACAAAAATATAGGTAAGTAAGTAGGTATAAATCGATACAAAAGTTATCACTCCGAATCCGTATCCGATTAAATTTGATTTGTCTGTAAACTGTTACGATAAGCAGGTGTCACATGTTGTTCTATAAGATTATACTTTATAAGATTTTTACCGATTTTACGAAATCTAATATCTGGCTAAAATTAATGCTGATGTATTCACCCTGGCGCTGGCATATTATTGTCGCCCAGAGCGAGTTTCTTGTACCTACTGTTATTGAAAGATTCGGGAAGCCATAAAAGCAATAAAAATAGCTTGAATTTTTCGTATATGATTCGTACTAGCTGAAAAAGAAAACTGAAAACAGAGCTGGTCTGATTTGTTTTATTTGTCATCTGGTGTTTAGAAGGTCACTCAATCTTCCGAGATCCGAACATTTTCAAACATCGTTTCTCTCTTGCACCATTGAAATTCTTATTGAAGAGGTAAATCATACGACCGCCATCTTGAAGGTACTGTTACTAGTCTTGTGGGCTGCGATGTGATATTAACCCCTTAAATCGCTGGATATCGCGATGACTAGAACTTATAGCTGCTCAAGTACATGTTTAAGAAGAAGAAGTTCATTTATTAAATACTAGCTGATACCCGCAGCTTCGCCGGCGTAAGATTTGTTTCCGTGGGAATTTATTCCCGGGATAAAAAGTCTATGTGTTATTCCAGTTCATAATGTATCCCTGTACCAAGTTTCAGCCAGATCCGTTCAGCCATTAGAGCGTGAAAGAGTAACAAACATCCACACTCACAAACTTTCGCCTTTATAGTATTAGTAAGATTATGAAGAAGTTCCTCTAACTTATAATATTTGCAGTACATAGTATAAGTTAAAGGAACATAAGTAACGATATGCTCTGCCAGTTTCTTCACGATAACAAGTTCACCACCAAATATAAGTGGCGAAGTGTAGTTATATCAATACCCTTCGCCTCGTACAGAATTTTTGAAAACTCGTATCAGTATCAGCATGAATTAATAGAATTATCATTTCCTTTCACGTTCAGACCGAATTCATTCGTAACTTAATATAATCCTCGTTTCGGCAGCCATATTATCGTTAAATGGTGCATAAACTGTCACAATTACAGCTCTGGCTGTCAATAGGCACAGAGGGAATGTGTGATGGGACGAATTTCGCGCTTGTTCGACCAATTATCGCAGAGTCGCTGTCCCAGGAGACGTTAATGCTGTGGAAACAAAGATTTAAATAGTTTAGATCAGCCCCATGGGATTTCAGGGCCTTCTAACTTTTCAATTCTGGAACATTCTTCTGAAGTGTTATAGTTCGTTCAGAGATATATTACCTCTATCACTTAGGTTGCCTATCTTGATTGCTGTGTTACCCCAATAAGTTTTTGTTTCTCCCATGTAATCTTACTTTTAGTCGAAACTTACTTTCTTCTTTTGCTGGCGTTTTTTTCGGCTGTGACCATTATTGGAGATGTGGAACGTTGTAGAAGCAGCAACTTCGCATTCGTTAGTGGTGGTAGTGATTTATTTTTTCAGAAATTAGTAAAAAATAAATAAATCTTAAATACAATCGCATAGTAACAGGAGCACTGTCTTAGTGAAGTTAAGTGTATTGTGACATGAAAAACAAAACTATTCGTGCTAAACTTAGATCATCTAACCACAGGATGCGCCTTACTTAAGCATTGTTTTCTGCCATTGCACATGACCATTTGGTCTTTAGGATGCGCCTTACTTAAGCATTGTTTTCTGCCATTGCACATGACCATTTGGTCTTTTGGCTTTATGAAAAGCCTGTACATCAGTACATCATTTTATATGATTAAACTAGTACATTACATTGTAGTTGACTGTACAATAACAATTAACACACAACAGCCATTACGCGTTTGTCGATAAATACATTTTTAAATGCAATGAAATTTTAAATGTCTTTGTGTTTCCCCCTTCATTTGTATGAAAACTGGCAGAATATTTTTGTATGCGGTGGTTCGCAAAGGCTAGTCCCGTGTTATATGGTCTAAGGTGCTAAAGGTTGGATGTTATAATCTCCACTTAATTCGGTAAAATGTCGTAGGCTGGCACTCATAGGGCGAATTTACTGCAATGCCAACACACAGAAAACGATCGACGAGCTGTGTAGGTCAGAGGTAATATAACTCATATTTGGGATCAGATAGCGTTGTGTGAGATGTCCGTGAATATTTATTATTATTTATTTATAACTGTGAACAGACTATACCCGGGCGCCAGACCTTATGGGTTCCAGCCAGATACGATCAAACGCCACTTGGCATGCCTCGTCAATTTTATGTGTACAACTGTACATACAGGTCGATGCACAGATCTTCAGATAAAGACGATATGAATAAAAAAGAGTTTTTACGCATGATGTATTTTTACCACTGTCTGTGACTAGTTTAGTCAAGTCAAATTAGGCATTCGAAGTTACGTAAATTTACAACATGCTGAAAATACTTTTACTTGTTTAAAAAATGATTAAAATAATATTCAGAAGTTCTGAATCATTCCGATACCCAGAAAAAAAAATAAGACGCAAGAACCCGATTTCTTTCGAGCTTTTCGAACTTTGACCTCAAATAAAAAAGATTCCAGGTACCGGAATGGTTCGGAACACAGAAATCAGATTTTTTTTGTCTGATATCTGTGGTTCGGAACTCCTGAATATTGTTTTTAATCATGTTTTAAACAAGTGAAAGCATTTTCATCTTGTAATAATTTATGTAACATTACTCCTCTTTTTTGGTCTAATTTGACCGGACTATTAGTGTCTTATGTTATGTTGTTTTGTTAATGTATGACACGGGTCTACCTAATTCTGACTCATCCTTCTAAGGAGTTCTAGACCAGACCCAGGGCGCCCTGCGCTAGAAATAGCTACAGACAGGTAGGGGTTGTGTAGTTTAAGTCGGTTTGAGTCCGTCATGACATCCATAGGGTATTCAAAAATAGGCTCATCTATCTTATTTAACTCCATGTGGTAAAATCGCTGCGCTGTCAGTAGCGGTTTGGTGATGGGAAGATAATAGTTTTTTGTGGTAGTTTTATGAATTTTGTCTGCCATTAACGCCTGCATTCTGTTCAGACTGACGTTGGTCAGTGCGGCAGTTAAAACTCGTTATAATGGAACCCTTGCAAAGCACGATCCACTGCAGTAAGCAACTTTCACTATGGCCAGTCCTGGGATGGGTGACCATACTGACCTTTAATGTGAGCACATTGTGACATTTATTTGACCACTTCCGTGCTGCGCACGTTAAACCGTTGGTCCTGGTTGCCAGTAAAATGGCAGTCGGTAAGTCAAGTTGAAGGCCTTTATAGGCGGCTTGAAAAATTTCAACAGCAGGCAGGCAATACGGCTCACCAGCTACTACGTGGGACTAGGTAATTCTAAAATGGTGAAATGTGCCAACATAGGTACATATATATGGTCTGCCTACCCCTTCGGGGATAAAGGCGTGAATCTTTGTTGGCATTGTCATACAATTGGTCTTTGTTTCCTTTACATCTAAACCCACAAACTATGTAGGTAGACTAATATAGTCACCTTCAATTATGGCTAGGGTTGCCAACCGTCCCGCTATACGCGGGACGTCCCGTTTCTGAGACCCATAACAAGACGTCCCGCTTACACCCTGAGCGGGACGCGTGATATCCCGCTTTTCTCTAGATCTAGATCGATAGATCTAGCAACAAACGTTTACGTTTACAGTATTTCTAGCGATGCATCAAATTACAGAAATGTGAAGTTATTTCCTATATGTAGTTGTTAGATTCTATTGTCCAGAGGAGGGTATTCGCACATGTTTGCTTGATTTCAATGAAGACCCCAATAAGAAAGCGATAGATATTATACAATAACAATAAGGCCGTTCATAGGGCTAACGACCTTGACCATACAAAACACGCGTCCTTCAAGCTAGGAACTGTTGTATTTTAGATCTTATTTTTGCTGTAATAATAAGCTAATACTCTTACTAATTCAAAATCGAAGAAAACCAAATTATAGATGTATATTTTCTTTTTAAGTTGGCATATATTTTTCTAGCGCGTCGATAAAAATTGAAGTCATAAAATGCATTCATCTAAAAATTTGGGGCTGACTTTATGATCGTTTTAGACATTAAGTATAATTAATATAGGTATATCTTGTACCAAGATTAAAAAAATGTTTTTGGCTATAATTTTCCGTCTACTTATCCGACAAAAATGCTTTTATTTGCACCTCTTTTTCGTCATTTTCTAAACCAGGCCCCTTTTGATTTGTGAAACGCATCTGCGTATTCCGCTAATAATGCTAATGTTTGGGAGAAATAATTCCGTTTTTACATGTTTACGGAACCAAAATGGCGAATGGATGCTCTGCACACATGTTGCATGATGCTGTTGCGCATGCTGGTGCAAAATGTGAATTTGATGTGGAAACTGGTTTTAAAAGTATATGGTCACCTGTCGTATCATGCACAGAGAGTTCAAACACTTAAAGAATTTTTCGCTGATGCTAATCTACAGTACAGTACCTATACAAATACAATAGTGAGACATGTGATAACAAGGAACAAGATGGTTCTCATTACATCCTCCTGTCGAGAAAATTATAAACGGACCTTAAAAAGTTATTTTTCGTTTCTTGGAGAAAACTTTCCAATCGCTTTGTAGAAATTTTTTGACGAGAATAAGAGTAAAAAGACCGAATGCTAACTTGGTTTTTTGACAGCATTTTTAAAAAATCAGTACAGTTACATTATCATGCGTTTGGAGAAAGAAAATGCGTTGTCGTGTAAAACTTACAACATATCAGAAAGCGTACGGAAATTATATTTAAACTAAATGATGCTCGCGGTTTTTCCGCGTGAAATTCAGTACCCGTTAAAGTACACGTTTTTTAGTATTCTGAACAAAATTCGTAAGATCCCGCTTTTTTAATCCTTGTCCCGCATTTGAAATCAACATTTCCCGCAAATTCGCATTTTGAAGTTGGCAAGCCTAATTATGGCTGTGACCTAAATCTTCAGTTGCTCCAAGGTATTACCACAGTATAAAGAGTACTAACCAGTATTGTAACTCCCTACAAACGGACGAAGCGCAAACTATACCTACGAGTCTCGTTTTCGGCAGGCCTTTCAGCACGCAAGCAGGCGCCGCAGTCGCGATTGTGCCGAGTAGATAAATGGACGGTGTGTCGTTTTTTAGATAGTAACCGCGCGAGGTTTATTTGCTAAAAATATTTAATATGACAACTAGAGTCTATTCTGCTTGTTTTGGTAGCATGAATTCGTCAATAACGCACCCAGAGATAACGTTTTTTAGATTACCTGGAAACTCCGAAAGGTAAGACTATAAATTGATTTTACTTAAGTACTGGTACTATACTACTAGTTGACTAAAGTTAAACAAAGTTATTGACACGAGTGAACTAGGTAGTTACATGAAGTAGGTATGTTTGTGTTTAAAACTAGACTTGTGCTTGCTCGGTCAGTGAACGGTGCGATCCAATATAGTACAATATCAAAAAAAAACGGGTGCTAATTAAACGACCTTCTTTTTAATAGCATTTTTAGCCTCCGGAAAAATAATTTGTCCCCTAAATTAATAAGTCAGCCACAATTAATGAGCGTCAGAATTTATAGATTATAGCCATCAGTTAACCTCTCTATTAGCCACTGTTAATATAATTCAGCATCGTGATTATTTTTAAGCATCTAATTTTGTAACATGCATTCAAACAGTAAGCTTCTAAAATACTAAAAAATTGCATCAAAATGGACATTATTTATTAATATCATAGCTTCTAATTTCCTAATTCAGCATGTTTAAAATGTAACTCGTCCAACATTTATGGATCATCAAAGTTAAGTAAAATTGCCACCAAAAAGCAAATTATGGCCACTAATATTACCTAAATAGCTAGGACCACTTGTAGCCACTAACTCAGTCTTTTGTAAACGATCACTGCAGTAAGCAACTACCGCTATTGCTGGTGCTCGGATGGTTGACCACTTTGTAATATTTGATTTGCGAGAATTTCCTTGCTTTGCAAGGCACGTCGTTCAGCCAACTGTGTGGGGTGTCACAATCTGGTGGAAACGGACAAGCGAGTCCTGAAACGGATTCGGTTGTCCGTTTCACACGGGAACATGGGACAGATTTTCGGGCATAAATGCTTTATTTATTATTATGTGTTACCTTTTTTTTTTGTTTAACGTGAGGGAAAATCCTCATAGGATGTTATGCCGGACTCTTACCGACTAAAAAACCTCACGCCACGCCTAACAGCCTATGGTTGAGAGCCCCGGGTAAGCCCTCAGGAAGGATGTCCCGTGACTCCCAACAGACCTACGGCCGCCACTGCGGCATCGCCCAGGGGGTGATTCGGGTGCAATCCCGCGTCTATGGGGGGTTTCGGGTGTGACCCCGCTTCTAAGGGGGGGGGGGGGGGCGTGCGTGAGTTGCTCACGTCACGCTGCCGTCATGGGCCTGCTTCTGTAAGGACGGTGAGCGGCCCTCTCACCGTCCTCAGACCTCCATCATGGAGGCCGATAGTCCTCGGCGAAGACACGTCGGCGGCGCCCTGGACTGCGGAACTCGGGTGGGAGAGTTCTCTCCCGCACCCGGCCCGCCGCCTCCTTGGCGAGCATGACCTGCTCGCAGAAAGAGGCGGCGCAGTCCCACTTACTCCCGCTGGAGAGCATGGCTCTCACCATGGCCTCGAGCGAGGGAGTGTCCACGCCCAGACCCACTACGAGGACCTGGCACCGTTGTGCCCACGCCGTGCACTCCACCAGAGTGTGGAGCGCCGTGTCATCGCTGCGGTCCTCGCAGTGCTGACACTCGGCCGTGGTTTCCCGGTGTTTTCGCCACAGATACCTACCGAAGCTACCGTGCCCGGCAAGTATCTGTGTCAACCGGTAGGAGAGAGCACCGTGTCTTCTCTCCAGCCACTCGTTTATGACCGGTCTGACGGCCGCGATTGTGGCGAATCCCCCCTTTGGTTGCTCAAGTCGCACCTTCCATGTCTCCATGGTTTCCTGGTGGAGCAGGGTCGCTGGGCCTCGATTTCTCGATACGCAGGCCTTTGGCCCCGCTCCAGCGCCTCCTTGCGCCATCTGAACAGTGACGCAAGGGCTCTCGCTTCCAGGTCCCATGGAGGGGTCCCGGCTAGGAGACATGCCGCCTCACCGGAGATCGTGCGGTATCCTCTTATCACCCTGACGGCCATCACTCTCTGCGGGCTCAGCAGTCTAGCCTCATTGCTGGCCGTCAGGGTCTCCGCCCATACGGGAGCCCCGTACAAGGCCATGCTTCGCACGCAGGTACAGTCTCCTGTAGGGAGCGTTGGGTCCCCTGATGTTGGGCATCAGCCGCGCGAGTGCAGCCGATGCTCCCCTCAGTTTTGGGACCAAACTTCGGAAGTGATGTCGGAAGTTCCACCGGCCATCGAGTACGAGCCCCAGATACTTCATCGAGGGCTCGATGCCGATGCTGACGCCCCCTACCTGTAGGCTGGATCCCGCAGGTGGCCCCATCCGAGGTCCGTGGAAGCACAGAGCCTCGGATTTGTGAAGGGCGACCACGAGACCCAGCCGCCGAATTCGACCCACGACCTGAGCAACCCCTGCCGTGGCCTTAAGTGCTGCGGCACGGTGCGTTGCTCCCCGCGCCGTAACGAGGGTGTCGTCGGCGTAACACGTTACGCCGACCCCTCTTATGTGTTACCTGCAGTCTTTATAATCAGATATTCTATACAATACCTGCATTCTAAAGCTGTCTACACACCAAAGCCGCCGCCGGCCTTACCCAGCGGGTTCTGCCGCCGGGCCGGCGGCTTTGGTGTATAGACAGCTTTAGGAATACCTGCCCCAGACTCCAGATGCCCCTTCGAAGCAATTTAAGAAATGTTTTGAATAAGTATATGATTGTTCATACTTTGTCTAGTACTGTATTAATTTCCTAGGGATTGCATAGAATACCTGCTGGTCCACCGGTAATGTGTAAAATAAATAGGTCTTGGGTCACCATGAAATTATAAGTACCGCAAAATTATAAACTATCGAGGAATTATAAATTGTAACATATTGTAAAATATTAAATTTATCTGTAGTACATCTGGCGCTCGGCGGCCGCTGCAGCGGCATGCTCGCTTCGCTCGCTCGCCTTCACGCGTTAGTGGTAACTATTGCAACCTAACCTAACCTTCGCAAGCAGCGAACAACCCTTCCATACTCTCGTTATTTCATGCATTGCCTTGCCTGCAAGTATCAAGTATTCTCTATAATGCCTAGGCATTATAGAGACATCATACAAATTTCGGTCGGTGACATTATGTATGCATGTTATACAGATTATAGAACTAAAGACAGATACCAAACAAAGAAGTGAGACCAAGAATGCAAATACTTATCCCAAATGTGAGTAACGAGTAATTTCTCATTAATCGTAAATTTATGATGACATTCACGATATTCACTTCTAGAGAGTCTATAATGTACTCAATTTTGAGTTTAGTATTCGCTTTCTTAACCTCACTCTCTTGTTCGGTAAGCGCAATCTGTCTTTAGTTACAAAGTGATATCAAATAGTGGTCTCTGATTGATGCTAATGGCCGGTCGCTGTAGTCCTGTACACTCGCGTCTAGCCTTACAGTGGCTATTTTCACGAACAAAGAATATGATATATCTATTTTTCACGCTGAGTTATAAAATCTGATGTTGTCTGTGGAGGCTTAATTTATAATTTTTTGAGGCTCTCGTTTTGAAGCTATAAAATATAAAATGGTGATTACATGTAAAATATGTGGCTGAATTAGTAAGTTAGGTGTTAATATAATATTACGGAGGACAAGTTAAAATAATTGTTGATCTTTATTTGATGCTAATAATGGAATGTTTAGGTGACGTTTTAAAGAGGACGAATTAGTATTTTGGAGGCTATTTCATTTTCGCGTGGCTTAGTTATTAAATGAGAGGCTAAATGCCGTGGCCGATAAAAACTTTTGAGGCTCGGTTTATTATATCCCAAAAAAAACTAGTTCAGAACTCTAGTACGTGTAGGTAGTACATTTAGTTCCGTTGTCAGTTCGTAGTTATTTAATTGAGAGCAATGATTTAGGTATGTTTCAAGAGTATTCATTTCTTTGTGGATGACAGATGTTACAGTACACGCTAAGTGTACAGTAACATCGGTCATCCACAAAGAAACAAACCGTGTAACTTTGATTGACAGCATTTTTGTTACCTTTGATTTTTATTACACGCATAGAGACAAATATGAACTTCCAAAATTTACAATGTACGAAACAACACAACTTGACAATGTACGAAAAGTATTAGTGTACTAGAGACTGACTAGTACTTTCAAATCGAAAAATAGTTTTAATTTTGTAAATAAAAAAATCAACGCAATGATTATAAAGACTAGAATTCCGTGATTCTATCACTGACGAAACATGTGATGAGCCGATTATTATTGTCTACGCCGCTTACTCGTTTTCAAATTTCTATACCCGTCTCACTCAATCGTTAGTAGATAACGGGCGATGCGCCGCCACGCCGCCGCCCCGCGCCGCCAGCCGTTGCGGGGATATTATATTATTACTCACAAAGTATTTTTTTGTTTAAATAAAAAAGGTAGGTACATATTTACTCGAAATGAAAGCCGGTTGTCAGTAAAACGACAATCCTTAATACAAATTCAAGGCCTTGTGGGCGGATTGATAAAATTCAACTGCATTACGCTCACTATCTATACGCGTACGTAAAACTATAAGGTAAAATGTGGGCGTATACTATGCCTCTGCCTACACCTTCAGGGATAAAGGCGTGACTATATGAATGTATGTATGTACATATTTACAATCGCAATACTAAATAGAAAATCAAAGTAGGCACATATTATTAAAATGCTGTAGGTGGGCAGCCCTATCGCATGCTTACGTACCGCGCGGCTGTAGGCATTTATTTCTAAAATCCGGCCGAGTCAAACTACAGTATACAGTGGTATTACGTACTTACCTTACCTTTTGATCTATGAACCGGTAGCTGAGGAATCGATATTGTAATATCTTAATTGTACATGAAAACAAAAAGATTTTGCAACTACCTATTTCATTACACTCTGATGTCCATTATAGTGCAAGGTAGTAAAGTGAAAGAAAATACTTAAAACATTTAGTTTTTGTAACATTTTGTTTTTCAGTTTTCACTTCTATGAAATGGATACCCACTTCGTGGAAGTGGTTTTAGTTTAGAGTTTTTGTATTTAGAAAAAAGTAAGTACCTACTAACAATTACAACAATATACCCGCTTAATTTCAGACACACACACACACACAAACACACACATATCTATTATATAAAAATAAGTCTGGTTTTCCTTCCTGACGCTATAACTTTAGAACGCACGAATTGATTTCCATGGTTTTGCATTCGTTGGAAAGGTCTCGGGCTCCGTGAGGTTTATAGCAAAGAAAATTCAGCAAAATTTCACATACAGCGCCATCGCGGGCGAAGCTGCGGGCATCAGCTAGTATGTATATATTTGTTATAAAATTTGAAGTTGTATTGACATCGGGGAATGTCTCTATACGGGCGGAGCAATCAAAGTAAGGTGTTGTGCCGTCCTGCTCTATGTTAAAAGCGACAGTAAAAGCTTGGTGACACGAAGCGAGTTTATAAGCTCCTCTTGTACTCGCTGGCTTGTAGCTTGTAAGCTCGCTGCGTGTTATCGAGGCTTTAGCGACACAAACTATGCTTTACTACACCAAGATCCTTCAGTACATTTCAGGGCTCTGGTAACGAAACACAGTCTCTAATCTACGCAGCAGTTAACACAAGACTACTGTCCAGTAATTGTGGAGAGCTATTATCTAGACGGCGATCATTGAGCCGCACTCGGTCATAGGACTGACTGAGTTATACAAATTACATAGCTTGTTACTGGTACGTTGTGACCATTGGTGTTTAATAGGGCAGGATTATTCTATTGAAATAGTCCATTTTGGAAAATATTGTTCCAATAAATAAATATTTATGAGACATTCTCACGCTAGCTCAAATTAACCTTTCGAGCTATCAAGTTGGAATTCAGGTAAAGTGGAAAATCCTAAAATAATGTAGGATTTCCCTGAAGTTCTGATCGCTTTAACATGGTAATAAGCTGTTACGTGGGATCAAATACAATTAGCGAAGTATGGACGTATAATTTGCCACTTCCAGTCACTGTTATTACATAAGTAGGTAATAAATAATGCATGTTCTGAAAGATCTCTAAATGTCCCACGTTGGGCGCCAACGAATGTTCCAAATAGTTTTGGGTTTGATTTGATTACTGGTAGGTAGGTACAGTTAACTAACTTGCTAAAAACATTTTGTGTAAGCTATTGAACAAAATTTTGATCTTTTATTTCTAGTTTCAGGTGAACTGCAATAATATTTAATCAATTAATTCCAACGAGCTATTTTGAATAATCTGTGAGAAAAAAAATCCAATAAATCGCATCGCATTGGTGCAATGCAGTACATCGTATTCTGAATGAAAGCCATGGTTTATCCATCCGCAACCAGCAAGAAGCTTAACTCTGTTACCCAGAGCAACGATTGAGGCCGGCATTAAAACGGAATTAAATCAAAATGGCTGTCTGCAGTGACTTACCGCGCCCGAGAATGAAATTTGTTGTAATAAAAAGAAAATGAATCGTTCATTTGCGAAGAAAATGCTGATATTTGTTATTCGATTTGTAAATAGTTGTGGTAGTTTCTGTTGATTCAAAGATTATAATAAAGGAGTAAAGTTATCACGGGGATATGGATCATCGAGGGGCAGGTAGAGGTGATAAGAGGTGTATAGTCCCACGTAATAGGGGCAAGCCTAATGCCGTGGCTGGAGATTCGGAGATTTTGTTTAAGACTAGCGGATGTCACGCGGTTTCACCCGCGTAGTTCTCGTTCTCGTGGGAATACGGGAATAAAATATAAAAGTAATAATAATTTTTCAAATCGTTCCAGTAGTCCTGGAGCCTATTCGATGCAAACAAACAAACAAACAATCAATCTTTCCTCTTTATAATATTAGTACACAAAAAAAACACGTCTCTCATTATCATCGAATGGGTAACCATTCTATGATCCAAACCAAAGATATTATATAATACATAGTAAGTACTAGGTACATACGTATCCAAACCACAATTTCAAAGGCCAAAACAGATGTTACTGAAAACCAAAATATTTTGCGTGGACTGTATCGGCTGGCGTTATCCGCTAAGAGACTGGGAAATATCTGTTTTGTTAGAGAGCTTACGTAGGTACCATTTGGTCAGTTACATCATAGTAGACAAATTTTTGAATTTACTTACCTACAAAATTGTTAAAAGTTCAATTTCCAGCATGTTTCTGTAAAATTGTTTTTGAGTTCATTGAGTGGAAAACTAGAACCTAAGCGACTCAATGTTTTGGCTGCAGTATTGAGCTGGAAGCAACCGAGTGCATGTAATAAGAACTACTAACTTGTCTATGGTACTCTCTGCTCTATTCAACCTCTTTGTATTCTGAGTGAAAATTCTAAAGAACTTTTTACGGAAGTCTCACATTTTGGCGCCAATGCGATGTAACGATCAGCGTCTTACTTTTTTGAATGCTGAAGTGGCTCAACGCTTTTTGGGCACATCTAGTTTATTTCAGGGGTCGCTGAGTGTAAGTGTGTTTATTATATGGTTTAAAAGGACAGTTAATTTTCATTTGATTTGTGAAGTAATCCCTAGATAACTTTAATAATAAGTTTGTAAGTGTGGATGTGTGTAGGTTTGTTACTCTTCACTTCCCACCTTAACAGTGGAACGAATCTGGTTGAAATAAGCATACAACCTACTTTTGTACTTACCTATATTTTATTGTCATAATTAACACGTTTATGTATTTTATTATTATTTATGTGTTTATAAAAACGCGGCCTCCTGGATAGCGTCAATGATATAAAAACTATAGATACGTTATAGACACTTGAAAATGGCAACACGTAAAGAAGGTAATTACCTGAAAATCTGTGACGCGGCTGTAGGGTTAGCGAAAGTTCTATTAGTACTGTTTTAAATTCTGTTAGTAAAGAAAACTCGAAAAAAACATGCCTTCATGTATCTTCAGATGATGCACAAGCTACACAACTGTTCAATATAAAAACGTGTCATTTCATGCGTAAGTACAATAGAAATAATAATATTATTTCGTTTTCTCGGATCGATAAAATGGCGGCAATCTTATTGAATGCAGAAGGGAAATGTACTCTATAGTCTGTGGTTTGGCGCCCGCGACCCGTTAAGGGGACATCAGGGAGATTTTGTACTAATGTTTTATTTTGCTATTTGAATATTTTTTTATTTAGGTAATTATATTTCTATAAAAAAAAACATGATACATAAAAATAATATAATACTATTAAGATTATTAAAATGATTTAAATTACAAATATTTGGATTACTTACTAGGTACTAAATTATTACTTACTAGCTGAGCCCGCAACTTCGTTTACGTCACATAAGGTGTATGAAAGGAGAGGTATTTCTTCATCAGAGTCATCAAGCAGCGTCTGAAACTGCCCTGTTTGCTTAATCATAAAAGAGCTCAATGAATAAGTCTATTTTAAAACAATTCTGAATTGTTTTAACCACCACGCCAGTTTAGGTTCACTCACATTCAAAGAAACCCCTACAATTAAAATTTTCAAAATATCTGATTCTCAAAAGTGTTATAACTCTTTTATTTCTAAACCGATTTACATAAAACAAACGCTAAATGTTAACTGGAGCAAACCTCAACACAATAAAAAAACCGCATTGCAATCGGTTGAACGGTTACTGAGATTAGCGTGCACAACCGTACAGACAAACAGATATACAGACATACAGACAAACAGACAAAAATTCTAAAAATCATTGTTTTGGGTTCTATTGCGTTCATAAAGCCCCCCTATAATATTTTTTCTTATTTATCTTCCATGTACAGACAGCGACCTGTTACGATTTTATTATATGTATTGATATTGATTAAATAAAGAGTTTATACATTTATTGTTAAAAATTACAGAGAAACATAAATATTACATATCTATATTTACACTATTACTATCTAAACTAAACCTAAATAAGGCCCCCGTGGCATTGTGCCCAAAAGACTAGCAGCATTCCCCCTTTGAATAGCAATACCTATTCGTTGAGCGAGAAAACTGCCAGCCCTTGGGTCACCAGTTGACTCCACAAGGCGCTTTTATTTTTCTTTTTATTAAATAAATGTTTCTGTATGATATTGTTATATTTTTATTTTATGACTTAAATTACGTTAATATTTACTAATCCGATAAACTACATTAACATTTTATAAATTTAAATATTACGTACTTTACTCGTAAATACATTAACGCTATTAAGTCTCAGTTAGTGAAATTCAAGTTTCCCCTTTTCCCCACATTCCTCTGATATTGACTTTATGCATGCTACCACAGATAATTTATAGAATTCTTTTTTTCAAATTTATAAAAGTGTAGCTGTTTTTGAAAGCCGCAATGTTCGTGTATAACGTGTCTATATATGATACGTCTTTGGATAGCGTACAAAAATCTTGAAAGCCATGCCAAATACATAAAATAAAGTGAGTGGTCTTTCCCCC
This sequence comes from Miltochrista miniata, assembly GCA_933228765.1. Classification (NCBI taxonomy): domain Eukaryota; kingdom Metazoa; phylum Arthropoda; class Insecta; order Lepidoptera; family Erebidae; genus Miltochrista; species Miltochrista miniata. The sequence goes on along the minus strand of OW121756.1, from coordinate 36,013,798 downwards.
TTTTCTCACTTTATCGTTAGATATGATAGGAAAATATCAGCAAGCAAAATAGGTATAGTGGAGTTCGGAAGGTAGACGATTGCCAATAAAGCCAAAAATTAAGCCTGTTGGCTTAAGTTGTCAAACCGTGCCCGAGCGCCGGAGTAAAAGCTCGTATTTCATAGGTAATTTTGTATTGTTCCGTGAACTCAACGTGTATGGACATTTTGAAATGTTTACAGAAGCATTCCATTGATTCTCCGTGCGGGCACCGGGTCCATAGCGTGGCACAGGGGGGAACACCCCGACAGCGTCTGGGACTTACGACCCATTTGAGTAGGTTTAGGGTGGCCACCTTGGCGCATAAACGATCACCTTCCACCGTCAACAATGTTCCCTCCCCTGCCCAACCAGATTTGGTGAGATCCTATTAATGCCGCTTTGGATATTCGTTTTAGTAAAGAGTAGAGTTTTACTGAAGCTCTTGGCAATCCAAGGTCTTTAAATAAATTATACAGGGATTTAGCTGGCACTCCCCTTGCTCCTACTTTTACGGCATAGAGTTTAACCACAAAGCCATTTTTGGTTAACTCATTGGTCAAGTCAAAGTATTTATTTATCTTCATTGCGTGGTCCTTCGGTATGTTGGTCTCCCACGGCACCGTAAGATCCACAAGTAGGTATAGTTACGCTTTTATTCCGAAAGAGCTAAGTAGAAGTATACTATACGCTCTAATTTCATCGGTGGGTTTGAGTAACGTAATATATGTTGTAAGTCTATACGCCTCTTGGATATCGTGCCGAAGCTACGGCAACGCCAACTGTCGGTTAGCGGCGGCAACTCGAGGTCGTTCTTTACATAACAGTGAACCATATATGATTCGCATACAAGTGGCTACAAATTAGAGATTATTGGTTTGTTTAACGTAATAAGAAATTGTTTTCGTAATATTATGAGCCGAACACTATAATCAAGTGTGAATTCCAGAATATTTATGCAGAATTCTTTCGCGAAAAATCTGTGTCGAAAGGTAAGTAAATACACGAAACAATTAGATATTCTTTCAATTTCATTGTAATTTTTTCTACGTATCTATATATTTGTAGGATTATCGTATTACTAATAACACGATGATCAAATCAATTACTTAATTATAAATTATAGGGCATAAATTATTCCAAAGCCATCATGTCCAGGAGGTCGTCGAAATCCATGATGCAGCTAGTGGAGTAGAAAAGTAATACCACAAACGAGAGTCAATAATCCACCGTACGATGTGAAAGTAGAGGTATCAACCTATGTATTAATTATTAAATCAAATAATAGTTGAATTATAATCTGAAAAAATCTATTTACAGCAACTTTTCAACCATATACATGCAAAGCAGAAATGGAAAATGAAGATGTATCTCCTTATCAAAGAAATATAAATAACTAGCGGACGTCAACGGTTTCACCCGCGTAGTTCCCGTTCCCGTGGGAATACGCGAAAATAAAATATAGCCTGTGTTCACCGCAAAGAGTGTAGCTTTCCAACAGTGAAAGAATTTTTCAGATCGGTCCAGTAGTTCCGGAGCCTATTCGTTACAAACAAAAAAACAAAAAACAAAACAAATCTTTCCTCTTTTTAATATTAGTGTAGATGAAGGAATAAGTATTGGTTATTGAAATTAGATTATCAGTAAACTGCATTTTTCATATCGGTATAACGGAATATTAACATTTTCTTGCATTATTAATGTTAAATTAGTAATATACATCATTGGTGAAGACTATTTTATAAGAATAAACATGAAATATCGAATCAATTTTAATTTTATTCATTTAGTAATTTTTTATTTAATCGTTTTTCATCTCTAGTATATTATTTCTTACTATATATAAAAATGAATCGCAAAATGTGTTGGTAAGCGCATAACTTCAGAACGGGTGGACCGATTTCACTAATTCTTTTTGTTGTGTAAGGTATTGTGAGGAGAAGGTTCTTATGGAAGAAAAAATATTGTATTCCCACGGGAACGGGAACTACGCGGGTGAAACCGCGAGTCGTCCTCTAGTAGATAAAAAAAAAAAACTTGCACATGATTCTCTAAAAATGTCCATGCGAGATTGAAAATTAAACATGATTAACATAATGCATGTTTGTTTCGATATATATTTGGGCTGGTAACATAAAATAATTTAAATAACAGCAAAATAAAACATGCAACACACGAATAGACATTTGACGTTTGTATATGTTCGATACGTTATAATTATCAAGTAGTTATATTCACTCGCCGTTGTCACCTTGTGTCATCAGGACGTGTAACTAACGCTGCAGTGTGCAACAAAAAATCTATTTTGCGATAAGCGGGGTCCCGACCGACGACGCGGCCGGGGCACCGAGCGCGCGCGATGAGTAATCGATCTTGTGATTTAGATTATGGAGTTGAATATTGTGAAGCGGGTGTTGATAGTAATAATCTTTTGAACGAAGCGGAGAATATTAACAGAGAATGCAGTGATCTAACACAAACAAACATGGAGGAAGGAGACAGAAGAATAAATAAGAGGACAAGAGACGACACCTCATCAGAGGAATGGAATACAGTTCACAGAAGGAATAAGGTGGTTCGTATGTTTAGCCAGGATTTACAAGATAAAATTCAAGTGTCAGTTACACATAGTACAGCTTTGCCTAAACAGTTTGCACTTGCGCGATTGTTTACGCAAAATAACATAAAAGGCATTCAGCGCATTAAGTATGTTCACCAAAACAAAATGGTAATTACTTTTGATAGTACATCTGATGCAGAGGGTTTTATTCAGTGCAAAGCGCTCATTGACTTAGGATGGAGAAGCCAAAAAACTTATGAAGTTGGGATTTCTTACGGAATTATTAAAAATGTTGAGTTAGACCTTACGGAGGAGGATATTTTAAAATGTATTTCAAGCGATTATGCAATTATATCAGCTAAAAGACTCAATCAGCGGAACAATAATTACACCCATGAGTCACCCTCTCCATCTAATAACAATTGGATCAAAAGTGAAACGATTCGCCTCGGATTTAGAACTTCAACACTACCAGGGTATGTCTATATTGAACATCTAAGGGTAAAGGTGGAACCGTATGTTTTTCCCGTGACGCAGTGCTCCCGCTGCTGGAAATTTGGTCATGCATGGAGAATGTGTCCATCAAAAAAAGTTGTATGTCCTAAATGTACAAAAAACCACGAGAACTGCGACACCACTTCTTACAAATGTGTGAACTGTACCAACAATCACATGGCCTTGCAAAAAATCTGTCCTATGTATAAAAAAGAAAGACGTATCCGGGAGATAATGTCTGAATTTAATTGTACATATAGAAAAGCTTTATTAATGTATGTACCTCCTAGCCCGACCTATACGCCTAACCGAACCAGAATGGAAGTAGAATCTGTGGACTCACAACAAATCACAAACACAGCGCGTCCTCCTCACCAACATGAAGTCCCGAAGGATAGCGAACGCCTGTTGTCCCAATTATTTAATTCTATGACGGACCAATCCGTAGGTACACCAGCTAATTCCACTCAAGAACAGAGGAAGAAAAAGAAACCACGGGCGCCTACCCCTTTACCTCCGCCCCCGCCCTCCACCGCCGCTGATTTCATGGAGACTGACTGCAACAAAGACGAGACTTGGTCTGACAACTCAGAAGAATGTTCTCGGGGACGAAAGGAGACTCGGAGTAAGAATACATACGATAATTTAACTTTTATACGACTAGTCATAAAATTAAAAAATATTGTTTTTAGTAAGCTATCCATAGAACGCAAAATAAAACAAGTAGTATCACTGTGTACAGACTGGATCTTGTCAAAAATTATGAGTAGTATTTCAGCTAGTTCTTTGTTCAACTGTCTCGTTGATTATGGATAATGCCACTATCAATGTAAATTTAGTCATATTCCAATGGAATTGTCAAAGTATGAGGCCAAAATTGTTATCTCTCGAGACGCTTCTGCTGCAAGAAAAGGTACATATCGCGGTCCTAAGTGAAACTTGGCTAGAACCCGAGGATGTTTTAAGAATGAATAGCTATAATATACATAGATGTGATAGACCGGATGGGTATGGGGGAGTTGCCATATTAACACATAATTCCATTAGATGCAACCCATGTTTATCTCGTAGCAGTAACCCGGGTATTGAACTAATACACGTACAGATTTATAATTGCCCCCACATAGAAAATATTATATCTGTGTATTGTCCATCCTCGGTACCTGCAACCAGTAATGACTGGGATTATCTATTCTCTCTCTCTGACAGAAAGACGCTCCTCCGAGGTGACTTCAACGCACATCACTCCAATTGGTCGAGCCGTAGCGATGCAAGGGGCCACCAGGTATACGATTGTATGTTGGATCACAATTTTATTTATTTGAATAACGGCAGCCATACACGTATCAAACTAGTTAATGGAGTGTTACAACAGACTTCTCCTGATATTTCGTTTATCTCCTCTGACTTAGCTACCTTATTTGATTGGCAGACCACAAAAGAAAACTTAGGTAGTGATCATGTAATAATAAAGCTATCGGGTAACATACAAATACCTAAAAATTTAAAACCGAAAAGAAACTTCAAAAACAGTGATTGGCAGGCATATTCAACATACATAGAAACCTCGTTATCTTCAATATCCATTCCCACTCATCTTCAAGACTTTTATAATTTATTTGAGAATATTATGCAAGAATCAGCAAATTTACATATCCCTATAAAAAAAATCCCGCAACATATAACTAAAAAATTTACCCCTAAACATTATTGGAACGTAGAACTATCGAAAGCAGTGGCCGAGCGCCGACTCGCCCTTACGAACCTGCGCCGATGTCCCTCCCCTGATAACTTAGCTACACTGCAAAATAAAATTAGCAATGCCCAACGCGCTATTCGAAAAGCCCGGTGTCAATCTTTTCAGAATTTCTGTTCATCCGTTGATGAAAGCTCGTCCTCAACAGTCTTGTGGCGAAAAATGAGATGGATAAAGGGTCATCATACATCTAGGCAATATATCAATAGGGAGAAAGCGGAGAAACTTTTAAAAGATATTACCCCAGATTTTGTCTGCCCCCCTCAACCCAGTATTCAATCGAGGAACTACCATTTGGAATCACCTATCACCCTTCAGGAACTAGAAAATTCTATCAAAAATAGAGATACGGCACCCGGCAGCGACAATATCTCCTTTTCGATGATAGCACACCTCCCACCTATAGGTAAATCTGTTTTATTGACGCTGTTCAACCAAATTTTCAGCCACAGTTTTGTTCCCCTACAGTGGCGTAGCGTGAAGATTGTACCTATTCTTAAACCAGGACGAGATATAAACTCAGATAGTGCACTACGCCCAATATCATTATTATCATGTCTTTGTAAAATTCTACATTCCATTTTAAACAATAGATTGGAATGGTATTTTGAAAAAAACCAGATGTTTCCAGATAATATGGTGGGTTTTCGTAAATCTAAATCATGTTTAGATAACCTTACACGGCTGGTTTCTCATATTCAGATAGGTTTTTCAAAAAAAAGAATCACCGCGGCATGCTTCGTCGACATCGATAATGCTTATAATAATATAGATGTTTCATGTTTAATAAAAATACTAGATAACTTCGGAGTCGGCTCTCGGGTATGTCTATACCTTTGGAACTATTTAAAAAATCGGCAATTATGTGTTGAAATCGATAATTTAAATATAACCAGATCTACGGGCCGTGGTTTAGCTCAAGGAGACCCACTATCTCCATTACTCTTTAATATTGTAACCCTAAACATTTGTAAACAAATTCAAAACGTTGAAATCTCACAATATGCAGATGATTTTGTTTTATATAAATCAGATCAAAACTTGACGGATGCTGTGGCTCAACTAGAACATGCTTGCTGTGGTTTAAATTCATTGTTGACAAACTTAGGCTTAGTGATGTCTCCAACGAAAAGTAAATTTTGTGTATTTATGAAAGGTTATCGTCGGAACACTGCCGAAATTAAAATTAATAATATTTCGCTTCCTGCGGTCCACCATGTAAAATATCTGGGTCTGTGGCTGGACAGCTCATTAAGATGGCGTAAGCACATCAATGAGACAACACATAAGGTATCTAAGTTGATGAATATCCTAAAGGTACTTGGTGGACGGGGATGGGGCCTCCATCAAAAACATATTAGACGTCTGTACACATCTCTTATACGGAGCAGAATGGACTATGCTAGTTTCCTGTATGAAAACAGTTGTAAAACGAACCTGCAGAAACTAGATAAAATTCAAAACCAAGCGCTGCGAGTGATAGGTGGTTTTATTCGTAGTACTCCGATACATGCCATGGAGAACGAATTACATCTACCACCCCTGCAGTTCCGTCGGCGATACCTAGCCAGCAAATTTTATCTAAAAGCTAAATCCTTTAATAATAATAAAACTATTTCTATGTTACGTGAATTATCTACGGAGACAAATGCTTCGTATTGGAGTAACAAAAGACTCCCTATACTAACATCCATTCACCAATCTCTGGACTCAGTCTCATTACATTCCTGCAACCAACTAGAGATGTATTCATTGCGAACATGGGTTTGCAATATTGATTTGTCACAGGTTATTTGTGATTCCATACCTTCAGTGGACAGGGGCAAACACCGGTATGATACCCTCGAACTGCGAAATAAGTGTATGAATTTTGTGCAACGACAATATGACAGTTTTCAAAAAATTTACACAGATGGATCGAAAAGTGGACAAACCGGTGGTGCTGCGTTTTTGGACCCGTTCCACAACTGTAGCGTCAAACTGAGAATTGATTCCAATATCTCCATAATGCACATTGAGTTAATTGCTATAGCTGAAGCCCTATCATACGTTGACTCAATTAACTATGAAAGGTTCGTCATTCTGACTGACTCTAAAAGTTCGTTGCAACATCTGGCTCGATGTACCTCGCACAGGCGAGGTAATCCGATAGCCTACAAAATATTGGAATCAATTCTCAATTTTCAAACAAGGGGTCAAAAGATAGTGCTGCAATGGATTCCTTCACATATCAATATTGCGGAGAATGACATTGCTGATCATCTAGCAAAGGAAGCGTGCTCTGATGGTATACAATTAAATGTATCGCCTCTATATCAGGACCATATCGGAGGAGTGAAGGAACAGTGTAGGATGTGTTGGCAGGAATATTTCGACGAAAGATCGAGGGAGAAAGGTATATGGTACCGTACTATACAGCCGCAAATATCGGAATATCCATGGATAGAAAACATAGACTTAAATAGAAGATCTTTAGTGACGGCCCTCAGACTACGAACAGGTCATATACCTTCCAAGAAATTTGCCTATTTAATGGGAAAAGTTTTATCTCCTAACTGTGAGGACTGCGGCGTGACCGAAGACGTTTTACACATTCTATGGGAGTGTGTACGCAACAGAACTTACAGAGTTATGCATTTTGGTGTCGCGAGAGATAAGAATATTGGCTTTTGTAATAGTCTCCTGGCCAACCCTGCGTCGGTTGAAGCCCAGACACTATATAAATTAGTGGACTTAGGTTTAGAATAGTTAATAAGTAAAGTTATGTATGCCTTTACGGGGCGATGTGGTCGCAAAGCGACAAAGCCCTTCAATAAAAAAAAAAAAAAAAAAAAAAAAAAAAAAAAAGTAGTTATATTATTTATACTTCAATTCTTCTCACGGCTTTTATACACTCATCTCTTTTTTTAATTTCCCAATTTCTGCTCGGAAACGAATAAAATGTCAATTCCCGATTTCGAGATTGGGAATTCTTGCACTCACACAACACTTGCACTCAACAGTATCTCGTACCACCCATTTCTCGTTTTTTGAGAGACTACTTTTGAACCTTTTTGAGAGAATTACAAACGTAAACCGTACAGCTGACCGCACTCTAACGTCCGCGTGTTGCCTAAATCGGCCACAAGGCGGCGCCACTAGAGTTGTCCAAGAGGCGTATTAACACGTGAAATTAATCGAATCCAAAGAATACTATGTAATTGGCAACCGGAACCAACAGCACAAAATGTAAGCACAGAAATTTTTATAAATGGAAGTGATAGAAAACGTCGGTCACCCATCTCAGAACCGTTTGTAGCGTAAAATGCTTAACCGCCTTAACCCAATGATCGTTTTCAGAACACTGAGACTAACTCCACTCTATAATAAATTTTGTAAGTAATAAAGATTTGAAACAAAAATGGCTATACATAAAACCATTTGCTAACCCAAAAATAAGAAACTAAAATAAAAAAACAGTAAAATAAATTGATAATATTATTGCAGATCGTTAAAAAATGGTAATTAATGCGAATGGGACAGGAAGACGTTTCTTATTATTTATTTTGATGTAAAAAAACTGCGTTGTAATTTGAAATCTAACACGGCACCCGGCGACCTTTTGTTTTATATCCGTTTTTCTTTCTTTTTCCTTTAATTGTGCCTACAGAGCGGAACCGAGCGAATTATTGAAAAAGTTCGCATTATTCTACTCCGCCTACTTTTCTACAGACGAGCGGCTTCTTTTTTTCAAACTTTTTTGGTCATCAAACTGGTTCATAATTTTGTTCTCAAATGAAATTGTGTTAATAATTTAATAAGTTTATGAGTATCGTTTTTAGGGCTCCGTACCCAAAGGCTAAAAGCGGGACTCTATTCATGAGACTTCGCAGTTCGCGTCCGTCTGTCTGTACGCCACGAGGCTGTATCTCAGAAACCGCGAAAACTAGAGAGCTGAAATTTTCACAGATTATGTATTGCTGTTATAGCAAAATACAAATATCAGAAAATAAGAGTACAGAACCCTCCGTGCACGAGTTCAACTCACACTTGGAGGGTATTTATGTAAGTACTGTACTGCATGTTAATCTTTCTGAGAGGTAAAAAAATTGTAGGACTATTACACAGACGATTATATTTATAACAGTATCTTTGGAAGTATGAGTTTATGGACTTTTGCCTCCAATCGTACCCATTTATTCTTTTAATTTTTTTTTTGCATTAAAATTATATCATGCGATCAGTCAAGTTGAATATGAGCAGATGAGTTGTTTTCTTTAATCCAATCCAATCGTGTTTATTATTGCATGAAATTAAAACCTTGTGTATACTGTTCGGCAAGCGCCTAAATTTATTCAACCACTAGCGGATGTTACGCCGTTTCACCCGCGTAGTTCCCGTTCCCGTGGAAATACGGAAATAAAATATAGCCTATGTTCACCGCAAAGAGTGTAGCTACCCAACAGTTTTTAAAGAGTTTTTCAAATCGGTCCAGTAGTTCCGGAGCCTATTCGATGCAAACAAACAAACAAACAATCAAATCTTTCCTCTTTAAAATATTAGTATAGATTACTGGTTTATGAAACCACCAAAATCTTTACTACCTTTTTTTTTATAAAATTTTAAATTAAATACATTATACCGAAATAAGTTTTTTTTAAAAATCGTCCGTCTGTATAGTGTATGATGGAATCACTGCGTGCCTGACTCGTTTGCGTTTCCACCTTACCGGCACGTAATAGACGCGAGAATCGTAAGGAAAACAACTTTGGCCATTACGCAGACCGTTTCGCAGCCGCTTACAAGCGAAAAGATGTAGCGGGTATGCATAGAAAAAACTATAAAAAGTAAACATTCTCCACCAAGCTTTCCAAAACAGCTTTTTTATCAGGACTACTGCTACGACAAGAGCGTAAAAGGGCTCCTTTTAAATCTATTCGCAGTTATGTAATATTTATAGCGGCCTGTTGAAATACCAATAGTATTCCTATTTAGTAATCGCGTTAATCGAAACACTCCTGAAAAATCTACTTTATAAAGGTACCATACGAGGTAAATGGGTCCACAATATTGTTTCCACTCCAGAGTAGTTGCTCTGCAGTGTTTTTACTAATTTACCTTCAGGAATCTTTAAATTTCATGCTTCATTCTAATATTGTTTGGATATTATCGAATCATTAGGCGATGTTATAGTTGCATCTTACGAAAAAACAATTAAAAGACACATGCATTCACACTTTTATTTGCGAAGGGGTAAGCAGAGGCATAGTATATGCCCACATTTCACCTTAGTTATTTTTGTCACTGAAAAAACGGTATTTTTTTTTTCTATATTTAGCTCGCCAAATTGACGTCGCCATCAGCCTGATGGAAAGCCGTGGCGCATCTAGCGATTGGGGGCCACTTCTGACAGTGGTCCTCAAGTTGGCGACCCTGTGATGAGCATCTTCACGCTCCTCTTGAAGAACCCGGGATTGTAAGATGAGGTAAACACGTGAGCGGGCAGGTCGTTCCATGTTTATGAAGATATATTTGCTTCATTAAAGAGTGTTACGTGGGACCGAATTGTACACGGTGAAATGTGGGCCGGTATAGGTCTCTGCCTACCCCTTCGGGGATAAAGGCGTGAGTATATGTATGTATGTATGTAAAGAGTGTGAATTTACAATCGCTATCTCCTATGAATTACACCATACCTTAATACTACTCTCAGGCCCCGGTCCCGATTTTTAAAGCGAAAATCTAAATGTAATATTAAAATAAAATGGTTACTTAAGAAAGCCATTGCCAATGTAAATAACGTTTTTGTGCGCTAAAATAACAAAGTTAGTTAACTGCACCGTTAGTTTTGAAATATTTAATGAGAGCTTATTTCCGTTACCTAATGTTACTTTCGTCCAGCTTAAAGTGAGATGTGTAGGGCGAAAAATGGGAAATTTCTGAAAGATTCAGACTTCTTTAATATTATCTAAATTTGGGCTAGATGATGTTGTGTTTTAATGGCCACAAATATTGATATTTTATTTTATTCTATCAATTTTATTTAACTATGTTAAATTTAAAATTGATACAGTCAGAATACAATAAACTTTTAACATTGTATACCATATTGAATACAAATCAAGGAAATAAAAGCGTGTTAGCAATTTTATATGCGCGAAACACAATATTTAAAAAATACCATCCAAAAACGGCAAAAATGACGTTTGTTTTATGGGAGGCCCCTTAAATTTTATTTTTTCAGTTTTCTGTAAGTATTTGCTGTTATAGCGGCCACAAACCTACCCATTTAATTAAAAATGTTAAAATTTAATTACGATTCATGAGATATCTTGGTTTTTTGGGTACGGAACTCTACGTGCGCGAGTCCGTATCGCATTTGGCAGGCTTTTCTATTTTGGCATAAATAATTTTCACTTTCTTTGTATAGTCTTTCTCACTGTTTCATAACACCATTTCTTTGAAACAGTAGGTTTAAGAGTATAAAGTTAACAGAACCAGATTATGAATATTTAAATTAAGTGGGTATAATCAGTGTCTCGTGAAAGGTAAGTCGCTACATAATAATAAAACTTTTCATAATAATGAAACTTTCTTGCACTTTACCTTAAAATTTATAATTTAAAACAATTGCTTTGTTGACGAAAAGTTGTCGGCTTAAACACAAAATACCATTAAAGCGTTATTAGAACCAAGTGTATCACAATTTGAGGGACCGCGAAAAGATTTTATTATTCATGGCTATCCCAAGATTTTGTCCAAAAGTTCGTGGAAAGTGTTAATTTTTAAGCGAAAGGACAAAAATCCAATGCCTACCGTTGACAATTTACACACGTAATCAAATGCTGTTTGAAAACGCTATAAACTGCTACGTTTGAACGTTTAAAACTGCTGAATCTCACCTTTGTTTTACACATGCTGCATAACTGAACACCGTTATTTTGGTGTCATTGTATGACTATTAAATGATTTTATTGTATTACTATTAAATACCTATTCAAGCCGTCCGCTTTTATGTACAAAAAGACATTATCTGGATTAAAATTTTTTGATATCCTACTTCCTAGTAATGTTATAACTATGATAGTTTATGAAAATGTTACGACGTAAGTTACTCAATTAAACTGTAATGGCTTAGTGTATCTGGCTGAAATTTGATACAGGGATTGATTATAGTCTGAGATAACATTATATATGTTACTTTTTCCCAGCAATATGTTCCCATGAGATGCGGGAAACGAAACAAGAATACCACGAAGGCTAAGCCGCGGGCGCCATTCAGTGTTAAATAATTATTTCTGTAAAATATTGGTAACGATAAACATTTACTTTAGAAAAAATAAATAATGTTTTTTACCTACAAGATTTGTGTAATTTTCAGGCGTAGCCGTACAAATATAACGCTCCGTATGTTTTCAATTCTATACGTAAATTTTTAATGTAAATATCATTATGGTGTACCGTTAACGAGATTGACTCCCTATTGGTTTGTTTGTGAACATTTCCTACACATTACTACGAAAGGGTTCCTTTTAATAAAATTATTTATAGAAATGTAGTTTTTTTAATAACGAACAGTTGAAATTTTCGAATAAAAATTATGTTGAAGTTAAGGATTTTTTTTGACACGATATGATATCAAATTTGTAGAGTAGAAGTTATTGTAAAAGTTTTAATATCGTAATATCTTTGTTCATATTGAACTTAAATTAATGTAGTTTATTTTATATTGTATTAGGTACTAGCTGTGCCCGCGACTTCGTCCGCGTAGAATGTAATAAAAAATAATAGTTTTTTTCTAAAATTAAACTAGTCTAAGTTACTCCTTATTACATAAGCTTTCTGCCAGTGCAAGTTCCGTCCAAATCGGTCCAGCCGTTCCAGAGATTAGCCGGAACAAACAGACAGACAAACAGACAGACAAAAATTTTAAAAATATATATTTTGGTATGTGTACCGTATATACATTCATATGCATGTAGTAGAAAGCGGTTATTTTAAAAACAGTTCACTTTGACTTTTCATAGTACGAGTATTACCAGAATAGTATACTGATACTACTATTGATGGTGCTACTGACATACTGTGGGATTCTACTCTGCAATGTGTCATTTTGTACCATCAATGGTATTGATCAATGCAACTACTGACAGAAGGGACCACAGAATCAGTGTAATTTAGCCTCTGTCTCCTTTTCCATCCCAACATGCGATTAACTGATGACAGGTATTGGTATGTATGTTATTTGTAAATAGACTTATACAAATGTGGCGGGAAACGATTACTTTCCTCTATGAATTGTCCTGATTTTTTGGCAGCGCGATTGTAGCGCCTCTGGTGTTGCAAACGTCCATAGGCCGCGGTGACCACCGGTACATCTGGTGGGGCCGTATGCTTGTCTGCCACTCTAGTGGTATAAAAAAAAGATTATGATTTCAATTTTATTTTATTGAACCTGAACATATCACGCTGCCTGTTACTTACGAAGTAAATATTATTTTAATCTGTGCTGTTACTGTCGTTACATAGGATCTACGGTTATATTGTCATTAGATCCTACACAACATCTTAAAAAAAAAAACTGTATGCATATGTGCAAGTTGGATGGAGGGCTCAATACCAAAAAACGGCATGGGTAAGAAATATGTTTGTAGTATTAGAAGATTTTCATTTTATTTTTTAGTAGGTATTTGTAATTTGTGTTGTTATAGCGGCAACAGAAATACTTCTTCTGTGAAAATTCCAACTGTCTAACTATCATAGTTCAAGAGATGACAGCTTAGTGACAGATAGACAGACGGACAGCCGAGCTTCAGTGATAAGGTTCTGATTTTACAACTGGGGTGCAGAACCCTGAAATGAGCTGGTAAATAATAATTTCTACTAAGTACAATAAATAAATATTCACGGACATTTTCAGCGCAGCGCTATCTGATCCCAAAGTAAGCTAGGAATAATCTGCTTGTGTTATGGGTATCATACATACATACATACACATGGTCACGCCTTTATCCCCGAAGGGGTAGGCAGAGGCATATTATATGCCCTAATTTCACCTTTTTTAGAATTTGTGCCACGTAATAGGGGGTGAGCCGTATTGCCGTGATGTGCTGGACAGGGGCAGGTTGTGACTGCCTGCTGTTGAAAGTTTTCAAGCCGCCTAAAAAGGCCTTCAACTTGGCTTAGCAACTGTAATTTTACTGGCAACCGGGACCAACGCATTAACGTGCCTTCCGATGCACGGAAACGTTTAAATAAATGTAACAAAGTGGTCACATGGATTGTCACCCATCCAAGGACTGGCCATAGTGAAAGTTACTTACTGCAGTGATCGTTTACAGAACACTAAGTCCGCGGTGCCACGAGCGCTTCATATTTTTATCAGCTTATGGGTATCAGACCACGGATATGTAGGTATACTTATATACTTTTAATGCATTCTTATCATACATAGAATCACCCAGACTCTCATCACAATTCATGAATCACACAAATTTTTGTCTCCGGCGAGAATCGAACCCACGACCTCGTGATCCTAGTCGCACATTTCGACCTCTAGAACAACGAGGCAGTCATAAAATAACTCAAGACAACATAATTTCGTAAGATCCAGACCTTTTCATAAAAATAATTGTCTAACAAATTGCATAAACTTATGAATTCATCCCGTGTATTCCTAAATAGGCTATCCTACACACAAATACTACTAAAGGAGACAGTTACTTCGTCTTTTTCGTAACTTTCTGCTTAAAAAATCGAGTTTGTAGATTGTTGGGTACCCAGGTGTGCGAGGGAGTTTCGCTGTTAAATTTAATTAGTGAGAATCAGTAGAGATTATAAGGATTTTTGTAATTAGTATGTTGGGGTGTTTAAACGATGTCCTGTTGGACCTAGTTTGTGTAATGTTGGTAGTCGTTTTACATAATTTAGTAAATCGTTATTTTGTACTTCGTAAACGTATAGTTAATTTAGAACGAATTATTGAGGTTTATAATTGAATGAGTGAACATTATTCTCATTTATGTTGGTAATGAATTAATTAATTTGATAGATTATAAAAAAGCATCTAAAAATCCAGGGCAATGCTTTAACCAATTGAGCTACGGGAGCCGTACTGACACAAGTTGAAATTCTTCACCTTATTGTAATCACCATTTAAGAGTACGGCACAATAACTAACAAGGTTACGGATTCAAGTCCCGTCTGGGGCAGTTGTCTTTTTTCACTTTATAATAAAATATTAAGAAAAAGTAAGCGTCGTGCATAAAGTATAAAGACAGCAGGTTTATCATTTAATACCACAATTAAGAAAGATTTAAAGATTTAATTTAGGGCTGGCAGTTTTCTCGCTCAGCGAATAGGTATTGCTATTCAAAGGGGGAATGCTGCTAGTCTTTTGGGCACAATGCCACGGGAGCCTTATTTAGGTTTAGTTTAGATAGTAATAATGTAAATATGTATATAGATATGTAATAATTATGTTTCTCTGTAATTTTTAACAATAAGGTTTATAGAATGGATTTAAATAGATAACTTAAGTATTCGAGAAATTTAAGACAGTTTTGAGAACATATCTTTAATTGACGTGAGTAAGAGATCTCTTTCTTCGTCATTTTCTATCGCCAGAGAATATAACTATGCTGTACCATATCCTATGGAATCCTGCAAAACATGAAGTGTTAAACTCGCGCTGCCTATCCTGTTATCATGTGGAAATGTACATAGAAAGGCTGTTATAAATTACTGTTCAAAATTTTCAAGCCGCTCATAAGGTCTTCAACTAGTCTTATGTATCTGAGATTAACAGCACCAACGTCTTAACATGCTATTCAACGTCTTAAGATATCGAGACATGCCTCGATGACATGAAGCGGGTTTACAAGTTGCTAGTTGGCGAGTTTAAAAGCGAGTGAATGATTTGCAATGGGATAGCCAAAAGATAGATTGTAAAAGCTCGCTCACTCAAAGCTAGTTTACAAGCTGCTCGTGAACTCTATCTTGTCGGTGCTTGTAGCTTGTAAACTCTACAGAACACTAAGCTATCAAAGCTTCATACTTATAATCACTCCTTTCATTCGCGAAGGGGTAGGCAGAGGCATATTATATGCCCATATTTCACATTTTTTTATAATTTGTCTCACATAATAGGTGGTGAGCTGTATTGTCGTGTTGAGATGGACAGGCGCAGTGCATGACTGCCTACTGTTGAAGTTTTTCAATCTGCCTAAAAAGGCCTTCATTTTGGCTTAAGGACTGCCATTTTACTGGCCATTCAAAGCTTCAAGCAAATTAAAAACTCTTTTTTCTTCAAAATTCTTTTCTGTGGAAAATGTAGGTAAGTACTGGAAAAGGTCAAAAAATATCTCATAACTTAAAAACATTTTGTAAAGAAGCGTATTCTACCAATTGTTCCACTGTACCAATAAATAACTTTTACCGGGAATAAAATAATAATTACACTCCATACTTTTATAAAGTTCTGCATATTAAGCAGACGGCCATTCCATTGAATATTAATAAGGGTCCTGAAATGTATTGTCTCTAACGAGTAGGTATTTCGTTTAACTTATGTTTTGACTATTACAAAGTTTAACTTTACTTTGTAATACAAAGTTTTCATTGCCTTTGTTGTGGAAAATTTCTTTCGGGCGCTTCTTTGTTGCTTTAACGTTTTTTTACAAAAATGAATAAACGATCTACAAGAAGATTATCTGTGCAGAGAAAGTTAAATTTTGTAATAGCACAGTTGCGTTTTGTTCAATTCTGACTGACATGTGTCAGTCAGAATTGACTCTAAGTACTATGTAGTATCTGACTGTAAGTACTATGTAGTACCTACTGTTTAGTAAAGATGGTCGATTTCGGAACGCAACCTATGATTGCGTTAACTTCAGAACGAACGGGCGCTCAGAGCGCGACAAACTTCACTTCGGTTAAAGACTTCGTAAAAAACGGTCGGCGTAGAAGGTTGAATTTTGAGGTTAGATACGTGCACGGGATTAAGCACTGCGAAGTTACCACATCGGCGTGGCTTGCCTACGGGATTGAGGGTTACGGATACCCATCAGTTATTAAGAATAGTTCATTACATTTGGTTGCGCCATACGGGACGTGAGCGCTCGGTACAATCGGTGGCGTTGAGAACCGGTCTCCGCCGAAGTTTGAGTGCTGAAGGTGTTACCGGACGTCGGCTGGACTAACGGGGTCTTCCAGGCGGAACGCGACTGGCGCGGAGCTGACGGCACCAGCAATACACTCACACATATTAATTTGTATGGTTTATTATTATATAGGTACATATTTGTAGCTAGGGATACACTACACAATTACAGGGAAGTATTACCAGGAAGACAGCCGGAGTCAAGGTAAGACCTTCATCATTATCATATGTTTTCATTTCTTTAGCCCTGCGTTACCGCAGGCAAGTGTGTGGGAGACATACTTTCCCATACAAGTACTTACAGTAAGACTTTTTTTGACGTAAGGAAAATCCTACATTGATGCTATGCCGGACTCCTACCGACTAAAAACCACACGTATCCTACCTAACAGCCTACGGTTAGGAGCCCCGGGTAAGCGGGTTTACAAGTTGCTAGTTGGCGAGTTTAAAAGCGAGTGAATGATTTGCAATGGGATAGCCAAAAGATAGATTGTAAAAGCTCGCTCACTCAAAGCTAGTTTACAAGCTGCTCGTGAACTCTATCTTGTCGGTGCTTGTAGCTTGTAAACTCTACAGAACACTAAGCTATCAAAGCTTCATACTTATAATCACTCCTTTCATTCGCGAACGGGTAGGCGGAGGCATATTATATGCCCATATTTCACATTTTTTATAATTTGTCTCACATAATAGGTGGTGAGCTGTATTGTCGTGTTGAGATGGACAGGCGCAGTGCATGACTGCCTACTGTTGAAGTTTTTCAATCTGCCTAAAAAGGCCTTCATTTTGGCTTAAGGACTGCCATTTTACTGGCCATTCAAAGCTTCATGCAAATTAAAAACTCTTTTTTTGAGGGTTACGGATATACCTATAAGCTACTAGGGGGGTCAGGCCGTGCCGAACCTGAGGAGAGAACGGGCCACTCCCAAGAGGGAACCTGATGAGCGAACCCACGACTCATCACCGGTGCCCGATAATAACCGTACAGAGGGGTGGGTACCTGTACACGCCTCTGTGACATAAAGGGGGGAGGGGAGGCCTCCGGTGCTGCCCGAGCAGCATAAGTTGCAGCCGTAATGTGGGCCTCCACATCCGTATGTTGACGATCCCGACCGCGGCTCACGTCAACCGTTGGACGTGAACCATAATAGTCCCGAGAGAGGGAGGGGGGACCCCCGCCCCTGCGAGAATCCCGTTGGTGAGAAGGGGTGTACTCTATGTCCCGGTGACCAGAGGTATCCCCACTTCTGGGAACATCCTGTTCCATTTATTGAGGGTTACGGATACCCATAAGTTATTAAGAATAGTTCATTACATTTGGTTGCGCCATACGGGACGTGAGCGCTCGGTACAATCGGTGGCGTTGAGAACCGGTCTCCGCCGAAGTTTGAGTGCTGAAGGTGTTACCGGACGTCGGCTGGACCAACGGGGTCTTCCAGGCGGAACGCGACTGGCGCGGAGCTGACGGCACCAGCAATACACTCACACATATTAATTTGTATGGTTTATTATTATATAGGTACATATTTGTAGCTAGGGATACACTACACAATTACAGGGAAGTATTACCAGGAAGACAGCCGGAGTCAAGGTAAGACCTTCATCATTATCATATGTTTTCATTTCTTTAGCCCTGCGTTACCGCAGGCAAGTGTGTGGGAGACATACTTTCCCATACATAAATTCTGGTAGCAGAGCGTGGTTTTATACCATTACTACGGGCCCCGGTGGGCATTAGGTACCTAAGAACACAAATCATACGGTTGATTTGTTTTCTTCATAGGTTATTTGGTGATATTAATCTGATAATTGCGGTTCAGATTGATATCATTAACATTTTTCATATATGTAGGTTAACTTTTTTCCTTAAGTTAGAAAGTGCATAACGGTGGGTGATTTCAAATAATTATCATACGATCATATTGGTACGATAATTATTCTGCTGGAGTTTAGATTATACCTACTCGTCAGCATCATTTAATTTGTATGCATTTTATTCGGTGTTTTTCATAAACTTATTTAGCTATTAGGGTTTTTTTTTTTTTTTTTTTTTTTTTTTTTTTGTTGACGCGGGGAATGCATTTAGGCACCGTCATCCCAGCTACGGGGGTAGCTGGGACGGTGTGTGGGACTCACCGGTCGCGAAAGAGGGCACCGTCCTACCCACTAAACCCCGCGGTGTTCCGACTCACCCTATAGCCGGGCCGAGGGATATGAATAGTAGATTCTACATCGACCCGGCTAGGGATGCCCCGTAGGGTTGGGGCTCTCCTCGGGGGACCAGATGGTCGGCCCCCGGAGCTCCCTAAGGAGCTGACGAAAAGACGAAAAGACAAGCCCGCATCGCACCGCCCTCGAACGTCCCTCTGAAAGCAGAGGGGGCAGAGAGCGGCCGAGCGGGCGGGCACTAAGGCATCTCCGGAACACGAGGAGGTGCCTTCCGCCAAACGATCATCGGTGGGTGAGGTCCCCCGACCACCACCCACCGGAACAACACTAGTCGGGGGCGCGCACGAACGCTGCCATGCGGCGCCCCCGAGTTAGCTATTAGGGTACAGTAGGTACAGTAACCAAGGAAGTACGGTTCCGTATACTGTTTCATATATAATTTTATCGTATAGGTAAACGATATTTTTTTATTTTCGGTTTAGGGTACCGTACAGTAAATTGGGGTTCCGTACGGTAATTTTAGGATTCCGTAGTATAAATTTGGGTTCCGTTACGGACAGAGAGTTATTATTTCGGTAAATTAATTATTCATTCTTATTTGACGACCATTGTACTACGGGTGTACTTTCGGCCTATTTTTAGAATGTCGTTAACGACAGCCAAAGCAACCGTGAGCCGTGTCCTTCGATGGTTACAGGCAGCCACCGGATTGATCGGACGTCCGGATAGGGCTGAAGATTTAAAATTCCGCCATATGAAGTTGGAGTCTTACTTAAAGGATTTAGATGAGGCGTACCAAGAGATTCAGGAGGCGGAGGTCGACATGGAAGCTGGACCGGCCAAGGTAGGGTTGTCACGGTACCATTTGGATTATAGTCAGGCTTTGGAAGCCGCCGGTGAGATTGTTGCAGCGTGTTCGCAAATTACGTCTTCACCCAGCACCGCCCAGTCTGAGGGACTAGGGGTGCAACCGGGATTGGTCACACGGCTCCCATCTTTAAATTTGCCTCATTTCTCCGGTGGGTATGAGCATTGGATGGGTTTCATTAATTTATTTGATAGCCTCGTGCATACGCGTTCGGATATAACGCCTGCACAAAAAATGGGATATCTTCGGACGGCCTTGTCTGGTGAGGCCCAGGATTTGGTGGCGCACCTGGATGTCACCAATGACAGCTACGAGACGGCTCGTATGCTGTTGACGGAGCGGTATCAGAATACGCGGCGTTTGGGGGACGCTCACCTCAGTCGGTTGTTAGGGTTGCCAAAGGTGACCAGGGTCACCCAGCTTAGGTCACAGCTACTGAACCCACTGGCAGTAGCATACAATGCTCTCGGAAAGCTCGGATTTCCGGTAAAGGAATGGTCCTTTATTTTACTTCATGTAACGCTTGGCAAGCTCCCGGCCGAACTGAAGCTTCGATTTGAACATCAGTTTGTAGGGAAGTCATCCACGGATGTCCCTTTGTTTTCGGAACTTCTTCACTTCCTGGAAGAGGAGTGTAGGATGTTGGACAATGTGGAGGAACCGGGTACACCTCCTATAGTCAAATCGGGTAGGCAGGTAGACCACCCCCCAAGGTGGGGGGGAGGAGGTCAGACACCGGTGCGAGCTCGGGCTCCACCTAGGGGTGTTGCAATGGCAGCGGGCCATTCGGAACTTCGCTGTCATTTTTGTAATGGGCCAGTTCACCCCCTACTGAACTGTGGTCAGTTCAGAAACGCTGACGTCGGGTCTCGGCGTCGGTTTGTCTACGGTTCGGGACACTGCTGGATGTGTATGAAAGCACACTTGGCCAGAGACTGCGGGTCGCCAAGGTCGTGCTCCCGCTGTGGTGGTCCCCACCACCCCATGCTTTGTACGTATGAAAGTGGGGTTGGTGATCGGTCCGGAGGAAGCCGTACAGGTAGGCATACTCCGGAACAGCGTCGTCCCTCGGGTAAGGGTTATGTAAAACGGGAAGCCCTCAGGGGCGGGGGCGCCCCCAATTATCGAGACACTGGGTGCGGCCAAATGGAACAGGATGTTCCCAGAAGTGGGGATACCTCTGGTCACCGGGACATAGAGTACACCCCTTCTCACCAACGGGATTCTCGCAGGGGCGGGGGTCCCCCCTCCCTCTCTCGGGACTATTATGGTTCACGTCCAACGGTTGACGTGAGCCGCGGTCGGGATCGTCAACATACGGATGTGGAGGCCCACATTACGGCTGCAACTTATGCTGCTCGGGCAGCACCGGAGGCCTCCCCTCCCCCCTTTATGTCACAGAGGCGTGTACAGGTACCCACCCCTCTGTACGGTTATTATCGGGCACCGGTGATGAGTCGTGGGTTCGCTCATCAGGTTCCCTCTTGGGAGTGGCCCGTTCTCTCCTCAGGTTCGGCACGGCCTGACCCCCCTAGTAGCTTATAGGTATTTGCAGCCTCCTCACCAGATGCAGCCTTTTCGAAGACGGTTCTTCTTCCCACGGTGTCACTTCGGGTCAAGGGCACTGATGGTGCCACGGTAAAGGCACGGGCCTTTTTGGATACCGGGGCACAGGGCTGCATTATTACTATAGGTCTGGTGAGGAAATTAGGCCTAACAATGTCACGGGACTTTAATACTATAAAGGGAATAGGAGGTGATAGGGTTACAGCAATTTACGGTCAGGTTAGATTTGTGGTGACAGGGGTTTGCGGCTCTACCCCCACCATTTTGGTTACGGCTTTGGTCATGGACCAGGTAATAGGCATTCATCCCTTGGTTTCCCTGCCTCCTATTGTTCGTCATTCAGCTTCGGATTTGCGTCTTGCGGATCCTGATTTTTGGAAACCCAGTTCAGTGGAACTGCTGCTCGGTTCAGATGTCGCAGGTCAGGTGTTGTGTTCGGGTACGCTAGTCACCTTGCATCGGGATGGGTTGGTGGCCTTACCATCAGTTTTCGGTTATCTTATTTTGGGCCCAGCCTTCCCTATCAGTCGCAGTACTGATGAAGCGGCATTTACAGGTATTTCTCTGACAGACATAGTACAAAGATTCTGGGCACTGGAGGAGGTGCCCACGGTCCCACGGGTGGACCCAATTCACGAGGAATGTGAAAGTCACTTTAGACAGACCTTGGTACATTTGCCGTCGGGTCGGCTCATGGCACGGTTGCCATTTTTATCTTCGCGGCCACGACTCGGTCAATCGTTCGGCCTAGCGGAGAAACGCATGTGGTCAATGGAACGACGCATGAAACGAGATTCGGTATTTCGTGATAAATACGTGCAATTCATGCGCGAATACGAGGATCTTGGACATATGTCACCTTCGCGTACGGATTATTCTTCGGTGGAACATTTCTTCATTCCCCATCACGCTGTGTTCAAGGCTGATGGTGGTAAGATTCGGGTTGTATTTGACGGGTCGGCTCCCTCATCTAGCGGTGTTTCCCTTAATCAGTGTTTGCATTCAGGCCCTAAACTTCATAAGGAGATTTCGGATATAATTACGGCTTTCCGTAGACATCTGGTGGTGTTTGCGACGGATATACGTATGATGTTCCGGCAGACAGTCATACATCCGGATGACAGGCGGTTTCAATTGATCCTCTGGAGAGAGGATCCTTCGCATCCACTCAAGGTCTACGAATTAAATACAAACACATACGGTCTTAAGCCTAGTCCATGGATGGCAATCAGGGGTCTGCTCGAATTGGCTCACCGGGAGCGAGTAGCCTTTCCCCGAGCGGCGGCCATATTGGAATCGGATGTTTACGTTGATGATATATGCACCGGGGCATCATCTGAACGTGAAGCACTGCTTCTTCGGGATGAATTAATTGGAATTCTAGCTGCGGGTGGCTATGAGTTGCGCAAGTGGATATCTAATTCTCCAAGGTTGTTGGCTGACCTTCCGGAGGATCACAGGCAGGATCCACTTCTATTTGAGGACCCGGATAGTCTTCACTCCACTTCGGTCTTAGGAGTACAGTATCAACCGGTTCAGGATACCTTCTCGTTTCGGTACGTGGAGGTGACTGCAAAGGTTTGGACTAAGCGGTTGGTACTCTCTACGGTGGCCAGAATATTTGATCCGAACGGCTGGATCGCACCGGTTATATTCTGGGCCAAATTCTTCCTACAGTGGCTGTGGGTCGCAGAGCTCTCATGGGACGAGCCTCTCACGGGTGATTACTTCCCCGACTGGACAGATTTTTTGGATAGGTTGAAGGCAATCACATTGGTATCGGTGCCTCGTCATTTTCTTCCATCAGGTAGATGTAAAGCATCGCTTCACGGGTTTTGCGATGCTTCGGCGTCGGGATACGCCGCGGTTGTGTACTTGCGTACCGTAAAACAGGATGGTACTACAGCAGTTCACTTAGTGACGGCTAAGAGTAAGGTAGCCCCCTTACGGACTAGATTGACTATTCCTAAATTGGAGCTGTCAGGGGCTGTCTTACTTACAAAGCTATTGAATCACATTTACTCCACCCTGGGCAAATCGGTGGAGTTATCGGAAACTTATGCCTGGTCGGATAGCCAGATCGTCTTGGCATGGTTACAGGCTTCCCCTCATAGGTTGGAAGTTTTTGTGGCCAATCGGGTGTCTCAGATACAGGCTTCGGAGGCGAAGTTGATCTGGAGACACGTGCCAGGTGAACTCAATCCTGCTGATGTGGCATCACGGGGTTGTGATGCCCCCACTTGGTTGATCATCCCCTCTGGTGGGGCCCAAAGTGGTTAGCAGATTCGACAAAAACCTGGCCCACCACGGTTTTGGAATCCACGAATACTCTGCCTGGTATTCGTGTTGCGGCGGCTGAAACAACGGTTACAGGTGCGGATCCCCTCTTAGCGAGGTATAGCTCGCTTGGGAAACTTCTAGCAGTCACGGGCTGGATTCACAGGTTTATTCGGAATTGTCGGAGGGTGAGTGTACGGGACACCTCACCTTATCTATCGGTAGACGAACGGCGTGCCGCACTTATGTTTTGGGTAAAACGAGTTCAAGTGAATCGGTTCGCTGATGAAATACGGATTGTTGGGTCATCGGGTCGATTAAAGGGAGCGATTGCAAGGTTGAATCCCTTCCTCGACCAATCGGGTTTGCTACGAGTCGGCGGTCGACTCAGAAACTCTCAGCTGCCTTACGGGGCGCGTCACCCTCTCTTGTTACCTAAGGACGGTGACTTTGTTCAGCTCTTGGTTAGAGATCGCCATATTAATAATTCGCACGCGGGTTGTAACGCACTTCTAGCGATTTTACAACGCGAATTTTGGATCTTATCTGCACGTCGGTGTGTGCGCTCAATTATTTTCAAATGTTTATCCTGTTATCGGTTAAAGGCGGCTACAATGCAGCCAATGATGGGTGACTTACCGGCTGATCGAGTGACGGTCACTCGGCCCTTTGAGGGCGTGGGCACAGATTTTGCGGGTCCATTTACGGTCAAGGCTTCGCATTTACGGAACGCGAAGACCTATAAGGCGTACTTATGTGTTTTTGTTTGTCTTTCTACCAAGGCGGTTCACTTGGAGTTAGTGTCTTCACTAAGTACGGAAGCATTTATTGCAACGCTTGAGCGCTTCGTTTCACGGCGGGGTCTGCCAAGTCTTATACGGTCGGACTGTGGCACTAATTATCAGGGAGCTGATCGTTACCTACGGGAGGTGCATCAGTTCTTAACGGATAGGAACACGGAGCTAGGTCAAATGTTAGGCAAGCGTGGCATCACCTGTAAGTTTGATCCACCAGCTTGCGCACACTGGGGTGGGATATTCGAAGCCACAGTGAAATCTGCCAAGACACATATGCGGCGTGTCATTGGTGACACTATCCTTACCTTTGAGGAACTCGCCACGGTCCTCTGCAGAGTTGAGGCAACTCTAAATTCTCGGCCCTTGTGTCCACTGTCTACGGACCCTAATAACCTGGAGGTCTTGACACCGGGTCATTTCCTCATTGGTCAACCTTTAACGGCTTTACCGGAATATCCTTATCTTGATACTCCTCAGAGTAGATTATCAAGATTTCAGATGCTTCAGCAAATGGCTCAGAACTTCACTCATCGGTTTTCATTGGAGTATCTGAACATTCTGCGGCACCGCATCAAATGGGCTGACAAAACGACTCCTGCACGGGTAGGAGATCTAGTCCTCATTAAGGACACTAACCAGCCTTCTTTAAAGTGGCGTCGGGCACGCATTCTTCGGCTGTATCCGGGTTCGGACGGTACTCCACGGTATGCAGAGGTTTCTGTCGGAGATTCCATTCTGCGTCGCGCGGTAGCTACACTCTCTCGTTTGCCTATTTCTTAGCGAACAGAGATCCCTCTGTCCGGAGCGGGGGGATGTTTAGTAAAGATGGTCGATTTCGGAACGCAACCTATGATTGCGTTAACTTCAGAACGAACGGGCGTTCAGAGCGCGACAAACTTCACTTCGGTTAAAGACTTCGTAAAAAACGGTCGGCGTAGAAGGTTGAATTTTGAGGTTAGATACGTGCACGGGATTAAGCACTGCGAAGTTACCACATCGGCGTGGCTTGCCTACGGGATTGAGGGTTACGGATACCCATCAGTTATTAAGAATAGTTCATTACATTTGGTTGCGCCATACGGGACGTGAGCGCTCGGAACAATCGGTGGCGTTGAGAACCGGTCTCCGCCGAAGTTTGAGTGCTGAAGGTGTTACCGGACGTCGGCTGGACCAACGGGGTCTTCCAGGCGGAACGCGACTGGCGCGGAGCTGACGGCACCAGCAATACACTCACACATATTAATTTGTATGGTTTATTATTATATAGGTACATATTTGTAGCTAGGGATACACTACACAATTACAGGGAAGTATTACCAGGAAGACAGCCGGAGTCAAGGTAAGACCTTCATCATTATCATATGTTTTCATTTCTTTAGCCCTGCGTTACCGCAGGCAAGTGTGTGGGAGACATACTTTCCCATACAAGTACTTACAGTAAGACTTTTTTTGACGTAAGGAAAATCCTACATTGATGCTATGCCGGACTCCTACCGACTAAAAACCACACGTATCCTACCTAACAGCCTACGGTTAGGAGCCCCGGGTAAGCGGGTTTACAAGTTGCTAGTTGGCGAGTTTAAAAGCGAGTGAATGATTTGCAATGGGATAGCCAAAAGATAGATTGTAAAAGCTCGCTCACTCAAAGCTAGTTTACAAGCTGCTCGTGAACTCTATCTTGTCGGTGCTTGTAGCTTGTAAACTCTACAGAACACTAAGCTATCAAAGCTTCATACTTATAATCACTCCTTTCATTCGCGAACGGGTAGGCGGAGGCATATTATATGCCCATATTTCACATTTTTTATAATTTGTCTCACATAATAGGTGGTGAGCTGTATTGTCGTGTTGAGATGGACAGGCGCAGTGCATGACTGCCTACTGTTGAAGTTTTTCAATCTGCCTAAAAAGGCCTTCATTTTGGCTTAAGGACTGCCATTTTACTGGCCATTCAAAGCTTCATGCAAATTAAAAACTCTTTTTTCTTCAAAATTCTTTTCTGTGGAAAATGTAGGTAAGTCCTGGAAAAGGTCAAAAAATATCTCATAACTTAAAAACATTTTGTAAAGAAGCGTATTCTACCAATTGTTCCACTGTACCAATAAATAACTTTTACCGGGAATAAAATAATAATTACACTCCATACTTTTATAAAGTTCTGCATATTAAGCAGACGGCCATTCCATTGAATATTAATAAGGGTCCTGAAATGTATTGTCTCTAACGAGTAGGTATTTCGTTTAACTTATGTTTTGACTATTACAAAGTTTAACTTTACTTTGTAATACAAAGTTTTCATTGCCTTTGTTGTGGAAAATTTCTTTCGGGCGCTTCTTTGTTGCTTTAACCCTTCAACACACTAAAAAAATATATCGAAAATCGGTAATCGCACGGACCTAGCTCCACCACCCTAAAAATGAAAAAAGATTTCCCATTTCCCAAAAAAAAAATTTTTTCTCACTTACCAGACCAAATTTTTCGGTTCTGCAAACAGCAACTGGATCATTGATAAATTGTTTATTACGACGTTTTATACGAAAAATATTTATTTAATAGTAGTTGCCCGCGTAAGGTGACAAAGTCCCATTTGTACAGTTATCTGTAAGAGTTTTATACATAAAGATAATTTTAGAAAACTTTGTAATAACACAGGCTACTTTTTATCGCGGGAATAAGTTCCCATGGGAATCGGAAACGGGAACAAAATTTCACACGGGTGAAGCTGTGGGCACTCACTCAGACATCACTTGTCAGATAAATTCATGGGCATTTATGGAACAGTATGAGATGAACAGATCTTCGACGATTCAAAAAAGTTTTTTTCGCCTTTTTCACAATTCTTGATCAATAGTGAACTTCCAAGTTATTCTCTCAAAAGTTCATTTCAAAGTTATTACGGCGGCAATCGAAAATATTTCAAATAAGACGGCTCCAGGCTGCAATATATTATACGCAAGTATTGGTAAACTTTCCTCATATTTTCGTCAAGTGCAGACCTTTACATTAAGCACTGTTGTGAAAGTTGGTTAGCAAAGTCAAGTGGACTAGCCACTTACGAATTTATTAAAGTAGATACAACTATTCCAATAGATAGAAAAGTAGCGCTCGTAGCCCTGCGGACTCAGTGTTCTGTAAACGATCACAAACGACCGGTTATGGATGGGTGACCACCTCATCCACTTTGTGACATTTATTTATTTATTTATTTCATAACAATGTCAAATTGTGTTGAAAATATAATACATGTCATCTTAATACTAATAAAATTGATTCATATACATTTAATTAGAAAGAAATTGATACTAAAGAATTACTCTAAAAATATTAAATTTGTTCATTAACCAATAAATATTCATTTCATAATCATGCAATAATATTGACAGTAATAGAAAATATATTATGTAGAATACAATAATAATCAAAATTAAGCAAAACAATATCACATTAAAATTAATAAAATGTCACTAAATTCTGTCATATAATTAGCCAATCATTAAACAATCTATGGCGTGTTCATGAACTCATCTATCGAATAGAAGCACCCATCTACTAAAAAAAGTCCTAAGCTTCGCCTTGAACTCAACTGAGTACACCGCCTTTTTTAATTCAAGAGGAAGTCTGTTGAATACTTTTGTCGAGTTATACAGAGAGCTATGTTTTACTACCTACATTAAGAGTGGCAGCTATCATGGATGGCATATCCATCCTCCTTGAACTTTCTCTTTTTTTCCTTTATTCATCACTTTCATAGCTGTAGATAGTCTTTGAAAAGTGAGAAAGCAAAACCATAATATACAGGCTTGGAACCGTCTAAATTCCTAGTTCTTTAAAACAAGACCTACATGATTCTTGCTGTTTTATGCGTACCATCGTTCTTACAGCTCTTTTTTGAGCTATGAAAGCTTTCCGGACAGTACAATCATAACCGCCTCCCCATAGGATTATGCTGTATCTAAGCTTGGATTCTATAATAGCAAAGTAGATAATCCTTAGTTGTTCCAGACTTATCACGTCTCTTAAACTCCTCAGCACATAGCAAGCCGAGTGTATGTTGGCTTCAATACTTGACACTTCACATTTCCAGTCAAGGAGGCAGTCGACATGTACTCCAAGGAATTTGACATTCTCTACGGTGATCAGTTGTTCTTCATTTAAAGAACATTGTAGTTCGTCCTTATTTCTACTTGTCGATTTAAATAAAATAATATTCGATTTTTTTTGCATTAATTTTTAAACTATTAAGGGTGAACTATTGGTTAAATTTATATAAGACATTTTCTATTCTTTCATTTAGACTTTGCGAGCGTTATTTGCGAGCGTTTCCGTGCTTCGGAAGGCACGTTAAGCCGTTGGTCCCAGTTGCCAGTAAAATGGCAGTCGTTAAGCCAAGTTGAAGGCCTTTATGGGTACAACCTGCGCCTGTCCATATCATCGCGACAATACGGCTTACCACCTAGTCTCTTTGAAAATCTATAAGGTGAAATGGGGGCATAATAATAAGCCTCTGCCTACCCCTTCGGAGATAAAAGGCGTGATCATATGAACAACTATAGGACGCCGCGAGCCGGTTCTCGATCTCATATCCTACGACTTGAAAACATGTAAACGAAAGTTTACTGTTGAAACGTCTTTTGTCTCATTTTTGCCGTTTCTAAATCTATACTAAAATAAAATAGTTTAAAAAACGATAGTACACGCTTCAAACCCTTTTATTTAATAATACCCATATCATGTGGGTGCATTGCAAATAGCCAATCCGCCATCTTGGATGTCCGCCATGTTGGATTTAGGTCACGTGACAATTTTTTTCGTATTTCTAACAGCAAACCCTATCATTTGTTACCCATATCATGGAGATGCATTTCAAATAGCCTGTCCGCCATCTAGGACGTCCGCCATATTAGATTTAAGTCACGTGACTATTTTTTTGTATTCCTGACGGCAAACCCTTTCATTCGATACCCATATCATGGGAGTGGATTTCAAACAGCCAGTCCGCCATTTTGGGGAGGCCGCCATATTAGATTGGTAATGACGTTTTTTAGCTAGTCATGTATTGTCATCAGAACTCAGAGGGTGTGCAAAATTTCAGCCTGATCGAAGGACGGGAAGTGAGTCAAATTAACATTCCAAGATTTTCTTACATACATAGTTACAAGTGAAGCTATTATTATAAGCGTGTTAAAAAGCGTGTTAATTAGAAACGTGAAAGATTTCATTATTTGTTTGCATTGAATAGGCTTTGAAACAACAGAACCGATTTGGAAAACTCTTTCACTGTTGTGTAGCTACACTAGGTATTCCCGGGTGACGTAGGCTATATTTTCTTCCCAAATTATCACGGGTGACACCGCGTGAAGTCCGCTAGTACAAAACAAATGACATTTCACCACTAGGATTTCGTCTCCAAGCCAAGCAGGTCTAGAATCGCCGCTCAGGGATTTTACCGTGTTCTTTGGTGATTGTCGTAAATTTAATGTATGACATTGGATTGACAGACATCTATAACCAAGTCAAAACGAATGTAAGTTTATACATCTAAGTGTCCTTGTGGGAAAAGAATCCTTATAAATTCTATAAATTTCAAAATGACAAATAAATTTTAAACAATCTTAGCCCGCCAACCCTCGACTGCCACGTAGCGTGAAGTGAAAATTTAATCGTCAAATGTCTTTTGTTTTGCCTTTTCTAATTAAGAGAAATAACATTAAAATGAAAACACTTGTCGACTTAATGTCATGCAATAAAGCGGAGTATCATCCTACTAATATTATAAAAGTGAGAGCTTGTGAGTGTGGATGTTTGTTACTCTTTCACGCTCTAACGGCTGAATGGATATGACTGGTACAGGCGCGATAATAGTATCATATTATTACCGTGGTACAGGGAGGGATAGATTATATTTTATATCTAGGTATAGGCATTTTTTTACCCATTAAGTTCCCATGGGAAGCGGGATCGGAAAAAAAACCAAATTGTATAGGGTCTATAGTAATTGAAATAAATAATAATTTTAGTTTTATTATTTAACTAGCTGTTGCCCGCGTGAATTGTGTTATAATGCCAATTTGATTGCTCTCTGCTTAGCCCCTAGGATATGTAGCGTGATAATATATAGCCTATTTGACCCGACTCCTAGTTAATATTTGTGCAAAATCTGAATAAAATCTATAGAGTATTTTTTGAGATCCTTCCGGACAAAGCAATGCAAACAGACAAACAGACAAAAAAAAATTTTCGGCTTCGGTATTTTATGTTGAACACCCAGCGAGTATTTTTTTTTAATATTTCCAATGTACAGTTTTGACTTTTTATATCATTTTATTACATGTATAGAATATTATGACACCAAACTCCATAGGACAAAATTTTTAGAGTATCGTAGCCAAATGGCAAAAACGGAACCCTTATAGATTCGCCATGTCTGTCTGTCTGTCTGTCTGCCCGTCCGTGTGTCACAGCCACTTTTCTCCGAAACTATAAGGCCTATGCTATTGAAACTTTGTCACTAGATGTATTCTGTGAACCGCATTAAGATTCTTATATAAAACTGGAAAAAAAGTAGTAAATTTTGGAGGTCCCCATACTCAAAACTGCAACTTAAAATTTTTTTCTCATCAAACCCATCATACGTGTGGATCTATAGATAGGTCTTTAAAAATGCTATTGAGGTTTCTAAAGGTGCTCCCTCACCGGGAGCATTCGCGCGTAATGTAACGTTACGAGTCGAGAATTACAGCCGGTGAGGGAGGTGAACCGAGCATTGCAATGCGCGCCTTGTAATGATACAAGACGAGGTTACACCAGTGAGGGAGGAGAATCGAGCATTACAATGCGCGCCTTGTAATGATACAACGTGTATCGTTTTGATACAACTCGTAACATTTATAGATTCGACTCGAGCATTACGTTACGATGCTACCTCCCTGACCGACACGAGCATTCGCGTGTAATGTAACATTTATTATAGACTAGCTGATGCCCGCAGCTTCGCCTGCGTCAAATTTTGTTCTCATTTCCGCGTCTCATGGGAACTTATTCCCGGGATAAAACTTGTATCATTTCAGACTATAATCTATCTCTGTAGGTGATTACATGATAATTTTGCAATCCAATATGGCCGCCGCGCCGAAATCACAAAATTTCATGATGGGTATCGTTTAAGGGGGTTTTTGGCATGCTGAGTACGAATTTCGGGTTAATTTAGAGATCCAATATGGCCGCCGCGCCGAAATCACAAAATTTCATGATGGGTATCGTTTAAGGGGTTTTTTGGTATGCTGAATACGAATTTCGGGTTAATTTAGAGATCCAATACGGCCGCCGCGCCGTTATCACAAAATTTCATGATGGGTATCGTTTAAGGGGTTCTTTGATGTGCTGAGTACGAATTTCGGGTTAATTTAGAAATCCAATATGGCCGCCGCGCCGTTATCCCAAAATTTCATGATGGGTATCGTTTAAGGGGTTTTTTGGTAGGCTGAGTACGAATTTAAGGTCAATTTTGCAATCCAAGATGGCCGCCGCGCCACCGCTGTAAAATTTCATGTTGGATACCGTATAAGGGGTTTTTTGGTATGCTGAGTACGAATTTCGGGTTAATTTAGAGATCCAAAATGGCCGCCGCGCTGTTTTCACAAAATATCATGATGGGTATCGTTTAAGGGGTTTTTTGGTATGCCGAGTACGAATTTCGGGTAAATTTAGCGAACAAATATGGCCGCCGCGCCGTTATCACAAAATTTCATGATGGGTATCGTTTAAGGGGTTTTTTGATATGCTGATTACGAAATTTATGATAATTTTGCAATCCAAAGACCGCCGCGCCACTATTACAAAATTTCATGATGGGTATCGTTTAAGGGGTTTTTTGGTATGCTGAGTACGAATTTTGGGTTAATTTAGAGATCCAATATGGCCGCCGCGCCGAAATCACAAAATTTCATGATGGGTATCGTTTAAGGGGTTTTTTGGTATGCTGAGTACGAATTTTGGGTTAATTTAGAGAACCAATATGGCCGCCGCGCCGTTATCACAAAATTTCATGAGGGGTATCGTTTAAGGGGGTTTTTAGTATGCTGAATACGAATTTCGGGTTAATTTAGAGATCCAATGCGGCCGCCGCGCCGTTATCACAAAATTTCATGATGGGTATCGTTTAAGGGGTTCTTTGATGTGCTGAGTACGAATTTCGGGTTAATTTAGAAATCCAATATGGCCGCCGCGCCGTTATCCCAAAATTTCATGATGGGTATCGTTTAAGGGGTTTTTTGGTAGGCTGAGTACGAATTTAAGGTCAATTTTGCAATCCAAGATGGCCGCCACGCCACCGTTGTAAAATTTCATGTTGGATACCGTATAAGGGGTTTTTTGGTATGCTGAGTACGAATTTCGGGTTAATTTAGAGATCCAATATGGCCGCCGCGCCGTTTTCACAAAATATCATGATGGGTATCGTTTAAGGGGTTTTTTGGTATGCCGAGTACGAATTTCGGGTTAATTTAGCGAACCAATATGGCCGCCGCGCCGTTATCACAAAATTTCATGATGGGTATCGTTTAAGGGGTTTTTTGATATGCTGATTACGAAATTTATGATAATTTTGCAATCCAAAGACCGCCGCGCCACTATTACAAAATTTCATGATGGGTATCGTTTAAGGGGTTTTTTGGTATGCTGAGTACGAATTTTGGGTTAATTTAGAGATCCAATATGGCCGCCGCGCCGAAATCACAAAATTTCATGATGGGTATCGTTTAAGGGGTTTTTTGGTATGCTGAGTACGAATTTTGGGTTAATTTAGAGAACCAATATGGCCGCCGCGCCGTTATCACAAAATTTCATGAGGGGTATCGTTTAAGGGGGTTTTTAGTATGCTGAATACGAATTTCGGGTTAATTTAGAGAACCAATATGGCCGCCGCGCCGTTATCACAAAATTTCATGAGGGGTATCGTTTAAGGGGGTTTTTAGTATGCTGAATACGAATTTCGGGTTAATTTAGAGATCCAATACGGCCGCCGCGCCGTTATCACAAAATTTCATGATGGGTATCGTTTAAGGGGTTCTTTGATGTGCTGAGTACGAATTTCGGGTTAATTTAGAAATCCAATATGGCCGCCGCGCCGTTATCCCAAAATTTCATGATGGGTATCGTTTAAGGGGTTTTTTGGTAGGCTGAGTACGAATTTAAGGTCAATTTTGCAATCCAAGATGGCCGCCGCGCCACCGTTGTAAAATTTCATGTTGGATACCGTATAAGGGGTTTTTTGGTATGCTGAGTACGAATTTCGGGTTAATTTAGAGATCCAAAATGGCCGCCGGGCTGTTTTCACAAAATATCATGATGGGTATCGTTTAAGGGGTTTTTTGGTATGCCGAGTACGAATTTCGGGTAAATTTAGCGAACCAATATGGCCGCCGCGCCGTTATCACAAAATTTCATGATGGGTATCGTTTAAGGGGTTTTTTGATATGCTGATTACGAAATTTATGATAATTTTGCAATCCAAAGACCGCCGCGCCACTATTACAAAATTTCATGATGGGTATCGTTTAAGGGGTTTTTTGGTATGCTGAGTACGAATTTTGGGTTAATTTAGAGATCCAATATGGCCGCCGCGCCGAAATCACAAAATTTCATGATGGGTATCGTTTAAGGGGTTTTTTGGTATGCTGAGTACGAATTTTGGGTTAATTTAGAGAACCAATATGGCCGCCACGCCGTTATCACAAAATTTCATGAGGGGTATCGTTTAAGGGGGTTTTTAGTATGCTGAATACGAATTTCGGGTTAATTTAGAGATCCAATACGGCCGCCGCGCCGTTATCACAAAATTTCATGATGGGTATCGTTTACGGGGTTCTTTGATGTGCTGAGTACGAATTTCGGGTTAATTTAGAAATCCAATATGGCCGCCGCGCCGTTATCCCAAAATTTCATGATGGGTATCGTTTAAGGGGTTTTTTGGTAGGCTGAGTACGAATTTAAGGTCAATTTTGCAATCCAAGATGGCCGCCACGCCACCGTTGTAAAATTTCATGTTGGATACCGTATAAGGGGTTTTTTGGTATGCTGAGTACGAATTTCGGGTTAATTTAGAGATCCAATATGGCCGCCGCGCCGTTTTCACAAAATATCATGATGGGTATCGTTTAAGGGGTTTTTTGGTATGCCGAGTACGAATTTCGGGTTAATTTAGCGAACCAATATGGCCGCCGCGCCGTTATCACAAAATTTCATGATGGGTATCGTGTAAGGGGTTTTTTGATATGCTGATTACGAAATTTATGATAATTTTGCAATCCAAAATGGCCGCCGCGCCACTATTACAAAATTTTATGATGGGTATCGTTTAAGGAGTTTTTTGGTATGCTGAGTACGAATTTTAAGATAATTTTGCAATCCAAAATAGCCACCGCGCCATTATCACAAAGTTTCATGATGGGTATCGTTTAAGGGGTTTTTTGGTATGCTGAGTACGAATTTTATGATAATTTTGCAATCCAAAATGGCCGCCGCGCCACTATCACAAAATTTCATGATGCATATCGTTTAAGGGGATTTTTGGTCATCTGAGTACGAAAAAAAACCCCTCATACGGTATCCAACATGAAATTTTACAACGGTGGTGCGGCGGCCATTTTTAGTTGCAAAATTAAATCGAAATTCGTACTCAGCATACCAAAAAAACCCCTTATACGATACCCATCATGAAATTTTGTGATAATGGCGCGGCGGCCATTTTGGATTGCAAAATAATCATGAAATTCGTACTTAGGCATACCAAAAACCCCTTAAACGATATCCATCATGAAATTTTGTGACAATGGCGCGGCGGCCATTTCGGATTGCAAAATTATCATATATTTCGTACTCAGCAATCCAAAAAACCCCTTTAACGATACCCATCATGAAATTTTGAGATTTTGGGGCGGCGGCCATATTGGATCTCTAAATTAACCCGAAATTCGTACTCAGCATACCAAAAAACCCCTTAAACTATACCCATCACGAAATTTTGTGATTTCGGCGCGGCGGCCATATTGGATCTCTAAATTAACCCAAAATTCGTACTCAGCATACCAAAAAAACCCCTTAAACAATACCCATCATGAAATTTTGTGATTTCGGCGCGGCGGCCATATTGGATTTCTAAATTAACCCGAAATTCGTACTCAGCATACCAAAAAACCCCTTAAACAATACCCATCATGAAATTTTGTGATTTCGGCGCGGCGGCCATATTGGATCTCTAAATTAACCCGAAATTCGTACTCAGCGTACCAAAAAAACCCCTTATACGATACCCATCATGAAATTTTGTGATAATGGTGCGGCGGCCATTTTGGATTGCAAAATAATCATGAAATTCGTACTTAGGCATACCAAAAACCCCTTAAACGATATCCATCATGAAATTTTGTGACAATGGCGCGGCGGCCATTTCGGATTGCAAAATTATCATATATTTCGTACTCAGCATACCAAAAAACCCCTTTAACGATACCCATCATGAAATTTTGAGATTTTGGGGCGGCGGCCATATTGGATCTCTAAATTAACCCGAAATTCGTACTCAGCATACCAAAAAACCCCTTAAACTATACCCATCACGAAATTTTGTGATTTCGGCGCGGCGGCCATATTGGATTTTTAAATTAACCCGAAATTCGTACTCAGCATACCAAAAAACCCCTTAAACGATACCCATCATGAAATTTTGTGATTTCGGCGCGGCGGCCATATTGGATCTCTAAATTAACCCGAAATTCGTACTCAGCATACCAAAAAAACCCCTTAAACCATACCCATCATGAAATTTTCTGATTTCGGCGCGGCGGTCATATTGGATTTCTAAATAAACCCGAAATTCGTACTCAGCATACCAAAAAACCCCTTAAACGATACCCATCACGAAATTTTGTGATTTCGGCGCGGCGGCCATATTGGATTTTTAAATTAACCCGAAATTCGTACTCAGCATACCAAAAAACCCCTTAAACGATACCCATCATGAAATTTTGTGATTTCGCCGCGGCGGCCATATTGGATCTCTAAATTAACCCGAAATTCGTACTCAGCATACCAAAAAACCCCTTAAACGATACCCATCACGGAATTTTGTGATTTCGGCGCGGCGGCCATATTGGAACTCTAAATTAACCCGAAGTTCGTACTCAGCATACCAAAAAACCCCTTAAACGATACCCGTCACGAAAGTTTGTGATTTTGGCACGGCGGCCATATTGGATCTCTAAATTAACCCGAAATTCGTACTCAGCATACCAAAAAAACCCCTTAAACCATACCCATCATGAAATTTTCTGATTTCGGCGCGGCGGTCATATTGGATTTCTAAATAAACCCGAAATTCGTACTCAGCATACCAAAAAACCCCTTAAACGATACCCATCACGAAATTTTGTGATTTCGGCGCGGCGGCCATATTGGATTTTTAAATTAACCCGAAATTCGTACTCAGCATACCAAAAAACCCCTTAAACGATACCCATCATGAAATTTTGTGATTTCGGCGCGGCGGCCATATTGGATCTCTAAATTAACCCGAAATTCGTACTCAGCATACCAAAAACCCCTTAAACGATACCCATCACGGAATTTTGTGATTTCGGCGCGGCGGCCATATTGGAACTCTAAATTAACCCGAAGTTCGTACTCAGCATACCAAAAAACCCCTTAAACGATACCCGTCACGAAAGTTTGTGATTTTGGCACGGCGGCCATATTGGATCTCTAAATTAACCCGAAATTCGTACTCAGCATACCAAAAAAACCCCTTAAACCATACCCATCATGAAATTTTGTGATTTCGGCGCGGCGGCCATATTGGATTTCTAAATTAACCCGAAATTCGTACTCAGCATACCAAAAAGCCCCTTAAACGATACCCATCACGAAATTTTGTGATTTCGGCGCGGCGGCCATATTGGATTTCTAAATTAACCCGAAGTTCGTACTCAGCATACCAAAAAACCTCTTAAACGATACCCATCATGAAATTTTGTGATTTCGGCGCGGCGGCCATATTGGATCTCTAAATTAACCCGAAATTCGTACTCAGCATACCAAAAAACCCCTTTAACGATACCCATCATGAAATTTTGTGATTTTGGGGCGGCGGCCATATTGGATCTCTAAATTAACCCGAAATTCGTACTCAGCATACCAAAAAACCCCTTAAACGATACCCATCATGAAATTTTGTGATTTCGGTGCGGCGGCCATATTGGATCTCTAAATTAACCCGAAATTCGTACTCAGCATACCAAAAAAACCCCTTAAACGATACCCATCATGAATTTTTTTTATCCCGGGAATAAGTTCCCATGAGATGCGGAAAAGAGAACAAAATTTCACGCGGGCGAAGCTGCGGGCATCAGCTAGTCTATAATAAATGTTACATTACACGCGAATGCTCGTGTCGGTCAGGGAGGTAGCATCGTAACGTAATGCTCGAGTCGATCTATAAATGTTACATTACACGCGAATGCTCGAGTCAGTCAGGGAGGTAGCATCGTAACGTAATGCTCGAGTCGAATCTATAAATGTTACATTACACGCGAACGCTCGTCGGTCAGGGAGGTAGCATCGTAACGCAATGCTCGAGTCGAATCTAATTTGTTACATTACAGGCTAATGCTCCCGGTCAGGGAGCACCTTAAGATATTTTTTTCTAAAGTGAATAGTTTGCTCTAGAGACACTTCCAAAGCGGAAAAATGTGTCGTCCCCCCTCTCTCTAATTTCTAAACTAAGAGAATGATAAATCTAAAAAGAATATAATGATGTACATTGCCATAAAAACTACCAACGAAAATTAGTTTGAACGAGATAGAGCTGGCAGTTTTTTTAATACGTCATAAACCGCAATTTTCGGTTAGAAAAATCACTACCACTGCGAACGTGTTAAAACATCAATCAAAGTTACAACGAGCTATAAGAACTTTTATATTATGTACGAAACCCTTCATGGGCCAGTCCAACTCGCACTTTGCCGGTTTTTTTTGTGTCTACATTTCTTTCAAACTGTCAGATGTAGATACAGATTTTTAAGTTCATACCTTAAAAGCTATTGAATAAAGATTCAGTGTATCGAAATGTTAAGTAAAAACTCTATGGAAAAGACTACAAACACGTACCCGCTACATTTAACCCTACGCGTGCATTTTCTGAAAGAAAAGCCGCAAAATGTGTGAGCCAAGGAAAATTTTCCACCGGATGGGAGCGTTTTGAAAGAAAAATGCTTGTTGCATTCTCCGAAGCAAGGTAGGGATAGTGCTGGGATATACGCCGAGTACAGAGTTAGTCGAGTGTCGATAGTTGCCTGGTAAGTTTAATAAGAACTTTGTATGTAGATATTCTATAATGTAATATTTATTGGTAAAAAATTTAATAAATTATAAATATTACATGTCTATTTACGTTATAATTATCTAAACTTCTGAGTTTATCGATTGTATGACAGCGGTTTTTATGCTTGTACGTGTTCACTTTTTTTTCGGGTTTGAAAAGGAGAGTGTGGGATAAAATTCTTTAGATAGTGTTTGTGGCAGATTTGTCAAATTTCCACCCAAGTAACCAAATTCTACTCTTCTCGAACTGATCGTTTTCTGTGAATGTAAATAGTCGTTGTCAAAGAAAATGACAGATTTCTGTAAAAATAGCGTTATCAAAAAGGCTCAAAAATCTGATCGGAAATCTGTCATTTTCGGTTGTCTTTGACAAGGTTCTGGATTTTACACGTTTCGCGCGGATAAGAATAGAGTATAAAGTACTAGTCATCTACGTACGAGTAAATTCAATGAGTTCAAAATATATCTTTATAAAACAGTCGATTTTCTTTTTCTTAATTTCACAATCGATAAAGGTCCCCTCCCTACAGTCGTTCTATAAGCGCATTGAGTTGGTTCCACTCCATACCTACATTATAAAGGTTTTGCGACTGTTTTTAGTAGTATGTCGACAAATTTGTGTTTACTTAATTAAATTCCGGTCCTTTAGTAAATTTGTTGTGCCAGTTTATTTGCAATTATTGTACATCTGGTTTAAGGCTTATTTTCAATTAAGTAAATTAGAAGGCTTTAGAGTTTTAATATAACTAGAGTTTTTGTTTTAATTTATTTTTTTCAGTTTCTCCTAGCCTGGGGTAGGCTTTTATTAGATGCTAGGAGTAGTTTTGAGTAGGTAAGGCTGCAATGGTAGCCATGGTCTGTTGGGAATCCTGGGGTCATCCTCACGAGAGCTTACCCGGGGCTAGCATTCGTAGGCAGTAGGTAGGGAACGTGTGGCTTTTAGGAGTCCGTCATAGCATAGCATCAATGAAGGATTTTCCTCACGTTAAAAAAAATTAGTAGTTATGAGAGGCGAGGCTCTTTTAGTCAGGTCCTGCGGCGAATTCTAGAAAATCCTTTTAGGGGTTACCTGGGAGTCCAGGCCGTAGATAGTTGTAGGGCACCGTGTGATGTTTGCCGATAGAAGGCTGGGATAGCCTCCATGACGATACACGTAAAAGGTATGGTAGCTACGAGGTTGAATTGTTAGTTTCTGCATTGTTTTGAGCCACTGCCGTCTTACCCCCCAACCACCGTAAGGCACACACATACGGCTGAGCCTCATTCGTTAGAAATCCTCATGGATGCAAAGCTGGTCTCCTGCCGACATAACCACACGGTGCCCTTTCATCTGCCTATGAGCAAGAGCGCCAGGTGATCTCTCGGGAGGATGAACCCAGGTCTCTCGACATAGACTTGGTCGATAAGATATGTGATGATAGATAAATATCATGGAACTGTACGAGTGACGTTTTTAGGGTTCCGTACAGAAAGGGTAAAAATCGGGACCCATTAGCGAAATCTCATGAACTACAACGTTATAACAACACAAAAGTACTAAAATCAGATAAATAAAAACATTTAAGGGGGCTCCCAAACCACAAACTTTGTTTTTTTTTTTCGCGCGAGTTCAACTCTCACCCTGGCCGGTTTCCTTTTGAACCGACTTCCAAAAAAGGAGGAGGTTCTCAATTCGTCTGTATTTTTTTTTTTAAGCTATTGCATAGCTTCTATCGCGGGCCTTGCGTGGAGACCGAATCCAGAAATTGTGTCACGAAAACGAGTCACACTCTCGGCTACCTTCGGCCACGTTCGTGTATCTCGTCTCGCACTTCATAAATTTTTTGTTTACGTCAATTATGAACTCTGCAGTCGTTATAATATTATTATATTGTGTCAAATAATCCAAAAATTGATGCTTGTACCCAGAATCGATCTTGCGCCTTCTGCGTACCGATCCGCGTCTTAACCACTCGACCAAAGTTGAATTAAGAGTGCTGGTTGAATTTAGAGTTCATAATGTGAAATGACAATTTCGATGCTGTCAATTACATTAGTTGCTGTCAATTTACTTCGTCTAAATAAAAATTCGACTATAGGTGTATAGGTATTCATCATCTATATACAACAGTGAACTGTACTCGTATAATTTGTGTAAAAAGTGTTTTAAATATGAATAAACAAAGTGCAGTTATTAATGAAGAAAGTCACGAAAAATAGTGAAAGAAACTGAGTGAGTACCATGGAGCAAATATAAGAGGTGAGTACTCTATATACATACATTTTATTATTATTATCACCAATGCAGTATTATTTTTTGTTTTGTTAATTTATATATAATACTGCTATAAAGATAACCAAACCCGGGAGTACGTTCCCATGGGAAGCGGGAAGAAAATTTCACGCTGACGTAGCCGCGGGCGCCATCTATCTCATACCTATGTACTTTAAACGTGTCATAAAAGTCACAACAATACCATACATGCATATTTCAAAGAATGTCTATTATTACCATAAAATTTGTAAAAATAGTTTTTAAGAAGAAACCTATTGTTTTATCTTTTAACTAGCTGACCCTCGCAACTTTGTTTACGTCACACAAGGTCTATGAAATTAGAGGTATTTATTAATCATACTCATCAAGTAGCGTGTGAATCTGCCCTGTTTGCTTAATCAAAATAGAGCTTAATGGTTAAAGCTATTCCTCAGTATAGAATTTTCCTCAGTATAAACAATTTACATACAAACACCGGCGTGTTAGAATTTTATTACATGTATCAATGTAGTAGACGTAACGTGTATAAAATGACATCAATCAAATGTCATCAATATTCTGAAAAAGAAATTAAAAATAGAGTTCACAAACTCTTTTGAAAATACGTACTGTACCTACCTTAGAGGATCGTTATGAAGATAACAGGATAGTTAACAACCATCCATAGAAAATAGATGGTATAATGCTGAATACCGCAAAGAACAATCGGCGCGGCATAGAATGGGGCCTATACTGATATCCTGGAGGATTTAAATGATGCCGATGTCCTGTGCCTGCTGAGGCACACACACGCCGTCATGCATGTCTGCAGGACAACGTGCAGGACAACGAGCAGGATGAGGCAGCCAATGGCTGGACTGAAATTAAAATCGACAGACGCAAGAGATGTGGTGGAGGCACTAATTCACGTACCTCGGGAGTGTCGTGTCAGAAACTGATGGGATAGAAGAGTACCTTACATCATTTCGAGTCTCGCCAAGGCCAGAACAACCTTTACACAGCCGCGCCCCGTGGGCAGTTGCGAAAATGGACACGAAGAGTGAAACTCAAAACAAAGTAAACGTTAAAACTGTACTGCTAACTGCTATACGGATGCGAGACATGGAAGGTCACTAAAGACTTTTCGCACCAGCTACCAGCTATAAGTCTTCGTCAAACGCTGCCTCCAATGAATCCTCGGTACATACGGGCCCGAGAACATCACGAACGTAAGACTATTGGAACGCTGCAGTGAGACCAACAGATCAAACGTCGGAAGTGTAGCTGCTGCGCTAGATTGGACACACGCTGCAAAGGGACCACGATCACATCATACCAAGGCAAGTCTTACTGAAACTACTGGTAGGGTTTCAAAAACTGTTCGATAGTAAGTAGGTACATTAATTGATAGTGGCTATAGGCTAGATAACATAATGCTAAGATTCCTGCCTTTTGGCCTTTTGGACTTTAGTTCAAAAGTCCAAAAGTCCAAAAGTCCAAAAGTCCAAAAGTCCAAAAGTCCAAAAGTCCAAAAGTCCAAAAGTCCAAAAGTCCATAAGTCCAAAAGTCCAAAAGTCCAAAAGTTCAAAAGTTCAAAAGTCCAAAAGTCCAAAAGTCCAAAAGTCTAAAAGTCAAAAAGTCAAAAAGTCCAAAAGTCCAAAAGTCCAAAAGTCCAAAAGTCCAAAAGTCCAAAAGTCCAATAGTACAAAAGTCCAAAAGTCCAAAAGGCCAAAAGTCCAAAAGTCCAAAAGGCCAATAGGCCAAAAGTCCAAAAGCCCAAATGTCCACAGTCAAGTAGGTACTTGGTACTTTACTTTGTTGAACATAGGCCTTAAAATCTTACTAATATTATAAATGCGAATGTTTGTGAGTGTGGATGTTTGTTACTCTTTCACGCTCAAACCGCTGAACGGATCGGGCTGAAATTTGGTAACAGAGATACATTATAGTCTGGAATAACACATAGGCTACCTTTTATCCCGGGAATAACTTCCCG
Organism: Miltochrista miniata; assembly: GCA_933228765.1. Taxonomy (NCBI): domain Eukaryota; kingdom Metazoa; phylum Arthropoda; class Insecta; order Lepidoptera; family Erebidae; genus Miltochrista; species Miltochrista miniata. The sequence continues at coordinate 35,970,551 of OW121756.1, read as the reverse complement.
CGGTAACAAATTTTACGCGGGCGAAGCTGCGGGCATCAGCTAGTATTCTTATATAGAAATAATTATTACTAGCATAGTCGGTAAAAAATGCTATGTAATAGCTTTACCGCGGCAGTCCCCGAGTGCCACACGTCTTTTTTTTTTTTTTTTTTATGTTTGTTACCGGCAAATCGCTAGAAGGAGTTAACCGATTTCGAAAATTCTTTTTTTGTTTGAAAGCTGGTGCTTCCCATGTGGTCCCATATACAGGAAGTCAGAATCGGATGCTGGGATCCTGGAGAAATCGAAGAAATCCCTCGAATCGAGGGAATTCCTTAACGATTTACAGCAGTTATCTTGTGTTTGGGCTTGATTAATTTGTATTGGGGAGAACATTACCCCTAGACAGATATAATTTCAGTCTACCCGTCACTGAAAATCATGAAAAAAAAATTTTTAAGAAAAAAAAACCGACTTCAAACAAAAACTGAAAATTGAAAAATAAAATTAACTTAGCACAAAGTAATAGGTAGTATATTTAGTTTTATATCAGATATTATTGACTGTAATACTGAAGTCGGTGCCAATATTTCTATGAGAGATTAATAATATCTACCTACACCTATAAAATTTTCTTGGCGCCGATTTCAGTATTACATTCAATAAAATCTGATATAAAACTAAATATACAACCTATTACTTTGTGCTAAGTTAATTTTATTTTTCAATTTTCAGTTTTTGTTTGAAGTCGGTTTTTTTTTCTTAATTCAAAATAAACACTAAAACGGTTCATGTCAAAAAATTCAACGAATTATTGTCGAATATCAACAACCGCATACCTAAATAGGCCACTGGAGTCAGATAAAACATGAACAATGAATGTAATTAGTTACCATGATAACTGTCAGTTAAATGGTTGTGGCTATTACTGGGGCAGGGAAACGGTCGATTTGTTTGTTACACATGACTGTTTAATGGAGGCATTCTTTATAATAATAATTTATGATAAATCCCACTATAACAATTCTTTCTAGCTTCCCCGCGTAAAATATGTTCCCGTTTTCGATTCCCATGGGAACTTATTCCTGGGATAAATGCTGTATTATGTGCTAGCCTATATGTTATTCCAGAACATCACCAAATTTCAGTCATATCTGTTCAGCTGTAAGAGCTTGAAAGAGTAACAAACATCCACACATCCACACTCACAAACTTCGCATTTATGATATTAGTAAGAAGTAAGACTAGCTGATGATAAATCCCAATACAATAATTCTTGTTAATAGAATTCTATCACAGAATAGAAAAAGTTGTTGTTTTGTAGGACTGTTATTGGTTTTGGGTTCCATAAAAGAAAGATGGAACCCTTCTACTATTGTCGTCGTCATGAAATTAAATTGACATACTAGTATTATTATCCGGTGCAATCAAACTGTCATATCTTAACAGAAAAGTATGTTTATAAGTTGTCTAGATCACATAGCACAAGCTTTATTTATATAACGTGAGGGAAAATCCCTACCGACTAAAAAAACCTCACGTAATGCCCAACAGCCTAAGGTTGGAAAACCCGGGTCAGCCCTCGAAAGGATGTCCCAGGACAGGACAAGCTTCAATCAGCTTAATAATGTCTAAATGTCTGATATTTATTAATTTTTTGATGTAGACGTAGCAGCATTATTCTAAAGAAGCTGAGCACAAACATACATACAAAAAAAAACATACCGTACGAATTGAGAGCCTCCTCCTCTTTTGAAGTCGGTTAAAAACAAAAGTTCGAAGAATCAGAAATGCATTGTACCAAAATACAGTACAACAGAGTTTATTGTAATATCTAAAACGAATAGGTCGATCGTCCGTCGAAACGTTCCCCTTCCACGGTCAATTTGGGATCCAATTACGCTCAGCTTAGTGGGAAAAAATCCCGGGTAATTCCGCTCTCGAGGTGTGGTATAAAACACAAGATTTGTACAAGACAACCACTTAGATTCAATGATTGATTTTAAAACGATTGTTCTTGGCAATTGAGGTTTGGAATGGAGTATAAATATCTAAAGCCTGAAATATGGTAGATCTGGTAACTTTTGAAACATGAAAGGTCCTCGCAGAAGGCAGGGGAGGAGAAGGGCATGGTAGAACGATAATGGAGGGGAGAAGGAATCGTCCACAGATTCTTAATTCGTCAAATTCTAATGCACAATGATCAAAGATAGGCATCACTTATTGTAACAGAGGAATATTGTAACAGAGAAAACAGGTAGGGTATAATACCATAAGTTTGACGCCAACGACTACCAGTTTCTGTCCCATCATCATATTTCCATCCAAAGGTTGCCTGGCAGAAATTGCTTTTAGCGATAAGGCCGCCCATTGTATTGCTGTTTTATATCAAGTTTGTAAATTGTAATACTATCTTGACGTACAATATAGTATATAATAAATAAATAAATAAATATTTTAAAGCATCCAAATCCAAAGCTCTACACCATACAAATGATTAGTTTTCAACTCTGTCACCTACACCAAAAAAAAACACGCTATGTTCGTACATACAGAGCTTGAATCTGTGTGTGACTAATAAGGCTAAGCAAATGTTCCCTCTAAATACCCGCCAACTATATTGATAGCTGTGGCGGGACTGGCGGGTTTTTTACATCTTATTAGGGTTCCGTCGCAAAAGGGTAAAAACGGGACTCTTTTCATGAAACTTCGCCGACCATCTGTCTGTCCGTCTGTCTGTTAGTATGTTCGTCACGAGGCTGTATCTCATGAACGGTGATAGCTAGAGAGCTGAAATTTTCACAGAATATGTGTTTTTGTTGTCACTATATCAAAAAAATACAAATAAAAAAATATATTTTTAAGGAGGCTCCCATACAAAAAACGCGTTTTTTTTTCATTTATTGGTACGGAACCCTTCGTGCGTGAGTTCGACTCGCACTTGCCTGGTTTTTTTTATAGATTACCTACATCTGAATAAAATTTACCACCTTTCATCATTATAATGAAATAATGTTATAAACATTTCTAATACGCTTCAGCTTGTTAATTGTACGTATTCAGCTGTCCACGGGATCTACTGGAGATTCGTCCGCTGAATCCAGCATCAAAACACAATCACCCCCGCCCAAAAGGATTAACATCACTCTATCTAACTATATTTTGCTTTGTATTCTTTCAAAAGTAGGTCTAAAATATCGATAAATCTGTTTTGACATTTCCCGTGTGATGTTTAATTTTGGAGAAGTGGATTAATCCACACTGAGTCTTTGGTGGAAGACAGATCGCCATAAGGAAGAAAAAAAAAGAAGTGGATTGACTCGTAACGTCACAAAAAAAAACTACTGTCCAAACTTCCTGTTTCTCTTTTCGGTAGTTTCGGCTGAGTGTTGTAATCTATTTCAATCAATCAATCAATTTAATCAGCCTAAATCAATCCACTGCTGGATGTAGGCCTCTCTCAAATCATGCCACAGCACACGGTCATGCGCCTTCTGCATCCAGTCAGTCCCTGCGACCTTTTTCAGGTCATCGGTCTATCTGTCATCTATTTCATGTAAAAGCTTTTATTATATTTAGCTCGCCAAATTGACATCGCCAGCCTGATAGAATGCCCTGGCGCATCTAGCGATTGGGGGCCAAATCTCTCTCTTATGTTAGTTTAAAAAAATGTACAGTCAACGTTCATGAGTGTGTTAGCACCTTAAGGATTATAGTGGCTTGTCCGGTTAAACGCGTATCTATGTGTGTCATGTTTCAACTCATACTTTTGTATGTCATACAGTATCAATACGAGAAAACATGAATGTGTGTGATGCGAAACAAAGATAACATTATGCTTGCCTTTTCACACTATTATGTTCGAAGTATGCACTGCACTGAAGCTATATAAGGTGATGCCAAAATTTGTGATTCTACGTAAGGCAGCGCGTAGCTAAGTCGGTAACGGGGCTACTACGGATAGTGTTGAAATTGGATGTTCTGGGTTCGGATCTTATTTTAACCTCTTTTTGTTTTGTTTTCATTAAATTTTAGGAACAAGTTTTTTTCTATTTGTAAATAATTATTTCTAATTCCGTTAATTAGAAATAATTATTTACAAATAGAAAAATGCTGTGTTAATTAAAAATAGATCAAAAATAAAACAAAAGCTTTCAGAAAATGTTTATTTCAATTTTGAAATTAAAATAATCATCCAATGTTAATTTGTGGTTATAACATTTTTATCCATGAATATACTTTTTATAATTAATATTGCTTATTGAGGTTATAGCTTAATTATTCATTTTCTCGTGGAAAAGAGGATTGAAACTTAACCTCAACCATACAGTCTTATACTAATTACAGGCCAGCACGTCCCCTGATAGGCTCAGTAGTCTCAATAGGCTTAACTGAAATTCATTAATAAAATATTTAAACAGAATAGCTTAGCGCGGACTAAGTAGAAATAACTATTATATAAATAAAAGCCAAAATTTTATTTTATTAATATTTTGTGTGACCTCCGTTATTCTCAATACAACTCAGAAGACGTCTACGTATGGAGGCCACAATATTTGCACAGATATCTGTGCCACGTAAACTGTCCCACAACTGCATGCAGTGGGTCTTGAGCCGCTCAGGACATCTTTCATCCTGTGCTACCCATCTTTGCACCATCAAACCCCATATATTTTCAATCGGGTTCAAATCAGGGGATCGTGCTGGCCAAGGAATAACTTTAATGTCCGGATGTTGACTAAACCATTCACGAACTATGGTAGCTCGATGGATAGGACAATTATCGTGCACAAAACTTATATCATTAACACCTGGATAGACATTTCGCACTGTGGGTAACATTATATCTTCTAGCACGTCCACATAATTTGCACTATTTGCACGCGTAGATATAAATTCTAATTCACCCGGCCCTTGCGCACTAATCCACCCCCACATATTTACACTTATTCTACCAGATTCAGTGTTCGGTACTATATTGTTTTCACACCAACGAGTGTTGTCCTTACGCCACAAATGTAATCTTCCTTTTTGAGATGATTTAAACGTTTTTTCATCACAAAATATTGTTGTTTCCCAGTTAAAGTCTAAATACTCTCGTGCAAAACGTAACCGCTCCTGTTTATGCCTTTGAGTCAAAAAAGGTTTTATCGCTGGCTTTCGGTGATGTAAACCTTCAGCATGAAGTGCACGGCGAACGGTGAGTAATGACGTATGAAACTCATCGGCAAAACGTTTTGTTGGTATAAAACCATTTCTTCCATATTCCGCTACCATATAACGTCGCTGAGCCCTGTTAATAATAGCAGGTCTTCCACTTCTCCTCCGGCTTTGCAAGTTGCCCTCTTCTTGAAATCGTTTCACCCAACGACTCACGGTATTCCTCTAAAAAACAACAACTATATTACACAATTGCAACCAATGAACAAAATTGCATTACAACAATATTAATTAATTAATTAACTTACAGATAAGCCCGTCTCGTTAGAAATTTGAGATATATTCAAACCATTCGAATATAGGGCCACAAATATTAGCTTTTGCTTCAATACTTATATTCGACATATTGATTTATTATAGAAGAAATCTAGTAGTAATAAACACGAACAGTCGTAACTGATTTCACCAATCAACAACTTCACTCACTGCAAATAAATCCATTTAATTTCAAATCCACCCTCTAAAATTTTTCGTTAAGTTTATAATTCTACTCAAGAAACATTTTTATATTCGTGTCAACATTTAAATCATAACTGTTAAATATAAAAACACAAAAAGTTAATAGTTCAAATATCAGGTTCTGAACCAACCACCCGACCATTATCATTCGTCAGCCCGCACCTTAAACCACTAGGCCACAGAGCCGCTTACGTATACAAGTGAAATTAACAATATCAATCAACGTGTGAACAATGTGTTAACTCAAGTTAACAACAGCTAGATCGATTTTCGAATGTCATACGTTGATCGAGATAAGACATCTAGCGGCTATAAGAGTAAATGTAGTTTATCATAATTCAAAACGAATATCTAGATGGCGCTGTACTGAAATGAAATGAAAATATATTTATTCATTTAGGTTACAAAGTAACACTTACGAACGTCAAAATTTTTGCTTCTACATTTACATTTACTGCCAGATTCGCAAAGCAATAGGTAGAGCCTGTGAGGAAGAACCTGGCAAGAAAACTCACGGCCACTCTTTTCAAATAGTCTTAGTACATTCGTTTGTCATGCAATAAAGATCAACAATTTTGTCTACACAAGCGACATTTACAATCGCGCCTAATTAAGTGAGGAGCAAGCAACTCATGTCCATGTCTCTGTATCATTAAAATAGTCATCAATAGTATAGTATGCCCTTTTTAAAAGATGTGTCTTGATTTCCCTTTTGAATCTATATAAAGGAAGGTTCATAATATTTAAAGGAATTTTATTGAATAGGCGTACACCAAGTCCTTCGAATGAGTCGTGTACCTTATGTAATCGAAAAACCTTTCCAATTAATTTATGCTTATTTCTAGTATTTATTGAATGTACGTCACTGTTCTTAAGATATAGATGTATGTTCTTTTTAACAGACATGATGTCCTCAAATATGTATTGCGATGCAACCGTTAAAATTCCTATTTCTTTAAACTTCTCTTTAAGCGATTCTCGAGCATTTAATTTATAAATTGCACGTATAGCTCTTTTCTGAAGTACAAAAATTATTTGTATATCTGCTGCCTTGCCCCACAGCAAAATGCCGTAAGACATGACGCTATGAAAATAACTAAAATAAACCAGCCTGGCTGTTTGGACATCAGTGAGCTGTCTGATCTTGGTAACGGCAAATGCCGCCGAACTGAGTTTAGCTGCTAGACATGATATTTGGGCAGTCCACTGTAATTTACTATCTAAAGTGATCCCCAAGAATACGGTTGATTCTACAAGATGAAGGGTGTCACTGTTCAATGTTATATTTGTTTCATAATTTTTGACATTGGGCATGGTAAATCTAATACATTTTGTCTTTTTAGCGTTCAATAGCAAATTATTGGTTGTGAACCAATCTACAACTTGGGCTAACTCGAAAAGTCATAATAGTGCTGACGTGTGTGTGTGAGAGTAAGTGTGAATTGTCTTCGAAGAATAAGGTCATAAGTACGACTAGTGTTGACGCGCTATACTTTCGTCAAATTGCTATCGGACTTATGAACGCTACTGTACATTGACATTACCCCCGCGCATAACATTGCAGGACAGTGGATGGTATCTGAATTACGTCATCTTACAAGCATCAAATCAGTCTATGGCAGTCCACTCCTGGACGTAGGCCTCCCCCCAAATTTCGCCACAATACACGTCCTGCGTCTTCCGTACAAGCATAGGTACACTGATGAATTCGTGATTAAACCAAGAAGGAAGTGGTATGAAACCAAATCCCTCGGGAGAGGCCGCGATGGCAGTCAAAGTCTATTTTACTAAAATAATGCTAGTACTAAAAAAGTGCTGGTAGATAGTGCCTACATCGCCCCAAGACGTATGGTGGAAAAAATTGGTGTGTTCCCGGTTTCGGTGGCCAGTGGTTAAGGCGTTTGCACAGTATGCGAGAAGACTCAGGTTAGAATCCTGCTCGAAACTGATTCTTTTTTTCATATTTAAAATAAAGGAGATCATTCACGTTTCATACATTTTTGGGCCAATTCTGAAAGTGCCGGCCAGAAAAAATAAATGTAATATTCGCATAGAACACACAATTTCTAGCAAAAAATACTACTACATTAACCCTGTGCGTGCTATGGTTTTGTTGTTACATGCTTTTAAAATACGAGAAAAATGTTATTTTGATGATGTATTTTGATACATTTTATCACTTGAATAATGATTTGTTTTTACGTTATTCTATTGTAATATGAAATAATTATCATTTTACTAATTATCTACGTACCTACGCACAAACAAAACGTACCTAACGATGCACAACAAGTCCAAACTTGTTTCAAAAAACTTAGACAAAGTTGCCGCGCGCGCAGCCCCCCAGGCTCAAGCGACAGGTACCTGGCAAATCACCCCGCCACCTCCCGACGCCTGATGGGTACGATGGGGCTCTACCACCAACCCCGGGGTCCAAGCCAGCCTCACCTGCGAGTGGTGAACCTGCTGATAAACGGACGAGGTCATGGCGCACAGAAAAGGAAAATTCGAAACTAAACCCTGTACCAACCCGTCTGGCCAGCGTGATACAGTAAGGCCAAATATCCTCCTATGATACACACAACAAAACAACGGCCCCTAGTTCCCGGCACTCCCGCTGTACCCGATCACGGCAGCGGTCGGAGTGACGGCGGGAGGGGGGGGGGGGGTGCTAAGAATCTCCGAGTTACGGGAGGCTGTAATACAAAACTGACCCTGGCTCCGTTTAATGGAACTACTCTGCGCCTGGACGAGCGGCTCACCGAACTCGAGGTAGTACTAGGTGGTATTAACTGGCACATGCAGTATTGTGTGAGGTCCGAAGAAAGGGGGAGGACACGCTAACCCTTGCATCAGGCGACCTGTTTTACTTTCGGGAAGGTGACGGAAGACATTCTTCCGAGGGTGGGATTGGCTTTATGGTGAAAAAGGACCTAACGAGGTCCTTTTTCACCATAAAGCCAATCCCAGCTTTGTGGAGATCAGCAGTGTTTTGCCTCGGGTAGCGTACTTAATACTGAGACTCACCAACAGGTACACCCTGAAGGTGATACAAGTGTACGCTCCGACCTCGAAAAGCACTGTCGAGGCAGTTGAGACCGTGTACGAGGACATAGCAAAGCACTACATGGTACTGCCAAGACTCACTACAGCGTTGTGATGGGGGACTTCAATGCCAAAGTGGGAGTACAAGAACGCGGCGAAACGAAGATCGGCCCCTTTGGTGTAGGGCGCAGAAATGACCGGGGCCATATGCTTGTCAGTTTTCTTGAGTCTCAGGGGCTCTTCTTGATGAACTCTTTCTTTAAGAAGAAGCCCCACAGAAAATGGACTTGGCGATGCCCCGACAAGGTCACAAGGAACGAGATAGACTTCATCATGACGGACAGGAAGTCTATATTTAGAGATGTCTCTGTGGTTAACAGGTTTAATACCGGTGGTGATCACCGACTTGTACGAGCATCTCTGAATTTGGACTTCCGAGCTAAAAGGGCCCGTATGATGAAGCCTACTCTCCGACCTACCGCGCTCCAGTTAGCCTCAGGGGCTGAGAGGTTCCAGTTAGAACTTAATAATCGTTTTGATCTGCTGGAAACCACTGGCAATATTCACGATAAGGCCGACAATGTGGTCAGGACGCTACAGCAAGTGTCCCGAAGGTTTTTGTCCGGAAAAAGCCATAACAAGTGCTCTTAGCTCTCGCCCGAGACTCTCGAACTTATGAGAATAAGACGGGAAACGCCATCTACGCACTCGTCTTCTTCAGACCAGCGGGATTGAAATCTCAGAATCCGAAAGCTGATACGACGCGACCTTAGACGCTATAACACCAGCATCGTCGAGGCAGCGATCGAGTAGAACAAGGGTACCAAAGTATTTGCCCAACAGCTTGGAAGACCCCGTCTGATAAAACTGAAGACAGCGGATGGCAGAACTGTGACCTCGAGGTTCGAGATTCTCGAGGAAATTAAGAGCTTTTACAGAGACCTATATGCATCACGGACAAAAAGGCCGACGAGTAGGACCCTACTGATTGTGACCACCGAGTCCCACTATCGCGCCACTATAGCGAGGACATTCCGGACATCGATCAGGGCGAGGTGAGGGCGGCTCTCGGGCAACTTAAAAACAACAAGTCCCCTGGGGAGGACGGAATTACAACTAAAAAGGTGATAAGACCTTGCTGAGGAATTACAGACCCATCTCACTCCTGAGCCATGTTTACAAGTTGTTCTTGAGAGTATTTACAAACCGCCTCGCCGGAAGGTCGATGAGTTTCAGCCAAAGGAGCAAGCCGGATTTCGAAAAGGCTTCAGAACCGTGGACCACATCCATACTGTACGGCAGATTGTACAGAAAACAAACGAGTACAATCAGCCGCTGTGTATGGCTTTTGTGGACTACGAGAAGGCCTTTGAATCTATCGAAATAAAATACTCTTTATCTTTATTTTACATGCTCCTTTATGTAGGAACGAGAAATTAAAATTGGGCATAAAATATGCCTCTGCCTCATCCTTCGGAGAAACAGGAATAATTATATTCCTGTGTGCTTATAAGTGTGCTGAAAGACATAATTAATAAAATAAATCACTATTCAACTGCTCATATCAATTAGAATGACACCTTTGAAATAACATTTTTCACGAATTTTAAAAGCATGTAACAAAAAAACCATAGCACGCACAGGGTTAATGTAGTAGTATTTTTTGCTAGAAATTGTGTGTTCTATGCGAATATCACATTTTCTTTTTCTGGCCGGCACTTTCAGTTTTTGGTCCAAAATGAATGATGTCCTTTATGAGTGAGCCAGCTTACAATTGTTTTTCAAAAAATATCTTTATGTTAGAAGCCCTACGGTTATCCGGGCCGGGTAGGCAGATGGAAGGGCACTGTCCAGTTTAAGTCAGTAGGAGTCCGCACAGCATCTATACTTAAAAAGAACCCCATGATAACCAAAATTATCATGCCTGACCTACCGTATCTCTCGACCCACTTTATATAAACTGGTAGTTAAAATCGACAGCACATTAGCGAGGCAGAAGACATCGGGTTTGAACAAATACTGTGTGGAAGTTGGCACCTCGCCAAGTAATTAAGATATCCGCACTGACGGATGTTCCGGCGCGGGGTGTCGATCCACTGACTGCATTGGGAACCGTTCTATTTTATTAATTCACGCGTATCTATGCGATAGGAATTGAGACCGGAGTTTAATTATATCTGACAGCATTTTTGTATTTACTGATAAGCTTCGGATATATCTAAATTCCGACTCCGCCGCTAATTTTGCAAGGTTTCGCTAAGTTAGATACGCACCTAGGTAGGTACGATCCCAGTATTAGAAGAACCTTTTACGGTACTTAGTACCTAAATGGTTTTCAGACCTTTTGTTTGTTTGTTTATTTGTTCGAGGTTGGAGGACATTCAGTAGCTTGATCATAATTGTATCTACTATTAGGATTTTGTGGGTATTTTTACAACATAAATGTCGCTGTATGTTTCATCAAAATCGGTTCAGCGCAAATGATAATACAGGTTGACCTATATTTTACTACAAGCCCTATGGATTGGACAGGTAAAAGTCGATTGGTTATTAGGCTCATCCACACAGAGCGGTCCAGCCTCGAGAGGCAATTGCCGCGCGAGGAAACTGTCCTCGATCGAGAGCGGCAGCCTTGGTATCACCGCGAGGCTGCCGCGCACGACAAGCCCGTGCCATTTTGTTCGTTCTTTTAGTTAAGGATCAAGACATCATGGCGAGCGTCCAGAGTGCGCGGCAGCCTTGGTATCACCGCGAGGCTGCCGCGCACGACAAGCCCGTGCCATTTTGTTCGTTCTTTTAGTTAAGGATCAAGACATCATGGCGAGCGTCCAGAGTGCGCGCGGCAAACGACTGAGACGCCTTTGAGCAAAACTGCTGAGCAGGCTGCTCGCTATGTGTGGATGGACGCGCTTATTAGATAAAATCACCTCGAAAACGAAGTCGCGGGCATAAGCTACCTAGTTATTTAATAAAACTGCTACGTACTACCCGTTTGCTATCAGTTTACCGGTCGCTGTCCATACTACGTCTCTACACCAGCCTCTACGCCAGCGGCAAACTTAGAGCGAACATGTACATGTATCTGCGATCGCTCATCCCCAATTGAGTTACTGAACTTTCTAACATAGATACTTAATATTTTTACAAACCATATAGGTATTTGTTTCAGGTTCCACATAATACTACTGAAAGCTTTCTATTCAACATAATCCATCGAAATATATTTATAACTTGGCTGCCAAGTTAAGTTTTAGTCAGTACTTAAGCGGAAATAACTGAGTACTAAAGTAACTTAGCGAGTTTCTCAATTTGCGGAACAATGCAGGTGAGCGGTGCTTACGGGCGGAGCGGTGCGGTGCGATATTTGGCTCCGGATATTCGCCAAATACTTGCGGGCTCTTGGTGAACTCACCGAACTACTGCGAGATTAGTTTTCTAGTAACAATACAAGATTGTTTTTTTTGTTTTCGTTCTTGAAGTTACTTAACTGAATTGCAACTGATTTTGGTAAAATTTTACTGTTGTTTAAGAAAATATCATAGGTGAAATTTGTGAGTGTGGATGTCCGAATATTTTTTTATAATTACAAACAGTTTCGTATTCTCTTCAACAATCAATGAAAAGCTGTTAACTTGGAATTACAAACAGACATTTCAATTTCATTTATAGAGAAGCACTTACAGAGAGAATATATTATATTTATTTTGGTTACCGGCGGACAAAATATAGGGTGGTGAATTTTAGTGTTTTTTTTTTAATGTCTACTTAAGTCAAGTCGTCAATCGCCATAAATGCTGCTCTTGGGATTCAAAGATAGATTCTAGTAAACATTAAACGCGTATCGGACCTTTTTATGCTTAACCAACTAATGCTCATGGTTTTACTCTTGTAGTACCTACTTTTTGTACCTATACATTTTTTACAGGAGTACCCAGAACTTTTTTTTTAAATTTTTATTTAGGCACACAAAACACATTACAATCATAAAAGCCAATACTAAGAAATAACAGTTTTGTTCTGGATTGTAACGTAAACAAGTGCACACAGTGAAAACAAAACATAAAATACAAGAAAGGCACTTAATAAAAAAAATAAAATAAAAACAGAAGGATACACGAGACGTGCTAGTTTATATATATAGGTACCTATTTTTATTTAATACTAGCTGATGCCCGCAGCTTCACCCGCGTAAAATTTCCCGCTTCCCGTGGGAACTTATTCCCGGGATAAAAAGTAGTCTATGTGTTATTCCAGACCATAATCAATCCCTGTACCACATTTCAGCAAGATCCGTCCAGCCGTTAGAGCGTGAAAGAGTAACAAACATCCACACTCACAAACTATCGCATTTATAATATTAGTAGGATTCTGTAATATTATCTAATTCAAACTAAGATCTTTATGGAGGATGTCTTTTAGTATATGCACATATCTTTTAAAGCTGGTACTTTAATATAAAAATATCCCTTAGGTACTTACGGACGTCGATCATCATTCGTCATTCCTCTATTACAATTAGCTGGAGTAACCCTCGACTGTATGTGCAATGACCGATCGCTGTGTGGTAGGTCCGTTCTCCCCCTCTAGTCCTTGATTATTGTAACTCTGAAGACATTCAAATTATGGAAAAATAGAAAATATCTAAACTCCAAGCCAAACATTTGTACCTACATTCATACGTCTTTATCCCCGAAGTGGTAGGCAGGCCCCACATTTCACCATATAGTTTTATGTCCTACGTAATAGGTGGTGAGCCTATTGCCGTGTGGAAATAGACCGGCGACAGTTGAAAATATTAAAGCCGCCCATTAGGTCTCCAATTTGGTAACGATTGTCATTTTACTGAAAACCGTGTTTAGGTTGAGTTTTCCTTCTCTACAGAATGCTTTTTTTTTGTTTTGCGAAAGTGTTCCCTTAGTCGCCTCTGATGACATTCTCGGCATGAATTGGGGTGGCGACATTTTGTACTCTTTCACGTCGCCACATGCGGCCAGACCCAAGACCTCTGCAGTCTGCCGGGAGTCGCATACCTACACCTATCACTGAACCTCGCACAGAATAGTTTATACCTACTGCTTTTTTAAAAAAACTTTAAACAAGTAAATCTAATGCCATTTCTCATAGTACTGCATTCATTTCACGGGTTTCGACGCCACTATTTTATTTCAAGGTACACTTTAAATTGGTTTCGCGAGAGTTGAGGCGACAGAGCGGCGCGTTATGCGGGATTGTTCGCGGACTCGCAGACTCGCGGACTTTTATTGTTTAATTGAAATCGCAGACGCGGCGAACATTGGAGGGTTAAAAATACCAGATCTTTTGTTTTGTGCAAAACTTGTGGAAAATAACGTTGGAATGTTTTGGAATACTGTTGTGGTTTTTGAAGTGTTAACCATGTAGTTTCAGTGTTAACTTTAACTAGAAAATGCACGCAAAAGTGGTATGTAGGTACTGGTTTTATGGTAAGTAGATAAGTTTTTAAATATTCATAGGTTTAGTTAACAAGGTGTCTGATTCAGTATTTAGTTTAAGTTTTCGGTTAATTGTGTGTGAGCATTAAGGTTAGTATAAGAAGTTGACTATCTAATAGACTCTTTAACTTTGTTTATCTATACTAATATTTTAAAAACTTAAGATTTGATTGTTTATGTGCATCGAGTAAGCTTCAAAACTACTAGCTTTAAAAATTCTTTCACTGTTGGGAAGCTACGCTAGCCGCGGGTAACATAGGCTATGTTTTATTCCAATATTCCCACGAGAACGGGAACTACGCGGGTCACACAGCATGGTGTCCGCTAGTGATCTATAAAGGACTACTGCTTTAAGGATCTATAATACGGTTAATCTTGAGATGGTAATAGATTCTGGCCTTTCAATCTATGAGTTGCCAGTAACATTGTAGTCGTCAAACTAATTTCAAGACGATATGGAATATTATGAGACCAGGATGACTCACGCTACACCGTGCCGGGTCCGAGCTGAGTGTCAGCCGTAGCACGGCCAGCGAGCCGGTTCCATTCACAACTGCTCGGACGAAGCTCGGCGGCACCACAGATTACTAAATAGTTACTACGTCGGCACTGTATTCATGCAACGAGCCGTGGCTGAGCTGAGGCGGGACCAGAGAGGGCCTAAAAAGGCAACATTGTATGTTTCATATTATGAAACGTAAAATGTTTGGTATGTTTTGTATGTTCTGTATTTTAAATTATATGAATTTTATGTTTCATAAAATGAAACATACAATGTTGCCTTTTTAGGCCCGCAGGCGGGACTGAGTTGTTTCCGAGCGTTGTTCGGTAATCGGTTGCCGCTCGGTATAGCGTGAGCGTGATCATTCAAAATATACGTAATATCAGTTGACTGTGTCGGGTCCGAGCCACTGCCGACACTCGGACCCGGCACGGTGTAGCGTGGGTCATCCTTGGGTGAATCGAAAAATTAAAACAGTATGGCCGGCCCCTGACCGTTTCAACATGCCAATAGGTTTACTACAAAGACAAAATACGAATGGTGAATTAAGGACCAATAGAATTTAAGAAGTCGCTCCATAACATAGTTTCTGCTTCGTATAGAAATCTAAGAAATCCGCTACTTACAGTAACCGCATTGTAAAACGATCAAAATTTAACTGGTTTAGCGTATATATCTCTGTTTACCGCACTTAGCCTTACGATTAAGCCTTTATTACCAATATAATAAACCGAGAGAGTCTAAGTTCGCAACAATTCTTATTGTTATAGCCCACCTTGTGAAACGAAGGACAAACGCCAAGAGCATTCTTTGCATGTCCTAATCACAGTAAAATCAGACGTGGCGTTAATAATAATAATAATAATAAAATAATAATAAAAAACTTTATTTTCAGGTTGCATAGACCCATAGATCAATACCTTAACCTATTTATACATAATTTATACCAACTTTGTTAGTAAATAAAATTTTATAACTATGTTGGTATATATATAATTCACTAGTGCACTAAGTCTTTGTGCGTCCTTGTAGCACTGTTCCGCGGAACCGACGAAACACCACTCCCTGTGGCCAGAAGTTCTCTTCCATGACGAGATGCAGGTAACAGTTGGGCACTTGCACCACGAACGCTTAAAAGTTGACGTTGCGGCGCGACTCCAACAGCTGCACCCTCGGCATATACTTGATCTTTTGACGCACGTACTCGGCCATGCTCTCCGCTGTAAATGTAAATGTTAATGGTTCACCTCAGCCTGTAGTCGTAAGGACTTTTTAACGTGGCAGCTGCTGCAGTATGTTATTGGTACTTGGTGATTCAGTGACTAAGCGTGACGAAGGGATTATCTACAGCAGAGGAAGATGTAGGTAAAGAAAACCTGGCCAAATTCGAGTCGGATTTGCGCACCGACAGTTTCTTACGAAAAAAACGGCAAAAAACCAGCCAAGCGCGAGTCGGATTCCGCTCATTGAGAATTTCGTACAATAAACATTAAATAAATTACATTGGTTGTATGAGAGTCCCTCTTAAATATTATTATTGTTCTGTTTTTATTTGCTGTTATAGCAACAGATAAACATCTTCTGAAAAAAAATCAGTTCTATATCTCTTTCTGTTCCTGAAATACCGACATGTGACAGACAGACAGACGGACGGCAAAGTCTCACGAATAGGGTCCCTGTTTTACCCTCTGGGTACGGAACTCAAAAAATGGCGCTTCAAAAAGTGCCAGACACGATTTGAAGTCTTGAACAGTGCTTGATAATCATGGCGCGTAGACAGCTTGCAGTAATGTCAATATTTTATTCACTCTGACTGCCTCTGTTGCGCGGTCGGTAGTGATACCGCCTGCGGCGCTGGAGGTCGTGGGTTCGATTCCCACCGGAGGCAAATACTTGTGTGACCCATAAATGTTTGTCTCAAGAGTCTGGGTGTTTCTATGTATAATATGTATGTATTTAAAAAGTATATAAGTATTAACATCCTTGGTCTGATACCCATAACACAAGCAGATTATTCCTAGCTTACTTTGGGATCAGATAGCGTTGTGTGAAATGTCCGTGAATATTTATTATTTATTTATTTATTACTTTTCTATACTCATGTTAGTTAAAAATCACTCTGTGCTTTTTAGTGGTTTCCGTGGTTACCTGCCGTTGAAAGTTTTCCTCCCTTGCCGTGCTATCGACTACCACATAATTATTCCCTGTGAACTTTGTAATTATGATTTTATTTCAAAAATCTTTTGTGCCGTCGCCATGCCTTAGTTAATTTTCTTTATCAAGAGAATTATTTAGTTTTATATTGTGCGTCTAAATATATATTGCCTGTCTACAATTTGTAGACCTCACTGTCTCCCTAAATTTATAATTAATGAAGGGCTTCTAAAATTAATTACCTTATTTCAAATGACAGTTCAACATTTAGCTCTCAACTCGACATTTTCACTTCATTAATAATTAAAATACAAACTTTTCATCGCGGTTTTGCATATGTTTTTGTAGATTAATTTCGAAAGGTGTTATCGGACGCCATGCGGTTTCAGCCACGTAGTTCCCGTTCCCGTGGGAATACAGATATAATAGTAGATACGATAGTAAAGCTACCCAACAATGAAAGAATTTATCAAATAGGTTCACTAGTTTCGGAGTCTATTATTGAATAAGCTCCAAATCAAATCTTTCCTCTATATTATAATTCTAGACGAT
This sequence comes from Miltochrista miniata, assembly GCA_933228765.1. Classification (NCBI taxonomy): domain Eukaryota; kingdom Metazoa; phylum Arthropoda; class Insecta; order Lepidoptera; family Erebidae; genus Miltochrista; species Miltochrista miniata. Next base: position 35,953,169 of record OW121756.1, on the reverse strand, counting down.
GCTCGCGGCTTCACCCGCGTGAAATTAATTTTATTTCATTTATTTATGTACCAAGAATCATACAATTGTGTTTGAAATTAAATAGTAAGTAGGTACATAATTAGAAAACAGCGCATTAAAATTTGTTAAAAATTCGGTACCCGTTTCCGCTTCCCGTGGAAACATTTACAGTGGAAACATTAAAAGTAGCTTAGGTGTTATTCGAGTTTTCTTTCTCCACGCAATGTATCGTCTTGTCAAAGTGTTCCCTTAGTTGCCTCTTACGACACTCTCGGGATGAATTCGCGTGACGACATTTTGTACTCTTTCCCGTCGCCATACAGGGCTGACATCCCGGTATAAACCGCTTTATTGTATCTATAACTGACACAGGAAAAATTCACCACACGATCGAAACTGCGAGTATTAACTAGTCTATACTACTATTATAAAGAGGAAAGATTTGTTTTTTTGGTGGTTTGCTTGTAACGAATAGGCTCCGAAACTACTGGACCTATTTGAAAAATTCTTTCACTGTTGGGGAGCTACACCATTTGCGGTGAACATAGGCTATTTTATTCTCGTATTAAATTCCCACGGGAACATTAATATAAAATAATTTTTATTTATTAAACAGACGTGAGAAACTCCTTTCTAATCGAATCTCAGACTATTAAATGAAGTGAAAAATGATGGCATCTAATTTGTTTGCCGTTTGTTGCCAAATTACTCAGCCCGTTCTCAAAGTACCCTTTACAGGGAGATAATGAATATTTGATACTACTCGTGTATCGGCGCTTGGTCGCCATTGATGTCGGAATAACAATATCCTAACTTACTTTAGACAAGTTTGCAATTTCATGGTAGTTATTTTGACGATGTTTTGGTAAGACTTGTGTATTAGTAAATATAGTTCTTGAAGTGTTTTAGCCACGTTAGCTTAGTGTTCTGTTAACGATTTTATAGTTAAAAACTTCGAACAAGTAATAGTACAGACTCGACTTTGGTAGGTTATTTGCAGCGACTGTAAAGCCGGGTCCGCTGCTTATTGTTTTTGTAATGCTTTCGCTGATTTTGTCCTATTATATTGTTTGTAGTACTCGTAAGGTCGGTTAATTGCATGTTGTGGGTGCAATGTTTATGGGTAAAATACTGTACTGAAGCTTTGCAATAAACATTTATTTATTTATTTTATTTTATTTTATTTTATTTTACAGACTGGCCCATCCATACATTAGTTTTGAAGACGTTAAATTGATCTTGATCATAGTCTGTGTTAGGGCGAGGCCGCACTTGCGGTTATCGCGGCGGTTTCTAACCTCAAAATGTCAAAACATTGACTTGATTTCATTGATTTGACAGTTTGATGACATTTTGAGGTTAGGAACCGCCGCGGAAAAACGCAAATGCGGCCTCGCACTTATTATTACGAATTGAACGGATTGACACATGTCAAGATAAGACATTTTACGCAAGATGCCTTCCTGTGCGTTCCCGAAGTATAAAAACAATACCCTAAATTCGAAAAAAGAATGTATGTGTGCATGTCGTATCGTTGCAGCAATATCTTTGTGTGTGAACTTGTCTCACTTTTTGAGTTCGTAATGTATGACGTGGGCCCGTCTATACTATTACTTGGTCAAAGGTTAAAAAGTAAGATCTCAGAGTCGTAAGACATACCTACATAATTTAATTTCAAAAGTACAAACATAGTTCTCTTCTAAACCGATTTTGATTAAACATACAGCAATATTTAAGTTAAATAAAATCCTAATATTAAAATTAGGATCAAGCAGAATTTTACTCCAACCCGAACAAATAAATAAACAAACAGACACGAAGAATAAAAAATTATAGATTTGGACTCAAAAGCCCTAAATTAGCCGATTTCAGTTATTTTTAAAAATGCATCTAGAATGTACCGTCACAGACTATTTTTACAATTTTATAATAGTAGAGATTGTGGTTTTAAAGCTCTTTAATTTTTTTTTATCATTTATACTCTTGATTGTTGGCACTTGGTAGAATTTCTTGTAACACATTATGCACTTTTTGCTTAATCACTTGTACTTTATTCCACAATTTTTATTATTATTACAGATAACCTGACCGGTTTCACTTTACAGCATTGTCAAAGGTCTTTAATTAAATCACTAAAATCTTTTAATTACCTATATGAGATTGCCACATCCGAAAATAATAGATCTATCGGTGGATCGCGATCCCCGCTGTATCAAGCCTGGTCTTCGTAAGTAATTATTTTGGAAATCCGCCAAAATAATAACGGAACCTATAGACGAGAGGTGCTCCCAGATTTGGCAGTATCGCATTGGGCATTCGTTTGCATTGAAAATATAAATCAATGTTGTACAATAGCCTGTATAATAAAATATTCCAAATTGTGATACAATAATCCATCTAGATTGGAACAAATTTGGCAGTTGTCTCACTGTGGATTGTCTGAATATGTTTGGAAAGTTAAGAATGAGTGTTTTGCCCGTAGATATGATTATGATCTGGCACGTACTACCTAATTATATTATACATACATATAATTAGTCACGCCTTTATCCCCGAAGAGGTAGGCAGAGGCATAGAAAGAAAACATACATACATATGGTCACGCCTTTATCCCCGAAGGGGTAGGCAGAGGCATATTATATGCCCACATTTCACCTTTGTATAATTTGTCCCACGTAATAGGTGGTCAGCCGTATTGCCGTGTTTAAATGGACAGGCGCAGGTTGTGACTGCCTGCTGTTGAAATAAAGCCTTCAACTTAGCTTAACGAGTGCCATTTTACTGGCAACCGGGACCAACGGCCTAACGTGCATTCCGAAGCACGGAAACGCTCAAATAAATGTCACAAAGTGATCACATGGATGGTCACCCATCCATGGACCGGCCACAGTGAAAGTTGCTTACTGCAGTGATCGTTTACAGAACACTGAGTCCGCGGGGCCAAGAGCGTTTCAGTAGTTAGTTGTAGTTTAGTTTTATGTCCCACATCATAAGTGGTGAGCCTTTTGCAGTGTTGAAATGGATAGGCGCAGGGCGTTACGACACAAAGTTGAAATTGTCTTCAACTTGGCTTAACGATTGTCATTTACTGACAACCTGATGTCATCTCATATTTTCCTTCTCTACGCAATGGATCGTTATGCGAAAGAGTTCCCTAAGTCACCTCTTACGACACCCTCGGGATGAATTGGGGTGGCGACATTTTTTACTTTTTTACATTTTATTATTTTCGACACGTAAAGTCCGATATGTAAAAGTTATAAATGACACTGTATTCTTGTATTAAAGCACTACAGTTTTCGCAGTCTCAACTAATTGCGCTCATTAGTGTGCAGCTCATGTCACGTTTTTCTGTCTTGCAATGTTACGAATTTGGCCAATATTCTTATTTAATGTAATTCTGCCAAGTACCTACATCGCTGCAGTATCCATAATTAGATACCTATTAATTCTTGAAATTTTTTTTTGTGGACAATCTCACATAACATCATCTAGCCCAAATTAAGCTATAAGCTTGTGCTATGATAGACATACTTATATATTTGTAAATCAATACATATAATAAAATCGTAACAGGTCGCTGTCTGTACATAGAAGATAAATCTTATCTATATATAAAAATGAATCTCAAAATGTGTTGGTAAGCGCATAACTTCAGAACGGGTGGACCGATTTCACAAATTCTTTTTTTGTTGTGTAAGGTATTGTCAGGAGAAGGTTCTTATGGAAGAAAAAATATTGTATTCCCACGGGAACGGGAACTACGCGGGTGAAACCGCGTGACGTCCTCTAGTAAGAAATAAATAAGAAAAATATTAGGTGCTTACACATCAAATTGACGTTTTTCGTACTGGCCACTTTAATTACGATTTTCTCCTCTTTGGTAAGGAATTCCAAATTCAAATTTTCCCAGCTATTTACTCATGTATTTATCCTTCGATGACCGTCATTCATTTGTTTTTTTCTTCTGTTTTTTTCTGTTTGCGTCACTCATTTTACAAAATGGAAAACTTAAAATATAGCATTATTTACGAGTACGAGTTCCGCCGTGGCACTAGTGCTGCGGAAACGACTAGAAGGGTGAATGATGTGTATGGCGGTCATGTTGCAAAAGAAAACACAGTTCGTTTTTGGTTCCAACGTTTTCGTTCAGGAAATGTCGACCTGCAGAACAAGCCCCGTGGACGGCCTGAGACTCAAGTTTATAATGAAGTATTGAAGGCTATTGTGGAAGCGGATCCATCGCAAACCACGTCCTAGTTAGCTGCAGGCTGCGGTGTTAGTGATAAAACTGTTTTAATTCACTTGAAGCAAATTGGGAAGATTAAAAAGCTTGAAAGGTGGGTACCTCACGAATTGACTGAAGCAAACCGGCAAAAGCGCGTCGACTGCTGCGTTACATTACTGAACCGGCACAATAATGAAGGTATTTTAAACCGAATCATTACCTGTGACGAAAAATGGATTCTTTACGATAATCGAAAGCGCTCAGCGCAATGGTTGGATCCTGGCCAGCCAGCCAAATCCTGCCCCAAGCGAAAATTAACCCCAAAAAAGTTACTTGTAAGCGTTTGGTGGACTAGTGCCGGTATTGTTCATTACAGTTTTCTCAAATCTGGCCAGACTATTACGGCTGATGTCTATTGTCAGCAATTGCAAACCATGATGGAAAAGCTAGCGGCTAAACAACCTAGGCTGGTCAATCGCTCCACGCCACTGCTGCTTCACGACAACGCTAGACCACACACTGCACAACAGACGGCTACCAAATTAGAAGAGCTTCAATTGGAATGTCTAAAACATCCTCCGTACTCCCCGGATCTTGCTCCAACAGATTACCATTTTTTTCGAAATTTGGACAACTTCTTGCAAGGGAAAAAATTCAACTCTGATGGGGCAGTCCAAATCGCCTTCACAGATTTTATTGATTCCCGTCCGACTGGTTTTTTTAGTAAAGGGATCAATGAACTACCTATGAGATGGCAAAAATGCATAGAAAACAATGGTTCATACTTTGATTAATTAAATATATTATATTTAAAAATATTCGACTTTTTGTTCCTCCTATACAAAACGCCAATTTCATATGTAAGCACCTAGAAACACAAAACAATGATTTTTTGAATTTTTCAAAACAATGATTTTTTGAATTTTTGTCTGTTTGTCTGTATGTCTGTATATATATCTGTTTGTCTGTACGGTTGTGCACGCTAATCTCAGTAACCGCTTAACCGATTGCAATGCGGTTTTTTTTATTGTGTTGAAGTTTGCTCCACTTAACATTTAGCGTTTATTTCATGTCGATCGGTTTATAAATAAAAAAGTTATAACTCTTTTAAGAATCAGATATTTTGAAAATTTTAATGGTAGGGGTTTCTTGGAATGTGAGTGTAAATCTAAACTGGCGTGTTGGCTTAATCATGCTTAAGCAAACATTATATAGAAAAAAAGCAAAAAATTAAAAAGAATAATGATTAAGTAAACAGGGCAGTTTCACACGCTGCTTGATGAGTCTGATGAAGAAATACCTCTCCTTTCATACACCTTATGTGACGTAAACGAAGTTGCGGGGTCAGTTAGTACATAAATATTAGACAAAGAAAACACCCAAACTTCGAAACAAACATTTGTAGAATACACTAATATTCCCGGGAATCGAACCCAGGACTTCCAGCGCGGCAGTTACACTACCGACTGCACCATAGAGGCAGTTAGAGAAGGGAAGTTGGCATAAAGTTAATAAATAGTTACATGACTATAAAAACACTTCAATTAAATATCTTCATGAGCAACAGACACACGTCTGTCCAATAAAAACTTGTGACTCCTTACAAAGTTGCACATTTACTATTTTCATAGTCTTCCTGAACACAATATCCTGTACGTTTTTTCTTACGCCCATAAAATCTACGAAACATAAAATTAAGCGCCGAAAGCTGAAGAAACTTTTGTAGTAAACTAGCATTCTGCCCATGCGCTGATGACGTCACAAATCGAGAGGCAGAGTCGTAAAATGTTGCTCGGCTGGCAATGAATTGTTTCCAAGTCGAAGTACAAATACAAAACCGGCAAAGTACGAGTCGGACTCGCACACATAAAGGTTCCGTTCCAAAAAACGGCAAAAAATCACGTTTGTTGTATGGAAACCCTAGTTAATCCCTCCTTTTTTCTGATTTTAGTATTTGTTGTTATAGCGGCAACAAAAATACATAAGCTGTAAAATTTTCAGTTCTTTCGATATCTAGATTACTGAGATACAGCCTCATGACGGACAGACAGACTGACAGCGAAGTCTCATGAATAGGGTTCCGTTTTTACCTTTTGGGTACGGAACCCTAAAATTTCACGGGCCAGGGTCTGTATTAGAGGATGTTTAATGTAGAAACGTGCGTTGTTGTTTATGTGTTTCGGGATTAGTATAACGACACTTTTACGGCCAATACGCGTTGAGTCATATCGGATAGAAATAGTTAATTTGTTTTAAACTAACACGCATTATTTTTTTGTGAGGGAAAATCTTATTTCTCTTATCTTATCTCTTATTTATTTATTAACACTTACTATTAAATTGTAACAATTGCCGTACATTAAATTTTATAGTATTCCGAGTCCAAAACTATGATTTGGTTTCTTCGTGGCAGTGTTCTGTAAATGATCATTGCAGTAAGTAACTGTCATTATGGTCAGTCCTTGGACGGGTGACTATCCATGTGACCACTTTGTGATCTTATTGAGCGTTTCCGTGCTTCGGAAGGCACTTTAAGCCATTTTTCCCGGTTGCCAGTAAAATGGCAGTCGTTCAGTCAAGTTGAAGGCCTTGAAAAATTTCAACAGCAGGCAGTCGCAACCTGCGCCTGTCTATCTCAACACGACAATACGGCACACTACCTACAAATTCTATAAAAGGTGCAATGTGGGTATATAATATACCTCTGCCTACCCCTTCGGGGATATAGGCATGACTATATTTGTATGTATGTGGCTGTTTATTTACTTGTTTGTTCATGGTGTATGCAATATCTAGGGATTTTACTTTTTCATAGGGTTTTTTTAACATAAATGGTAAGAGCGATACCTACTTAAATCTTGAACATTGTGTAAATTGAAGAGTTCAGAGTAAAGTGAACCGGTAAGTAATAGCTGGTAATTGTTATGAGGGTTTCGTGGGAGAGATAAAATAAAATACAATTTATACTCCTTGAAATTAAAAAAAAAATGTCAATTGTTGTGACTCTATAAACTTTATTGAGGGTTCGGCAATGCTACACACTGAGAGTAACACCGTAAGAAACTTAGTCAGACTTTTTTCAAAATTTATCTTAAAATCTTAAACAGTTCTTTTTTTATGTAGAAAGGAGCAATGCTAACGCGTACAGCAGAGCCAAAATGACTGATGATTTTATATTGCCGTCAACTGTAAATTAACACAAGTTAGGTACAACTCATCTCCATTATAAAGTCAAGTGATGAAAGATTCACACAAACTTTAGTCCAAACTGGAAAAACACTTTCTAGAAATTTAGACCGAAACGGTACCTGCCCTCCTAAAACTTTAGCTAAAGTAATGCAGGGAATTTAGAACATCGCTGTGAAGTTAATTGCGAGACGACAAAACTTCTCGCAAGCAGTCAACAAGTGTGATCAGCTCACCAAATTGCAGCTAACTTCATTGTTTAATAGATTTGATGTGAAGTTTTGCCAGTTAATATGCCAATGCCTGGGAAATTTTACTCCAAGGAATGTTTGTAGCATTGATATTCGGTTTCGAGATATTATTATAGCCAACTGACAAACTTACATACATACATACATATGGTCACGCCTTTATCCCCGAAGGGGTAGGCAGAGGCATATTATATGCCCACATTTCACCTTTGTATAATTGGTCCCACGTAATAGGTGGTGAGCCGTATTGCCGTGTTATAAAATGGACAGGCGCAGGTTGTGACTGCCTGCTGTTGAAATAAAGCCTTCAACTTAGCTTAACGACTACCATTTTACTGGCAACCGTGACCAACGGCTTAACGTGCCTTCCTAAGCACGGAAACGCTCAAATAAATGTCACAAAGTGATCACATGGATGGTCCCCATCCATGGACCGGCCATAGTGAAAGTTGCTTACTGCAGTGATCGTTTACAGAACACTGAACACTGGGGCCACGAGCGCTTCAACTTAGTCATATTATAATTTCTAATTATTTTATCTATAAATATGAGAGCTTGCAACAAATTCGAGAACCCACACTTTGATAGTAGTTTTGTCTGTCTGTCTACCCGTAGAATGACCTACTGCAGTCAACGGGCACTATAATATACTAGCTGACCCGCGCAACTTGGTTTGCGTGATAAATGAAGAACCGTTCGACCGATTTTGTGCAAACTTCACATAAACCATCTACTAAATGGTCCGAACAAAGCCTAAACATTTGGTTTGGATAGGTTAGCCCGTTCTTGAGTTATAAAATTACAACGAAAAGTGGCATTGATTTTTATATATATAGATTGTGAAATATACAGGAGAAAATCTATAACTACACATTAGTTCTAGAATTTCTCCTGATTTCGAACCCAATTTTCAATAGACGGGACAAAATATAAAGAAATAATATCTGCGGTTCACTGCACGATATAATTCGTTTTTAAATATAAATTAGTAATTGCTCGGCTATGCGGGGACATTGCCGTGACTCCGATAGACTGAACTTTTCATGGGAAAAACCTATATATGATAATGCCGATGAAGACTACAAAACCCTTACTTATGTGTAAATTTACATTAGAATTTCATATTAAAGCTAACAAATAACGTACACTAATAACCATATTCTATCTGGCAATCCTGTTTTATATGTGGTCGATAATAGCTACGAAGGTTCACATTAACCAGCATAACTTGGCCCCCACTCTATCGCACACGATTTTCTATAACTCTCAATTCATAATGATGTGGGAGGAGAGGCAGCTCAATTGGTAATGGTTTTCAATGCCAGCAAAGTCGTAATTAGCACCTGCGTTCCAAGTTTGCAACGACCAACTTTGGCAGCGTTTCCAACATTGACGCAGAACATACAGTGTCTGATATTGGAACTATATCACTTGAGAATTTGTGCACAGTGCTTAATTTCGGGGATTAGTTGTAAAGAGTTGAGGTTGAGTAGAAGGGAATTGTTGGACACTTGATTTGTGTATTAATTAGTTGACTGAGGAATATTGAAGTTTGTAAATACGGCATTTAATATAGACTCAAACTCAAACTCAAAAAAACATTTATTTCGCATAATCCTAATACATAGGCACTTGCGACACGTCAATGAATACAATGCAAATAGTACCACCAGTTCGGAACGCGGCCCGCTTGAGAAGAACTGGCAAGAAACTCGGCGGGCTATAGCGCGTCCTTAGCCATGTAATTTTAAAATATAATCACACCAGTTGTCTTGAAGGGGTAGGCCACAGCTGTTTATTTGTTCCGTCAAGAGATGTAGGAGAGGGCAACGATCTGCGTGAGTTGTCAGCTGTGGTTTGATTGCTGCCATTATTGGAAGTGACACCATTTTCTCTCCTCGAGAAATCGGGCTTCGCAAATCATGGCGAGGCACTTATTGTTTCATAATATGCAGAGGCCTAGGGAGTGATTATCTGAAGCTATTAGCCGGGACCCTAAGACAGTAAAACAAAGGCACTATGAAAACTAAATTTGTGAAACAGTTTTGATAAAATGTGTAAAAGAACTGACAGAAAATCTACATTCAAGTAAAAACCCATATCTAATTACGACGGTCCCACAGACAGACGCATATAGCGGTCATCCCGGGTGGAGGTTAAAAATTATCTTTAGGTAGCCTTTTTAGGAGTTTTCACGTAACAACATTTTAGTGTCAGACAATTTACACATGAACTATCCCATTTCATGTAAAAAGCATGCCATAAACGTGAACTTTCACCCCGGTCTCCCCACTCGGTCTCATTAAAAGTTGTAGTAGTTGTGACTAATTACTGCATGCGACACACGACTGATGTCTGCAATTTGTTACTGCAACTTTGCCCGCTAGCCCCGTTATGCAGGAGGTGAGGGCAAATTTTACTAATAACAATTCTGCGACAGTAAATTTATGCTGTTTACTGAAAATTGCGATGTGGAAAGTTGATAAAAGTATCTAAAAATGTTGGTGTCGTCTGTTCCTATATTCACGCTTGTAGTGTGTGGGTGCTATTAGGGAGTTGACGACTTCCTTTTTCAAGCTCTTTATCGTCATTTGATCTTTTACCTAGTTACATTCGTGGTCTCAAGCGTCTTAAAGCTGATAAAATTGTACTGTACTAGGAAAAAAAGGTATCTTGGGCTTAATAAGGGGAAGTCCTAATTGACTGCTAGCAGCTTTATGTCCATCTCATGAGATACACGTGAAGCTCTGTTAAGATTTGTACCTTTATTGTTCAATCTTCTATATTCCTGGTAAGTCTCATCAAGCCCAGTCAAGGTGTATCTGCTTTATAGTCAATGTCGCACGGTTACAAGAAATTACAGCTTGCGGTCCTTTGGAACAGCGAACTAGTGGACATGGATAAAGAAGCTAACAGGCATCTAACAGCACAATGCAATGTACCTAGTCTTCAGTCTTCAGTCTTCTTGGGCTCCCATTTTCCGCACTTAGGTCCGCCAGTGGACCCATTGTACGTGAGTGTTGGCTGTCACTCCAGCCAACCCAGCTCCGACCAGAAGCGCAGGATCCTCTTCGGGTCCTCACACGCCTCCCGGAGTGTTGTGGGGCTGCCAAGTATGTTGACTCTGTATGTAACCAGGCTCTCGCACTCCAAGATTGCGTGAGCTATGGTTTCTTCTTTTAACAGGCACGCTCTGCACAGCGTGCTGTCCGTGATACCTAAGACATTCAAGTGCTTATTTACTGTGCAATGACCCGTTATTGTGCCTACCATGGTTCGTAGATCACCTTTATTCAGATGTAGCAACGTTCTAGCTAGTTTTGGCCTGGGTCTCGGTAGAGCTTCCCTTGATTGCCTGCAACTTACTGTTTGTGCCCATCTCTTTTCATGCCGCTCTTTCGTGCGTTGTCTCAGCCATGCCCTTACCTGGTAGAATGGTATTGGTATAATCGGGCTTGGTCCCACCGGTGTGGTGCTGGAACCCAATCTGGCCAGTTCGTCAGCTGCATCATTGCCGCTCGATCCGCTGTGACCTTTTATCCACTGAAGGCTTACCTTGTGTGTTAGGGCCAGCTTTTTTAGCCCCTGGTGGCATTGAAGCACCAGCCCAGAGTCGATTGTGGTGCTCTTCAGAGCTTTTAGCACTGCTGCGCTATCGGAGAGGAGCCTGATGTGGTTGTGCTCAATTTTTCTGGAGTCGATTGCATTGGCGGCGTTAATTAAACCTATGCACTCACATTGGAAGATTGACGAATGAGACCCTAAAGGTATTGATGAGTGTATGTTGAGCTCCGGGGAGTAGGTGCCTGCTCCTGATCCGTGGTCTGTTTTGGATCCATCCGTGTACACTCTGAGTTCTCTTATACCGGAGTGGTCCTTGGCGGACTCTGCCAGCGATATATTGTACTTACGGTCAAACACGTATGTTTTCGGTATCCTGTCGTTAGGGGCTTCCACGAGAGGTTCATACTCTATTGCGTCCTCTAGTATGCGCCTATGACCTACCCTTGAGCGCGTCCATTGTTTTGACGCCTGAAGTCGTGCCGCCGCGGCTGCCGCTTCCTGGTGAACGAACAGGTCCAGAGGCGGTAAGCAGAGCATTGCCTCCATCGCTGCTGTGGGTGTGTTGCGAAAGCATCCCGTGATGGCGCAACACGCCGCTCTCTGGAACTGCTGCATTTTATCTATGGCTGAAGCTAGTTCGGCCCTGGGCCACCAAACTATTGCGCCATACGTTACCTGTGGTCTTATGACTGTGGTGTAGAGCCAATGTATGATTTTCGGTGAGAGTCCCCACTTCTTACCGATCATTCGTTTGCATTGCCAGAATGCAATGGTGGCCTTACTGATTTTTTGTGTGAGGTGCTTATTCCATAGCAGTTTGCTGTCCAGTGTGACCCCCAGGTACTTGACTTCATTTGCTAAGGAAAGTTTTGTGCCAAAGAGCTGTGGGAGTTTCAGATCATCTATTTGGCGTTTGTTGGTGAACAGAACCATTTCTGTTTTCGTCGGATTTACCGTGAGATCATGTCTGATGCACCATTTTTCGACGATCCTCAAGGCGTTGTCCATCAGGTTTGTTATTGTACCTAGGAACTTGCGACTTACCAGTATAGTGAGGTCGTCAGCGTAACCTACAGTGATGTATCTCTCTCTGTTGAGTACATCTATGAGCTCGTTCACCACGAGATTCCACAGGAGCGGAGATAGAACCCCCCCCTGCGGACATCCTTTGGCTGCGATCCCTCTAGATGTGGAGTTCACTGTAATTTGTATAGCCCTGTGTCGTAGCATATTCACTATCCAACTTACCACAGTGGGGTGTACTTTATGCTTTTGCAGGGCTCTTTCGATACTTACAAAGGTCGTCTTGTCGAAGGCACCTTCGATGTCTATAAAGACGCCCAGTGTTGATGATTTACTCTCTAGGGAGTCTGCTATGTACGATACTACCTCATGCAGTGCTGATTAGGTGGATTTTCCGGAGCAGTAAGCGTGCTGCTTTGTGTGCATTGGTATTTGTCGGAGTACTTTCTCCCTTATTTCTCTCTCGCATAGCCTCTCTAGAGTCTTTAATAGGAATGAAGTGAGGCTTATTGGTCTAAAGGACTTAGGATGAGTGTAGTCACTTTTACCTGGTTTAGGTATGAAGAGTACTTTGACTTCTCTCCATGACTTTGGCACGTACCTGAACGCGATGCATCCCGTGAAGATCTTTGTCAGGTGCGTAGTGATAGCCTCTATACACCATAACATAAGTCCGGGGAATATACCGTCTAGTCCCGGTGATTTATATGGTTGGAAGCTTTCGATTGCCCATCTTACCTTGTTATCGGATACTATGGCCCTAGCTGTGGACCAGTCCGGCTCGGATTCGATGGCGCCTTCTGTGTCTTCCCAGTTGATATCTGATTGGATTTGACAACCTGGGAAGTGTGTCTGTAGTAAGACCTCACACGTTTCGGAGTCAGATTTTGTGTAGGTGTTGTCTACCTTTTTTAGAGATCCAATAGACTTATCCGTGTCCTGAGATAGAAGTTTTTTGACTCTTAGTGCGTGACTATTGGATTCAATATTGGAGCAGAAGCGTTTCCACGCCTCTTTTTTGCTCTGACTTATACGCTTTTTGAACTTTGCTTGTGCTAGCTTATAGGCGTCCCAGTCAGACTCTGTTCTGGTGTTTTTGGCTCGGTTGAAGCGTTTTCTTACCTTGGTTCTCAACCGTTCGAGGTCCTTACTCCACCATTTTTCTCCCGATTTTGTTCGATTGTCAGGGACAGTTAGGGGGCACGTTTCCTCATAGCAAGTGGTGAGTGTGTCTGTCACCTTCCGGACATGTTGTTCTATGTCGGCGGTGCCTGAGTAACTTACCTCTGAGTGTGCATCTCCTATGTTTAGACCTACTAGAATTTTGTATTTTTGCCGGTCCGTTTTACGTGGGTTACGTCTTGGGGCCGTGGGAATTTTGCTTCAGTCCAAGTCGAACATGATTCTTCTGTGGTCGGAGCATGATGGTTCTTCTGATAGTCTCCAGTTTTTTATCAGATTTGATGCTAGATTAGATGCTAAAGTAATATCTATGAGTGTGTGGGCCCTACGAGTATTGAAGGTCGGTTCGGAGCCCACATTTAATACGTTTAGCTGTGTAGATAATAGGAAGTTGAAAAATGACTCACCTCTACTATTTGTGTCTGCGCTTCCCCAGATGTGGTGATGCACATTGGAGTGTGCGCACACGATGAGCTCCAGGCCCTCATCTTCGCAATATCTCGTCAACTTCACCAGTTCGTCGTTGGGCACTGCGTCTTCTCCGGGCAATGTACCTATATACAATTTTTTTTTTTTTTTCTATACATTCGTGCCGTGTAACTTTCTAAAAAAGTGCCGGTAGATGGTGCCTACGTCGCCCCAAGACGTATAATAAGATGGAAAATTTGGTTGGTTCCGAGTAGGTTTCGGTGGCGGAGTGGATAACGCGTCGGCACGGATCGCCGAAGACGCAGGTTCGAATCCTGCTCGAAACCAATTCTTTTTCCATATTTAAAATTTATGATCAGTTAGCATACTAATTGCTTTTCAAAAATAATCTTAATGTTCGGGCTGGTTTCATCATAAATCGAATGAATATAGGTGCAATTCTATACATTCGTGCCGTGTAACTTTCTAAAAAAGTGCCGGTAGATGGTGCCTACGTCGCCCCAAGACGTATAATAAGATGGAAAATTTGGTTGGTTCCGAGTAGGTTTCGGTGGCGGAGTGGATAACGCGTCGGCACGGATCGCCGAAGACGCAGGTTCGAATCCTGCTCGAAACCAATTCTTTTTCCATATTTAAAATTTATGATCAGTTAGCATACTAATTGCTTTTCAAAAATAATCTTTACCTATATACAGTTGCTAACAAAAGAAAAATAAATATTTTTAGAAAAAATACCCTGTCAATATACATAATAATGTATAAATGATTATGCATTCAATCTGAAAGCATCCATATAAATATAATATGCTTCTTGAAGACTATCGTCCTCCATGACCGGGGTCCTGAGGACGGTGAGAGCGCTGCTCACCGTCCTTACAGAAGCAGGTCTATGACGGCAGCGTGACGTGAGGTATTCACATACGCCCCCCCTTAGAAGCGGGATCACACCCGAAACCCCCCAAAGACGCGGGATAGCACCCGAACCGCCCCCTAGCTAGGCGTCGCCGCAGTGGCGGCCGTGGGTCTGTTAGGCGTCCGGGGACATTCCGAGGGCTTACCCGGGGCTCCCAACCATAGGCTGTTGGGCGTTACGTGAGGTTTTTTTAGTTTGTAGGAGTCCGGCATAGCATCCATGAGGATTTTCCCTCACTTTGAAAAAAATAGATATATACTAAATCTGCCTAACCCCTCGAGAGAATACAGGTGTGATTTATGTTTGTACGAACTCATCACAAAATCTAGCCAGAAATCTACTGCTAGTGCTGTCCGACTAGTAAATTTCATTAGAAAGGCGAGTCCAATATAAAAGGCAGTTAACAAATAAAATGGAAATTGTCACTAATTGTGCTCCAGCTACGATTTCAAATCAAATTATTTCTTAAATTACAATTGAAATTGATAACCACAATTCAATTTAAACTTTCTCGATGAAAATATAATCAAAATTTTCCAATGAAAGTTGTCAATTTAATTAATGATACAATAATTTGTTCACGCTGTCGTCAACAGATGTCGCTGTTACAAAATTAACATCTGCCTTCCAAACAGCAATTAGAAATTCTCTCACGTTTACGTTCAAAGTAAGGGCGATAATAATTTTCAAGTGTTTTAATATTTAGAATACATTTTGGCAGTATTCTCTGGTTCAATATGTATGGTAATAAAAAAATTCAGTGTTTATTTATTACAATGTAGAGGCGTAGATTTTAGCTTTCGGCATTGTTAGTTTGCATGATATGTTGTTTTAACCAAAGATAATATAATAGTATTACATAGCTTTAACTTTAAGAACTCGTTGACTGACGTATTACCGCCCAGCCGAACCTACTGTAGATATAAGCATGATATTTGAACAGTAATTTTCTTTCGTGACATAGAGATCTATCAAGAAAACACTTTTAAATTCGAAATTACCATATGAAACAAATATTTAGCTGTAGTCTTAAAATTCTGTATACCTACATGTTCATAAATAACCTTTTTTATACCACTAAGGTGGCAGACAAGCATACGCCCACCAGATGTACCGGTGGTCACCGCAGCCTATGGACGTTTGCAACACCAGAGGCGCCACACTCGCGCTGCCGACCCTGTAAAAACCTTCTAAGACCCCTCTTGAAGAACCCCATGCGGCCGCACTTGCGGCTTATAGCAAAGACGTGTTTGAGCCGAAGTAAAGTACCGCCGCGCTCTGCTGAGCACTCCGAGCTTCATGCACTAAATGAAGTGTTTCAGAATTTTCCAAAATACTTCCTTTACGGGCGTAAAATAAGGGATGAAAAATTGTTTGAGATCAGGATCTGTGGAAGGTGTATATGAGCCCGAAAACTGTCACGGGCGAAACCAGGATATTTTATTAAATCTCCAAAACATGCAGATATGGTTTGTTTAATTAAATATTTGTTCTGTTTTAAGTAATATACTTAATGAAGATACTACTACTTTTATATTTTTTTGGTTTCAATTAAAATTGAATCGAAAGAAATTTAAATCGCATTTAAAAATGTTGTTCCATGGAATAAATGTCGAAATGTCCCGTCCAACATTTGTAACACGCAGAGACACTCAGTACCGAACACATTGACTTACAAAAGTTTCAATCAAATTGAACCCTTGATATTTATTCGCCAATATGTAACAACAAACAGGGCCAACCCTACTCAGGTAGTAGTCAATTTGTGGCGATCGAGGTTTCTTTGAAACGGTCCGCTTGAAACCAGGTACGAACCTATATCCGGAGTTCTTTTGGAGTTCGGCACACCGTGAAATTGACTTGGTCGATTGTCTGACTGATTTAGAAGACTTGTTTATCGAGCGATCGCCGTCTTTCTTGTTCGTAATTTCGATTATCTTGACTTTTATTTGATGAAAGATTATTTTGCGAGTTCTGTGTTGTTTAATCTCGACACTCGGTGTTTTTTTAAGCCGCGTAGACATACTTTAGAGGAAATTCTAAGGCAGCTTTTGCATACGATCAAATGGGGTGTGAGCGTCTCATATCCTGCTAGAATGCCAAGATGACGCAGATAGAGGGCTAGGTTGACAGTCAGATACAGTTAATGGTGGCCCTCAAGTGAAGGCCTTAAGAAATACTTCAACTTGACGATTCTGGGGTTTTGTGCTGGTAGAGCGTCAACGTTCAAGATAGCATAATATGATAGAGAAAAAAAATCTACTGTACGGTTTTCGTGAAAATTCTGAATCAGATCGGTAGAAGAGATGATAGATATTATAATAGTACTATTTCTTCCTATTCCTACCTCACGACAATCTGATGGGCGAATGACACAGCGCCGTAGCCATAAGTGCCGGTAGACAGCATCTTGTAAGTAAATAAATCAAATTGTTATTGTTATGTTTACATTTTACTTTTGTCTGTTGGTTTGGAAGATAACATGGATCCTTGATGTCAGTCAGGTTAAGAGAGTACCTGCTTGAGTTTCTTTCACTATGGAGTTTGACAATGTGTTGTCAAAAGAAAATTTAAAATTATCATCCATCAAACCGCTACAGCTATAATTTTTATGTACCTAAGCTGTCATAATTTGCGAAATATTTTACCACGACAGTTATGACATTTTTAAACTTACGCGGCGTATATTTTTATAGTCTTTCCACGATTTAAAATGTAGCTCTTAATTGCATTGACGTTTCATACACTTTGCAAAGCCCGTGATTGGATAGTCCAACCGCCACCACGGGCTTAAGGGCTTGATATTTCATTTTACATCGTAAAAACTCCTGAAAAGTAAATAAAGTATTATGTAACATCATTGTAACTATAATAACATGTTTTGTTTGGCAAGTGACGAATGGCTAATGAGATAAGAGTTAAAATATTCCTCTCCCGAACATTTCAAATGGTTTTCGGTAAATAAGGCATGACAACGAAGTAAGTACTAACTTCCACATTTGTTTCTTGGTTGATTAAAACATTATCTAAGTCTAGAAATAGAGACCTGATGAAAAATAATATTTAAAAAACAAATTCTTTATGAAACACTTAAAATATTGCACCAAAAAATAAAGTTCATTATTGTCACTGTGTACCTTAACCAAACTACGTTGTAAACTATCACATATTTACTATAAAAAGAGCCATTTGTGAATTATGTCTGCTTATCACTGATGAGTTTACATGTAAAAGATAGTCAAGACTTCATTGTAAACTTTAAACTTTAAGACTTCATTGTAAAATTCTATTCGATTCAATATATAATCTCGAAACGTTTTGAAGCATCAAAATAATTTACGTTTCTTAAATTTTTATTCGACGTGTTCTTTTCTTTTGTTTTCTTCTTGATTATTTTCTTGTTTCTTCTAGTTATTAATACTAAGATAATTTTATCCAACCAAAATAGAAAACCAATCTTATTTTCCTTTAATGGTCCACAATAAAGTATTCTTTTTTGACACAATTATTATATCATTCGTAATGAGTATTACTTTTTCTTCAACTAATAAGTACACAAAATAAAACTTCCTTAATAAAATATCATTCTGCAATTTCCTAGTCTATCAGGACGATAGCCACTTGGACACTGGTTTGGAACAGACACTAATAATCTAGAATTTGCTTCAACACAATTCCCGTTTTCATCTCTTGTGTCTCCTTCAGGACATTCTTCATTTTCCCTATCTTCTTCCAAATCTTTTTCTTGCACTTTTCCATGATATTTCGGTTCTATGATTTCAATTTCTCCTTTTGGTCCATCCATATCAGGAACATCCGTTTTAACATCAAATCCTGGTTCTGGTGTCGAATCAAAATAAGTAAAATCCGGTTCTTCATACCTCCACGACCATTTGTCATAGATACAGTTCTTGTATAATAACAAGACTTCGCTGAAACAATTAACGAGAACTTTCTTAGTTTTGGACGGTTCACTATACTCCTTAATGATTTCGTTTTCGTTCACTTTGTTTGAGGAGAATATCTTCAGTCTATTCACTAATACTTCTGCCAACATTTCGTTCCAAGTCAAAGCCTTTGCTCCATCTTTCGGGTCTTGGAAATTTTGCAATTTCCTTAAGAGTGTCCTTTGTTCGTCGAAAATTTTAATGCTCGTTGTGTCTTCAACGAAACTCTCGGTTTTGCCCATAAGTATTATTAAACTGGCGATGTATATGAAATTCATTTTTTGTTTGTATCTATAGAACACGACACAATGGTGAAGCGACTGTTAGATTTTAGATAGATAAGGTAAAAGCGTCAGTAACTGAGTACTGTCGCGAACAAAGATATTGGGGCATATATTTTTTCCACTTTAATTTTGTATTGGGTACCGATGTGTGGGGTAAGAAATTGTATTTGTTTTCCGTTTGTTCATAAGAGAATTGTTCTGAAATTCTTTTATGAGGGTAATGTGTTCTACTTTACAGCAGTAGGTACCTGTGCCCCGATTTCATGGTATGCCTTGATGTTGGATTATTTATAGGTTATTAGTTTTTATTAGGGGTTTGAAGTAGAAAAGAAGAAGAACGAAGGCTAATCACAGGCTTTGAGACAAGCTAGGAATTTGTCATATTTTGATCGTACTATCAATACCACAAAAAGTATAGGTCAAGTATCTAAGAAAAAATAAAACACATAATTTTCCCATTATTGACGTAATTGACCGCCATACTTGTACTTGACATAATTGATCGTATTCAATGGCATAAATATGTCATTGTTTGATAAATATTTATAATCTTTCTACACCATTTGGAGTACCTTGAAGATGAGGACCCCATTATTTTAATTAAATTATCCATTGGAATCGATTCTGGTGCACAATAAAGAATTTTTATGTTTTTTTATGTTATTATAATTTATTTTTTAAATTCATAGTCTATAAGCATTTATGTTCTCGACTGTACAGCTATCACAGCACTGATAACGATAGTGTTAGTCAAATATTGACTGTGTGACGCTAACTGCGGCGAAAATAACTATTAACCGATACCAGTTAAAACTGAAAACAATCCGTTATCACAAGCACCTGTAAATTGTATCAAGGACGTTGATGATATCGTCATTAAAAATTAAACAAACATTTTTTATGAGTCATCCTCGTTTGAGCGTTATTCCTGGTTGCATCCAAATCTGCTGTTGCATATTTATGTTCAGCATATATGTATGCTGAAGATAAATATGCATGTATAATGTAAAAAGTGAATGGTATGCCATTCTCTTTTTACATGAAAAAAAGACAATTTGAGAATTTCGGTGGAGTAGTTTAATAATTATGCAACTGCTTCGAAATTTAAATCTGCAATTGTTGGTTACGAGTGATGTACTGTGTGTATAATATGTATGAAGCTTTTTATGAATTATATACCTACTTAACTTATTTTCATTTACACTTGTACTGTGTAAAAAGAAATGTCCCCTGTATATATTTTTATTTGTTGTATAACACAATCCCAAAACAATGAGAGCAGCAAAACATAAATCATTTTGTTTCCAAAACATTCAACAGGGTAATAGAAATAGTGGGATGTCGCCGTACCGAATCTACCGAGCCGTGTAATGCTTTTAGCCCAGTCCGTGCGTTGCAATGGCACGGGAAAGGCGTCGATACTCGACCACACGACGTGAAAGCCTGTACGGAAATTTTACGGGTGACATGTCATCTGTTTCACGTTTTGCCGTTCCTAAATATGAGATAGATGAGGTTTCACACGTAAAATTCCCTCCAGGTATTTATGTCGTTTGAAGCGAGAATTGGCGCCCTGAATATTGTGTTCCCTTTGCTTAGCCTATGTTATTCAGGGCGAATGTAGCTTTCCAATGGTGAAAGCATTTTTGAAATTGATAGAGTAATTTTTGAGTTTATTCATCACTTCATCACACGCACACGCACACATACACACCCACACACACCCACACCCACCCACCCACACACACACACACACACACACACACACACACACACACACACACACACACACCAAAACACAAATATTTCCTCTTTGTAATATTAGTGTAGACAAACTGTTTATAATATTAGTATACTCGTACAATTATAGATGAAAGAAATGATTAGTAACTCACCAGAATGTACCAGTCCTTGATGCACTTTTAGAACCTGTAAATATTGGCGAGATCACACGTACCAAAACTCCGTACAAAGCTCATTATCAGGCCGAAGTCATAAAAGCAGTTAATATTGGCGAACAAATAAACAACTTTTATTACCTAATTTTATGCCCAATCGCTCCTGAGGTCCGGTTAATGTATAGAAGGGTGGGTTTTCAATGATAGCGTGTTTTTATTTGGGATTTGCGAAGCGATTTTCTGTTGAATTTTGTATTAAACATTTGGGCCTGTGATTTTATCCATACATACATATGTATAGTCACAGTTCACTTCGCAGAGTTATAGTATACATTTCACCTATTACGCCACGTAATAGGTGGCGAGCGTATTGCCCAGTTGAAATTGACGCATTTGAAAATTTTCAAGCCGCCCATATGGCCTTCAACTTAGCTTAACGATTGTCATTTCACTGTCAACTGGGTTACATTTCGAGTTTTCCTTCTATACGAAAAGGACCGTTTTGCAAAAGTGTTCCTTTAGGTACCTCTTACGACATCATCGGGATGAATTGACGACATCTCAACTTTTGCCCCAAAGACACGGGATAGCCCTCTAGGCGAGGCTGGTACTCAAGGTCTGTTGGGGAGTCCTGGGGTCATTCTTCCGAGAGCATACCCAGGGCTCCCAACCATAGGCTTTTAGGTAAGATACTAGTGGTTTTTAGTCGGTAGGAGTCCGGCATCGGCACAGCATCCATATAGGATTTTCCTCACGTTAAAAAAAAAGCTTGGCTACAATCGAAACAAAACAATTCTTTTAAATTGTGAGTAGTTGGGCAAGCGTGAAAGGGCATAAATCTATTAGCGGGATGCAGACGTACTACGTTCAGTTCAAACCCATTTTATCTAAAATCGAATCAATTCAATCGCCTGAGAAGCGAGTTCAAAGAAGAGTTTCTCTTTTAAAACTGAAGTACAGTTCTGAAGTGCTTTTGTGAAATGGCTCTTGGTGTGTATTACTATATTTATTTATTTTTGAGAATAGTTTAAGAAAGTCAAACTGAGAAACTTGAATTCAGAGAGTTAATGAAAGTCTCTATCAACACAGGGTGTAGGTATAACTGAATAGTATGCTTATAACTAAGAGTCCTGGGCGGGAATCGAACCCACGACCTCCGCAGGCACACTAACCGCTGGACCACAAGGCCAGTCAATTGCAAATACGCTGTATTAGCCGACTGTGTAAAAATATTCATTTAAGTAGGGGAGCTCTATGATTGGTTGAACTGGCACTAACGATCATTTGAAGTTAATGCACATGCCCTGTTTTTGCGTGTTTAAATCCTAATGGATTGAGGTCATGTCAGAGTATCACCTGCTAGAACTTCACGGCTACAGTCATAGGTCCCGGGTACGCCCTCAGTTGGAAAACCTCAGAGATCTCAGTATTATGACACTCTAATTTCATTGACCAGTAATTAAAGGCTTGTATTTATACTAATATTATAAAGAAGGATTCAATTGTTTGTTTGCATCGAATAGGCTCCGAAACTACTGGAACGATTTGAAATCTATACATACTACATACTACAAATAAATAAAATTGGAGTGTCTGTTTGTAATATTCAAATAATCGCTTTCTAAAAAATATATTTTTAAAAATTTTGTCTGTCTGTCTGTCTGTTTGTTCCGGCTAGTCTCTGGAACGGCTGGACCGCTTTGGACGGGACTTTCACTGGCAGATAGCTTATGTAATAAGAAGTAACTTAGGTTACTTATATTAAAATAAAAATGACAAAATAAAAAAAAAATTTAAAAAAACTATTTTTTTTATTATATTCCACGCGGACGAAGTCGCGGGCACAGCTAGTACTTTATAAACTTCATGTACAGATACGAATTCAATTGGAATTCGAATTTCATTAAAACACTATTAGTATTTGACTTGCATTCCTATTCATGTGACTAAATTAAAAGCTAAACCGGGATTTAAAGACCGAGAGTTAGTTACACCTTATACTTAGAATTAGTGGATGTCACGCGGTTTTACTCACGTAGCTCCCGTTCCCGTGGGAATATAGAAATATAACATAGCCAATATTATTCAAGGTGAATGAAGCGTATGAATGGTGAAAGAATTTTTGAAATTGGCGCTGTAGTTTTTTATATTATTCATTACAAACACACACACACACACACACACACACACACACACACACACACACACACACACACACACACACGCACACACGCACACACGCACACACACACACGCACACACACGCACACACACAAAAATTCACATTTTTCCTCTTTATAATATTAGTGTACAAAAGTATGAGTTCCAAAATTCTACCCCAATATTGGTATAGATAATTCAACTCATCAGTGCGCGCGGCGCTATGTGTGCGTGCGCTAGTAATTATACAGCTTTAATTTGTGTGGCAGTGACGCGGTCGTCTTCACAGAGTACATTTGTATATTATGAGATAGAGACGTAACTCGACTTATTGACGACACCAGCGGTGCCAAGCAGTCTTTGCAGGAAACTCTCTGCGTGGCCGCGAAATAAAAATCATAATGAACAAAAAGCATACAGCGTCATCATCATACCACGTTTTGAAGGCAACTCTTCCGTTATAATGAAACGAAATTAAATATCATGACAAGTCTCAATGTAACTGCAACGTTGACATCCTGTGTAAGTTGGTTACATTATAATTCATTACACAGTGTTCTAAGTGATAATACCATGGGTACAGTCGATAAAGAAAATGTCTTGTTCTTCACGGAGAAAATGTTTAAGAAGTCAGATAAATATTTTTGATGTGTCAATTCGATGGAATTAATTTTTTTTATCACTACATAAATATTATTATAAAACAAAGTCCCCGCCGCGTCTGTCTGTTCACGATAAACTTTAAAACTACTGCATTGATTTTCATGCTGAGATCATCAATGATTCTTGAGAACGTTTTGCGTATAACGATATTAGTTGGAGACGTCGAAAAAAATAAGGTGTCTGGAAGCTTTTAACGAAAACGTGTGGTAATGTATGGTAGAATTGTGTAACTTATAAAGGCCTACAGAATAGTCAAAAAATGATAGAGCCCAAATTCTAATGCAAAAAAAAAATAGGAATGCAGAGATGGTCGACAGAAGAAAACATTGCTTATACAGCAAATTTTACTGTATGACTTGATTTAAAAAGTAAAAAGACCATACTCCATACATCTAAAAAAAGTATGTGTGTGTAACCTTTACGCGTGATTGAAGTAAAACTTCTTTGCCATTGATGGCATCAAATGTTATATTAATATCAATCATTCGAATTTTGAATAGCGGAATAGTGAAAAAAAAAAATGCTTTGCATAACATCGAACAAAATGTGGTGGGAATAATGAAATTAATAAACGAACGTTTAGGTCAAATTGATGAAGAGATGTGGCGTAATACAAAGTAAGTAGAAGGATACTATGGACATTTTGATATGGAATCTGAATTTATAATTAACCTTGTAGAGAGCAGCGAATCCTAAAATTCCTCAATTTTATTCTTTTAGCAGCTAATATTAATATGTTTAACATACATTTCACCCCCTAATTTTTTATTTTAGTTCAACAAGTGTTTTTGTATTTTGTACTTCACTGTACCTCTTGTCACGCACACGAAGTCACTGTGTTTATACGAGGCTTACCCCCACATAGGGCCGCGCGCACAGATGAGTTGAACTTACTATAGTATTGTCTGTCAAGTCACGCAGTTAAGTAGTTCTGGAAAGTCGTTAGCGTTACGCCGTCAGTTTTAAACTGACAGTTAGTGAGGTCATTACTGACTAGCTTATTGAAGGCCTGAGAGGAAATTGTGAGAGCGTGAAGTGGATTAGCTTCCCAGATGATATAAACGATATTTTTCGAACTTTAATCTGATTTGGATAGGCATTTCTTTTTATTCTACCAACATGGAAGACAAACATACGGCTCACCAGAAGGACTGGTGGTCTCTGTAGCCTATGGACGTCTGCAACACCAGAAGCGCCACATTCGCGCTGCCGACCATGTAAAAACCTTCTATGACCCCCTCTGTAGAACCCCATACTGTAGGCGTTACTGTTCCTGTAGATGTGAAGTAATAATAAGGATTTGTACCTGTATGGGTTCTTATCATGATCTGTGGGACCAACAATCAGTTAGCTAATACTACTATAGGTACTATTGACTAATGATAGAGACAGACCTACACTGAAATAAGTGTAGAAAAGTCGTTTGGTATACGCTTCCATGTACGCGGGAAAAATACCGAATCGGACCTCATTGCAGTTTAAAAAACATGAAATTACAGCTACTTTCTATAATCGCACCGCTCGCCACAGACAGGGAGTTTATCCTCACACTCTACGTCCGGAGCGTTAGAGCACGGTTAGATCCAAAAGGGGCTTTTTTCTGCGCACGCTTAGGGTGTGGAATGATCTACCTGCCTCGGTTTTACCAAACGCCTACAGTATGGGGTTCTTCTTACAGGGTCGGCAGCGCGAGTGTGGCGACTCTGGTGGTGCAAACGTTCATAGGCTGCGGTGACCACCAGTCCTTCTGGTGGGCCGTATGATTGTCTACCACCTTAGTGGTATAAAAAATTAGTCTATCACTGTTGTCTACTGAATATGGTGTTTCCTGATTTACACAATGTCTACATCTGACTGGAAAAAATATAAGTAGTTGTGGTTTCTGGGAATGCGCTCGAAAAAATTCTTAGACGAAAGTATGTGGTAAGTTCAAACCTCATCTCCTCTTCAAAAACCGCTGGTCCCCGAGCAAAATATAATAGATTTACAGCTCGTAATTACATGACGACATGTGAAGACGTTACAAGGAAGGCCCCAGGGAAATATCCCTCTTGTCCCTCATATGTAGTTATACCGCCTCGAAGACGCGCCACACACACTCATTCTATTTGACCTCAGAATATAAACGAGATAGCCTTTTACTTTCAAATACAAGTATATGTTAATAGAATGATATTTGTATTGGGAGTACGAGGAAAGATTGTATTATACTGGTGGGAAACGACCCTCGTATTTATTTTTAGCTATCTATAGTGTGTGAGAACGTGAGAGCTTTTTATTTGAGAGTAGAAATCATTCAATTCAAGTTTTCGACAAACTTACAACACTATTAAAGAATTCCCTTTTTTTTACGTGCAGAAATCCTTCACTCAGAACTTCAGCAGAAGCGCTCGTGGCCCCGCGGACTCGGTGTTCTGTAAACGATTACTGCAGTAAGCAACTTTCACTATGGCTGGTCCATGGATGGGTGACCATCCATGTGATCACTTTGTGACATTTATTTGAGTGCTTCCGTGCTTCGGAAGGCACGTTAAGCCGTTGGTCCCGATTGCCAGTATAATGGCAGTCGTTAAGCTAAGTTGAAGGCTTTATTTCAACAGCAGGCAGTCACAACCTGCGCCTGTCCATTTAAACACGGCAATACGGCTCACCACCTATTACGGGGGACAAATTATACAAAGGTGAAATGTGGGGATATAATATGCCTCTGCCTACCCCTTCGGGGATAAAGGCGTGACCATAATGTATGTATGTATGTAGAAATCCTTGATGGATTGCCGGACTCTTAAAAACCACACGTTGCCTACCAATACCTATGCTATAAGCCCTCGGAAGAATGTTCCAGGACTCTCGTCAGACTTTAGCTACCACTGTGGCCTCAAGGGAACGTCCATTAATTACGTTATTTTTTTAGCGTATATAAAACATCGTAGTCATACCTTTTCCCTAAAGTGGTACTGGTTTATTTCTGGTAGTTGGGTTATGTCTCAGGTAAATACATGGTTGTCCTGTGATATCTTCCGAGGGCTTTCCCGGGGCTCCCAACCGTAGGCTGTTGGGCAGGATAGGTGAGGTTTTTTTAGTCGGTAGGAGACCGGCATAGCATCCATGAGGATTTTCCCTCACGTAAAAAAAAGAGAAATATATGGTGAGACTATTGTGCTATTATGTGTGTGTGTTAAGTACTTTAGGACTCAGAAACGTGGCTTTAGATTCAATCGAGAACAATGCTTGGTCGATGAATCTTGCAGCTCAAGAAATAGCACATTGATGAGCTGTAAAATATTCTATTTCATCTGACGCTACTGAAACTAACTTGTAAAAATAAGTGCTGAACTTTACGAGCGGCGCAAAACTGTAGCCTCCGTATAGCCCGTGCGCTCTAAGTTTGCCGCTGGCGTAGAGGCGTAGTAGGGGAGGCGACAGGCAAACTTAGAGCGAACGGGTAGCACAATTTTATCCTCAATCCTCTACACTGTATACTCGGTAGGTAGAAGGGGTACAAAAGAACGTTTTTACGGTCAGACGTGATCGAAATTATGTTGTTCTCAGAGTTTGCCCTCAAGTTTATATTTGAACAAATTTGATATTTTATAACTCTGTATATCGCGTCTCGAGAATTCTGAAAGACTCACTTCATGTTGTTTTATGAAATTCTAGTTGAAAGTACTATGATTTATAACTTTCACTTTGTTTTGACTTCATATTTTACTTTTTTCATGTAATTATGTGTTGATACTTTGCAAGGTATTATTTTCTTTGGTTCGGTCTACACAGAACAGGCTAAGGTCAAATACTTTTGCTGCCTAGCCACTGGATTTTTTTATTTAGTTTATTCCAGCACATGTGAAGCGGTGAAAGCTTTAGTGTTTTCTATGGATATTGTGAGTATAAGAATGCGTTTTACTAAATAATATTAATTTACTTCACTCTTACAAGTTATCAAAAGTTTTGTCGAATATCCACCATTTTCACACATGCCATACGATTTAAATACTCATTTTGGAAAAAAATCAAAGGCAACCGCCAGTCTTTCATATCTTGGTAACGTCTATACTCTTCGCTAGATTTATTTCAAAATGTATCTGCATTTCACGTAGTCGATTAAGCACTAGATATTGAATACTAGATACTCTTTGTATTCCTATTTACTGGTCTCCTCATTTCCTTATCGATTTTCATGAAACTTGATGACAATGTTTATTGATTGTACGGAATTTAATCATCTAATCAATTTGAATGAGCTTTGAATTGAGATTACTAAGGCTTTCTACTTAGTATTATGCTCTACCCAACAATTCAGAGCACTTTACATCGCGCTGCCTACCCTATTACTTTGTGTAAATGATAGGGACATGCTGTGACGCTCCATTGTTGAATTTTCAAGCAGCTTTAAGGCTTTCAACTTGGTTTCTATGTTACTGGCGACGAAGGCCAATGGTCTTATTATATGTCCGTCATGTATTTTCCGAAGACTTCTTTATTTATTGGTTTTATACACAAAATTAAGAACAAAAGACAAAATAAGTAACATTATAAAATATCTAAATACACTTACAGAGAAATGTCATAAATATCTCTAAGGATGAATTGCTACGATAAAGATGACAGGTAATGGTATTACATTTTCTTCTTGAAGAGTAAAACAGTTTTACTTCAAGATTGTATCTCTGGTGGGAGAGAGTTCCAAATCCTTGCCGATGAACAGTGAAGGAGTAAGAGTACTTTGTTACTGGTAGCCAATGGCTTCACGTACCTTCCAATGCACAGAATCGTTCGTAATTTCTAAAATCCCAATCAGTCAAGAGTCACCCATCTAAGAACTAGCAATGCATAATTATAGAAGAGGAACATTAAGCTATTTACTTTTAAAATAGTTACTACGAGCATTATATTATGCTGCTCCCAACAGTTCGTAGCACTTTACAAATCCTTTGATACGTGGCCTGCTCCAAGGCTCAAACAGGAGCATACGTCCACAGATCAAAGGCTAACTCGACTGTTTCGCCTCGCGTGGACAAACTTACAATTTAATATGACGCGAGTTTGTACCGCTGCGTTTTATGCTGCAGAGAAATATGTATATTGTTGAATATGTAATGTATATTGAACAAGATTTACTCTTGTGTCACTGTCTAGGTTTGTGTTCAGTTGTAGAACTGGGGTCTTTTTAGGGTTCCCTACTCAAAGGGTAATAACTGTACCATATTCATGAGACTTCGCTGTCCGTTTGTCTGTCCATCACGAGGCTGTATGTCAGGAACCTTAGATAAAGAGAGAGCTGACATTTTCACAGATAATGTATCTCTGATGCCGCTATAACAACATTATGCGGGAATCAGAAAAAAAGGGGGCATTAATGGGAGCTCATATAAAACAAACGTGATTTTTTACGGTTTTCTTTGGTACGAAACCCTTGCTACGCGAAACCGAGTCGCACTTGACCAGTATTTTATACTTTTTCTTCATATTTATCTCTCTAAATGAGGTCTTCCGTCTGATTGAAAGACCTGACTACATTTAGATTTCAGCTCTCTAGCTATCACTCTTCCTGAGATACAGCTTCGTGACAGACAGACAGACAGTCAGACAGACATACGGACAGCGAAGTCTCTTGAATAGGGTTCCGTTTTTTACCCTTAAGGTACGTAGCCCAAAAATTCAATTTACTTTATTTAACAAAACTGCAAGATCCACGAAAAGTGTTGAACAAATTCAAGTAAGAAAATCACTCATGTCACGAAAGTACACCAATCAATGTTGAAATCTTCTCACGTGTGCCAAAAACTTGGACAATATTCCAAGAATATAAAATTTCTATTTTAAGTTGGAGAGCAACATCTGCCCGCCATCTTTCATTCCGTAACTTGG
Organism: Miltochrista miniata; assembly: GCA_933228765.1. NCBI lineage: Eukaryota > Metazoa > Arthropoda > Insecta > Lepidoptera > Erebidae > Miltochrista > Miltochrista miniata. Next base: position 35,923,570 of record OW121756.1, on the reverse strand, counting down.
GTCATGATCACACAACCTTTGATAAATTGGTTGATTTGATTAAAAATATAATACTCACGCTTGCTTTTTATGGAGGAGTGTTTTGGAAACTTTATTTCATTTCATCTAAAATATGATGAAACCGAATTTTGCTAACTAACTAAAGTTCTTATTAAACAAAATGAATTTAACGAAGTGACTGTACAGGGTGGAAATTAAAGACCATGGTTAGAGGTAAAGTGCCCTGAATACGTACCCTTTACAATAAAAACATATATTCAGACTTCAATCAATTTAGACTACCGCAGTCCACTGCTGGACAGAGGCCTCTCCCGAATTTCGCCACAATACACGGCCTGCGCTTTGCGCATGCAGTAAATCCCTGCAACCTTCTTTAGGTCGTCGTTCCATCTGGCAGGGAGTCGCTCTACGTTTACCAAGTCGCGGTCTCCACTCCAGAACTCGCTATCTCCATCGGCCATCAGCTCTTCTACAAATGTGGCCAGCCCACTGCCACTTCAAAACGCACACTCTGCGAGCTATGTCAACCACTCTTGTTCTCTGACGGATAACATCGTTTCGGATCTGATCCCCCAGAGACACCACAAGCATAACTCGTTCCATTGCTCGTCGCGCAACTTGAAGGGCATGGACTAGCCCACCGTGAGTGTCCACGTCTATTTTACTTGGTCTTCCTTTAATGCGATGTTGTTTAAAAGAAATTGTTCATTATGAAGGACTCATTCGGTTATTGTCATAAAATAAAGGATTATTTTTACATGTCCCCAGTTCGATTCCGGGCTCAATCAGGTTAGTTTTCAAAAATATGTTTAATGCAGGTTTACTTACTTTTGAAAAAAAAAAGAATTTTTCGTTTCAGCAAAACTTGTCATCATCTATATTAAGAGTAGTATTCCTACGACTACGATCTTAAAATTCCACCTTGTATAATAGCATGCCCTTGCCTTCTCCTTCTAGAAATAGAAGTGTCGATGTTTAATATAAGAAGTTTGATATATTTTAATATATTTTAAAAACATCTCTATAGTGTACAAGAGATGTTTTTAACGGATTGTGAAATGTAACCAATGACTAAATTGTAACTATAAATTATCACAAAAATAATCTTCGAGTATATAGGTAAAATTGTAATTTCAGTCTAAACTGTAACTACTCACTAAGATAATTCACGTACCTTTTTGAGGGCAAATAGAAGGACTAACACTGTAATCAACAACGAATGTACACTCTATTTTATGTGAATAAATATAATTTGAATTTGAATATAAGTAAAATAGAAGTTTCCATGCATTATCGATATACTTACTAGCATATATATATACCTACATATACACACGGCGTGAATCATTATAGTCTGGAATAACACAGACTACTTTTTATCCTCAGAATCATTTACATTTATTTATTTTTTGTTTTCTCATTTCTTTTATTGAGCAGTTGGTTTTTAGAAGATCGTTTTTTTCTTTGTAATATTCATTTAAGTTATTGTAATACCTGATGTACCTAATGGGCCATGAATAAATACTTTTTCTTTCTTTCAGAATAAGTTTCCATAAGATGCAGGATGGGAACAGAATTCCACGTGGCTAGATCTGCAGGCGCCATCTTGTCTAGCATAAGATAAGATAAGATACTTTATTATGGGTGCTGTTACATTAAAAAAAATGAGCGTATATATAATATTGTTGAAAATGATCATCATTCTCCACGATTCGAAATCAGCACTTCTTTTACTGATATACCTTTTCTCTTGGAACCTGAACTTCAGAAGTTTAGACACAGTCTTTCAAAGTTGAGTTTCCAAAGACAAATTTCATCTGCGTAAGCTTAAAACAATTTCAATATCATTATCCACCAATTACTGGTTCACAGCTGGTCACGTCTCGGATAGAGGTCAAAGGTTAGTTCACCTCTCTAGCCAAAGGCTCTAGGGCATTAGTATTGGAAGGATGAGGTTAAAGTGAAACAATAATCTTAGTTCGTAAGCTATATTGAGATTTCCGTTTAATTTCAGGTATTTACATCTGCACGGATAATGATTAAGTATCTTATTTAGGTTGTTAGCTAAAAGGCCGTGTCAAATTGGGTAAGATTAATGTTGTATAAGCCTGATGCTTTCGTCTTCTATCTAATAAAAAAGAAAGAAAAGTAGATCAGTTTTATCCAATATCTAGCGCAATGAGTAGAATCTGCAACCTTGTCGAAGAAAAATAACAGATTTTAAGTATACAGCGTTTTTTTTTCTGCACCTGTGCCATGGGCAAAGCCTAGCTATAACAGTATTCTTTCTAGCTTCCTTATCATAGAATCTGGCCCGCGGGGCTTCTTTACCAACTTCAAGAGATGCCGGGGGGCGGGGACACCTAAACCCGTGTCTTATAATATACTATTTAGCCTCGGCAAACAGCGGTGCCGGCACATTTGGGCTCACTCTCATGATCCCATCCATACCGAGCCACTGCGTCGCCGGCCTTGTCTACTTCCATCATGTGTAGCGCCCCAGGCCCCCGCCATCTCGAACCTATCTAAACTAATCCTCTTTTATCCAATTATTCTCTTTATCATTCCAGTTCTTGCTTTTATGCCTCTCGCACATTCACGCTTTCCCGACCTTTCATTCTTTGATCTAAACTAGCTAATCTTTAAAATTATCATCTTTTATTCTCATTCCTCTAGTACCATACTCGTCACGCTTTTATGCCTCTCGCACTTTCATACTGCAGTATAGCGTTAGCCAGAAGGTTCGAAGTTCGAATATCAGTCATTTTCAATTTTCTTTGACAGGGTTCCGGATTCTATGCGTTGCGCATGGATTATACATGCGAAGATAAACAATAAGCCGTGAGACGGTCTCATCCGACTGCCCCTCTCTAAAACGTTTATTGTGAAAGTGAAAATTCAATAAGATTGACGTTGTCATTTTTGTTTCATTTTAAACTTTGAACAGATGATCCACGTGACCTAGTGTAGTAGTTTAATGCAACAGTGTCACAGACTTCAGACACAAGTCTCGCCATAAGCCCCTCTGCAATCTATTTTATAGAGAGGGGCTAAAATTCAATGTATTTTGCTGAAAACTAAAAACTGAAACAAAGTAAATGAAAGATAGGTTAAAATGTTCAGCAATATACTCAAATTAAGCACCACTTCACAAAAGCGAAATGTTTCGTGAATTGATCAAAAATATTTGAAAACCGCCAATCAATCACCATACACGGCCATACAAACAACAATACAAATACTATTACCAATTAATACAAACAAAAACATATCAATCAATGTCAGTTCGAAGCATAGAGCAACACGACCAATGACTTTGGACTTTCTCCTCTGTCAATTATACTGGTCAATACACTTCTTACTCCAAATGGCATAAAAAATATGTATCTAAATGTGCGTCTGAAATTATTAGCGTATTGTTTTAATTGTTTTATGTAAGTTTCATGGTGACAGGCGATTTCTTTTGTAGAGGTGTATATGCATACGATTTTCCCCCGCAACATATGACAGACAGATACGTATAGAGCAAACATGCTATGTCTATTCCCTTCGTACTGGCCGCGTTGCTCTATATGTCACACAGATATGTACAAAGCAAATACACAATGTTATGTCTACTCCCCTTGTAATGGTCGCGTTGCTCTATGGTTCAAAGTATTAATTCAACAAATAAATCTCGCTGATAACGAAACGAGTACAATTTATTTTTACCTACCCTCTAGCGAAATAACTGTAGGTTTTAAACAAGTCACTGGGGCAAGCTTTGAGGGTGACTATACTAACTTTTAATGGGCCTACAGGGCATACACTTTCATGCATTTTGGAACCTGTCCTATAAACTATACAGCAATTATCGACCCTTCAAAATATTCGATATCCATTGACCTATTTGAGGGTTGTATTAAACCTGTAGTTCATTTAAAAACGGCAAACTATATTGAATATAATTTAAGGTCGTAGTAAGATAGTCGTTGTAGTAGACAGGTATTGTGCTTGTGAATAAATCTGCTTTTCATCGCATAGTTAGTTTAATGCATTGCTTTTTAGTAAAATAGTGTTATTAGTTTAAGAGTGATTTATGTTATTTGCATCAGCAACAGTAATTTTGGTAACCGTCGTTGACTTCATTTTCTGCTTGAGGCAGCTGTTTTGTTTTTCTAATAATGATTATTAGCGCTTGTTTTATGACTTTACAACCTCTCTAGAGTGGTATATGACATCAAAAACTCTCAAACTTAAATAAAAAAAAGAGCTAAATTATAATGATCGCATGTAATATTTTTCTACCTCCAATTTCCCATTCCTACCTCTACTACGTAGTGACTATTTATTAATCTAAGCCACTAGTTTTTTTTTTCAAAATGCGTTAATTCCACTGAAAGACAATAAAACATGCTTGGCAATAGACGGTAAATAAAATGACAATCGTTAAGCCAAGTTGAAGGCCTTCAACTTGGCTTAACGATTGTCATGCAATATAATAACTTTACAATGGCCTATTATAATTAAAAGTAATGTATGCGTCTTCAGAATACAGAATGTTACAACAGTGCTCGATAGATGGCGCTATAGCGTTTTCCTGCACCGCGCTATGGTTTCGTTATGCTTCTCAATACATTCTCGCCTCACAACCTAGTTTTAGTAGGTGCACCAACTTGCAGGCCGTTTAAAAACGGATTTTGAGGTATTTTTGTATAGTCTATGCATTAGTCATAATGTAACAGACTCAAAATTTGAATAATAATAGTCTCTTGTCAGATCAGATCGAGTCTCAATCTCAATAACAACTCAATATGATATCGCTTGGACCCCGCTGTAAAAGGTATGATCTCCTTCGCCTTCACAAAATTGTTCACTCCTCCATCGAATGCCTTTTGCTGCCGGTGATCTGTAACATTAGACATAGGTCGCAATATCTCAATGTATTTTTGTTACAAATTTATGAAAATAACACCTCTTCTATTCTAATATTATAAAGAGGAAAGATTAGATTGTTTGTTTACATCAAATAGGCTCCGGAACTGCTGGACCGATTTGTAATTTTTTCCACTGTTGGGAAGCTACACTCTTTGCAGTGAACATAGGCTATATTTTATTCCCGTATTCCCTCGGGAACGGGAACTTCGCGGACGAAACCGCGTGACGTCCCTAAGCTCTATATAATCCTGTTGTAAGAGTGTGCTCACATTATAACAACTGAATCGGATTGAAGATGTGGATGTATGTAATGGTAGATTCTCCCAGTTCAAAAGTGTAATATATATATATATATATATATATATATCTATACTTTAATAAGAGAGTAGAAACCGTTTATCTGTACAAATGATCAAATTTAAAAAAAAGTAGTTTGGGCGACATAAAGGCACCAACAGAAGACAAAAATTATTTTCTGTCTGTCTGTCTGTATGAACAGACTGGTCTCAAAAGATACAAAAGGGAAAATTTGCGGTAGATAAAACGATGCAATAGATTAAACTCAACTTGGGGCAGGTCATAGGCTATTTTTCATTAAAATTGAATCACAGAAAAAAGTAATCGTCAAAAAAAGTTACATACATACATACATATGGTCACGCCTTTATCCCCGAAGGGGTAGGCAGAGGCATATTATATGCCCACATTTCACCTTTGTATAATTTGTCCCACGTAATAGGTGGTGAGCCGTATTGCCGTGTTTATATGGACAGGCGCAGGTTGTGACTGCCTGCTGTTGAAAATAAAGCCTTCAACTTAAGCTTAACGACTGCCATTTTACTGGCAACCGGGACCAACGGCTTAACGTGCCTTCCGAAGCACGGAAACGCTCAAATAAATGTCACAAAGTGATCACATGGATGGTCACCCATCCATGGACCGGCCATAGTGAAAGTTGCTTACTGCAGTGATCGTTTACAGAACACTGAGTCCGCGGGGCCAGGAGCGCTTCAAAAAAAGTTATTATCAGTTATTGCTTAAACATAGCATAAACGGCTAGTGCTGCGATGGTGAAATTCAGCATGAGCTTTGTTTGTTACAATTTGAAAAAGTAATTTTACCATTTTTGTGAATTCCACCTCTAAGGGGGTAAATAGGGAGGGCAAAGTTTTCATAGGACAACGTGATTTCTTAGTCCGACATACTTGAAATTTGGCATACATCAATTTCATTCATTAAAATTACTCCTCTAATTGATAAAAAAGGGGTAGCAAATTATTTTTAGGGGGGATTTGTTTCGGTGTTGATATGACTCCTTAGTAGTTATATTTTTGGATTTAATAACTTTTAATATTAACACAATTGCGAAAGCTCAATCCGATTGACGTTGTCTTTTTTAGTTCTTTAACCGACTTCAAAAAAGGAGGAGGTTACTCAATTCGACCGTAGGTATATATTTTTTTTTTTTTATGTTTGTTAGCGCAGAACTCCGTCGTTTACGGACCGATTTGAAAAATTTTTTTTTCGTTCGAAAATAGATACTCCTAAGGTAGTTCCATTTTAAGGAAGTCAGGATCTGACGGTGGCATCCTGGAGAAATTGAAGGGAATTTTTAGAAAATGTAGGGGCATCTAGGGCGTTTGTATTTTTTTGTATTAAAGGCTTTAAAGTAGTACAACTTAATGAAGGTCTAAAGTCGATCTGATGATGGAGACAAAAGTCAGTAGAGAGAATTCCCTAACGATATACAGCATTTACCTTGTGTTTGGGCTTGATTAATTTGTACTGTCGAGAACTTTACACCTATTATAGATAGAAAGATTTTCAGTCTACACGTCATTAAAAATAGTGAAAAAAAAATAACAAAAAAGAAACCAAGTTCAAACAAAACTAAAAACTTAACTTAACACAAAGTTTAAAAAAAAAATTCTGATTAATCAGATATCATTAAATATAATACTGATGTCGGTGCCAATGACTATGAGAGAGATTAATAATGCCTACCTAAGCCTACATAGTTTTACCGGGAACCGATTTCTGTATTATATTTCATGATATCTGATAAATCAGAATAGAGTAACTTTGTGGTATAAATTTTATTTTACAGTTTTTTAGTTTTGTTTGAAGCCGGTTTCTTTTTTGTAATTTTTTTTTATGTCAAATAAATATGATTTAATATTGTTAAATTCCAAATATTTTCTAGGTTAAAAAGATAAAATTGTGTGAAAGGTTAGAGAAAAATCCCTTGTTGGCTAGTCAGGAACAAAGACAGAACATGCCGCGCCTATTTCCATGTTGAAATGAGCGGCTTGAAAAATTTCAACTTTGGATCCTCATAACCTGTGCCTGTCCATTTTAACACGGCAATAGGCTTACCAACTATTACGTGGTACATAAAACTATAAGGTGAAATGTGGGCGTATTCTCTGTACCTCTGTCTATCCCTTTGGGGATAAAGACGTGACTGTGTGACGTGACTATGCATATAATTATGTATGTGTGTAATATTTTTCTGAAAATACGGTCAAGGATTTTAGACCACGATCAAAGCATATTTCATAACATACGTAAGTATAGATAATTATTCTCTCGATTCAATTTCATGAACATTATTTCTACAACTTAAAAAATAAAACGTCGTATATGGCCAAAAAGCAGGAACTCCATTAAACCCTTAACAAAAATCACTGAATTAAACAACCCTTAACACAACAAGGGTCGAAGAAGCACTCGTTTGAGTCAATTAGGACAGATGTCGTTGATTCGTTCGAATTCATTCACCTAATTTTATTTCAACTTAATTTGGCCCAAAATTTCGACAAAATATGTTAATTTGAATAGACTTTGGGAACCATGAGTTAGGTATGTGTTACAGTAAAGTAATGGCGATGTGAAGCTACGACTTTTATAGAACAGACTCACCACTGTCACCCCAGCACACTGTCAATCTAGTTTATTACATCTACTGTTGAAGTGATGACAAACAATGTCATCTACAAAATACTCTAGAAAAAATAATAATACAAGATCTCCCTAAAATTGGTGATATTTATTACTGTGGGTAAATCTAAAATTATCAAAATTGTGCTCACTTCTCAATATTTCAGCGATATTACAATAGCCCTTGTCACGAGTGGTCTGGTGAAAGTGATAGACGTAATCTTGTGCAAGCCTAGGTACATTTAGTTTTGTAAATAGTTATAAGGGCCACAGCACACGACACCCACGATGTCCAAAGCTATAGGTTGTATTATCCGACTCTTGCAGATCTTGAACTTGAAAGTTTGTGACAATAAAGACAAATAGAGTTAAATGCTATAGATGCGTTTATAGTAGTTGTTTAAATAGAAATATTATTAAGGTCTGGGTCTAGTCGTAGACAGACATACATCTGTGAGAGCACAGTATATGGTAGAGGTCACCGCACGTACACAATTAAGAGTACTCTTTAAACTTTTATCTGTGGCATAAGCTCCTGTAGACATTTTTGATATGTTCCCTGTATTTATCACACCATAACCATGCCATCTGTACCACAAAAGGATATGAAAATTAATATTAATTTAAGATGAGGTTTAATAGGTCAGTTTCCTCTTTAGTGTTTAATAAACTCCATAAAGCTCTTCTCATCACACTTAATAATTCTTCTTACCTTCAGCGTATCTTTCCATTGAAGCGTGGCTGAGAGAAAATTATGTTACGGCTTTGGTTTTTTGCACCTATCTGCTTCAGTGGAAACGCAGTCTTATCATTACGAAAATGAGCCCAATAATTGGGATCAAATACAACTTTCGAAGCCAACATCTTTAAGGGAAAGGACACTCCTTACAATTAAAGAGGTTGGTTACGATTGAAGAATCAAAGTCAGTAATAAAATTTATATCTTTCGCTATGACTGTAACAAGTGCCTTAATATCGATGTTAGTATTTATTTAGGAGGAGACAATTTATCAGAGCAGAGTGCTTAGTGCCTGTTTAAATAACACTATCCAGTCTGTTTAACGCTTGCTTGTCACTTCATTTCGCTTACGTTAGTTTGAGCGTTTATTATTATTGTGGTTTGTTCTGAGATTTAAATCTACACTTCTACACCAATATTATAAAGAGGAATAATTTGTATTTTTATATGTTTGTCGATAATAAAATAATAATATTATAAAGGGGAAAAAATTGATTGTTTGTTGGTTTATTTGCATCGAATAGGCTCCGGAACTACTGAACCAATTTGAAAAATTCATTCATTCTTGGGAAGCTACACTCTTTGCGGTGAACATGGCTTAATTTCATTCCCATATTCCCACGGGAACAGGAGCTACGCGGGTGAAACCTCGTGACGTCCACTAGTAGTTTGTAAACTGAATACGTACTAAGACATTACTTAAACTTGCATGTTATCAACCATAGAACCTTACAATTATATATGCCTCAGTAAATTTCTTTCTATCTTTCTTACAAAAAATGTTAGAAGGGAATTGAGCCATTTTATTATTGTCAGCAAACTGTTGTCAGCAAACTGTTGACAGCATACTGTTTTCAGCATACTGCGCGTACTGACATGGTAAGTCATATTTACAATCATTTACAGCATCTAAAAAGTCATTGGTGAAATTTACATGCTATTGTAACTAGGTATTACAATAATGTACTTATTGCAATATTCATTAAATTGCTCTTTAGCACGATTTCATGAACATTACAAGTATTTTACACTCACACTAAATAGAGCAGAGTTCAACGGCGACCGCGGGCGCAGCAACGTCGGTGCATGTAAGTGAAAAGTATTTCGTTTGAAGTCACGAACTATATGTAGAAGAATAAAGAAGTATGAGAATACTAGCTGATGCGCGCGGCTTCGCCCGCGTGAACTTTGATTCCCGTTCCCGCTTCCCGTGGGAACATTTTCCTGAGTTAAAAAGCCTATGTGTTATTCCAGACTATAATCTACCCCGGTTCCAAATTTCGGCCCGATCCGTTCAGCCGTTACAGCGTGATTGAGTAACAAACATCCAAACATCCTCACAAACTTTCACATTTATAATATTGGTAGGATAGAAGGTTTAGTAGGATTAGTAGTACCCCTGCCACATTTCAAAGACCATTCTAAGTACTGTACTCAACCCACTTCTAAAGCTGAATGAAGTGTAACACCAAAGTCTGTTTATTATTATTCCAAGAGCTCCTTCCAAGCGTCTCCGTCAACTTACAATCAAACGTATTCACACTAAATCAAACAAAATTAATTACATTATAAATCAGCATCCGTATCTCGAGTTCCCACTTGTTACCCCTTTCATGTTCGCGTTAATTAATCAATTACTAAGATGCCAACACAATTTATTATTAAGCAGAATTATATCTGAGTGTAAAATGTCTAGTCATTTGAAAGGGATGCTAAACAGCTAAGGAAGGACGAGTGAAAGGAAAACACGTCACCTTAATGGTAATACTGCAAATGTGATTAATCTGACATTTTACACGACAACTTTTTATTTTATTTTTGAGATATTCATTATGGTTTGAAGGTATCGGCCATTAAATAAATACCTGAATACTAATGAATATTACAGGTCGTACGAGATTAAGACATAACTTTATTATTGTTAAAAGAATTGACTGCCTCTGTGGCGCAGTCGGTAGTGATACCTCCTGCGGCGCTGGAGGTCGCGGGTTCGATTCCCACCGGAGACAAATATTTGTGTGACCCATAAATGTTTGCCTCAAGAGTCTGGGTGTTTATATGTATAATATGTATGTATTTAAAAGTATATAAGTATATTCGTGGTCTAATACCCATAACACAAGCAGGTTATTCCTAGCTTACATTGGGATCAGATAGCGTTGTGTGAGATATCCGTGAATATTTATTTATTTATTTGTTTATTGTTAAAGGAAAATATATTTTTATTGACTTCGATTGTAATGACGTCCATGACTACGTAATTTTAAAGTAACTGCGCTACGAACCTTTGGCTACGGTGCTACGACGCTACGCGTCTACGGTGCTACGTAGCTGATCTACCCAGTTATTATTCCGTAGGCTAATATTCCCCGCCTACGTGTCTTCGCCGAGGACTATCGGCCTCCATGACCGGGGGCCTGAGGACGGGAAGGATCCCTCACCGTCCTTACAGAACAAGGCCCATGACGGCAGCGGTGACGTGAGGAATTCCCGCACACCCCCCCTTAGAAGCGGGATCACACCCGAAACCCCCCCAAAGACGCGGGATAGCACCCGAATCACCCCCTGGGCGAGGCCGCAGTGGCGGCCGTAGGTCTGTTGGGAGTCCTGGGACATCCTTCCGAGGGCTTCCCCGGGGCTCGCAACCAAAGGCTGTTGGGCGTTACGTGAGGTTTTTTAGTCGGTAGGAGTCATATCATCCATGAAGATTTTCCCTCACGTTAAAAAAAAAGGCTAATATTCCACACGGACTTACTGTTGCTCAATTTATCTTCATTCTTAGTTTTTTATTCCATTAACCCCAGATATGAGGGTTTACAGCTGGAAAGACCTGGCTGTGACATTGCCCGAACTTCCCGATGTCAGAATTTCCATCAGGTCACATTCAAAATGGTAATTAAAAAGTAACGGGTCTGAACATAACTCTATACGCGTCTTTAAACTCTAAGGGGTAGGCAGTAGTCCCACGTAATGAGTAATGAGCCTTTTGCCATGCGTAGGTAGGTGATAGCCATGTTACCTGCAACTGGGACTTACGACTTGCCATAAGCGGTCACCCATCTGAGGATCATCTATATCGATAGATGCTTAAACCAGTGATCGTTTACAAGGGGTTACAGCATACATACATATAGTCACGCCCCGAAGGGGTAGGCAGAGACATAATATACACCCACAATTCAAGTTATAGTTTTATGTCCCACGTAATAGGTGGCGAGCCTATTGCTGTGTTGAAATTGACAGGCACAGGTCGTGACGACGACGCTCAGTTGAAAAATTTCAAGCCGTCCGTAAGGCCTTCAACTTGTCATTTTATTGACAACCGGGTTTCATTTCGAGTTTTCTTTTTCTGCGCAATGGATAGTTTTGCGAAATGGTTCCAGTAGTCGCCTCTTACGATACCTTGGGGATGAACTGGAGACACGGGGCCCCGTCGCCACACAGGGTAACATTCGTTGAAAAGTAAAAAATATTATTATTACAGTTGGTTAACACGAAACAAAAGCTATTAACGAAATGTAAAATTGTACGTTCAAAGTTCCAATACAAATACCGAGTTAATAGCTCTAAGCAATATTTTAACAACACTCTAATTTAGTAGCTTAATATTATAAGCCTAGCTACACACGTTTCACAATTTCAGTTGTCGGCGAATAATTAGCATTTTAATTGTACAGCGGTAAACAAACGAATGCGTGGCAGGAAGGCGAGAGAGGGGGTGAGGTATGAATGTAGGGGTGGTGAGAGGGGGAGGGGGGGGGGTGCTGTGAGTTTGTTATAGGGCTCTCTTCTAAAATGCTGATTCCATCCTTTGTATGGTTTGAGTTTTGTGATAACAAGACTGTTTTATGATTGTTTAATTTGTTTCTGATGACTAATGTAAAAAGGTTTTGTTTTTTGTGCCAATACACTTATTTAAGCTTTGTAAACAAATAGAATGTGTTACTTATGTAGTGCGTCTTACTAGTTACGAATTACGGTGCCGAGACTTGGACAATTACGGTGGGGTTCGAGGAACGAATTATGCAGCCCCCCTACCGTCCCCAGGCCCCTGGTTATGGAGGCTGGGAGGCTGATAGTCTTGGGCGAAGACACGTCTGTGGCGCCCTCGCCGCAGACTGCGGAACTCAGTTATGAGAGTTCTCTATCGCTCCCTCCCCGTCGTCTCTTTCACGAGCATGACCTACTATCAGAAAGACGCAGCGGTGGCCCACTTACTCCCACCGGGGATCATGGCTCGCACCAGCTCCAGCGAATCAGATAACCAGTGGGTAGATATAGCTTGCCTGATAAGTGATTTAAAGTGGGGGTGGACTTATGATGTTCGTGGCCAGCGGATTCAGTGTTCTGTAAACGATCACGGTGGTAAGCAACATTTGCTATGGTTGGTAATGGATGGTGTACAATCACATGACCACTTTGTGACATTTATTTGCGAGCGTTTCCGTGCTTCGGAAGGCATGCTAAGCGGTTGGTCCCAGTAGCCAGTTAAATGGCAGTTGTTAAGCCAAAGTTGAAGGCCTTTATGGGCGGCTTGAAAAAGTTTGAAAGCGGGCAGTAACAACCTGCGACTATCCATATCAACACGGCCATACGGCTAACCACCTATTACGTGGGATAATTTGTAAAGAAGAAATAAGTTGTGGGCATATAATATGTCTCTGCCCACCCCTTCGGGGAAGAAAGGCGTGATCGTCCATAACTTCATGTATAGCTTCCATAACATAAAATAGCATTATACCAATTGTTTCAAAATATACCAATCATAAAACAAATCCTCTCATATCCTGCGGGAAATGAATATTTTTAGAGTAGCCAATCAAGGGAACAAATAAAACAATATTATGTCTATCCTCCTCTAAATCCCTCGTTTCAATATTAAACCGTACTTTTAATATTTATTCAGTAACGTGAAAATAGTGGAATTGTAAATAGTGGAATCAATATTGTTACTTGGAATTGAAACCTTTTATACAGAATTAGTTGGAATTGTTATTTTGTTTTCTGTTCATCCATACCTCCATATTAATGGCATACAGACTGTGAACGTATGGTTGTTTGCTTGCCAAAGGGTAAAACAAGAAGCCGTGAGACGGTCTCACCCGACTGCCCCCCTCTAAAACGTTTATTATGAAAGTGAAAGTTTAATCCGATTGACGTTGTCATTTTTGTTTTATTTCAAACTTTAAACAAATGATCCACCTGACCTAGTAACGTAGTTTAATGCAACAGAGTCACAGACTACAGACACAAGTCTCGCCATAAGCCCCTCTGCACTCTATTTTATAGTGGGGCTAAAACGGGACTCTATTCATGAAACTTTGCTGTCCTTTTGTCTGTCTGTCCGTCACAAGGCTGTATCTCATGAACGGTGATAGCTAGAGAGCTTAAATTTTCACAGAGGATGTATTGTTATTGCTGCTAAAACAAAAAAATCGATCAGAAATGAATTCAGGAAAATAATACTATTTATGGGGGGCTCCCATACAACAAACATGATTTTTCAGTGCGTCCGTTTAGTAAGTCCGTACCGATAACATACTTGAACGTTGTAAGCAAAATTTTCAGAGACCAAAGTCAAAAATAGCCTCTAGTGTTATATAATAATGAATTTACTGAATAATGAATTGACCTATTTGCCAGTTTGTCGAATAAGAGATCGTGTATTATTGATGTTATCTGAGGAGCGCCCCCCTCACATTTGGTTATACCACAAATGTGTGCCCCCCCTTTTTTTAAGGGGGAATCCTTCATGGGTGCTATGCCGGACTCCTACCGAAAAAAAACCTCACGTAACGCCCAACAGCCTACGGTTCGGAGCCCCGGGTAAGCCCTTTAAAGGATGTCCCAGGACAAAGGATGTCCCAGGACATGTGTGGCCCCTTGGGAAGAAAAAATATTTTATTAGGTTCTTAATAATAAATGGATAATAGTAATCATGGCATAATTGGAGTCATTTTTATTATAATTGTTTGCTTAAAAAATACCTTAAAAATGAATGAATCTGTAAACCCGGCCGTCTCATAGTTTGTAAGACAGTTCTTAAGAATTTTACCTACGCGACTCGACGTGGCGTGTACAGATGACAAAAAGGCTGGCAAAGCCACACTAGAATTTATGCGGATCCCTTCTTCTTCTTCTTTCGTGTCAATGATTCACTATTTATTTATTCGGATCCCTAGCCCACTATATTTAATGGGAAGGGATGCTGAGTCCAAGATTGTTCACTAATAAGTTAAGATTAAATTCTAAAGACGACTTGAAGAGGGAATCAATCGGAAATAAACAATTCTGTTGTATCCAAAAAGCACAACAACGATGCAGATATATTGTATTTAGGAACGAACAGACATTTTTTTAAAATTGTGAAGTCTTAATGTGAATTAATATTGATAATCCGATCCACTTTGGATTCAAATTTTAACATTTTTGTTTTATGTTAGAACAGTAAGTACAAGTAGGCGTTATTCAGTATTTGGTTTATCAACTTCCAACTTTTCGCTTCCTTGTATTCCAGAGGTACTTTTACAACATTTTTTCGTAAAATAATTGTATTGGTTATAAAGAGATAATAGTTTTATTATACGATATTGATGGGTTTGCGTTCGGGATTTGTGCTTTTGGCGGATGTTGAGCATACAGAACCGGGACGGAACACAGAGTACAGCAGTGAACAGATTAATCTACGTTTTTAATAAAACTTTAATGGATGTGATGATGAAACAGCTAGAATAGTGTATTTCAGTTACTTCCACAGTGTAATGTCGTACGGTATGCTACTATATGGGGCAATGCCGCAGATATAAATACAATTTTTGTTTTACAAAAACGGGCCATAAGAGCCATATATAGATTAGGTTCAAAGGTCTCTCTGCGCGAAAAATTTAAAGAAGTTAATATACTAACTGTGGCATCACAATATATTTTTGAAAATCTTATGTATGTACAGAAAAAAATATCTAGTTTAACTAAGTTAAGCGATATACACAATGTGAACACCAGACATAAAAACAACCTTGCTGTTTATCATTGTAGACTGAATAAAGTCAGTAATTCTTTCCTGGGTAACTGTATACGTTTTTACAACAGGCTTCCAAATGAAATAAAAAACATTCCCTTAATTAGGTTAAAAAAGTGTATTAAAAGTAAATTCTACTGCAAGGGCTACTTATACAGTTGACGATAATTTGACTGATGAGGAAGCTTGGAAATGATCTGCTTGCTCTACTGGTGGAGTTTTAGTTTTTACAACAGGCTTCCAAATGAAATAAAAAACATTCCCTTAATTAGGTTAAAAAAGTGTATTAAAAGTAAATTCTACTGCAAGGGCTACTTATACAGTTGACGATAATTTGACTGATATGATATGATAATGTAAATATGTAGTGCACAAAAAGAATAGCCCGCCGAGTTTCTTGCCAGTTCTTCTCAAGTGGGCCGCGTTCCGAACTGATGGTACTATTTGATTTGTATTCATTGACGTATCACAAGTATCAAATTAAGTATCAAAAGTTGTTTTTTTGGAATAAAAAAAAAAACTATTTAAAAAAAAGTGAAATTTTTATTGAGAAACGATGACAAGTATTCAATTATTTAATCAAATCAGTTTATCACCGTCTACCGCTGGATTTAGGCATTTGCTAATTTCATTTTGACCTATCTTTCTGTTCTTTTTATTATATTCACAATTAACTTAAAATGTGATGACAATAATAGTTTGAGGGATGAATTTTATCTGCGATAAATATAGATTCCCGCGAACCAAAATCAGGGCATCAGCTAGTACCATATTATGTACCATAACCTACCTACTCATCCAATTCAACTAGCCCTATTCACACTGTTGCTCAAAAATAATTTTTAAACATCTACCGCGTAGCATAGAGTTGGAAGACTTAGTACCTATACTTAGTATACCTAGTATAAATAAATATATGAATATATGAAAATATTTTATTAAATAACCTATAGTTATTCAATAAAATATTTTCAAATAGCTGTCGTATTAATCAATCCTTGTATTTCAATGATCTATCATCCTATTGGATCCATTAGGGTAATTCTTATTTCGTATCTATAAAAATTAGTTCTCCCGGCACATAGTAGTGGAATGATTCAGTTCATTAATCACTGTTCAAAGAGCATTCTCGTGTTGCTACATATCAAAGAAACCGACGCTAACAGTGTTGTACGTTGTTGGGAGCAACGTTGTAGTTTCGTAGTAGGTACCCAATATGCTTCGTACATAAGTAAATTGTTGTACTTAGAAAGGACAAAGATGTACTGACACAGACTTGAAATTTTTGAGAAGGATGTTTCTAATTGTTCTTAAAAATAACGAAGTTAACATTGCAATTTAACATTGCAATTAAGAGTGTGGCATGATACCAATTGGCCCCTTATCTTTTATCTGACAGTACTATAAGAAAGTACCTGCTTCTCTTAAAAATGTACTGGTAAACACTTACCTACCGTCACCTTCACCATCAGTGACAAGATTTATTAACACTAGAGGGTCCCACTATTGTAATACGGGATTTCTGAAACCATTTCTTTTTCGAATTCTCTGCAGGTTCACTACTCTATGCCTATAGGAGAAAGCTCTAAGGGCCTGTGAAACGAACCCAAAAGCTATGCGAACCACGTCCACGTCGAATTTACAGGCAATTCATTCGATATTGGATTATTAAGCACTGATCTTTTTTTTTAAATCGAATTTACTGCCGAAGATGTGTCCACTGCTTTTGATGAAAATAAGAAGTTATGGGCGGGTGCGCAGCGCTTAAAAAGTCTTCATTTATTTATATTAAGCAATTATTAAAGTGGCACGTATTTAGAAGGAAAGAACGATTAATAGGTAAGGTACACATTAATTTAATGCATGTATTTGTTAAGCCTAGGATTAAGTTTTCTTCCTATATTGTTTGTGTGCCCCATTATGTTTCCGAATAAATAATTTTTCTTTCTTTCTTTCTTTCTAATAGGACAATAAGATTTTTTCTCCATATATAAATTAATTCGTTTCAAGGTCGCGATGCCCTAGGTCAAGTGATTCGATATCATAGTTCGTATGATCAAAA
Source organism: Miltochrista miniata (assembly GCA_933228765.1). Classification (NCBI taxonomy): domain Eukaryota; kingdom Metazoa; phylum Arthropoda; class Insecta; order Lepidoptera; family Erebidae; genus Miltochrista; species Miltochrista miniata. The sequence continues at coordinate 35,905,894 of OW121756.1, read as the reverse complement.
GTTTTGGAGTATAAAATGTTTTTGTCAAACGTGGGGTACCCCAAAAAAGAACTGTACTAACATAATGGCTTTTCTTGGTCGTGTTCTGTAATTTTTCGCTCATCCAGCTTTCTCTTTCTGTTCTTTTAGCGTATTTCTAGTTGCTTCCAAATACAGGTTGCTAGGAAGAACTCTAGTTAAGCATGGATGGAAGGTGATGTTGCCTCTTCCTTTTGGCAATTGGGTTTCCTGGTGGAGCCTCTTACACTCTTATCTTATTTTGTAGTTAAAAGAAGTACAGTTCTACAGATTAATAGGATACCTAAGGAAAGATAGTTTTTTATACCATACAAACAAAAATACATACAAGCAAACGTCCAAACCAAATTCCCGTATGTTTTCACCTCTGATGCGACAGGACACTGTCCCCAAAACCCAATTTGGTACAATGAGAATATAATGTAAAACGATCTGATTGTACGCGTATGAAATTTGAAATCTCTGCCTTTATATTATCACACATTTTTCGAACCTTTTTTTGGCAACCAAAGGCTTGTTAGAGGCTTCCGATAATAATTTATTTTAGGCAGGGTTTATTAATACGCTTGATAAATTGTCATCCGATTAATATTACATTTTTGTATCTGAAAATGTTTTTGAATATTTTGACCAGTAATTTTGTTACCGGTATACTTTAAGTTGTGATTCTTTACAGTCATTCGTTAAACAGTCTTTCAGATTACAAGGCTGTTTTGGGGGCTATAGAGGGCCATATATCGTACATTTCCAGGGCACAAGTCAATCTAACATGCAGGTGGAACTCTAGCGGTTTGCCGGATGACGTCACGACGAAAAGAAGGAAGGCTTAAAACAAAGCCCATTACCATATCGTCTCTCTTTTTTTATAGCACTAAGGCAGCAGACAAGCATAGGGCCTATCGATGGACTGGTGGCCTGCGTGGTTTCAGAGACACCAATTACCTTCTTCTCTGTACTTTCCTACTTTTTGGAGGGGTAAAGAAGTAGCCAGCTTCTCTAAGAACGGTGAGTAGTCAACCCGCAGTTATCTAGCACTCGGTCATGGAGATCTGTAGGAGGTTACAGCCATGGGCATACAGTAGCCTGCGGCGACCCCGTCGCCTACTGTTGGGAGAGGCCTGCCTCCAGCAGTGGACTGCAAACAGACAAACAGATAAAAAAAATTCTGACTATATTTTCGGCTTCGGTATCTTATGTTGAACACCCAGCGAGTATTTTTTTTATATTTCCAATGTACAGGTACAGTTTTGACTTTTCTATCATTTTATCCTTCTGGACTGTTGGTTCCTATTATATGTTAAGATTAATTAGTACATACGCTGTTGATAGAATCTAAACCGAAACAAGCATTTTGATAAATTTTGTAGCATAGCAGAGACCTAAAATACCATATGACAATGGAATTGTAAGGTGTCAAACATACCTATATCTCATGGTCTTAAATTCTAGAAAGAGCGAAAGACAAGCCAGGGTAATAATTTTCAACCATAAGATTTGAAAGCATAAACAAGAAATTATTAATAAAATGTCATTTCTCTCACATTTAGAAGTGGCAAAACTTAACCAACTAAAACGTTTCACCAGGAAATCACCACCAGACAGTGACTCGTAGTGAATCAGGCAACTGAGAGAGCAACAATTTGAATTAGACCTTGAACTTTAGCTAAATAATATGAAATTACTTGGACGGATCCTTCAAGCGATTTGACATAATGTTCTCTAATTTCAATTGTAATCTTCAACGTCATATCCCAGTCTTCATAGTTGACAAGGGTGATGTTATTTTGATAACCTTCTAAAACACGTATGTTTAATAAATTTATGAACTAAACTCCCTTCATCTTTAGCGCAAACCTGACACTACATAGTAGAAGTTCTGTTTATGGAAACAGCGTCAGCCGCAACTGAAACGAGTGGGAGACAACTTTTAATTAAATACTAATACTATTCGTGAGCATGTTTACAATTTCACTTTAGGGATGGGACGCCTTGAAAAACATGTTTTAGCGATATCGATATAAATTGTAACTAGGTATCAAGATCTGTAAAAATAACAAAATAATAGAGACCCTTCCACCGACGAAAATCGACAGTAATTCATTTAAAAAATAGCATATTTCACTCTTCTTCAAATAGGTAAGCTTTAACCGTGTCAAATTTTACAATCGTCAGAGTACACATTTTCCTTATAAATGGTAGTAAGTTTTAACTTTACGTATTACAAAACCGACCAATTGCGAGTCGGCTACGCACAGAAAATGGGAAAAATAAACCGTTTGTAGTATCTAGCTCCTCTTAAATATTATTATTTTTCTGTTTTTGGTACACGTTGTTACAGCAGCAATAGAAATAGAAAGCAATTAGATATTTCTAATTGCTTTCTATTTCTATTGCTGCAATGCAATTTTGAAAATTTGAAAATTGCAGCTCTCTAGTTATAATAATTTATGAGATACAGATATTCGTATTACACCTAGCATCATGTCTGTTTCTACGAAATATTCTTAGCATTCATTTTAAGAGACTTAAAAAAACATAAAATAACAATATTCATTCCTCCATTATTGCTATTTTATCGACATCTACATCAATGGCAACATCACTAGCTAACACATGTGCAAGATTATGAAGAAATTAATTCATATTTTACAAGTACTTGTGAAACAGCCTAACGTTAACAACAGCAGCCGTGCGGCACAAACTTAGAGTTTGAAATTTGTGTACTACCTTATAAAGATAAAGAACAAGTTATTTTCTCACTTTGTAAGTACTTATATAAGTGCAGCTGTTCTGTGCTTATCGGTTCGCAGGTACACCAGCATTATAATATAGAAGTATGAACTGCTGGACATACATCTCTCTAGAAAGGTTGCCTGTAAGAGATTGCTTTTTGGAGATAAGGCCTCAGTACATAGATAAAAATATTTATATCTGTATAAGACTGTTTTATATCAATAAATCCAAATCCAAAAAGATATTCCAATGTCTTCCACAAACTGTTTTCTTCTTCAGCTTTCACGAGTTATAAGTCAAAGAAAGTTTATTGTTTATACATAGGCTCTTGTAAAACGCCAACAATCCCATGAAGCCCTTTTGAAGAATCCTGAACTGCAGATGTTTGAGAAATTCAAGTGTTTGCAGAAGGAGGACTATTGGGACTCACCGTATATAAGCGCTCAGGATGCAAGGTGGGAGTACCATAAAGGACCTTTAAACTGGCAAAGTAGAGATTCCATGAATTCACCGTGCGGTCGCCGTGTCCATAGCGTGGCACCGGGGGGAACACCCCGACAGCAAGTAGTATTTTTTAAGCCTATTAGTCCGTAAAGTTTTTGCGTTGCATACTAGTCAGAAAAGTTTTATATTGTATATGCCAGAAAGATCCGAAACAGTCCAATTCTTACTCTAGTTTTATCTAACCTAAACGTATTTCTAATAGAAAATATTTAAGACCCAGTGCAACATTCCAAGTTAACACAACAGCCAGTTGAATCGTTGCCCAAAGTTGTAACATAAAAGTGAATTTTTCTCAAAACATTACCGTAATTTGTTAAGCTATTTCAAGTGTGCATACACAGACAGCCAACTTGGCAAGTAGCAGGAATAACCGCTTTGTAACCGTCGCAGTTACGAACAAATTAAATAGCTTCATTAACTGGGCCGCAATATGGACTCAAAGTCAATTGGTTCCACGTATAGTATTCCAAGTATTCCACGTTCCAAATTTTCAGGGTAATTTCGCGTTTATGGGAAAATTTAGTTTTATATGAGTAGTACATTTCTTGCAATTGTGGTGTCTTTATTACTTTCTGAGTAAGATTTTTGTGTTACTTCCTGTAAAAAAAAGAGTGCCACTGGTTATAATAATTAAAATAAATTATAAATATTGGGGATCATTTCTACAAAGCGAAAAGCCCAAGCTGTGGGGCCTCAAGAGCTGATGAACATTATTTGTGTAGGTACAATGCTGAATGAATTCATATTATAGAAATCATCCAAATTCCGAAAGATAAACTTATAAACCACACATAACATTTTGTCCCTTACGGACCTAAAAGCAAGAACAATCCAATAAACTATCGCTTACGCCATCGAGACAATAATAAAAATTCTGACCTAAAAATTATCCCCTCGACGCATAATGACTTATTTTACGAACGCGAAATGTCCTAGACGCAAAATGTCCTAGACGCAAAATGTCCTAGACGCAAAATGTCCTAGACGCAAAATGTCCTAGACGCAAAATGTCCTAGATGCAAAATGTCCTAGACGCGAAATGTCCTAGACGCGAAATGTCTTAGCACTACATTATTGGATTCCAAAGCATTATATAAGCGCTCAGGATGCAAGGTGGGAGTACCATAAAGGACCTTTAAACTGGCAAAGTAGAGATTCCATGAATTCACCGTGCGGTCGCCGTGTCCATAGCGTGGCACCGGGGGGAACACCCCGACAGCAAGTAGTATTTTTTAAGCCTATTAGTCCGTAAAGTTTTTGCGTTGCATACTAGTCAGAAAAGTTTTATATTGTATATGCCAGAAAGATCCGAAACAGTCCAATTCTTACTCTAGTTTTATCTAACCTAAACGTATTTCTAATAGAAAATATTTAAGACCCAGTGCAACATTCCAAGTTAACACAACAGCCAGTTGAATCGTTGCCCAAAGTTGTAACATAAAAGTGAATTTTTCTCAAAACATTACCGTAATTTGTTAAGCTATTTCAAGTGTGCATACACAGACAGCCAACTTGGCAAGTAGCAGGAATAACCGCTTTGTAACCGTCGCAGTTACGAACAAATTAAATAGCTTCATTAACTGGGCCGCAATATGGACTCAAAGTCAATTGGTTCCACGTATAGTATTCCAAGTATTCCACGTTCCAAATTTTCAGGGTAATTTCGCGTTTATGGGAAAATTTAGTTTTATATGAGTAGTACATTTCTTGCAATTGTGGTGTCTTTATTACTTTCTGAGTAAGATTTTTGTGTTACTTCCTGTAAAAAAAAGAGTGCCACTGGTTATAATAATTAAAATAAATTATAAATATTGGGGATCATTTCTACAAAGCGAAAAGCCCAAGCTGTGGGGCCTCAAGAGCTGATGAACATTATTTGTGTAGGTACAATGCTGAATGAATTCATATTATAGAAATCATCCAAATTCCGAAAGATAAACTTATAAACCACACATAACATTTTGTCCCTTACGGACCTAAAAGCAAGAACAATCCAATAAACTATCGCTTACGCCATCGAGACAATAATAAAAATTCTGACCTAAAAATTATCCCCTCGACGCATAATGACTTATTTTACGAACGCGAAATGTCCTAGACGCAAAATGTCCTAGACGCAAAATGTCCTAGACGCAAAATGTCCTAGACGCAAAATGTCCTAGACGCAAAATGTCCTAGATGCAAAATGTCCTAGACGCGAAATGTCCTAGACGCGAAATGTCTTAGCACTACATTATTGGATTCCAAAGCATTATATAAGCGCTCAGGATGCAAGGTGGGAGTACCATAAAGGACCTTTAAACTGGCAAAGTAGAGATTCCATGAATTCACCGTGCGGTCGCCGTGTCCATAGCGTGGCACCGGGGGGAACACCCCGACAGCAAGTAGTTTTTTTTAAGCCTATTAGTCCGTAAAGTTTTTGCGTTGCATACTAGTCAGAAAAGTTTTATATTGTATATGCCAGAAAGATCCGAAACAGTCCAATTCTTACTCTAGTTTTATCTAACCTAAACGTATTTCTAATAGAAAATATTTAAGACCCAGTGCAACATTCCAAGTTAACACAACAGCCAGTTGAATCGTTGCCCAAAGTTGTAACATAAAAGTGATTTTTTCTCAAAACATTACCGTAATTTGTTAAGCTATTTCAAGTGTGCATACACAGACAGCCAACTTGGCAAGTAGCAGGAATAACCGCTTTGTAACCGTCGCAGTTACGAACAAATTAAATAGCTTCATTAACTGGGCCGCAATATGGACTCAAAGTCAATTGGTTCCACGTATAGTATTCCAAGTATTCCACGTTCCAAATTTTCAGGGTAATTTCGCGTTTATGGGAAAATTTAGTTTTATATGAGTAGTACATTTCTTGCAATTGTGGTGTCTTTATTACTTTCTGAGTAAGATTTTTGTGTTACTTCCTGTAAAAAAAAGAGTGCCACTGGTTATAATAATTAAAATAAATTATAAATATTGGGGATCATTTCTACAAAGCGAAAAGCCCAAGCTGTGGGGCCTCAAGAGCTGATGAACATTATTTGTGTAGGTACAATGCTGAATGAATTCATATTATAGAAATCATCCAAATTCCGAAAGATAAACTTATAAACCACACATAACATTTTGTCCCTTACGGACCTAAAAGCAAGAACAATCCAATAAACTATCGCTTACGCCATCGAGACAATAATAAAAATTCTGACCTAAAAATTATCCCCTCGACGCATAATGACTTATTTTACGAACGCGAAATGTCCTAGACGCAAAATGTCCTAGACGCAAAATGTCCTAGACGCAAAATGTCCTAGACGCAAAATGTCCTAGACGCAAAATGTCCTAGATGCAAAATGTCCTAGACGCGAAATGTCCTAGACGCGAAATGTCTTAGCACTACATTATTGGATTCCAAAGCAATAGCAAAGTAAATATCGTAAAAGTTATCAGTCAAAGTAACAAAATAATACTGAACTAGATATTTGTTCGCTGTTATTCGAGATCAAAAATCAACTTTGGCACTTAGCCTACTTTGTAACAAGATAATGCGGTAGATACAATTGAATCTCAGTATTCTTTACAACGCCGCCATGTTTAGAGTCTAAGTATAAATCGAATAAAGTGAAACTTTGTTTATTTCTGTCATTGTATCTATTCGACAAGTAATGAAGAGCTCATCAAACTAATCCCTCCCCATCCTTTTCGATCGCAAAGAACGTGTGACGGATAGAGGGGACCTCTTCTCTCATATGAGAGAATATCTGGCAGAAAAGTTTACTTTTCTGCCAGATCAGTAATTTATTTACACAATTATATTTATACATGCTTTGTTCACCTATCTTAGAACTTATTGTTTGTTTGGGTGAAATCTTGCAACTAAATTTGAAAGCTGATATTTTCAAGCGATTCTTGAGCTGAAATGACATTTAAACCTTAAGTTTTTTCACAAGGCAATGACGTCATTTTCAATCCAACACGGAGCAGCACCCAAAATGGCCAACTAGTTATATTTAGTTCACTCCTCCATATCATATGGGTAACAAAATGAATTGAAAAAATTCAAATGTGAATTTAAAAACCGAAGATAGACCTGTGCTCTATGTTAAGGCAAAAGATATCAACAAATGTCAAAGCATGTTTTGGTTTTGAAAAGATTGCGCCTTGCTAATAGCTACATAGAGCTGCGTAAATAAAATTCCCAAAATAAACCCAGTTCTGCCCAAGATTGGTTCAAAGTTAACCCTCATTCCGCTCTGTCATCGTATAACTGTCAAGAGTTACTTTAGTTTATAAGTTTTTGCAACTAAGAGCTTGGTTTACGATTCCCTTGGGACTTGGACCAACCTAACCCTAGAGTCCGACAGGGAGCAAAGTTAAGGGATTTCTCTCTTTATTTATATTAACCCTTTTATTGTTTCAGAGTCCATTCCTAGTGTTCTGTAAACGATCACTGTAGTAAGCAACATTTACCATGGCCGGTCATAGATGGGTGACCATCAAATAACCACTTTGTGATATTTATTTGCGACTGTTTCCGTGCTTCGTAATACACGTTAAGCCATTGGTCCCGGTTGCCAGTAAAAATGGCAGTCGTTAATCCTTATATGATAGGTACCTGCGCCTGTCCATATCAACACGGTAATGCGGCTCACCACCTATTACACGGGACAATTTCTAAAAACGGTGAAATGCTGCCTACCCTTTCGAGGGTGAAAGGCGTGATCATATGTATGCATAATACAAATAGAAATAATGTAAACGAAGATAGAAATCTTCCACTTTAGACGTCCAAAGAAAGTTCGAAATATATTCAGGCAAAGTCGGTGTATCAACTAGCGTTCTATACAAGCTATTAGTTCTGGAACCGAAATTGTTCTACCCAGAACAAACAGTTCATAGATGTGTGGAAGGGTTAGATTCCAGACTATCTTAGAGGATCGTGCTTTCGCATAATGTGACCGTGTTTGTTCCACGACAATAGAGACATGGTTCAAACTTCATACATAATAATGGCTCCCGGCTTCGAACTCTTGAGCAGTGGTTGTCTACTGAAATATTAGGAGTATTCTATGTCTTATAGGCTTAAGAGCATTATCAAGTTGTGTTATGTAATCACTGGGATTAGTTATGGTTGTCCTATATAATTTTAGCACTTGAATATGTTAGTTTGCCTTTTTACATAAAGTCACGTCTTTATACCCAAAAGGGTAGACAGAGGCATTGTAAATTGACCTTATTGTTTTACTGGCTTAACGATTGTCGTTTTACTGACAATCGGTTTTCATTTCAAGTTTCCCTTCTCTACGCAATGGCTTGTTTTGCGATAGCGTTTCCTTAGTCGCCTCTTACGACACCCTCGGGATGAATTTTATCAACCTGTGGTAAAGTTACGTAAAGTTGGTTAATGTTATACTGTTGTTTGAAAAATAATGTTTGTAATTGTATACCGCGACATAAAAAATTTCGTAAACCACATTTGAAACTCTTTTACTGAGTAACGATTGTGAAAATACCCGAAACTTTTATACACGACTATTACATTATCTTTTTCGCCATTGTTTTATCTCAAAAACCTAGAAATTTGAAAAGGTAAGTATTTGGGAAGTTTTCACTAAAAAATGTTGTCGGGATCGTTGATAAGTTATTCTTAAACCACTTGTTACTTTGTAAAACGTTTATTTCTTGAAAACTTATAAAGTGAAATTATTATATAAAAAATTATATTGAAAAGAAAAAAATTTCAAGAATTGGAAAAAGCGCCTTGTGGAGTCGACTGGTGATCCAAAGGCTGGCAGTTTTCTCGCTCAGCGAATAGGTATTGCTATTCAAAGAGGGAATGCTGCTAGTCTTTTGGGCACAATGCCACGGGGGCCTTATTTAGGTTTAGTTTAGATAGTAATAATGTAAATATATAGATATGTAATAATTATGTTTCTCTGTAATTTTTAATAATAAATCTTTACAAAAAAAAATTTCAGTCGATATTTCACGGATTATCCTTACGTATCCTATAAAAAAAAATTGTTATAGCATTTCAAGTCCAGTAGTACTTACATTAGAATTTATTCTAACTTTACATTCTTTCATCATTATTTTAAACCCTCTGAATCCCAAGTATGATGGAACATACAAGTAATGTGAAAAAACGTTAACGAATATAACAGTAATAAATTCAAGGGCAAAAATAAAATCGAAATAGGAACATTCCGCCCTGAGTCGCACGTAATTGTTCAGAGTATGCACATAAGCACGTTACTGCAGATTTAAGAGGACTGAAAAGCAAGTTAAGCGAATATAATATTCGTATAAGTTTGCTGTACGAGCATTATTCACCCATACACATGTCTTAAACATAGATCAAAAAGTCTCAAAGTGGCAGAGAGTGCGTGAGAATGAATAGTCTCTCTACCCGTATTGCGGAAGATCTTTGAAGTGAGAATAAAAACGTAGGAAAACGGACTCTTTACAAGCCTTGTCAGAAGCGTGAGAGATTCACGCACGCCCCCTTAGAAGCGGCATCACACCCGAAACGTCCCAAAGACGCGGGATAGCACCCGACCACCCCCTAGGCGAGGCTGCAGTGGAAGCCAAGGGTATGTTGGGAGTCCTGGGACATCCTTCCGAGGGCTTACCCGGGGCTCCCAACCATAGGCTGTTGGGCGTTACGTGAGGTTTTTTAATCGTTAGGAGTCGATAGAATCCATGATGGATTTTCCCTCTAATTAAAAAATAATAATAATAGTAATATTTATTATTATCCGTATTATTATTTATTATATGATGGATTTTCCCTCTAATTAAAAAAAAGGCCATGTCAGAAGCCTCCAAAAACACTACGTATCGTTCCACAAAATTAATTGCATGAAAAACAATGTGACGTTGTGAGTTAAGGCCAGATCATTTACCCCCTACCGCAGTAGTAGCAAAGGTCTGTTGGGAATCCTGGGGACATTCTTCCGAGGACTTAGCCCGGGCCTACTAACCGTAGGCAGTAGTTATAGGGAACGTGGTGTTTTTAGTCGTTAAGAGTAGGTACCTATGGCATACCTGAAGGGTTTTCCAAGCTTTAAAAAAGTTCAGATAATTTTTATTTTCACAGTTTTGTCAAAACATTCTAAATTTCTAAGTAATAAGAGAACAAACTAGTTACGTAAGTCCATAAAACAATATGTTTTCTATCAGTCTTCTATTCGATAGACAGGGTTTTGACGGGCCTACGTGATTTCACTACGTATTTTTCACAAGCCCAACTACACTGCGTATAAGGGCTCAAACTCGATGTCAACAGCAAGCGGGGCGAACGGCGGCGACTGCAGCGAGAGCGGGCGCCCTAGTACAAGAAAGTAGGCAACTTCGTACATACGATAACAAACTCATAAACCGCCACCTTACTGTCTTGTACCACTAAATAATAAGGTATAGAAAACAAGCTCATGCATGTACTTTTTATTCAAACCTACCCTCGGCTATATACACTCGCGCACAAACCAGTATCGATGTTTCTATGAAAGTCCATTGACTTTCGAATTCATCGATTCGATCCAGTGAATTCCGTGAACGGTGTTTATGTGTGCGTATCCCAAGCATCTTTTGTGTGTAGATTGTCTTCTGAGTGGCAAGTGCGAGTTTCGGCGTGCGCCTGTCGAAATTCACGGGTGAGCGCGTTATTGCCGATTTGTATGGAATTGAGACAAGTTCCCGCGTTTACAGCTAGGTGGCGGGGTCTCAATTCGCACACGCAAAAACTCGCACTTGCCCCTCTGTACTTATTATTTTATACTTGTACACTGGCGCTGTCACCTCGCCGCTGTCGCCATCGCCCCGCTCGACACTGAAACCTAGTTTGAGGCCTAAGAACGGATGTATAAATAAAATGGTCCTGTTTTTTCCGTAGTGCGTGACCTCCATTTCTTGTTTGTATATTTTGGCGACTACCTCGTTACCATTCTTTTTTATAGAAAATAAAACTTTCAATGGGATTGTTTGTCTAATAACGATACAGATTACACAAATATTGGAGTAACTTTTGCTTGTTTTTCACCGACTAACTTCAATGAATACAAATAAAATGTTACTTACCAAATGTTTTGTCATTGAGTGATTGTTTGTTGCAAAAACAATTGGAGATCACTTAGTTGGTTCATGGTTCGGCAAACTTTGAAAAAAGATTTGACTCGGAAATTTTTCATATTCATACGTGAAAAGATCCTTTGCAGATTTAAACAATCTATCTATACATATAATAAAACTGTAGAGGGTCGAGAGTCTGTACATGGAAGATATTTTGAAAATTTTAATTGTAGCGCATTCTCAAATCGATACTGAAGCCGAAAATGTAATTTAAACTTTTTATGTCTGTCTGTCTGTCTGTCTGTATCCCGAATAAGTATCACGATGAAACTACTGAATGGATTTAAATGATACTTGGCACAATCTGAGCTTATGATCCGAGAAAGGTTCTAGAATACTTTTGATTCCGATATTTTGCGCAGTTCTTTCAAAAGATAAAATGGGTTTTCAGCTGTAATTTCTCACCACGTGGTCCGATTTCAAATATTTTTATAATATTAGAAAGAAAATACTTTAAGCATTGTTCCACACAAGTTTCAATGATAAGAGTTTTGTAGTTCAGAAATTAGAGACATCTCAACTTTCGCCAAACCTAGAATTCAAGGATTCCTTTGAATGTGAGGGTATATCTAAACGCGCCGAAGGCGTGGACTGAATTGTTTTAGAATGAACTAAATCTATAAGCTCTTTTATGATTAAGCAAACAGGGCAGTTTCACACGTTCCCACGAGTCTGTTGAAAAAATACCTGTCCTTTCATACACCTTATGTGGCGTAAACGAAGTTGCGAGGGTCAGCTAGTGATGAGATAAGGATGTTTAAGTAAGGACGATAACCTCATTGGCGCAGTGGTAGGTGTCTGTCGTAGGTGTCCTTGCTAAGTATCCGGTTCGCATCTACGGTCGGAACAAAAAGAATGTGTTCTTTTGCACATCTGTGCCTACGCCTTTGGGAATAATGATGAAATTATAAATATGTGTTGAAGCATGTTACACCTAAACCATAGCCCCAATTTGGATAACAAGTTTGACTTTGGTAATGTATTACAACAAGTTCGACGAAGTTCCAACCCTGGAGAGTACTTTTATATATTAAAGTTGTCAATTTCATGAATATTGGAGCAGTATATTTTGCTAATAACATGTATGTTTATGAGTCCAACGGTAGAAATCAATTTACACAATCGCCAGTGCAGTAGTAAACATGCCGCGCGATTTAATTAATTTTATAAATTCTGCAAATCGGTTATTGAATTTAAATTTGCATCACCAATGATCTATTGGGATATATTTAAGGCCCCGTTTTCGTATATTCTGTTTATTTTATTTTTATGTTTAGCTTGCCAAAATGACCGCACCTATGTGACGCAAAGTCATCTAGCGATTGGAAGCCATTTTCATAGTCTACATGACTGGTGACAGTGGCTACATGTTGGCAGACCTATGATGTGCTTCTTCATGCTCCGTTTAAAGAACCAGGGGTTGTAAGACGGGGGAAACGCGTGCGCTGGCAGGTCGTTCAAGGTTCTATAGTTATTAATCAATCAAGTCAGCCGTTCGCAGTTTACTGCTGGAGGCTGACTTGATTGATTAGCTCAATAATAATACCTGGCTGGCCAGACAGGTTTATGCAAGGTTTTGTTTTCATTTTTTCTTCCGTTTGCCATGAGCTTAGCCGTTAGTCGAGCCTGGCTTACGGGAAGATCTCACTAGGGCCCATCGCACCCACAACACCTTTGGTATTTATTTAGCGCGTACACTTGCGAACCATCCGTAACTTTAACTGGTGGCCGCACCAATAAATTTTGAGCATCAGCATGAGTCTTATAATGTGTCTCCTATACACTCAAACATCAAAATAAACAGTTCTGGAGCACATAAGTATTTGTTTAGACACCGCCTTGAACCCAAGATCTCAGCAATGACTGTAGCATTTTAGCACTAGCACTCTACCAGCATTCTATCAATACTAGTAGCAAGGTATGAAAGTTTAAAAAAGTAAGGTGTATTATGTTGCACATTTTGTTTATTATTATAAAACAATATATGTTACGAATATCTAACATAGCAACATCGCTGAGGCATTATGCTCAATAACGATACGTCTCGGCTTGAGTTATCCGAGCATGTCGAATAATATTCCGACGTCAATTAGCTCGTGTTTATGTGTACCTATACGTTAATTATACTGATTAGGCGTATTTGTCATGTATTATGTACATAATTTTGATATAGGTGACTCTGATAATGAATAATATGTTATTTGCAATAATAAAAAAAACTGATTTACGAGCAAAATTTGTTCTACCACAGCATGGAAAACATTTTCTATACATTTAAAATTATTGTGATTTCAGATACTTTAATTTGTATAAATTCGGCCCGGTTATGAAAATGAATCCAATTTTGGTTGATTGATCCCCACTGCTAAGCAACGGCATCCCCCAAAGGTCAGATAATTATTTTCTTTTGCACCACATTGCCTCGAAAGTTTGCTATTTTATTTCGAATTGTCCTTCTCTAACAATATGAAATTATGAAGAGTCGTGAAGTGGCAAAAATACTTATATGAAAGTGTAGTTAGAATCAGAAGCAAGGGCTTTGTATTTAACCGCGACATTATACAAGATTGTGATGTGCCTTAAAAAAAAGAATAAAGGACTTCCCCTAAACAAACTAACCGTTTGAAAATCAATTCATCTAAACAATTTCGGGCTAATTCTATGATTTTTTACTTATTACGTAGATTTTACCGTGTAACTTTCTAAAAAAGTACCGGTAGATGGCGCCTACGTCGCCCCAAGACGTATATACGGTGGAAAATTTGGTTGGTTCCGAGTAGGTTTCGGTGGCTAAGTGGTTAAGCATCTTGCACGGAATCCGAGAACATGCAGGTTCGAATCCTGCTCGAGAACAATTCTTTTTCTATATTTAAAATTTATGATCAGTTAGCATACTAATTGATTATCAAAAATAACATTACGCAGAATCAAAATTCAATGTTCGACAATTTTTTTTTGACACATACCTTGTCGATTAAAATTGTAATTTTGGCTTCGTTTCTGTTTTTGCAAAATGCAAACAAGAAATTAATTTTCCTCACCTCGTTTTCGTCACTTTTTGAGACAGGGGCCTTAACAAACCAACTGTCATAGCTCGGAGCATACATCAGTTGAATTTGTTTGGGAAATAATTATTTAGAAATGTCAACAATTTTACTAGTTAATTAATCATTTTGCTAAAAGTAATGACATGAAATGGACGTGTTCATAATTATAATTTGTTAATAAGTGGATATTTTTGGACACCGTTACGGTGATGTATGTAGGTATTGTATCTAACATACTCGTATATTTTTCTGATAATTCGGGTGTTTTCAAATAAAGATATTATTTTAATCTTACTAATATTATAAATGCGAAAGTTTGTGAGTGTGGATGTTTGTTACTCTTTCACGCTCAAATGGTTAAACGGATAAATTATAGTCTGGAATAACACAAAGGCTACTTTTTATCCCGGGAATAACTTCCCACGGGAAGAACAAATTATACGCGGGCGAAGCTGCGGGCATCAGCTTGTATATTATATTATTGTTACCCTTCTTATAAAAAAAACTTGTGTTAACCATAAATATCATAATATTATGTGGATCTCACAAGTTTTGTTCCATGGTAAAAATCGATCCCACCAGACCTCGTGATCAGAAGTCGCACTACCGGTGATGTTCCACTTTTTGAAAATTCGATAGTTGAAACTCAAAACTCGATACTCATATTCCATACTCGAATCTCAAAATCCCGATACTCAATACTCCGTACTAGAAAGTCGATACTCGATAATTGTTAATCGATAAATATACATCTGCTGAGTTTCGGGTAGATGTGTATAAAATAAAAGGCTAACTTAATATAGACAAAGCAAACGAAAAGATCACACTACTACTCAAGGAAGTGGAGCTGAAACAATAAATGTCAAAAAATTGGGCTGGCCTCGCGGAAACTAGGAATCCTGAATAAGGTGAGGCGGTATTTCACGCCACATCAGAGATGTTTACTGTACAAGACGCAGATTCGCCCCTGCGTCGAGTACTGTTCTCACCTTTGGGATGACTCCGCGAGGTTCTTACTAGACGCGCTTGACGCTATGCAGAGACGTGCTATCCGAATAATTGGTTGCTCTGAGGTGATGGGAGGCCTCGAACCGTTGGCGCAGCGAAGAACCATAGCGTCTTTGGCTGCCTTCTATCGAACGTATCACGGCGAATTCTCTGAGGAGCTCTTCAACCTGATCCCACCATCTCCTTTCCGATCCCGAACAACGCGTGCCGGGCAGAGATGCCACTCATACACAGTGGAGAGAATTTTGGCCAGAACCGAGCGTTTCGAAAGATCGTTCCTCTGTCGAACTATAAAAACATGGAACGACATGCCCGCACACGTTTTTCCCTCATCTTACAATTCCGAGTTTTCAAGAGGAGCTTGAAGAGGCACATCACAGGGCCGCCAACTTGAGGACCACTGTCGAAAGTTTTAAGGACTGTGAGACTGGCTCCCAATCGCTAAATGCGCCACGGCTTACCACCAGGCTGGTGGCGACGTCAATTTGGCGAGCTAAATATAATAAAAAAAATTGATTAGTCAATATGTTTACAAAGTCGTTTACTTTATTTTTTTAGGTGACAGACAAGCTTACAGTTCATCGAATGGTTGGTAACGGTAGCCTATGGAAGTTTGCAGCACCAGAGGCGTTACACACGCGCTGCCGACACAGGCACAGGTTGCGACGACCCACATTTGAATTTCCCCATCTTGGCTTAATTACTGTCATTTTACGGGACCACCGCTGCACCGGCTTAACATGCCTTCCGAAGCGCAGAAACGTTCGTAAATAAATGTCACAATGTGGTCACGTGGTGGTCACCCATCCAAGGACCGGCTATAGTGAGAGTTGCTTACTGCAGTGATTGTATAGAACACTGAGTCCGCGGGGTCACAAGCGCTTCAAAGATGAGGGACAAAACAGGTGCAAATGTAACGAGAATTTCAAAATCATAGCAGAATTGAGTGTGTATTTATTTCATTTTCTATTGGAAACTGTGACTCTATTATACAGCGTGAGCAACAATTTACAATTAAACCATTGGCGCTTGTTAATTCGAATGTTGCACTAAAATTTAACAACCCGTTGTACACGTTATTTAAAATAACTAAATATTAACCGATTAAAATTGTTTGTGAACTTTGCAGCTCTATTTTTAAATAATGGTAGAGAATAGAGTAGAAAGAAAAGTGAGAAAAATAAAGATTATTGACTTTTATAGAAATAACTGCTGGAAGAACCCCGGATTCTCTATTAACCCTAGAGACGAGCTAAACCATAAACTACCTCCTAACAAATGGCCTTAAAAGTTAACCATTCTGCAATTCATTTGATTACCCAATCATATTGATATTGCTACTCCAAAAGAAATACGGGGATGCATCGAAATGTAATGAAACCTTAACAAGCGCAGTTAAATGAAAAATTTTATGATCAGATTATGAAACATACAATGTTGAATTTTTAGACACGCAAGTTACGAAACTTAATAAACAAAAGATGCATTTTGCTTTAACAAAATTGTTTTGCAATATTCAAGCTTATGTTACTTGCTAACAAAGCCTTCCACAAACTAAGTTCAACTGTTCTTAAAATCCATTCAGAGCACTGCATTACAAATATAATACTTACTAAGAGAGTTAAGTAGATATGTATGCCGTAATGGGCGGTACAAGCTTAACAATCCCTGAGGGCAACTTTGCTCAGCGCTCGGTGTTCAAAGAAACTATTTACTTATTTAATTCTTTGTATAAGGTATAAAATATGAATTACTTTTAAATGAATATTGTCACAGAATAAAAGGGGTTTTTAGAGCTGGGAATTTTATACAAAGCTGCCATGTTTATTTTGTGGGTTATTCAGGTACTAGCTGATGCCCGCAGCTTCGCCCGCGTATAAGTTTGTTCCCGTTCCCGCTTCTCATAGGAACTTATTCCCGGGATAAAAAGTAGCCAATGTGTTATTTCAGACTACAATCTATCCTTGTACCAAAGTTCAGCCAGATCCGTTAAACTGTTAAAGCATGAAAGAGTAACAAACATCCACACATCCACACTCACAAACTTTTGCATTTATAATATTTGAAACGCAATATTAATAGTACTACGTGATAAACTTATTTTGGGCTAAAAGTAGTCCAAAATAAGCTTTTGCTGTAGCAACTGAAACAATATATTTTTCAGTCCAAACTTCAAGACAATATTTTTCGGTTAAATTAATGGTATTCGAACTGAAGACCTCAGTGACGGTAGTAATCACATAATTATATTAATTACTACTGCGCCACAGAGACGGTATATTACTCGTGCCTTAAATAACAGTTTAAAAAATGTATATAATAAAAGTTCCCGACATAAAAGTGAGGGTAGCAAACTCACGGGTATTATTTAGGACAAGAGGCCCTTTATAAACCATTGTGTCCCAACACGACACTACGTCACAGTATAATGTACAACCCTTATTGTTGTTATCTGTGTACGCCTTAACTCGCATGAGTTATGAGTGTCTTGTCACACGTCACAATCTGACATACGTCTTACATAAACATGTCAGATTGTAAGAAATTTTACGACAAGGAAATTTAACGTATGTGACTGATTATCGTGACGCGGATGTGGATTTGCGACTTATTTGTGACACTGTATTAAGAGACTCAAAAATTTTATAAAATACACTAGCTGATGCCCGCAGCTTCGCTCACGTAAAATTTGTTACCGTTCCCGCTTCCCGCATTTTATCCCCTTGGGGGTAGAATTTATCAAAATCCTTTCTTAGCGGATGCCTACGTCATAACATCTACCTGCATGCCAAATTTCAGCCTGATCCGTCCAGTGGTTTGGTCTGTGCGTTGATAGATCACTATGTCAGTCAGTCAGTCACCTTTGAATTATATATATTTATATAGATAGAAGATGTCCTACGTAATAGGTGGTGAGCCTATTGCCGTGTTGAAATGGAAAGGTACATGTCATGACGACCCGCAGTTGAAAATTTTCAAGGCACTCATAAGGTCTTCAACCCCCATAAGGTAACTAGGATCTCCTTTAGATCAGGAAAAGCGGTATTAGTGACTAGTAAAACAAAGGATTTATCCTTTTGGAGTTCATTTTCAGTTAGTTGGGCCGCACTAGCTATCATGTTATAGTCGCCCAGGAGATATTATACGGACTCTGTTTTCTTCAGATTTATTTAACAATGCAACGACAAAAGGTACCTAACTACTTACTCCCCACTTTTTGCAGTACAAATTTTTATTTAAGAAATCCTCTCTTAAATCGAGCTACGTTCTTTCTTTAAACATGATCACCATAAGCGTCATGACTATTAACTGAAATCACAAATTTAATCAATGAGCACGAATCGAACCTGCGTCTTTTGGCGCTCCGGGCCAGATGCCCTAACCGTTATACCATCAAAACACCACTCCACTAACTGAAGTTCAAATGTAAAAATTTAATGTCCCATAATCAAATAGAAATAAATACATGAAAATAAAATAAAATAAAAATAAATAGATCAAATAACTAAACTACTATGTAAACTATTGCCTACTGAACATTCCACCTCCGATCATACCCGGCGCAAAGGTGCCCAAATACACTAGCAGCGTCGCCGCGCTGGATAGCGACAGCTTTCCTTTGTACCAGGTACGACCGGGCGTGACAGTCATGCGTTTTGTCTTGTAGCCTACGGCCTATCTCCGAGGCCAGAGCCTTAGCATCACTCCCCCAACAGCCCATCGTTTCTACAGCTACTGGTACGACCAGATAATGCGACTCCATCTCCGCGTACTTTCGGCGTTTCCTGTAAGCAGCATCTTCCGCTGCGGCCGCCGGTGAGTGGACGGTACGAGCTAAGTGACTGGCGGCGAAAGTGCTTACGCATGTTGCGTCCCACACTAAGCACTTGCCATTCTTCCATGGCACAAGGGTCAGACCGTCCGGTCTCTTGCCGTCTGCGCGGGACAAACCTAGTGGTTCAAGAACACATGAGACCTCAGCTGACACTAGAGCCCGCCGGATTAACTCGTTCGAAGTTCAAATTATATAAAAGAATCGTACACGATGACTCACTCATAAATCTTGTGGCACATTTCTCATGAGTGCACCAATGCGTAAGATGTGTGACGTAATAGTTGTGACGTCACCGGCTCCAGATGTGCAATAAAGCCTGACTGAGATACTTAGATTGTAAAAATAGGATTGGGAGCGTTGTGTCTGCTCCATAGCCTGCAGGAACTCTTCACGCGATGGGTCGCAAGTAATAAGAGTCGAGATGGTGTGAATACTGGCCAAAATTTTGTAATCTAATTTAAAGATTACAAAATTTTATTAGTATTTTCTTACACTTTCTGAAATTTAGCAACAAAATTCACACAAATAATAAAAACGCAAAAATTTGAGCTGAACATCACTCCGACGCCGACGACGCGACGAATGAATGTATTTTTGTTACTTTTTACACATGGCACGCAAACTCCATCATGGATTTTAATGAAACTTTACGTGGTTAATTTTTATGATGGTAACAATTTCCCGTGAGAAACTTCACGACGCAGCAGGTACTAGCTATAAATATTTTACATATTTAAAGACAATTTTTTCATTTTTGTTCCGTCGATGATTTTTTTTGAACGGAATATTGAGACTTCGCTATTTTGCATTAGTTACAATTTAACCCCCTTATTCATAATCGTTTATTAAACCTATTTTATTTAAAACACACTTTAAGTCTATTGCTGTCTCTAACCATACTCTGTCATTGGTTAGTGACAGCAATAGACTTAAAGTGTGTTTTATCTAAAATAGGTTTAATAAACGATTATGAATAAGGGGGAAAAAGTTTAAAAAGCTGTACACAATCTTATGAGTATCTTAGATGTGAAAGTTGTTTGTTATGACTTTTGGATATTTTGTTACTTATTCACGCTCTAACGGCTGAACGGATCTGGCTAAAATTTGCTGTAGGGATAGATATTATAGTCTGGAGTAACTTCTTAACTCTGGATTCCGGAATATGTTTTTATGAGAAGCGGCAACCAGACAATAGCAGGTGAAACCGAGAGCATCATTTAGTTATCTATATAATGGTGCTCATTTACGTAGGTACAAAATACATGTGAAATATTCTATGGCAATAAAAACCACCGCTTAAGCCTGTATCTTACGCCGTTCGGTCTAAAACGTGAACACAATATAATGAGGGAGCACAACCTCAGAGTGGAAAGTTTGGAGCGGACTCAAAAGTGCTTCCAGTAATTTTTCTTGCTTGATTTAAAACGATCGCCCTGTAAGAGTTTTGGGATGTCCGTCCACTCTGTTCACAATTATGTTTGCCAGTTGCTGTGTTTTTGATGTTTTTGTTTTGTTTAATAATGTTTTGTTTTGTTCGTTTAATGTTTTGTTGTTGGGTTCGTTCATATTTCGAGAATTATTTGGCAAACATGACATGATGACTGCAGTTCTTTACTAAAATTACTATAATCTTGACTTCTTTTACTTTGTTTCATAAGTAACCGACCCAGCAAATTTTCTATGGCATTACAATTGTATAAAATTTACATACCTATTTGATTTTACAGTTTATATACATATGTCAAAATACTTTAAGCTACCTTTTTAGAAGTTTTCAATAAGAGATACAAAGAGATGCTAATATTTATATTGATTAGATTCTTTGGTTCGATTTACTGAAAACTTTGTAGCAAGGTGTTTAAAGTTTTTTAGTTGGTTTTGAAAGTTCAATTAATCTCGGTTAAAGCCGTTTTATTATTCCTCCAGTTTTGTATGATCGTATTTTGGGCTCCGAATGTACTAAGGAGTTACTAGTGAAATTGATACAAGTTGGTAAAATGAAATACGTTAGTTTATTCCGAATTGACCCGTCAAGAAAGACTCTCGTGCCGAGCGGTGCTCAGTAACTGCTCGACCAAGTCATTCATCACGCTCACATACAAAAGTGCTAACTTGCAATCTTCATACTACAGAGTCCCTACAGTTTCTTTCATCTATCCTTTTTTTTTTATACCACTAAGGTGGCAGACAAGCATACGGCCCACCAGAAGGACTGGTGGTCACCGCAGCCTATGAACGTTTGCAACACCAGAGGCGCCACACTCGCGCTGCCGACCTTGTAAAAACCTTCTTAGACCCCTTTTGAAGAACCCCATACTGTAGGCGTTTGGGAAAACCGAGGCAGGAAGATCATTCCACAACCTAAGCGTGCGCGGAAGAAATCCTCTATCGGATCTAACCGTGCTCGAACGCTCCGGACGTAGGGTGTGAGGATGAAATCCCAGTCAATGGCGAGCAGTGCGATGACAGAACGTAGCCGTGGGCATCATGTCAATTCTACTCATAGTAACATAAGTTCACAACATAGTACCAGAAGTTTGTTTCACAATGTAAGAAATTATTGAACACAGTGTCTCTGGTTGTCAGACCTATGTCATTGGCGGTGAACTGTTTAGTTCGTGGACAACGGAGCTTGGTACCAAATAGGTATAAGGATGTGAATAATATTTTTAAGTCAGTCTTACGTAAAATATCACGAATTGTCATATCGTACCTATAACCTAATTCTTTGAACTAAAGCGATAGCTGACACTGAGCAATAACCGCTTAAATCGAATTCTTCAAAATGTCACCACCCCAATTCATCCCTAGGGTGTCATAAGAGGCGACTAAGGGAACACTTTCGTAAAACGATCCGGTTCTCAGTAAAAAACCAATCGTTAAGCCAAGTTGAAGGCCTTATAAAAATTTCAACTGCGGGTCGTCACGACCTGCACCTGTCCACTGTAACACGTCAATAGGCTCACCACCTATTACGTGGTATATAAAAAAAAAGACGTGTGGCACTCGGGGACTGCCGCGGTAAAGCTATTGCTTAGCATTTTTAGGGTTCCGTAGCCGAATGGCAAAAAACGGAACCCTTATAGATTCGTCATGTCTGTCTGTCTGTCCGTCCGTATGTCACAGCCATTTTTCTCTGAAACTATAAGGCCTATGCTGTTCAAACTTGGTAAGTAGATGTATTCTGTGAACCGCATTAGGATTTTCATATAAAACTAGAAAAAAAAGCAGAAAATTTTAGGGGGTCCCCATACTCCGAACTGAAATTTAATTTTTTTTCGTCACACCCATACGTGTGGGGTATCTATAGATAGGTCTTCAAAAATGCTATTGAGGTTTCTAAAATAATTTTTTTTTCTAAAGTGAATAGTTTACGTAAGAGTGTCTCTTTCCAAAGTGGAAAAATGTGTCCCCCCCCCCCCCCCTAATACGTTATAAACTGCAATTTTCGCCTAGAAAAATCCGCTTCGGCCGCCTAGAAAACCGGAGTCGTAATTTCGTCGTTATCTATTATATAAAAATAAGTCGGGTTTTCCTTCCTGACGCTATAACTTTAGAACGCACGAACCGATTTCCACGATTTTGCATTCGTTGGAAAGGTCTCGGGCTCCGTGAGGTTTATAGCAAAGAAAATTCAGCAAAATTTCACATACAGCGCCATCGC
This sequence comes from Miltochrista miniata, assembly GCA_933228765.1. NCBI lineage: Eukaryota > Metazoa > Arthropoda > Insecta > Lepidoptera > Erebidae > Miltochrista > Miltochrista miniata. The sequence goes on along the minus strand of OW121756.1, from coordinate 35,882,961 downwards.
GGGCGAAGCTGCGGGCATCAGCTAGTTTTACATAAACATTACCGTGTCCGTTGTGAAAAATTGTGAATTAAAAGTTAGTGGGTGATTTGCAAAGTGCTGTCAATATTCTTATCTATGACGCATTTCTATCGGAGCATCGAAATTGTCATTTCACATTAAGAACCCTAAATTCGACCAGTACTCTTAATTCAACTTTGGTCGAGTGGTTAAGACGCGGATCGGTACGCAGAAGGCGCAAGATCGATTCTGGGTACAAGTATAATTTTTGGATTATTTGACATAATATATAACGACTGCAGAGTTCATAATTGACGTAAACAAAAAAAATTATGAAGTGCGAGACGAGATGTACGAGCGTGGCCGAGAATAGCAGAGTGTTAGGTTTTTTTCGTGACGGAATTTCTGGATTCGGTCTCCACGCTCAAGGCCCGCGATAGAAGCTATGCAATAGCTTGATAATGAAAAAAATTAAATGATTATATGTATATATAGATAATTCAACTCATCAGTGCGCTCGGCGCTATGTGTGCGTGCGCTAGTAATTATACAGCTTTAATTTGTGTGGCAGTGATGCGGCCGTCTTCACATAGTACATTTTTATATTATGAGGCAGAGACGTAACTCGACTTATTGACGACACCAGCGGTGCCAAGCAGTCTTTGCAGGAAACGCTCTGCGTGGCCGCGATATAAACATCATATTTATACAAAAAGCATACAGCGCCATCTACCACATTTGCAGGCAACTCTTACGTTATAATGAAACGAAATCAAATATCATGACAAGTCTCAATGTAACTACAACGTTGAGATCCTGTGTAACTTGGTCACATTATAATTCATTACATAGTGTTCTTAGTGAAAATACCACGGGTACAGTCGTCAAAGAAAATGTCTAATTCTTCACGGAGAAAATGTTTAAGAAGTCAGGTAAATATTTTTTATGTGTCAATTCGATGGAATTAATATTTGTTATCACTACATATAATAAAACAAAGTCCCCGCCGCGTATGTCTCTTCTCGATAAACTTAAAAACTAGGTACTGCTTGGATTTTCATGCTGAGATCACCAATGATTCTTGAGAAAGGTTAACGTACCTATATAATTTGTTGAGTTTTTGTATACATTGACTAAAATATAATGATATTAGTTGGAGATGTCGGAAAAAAATAAGGTGTCTGGGAGCTTTTAACGAAAACGCTGCCTAAACCCTTCGAGGCATAACAAAATAATGTATGGTAGAATTGTGTAACTTATAAAGGCCTACAGAAAAGTCAAATGATAGAGCTCCAAATTCTAATGCAAAAAAAAAATAGAAATGCAGAGATGGTCGACGGAAAAAAACATTGATTATACTGCAAATATGACAAAAATTGAACTGTATGACTTGATTTTAAAAATAAAAAAAACCATATCTTATCAAAACTGTTGAGGGTCGAGAGTCTTTACATGGAAGATAATTTGAAAATTTTAATTGTAGTGCGTTCTCTAATCGATACTGAAGCTGAAAATGTAATTAGAAATTTTCATGTCTGTCTGTCTGTATCCTGATTATGAATTGATTTAAATGAAACTTGGTACAATCTGAGCTTATAATCCGAGGAAGGTTCTAGGATACTTTTGTTCCCGATATATTGCGCGGTTCCTTTGGAAGAGGGCAGGGCAGTTTCACACGCTTTTCGCACACCTTATGTGTCAGCTAGTTTGTTATGAGATTAATGACATACTTCAGCCATATGGTTTAAATGTTCTTCGGCTACCACCGTATCATCCTGAATTAAACCCAATAGAAAATGTATGGGGAATTTAAACAAATTATAATGCTTCGCATAAAATCGAACAAAATGTGATGGAAATAATGAAATTAATAAACGAACGTTTAAGTAAATTGATGAAGAGATGTGGAGTTATACTTGTCGACACGCCAAAGAAGAAGAATACTATCGACATTTTGATTGAATTTACAATTAACCTTGGAGAGAGCAGCGAATCCTAAAATTCCTCAATTTTATTCTTCAAACAGCGATACATAATAATATGTATAACATACATTTCACCCATTGATTTTTATTTTAGTTAAACAAGTGTTTTTGTATTTTGTACTTCACTGTACCTCATGTCACGCACACGAAGTCACCGTGTTCAGACGAGGCTTACCCACACATAGTGCCGCGCGCACAGATGAGTTGAACTTACTATACCTATGTATGTTTGTAATAATACACGAACTACTCTAGCGAGAGGTAGGACGTCCATACGCCAGATTGACCGATGACCTGGAAAAGGCCGCAGGCTGGGACTGGATGCGTAAGGCGCAGGACCGTGTGTCGTGGCGTGAATCGGAAGAGGCCTAGCAGTAGACTGTCATACGCTGATTTGATTGAATTAACCAACTGTGTACCTATGTTTGTATCCCGCGTAAAGCAAGAAAGTCGAAATATTGCTTTCTAATGTCCACCTCATTGCTGTTCCTTTCGACGCATATGACCAGATACGCATCCTTTCTACTTTTGTAGGCCGTGTGTGAACGTGTTTATTGTAATAGTGCATTGAATAACCACGTTCTATTTTTAATTTTTGAAGTAAAACTTCTTTAGGCGCGACCGCGACGATAGGGAGTAATTCAGTTTATTTTTCTGACGAAAGTAACGCTATTTAAATTTTGAATAGCGGAAACTATGTTTCCGCTATTAAATAAAGTTATTAAAATTCGACTGAATGATATAAATATAACATTTGATGCCGTCAATGGCAAAGAAGTTTTACTTCAATCGCGCGTAAAGGCACTACTTTTATTTAACCGTTATGAGTCGATTAACAAAATTTTTGAATGATAGCACTAATTTCATTTACTGATTATGAACTTTTATCTAGCATAAATATAACTTATTCACAATTAACTACACAATTCAACAAACTACCGTTCATTCACGACGTAACACAAAAATATAGAGTTAAAATTTTGATTTCCAAATCAAAATTTTACAACATGTTATCTTTGTCTCCAATAAAATATTTGTAATACCCACGATACTTGAAATAAATAATTTATAATTCCCTATTAGGTATTACTAGAATTCGTAAGCTGTCAATGAGATGTTCACTTCTGATATCAAAGAAAATATTTCGGTGAGAAAAGTTCTAACAAGTCATGAAATAAGAAAAATATTCATTTGATCCCACCTTTGATCTAATTTTTTCCACACAATCCTGGCAGTCAGAAGGCCAATCATCCCTCAAAGAAAGTGTCTACAAAGATATCATCTTTCCTTTGACGCGTCTGAAGTAGAAACATCTAATAGTGAACTTGTTTTGAAATAAAAATATATTTACGTGGGCTAACACGTGTATGATAGGTTACAATTGTTACAAATATATAAATATAAATTTAAAACTATCATTAAGCCCAAATTATGTAGCACGGCATATTGAACAATATGCCTACATATAGATGATAAAAATACGTGGAATTAAGTCGCTCTAAGTCAACACACAAAAATGAAAAAAATGTAACTAATTAGATGAATTTTGTTGAAAAATGTGTTGTTTAGTAAAAACTCGCGTGTTAAAAAAAACTACACAACTTTAATTGTTAAATAACTTGAATTGCTTACGGGAAGTTAAAAAAAAAGTGTGGCTTGAATTTTATTGCCAGGTTCTTTTCTCTCCGGCTCTACCTATTGAATTGCGAATCTGGCAGTAAATGTAAATATAAAAACAAATATTTTGACGTTCCTATGTGTTACTTTGTGACTTATATTAATAACGATTTTTCATTTTCATATATGAGATACGCAAGTCTGATATCGAGGGTGTACTGTGGGAGTCCTGGGGTATCCTTCCGAGGTTTTACCCGGGGCTCATTCATGAGCTTCAGAGAAAATTTACGTTGACACAGTTGTCTCGTAATTAATTAGAGGTTCTTAGTTCCAAAAATAGCATGTAAGTCTATCGCTAAGCATGTTTTTATGTCTGCGATGTATAAACACAAAAAGCACATCTATCCTCACCCTCTTTGACATTCGCTGAAACAGGGAGCGAATTTTCTACCGCCAGTCCCACGCGCTAAGGAAATTAAAAAGTAATGCGTTCTGAGAATTTTGTTATAACCACAAGCGCCTTCAGCCTCCCGATCTGTCATACCAAGTCGCGTTCAAACAAAATTTAATTGGTGCCCCATTTTACAAACAACCGGTCCAATCGAAACCAATTATCGTTTTCGCGTTCGAATATCGAAAGTTTGCAGCAGGTGCACGTAACGTAGTGGCTTAAGCGAAGCGTGGGAGCGATTTGTATGTGCTAGGAAGATGTTTCAAGAAGTACTTGACTTGGAAAAATATAATTCTATTTTCTTAGTGTTTCTAATAATAAGTAGGTATTTAGTATTGTTTAGAACTTTACTGAGAGTAGAAACAAATGATATCAGGTTCGAAACTTCAATGACATCAACTTCAATGATATCTAAAATGTAAGCAGTCCCATGTTGGGCGCCAATATTTCATTTTTATGTTTTCGGATTCTCTGAAATAATTTTATTTGTATTTCAATAAATTCTATTATTTAATATTTACAACATCAACTAATGTAGACCAACAGGCCTGCTCATAAGTTAGTATAAGAATTCTTTCCTATGTGTCGAACGAATACCTATCTTACCAAATTTTAATACAGTGGCCACCTGAATATACTTAGTATAATATTATTCAGACATGTACTATGACCCAGCTACTATGACACATATTCATGTTTCTATACCAATATGTTAAAGAGGAAAGATTTGATTGTTTGTTTGTATCGAATTGGCTCCGAAACTACTTAACCGATTTTAAAAATTCTTTCTCTGTTGGGAAGTTACACTATCCCAGGGTGACATAGACTATATTTTAATTCTATATTCCCACGGGAACGTTCACTATGCGTGTGAAATCGCATGATGTCCAGAAATCAATAGTTTTAATACGAACCGCGGGTAGTAAGAAACTTACACCAAGCTTATATCCGTCGGTGGCGGCATATAAATCACGATTGGCCAGCCTGCCGAGTCATTAGTGGGCGACCGCGGTCCAAGGCGGATTGAATTGTGACTATGTTTTGCCACCACCACCTATCCGGGGTACCAATAGTTTGAATTTTGTGGTAATTGTATTCCAACAATAGTTTTAATACATTGTGCAAATTGAAACGTTTGTTGTACTTGTTCTACAACTTTTATAATTCAATACAACCTGACCGGTTTCACCTCACGGCATTATTATCTTAGAAAACTATGCCGCCCCACGTTGGGCGCCAATATTTTCTTACAAGTACTAGTGTTTTAGTTGCCATAATCTATTACACCAAGTCCCGTCAAGTGCCAACAATCGACAGTATAAAATGAATCTAAATAAATTTGTTCAGAACGAAAAGTATAACTCACGGTACCATGGTCAAACAATAATGCAAAATTACGCTTCTTCTTTATACTACAGAGTTAGCAGACAAGCATACGATCCATTTTATCCAAAGCGGTTGCCGTTTGCAACATCTGAGCTGTTACACTCGCGCTGTTGACCTTACAGATGGCTATGGTTAATATGGCAGAAGAAGATTTCTCTCTGCTAAATGAAACCAGATTTAAGTAGTGTGAGTGCAAACAGCACTGCTGTCACCCTGGGTTAACGCATAGACATACCTACTTTGTATCCGAAAAAAAGTTCCTGTGAAAAAGGGATATGGGAAAACTTGACAGTACCTAGTATATAACTATAAATACTAATTTAGGGTCGGCAGCGCGAGTGTGGCGCCTCTGGTGTGCAAACGTTCATAGGCTGCAGTGACCACCAGTCCTTTTGGTGGGCAGTATGCTTGTCTGCCACTTCAGTGGTATGAAAAAAAAAACGTTATTATAACTATAATGGAAAGGTTTTCGTGCCCCTTTTCCAAGTCGTTAAGAATCAATTGATACGTTGGAGTGAAAGCTTTATATCCCAGCAAATAAACATTAGGTATATTCCCACGGGAAATACGTTTATGCGCTACACAAGTTCAGATTTCTATTCAGTACTCTTGTATGAGTTATTCAAAAGGCTTATGTAAGCGTATTATTTCGTCTACATCATCCAGGGTTGCCTTTCTTTCTTGTTTTACATAATATATCCCGAAACACATCCTTTCATGATAAACTTTGTTCATTTGTCTGTTCGTATGTAACATCATTTATAAAGAATCCTTTAAACTTTGAAGATGAAACATGCTGGCTCTTGTAAATGTTTCACGAAGTTAAATTTCTTAGGAGTTACAGTTTCATAGAATTCATAACGCTGCTAAAAAGTCGACAAGATGTATACCAAAAGTTTTGTTTGTTCTTGAATAATTCAGCCTTTATGAGGAAGCGTGGTATAAGATGTGTATTCGACTTACGTACCTGGTATTTTTCTTGAGAATTATCCATTTATATCGCATTTTCTCAAGTGGCTGGGGTGTAATTTGCAAACATTTTCAAGATTTACACTCCGTTACAGCGTACACTGAGATGTGACCGTTTTCTGGGCAATGTGTGGCATCCATAGTTTATTTGGGAAAACTATAGTTAATTCCTTATCATGTTTATTTATTTAGTATACGCCGCATTTTTGTTATAGAAATAAACAGCTCTTCTTTCTTTCAGATTTTATGTGTTACTTTACGACTAATTCTCGTCGTGACAGGTGTGAAGCTATGGGTGTTGAAGTATTTTCTTGATAATCGGTGACCATGAGAATCGTCACTGTCCAAATTTATACCACCAGTGATTTCTTTACTAAGACAAGGTAACAGGAACAGCAAACAAGCCAGGAAACAAATGTATGCCTTGTTGTGAATACGCATCATGCTGTCATTCGGGTTTAGGAACAATACATTTGGGATCTTTGCTATTTCGCAGGGTGGGTTTTTGTGGAATTCACTGTCTCTAAGAGGGCCAAGTTACACAGTAAACCCTGGGACTTCACCCGGAATATATTTCCGTCCCCGCATCGCAGTAAACCCGTTTTATGCCAGTAACTTAAATTATTATGTTGTGTTTTTTTAAAATATTTTATTGATTTTTAAGTTGGTGAGTGTTTCGCACTTTTTTGTACTTATATTTAACATATAGCAAAATGTGAAAACTTGTTATTGGCTCTTAGGTAATAATAGCTGTAAGTTTTCCAAAGCATAAATAAATAATTTATTTGCTGAATCAGTTTTATCATAAATTTATGAAAGTCTGACGGATTTATAGATATTATTGAGACGCGCGGCAGTGTGTCAAGCCAAGTTCAAGTAAAGGAACTAGCTAGCCAGCGACGAGTATAATATTACACTAACTTCTTGGGGCCACTTTTGACCCTTCTATAACTCAAAACCTCTTTAACGTAAACACATAAAACTTCGTGCGTTTAACTATATCCATAAGTAAATCTAGAATACCCAAATTTCATAAAGCTGGCTAAAACGGTTATAAAGATATGAAGGTCAAAAAGTCGTAAATTTTAGTACTGATGACTGACTGACATATAGTATCTAAATCTAACCTACTTCCAGATGACCTAAAAGGATGAAATTTGGAATTCAGCTCGCTAATTGTGTCTAAGCGTAGGAAAAAAAAAAAAAAGTTAAAAGATCGAGGGTCCCATACATTTTATTAAAAATTGTAGTGTTGGAACCGTTACAACACTACAAGCAGATGTTTGAAACTATCCCAATATATTTGCCATATAACAGGTGTTTCGGCGACACGGTCGGCCATCGTGAAGGATCGCCGCTTGGCCGTCATTCCCCCCCCCCCGCCCCGCGCTGCCTCGCCAGGCGGGCGGCCACTCATCGACCGCCCAGTCAAATCTCGGACGCGGTTCGAACATATTGTGTGTGCGCCTGTGGTGGATTGCCGGCAACCCATCCACACGTCAGCGCCTCGGTCGACACGGCAACTCGGAAACAACCTCAAGGGAATCTCAAGGCCTCGGAGCATCCTTAAGAAGACCGGGAAAGAATCAAGGTAAGTGGCGAATCATTCTTGGTGGCGGTCCTATTTCCGAACTTCTTGTGTCGTCTTATGTGCCTGCAGGAACTACCAGAAAGACAGTCCACTAACTACACTGAGCTATCGAACATATTTATGGTCCATTCGAGCGGATTTCAGCCGGATTTCGGTATATTTGTTGGTATTTTTTCAAATCATAAGTCGGTTGTAGATTTAAAAATTGAAATTCCTAACCGCCACTTACAGCTCTGACACAAGTCTCGATTCGGTCGGATACAATTCAAATTAAAGTCGTTAAGTTTGTTTGTCATTTGCGGTTCGGTTATTGTATTATATTGTGCGGTATGCGATATTTGTGAAATTATCCTCAGTTATTAGAACAATTTATTTGATTTATTGTAGGGTTCCGTTATATATTTTTTTTCTCTTACCCGGGGGTGGGTGCATCACGATTTGGAGTCTTAACGATTTAAAATGGCTAAGGTATCATCAACTAAATTTAAAATTCAAGTCGAATGGCTTAGAAGCACGTTAGAAATGATCGCGGGAAAAACTCAAACCAATGCAGTTATTTCGGCGAGATTACGTAAACTCGATGAACGATACGCACTTTTGTCGGAACAGTATGAGTTATTGCTGGATAATACGGTAGATTCGGAAATGATTAAAATCTATACGGCTGATTATAATGAGGCGGAGTTAGCTTATAATCAGCTGGAAGCGGTCTCGTCGGCTTACCCGGGTTTGGACGGGGTTCACAGACCGTCCGAGAGTTCAAATACGGCAAGACTTCCCAGAATCGATTTATGCAAATTTGATGGTGACGTTTTTCAGTGGACAAGTTTTATAAGCCTATTCAGTTCGTTGGTACTAACACGGAAAGATATATCAAAGACGGAAAAATTTCATTACTTAGTTTCTCATGTGTTAAATGAGCCGCATACCTTAATACGGCATTTACCTATGGTAGACGAATCCCTAGACATAGGCATATGAAAATATCAGAATGCTAGCAGATAGTCACATTTCTAGAATCCTACAGCTACCTACATTAAATAAACCCTATGATCTGCGTTCTAAAATTCTAAACCCACTGTTGGAGTCCACGCGCGCCTTGAATAATTTAGGCCTTCCTATAGATCAATGGTCTTATATTTTATTATTCATTAGCTTAAATAAAATTCCGTTAGACGTTAAAACTCGGTTTGAACAGAAGTACGGCGGAAATATAATCACCCTACCCACATTCAATCAACTTGTGGAGTTTTTGCAAAATGAATGTCGGCTTATAGACTCGACAACAGCTGACGGCGCGACCTTGAAGGACAATCGTACCCGCCGCACCATACACATCATCGGAAACGAAAGTGAATCTTACAGGAATGAACGAATAATCGCTAGGCGCTGTTTATACTGTGAAATAAGCGGCCACATGATTTCGGAGTGTTTTAAATTTAAAAAATTAACCGCGGGTCAGCGTAAAGACTGGGTGCGAGCTGAAAATTTATGCTTTAAATGTTTTGGTAAGCATTCGGCATCTACGTGCGATAAAAAGACAGCATGTAAACGATGTGGCCATCGGGGTCACAACGACTTAATATGCATGCACAACTATACTGCGTCTCGCGCTAGCTCGCCTTCGGAGGGACCTGGCTACCGCAGCCACCGTCCGCGTCGTCGCACGCGCACGGCCTCTCCTCGCGAAAGAAGAGAGGTACCGTCGCGCTCATCAGCTGAGCGTGTGGTTCAGGTCAGCTCGCGCAACGGCTATCAGGCATGCGAACGGCGGGAATCGCACGAATCGCGCGGTCAGTCACGTAATAATTCTCAAAAGCAATATTCAGCATAGCAATTAAGGTTACATGATGACTCATCTTCAACGTCTTTGCATCGAAACCCGTATAATGTTATTCTACCCACAGCCATTATTGAAATTAAGAATAAAAATGGTGAATTCGTTAAAGCACGGGCTCTCTTAGATTTAGGGGCTCAAATGTCGGTAATAAAGGGGGATTTGGTATCTACCCTCGGATTGAAACGGTCTTATAGTAATGTACAAATCACGGGTATCGGTGGCATTCAAGCCAATACATATCAACACGTTGTTGTTATATATTTCAGACCAGAATATTCAGAACACCCAGTACTAGCGGTAACGGCGGCAGTTTTAAGAAGGCTTACGTCTTATTCGGTTAACAGAACAAATTTGGTTTTTAAAGAGTTGAAACTCGCAGATAACGGCTCATTGAATTCTTCAGAGATAGACGTAATTTTTGGATGTGATATACTCGGTCAAATCTTAAATGGGGAAAAGATTACTTTGTGTCAGGGTGGGCCCTACGCGTTGGGCACGGTATTTAATTTCGCGGTATTCGGACCAGTTTCGCCGGGAACGCGGGAGCTGGCCGAATCGTCGGTTAACCAGTTGACACTCAAGGAAACGGTGGAAAGGTTTTGGCGATCTGAGGAACCCCCTCTTAATAAAATTAAAAGTCCCGAGGACTTGGAATGCGAACAATTATTTGTTTCAACGGTATCGCGAGGCCCGGACGGTAAATATATCTCGCGCTTACCTCTTATCTCGGCAGGTGATAGACGTCTATTAGGAGACTCACGCCAGCCCGCTTATAAGCAATTTATGTCGCTTGAGAGGCGGATGCAACGGAATCCGGAATTTCGGGAGAAATACATTGAATTTATTAATGAATATATTAGGCTGGGACACATGAGTGTATCGCAATTTGATATTAATTCGGGGCAAGAACATTACTTTCTCCCACATCACGGAGTATTTAAAAAATCGGGCGATGTAAATAAAATTCGCGTTGTATTCAATGGCAGTCAGAAAACAAGTTCGGGAGTGTCATTAAACGACTGTCTGTTTTCGGGAGAACGATTGCAAAACGATATCACTAATATTATAATGAAATTTAGGGTTCCACAAATTGTATTTACTACGGATATTAAAATGATGTTTAGGCAGACGTGGATTCACCCGGACGATCGGAGATATCAGTTGATTCTCTGGCGAGCGTCGCCCACGGAGCCCCTACTTACCTATCAGTTAAACACAAATACATACGGTTTGAAGTCGAGCTCTTTCATAGCCATACGCTGCTTACACCAGCTCGCCCGGGATGAGGTTGATAAAACCCGTGCCGCTAAGTTACTCATAGACAACACATACGTTGACGATTTGAATGGCGGCGCAGACTCGCTGATTGAGGCGCGTGAGCTTCGCGATGAGTTAATCTCATTGATGAATTCGGCCGGCTATGAGTTACGGAAATGGTCCAGTAATATGCCAGCATTACTGAATGACTTACCCACGGAACACTTGGAGTCACCGCGGCGCACATTGGTGCAGGGGCGGAAAAAAGTCTTTTTTTTTAACTTTGTTTAAAACGTCTACAATTTGGTACACATATACTAGAATAGATTTAGAAACAAGTTATACAAAACTTACTTCTACATTATGAGACATTTTAATTTTATGATGTAAAAAAGGTGGGTGATCGACAATTAACAAATTTCATGCAATAAATTGTGTTGTTTCAAGTATGAATAAAACAAAAATATTAGTATACTTCGCTTTTATTCTTTGTTTAACCGTAGCTCTATTGTGTGTAATTAAATAAAACGTATAAATATTATATGATATAATGAGTATTTACTTGTAATTACACTTTTAATGAAGTAGGTAATTTGAAACCATTTGTTTTGAATTATGAGACTATAACTAATCTCCGTTACCGACCGTTGGACATTGATATACTTAACGACATTCATTAGACCCTATAGATCATATATGCATCAATTTTAGCTGCAACTATCTGCAACCTTGGAAATACCAGGTCATTATCTAATGCCGCTCTTAACGGGGAAAAGTGCAATATATTTATCATTATAATCACTAATAATTATTAATTACCTATTGTTATGAAACTGCCGAACTATATGTTAGCTTGAACAGCTGGTATAATATGCCAAATACAGGGCACAAAGTCTTAATGCACGGCAAACAAATAATAAGTGCTGCTGTCTTACCCATTGGAATGTTATCTGAGAAAGCTCAAAAAGTACGAAACAAATACTACCGTAATTATAGGTTAGGTCATTTAAGAAAATGTTCTGGTATATCCTGTAACGAAGACTTAATACTTACCTCAGATCCCCTTATCAACAGTTTACGTGCAGTACCTTATAAAAAAAACTATTCACTTCATGAAGACGCCTAAGTTTTATTAGTGGATAGCACTCATCTACAAGCCTTTTTATCTGTATTTATTATGTTATTATTCATTAATATTTATTTATTATTCAGCTTAAATACGGTATCGTGTCTTTCGTAACGCAATTCATATAAATATATATTTTAATATATTATATTTTATCATGTAAAACCATATTGTACCATGCTAACAATATTTTACCGCCCCGATTTATTATAATATATTTATGTATATTATTACACTGATACATTAGTTTTATCATTTTATTAAAGTTTTATAGTTATATGCAACGTATTTTCAGTTACAAATAATATTTTCCGCATTCCCGTACTACCTGAACCACTGTGCGGCGTTTCGATGATCGCGATTCGGATGGAACGGGTTTTGTCAAGATTTTAGGCATTCAGTGGGACCCCAAATGTGACAATTTCACTTACCATGTAAATCTGCCCACAGATAGTGACGTCACACGTCGTAGTATTCTGTCAATAGTGGCTAGACTTTACGACTCACTTGGGTGGATCTGTCCAGTAGTTTTTAAAATAAAACTTTTATTACAGTCCCTATTGGCGACTTCTGATAACTCAAAGGGGGTAGCTTGGGATGCCCCGGCCCCCATAGATTTAGTGCGACAATGGAGGGATATCATCTCTGACTTACCGCATCTGCAACGTATCTCCATTCCCCGGTGTGTCAAGTTGGAAGGACCGACTAAATATACTCTTCACGGGTTTTGTGATGGCTCCAGCGTCGGTTACGCTGCAGCAGTCTACTTGCGCGCGGAGGGCGCAGACGGACGGACTCACGTACGCCTACTTATTGCTAAGTCACGTATAACGCCATTAAGGGTTAAGTTAACCATACCGAAACTGGAGTTGAATGGTGCTAAGTTGCTGTCAACGTTGGTTAATCACACTGTCGAGTCAATGGAGGATAAGGTTCGGTTAGACCAAATTGTAGGCTGGTGCGACAGCACTATCGTTTTGGCGTGGTTACGGACACCACCTCATAAATTACAAGTCTTTGAAGGAAACCGGGTTTCGGATATAATAACCTCTAAGACCAACATCGACTGGCGTCACGTACCCGGCGAGATGAATTGTGCGGACGTTGCGTCACGCGGTTGCTCGGCGGCAGAACTCTTGAACCATCCCTTGTGGTGGGGATCGAGTTGGCTGGAGCGGCCGCCCCATACGTGGCCGTCCGGGGGCCCAGAGTTCCCGCCAGATTTGTTACCTGGCCTGAGGCCGGCCGTTAGGGTTGCTAACGTAAACGAATTGATATCGGATTTTAATTTATTAGATCGTTTTAGTTCATATGAAAAGTTGCTAAACGTTACTACATACTTACTACGCTTTAAAAACAATTCAAAAATTAACTCTGAGAAGGTTTACGGTAGTTTAACGGTGTCGGAACGTAGACTCGCCAATCTGTGCTTAATTCGTATTGTGCAGTCAAAAAATTTCTCCGATGAATTGACAAACCTTCGAACGGGTACTGAAATTAAAAATTCATTGCGACGGTTGAATTTATTTTTGGACAGGGATGATATTATTCGTGTCGGCGGCAGAATCGGCGCCTCTACCCTTCCATATGAGTCACGGCACCCTATATTAATACCGGCGAGGGGTAGTTTCACAGACTTGCTAGTCAATCATTATCATAAGGTCTACTGTCACGTCGGAGCTAACGCGTTGAGTGCGATTCTCTCACGACGCTACTGGATTATCTCGGCGCGGCGTGTCACGCGACACATAACGTTTAAATGCGTTCAATGTTTTCGACACCGGGCTCGGCCTAAACAGCCATATATGGCGGATTTGCCTGCCGATCGTGTTACCGGAGTCAGACCTTTCGTCGGGGTCGGCACGGATTTCGTTGGACCTTTTTACGTTAAAACGAGCTCGTTGCGTAATGCAAGGGTTCAAAAGTGTTACTTATGCGTTTTCATTTGCTTGTCGGTTAAGGCGGTACATCTAGAAATTGTATCAAACTTATCAGTTGAAGCCTTCGTGGCAGCCTTGACTAGGTTCGTATCTAGGAGAGGCGTACCGTCCTTGATCCGATCAGACTGCGGTACAAACTTCACGGGAACCGATAAATATTTAAAAGTTATACATATTCTTACGGAACCATCACCAGGAAATTGATCGGAAGCTGACGGCTCAAAACATAACTTGGCTCTTCAATTGCCCTTCAAACCCTTCAAGCGGTGGGATATTCGAGTCGGCAGTGAAGGGTGCCAAGACACATGCGAAACGGGTTCTCGGAGAAGCCAAGCTCACTTTCGAAGAGCTGACCACCTTTTTTACCAAGGTAGAAGCGGTAATGAATTCTCGGCCGCTTTGCCCCCTTAGTACGGACTCGGAAGACCTTGATGTATTGACCCCCGGTCATTTCCTAATAGGGCAACCTCTCGTTGCACTTCCTGAGTATCCCTACACGGAAACTCCGGAGCACCGGTTGTCTCGGTACCAACTTATTCAAAAGATATCCCAGCATTTCTGGTCTCGGTGGAGATGTGAATATCTTCACACACTCCAACAAAGGCATAAGTGGACTTCTCATAACGAGGCTCCCAAGGTCGATGACCTGATATTGATAAAGGAGGATAATTTACCCCCTCTCCAATGGAAACGCGGTCGGATCGTTAGGTTACTTCCGGGTAGGGACGGAATTGTCAGAGTTGTAGAGGTCAGGACTCAGCAAGGGAACATCTTACGACCTGTCTCTAAGCTTTGTGGATTGCCTTCGGTGGTTTAGTGGGTAACCAAGGCAGAACCTTGGTTAGGCGGCAGGATGTTTCGGCGACACGGTCGGCCATCGTGAAGGATCGCCGCTTGGCCGTCATTCCCCCCCCCGCCCCGCGCTGCCTCGCCATGAGGGCGGCCACTCATCGACCGCCCAGTCAAATCTCGGACGCGGTTCGAACATATTGTGTGTGCGCCTGTGGTGGATTGCCGGCAACCCATCCACACGTCAGCGCCTCGGTCGACACGGCAACTCGGAAACAACCTCAAGGGAATCTCAAGGCCTCGGAGCATCCTTAAGAAGACCGGGAAAGAATCAAGGTAAGTGGCGAATCATTCTTGGTGGCGGTCCGATTTCCGAACTTCTTGTGTCGTCTTATGTGCCTGCAGGAACTACCAGAAAGACAGTCCACTAACTACACTGAGCTATCGAACAACAGGAATATAAAAATAAAATTAAGTAAAAAAAAAAATATTGTGCCACCATACAAAAAACTTGTAATACGCGCTAAACAACCGGCTAACGGTGTGTCGTCGGCGGTGCGCGGCAACACATAATTATACACAGAACAGAAGTAACTCTACTTGCCGAGTTTTATTTACAAAAAGTAATGATATCCCACCAAAAACATAAATGTAAAAAGGAGAGCAATACTTGTTCATAATGTTATTTTGTTCCTATAAATACATATTTGATTTTTGCGTAGAACTTGGCACTCATTTAGATCTCCATTCTTTTTGCGGCGAAGCCCACAGTCAATCATAATTTTTGTATTGAACATGGCTCTCCTTTTTAGGGTTTCGTAGCCAAATGGCAAAAACGGAACCCTTATAGATTCGTCATGTCTGTCTGTCTGTCTGTCTGTCTGTCTGTCTGTCCGTCCGTGTGTCACAGCCATTTTTCTCCGAAACTATAAGGCCTATGATATTGAAACTTGGTAACTAGATGTATTCTATAAACCGCATTAAGATTCTTATATAAAATTGGAAAAAAAGCAGTAAATTTTAGGGGTCCCCATACTTAGAACTGAAACTCAAAATTTTTTTTTTCATCAAAACCATACGTGTGGGGTATCTATAGATAGGTCTTTAAAAATGCTATTGAGGTTTCTAATATCATTTTTTCCTAAACTGAATAGTTTGCGCAAGAGACACTTCCAAAGTGGAAAAATGTGTGTCCCCCCCCCTCTAACTTCTAAACTAAGAGGATGATAAATCTAAAAAGAAAATATGAAGTACATTGCCATTAAAACTACCAACGAAAATTGGTTTGAACGAGATAGAGCTGGTAGTTTTTTTTTAATTCGTCATATACCGCAATTTTCGGTTAGAAAAATCACTACCACTGCTAACGTGTTAAAACATCAATCAAAGTTACAACGAACTATAAGAACTTTTGTATTATGTTACTTGCTGCTACGAAACCCTTCATGGGCGAGTCCAACTCGCACTTGGCCGGTTTATTTACATTTATGTTTTTGGTGGGATTTATGATTACTGATCCGCTCTCATTTGTAGCATCGCGATGATATTTTGGCTTTAGTCTTCCTCGATATAGGTTTGCCAATACCGAAACATTTTCATTCAATTTGAACCTGCAATTCTGGTTTTTATTACATTTAACTACACAAATATCTATCCAGCTAGATAACATTAATTAAATTATGAATCAATAAAGATGTTTGCAAGATATAAAAATATATTTTAAATTTTACACCAATTATCGAGCAGAGTTGCTGTGAGAATGCTCACAAGATCTTCGGTATCGAGTGAAAAGCTGACTTTAAATTGGAATTCACGGAGTGAACGCTCTTCGAGCACAACTAAGTGCTTTCATCACTTTCTCGGTATCATTTCAAAGAGGCGTCCTAACAAAACACTCAATTTTGTACTCAAAGAATCACTTAAAACTCGATGAGCACTCGAAAATTAATATAAAACTACTCGTTGAGAGCCGCACGGATTCATTGTATTTTTTTTTTTATACTACTTAGGTGGCAGACAAGCTTACGGCCCACCGGAAGGTTGGTAACCGTAGCCTATAGACGTTTGCAACACCAGAGGCGCTACACACGCGCTGCCGAACCGGGCGCAGGTTGTGACGACCCACAGTTGAAATTTTTCAAGCCGCCCATAAGGCCTTCAACTTGGCTTAACGACTGTCATTTTACTGACAACCGGGACCAACGGCTTATCGTGCCTTCCGAAGCACGGAAACGCTCGTAAAATAAATGTCACAAAGTGGTCCACGTGGTGGTCACCCATCCATATTCGGCCATAGTAAATGTTGCTTACTGCAGTGATCGTTTACAGAACACTGAGTCCGCGGGGCCACGAGCGCTTCGATTTGTATGTTTATATACAGAGTATAGACTTACAATATATTTCTTTGATTTATTCTACAGTGCAAAAAATATAAAATGGGCTGGTAGGAGTCCAGTATAGCATTCATGAGAAATTCCGCATGTAAAAAAAGTAGAGTAGGTAATTCACAAATTCATATTGCCTATTTATTTTTACTTTTTAATACGATAAAAGAAGTCAAATTCACTGGAGTTACGTTAGCTGCATGACGCTGATCGAATTTCGACATACCCTTTTTTTGTTTTCTTTGTATGGAAAACCTTGTGAATGTTATGACTTTTATTTACCAACTTAAGAGCTTGCCTGACCCTAACCAAATCGCATGATTCACGCCCGCTACCCCCGCGCCCTTTTGCTACAGATCGCGCGCCACATTCACGCGGCGCCGCGTCAGTCGGTGACAGATTACGATTCGATAGTAACGCAAGTAGGGGCGGACCACAACGCACTGGCGAACAATGAATAGAATGGAGTAGATATTTGTGTGCATAGTTTTACTCGGTTTTTAGTTTTACTTTTTTTAAAAATTGACCGTATTATACTACTTATAAAAATAGGAGGAGATTTTTTTATAATATTTTAAAATGAACAATTTCGCAATTCACAATTTTTATGTAACTTTAATTATATTTACTCATCGCACGCAACGTATACTCTCAAAAGGAATAAATTTTCCCGTTTTCGAAACTTTATTCATAGTTGCTCCTATTCGTTGAAGTGTAATGTTATAAACCTTCCTCAACAAACGGACTATCGAGCACCCAAACTCCGAAACATCATTTTCTGGATCACACGAATATTCGGCCCGACCCCAGAATAAAATCAGGGCCTCAGCGCGACAATCGGTTATACTACCGAATGCACCACCGCATCAAGGCGAATTATGAAGAACGAATAATCCTTTTTTACTGTAAAAGAACAATGATGAAAAAGATACTATCCATCTATCTACCTTCACCCCAAATCCGTTGCGGGGTAGGCAGAAAGAACCAAGCGCCACATGGCACGGTCCATACACACCTCACTTGCTTCTTCAACTTTCATTTTTCTTTTCATGCATGCACGTCGGTTCCTTCGGCTCTTGACACCACCTTCAACTAACACACGATTAATTTGGACGTGGTAGGTGTGTCGTGGCCTTCCCCGACTCCTACGTCCATCCACTTTCGCGTTGTATATCTGTTTTGTCATTCTTTCATCACCCATTCGCTCCACATGCCCGAACCATCGTAGCATGCCCTTCCTTACTTTAACACCGACACTCTCTTCCAGACCAACTCTCTTTCTTACATCTTCATTCCGAACGCGATCTGCGAGCGTAACTCCACAGATTTTGCGTAGCGCGCGCATCTCGACCGCGTTTATTCTACTTTCATGCGTTTCCTGCCGTACCTAACTCTCGCTTCCATACATTAGCGTAGGTAGCAGCACCGCACTGTGTACTGCGAGCTGGGCCTTTTGACTTAGGGTTTTGGTACCCAAAAGTTTGCCTTACGCTCCATTCACTCTATTTCCCGCAGTTACCCTCCTTTGTACATCAGTGGTGTACCGTCCATCCCTGCTTAATGCACATCCAAGTATACAAACTTATCTACCTATTCCAGCACTACATCATTTACAGTTATCCTGGCATTCGTTCTGTCCTCTTCTCTTTCGAATACAATCACTTTCGTTTTAGTCGCGTTCAAATGTAAGCCTCTCATTAGACTATCATCTTTCATCGCTGTGACTAGAGACTGTAGTTCTGATGGCGATTCGGCTAGGAGCACGTCATCATCTGCATACAGTAATCCATCTTGGCATCCAGGAGTTAGGTCGTCATGAAGCCATGTTGAAGGTCAAGTCTAAGCAGGTTTCCATAGCCTGCCTCTGTTCACTTCAACGTATTACGTGGGACCAAGTGATATTTTTGAAATGTGACCGTGTATAAAGCCTTCAATTTCGTTTTTTATGAAATAAAAAACAAAAAAGAACTCTAAAATCTTTTTATTTAGTAAAATAATTAGCAATTTTAAATTTCATGGATTCATCAACAGGCTGTCGATGAATCTATGAAAAATTTGAAATGACTACATTAGGCCGATAGAAACTACAGCTAATAAGAACAGTGCATGGCTTTAATCAGTTCAAGTCTGACACGTTTATAATGCCTTTTAGGTCCAGTGGGGTAATGAATGGGACTCATATAAATAACGTATTTTCAAAAGTATTTTTTGATACATTGCTGTTTTTTTGGAATCAGGTGTTATACAATAATTGCTCTTTCTTTTCACATCACTGAGCTCTTTTTAATAACCACGTCAATTTCTCTTAGGGGCATGTTTCATGAATGTCTGGGATCCAACAATTCAGCCAGTAAGGATACAATCGAGATAAGAAGACTTAGAGTTTGAGGACCATGAAATCTTCCCATAATATCTGGTTTCGTTTATTTCGTTCTATTTTTATGGGGCGATTTTCACCTGACCAGGTAGCAATTAAAAATTCTTTCCTATGATTATTATTAAATAAAATTGCCGTCATTCAAACAAATTCTTCAAAGGCATTTTGTATTGCCTCTTGGGTATTGAATTTCTTTCCCGCCAAAAAGTTATCCAAATTCTGGAAATAGTAGTAGTCTGTATCGCAAAGTCTGGTTTTTTTTTATGCTTGTCTGCCACTTTAGTGGTATAAGGTGGCAGACAAGCATACGGCCCACCAGAAGGACCGGTGGTCACCGCAGCCTATGAACGTTTGCAACACCAGAGGTGCCACACTCGCGCTGCCGACCCTGCAAAAACCTTCTAAGACCCCTTTAGTAGAACCCCATACTGTAGGCGTTTGGGAAAACCGAGGCAGGGAGGTCATTCCACAACCTGAGCGTGCGCGGAAGAAAACACCTATCGGATCTAACCGTGCTGGAACGCACCGGACGCAGAGTGTGAGGATGAACTCCCTGTCTGTGGCGAGCGGTGCGATGATAGAACGTAGACGTGGGCATAATATCAAACAATTCCTCAGAGCACATACCATTGTACAGGCGGTAGAACACGCAAAAGGAGGCAAAGTCGAGAGTTTGGCGGATGACGGAGAGCTTCTAACCTCAGTTCTTGCAACTTGGGGACCGTCTGCAGTATGAGGTCGCGCATTGTCGTGCAGGAGCAGCGGAGACGAGCGATTGATCAATGCTGTGCCAGCTTCTCCATCAATGTGTTCAGTTCTTCACAGAACACATCTGCATCAATGCTCACCCCGTTTGGTAAAAAGCTGTGATGAATCACACCGGTGCGCTAGACCACCGAACAGTGACCATCACTTTTCTAGGTGTAAGTTTTCGTTTAGGGCATTGTTCGTCTTTAATTCGTCATTGTCGACCAAAGTCTTCGGACGACCGCGAGGTTCATTTTTCAGGTCGAAATTTTCAGAGTTAGCGCCGTAAACGTCGTTGATGTTGCGTGCCGCTTGTGCCGCGTTGCTGCCACGACGATTCTCATATTTCATAACTAGCGGACGTCACGCGGTTTCACCCGCGTATTTTCCGTTCCCATGGGAATACGGGAATAAAACATAGCCTATGTTCACCGCAAAGAGTGTAGCTTTCCAAAAGTAAAATAATTTTTTCAAATCGGTCCAGTAGTTCCGGAGCCTATTCGTTACAAACAAACAGACAAACAAAAAACAAAAAATCAAATCTTTCCTCTTTTAGATTAGTATAGATTACTCGAATTTTTAACGTATCCACGATGACGAAAAAGATTGAAATGCGATGAAAACGTCACACTAATCAATAAACAAATGACCAATTTTGGAAAATGAATTCTATGTTTTTAAAATAAAATTAATTTGAAATTAGAATTCTTAGCCAAACAAAAATTATTTTGATTTGAAATGGCCAGTACTGCAGAACGGCAATTTCAGAGGTAAAGACTTATTATTTGATTGTCCTCAAACCTGCAAAACCATTGGTGTTTTTTAATTAACAACGAATTTTTAATATTTAAAGCAATTAGTATGCTAACTTTTTCATAATATTTTATTATAAAGTGAAAAAAGACAACTTGGCCCAGACGGGACTTGAGTCCCGTCTGGGCCAAGTTGTCTTTTTTCACTTTATAATAAAATATTATAACAACGAATTCCCCATTATATTTCAAGAATAGTATCTTTTTAAATTTTTACAGCATCATCGTTTTTTTTTGTTTAAGGTGGGGGAAAATCCTCTTGGATGTTATGTCGGACTCCTACCGACTAAAAAACGTCACGTAACGCCCAACAGCCTATGGGTGTGAGGCCCTCAGAAGGATGTCCCAGGACTCCCAACAGACCCACGGCCGCCACTGCGGCCTCGCCCAGGGGCTGGTTCGAGTGCTATCCCGCGTCTTTGGGGGGTTTCGGGTGTAATCCCGCTTCTAAGGGGGGGCATGCGTGAGTTCCTCACGTCACTCTGCCGTCATGGGCCTGCTTCTGTAAGGACGGTGAGCCGCCCTCTCACCGTACTCAGGCCCCCGGTCATGGAGGTCGATAGTCCTCGGAGAAGACACCTCGACGGCGCGGCGCCCAGGCCGCCGACTGCGGAACTTGGGTGGGAGAGTTCTCTCCCGTTCCCGCCCCGCCGTCTCTTTCACAAGCATAACCTGCTCGCAGAAAGAGGCGGCGCAGTCCCACTTACTCCCGCTGGAGAGCATGGCTCGCACCATGGTCTCGAGCGAGAGAGTGTCCACGTCCAGACCCACCACGAGGACCTGGTGCTGTTGCGCTCAACAGCATCATCATTCAGTAAAAACTCATTTTTCTTTCATTAGTACCTTCAATAAAATGATTATTCTTTTATGTGTATCAACAAGTATTTTTGAAACAATAAATTTGTTTTGAAAATATCACCGGCAATTTTCTACTATTAAATCGAAAGTCTAAAGACAGTGTTATATTTTACAGATTTTTTTTAAATACTTACACTGTCTTTTTTGTACTTGAATTAGCCGACTCTATTGTTTTATGTTCCGTGCAATTACTTCCGGCACCAACTCGCCCGCACTCCTAGTAGTGGCGGTTTTGTATGACATTTTTAGGGTTCCGTAGCCAAATGGCAAAAACGGAACCCTTCTAGATTCGTCATGTCTGTCTGTCTGTCTGTCCGTCCGTGTGTCACAGCCACTTTTCTCCGAAACTATAAGGCCTATGCTGGTAAAACTTGGTAAGTAGATGTATTCTGTGAACCGCATCAAGATTTCTCAAACTAACTCAGAACTGAAACTCAAAATTTTTATTTTCATCAAACCCATACGTCCCCACACGCATGGGTTTGATGAAAATAAAAATTTTGAGTATATATATAATATCAATAGATAGGTCTCCAAAAATGCTATTGAGGTTTATAACATATATTTTTTCTAAAGTGAATAGTTTGCGCAAGAGACACTTCCAAAGTGTAAAAATGTTGGTCCCCCCCCTAACTTCTAAACTTAGAGAATGATAAATCTAAAAAATATATATAATGTACATTGTGATAAAATCTACCAAAGAAAATTGATTTGAACGAAATCAAATTGGTCGTTTTTTTTTAAAACGTCATATACCGCAATTTTCGCCGAGAAAAATCACTACCACTGCGAACATCAATGAAAGTTACAACGAACTACACGAACTTTTACATTATGTTACTTGCTGCTACGGAACCCTTCATGGGCGAGTTCAACTCGCACTTGGCCGGTTTATTATTATTGTTCCTAGAAAGCGTCCAGTTCAATTAGGCAACCTATCGAGCTTGGGGAGGTAAGACAGCAGTCGCTCTCAACTTTGCCCATGGGGATGAAAATTCAATTCATAGCTGCTGCTCCTGGCAGCCAATAAAAGCTGCGTCTGGTTTGAAATATGGTTGGGCTTGAAGGCAACTGGGCAGATGCTAATATGCAGATAAGGTCTGGGCCCCATGAAGATCTTCTAGGCCCAGGCCGACGTCACTTGAAGAAGTGCAGGTGCTGACCAACGAACGAGATCCTGGTACAGGCATTCCGTAACGACATTGGGAACTTAGATGATTCTCGGTGGCAACATTATCGAGGAGATAATATGCCATATCATACCGACCTAGTCCACACAAAAGTAACACCCCAGTTTCTACAAGCCATCGTGAAGAAGCTAAGTAAGATGAAGAAATTTACATCGGATGGTAAACAATCAATACGGTTCTTAGCTATTTATTTCTCTCGTTCTACGAGCGAAAAACGTTTTTTATGTTCCTTTTTAGTCATTTTTTTGGTCTTTATATTTATAACTTTTATAATTAGTTACATTTATTATTTACACAAATTATGCACCTACATACAAGCCATCGTGAAGAAGCTAAGATGAAGAAATTTACATCGGATAGTAAACAATCAATACGGTTCTTAGCTATTTATTTCTCTCGTTCTACGAGCGAAAAACGATTTTTATGTTCCTTTTTAGTCATTTTTTTGGTCTTTATATTTATAACTTTTATAATTAGTCTTTATATTTATAACATTTATTATTTACACAAATTATGCACCTACAGCCACCGCAACCCCCCCCCCCCCCCCCGAGCTTACTTCAGGAATTCAAAAGTTTTTTAATCGATCTATCGATGTCGTAATTAAGCATTGTGTGACGCAATCGGGCATAGGTCCGCTTCCTACAAGGCGCGCAGCCAGACTAATCGTAATCGGTAGAGGATAGCGCATACAGATTTCGTGAGGAAAGAAAGAGAGAGAAGGTTTGGAGCGCGTTTAGCGAAATGATATGAAAGCTAAAAAACAGATAATTACAGATAAAAAGAAAACTATTATAAATATTAAAAAAACCGACTAGTGTAAATTAAGTTTTTAGTATTGTCTTTCTTATACATTAAAAATAATATCCAAATAATAGATAATTATAGAGATCCAGCCTAAAGTTTAACTAAAACGAGGTGTTTTTAAAAATTAAAAGTATCGAGGTTTTTTTTAGTAATCGTGTTTTCAGGCTAGTAGATCTTTAGTTCATGAACTGAAGTTGCTTGTGTTGTAATGTTAGTTCATCAGACCTTACGAGTCCTGAGATCTAGATCAAGATAATAGTCCATTTGGCGTCATACGTCCTCTTAAACCACACGGTGCGGTGCCCTACCATCTGCCTACGGCTGGAAGTCCAGGGTACGCCTTCCGTAGGATAACCCCATTTTATCGATAGGTCGGTTGGCAGCTGATGTGGACTAAGAGGATTTCACTTGCATCAAAACCGTAAAAAAATCTTATATAATTACTTCTATTTATAGATTTTCATCTTATAATATTTTTATTATATTTTACCGAGATTTAACAAAAATATTATTTTCCACCCACACTTCAGTGAAACATCTATTGCCACGTTCCATATAAATATTAAGTAAACAAAAAGAAGTCCATAAATTGACTACGAAACGAACTTTCCTATATCTCAAGAATTCCGCACGAAAGTTCCTCAGACTCAGTTCAATGTACCGACACATTCGCGCTAACTATGTCAAATTACGAGCAAAGGGTTCCGATGCTCGCTTTGATCTAATTGCGACTCCGAGACTACCCTACCTACCTCCCTCCATTAGCACCTCGAAATAACGAATGGTGTAATAAAACTAGTATTTTATCTATTGATATTTTAGTTTTGTAGTAACTGTTTCAAAATGTTTTTACATTACCGAGCGCTCGTGGCCCGCGGACTCAGTGTTCTGTAAACGATCACTACAGTAAGCAACTTTTATTACGGCCAGTCCTTGGATGGGTGACCATCCATGTAACCACTTTGTGACATTTATTTGAGCATTTTCGTGCTTAGGAAGGCACGTTAAGCAGTTGATCCCGGTTGATAGTTAAATGGCAGTCGTTAAGCCATGTTGAAGGCCTTCTTAGGCGGCTTAAAAAATTTCAACAGCGCGGGCAGTCACAACCTGCGCCTATCCATCTCAACACGACAATACGGCTCACCACCTATTACGTGGGACAAATTCTAAAAAGGTGAAATGTGGGCATATAATATGCCTCTGCCTACTCCTTCGGGGACAAAGACGTGACCATATATGTATGTATGTATGTTACATAATTTGAGTGTGGAAATCCTCATGGATGTTATTCCGAACTTCTACCGACTAAAACCACACGGTGCCTTACCGTGTCTTAGACCAGGAGTCCCGGGTCAGCCCTCGGAAGAATAACTCCAGGGCTCCCGATCCTTCTAGACTTTCGAGATATTTTATTAGATATGGATATTAGAGAGATATTCTAGATAACCGAATGATCGTTTGGAACCGAAAATTGCGGTTAATGACGTATTAAAAAATAACTACCAGCTCTATCTCGTTCAAACCAATTTTCGTTGGTAGTTTTTATGGCAATGTACATCATATATTTTTTTTAGATTTATCATTCTCTTAGTTTAGAAGTTAGAGGGGGGGGGGGACACACATTTTTCCACTTTGGAAGTGTCTCTTGCGCAAACTATTCACTTTAGAAAAAAAATATGTTACAAACCTCAATAGCATTTTTGAAGACCTATCTACGTCATACGTCCTCTTAAACCACACGGTGCGGTGCCCTACCATCTGCCTACGGCTGGAAGTCCAGGGTACGCCTTCCGTAGGATAACCCCATTTTATCGATAGGTCGGTTGGCAGCTGATGTGGACTAAGAGGATTTCACTTGCATCAAAACCGTAAAAAAATCTTATATAATTACTTCTATTTATAGATTTTCATCTTATAATATTTTTATTATATTTTACCGAGATTTAACAAAAATATTATTTTCCACCCACACTTCAGTGAAACATCTATTGCCACGTTCCATATAAATATTAAGTAAACAAAAAGAAGTCCATAAATTGACTACGAAACGAACTTTCCTATATCTCAAGAATTCCGCACGAAAGTTCCTCAGACTCAGTTCAATGTACCGACACATTCGCGCTAACTATGTCAAATTACGAGCAAAGGGTTCCGATGCTCGCTTTGATCTAATTGCGACTCCGAGACTACCCTACCTACCTCCCTCCATTAGCACCTCGAAATAACGAATGGTGTAATAAAACTAGTATTTTATCTATTGATATTTTAGTTTTGTAGTAACTGTTTCAAAATGTTTTTACATTACCGAGCGCTCGTGGCCCGCGGACTCAGTGTTCTGTAAACGATCACTACAGTAAGCAACTTTTATTACGGCCAGTCCTTGGATGGGTGACCATCCATGTAACCACTTTGTGACATTTATTTGAGCATTTTCGTGCTTAGGAAGGCACGTTAAGCAGTTGATCCCGGTTGATAGTTAAATGGCAGTCGTTAAGCCATGTTGAAGGCCTTCTTAGGCGGCTTAAAAAATTTCAACAGCGCGGGCAGTCACAACCTGCGCCTATCCATCTCAACACGACAATACGGCTCACCACCTATTACGTGGGACAAATTCTAAAAAGGTGAAATGTGGGCATATAATATGCCTCTGCCTACTCCTTCGGGGACAAAGACGTGACCATATATGTATGTATGTATGTTACATAATTTGAGTGTGGAAATCCTCATGGATGTTATTCCGAACTTCTACCGACTAAAACCACACGGTGCCTTACCGTGTCTTAGACCAGGAGTCCCGGGTCAGCCCTCGGAAGAATAACTCCAGGGCTCCCGATCCTTCTAGACTTTCGAGATATTTTATTAGATATGGATATTAGAGAGATATTCTAGATAACCGAATGATCGTTTGGAACCGAAAATTGCGGTTAATGACGTATTAAAAAATAACTACCAGCTCTATCTCGTTCAAACCAATTTTCGTTGGTAGTTTTTATGGCAATGTACATCATATATTTTTTTTAGATTTATCATTCTCTTAGTTTAGAAGTTAGAGGGGGGGGGGACACACATTTTTCCACTTTGGAAGTGTCTCTTGCGCAAACTATTCACTTTAGAAAAAAAATATGTTACAAACCTCAATAGCATTTTTGAAGACCTATCTATAAATACCCCACAAGTATGGTCCTGATGAAAAAAAATTTTTCAGTTTTAGTTCTGAGTATGGGGACCCCCAAAATTAACTGCTTTTTTCTAGTTTTATATAAATATCTTGATGCGGTTCACAGAATACATCTACTTACCAAGTTTCAACATCATAGGCCTTATAGTTTCGGAGAAAAATGGCTGTGACATACGGGCGGACAGACAGACAGACATGACGAATCTATAAGGGTTCCGTTTTTGCCATTCGGCTACTGAACCCTAAAAACGTAGGTTTGTTTCACATTGTACATACTCGTAGGTTATTATAACATTTATCAATGTTATGTTTTTTGTTGTTTATGTAATTTTTGCATGCTGTAAAGTTAAGTATGGTGTAACTCAATAATTATAATTGTGTAAAACATCTATTGTACCTATATTCTGCGAAGAAAATTAAATGAAATGAAATAACGCTGAGCCAGGAGGGTTACGAACGCTTCTCTAAATTAATATAAAATGATAGCCGATAGGTACTTTTGAAACGTTTGAAGTTAGTTTTTGCCTAATAAACCACCTTTGTTCGAGCTTTTATTAGGTTTTGAGCAATGTTCGTAAATTGTAAATTTCAACGGAATCGTAAAATATTTTGTTTAAAATCAGCTTGTACAGTCTAGTAGCATCTAGCCTTTGTGCTTTCATTGGTTAAGACACGTGCTTGCGTTTATGTCGTCTTATTGGTGGACATAGCGCTCGTGCATCAGAATTATAATTATGTTTGACTAGCTGAACCCGCAACTGGTCATAAATTCTTTTTCCATATTTAAAATTTATGATCAGTTAGCATACTAATTGCTTTTTAAAAATAATTAAAATGAACCCGCGAGCCCGCAACTTCGTTTATGTCACATAAGGTGTATGAAAGGAGAGGTATTTCTTCAGCAGACTCATCAAGCAGCGTGTGAAACTGCCCTGTTTGCTTAGTCATAAAACTCTTAGTCATTAAGCACTTTTATGATTAAGCCAACACGCCAGTTTAGATTTTATGACAGACATACAAACAAACAGACAAAATTCTAAACATCATTGTTTTGTGTTCTATTGCGTTTATAAAGCCCTATAATCTTTTTTCTTATTTTTCTTCCATGTACAGACAACGACTTGTTACGATATTATTATATGTATTGATATTGATGATAATATATTAGTGTTCTAGACTAAAGACGAAGGGCGATATGCAATACTTTATGAGTCATGCATGCTAGATGTCTATTAGAAGATTAACTAGCATTTTTAACGTGAGGAAATCCCTATTGCTATCATGCCGGACTCAAACCGACTAAACCTAGACCGTCTCGAACTATACGTTTAACGCCGAGCTTCCCAGGTATGACAACATTCAAGACTCAATTGGGTCATAATTTAATTACTTAAAAGCTCTGTTTTTACTTTTCTAATTGTCTGCTTTTTTTCAATATGTTTCTAGTTATTTTTATAAGTAGTCATAACCATAGATTTAGAATGCGAAAAATTATAAATCTATGGTCATAAGATTCACAGTAACGACGAATACCTATGTTAAATTCGAAAGCCTCGTCAGATGTGCAAAACATTTTCAAATAAAACTGCGCGTTTGAAACAAAGCATCTCTCCGTAGATCGGCGAGCCCTGTCAATACACTAAGCGGCTTTACCGGACTCCATTGAGTTATTGCACTTATATTGTTTGTGACGTTTATTCATGTGGTATCTCTTTCTTTCATTTATATTCACTTTTTCCCGGTATTGGGCAAAATACAAATAAGTAGTAAATAAAAAATATTTGTAGACATTCACACACAACATCATCTAGTCCAAATTAATCTAATATAAGCTATATCTATCAAGATATAGTGATATATTTTTAAATACATACATAGAAAACACCCAAACTCCGCAACAAACATTTGTGGATCACACAAATATTTGGACCGACTTAAGCTAAAATAAGCTGCACCAGGTTATGGGATCTAGACGACTGATAGACATAGTGATATATTTCTAAATACATACATACATATTATACATAAAAAACAAACAAACTCCGAAACAAACATTATTTTGTGAATCACACAAATATTTGGACCGACCCAGGAATCGAACGCCGGACCTCCAGCTCCGCAGGTGGTATCTCTAATACCGACTAAACCACAGAGGCAGTCCAAAATTTATGGGACTGCATGCAGACCATGGTAGGAGCCATGATCTCCAAAGGGAATAAGTGGAAATCCTTTTCGAAGAAAAAGGTCTTAGCAGTAAAAAAATCCTAGAAATTAGCAGATCGGGAATACACTCACTTGACTGTTTTTTTTTTGACAAACTCCAAGTTCCATATCCTCCACCTCCATATAACGTGTGTGTTGATATCTCCCCCGTAAAACGGAACGCAACGTTTCCCACCAAATTCAGTTTCCCTGTCGACGGCGAACGGAAACGAATCCAGAGTACTTTTATTCAGTAATAATATTGCATTAAGGTCCTTAAGGTTGAAATTCCTTTGTACGACTTCCTCGCTGAGTGTGTGGTAATGATTTTTATATTCGTTCCTTCTATTTTCCTTTCAATATTGACGAGGTGATATTGGTTTGTGATTGCATTATCGAACCGCTCAAGCGTTTGTCGCTGCTTAAGACTTCGAATAAAAAACGCGTTTAAATTTTGAAGGAAATGACATTCGTTTTTAGAATGATGACACTGACCATAAAAAAAAATACGAGACAAGTGCGAGTCGGACTCTCGTAGGAAGGGTTCCGGCTAAATAAAGCGCAAAAAAACACGTTTGTTTTATTAAAGACTTTCGATTTTAATTGTTGTTTTAATAGCAACAAAAATACATCATCTGAGAAAATTTAAGCTCTCAAGGTATCACGATTCATGTATGAAGAGAGACAGACAGACGAACAGCGAATTCTCATTTCCCAGGGTCCCGTTTTTATTTTTTGGGCACGTAACCCTGAAATAAATAAATTGGATGATAAGAATAAATTTGCGGCAATTTTAAAATAAGTGGTAAGTATAAAACTAGCAATTTAACGCGATTTGTTCATAAAGTTTTGTTATCAGCGCAAGTGCAGTTATTATTTTGAGCAACATAGTAATCTTCACACGTGTTTAAAGTAAATGAATTGGTGACAGAACCGCTTCTTCTTCTAGCACGCAATAAAAGCGGACCTGATTCTCCAAATACAAGTACGGTTAAAAAACACTTTCTAAGTCTGTGGGTTTAGCTCTTTGACAAAGAAGGACAGGCTACACGAGGCGTAGCCTGTCCTTCTTTGTCAAAGAACTAAACCTTAAAAACTACGTTATCGTTTATTAATGACTTTTAGCTATTGTGGGCGCTCAATATTCTCGCGGGAATCTCACGAAGAACGCGAAAAAGGACCAGAATCGAGAATGTGGATGTGATTCTCGCCGTGTTCCCGCCTTGTTCTTTAAACAGAAGTTCTCGTAGAGAGGTCTCGGCAAGATTCTCGTGAGAATGTGGGGGACCTATAATAGTGATTCCAGAAAAAAGTTTTGTAAGTTCTACAAAGCTAAAGCCATCCTATTCTACCAACAATATAATTATATCAATAAAGTCTTTATAAATATTCAAGACTACAACTACTGCCCTTTAAAAGTCACTTACTGCCGTTAAAAGCAACCTCGACAGTTCATAAAAAAAGCGTGGAACCGTCACCAGCGAATCAAAGTACAAGATTCGATTACCGGGCCACTCGTTCGTAGCGTTGGCCATAACAGGAAAAGTGAATTTGTTCTAGTGCCTACCGCCTTTAGAACTGAATTTTTATATCCCTTTTTCTATTGAGTAGGTAATTTAAACAAAATAGTTCTTTAGGAATTTAATTATTTAGATTGTATGACTAGTTTATTTTACAAATTCGAATGTGAACATTAATTAGATGAATAAAATATTATATTAATCAAAGTAGATGGCAACGATGGGACCTTATTTCGGGGAACTATGTGTTATTTTCGACTGCCTCTGTGGCGCAGTCGGTAGTGATACCGCCTGCGGCGCTGGAGGTCGTGGGTTCGATTCCCACCGGAGACAAATATTTGCGTGACCCATAAATGTTTGTATCAAGAGTCTGGATGTTTCTATGTATAATATGTATGTATTTAATAGTATATAAGTATTAATATCCTTGGTCTGATATCCATAACACAAGCAGGTTATTCCTAGCTAACTTGGGGATCAGATAGCATTGTGTGAAATGTCCATGAATATTTATTTATTTTAGTAATTCATACATAAAAATATTTTTCTATCTGTTCCGGCTCTGAAACGGGTAAACCGATTTTAGAGGGACTTTAACCGTAGAAAAATAAATCGATTTTTGCAAAAACCAAATTGAAACTGTGGTATTCAAAATATGCCATGGACCGTGTGAACGCTGACTTCTTTTTAAACTGAACTATCAGTTTTGTTAAACAACTTTAACATCAGATAGGTTATGACTTGTTAATTAAATTTCTCGGTACTTCGACGTCTATCAACAATTGTTTCATTTGAAACAGTAATCGATTTGATACTGAATTCATTTTGCACTCTGAAATGTTGACCAACGAGGAAGTATGAGAATTTTAATTGAATTCGTATTGAACTTATTTAGTTTGATAAAATGATTGTGATACTGTACAGTAAATTATTAATACTGTTGTTTGATGGTACTTGGTGGAATTTTCTGGATGGACATCTATGCATATTATAATAAAATGTAGAAAATTCAAACAGTACATTGGAAATATAAAAAAAAACTCGCAGGGTGTTCAACATAAGAAGAACTTATTGTAACGAAGCCGAAAATATAGTTAGAAAAATGTTTGTCTGTTTGTTTGCTTTGCTTTGTCCGGAAGAATCTCGAAAAGTACACAATAGATTTGATTAAATTTTCAGAAATTTTAACTAGGGTAGGGTCTTCAAATAGGGTATACATATATTATCACGCTACATATCCTAGGAGCTAAGCAGACAGCAATCAAATTGGCATTATAACACAATTTTAACGCGTACGAAGACGCGGGCAACAGCTAGTATTGAATAAGGTCACTTGTACTGTCCCACAATATTTTATTTATACACCTGAATGGTTTTGCCTCATTCTCAAAGGTTACTTAGAACATATTGGCTGCGGAGTTTTGACTCCTCAATTTGTGTATAGCTTTTTTTATAATTGTAAAATCGAATTCCGATATCTCGGTGGATGGTACCAGCCCGCGCCTGATCGATTGAGTACCGCGCCTAGTTGAGGCAATATTAGTTCGTGTGGAAATACTGGAAATGTATGACAAGATTTCGCCCATATAGGTAAATAAATATTCACGGACATTTGTACACAACGTTATCTGACCTCAAAATAGCTAAGCTAGGATTAACCTGCATGTGTTAAGTTATCAGACCTTGGATTTTAATATACCTGCTTCTTTTTTCTTTTTGTAGATACATTCACAGAAAAACACAGACTCAGTATTTTCAGTATTTTTATTTGCCTTTCCACAGTACATACATGATCTCTCATGACTCTCGAGACAAATATTTATGGATCACACAAATTGTTGTCGCCGCGCGCCCCGATCGGTATCGAACCCCCGACCTCGTGATCCGAATTCGCACTTTGCGGCCTCTAGATTAACGAGTTAGTATTATTCTCATTCTGTCTTTAGTTGGTATTGGTATAAACTTTTTACAAACCACGCCGTTGGACTCACAAAAGACTCCATGCTTGTCACGCCAACCAGTAACAGAACTCGTGACACAGTCATCATATAGGGGTATTTTAAATTTAAAAACACAAATAAAATTAAGTAGTCATATTTCGAGTGCACTTACTTTTTTATTCAAGCGACTAAGTGTTGAAATACACTCGAGAGCATTGAATCCGGGTCACTTAAAGAATGTTAAAAATCTCGGAAACTAAAAATGATAGGTTAATGCAATAAATTGTATTTAATAGACAATGTAATACTCCTTAAATGAAAGTAAAAAAAATATGAGTCACCATACATTTTATTAACACAAAATTACATAAAGAAAAAACTGCCGATCTCTCCTTAAAACAAAAATAGGAAACATGAAATTTTTGAACTTTATTACGATTTTCTTGAATTTTAATACTTCGTATTGCCTCCTCGTGCTTCCATTACTGCGTTTACGCGGTTTGGCATGCTGTACACCAAGTTCCTTATACGATTTTGGGGAATATTCACCCATTCCTCTGTGAGAGCAATTTTGAGCTTACGAAGCGTGATTGGGGGAGGGTTTCGTTGTTTTACGCATCTGCCTAGCTCGTCCCAAGCATGCTCGATCGGGTTGATATCCGGGCTGCGCGCTGGCCACTCCATACGAGTAATGTTCATCTCTTGAAGGTAGTCATTCACAATCCTACCTGTATGAGGTCGGGCATTGTCATGCATAAATATAGCATCCTCACCTAAATTGACCATAAATGGACCAACGTGATCATTGAGAATTTCTTCCACATATCTTACGCTAGTTAAAGAGCCGTTTTCTATGATCACCAGCTCTGTGCGACTTTCAGAAGAAATTCCGGCCCACACAAGTACAGACCCACCACCGTAGGCTACTTTTTCTTCGATGCATGCTTGCTTGAATCTTTCCCCTGGTCTTCGATACACTCTGTGTCTTCCATCGTGCTTGTAGAGCATAAATTTTGATTCGTCGGAGAACATAACTTTTGACCAATCTTCAATACTCCAATTTACGTGGCTCTGGGCATACCTTAGTCTCGAAATACGATGCCCACGCTCCAGTTTAGGGCCGTTTGCAGGTCTAAGGGGTTTTAAGTTAGATTCAGCAAGCCGACGTCTTACTGTCCATGCACTTGGGTTACTTCCTCCGAGGCGTCGAAACTGATTGGTGAGTTCAGTTCCTGTGAGAAAGCGATTTCGAAGCATGGTGTTCACCAAGTATCGGTCTTCTCGTGCTGTGGTACACCTGGTTCTGCCCGTTCCTGGTCTGCGTAGGTTAGAACCAGTTTCTTCGTAACGTCGGAGAACTCTTTGTACTGTTGACAGCGACACACCGACAGTCCTGGCTGTATCGCGCTGACTCCGGCCGGTTTCCAGCATTGTAAGTATTCTGGTGCATTCTTCAGGCGTACGCGACATAATTTCAGCTTGATTAATGAATATAGAGCACTATCAACATGGTTTATGTACCCACATAAATGACAGATTACAAACAAAAGCAACACCAAATGCTGTAATTTCGTAGTTCCATCTTCGAAAGTGGCCCTTTTTCAAATTTGATTTTTTATGATATAACTTTACAATAACTAAGAAGTTTTAATACCTTCATTTAAGGAGTATTACATTGTCTATTAAATACAATTTATTGCATTAACCTAGCATTTTTAGTTTCCGAGATTTTTAGGATTCTTTAAGTGACCCGGATTCATTGCTCTCGAGTGTAGTTTTTAAAACGTTGGCGGATAAAAAAGCGGTAAATGCTGCAAGTCGCCTGGAAAAGGGGAAATGGACAATTATGATTCCAGACGATGAAGTCGCGTTCGTTGCTGGTTTTGCATAATTCAGGCTATGTAAATTTGCTTGCAATGTCAAAAAATATATTAATAGTTGTTAGCTACACAGTTTATGAGTATATTGTAAAGTAGATTTGGAATAGCCAGGAATACGTTAGCCTGAACAATAATGTAGCACTAAAAGTTGCTATTATTTAAATTGCGAAACAAAAGCGTTGTTAAGTAAGAAAGACATTAATACCACCAATTTAATATTCATTTCACTAAACTGGGTAAGAATCTTTTATTAACACACTTTCGTTTCCCTCCTCTTACAATCCTGGGTTCTTCAAGCGGAGCGTGAAGCGGCTCATCATAGGGCCGCGAACTTGAGGGCCGCTTTATAGTATTACTGACTGGCACGGTGGCCCTCAATCGTTAGATGTCGCAGTGACTTTCCATCGAACGGCGGCATCATTTTGGCAAGCCAAATATAACGCCTACAGTATGGGGTTCTTCAAAAGGGGTCTAAGAAGGTTTTTACAGGGTCGGCAGCGCGAGTGTGTGGCACCTGTTGCAAACATTCATAGGCTGCGGTGACCACCAGTCCTTCTGGTGGGCCGTATGCTTGTCTGCCACCTTAGTGGTATAAAAAAAAAAATCCTTATTTGTACTTACCCCGTGTGGTAAGTACAAATAACCAAGTGCACTGGCGCCCTAAAGATCTGGGTAAGAAGATCTTGATAGGACCCTCTTCTACGATCCTGTATTTTCACTTGAACAGTCATATATTGCGAGCTCAGTAATCCGTTTCAAAATATTATGTTATCAGTTTCTTAACATTGTGAAGTATTCAGAGAGGCTACACTCTCTGCCTAAAACTTAGGCAATAAAGGGTTGAAAAGTTCTTGAATTCAGAGCTCGGTATCTAGATTCTTAATCTTAATATATAAAACAAAGTCGGGTTTGTTACAACATTTATAACTCAAGAACGGCCGTGCCGATTTGGCTGAAAATTGGTGGGGAAGTAGCTTAGAACCAGGAGACTGACAAAGAATATTTTTTATCCCGTTTGACCTCGCTTTTTTTTTTCGCTTTTTTTGGTCGATTCACTATTCTGCTGGAAACGTACACCGGTAGTCCACGTCCTATGCATGAATATGCGCAATTTCTACAATAATGTGACGGGAAACATCGGTGGCCCCTATCGTTGACGAAATTATTCTGACGGGAGTAAATGCGACGGGAACGGGTGAATTACTCTCTTATGTGACGCATAAGAAGTTGCGCGGGTCAGCTAGTATTATATAAGTAATTTCTTACTTTACCAAAACACTTCATAAGAAATGTATTACTTGGATACATAGAGTAGGTAAGAAAAGGCGAGGCTCTATTATAACATAGATTAAACCGTGGACTATAACCACGCCCATCCTATTGTAGCTCTTTATTTATGGCTTCTAACAGCCTAGTAGTTATTTACAAAATATGTAGGTAATTACTTTGTGTGTATATTTTTTATAGCGCTGACTTTGGGCTCTGAGATGAGAGTTAATAAAAATACAATTTTAGTGGTATATACAAAATAATTGCTGTAGTGTTAACTTTCACTATGTCTTAGGTTTTAAAACATTGACACAATGCACAATATATTTTTTTTTTAGTGTTCCGCATCCTAGGGTTTGAAATTGGACCCTTTTTATGAGACTTCGCCGTCCGTCTGTCTGTCTGTAAATGAAATGAAAATGATACTGAATCCTCAGGGCGTGAGTTGAACTTTAGCCGGGTTTAGGTTATTTTAACAGAATACCTGTACATTTAAAAGAAGTAAACTAAACAGGCAATGCGTGTACACCAGCCATTATAACTAACAATACCCTGTGAGCGCAAAAAGGATTTAATACAAGAAGAAAACAGAAAAAAAAGAATAATGATCGCGTGATAACGAGCACTGCTTTCAAATGCTCTGCTGCAGCCAAGCTTAATGGTGACACTGGCTTAGAATTGAAGGAAACTAAGTGGGATGAAGTAGGTCATTGGATTTTAAACTTAATTTTATTAAGAATCTTTTATTACCATTGATTTATGTATTTCGTTTTAGAATTTTGTACACAAAGGGTAGAAACGTGACTCTATCATTCTCACCCAACATCATCTAACCAACTTGACGACAGATAGACATACGTATATACCCAAGACCCAAGATGCTCAAACTTCGAATTTGGACCAACCCGGGAATCGAACCCAGGACCTCAAGCGCGGCAGGCGGTTGCACTACCGACCGCGCCACCGAGGCAGTCCGACTTGGTTGTCTGTGTGTCACCAGGCTGTATCTCAATGACAAAGATATTTCGAAGCATGTTTCTCACCTGATCCAAAGCGGTTACGTTTGCAACACTGGAAGCACTTCAACTATTTTTTTGAGCTCGCTAAATTGAAGTCGTCAGCCTGATGGAAAGACATGGCGCATCTAGCTATTGGGGGCCACTCTCATAGTCCTTTATAGTTTTAGCAGTGGTCCTCAACTTCCGACTTTATAGCCGAGTTCAATGGAAAAATGAAAGTTTTAAATACGGACGCTGCGATTGCTCTTGTCTACCTTTTTCTACATAATTTTTGTGTCCACAATTATACAAAAGATAAAAGGAAGACTTTGTGTTCATATAGAATGTCAATTTACCGACCGTAGCATAGCAGAGGTACTCGTAGTTGCAAGCAAAACATGTTGCGGTGGAGTAAGGAGAAAGCAAGGAGTACACAGCACAGCTCAGTAACGGTTTAATTGTGTTCATGTCAGCTAGAAATGTCCACAGAGGCCATTATACCATGGCGCTTAATATCTAGATGTGTCTTAAAATTCCGGTTACCTTTGTGCTGTGTGTGTGTGAGAGTGAGAAAGAAAGAAAGCGGGAGCTCTCTTTCTTTCTCTCTAGTCCGAAGTAATAGAGAAATAGAAAAGTGCGGTGTGGTCAGAGTAGCTCACAAGTAGGCATTCAACTACGTAACTTTGGAAAGGTTTATAATCGCAGGTTCTTCAAAAAGAGCGTGGTAAGACACAATATTATGATGACACCAATTTGAGGGTCTTTGTCAGTCATGTGGACTGGGAAAATAAAGCTCAGCATTCTAAATGTCATCTTAGCTTTCCATCAGGTACGCGGTCATTTCACGAGTTACGAGTACATATATAAACAGACAATGACTTTTTAAACTAGGTACCTAGAGTATGCTTGTGATCATTTACAGTATTCTTTCTTTCTTCATAATAAATTTTCTTTTATAATCTGTTTTCTTAATACGTTTGAACGTACGTTTGAACGAGAGTTTCGAATTTTGATTTCATCTTTTTATACCATTTCAGTTCGTGCCACATCTAGAGACTACTATAACTTCAGTACAATAGTATGCGGTCTCTAAACGAGCAGTTACTGGTGATACCGAGCAGCACAGCCATACAATTTATGGAACTTGCTAAAAGATGGAACTACAGTCCATGTTTGTGCCTGCATAACTATCTATCTAGCTTTGACTCACTTCTTTACCTGCTCTGAGTAAATTACCTGAAGTAGGTACTTGTTAGCTGTACTGATACGACCACAATTTCAGTATCTTATGCCATGGTTAATACTGAGATGTGTGATCTGTGATGATGTGACTGAGATATGATGAGTGGTATTAAAAAAAACTCAACTAGAGTTTACGATCGTTTCCAACTTCGAAGTACATAGTTTAAATACAATTATTAAAATTACAATAGCGTATTCCTACAAACGTATTTTTTTTTGTAAAGATGTTTGTTAATCAATCACGCTTTAACAGCTGAACGGATTGGTCGAAATTAAATACAAGGAACCACACATAGAGTACTTCTTATCCCTTGAAATGTTGTCATTGGATGCAGAAACGGAAACAGAATTCCACACAGGTAAAACCGCGGCATTTGCTAGTTGCATATACAAAATGCATGAAGTTTCAGAAAAGTACTAAAATTAAATGAAAATTCATCATTATTATTTTGCAACAGTTTGCTATTAACTGAACAAACTTGAAAATTTATGATGTTTGTAGAATCAAACCACTTTTCCTGAAAACGTAGAGTCGGCTGCGTAATAAATCGAGTTTGATTCCCGATTCCCGGTAGTTCAATTAAAAATTCCAACAACATTGTTAGTGATAGCTATTGGTATAACATTGGAATGTAAACTGCACTGTTGCAAATATTGTTTTTTAATACTTTATAAGTAATCAATTAGAAACGAGCTGTTTCCCGCGACTTCGTGCGCGTAGAAGTCGTTATTGCGTAAAATCATTACCCTCTTTTTGCGCTGTCAGTTAAAAAGTAGCCTATGTCCCTCCCTGGGACTCAAACTATCTCCATACTAAATTTCATCAAAATCGATTCAGCGGTTTAGGCGTGAGAGCGTAACAGACAGACGAGAGTTACTTTCCCATTTATACCTAATATTAGAAGGGATAATAGAAAAAGTAGCAGGTTGGGACTTTAAGCGTTTAGCGCAGAACCGTGTGTTGTGTTGTGTGTAAATTGTTAAAAAATAAAATAAAATAAATTAAAGTTTCCCTTTGAAATTTAAAAAATAATATTTAGGTTTGTCAGAGGCCTACGTC
Source organism: Miltochrista miniata (assembly GCA_933228765.1). NCBI lineage: Eukaryota > Metazoa > Arthropoda > Insecta > Lepidoptera > Erebidae > Miltochrista > Miltochrista miniata. Next base: position 35,843,549 of record OW121756.1, on the reverse strand, counting down.
CAGGAGTGGACTGCCATAGGCTGACTTGATTGATTAAGTTTGAAGCGCTTGAGTACTACAAGCGCTTCTCAGGATTCTGTAAGCGATCACTGCAATAAGCAACTTTCGCTGTGGCTGGGTTTCTAATGGGTGACTACTTTATGACATTATTTATACTTACGGGCGGTTCCGGATCAGTCAAAACGTTAGGCGTTAATTTGCCTCTGTGGCGCAGTCGGTAGAGATACCGCCTGCGGCGCTGGAGGTCGTGGGTTCGATTCCCACCGGAGACAAATATTTGTGTGACCCATAAATGTTTGTCTCAAGAGTCTGGGTGTTTCTATGTATAATATTATGTTTGTTTTAAAAGTATATAAGTATTAATATCCGTGGTCTGATACCCATAACACAAGCAGGTTATTCCTAGCTTACTTTGGGATCAGATAGCGTTGTGTGAAATGTCCGTGACTATTTATTTATTTATTTATTATTTATTTATTTACAGAAGACTGAGCTAGCGACGCTACGAGGGTTGCCTTCAAGTTGAATTATTGCACAAAATTATTAGCTTCAGGTAAACGTAGATAATTTACTACAGTAAGTTCTTAAATCAAGTTCGTTAACGTACTCTATAACAGATAGTATAAATAGCAGAGAGACGACTAATGAATCGTTGCCGAGAAGGGATTTGTACTTTGCTAAGATTTATATCTATCAGACTTGGATATTATTTTTTTAAAAGTATATGGGTCTCGCTCGTATCGTTTCATTCCAGTCGGTGTCGAGACCTTTGGACCCCATGGACCTAGTCCATGGGGTCCCAATGCATATACATTTTTCAAGAATTTGAATAAGCACCTGGTGGATTCGACTGGTGACCCAAGGGCTGGCAGTTTTCTCGGTCAGCGAATAGATATTGCTATTCAAAGGGGGAATGCTGCTAGTCTTTTGTGCACAATGCCACGGGGCCTTATGGCGCAATTTCATTAGTCGATAGGGACCGCATGCGGGGTGCGGGAGATTTTTGGTTCGCATGCCACAGGGCTCGCATTCGGGGAACCGTTTGCATTAGTCTATAGGGTCCGCATGCGGGGTAAAGCTGTGTAGCATAGCCTAGCATAGCATAACATTAAAATTATTGATCCAAAGATTAATAATTAATGTTATGTGAAGCAATTTTGATTGTCTGTGTGCTATTGTCTTTATCAGTCATTTCACACAGCGTATTTTTAATCCAACAAGCACTCACGAATGAAATTGACTAATGAAAAATTTTTGACTCACTACCCGCAAGCCGTACATCGACAGATCAATTTCATTGGTCGATATAAAGCATGCGGGGTAGGTACCCCGAATACGTATCAACTCGTTCACTTTCATTTATGTCGCCTGCGGGGACTCCCCGTATGCTGTATACAGAACGATTTAACAACCACTGAAATTGCGCCATTATTTAGGTTTAGTTTAGATAGTAATAATGTAAATATGTTTGTAGTAATTATGTTTTACTGTAATTTTAAAGCACTAAATTTTATTGCAATATGGCGTCTTGGATGCATGAACCAATATCTTATTAATGTGTGAACATCTCTTATTTTAGGAACGCAACCGAATCAAACTGCCACAGTTCACGTAGGCCTCCAATAGCAATAGTGGAAAAATGGTTGGCAAAAGCTACAGCACCAAGCTGTCAAGACGGATTGGTAAAAAGCTTTGTGTAGAGTTTTCCATCTCGTTATAATGGCCTCTTATAAAGGTCAGTCGATTGACTACTTGTGCGCTGGCTTGGGCCCTGACGACCTCAATAAAGTCCAATCACAAGATAGCATAAACCAAAGAGATAACCGGCCAAGTTCAAGTGAAATTCGTGAACGGGGTAAAAGCGGGGTCCTATATGCCAATAGGTTTTTTGCACATGTATAAATCCTTCATGGATGCTATAGGCTCTACCTACTACGTACGGCTGGAAGCCCCAAGTAAGCCCTCGATGTCTTTGAATCCATACCTGTGGGTAGGTGTTTTTATACCAAACAAGGTGGCAGACAAGCATACGGCCCACCAGAAAGGCTGGTGGTCACCGTAGCCTTTAAACGAAATTTTGGGGCAGTGCAGTAATATAAAAACAAAATTGTTTAAATAAAACTCATTTATTATACATTTTTAATAACAGCGAATACTTAATGAAGCCTATTTTACCGTAAATTGGTTTTCATTAAACTTTAACGTTTCCAATATACTGTGTACCAACATAGCCATAAGTAAACAGGCTATTTGTGGGTTCATGTTGAATTTAGTTCGGGGTAAATTTGCGGTGTGATCCCGGTAGTGATTAAAACACCTAAATACAGTTCGTTGAATTGTGGGTATTAATTTTACACAGCAAATAAACGTATACTCATATAACTTTGCTGGTAAAATAAAGTGGAGTTACTCGAATTATTGCTATGCACTCTTAAACCTTTTGAAAATTTAAAAGATATGATTACAGCGCTCCACACATTGGTGGAGTGCTCAGCATGGGCGCAATAGCGTCAGGTCCTCAAAGCAAGCCTTGACGTGGATTTTCTCTCTCTGGAGATCATGGTACAAGCAATGATCTCTAGCGAGAGTAAGTGGATTTTTGACATTTGGATAAAGATCATATCCCCGTGTGGCGACGGGGCCAAGGGTAGAAACTGGAAAGAGTACAAAATGTCGCCACTTCAATTAATCCCGAGGGTGTCTGAGGCAACAAAGAGAACTCTTTCACAAAACGATTCATTGCGTAGAGAAGGAAAACTCGAAATGAGACCCTGTTGTCTGTAAAATGACAATCGTTAAGTCAATCAAGGCATCACGATTCTTAAGGAGACGATCATTTTAAGCCTTTCGAGGAACATATAATCATAAATGTTTTCAAACAACATCACAGGTTACTTATCTAAGCAACTTTCGAGTAAATATAATAAGTTTTAATTACAAGCTCATATGTACAACAAACAATAATAAACGTGGCCAAGTGCTCAGTCATGAGTGCGATATACTTGGGTACACAAAGCTCGGAGGCAAACGTACTATAAACAGTGGAACACACGGTATTGTGCTAGTACTAATTGAGGTTTTTAAGCGGTACGGCAGTAGGGCCAATTATGTGCGCCAACCGTTAGGGTGCTTTCCCACCAGAGATGATAAATAATAAATATTTATTTGGATTTCAAACGAATCTATAGCAACGTAGCATATCACATCTCTGGCTAAGTAGAGTAAAGTAAACGTAGCGTAGGTTCACAAGGAACGTTGACCATTTACATTGTCAAATTGTGTGACCAACGAATGTGATTGATTGATTTCAAACTCATCTATAGCAATGTAGCATAGCACATCTCTAGCTACGTAGCATAACGTAAACTTAGCGTAGGGCCACAAGGAACGTTGACCGTTTATATTGTAAAATTGTGCAACAAACAAATGTGATTGGTGGATTTCAAGCGCATCCATAGCAACGTAGCATAGCACATCTCTGGCTAAGTAGCGTAACGCAAACGTAGCGTAGGTTCACAAGGAACGTTGATGTCAAATTGTGCAACTAACAAATGCGATTGGTGAATTTCAAACGTATCCATAGCAACGTAGCATAGCACTTCTCTGGTGGAAACGTACCCTTATACTTGGATGTCTGTTACACCGTGATGTGACAGTACTATGTCGTTTGATTATAATTATCTTTAGAAAAAGGTACCGCTTGGTTAAACGTACAGCTTTATTGTTTAATTTTAAACTAATATTGTTCCATGGTGTAAACGTCACATTTACCATTAACTAAATGAAGTATGACATCAAATAGCATATTGAATTATTAAGCATTCTTAAAGATCACTGTCACATAAAGTCATCGCTTGAGAGCCCCGGCTCTAAAAGGTATACCTATAAGACTGAGGTGTCACCTTCTTCCTATAAGACTGAGTAGCCGACGACCTAGAAAAAGTTATATTCAAGGACTTTTCGTTACGCTGAAAATTGGGCGAGGATTAGGTCCAGCCGAATTTTATTATAGACTAATTTGATTGATCGTAAATCGATCGTACATAGTGGAAGAGAATCCCAAATTACATTTTGAAGTTTTGTACAACTTCTATATATTAAATTGTAATCAGTAATTTCGTTTGTATCAGTTACCACGTACACCTCTTAAGGTAAAAAGTTGCGAACTCCTTGATTTAATAACGATGAAGCCTAACGAACTTAGTAAAGTTAATCTTCGAATATTGGCCTTCAGCCAGGAGTTAGTCTAGACGAAAAACTGAGGACGTGAAAGAGACATTAGTTGGCTAGAACTCGTCATGGGTAATTTAGGATGGACTAAATAGACAAGACATTACTCTGTTGTGATCTATTATTATCCTACTAATCCTATCTTACTTCCTACTAATAATAATAATGTAAAAGTTTGTGAAGATGTTTGGATGTTTAGATGTTTGTTATTCAATCACGTTCTAACGGCTCGGCTTGGTTGAACTTAGTTACTAAGGTAGATTTTAGCCTGAAATAATTTCTTATCATCCCGGGAACATGATCCTATGGGAAGCGGGAATGAGAACTAAATTTCGGCGAAATCGCCCGAGTGAAATTTGGTTCCGCTAGTAATATTATAAAATGTAAAAATTTGAAGATGTTTGTTATTCAATTACGCTCTAACGAGTCATTGGATATTGCTGATATTTGGTACAGGAACAGATTATAGTATGAAATAGCATACAGGCTAAAATCTACAGGCGGGAATATATTTCATTGGGGTGTAGGAACGGGAATAGAACTTGACTCTGGTGGAGAGGCGGGCACTGTCTAGTGTTTCATGAAAGATTGAAAGTTTGAACAGCGTTCTGAAATAAATACTGCATTTGGCTATACTCTGATCATCTGAAAGTCTGATAATTTGAAAATCTGAGCTCTTGAAAGTCTAACCTTTTATAAATCAGACCGTTTGAAAATCTGACCATCTGAAAATAAAGGTATTAAAAAACTTATACGGTTGGTTAAAATACTTAAATGGATGGTCGTTTGTTGCAGTTCCATTTAGGTATGACCTTTTTTGTATTCCACAATGCGCGATAAGCTGTTAGTCCCGGTCGTGAGTAGGTACAATAGCAGTTGCAGAAAAAAAATTAAAGGCCTTATAAGCTGCTTGAAAAATGTACACGTCAGGTAATCCCTAACCAGCTCCTATTAGTTTTATCACGGCAAAGCGCTCATCACCTATAGCTTGGGACCAAATGCAACCGATGAAATGTGGATGTAAGGTATATCCAGCCTTTGCTTACTACATGGAATAATGGCGTTATTATAATATGTACTATACATATGTATATTATATGTATTATATTATTACATGCAGTCTCTACGGTGTCACAGGTAGTCACATATACCTTCATAGCTAAACAAGTAGGTATATTTTATTAGCTTCTAAATAATTTTGGAAAGGATTTTAAAATCGACATACACTACCGCATTCAATAGAAAGATATCCCGCTGTACGAATTCATAAATAAACCCATTCAGAGAGCGTAGATTTTACAGTTAATACGCACAAAAAAGATTTTCCTCATTTCAAAAATTAAATGAGTTAATAATAATTTTCATAGGATATGATATCTAGTACAATTTAGGGCAGAACGATATTTGTCTAAGGAAGAACACTGTTTGATATCCTAGTCTCATACTGCCTATGGACCTAATACAATAAAGACGAAGCGTCCACAGGATTAGAATAGTTTTAGTACTTACTATTTTTAACCAACTTCAAAATAGGAGAAGGTTCTCAATTTGTCTGTGTGTTTCTTTTGTTTTCTTTGTTAAATGTGGAAATCCTCATGGATACCATGCCGGCCTCCTACCGGCTAAAACCAACATACATACATAAGATCACGCCTGTCTCCCAACGGGGTAGGCAGAGACTACGACTTTCCACTTGCTACGATCCTAGCAAACAACTTTCGCTTCTTCAACTTTCAAAAGTGTCTTCATACATGCTCTTCGGTTAAGGGTACTCTTGAAGTCTTGACCAGGCCTTTCCTCAGAAGATTATCGATTTGGTCGACATGAGTATGCCGAGGTCGATCTCTGCCAGTTTGCTAAAACCAAACGGTGCATTATTTACGTTAATACTGTTGAGGCATCTGGCACTGATTGTCAACTTCAAAGTCGTTAATAAAACCTAATAGACAGCGTGAAGTGTACAGATAAAACAAGCATAAATAAACACAAAACAATAATAAATCATTGATATCTCAAGATATTTCGGTGACATTGTTATTACAATGAAGTAACTTACGAAATACAACGTACTACCCGTTAGCTCTAAGTTTGCCTGTCGCCTCCCAACTACGCCTGTACACCAGTCTGAACGCCAGCGCCTTTAAAGCGAACGGGCTAAACGTACATTCATCCCTTGTGTACAATTTTTGTTGAAGTTGTACTCTTTAGCGTTTTATACAATTCTAGATCGTGTATTTTGTTCTGTTTTTTATTGTTTATATTTTTTATCTGATTTTTTATAGGTCTATCACGTACATTCCCAACGGATTGTGTGTGAGTGTGTCCCATCGTAGTTTCATCAAAAAAATTCATACTATAGTCTGTCCAACCATTTATTTTACTTTTGACAGCTCGATTACCAATTACTATAGTGATGTTATAATGCGTTCCCGATTATATTTAATATAACAGTCAATTTTATTTATGAAGAAATTTAAATCGATTTAACACACTGTTATTTTATTTTTATTTTTATGTTTTTCCGTTCTCAGGCCGCTGTCAAATGTAAAATAAACGGTTACGCAGACTATAGGTGGGTATAACACATCCGACAGACTGCTTCGCTTAGGTCCGATTGTAGCTAATGCTTATAAGACAATTCTATTGGATTTCAAGGTTTTTTAAAATTATTTTCATGTAAAAATTTGATAATAAATAATGTTCCACATGACAGTTAATAAATAATAATAATTATGTTATTTCAAGTTCATTGATTGTATTTACAGATCAAAACTTTCCAAGGTTGAACCCAAATTTTTTATTGGACCTTAAATATCGGTAACTGCAAACTCGTACCACAAGAGCGAAGAGTTTTTATTGGATTAACCTATATCGTTTGTTAAAAGATAATTCAGTCAGGGTAAGCATCTTAATGGCGCAACCATTCTGCCCCTTTACGGTGCATGCACCTATAAACTCTGTTTTCTTTTAATTCCCAGCGCGAACATAAAAACGAGATTACCAAGACTATCTCAACTTTAAACAAGGGTCTGGCCGATGAAATTCGTAAAAGAAATATATTTTTTACATCTAGGGTGACAACACGGCCTGGTTGTAAGAGAGTAATTGAGTTGACAGTAAAAGTTATGAAGAGAACGGCGTCGCGGCGGCGCCTCTCCGGATATCAGGCTCCCCCCCACTTTTCTTTAACTCCTCCCCTCGACAGATACGGGAGTACTGATGACAAATAAGTTTTGCCGTATTTGCATATCGTGTTAGCGATTTAGTTCGGAAAAACTATTTTGAAAGTTTTGCTTTATATTTTTTGTCGGTCGTGATAAATTGCCTCATTTCGCGTCAAAGAAAATTTGGCATATATTGGCTTATAGTTGAAGGTTGTTTCAAGGTCTGAAACTTAAAATAAATGGTCTGTCTTGGTTTAAAAATATGATATAAATGTGAAAGGATTACCCATTGATTTAATATTTTAACATCATTTGTAATGACATGTGTTTACGAGATAACGTGAGGCGGTGAAAGAGGAATTAGAGAGTTTAGGGGCAAGTTCAAATGACGAGTTTTTATTTATTTTATTTTATTACCATTTACATACGGATGGCCATTATTTAATGGGTAGAGGTTGCGTTAGTGAGTAAGGCTGGTCAGAACCTTAGGGATTTATTTTAGATAGCTGTGCCCGCGACTTCGTCCGCGTGGAATGTAATAAAAAAAAATTAGTTTATTTTTTTGCAGCGCTCGTGGCCCCGCGGACTCAGTGTTCTGTAAATGATCACTGCAGTAAGCAACTTTCACTATGGCCGGTCCACGGATGGGTGACCATCCATGTGATCACTTTGTGACATTTATTTGAGTGTTTCCGTGCTTCGGAAGGCACGTTAAGCCGTTGGTCCCGGTTGCCAGTAAAATGGCAGTCGTTAAGCCAAGTTGAAGGCTTTATTTCAACAGCAGGCAATCACAACCTGCGCCTGTCCATTTTAACACGGCAATACGGCTCACAACGTATTACGTGGGACAAATTATAAAAAAAGAAAGGTGAAATGTGGGTATATAATATGCCTCTGCCTACCCCTTCGGGGATAAAGGCGTGATGATGAACCTGAACCTAATTTATTTAGTTTTATTTTGTTTTGGCATTTTTATTTTAATAAAATTAGCCTAATTTACTCCTTATTACATAAGCTATCTGCCAGTGAAAGTCCCGTCCAAATCGGTCCAGCCGTTCCAGAGATTAGCCGGACAAACAGACAGACAGACAAAAATTAATTTTTTTAATATTACAAACAGACACTCCAATTTTATTTATTTGTATAGATGTTTTTTTTAACGTGAAGGAAACCTTCATGGATGCTATACCAGACTCCTACCGACTAAAAAAACCTCACATATCCTGCCGAACAGCCTACGGTTGGGAGCCCCGGGTAAGCCCTCGGGAGGATATCCCAGGACATTTATTTTAAGGGTATACCAAATTGGAACTACTGTGATAAAATAAATCCCAGTAGTTCCATCGTAGAACTACGCTATGGAACTTCTGGGATACGGCAAAATTCATAGGCTTTACAGAGCCGTGAAGAGCACTTTGTGGTTTGAGTCAGTGACCCTGTGGGAGAGTTCCATACGTAAAAATAAGCACAGGCTTTTTTCTATCATCACGCATCTAACGATAAACTCGTATATTCAGCGTCTAGAGGGCATACGGAAGCGCAAAATCAAGGGATCCTGCCATTTTACCTACAAGGAATGGCTTCATTTGTAAATATTGTTAATGAAAAATATCTGTCCTTTCCCATAAATAACACAGTAGATATCTTGTCTCATTACTGGTTGAACCAAAGCCTCTGATCTGAACTCTTGGTTCAACAAGTTCAAGAAATTGAACCGAGTGAACCACTAAGTTCGATTCCTAAATATTTCTCTTACGTACGTACTACGTACGTACGTATGTATACGTATAAGCCCCGCACGTTGATTTTGCGCTTGGCGGCCATCTTGGCGACCACTTGGTGACGTATGTCCGTCGAGCAGTCAGTACTAAAAAAAATACCGTACGCAGCTTCGCGAGGCCAGCGCGCGCTCGCGCTACGTCACGATGACGTCACTTAGCTGTCATTATGACAAGGTTCCAGCGCATTACCAACTTGCGGGGCTTATACGTACGTACGTATTTCTCTTACGTAGTATAATATTATAAATAGAAAGGATTTCAATGTTTGTTTGTAGGCGTTAAATAGGTTTGATAACTAATAAACCGATTAATATAAATCTTTTACTGTTAGAAAGTCACACAATCTAAGGTAAAATAGGCTATATTTTATTACCCTATTCCGGAACCTTTTTATTCGGGAACCGACCAGTATATTAATATTTTTAAATTGTTATGCTGACGTTACTAACTGAGAACTCATTCTAAAGACCTTCCGATGAACTTAGAGAAAAACTTCTCCATGGGAGCAAGCCAGTCATTTATTTTTATCCGGTCACTATTGTTTAGTCATTTCTCATTTCAGCCCCTTTGTATTATTAGTTGTTAGACTGTGGTGAGTTATTTATTTCGTTTTGAAAAACAAACACAGTTGCGTAGTAAGAAACTAGCGGAAAACGCGCGGTTTTACCAGCGTAGTGACCGTTCCCGCGGGAATACGGGAATAAAATATAGCCTATGTCACCCGCGGATAGTGTAGCTTTCCAATAGTGAAAGAATTTTTCAAAGCGGTTCAGTAGTTTCGGAGCCTATTCGACAAACAATCAAATCTGTTCTCTTTATAATATTAGTATAGATAATAATTACATCAAGAGAAATGTCATTTTCTGAGACTATACAGTCTCTAGAGCCCTCCAAGGCTTTTCAATAAAGGGTTGGACGAAACGCTTAATGGTTAGTCGAGAAAAATAAATAAATTATCCACGAGGTGCCATCTAAGTATTCTGAGCTAAACGTAGACATATAGACGAGTACATGAACGACGAAAATATAAGCTGAAAATAGAAAGCTACGATAAATAATCAAAAAACAAGACTAAATCAAGACCTTACTCTCTAAAAACCGTAAAAAAGATGTTATCTGAGTTAACCCGGTTAAAGATTAATTGAAAGCAAATTACCGAAGACAGCATCCTTTTAAACGAGAAGAGCGTTTTATGGCACCCGTAAAAGCAGTCCACGTCTCCAAACACGATATATACTTCCGATATAAAAAGGCAACAGATATTCCTAGTAGTGTACCTGCTTTGCGTCGGCCACTAATGAAACACTATTTATCATTCTGACTGCCAAATAAATGCTTGGCGTACCGAGTTGGATTAAGTTATCGTCTGACAGCGATTTCGGTTCGCATAATATCAAGATCAATCAAAGTCAGCCTATGACAGTCTACTGCTGGACCCAAATTTCGCCACAATACACGGTCCTGCGTCTTGCACATCCAGTCAGTTTCTGCGACCTTTTCAGATCATTGGTCTATATGGCGGGGGGTCGTCCTACCCCCTAGTATCAAGTCGCGGTCTCCACTCCAGAACCCGTTTGCTCCACCGACCATCGTTTCTTCTACATATGTGGCCAGCCCATTGCCACTTCAAAACGCATACTCTGCGAGCTATCTGTATCAAGATAAATTTATATCATACAAGTAAACTATTAGCTACTAGCTTTAAACCCTAGTAAATGTTACAGGAAAGAACTGAACGTGAAAGGCGGAAGACCACGGCGTGAATTGGTAAACGCCTGCGTCCAGTAATGAACTACTATAGGTTGATTCAATTGCGACTTTTAAGTACGTCAAAAAAAGATTAAAGTGGTTGTAGGCTGTACAAATCGTTACAAACACATGCTCGATTTGGAGACAGAAGCTCGGCTAGCAAATTTAAGCTAGGCAGAGAGTCCTGGGACATCGTTCCGAGTGCTTACCCAAGGCTCCCAACCGTAGACTGTTGGGCGTTACGTGAGGTTTTGTAGTCGGTAGGATTCCGGTATAACATCCATGAAGGATTTTCCTCACGTTAAAAAAAGGGGCTATTTCCACCAGATGGATGGACCATCTATAAAAGGTCGTAGAGGAGAACTGGAATCGAAAGACACAGAACCGTTGACATTTTTAGATTTGTTGTCTCTAGGAGTGTGAGTTAGATGTTATTTCCGCCTGAAAATCCTCATGGATGCTATGGCGGACTTCTACCAACTAAAAATTACACAGTGCCTTTCCACCGACTTTTTTATTTAATATGAGGAAAAATCCTGCATGGATGCTACGCAGGACTCCTAAAGACTAAAAACCTTACGTATCCTGCCTAACAGCTTACGGTTGGAAGCCCGGGTAAGCCTTCAGGAGACCCATCCATCCTGCCTACGGCCCTAATTAATGAGTCAAGTAGGAGTACCATATAAATTGCGATACCTTGAAATCGCTTATACTCTAATGCTTGTACCAAATGAACTGTTCAGAGTGCTGGCTATAACTTTAATTAGAACTCGAGCAAAGAAAACAGTTCCGAAAGGTGGACTTTCATAAAAATTGCTTAATTTCTGGGAAATTTTCCTACCGATGATGATAGTTAAGAATAACTAATTATGTGTTAGAAGATGCGATTGCAACGTTTAAAAGTTTATACCTATTTATTAGCGAATATGGCAGTAAACGTAAATTCTTCTTTGTCGTCGCTCCTTCCCCCTACAAGGGGTCGGCTTTCCTTATCATGAGGCGCAATTTATTCTGCTGGTATGCGGCGCCATTTATTACGCTGGTATACGTCGTCATCGGTGAGGCCCAACCTCTGCATGTCTTTCTTGACACTTGTCATCCAAGAAGTTTGGAGTCTCCCTCTTCCTCTTTTCCGTGTAGCAATGGAAAATTACTTTCTCACGACATGATCGTCAGGGCGTCTCGTAATATGTCCTTAATATGGCAGTAAAAGGAAATGTACAGTCAATAATCTTGTCGTTCATATCGTGTAACTTTGTGATATTTTAGTTTAATTTAAATGGTGGCTGAGCGACTGATGCTGTCTCTAACAAAATAAAAAAAGCTTGTAGGCGTAGAGATTGATGATGAGATTAAAGTTAATATCATGAAAATTGATAACGTAATCTAAGTCGCAGGCGCTAGTCACTAATTATTATAAATGCGAAAGTAACTCTGTCTGTTACACTTTCACGCCAGAATCGCTGAAGCGATTTAGATAAAATTTTGGGATAACGGTAGAGTCAGTCCCCGGCAAGAAAATAGGCTCTTTTTTAACCGACTGGGCAAAAGGAGGGTAATGATTTGCCGCAGGGAACAGCTAGTCTAAATATATATAACGCAAAGGTGACTGACTGACTGACATAGTGATTTATCAACGCACAGCCCAAACCACTGGACTGATCGGGCTGAAATTTGGCATGCAGGTAGATGTTGTGACGTAGGCATCCGCTAAGAAAGGATTTTCATAAATTCTACCCCCAAGAGGATAAAATACGGGAAGCGGGAACGGGAACAAATTTTACGCGGGCGAAGCTGCGGGCAACAGCTAGTTACACATAAATCTCATTTAATTTGAGTAGACACTTACTCAATATTTCGATCACAGTAGCAGAAATGTATAGTACTGTAACAAATATACACAACATAAATTACCACGGAATATATTTTCACGTATACCCGAAACAAGTAATGTATTAGCCAAGTTTTGGTAATATTATTATACTATTTCACCCTTGTTACATTGGTACGAATATTGGCATCCTTCAATATAACCTTTGGTCACGTGTGGTGCAGCTGGTGCCTTTCTCGTGACCTGGCCGGGCAGCGAACGTTGGAATATAATTATGTTTATATTCCAACGTTCTATCAGAATTACAAACGTGATTTTTTTCCTCTTATTATGTACTTATCCTTACTAATATTATAAGTGCGAAAGAAACTCTGTCTATCTGTTATGCTTTCACGCCTAAACGGCTGAAACGATTGAGATGAAATTTGGTATAGAGATAGGTCGAGGCTCTCGGTAGGACAAAGGCTACTTTTTAACTGACTGCGCAAAGGGAGGGTTATGATTTTACGAGATAACGACTTCTACGCGTTCGAAGCCGCGGGGAACAGCTAGTCTTCTATAAACGCAATAGGCTGCGTGCAACGTCAAGATGTACGCTATGGCACTATGCTTGCTATAGAAATATACTGTTGTGGTCTGTTTAATCCGCTGACATTGGCGTTACATTTCTATAGTGACACAACGTTTGGCGTGACGTTTACGCAGCCTATGGCGTTAAAGGAGATTATACCCTAAACGTGGGTTGGGACGACCCCATGCTAGATGAACCAACGATCTGAAGAAGATTGCAGGGATCAACTGGATGCGCAAGGCATAGAACCGTGTATTGGGAGAGGCCTACGTCCAGCGGTGAACTGCAATAAGCTGAGTTTTTGATTGATTCAGACAAAATTTTCACGCATAAAACTAATGTTTATCAGGCGTCAAAATTTCAACAAAACTCTAAGCAGAAAGAATTAAGAGTTTAACACAAAAGTTTGATTTCAAAGTCAGCTAAGAAAATTTTTGTCATTAAGGTCAACGAATTACTTTTGATGCCAAAACGGTTAAAGGGAAAGCGAAAAAAAACCCGCTGATAGGATGTAAACGAGCTTCCTCATAAATAAAAATGTGAAAAGTTTGCATTTAGTTTTGTGCCCTATGATTCATGTTGTGAACAATCAAAGTTGAGAACGCCTACGTAAGACGCGTCGAAAGATCATGTACACAAGTAAAATAAAACGCCGCAGTTGGCGGTTTTAAAAACTTTTTTTTTCTTGTGTCCAACCAAGTGCGAGCCAGACTCACAAACTATAGTCTCAATAATAAAGCCTCGTTTTCACAGTTTGTGTACATATCTTTAAAAAGTTATAAAGAAAAAGAAATGATACTTAAACTACAATTGTGTGGTTGAAAAAATGTTGCAGTTTTCAGTTGTTGAGATCTATAGTGGAAACAATACATTCTGCTTACAAAATGATCTAAGAATACAATGTTGTGGCAACTTGTAACAGATGTTACAGATTCAACCACAGTGACAACTAACTAACAACCCTCCCTGAGAGAAATGACAGTTTAAATTGACCCTCATGCATAAAAAAAGCCGAGTAAGTGCGACTCAGACTCTCATAATCATAATCATTTATTCAATGCGAAACACAGGTAAATACAAATACATGATTCAAGTTGTTATGTTAAAACGCAGATCGCTGTGTTTGTAGACGAACTCTCGCACGATAGTTTCGTACTAAAAACGTAAAAAAATTACATTTGTTGTATTAGAACACCCTCAATATTTTTTTTCCTGATTTATGTATTTGTTGTTATAGTGAAAACAGAAATACATCAGTGAAAGTTTCAGCTCTTTAGCTTTCACCGCTCGTGAGATACAGCTTTGTGGCAGACAGACAGACAGACGGGCGTCGAAGTCTCATGAATCCCGTTTTTGCTCCTTAGTTACGGGACCCTAAAAATAAATCTCTCTCTATTGATGCAAGTCTACGCCGTAGACCTTCTACGCTGTAGACCATCTACGAAATTGTGTTATTGACAAAACAATAAGCCTAACAATGCTGCTGGTTTGTGAATGTATATAATTAAGTTTCAATCAGCGTTTTTACGCGCCAGTGTAAAAGCCAAAAAAAGTGTAACACTCCATACAAAAGTTAGACGTACAAAATGTGTCGGAACTGTTTGTCATGAAATATTTGGGGCTCGTTCCGATTTGAGAGTTCAACTTGTTTGTGAATCAAATGCCATAAATTTTGTTTTTGGTACTAACATATAAGTAAACATAGTTCTACCCATGTGAAATTGGAGCATCTCAGGAACCTTTAATCGGGTACAACATGATAATTTTAGGGTTAAGTAGGTAGTGGAATAATTATGTTTATCTCTTTAAACCAGCTCAAATGATATAACAAGATATAACAACACTGCCTCTGTGGCGCAGTCGGTAGTGATACCGCCTGCGGTGCTGCAGGTCGTGGGTTCGATTCCCACCGGAGACAAATATTTGTGTGACCCATAAATGTTTGTCTCAAGAGTCTGGGTGTTTCTATGTATAATATGTATGTATTTAAAGTATATAAGTATTAATATCCGTGGTCTGATACCCATAACACAAGCAGTTTATTCCTAGCTTACTTTGGGATCAGATAGCGTTGTGTGAAATGTCCGTGAATATTTATTTAAATAAAAAAAAAAAACAAGTCACAATGTTAATTTATTTCTATGTCTACCCTTTTTTTTTTTTTTTTTTTTTTAACGTGAGGGAAAATCCTCGTAGGATGCTATGCCGGACTCTTACCGACTAAAAAACCTCACGTAACGCCCAACAGCCTATGGTTGAGAGCCCCGGGTAAGCCCTCAGGAAGGATGTCCCGTGACTCCCAACAGACCTACGGCCGCCAATGCGGCCTCACCCAGGGGGTGGTTCGGGTGCAATCCCGCGTCTATGGGGGATTCCGGGTGTGACCCCGCTTCTAAGGGGGTGCGTTCGTGAGTGCTCACGTCACGCTGCCGTCATGGGCCTGCTTCTGTAAGGACGGTGAGCGGCCCTCTCACCGTCCTCAGACCCCCGGTCATGGAGGCCGATAGTCCTCGGCGAAGACACGTCGGCGGCGCCCAGGGCGCCGACTGCGGAACTCGGGTGGGAGAGTTCTCTCCCGCACCCGGCCCGCCGCCTCCTTCGCGAGCATGACCTGCTCGCAGAAAGAGGCGGCGCAGTCCCACTTACTCCCGCTGGAGAGCATGGCTCGCACCATGGCCTCAAGCGAGAGAGTGTCCACGCCCAGACCCACTACGAGGACCTGTCGCTGTTGTGCCCACGCCGTGCACTCCACCAGCGTGTGGAGCGCCGTGTCATCGCTGCGGTCCTCGCAGTGCTGACACTCGGCCGTGGTTTCCCGGTGTTTTCGCCACAGATACCTACCGAAGCTACCGTGCCCGGCAAGCATCTGTGTCAACCGGTAGGAGAGAGCACCGTGTCTTCTCTCCAGCCACTCGTCCATGATCTATGTCTACCCTTATGATAACTTACGGACGTCACGTGGTTTAACCGGCGTAGATCCCGTTCCCGTGGGAATACGGGAATAAAATGTAGCCCATGTCTCCCGAGGATAGTGTAGCCTTCCAACATTGAAAGAATTTTTCAAATCCGTTTTGTGGTTTCGCAGCCTATCCCAGCCAAATAATCAAACTTTCCTCTTTATTATATTCGTATAGAAAAGCTCGTCATTTGCCACTACTAAATATTTTATATAAGCAAACTTACACTACTTTCATAATTCACTAAACATTGAAACTATTGTAATCTCATTATTGTGTTTTTCACTAAATATTGTAGCTATCCTTAGCACTGAATATTAAAACGCCGCAATCATTCTAACGTTAGGTATTACGTCCATATTCTCACTATGTATGTACGAGCATCATGTAGTTTATTATGGCCCAATACGGTGTTCTACTGGTCGTGCTTTACTGGTTCTTTTAAAAGTCATTGATCGACCGCTGTATATTATTTTTAATACTATACTATACTATCTTCACTCCAAATCCCTTGCGGGGTAGGCAGAAAGAACCGAGCGCCACATGGCACGGTCCATACACACCTCACTTGCTTCTTCAACTTTCATTTTTCTTTTCATGCATGCACGTCGATTCCTTCGGCTCTTGACACCACCTTCAACTAACAGACGATTAATTTGGTCGTGGTAGGTGTGTCGTGGCCTTCCTTGACTCCTACGTCCATCCACTTTCGCGTTGAATATCTGTTTTGTCATTCTTTCATCTCCCATTCGTTCCACATGCCCGAACCATCGTAGCATGTCCATCCTTACTTTAACACCGACACTCTCTTTCAGGCCAACTCTCTTTCTTACGTCTTCATTCCGAACGCGATCTGCGAGCGTTACTCCGCAGATTTTGCGTAGCACACGCATCTTGACCGCGTTTATTCAACTTTCATACGTTTCCTGCTATACCCAACTCTCGCTTCCATACGTTAGCGTAGGTATCAGCACCGCATTGTGTACTGCGAGCTGGGCCTTTTGACTTAAGGCCTTGGTACCTAAAAGTTTGCCTAACGCTCCATTCACACTATTGCCCGCAGTTACCCTCTTTTCTACATCAGCGGTGTACCGTCCATCCCTGCTAAATGCACATCCAAGATATACAAACTCATCCACCTGTTCCAGTACTACATCATTTACAGTTATCCTGGCATTCGCATTATTTTTAAATTGTATGAAAATCTATTTGGTTGGAACAAACGATTGACTAGTACGAGTATTACAGTCACTCACGTCCGTATTTTTCTAACGCAAATCAAGAGCTTGTATTTATTTTCTCTGCCCTTCGAGCTATAATATATATCGAGCAATGAATACCCAAAAAAATACACACATAAAATCGAACTCTCTAGTGTAGTTATAAATCACTTTGCCCATACACTTCATAAAGTATCTGAATAACAGTGTTTTCCCTTCGTTGCACACAGACCATACAACCTAAAAGACAACACTTACGTGAACTCCGCTATGAGAACGTAATCCCTAAATATTATTTTGTGGGGTGCGGGAAGAGATTAAATAGTAACTATTAGCTCCTTCAAGGCCACGCCCTAGGGGGGCGATACAGACGTGTTTCATGGCCGGGGGCCTGAGGGCGGTGAGGGGGCTGCTCACCGTTCTAACAGAAGCAGGCCCTAGACGACAGCGTGACGCGAGGGATTCACGAACGCTCCTTTCCCCCTTAGAAGTGGGATAACACCTGAACAACCTCCCAAAGACGCGGGATAGCACCTGACCTCCGTTCTCCTAGGTGAGGCCTTAGTGTTAGCCGTAGCTCTGTTGGGAGTTCTGGGGTCATTCTTACGAGTGTTTACCCAAGTCTCCCAACCGTAGGCGTTAGGTAGGAAACGTGTGGTTTTTAGTCGGTAGGAGTCCAGCGTATCATCCATGTAGGATTTTCCTCACGTTAAAACAAAAGCCAGTATGGAAGTCTCAGAACTTTACTTTACGTCGGTTAGTGCGTGTCCCGGTAAAACGTATTCTATTAGTTTGTATTGTCTGTGGATCCGACCTACATCCGTTCCTCCCTCAGGGAATCACCTTCGTCTGACGGCTATTATAGTTCGCCAGCACTTATTTTTTGCTAAGAGTTACTTGACCGCAATATTTTTTTCACACATTTGTAAGATAATGTTAGTAAATCTATCAAGAAATGATGCATCTGTTGTCTGCGTACGTCTGATTAATTTGTTTCACAGTTATAATTTGATGGATGATTTTTGTTTCAAAGCACTATAGTCGGTCCCATCCTGGAATATCCTACCTGGGGCTCCCAACCGTTGGCTGTTAGGAAGAATATGTGTAGTTTTTAGTTGGTAGAAGTTTTTAAGCGATAGCATCCCTGTAGGATTTTCCTCATGTTAAAAAATAGCACCATAGTAGAGCTTGAGTTTACCTTCTAGCTATTCTCTAGCCATAATTAATAGAATTAGGCTTTGAATGATAGAGAGGAGGAGGAAAACCATTACACTGTCAATTCGCCAATTCTAGCGATCACAACAGTCAAGGATTATGCCTACTCTTGTTAATAGAAAAAACAAGGAATGAAACTTCTCAAGTAAAGATTTATAGGACAGGTAAAAGAGTAAGATATCTACAACCATCCTTTGATTATCGACTTCTTCTTCTCATTTTTTTAACGTGTGGAAATTCTTCATTGATGCCATTCCGAACTCTTACCGACTCAAACCTCACGGTGCTTTACCACTGCTTACGGCCGAGATCTCGGTTAAGCCCTGAGAAGGAAGTTCTAATGTTAATTTCAGCAGCTATTGAAAACTTTGCTTTCCGAACATATTTTATACTTTCATTAAAGCTTTCTCGAGGTGCAGGATGATCTCTTGCTCATTTGAACTATTCCCCACTGCAACTCAGAGGTGGTCAATCTGTAATAAATATAGAATTCAATCTTACTATAACACCTGTTAAACAATACCAGTACCACTACTTTAAAATTCGAAAATCGTTCTTAAAATCTTTGCAGTACATTTCAAAGTTACTATGAAACGTTATATATTTTTAACCAATATCAGCTATTATGTGACAAGCAAATATCAACCTTATCTTAAGAGTATAAAGTTCATATAAACTGTAAATATAACAAGGTATACAGATCATTTCATTAGCTACGAGTCGTCACGTACAAGTTATCGGATCCGTGTCGTGGCATAACAACTGCTTGTAACTTGGACTTGGGATAAGTGATAGGTATTTGTCGTTCCATAATACCTGGCTTAGCGAATACGGCTCATATTGTAGGTGATATTATAGGTTTTGGCGATACTTGGTACTTAGTGCTGGGTGTTATATCGATGTGCTAGTATCGGGATCTTTTTGTTAAATTATTGAATGTGTCATTGAAGTTCTCGCTATAGTTACCTACCTATTTAATTTACTGTTCTGCGATACGATACTAAAAAGTGGAACGCTTATGCGGAACATTTTTGATAGCACAGCATTTTAATCCTTATACATAATATGGACTACTTATTATACTCCATTGAGCTTGCCTCTGCTAGGGTTTTTTTTTTTGGTAGGCGACAACCGGTAGTAGAGAGCGCCGTGGCTCTTCTCCAGCCACTCGTCCATGACCGGTCTGACCGCGCCGATTGGTTGCTCAAGTCGCACCTTCCAGTATCCTGGTGGAACTGGATCTGCCGAGTCTCCATTTCTCAAAGCGCAGGCCTACGGCCCCGCTCTAACGTCTTCTTGTGCCATTTAGACAATAACGAAAAAGCCCTCGCTTCCAATTCCCATGGAGGGGTCACAACTAGGAGGCGTGGCGCCTTAACTGAGATCGTACGGAATCCTCTTCTCACCCCGACGGCCATCGCCTTCTGCGGGCTATGTAATCTATCCGCATTGAGGGCCGTCAGGGTCTACCTCTGCTAAGGTGACAGCGATTCTAGAGTGTTGCTCCCAGGTTTACGCTGATAGGGCTGAAGATAGTTTTGTGATATCCGGCGCCCAGTGCGTTTTATGAAAAAACACTAATTTTATATTTAACTAGCTGTTCCCCGCGGCTTCGACCGCGTAGAAGTCGTTTTCGCGTCAAATCATAACCCTCATTTAGCGCAGTCGGTTAAAAAGTAACCTATGTCCTTCCCAGGGCCTCGAACTATCTCTATACTAAATTTCAACAAAATCGCTTAAGCCGTTTAGGCGTGAAATCGTAACAGACAGACAGACAGAGTTACTTTTGCATTTATAATATTAGTAGGGAGTAGAGATTGTATTTTTTTAAGTAATAAATTTAACAAATTCTTTTAAAAACACGACGTGTTATATATAAATTTTGCACTTCAAAACGAATATAAATTCACGGAGTATAGGTACAAACACTCTGCACTACAAAGAGGCTTTCGAAGCGCGAGAAACTTGGATTCTCCCTCAACATAATTCAGAACTCGACAACAACTTTGCATCATTCTACACAGAGTATAGTAGAATTAGTTGGTAACTACTTTACGGTGTACCTAATGGTTATAGCGCGCTCCACAACCGTAAGTGATGGTATTAAACATAATAGTTTCTTACGTTTGTATAAACTGTTTGGGTGGCATAGAAGTTTGTGTGTGTGGATGTTTGTAACTGTTTCGCACTCATATAGCTGAATTGATCTGATTGAAACTCGATACATCGATAGACGGTAGTCATAAATTACAAATAGACTACTTTTTATTCCCAGAATAAGTTCCCATGGGATGCGGGAACAGAACACAATACAACGCGAGTGGAGGTAAGTAGCCCCAAGGTAGCTCCTGTTCGTGTCATTTAACACGATCTTCGGGTAAGAAGAGCAGGAGTAACTCGTTTTTTTTGTTGTAATCGTCTAAAAATTATGTTAATCACTTTCATTATGATGGTTCGTATGCTTATAAATACCTACCTTAGTAGAATAAAAAAAACCACTGGTCATCATCTTTGAAACAGTATCCACTTGAAGTAAATAAAAAGTAACAATTTTAGTATTAATTACGTTATGTCAAAATTAGTGTAAGAACCTTTGATAATGCTTTAAAAGCGAAACCGGTCAGGTATTTTTAAATTAAAATAAAAGTGGAATAGTACAAGTGAATTTTCATAATGTAATTTTAGTAAGTAAATGCAATGATTCATACTTTTTTTTTAACGTGAGGGAAAATCTATCATGGATGCTATGCTGGACTCTTACTGACTAAAAAACCTCACGTATCGCCCAACAGCCTATGGTTGGAAGCCCCGGGTAAGCCCTCGAAAGGATGTCCCAGGACTCTCAACAGGGAACATTGATTCATACTTATCGAATTCGGGACGGGAAAGTAATTTACGTGAAGTCCCTAATTCTATGTATACGATATTCTATGAGTGTTAGAAACTGCGACAGTTTAAATATAATATGATTGTCCATTGCATTGGTCATTGTATGTAGGTTAGTCTTTTCTGAGGCATCACCTAACATTCAACGAATGAAATATTGATGTAGTGGTTTGCAAAGGGTTAAATAAAAGTTCAAAGACCAAAACATAGATAAACATACAGCTTTGACTGACGCATAACACACATAAATGTCAAAGCGAAATGAATATGTTCAGAACAAACTATAGGCTTGAATGGGCCTGGCAATCAAAATAGGCACCACTTTATTGCAACATTTTACAGCGTAGTTTGATGTTTTGCTGCGGGTTTTTGAAACGTATTTTAAGTCTAAAATAATTATCGTCAACCAACCAATATTATTAGTGCTCATATTATGTACCGGTTTCTTTTTTAACAAATCTCTCCAATTTTTTTCAGAATTTGTATGGGGAGTATTTTTCTATTATTATTTCTGCTTGTCGGGTATATTCTCTGAGCAAGTTTACACGGAGACATAATGGGTAAAACACGCAGAGATCCCTTGTGAATTTTATCTCCAATTCAAGCCCACCTTTCTTGAATTGCCATTTGCAATGTTCTGTTAAAAATTATGCATAAATTATTACGATATAAACTATTATTGACTAGGTGATTTCAGCTTATTCGATAGTTTTATTATGTTCTTACGGCCAGCCCTTACACAATAACCATCATCATCAGCAGGTAAGCACACTACTTGGCAAATATACTGTGTCATAACCAATATATAAAAAAAATCTTATCTAAACATACAAATAATAAAACTGTAGAGGGTCGAGAGTCTGTACATGGAAGATATTTTGAAAATTTTAATTGTTAGGCGTTCTCTAATCGATCCTGAAGCCGAAAATGTAATCCAAATTTTTCATGTCTGTCTGTCTGTATCCCGAATAAGTACCACGCCAGAATTACTGAACCAATTTGAATGATACTTGGCATATCTTATATCCGATATATCTTCTCCAAGCCTCGTATGAAAAAAAAAAGTTATTTTCTCACGAATTTTGCCAAATTTAATATCGTCATTTCGCGGAAATCTTCTAAATTAGCATCGACAGCAGCCCCGCGATCAGTTTCACCTTCCTTTCTAAATTCCAAATTTCGTTTCCCTTCGATTTTATTGGAAAAGTTAAGCAGTGCCTATAAGTTACGGGACACACTGTGCTTAAGATTGAAAAACTTCTAAAAGGTGCTATAGATGTAGTCAGATATTTTTCAGGAATAAGACAATACCTACCTAAGGCCAAAGACTTCTATATAAACTGAGGTAGACGCGCCGTACTCTAACAAACGAGATTTCAAAAGCAATCCTCAAATACACACATTATTAAGACTACACTCACTTATAAATATTTTTTACGTAATTGTCACCACACACTATAGCAATATACGAAAAGAAAAAGAGTAAAAGAGAAGACGTATGGACTCCGATTGCAAGTCGAGCACCTACTCTCGAAGTTTTGACTCACAACAGTGCGAGCAACGCTGCTAATTAGCTTAGTTTATAGGTTTCAAAAATCGGTGAGTAGGGCATGTCTACCTCAGTTTATATAGAAGTCTTTGCCTAAGGCATGTTTATACATACATAAAGGGTTGCCTTCTGAAAGTCAAAGATGTACGCATTTGAAGCTTAGACTTATAAGGGAATTTATAACTTCAGTTTCCTATAAAAACTTAAGATATTTATTATCCTTAGTTTAAACTGCGGGTCCTTACGACCTGCGCCTGTCAATTTCAACAAGGAATTAAGTGGTACTATAAGGGGAATTAATGTTGATGTTTACTTTGCCTCCGCCTAACTCTTTCAGGATAAAGGCGTATGTATGTAGATATTTATTACAGTTACTAACGAGACGAGACGTATAACAGTGTTGTTTCACTGTCGGTTTTCACGCTGAATAGTCACGGAGAACCAGGCTCTGGTATATACAGAAGAAACGGTAAAGAACTTAAAAATGTAAAAAAAATTTGGTCGAATAGAGTAAATTTGTGATTGAGTCAGCATACTAATTGTTTTTCAAAATTTTCTTTAGTAAATTTGAATTGCATTGTACATTTTTTACCTGACTTAATTTTGCTTGACAGAATATTTTACTTACCTGGTGGACAGTACCTTATAAGATGTTTGATCCATCCAGGCCAATATCCCCCTTTGAAGAAAATATGTAGTTGCTACCTAGGTACTTAAAACGTGAGAATTTGATTATTTTGGGCAAGGTTACGGTGTGTTAAATGTCCCAAAAACAGGACGCCATTTATGTAATTGTGTGTGTTAAAGGCCATACGGGCCGGTTCAAAAAACAATTGACTCGTAACGTAGGACGACCTGTAACGTAGGACGTAAAACTATGAAGTGAAATGTGGGCGTATACTATGGCCTCTGCCTACCACTTAACGGTGTGACTATAATGTATGTATCTATGTACTTGTAAATGCATCTTGCAATAAATAACCAGCAGAATATACTGCACATGTCAAATGTCTAACCGTCATACAGGGCGTTACTATTAATTATTATGACATCCTAAACAGGCACGAACGGATTACAGTGACGTACTTATACAGGGGGATTACAACGTACGGATAATCCCGGACAGGAGACAAAGGTGCCACCGCACCGCGGCGCTGCGGTATTACGGATAACTGTGTTTTGATGATGGAGTGTTATAGCTTCAATAATTGTGGAACTGGATACTTAGCGTTATTGGTAAGCATGTACATGTGATTTTTCTTTGAAGGTGTGAGAAAATTCTATCAAAGCCGAACTAGATGGCGCTCATGGGCCGATACACTGCTAAGTCAACTACACTATCCCTAATAATTCGTACTTATTATAAATGCAAATGTAAGTCTGTCTGTCTGTTACGCTTTCACGCCTAAACCGCTGAAGCGATTTAGATGAAATTTCGTATAGAGATAGTTTGAGTCCCTGGGAAGGACATAGGCTATTCTTTTAACCGAATACGATTTTATGCGATATACTTCTACGTGAACGAAGCCACGGGAAACAGCTAGTTTTTAATATATTGCTTAACGGATTTATATTATGTTCTGATTTGTACTTGAATATGAAACTTTATATTAAAATTATTTATATTAATAAATGAATGTTTAGGATAGTAAAAGTATAATTATGTATAAAGGGGTGGGTAAGAATATTGTGAGGTCTTCGTTTAATAAATCGATCGCATAATAGTAGGGTGTAACGCTGTTCAAATACAATGCTGTAAAAAGGAATTTGCTGAGTTTTAGCCCCTCTCTATAAAATAGAGTGCAAAGGGGCTTATGGCGAGACTTTGTCTGTAGCTGTGACTCTGTCGCGTTAAACTACGTCACTAGGTCACGTGGATCATCTGTTCAAAGTTTGAAATAAAACAAAAATGACAACGTCAACCGGATTGAACTTTCACTTTCACAATAAACGTGTTAGAGAGGGGCAGTCTGGTGAGAACGATCTCACGGCTTTCTTGTTTAATGATAGAGCGAAAAGTACTGATCGCTTATCTCGCTCTGGAGAGGAAGTGAACACTATAAATAAATAAGCCTGGACATTATTTATTTGAAAGACTTATAGTAACAATATTTCCGCAAGCAATGATTAGAATCCGGAACTTTGTCAAAGAAAATGAAAAATGACACATTTTAGTTGAAGTTTAAAAATTATACTACAACCGCAATAATCATTGATTGTATAATTTATTATAAAATCAATGATTTTTTGCTAGATAAAGAAGCCTGGAAATGACCTGTAGGCTCTGCGGGATTCTGAAAAAAAATATTAAATTGCACAGTTTTTAGATTATTTAAAATTGTAAATAGAACACTAAAAAGAAAAATCCGCTGAGTTCCTTGCCAGTTCTTCTCAGGTGGGTAGCGTTGTGAACTGGTGGTCATTTTTTGGGGTTATATTCTGGACATTTTACAAGTGCATCTGTATATGCCAAAGTCAAATAAATATATATATATAAAAAAGTAATAGCGCTGGCAAAAAGGTAAGAAAATCGAGGTATCATTTTCGATTTTATTTGACAAGGTTTAGATTTCTACTCGTCGCGCATGGAATGTACATCATATATATCTTTGAGGTACAAATAATACATTGGCTATTAATACGGTCCACTTTCAATAAATATTGTAACAATGGCTTAAAGTCCATTGTGCGGGCTTCCGTCCGGAAGGTCTCCCGTTCAATGCGATCTCATTCAATACTATTGTGGACTCACTTACACAAAATGTGATAGAGCCTACCTTTATTCGATTCAATCACCGTGGACGGAATGAATTAAAATACCCAATTTTCGGTTTGAATGTTCGTTTATTAATGTCTGTAGAAAATATGGTTACATTTTCAGAATTTAAAAAAAAATCTGACTCTTTTTACCTAGTTCAAATTAAACTGAAGCTAGCTTGAAATGTGGATTTAGACGACTAAAACTTAGGCAGATACTTATTTCTTTTATAGATAAACTTGCGGACGACATGCGGTTTTACCCGCGTAGCTCCCGTTCCCATGGGAATATGGGTATAAAATATAGCCTATGTTCGACGGGGATAGTGTCGCTTCCCAACAGGGAAAGATTTTTTCAAATCGGTTCTGTAGTTTTGGAGTCTATTCGATGTAAACAATCAAACAAACAAATCTTTATAAGATTAAGTAGGAATCAATTTTACTAAAATTTATGTACTAATCACACAAACCACATTATCCACGATGAGAATCGAACGCAAGACTTGTGGTTTCTTAGTCAGAAACTCTAATAATACTACACCCACATGTCAATCAAGTTAATGTAAATGTTGTTTTTGGGGTTCCGCAAGACCATTAATGTTTCCTACCACCTATCCACTAACCACGTATCAAAGGTTGAACAAAACTAATAGTCTATTCGACGTAAAAAAATAGCCCATATTACTTTAAAAAATACCCTAAATACTGCCTGATTTACTTTACAGTGTGTATTATTCTAGATGCTAAAACACAGAGTTCAAATTTCTCCATCACATTTTGTTTTATTGACTCTCTAAGTTTATTAGTGAAAATTCACCTGAGGCTAATCCATCTGGTAAAGATCTGAAAGTATTAGGTAGGTAATTCATATATTTTGTGCAGGATCCAGGTCCGTACGTTCTGTAGTTAATTCAGTGTTCTGTATTTCATACCTCAGTTTAAATTAAACCGTAATTTCGATTCAAGAAATAAAAAATAAATACAATAAATATTATTTATGCTGTTGGTTGATGGCACTTGGTGGAACTTGCTGCACATATTGAATAACACCACTTGTACTGTTCCACGTCATTTTTGTAACAGTGCATGTGGTGTTATTCAATACAATAAATATTTTTGGACATTCTCACACAATATCATTTATATCAAATTAAGCTGTTGTTTTTGTAGTATGGGATCAAGACGTCTATACGACTATAATATTTTATGGTTCTAAATATGTACATTATCCCTACTAATATTATAAATGCGAAAGTAACTCTTTCTGTCTGTCTGTCTGTTACGCTTTCACGCCTAAAGGGCTGGAGCGATTGAAATGAAATTGGTATAGAGATAGTTCGAGGCTCTGAGAAGGACAAGGGCTACTTTTTAACCGACGGCGCAAAAGGACGGTTATTATTTTACGCGATAACGAATTCTACGCGGTTGAAGCCGCGGGGAACAGCTAGTTATACATAGAAAACACCAAACTCCGAAACAATCCTTTGAGGATCACACATATATTTGGACAGACCCGGGAATCGAACCGAACTCAGCGTTGCAGGCGGTTACAGTTCCGAATGCGCCACCGAGGCAGTCAACCAAATAAGTTCTAAATAGAACCATTTTTTTCTTTTACAAGCATCGATCTAAAGCGTAATAGCTCTTTAATCTTTCAAAAGCGACACAATTTTTCCTCTCTGCAAGACTATATTTTGGTCGTATACTTTTTACACGCTTTTAAGTACAAGTATTTTTGTACTCATATTCTCAAAAATATCTCCCATGTTTACTGTTATAGCCGCGACACCACCTACGACATTACAGGGCGCTGATTCTTGGCCACACGACTTGATTCGTGGACGGAAATTTACGGGTGGAACGTCATTTGTCTCATGTTTTACATACATACATATAGTCATGCCTTTATCCCCGAAGGGATAGGCAGAGACATAGTATACACCCACATTTAATCTTATAGTTATATGTCCCGAGTCAAAGGTGGTGAGTCTATTGCCGTGTTGAAATGGGCAGGCGGAGGTTGCAACGGCCCACATTTGAAACTTTTCAAATCACCCTTAAGACCTTCAACTTGACTTAACGATTGTCCGGGTTTCAATTCGAGTTTTCTGCCTCTTCGCAATAGATTGTTTTGCAAAAATATTCCCTTAGTCGCCTCTTAGGACACCTTTGGGATGGATTGTGGTGGCGACATTTTATACTCTTACCCGTCGCCACACGGGGCATGTTTTGAAACAGATGACGTTCCACCCGTAAATTTCCGTCCACGTATTTTCATCGTGTGGTCGAGAATCGTCGCCCAGAGCGGTTACTCTGTTCATTTTACGACACAGCTAACACCTAAGGTGATATTAACACAAGATGTTGAATTACTCGAGGCGTGGAGTTAATGTCTTTGAAGGTAATAATTTGAAACAAAATGGTGTAACTATTTGCTTTAGTTTTCTTCCCGTGTACAGTTTTAAAAATATTATTTTAGTATACCACACTGAGATCCCTGGGGAAATGCGCAAAAGTAGATTCGTTGTTTCAATCTACGGACATCCTTCCGAGGGCATACACGGGGCTCCCAATCGTAGGCTGTTATGGATACGTGTGGTTTTTAGTCGGTAGGACCCGACTCCTACCGACTAAAAACCACACGTACAATAGCATCCCTGTAGGATATTTCTCACGATAAAAAAATGCCAGTAGATTTTTTGCATTTCCATACCGGACACATAGACAAGAGAAAGACTGTAATCATTCTACAGCCTAGCACTAATGTTAGGCTGTAGAATTTATAATATTTTCATTCCTTTGTCCTATTTGTGCCCTAAATGTTTACACAGTTTCAATACAATCAGCCTTCGTTAGTCTACTGCTGCGCTTTCCACGACTTACCGCTCTCAATGACATTTTCAAGTTTAAGTCTATCTAGTAAGTCTAAGTGGTCAACAAAGCTCGCAGAATAAGCACTTGGGGTGGCAGTGGGCCGGCCACATCAGCAGAACAACCGACAGTCAAAGGAGCAAGCGAGTTATGGAGTGGAGACCGCGACTTGGCAAACGTAGCGTAGAACGTCCACCCGCCAGGTGGACCGACGATCTGGAAAAGGTCGCAGGCTGGGACTAGAATATGCGAAAGGCGCAGGACCGTGTGTTGTGGCGTAAATTGGGAGAGGCCTACGTCCAGGAGTGGACTGTCATAGGCTGGTTTGATTGATTGATTGATTCTATCTAGCGGGTGGTGGGTTTGACCATCAGTGTTGGGTTTACAAATGGAGCGTGAAAAGACTCTTCGTTGAGCCCTGAGATCCATTGTCAGTAGTCTTGTAATCTGTAACCAGAGTAGGTCCTCAATCTACTAATCATCGCCATGATATCAGACGTCAAAAATAAAACTAATCACTTTTCAAGGAGCTTTACTTACTGATAATACAACAGACTTAGTACCTACGCATATTTTAGTTTAAATTATTGCCCTAGAATAACTAAGTTGTAAGCTAGCGTGGTTAGTAATTAGAAATTCAACCCAACAGGTATTGTAGAAGCTTAGCTCACAAAACCTTACCGTATCAACTTCTCACTTAAGATTTAGAGGCTTATACGCTTGGTACTAGACAAGCGCCCGATGACTTTTTGAACATCGTGTAGATTTTAGTTTCGCATATCTAGTTTACGTTCAAAGATACAAGTTTAATATGTTTTTAATGATTTCGATAATACTCTGAATCGATACTTTTAATCACCTAACGAGCAAAGGACTGGCATTATTTCATGAGACTATTATAAGATAATTAGCTAATTATGCACATACACGTACATGTTATAGGTTCTTGTATCCTTTCACAAGATTCATTATGGTTTTTGCTACTGATTTAAATAATTGAAACTTTGCTCAAGTCACGACTAGATACAACTTATTGTGTAAGTTACCATGCTTTTGCAATTTACCTAGCTGAAACGAAGGTACTGGCGGTTAAAACTTAGCTAGTTTTTTAGTTTCTCCGTAGTCATGGCGCTTGAAACAATGCCGAAATATCGGAAATTATCAATAACATATGGTAAATATATCGTTAATTCTAATACTCATAACGTAATCTTGCGAGTTTAAATACTTATTTTCATAGCATTCCCCTTCTTCATACATTTCCATTTGAGTTCCATGTTCCAATGGGTGTCAGTATTCGCTAAAGCTAATTATAGCGAAAGAACTGCCTAACAATGGTTTCTGGAAATGTCAACATTAATGGAATTCTTAATAAACCGGCCAAGTGCGAGTTGGACTCGCCCATGAAGGGTTTCGTAGCAGCAAGTAACATAAATACGTTCGCAGTGGTAGTGATTTTTCTAACCGAAAGTTGCGGTTTATGACGTATTAAAAAAAAACTACCAGCTCTATCTCGTTCGAACCAATTTTCGTTGGTAGCTTTTATGGCAATGTAACATCATATATATTTTTTAGATTTATCATTCTCTTAGTTTAGAAGTTAGAGGGGGGGGGGGACACACATTTTTCCACTTTGGAAGTGTCTCTTGCGCAAACTATTCATTTTAGAAAAAAATGATGTTAGAAACCTCAATAGCATTTTTGAAGACCTATCTATAAATACCCCACACGTATGGGTTCGATGAAAAAAAAAATTTTGAGTTTCAGTTCTGAGTATGGGGACCCCCAAAATTTACTACTTTTTTTCTAGTTTTATATAAAAATCTTAATGCGGTTCACAGAATACATCTAGTTACCAAGTTTCAATGGCATAGGCCTTATAGTTTCGGAGAAAAATGGCTGTGACACACGGACGGACAGACAGACAGACAGACAGACAGACAGACAGACATGACGAATCTATAAGGGTTCCGTTTTTGCCATTTGGCTACGAAACCCTAAAAACGGGTTGTAAAGGTATTGACAGGGCTGAAAGTGACCACCGGCTACTGCTCGTGATCGAGACTGTGATCACACTCAATAACGTGGGAATATTAGTTTTCTATCGCTTCAGTACAAAAAAAAAGTTTAGCACAATTTCAGTTCCATTAAAATACCAGAAATTACAGATGAAGCAATCTAGTAAACAACTCTTAACAATTAGATAAATTCACGGACATTTCACACAACGCTATCTGAGTGGCAAGTGCGAGTTTTGGCGTGCGCCTGTCGACATTCACGGTGAGCGTGTTCACGCCGATTTGGTTAGGTGGCGCTGTCTCAGTTTCATACGAATCTGCGATAACGCGCTCACCGTGAATGTCAACAGGCGCACGCCAAAACTCGCACTTGGCACTCTGATCTTAAAGAAAAAAAATAAGATAGAGACTGTACCTACTTATATTTATTCGAAAAGCATGGTTTCCATATGACTTACTTACCAAGACGCGCGTTGCTCTGTGCTCTCTTACAACTAACTACTTCATATAAAAACAAAACAACGAGAACAACATCAAACCGAGCAACAAATTCAAACCACGAATCTTACATTTAATCGAACAACTTTGCCCATTCACATTTTACTTAACTGATTGTGCTCAAAACAAAGGAGGGTACGCGTCTTAACTCGTAACAAGTATAAGCCGAATCGTAAAAACTTATCCAACTTAGTTATGCGTTCTTATTTTAATTTTGAATAAACAATGTACTGCTTTGTACGGGTTTTATAATAGAAGCATCCTTATTAGTTAGTTAGTTAGTTAGTTATACTTTATTGTAACACCAAAATACATTTTGTACACTTATGTAATGTTAAACTTAAATGGTTTTACAATTGGCGGCCTTATCGCACAGAGGCAATTTCTTACAGGCAACCTAGTATGGAGATTTTGTGATAAGCAAACATTTGGGGCAGAATGGTGTTACATTTGAGTGTTACCACTTTGGTAAACAGATAAATATTACATTTCAATTGTGTGTTGTACAGAAATACACATATATACCTAAATATATACATATATATATATATATATATACAATTTGATACATACATGTCATACATACATACATACATACCCATAAAATAAAATAAAAAATAAACAAATAAAAAAAAAAAAAAACAAGTACTAGACATAGCCGATGTCTCTCAAATAGTGGCTATTTACAAGGGTCTTGAAAGTTGCTAGACTTTGCGCACGTTTGATAGATACTGGCAGTGCATTCCATAATCGAACTGCTTGAACGGAGAAGGAATTGTCCATAAAGTTAGTGGAATGTCCAGGCATCCTCAAGCTCAGGTTTTCCGACGATCTCAAGAATCTACTGTGGGAAACGCTCAGAAAATTAAAACGTTTTTTGAGATAGGAAGGAGTATATGGGTTGAAAAGTATGTTATATAATAAGGAGAGGATATGAGTATTCCGGCGAAGGCGAATAGGTAACCACTTGAGCTTTTTTCGAAATTCAGAAACATGATCATATTTGCGCAGTCCAAATATAAATCTTATACAGAAGTTCTGAAGTCTCTCAAGTTTATCTAGTTGGTCCTCATTAAGATCCAGATAACTGACGTCTGCATAATCAAGGATAGGTAAAAGGAGCTTATTGCGACTAACTTATGATATTTATGAGAATTATACGCTGTTTTTCGTTCCCATTCCCGATTCCCATTAGAACTTATTTCCGAGATAAAAATTAAGCTATGTGTTTTTCTAGACCATAATAATTCAACTCCGTACTAAATGTCAGCCAGATCCGTTCAACCATTAGAACGCTTTTGAGTAATAAACTAAACTCATTGCATACAAAAACCGAAACATTCAAACATCTTCACTAACTTTAACATTAATAATAATAATTTATTTATTTATAAAACGAACAATTACATAACATAATACGTTATGTAATTGTTCGTTACACATACATGAATGACATAACATATTATGCTATTTAATTGTTCGTTTTATAAATAAATTATTATTATTAATGTGAAAATTTGTGAAGATGTTTGAATGTTTCTATTTTCGTATGCGTTGTCCCACAAAACCGTACAGCCAGATGCATTGTGGGATCGGAAGGATAATAACTATATCTAATTATATTAATATTTATAAATATCTAAGTATATCTAATAACTTAACAATTTTATAATTAGATTCGATGCTTATATTGTGTCTTTCAGCCCTTGCAGGCTACCAATAGATTGAAACCTGGGACTTTAGGTGTATACATTACAACTGCGTATATTTTCTAAATACTTTAATGTTTTAATACCACTAAAGTGACAGTTTTTTACAGGGTCGGCAGCGCGAGAGTGGCGCCTCTGGTGTTGTAAACGTTCATAGGCTGCGGTGACCACCGGTCCTTCAGGTGGGCCGTGTGCTTGTCTGCCACCTTAGTGGTATAAAAAAAATCCC
Source organism: Miltochrista miniata (assembly GCA_933228765.1). Classification (NCBI taxonomy): domain Eukaryota; kingdom Metazoa; phylum Arthropoda; class Insecta; order Lepidoptera; family Erebidae; genus Miltochrista; species Miltochrista miniata. The sequence goes on along the minus strand of OW121756.1, from coordinate 35,810,314 downwards.
GCCCGTGTCGAATGATTGTAGCAAAATGCCAATTTTAATTTTTGACAAGCCTCCTGGACCTAGGAACTTAGTAAACTCTCAAAAATATCCCTAGAACTGTTGCCACCTTTGCGCATTCATTATCCATCGAGCCATTATTATTTGGAGGGAAATAATATGATAGAAATTAAAAACAAAAACGTGTTTCAGAGATTTAAGCTTAAAAAAACGTGGTTATTGTTAAAAATAAATACTGTTCGCTACAATCACTCTGTCAATATTTATTTACCAACGAGAAATTCAATTACATTTTTTTTACAAGTCAACAGAACAAATCCCTATGGTTTATGAAATATAAGCATCCTACAACAAACCGTTTCCTTGTCAAAGTACATCAATCACAAAACCGGACAAGTGCGAGTCGGACTCACGCGCGGAGGGTTCTGTACCAAAAAACGGAATAAAATCACGTTTTCTGTATGGCAGCCCACCCTAGTTTTTTCGATTTTAGTGTTTATATAGCATAGCGATAACAGAAATACGTCATTTGTGAAAACTTCAGCTTTCTAGCTATCACGGTTCTTGTGATATAGCCTCGTCATGGACAGCCTCGCAACGGACGGATAGACAGACAGACAGACGGACAGCGAAATCTCATGATCGACCTGATCCCACCCTCTTCTTTCCAATCCCAAACAACGCGTGCCGGGCAGAGATGCCACTCATACACAGTGGAGAGAATCTTCGCCAGAACGGAGCGTTTCAAAAGATCATTCCTCTGTTGAACTATAAAAACCTGGAACGACCTGCTCGCACACGTGTTTCCCTCATCTTACAATCCCGGGTTCTTTAAGAGGAGCGTGAAGAGGCACATCACAGGGCCGTCAACTTGAGGACCACTGTCAGAAGTGGCCCACAATCGTTAGATGCGCCATGGCTTTCCATCAGGCCGGTGACAATGTCAATTTGGCGAGCTAAATATAAAAAAAAGACGTGTGGCACTCGGGGACTGCCGCGGCAAAGCTATTGCATAGCATTTTTAGGGTTCCGTAGCCGAATGAAAAAAAACGGAACTCTTATAAATTCGTGTCGTTATTTTACATAAACATTACAGTGTCCGTTGTGAAAAATTGTGAATTAAAAGTTAGTGGGTGATTTGCAAAGTGCTGTCAATATTCTTATCTATGACGCATTTCAATCGGAGCATCGAAATTGTTTTCACATTAAGAACTCTAAATTCGACCAGTACTCTTAATTCAACTTTGGTCGAGTGGTTAAGACGCGGATCGGTACGCAGAAGGTGCAAGATCGATTCTGGGTACAAGCGTACCTTTTTGGATTATTTGACTTAATATAAACGACTGCAGAGTGCATAATTGACATAAACAAAAAAAAATATGAGGTGCGAGATGTACGAGCGTGACCGAGCGTGGCCGAGAATAGCCGAGTGTTAGGCTTTTTTCGTGACGGAATTTCTGGATTCGGTCTCCACGCTCAAGGCCCGCGATAGAAGCTATGCAATAGCTTAAAAAAGAATAAACGGTCCCCATTCATCCTTTAGGTAGGGAACCCTAAGAAAGTTTGTAAAATATAAGCATTCTGCCATTCTACTTACAACAAACGGTTTCCTTGTCAAAGTGCATCAATCACAACAAAAACAACCAAAATACAAACCATTCTATGTTTTTTACTGTTTATGTACAGCTGAATGTCTTCCTACTTTCCCCTTCGAATTCCACTGAGAGGTGATTTATACGCCAAGTTTGCAAGCAAGACTTGCTCTAAGTTTGCCCTGTGTTACAGTTAGAATATAGCTGATAATATGAACAATGTTATAGGCTTAACGATTTGATAGTTTTGAATTAAATTGTATCCATTTAGGCATGTTATTTTTGTAATGATATAATATGTTACAAGAACTTTCTCCCTTTCTACAACTATATGTACTGTGAAAATTATTTCCGAAAACATTTTTAACCGACTTCCAAAAAAGGAGGAGGTTCTCAATTCGTCTTGTAGTTTTTTTTTATGTTTGTTACCGGCAAATCGCTTAAAGGAGTAAACCGATTTGGATAATTCTTTTTTTATTTGAAAGCTGGTGCTTCCCATGTAGTCCCATATACAGGAAGTCAGAATCGGATGCTGGGATCCTGGAGAAATCGAAAAAATCCTTCGAATCAAGGGAATTCCTTAACGATTTACAGCAGCTACCTTGTGTTTGGGCTTGATTAATTTGTATAGGGGAGAACAATACCCCTAGAACAATATATTTTCAGTCTACCCGTCACTAAAAATCATGAAAAAAAAAAAAATTAACAAAAAAAAAACCGACTTCAAACAAAAACTAAAAAATGAATATAGGGCATGGGGGCATAGGTAACTTAGTTTTACGAGTATTTATTAGACGAGCGAAATATTATTGTGATTCGTTTTTTTTTCTATTTAGAAGTGTATCAGTTTTCTCGATCCTATAAGTAGTATTGGTGGATAGTGCTGCAACCAATCCAGAAGCAACACATATCTAGAAATCCAATCGAGATTGGCAGGGCTCGAAGTCATCCTCACCTGATGACTATCGGGCAAGGTCATGGCAAAACAAGGAATAAAATCTAGAAGGGGAAAGAAGATATAACTCGTTTATTCTTTTCCTCTCTTTTCAAGTCTAATTAGCGACGTACAGAAATAATTACACTCCCACAATAGTTAGTAGAAGCCTAGGTCCAGCAATAGAAAGAGATATAACACGTGTGACCCACCATACCGGAAGACGCAGTTCGTTCCTGCTCAAGACCGAAAAAAGTTGATTTTATTGAAAAACTAAACGACGTCACGGGTTTCACACGCATATGGCCCGTTCCCGTGGGAATACAGTCAATGGTCAGTGACCATCTTCTCGGTGACCAATTTACATACTGCTCGTTCGCTCTAACTTTGCCGCTCGGCTCCATACTAAAGTCGATTTTTTTATTAGACGAAGTAAATTGACAGCAACTAATGTTACTTCTTCATACAATGTTGCTTATTTTCTATGACGAAGTGACATTAGCTACTGTCAATTTACTTCGGGTATACGCCTCTACGCCAGCGGCAAAGTTAGAGCGAACGGGTAGTAATATAGTGAAAGAATTTTACAAATCGGTGCAGTAGTTTTGGAGCTTATTTGATGCAAACAAACAATCAAATCTATAATATTAGTATAGATATTTTCCTTAATCTTGTTAATGCAGTTACTTGATGTGGGTAATTTATCAGCATTTGAAGTACAGAGAGTAATAAATGTGGTCGATTAGGAGAAGTAGATTGCTTTAAGAGAATACCCACGGTTGCATTGACCAGCACGTAGCCCACGGCAATCTAATCAACGTTGTGTTGCGGCACAATTTATGTACTGAAGCGATAAGCGTCAATTTCTTTTTCTAGCTTTCTACGGGTGAAAATCTCCACACAGATATCACGTCAGAATCGAATCGACTAAGATCACATGGTTTATACCTATCTAGCTAGCGCCTAGGTCCCCGGGTTAACTCTACTCAGAAGGATGTTCCAGGAATCCTTGCCTTGATGACAGTCCTGTATACACGACTTTTGCTTTTGCGCTAAAAAAGTACCACACGATTTCTTTCAACAGTCTAAGGCCGGGAGTCCCGGTTAAGCCCTCGGAAGGATGTCCCAGGGCTATCGGCAGACTTTGGCGAACACTTCGGCCTCGCCTAAGGGGTTCGGGTGCTATCGCGCGTATGGGGAGTTGGTTCGGGTGTTATCTCGCTACTTACTTACTTGCTTTTGCGCTAAAGCATCGGCAGCGCCGCACTGATATAATAGCCCTGGCTTTTTCTTTTAACGTGAGGAAATTCCGACATAGATGGCTATACCGGACTCCTACCGTCTATAAACCACACTTTCCCTACCGAATGCCTACGGTTGGGTGCTCCGGGTAAGCCATCGAAAGGATGACCCCAAGATTACCGAAAAAACAGGACTGGCTTAATTTTGGTAATATGGACTTGTTTTATGAGCCTAACTGACGTATTATGGCCACAAGTGACTCGCCAGCTCAAACTGCATTGCTCAGATGGGTAATGATAGGTTCGTGTACAGTCAACTACAATGTAATGTACTAGTTTAATCTTACAAAATGATGTATAAGGTTTTTAAACTCACGCGACTTGTACTACAGTTTGTCTATAAAGTCGTAAAATGAATGTTTGAGGAACTAAAAATAGTTATGTGTGTGGCAACACTGGCAACAAGAAACATAAGTACGTCAGTTGTCAATGCTATCGTCGAATTTCGTTTACTCTCTCACGTAACTTTAATGTTTGGATTAAACTGCAACAAATTGAGACCAAACTACGCATAAAGGTTTGAGAAATGAGTAAAGAAAATCGGAGTGGTGCGCAGGAAGTGATTTTTAAAGTTTTCCAGTGATGTTTCGCGGAGTACCAATCTGGACAATTGTTGTGGGATTTTGAGGATGTTTATGAGCGAACAGCATCTTTGGTGGGTATGTAATCGTGTTATTGTTTGTTTTGAATCTGTCTGAAGTTACAAATTTACTGAATTTACGATTTGGAGACAAAAAAAAGGCTTTGTTTGCATATTTTAGGTTAGAATCTTAAACTATTGACATCTACCTATAATGTAAGTCAGTGGTTAGAACAACATGGTTATTTTATAGTACGACCTACATTTTTGATACTCAGTTCAATCTGGTTTTCTACCAATTTTTATTTTGAATTAATTGCTTCATGTCAATAGTTTGTTTCCAATATGTAATTAATTTTCTTTTTTTACTCTTTTCAGGAAAATCAGAGAGTACAGTTAGGCGAATAGTTAACGAAGGTTTTAATAATGAAGGAAAGTTTGAAACTCCTGGTAAACACAGAAAAGGTCGGCAAAGAAAGAAATAGACGATTTTAATATTTGAGCACTGCGCCAAAAAAATCCTTGTCAGATGGGGGAAAGTTACAGATAAAACATGTAATGTACATGATTGTAGCAAAGCAATTGGGACTGCTAGGCACCTGCTGGTGGGTTGTAAGACGCTATTAGACCGGGGCTTCTGGATCTGGTTCAATAACTTTATTCTGGATCTGATTCAATAAAACAGAAACAAAATCAAAAATGTATAATATGTTTTATTTATTAACTCACTAGCTGATGCCCGCAGCTTCGCCCGTGTCGAATTTGTTCTCGTTCCCGCTTCCCGTAGGAACTTATTCCCGGGATGAAAAGTAGCCTATGTGTTATTCCAGACTATAATGTATCCCTGTACCAAATTTCAGCCAGATCAGTTCAACTGTTCGAGCGTGAAAGAGTCTCACATCCACACTCATAAGCTTTCGCATTTATAATATTTGTATTGTTCCCGTTCCCGCTTCCCGTAAGAACTTATTCCCGGAATAAAAAGTAGCCATGGTTTTTCCAGATTATAATGTATCCCTGTACCAAATTTCAGCCAGATCCCTTTAACCGTTCGAGCGTGTAAGAGTAATAAACATCCACACTCACAAACTGTCGCATTTATAATATTAGTAAGATTTTACTCGGAACGAACTCCTCGTATCAAAATCATTTTGGTCGTACTATATAGGGTTGCATACATGCATTCAGCAGCGCCCTCATTTAATTTCACGACTTTATAGACAAACTGTACACATAATAATATATTTCGGGTCTTTTTCGCGTAAACATCTAACTTTTCTCACCTCTCGACGTTTCGGCTATATTGCAACAGCCGTGGTCACGAGTAGACTGGGGAATGTAGCGGGCGCCGTCATCTCGTCCCGGCGATTGTCCAGGTACCCACATAAAGTTTTTTGTTAACAATCATTAGGGTTGCGACACACTACACTCACTATATACGAACGAATGCTACGCGATTTATCGCGACACTTGCACATCTTAACTACCGGATTCCATGTGGAGGAAAGCTTGTATCCACTGTCCCGATTGAAATTTGGATGCTTCTTAATTTCAATAGCTTCCCGAACAATCCTACGGTAGTAATGGCGTTCGGTGGATAGAACTCCCGGTGCATGTAACTCCATCCAGTGATTGGAGCCCGACAGCAACAGATGCTCAGCGATCGCAGATTTCTCCGTTTGGTTGTTCTTGACTGCTGCTATGTGCTCTTTCACTCGTTCTGCGATGGTTCGCTTAGTTTGCCCGATATACGAGCTCCCACAGCTATCTCTGCGAGTGCCATATAGAACTAACCAATGATTGTGACAAAAATGGAATCCACCAAACTTGACAGTAATATGTTTTGATTGCTATTCATGTTATGCATGCTATTTATTTTTCTATTGTTGCTCTTTACACGCATACATGTTACTGTCGAGTTTAATAGAAACCATGTTTGGTTAGTTCATTATGGCACTCGCAGAGATACATCATTTTGTAAGATTAAACTATTAGATTTCATTGTAGTTTACTAGATTCGACCATTATCTCTATGTACCTATATGATTATAAGTATGACTATTAGATAACTGTTAGCTTGGAGGCTGTTTATATTGGCCTCTGATACTATCTCACGAAAACGCTTACTTATAAATCCTATGTCCCTTATAGTGCAGATATATATTCACCAGAACAACATACATCAGCAAGTCTCTAACTTGTAACAAAACCGCGGTTCCTCTGGCCTCCAGCCAAGATCTTGCTGCGCTACCTCAGAGGTTAAGCGTACGTAGGATTGCTGTATACTTTACTGATTGCACCCCGCGATGGTCAGTATAACGTATTGGTTCAAAATAATTGTGTTGTTACATACTAACAAGAGTTGTTTTGAAAAAACTCGTATTTCGTTACAATTTTTTTGAAGAATTTTTTAATAGAAATTAATTTCTTCCGACATGATTGCAAATTGAATTTTAATTACCAATAATGTGTTTTGTTACAAATTGATGGTTTTGATTTTATAATACACTAAAATATTTGATTTACCAATACTTTAGTGTATTTTTGTAAGAGAAATAGGTATTAGAATGTTATATCGCAATAAAGACAACCATTGCGTTGAGAAGGAAAACTCGACTTGAAACTCGCCATTTCAACACGGCAATAGGCTCACCACCTATTAAGTGGAACATAAAACTATAAGTTGAAATGTGTGCGTGTACTATGCCTCTGCTACCTACCGCTTTGGAGATAAAAGCGTGCATAATTTGTACTAACCTCAATGTAAAAAAAAAACATATTAGGCAAAGTCGCGGACACGTCGCTAGTATGTTATTTATAACTAGCGAACGTTACACGGTTTCACCCGTATGGCTCCCATTCCCGTGGGAATACGGGATTAAAATATAGCCTATGTTCACTGGGGATAATGTAGCTTCAACAGTGATAGAATTTTTCAAATCGGTTCAGTAGTTTTGAAACCTATTCGATGCAAACAAACAAACAATTAAATCTTATATCTTATCTTATCTCTTTAAAATATCAGTATCGATATAGATAAAGCAAAATAACTACTCCTCTAATAAAGGTGTAAACGCTAAAATAATTTTCACGGTATAATTAACTTCATAGAATTAATAAATTAGGTTTAGCAAACACTGAAAATTGCTGTGGCCAGCACCGACTTGCTTATTAAGGTAAATTAGATTTCATGACAAAATTTTCACTTAAGCTAATATGTTTACCCTTTAAGCTCGGAAACCTGAAAAAAAACATAGAAAACTGTGAAAAAGCTACTGTTTTGAATAAATACGTAGGTACAGTTCTGTAGTTCGAGGTTCATTTTAAGTGGATACTAAAAATTGTCTTATATCATAAGTAATTACAAAGCATTTATCTATGATATACCCTGGCGGGAGGTGAGGCCGCAGTGGTAGCCGTAGGTCTGTTGAGAGTCCTGGGGTATCCTTCCCCGGGCTTACCGGGGCTCCCAACCGTAGGCTGTTAGGTAGGATACGTGTGATTTTTTGTCGGTAAGAGTCCGACATAGCATCCCTGTAGGATTCCTCATGTGCTGTGAATTTAAACAACAAAAATGGGTATATTATGGGATGTGACTTTTTTTATACTACTAAGGTGGCAGACAAGCATAAGGCCCACCAGATGTACCGGTGGTCACCGTAGCGTATGGACGTTTGCAACACCAGAGGCGCTACACTCGCGCTGCTGACCCTGTAAAAACCTTCTTAGACCCCTTTTGAAAAACTCCATACTGTAGGTGTTTGGGAAAAACGAGACAGGGAGCTCATTCCACAACCTAGGCGTGCGCGGAAGAAAGCTCCTATCGGATCTTACCCTGCTCGAGCGCTCCGGACAAAACGTGTGAGGATGAACTCCCTGTCTTTGGCGAGCGGTGCGATGATTGAATGTTGCCGTGGCATCATATCAATCAATTCCTCAGAGCACAAACCGTTGTACAAGCGGTAGAACACTCATAAGGAGACAATGTGTCTTCTGTCGCGGAGAGGTTCCACTCCACCTGCAAGCATGGGATCGTTGACCACTATCATAGCTCGCCTTTGCACCGTGTTAAATGGACTAAGCTGATATTCAGGTGCCTCCGCCCAAAGATGACATCAGTCTCCATGTGCGGCCGCGACCAATAGAGAAGCAGTGTTTGTGCCGCAGTGTGAGAAGCAGTGTGTGATATTGAAACATATCTATATAATCTACATATTATACCTCTACTATACAGGTTCGCACTCGCAAAATACAAGCGACATCAAAGTGTTCTTAGGCAAAGAATTCAGATTACACTTGTGGCCAATATTAGAAATTAAATACCTATGCAGTTATTATTTTCGATGAGTCTGAAATGTCCTATAGACATGATCCTAATGTATGTAGCATTATGGTCATGTCTTTTACCCCGAAGGGGTGACCTATTATATATGCCCACATTTCACCTTTTTGGATTTTGTCCCACGCAATAGGTGGTGAGCCGTATTGCCATGTTGATAGCGTCCATTGAAATGTCTGAATTTCAAGTTAACGTCTACTCTAATATAGTTTTGAATCCCTGAGAGCTCCGTGTAAACTAAAAAATTTAATTCTAAAATTTATAATGAACTGTATACTGCGTTTGGAACTTTTACAATTCTTACACAATAATCTACTACCAACTCAAGTCAAGCAGCTAAATTTCAATCCTTTCAAAAGACGCCCTCCACCGAATGGGAAAGCATGGCGAGTAAACTTAAACTATCAATACTCCATCCGAGGACTGCAAACAGCAAGTTGAACTTTTAAATTTACGAGAGTTTGAATTTATGCCTTTTATCGGGCCTCAAGTGTAGGGTCAAGTGTTCAACAATGAAACAGTGGTACACAATAAAACATAGTAATATTTCCAAAACGCGACGTTGGCAGTTTGTGCAATATATCGCGTAAGGACACTCAATAGATACCACCGGCGTATCCCAGTTTGCGGCGGCACCGCGTGAGAAAAGACGCGTCTGCGGCTCATTTTTACTATTTTCGTCAAAAATTGAAGTATTTCTGGGTATCTTTAAAGATTTTTCATTATTTAATGGTTAGGAATATTATATTTTTTATGATTATCCTGCATTCTACATGTTTTGTAGATTATTTTGGCATATTTCATTTGTTTCAAAGTTACAATTTTGTAAACATAAATTAAAAGTTAGTTAGATAAACCCTAGGTAGTCAACAATGAAACAGTTTAACAATGGACACAATGAAACACTGTTTTATAGATTTTTATTGGTTGATATTGTGAAACCTTATCTATTAAAATTTGTTTTAATTTTAAGATGGCGCGTAACAAAGCTGTAAAAAGGACGAGGGGTGTATTGCTTACCAAATGGCAAAAATTAACAATATTCGATATTCTGTTAGCTGGGAAAATGGCTGGAATCGAATGTTTACGGTCTTATAAATCAGGGGCATGCATAACTGTCATTAAAAAAGCCTGAAGCATGCAGCATGGCACGTCGTGCCACTGCATTTAACGTAGAAACGGACTGCTTTTTCTTTAATAACTACCTACATTAAACAAAATTTGAATTAGGCACAGTTTATTTATGGTGTTTCATTGTTGAATATATGGTGTTTCATTGTGTACGCCTATGTGGACACAATGACACAAATCCCATTTCTTAGTTTTTATTTCTTTGTCGATTCAAATCACTTTATTTAAAAAAATCTATAAATGACATTCGATACCCAATCATATTGACTACATGCCTGTAAAATTATAGACTTCTATCAGCAAAAACATGAGATGTACGAGGTTATGAACTTTTAGTGTTTCATTGTTGAACACTTGACCCTACTCGGATTCTTTGATCTGCGTCACAGTTAGAAAAAGCGTTTTAGAGAGGGGAAAAAAGTTGCCTTACGAAATTTGCTTTGACGCCTTCTAGGTAAAGCGAACTATTGCTGCCCTATTCATATTTGTTTTGCAGAGGTATAAATAAAATTGTCGAATTTTGCGAATATTATACACTACAAGATTTTCTGAAAAGAGCTTATGTTATAATTTGATTTTTTTTTTGCGAATACAATGATGATTTAAGTTTATTGAATCTGAAGCATTGAAAATATGTATCAATGAAAGATTGACTTGTTTCAACGACCTAATTACTTACGTAGGACCCACATAATATTTAGGTTCGTTAAAAATTATATTGAAAAGCCCTAATAGGTACGAATATATTTCTGTTATTTACTAACTGCGCTGTTATGAAGGTTTAAATGACACAAAGATATTTAATGTCATACCTACTTTATTGTAAAACCGTACAGGGATGCTATGCCGGACTCCTACCGACTAACAACCACAAGCATCCTGCCTCACAGCCTACGGTTGGGAGCCCCGGCTAAGCCCTCGGAAGGATGTCTCCAGGACTTCCAACAGACCTACTGCTACCATTGCGGCCTCACCTATGTGGGAGGGGGGGGGGGGGGGGCATTCGGGTGCTATGCCGCGTCTTTGGGGGGTTGTTCGAGTGTTATTTCACTTCTTGGTGGGACGTGCGTGAATCTTTTATGACACGCTGTCATCTAGGGCCTGCTTCGGTAAGGACGGTGAGCAGCCCCTTTTTTTAGGAAGAAGTCACACATATCCGTTAGTAGCAAACCTAATAGCATTTGCAAGAATTACTTCGAAGATAATACATGGTATTAACCATAACAAGTTTAGCATAGTTAACGACTGTTCGAATGTTGTATGCATACGTAGAGATAGTACCGTGTACTTAGTACCAAACAATAGTACAGTCTGCAGCCACTTATATTGAGTACTAGCGGACGTCACGCGGTTTCACCCGCGTAGTTCCCGTTCCTGTGGGAATACGGGAATTAAGTATAGCCTATGTTCACCGCAAAGAGTGTAGCTTCCCAGCAGTGAAAGAATTTTTCAAATCGGTCCAGTAGTGCCGGAGCCTGTTAGTTACAAACAAACAATCGAAAACAGATCTTGCCTCTTAATAATATTGGTGATATATTGAACGTCCGCGTGGAAGTCGTTATCGCGTAAAATCATTACCCTCCTTTTCCGCAATCAGTTAAAAATTAGCTTATGTCCTTCCTTTAGACTCCTCAAACTATCTCTACACCAAATTTCACCAAAATCGATTCAGCAGCTTAAGCGTGAAAACGTAACAGACAGACAGAGTTACTTTCGCATTTATAATATTAGTAACGATAACATAAAAGATGGATAAGTTAAGTATGATAGAGTTCCTCCTCCAGGGAGTAGCTAGCTATAGAACAGTTTAGTGAAAGGTTAATAAGAGCTTCCAACAAGAATCCGATAAACCAAATTCTATATTACGCGCATAGTTCTCCGAGTGGTGGACAGAGGTACCTATACGTTATGTCTACATATTTTCTTTACTTATTACTAGCAGACGTCACGCAGTTTCACTAGTGTAGCTCCCATTCCCGTGGGAATATGGGAATTTTCCTTTCATTGGGTAAGGTGGATGTAGCTTTACAGTGGTGAAAGAATTCTTTGAATTGGCATTATAGTTTTTGAGTTTATTCATTACAAACATGCACACATACAAAAATACTTATTTTTCCTCTTTATAATATTAGTGTAGATAGTCTGCGAATAATAAGACAATTGGAAACGGGAGAGAACCCTCCCACCCGAGTTCCGCAGTCGGTGGCTTGGGCACCGCCGTCGTATCTTCGCCGAAGAATATCGGCCACCACGACCGGGGGCCTGAGGACGGTGAGAGGGCTGCTCACCGTCCTTACAGAAGCAGGCCCATAACGGTAGCGTGACGTGAGGGATTCCCGCACGCCCCCCCTTAGAAGCGGGATCACACCCGAAACCCCCCAAAGACGCGAGATAGCACTCGAACCACCCCCTAGGCGAGGCCGCAATATTGGCCGTAGGTCTGTTGGGAGTCCTGGGATATCCTTCCGAGGGCTTACCCGGGGCTCCCAACCATAGGCTGTTGGGCTTTACGTGAGGTTTTTTAGTCGGTAGGAGTACGGCATAGCATCCATAAGGATTTTCCCTCACGTTAAAAAAAAAAAGACGTGTGGCACTCGGGGACTGCCGCGGTAAAGCTATTACATAGCATTTTTTACCAACTATGCTAGTATAATTATTTCTATATAAGAATACTAGCTGATGCCCGCAGCTTCGCCCGCGTAAAATTTGTTACCGCGGGAAGTTATTCCCGGGATAAAAGGTAGCCTATGTGTTATTCCAGACTATAATGTATCTCTGTACCAAATTTCAGCCCGATCCGTTCAGCGGTTTGAGCGTGAAAGAGTAACAAACATCCACACTCACAAACTTTTGCATTTATAATATTAGTAAGAAGTAAGATTTTAAGGCCTATGTTCAACAAAGTAAAGTACCAAGTACCTACTTGACTGTGGACATTTGGGCTTTTGGAATTTTGGCCTATTGGCCTTTTGGACTTTTGGACTTTTGGCCTTTTGGACTTTTGTACTATTGGACTTTTGGACTTTTGGACTTTAGAGGAGCCAAAAGTCCTCAAAGACCGAAAAGTCCCAAAAGTACCAAAAGTCCCAAAAGTTCCAAAAGTTCCAATAGTCCCAAAAGTCTCAAAAGTCCCAAAAGTCCCAAAAGTCCCAGAAGTCCCAAAGGTCCCAAAAGTCCAAAAGTCCAAAAGTCCAAAAGTTCAAAAGTCCAAAAGTCCAAAAGTCCAAAAGTTCAAAAGTCCAAAAGTCCAAAAAACCAAATTCCAAAAGTTAAAAAACCCAAAAGGCCAAAAGTCCAAAACTACAAAAGTCCAAAAGTCGTAAAGTCCAAAAAGCCAAAAGTCCAAAAGTCCCAAAGGCCAAAGTCCAAAAGGCCAAAATTCCACTCCACCTAACTTCACCCCACCCACCTCACACCCCACTTCACTTCACCCCACCCTACACACCTCAGCCCACCCCACTTCACCCTACTTCACTTCATTAGGTACACGTTATGCAAACGCTCACGTGTACACGTTGGTATATGAAGTGCGAGATACACGAACGTGGCCGAAGGTAGCCGAGAGTGTGATTTTTTTTCGTGACACAATTTCTGGATTCGGTCTCCACGCAAGGCCCGCGATAGAAGCTATGCAATAGCTTAATAGGTAATTTGTTTTAGAACTTTTTAAGAAGAACAATTATTTTGTAATAAATTATTTTTATGTAACTTCAACAATTTACGCAGAGGCGCAACGGATACTCTTATAACGATTAAATGTTTTCCGTTTTCGAAACATTCCTCATTGCTGCACCGCTCCTATTACAGTGGGCGCACACTGGGCGTCTTGTCGCGGCGACATGTCGCGGCGACAAGCTGCGGGCGCCAAATTACATACATTTTGTTCTAAGCTCCGCACACTAGGCGACATGTCGCCGCGACTCCGCGACAAGCAAGTGACAAGACGCCGCGACATGTCGCCGCGACTGTCGCCTGGTGTGCGCCCACATTTAATCTTAGCATTATGTTATGTAGCCTATAGCCACTATCAATAAATGTACCTACTTACTATCGAACAGTTTTTGAAACCCTACCAGTAGTTTCTGTAAGGCTTGCCTTGGTATGATGTGATCATGGTCCCTTTGCAGCGTGTGTCCAATCCAGCGCAGCAGCTACACTTCCGACGTTTGATCTGTTAGTGGATAGGGGTCTCACTGCAGCGTTCCAATAGTCTTACGTTCGTGATGTTCTCGGGCCCGTATGTACCGAGGATCCATTGGCGGCAGCGTTTGACGAAGACTTATAGCTGGTAGCTGGTGCGAAATGTCTTTAGTGACCTTCCATGTCTCGCATCCGTATAGCAGTTAGCAGTACAGTTTTAACGTTTACTTTGTTTTGAGTTTCACTCTTCGTGTCCATTTTCGCAACTGCCTACGGGGCGCAGCTGTGTAAAGGTTGTTCTGGCCTTGGCAAGACTCGAAATGATGTAGGGTACTCTTCTATCCAATCAGTTTCTGACACGACACTCCCGAGGTACGTGAATTAGTGCCTCCACCACATCTTTTGCGTCTGTCGATTTTAATTTCAGTCCAGCCATTCGCTGCCTCATCCTGCTCGTTGTCCTGCACGTTGTCCTGCAGACATGCATGACGGCGTGTGTGTGCCTCAGCAGGCACAGGACATCGGCATCATTTGAATCCTCCAGGATATCAGTATAGGCCCCATTCTATGCCGCGCCGATTGTTTTTTGCGGTATTCAGCATTATATCATCTATTTTCTATGGATGGTTGTTATATCTTCATAACGATCCTCTAAGGTAGGTACAGTATGTATTTTCAAAAGAGTTTGTGAACTCTATTTTTAATTTCTTTTTCAGAATATTGATGACATTTGATTTATGTCATTTTATACACGTTACGTCTACTACATTGATACATGTAATAAAATTCTAACACGCCGGTGTTTGTATGTAAATTGTTTATACTGAGGAAAATTCTATACTGAGGAATAGCTTTAACCATTAAGCTCTATTTTGATTAAGCAAACAGGGCAGATTCACACGCTACTTGATGAGTATGATTAATAAATACCTCTAATTTCATAGACCTTGTGTGACGTAAACAAAGTTGCGAGGGTCAGCTAGTTAAAAGATAAAACAATAGGTTTCTTCTTATCTACTTAAAAACTATTTTTACAAATTTTATGGTAATAATCAAAGACGTATCATATATAGACACGTTATACATGAACATTGCGGCTTTCAAAAACAGCTAAACTTTTATAAATTTGAAAAAAAGAATTCTATAAATTATCTGTGGTAGCATGCATAAAGTCAATATCAGAGGAATGTGGGGAAAAAGGGAAACTTGAATTACACTTACTGAGAATTACACTTTTAATTATATGGTTAATGTATTTACGGGTAAAGTACGTAATATTTAAATTTATAAAATGTTAATGTAGTTTATCGGATTAGTAATTATTAACGTAATTTAAGTCATATAATAAAAATATAACAATATCATACAGAAACATTTATTTAATAAGTAATAATTTAGTACCTAGTAAGTACTAATCCAAATATTTGTAATTTAAATCATTTTAACAATCTTAATATATTATTATTATGTTTCATATATTTAATAAAACATTAGTACAAAATCTCCCCGACATCCCCTTACGGGTCGCGGGCGCCAAACCACAGACTATAGAGTACATTTTCCTTGTGCATTGCCGCCATTTTATCGATCCGAGAAAATGAAATAATATTATTATTTCTATTGTACTTACGCATGAAATGACACGTTTTTATATTGAACAGTTGCTGTGTAGCTTGTGCATCATCTGAAGATACATGAAGGCATGTTTTTTTCGAGTTTTCTTTAATAACAGAATTTAAAACAGTGCTAATAGAACTTTCGCTAACCCTACAGCCGCGTCACAGATTTTCAGGTAATTACCTACTTTACGTGTTGCCATTTTCAAGTGTCTATAACGTATCTATAGTTTTTATATCATTGGTAATAAATAATAATAGACATTCTTTGAAATGTGCATTTATGGTATTGTTGTGACTTTTATGACACGTTTAAAGTACATAGGTATGGGATAGATGGCGCTCGCGGCTACGTCAGCGTGAAATTTTCTTCCCGCTTCCCATGGGAACGTACTCCCGGGTTTGGTTATCTTTATAGCAGTATTATATATAAATTAACAAAACAAAAAATAATACTGCATTGGTGATAATAATAATAAAATGTACCTATGTATATAGAGAACCTACTCACTCATTTTCTTTCACTATTTTTCGTGACTTTCTACATTAATAAATGCACTTTGTTTATTCATATTTAAAACACTTTTTACACAAATTATACGAGTACAGTTCACTGTTGTACATAGATGATGAAAACCTATACACCTATAGTCGAATTTTTATTTAGACGAAGTAAATTGACAGCAACATAATGTAGGTAATTGACAGCATCGAAATTGTCATTTCACGTTAAGAACTCTAAATTCGACCAGCATTCTTAATTCAACTTTGGTCGAGTGGTTAAGACGCGAATCGGTACGCAGAAGGCGCAAGATCGATTCTGGGTACAAGCATCAATTTTTGGATTATTTGACATAATATATAACGACTGCAGAGTTCATAATTGACGTAAACAAAATAAACCGGCCAAGTGCGAGTTGGACTCGCCCATGAAGGGTTTCGTAGCAGCAAGTAACATAATATAAAAGTTCTTATAGTTCGTTGTAACTTTGATTGATGTTTTAACACGTTCGCAGTGGTAGTGATTTTTCTAACCGAAAATTGCGGTTAACGACGTATTAAAAAAAAACTACCAGCTCTATCTCATTCAAACCAATTTTCGTTGGTAGTTTTTATGGCAATGTACATCATATATTTTTTTTAGATTTATCATTCTCTTAGTTTAGAAGTTAGAGGGGGGGGGACACTCATTTTTCCACTTTGGAAGTGTCTCTTGCGCAAACTATTCATTTTAGAAAAAAATGATGTTAGGAACCTCAATAGCATTTTTGAAGACCTATCTATAGATAACCCACACGTATGGGTATTTGGAAAAAAAAAAATTTGAGTTTCAGTTCAGAGTATGGGGACCCCCAAAATTTACTACTTTTTTTCTAGTTGTATATAAGAATCTTAATGCGGTTCACAGAATACATCTAGTTACCAAGTTTCAATGGCATAGGCCTTATAGTTTCGGAGAAAAATGACTGTGACACACGGACGGACAGACAGACAGACAGACAGACAGACAGACATGACGAATCTATAAGGGTTCCGTTTTTGCCATTTGGCTACGAAACCCTAAAAATTATGAAGTGCGAGACGAGATACACGAACGTGGCCGAAGGTAGCCGAGAGTGTGATTCGTTTTCGTGACACAATTTCTGGATTTGGTCTCCACGCAAGGCCCGCGATAGAAGCTATGCAATAGCTTAAAAGCAATATGACAATTAAGTGGAAATATTATCACAACGGCTGTATTCTTCAACAAAATATAGTTAATTTAGCCTGTATGAAGTAGATATGGCAACACATAACCTCACTTAATTGTGTTGGACTGTTGCCAGTCCTAACGAATACTCAGATATGGCTGGGTTACCAGCTAAAAAGCAACATTATGTTGTAAATATTTTACATTTTTAATCTCTATTTCAAACATTTTAGTTATGAGGAGGATGGATGTTAAAGAGATTGTTACATTTTTATCTTAATTAAATATTGACTTATTAGTAATTTGCTAACTTGAGTAGGTACTACTGTCAGAATTTTTATGGACAGTTTAAGTGGCCACTAATCGCGAAATGTCGTCATGGCTTTCCATTAGGTCCTCGTGGCAGGTCTGAGCGTGGACATTTTTTCGCTGCAGACCATGTTAAGAGCCATGATCTCCATTGAAGTAAATGGGACTCCGCTGCGTCTTTCTGCGAGCAGGTCTTGCTCATGAAAGAGGCGGCGAGGAGGAAGACTTGTTTTCGCCCAAGACTCCATGGCGGGAGGCCTGAGGACGGTGAGGGGCCTGCTCAACGTCCTTACAGAAGCAGGCCCAAGACGTGACGTGAAAGATTCACGCATGCCACACATCACAAGAACAAGGATAACACCCGAACAACTCTCCCAAAGACGCGGGATAGCACCCGAACTTCCCTTGGTGAGGCTGCAGTGGTAGCCAATATCTTTTGGTATTCCTGGGGTCATCCTTCTGAGGACTTACCCGGGGATCCCAACAGTAGGCATAAGGTAGGAAACGTGTGGGTTTTAGTCGGTAGGAGTCCTGCACTTTTTTTAACGTGAGGAGATCCTATATGCATATCTACATAGGATTTTTCTCATGTTAAAAAAAGTCCGTTACTTTTGCCTATAAGGGTGAAATTTCGAAACATAATAATAGCGGAGTTAAAGTTTATCAAAGTATGTCACAATCGTAACCAGGTTTGCGTTTTGGCTTCGTCGTAAGTATTCATTAAAGTAACCGTAATGCCACAGACAGACACATGCACAGCTTATTACATTTACACACCCTTTATCTACGCACAGTTTCGGGGATAAAAAAATTGTAAGTGACACTCTTGAGAATCAAATAAATTAAGCTATAGGTATCTAGCAAAAGTTGCCGAGACTCTTAAAGAGCTAGAAAGTTAAAGATGGCGCTAAGGATTAAAGTGGTTTTTCTCTTGAGACTAAATTTAGAATTCGTGACTTTGAGGTTTGAGTAACTTTTAATGCTGACTCACATAGTTTAACTTCCGAAGAGAGCTACCTACAGAAGGTAATGAAAGAACTTATTACGTTATAACTTTAAAACACTTTTAATACCTATTTATTTTTTTACTCTTGATTGTGACTTTTCGTATATTAATTTAACTTCGACATTGCCAAATAAATGTGGACGTCAAATGGCAGTTGCTTCACAGAAAAAATCAAAGTTAGCTCCCGTTCCTGTGGGAATACAGGAATTAAATATAGCCTATGTCACCAGAGGATAGTGTAGCTTACCAACTGTGAAAGATTTTTTTAAATCGGCTCAGTAGTTCCCGAGCCTATTCGCAGCAAACAAACAATGCAATTTTCCCTCTTTATAATATTAGCACCTATAGAAAAGAAAAAGAAAGAAACTGTTGATCAAAGGATCAGTTATAACGGTGAATACCATGCCCTTTCGGTTATTTGGTTTTGATTCCCCTTTCGATACTTAGTGTAGAGTCCCACTCAATAAGTAATTTATTCTCACTTCAGGTCACCTGTGGTATACTAGGATTCCTATAGTACCTACTGGATGATATTAATTGTTATAAAAAACGAGTATCAACGCGATCATGCATACCTACCTTAAAATTGAGGCTTCACGTTTCGGCTGGGTTGCACCAGACATGGTCACAAGCAGACTGAAGAGGCGGTGTCACTCCGATTGCGAGGTAGAATGATTCTGCCAAGGCTGGTGCAAACCAGCCGAAACGTCAAGCCTCAATTTTAAGGTATGCTGACCAGAAGACGCAGGTTCAAATCCTGGTCGAGACCAAAAATTTTTTCACATTGAATTTGTGATTGAGTCAGCATACTAATTGCTTTTCAAAAATAATCTCTAAAATCTTCATCGCCAGGAGCGTCTTAGCCATTTCGGAGAAATAGCATTGCGACCATATAGTGCGGACTAACGTACGTTGGCTCAC
Organism: Miltochrista miniata; assembly: GCA_933228765.1. NCBI lineage: Eukaryota > Metazoa > Arthropoda > Insecta > Lepidoptera > Erebidae > Miltochrista > Miltochrista miniata. Next base: position 35,790,758 of record OW121756.1, on the reverse strand, counting down.
ACAAATTTATAGCATTCTGTAGAAATGCCAACTGCACCGCGAACCTCATACTTACTTTCTGCCTCTTATGATACAGGTCATCCTAGTTTAAGAGGCAGGGTTCTCATAAATTGTAACATATAATTATTGTACTTATTTTAAGTTTCACAGTTTATGTCACATACTCTAATATGCCTATCATTAAGGTTTTGTATTGTGTTACACTGTACCTTTTTTCTCATGAAATAAATTTATCTTATCTTATCTTATCATACCTGTGTATGAGGTTATATATACAAAACCTGTAGCTCTAGTAACCCTGTGGTTACTAGAGCTACAGTCACAAATTAGAGACGGTACAGATGGAAACCTGCATACTAAATTCGCTGAGGCTACGCACGCATAGACACCGCCCAAAGAGTTCACAGACACGAGGTCAAAGACCTTCATAGTAGTTTTTGATACTGATTTGGGCACGAGTGTGCGTAACAACACCTATCCTAGGTGTAAAATAAAAGTACGTCCATGAGATTTCCATCTATTTTGTGCTACAGTTGTGCATCATCGCAATACTTCGTGCACCTAGGTGTGTCTTTAAAATATTACAAGTACCTGCCAGCATAAAATACGTACAGCAATAGCAGAAAATGGATTTAAACGAAAAAAAACTGAGCAACAAAGCGGTTCTACGTGAAACAGAAAACGAATAAAATCCTTTCATTGAGGTTTGCAAACGCGGGAATGTTTTTGATATCCCTCGAATACCAGAATTGCTTCGTACGATATAAAATGCGAAAGTGTGTCAGCTCTGCGGGTAGTTTTGAAAAGTCTTTGACGAATAATTGTGATTGGAAGAGAAGCGGTTTGGAATGAGCATTATTTTTATTGTGAAATAATGGCCATAGTTTCAGCTAGAATTTGGTTCGTAGTTCCAACATCAATACTGTAATATCTACATCTAGGTACTTACACATATTTTGAAGTAAGACTCCTTTTGACTAAAAATAATTTTTTTTTATTTTTTTTTATTTTTTTAACACACAATTACATTGTTAAATTATATAAATGTAAATTAGATTTTATGAAACGAAAAACTATAAAAAAAGATACTATTACCACACTTCCTCTATGGTGGGTACAGTTTGTATTTCTCTATGATTTATTTCTTTTTCAGAATATTGATGACATTTGAATGATGACATTATTAACACGATAAGTCTACAACATCGGTGCATGTAATTGATTTGTGTGTTTGTACGTAAATTGTATAAACTAGAAAAAAATGAGAAATATGGGCTCTTTGTTTTCTATTCCACATACCTATTTTTGTCTCTTTATTTCAGTTTCTTTTTTTTCTACATCAAAAAAGAAGGAATTAACTTAAGTAAAAGTTTTCGAATCTGCGTGTTCTCTCACACTCTTTTGAGGGTTCCGCACCCAAACGGTAAAAGCGGGAGCCTATTCGTGAGACTTCGCTGTACGTCTGTCTATTCGTCACGAGGCTGTATCTCAGCATCGCACTTGGCCGTTGGCCGGGATTTTAAAGATATTATAAATCAAATAATAAAAAGCGACTAAATTCGCTATATCTTTACGAACAAGTTACCTAACCTAACTTCTCCGCAAAATCTTGTCCGCATCGCTGTGCGAAAGTCGTGTAATCACTCAGCACAAAATTCCGGAGAAGGATTGAATAGTTGTCGAAGTATGTGACGTACATTATATGTGAGATTCCGTACGTCTGCGATTTCGGAGCATCGCAGTACCTATTAAATACCTGAAAACCATTGAAATACTTAGTTTTAAACTTTCGCCTTGCATGATATTACAATTTGCTTGTGACCACGGCTGGTGCAACCCAGCCGAAACGTCAAGCCTCAATTATAAGGTATGATCGCGTTACTACCCGTTTTATATAATTCGTAAAACTATTGAAATATTAATACGATTTTTGGAAGTATGAATTATATACCGGTATGGCAGAATGTAGGTAACAAGGCGAAAACACGTTGTTAAAACGCGACGCGATCCGATGGAAGGCATCGCGTGTTGAGTAGAATCAATTTGTATTGTTTTCTATGACCAGAGTCACACTATCAACATCCGATGCGCCACCATGCGCAGTACAGTCTACACGTAACGTTGCGTCGTGTTTTATTAGTGTGTTTCCACCCTAACTCGTCTATCAAAATATATTATACACGACTGGAAAAAGTATTTGTCCAGGATCAAAATACAATAGGCAAACCTACAGAAGATAAATAATTATTTTTCTATTCGTGGGAAAACCTTTTGGGGATGCTACCAGTTGACCATGGGAAGGAACTCCTCAACACCTAGACGGGCCCTTGACAGTCCTGTAAATTTTTGTTGACAGATTTTTCCATAAGTAATTTATATTAGGCTTATCGGACGTCACTTGGTTTCACCCGCGTAGGTCCCATTCCAGTGGAAATACGGGTTTAAAATATAGCTTGTGGTGTGGTGGATAGTGTAGCTTCCCAGCAGTGAAAGAATTTTTCAAATCGGTTCAGTTGTATCAAACCCTATTCGATGCAATCAAACAATTAAATCTTTCCTCTTTGTAATATTAGTATAGATATAAAAAATCTCCAAATTCCGAATCAAATGTCTGCGGATCACACAAATATTCCGGAACCTTAACATGCCAGTCGAATCACATTCCACTGCGCTACCGAGGCAGTATGAATTAGATATTCCTCGCAAGAAAGGTAACGTTCAAAATATCGATACAAGAAATAAGAAAATCGGGAAGTATATTTTTCTTGGGGCAAAAGCTTCGTATGAAGCGATACAGATAATTTTGAATGAAGAAAGGTTATTCCTTAGAGAGAGCCTCTAAAATGCTGCTTTAATATTGTCGGTTATTTCTTCTTGCTAAATTTTGTCGATCGTTTTCTTTGAACAGACGCAACGAGACGTCGTGATATTGTGAGAACTGTAAGAATTAAAGTGAAAAAGTAATAATTAAAAATATATTTATTTTACACAACAGTTGGTGGCTCTACCATAATTTTAAAATCATGGCCGCCTTCTTTAAGGATCCCAAGAGAATGTCTCAAGGGCTAAAACGGAACCCTATTCATGAGACTTTACCGTCTGTCTGTCCGTCACGAGACAATCTCAGGAACCCTGATAGCTAGAGAGCTGAAATTTTCACAGAGGACGTATTTCTATTGCCGCCATAACAACAATTAAAATCAGAAAAATAATAATAAGGGGCATCCATACAACAAACGTGATTGTTTTCTTGTTTTGGTATTGGTACGAAACACTACGTGCGCGAGTCCAACTCGCACTTGACCTGTTTTTTTTTCATCCATATTTAACCTCCAATCATCCAGTATCTGTTAATGAAGTGACAGTAATAATGAGTGTATTTATTGTGTCTCTATCGCTCGTGACGTTCTACAAACAACAATAGAAGTAGCTTCTGTTTTTCCGAAAAATATCGTAATATCATTAAATTATGAGGTGCCAGCACCATTTTATCGTCGCCAGCAAAAATATAACGTGTGATGTAGTTAGCGTGCGTGGTAATTGAGACGGGCACGACGCTCGGAGACGCTCAGAATACTAATACCCGCCCTGAAAACATTGCATATACCTCCGTTGTTGTGGGGCTGGGAGAAGAATAACTTGCGATAAACTAGAAACAATATGTTCCTATATGATTGGAACTGGAGAAGAAAAACCATATCTTAAATCTTTCATGGATTCACAGAGATGCCGTGATTGTGACTACAGTTGTAGCATTTATTTTCTGTAGATGCAGCATTGGGAGTGTAGAAGCACCCTAATCGATCTATCGTTTTTTTAATCGGTTGTCTGTGGTGACATTTCTGCTGTCAGAATGACAGGATGTCATAAGATCGGTGACGAGTCGTTTTTGCATTAAAGGAAAACAGGTTTTATGAGAATTCTGGACTATTCCACGTGAGAGGGGATAAATAGCCCTGCCTTGGTTCCAAGTGGTTTTTTTTGGCCTTTTACTTTTACCATCCGCTAATCAGGAGTGAATTTTGAAGCAACTCTGAGTAGCACACCTCAATTTCGTTTTAGAGGTTGTAAGTTCTAACCTGAGGACTTGTTAAGGAGAATTTCCTGCGTTTCACCTATTCTTATCAGAAGGAAGTGGACTCTGTGACGACCAATACCCAGATTCTGGTAAGTTTCAATTAACTATTTGCAAAGCGGGTCGATTGTCGTCTGGCGCGCAGCCAAGATCTTAATTTGTCGTTTCTTTCATGACAGGGTTTTTTAGTACGGGGAAAAGTTGTACAGCCACACCCCAATCATACGTGGACTGCGCGAGCAGGTTGCATGTGAGAGAAGCTCGCCGTCTACACCTGGCATTACCACCAGCCACTGCCACTCTACGCTCACACTGCAGGCCAGTACTTGTCAGCATACTTTTACATGTAAACTAGCCGCCTACGTTACTTCCTCACGCTGATTTAGTGTAGTGCTGTACTAATAATACCTAAACCTGTTATATTCTTATGTATGTCTGTGCTTTCTGTATCTATGTAATCTCATTGTCTCTGTAGTGTACTGTGTACTATATAAATATATGTGTGTACACCCTATTGGCTGTTTTCGTCAGAGCCCTGGCCTCCCTTGCGCACCCACTAGAAACTCTGTAACAAGGCGCCCTGGGAAAGAGTTCTCTGCATAGCTACCTCGCGCTAGTTGGTGAGTAACATCATTGTGTTATACAGTAAGTTTAGAAGAAATATTAAGTCTCCCGTTTTTGACAGTATTCCAGTCATTTTGCTTTAAATATGTACATACATATAGTCACGCATTGTTCAAGCTCCTGCTTGAACTGTCACAGCACCTGTCAATCGTCTCAATCAACCATTACCCACATTTAACATTTCTTATTTTTGTATAATTTTATGTGGGTAGATTTTTTTCCACTTGACAACGTCAATCAAGATCGTTTCATACAGCTGAACTATACTTTGTAAAACTAATTACGAAATACAAGAAATTCAAGCAAATACTGAGTTTTCTAATAAAGCTCCATTTCTTGCCTAAACAAGAAAATTTTGGCGACCGTTGACTGAACGAACAAATTCACTATATTTGGATATCAAGTACCTAATACAATACAAGTTGTGGATTGTGGAACATACAAGGTCAAGAAGTTTCTTTGTACAAAATATCAAAGAAGACAAAAGATACAAGAGATTCCTATACCGTAAGCCAGTTTTAGCATCTTGGCCAGTGATACCGCTAAAGATCACACCAGGACTAACTGCCAGATTCGTCGTGAATCTACAGATAAGTGCCATCCTTTGTTCCACAGTTACTTACAATATTTCATATCAAAATCCTTTATATGTGTATTTATTATATAGATTTATCCTATTTATCCATTGTCTACCGCATTCCAACCTTTATTTGTGCTATTTTCACAGTATTTAGTACGTAAATTAGGTTTCTAAATACCTACATACATTCTATAACAAAAAAAATATTTTTTTTTTCTGTTAACAAATCATTTTTGCAACTTAAACCTACCCAGAGAACACAACAAAGCTGTTCTATAGCACGTATATCGCCTTTGTATTATACAAACTAGCTGTTCCCCGCGACTTCGTGCACGTAGATGTCGTTGTCGTGTAAAATCATTACCCTCCTTTTGCATCGTCGGTTGGGAAGTCGCCTGCGTCCTTCCCTAAAACTCAAGCTATCTCTATACGAAATTTCATCGAATTCGCTTTAGCGGTTTGGGAGTGAAGGCGTAACATACAGACAGACAAACTTGCTTTCGCATTTATAATATAAGTAGGTTTAGTAGGGATAAGAAATTACATTCTAGCTCATCTTAGCGTATTCCCGGTTGCATTTCAACCCATTAAACAACAAATTATAGTTTCAAATAGATACAACCCCAATCACACAACGTGCAATTAGGTGCATTTCACGTTATTTAAACGTATTTGCCGAACTTTTTCAGCTACTACTGGAACTGTGTACACACAGTCATCCTCATTCAACCGTCTGCGGGAAAGACCTCACTGGCAACGCTGGCTCCGCTGAGCGTGTCCGGCGTCTTCAGGTTTCACCGAACGGAGTAGCGTGAGAAATTTTATTCCTTTTCTATACATTACTGAGACAGTTTTTAAATCGGCCTAAGACCGTTTTTGTTTGTGTGATACCTTTGAGGATTAAGTTCATTTTAAGATAAATCTCAAATAATTTACATTTATTTACATATAGTTGTACATATTATTGTTTAAATATGGCTACGGAAACTAGCACTAAAGCTATGGCAACTGATGGTAGTGCTAAGGCAGCATTAAGGGAGTTACTAGTCAAACGTAGTTCTATTAAGGGACAAATTACAAAATTCAAAAATTACTTAACAAAAATTTGTAAATTGTCTCAACTTACACCAGTACATTTAGCCGAGTTAGATTTGAAATTGAATAAATTTCAAGGTTTGTCTTCGCGATTTGACGATTTACAAACCGAGATAGAAGTTTTAAATTCTGCTAACATTCAAGAGGAACTTGATGAACGAGAACGCGTTGAACAAGATATCATAGATAACATTGCTATAGCTAAAACCGAGTTACAAAAATACTATAATGTTGATGATGGTAAGCGTCGTCAGTCTGTCATTGTCAGTCCAGATTTTGATCATCATAGCGTCGGATTCAAGTTACCTCGAATACAAATTTCAAAGTTTGACGGTTCATATTTCCGCTGGTTGGAATTTCGTGACACATATGTTAGCTTGATTCACAAAAATGATCGCATGCCAGATATACACAAGTTTCACTATTTGGTTTCATATCTTGAGGGTGACGCCGCGCGTATCATAACCAACCTTGAGGTATCGTCAGCCAATTACATGCAGGCTTGGAAACTAATTTGTGAACGTTACGACAATAAAAGAACTCTCATTAATCATCACTTAGACTCCTTATTCAACATACAAGCACTATCACGTGAATCTGATAAGTCACTTCGGTACCTGGTTGACCACGTGACCAAAAACCTTAGAGCTTTAAGTAGCTTAGGGCAACCTACTGACCACTGGGACTTGTTGATTATATACATGTTGTCCTCTAAGTTGGATAGTAGAACCGTTTTCAAATGGGAAGAGTATCGCAGTACTTTAGAGGATGTTCCAACTTTAGAACAATTCAATACATTTTTGATAGACCGTGCCAACGTCTTAGAATCACTAAATCGAAATAAAACATTAGGTAATAACAGTAATAATTTTAATCAACATATTAATCCTCGGTTTTCACAATCTAATAATCATGTTCAAAGGAATAATAATTCTCCATTTAATAAATCACGTCGTTTTCAAAATACTACCTCTTTTGCATCAGTATCCCAAAATCACAATAAGCGGAAGTACGTATGTATAGTATGCAATGGTAATCATAGAATCTATGATTGCGAAGTATTTAAGGCAAAGTCTTTACAAGAAAAAAGACTTTGCGTTACTCAACATAAATTATGCAATAATTGTTTACGTCAGGGTCACAAGGCCAACGAGTGTCGCTTAGGAATGTGCCGTCACTGTTATTCCAAGCATAATTCTCTTCTCCACGATCCAAGTGTCCCAGCCCACTGCAACATAAACAAAGACGAACCCCTAGTGGTCTGTTCACAACAAAACTTAAATAATAGTTATGTGTTATTGTCTACAGCTCTCATTGAAGTGTACAACCCGGTCAATAATAAATCAGAACAAGTACGTGCTCTATTGGATTGTGGCAGCCAATCCTCATTCATAACAAAGTCGTTACAACAAAGATTAAATCTAAAGTGTAATACATTAGACACTGTAAGAAATGTTATAGGTATAGGTAATAATCAGTGTAATACAATATTAGAAAGTTGTGTTACTTACCTTAAGTCCTTGCATAGTCCTTACCGTGTAACCTTGTCTTGTTATGTTTTAGATCAGCTCACGGGCTATATTCCAAGGTATCCCGTTAATATTCAGAACCTGAAAATTGAAAAAGGTATCACATTAGCAGATCCAAAGTTCAATGAACCTGCCCCAATAGAAATATTAATTGGAGCAGATTTATTTTGGGATATCTTACTATCCGAACAACGTTCCTTAGGTTCAAATAATCCTAAATTACAAAATTCCAAATTAGGTTGGATTATATCAGGTCCTATACGCTTACATAATTCAGACAAAAATATTTACTCTAATCATGGATTCGTTTCTAACGAAAATATTCATCAAATGCTTACTAAATTCTGGGAGCTAGAAGATCTTCCGCCTAAGAAGATTCAGAGTCCCAACGAAATAGCTTGTGAAAACCATTTTCTACAAAATACAATTCAGTTAGCTAATGGCAGTTCTGTGTGAGGCTACCACTAAAGAACTCACCAGACTGCCTTGGTGATTCCTACAATCAAGCAAAAAAACGATTCCTAAATCTTGAAAGAAGATTTAGACGAAATGCCGACCTAAAGGCACAATATTTACAATTCATTCAAGAATATTCAAACCTAGGACATCTTTCAAAATCACCTATTTTAATCCCAAATAACTCATACTTCCTGTGTCATCACGCAGTATTCAAAGAAAACAGCGAATCCACTAAAATTCGTGTTGTGTTTGATGGCTCAGCCCCTACTACTTCCGGATATTCTCTCAACGACTTGTTAATGGTAGGTCCCAATATACAGAATTCTCTGTTTTCTATTCTAGTTAGAGCGCGACAGCATAAATATCTCTTGACTGCAGACATAGAAAAAATGTACAGGCAAGTAGCTGTCCACCCGGAGGACTGTAACCTACAATTGATAATATGGAGGGAAGAGGAGTCACATCCCATTCAAACTCTACAGCTAAATACAGTTACTTACGGCTCTGCCAGTGCCAGTTACCTCAGCACTCGATGCCTCTGGCAAGTGGGGGAAGAATGTGATGATGACTCAATAAAAACTATTATTCAGAATGATTTTCTAGTCGACGATTTGATAACAGGCGCAGATAGCGAAGTACAATTACAATACATTCAAAACAAGGTTTCAACAATTCTAAAAACCGCTTGTTCTCCTCTAAGAAAATACAAAACTAATCTATCTAATTTATTTCATGAATTAAAAGTCAATACAAAAGAGAAACTCACCATAAGCGAATCTTTCAATACACTTGGTCTAGGTTGGGATCCAAACGATGATACTTTTCACTTTCCTGTAAAGGCATGTCCCTTTAGTGAAACAATAACAAAACGATTCATAATGTCACAAACCTTTCGTATTTTTGATCCTTTAGGGTTATTGGGTCCCTTTATAATCCTACCAAAGATTTTAATCCAAAAATTGTGGATCAAGGGTATTGATTGGGATCAGTCTATACCTGATGATTTAAAACAGAACTGGTATGAGATTGCCAGTAACTTACCTCTACTTTCAGATCTTCATATCCCACGAAGAGTTATATGTGATTCACAAGTGGTGTTATGTTGGATCCATGGTGATCTTGGTAAGCTTAAGACATTTGTTGCAAACAGAGTAGTAGAGATTTTGGACTAGACTAATAAAAACTCGTGGCGTTACGTGCCTACTGATGCTAACCCCGCAGACTTGATTTCCAGAGGTGTTATCGCAAAACAACTCTGTGGCCACACTCTTTGGTGAAAAGGTCCGTCCTATCTTTACAGCAATGAGTCACAATGGCCTACCACACCTCCACTCAATAAGAAAATTGATTTACCAGAAATTAAGGTCCATTATACTAATTTACCCGAATATATTTTTGACTTCAGTAAGTTTTCCAACTTTAAGAAACTACAGAGAATATTTGCATACATTCTACGTTTTTTTACACAATTCTAAGACATCAAATAAAACAAACAAACTTAGTGGTATTTTAACTTCAAATAATTTAAATTAATCTTTTTATTTTATTTGTCGTATCTCACAAAAACAATCTTTTACAATTGATTAGGTACAATCAAATTATTTCTAATGAAAAATTACATCCAAAATCGAAACTATTGAGTTTATCTCCTTTTCTAGATCCCGTTACTAAACTAAACAGAGTCGGGGGGGAGATTAGCAAATTCAAACTACAATTAGGAAAAGCGCCATCTTGTATTATTAGATGCCTCTCATCATGTCACAAAAATATATTTCGAACATCAACACTTGTGCAACTTACACGCTGGCCTGCAACAATTACTATCAACTATAAGAGATTCAGTATGGCCTATCAACGTCGGTGCTAAAATAGTGAGGTGTTTCTTGTGTATACTTGGTTGCATAGATACATTGCTCGCCTTGGTAAGCCAGCGGATGTATGTTCCGACAGTGGCAGACGTTTCATCGCAGCGGCTAAATACATTGGTGATTTTTTTAACGATAACAATTTGTCTCTGTCTGAGTTTGAGTCAGGGTAAGGAATAAGATTTTCATGCATATATCCATATTAGACCTTTCGTTACGGTGGAGCCTGCGTAACCCGAAGTTACATCTGTCAAATATCATATATTTTAATTTCGTCATGGGCAACACTCTTCTCACTTTAGGGTATTGGATAGGTACTTTCTTCGAACAAGTAAAGGTGGTTTAAATGTCATCCATTATTTTCCTTACCTTTCTGACCAAATTACTTCATTTCCTCAACCTCAAGGCATTTTCTTGTTGGAAGACCACTCAATGCACTACCAACACCAAATCTCGAAGGCAAAATAACAAATTTACAGCGATACGCTCGACTTGAAGAAATTAGAAGGCATTTCTGGATGCGCTGGCAAAATGAATACATATCTGAATTGCAACAACGTACCAAATGGCGGACTAATTGTACAAGATTGAATAAAGGAGACCTTGTGCTTCTAAAGGAAGACAACCTCGCACCACTAAATTGGCGTCTAGGACGCGTAAGAAAACATTTCCCTGGATCTGATGGCATCGCTTGGGTCGCTGACGTCGACACAGCAAAGGGTTGCCTACGTCGATCACTGGTTCGACTCTGCCGACTGCTTGCACCTGAAGACCTATAAAGTTGAAGTCCTACGTACTTCAACGGGGGGAGTTTTATGTTCAAGCTCCTGCTTGAACTGTCACAGCATCTGTCAATCGTCTCAATCAACCATTACCCACATTTGATATTTTTTATGTTTGTATAATTTTATGTGGGTAGATTTTTTTCCACTTGACAACGTCAATCAAGATCGTTTCATACAGCTGCACTATACTCTGTAAAACTAATTACGAAATACAAGAAATTCAAGCAAATACTGAGTTTTCTAATAAAGCTCCATTTCTTGCCTAAACACGCATTTATTACCGAAGGGGTAGGCAGTACACGCCCACATTTCCCCTTATAGTTTTATGTCCCACGTAATAGATGGTGAGCCTATTGGCGTATTGAAATGGACAGGCGCAGGTCGTGACGATAAGGCTTTAACTTTGTTTAACAATTTGCCATTCAATCACCCAGTTTCTTTTCAAGTTTTCCTTCTCTACGCAATGGATCGTTTTGTGAAAATGTTCCCTTAGTGAACCTTAAGTCGCCTCTTACGACACCCTCGGAACTAATTGGGGTAGCGACATTTTGTACTATTTCTCGTAGCCATACGCTTTGAATAGTCACTCTAAGAGCTCATTAAAGGTCTGGGCAGTCCGGAGTTCTAAAATAGGCTGTGTACTGGAGACTCACCAAGATAATCGTTGACGAACCCAAGACAAACTCATTTGCAAGTAGGAGAGAAAGAATAGAGCTTGAGAAAAGACATTTTTCATCCCAGGAGCAAGTCCTAGTGAGCAACGAGTATGGGAAAAATTGATCACGTGGGTGTAACCATTTTTTAATCAAATAAGGTAGCATTCTAGTTCACGGCCTACCCGTTTAAAAGTAGTTAATAGCCGATGAACGTTTATACGTTTTTATGGCTTCAGAGGTTTAGGCAAGTTATTATTTTTATAAATACCACCAAGGTGGGCAGACATGCATACGGCCCACCAGAAGGACTGGTGATCACCGTAGCCTATGGACGTTTGCAACACCAGAGTTTCTACATTCGCACTGCCGACCCTGTAAAAACCTTCTAAGGCCCCTTTTGAAGAACCCCATACTGTAGGCGTTTGGGAAACTGAGGCAAGTAGATGATTCCACAATCTTATTTAATTTTATATTACAAAGAACAGTTTACTAGAAATAATTTCTTGCGATCTAAGCAGTCCTGTTATACAGTAATTAATTTTTGCGTTGCCAAGTCATACGTTAATGCACGCCGTGTAAGCTCATTATGGAATTAATTAATGTTTAATGATAGTGTTGTTCCCGTACACTGACTAGGTACTACCCACATAACATGATGAGCTTCGGGGTATAAATCTTAGACATATTTCTTCTCTTTTCTACTATCATAAATTGTAGAAATAGCTGTGACGGTAGATTTGAGATAAATTTAAAAAAATAACTGCGATCGACTAATTTAGGGCTTCTGATTTCAAATCTATAATTTTTTTTCTTCGTGTCTGTTTTTTTGTTGATTTGTTTGGGATTGGAGCAATTCGATTCAGTAGCTTGATCATAAACTGTACTATTTAATAGAATTTTGTAGGTTTTTTTTTCAATTTAAATAACGCTGTATGTTTCATTGACATCGGTTCAGCGGAAATGATACTTGTAATACAGCGACCCCTATGTTTTAATAGAAGACCTATGCATTGGACAGGTCAAAGTCGATTGGTTATTAGTTAAATCTCCTCGCGAACGATTTCGCCGGCAGAAGCTAGTATACATACCTACATAATTATAATCTCGTTTTTATCTCCGAAGGTGTATACAAACGCATCCTAGAAGCTCATAGTTTTTATTTTGTTTCCACGTAGTAAGTGGTGAATTATGTTGAAATATCCATTCCAAGGCTACTTATAAGTTTCAACAGGAGGTTCTGTTCAAACTTTCACGTCGCCTTAATCTTGGCCTAACGACTGCCATATAAATATTAATCAGCAAAAGTCTAGGGTCTGTGTAAGTTTATTATTATTTACACGTTGACACGAAATTTTAAAGGATTTGGCACACCGACTGCGTTTTGCGGGTACCTGTCCGGTCAGAGGTAATACAGACAGCACTGCACGTATAAAGAACATTGACAGTCTCTGTATATTTTGTACAAGTGGACGTCATGCGGTTTCACCTGCGTAGTTCCTGTTCCCGTGGGAATACGAGAATAAAGTATAGCCCATGTTCACCGGGTATTAACAAATTTTCAACAATAAAAGACTTTTTCATATAGGTTCAGTAGCCTATTCGATACACATAAACAAATAAAATGAACAATCAAATCTTTCCTCTTTATAATATTAGTATAGATAGATAATATATGCAATCTGACAGTGGCACGTGGACGAAGCGCAAAGATGCGACGGGGCGGTAGGCGGTCGGAACCGGTGAAGGTGCCTGCAGGACGCAACCAGTGTGTGCCTAAGGCTTAATCCTTGTTAGATACTTTCGATCTAATTCACATTCAAACTTCAACTTTACCAACCTGTTATAAAAAAACAATTTCCATAAAATTGGTTCAAAAGTAGATAAATAAAACACACAATCAATTGAACAGCTCATTAAAATGTCAACCATCAAGTTAAAAAGGTAAAGAAAGGACTGAACCTCCCTACGGTACTAGTCCATTAAGTCGACTTCGACGTAAATCTGCCAAATGTTGGGACATAGAGCAACTAAATTACTGGATTACCCGTAAAATCGCGACCGGGAATGGCGTAATGATTGCATAATGAGATCTCGGAGGGAGGCCTCTAAATGGATTAGTGACCCTACTCTGATTTGTTTTTAGGTTATGTGAGAGAAAATATACAAGGCTCACTTTGTTCCGGATCTTTATTGGCACTTTTCAACTTTGCTCTGGCTTGGTTTACATTGGTAATGTACCTATGTAACTAGATCAGTAAGCTGGAGTTGGTAGTGGTTTTGATTACATTTCTCATACGAATGTAATACTTAGTTATACGAGTAGGTACTGTCTCTTTGGTAGCACCTGTAGAGAAGAAAAATAGAAGGAAAAATACAGATTTTCTATAACAACCAAGATAAATGGCTATTTGACCATTTTCAAATGCAATATGTATAATCATCGCGATGTATGTACTTCTGGGGTCTTGTAGTAGACAAAAAAGTAACTTCCACGTAAATGGCGCCGATGGTGTACAAATAATTCTCCAAAGTAACAACCTGCGCAATAAACAACTTAGTAGAGTTATGGCGCGAATCCAACATCAGAACGCTCAAGGCTTACTGGTATTGATCATAATAGCTTTACATAATATTCCTTGTGCTTTTAGTGCAATAAATCTTATACTAAAAAATAATGTAGAGGCAGATGACGTTTAACGAATCAGAAAGTGAGACCAAGCAAACAATCACTAAATCCAAAAGTCAAAGTAATGACGTTACAGTACTAACGTAATCTGTTCATATCAAGAGATTTCTCAATAATAATACATTTATTGTTAAAAATTACAGAGAAACATAATTATTACATATCTATATTTACATTATTACAATCTAAACTAAATCTAAATAAGGCCCCCGTGGCATTGCGCCCAAAAGACTAGCAGCATTCCCCCTTTCAATAGCAATACCTATTCGTTGAGCGAGAAAACTGCCAGCCCTTGGGTCACCAGTTGACTCCACAAGGCGCTTTTTCAAGTTTTTGAAAAAATTTTGCGCATTTTTTATTCTCAATTATCTTGAAATATGCCGTCACATTCACACTACAGCATTATTTTTATTTTTATTGATTGGTATCTACTCAATACTACCTTTTCCTTTGAAAATGCCATGTGGGAAAACCGGTCAGGTTTATAATAATAAATTGTGTAACAGTACCAGTGTCGTTTTCAATATGTGCAGCAAGTTTCACCAAGTGCCATCAATCATCAGTATAAATAATCTTTAAGAGCCTATTGCAGTCCTTTTATTCTTTACAAAAAACTGACAGCTAGTACCCATACACGATAAGTATCTTCATCGTTGTAACTGAAAAGCCAAACAAGATGTATGTAAAAAATAAAATACCAGTTAGATCAGACTTGTGCGCCTTTCAAAGCACAGAAATTTCTGAGCGTTGATAGCACCCCAAGATATTTCTATATTCATAGCGCTATTAATCAAAAGAAATAAAAATGAAACCTTTTAAATGGCCAGTTTTCATTCGTAAAATAATAAAATGTTCATAAATATTCGCCTTCGTAACTTTCATTAATTATTCAATTAATTATGTAAATAAAACATTTTTGTTATTGAAAACGTCCCGCGGGTGTTGTAATTATCGTGGCGAATATAAATTATTAAATATATTACCATGAAACTGTAATATTCCATTTTATCTTTAAGATGACGTAAGTATGGAAAACTGCTACAAAAAATGCATACCTAATATAAGTTATTCAAAAATACTGACCACAGTTTTGAATTAAGACATTGCTATGAAACTAAGTATTTAACCGCTAACTCAGTGCTTTGTAGACGATCACTTGATAAGCATCTTGCGCTATGGTTAGTCTTTGGATGGGTGACCGTTTTGTGGCAAAAAAATATATGGAGTTCATTGTCACGATTTATTCTTATTTATTACCAAACTCTCAAGACAAATATTCATGGGTCATACGAGATTTTGTCGCTTGGTGAGAATCGAATCCCTAATCTCGTGATACTATCGTACGACTTTAGACCAACGAGGCATGTTCCGGCCCGGCGCAGCGGCGTGAACTTTCTGCCTGTGTGCTGGAAGGCATATGTACTCCTGGATGAGTGTGGAGAAAAAAATGAATTTTAATTGAAACAAGATATTTTTTCTGCCCAAATTACATTCTTCTATTATAAAAGGATTCTGAGCAATATTGCTGATAGACGGACGTAGGTACGCCCATACGATAATAATATGACAGTTTAATATTTACTACGAAACACTAATTTAAGGTTGCCTACATTTAAAAAAAAATCGGCCAAGTGCGAGTTGGACTCGCCCATGAAGGGTTTCGTTGCAGCAAGTAACATAATAGAAAAGTTCTTATAGTTCGTTGTAACTTTGATTGATGTTTTAACACGTTCGCAGTGGTAGTGATTTTTGTAACTGAAAATTGCGGTTTATGACGTATTAAAAAAAAACTACCAGCTCTATCTCGGTCAAACTAATTTTCGTTGGTAGTTTTTATAGCAATGTACATCATATATTTTTTTTAGATTTATCATTCTCTTAGTTTAGAAGTTAGAGGGGGGGGCACACATTTTTCCACTTTGGAAGTGTCTCTTGCTCAAACTATTCACTTTAGAAAAAAATGATGTCAGAAACCTCTACAGCATTTTTAAACACCTATCTATAGATACCCCACACGTATGGGCTTGATGAAAAAAAAAATTGAGTTTCAGTTCTGAGTATGGGGACCCCCAAAATTTACTGCTATGGGAATACTGATATAGGGAAGTAAGGATGCAGAAAGGGAGTACTGCCTACAACTAGATGACGTAGAAATTGACATCCTACTGACTCCAAGTGTACTAGGTGTTGAAATTTTGGTTGGGATTACTGAAGGCTTGCTTGCTTCCTATTACGTGGGATCCATAAATGGTAGAATTATAATGCGACTTATCGTAAATGTATGTATACATATTATTTGTATTTGTAGCTATATTAGTAACTATCTAATTTTTAAAGTAAAGCTAAAGAAATTTGAGGAATTCGTTTGATGAAGGAATGACCTTTTTAAGAATGAGTTTTTTGTATAGACACACAGACAATATTATTTAACCACAGTTTAATAGACGTTGATGTAATATAATAGCATTTCCTATATTCTAATCATCAAACCTCAAAATAAGTACAAACTTTCAACAATTTTAATAAAATGTCATCATTATTGAGTTCTGTAAAGTTCTCAGTATCGAAGCACACGTTCCCCTAAAATGTAGCTCAAAGGTTGTTCGAGTGGTTATATCCAGAAATTCCGAGTCAACAAGCCATTATTTGCAGTACAATTTTCTATAGCATAAAACTGTTCAATAGACAGCATTAACGTGAAAAATCGACAGTCTTCGCTGCCAAATACCATCGGAAAACTTCTTAAAAAGACAAAAATCTTTGAAAATGGCGAAATCATTGTCTACTTTATTGTTTGTTTCTAGGGCAAGTAAATTAATTATTCTCTTTTATATAACGGAAACAATGAGAATTGTTAATGAGCGCTATTCCAGTTCGTTTTTTATTTTCTTTGTATTGCGTATTCATTTAGAAATATTGGTGGTGGGCCCTTTGCTGGCGATTAGAAACATACGACGTGCAACTCTCGCATACATTTAGTTTTTCTTTCTTCTTTCTTTTACATCTTTCATAAAGCTGATGAGGTGGTCTAATATTGGGAAGACAATAGAAAGCTTACCTCGAGCGTAGTATCAGTTGAATGATGAAATTTATTTAATATTTTTATATGTAATGATGAAAGAAACCTTGTCAGCAGCGTTAGAATCTGCAGATCAAATTACCTCATGTGTCTATTGTGTAAGCCAACTTAGCGTACTTTATATTGAAGCGATAGTTACTCCCTAAGAGTACGCGCACACTGGGCGTCATGTTGCGGCGACAAGCTGTGGGCGCCAAATTACATACATTTTGTTCTAAGCTCCACACACTGGGCGACAAGTTGCCGCGTCAAGTCGTCGTGACTGTCGCCCAGTGTGCGCCTACTGTAAAGGTGATGCAGATGTGGCGCCAACCTCAAGATGAGACAACAAAGTAGCCGAGGCCGTGTAAGTAGTAGTAAAAAGTGACCTTGTATCTATTATTACAGATAACATCATATTATTTAACATGGAAGAAATTTGAAAAGGCAGCTGCTGCAGTTGAGCGTAATGATTGTTTTCATTGATGACTATATGGCGCTCTTCCATCTTATTAATTCATCCTTCTCAGTTAACACATACCTGTTATAAATAACTACGTTTGTACTATAAATTCCTTTCACTCTATTACTCCACTCTTTCACGCTGTAACAGAGACCCCACCCAAATGAGTGCTCGTTTTTTTGGCACTCGGAAACTGAAATGCCTGATGAATTGCTAATGATACAGCTATATTCCTTTGTTAAATCTTGTAACCGTTGTTCTTATTGGTGTTTCGATGAGCTGATAACATTTCGGGGTTAATCGTCACAGTATTTTGTTTGAATAAAAGATCCTTTTCGAGTATAGGATTTACTTTTATTTTAGCTTAGGTTCGTATTAGAGTAGAGCACTGTGTCTGATATACTTCCCGTGTCTAAGTAAGTACATTGAGCATTTATAGGTTACTTACGTTTTGTTGAATGGAATTTCTTTTTTTTTTTTTCCGGGCGTGGTTCCGGTTCTTGTAACATGCGTAGATCACACAAGGGAACATAATAAGGCATAGTGTTTAGGTATATTTGAAGAGGTGCAACGGCACTTTTTTTTGCACTAAGAAGGATCTTAACGAAGCCACTGACAATGCGATTAAGAAGGCAGAGTTTTATGCCCATACTATATAAAAGTCAATAATTAGAGTGAATTATTGACACGATAGAAGAAGAAGAAGTCATTTTTACAGGTGGATTAATAATTAACCTCATAGCCCATGGTTTAATACAGAGTACAAAACTGTTAGGGTTTCTATATTTTCTATAAATTTATCTATCAGTCTGGCCAGCTTACTGCCGTAAGATCTATCCACATTCAGCAGCGAGATGTGATAGCTGATTCGATTGACTGTATTAAAGATTGAAAATATTAAAGGAATCATTTAACTGGAAATCTATCTCAAATTCTACTGAATATATTTTGAAGATTACTAATACTTAAACCCACAAATCTCATAATATTTAAAGCTGTAATTTTTTGCAAAAAATAAAATCAGTTCACTCTTTTCGCTGATTCTTTTACAATTTAGGTTCCATATGAGACAGAAACCCGTATTTATTACCTACATAGGTATTATAACATACTCTGTTTGCTTGTTTAATGCTAATAGCTATAAAATTCCAACAAGGTACGTAAAAAATGGTGTGAGCAACTTCGCCAACACGAAATTAAAAGCAATACTTCAGCATCCTACCCAATTTGCATATTAAAACCTAAAAATTTGAATAAAGGTAGCATTTCATCGAAAAATGTATTATGCTTTATGTTAATTCTGTAGGAAAGTAGAACCAGAACGTTGAAGTTACGTTTTATAAGTATACTAGCGGCCCGCTCCGGCTTCGCACGGGTATACAGTATTACTCCACTATTTAATGGATGTTATTATACATATAAACCTTCCTCTTGAATCACTCTATCTATTAAAAAAAACCGCATCAAAATCCGTTGCGTAGTTTTAAAGATTTAAGCATACAAAGGGACATAGGGACAGAAAAAGCGACTTTGTTTTATACTATGTAATGATAATGATTAGTTATAACCCCCAAATGGTGATAAGTTTACACCAATATTATCATCCGGAAAATATGTGTTTGTGTCTGTGTTTATTTGTAATGAATAAACACAAAAACAACTGCGCCGATTTTAAAAATTCTTTCACTATGGGAAAGCTACATTTACCCTGAATAACATAGGCTATATTTTATTCCCATATTCCCACGGGAACGAGAGCTAAGCAGGTGGAACTGCGTGACGTTCGCTAGTATTCAAAATACTGACAACTATGGCCTTTATACTTTTGATTGCTGGCACTTGATGGAACTTGTTATACATTATGAAAACTCACTCACTTGTACTATTCCACAACTTTTATTTTAATTTTAATAATACCTAACCGGCATTACTAATGTCAAAAGTTAGTGTAAACACCTTTGAGAATGCTATAATAGCGAAACCGGTTAGGTATTATTAAAATTAAAATAAAAGTTGTGGAATAGTACAAGTGAGTGAGTTTTCATAATGGACAACTATGGCGTTTTAAAGTGGCAGTCGGCTGGCCACATGTGAGAGAATCGATGGTGAATGGAGCAAACAAGTTCTGGAGTGGAAACTGCGACTTGGTACACGTGTAGTAAGACGACCCCCATGTCAGATGGACCGTCGACCGGATAAGTGTGAAATTAATGTGGCATAATTTAGGAGATACTTACGTCCAGCAATGGACTGCTATAATAGACTGTGTTGATGACGATGGTGTAGGTTTTTTTGTATCGCTTATTTTCTAAAGTTAAGTAGACGTCTCCAAACATTGGAAGGGTAAAAAAAATTGATTAGGTACGTACATAAAGAGTTGCAATTCTATCACGTCAAATGTGTGATATAACACATTGAATAGTAGACACAGCACTTAACCCTCGTAATATCAAGAATTTAACTCAAGAAACATGTTACATATATTCTATAAAAGGAGCTCTCAATCGTCGAACTTAACCTGTAATAGGTTGACCTCTATTTCCAAGAACCGGCGATGACATGGGCTCAAAAGACCTCTTAGAATCACATAAATACACATGTCTCTCATTTCATATCGCAGTTCTATGCCACGCTAAATGATTTATTATACCGATTGTGGGTAACCGGTCTGACAGATCAGTGCTTCGTTGCTTGAGGGTTAATCTTCATAA
The DNA here is from genome assembly GCA_933228765.1 of Miltochrista miniata. Classification (NCBI taxonomy): domain Eukaryota; kingdom Metazoa; phylum Arthropoda; class Insecta; order Lepidoptera; family Erebidae; genus Miltochrista; species Miltochrista miniata. Next base: position 35,770,172 of record OW121756.1, on the reverse strand, counting down.
TAGCAGATAATCTCGTATATAATGGAACGGGAGCTCGCGACAGCCTGCTAAGCCTCTTGTAATTATTGTAGCTCAATGTGCATGTAGTAACTTGATGTAGTTTCTGGGTGAAATGAATTTGTTTTTAAGACTTGGGATAGACACAGCTTGGCAAAAATGAGGAGGTAGTAATGGAGGTGTCGCTGTGCTGTTCATGGCAAAGTAGTTGAAGTATGATCCATTATCTATACTAATATTATAAAGAGGAAAGATTAGTTTTTTTGCTTTTTGTTTTTTTGTTTGTTTGTTTGTAACGAATAGGCTCTGGAACTACTGGACCGATTTAAAAAAATCTTTCACTGTTGGGAAGCTACACTCTTTGCGGTGAACATAGGCTATATTTTATTCTCGTATTCCCACGGGAACGAGAACTACGCGGGTGAAACCGCGTGACTTCCGCTAGTGAAAAATAAATCACTTGTGCCACAAAATAATAATGTAGAGAAGGTAATCTACAAAGCGCGCTTTGGCTACGCACACCATAGACACTGCTCACGGATTTCACGGACACGAGGTCAAAGGATTTTCATAGTAGTTTCGTTATTGATTTGTGCGCGAGTGTGCATTGCCGAGGCAAGAGTAGGTTTGAAAAAAGAATGTGCATACATGAGATTGAGTTCTGCACATTATTTTTTTGTGCTTGTACTATTCCACAACTTTTATTTTAATTATACCAATACCTGACGGGTTTCGCCTTATAGCACTATCAAAGGGTTGTTCAAACACTTATTTCTGACATAATATATATAATTTCATACCTATTACTCTGACATAAATTTAAATCTCACATTTCCAATATTACATACGGCTCGAGTCACAACTTGTAAGATCTAATGCAAATAATTAGCTTTGATTCTACAGATATTATCGTTATTAAATTCTGTGCTCGGTTCGTGCACTACACCGAATACACGACTAGAGACAAACACGTAAGTGAACTAATTAATATCACATACGCTGAGTCGAGACATATCGTTACTCCACAGATGCAATAATATTGAATTTAGCGACATATAATTTAATAATAATAATAATAATAATAATAGTAATAATAATATATATAATAGACAACTGGCAACCCCACCAACGAGCAAGAAAGTATATTTTCTATCAAAGAATAAAAAATATTTATTTTCCAGATTACTTCTATATTTCTATATTACTAAGTGCCACATTATATAAAATATTAGAAAAAGCGAAACCAACAATAAAAATGTTAATAGAAATTATGTATAAATCAGTTATTACAAAGAAGAAATTTTCAGACAAAAATGACATGACAAATGTCATGTCAAACAAGAATATCATGTAAAAATATGGAAAAAATATACTTAAATGCTTACAAGATCGAGAGCCAGGAACACTGTTGCACAAACAACATCACCGGACTCGTCGCACAGCTCCGCCTCGCAGCACAAGGAACAGATTGTTGCTGAGGCGTCGAGCTCCAGCAGTAGCGACGAGTATTTCTCCCCACCGACGTCGCCACTACCTGTACGTCGGCAGGGGAGAGGCCGGCCGCCAGCCAGCTTGGGACCCCGAGGCACACCGGCCTCGAATAGGGCCCCCGCTGCCGGTGGTAATGTGCACCGCATGCGATGGACTTCGTCAATGAATGAAAATGTCATGCGGGCATATTTTGCGGCTACAGAGGGGGGAATTAACCTCACTGCGTACCGTGTTCGTTTGCTACCTTTGTTTCAGGCTCTTGAACCAACCGTGAACGTGTCGGCACAGCGGCTGTCGGATCAGGTGCGGGTCATCCAGCGTAGTCATATGCTGGACGATACCGTGCTTGAGAGGATTCGCTCAGAAGTACAGTCTAACATTATCATCCCTACTTCGTCTCAATCTAGTATACCTAGTGAAACAAATAATATCAACGATCCACAATCTTTAGTACCCATTGACGAAGAAGTGGATGATATGGTTACGGTAAGTACACAGTATAATGATGAATTAAGGAGTGTTTTGGAGCGAACGATTCAGGAATATAGATTTTGTGATCTCATAAGTCGTCCACGTATACCGCGCTTGCCTACGCATAAAAAGAACTTGGCGCTAGTGGGTACCCTGGACTCAATTCTATCAAGCTATTTTGATACTTGTGTAGATATAAGTGATGCACACTCAATTCTGTATTGCGCGGCTATAACATTGTGTCGAGTGGCTGGTGTAAAATTTCCGAAATTTGAGCCGGCCACTGGACCCAAGTCTATTCCAGTCTGGCAATGCAGAATTGAGCGTCGCATCGCTGAGACCAGGGTACTCATTAGTAAACTAAGCTGCTTTAGGACAGGGAACACCCGTCCCAGAGTGATGCGTTTTGTGACTCGTGCATTCGCGGGGACCGATATCAGTCCTCGCGAATACTCAGTGCGGGTCACAGAACGTATTGACTTCCTAAAGCAGAAAATTTATGCGTGGGCGAGCCGCATACGGAGGTACAAGAAGAGAGTGGATCGCTATATTCAGAATCGCTCGTTCCAAAAGGATGAGAGATGGGTGTATAGAAGATGGGAGCAACCCGATTCGAGTGTGACTGATAGGTGCCTACCAGATGCTGAAACCACAAGTACATTCTGGCGAGGCCTTTGGTCGGTACCTGTTGGTCATACAGAGTGTGAGTGGATGCGGGATGTCGAACAGTCATGTGAGTCGATACAGACTATGGAACCAGTCCTAATAACATCTAGTGACATAGCCAGTGCGGTTCGTTCGTTGCCCAATTGGAAATCAACTGGGCCGGACGGACTGCACAATTTTTGGCTGAAATGGTTTCATAGCTCACATGCTTGTTTGGCATCCTGTTTTCAGTCATCACTTGAGTCCGGGTCGCTTCCATGTTTTATGACTTCGGGTATAACACACCTCCTCTACAAATCCGGTAGTACTACGGACCCTAAAAATTATAGACCGATAACCTGTTTACCAACGGTCTATAAGCTTCTAACATCTATTTTGAGAGTTAAATTAACAACACACATTGAAAATAATTCTATAATGTCCAACTCTCAAAATGGATGTAGAAGCGGGTCACGTGGTACTAAAGAACTCCTTATTCTTGACATGGCCATTAATCAGCAGGTTCGTCGTAACAGGAAAAACCTTGCGACATGCTGGATTGATTACAAGAAGGCCTATGATTCAGTGCCACATACATGGCTGTTGAGGGTGCTGGAGTTATATAAAGTTGATGCAACTCTTAGCACCTTCTTGAAGACATGTATGGGGCAATGGACAACGGCTCTTGTATATCCAGGATGTCGTCAGGTTCCTGGAAATGGCGAGCCTGTCAGGATCAAGAGGGGTATATTTCAGGGTGACAGTCTGAGTCCCTTATGGTTTTGCCTGGCGCTGAATCCTCTCAGTACCTTACTGGAGGGTTCAGGGCTAGGCTATCAGTTCAGGAGAGGAGGTCAAGTTGTTTCCCACCTGCTTTACATGGATGACTTGAAATTATTTGCCTCCACCGATTCCCACTTGATAGAGTTACTAAAAGTCACAGAAGCTTTCAGTAATTCTATCAAAATGGAATTTGGTGTAGATAAATGCGCTGTCATGCATGTGAAGAAGGGACGAATTGTGGAATCTGAAAGAGTACATCTTTCTGATTTCACAAAACTTAAATCCATCTCTGCGACTGAAACTTATAAGTATCTGGGTATGTCGCAGGCATTAGGTATTACAGAGGTTGGCATGAAACAAACGTTGGTGGACCGTTTCTTTGGCCGCCTGAAAAAAGTTCTGAAAAGTCTTTTATCGGGCGGTAACAAGGTGCGGGCTATCAACGGTTGGGCCATGCCAATCTTAATCTATTCCTTCGGCATACTTAGATGGACTCAGACTGAATTAGACGCCCTGGATAGGAAAGTTCGTTCTCTGTTGACCATAAACCGAATGCATCACCCACGTTCGTCTGTAATGAGGTTGTATATCCCACGAAAGTGTGGAGGTCGTGGCTTTTTAAATGCCAAGACCTTACACAATCGTGAGGTATACAACCTTAGGGAATATTTCCTTCATGCGGACGTGGGTATGCATCGGGATGTGGTAGCAATAGATAATGGACTGACCCCTCTTGCTCTTGCCAAAAAGAACTGGCACAAACCAGTAATTATGACTACTAATGATCGCAAGGAGATATGGCGGGGCAAAGAGCTGCATGGACGATTTTATCGGGCTTTACACGGGCCCGATGTAGATCTATTAACATCTGTATCTTGGTTACGTTTCGGTGATTTGTTTGGAGAAACTGAAGGTTTTGTTTGTGCAATTACAGACGAAGTTGTCATGACGAATAACTATCGGAAATATATTTTGAGAGATGGTACGGTTGACATATGTCGGGCATGTCACCTACCGGGTGAATCTCTCAGACATATTATTTCTGGTTGTCCTCGTCTTGCCAATGGCGAGTATTTGCATAGACACAACCAAGTAGCCAGGATAGTCCATCAGCAACTTGCACTAAAGTATAAACTTGTAGATTTAGAGGTACCATATTACAGGTATGTGCCCGACCCAGTTCTAGAGAATGGTCGTGTCACGTTATACTGGGATCGGTCTATTATCACTGACAGGACTATTGTCGCCAATAAGCCTGATATAGTGGTAATAGATCGATCAGAGCGCCTCGCAATAATCGTTGATATTACAGTCCCACATGACGAGAATCTCGTGAAAGCAGAAAAAGAAAAACAATTAAAATATTTGGACTTGGCTCACGAGGTTGTCGACATGTGGGATGTAGATTCAGCGATTATTGTTCCGATAGTCGTATCAGCACACGGTCTGATCGCCAAGAGCCTCGATCAACATCTTAAGAGGCTCTCTTTAGGCAGTTGGGTCAAGGGCTTGATGCAAAAGGCGGTTTTGCTGAGCACGGCGCGCATTGTGAGGAGATTCCTGTCTTTGGAGCCCTGACCACCGGTAGCTTGGTCCCTGTACCCGATGCCGGTGGGAAACTATTTTTTTATATTTTTAAATGTATTTTTTATATGTATATTTAAAAATGTAAATTTATATGTTGTTTATATTTAATAAAGAGGAATAATAATAATAATAATAAACTTTATTGATTTTCTCTCACATAAGATTTGTAAGTATCTTATGAAGAATATTGAAGTGTACATAATATATAAGTATATTAGTGAAGTTATCTGTAAATAAATCAGTTTTTAACCAACATACGTGTATTACCTTAATAGTTACGGAGATTAAAATAGTGTTCCAATTAATCCTTGTACAGTCAACTACAATGAAATGTACTAGTTTAATCTTACAAAATGATGTATCCCTGCGAGTACCATAATGAACTAACCATAGATTGTGACAAACATGGTATCCACTGACTTTGACAGGCATGTATTCGTGTAAAGAGCAATAATTATGTTTCCCAATACATTTATTTAAAGTTGATTAAGATTTTACGATACATATTTCCTTACGAAAACGATGGCAAAACGTTATTCTTGACAATCTGTAGGTATCTCGCATTTGACAGAATTTACAATAGGATATGTAGTCAGAATTTAAAAAAAAGATAGCTATAAAAAAGCTTGATGAAATGTAGCTAGTTTTCAAGCTACTCGCGAACTCTAATTGTAGCCTGTAAAATCGTTATTTGTCATCAAGGCTTTCCAAAAACGTTTCATGTCTAACAGTTATACCATTCAATAGTAGTTAAAAAACAGAATGAATATCTTACCAGGTCAAGAAGATAAGAATTATCAGCGAAAATATTATATCAGCGACGTTATTTTCTGTTTAATTTTAGTATTTCTTACAGAGTAATGGGCGCAAACCTAAAGCAAGTTAATCCCGACGACCTTTTCAAGAACATTTATCATTACCTAATTACGCTTGACCGTGAATTTCCATTTAAAATAATTTCGCACTTTCATGAAAGAAAGAAATATGATTTTTTTCTGAAGTAGTAACCTATACTAATATTATAAAGAGAAAAGATTTGTTTTTTTGTTTGTTTGTTTGTAACGAATAGGCTCCGAAACTACTGGACCGATTTGAAAAATTCTTTCATTGTTACAAAGCTACACTCTTTGCGGTGAACATAGGCTATATTTTATTCCCGTATTCCCGCGGGAACGGAAACTACGCGAGTGAAACCGCGTGAGGTCCGCTAGTTACTCATAAGATAGTGATTTTTTAGGATTCCGCACCTAAAGGGCAAAATCGGATCCCTATTACTGTTACTCCACCGTTCGTCTGCCTGTCATCAGGCTGTATCTCATGAACCCTGATAGATAGAGTTGAAATTTTCATACATGATATTTTCTGTAGTCGCTATCACAACAAAATACTAAATTAAGTGAGGCTCCCATACAAAAAAAGTGATATTTAGAAACTAGTCCTACTCGAACTTGTCCGGTTTTTTCAATAATTCAATATAATTCAGTACTTTATCTATAGTAATATTATAAAGAGAAAAGATTTGTTTTTTGTTTTTTTGTTTGTTTGTTTGTAAAATAGGCTCCGGAACTACTGGACCGATTTGAAAAATTCTTTCACTGTTGGAAAGCTACACTCTTTGCGGCGAACATAGGCTATATTTTATTCCCGTATTCCCACGGGAACGGGAACTAAGCGGGTGAAACCGCGTGACGTCCGCTTGTTATTCATAAACGTAAGTGTAGAAGATGTTACAATATTATTTAACGAATCACTATGTTCTGCCACTTATACCTGGCAAACAAATTTCATTTTATTGTTGTCCTAGTTTACTAACGTAACAAAACAAAACTGTACAAATCTATTAAAAAAAGTAAGTATTTTTATAAAATTTTTGTAGTTACCTGATCCAAATGAACTGTAAACACGTGATTTACAAATTAAGTTCCTGATCAAATCTGACTGTGCAAATTCAACATCAAGTTGCTGTCTAACTTAGGGTTCAAGTATAACTATGTTATGTGTGTTGTACAGGTCGGTACACATGAAAACATAGAACTTAGGAGTAACCGCTTTAGGAGACCAACTATCGTATGCAGATCAGTAAGTTCAGGAGGGATTACACTACCTTGTCTTAGGCTAAACCTCGTTTATAAAATTAATGTTTTTAAGAAATTAACAACATGAGATTAAAAACCTTTTCAATAACAGTAGAATGTGGAACGAAAAGACACTGAGAGCTATTAGCGAATATTATAAGAAGTATTACATACATAATATTCACGCCTTTATCCTCGAATTATGTCCTACGTAATAAGTGGTGAGCCTATTGCCGTGGTGAAATGGATAAGCCTTGGTTGTGGTGACCCGCTGGCTGTTAAAAATTTTCAAGCCTTAAGGCCTTTAACTTAGCTAAGCGATTGTTATTTTACTGACAAGCGGGTTTCATTACGAGTTTTCCTTCTCTACGCAATATATCGTTTTGCAACAGTGTGTAATAAGTATTAATCATACTACAATAAAGAAATTAGGTAGATACTACCCGTTCGCTCTAACTTTGCCGCTGGCGTAGCGGCGTATACCCGAATTGTTAATTAGACAAAGTAAATTGACAGTAGCCAATGTCACTTCATCATAGAAAATACGCAACATTATAAGAAGAAGTGACATTAGTTGCTGTCAATTTACTTCGTCTAATCAAAAATTCGACTTTAGTATGGAGCCGAGCGGCAAAGTTAGAGCAAACGAGCAGTACTTGGTGTACCTAATCAGAATTAATGAATTATGATCTAGTGATGTAGACTATTCCAAATTTGATTATCCAAAACGCCAATAACGGAACTGTTCTCTTGTAAGGTTTTTATAAGGTCAGTAACGAGATTGTCACTGCAAACACCCACAGGTTAAAGCAACCACTTCTCAACAGGTGGGGCACACAACCTTTTTTGCGTTGTAAAAACTAAAGTTTAACTCATTCTTCATTGAAATTCACATACATGAACGCAAAACAGACACGGATTCTGAACAACTTTAACTTTAGTTTAGTACAGTGGCACCAACCTTTCAGTAGCCAACTTAACTAAGTTACTGCAAGTGCAGGCAGCATTTGCAAAGTTAGCGAAGTTGCGGCATGTTCGAGCTGGAAGCTTGGGTCTTTAGCTTGCCACCTTGATTTCTTTAATTAGATATTCCAAGTTGAAGCTTTTGATGTTACAATTTATCTTGTCGTGTTTATTCGCTTTATTTATTAAGTAGACGGTGCCGGTGGCTTCGCCCGTGGAGTGATCTGCTCGCATTTTCGTTTCCTATGGGAACGTACCTATTCCAGGGATAATAAGTAGTTTTTTGTTATTCCAGACTATAATCTATCACTGTTTTAAATTTCGGACAGACAGTAATTGATTAACAAACATCTCAACATTTTTACCAACTTCACATTTTATAATATTAAGTAGAAGTAGAATTTGTTAGTGTTTTTTGCGAATATTTTTTAAAGGCATAATTGCAACTGTAACATACGTTGTGTCATAAAAAAGCACTGTCAGAAAGATCACACTCAAGTCGCACGAGATCGAAGAAATTTTGGCATCTTAAAACCTTTATAACTCTTTAAGCAAGTACATACTAACTTACATTTTTTAGTTGGTCGACTCTTCTTGTGAATCGTATGTCAATCTGCAGGTAGTTGAGCTAGCATTAGTAAATCTATAAGGAAATCTTGTTAACTACGGAACTCTAAAAATAACTAAAGAAATTTCAAGATAGTCAGTCACGCAGCTGGTTTTATAAAATACCAAATAACCAAGTAAGTTCGCGAATTTTGAATAAGTTTTTGAAACCTTTTAGCCCTCGATAAATGTAATATCCGCCCCTTAACCGAGTAAAGCTCCTAAACACTCTAAATCACGTTACCTAATCTATTTATACTAAGTGAAACAATTTCAATCTATTCCCTTTAGAAGTTTAAAAGAATCTGCGTAATAAATGACCCTTTAAAAGGTTCATAACTTTTGCAAGGTCTAACTTATTGCCACTTCTAAACTCTTATATTGGAGATTGAAAACGTTTCGATACCCCCAAAGTGCCTTAGCATGATTTTAGTTCAAGAACTGTTTTAAAGCTTACAGCCTTGATAAATTATTTAATTCAGAAAACACCACATTCGCAAAAAAACTTCATGATTATTCTGATGACATCGTGTTCCCAATATTAATATTTTATTTATTACCTACCTTTTTTCTTAATATGATATCATGACAATGTTCGTACTCGTGTATTATCATGTTTTACTAATGAGGTGTTTTGCGAATGTGCTCTTTATTTTGCAATTTTTTGGAGAATATGATATTACTGATCTCTGCTCTGTTGAAGTCGTTTTAAGGTATTTTTTGTAGCTTTAATGAACTTTGATAAACGTTGCTTACAATTTTTTTTATAGAAGCTGAAATTTATTTATTTATTTATTTATTAAAGGTTCACAAAACAGAACATAGTACATGCTAATCTTATATCTAAAAGTGCAGTTTTGGTTTAAACTATGCTCCTAAACATGCGAACACATCATGCAAAATGAGGAAAAGATTTCAAAATACTATCTATTAACTTAGTCCATCTGGGAGTGACACTTAAATAACAATTTTTTTTTTTTTTTTTTTTAAACTTTTATAAAATTTACTAGATATGATATTTACTAGACAGGATATGTCCAACCTTGCGTTTAAATATTACTATGTTTGAATCAAATACATCAAGAACCTCGTGGTAGCACGGCAACAAATCATTATATGTGCGACACATACGTGCCACCGGATTGTAAAAAGATATATTGTTTCGATATGTATGAAGCACGAAGCTCTTAAGATGTGGGCAGCGTGATCTGAATTTGATGTTGACGTTTATTAGGGACAACAGTTCAGAGCACTGGATCTCTGAGTGAAGAATCTTGTGAAGACTTATAAGATCAGCACGTTCACGGCGGGACTCTAAGGAAAACAGATTAAACCAGTTTAACCTTTCCTCATATGAATGGAGGGTACGGTTGAATCCGTATCTGTAGCCAACGATCCTAAGGCACCTCTTTTGGATTTGTTCAATTCTGCTCTTATGTACCGCGTAAAAATGGTGACCAAATAGGTGAGTTATATTCCAGGACCGAACGAGCCAAGGAAGAAAAGAGATGAAGCAGGCTGAAGGGATTTCTAAAGTCTTTAGTGATTCTAAGTACGAACCCAAGCAGCCCTGCGCTTTTGTTTATGATGTGATCATAATGTGCGCGAAACGTCAACTTTTCGTCAAATAGAACTCCCAAATCCCTGACTACGTTCTTCCGTTCCAGCAGCTGACCCTCCAAGCTATAATCGAACAAAATTTTCTGTCTTCTATTTGTGAAAGATATGACACAACACTTCTCCACATTGAGTTTCATATGATTCTCAACAGACCATCTGTCAACAGTTTCCAAGTCTTTCTGCAGATGTTGTGCGTCTCTGACACTATTAACGACAGTGAAATGAAACATAGCTGTGACAAATAGTGTTTCAAGTGACGAAACTAGAAACTATTTGTCAAAATTATGTTTAATTTTAGCTTTTATAAAAATTATCGTGTATCTACACAAAATTTTTGAAATCTTTGAAAGAATGATTAATTAAACGGATGGATTGGGAGTTCTACGACATCCTTCCGAGGGCTTACCCGGGGCTCCCAACCATAGGCTGTTGGGCGTTACGTAATGTTTTTTAGTCGATAGGAGTCGATGGCATCCATGATGGAGTTTCCCTCACGTTAAAAAAAATCAAACGGATGGACGAATAACAAAGGCTAAAATTAAACATAATTTCGACAAATAGTTTCAAGAGATGAAACTTGAAACTATTTGTCACAATTAGGTTTCATTTTAGCTTCTATAAAAAAATATCCTATATCTACACTAGTTTGTTGAAGTCTATGAAAGAGTGATTTAATTACTTAATCAAACGGATGGACGAATAACGAAGTCTTAGTACTAGCACCTTTCCGAATAATTTGGGGAAAAAACTCGAATGCTGAATTATTCGTAATTGGCTCAAGATTTTTAAAGTTGAAATAACAGGAAAACGGAATAGCGTAAATTTTGGCCCAATTACAAAACTCGTTACAGGGTAAGAAAATGTCTGAAAAATTTAATAAAATAACACGTCCAATTTAATGTCAAACTTTACTCAACAACGTTTAAGTTTTAAAAATAATCATACAAAAAAAACATATCTGTCAACGTATTCTGCATAGATGCACTAACATAATATCTAGCAATATTTTTTTGTGATAACAATTGAGTTAACACCCTAATGTTTATTAATTGTATTTATTAAGTGTATTCGATTATGTCGTACACTTTGACTGATGCCCTCGGAAGGATGTTCCAGGGCTTACAGCTTGGCAAAAAAGTCAAGAAACGGAACTAATGTTTTGAAGGCTGGCTACATTGTCAAAAAGCTGCCAATAACGTCACATTTATGTCTGTCAGTCAATGACGTTATACAATTTGATTGGTGGGGTTTACTGACGGTTGTTGACAGCTGGATAATGATTGGTTTTTTTTTTATGAAGGTATTTATTTACAAGTACCCAATGCATTTGAAGCAGATTACGTAAATACTGCATTCGTCAGCAGTTGTTTATAAAGTGCGTGTTAGGGCTAATTCATAACATAATTTGAACTCGATCCAGTATCGTGTTGATCTACTTTATTGACATTTAATTTATAAAATGCAGTCATTACTATTGCCATAATGTTTGTTTTTATGACTTACAAAATTTTATATCAATGAAAGATTTGATTGTTAGTTTGTTTGCATCAAATAGGCTCCGAGACTAACCGATATGAAAAATTATTTTACTATTGGTTTGGTGGTTCTTTTTAACGGGTTGCCATTATGAACAGCACAGTGGCTCCTCCATTATTTTCTTCTCTTTTTTGCCAAGTTGTACTTGTAGACTTTTCTTTTACTTGTCAATAACTTCCTATGTCACATATGTCGTCTACTCCCACCTGTTCTGTTGAGTAGTTCTGTTAACAGAACCTTTTTCCTGCAAATTATGTAATCATGAATGTAATGCGGTCGTTATAGTGATTGATCCCAGCACCGAGAAACCTCTCTTTACCTGAATACAGTCCAATCTTCACAGTTTATAGCAAAAAACATATAACACATAATATTGTATCAAAATGAAAGAAAAAGTTACCCTAACAAAAACATTCAATTTTATTCCTACACATTTTGGTTACGATATTTCTAGGCTCCATTTTATTGGTCGCTCGACTTGCTGGCCTCGACAGCGGTAATTCCCCGCTTTACATTGCAAAATGAAAATAAAAGATAAGGTACTACCCGTTCGCTCTAACTTTGCCGCTGGCGTAGAGGCGTATACCCAATTTTTATTAGACGAAGTAAATTGACAGTATCTAATTTCACTTCGTCATAGAAAATAAGCAACATTGTATGAAGAAGTGACATTAGTTGCTGTCAAATTACTTAGTCTAATTAAAAATTCGACTTTAGTATGGAGCCGAGCGGCAAAGTTAGAGCGAACGAGCAGTAGGCATAAAGAATAAAAAGCATAACGTCTTATTTTTAGAATAAAAGACGTTTATACCTCCATCTGCATAATGTGGCGGTAACTTGAGAAAGGTAGGTTTAGTAATAATTCAGGTTTATGAGTGAAATTCTTTGGGTTTAAGGATTTACCTACAGAGGTTTCAAGAAAAGGCTTTTGATGCTTTCAGAAACTGAATTTTTCAGTTCACTCCACTTTAGAGGCTGGTCTAATAGGCACTCTGCATTACTCTCGGGAAAATTCCAGAAGAATCACTTTGTGAAAACACGTTCTGCAGGTTGTTGCCATTATTCCTGTCATGTTTAGATAGGCGAGTAGCTCACACTACCTATAAATTATACCATTTTATGAATGCATATGCATATCCACGACTCCGTCCGTGTAAAATTCTCTTCCGGTTTTAACTATCTATGAAAACTTATTCCGAAACTAAAATGAAGCCTATCTGTTACTTGAAGTTAAGCCCTTTAAAGCATGAAAGCGTAACGAATATCTCCACATCTAAAAAACACAAACTTTTGCAATTATGATGTTTGTAAGATTCAATTCTCGCAGTATCCAGTAACTACAAGTATCTGTCTAAGCCAATTGCGTAAATGCCTCGGCCATTCCTCAATTATAGGCTTAACAACCGCTACTGTAGCGCGCCTTATGTGTGTACTCACTCAATTCGGTACTTGCATATTTTGTGCACCATTTTATATGACTGTGTGAGTGTGTACAAGGTAAAATACTGTAAATTTTAACCTTTGCTTGTGAGCATAGTAATTATGTTCTAAAGCACTACCACACATCCACACCTGGGAGTTCTAGCTAACTGAACATATTTTTTTACCAATATGATTGAACAAAAACTCCAGAACCTGGCGATTTGTTTATGTTTGTTAATAAAAATTGGTAACATTTTTAACTCAACAGATTAGTTTTTACTGATTGGTGACCATTTCTGTCATTTCCATTTAAATGTAACATATAGCTGTAGTTACGTAGTAGCTAAATGTTATAAGGGGCGTACATTATGACATTACCACGTATTCGAAAAAACACGCGTAATAATGCAGGTAGGCACTTACTTTTTGAGTCCTGGGGTATCCTTCCAAGGGCTTACCCGGGGCTTCCAACGGTAGGCTGTTAGGTAGGATAAATAGGAGGTTTTTATTCGGTAGGAGTCCGGCATAGCAATCCTATAGGATTTTCCTTACGTTAAAATAAAATAGGTACCTACATTCACCAACAAATACTTTTCAACGTGAAGTACCACGAAAGAAATATCCGCAAAAATACAAATAGAACCTCGGAATGAAATCCCTGAACAAAAATTCGATAAAAACAAAACAAACTGAACGGATACACGGTTTTTGATGCCAACTCGCCACTGCATGCATATTCATAATACACGGATTTGTAACGTGCATCGTGAAATTGAATATTAGGATTGTAGAATTTTCATTTGCATATACAGCGGTGCGTTACGTGGCTTTGTTCCACAGACAACACAATCTCAAAGACAACGCTTTCGTGAACTCCATTATAACAAAGATCACGCCTTTCATCCCCGAAGGGATGGGCAGAGGCAATTATATGCCCACATTTCACCTTTTAGTTTTTTTCCAAGTAATATATGTGGTGAACCGTTTTGTCGTGTTGATATAGACAGGCGCAGGTTGTGTCTGCCTGTTGATTAAATTTTGCATGTGATCGTTTACAGAACACTAACTCCGCGGGGTCACGAGCGCTTCTTTAAGAGAACGTAATCGCTAAATATTGGCGGAGTGCGGGGAGATGTTGACCAGTTACTACTGACTTCTTCAAGACCACGCGTTGGAAATCACAGTCGAATGAAGTTAATTTTACGCCTAATTTAATGACAAAGCGATATAAAGATTGAGGCGGGCCCGCCGATATTGTAGTCTCAGTCCTTAACGTCGGTGAGTGCTTAACCCCAGTAAAGCGTTGTTTATTAGGTTGTATTGTCTGCGCCTCGTTCATCCGACACTCTACGTGGTATTAGAATCATTTGTTAATATTTCGCTTTTGATATTTCAATTGTAAGCATTACTAAGTAATTATACTGTTATCAAAATGCCGTGTTTGTTCGGAATCTATCGGATATGTAAATTAGGAAATGTTTCGGATTATAAACTAGGTACAGTTTGTCGATGGAAATAATTATATTCATATGAAGTTAGCAACGAGTTTGAGGTAACCTTATATTATTAGTAGACTTCATAAGTATGTAGTTACTAGACAAATGGCCCGTGCAACTTTGTTTGCATGACACAAGAGATAGAGAGAGAGAGAGAGAGAGAGAGAGAGAGAGAGAGAGAGAGAGAAAGAAAGGTACAAGTATTAAAACATCTTAAATCAATATTAAAATTAATCTGAATCATAATACAGAAAAAGAAAAATACAGATATTGAATCAAAATAAAATCCCTCTCTAAAGTACTTTTTAATTAGATTCCGGGGCTCCTTTTTTATTTTTGTTTATTTCCGTTCTCACCTTTTAAATTACTTCTCCTTAACAGCCTTATAATGAGAAAAGTTTCAAGTGCTTGGAGATTAGATCCTTAAGTGGCGATATAATAGTTCAGTCGCTATAAAAACATTAAATGGTAAGATAGTTATCTTCTTATCAATTATGTACTTAAAGAAAAAGTAATTAAATAAAATGGGTTTCCTTATTAAATAAAACAATGGAGAGAAAAATAAACACATTATTACTTTTAAAAAAATTAAGATCTGTAACAAAAGTACATAGCGGATTCCCGTCACTTTAGCAGCTTGATTAGCAGCTTGAAAGACACACTTTAACAGACAGATTTTTTGTTCCACGAAGTGAGCCTATTCCCGTGTTGATTAAACAGACACAGTTGGCTTAACGATTGTTAGGTTACTGAAAACCGGGACCAACGGCTTAACGCGCCACGGAAACACTTGTAAATGAAATGCACAAATGGTCAAGTGGTGACCACCCCACCCAAGAACCAACCAGAGCGAAAGTTGCTTACTCTAGTGATCGTTTACAGAACACTGAGTTAGTGGGGCTATAAAACCTTAAAGCTGAAAGATCTCGAAATATAATCGTCACGAAATATATAGGTATGGTATAGAGTAGGCAAAAGTCACATACTTATGTTCTACTCGTACAACTGGTAGAGTGTTCCAAGTGGCTATAGTGCGGCAGAGAAAATATTATTGAACGTTCTATTCGGAAGATACAAATACCCACTGTTTATGAAAGATTTTTTTATTGACGCGGGGAATGCATTTACGCGCCTTCATCATAGCCGCGGGGGCAGCTGGGACGGTGTGTGATACTCCCGGCCACGGAAAAGGACTGTCCTACCCACTAAACCCCGGGGTGTCCCTCCTCGCCCTGTAGCCGGGACGAGGATATCCAAGCATTATTCACGTCGACCCGGCAAGGGGTGCCCCGCACTTCCGAGGCTCTCCTTGGGGAAGCCAGATGGGTGGCTTCCTGTAGCTCCCTAAGGAGTTGAACTCGCCTCTCTGTAAGCACAGGAGGTATAAAGTTGTTGGCTGGTGCGGGCGTGTTCGAATGGGAATCCCCCGGAACACATGGAGAGTGCCCACTGTGATATTTAGTGGGTGGGGTGCCCGGACCTTACGCCCGAGATCAAGAAGCAATCGTGGGCGCGCAGTGAACTCCTTACGGTGGCGCCCCCGAACTGCACGGCGGAGCCGGAGCATTGTCTCTTACTCCCGCTTTCCCGCGCATTGTGCCTCCCCCTTTGCCGTCATTACCTAGTCAGCTGACGAGGCGACAGCGGCCCAGCACTGCTGCTGCCACACACCACCGAGCAACTCACAGGTGGGCTACTCCCGCCTTGGCCGGAATTAACCAGATTAGAACCACTTCCTCATAGAGGAAGGGCAGTGATGACTACTCCGTTGCCCAGGATACACCACGAGAAGGATTCAAACTATTATTGGGGTCCTTAAGATGCAAGTAGGGCCCTACATCTCTGTTTATGATAGACTAGCGGACGTCACGCAGTTTCACCCGCGTAGTTCCCATTCCCATGGGAATACGGGAATAAAATATAGCCTATGTTCACCACAAAGAGTGTAGCTTCCCAACAGTGAAAGAATTTTTCAAATCGGTCCAGTAGTTTCGGAGCCTATTCGTTACAAACAAACAAACAAAAAAACCAATAAAAATCAAATCTTTCCTCTTCATAATATTAGTATAGATAACTATGTCCCGCTGGAATATACATATAAAAGACTTCAAACACCTTCCGTGGTAGATTCCACATTTTTCAGATAGAGCACATTTTTTTAATCTTCAAGATAAAAGGAAAATTCTACTCATTATGTAAATTAAATAATCTTACGATTCAACATTTCCTGCTCAAAACCTTCTGAATCTGACAACATACAGTTTTTTTTTAAATAAAGCGCGTGATATAGAAGATAATAATTATATAACACGATTCAGTTTGGAGTAGCAAAGTTGTAATATTTTTCTGGTTGGATATGGTACAAGTCATGAACTCACAGCAATGATAGATTACTTGAGCACATGAATATGGAAATGTTTGTACTTTGATAGTATTTCATTATTAGTACCTATTATTTGTATGGGGATAAGAATAATTTTTAGGGTTCTGTATCCAAAGGGTAAAAACGTACTCTATTCATGAATCAGTCTGTCTGTCTGTATCCCAGGAACCGGGATAGCTAGAGAGCTGAAAATTTCAGAGATGATGTATTGCTGTAGTTCCTTTTTTTTTGACGTGAGGGAAAATCCCCATGGATGCTATGCGGGACTCCTACCGACTAAAAAACCTCACGTAACGCCCAACAACCTATGGTTGGGAGCCCCGTGTAAGCCCTCGGAAGGATGTCCCAGGACTCACAATAGACCCACGGCCGCCACTGCGGCCTCGCCTAGGGGTTGGTTCGGGTGCTATTCCGCGTCTTTGGGGGGTTTCGGGTGTGATCCCGCTTCTACGTGCGTGAATTTCTCACGTCACGCTGCCGTCATGGGCCTGATTTTGTAAGGACGGTGAACAGCCCTCTCACCGTCCTCAGGCCCACGGTCATGGATCTCCGGCTAGGAGACATGCCGCCTCGCCGGAGATCGTGCCATCGCCCTCTGCGGGCTTAGCAGTCTTGCCACATTGCTGGCCGTCAGGGTCTCCACCCGTACTGCTGCAGTCACATACAAAAAACGTGATTTCTTGCCGTTTTCTTGGTACGGAACCCTCTGTGCGCGAGTCTCGAAGCTGTGTGTGCCGGAGACCTACTAGTGAAGGGTAATTTGAACTTCCTGTACTTATCTAGTTTCTGTGGTTTAACTTTACGAAAGGGTACATGTAATTTACTTCCCTTGTATGTCTTGTATGTTACTTTTTGAGTCATTTTATTACTTTTTGATGGCAAATTTAAAAGAATACGCATACTTAAATAAATGTTTCATATAATGTTCTTTTTTTATAAGGTTCTTGATAATATTAAGGTTACAGTAGAAATCACACTACAGATGATTATTTTAATATAAATATGTGACATTTGTACCAATAATACTATCGTCAGAATTAACAAAAAGCTATGCAGATCTTCTTATATTTGCACCATTCACTAACGACCCTCTTTCAAACTGAATATTTATATAATGCTTGCGAGAGAGCGCGAAATCAGAAGGAAAATACAAGGAAACGCCGCTTTGATGTTGAGTTATATAATTCACTACTAAATTATAATTATAAATTAATTTAATTTAAATTAAATCCGACGCTTTTGGTTACGCGGCTATTTACTATGTTTGATCGTGAGATGAAAGTGAGGCCAAGTGCGAGTCGGGCTCGCACACAGAGGGTTCCGTACCGAAAAACGGCAAAAACTCACTTTTGTTGTAGCTTTTTTTCTGAATTTAGTGTTTTTATTATAGCGGCAATAGAAATACATCATCTGTGAAAATTTCAGCTCCCTAGCTAGAGAGCTGTATCTCTATACAGCCTCATGACGGATAGACAGACAGTCAGACAGAGAGACGGACAGCGAAGTCTAATGAATAGTGTCCAGTTTTTACCTTTGGATTTGGGTACGGAACCCTAAAAATGAATGGTGGTACCTAATCGAAACTTCCTACATAGATTTTTCATTAACTATTAGATTACTACACTTATTGGTTGTACTCGCGCAATTTCGATGAAATAAATTTGAACATTTCCTCACAACGTCTGTACTAGGTGTAACAAAATTGACTCTCCAAATTTCATGAGATTACTTGGCATCGGAAATCAAATACTTACAAATATTTAATAAAAAAGGGGGGTTAATTATTTTTTTTAATTTTTTGTCGCACATTAATAATTCGTTTTTTACCGCGGCAATTCGAGGTAACATGGTCGCCGTGGCAAAACAAACACGGTGCATCCGTCTGGCTGTTGTTGTCGCTTTCTACTGCCGCTCAGTAGCGATAGAAAGGGTGAAAATGAAAATTTATAGGACCTTTAAAACGGATTTACGGTTAAAGTATTCATGTGATTCTTTTTTCTTCATTTTTGTAACGTTTCTTGACTGATGCCACGTCACGTGACGAAATTTGGAGAGTCAATTTTGTTACACCCAATATAAATTTATTTTACTAGCAGACGTCATGTGGTTTCACCCGCGTAGTTGCCTTTCCCGTGGGAATACGGGAATAAAATATATAGCCTACTAGCTGACCCGCGCAACTTCGTTTGCGTGATAAATGAAGAACCGCTCGACCGATTTTGTGCAAACTTCACATAAACCATCTACTAAATAGTCCAAACAAAACCTAAACATTTGGTTTGGATAGGTGAGCCCGTTCTTGAGTTATAAAATTACAACGAAAAGTGGCATTGATTTTTATATATATAGATGTCACCCGGAGATAGAGTAGCTTTCCATCAGTAAAAGAATTGTTCATATCAGTTATGTTGTGGAAACTAAACTAAATCTATACTAGTATTAAAATAGGAGTCGCTACCAGTAGTGGCGCGAGTCATGACCGGTAGCAGGTAATGCTGGACTGTCGTTGTTTCGTTCGCCAGTGATGCAATGGTGGCAAAACAGAGGAACTGCGTATGAGGGAACGAGCTAGAAAAACGCTGCTTCGCCTATCCGGCAACTCGGTTGGGACGAGGCGTAACACCGCGGTTGTTTAGTGGGTAGTTTGGCCCAACAACTTTAGGGCCGACAGTCCCACACAAAGCGCCCTGTGGTCCCCGCAGCGGGGTTGTGCGTTAAAGTGCTCCACCGCGTAAACAAAAGAAAAAAAATTTTAAAGTTTTCGTTTCCGTACTCCTCCGAAACGGCTTGACCGATTCTCATGAAATTTTGTGAGCATTTTGAGTAGGTCTGAGAATCGGCCAACATCTATTTTTCATACCCCTAAGTGACCGGGAACCGGGAATAACATTCCACGCGGGCGGAGCCGCGGGCAGCAGCTAGTATATTATAAATGTATATAGGTATTAATATATTGATATGTATATTTAACATAAGTATAACATATCTTAGCAAGTAATAGTATGTACTTATTTGCTGTTGTATCATGTGTGTTAATATAATTCTATCCTTCTCTTTTATTAACACACTTTTTTTCCATTATATTTTCATGTTTTCCTCTCGCCGGTCTGCTGGCAGATATTTCTTGAAGAAATAAGCAGTACCATTGTACCAATGTTTCTTCTTACTGTTTCTTTTACGTTTATTGTATGTGCATAAACAAATAAATAAAATAAATAAAAAAATGTTAAAATAGGAAATATCCTATCCTTTTATTATATTGGTATAGATATACCTTTTTACCTATCTGAAACTAAACTATCTACGTTGAATTTCAGTAATGCATGTCCCTCGGTACAATCATGTTCATTACTTAAGCGTTTCTAAACTAGAATTTGTATAGCTGATGTTACCGCGCGCTTGTAAACTGATCTCGTTATGAAAATGAAACGGCTGGATGCAGTTCAAAGTTGAACAATAAAAAGTGAGGCACAAATGGAAATAAAATGCTGCTGGATTTTCTTTAGCGGATCTTCTTTGAAAAGCCACGTTACTGGAAGCTGACGTAAAATATTTTTTGAAATAATGTGATCGTAGAATTTATTTAAAAAATATTGACGAAGCGAAACGCTCATGGCCCCGCGGTGTCAGTGTTCTGAAAACGATGACTGTAGTAAGCAATATTTATTATTGACGGTCATGGATGACCACCACGAGACCACTTTGTGACGTTTATTTTTGAGCGTTTTTACGTAGGCACGTAAATCCGTTGGTTCCGTTTGCCAGGAAAATAGCAGTCGTTAAGCCAAGTTGAAGGCCTTTACGGGCAGCTTGAACAATGAAATTAAAAACAGCGGGCAGTCACAACCTGAGCCTGTACCACCTATTACGTGCGACAAAATCTTAAAAGGTGAAATGTGGGCATATGATATGCTGCCTACCCCTTCAGGGATAAAAAGGGTGAACATATGTATGTATATGATTTAGCTAAGGAATTTCATGGCGTCATCTTGACAAATTCACTCTCTCAGTCGTAACACTATTGACACTAGACAGTGACCCTCAAGTGCACCTTCAAGCTCCACTTGAAGAACCTTATTAGAAACCATGGTGGTAGGTAAAGGTAAGAGCTGTAAAGGCTGACAGAGCATTCCAAGCTGGTATGACAGTAAAACCACAAAATAATAATGTCCAGAAGGAAATCTACACACAAAGTGCGACCGGATTATGGAAGTTTCTTTTTACCCATAGTCCGGTTGACCGGACAACTTAACCGTACTATGGGCACATGGGCAATAGATAGATCGGGCTACCCACATACAGACATCGCTCGCAAGGAGTTTACGAACACGTATCAAAGGATTTTCATAGTAATTTTGATACTGGTTGGTGTGTGCAGCCGACCGCGACGCCGACGACGGTAGGTTAGAAAAAAAAAAGTTTCTACATGAGATTGCGTTCTGTACCTTATTATTACGTGGTTAGACGATCTATTTAACCGACTTCCAAAAAAGGAGGAGATTCTCAATTCGTCTGTATTTTTTTTAAATCTCTTACTGTATAAGAGTGTCATCTCGGCTCGGCTAGAGTTGTTCAATATCGGATAGGAGAAGAAGGATTAGTTTGAAGATAAGTTCAGATAACTCGCCGTGATAACTTCAATAAAACGTAGGAAAGGACTTATTGTTCGTGGGGGTATCCTTCCAAGGGCTTACCCGGGGCTCCCAACCGCAGGCAGTAGGTAGGGAACGTGTTACTTTTTAGTCGGTAAGATTTCCGGATTTTTCGCAAGTAAATATAAAGGACTTATTGTTTTACATTTAGACTATGTAACTTACAATGACATTTGTTTTAAATTAACAAACACGCATTGAATACATAAATTGTTTGAATTGAACGAGATTTCAAACGGCACCATTATTATTAAAAATTAAAAACACGAATATTATGGCGCCGCGCATAGTCCTGTTCCATGTAAATTACATAATATTGAGTCCTAATCTTCTGTCCTGTCATTGTTTTTATGTTACACCCAGAGTCCAAGTACTTCTATGTTATGTCAAGAAGTTAAACTCGTTACAAGAAAATGTACCACCAAGTTTGAAATAAACTAACTACATTAAAATACAAACGAAAAGATACCACTGCCACAAACATAACACTGTCACACTTTGCAATGATAAGAAATATGCAGTCGTACAAGCTGTACCTATCATAAAATATCAACGGAATAATGTCAAAGAGAGGGCATATTCTGGAAACGATAGTTCAGAGAATTACCTACACTTGAATTTGCTCTCACTAGGCTTGTTACATGAACTGTGATAGCTACACTGTTGAAATTATTCGTACGGAACCCTCCGTATGCAAATTCGACTTGCGATTGGTCTGTATTTTTTGGCGTTTTTCGGTACCTACTGCACAGTCCGGTGACAGATGAATGGGTTTACCACTGTTGACCGAAATTCATTTGATCGTTTGACGTGTGACCGAAAAAACATTAGGTAATTCTACTTTTGATCGAATGAACAATTGACCAAAAGAGTTTTTATCGAACAAACATTTGATATTTTTACTACTGATCGAATGAACGTTTGGTCGAAAAACAGTTGACTCAAGAATATTTTAACAAACAAAAGCGAAATAAGTAGAATTCGGTACTGGCACTCGCCGGCCGCTGCCGCGGCACGCTCGCTTCGCTCGCTCGGCTCGTGCGTTGTGGTCGCAGTTCTAACCTAACCTAACCTAGCCATTTTGATACAGCCTCTGTTAAAATATTCTTTTAGTCAACTGTTTTTCGACCAAACGTTCATTCGATCAGTAGTAAAAATACCAAATGTTTGTTCGATAAAAACTTTTTTGGTCAATTGTTCATTCGATCAGTAGTAAAATGGCATAATGTTTTTTCGATCACACGTCAAATGATCAAATGAATTTCGGTCAACAGTGGTAAACCGCAGATGAATAGCATCTCAATTGCAGCACCCCGTTTTTTTCTTGGATACGGTATCCCAAAGTTACTAAGTACAGTCACCTCCAATATTGCATGGGCCCCTTAAGATCTATAATCCCATGCACATTTGAGTCCAAATTCACAAAACTCCACTAGATGGCGCCACTTTACTCGAATATAATATTGCATAGACACCTTAGAATCACAAAAAAATTACTAGATGGCATATTTACATTACTCAAAAGATTAATGAGTTGCTATTTTGACAATGATCGCGTTCCTGTGTGAGGTATTAAAAAAATCGGCAACGCTAGATTGACTTCCAATGTTATCCGAGAGATGGCGTCCATTCTCAGTGCAAAGCAATTTCGTTTCGGATTGACCATGCATTCTCAAATTCGTCTGTACCATAAGTAGGTACCTACATTAAATACATTCAGCTCTCAAAAAGTCATTCTGGTACATCCTTCCGAGGCCTTACCCGGGGCTCCTGGCTGTAGGCACCGTATAGTTTTAATTATTTATTTTAGTGACAGATAGACAAACAGCCGGCCAGCTAAGTCTCCCGTTTTTTACCCTTAGGGTACAGAACTTCAAAAATGACGTAATTTTTGTAAAGAAAAGAGTGGTTTTAAACCTAAAAGATGACGTTTACATCCAAAAAAAAATAAAAAAGACTATGGCGTTTCTGAATAAGTCCGCCATGATTTTAACATTCACGAAGCGCAGTGGCCGACGTCACAGTCGCGCAGCTGACTTCAAAGCCAGGCTTAAAAAGGCTTTCAGCAATTAAATATTGAAGACAACGTTCTGAAATGCGAAGGCATGCCTCATTGTTTGGCTTGACTTTGCTGTGCCTTGTCGCACAGCGTTTGTTTATTTGCATTTTCGTGACGTTCACATTTGGTGTGAGAAATTTTACACGTGATATCAGTAATGCAATGAAATTATTTTTAAATTCGAAATGGGTAGGTATTAGTTTGAAAGAATTAGTGTGTCATTTGCGAAATTTGAAGTTGATTTAAGACTGTGAGGACAGGTCACAGGTCTGTACTGTATTTTAATAATTTACGTTATTTTTTTATTTTTTTATTTTTTTTTTATACTACTTAGGTGGCAGACAAGCTTACGGCCCACCGGAAGGTTGGTAACCGTAGCCTATAGACGTTTGCAACACCAGAGGTGCTACACACGCGCTGCCGACCCGGGCGCAGGTTGTGACGACCCACAGTTGAAATTTTTCAAGCCGCCCCATAAGGCCTTCAACTTGGCTTAACGACTGTCATTTTACTGACAACCGGGACCAACGGCTTATCGTGCCTTCCGAAGCACGGAAACGCTCGTAAATAAATGTCACAAAGTGGTCCACGTGGTGGTCACCCATCCATATCCGGCCATAGTAAATGTTGCTTACTGCAGTGATCGTTTACAGAACACTGAGTCCGCGGGGCCACGAGCGCTTCAAATTATTAAATTATTTGAGATGCTCAGATGATGACGATTTTACGATACGTATAAATGATGAACAGAATACTTGTAGAAACTCCCACACGTTCTGAAAATTACCAAATTTCTCAACGTGCTAAAAAAACAAGCCTTGATTTATATCATGAAACTGGTGATAATTAAATTACAACTTGCTTGATTTAATGGCACACTAACTGCTGACGTCACGCGGTTTAACCTGCGTAGTTCGTGTGCTTCAAGCTGTAATCCTCATATTTGTAAACGCAATGAAAACGAATTTTGACAACGCTAAAAAATAGTCCTGAAATAGTCATAAATAGTCGTACATGTAAAAAAATAGCCGCTTTAGGGTAATTCGCCAAAATTTCAATTTTGTTTTCTAATTTCCATGGCATTAATGCCAACGTGACCAGTCTATTGGATAGAAAAACTAGAACAATATTTTTTATTGTTGAAGGGGTCTTTCCTAGGTTTGGTTTTCTTCATTGAGTTTTCAATTATGAGTATTACAGCTTGAAGTACACCGTAGTTCCCGTTCCCCAAGAAATACGTACCCGCAGAAAGTGTAGCTTTCAAACAGTGAAAGAATTTTTAAATCGGTTCAGTAGTTTCGGAGCCTATTAATGTAAACATACAAACAAACAAACAATCAAATGTTTGCTCTTTATAATATTATTATTAGAAGTAGATGATGCGGGACATTCAGTACCTGTACCCGCTTCCCGTGGAAATATATTCCCGGGATGAAAGGTAGCCTTTGTGTTATTCCAGACTATTAGATATCTCCGTACCAAATTAAAGCCCAATACGTTCAGCCATTAGAGCGTGATTGAGTAACAAACATCCAAACATCTGTAGAAACTTTCACATTTATAATATTAGTAGGATAGATAATTTACCTGCGATAGACAGTGTAACTGATATTTTGGATATCAAACGTAAAATACGATCGCAATAGTTCACACAAGGACTATTACAAAGTGCCTGCCCCAATAAGTTAACCCTTTTCCCGGGTCATGGACGAGTGGCTGGAGAGAAGACACGGTGCTCTCTCCTACCGGTTGACACAGATGCTTGCCGGGCACGGTAGCTTCGGTAGGTATCTGTGGCGAATACACCGGGAAACCACGGCCGAGTGTCAGCACTGCGAGGACCGCAGCGATGACACGGCGCTCCACACGCTGGTGGAGTGCACGGCGTGGGAACAACAGCGCCAGGTCCTCGTAGTGGGTCTGGGCGTGGACACTCTCTCGCTCGAGGCCATGGTGCGAGCCAGAGAATGAGCCATGAAGCTCGGTGAGAGGGCTGCTCACCGTTCTTACAGAAGCAGGCCCATGACGGCAGCGTGACGTGAGCAACTCACGCACGCCCCCCCCCCCCCCCCCTTAGAAGCGGGGTCACACCCGAAACCCCCCATAGACGCGGGATTGCACCCGAACCACCCCCTGGGCGAGGCCGCATTGGCGGCCGTAGGTCTGTTGGGAGTCACGGGACATCCTTCCTGAGGGCTTACCCGGGGCTCTCAACCATAGACTGTTAGGCGTGGCGTGAGGTTTTTTAGTCGGTAAGAGTAACATCCTATGAGGATTTTCCCTCACGTTAAACAAAAAAAAAAAAAAAAAACCCTTTTCCCGTCCACTATATGTAAGCGAATATCATTTTTTAGACCGTGTGGAAATCCTACATGGATGCTATGCCGGACTCCTACCTACTAAAACCACACAATGCCTTACAACAGTCTATGGCCGGGAGTCCCGGGTAAGCCCTGGGAATGCGAATATCATAATTGGGAAAATATAAATTTATAGGTAGGTGAAGAAATCAAAAGTATAAACATAGTATGTAGGTAAATAGGTATTTTCTATGTCTTTGATGTTATTATTATACTAATAAAAATTTGCTTTGTAATAAATGGCTCGGAAACTACTGACCCAAATAAAAAGATACGTTTTAGCAAGTAACATAGACATTACGCTACGATCAATAAAAGTCAAGCAGTTATAAAAATTGTTGCAAAACGGAATAATTTATGAAAAGGTATTAATAATTTAGTCTAGAAAAGGATATAATTAAAGACAGAGAATGTACGATGAGAACATATTGATATGACAATCAATCAAGAAATTTTATTTTGGCGGAAAAACGCGCACGTGCCTACCAGCCATCAAATTGAAGTTCTTATCTGTTAAGGGCATGCGGTTACTATGTGGAAAATTAAAATAAAATACGACTCCTGTTATTTATAGGCAGTTATGATGTCAACCGGGGACTATAAATTCCTTGCGAATGGATTTAGGGAGATGCTATAAACCTTTCTAGAATTCTGTAGCTAAATCGTAAAAACCGTAATCGCTAGACAGTTGAAATTTTCACGGATGATGTATTTTTGTTGTCACTATTACCACAATTACTAGAAACTGAAAAAAAAGCTAATAATGGTGGGCTAACGCGACAATTACTGTCGTTTTTTGGTACGGATTTTTTCATGCGGGAATCCGATTTGCACCTTGCCAAATTTTGAAACTGATAATATTCATGCATCGCCATGATAGCTATCCGTAGTTCTCATAGCAGCTGAATATTTCTACAATCTATATTTCTACAAATTAAGGAATTCAACTATCTAAAAATGATTATAGCAAAACAAATATTTTTCTAACAATATCACACAACGTGGGATAGACGACAATTAAAATTGCATAGTTACCATTACTGAATGTATTGAAGTGGGTGCCTGGAAGGAAGAACAGATGTTGCCTGCAAGAGGTTGTCTTTAAGACTGTCAAATCTTATACGTACCAAAAATTTTTATTAAAGAGAACATAAGTTGAATCTGTTGTAAAGTATAAATGTTATGTAAAAAAAATATTTTCTGTAATAATAAAGAAATTAATGAGACTTATTTTACTTTACATAATCATTTTAACAAATTAACTTTATATGAATATTACAATAACGTACAACCCTTCTAATGAAATATGAGAGAGTCGTATCCTACCCCTTAACAAAAACAATCAATCTTCATCACAAATATAACATATTACGTATTTTGATAGCGGGATTCAGTGAAGCTTGATAACAATACAAGATAAGGGTTGGGAAAATGATTGCTATTCTGAATTGGAGATTGTTAATTTTGGTATATATATGTATCTACCCGATAGATGGTGAGTAATATCGTTGTGGTTTATGTAGAGAGCGGTGTTGTGTATGTCATTCCAGTGTTGGTCTCGAAGATATTTGAAGCACATACATATTCAAGAAGCCTGAATTCTCAAAATTTCACTCAGTTCAATCTCATGTTAATTTATTTATTTTATCTCATGCCCAGTTTACAGCTTCATAATCTCATAGCAGAAATGGAAGAAACTTATTCCATGATTTACTAGAACTCTTAACCTTGCTTGCTAAGTATCTGTTTACGCTGTGCTACCAGTTATGACGTACGGTGCGGAGACGTGGACACTTGCGGTGGGACTAGTTCATGCCCTAAAAGTTGCACAGCGAGCTATGGAACGAGCGACGCTTGAAGTATTTCTGAGGGATAAACTGCGAAATGAGGTTGTTCGGCAAAAGAGAACCGAAGTGGTCGACATAGCTCGCAGAATAAGCACATTAATGTGGCAATGCCGATGAAGCAAATAAGTTCTAGAGTGGAGACCGTGACTCGGTAAGCATGGGATGACGTCCACCCGTACAGATGGACCGGCGACCTGGTGTAGGTCGCAGGTTTGATGCGAAAGGCGCTGGACCGCTTACTGTGGCGTGACTGGGAGAGACCTACGTCCAGCAGTAGATTGCTGGCTGGCTGGCTGGCTGATTTGATTTTTTGACTCTGTGGTCGGTCCTGAGATTGATAATCGTTGTGACATTTATGAAGTTCTGAGTATCCTGACTGCCAGTAGCAAACCAAAATTGGTCAGTAGGCGAGTGGTTGCAAAATTTTCATTAAGAACAGTATCTGTATATTAAGTCTGTTAAACACAACAAAAAGCTAGATCTGAACTGAACTGCTGTAATGTGCGCGGCCAGGGATGCGGGGTCCTACTAACATCTTAAGGACCCCAACGGTTCGGATCCTCCTCGTGGTGCATCCTGGGCAACGGAGTAGCGACCACTCCCCTTCCTCTGTGGGGGAGTTGTGCAACTCTGGCTAATTCCGGCCGAGGCGGGAGTAACCCACCTGTGAGTTGCTCGGTGGTGTGTGTTTTGCTGCCGGCCGTGCCGTTATTCACGGCCGGCAGCAGCAATGCTGGGTCGCCGTCTCTTCGCCACCTTTGTTGGCGAGACGATGGCGGCAAAGTGGGAGAGGCACTGCGTGGGGGGCGGGAGGTTGGGTAAATGCTCCCGCCCTGCCATGCAGTTCGGGCTGCCGGCAGTGAATAAGGGCGCGACCGGCGGCAACAGTGCTGGGCCGCTGTCACCTCGCCAGTTGATGAGGTGATGGCGGCAAAGCGGGAGGTGCACTGTGCGGGGGAGCGGGAGTAACCGATAATGCTCCCGCTCTGCCGTGCAGTTCGGGGGCGCCGCGGTGAGGAGTCACTGCGCGCCCCCGATTGTTTCTTGGGCGTAAGGTCGGGGGACCCCGCCCACCAGCGGTCACATGGTGATGGGCACCTTTCCTGTGTTCCGGGGGTGCCCATTAGCGCACGCCTGCGCCACCCGCTCTCTGTCTCCTCTATTACAGAGGGGCGCTCGAGAGCGGTGCAGGCGTGGTCTTCAGTTCCTTAGGGTGCTTTGGGGAGCCGCCCATCTGGCTCCCCCGAGGAGAGCCCCGAATAAACGGGGCGCCCCTAGCCGGGTCGACGTGAATAATCTTTTGATATCCCTCGGCCCGGCTAAAGGGTGAGGAGGAACACCGCGGGGTTTAGTGGGTAGGACGGTCCATTCCGGACCGGGCCGGGAGTCCCACCAGCAGCTGGGATTAAGGCGCGTAAATGCGTTCCCCGCGTCAACAAAAAAAAAAAAGAAAAATGTGCGCCCCCAGTATGCATTTACCTAGGTAAAAAAGCACGACTGTATAAAATATGTAGGTACCTAACTATAGTAGGTACCTAAAGAATTAAATCTATTCAAAACGTATACACCCATTTCAAAATATTTCCATCCACATAGTTAAATGAGAGGTGTCAATAAAGGAGTTTACTTACCTCATGACCGCCATAAATTGACCTGTATTATCCAAAAAGGATCCACTCAGTATTCACCCTACGCTCGACGGATCGGCCCTTCGCTTGCATTAACTACTAAAATGGTATAGCAATGAAATATGTAGAGTGTTTTATCAAATTTTTATACGCGTCTTAATAAATTGGCGGTATTAAGAAGATTAAGTTAGTACGTGGCTTCTATGTTTATATGTATGAAACTGTATGGGTTAATCTGAAAGTTCTGTATTTCGTTTAACCGATTTTTACTATACCACTAAGGTGGCAGACAAGCACAAGGCCCACCAGAAGGACTGGTAGTCACCGCAGCCTATGAACGTTTGCAACATCAGAGGCGCCACTCTCGCGCTGCCGACCCTGATTGAATATTGTAAGCGCCATGTTCAGTAATTCAGTAATAATGACGTTTCAAAGGTGTGTAAATATCAAAAAGTCAAATTAATATAACATATCGCTTGATGTTGCCATTCGCTTTCCATGAGGAGAGCGGCGTTGAGTTGGAGTATACTCTGTGGTTCTAAAAGAAGTCTGTGGAGCGAGCTAGCACACACAGACGGTTTAGAACCACAGATAATCGCCCTGTACGAGGGTCAGAAATCGCGTGATAATGAAAGCGCATTATTACCACCTAATACTAATAAAGGATGACTCACGCTACACCGTGCCGGGTCCGAGCCGAGTGTCGACCGTAGCACGGTCAACTAATATTACATAATATTTTGTATGAACACACTTACGCAATACCGCAACCGAGTGGCGGCCGAGCAACGGACAACGCTCGGAAACAACTCGGTCACAGCATATTTGCTCCATGGTCACAGCCCATTGCATGATTACAGTGCCGCCGAGCTTTGCCCGAGCAGTCGTGACCATAATCGGCTCGGTGACCGTGCGACGGCCGTGCCCACGGCTCAGACCCGGCACAGTCTAGCGTGAGTCATACATTCGCAAAATGGTAACCAAGTCCCAAAATAATGTTGTTCGTGAATCGTTCCATAAAAGATTAAATTGTCAAAAAGGAAATAGCTACTATTAAACTTAATTCGTGGAAGGGCTAATTTGAAAAGGAAAATTTGAATTCGTAATTGTACAGGGATTAAAATGATCTCGGCAGTAGGTTGTCAATTTATTAATTTACATTAAAGTGTAACAGTTAACATAACTCTCAAGAGACTCAACTCGAAAGAGATAAAATTTTTCATTTTATTTAATCCATGACATCGTACTGCCACAAGATGGATAGGGCTCATCCATAAAATAATATAACAGAACCGACTGATCCCCTTCATGTGGGATCATCCTTTAGCAGATGAGTATGAGTTGGGAATATGGTTTGAGTATGTGAGTCTTGTAATTGATGAGACACTAGGAATGGATATGCATCAGCGTTTCCATGATCTATATCAATATTATAAAGAGGAAAGATTTGTTTTTTGTTTGTTTGTTTGTAACGAATAGGCTCCGGAACTACTGGACCGATTTGAAAAATTCTTTCACAGTTGGAAAGCTACACTCTTCGCGGTGAACATATTTTATTCCCGTATTCCCACGGGAACGGGGACTACGCGGGTGAAACCGCGTGACGTCCGCTAGTGTTAAATAAAGCGCGCGTCTATAAAATAATAAAATGAGTTGAGGACGGGAATTGCACTAACTGCGGGGCACTAATACCTAAAATATTAAAATAAATAAATAAATTAATGAAAGGTTTACAGTTTATTACTAATCAATCTTCAATAGCAAAATTATCTTTCAAATAGAAAAATATTTTATTTGAAAAATTGTTGTAACAGGATGGTTTCGCCTCTTTGCGCGCGAATGTCATGCGACGGCGGGGCGGGAGCGGGAGAGACCTCTCCCACCCGAGTTCCGCAGTCGGCAGCTTCAGCGCTGCTGACGTGTCGATCGATAATTTCTATCACACCAATCAATCGATCGTCGATCGACGGCATCGATCGATGGCAGAATGATTTAGTCGACGTCGATCGATAGTTTCTACATACCAATCGATCGATCGATGGTAGAATGGTTTAGTCGACGTCGATCGATTGTTTCTATCACATCAATCGCTCGATCGACGGAATCGATCGATGGCAGAATGATTTAGTCGACGCCGTCACGTCGATCGACGTAGATCGATGCGCTAATCGACGATCGATCGATGGGTCTAATAACACCCTAACAGTATCAACGGCATGGCTCTTACATATGTATGTCTGTGGGAACACAGGAATAAAATTATAGCCTATGTAACCCGGGGATTAGTGAAGCTTCCCAACAATGAAAATTTTTTTTTAAATCCGTTAAGTAGTTTCGGAGCTTACTCTATGCAAACACACACTTAAATATTTACTCTTTTTGTTATTAGTTTAGAAATATGTGAGTTTCATTGCAATACTTCCATATTACAAAATTTTCAGGAAAATGTTCAGTGACGGTCAATATTAATTAGCAGCATCTCTTTGCTGTGTTTATTATTTCGCTGAGTCCACTGCGAGATTTTCTTTTTCATCACAAATTCTAAATATTGCAGAGGTAACTTAGTGTGGAAAACTGATCATCGAAAGAGGCTACAAAGAAAGACAAGAAAAATAAATAGGTAGGTATAATAACCTACTATTAGGTATAGTGCGACTGTTGAAAATCCTAGGACATCCTTCCGAGGGCTTACCCGGGGCTCCTAATCATAGGCTGTCGGGCGTTACGTGAGGTTTTTAGTCGGTAGGAGTCCGGCATAACATCCATAAGGATTTACCATCACGTTAAACAAAAAAAGGTATACTGGGAGTCGGACTTGGTGTATGGTATCACGCCTTAACATTTTTTTCTGATTGTATTACCACTGTGTTCCTGAGATACAGCCTCGTAATAGACAGAGACAGACGGACAGAGAAGTCTCAGTACGAGGGTCAAGCTTTTACCCTTGGGGAACTTAGGGTTAAAAACAATACAGTTTAAAACAAAACGTACAACATAGTTTAACGACTTTTTTTACGTCAGGATCCTACATGGATGCTATGACGACCTCCTACCAACTAAAAACCACACGTATCCTAACAACTTACGGATGGGAGTGGTTTAACGACAAAGTTATTTACTGGCTTTCGGTACAATCGAAAATGCAGTCACCAATCTCAGAACAAATCTGATATCTGTGATCAAGTTTTGAGAATATAATAGACTTCAAAAAAATGCGGGCATAATATTAAATTATGCCTCAGCTTACCTCTTCCGGGACAAAGTCGTGAATATTATGTACCTACGTATGTAGACTTGAACGGGTATAATCATTGACATAACATATAGATCGATGGGTTTAATAATGTTCATATTTAGGTATACATTCATTATTTTACATACCTATAGTTGGGACTTCACGCGAATTACTATTACTTATTTGCAACGGCGCCGGCGGCGGCGATTCGAACGCGTTGCAGCGTCCGTGGTCGCGAAAAAACTCATGTGTTAAAGACTGCGATAGTTTAAAAATATATTACCGGTAAAAAAGTCCATTTCCATACTAACTTTGTGTTCAAATGACCAGTTAATACAGCTTCGCTTTTAATCCGGCAACGGGTTTCATTCCCCGTGGAATAATTACGATTTTCATAGTGAAACCAATAGAGGGCGCATCGGGAATCTGCAAATAGTAGAAACTGGTACGGAGATTGCTTACTTCATCAAAATAGGTTCAGGATTTGAGATCAAAGATAACACGTTTTGAAGTTATTGAAATAAAATATAACTGGTATAACTAACTCACTTGTTCAAAAACTACACCACTGTACCTAATTGTTAAATGATTTGTAACCACCAACTGGAAGTTATAGAAAGAAAAAAAATTGAGAAGTCATGAGTTTTATTTCCAGGTTATTTTGAGTAGGTAGCTAATGTCCGCGGTCGTGCGTCTAAAATGGCATCTCACTAGATTAGATATACACACATCGCTATCGGTTTTATGTTTCTAAAATTTCTTTAGTTTCTTTGGCTATTCTAGCTATATACCTAGGTATTTTTCATTCTTACCTAATATTATAATGATACTATAATATCTAGCATAAAAGTTCCTCCTTAAACCACTCGTCATAACGAATAAGGTGGGCCGTAAGTTTGTCTGCCACCATAGTACTTTGAAGACAACTTCAAAAACTAGGTACCAGTTTAGATCCTTAATCCCAGTTTTAGCTGAAACCCTCGCTTTGAACCGGAAGGTACCCAGGCTTTTACTTTTCTCACTCATACCTACATATAGAATTCGGGACTTGACGTGAAATACAATTTGCTTACATTCAACGACGTTTCGGACACGTTGCAGAGCCCGTGGTCGCGGTTGGACTGAGGCGGAGAACAAAACCTTTTTCCTCCTTTCTGCTGTTTTGTTTAAAAAGTCAGAAGTCGTCATCCCATACAACTTCAAGTCTTGTGTAACAGCCGCATTTAGAGACTTCAAAAACCACTAGGCAGGTACCTATATAGGTAAAATGAAAAGTTTAACAATATTTTTACACAAATATAGGATGTACTAGCGGTCGTCACGCGGTTTCACCCGCGTAGTTCCCGTTCCCATGGGAATACGGGAATAAAATATAGCCTATGTTCACCGCAAAGAGTGTAGCTTCCCAACAGGGAGAGAATTTTTCAAATCGGTCCAGTAGTTCCGGAGCCTATTCGTTACAAACAAACAAACAAAAAAAAAACAAATCTTTCCTCTTTATAATATTAGTATAGAAATCAGAATTCTATTTTTAGAATTTCAATCGAGGACACACAACCGTTCAGTAAATACACAGATATCTAATTTATTCATACTCAATTTCAATTTGGCGGTGTGTGCGGAGTGCCAATCGTCCCTCCCTATCTGTGTACACAGATGAAATTGCCGATATTAATATCATGAAAAAGACCAACGTACCATTCTTTTTAATTTATTAATGAAAGCTTGGTTGATTGATATTTTTTTCTCATACTAGTTATAATACAGGGGAACATAAATTTAAAATAAAAAGGGGCAATACCAAATAAGAATTATGCATCAAAAACTCTTCCACATCGCTGTCAACAACAACCGTGCCCAAAATGCCGGAGGCGTTGCCAGGTTGTATGGCAATTGAGAGCCTCTGACCTAAGTATTCACCCTGCATCAAAACACATACATCACACTTATATCCAGAGTGATGGGAATAACTAAGTCTGAAAATAAAATGTTCCTTAAGGCAGTTGGTAGGGCTAGCGCCTTGACCAGGATTAACGGACTAATCCTACCAAACACGCATCCTTCAAGCTAGGAAATATAGTATTTTATAGCTTATTTTAGTTGTAACAAGCTTATACTCATACTTATTCAAAATCGAAGTAAACCAAATTATAGGTAGGTACCTATAGGTACATTTTCTTCATAAATGTTGGCATATTTTTTTCTTTCGCGTCCATAAAAATTGAAGTCATAAATGCATTCCTCTAAAAATTTGGGGTTGGTTGTATGGTAGTTTTACACATTATGTATAAACTATCTGATGCCCGCAGATTCGCCCGTAAAAATTTTGTTTCCGTTCCCGGTTACCGTAGGAACTTATTCCCGGGATAAAAATGTTATTCCAACCTATGTGTTATTCCAGTTCATAATCTATCCCTGTACCAAATTTCAGTCAGATTCGTTCAGCCGTTAGAGCGTGAAAGAGTAACAAACATCCACACATCTACACTCACAAACATTCGCCTTTATAATATTAGTAAGATAATATACAATTTACAACAAAAGAATTTTTTGACACATTTTTTAGAATAAAAATAAATTTTTAATAATAATTTTCCGTCTACTTGTGCAGACAAAAAGACGCTTCCATTTGCACCTCTTTTTTGTTACTTTCTATACCCCATAGACAAAAGTCCCCTTAAACAAAATTTCTTTTCCCAAGTGACACCATTTTCGATTTCAATATCATTGTATGTCATTGGTACAACTTGAGAGTAGCGAAAAATTCTATATCTATGGGTACAACCATAGAGCAACGCAAACTTGGTAAAGGCGCGCGTTATTTTGTGGGTACAACTGACTGGTCCCTGCAGTTCCGTCCACGTGGCACTCTGGTCCCGTTGCTGCATTCCATGAGAACGCATACCAGGAATAAAAGATAGCTAAGACTAACATTATACAGCTAGACCCGTAAAGCCGTCAATCGTCAATGCGTGAAAATACGTATGTAGGTGTATACCTACATTCGCATTTTTACTCTTGGCAAAGATTAAGAGGAGGCTTGTGGATCTTAGTGGACGAATTCGAGACCTGACGTAAGGAAGAATTTGTTAATTATGTACTTTATTTCTAGAATTTTTAGAAGCCTACCAGAGACTGTAACTTTAAAGCCTATCATTGCCTCTAAGGCTACGTCCACACTACGTCTCTGGTCCGACTTCAGGGTAGTGAAAATAATTACTCTAAACGTTTATGCTACGGTACAGAAAAGGTTGGGGACTCATTCAGTTCGCAGCTAATTAAATACCTGAAGGTAAGATGTATAACAATATTTTTTTAAAAGACCTACCATAATGAAAGGCTTAATTTCAATTTGGTCAAAAA
This sequence comes from Miltochrista miniata, assembly GCA_933228765.1. Classification (NCBI taxonomy): domain Eukaryota; kingdom Metazoa; phylum Arthropoda; class Insecta; order Lepidoptera; family Erebidae; genus Miltochrista; species Miltochrista miniata. Next base: position 35,733,953 of record OW121756.1, on the reverse strand, counting down.
GTTAAAGCCCAATGTGGCTATGTACCTACATAGCCACATTGGACTGGCGTGACACTGGTGTAGCGGTCATCCATATAATTCTAAATTCAAATATGCCCGTCAGAGGTCCACAACATTTTATGTTAATGTCTGAATTTGTTTAGTAAGAGTGTCACACCCAAATTAGCATAGAACCGCACTGGGTGAACAGTTTTGCCAAAGTGACGTGTTAATTCGCCCCTGGAGATTTCGGCTACGAATATTTATAAAGAAACATAATTCAATAGTGAATTGCGTTTGTTACTTTTTAATAAGTAGGTATCTAAGTATGTGCTAAAATAAAAGCGGATCATTTTATTATCGTCATTAGAGATCCACCCAAACGTTTGTCCATCCAACCACTACTAACCATCTTATATACCACAGATATCAGAAATATTTTCTGGATTTTTTGTTATATATCTACTATTAATACCTAGACTGTGTCAAACTTATTTTCAAAAGTTGTAGATATAAAAATTTCGTTTTACGTAATCTAAGTCAACAATTTCAAATGCCATGACACGTCAACCTTTGGTATTATTATAATAGAGAAACATCGGCAAACGTGGTATACAACATTAATTCTAAGCTCTTGGTTCTCCCATTATACGTAAATAAGTAAATAAATAATAATATTGTTCACAAACTATGTATCCAAAAGAATGTTAATATTTGATGGATATGGATATTCAACTCGTGGCTCAATACTGAACGAAATGGAACCATAAAACAAAATTCGTTTGAAATAGTTTAAAGCTATTCAGATGAGAACCTATCAAAAGCATTTCGAACACTATAAATCCACGGCATGTGTATGCTACATAAAATTGAATTTGTTTAGCAGGCATGAATATATAAATATAATATAGTGAAATAGTTTATTTTCAGGCAACATAAGCCGCACACTCTGAGGGCCTGGCACACAGCGTATTGATAGGCATCGTGAATTTTCAGTCGAGTCTGACGTGATCTTAGACCATATATCACGGGACTAGCCTTTGCGAACCACCGCATACAAAAATATTCTGCTAGTTTTCATAGCGGGTGAAGGGGGAAACACAAAGACATATAAAAGTTCATTATATTTAAAAATGTATTAATCGACAAACGCGTAATGGCTGTTGTGTGTTAATTTTTATTGTACAGTCAACTACAATGAAATGTACTAGTTTAATCATATAAAATGATGTACTGATGTACAGTGCTTTTTATAAAGCCAAAAGACCAAATGGTCTATTGGCTTGGCAGAAAACAATGCTTAAGTAAGGCGCATCCTATGGTTAGATGATCTAAGGACGTGATATCACTGAAGATAATACTCGCACTTTAAAAACAAAAGGCATGCCTGAGCGTTGTTTCCACAACTAAACGGTGCCCTACCACTGTTTTTTAACGTGTAGAAATCCTACATGGATACTATACCGGACTCCTATCGACTAAAACCACACGATGCATTACAACTGTCTACGGCTGGGAGTCCCGGGTAAGCCCTCGGAAGGATGTCCCGGGGCTCTCGGCAGTAATCTCAGTGCTCTCGGCAGGGGTGCCCAACCTCTGTCTAAGGCTGGGAGCCTCGGGTAAGCCCTTGAGAAGTAGCTAATATCTAATCACTTTTGAATCAAACCTGTTCAAGTAGTTTGCAAATCAGTCAGTGACATGTTCCTTTTATGGTTTTACAAATTTGGAGAGCAACTGGTCATTATTTGGAATGAGTCGAAGTTTGCTATGAGTATGATGGACAGTTGAAATAATGACATCATCAATCACAGGATTTGTTCACAATGCAATGAGTTTGTTCATTTCTGTCTCGGTAATCTTGTTTGTAGCTATGGAAATAACTTCAGGTGTAGGTGATTACTGGTTGTAACGAGGATAAAATGTTGCATTTTTGTCCCGCGTATTGATATTTGGTGAGCCAGTTGAAACGAACAAGGGGTTGTCAACAAGCGACCCGATTCCCGTTCGTAAGACGTGAATGCGTGGACGGAAATTTACTGATAAAACGTCATCTATCTCATTTAAGAAACGGCTAAATATTAAACAAAAGACATTTCACTAGTCAATTTCCACCCACGTATTCAAGTAGTATGATCAAGGATTGGGTCGCACTGATGTTGTAAGCGGTGACCCATTTCATCGTATCGGAATATAATTTTGTAATTTATCAATACACAGAACACTTTATAAGCGAGGCTGCAAGTGTTAGTTACTTTACCAAATCAAAATATAACAAAATTTTTATAATTGAGGTAGGAATGACTCATAAAACCAACCTAACGAGTAGAACGGAGTTAGAAAATCGGAAAAACAGAGGAAGTTCTTAAAACATTTGCCTCACGGCGACTGTTTAATATAGATATTTATCTGAACAAGCATGCAAACAGTCGCCGTGAGGCAAATATTATAGTAACTTACTAAATGCGAAAGTTCGTGAGGATGTCTGAATGTTTGTTACTGAAATTCTATATAGGAATAGATTATAGTCTGAAATAACTAAAGCTACTATTTATTCCGGGACTGAGTTCCCATGGGAAACGTGAACGGGAACAAAATTCCAAGAGGGCATAGCCACGAGCGCCATCTAGTAAAGAATATCGTTAAAAACAGCCGATAGATAGATAGGTAGGTAGGAAAAAAAATCTCCAAGGAACCATGTTCAAAGGTTTACACCATTTTTATGATACTCCTTATTCTGAGTTATGAAGAAATCGGTGATTTGCAATGCAAATATTTTATGCCGGAGTGTTACGATTTGTTGGCCCTACCGGTAGTGAGAAAAATACGCAATCGATAAAGATGTTAATTTAGCGATTCCGGGATCGTATTTGAATCTAAGATGAGGCTGGAAATGTGTATCAGTGTATCCGAGAATAGATACACTGTACCTAACTTTTTTAGCTAGTCAAAGTGACGAATGTGCGACTGCGGACCACGAGGTCGTGGGTTCGATTCCCACCGAAGACAAAAACTTGTGTGATCCAAAAATGTTTGTCTCGAGAGTCTGAGTGTTTCTATGTATGTATTTGAAAGTATTCATTCATATTATCTAATCTAAGGTTTGATTGCTATAACACAAGCAGGTTATTTCTAACTTACTATGGGTTCAAATAGCGTTGTGTGGAAATGGTGAAAAAGTCCTTGAATATAAAAAAAACGTATACAAAAAAACTGGAGCGTAACGGAATCTAATACTTGAACCACTTTCCTTTCCTTGACGAGTTCAATTTATTATTTCATATCCGCGTGGAGTATTGTTTCCATTACCGCTTCTCATGGGAACTTTTTCCTACGATAATGTAATACAAGTTGCAGATCCGTACTTCACCTAACCAGTCAATATATTATTGGTCCTTCAGCTCCCAATCTTCTTCCTACTTCACACATGTGTCATCCATTATTTTATTATTTTGGAAGGAGTTTGATCACGCCGCTGTTTCGTGTTTTTCTTCTCTTCTCTATGGACTTAGGTATCCGCAAGTCAGCAGGATCACACTAACAGGTTATAATTTTACGACCCAAAAATTTGGGTAAGGCTGTTCTGAAAAAAATTTGGTAATTTCTTGAAAACAATCGCCCCAAAAATTTATAGTCTCGTTTCCTACGACCAAATCTTACATTGAAAATACACACATCAACACCGTCTAGGGATATTTTTTAAAAAGTTCCGCATCTCAAAAAATCCTGGCCGATTTTAAAAAATTTTGATTGAATTTTATTTTGTAGGTATATTTGAATGATTCCAAATTTGAAATAAAAAAAAAAGAAATTAAAACAAATGATTTGCGCGGCATTAGTATAGCGAAGTTCGAAATTTTAATTTTACCGACGATAGTTAGTTAATTGGTATTTGTTTTGTCCAGTTGAAGTTTTAAAGCTAGTTATTGATTAATTACGAATTTATTTCATTGTGTAAGTCATGCAGCGACGCCATTTAACTAGAGAAGACATGCTAAGGGCAGTAGGCATGCTTCAAGCTGGGGCTACTCAGCGGAGTACTGCTGAGGAGATTGGAACCAGGCAAAACGTTATTTCAAGATTGTGGTCACGTTATCGTGCAACCGGGGAAGTGGCTGAAAGACACCGTGGCGGGAGACGCATAACCACCCAACGACAAGACCGATTTTTACAAGTTGCCGCGAGAATGCAGCCAAACGTTACAGCCGTGCAGTTGGTTCAACGGCTCCAGTCAGAACACCAATTGCTTGTCAGTGACCAAACTGTGAGTTTGGGCGGGAATTCGTTTTGGTGGAAGAACGGACCTCGTTTAGATTAGAAACACCATGGCCGCTGAAAAATACCGCGACCAAGTGCTTGTACCCATTGTCTACCCTCATCGACTTCAAATGGGTCAAGAATTTGCTCTCATGCATGACAACGCCCGTCCGCACACAGCGCGAGCAGTGACCACCTGGCTGCAGGACCTTGACGTGTCGGTTTTACCCTGGCCGGCGCAATCGCCTGATTTAAACCCCATCGAGCATGCGTGGGACAAGCTCCAAAGAAGGGCATATAAGAATTTTCCTGCAGACATTGCGACTGAAGAGCAACTTTTTTTGCATCTTAGCAGAACTTGGGACAATATCCCGCAGCGAGACTTTGATAACTTAATTCAAAGCATGAAAAACCGTTGCAGAACCGTGGTTAACGCCATGGGTGGTTTTACTGACTACTGATTTTTCCTATCAGTGCAAAAAATCGAAAAGAAATTACTTATTTTTATTTTTTTTTCGTAAATGACACATTCGTCTTTAGTTGCACCATTTTTTTACTTTTTGTTTTCATTTTAATTAAATTTTATATAAGTCGAAAATATATTTTTATTTTATTTTAAAATATAGTCTGAAAAATGGGCTTCCTAAGGATATAACATTTTTGCATATTATTCCTAACAGATTTTCTGAAAATTGAGAAAATGTGAAATATCCCTAGACGGTGTTGATGTGTGTAGTTAATACTGGTAATTTTACCATCTGACTGGGCATGTAAGCCAGCTGCAACTGATCGTGGTGTCATGATTGAAGGTAAACCATAGTTTAAGGGGGTAGAGGGTTGCAATAGCATTCCACATAATTGATCTTTAGTAACTAAATAATCTCACCTATCCTTTCAATAGTTGAGTTACAGATTTATTGGTCTGAAATACACTTCGCTTTCGAAATTAAGAACTAAGTTGTAAGTAAAACAAATCTCAAGAATGTAGACTATTTTCAATGGAAATTACTTATAAGTTTAATCCGGCAAGAAGAAGTCTTTTCAGCAAAATGACTGTAGAACTCAAAAGAAACATGATCAAATTGAAAGTCGTCGTAAAGGACAAACACACACATCGCTTTTGTTTACTTAAGACATTATCAGGAGCAATTCTGAGAGCTGAACAAACGCTCTTACACTGTCATGTCACGTCCTTAAGAATACGTGTTTACTTAATGTCGGTACTTTGAACAGATGAGCTGCGTGACGCGCAAAGTAATTAAATTGGTAGCCGTCTTTGGTTACTATCGGTTGAATAGAAATATCCAATGCTTCAACGTGGTAAGGTGTTTTGTGTAAGTCTGAGTACTGGGTGTAATCTATTTAGAGGATGTTTACAGCCTTATGTACACTTGTAACACGAATAAAGTGGTTTAAGGGGGAATAGTATTCCTCCTCAAGCCACCTTATTCGTGCTCCAATCAGTGAAGATTGAATAAATAAATAATACACGTAGACGTAACACGAGACTAAGGTGGTATTAGGAGGAATAGAACTAAATACAGCTTTAACATAGTCTTTTTTTTACTTGAGGAAAATCCTACATGAATGCTATGCCGGACTCCTACCGACTAAAAACCACACGTATCCTGCCTATCTAACAGCCTACGGTTGGGAGCCCTGGCTAAGCTTTCGGAAGGATATACCCCAGGACTTATTAACATAGTTACATTGCTTTACCTCGGTAGAAGAGGAGATAGAGCGTGCATGTTGTGAACGAGTTTACCTAAATTACGCCATTTTCTTTTAAGGGGTAGGCAGGTGCATACCTTGTTCCCATACTTCTCCAGATCCCTTTGATTAAGCTTTAAGCAATCGATGGCGAATCTTGTCGTGAAATGGACAGAACATACGTTGCGACTACTTATTAATTATTTATTGATACACATTTGACTGTTGGTAACTGGCGTTACGATTACAATTGCTACCAGTGGCCAGGGCCGATGGCCTTACGTATTAGGATGAACCGATATTTCAAGAGCTTCTTGATCCGCCAGATCATCCCGTATATTGGCAACCATAAGTATCTGAATGATCCACTAACAGACAATCGCGGAACGATTTTGGCTTTAATTTGGTATTTATGTAGCTAGAAAAATATTATAACGTAGAAGTAAAGACGAAGTTGCGGGCATAAGCTACTTGACAATAAATAAATCGTCACATCTATAACTTCATCCTAATATACTGCCCAAAGAAACCTAAATACACAACATAACACATTGAAAAAGCACTTATGCCGTATATCATAACGGAGAGCTTCCTTTCTATTTGTCAACGTTTATCCTCAAGTATCCGTGAATGATGGCGAGTCATTAATGAGGGGACTCCATCTAAGGCCATTGGGGGCAGGCCTCCTTGAGCCTATTTGTCCTCCGTTGGTAGTGATAAATGGGAACGTCCCGGCCACTGGTATTAGCGGAGCCATTTGAAGAGAGTCGTAAGAAAATTGAAACATACGGGTTGAATTTTCGTACGTTCCCGTCGTATAGTCCTATATGTTTGTGGAAATATCTTGGTGAAGGTTTTGATTTTATTAACGACATGCTATGTCCACCTGTCTTCGCTCATGGCATATCTACTTCGAATACCACTCGTTGCACTCCAAAAGTCTAACCAGCTATTTAGTTATTAAGGAAGCCTATCCGATTTGTTGACAAGTATGATTTCTGCTCCATTCCTTTGTGTATGTATTAAATTACTCCAAAGATTTAAAGCAATCTATAAACAATTAGATAAGTAAACAAAGGTGCCCACGGCTGCGAAGCTTCATAACAATTAATAAGCTGCTAACTTTGAACATAGCTCACTTATCGTGCCCGTACAGTTTGAAGATCGGTACATTACATTTATTTATACAGAAAAAAATATATTCCCCATTATATAATACTTATATGCGATCAAGGCATTATGGCCTCTAAAGACTCTCGCATTAAGCACTTCACTAATCATTTTCGTGTCAAAACATGGTAATGAATGGTTATTGACAGATTCGACTTTTTTCTCAAAGAACCTACTCCTGTAATATTATTAGTTGAATACGCGTCTCTTAAAAGCTTTTACACAGCCTCTCGTAAATAAATTTGGTATTGAATTATTCTAGACTAGTTCACTAGTGCAACTTCGTTTACGTTACATATTAGGAGAAGCAGAGAAGACGTAGGTAGGTATTCATCAGGCTCAAAGGAGCTTGTGTGAAATTGCCGTGTTTGCTTTATCATAAAAGAACTGATAGATTATTCTATAGGTACTTACTTACCTAGTAATAATTTATTCATACACCTAATTCATGGATGCGATGGGGCCCTACCAACAACCCCAGGGTCCAGGCCTGCCTCACCTGCGAGTGGTGCACCTGCTGACTAACGGACTAAGTCATGGCGTAGAGAAGGAAAACTCAAAATAAAACCCTGTGCCAAACACGTCTAGCCAGCGTGGTGCAGTAAGGTCAAAACCCTCCCAAAAATGATGGCACAAAACAGGAAATGGCCCCTAGTTCCCGGCACTTCCGCGCTTTCCGATCACGGTAGCGGTCGGGGCGACGGCAGGAGAAGGGGTGCGAACTATCTCCGGGCTACCGATGGCTACCACTCACGACTGACCCTGGCTACCTATAACGGACGCAGGCTGCGACAGGACGAACACCTCACCGAACTCGAAGTAGAACTACGTCGCATAAACTGGCACATATTGGGGTTGTGCGAGGTCCCAAGCCAAGGGGAGGACACGCTAACCTTTGCGTCAGGCGACCTGTTCTACTTTCGAGAGGGTGACGGAAGGAGCCCTTCGGATTTATGGTGAAGAAGGACCTCGTTAGCAACGTTGTGGAAGTCAGTAGTGTTTAGGCTACGGTAGCATACCTCAAACTCAAGCTCACCGACAGGTACTCCCTGAAAGTGATTCAGGTGTGAGCAATTCTCAACAAAATTGAATGATAAATAAAAATTTGCGTTTTATCAAAACTGTATGTTTTAAAGATGTTATTAGAAAATTTGGTGCATCAAATATTAATTTGTAGGTAATAATTAAGACATCAGCCGCTAATGGTATACAAACAATTTTTTCTCTAGACTAGTAGCAATTTTAGCTCAATTTTGTTACTTCGTATTATATCAAATTAAACCTGAAAAAAAACATAATTTTACAATTATTTAGTGACGTTTGAGGGCAATAAAGTTATTATTAATATGAAATAATTTCCACAATAAATATTTATCAAAATTAAAGTGTACTGATTGTCAATTTTGATACCGAAGTAAAAACCAAATACGTTTTTTTTAAATTTAAGCTTCAAACTTTCTAACCTATTTACAATTGTTCGACATAAATAAACTTCTGAATTTGCGTGAAATATTTAAGAGGCATTGCTCGTAATAAAAATCTGTTTATATGAACACATTAAGAGAGAAAAGTTTTTAAAATCTAAGGACAGTAACAAAATTGAGTACTATTGGTAACGAAGGAGAAAGTAATAACCCTATATTAGATAAACATTGTAGGTATACCTACTTCGCACCTATAACTTGTTTGTTCATAAATTAGCTTGTGTACCTACATAAAACTTTAAAAGATTTCGCGGAAATATCGCGGTAGCAAAGATATTGAAAACTGAGGTTTATTGAAGACACGCAATTTTTAATTTTTATAATAATCAAATAATTTAAAACTTTATTTTTCAAGTGTGCTGTGAAATTAAGAAATAACAACTTGACTGTTAAAAATAAAATTATTTTTTAGAAAAAATATTACGTTTATGTTAAAAGAGTTTCAAAATTAATGCTCAGGGGTAGGACATCAGAAATCCTATACATTGCAGTTATCCGACCTTTAGTAAATAACCAATTTCATAATTTTCTCACCTTCCTGGTGGTAATTAACAGGATTAACATAATTATATAGGTATTTAAAGTATTAAATATACAAAAAAAATGTTTTAGGTAAATAATCACTATTATATTTTTAAATTAAAGTTGAAGTTGGCGGACACCTAAGTATTTTTCGAACGAAACATTTTATTTGAGAAAATTGCTCGTGTATTGACGTCGAAGAGCACTGCCGAAGCAGTCGAGGCAGTGTACGACGACGTAGCCCAAAGCACTACACGACACTGTCAAGGCACACCACAGCGTTGTTATGTGGGACTTCAACGCCAAAGTGTGAGTACCACAAGAACGCGGTGAAACGAAAATCGGTTCTTTTGGCGATGGGCGCAAGAATGACCGTGGGCCTGTCAACTTTCTTAAGTCCCAGGGACTTTTCTTTATGAACTACTTCTCTAAGCAGAAGCCCCATAGAAAGGGAACTTGACGAAGCCCCGGCAAGGTCACTAGGAACGAGATAGTCTTCTTCATGACGGACAGGAGGTGTAGAGATTATGTGCCTGTGACTTTCGGTAGACCTATGGCTAACCAGAAGTGCCATTGCTCGTGCTCCAATATTTGAGCTAAACAATATAATGCCATGCTCTAACAAATTCTGAAAATCAAACATTGCAAGCATGTGAGCGTTTCTGCGTTTTAGAGAATACACCCGCAAAGCAAAAACAAAACGCTTTCAATGACAGTGACAGATTCATCAAACGTCATTGTAATGTCAGTGAACGGCTGTTTTCATACTTCGCATTTCATTGTGCAATTTTGGGCTGTTTATTGTAATCATTATTGTGAACTACAATTTATATTCGTATTTCAATTAGTTCTTGGATATAATATCATATTTATTACCTATAAAAAGTTCGTGACAAAACGATTGCACTAGAATAACTTTATTCTACGGGTATCAGAAGTAATCAAAAGTGTTTTGGTGACTAAAATATCCTTTCCGTATAAAGATAAATATGACTACAATGGATTACGTTACTACGTTGAAAATATTAGTAATTGGTGAAAGTGGTGTGGGGAAATCCAGGTAAATAAGTTTACGATCATAGTTTGTAGTACAGTGTAATTACGCTTTATTTTCACGCAATGAAAACGTTGACTCATGGTCAAATGAACTACAATATTGACCATTGAAATGAACTAAAACGTAGAACGTAGGTAAATATATGAATAAATGAATTATGCATTATATTTACCTATACTGTAGGTAATGTGCTTAAAAACTTGAACCATTTTTTTAAGATTCTGTACAGATAGCTATGCAATCCTTTGTGTATCAAACCTTGAAAAAAAAAATTATCTACAATAGCATGTTCCTAATGACGTAATTGATACCCAATTTACAACGTTTTTTCATTGAAATAGCTAAGTTTAATACAGAGCTAGTTATTGCTGTCTACTATTCGACTACTAGATTGTTCAACTGATTAAGGGGCCTTACTTTTTCTTTGATTAAATATTTCTTTGTTAGTACTGTGAAACATCTTCAGCAGTTAACCTGTAAGAAGTAATTGTAGACCAATTTCTATTCCTTTCTGTTCTGACCATCAGAACAAAGAGCTATCTTTCTCATATCAGAACTTACTTCTTACAGGCAGATCACTATAGTATGGCAGGGGAGTAAAAGCGGATCCGAGGCTGAGGCAGGGTGTATATTTTTATGGTAGCAGAGAATGTGAAGTTATTGCTTATTTGTAGAAAAAGGGGAGGTTGCGGCTTATTTTGGTCCTAAAGACCATACTAGCTTTCTGGTAGGGTGTAACCCACATTGTATAATGAAAGCTGAACTTCAAATCATTCTCTGATTAACCCTTATGTAATTTATATATCACACAGCAACACTCAGAGGCCGCTCTGACCCTGGCCTGTGTTAAAATAACTTACTTAAGTAATTGAGCCAATCTCAATCAATCAGCCAGATTTACAAATATGTTTTTTCAGCATCATCTTAGCATTTACAACGGGAGATTACAATGCCTCATTTCCTGCCACAATCGGAGTTGACTACAAATGTAAAGTTATGGATGTTAACAGTATGAAGGTTAAGCTTGGAATCTGGGACACAGCCGGCCAAGAGAGATATAGGACATTGACAAATAGTTTTTACAGGTATCTAGATTTTAATAGCTTGTATTAACCTGAAATCACCCATCTAACTAATGTTATAACTACAAAAGTTTGTGAGTGTAGATGTTTGTTACTCTTTCACGACTTAATGACTAAACATATCTGGCTTAGGTTTGGATACACATAGGCTACAGGCTATTTTTCATCCCGGAAATAAGTTACAATAAAAAGCTGGAATGGGAACAAAATTCCATGCTGGTGGAACTGTGGGTGTCATCTAGTTTCAATATAAATAAGCTTTTTAATAAGCACAGCAAATTCTTTGATTTGTTCTTTCTTAATGCAATAAATAGACTTGATTTTTAAGAAGTGTTGTAGGTCTGAAGAAAGATTTATCCTGGTTAAATGTGCATGTGGGACGAAGAAGCCACTTGCAAATAAGCTTTGTTTATTCATGATATAGTAAAGTGGATAAACTCGACAAGTTTTATAGGGTGTCCAATCATCCAACTTTCTGAGGTCTTACACGGGGCTCCCAACCATAGGCAGTAGATATGGAATGTGTTGGTTTTTAGTCGCACGTAAAAAAAGTGTTAAATCACTACACTACACCTCTGCATTATTGTACGCAGTTTGGTGGGAAGGTATGTGGCACTCAGTTGTTTCCTGGAAAATATCAAAGTTCAGCCTCATCAAAGTTAGACTGGAAAGCCTTAGTCGGTTGGGAAAAGGCTCTATTATATCTGAATTACAGACAGGTGCCTATAGACTGCTTGGAAGCAGATGACTCACGGCAAGGGTCATATAAATTTAAATCAAACCCAGGATCCTATATTAATAGTAACTTAAATTTAAATGCCACATTCAACAATGATTTAGGTGTGAAACTCTTGCCACTTTAGTGATACAAAAATCAACCTGATCTTATAAAAAATGTAGGTACTTACTAAATGATGTAATTTTAAAGTAGTCCATTTAAAAACAAAATAAAAAAAAAATATAAATACCATAGAGTCACTGATGCAAGCCAAATGTGTATCTTGTGCAGATAGCAGAAAGATATAATATTATGCTGTTCCTTAATTTTGATATGAGTAGATATGTGTGCGAGTAGATTACACAATAATTATCTAAGCCTCATAATACTAAAAAAGTTTACACTTGAGAGCCCATGGCCCACTTCCATTTTTTAATCCGCCATCTACATTTGACTTTTCAAAAGCCAGTCTTATTTGACCTCCTAAATCCTCTAGTATCGCCTGCTCCAAAGCTCCAGGTCGTTTGCTGTATCAGTTGTGCAGTAAATGTTTTTGTTATCACACCACCAGTTAAATCATGGTGTAGTCTTTGCGTCAGTCAAGTGGAACTTACTTGAACTGGTTTTTCGGGGAATAGATATCTATCCAAGCTAATATTATAAAGAGGAAAGATTTGATTGTTTGTTTGCATCGAAAGGGCTGCAATACTACTGGACCGATTACAAAACTTCTTTCACTGTTGGGAAGCAACACTATATTTATTCACGTATTCCCATGAGAACGGGAACTACTTACGTGGGTGAACCGTGTGGCGTCCGCTAGTGTATCATAAACAGACGAAGATGTCGTAAATTGCTAATGGACTCGAAAACTATGTTGAAATAGCTGTTCCCCGCGTAGAAGTCGTTATCGCGTAAAGTCATTACCCTCCTTTTGCGCAGTCAGTTAAAAAGCAGCCTATATGTCCTTCCCTTGGACTCAAACTATCCCAAATTTCATCAAAATCGATTCAGCGGTTTAGACGTGAAAACGTAACAGACACACAGATAGAGTTACTTTGACGTTTATAATATTAGTAGGGATGTGTTTACTTGGGAGACCTGGGACATCCTTCCGAGGGCTTACCCGGGGCTCCCAAACATAGGCTGTTGGGCGTAACGTGAGGTTTTTCCGGGGTTCCCAACCATAGGCTGTTGAGCGTAACGTGAGGTTTTTTAGTCGGTAGGAGTCATAGCATCCATGAAAATTTTCCCTCAAGTTAAAAAAAAAAGAAAAAAAAGTTATGTATTTATTTTTCTACAAAATAATTTTGTTGCAGGGATGCTCACGGTGCTATATTAGTGTATGATGTATCTGATCCAAAGTCGCTAGCGAAACTACACGAGTGGGCTGAAGAACTACAAGTGTATTCCACTAAGAAGAATATTGTATGTTTAGTTGTTGGCAATATGATTGATAAAGTAAGTTGATAAAATAGGTAATTACAGATTTTTGCTAGGGTTCCGTACCCAAGAGGTAAAAAACGGGACATGAGACTTCGCCGTCCGTCTGTCTGTCTCTCTGTCCGTCACAAGGCTGTATCTCAGAAACCGTGATGGCTAGAGAGCTGAAATTTTCACAGATGATGTATTTCTGTTGCCGCTTTAGCAACAAATACAATAAAATCAGAAGGGGGGATTAAGAGGGCTCCATAGGACAAACGTGAATTTCTGCCGTTTTTTGGTAAGGAACCCACCATGCCCGAGTCTGACTCGCAATTGGCCGGTTTTGTTCATTGAAATATTTTAGAGATACTCTGGTATACCCATTAAAACCTGGAGCATTCCTTCTTGTCGCTAGTGTTGGCTCACAGGAAAGGCTAGAGTTTAGCTTCTGCAACTCACAGCAAGCTTGACTCAAGCTAAACTTCGTACCTACCTATAATCTAAAAATTCTACCATACTTTGATTAATTTTTTTATACTTCTGTACTCAGATTATAAAAAGGAAAGATTTGATTGTTTGTTTACATGGAAAAGGCTCCGAAACTACTGAACCGATTTAAAAAAAAATTGCACTGTTGGGAAGCTTCACTATCCCCGGTGAACGTATGCTATATTTTATTCCCCTATTCCCACGGGAACGGGAGATATGCGGGTGAAACCGCGTTACGTCCGCTAGTGTTTTATACCTATTTTTCTTTGCTTAACCCACTGTATTTAGACGATCACACCAGATCTGAAAGTGCTGCCTTCCTAACAATATTGTTAATCTTTTAGCAAAATAGAGTGGTAACAAGAGAACAAGGTAAAGCATTCGCACAAAAACACAGAATGTTATTTATTGAGAGCAGTGCTAAAACTCAAGAAGGCATCAATTTGGCTTTTGAAGAACTCGTGCAAAAGGTAAGAAATGATTTCTCAACTGTACTCAATTCTTGTGAAAATATAAAATAGACTTCAATACTAATGAACAGAAAGTACAGTCAATGCCACAAGTTATTAGACTACTTTGAAATAATATTTCTAGTTTAGCAATTTTTGTTTCATCAAAGTTATTTATTTTCTGCTCCTGTTTTATACAACCATGTTATTTTATTGGTACATTTATTTTATAGATAATAGAAACACCCGGTCTTTGGGAGACAGGCGGGCCCTCATCAAACATTCGCATCACAAATGATTCAGAGAGAAAACAACGGGAACAGGGCTCATGTTACGATTATGCTTGCACAATTTAGAATAAGTTTGCCTTGTTGATAATTTTAATAATGTATAACGGTTACAAGGCTCGATCACAGCAGATTTTGAATTTATGAGCAATAAAATAATTATTTAACCTGTATCATAGAAAATTTCAAACGATGTAAAAGTATTCTAATAAGTGACATTAGATATCTATCAGATTTCATTGGTTTCAATTTTTAATAGCAAAAATGAACAACGAAGTTTCGGGTTTTGTAAAAGGTATGTTTGCGTTGCTTAAAAAAAGGTTATCGTTCTTCTTATTTCGATTATCGTAAAGGTGTACCAGTATGTTTTCTAATATAGGACCGACTGGCCGATGCACGGCTGCTTGTAATATAAAATACATAGTTTAACGTTAACTAATATGAAATGTATAGACAAAAGTTAATGGTTATATATAACGCGTATTAACGCGATGTTACCCGTCGCGTTAATTCCCGTTATGCGCCCCGTGATCCTGCTCCAATTTTTAAATACGTTTTCGAGTCCTGCTCGTGTCCTACGTCCTTTCTGTTTGTACCGCGCCTGAAACGATGAAACTGATAAATATTGAATTTTAAACCTATTATAATGGCCCTATCAAAATATTTCCGTGAAGTTTGATGTTCGATTTACATGTGTGTTTTCCATCAATTGGTGTGCGTGTGAGTGTGTGTATTTGATACAAATAATGTTATATTTGTAACAATGTGATAATGATAAAGCATTAACCACACGAAATGTCATATTTTCTACCCACAAATTAAGCGTAGTGCCTAGATTTTACATTTTTGCAACCAAGACGTCGCGTCGCATTGACACGGTGTGACAATGTAGTGTAAAAAGTAGACCAATTTTAATTCATATAGGTAATATAATGAAGTAATTGTATAGTGATTCTGTATTTAACATAGTTTAATTCTGTAAAGGACGAATCAATATTATCGATATGTCTAGCTTACACCAGAATTTAGGTAATCTTAGCAGTTGACGGGCGCTTTGCGCAACATAATTGCTATCTGGAAGATCTGCGCAACGTTGTGCGGCCTACTTCAGCGTGATAGAGTTGGGCAAGATCTTTACTAAACTTGTTTTTCACTTTTCTACACAAACGTCACTGATCCACGATAGGGGCCAACCAAGTTCACTTATGAATAACTAAAAGAAAGTACAGAGTTGCACATAAACCTTTTTTTTTTTATAATAAAGTAAAATGCTCCTTGAAGGAAACTCCAGGAAAAGCTACAATGAAGTTATTCGTGACTTTGCAAAATACGAGTGAATTTACAATATTTATCATTATTATTCATTCGATTGGTGATATGTAGCTTTAATATGATAAAAATTCAGCTGGTTTTGAAACTGTTCCTATGTTCATTATTAATGTAATGAACATATGAACAGTTTCAAGCGTTAGTTTTTACTGAATTATTAAGCTTGTACATAGACTTGTGTCTACTATAGTATAAATTGATTGAAAAACCAAAAAAGTGAAAAAAATAGTTTAAACTAACCCCTACCTGTTATGGGGTATGCTTTTTTATATGCAATAAAAAAAGAACTGTGTGAACATATAATTTTCACAAGTCCAAACCTGGTATATCTCGTTTGTATAATGTAGAAAATAAAGTTCATGTCACTGGTTGGCATCAAAAATGTGTTTTGTAAATTAAAAATTAAATTAAGAACTCTTGTGTTCGAATGTACGTAGCAGTTTTTCAATTAAAACATCCATCCAAACATCATTCAATTAAAAGCAGCTGAACTTTTTCTTTTAATTTAAATCTTAGTCTTAAAGTACCTACTTAGTACAACAATAAAGTTTTTGGTTGGTAGGAAAGTATAAAGGTCTAGCCCTAGGCGATCTTTTTTAAAATTCTGATTAAGATTTTCTGGCACAGGCACTTAGTTATACCTACTAAATAATGTTGTATATCAGCTTGATCGTTTTTAATAATTTAGTCTACATCTTACTACAAAATCATACCTTTTGAATTCAAATCTTTTTGTATTAAACTTTTATACAATTTTAAACTGCTGTATCAGGCAGAGAGAGGTTTTAAGTGGTTTCTTTGGTGACTGAATGTACTAATTTTGTTTTATCTTATGTATGTATTAGTATTGTTTAAACATTAGTTGTAGTATACTCTTTTGAAAAAATATATTGTTCAGAGTCTAAAGTCAAATCAAGCTAAGAATTTGGATATAGTTGGTAGCGATACCGCCTGCGGCGCTGGAGGTCCTGGGTTCGATTCCTGGGTCGGTCCAATTATTTGTGTGATCCGGATGTTTGTTTCGGAGTTTGGGTGTTTTCTATGTATAATATGTATGTATTTAGAAATATATAAGTATGTCTATCAGTCGTCTAGATCCCATAACACAAGCGTATATTAGCTTACTTTGGGCTAGATGATGTTGTGTGTGAATGTCGACAAATATTTATTTATTGATTTATTTATATGTGTGATGGTTTGTATAGTTTGTCTTCAAGGCAGGAAGTAATAGTTATTGACTGTACACCAAGTACCTATAGGTATTGTCCACTACCGGAATTAAGTGAGAAACCGCATGACAGTGAAACCGCCCTAAGAGTGTACTAGTACTAATGTTGTTATATTATTTTTATTGGTACAATATAAATGATATGTAAAATATATATCTTTTTGTGTAAATATTTTGTCGTTTGATTCATGTTTACCCAGTTTTACGTTAGCGTTTAAGATGTTGGTTGCTATGCCGGACTCTTACCCAACTAAAAACCACACGTTCCCTACAGTGTATTATAATCGCTGAGTAGCGGTCACTCTCTTCTTTTTATGTTTAATGATGGATAATAGCCAAACTAAGCAGATAGTTAAACTCCAAAATGTTTATCACCCATAGTTTTAGAAAAATTTAAGAAATCTAGAAAAGTCCATAGAAATCATAGAAACCCTTCATCTCCTTTGGGTCGATTTATAAAAAAAAATTGACGAATGTTGTCTAGTTTAACGAGAATATTTTTTTTGTATTTTTTTTTTTTTTTAGGGGCATCCCTTGAAGGTCGCATTTTTTTAGATGCCGAATTGATAATTGTGAATAGTACTAGTACCACAAAAAAAATTAGACGCTACAAGCCCAGGACAGCTGGGATATTCAGCTCTAAGAGTTTTGAGTTAGGGTTGTCACTCAAATCTATGGTATAGTTCAGTTGTGGTCCTTAAATTTTTTAAGTGTTATGATTATGAATCAAAACAGCCTATTCTTTTGTATTCATTATATTGTTACGTATATGAAGAGTAAACTACATTTAACTGAAATAATAATAACAATCCTAAATTTCAATTAAATAAAACGTTTATCAAAAGAAACCAAGTAGTAACGATTTTAATGGTGTATAACCACAATGGTATACACCATTGTGGTTATACAATGTGAAACTATTTTAGAGATTTTTAAAAAAAAAAAAATGAACGAATGTTGTCTATTTTAGCGAGAATTTTTTTTTTGTAATTGTTTTATTTATTTTTTTCTAGGGGCATCCCTTGACGGTCGCATTTTTTTTAGATGCCGAATTGTTAATTGTGGATAGTACTACTACCAAAAAAAAATTAGATGCTACAAGCCCAGGATAGCTCCGAAATTCAATTTTAAAGTTTTGAGTGGTAAGGGTTGTCACTCATGTCTATGTTTGCCATATCGTAAAAAGATAAGTAATATCAATGAATAAATCTGGATTTCTTTTTGATTCCTAATACATAAAAATATAAAGACCACAACTGAACAATACCATTGACTTGTGATACAACACTAACTCAAATTTTAAAAACTGAATATCGCAGCTCTCCTGTGCTTGTGGCGCGTAATTTTTTTTGTGGTAGTACTCATCAGCGCAATTAACAAAAAACATTAAAAAAAAAATGCGGCCGTCAAGGAATTCCTATAAAAAAAAAGAAATAATTTTAAAAATCTCGCTAAAATAAACAAGTACACTTTTTATATTAATTGGTACCTACAATATCACTAACCCATTCCAAAACTTTGAAGCCAAAATTTCATTTCATTTCAATTATATCTCAATTGTATCATTATTCTAAATATTATAAATTTGAGACATCAAAACTTTTTGTGACAACCCTATTTCCATAGAAAATTATAAAAAACTTAGAAACGTCTTAACTCAGCTGTCCTGCATTGAAAAAAATTAAAAATTTATGAGTAGGAAGCTACATAACTGGACATAAGTTAGAAAGAGAAAAAAAATGCGACCGTTCACTAGAAAAGTTTTTATATTTATTTTTCTAAAATTTGAAAATTAATTTTTATTTCGTATCTAGCATACGAAATAAAAATTAATTTTCAAATTTTGCAGGTGCAGACTTGTAATTTCTACACATCATTACGAATATATTCCTCCATTCATTGGTAATTTTAACCACGGTATATTTTGATTATTTCGAGCAAAATCTGTAAAAATGTTTTTGTCTAAGTTCAATGACCTTTTAAGAAAAGCTTCATAATTTCAAAACCATTTTTTTTTTCAATTTTTGGTGTGTAATATTATGCTGTACTACGTTTATATCTATCGTTATTGGCCATAAAAAGAGAGTGACCGCTACTGAGCGATTATAAAACACTGTGCTACCTAATGCCTTACCTTACCTAATACGGTTGGGAACTCTGGGCAAAGTCTCGAAAGGATGACCCCAGGATTCCCAACAGACCTTGGCTACCACTGCGGCTTCACCTAGGGAGTTCGGGTGCTATAACGCGTCTTTGGACGTGTGGCGTTCAAAATAAGATATCTACCTAAGCCGAAAATATAGAAAAAAAAATTCTGTTTGTCTATTTGCTTTGATTTGTCCGGAAGGATCTCGAAACGTACTCAATAGATTTGATTAAAATTTTAAATAACTAGGGGTAGGGTCTTCAAATATGCTATTATATTATCACGCTACATATCCTAAGGGCTAAACAAAGTGCAATCAAATTGGCATTATAACATAATTTTCACGCGTACGAAGTCGCGGCAACAGCTAGTTTTGAATAAATGAAAACTAAAATAGTCCAACGTAAATTAGCACCTTCACTAACTAAAGGAATTAGGTAAGTCCCTACCTGCCACTTAAGTCTAACTACGTCAATCTTTTCGTTACACAAAACATGCTTCTTCCTAGGAGGCCTCCTGTTTTTACGAAGCCTGCGAATGCTAGACACGTACCCAATTTAAAACGTAAAAATGATGTTTATTTTCAAGGTACGTAAGCACCTATTTGCCTAAATTAAATATAATTATCTACAAGTGCCTACTTCGACGTACATCTACAAGCTTTGAAGTACTTAGATAAATGGCTCCTGACAAGCTTTAAGTTGTTCTTTGTGCCAAGCAGCAATTTTTCATGCCTACGTAATTTTACACGAAGAAATTTAATAAAACGAATTCCGTAAATGTAATGTGAAGATTGAAAATAAAAAGGCAGAGAAGGATGCCTCGCCATTGATATGCCGACCCTTGTCGAATTTAAACGGTGGTACCTACTGTTTCTAAAAAAGCAATAGGCGAACGATCATTGGCATTTGGCATGGCTTGTTTTTAATATTATTTGTGGTGACGAATGATCAGAGGTAGGTCCATATATAAACACTACCTACCTAACCTACCAATATATACTGAAAATACGAATTCATTTTCAGTTTTCCGAGAAATTTATCAATTAAATTTTAATTAAGCAACACTTTAGTTCATGACTGTACCTAACACTGGTTCATTACACAAAATAGGAAGGTACAGAAATATATGTAACTCGCGGACGTCACGCGGCTTCACCCGCGTAGTTCCCGTTCCCGTGGGAATACGGGAATAAAATATAGCCTATGTTCACCGCAAAGAGTGTAACTTCCCAACAGTGATAGAATTTTTCAAATCGGTCCAGTAGTTCCGGAGCCTATTCGTCACAAACAAACAAACAAACAAAAAAACAAATCTTTCCTCTTTATAATATTAGTAGGTATAGATTTATTTACTTCTCTTTCAATCCTACGGTTTGCGCTAATTGGGGCGAATTCGTAGGTAGGTCTACTCACATAGGTAAATGGATGGGTGACCACTTTGTGTCATTTATTTGCAAGCGTACCCGTGCTTCCGAGTTCCGAAGGCACGGTAAGACGTTGCTTGACGGAAGCCTAGATGAAGGGCTTAGGTATATGGGAGGCCAGAAAAATTTCATCAGTGCGTTGTCGCAACCGGCGCGGACGTCTGGGTCGGCAGCGTGTGTGTAGTGCCCTCTGATGTTGCAAATGTCCACAGGCTGCGGTAACCAACCTCTAAGGTGGATCTTTAGCTTGTCTGCTACTATAGTAGTACCTATGAAAATTATGCTGACGGCTGAGTAGATTTATAAAATAAATAAATATTTGTGGACAATCTCACACTTCATCATTCATTTGTATAATGTTTGTTTCGTCAGTCGGTTAAGTATTCGCCGCTGATGATCGTTTTCTCAGTGTCCTGCTTCTTTAGAATTTGACTATTATTTTTTGCCATTCTTGGGAGCAACTGCCGTCTGACCTTACGTGTTAAAAAGCGTAACTACCTCTATCTACCTACCATGCGCCACAAGTCCGTTCGTCAGTAGGTAGAGGTGCACCACACTGTTATGCAGCTTTTTGTGGCGCTCAACAGATACCTATGCATCCACCACACATTTACCGAGTAGGAAGGTATAACCAACGTCAAAAACATCTTATTAGGCTATGGTCTCCTATAAACGCAATAGG
This sequence comes from Miltochrista miniata, assembly GCA_933228765.1. Lineage (NCBI taxonomy): Eukaryota > Metazoa > Arthropoda > Insecta > Lepidoptera > Erebidae > Miltochrista > Miltochrista miniata. Next base: position 35,712,516 of record OW121756.1, on the reverse strand, counting down.
CTGCGCACAATGTCACTCCTTACGTCACGTCACTATTTGTACTGTTTTGGTCTCCTTCATACGCTGACGGCTGCGTGCCAATGACGTAGCTGTCATTCGAACGCTATGCGCCGCGTCTCTAGTTATTTCGAACCATTGCAGCGTCAGCGTCAAGACAAAATCTCAAAATTCAATGAACAAATTGGTGAAATATATCCATTTGACAACTACTGCTATGAACGAGACGTCGCCGTCGTCGTTTATGTATTGACCGCCAACGCTGTGGCTGGCGTTCATACGTCGATCGAAACATTCACGCTGAAGCCGGACGCCTCATATAGCTTTTATTATGAGACCATAGCCTTAATAGGCGCTGCGCAGTAATTTTCCCTGTGTTACTTATTATTGCATAATTGCAGCGCGAACGAACGAACTTCATAGATGCAAAGGTTTTTGACGCGAGCTGTACTTTTACTTGCGTATTAATCATGCATCTTCCAATAATACCATAGAAAATGCCTGTTCCTTCCATAAGGAAAATCTATAGAATCCGATCACCGCCGGAAAACACCATAAATGGTCATTATCGCCCCGCTTCGCTTTTATGGGTGTAATTTTTCACAAAATACGATGAAACTACGCACATATTTTTCATTCGACCTACATAGATAGTTCAGCAAAGTTTGTTAAAACAACACGGATCGTTGTATCTACCTACCGAGATTGTACGTAGGTAGATACATGCGATTATGTAGGGGCGAATCCAGATTTTTTTATCTGGGGTGGGATTCCGAGGTTACCGACACGCATTTTATCGCCTACGACGTCAAGTCAAGACCTAGTCTAAGACGGTGTTATAAGCCTATGCCTATAGGTACCTATATAGGTCTAAGACCTATAAGTATATAGGTCTTAGACTAGGTCATTTGGAATGTCTGCATGCAAGGCAATTAAAAAAAAGAACCTGTCAAGTGCCAGTCGGAAACGCGTACGGACGGAAGGGTTCGTACGCGGGTCCGACTTGGCAGTTTCGATCGTTCGAATCCGGCATAACATCCATAGGTACATAACTAGTTTTACATGTAAAAAAAGGTAAGTAAGTAGGTATGTACCTATTTTATAGTCCTTCGTACCATTACGAGTACCTACCTACACTATGTTCATACACAGGACTACACAAATCTCAACTACTCAATAATTTTAATCTCTTTAATTTAAACATTTTATGGTAAATCCATCATAATACGTACCATTTAAGAAGAGGAGGGAAGGAGGGGAAACTCAATCACACACCCTACCGATCACGACAGTCATAGGATTATCACTAACTAGCTGACCCGCGCAACTTCGTTTGCGTCACATGAGAGTGAGAAAGAGAGAGGTATGGTATTAATATTTCGAGTATTATAATTTTTCCCGTTGCATTTACCCCCGTCGCGCTTATTCCCGTCGCGGCGCGTCGCTTGTATTCGTGTATTTCGTATTCATTAGAACTGAACCGCATATCTTCGTTTGCGACACATGAGAGTGAGAAGGAAAGAGGTGTTGAAGTGATATAATGTTTCACGTCGCTTTTACTTCCACCCATCCGTTTTTCGGTATGTAACTCATCGTGTGCGAGTCCGACTCGCACTTAGCCGGTTTTTATCGTTCAGTTGACCGGCTGCCACTGCAGACCAAGTTTACTCCCGTCGCGTCGCTTATACTTGTAAACCTTAAAAGATAGGCATATGCTGTTTAGGCCTATTTTTTATAACTTTTTAAGGGGAACAATTTTGTTATACACAATTTTTACGTAACTTTAACTATTTATGCAGCGTCCGCAATGGAAGCTCTCAAAAGAAAAAAAAAATCCCCGTTCTCGAAACATTATTCATGGCTGCTTCGCTCCTATTCGTCTTAGCGTGATACTTTATCACCATTACGCAGCCTTAATAAATGGACTATTAAACTGTATAATAATTTTTGAGATGCAATCAGTAGTTTCAGAGATCCTAGCACAAATAAACTCTTCAGTTTCATTATATCGTGTGCGAACCTTAAGATATAGACAAATTAGGTTATTGTGAGCAAACCATAAAAGATAGACATATGCTGTCGCGGACTTTTTTGTAGAACTTTTTAAGAGAAATAATTTTGTAATACACAATTTTTACCTAACTGTAACCATTTACGCAGCGTACGCCTCGGAAGCTCTCAGACGGTTAAAAATATTCCCCGTTTTTAAAACATTCTTGATTGCTGCTCTGCTTCTATTCGTCTTAGCGTGATGTTATATAGCCTATAGCCATCCTCGATAAATGGACTATCAAACTGTAAAAGAATTTTTGAAATCCAACCAGTAGTTCCTGAGATCCTAGCGTTCAAACAAACAAACAAACAAACAAACAAACAAACTCTTCAGCTTTATAATATTAGTATGGATATCTAGTTGTGTGTGACGGAAGGAACGTATTGAGATAATGGCACAGCACATGTGTAGCGCAAGATTGTGCGATAAAACAATCTGGAGGGTAAGTTAGTTTACCTGTCTTATAAACCTTTCCTCGAGGGCTTTTCATATTTTTTTCGTTTACAATTAGACAGAATGAACCTATTCTGTTGTGAGCTTCATTGTCCTCGCTCTCCCTTATACAAGTAGTTTTACTTATAGTTTGCTTTGAATACTATTATATAGTCCAGTCAAAATAGACATTTGAAATAACAATAATTGCCGGGGAGTCAAATTTAAAACCCATCAAAATTAGGCTCCCCTGGAATTATTGTTATTTAACCACTATTTTTATGTCTAAATTGACCGGACTAATACTACTATAAGGGAAACTGGGGACACTTGATCCCCCCTTTTGTTTTTTATCCCTAATTCCTATATTGAGTATCCGTTTAAAAATCTGTTGGTGCTAAAATACGTGAAATTTATTTGCTTATAATTGCTGTAAGAGCCAAAGAAATGAATATCTAAATTTAGTAGTTATTTGACTAAAATCAATAATAAGGAATCGTACCATGTGTCCCCTATATACGTTAGACTTGATCCGCCCGGTCTGGATGACTTGATCCTGGGGGAACAAGTCTCCCATATTTAGGGTCACATGATACTTTTACTAAGGAGTTAAATAAAAAATGTCTAGTCTGTTTATTCAGTTTCGAAATCACATATTTCTTCATATATCTATCTATATCACGGTCTATTGGTAGCGCTCGTGGCCCCGCGGTTTCAGTGTTCTGTAAACGATCACTGCAGTAGCGACTTTCACCAAGAGCCAGTCCTTGGATGGGTGACCATCCATGTGATCACTTTGTGACATTTATTTGAGCGATTCCGTGCTTCAGAAGGCACGTTAAGCAGTTGATCCCGGTTGCCAGTCGGGTAAAATGGCAGTCGTTAAGCCAAGTTGAAAGCCTTTTTAGACGGCTTGAAAAATTTTAACAGCACAACTCGTTTGCTCCACCGACCATCGGTTCTCCTACAGAGATGTGGCCAGCCCACTGCCATTTCAAGACGCATGCTTCTGCGAGCTATGTCGACCACTCTAGTTCTCTAACGGAGAACATCGTTCCAGATTTTATCCCTCAGAGACATCCATAGCATAGCTCGTTCAATTGCTCGCTGTGCGACTTTAAGGGCATGAACTAGCTTTACTTTCGTTCCCTGGCACCATTTTTCGGGCACCTCCTCTGGTTTTGTAGGCTCTTGGCATATTGTTCTGCATTGAATTGAAAAAAAAAAGGTAGGGGACACTTGAGCCAGGTGGATCAAATCTCCCATAATAAAGTGTACCAAGTATACCCTGAGCTATTTGAGGTTATAAACAAAAATATTTTCAAATGTCTATAATATTACCACTTTATTACGTAAAGAATTGCTAATAATATAGATAATGGCTCGTATTAAATGCATACACACTTAAAAGTCCTATTTTAAATAAATGTTTAGTCACAATAAAAACTAATCAAAATTTTCTTTCTGCCGCAACAATTACTTACTCGCCCGCCATTTGCCAGAGTGTCAAATATCATAGGTTTACCATCCTTAGAAAGTTATCGTGTACCATATACAATCGATATTGCCACTATAAAACTAAATACGGCTGATACAGGTTCTGTAAATCTTGTGTAGGTACCTAGTCTCCCGTAAGGATCAAGTATCCCCAGTTTCCTACCTATAGGTTACAGTGTTCATAGAGGCATAGACTTTCCATTCATCTAAGTGTCCTTAGTGGTATTTTTATTCTAAGTGGGAGAAACTTCAAAATTGTAACTTTTGAAAGTTATTTTTACTTTCTCATAGAAAGCTATCGCACCGTAGTTATCAAAAGCAACATCTACAACATTATACGTTCATAGACAGTTGTTGAAAAGGGGAACGGGTTCTATTCAGCAGTATTTAGGTCTCGGAGTCAATGCAGTCGGGGACAAAACGTTTCTTTATTTCATTAGAATGCATTCACCGAGCTATCTATTGTGCTGTCTGGCGGTAGACAGCCTCCTTTCTAAACAATTGAGTTTTATTGCGAAGAAAATGAAGTGTATTTTCATGATAACTATCTATCTATACAATACAAATGGATCAGCGAAATGTATGTACGCGCATAACTTTAGAGCGGCTGGACCGATTTCGCTAATTCTTTTTTTGTATTAGTTGTAGCCAGGGCAAAGTTAGTATCCAAAAAAAATGAATAAAGCTTGGGCATATCTTAAATCGGCTCAGTTTGATATGGCGGAACAAAGTTCGCCGAGTCAGTTATTACTTTAAAAGTATCTATACGTGTATTTTTGCCACTTATGTATCAGTCTGTTAAATTGTGACTAAAATTAAGTTTAAAGCTTAAAAAGCTTTTAAAATGAGATTGTTCCCAAAGTATTTTATTCCGTTGGTGATTCATTTTTGCCCTAATTTTGACGTTGCGTTCTGACAAATTAAAAAGTTCGTGGAAAATTAGGAAGTCATAATTTTCTAAGTGGTCTAAATTCTTCCTTTTAATTTTGAAAGCTAAGAAGTTTGCATTGATTTACTCAATCAATTAGATTAAATCAATCTATGCAGTCAACTGGAGGCTTCTACTAATTTTATTTCGGGTGGGCGACTAGCCTTTTCGTGCCACGCTGACCGGACAGTTTGGCAGACGATTGTGTTTTGAGTTTTCTTTCTTCTTGCTATTACATCGTGATATTTTATACTACTATGCTGGTATCCAGTTTACGGCCCACCTGTTAGAAAGTACCGTACAGTACAGTACAGTAAAGTACAGTAGTGCAACACCAGAGACAATAAATATTGAAGTGTGAAAGACCATAAGGTTGCCACGTGTTCAATAAGACATCACTCCATTAATGAAGTCCAAATACTAATAAAGGCATTCGCTGATACTGACACCTTTGACAAGAGCATTTGAAGTGATCATTAGTGGTACCTAGTATCATGTCCTGGGCTGGGGTATACTTCCGAGGGCTTACCCGGGGCACCCAACCGTACGCTGTTAAGTGAGATACGTGTGGTTTTTAGTTGGTAGGAATCCGGCATAGTATCCAAGTAGGATTTTCCCCACGAAAAAATAAACATGTGGTAGTATCATTAAATAAACAATGCCACTCCAGGAGTGCTACCAGAGAGGTAAAACTATGAAAAATTACGTGTGTATCAGGTACTAGATTCAAAGGTTTCTAAAACGGTGTCGGTGTCGCGAATTCAATTGTCTTTTCCATCCTAAGAAGTCTGAGGATAGGCAAACTGGATGTGGAAGCGCCGGACCGTGTATTGTGGCGTAATTTCGGAGAGGTCTACCTCCAGGAGTGGACGGCCATAGGCTGATTTGATTGATTGCTCGATCCTAAAAAAGCTTCAATTCTGAGAGTGAAGAGTCCAGCTTGTACTCTTAAGGCCGTTGGTGTAGGGCTAAAGACCTTGACCATACAAAACACGCGTCCTTCACGACAGGAAAATGTACCTACTATTTTATAGCTTATTTTGGTTGTGATGAGCTAATACTCATACTTAATCAAAAACGAAGAAAACCAATTTATAGGTGTACATTTTCTTCATATGTTGTCATATTTTTTCTTTCGCGTCGTTAAAAATTTAAGCCATTAAATGCATTCATCTAAAAATTTGGAGCTGACTTTATGAACGTTTTACACATTATGTATAATCAGTAAGTAGGTATACAATTAACAACAAAGCCATTTTTGACACACATCTATTTTTGGCTATAATTTTCTGTCTTTTCATGCATACAAAAAACGCTTTTATTTGCACCACTATTTCGTCATCTTTTAAACCAGGCCCCTTTATGTTAATTTGTATAGGTACACAGGCATAGGTGCACCATATGTACCTATATGTATTTATAGACACTAAAGTCAATTTCACTTAGTGTGCCTATGTACTACATACCTACTGCTTATAATGTAAGGCAGTAATGTGATGAAAATAGGTTAGTATGTCGAATAGAGGTTTCCGTGAAACAAAGGGATCAACCAGGTGAGACTATAGACAATTTACGTTGCGGTCATAAAATAAATCACGATCTGGATGAAATTTTCAGTTAGAAATATAACTTACATTCGTAATATAATTATGATTATACCTACTCACACTTTTTCTCGAAGGTGTAGGCGGAGGCGTGCTATAGATACGTCCACATAGCACTAGATGTAGGTATTTTTTTCCACTTGAACCAAACGTTTTAAAGAACGGAAATGCCCGTAAATGGAAATACCTACTAGAAATGGCTACCTTTTTTAGGACCAATTATTTGATAAATGTTTAACCCGCCAATAGTAAAAGTCACTTAAACATATTTGTTCATCGATCAACATTCGTTATCGTTCATTCATGTCATTTAATGAACGAAAGTGATTCGTTCACGTATTGAATATTGAAACGAGTATGTACTTTTTTGTACCAGAATGAGTGTTCAAATAAACGACAGAATTTAAATACCTACGTATTTATAACCCTTTGTTAAGGTTGTCGGAAGCTGTTTCGCGTGTAATGTTGGGAATTAATTGATAAGTTTAATTTTGGGGTATTTAGATGGCGTGTGGACGAGAGATAAAGTTTTAATGTAATCCTGTAAATATAATTGATATTTATTTTACTTTACAGTTTATATAGAATTCATTTCTGGTAATGTTTTTTCTAGCAAGTCGGCCAGGTTAGGAAATAATTGAAAAAAAAAAAAAAACAGAAAGTGAAAGTGATCTAGATAGAAAACTTATTCCTTATAGTTTTCTTTCACTTTTCTATCTTATGGGGTTTCTATGCCATGACTTCTAATCTCTGTAGCACTTTTAACTTTTAATGTCACTATTTCTTAAATCTAAATCTGTTATAGGTAGGAGGTAAGTTTATAAATAAACAGTAAGTTACTTATTTCTGTGCGTGTATATTAATTACCTACATAAAACATACTGTAAGTATCCACAAATGGTAAGATGATGACGGATAGAGAGATATTTATTATGGCATAAAAATCCAATATTTTTTTTAAACACTCTAGTGATAGATACATACATACATACATAACATCACGCCTGTCTCCCAACGGGGTAGGCAGAGACTATGACTTTCCACTTGCTACGATTCTGGCAAACAACTTTCGCTTCTTCAACTTTCATAAGTGTCTTCATACAGGCTCTTAGGTTAAGGGTACTCTTGACCTGGCCTTTTCTCAGAAGATTATTGATTTGATCGACATGAGTATGCCGAGGTCGACCCCTACCAGTTTGCTCATTCACTCTCGCTTCATAAATCTGTTTCGTCAGCCTATTTCCATTCATTCTCTCCACATGTCAAAACCATCTGAGCATCCCTTTCTCTATCTTAGTCACTACATCTTCTGTCATACCGCAATGTTCCCTTATCACACTATTCTTTACTTTATCCCTCAATGTCACTCCAGCTATACTTCGCAAACTTCTCATTTCCACTGCATTAATTTTACTTTCATGCTTCTCCTGCCACACCCAACTTTCACTACCATGCATAAGTGTAGGAACAAGCACTCCTCTATGTACAGCCATCCTTGCCTTTTTAGACACGTTCTGACTGCTCATAAAGGTGTGAATGGCTCCATTCACTTGGTTTCCTGCCAAAACTCTTCTTTCAATATCATTGTCACACTTTCCATCTCTTGCAAATTTTGAACCCAAATGTACAAACTCTTTCACCTGTTCCACGCTCTTTCCTTCGATCGATATCGAGCCATCAGTCATACATTTCTCTCTTTCAAAAACCATTACTTTTGTCTTGCTTACATTAACATTCATTCCTCTACTTTTAAGCGCATCGTTCATTATATTAACCATCAACTGCAACTCCTCCGCCGATGATGCCAGTATTACCTGATCATCAGCATAAAGGAGGCATTTGACGGTTAGCTCATTCATTTTTAATCCATACGCGCACTCTTGTAGTTCTTTCAAGCAACTGTCCATGTATAGGTTGAACAGCCATGGTGACGCTACACAGCCTTGTCTCACACCTTTTTCGATGGGAAAAAAGTCTGTGCAAGCTCCATTGATCCTGACACAAGCACTGGAGCCCTCGTATAGAGATTTCAAGGCTCGTATCAAGTTGCTGTTCACTCCATACATGGACAGTGTTGACCACAGTTCATTCCTCACCACTCTGTCATAGGCCTTTTCCAAGTCCACGAAGATGCAATAGACTTACAGTGATAGATACACATTACAATATAGCTGCCCTTCGTGTGAAATTCTGTTCCAGTTCCCACTTCCCAAGGGAGCTTAATCCCAGGATAGGATAAAGTAGTCAATGTGTGTTTTATACTATTACTGACTACCTATAATCTATTCCTGTACCTACCACCCAATTATTTAGCTAGAACCGTACAGCCGTCAGAGCGTGTAAAAGTAACAAACATCCTGAGTTCCTGACATTCACAATTCGTCACAAACTTTCACTCTTATATTAATCTATACTAATATTATAAAGAGGAAAGATTTGTTTTTTTGTTTGTTTGTTTGTAACGAATAGGCTCCGGAACTACTGAACCGATTTGAAAAATTCTTTCACTGTTGGGAAGCTACACTCTTTGCGGTGAACATAGGCTATATTTTATTCCCGTATTCCTACGTGAACGGGAACTACGCGGGTGAAACCGTGACGTCCGCTAGTACTAGATAATGCTTGTGGCTCCGCCCACGTGAATTTTGATACCCGTTCCCGCTTCTCGTGGGAACATATTTCTGATATGAAAAGTAGCCTATGTGTTATTCCAGACTATATGCTATCTCTGTACTAAATTTTAGGCCAATCCGTTCAGCCGTTAGAGCGTGATTGAGTACCTACACAGACATACAAATATCTAAACATCCAAACATCTTCACAAACTTTTACATTTATAATATTAATAGGATTTTAGTAGGATGAGTAAGATTGTGTAAACTCAATATCCTTGTAATAACCAAGGAGACTAACAATGAACATCAAATACTTAGCTAAACAATATCGGAACCTGATTAATGTTCTAAATGTAATCAAGCACGTTAACTGACGGTGACGGGTTGGTCGATAGTAGAAACTACTGCCTACAATTATATTACAAGTATAATATAATTTACAATAGTATACCTAATTATGTCCACCGATCGATACTAGATTATATTCACGATATGTACCTACCTATACATTACGCCTCGAGTAATGGTTAAAGTCATATTGCCATGACAAGCTCGACATTTTTGGTAGGCTCTGCGATGGGTGATCGTTTGTGACTTTACAATTTGAAAAGGTTTCGTGCTTTGGAAGACCAAATAAGTCATCAGTCTCTGAGGCTAGTGATGGCAAAATAAAAATCAAATAATATACTTACTTATTATAGGTTCCTACTAAATTGTTGAGTTGTTAACATAACTATTCATAGAATTACAAGCTAATGTTTTACTCTAAGTAACTATTACTTAAGTATATTAACAATTACGTATCGAAACTAAATAAGACCCCGTGGCATTCCTCGTGTTTGGTCTGGACGTGGACACTGTCTCGCTCGAGACCATGGTGCGAGCCATGATCTCTAGCGGGAGTAAGTGGGACTGCGCCGCCTCTTTCTGAGAACAGGTCATGCTCGTGAAAGAGGCGGCGGGAGGCGGGAGCGGGAGAGAACTCTCTCACCCGAGTTCCGCAGACGGCGGCTTGCGTGTCTTCGTCGAAGACACGCAAGCCGTCAATGACCGGGGCGAAACGATATCACACCCGAAATCCCCCTAAAGACGTGATATAGCACCCGGACCACCCGGGTGATATAGCCTATTTATTATATTTAGGATCAGTTGGGAGTCCTGGGACATCCTTCCGAGGACTTACCCGGGGCCCCCGACCGTAGGCTGTTGGGCGTTACGTGAGGGTTTTTAGTCGGTAGGAGTCAGGCATAGCATCCATGAAAGATTTTCCCTCACGTTAAAAAAGACCCCGTGGCATTCTGCTCACAACTTTTATACTTAATGTACCTACCTATTATTATTCGATAGGTGATGAACAAAAATTCAATAAATTGACTGAATAGAAAAATAAACAAGTGCACCAGTCAGCATTTCAAATTATCCGGTGAATGGGACCGATTGAACGAATGAAATGAACGGGACCGAATGGAATGGCTAGCTGGACGTATCTTTAGGTGCCGCTATTATTTTGATTGGAGGTATGAACGTACCCTGGGAATCTTGTATGGGTTAAGGCCAAGTCATTAATTTATTATTTTTGTTGAAATGTTCATGATTGTACACAATACAATTTATTTCAAATGGCCAACTCTTCAAAAAAATGTATTAACCTGTATCTCTTTGGTTTATTGACTGACTGAACACAGTGAAAAATAGTCTTGAGAGACAGATGACCGAGTACGAAATTGTCATGTTTGTGTGTGTGTTTTTTTTTCTAGAGGCTATGTTTCAAAACCAAATTAAACAACATCTATAGGTACTCTATTCTAATATTATAAAGAGGAAAGATTTGTTTTTTTGTTTGTAACGAATAGGCTCCGGAACTACAGGACTGATTTTAAAAATTCTTTCACTGTTGGGAAGCTACACTCTTTGCGGTGAACATAGGCTATATTTTATTCCCGTATTCCCACGGAAACGGGAACTACGCGGGTGAAACCGCGTGACGTCCGCTAGTATTGTATAATTACGTTCTATAGCGATCATTTCAATGAATTTTAATTATAAAAAGTGCGGGGGTGGCAGCGCTCAGTCGCCCCCGTACTTTCCCAGAATGAAGTCGCTGATTTTGTAGGCATGAGCTTCACTGTGAGACTTCAAACCCTGAACGGTGTCCAGACTACTGACTAATGCACCATGGTGTTCCACCTCGCATTAAGAAGTAGGTATTTAACGAAGACGAGGGTGAGAGAGAGAATGATGCATTATAAATCATATAATCAGCACGTTACAAATATTTTTCCTAATAAACCGTAGGGGTTCTTTCCAGTAACTTACCCGTAACTGCGTGGCAAACGTACGATGTTCCAGAGCTAAGGCGCCAAAACTAGTCTAACAAACAACCTAAAGCAAACATTAACTTTCAAGAAAATCTCTTTCAGCTTTATGTAGATCGAAATCTTTCGGAGCTTTATTTAAAACTTAATAAACTGATACAGGCTTCGCCTTAAGTCGGACCTCTGTGGACATTTTATTCTTTCGGGCAGACGGCCCGTTCTTTGTATCTAGAGAAAATAGATTTTGCTGGTCCTAGATAGTTTCAGTTCATGGCCGAGTTAGTTTGGGAACTAGAATCTGTTAGCTTAGTCTTTTATTTATCCAGTTAAAATGGACATGTCGTATATCTATGTTATTGTTGAAACCCTCACAGAAACTTCCCATTAGCACAGTGGTCTGATAATTATTACTGCGTTAAGCATTTTACGCTACGGATGATTTTGCGATGGGTAGCTGTTGGTTGCATTACCATTTAAGATCGTTTCCCTTCTTCTGAAGACAATTAAATCCTCTGTTTTGGCTTCTAATAATCTAGTAGTCCTTTAGCCGAGTTGAAGGCCTTTTAAGCGATTCGAAAAAAAATTGCATCTTATCCAAATCAACATGCCAATAGACTCATCGCCAGTTACATGGTAAAAAGTAAGGAAAAAGATGTGACTGTATGTTTAAAATGTGAAATACACTTCAGATTGATAAATTATACCAATTTCACTAAAGCCAATACGGTCTTTCCAGGCTGGTGGCAAGAGAATCATATTAAAGCCATCGCAACGTAAACGGTGAATCGAATATAATACAATCCGATGAAATGTCAGGCAGAGATTCAATCTCGTATGGCGTTCTGACGATGTTGAAATGAAGAATGTTCACTTATTTTGAATTTTAGCTTATTGTATTCTCCGTCAAAAATAAAAAATACGTGTGAAAGAATTATGTTGATACGTCAATTACTTCCCAAGTTATAGAATTTAAAGTGAGCCCGCGACCGCTGGGCCGCGCTCTCACCGTATGACGTCACGTCATATCAGTCGCTCAGTCCGTTCGCGCTATTCAGTACCGCTGCCTTACGTTTCCCTAAAGATTCATTGATATGCCTAATCCTAGTGCTCGGAAATCCTGTGTTGTTCCAAAATGTACAAGTACTACTATCAAGACGCCAGAAAATAATGTTGTTTTTCCTAGTTCCAAAGGGCTTAAAACTGCAGAAAAAGTGGATAAATGCCATGAAGAGCATCTCTTTAACTTGGACATAGCTTAAAGCATCTCACCATGATCGTGATCGGAAAACGTTATAAACAAAAAATGTTTGCACCATATGTAGGTACTTATTTAATTTATTGTAAATAGGTAGTTAAATAAGAATAGGTAAATAGGTGAGTACTTATTATTATACACCCAGACCGATACAAATATTCATGTTCATGGACGCAAATTTTTGTACCCGCGACCCTTAATTCCTAAGAAGCGTTCACTACCTCTCAACCAAACTCTTCGTCACTGAATAAAAACCGGCCAAGTGCGAGTCGGACTCGCCCATGAAGGGTTCCGTAACAGCAAGTAACATAATATAAAAGTTCTTGTAGTTCGTTGTAACTTTGATTGATGTTTTAACTCGTTCGCTGTGGCATTTATTTCGGCATTCTAGCCAAATATTGCGGTTTATGTCGCATTAAAAAAAACTACTAACTAGATCTCGTTCAAACCAATTTTCGGTGGGAGTTTGCATGATTTACATCTTATTTTTTATTTAATTATCATTCTCTTAATTGAGAAGTTAGAGGGGGAGGGGGGGACTACACACAGTTTTCCCCTTGGAAGTATCTCTCGCGCAAACTATTCAGTTAAGAAAGAAAATATATTAAAAACCTCAATAGCATTTTTAAAGACCTATAGATACACAACACGTTTGACTTTGATGAAAAAAAAATTTGGAGTTTCAGTTCTAAGTATGGAGATCGCCAAAAAATATTGCTTTCTTTTTTCGATTTTTTTTGTAAAATTCATAATGCAGTTCACAGAATACAGCTACTTACCAAGTTTCAACAGCATAGGCCTTATAGTTCGGAGAAAAATAGCTGTGACATATGGTCGAACAGACAGATAGACAGATATGACGAATCCATAAGGGTTCCATTTTTTCCATTTGGCTACGGAAGCCTAAAAAAGCTTTAATCTGTTCCCGATTAGGAATAAGTAGACTCATGTTATCTCTAGCTAAGTCTTTAACCTTAGCCTCCTATATCCCTAGTCCTCTTAGTTTATCCTAGTTTTATTGGATACTAGCTGATGCCCGCAGCTTCGTCTGCGTAAAAATTCCCGCTTCCCGTGGGAACCTATTCCCGGGATAAAACGTAGCCTATGTGTTATTCCAGACTATAATGTACCAAATTTCAGCCCTATCCGTTTAGCCGTTTGAGCGTGAAAGAGTAACAAACATCCACACTCACAAACTATCGCATTTATAATATTAGTAAGAAGTAAGATTACACCCTTCTCACACATACTTTTACCTGGCTAGCATCACGATAAAAATAAGTTATTTAAAAAAGTTACTTTTTGGATAAATAAAACAATATAGTATAGTTATAACAAATTTTCAAAAGAGTTATAATGAAAGACGGTTAACTTAACTTTGCATTTTTACGCCTCGCATTTCGACCGAAAAGAAATCATTATTTATAGCTAAAATATGAGCAACCACAACCATCTATTTTAGGTAAGTTATCTGACTGTCCTTTATCGAAGTTTTCGTATTTTCTTTTAACAATTCACTTAGCTAAAAGCGAAGAAAGAATAGGAAACACTGCGTGCGCGGGACTTTTCACTGCTACAGCTGGGCGCGGCGCGGACCGCACGGAGCGCTGCTATATCGTGACGTCATCCGCGGTTCAGTGACTGTTAGCGGGGCAACAAATTTTCGCGAACTTTGAATGATTGTAAAATCAAAACTACTGGGTATTTTTAAATAAAACAAAAACTAGTGTATTTGTATATATAAAAGCTTCACTAAAACGAAGTTTCAAGTAATTTTACATACTTATGAACATTCCTCAATGTGCCAACCTCAATTTGATTAAATAACAGTTCAGTATTTACTCACTTTACAGTCTGTCAGTTTTCCAATAATAATTATTGGTGTAACTGTTGATTGATGGCACTTGGTGGAACTTGCTGCACATATTGAAAACGACATTTATAATGTTCCACATTCAATCAATCAAAACAGCCTATCGCAGTCCACTGCTGGACTTAGGCCTCTCCCAATTTACGCCACAATACACGGTCCTGCGCCTTCCGCATCCAGTCCCAGCCTGCGACTTTTACCAGGTCGTCGGTCCATCTAGCGGGTGGACGTCCTACCCCACGTTTGCCGAGACGCGGTCTCCACTCTAGAACCCGTTATTTATTTTATTTATTTTATTTATTTATTTATGTACTTACACACAAGAAATTTAAGAATCACAACATTAAGAAAAATAGGTAAGTACAATATCCCATCGTTATCCCATCAGCCGTCGGTTCTTCGGCAGATATGGCCGGCCCACTGCCACTTCAATGTGCTTATTGTGCGAGCTATGTCGACCACTTTAGTTCTCTGCCGGATAGTCTCATTTCGAGGTCTATCCCTCAGAGACACCCCAAGCCTAGCCCTTTCCATAGCCCGCTGCGCAACCTTTAGAGCACTGACCAACCTCACTGTAAGTGTCCAAGTCTCGGCACCGTATGTCATAACCGCTAGAACGCACTGGTTGTAGACTTTTGTCTTTAGGCATTGCGGTATAGGCAAATTGACAACTCGACCCAGTTTGCGAAATGCTGTCCAACCCAACTGTATCCTTTAGCGGTTTTCCTTGTCCAGGTTCCCTTTCCCCAGTGTAATAACCTGCCCAAGGTGAGTATATTCCTGGACAACCTCTAGCCTCGATCCCTCGACGTATATTGGCCCCGGCGTGACGTGGTCATCAAACATGACCTTGGTTTTTTCCAAGTTCATGCCGAGACCAACACGTCGAGACGCTCCGTTCAGGCTATGCAGCATTCCGCTTAACTGTTCCAGCATCTTCGCCACAATTACGATTTGGTCGGCAAACCGAAGGTGCGAGATTTGCGCGCCGTTTATGTTCACGCTCCACCTTTCCCAGTCCAGTGTCTTGAAGATGTCCTCAAGCGCATTGGTGAAGAGTTTTGGGGATATAACATCACCCTGTCTTACACCTGTGCGCAGTTCCATGGGAATGGTTTTTTGGTTCTCCAGCTGCATGGTCATGGTAGCGTTGTCGTAGAGACATCTCAACACCTCGATATATCGCCAATCGACACGACATCGCTACAGAGCGTCCAGGACTGCCCAGGTTTCGACAGAGTCGAAGACTTTCTCGTAGTCCATAAAAGCCATACACAGCGGCTGTTTGTACTCGTTTGTCTTCTGTACAATCTGAAATTATAATTGTATTGATTTAACTGTTTTGTGGAAGCTCCATAGTGACTGTTCTTCTATTCTACTTCTATTCAATAACTTGACGTCAATAAAGAGTCATCCTGACGTCAGATCGTATGAAAGTACCATCTATTGGCTTTCTTTGCACGTATGTGTACATCGATGTGTATATACACATGAGACTTATCAAATCGCATTGACCGTCTCCGGGGCCCACGGCTTACCGTCAGGTAGATAGACAACCTAATGAACGTTATGAGTGTGAATGACTTGGGTGACTACTGTCACAGTACTGTGACTTTAAAGATTTATTAATTTCCAAACAAATAATGAACAGGACTCTTTTTTAAAATTATTTTTTAAAGTGTTGAAAATCCATCATGGATGCTATGCCGACTAAAACCACACGTTCCCTACCTACTGCCTACGGTTGGGAGCCCCGGGTAAGTCCTCGGAAGGATGGCCCCAGGATTCCCAACAGACCTTGGCCACTGAGGCCTCATCTAGAGGGTTCGGATCCTATCCTGCATCACAATGAACAGGTCTACATCATTACCATGCATGAGTGTAATCTGAGCTAAATTTTTTTAGCGATTAGAGCTGATGTATCAGTCAGAATAATTAAACAGTAGGTGGCAAATTAATGAAACATACTTAAATTGAAGAAATTGTTTCTAAGACGCAGTCAACAGACGCAAACACGAATATTCAAGTGGGAAGCCTCCATTAAACTCAGAGAACATAAACATTTTGATATCACGATAAAATACAAGAGTGTACCTACGTGTTACACGCCCCACCACAAAACGCGATGACGTTCTGAATGGCAATTTGTACCGTTTAAACCGTTCGGGAAACTGCATACTACAAACTTCTGTAACTGTCTACCTTATCTCCATTGATTATAGTTTAAAATAGCTTGATAAATATAAGCACTGACAGTGCAGGGTAGTTCAACCATTTTACTATTCACAGTTGCTTTGAAATCTATTCCGTTGCGTTAAGGTTTATTTTTGTATGTTATGGAGAGTTTTTGGTTGTTTCCGAATATACATAGAACATAGTGACAAAGTTGTAGTGTAACGTAGATACAAAGTTGGTGTTTGCATCGTAACTCTTTGTACGTCGTTGGATTATATTCATTTTATATAGTTATGATTCTAGTAATGTATACTGACGTGAATATGTTACTATAAAACCCCATATATTCGCTAAACTTAGTTTAAACTAGTAAATCTTGAAATTTATTAAATGCAGTTTTTTAATGTATGATATTATACGAAAGAAATGATTCTTTTAACCTTTAAACAAACAAAATTTGACAACTACGAAACCAAATTTCAGGCACTGTAAATTTTTAAACAGAAATTTAGAACGTTATTATGTAGGTTTGTTACTTGTAGTTTGTTGGATAGATTCAAACAGTTACATACAAAGCGGTCCTTACTGGGAGGCTTGCTGTCATGCAGAGGGCGATAGACAGATCTGTGCTTCACTGGAGGAAATTACTATCTGAAAGGTATCTGCAAAGAATGCAAACAAGAAAAAGTAAACAAGATTAAAAATATTAGTATAACGGCAGCAATACATACATAAATACACATTTGGGAATAAGGCCTGACTACATAGTTGTATTATCCCGAAGGGGTAGGCAGAAGCATAGTATACGCGCATATTTCACCTTACAGTTTCATGTCCTACTTAATAAGTGGTGAGCCTATTGCTATGTAGAAGTGGACAGGCGCAGGTCGTGACGACAAGCAGTTAAGATTTTTCAAGCCTCTTTTGAAGGCCTTCAACTTGGGTTAACGATTGTCGTATTACTGACAACCGGGTTTCATTTCAAGATTTCCTTCTCTACGCAATGGATCGTTTTGCGAAAATGTTCCCTTAGTCGCCACACGAGGCTCCGTCGCCACACGTGCCCCGTGTGGCGATGTCAATAGTAGGTATGTCAATAATAAAAATACAAGTCTTCCTTTGCCATGGCAATATCTATGAAACAACCTAAGTACCTACACAAATACCCCATTCTAAACACCTACTTAATAGTTACTATTAGATTATACTAGCTCCACAGATAGGATGACCACATATCTATTAATTAGGGCAGGTTGTGACCACAGCTAGAGGAATTTAATTAAGTAAGAATCTCAATACAAATTAACTCTCCATTCGAGTAAATACACTTATTAGCTACATAATAAAATAATGAAAAGGAGCCTGTAGTGCCGCCACCGTGGAATTTTGTTCCCATATTCAAGGGAGCTTATTCCTGGGATGTAAAGTAGGCTATGTAAATATTTATTCAATACGAATCTATCCATGTAGGTACCAAATTTCAGCCAGATTCTTACAGTCGTCAGAGCTTAAAAGAGTAATAAACATCCATACTACCTTACATCTACACTAATAAATACAAACATTTCAGCCAGATCTGTTCAGCCGCCATAGCTTGAAAGAGTAACAAACATCGATACATTTACAAATGTAGTCTGTGAACCATACCACCTTACATCTACACCAATAAATACAATCATTTCAGCCAGATCCGTTCAGCCGTCAGAGCTTGAAAAAGTAACAAACATCGATACATATACAAATGTACTCTGTGATCCATACTACCTTACATCTACACTAATAAATACAAACATTTCAGCTAGATCCGTTCAGCCGTCATAGCTTGAAAGAGTAACAAACATCCATACTGCCTTAGATCTACACTAATAAATACAAACATTTCAGCCAGATCCGTTCAGCCGTCAGAGCTTAAAAGAGTAACAAACATTGATACACAAAATACAAATGTACTCTGTGATCCATACTACCTTACATCTACACTAATAAATACAAACATTTCAGCTAGATCCGTTCAGCCGTCAGAGCTTAAAAGAGTAACAAACATCGAACCATATACAAATGTACTCTGTGATCCATACTACCTTACATCTACACTAATAAATACAAACATTTCAGCCAGATCCGTTCAGCCGTCAGAGCTTGAAAGAGTAACAAACATCGAACCATATACAAATGTACTCTGTGATCCATACTACCTTACATCTACACTAATAAATACAAACATTTCAGCTAGATCCGTTCAGCCGTCAGAGCTTAAAAGAGTAACAAACATCGAACCATATACAAATGTACTCTGTGATCCATACTTTTTTTTTTTTTTTTTTTTTTTTTTTATATTCAGCTCGCCAAATTGACGTCGCCACCAGCCTGATGGTAAGAAAGCAGTGGCGCATCTAGCGATTGGGGGCCACTTCTTACAGTGGTCCTCAAGTTGGCGGCCCTGTGATGTGCCTCTTCACGCTCCTCTTGAAGAACCCGGGATTGTAAGATGAGGGAAAGACGTGTGCGGGCAGGTCGTTCCATGTTTTTATAGTTCGACAGAGGAACGATCTTTTAAAACGCTCGGTTCTGGCGAAGATTCTCTCCACTGTGTATGAGTGGCATCTCTGCCCGGCACGCGTTGTTCGGGATCGGAAAGGAGATGGTGGGATCAGGTTGAAGAGCTCTTCAGAACATTCGCCGTGATACATTCGGTAGAAGGCAGCCAAGGACGCTATGGTTCTTCGCTGCGACAAAGGTTCGAGGCCTCCCGTCACCTCAGGACAACCAATTATTCGGATAGCACGTCTCTGCATAGCGTCAAGCGCGTCTAACAAGTACCTCGCGGAGTCATCCCAAAGGTGAGAACAGTACTCGACGCAGGGACGAATCTGCGTCTTGTACAGTAAACATCTCTGATGTGGCGTGAAATACCGTCTCACCTTATTCAGGATTCCCAGTTTCCGCGAGGCCAGACCAATACAGCTCTCTATGTAGTTTTTGTGATTGAGCTCACGCCGGACGTCTATACCGAGGATCTCCAGGTTGTCCTTTAGTGGAATTGTAATGCTCTGAAGAGAGGGCAGGGGTAGGAATGGGGACTTCTTAGCTGTAAACGCACACGCCTGTGTTTTTCTGGCATTGAACTCGACCAGGTTGTCTGAACCCCATTGGGCAATGCGGCCCAGGTCCAGATCGAGATCCGCCACGAGTTGTCGTCTCTTCTCATCCACGTCGCCTCGCCCCGCCGCTGGACGGCCAGAATAGCTCCCATGAAGAGTACTGTCATCCGCATAACAATGAATGCACCCAAGGGACAGCATGTCATTGATATGCAGAAGAAAGAGAGTTGGGGACAATACCGATCCCTGTGGTACTCCGGCATTTACCTGAAAAAAACAGGAAGCCTGACCATCACAGAGGACCCGAATCCGTCGCCCGTTCAGGAAGCTGGCCAACCAGCGGCACAACTGATGCGATAAACCATATGACGGCAGCTTGGAAAGAAGCGACGCATGCCATACCCTATCAAAGGCTTTTGCGATGTCTAGGCCAATAGCCAGAGATTCGCCGTGCCTCTCCATAGCCTCACCCCAGGTGTGCGTTATGTACGCTAGGAGGTCACCCGTTGATCGTTTCGGCCTAAAGCCATATTGGCGATCGTTAATTAACGAGTGATCCTCCAGATAGCGCATGAGCTGTTTGTTGATGATTAGCTCGAACACCTTGCAGATGACGGTGGTTACGGCTATGGGGCGATAGTTGGCTGGATCCGACCGATCCCCTTTCTTGGGGATCGGTTGGACATTTGCCTCCTTCCAAGCCTCCGGCACTTCTCCCGACGAATACGAAAGGCGATACAGGCGTGTTAGCGTTGGAGACAATTCAGCTGCACAATTCCTCAGCACCACGGCCGGAATGCCATCAGGACCACCGGCTTTCCGCGTGTCGAGTGACCGTAGCACCGCCCGCACATCGCACTGCCGGATTACAATTTCCGGCATCGTGGTTCCACTGTTGGCGATAGTGGGAGGTTGCTTGCCACAGTCATCGACCCGGGAATTAGCCGCAAAGAGCTTGGCCAGCATTTCCGCTTTCTCTTGGGCCTTGTGAGCCAGTGATCCGTCAGGATAGCGCAGCGGCGGCAGCGAGGGCTTGCAAAAGTTGGCCTGCACGGCTTTGGCCAGTTGCCAGTATCCACGGCTGCCCGTCGGATGTGACGTGAGCTCCTGACCAAGCCGCGTGACGCGCTGGGCGTCCGCTCTCTTGAAGGCTCTCTTACTGGACCTAGTGGCTCTGTTGTACGCTGCCTTGAGGCGGGCCACATTCGGGTCGCGCACAGCTCGAGCCCTGATCCAGGCGCGGTAAGCCGCCTGTTTTTGTTGAACAGCTACGGCACACTCACGCCCGAACCAGGGGCGGGCTTTGCGGATGCTGGCGACATCAGTGTATGGAATGTAGTATTCCATACCTAATGTGATTTCACCAGCAACCGCAGAGGCGCTTTCCGATGAAGCCCTCCCTGCAAAGCAGCGCTGACTCCACGGGACGGCTGCGAAGTATTCTCGTAGTCCGTCCCAGTCTGCTGACGAGTAGTGCCACAGTCGCCGCGTCACCTCTACTGCCCTTGCAGGGGACGGTACCTGCAGGCGGGCACGCACAACACAGTGGTCGGATGTACCCAGTGGGGCGCTAACCGTCACACTGTACTGTGTTGGATTACTCGTCAGCAGTAAGTCCAGCAGGGCGGGTTCATGGTCTGACCTGTCCGGTATGCGCGTAATCCCGCGTACCACCTGGGTCAGACCATGGGAGAGTGCGAACGCGTGGGTGGCCCGTCCCGCAGGATCTGTCTTGAGGGACCCCAACCACTCAATGTGGTGACCATTGAAGTCCCCCAGAAAAACCAACTCGGCGTTCGGGAACCGTACCTGCGCGTCATCAGCCCCCTCGCTGAGGTGCTGATACAGCCTCATCATCTCAGCTGTCCCTGTGTGGGATCGATAGACGCACACGTAGATCTGACTCATGGAGCCGTGATCTACGTGCAGCCAAAGGACGGAGAGGGAAGGGTCCTCAAGGCAGCGCAGCCGGCGACAGCAAACATCCGCCCTAACGAACGCGCACACCCCGGCTTTTTCTCGAAATAGTTCCTCGATGATATAGCCGGGGTAACTAAGGTACGACTGATCGGCAGGGCGGAGTATTTGCGTCTCCGTTAGGAACATCACAGCTGGCCGTGCCGTCTCTAGATGGTGATGGACGACGTTGAGGTTGGCATGGAGTCCGCGGATGTTAGCGAACTCCACCTCAAACAGTACGTTACTGGGAGTAGTAGCGGCCGCTGTGGTACCCGATTTTCTTTTATGCACTGCCATGATTGCTGGGAAAGGGAGACGTGAAGACGGAGTGACATTTGCCGCAGCAGTGAGTGACAAGGCGTAGGGGCTAGCTTCATCTATGACTGTGTGGTGAGACGGAAGCCGACCCGCCGGACGGAAGGGCCCCCGTACCCCCCCGAGTGTGGTCGCCGGGGTCCCAGTCCGGTCACCATCCGGCACGACGAACCACATCGGGATTATGCGCGGCCTGGTGGGGCAGCCTCCCAGGGTGGTTAGTCCCAGTTGGGCCCCTATACTATGCCGCGGGCGGCCAGCGGTAAACCGTTTCTACGGGTCTCCCTGGCCGGCGGGTCGACCCCCGTCAGCCACACTAGAATCCGCTTAGCGCCTACTGGTCCCCCCCTGCTGCATCAAACATCGCCCCGGGCCCGGCTGTGCAGCTGCTGAACCCCGAACGCAACCCAACCGGGGCTGGGTTACTTGGGGGGCTTTTCACAGCTGCACGGTGGTACCCCCCCGGACCAACACTTTGTACCACCTGGCACCCACATGGGAGCCTAGGCCACCATGTGGGTACCTAAATTCGCGGAGCCTCGTTCGTTGGTTAACAGGTGCACCACGTGTAGGTGAGGTCGCTTGGGCCCCCGAAAATTTGGTGGTGGGCGGGCCCCTTACACCCAACCATACATCTACACTAATAAATACAAACATTTCAGCCAGATCCGTTCAGCCGTCAGAGCTTGAAAGAGTAACAAACATCGAACCATATACAAATGTACTCTGTGATCCATACTACCTTACATCTACACTAATAAATACAAACATTTCAGCTAGATCCGTTCAGCCGTCAGAGCTTAAAAGAGTAACAAACATTGATACACAATATACAAATGTACTCTGTGATCCATACTACCTTACATCTACACTAATAAATACAAACATTTCAGCTAGATCCGTTCAGCCGTCAGAGCTTAAAAGAGTAACAAACATCGAACCATATACAAATGTACTCTGTGATCCATACTACCTTACATCTACACTAATAAATACAAACATTTCAGCTAGATCCGTTCAGCCGTCAGAGCTTAAAAGAGTAACAAACATCGAACCATATACAAATGTACTCTGTGATCCATACTACCTTACATCTACACTAATAAATACAAACATTTCAGCCAGATCCGTTCAGCCGTCAGAGCTTGAAAGAGTAACAAACATCGAACCATATACAAATGTACTCTGTGATCCATACTACCTTACACCTACACTAATAAATACAAACATTTCAGCTAGATCCGTTCAGCCGTCAGAGCTTAAAAGAGTAACAAACATTGATACACAATATACAAATGTACTCTGTGATCCATACTACCTTACATCTACACTAATAAATACAAACATTTCAGCTAGATCCGTTCAGCCGTCAGAGCTTAAAAGAGTAACAAACATCGAACCATATACAAATGTACTCTGTGATCCATAGTACCTTACATCTACACTAATAAATACAAACATTTCAGCTAGATCCGTTCAGCCGTCAGAGCTTAAAAGAGTAACAAACATCGAACCATATACAAATGTACTCTGTGATCCATACTACCTTACATCTACACTAATAAATACAAACATTTCAGCCAGATCCGTTCAGCCGTCAGAGCTTGAAAGAGTAACAAACATCGAACCATATACAAATGTACTCTGTGATCCATACTACCTTACATCTACACTAATAAATACAAACATTTCAGCTAGATCCGTTCAGCCGTCAGAGCTTAAAAGAGTAACAAACATCGAACCATATACACATGTACTCTGTGATCCATACTACCTTACATCTACACTAATAAATACAAACATTTCAGCTAGATCCGTTCAGCCGTCAGAGCTTAAAAGAGTAACAAACATCGAACCATATACAAATGTACTCTGTGATCCATACTACCTTACATCTACACTAATAAATACAAACATTTCAGCCAGATCCGTTCAGCCGTCAGAGCTTGAAAGAGTAACAAACATCGAACCATATACAAATGTACTCTGTGATCCATACTTCCTTACATCTACACTAATAAATACAAACATTTCAGCTAGATCCGTTCAGCCGTCAGAGCTTAAAAGAGTAACAAACATCGAACCATATACAAATGTACTCTGTGATCCATACTACCTTACATCTACACTAATAAATACAAACATTTCAGCTAGATCCGTTCAGCCGTCAGAGCTTAAAAGAGTAACAAACATCGAACCATATACAAATGTACTCTGTGATCCATACTACCTTACATCTACACTAATAAATACAAACATTTCAGCCAGATCCGTTCAGCCGTCAGAGCTTGAAAGAGTAACAAACATCGAACCATATACAAATGTACTCTGTGATCCATACTACCTTACATCTACACTAATAAATACAAACATTTCAGCTAGATCCGTTCAGCCGTCAGAGCTTAAAAGAGTAACAAACATTGATACACAATATACAAATGTACTCTGTGATCCATACTACCTTACATCTACACTAATAAATACAAACATTTCAGCCAGATCCGTCTTAGCTGTCAGAGCTTGAAAGAGTAACAAAAATCGATACATATACAAATGTACTCTGTGATCCAAACTACCTTACACCTACACTAATAAATACAAACATTTCAGCCAGATCCGTTTTAGCTGTCAGAGCTTGAAAGAGTAACAAAATCGATACACAATATACAAATGTACTGTGTGATCCATACTACCTTACATCTAGACTAATAAATTCAAACATTTTAACCAGATCCGTTCAGCCGTCAGGACTTGAAAGAGTAACAAACATCCATACTACCTTACATCTACACTAATAAATACAAACATTTCAGCCAGATCCGTTCAGCCGTCAGAGCTTAAAAGAGTAACAAACATTGCTACACAATATACAAATGTACTCTGTGATCCATACTACCTTACATCTACACTAATAAATACAAAAAATTCAGCCAGATCCGTTCAGCCGTCAGAGCTTGAAAGAGTAACAAACATCGAACCATATACAAATGTACTCTGTGATCCGATACTACCTTACATCTACACTAATAAATACAAACATTTCAGCCAGATCCGTTTTAGCTGTCAGAGCTTGAAAGAGTAACAAAATCGATACATAATACAAATGTACTCTGTGATCCATACTACCTTACACTAATAAATACAAAATAAATAAAATTACAATCCTTAGACAAACAAGTGGGATATGATTTAAACTAGGTATAAAATAAACAGTACTTTGCTCTAAACGAAAATTTTTTAATATCCATTAAAGTGTCCGTAAATTGTTGCATTTCTTAACCAATTTAACGAAAGCACGAAAAAGGCTAAACTGGCAAGAATTTATTGCCACAGGAAATTAAACTGTAATCCTTTGGAATAGGGTTGAAGTAGTTACATGTTTTATTTAAAGAGTAGGTTAGTAGAGCCTCTTCAGTATAACGTATTGTAAACATTTTATCTATACGAGTATATAGCTGACAGAAAATTACAAATCTATACTATAAAGAGGAAGGATTTAACTCTTTGTGTGCATTGAATTCAAAACATAACTACTGAACCGATTTGATAAATGCCAAAAAAAATATTTTTTTTATTAAGAATTACCTACATTTATATTTACACTAGCTGATGCCCGCAGCTTCGCCCGCGTAAAAATTGTTCCCGTTCCCGCATCCCGTAGGAACTTATGTAACATATAATATGCCTCTACGTACCCTTTAGTGGGCGTGATCTTATACTTCATTTTTCAGTGGCGTATTAATTAGCCGCTGACCGCAGAATGGGGGCGAACAAAACGATTGGTCATGCTCCTTTATAATTCTAGTAGAAGAAATTTATTTGCACACAGAAGCACCCAGAATCAAGTGCGGGGAGTTTAAATAAATTAAAATTATATTAAAATCTTTTGACTCGTTAAATTTACCGTCAATATTTTCACTAATGTACACATATGGCACTAGATAAAAAAAAATTCTTTTATGTGAAATTCTTTATAAAATTCTTAATGATCATAATAATCGTATTACCTCAAGTAAGTATAAGATATTTCCGAAAAAATATTTGAGCCTTAACTAAATATGAATACTTTGTAGGTACTGAGATTTAAGTTAGAATTTTAACCAGAGCTCTGAAACGTTGCTTAGAATTAAATAGCTGCCCGTATTTCCACCACTTGCAACTTTGTTTACTTTATGAATACTACTGCTTGTCCATCCGACAATGTCCTCTACATTTACGACCACTAAATCCCTGAAATTTGACTTAGTAATTTCCGTGTAAGCTAAATATTTATATATTAAAATAAAATATCTAGGTTACCTACCTATTTTAAAAACGAAATATGCTTCAATTTTTTTTGACAGTCTGGAAGGCCTTATGGGCTTGAAAAAATTTAACTGTCGGTCGTTATAGCCTGCGTCCGGGTTGGCAGCGCGTGTGTAGCGTCTCTGGTGTTGCAAACGTCAATAAGCTACGGTAACCAACCTTCCGGTGGGCTGTAAGCTTGTTGCAATTTAGAATGATGCAGAGAAATGAAGGTACACCAAAACAAAGTGGGTTCTCGAACTTGCATCTTCGGGCATTCTGGACCAGACACCTTTTCCATTGGACCACCGAGACACTTCTCTCAACCAACTAATTCTTTCATATACGTTGTGGGGCGACGCGGTAGCAGTCTTGTTGGCGTAAATTTGTTATTTAGTTAGCATACAAATTGCTTTTCAAAACTGTCTCTAAATTGGGTTCTAACAGTCAGAGAGTCACTCAGGTCAGTTTTGAGTTTTTGTGATATATTATGTTGCATAGATAAGATATTATAGGTAGTTATATAAGAGGCGAACGCAGAATGAGAAAGCGGGACGCTTAAACCACTGTATAAACGCAAAACCGCTCTCTCTGTGAGGTTTTG
Organism: Miltochrista miniata; assembly: GCA_933228765.1. Taxonomy (NCBI): domain Eukaryota; kingdom Metazoa; phylum Arthropoda; class Insecta; order Lepidoptera; family Erebidae; genus Miltochrista; species Miltochrista miniata. The sequence goes on along the minus strand of OW121756.1, from coordinate 35,685,512 downwards.
TCAGACAGAAAGTGTTCACGAGGTCAAGCGGTCTGTTTTGGCCCGTTCTCTGTCTGACAGAACCCTACAATTCTGCAAAGGTCAGTTTGAAAGAGAAAAAGAAAGGGTTTCAGATCTCAAGGATATCTTTTTCAGGCATACGTTTCAGGTTTCCTAATCTTTTAATCTGTCGAACCGTGGAGGCTTGATACGTAAAAACCGGTCAAGTGGGAGTCGAATTGGTGTACGCAGGATTCTGTAGATCCCGGAAAAACGCCAATAAATAAGTTTATTGAAAGAAGCTCTTACAATCCCGGGTTCTTTAAGCGAGGTTGAAGAGGAACATCACAAGGCCGCTAATTTGAGCACCACTGTCAGAAGTGGCCCCAATCGCTAGATGCGCTACGGCTTTCCATCAGGCTGGTGGCGACGTCAATTTGGCGAGCTAAATATAAAAAAAGATGCCTCTTATATATTAATTTTGAATTTTTAGCATTTGCTGTTACATTGGCAACATAAAATACATAATCTGTGTAAATTTCAGCTGTTTAGCTATAATTGTTCATGAGATACAGCTTGATGACAGACGGACAGTGAAGTCTCAATAATAGGGTCTCGTTTTTACCCTTTGGATATGCAACCCTAAAAAGGTATTAAACGTGCACCCACTGTCAGCAATTCAGCTTGATTTGTTCGCAGTTTGCGAGTAGTTACGTCAATATTAAAGCCATGAACTCGAATTCCCACCGCGGTAACACGTTGATGGATTGACGAGTAATTTCCTATTCATTTGCGCAATCAGTTAGTAACAGTACTACCACATAAAGTGTGTGTGTGTTTTGTGGCATTTATGACATTGGTATAAAGTTGAAAATAAGAGTGCGATACGATTTTTCCATTTTAATTTCACCTTTTTGTGACATAATTTGAGCGTTTACGTGTTTCGGAAGACACATTAAGCCATTGGTCCCAGTTGTCAGTATAATGGTCTTCGTCTTCGAGGTTTGAAAAGTTTCAACAGCAGGCAATCACAACCTGTGCCTGTCCATTTCAACACGGCAATACGGCTCACCACTTATTACGCCGGAGAAATTGTAAAAAATGTGAAATGTGGGCATATAATATGCATCAGTTTACCCCTTCGGGGATAACGGCGTGTCCATATGTATGTATGTTAGTTTCAAATTTAATTTAAAGGATTTTTTTGTAGACGTTTCCACGGAAAGCTTTCGTTTCGAAAACCTTTACGAGCAAATGCTTTGTAATATTTATTAAGAAAATTAGGCAAATGGATGAACATGAAGTTTCATATAGACAAAGAAATACCAAGATATTTTGAATACAATTTCTTTCGAATTCTTAATACACCACACGGATCCATAGTTCGAATAAAACCGTTGCAACTCATTCAAATATACTGAAAAGCAGCCGATTGGAATATAACTAGAACGTATGCCATAATATTCACTTATATTGATTGAAACTACACACCGGTATTTCTTGTTCTGTTAAGAAAAACGAAGCACCTCTTAAAAGCCGGTTGCCACCGCGAGCTGAGCGAAGTACCCAATAATGAATCCGCTTAACTCGTAACAGTATTTGCATAGGTACTGGCTTTCTGTCTAATTTAAAGGCCAAGATAAATTGACTGAGTGCTTATTTTTACTTCAGAACTTGAGAAATGAAGAATTTTCTAATTTCTCATGTTTAGTTTTAAACACTCTGTTGGTGGAAAATTGTGAAAAAAATTTGGTCTTGAGCAGTACTCGAACCTGCGTCTTCTGGTTTGCCGGACCAGACGCCCTAACAGTTGGACCACCGAGACACTACTCTCGACCGTCAAATTCTTTCACCTCATTACGTCTTGGGGCGACGTCTGGTATGTAGAACTCTTTTCTTTAAAAATGAGCGCATTCAGCTAACAATCCCCCGCTCATTACTCTGTCGCAATAGAAACCGGTCTTTACACTCGAATAGGAATGGGGGAACATCTTCAGGGATATCGAGTATTGGATTAGTTTCATATTGCTGTGTAATTTATTTAAGAGTTGAAGGTGAGAGGAATTTGTTGGATCACTGCCTCTGAATGCTTACAATAAATTGGAAAAATTCTTCTGTCTTTAGGGATCATAAAGTCTTTTTCTTTTTTCAACATAAGGAAAATCCTACATCGATGCTATGCCGGACTTTTACCTTACCGACATGGTGCTGTTGCGCCCACGCCGTGCACTCCACCAATGTGTGGAGCGCTGGGTCCTCGCTGCGCTCCTCGCAGTGCTGGCACACGGCCTTGGTTTCCCGGTGCATTAGCCACAGATACTCACCGAAGCTCCCGTGCCCGGTAAGCATCTGTGACAACCGGTAGGAGAGAGCACCGTGGCTCCTCTCCAGCCGCACCGTGAATACCCTCTTTGGTAGCTCAAGTCGCACCTTCCAGGTCTCCACGGTTTCCTGGTGAGGCTGGGACCGCTGAGATTCAATTTCTCGAGCCGTAGGCCAATGGCCCCGCTCCAGCGCCTCCTTGCGCCATCTAAACAGTGACGCAAGGGCTCGCTTCCAGGTACCATGGAGGGGTTCCAGCTAGGAGACATGCCGGCCGCCTCGACTGAGATCGTGAGGTTCTCTAATCTTTCCCCCCCTGGTATCACCCTGACGGCTATCACCTTCTGCGAGCTAAGCGGCATAATACATGTGAATAATTAAGTAAGTTAATATACGAGTATAATGTTGTCTCAATATAAAATAGACGATTACAACATTATTTAATTTTTCTTTATTATCACAGAAAGATGAACTACCTATCATCTATAGATTAGTATTTTGAAATGTTGACTTTTGATAAAGCGTCATATTTTCATTTTAGCAACATTTTTAAAAATATTGTAACTGCATTCCTTTGAAACAACGATAGGATCCTCCTGCAAGGTAAATTTTGATGTTGAAGCTGTCATCTAAATAATTATTTAGGGTGAAAATGGTCATATTGCAATGCAAAATACTTTGCCACCACAGTATAGCAAGGTAGGTACTACTACCAAATTTTAGAGACATAATTTCCACCTACATGTATTTTGGGGTACCGGTGGGGATAAGCGATCAACTTAACATTTCTTGTTCCGCTCTTCCATAAAGCATAAGTTTATGTGATCTACGGGACTTGGCGTTAGCAAGCGAAGACTGAATTTTTATATGCCCCCACTCTCTGAATACAGAGTGTGTTACAAGTTAAAGGTACGTGATGTCTTCGACCAAGTAATAATATAGACGGTTGACGGGCCCACGTCATACATTACGAACTCAAAACGTGAGACTAGTTCACACACAAAGATATTGCAGCAACGACACGACATGCACACGTACATTCTTTTTTCGAATTTAGGGTAGTGTTTTAACACTTTGGGAACGCACAGGAAGGTATCTTGCGTAAAATCTTATCTTGCCACACGTGTTTCACCTTCGGAACAATAACACCGACTACGACCAAGTGAGCGCACGCTAACGTCTTCAAAACTAACGTATGGATGGGTCGGTCTATACCATTACTTGGTCGAAGCGTGATGTTACGTTTGTTTTGATTTAAAGGCGGATCTCTACAATTTCGGAATAACTTTCAAAGGGTTTATGAATATGACTGAAAAGTTTGAAACGGGTTTATTTTTTATGCTTACAGCGTGTTATTATCGTTGAGTAGACGATGGGGTTCAATTCAAAGATCGCTTCGCTTTTCACTTAACACTTCAAATTCTTTCAAAATCTTATAAGTTAAAAAGTTAAATATAATTTGAGGCCAATGTTTTATGAAAATAATGGCGACATCTAGCGAATTATTAAAGACTTGAATTTTGAAATTGAATGTATGATAACTATTTAAATTCGCTCTGAAGACGGTGAGGGGGCTGCTCATGCTCACCGTTCTTACAGAAGCAGACCCTAGATGACAGCGTGACGCGAGGGAATCACGCACATCCCATCTTGGAACGGGATCCGCACAACACCCAAAGACGTAGGCTGTTTGGGATACGTGTTGTTTTTAGTTGGTAGGAGTCCGGCATATCATCCCTGTGGATTCTAAAAGTCTATTGACAGCTAACCCTCAAGATGATAGTCCAATGATCAGCGGTTTCTAGCTCCATCGTGAAAATCTAGAATTATTACTAGGACGAGAAAACAAGACATCACAGTTGTATATTTTATAAGCTGATGCCCGCAGCTTCACCCCCGAACATTTTTGATTCCGGCCCCGCTTACAATCGGCAGCGCTTATAATCTTTCTATACCTACATATAATAAAACTGTTGAGGGTCGAGAGTCTTACATGGAAGATATTTCAAGAATTTTAATTGTAGGGCGTTCTTTAATCGATACTGAAGCCGAATATGTAATTTAAATTTTTCATGTCTGTCTGTCTGTATCCCGAATAAGTATCACGCCGAAACTACTAAATCGATTTGAATGATTCTTGGCACAATCTGAACTTATGATCCGAGGAAGGTTCTAGGATATTTTCCTTCAGGAGAGGGGATGAAAGATAAAGTGCTTTTTCAGCTGTAAGTTCTAACCGCGTGGTCTGAGTTCAAATATTTTTTTAGTGTTGGAAAGCGAGTACTTTAGGCATTGCTCCACACAAGTTTCAATATTGAGCGTTTTGTGGTTCAGAAATTAGAGACATTTTAACTTTCGCTAAACCTAGAATTCAAGGGCTCCTTTGAATGTGAGGGTAAATCTAAACGGGCGTCGTCGGCGCGGACTGAATTATTTTATAGTACCCATAATCATTAAGCTCTTTTATGATTTAGCAAACAGGGCCGTTTCATATGCTGTCCGATGAGGCTGATGAAGAAGTACCTCTTCTTTCGTACAACTTGTGTGACGTAAACAAAGTTGCGAGGGTTAGCTAGTCTCTAATATGATATGTTAATAAGTTCCCGGGATAAAAGGATTATGATATTAGAGATAGATTATAGTCTGGAATAAACCTATGTGTTAATCCAGACTATAATCTATCTCTGTACCTACCAAATTTCAGTCTGATCTGTTCATCCGTTCGAGCACAGTATATACATATATATTTAACGTAGTTCGAGCGTGAAAGAGTAGTAGAGAGTACAAACATTCACAAATACACACTTACAAACTTTCGCATTTATAATATTAGTAAGATTCTATACTACTCACTTTTATGGAAATTTTGAATCATTTTCATTTCCAACGAAGACCTCAAGTTATACTGTTCAATTATTACATAGACAAAAGTAAATAGGTACATACCTAAAGTCCCAAATCAGTTGAAACGACCACACTAAAATTAAAACCAAAAGACGTATAAAATAATCGTACGTGTGTGTTCCGACGCCGAAAATAAATTCTCTTTATTAGAAGGATCCTAATAAAGCCTCTCGCAGCCAAAAATAGTGGTTGCCCGCAACGGCCTCAAGGGACCCAGCGGTAATAGAATCCGACCCGCACGCATTAAAGGGTTAACAATGTCCTACATATACGTGGAATATATATTTTGATTTGTGAATTGTTGTCACTTTCAATATGTTATGTGTACAAGTACTTACATACATATAGTCACACCTTTATCCCCAAGGGGTAGGCAGTCATGTATACGATCACATTTCACCTTATAGTTTTATGTACCACATACTAGGCCTTCCACATGGCTTAACGATCATCATTTTACTGACAACCGTTCTTCATTTCGAGTTTTGCGAAAGTGTTCCCTTAGTCGCCTATTACGACACCCTCGGAATGAATTGGGGTGACTTAATTTTGTAGTCTTTCTCGTTACGACAAGGGGCACTATACTAACTATATACATTACTAACTATGAGATAAATGTATAGAGTAACTATACCTACATCGTGTAATTTACTAATAAATCTCTTCGTTGTTTAAACGCAAAACACATGGAAACGACGACAACCGAAATAAGGTTTCAAGACTACTAGAGGGTGCTTCAAAATAATGATATTACTATCAGTGAACTGATAGTTGAAATTTTATTATTTACTAGCTGTTGCCTGCGACTTCGTACGTTGCATTTTATATGTGATTGATATAACTTTTTTATTTATCAACCGATTGACATGAAACAAACACTAAATTTTAAGTGGAGTAAACCGCAATGCAATAAAGAAAACCGCATTTCAATCGGTTAAGCGGTTGCTGAGATTAGTGTGCACAAACGTACAGACAAACAGACAATTACGATTTTATTATATGTATTGATTATTATTATCAGTAAACTGATAGATTTCATCTATCGTTGAATGTGTTTATAAATATAAAATTGAATCGCTGAATGTGTTTATTATTAGAAAAAATCGAGTGGAATATAAATTTGAAAATTGTGATACCAACTGAAAAAATAATATGAAAATGGTCATTTACAAAATAATTTAATGTTTTTTTTTAACATGAGGGAAAATCCGTCATGAATGCTATGCCGGACTCCTACCTAAAAAACCTCACGTAACACCCAACAGCCTATGGTTAAGAGCTCCGGGTAAGCCCTTGGAAGGATGTCCCAGGACAATAATTTGGATGATTCACGACTCCAGGTGACCCGTGTCTCCTCTCAATTTTTAACGTAGGCATACCCCCCCTCAGGTGCTATGCAGGCCTCGTATAGACTACAACCACACGGTCTCTACCTATCCATCTCCAGGTGACCCGTGTCTCCTTACATTTTTTAACGTATAACCCCCCTCAGGTGCTATGCAGGCCTCGTATAGACTACAACCACACGGTCTCTACCTATCCATCTCCAGGTGACCCGTGTCTCCTTACATTTTTTAACGTATAACCCCCCTCAGGTGCTATGCAGGCCTCGTATAGACTACAACCACACGGTCTCTACCTATCCATCTCCAGGTGACCCGTGTCTCCTTACATTTTTTAACGTATAACCCCCCTCAGGTGCTATGCAAGCCTCGTATAGACTACAACCACACGGTCTCTACCTATCCATCTCCAGGTGACCCGTGTCTCCTTACATTTTTTAACGTATAACCCCCCTCAGGTGCTATGCAGGCCTCGTATAGACTACAACCACACGGTCTCTACCTATCCATCTCCAGGTGACCCGTGTCTCCTTACATTTTTTAACGTATAGCCCCCCTCAGGTGCTATGCAGGCCTCGTATAGACTACAACCACACGGTCTCTACCTATCCATCTCCAGGTGACCCGTGTCTCCTTACATTTTTTAACGTATAACCCCCCTCAGGTGCTATGCAGGCCTCGTATAGACTACAACCACACGGTCTCTACCTATCCATCTCCAGGTGACCCGTGTCTCCTTACATTTTTTAACGTATAACCCCCCTCAGGTGCTATGCAGGCCTCGTATAGACTACAACCACACGGTCTCTACCTATCCATTCAGCACCAGTCCTGGGTCACTCCTAGAAAGTATTGGCGACTGGAACCCCTTGTGTTCCTGGGTGCCTTCTAAAACCCTTTAGACTTCTCTCCACCCCCTCTATGACTAGAGCGGTGTCCGAGGGTAACTCTAGCAGGGACAGCCTATAACCGGGTTGGCGTGACCTAGCCTCCGGCCTATTCAGCGACTCGGTTAGGACGAGGCGGAACATAGCAGCGGTGGTTAAGTGGGTAGTTCTGTGGTTAAGTGGTCCAGAAAGGATGTCTCAGGATAATATAGGTATGACTTAGTTTGGTTAATGTTTAGTCGAACATTGTAGTTGTGAAGATTTATCAGAGCTTATTTTAACAGAGCTAGTGTACAAGATTCCTTAGTTGTAAGGCGTCCTATTATCAGAGTGTTTCTCGAACATTCGCTGGAAATAATTAAACTCGTCATGTGTTGTACCGGGTAGGGTTTCATGTTTGTGACATGTGAACATTAGGACGGGGCCACGGTTGAGTTTTGTGGTAGTTTTAGGAACATAATTTAATATACTATACCTTAAATCTTACCGCCATCTTATATTAGGTGTCGGAGAGGTCGTTTGGGTAATGAACAGTAATGAGGTTTACAGACACAACATAAAAACCTTTAATGTCTTAAAAGACAGGAAGGTTTTGTTTTACATTAAATTCGTCAAATTAAAGCCACCGCCCACCTGATCGAAAGCCACGGCAACATCTAGCGTTTGGGGACTACTCTCACAGTCCGTAAGAATTCTGACAGGGGTCCTCAAGTTGGCTGCTTCGTGATGTGCCTCTTCACGTTCCGCCGGTAGAACCCGGAGTTGTAAGAAGAGGGAAACATGTGCGCGGTCAGGACGATCTACATTTTTATTGTTCGACGGAAAAACGATCTTTTGAATTGTTCAATTCTGGCGACTCCACTGTGTGAGAGTGGCACTACTGCTCGGCACGCGTTATTCGGGATCGAAAAGGAGATCTATGGTATGATTTTGATGAATTGTATGTATAAGCGACACGGTTCGTAGTATATCGCAGGTAAAGCTATAGGCGACATCTAGGAACATACAGACATACAGATAGTCACCCCTTTACCCTCGAAGGGCAGAGGCATAGTATACACCTACATTTCATGTTATAGTTTTATACACCATGTAATAGGTGATGAGCCTATTGCCGCGTTGAATTGGACAGGCGCAAGTCGTGACGACCTGCAGTTGAAATTTTTCAAACCGCCCATAAGGCCTTCATTCTTCAACTTAGCTCAACGATTGTCATTTTACTGACAACGGTTTCATTTCCAGTTTTCCTTATCTATGCAATAGATCATTTAGCGAAAGTGAACATCTAGGAAATTAGAGTAAATTCCGACCAGCAGCAACCTGAGCTATGTTTTGATAAAAAAGTCAGTCAGTCAACGATAATATTGTTTTTCTTTCCAGTATAAACACAACCTAACCACGGTTATCTCACAGGATGTACCTCAGTGCATGACATCTGTGCAGAGTCGACTCATAGCTATGCAAACATTAATCTAAGTCCTGCAAACTTCGTGCAATGTACAAATTGCTAATAAGGATTCACAGTTGAAATTACAATTATATATTTAAAGTAACTATAGTCATTCTACTGTAGTAAAAATAAATGGCAGAATCATGTAACTATCAACCTCAGTCAATTGACAGTGAGAGTCAATTGACTCAGGGCATACCTATATGATTATTATAGATCAGACGAGCCATTTTCAAGGCATGTTTTTCACCTTATTAAATCGCGCTGACAAGAGAGTAATAGGCACAGGGTTTTATTTTAAGGTTGCTTTCTTTTAACAATGAGTACTTTTGCAATAGTGCTCTCTATGGGGCCGTCTTCACAAATGAGAGAATCGCGACGATATTAATACGTCGCCGTCGTATTGTAGTGACGCGTGTTTCTATATACGCTCTATTAAAGTGTTTTCAAGTGGTGATATTATCGGGATGAGAGGTTTAGAAATATGTGGCAAGACGTGACGCTAATATCCTCCCGTTTCTCTCTCTTGGATACGGTCCTTTAGTTGTCCTTACGTTACGTCATCAATTTGTATCTATTTATCAGTACCTACTAAGAAAATAGCCAAGTGCGGGTCGGACTCACGCGCCGAGGGTTCCGTTTCAAAAAACTACATGACATCACTGTTGTATGGAAGCGCTCCTAATTTATTTGTTTTTCTGTTTTTAGTAATTGTTGTTCGGAATTAATTTAACGAGAAAATAGAAACGTTCAGGTGAGGGGTAGTTTCGTCGTAGCTTCTAAACTTCATAGCCAAGATGGACATTTAAGCCAAAATGCTCCCGCAGTGCTTTTGATGCAACAGGCAATAATGTTCATGGCAATTGCATAACAGTTGATTAAACAGATATCGAAAATGAACTTATTGATAAATTGGCTGAAATTATCAGAAAACAATCAAATTTATATTTCCACACATTAAAAACGCTTGACTTTATTTCCTTTGACGTTGAGAGAATAAAGATTCAGAACAAAACATCGTGAATACATTGGAATTGAAACTCCATTTCAGAAATGGATAGTAAATCTCATAATGAGAAATAGTTTACTGAGTAGTCGTCAGATAGGTATTATGAGCAAAGCAATAAACAGAGAAAATTTGTAAACTTTATACTGCATATGAGGCTTGTAAAAAGTTGTCCCTATATCATATCCGGACTGATACGACCTGCTTTTCATATTCCATGATTCCATAAAAGTTATAGCATTCTCGTTTCCGTATGACCCAGACTGCCGGGCATTATCTAGTAATGTCATAACATTATCTGGTGTGAAAATATGTAACTATAATGCAATTCTCGCAAAATAAGTAATACATTAATTTAACGCAATCAGAGTATTGGTAGTCCACTTTTTGTTTTAAAGTGAGAAAAATCCTACATAGGTGCTATGCCGGACTCTTATCGACTAAAACACCACACGTTCTCTACCTAATACGGTTGGGAGCCCTGGGTAAGCCCTCGGAAGGATGACCCCAGGATTCCCAACAGACCTTGGCTACCACTACGGCCTCATCTCGGGGGTTCGGGGGCCATCCCGCGTTCTCTCTAAATGGCAATCCACTACTGAACGTAAACCTAAGTAGGTACTTTGAAATGTAATATAATTAGCTAGCTACATTTTGCACGATGAGGAGAAATTATTACTAAATTCCTTTAACAGAAATATTTTATTATTGCTCATATTTTGTTCTTCTTCTTCTCTTATTTGCAATGCCTGAAAAAGGCTACTGAGTTGTGACCATGTTTTATTTTTAAGACCTTATAATATACACTTGGTTGGCAATAAAGTTATGATTATGATTATGACCTCTTTCAAGTTACACCACAATACACTGTCCTGCGCCTTGCATAGTCACTCCCTGGAACCTTTTTAGAGAGTCGGTTCACCGCCAGATGAACCGACTATCTAAAAAAGGTTACATGGGTCCCTCCGTTCATCTGTAATAAGGACGACCAAGTCGTCTGAACTACCACCAGGTCGGCCTACCCCACGAGTACCAAGTCGCAGTTTCTACTCCAGAACTTGTTTGCTCCATCTACCATCGGTTCTTCTACAGATATGGCCAGCCCACTGCCACATTAACGCCTTCTAATTATCTGCTAAACGTATGTACTTTAATTCAATATAACTTAGGAACGAACTGTGTTAATGAATGTACTGCCACCAGTTGATTAAGTTTTAAACTATTAGCAGTATCGTATCACTACCAAAGCAATTCCATGTCCAACTTTTATAACAAGCTATTAACAGTGTCATAAAAGTTGAGCCACATCAAAAATAATAGCGCTTTCTAAAACCCGGCGAGGAAGTAAAATTCTGGCGTTAAAAATAAAATGGTACAGCTAGCAATAAAGTTGAAATTTGTAAAATAGGTTGGATGGTTTTATATTACAATGTCAAAACGGGTTCATTGAACACGAAAGGGAATTTTCAATAACATGATCATGCTTTGGTAGTTTATCATGCAGTAGACTACAATAGACCTATGACAAAAATTATCCTGTGAAAAATACACATAAAAAATTATGTTTTTTTTTGTGTGTATCTTTTGTGACATTTATTTGAGCGTTTTCGTGCTTCGGAAAGCACGTTAAGTCCCGGTTGCCAGTAAAATGGCACTCGTTTAGCCAAGTTAAAGGCCTTTTTAGGCGGCTTGAAAATTTCAACTGCAGGCAGTCACAACCTGCGCCTGCCCATCTCAACACGGCAATACGGCTCACTATCTATTACGTGGGACAAATTCTAAAAAGCTGAAATGTGGACATACAATATTCCTCTGCCTACCCTTTCGGGAATAAAGGCGTGACCATTATGTATGTATTTTTTTGATATTCCAGTAAGAGAACCAGAATCCCCACTAAATTTACACGGAGTCTCGTCTGCCCTCTATCAAGTCGTAGGATGGGCCAGAAGTTAAGTCCCTGTACCAGCAAATCCTATAGTCCAGTTTACACAAACTGGACGAGTACGACCAAGGTGTAGTGGATTTCCTGTAATCATGACTTTTCCTCAATTTTTTTCTACAGACATACATACATATAGTCACACCTTCATCCCCGAAGTGGCATGCAGAGGCATAGTACACGCCCACATTTCACCTTGTAGTTTTATGTCCCACGTAATAGGTGGTAAGCCTATTGCCGTGTTGAAATAGATAGGCGCAGGTCGTGACGACCCGCAGTTGATTTTTTTCAAGCCGCCTATAAGGCCTTTAACTTGGCTTAACGCTTGTCATTTTACTTACAACCATTATCTCTTATCATTATCATCCTTCGAGCCTTTTTTCAACCCAGTTGCCGTTGTCATTCCAGGCGAAATGCGATGCGTCTGAACCTTGATATTTTCCATGAAGCGACTAGTTACTTTCTCAATATGGGTTTTATAAATTCATGTAGAACGTAATTTCTCAGTCTCTCTGCTATGTGCTCGATAGCGGCAAATAACTTTCAACACTACGTTGTCACTTTTGGGCGCTACAAGTGCAGATATCGGTATATCGAAAACAATTCCGGGTGCAAATTAGGAAATATGTTCTTCAGGGTGGGTCATTTTGACTTCTAGTTTTTGCATGCAGTCTTTAAGGTCGCAGTCTCCGTGGCGAGAATTTTATTGATATTATATTTCAGGGTGTAGTGGGGCCCTACCAACACCTTCGGGCCCAAGTCAACCTCACGTGCAAGCTCGTGCACCTGCTGAACAACGGACGAGGCTCTGACGGCGGCGGTCCATTTCAACACGGCGATGGGCTCACCACCTGTTACGTGGGACCGAATTGTACACGGTGAAATGTGGGCCGGTATAGGCCTCTGCCTACCCCTTCGGGGATAAAGGCGTGAGTATATGTATGTATGTATGTATATTTCAGCGATAAAAAATCCTATGTATTATTGAAGTCTCTTTTCTATTTCTGTACCAAATTTAAGCTAGATCCATTCAGCAGTTACATCATAAATTCAATAACCAACATTCAAATAACAAACTTAAAAACAATATTAATAGTAGTAGATTTATTAAGAGACTAGCGGATGTCACGCGGTTTCACCCCCGTAGTTCCCGTTCCCGTGGAAATACGGGAATAAAGTATAGCCTATGTTCACCGCAAAGAGTGTACCTTTCTAAAAGCGAAAGAATTTTTCAAATGGGTCCTGTAGTGCCGGAGCCTATTCGTTACAGACAAACAAACAAAAAAAACAAATCTTTCCTCTTTATAATATTATTATAGTATAGATAAAAATACGTACTTTATCTAAATATAGGACAAAGAAAGAATACAGACATACGTGACACGACAGAATGAGTCTAATGTCACCTTATCACAAACCCTTTGTCCCCTCGCTAATGATATTACAGATGCGATTTGCTGCCAGCTAGCCCTTGTTAATTGTTTTATTAAAACTGTTTTGTGTATTAATATGCGTAATTATAATGGTCAGAAGCTATTGTAAGTTTCATAACAATTAGGATTGGGCTACATAATTTAATAAATTGGGTTAAAACGATGTATGAACGTGATAAGAATTTTGTAGATGGACCGAAAATTGAAGGATCTATTAGAATTTAATTAGTATGTACTCTAAGTTTGCCATTGTAAATTAAAAACTTTTATATTTTTATATATTTATTTAAAAATACAGACAAGTATGATTGTCTAGATTTTATACTACAGGCTTATAGGTATGAACTGTAGATAGTGTCATCCACGTTGACGCGCTGTAGAAGACTGAAAGTGACAAAGACATTCGTTATCAAATACAGTCCTACGCAGCGTCAGTCTACCTGTTCTCGTGAACACAAATACTATTAAAGGTTTTTCTCTCGGTTTTCACCTAAAGATAGAGTAATTCACGAAAAGATAATTTGATGAATCGTGGGTGAAGTTGCTGTGCATGTTTACACTATAAAAATCTTTTATGTCACTTCACTGACAGACATTAATTTAATTATGATATCCTAGGATCCCTTTAAGAACGACCTTCACCGAGCTGGTTATTGGATGAAAAATGTTTTATATTAAACTAAATATGTCACTAATTAATTTGCAATAGGGTTGCCTAAAAATTTTCAGTCCAGAATACGATAAATTAAGAATTAAAAAAAAAATACTATTTTCTGGTTTGCTTAATAGATACATTCCATACCAATTGAAAGTATAACGCCCATAGAATATGCAAATGTTAGGTTGTCGATTTTTTTCTCGTCACGACTTTTGCTGCGCAGGTATAAACAGGTAAATTGATACTAGTAATGCAACGCTCTGGTTAATGAATTAAGTAAAATTTGCATATTCTATGGGCGTTAAACTTCCAATTGGTATGGAATGTATCTAATAAGCAAACCAGAAAAAAGTAAAAAAAAATCTTTTTTTAATTCTTAATTTATCATATTCTGGACTGAAATTTTTTAGGCAACCCTATTGCATTTTAATTTTTTAACATTTAGTTGAATATAAAACACTTTTCATCCAATAAGCAGCAATAATCGTTCTTAAAGGGATCTTAGACCATGAGCAAGAATTGCAAGAAGCAAATTGAAGATGTCGACTGATAATTTAGTAATAATAACATTAACGGCAAACGTAGGATGTCCACCTGCCAGATGGACTGACTAACTAGAAAAATCGCAGGCATTGACTGGATGCGGAAGGCAGATATCGTGACTTGTGGAGGGAGGTCTACGGTCAGCAGAGGACTGCAATATGCTGAATTTTGATTGATTACAATTTAATTAGAGAGATATGTCATGAGATAGATTTGTCGTGTCTATCTATATCTATACTATAATATTAAAAAGAGAAAAGATTTTTTTCTGTTTGTTTGTTTGTTTGTAACGAATTGGCTCCGTAACTACTGGACCGATTTGAAAAATTCTTTCACTGTTGGGAAGCTACACTCTTTACAGTGAACATAGGCTATTTTATTCCCGTATTCCCACGGGAACGCGAACTACGCGGGTGAAACTGCGTGACGTCCGCTTGTACAAGATATACACAAACTGGATATCAAGCCAACTTAAAGTAAACATGGCAACTGAAATAAAGTAAATTCCTTCATAATTACTTTACACCGTTAAAATTGTAAACATTGATTTGTTCACTTTATTTTCACATTCTATTACCAGAAATTGAAACATGAATACCAATTTATATTCAGGGGCATTTCCATCACATTTAAAATTCACTCCAATCAGATAATTGAAGAAATTCGTTTCATCTCTTCCCAATTCAGGTAACAATGAAACTTTGACGGTCAGTTTACCCTTTGCAGTTTTGATGTCTCTACCCTTAGTAAAAGCTCAATTTGCTTCCAATTTGTTTTGTAACTCGTTTCGGAGTTTCAGTATAACCATTTCTTTATATAATTTTGTTAGACCGTTAAAATAGCGTTTGTTAGAAGTGGCTATTTGCTTTGCTGCTTGGGAAGAAAGTTAGTATTGTGGTTTTCAATAAGGTAATTCTTATTAGATTTATACGTGTAGTTACGCCTTTATCCCCGAAAGGATAGGCACAGACATAGTATGCGCCCACAATTCACCTTATAATTTGTGTCCAAAAACGTAGCCGTGTTGAAATAGACAGGCGCAATTTGTGACGTCCCGTAGCAGCTGTAATTTTCTAAGCCGTTACTGTGCCCTCCAAAGTATGGAAATGCTAGCAAGTAAACACTCACAAAGTGGTCACATTCCAAAAAACCAGCTATTGCGAAAGTTGCATACTGCAGTGATCGTTTACAGAACACTTGAGTCAGCAGAGCTACGAGCGCTGGATGAAAGTTAAAAATGTGAGTTATTTCTTCACACACATAAATACATTCTACTTAAAACGAAAAATGTACCGTGTGACGACGGGAAAGACTATTAAACGTCACCACCCCAATTAATCCTGAAAGTGTCGTAAGAGGCGACTAAGGGAACACTTTCGCCAAACGATCCGTAACGTAGAGAAGGAAATCTCGAAACGAAACCCGATTGTCAGTAAAATGACGATCGTTAAACCAAGTTGAAGGCCTGATGGTCGACTTGAAAAAATTCAACTGCGGGTCAACACGACCTGCGTCTGTCCATTTCAACACAGCGATAGGCTCACCACATATTATGTAGAACATAAAACTATAAGGTGAAATGTAGGCATATCTGCCTCTGCCTCTCTGCATATAAAACGAAAAATGTCATTGAAATCAGAATAAAACAATTTTAGCGCTGACATGTCTCAAGATGTCGACACGTCACGTTATACGCACTTTTATTATACAAGGGGCTTTTGTGTTTATTGAATACTTGACGTCACTTCAATGCGTAAATATGTGGAACAAATTTCTTAAGATATGAGATCGAATTACCTTGACGGCTCTTGAAAAGTGAGATGTGACTGAATTGGAAATGAGAAGATTGTTTTTAAGAAAATTTATATGAACTGCGTAGATACCCAACCACTTTCAGTTAACATGAGATCAATTTAAATGAAATCTTCATGACTTCTTCCATCTTGACTTCTTGAGTTTTTTGACTTCCTCGGTGGCACAGTCGTGTAATCGTCTGACGCGCAGAGGTCCTGGATTCGATTCCTGGATCGATTTACAAATGTTTGTCTCGGAGTTTGGGTGTTTCTATGTATAATAATTATGTATAAAGGACGAAGTACTATCTTGTCCTTACATCTAGACCTTTGAAAATGCTGTAAGCCGTTTTGAAGCAATATTTTATAAACCTTTATTATAAAATAACAATACCAGTGTCGTTTTCTATATGTGCAGCAAGTTCCACTGTGCCATTAATCAACAGTATAAATAATTATGTATGTATTTAGAAATATAATAAGTATATTTATTGGTAATTGTCTAGATCCTATAGCACAAGCTTATGTTAGCTTAATTTTGGCTAGACGGCGTTGTGTGAGAATGTCCCACAATAAAAAAAAAAAACTTTAACTTCTTCGAACTATATTTTGGCGAACTGATTTGAAGCAACCATCACGAATCACGACATGGCGTAGAACAATAATTAATTGTAATCCTGTATCGTGATATGAAGTTCTAACGGTGAAGAGATATCTTTTTTTTATTTTGTTTAACGTGAGGGAAAATCCTCATAGGATGTTATGCCGGACTCTTACCGACTAAAAAACCTCACGCCACGTCTAACAGCCTATGGTTGAGAGCCCCGGGTAAGCCCTCAGGAAGGATGTCCCGTGACACGGTGAAGAGATATCTACAGCCTAAAATTAACCTTTGAACTTCGACCCGCCAGGCGCTATCACCTTGCCTGGTCGGAGGATCCTCCCTTTGTGTTGGATGGGTTACCCGTTACACCAAAGACTTTTTACAACAATCTTAACTGAACCATTTGTACAACCGATTAAAATTTCTCACATACGGCATCTGTGATTGGATAGCCATGTAACAAAAAAAGAAAAACTAAGGCCACGATACATTGGCTGACATTACAACTTAAAGTACATCTCTAGTTTTGATCACGGCTTCAGTAGCGTTTTATAAAATAAATAGAGGTGTTACTTGGACAAATGCTCGGCGATTTAGCCACGGTGCATCGTTGGCACACAATATATAGCTGCAAGTTAGAGGATGCAGCGGCATTTGCTTGAAATGTGGGTCATAAAAGAAAAATACGTTTCATAAGAAATGGCTGGCTGTTTAAGTTTTATGAGCGCGGTTTTAGTCTTAGTTTAGCTGGTTTATGGCAGATTTCCCTGTATATACTATTATTTAAGCATACATGTATGTATTTGAAATTATATTCTTATAGAAAAATTGTATAGTAGCAGCTGTTCACTCACTCACGATCTTTTTCTTTAATCTGACACTTCAGCAAAACCATTTTAAATTTATTCGGCACTTGTAATATTGAATTTTGCCTTTATTTTTTTTGTAATGTAACCTGTCAAAGCAGACAGTACCTATGAATATAAAAGAGAATTCAAGTATAGCTGAAAAATGTTTAATCACCCAGAAGTGATAGCAATCACAGCACTGTCACTCATGTAATAGAATTTAAAATACGAAACACTATACATATATAGTCCATTGAAATGTTAAAATTTAAGGAGCGAATATTGCATTTGTTAGAGGACGCAATTTTATTTTTTGGACATGTGTGGGGGGTCAATAGAAGCTTAACCTCAAGTTTGTGGGGTCACCACCCTTGTCCCCCGGCCGCAATCTTAAAAAGGGGTGAAAACACTTTTTTCCCAATATCTCGGAAACTATGAGTCTTACAAAAAAATTGGTGAGTCATAATTTGTAGCAAATTGTTTTGCCTACAAATATGTTGCACAAATTTTTGCCCTAAATTAAAAATTAAAGACGTTATAAACAAAAAATTGAAAATAAAATTATAAAAATTTTGATTTTTTCTCTGTGGCGTTTTTTTTAAATTTCTCTTAAAAGACCATCTACAAGATTTGTCTAAGGTATTTTGTTTTGTAGAATGTATAAAAAAAAGTTAAAGAGCAAAAAAGAAAATTTTTATAAAAAAAATTCTCAATTTTTTGTAAGTTTTATACACATTTGTAGGCAAAACAATGTGCTACAAATTATTCTTCTACAATTTTTTTGTAAGACTCATAGTTTCCGAAATATTGCAAAAAAGGTGTTTTTTTCCCCTCTTTTCAAGATGGCGGCCGGGGGACAAGGGTGGCGACCCCACAAACTTGAGGTTAAGCTTCTATTGACCCCCCACACATATCCCAAAAATAAAATTGCGTCCTCTAATAAATGCAAAGCTCATGTAACATTTCAATGGACTAATTAATCTTCGCTAGCTCGCGAGAATCCTGAGAGTCGTCGTCAGAACTGAGCGATTAAAAAGATCGTTTCTCCATTGAACTATAAAACTTGAAATAATTTGCCCCCACATGTATTTCCCGCATCTTTATAACACAGTGATGTTCAGTGTTACTCACCAACTAGCGCGAGGTAGCTATGCAGAGAACTCTTTCCCAGGGCGCCTTACTACAGAGATTCCAGTGTGCGTGCAAGGGTAGGCTAGGGCTCTCACGAAAACAGCCAGGTAGGGTGTACACACATATATTTATACAACACACAGTTCACTACAGAGACAATGAGATGGAAA
This sequence comes from Miltochrista miniata, assembly GCA_933228765.1. Taxonomy (NCBI): domain Eukaryota; kingdom Metazoa; phylum Arthropoda; class Insecta; order Lepidoptera; family Erebidae; genus Miltochrista; species Miltochrista miniata. Next base: position 35,666,502 of record OW121756.1, on the reverse strand, counting down.
GCACAGACATACATGAGAACAGTTATACTAAAAAATTGTATAGGTTTAAGTACTAGAGTACAGCACTAAATTATCTCCGCATGTACTAGAGGTGAGGAAGTAAGTTAGGCGGCTAGTCTACACATGTAATATAAGGGTGACAAGTACTGGCCTGCATTGTGAGCTGAGAGTTCAGGTGAAATTGGCAGGCTTCTCTCTTAATGACCTCGCTCGTGTGGTCCACGTGTTCTCGGGTGTGGCTCAGAAAAGCGGCTGACCCACTTTTCCCCGTACTAAAAAACCCTGTCATGAAAGAAACGACAAATTAAGATATTGACTGCGCGAAAGACGCCAATCGACCCGCTTTGCAAATAGTTAATTAAAACTTACCAGAATCTGGGTAGAAATTAGAAAAGAACTTTGACAAAAAACATCAACTGGAGTGACTAACATAAAACTTAGTAGCTCAGAGAATCAAAGCACCGAAGCCATCCAATCTCAAGAAACCTCTTCTAATTTTTCATTAACCTTTTCTCTCCCTGTGTCAGTTCCCCAAAAAAACTCTAGTCATGTCCCATAGACTATAGACCGTTTTCTTGAGACAGCTGTTGCCACAGCAAAAAAAAACAATCAATCGATCATGGCTCTCAAACGCTCAAATATATTGACAAGCCCAAGACCAGACTTGCCACATATAGAAAATAAATGTTACATCTTATAATGTTGGGTTCTTCAAGCGGAGCGTGACGAGGCACATCGCAGGGCCGCCAACCTGAGGACCACTGTTAGAAGTCTTACGGACTGTGAGAGTGGACCCCAATCGCTAGATGCGCCATGACTTTCCACCAGGCTGTCGACATCAATTTGAAGAGCTGAATATATAAAATATCCGCGTCGTGATAGGAATAATCATTTGGCCGAAAATAGAGTAAATAAAGACACATTTACAAAATAACTCTAAACTTGCACCAGCCGAAAACAGACATATTTGGAACTGGCTACATTCGAACGGTATGGATTGGCTCACTGAGTACGATTGCGGATACCGCGCGATACTCGCTTGATGGTATGTCGATACGGAAGCACGGTGACCGTGTTGTGAGCCGAATAGAGACTGCATTGATGGTAAACACGTATGGCATAGACGAATACACACGGTGCGAGGGTTTATATTAGTAGTATTTTATAATAGTTTCAGATCCTGGGAAGGACATAGGCTACTTTTTAACCGACTGCGCAAAAGGAGGGTTATGATTTTACGCGATAACGACAGCTAGTTACTTAAAAACCTAATGTATTCTTATCTATACTAATTTTGAATAGCTAATGAGTTTTTTTTTTGGTGTGAGGGTAAATCCTCGTAGGATGCTATGCCGGGCTCTTACCGACTAAAAACCTCACGTAACGCCCTACAGCCTATGGTTGAGAGCCCCGGGTAAACCCTCAGGAAGGATGTCCCGTGACTCCCAACAGACCTACGGCCGCCGCTGCGGCCTCGCCCAGGGGGTGGTTCGGGTGCAATCCCGCTTCTATGGGGGGTTTTGGGTGTGACCCCGCTTCTAAGGGGGGGCGTGTGTGAGTTGCTCACGTCACGCTACCGTCATGAGCCTGCTTCTGTAAGGACGGTGAGTGGCCCTCTCACCGTCCTCAGACCCCCGGTCATGGAGGAAGATAGTCCTCGGCGAAGACACGTCGGCGGCGCCCAGGGCGCCGACTGCGGAACTCGGGTGGGAGAGTTCTCTCCCGCACCCGGCCCGCCGCCTCCTTCACGAGCATGACCTGCTCGCAGAAAGAGGTGGCGCAGTTCCACTTACTCCCGCTGGAGAGCATGGCTCGCACCATGGCCTCGAGCGTGAGAGTGTCCACGCCCAGACCCACTACGAGGACCTGGCGCTTTTGTGCCCACGCCGTGCACTCCACCAGCGTGTGGAGCGCCGTGTCATTGCTGCAGTCCTCGCAGTGCTGACACTCGGCCGTGGTTTCCCGGTGTTTTCGCCACAGATATCTACCGAAGCTACCGTGCCCGGCAAGCATCTGTGTCAACCGGTAGGAGAGAGCACCGTGTCTTCTCTCCAGCCGCTCGTCCATGACCGGTCTGACGGCCGCGATTGTGGCGAATCCCCCCTTTGGTTGCTCAAGTCGCACCTTCCATGTCTCCACGGTTTCCTGGTGGAGCAGGGTCCGCTGGGCCTCGATTTCTCGAGACGCAGGCCTTTGGCCCCGCTCCAGCGCCTCCTTGCGCCATCCGAACAGTGACGCAAGGGCTCTCGCTTCCAGGTCCCATGGAGATAGCTAATGAGTTTGTTGGTTTGTTGAAACGTTGGAATTTCAGGATCTAATAATAGAATTTCAATCTTTTACAGTTTTATAGTATATTAATCGAACAAGGCTATATAAATTCACGCTAAAATGAATAGGAGCGGAGTAGCGATAAAAAAATGTTTCATAAATAGAGAAAATATTGTATTCTTTCGAGAACAGTACACGCGACGAAAAACATGTTGACTCAAACGCCCCTTTTCATTCGGATGCAAAATGTTCACAGTGGTATTACGATTGAGAAGAAAGAGCTTCAACATAAATGCACAGTTATAGTTAAAGTTCATAAAGTGTATTACAGGAAACAGATGCCAATAAAGAGTAAAATATGGCATGAGACATCCTCGCATGTCAATAAAGAGTAAAATGTGGCATGAAACATCCTCGCACGTTATATCGCTTTAATGTAGTAGTTAAACCTGTTAAAAAATAAACTAAAAAACTATAATGGACATCTCTCTTCCAATAGAAATTTAAAAAAACACTGTACATTATCAAACCCAATTCAAAATCAACTGTCTAAGGTTCATTTACTTTTTTCACCGTGAGGAAAATCCTATCGACTAAAAACCACGTATCCTCTACGGTTGGAAGCCCCGGGTAAACCTTCCGAAGGATACCCCAGGACTCCCAATAGACCTACGGCTACCACTGCGACCTCACCTAGGGGGGTTTTATAATTTACTTCAATAAAAAGATCTTGGATAGACTTTGTACATACATTACACAATCCTTAGGAACGATTCGTTAATGTCACTTTTATATGTGCACTTCAAGAAACACATAAAACTAAGCTATTTATCTAAGCTTAACCATTAATGGTGAGACAAGCTTAAAGCTTTCTTTTATATTAATGACAAAAAGAGCATGATGAATGATACTAATAAAACATCAAAGCATATTGCCGACGTATATACAAAACGGCTGTTGTTTCGTATAGTTTTGATTTATCGGTTTCCAATTTGCAACAGAGCGAGACAGTCTCCTTACAAATGCGAAAGTAATTCGTCACCCAAAGCTTCAGTGGAGAAACATAATATTTGTATTGATGGAAATAAAGGAAAATATAAGTAGATAAATGTTGTTTATGTAAGGCTTAACATATGGCCATTAAAGATTAGTTGCTGCTTCGTTAGATTTGTTTTTGCCCGTCTATAAATAGAACAGTTGGTTAAACAAAATAGGAAGCAATAGTTTTTTGATAGGATATAGTTATACCTACCTACATGGAGTTCCAAAATTAACTCGTCAAACTTCATGAGATGACTTGGCATCGGAAATCAAATACGAATATTTAACAAAAAAAATAATAGTTTAAAAAACTACAAAACACGCTTTTAGCACGCACTAAATATTACAAAATAATTCGGACATGTAGTTTGATGACTCAAGGGTTTTCCCTTTGCCAAATCTTCATTAGATCGCAGGTAAACATAAGTAAAAACTATCTGTCGCAGTGCCTACGTACACCTAAGGACAGTTTTCCACTAGACAAGCCGGGAGTGTACAAGATTGACTGTAGTTGTGGCAGTTCGTATATAGGCCAAACAAAGCGAACTGTTACGTGCCGAATAAAAGAACATATTAGGGCAGTCAAAAACAACGAACCAGAGAAGTCTGCAGTCGCTGAACACCTGTTGGAGTCCGGCACAGACCACTGGATTGAGTTACATAACCCTAAGATGCTCTCAACTGAACGTCACTATATACCGAGAATGGTTAGAGAAGCTATTGAAATTAAAAAGTTCAAGAATTTCAATCGTGAGGATGGGTTTCAGTTGCCGAGCGTCTGGCATCCAGTGGTCCGTTTGTGTCTAAATAACCAGAAACAGTTCCAAACAAAACCACGAGTAGATACGGTGAGCATTGTGTGTCGTGAACGTAGTCGAGTTGGTGAAATCGAAAGTAAGACCAGTGGTAGTGGTGTAACGCGTAATAAACGACTGCGAAGGAGGGTAGATCGATATATGTGCTGAGACTTTCGCTTTCAACCGCCAGTACTTCAGTTCCTCCGTGATCATGGTGCTTGTAACAGCGCCGAAATATCGGAAACTCACAACAATACATGGTAAATATCCCGCTAACTTTAATACTAACTAAGCTTTTTATCTATAATTTATTCATCTTTAACATTCAAATGAAAAAAAAAATACTGGAGCTAAAGTGATAAAACAACGAATAATTTTCTGTGGAAATATTTTATATTCATTTTGTGATGACCAATTTATACGACTTTTTCCTTATAAAAGTCAATATGAACAAAGATAACTGGATGTTGACTTATAATTTCTTTTGTACTCTTTTCCAAAGTGTCGCTTGAGTAGTTTATTACTTACGAGTGCGATATTGAATTTCCATTTGAATGTTATTTCTGCATCCACAATATTTACATAAACATGAACGGAAATAAAATTGCCAGTCGTAATCGATAACTTGGTTTACATTTATCTTACTCATATAGAAGTTCTCGTATGGTATTGAGACGATATTTTCTATGAGTTTATTATAGTTTTGATTACTTGGGTATTTAACGGTGTCTGGTAAAGGTGAACTGCTGGACGTAGGCCTCTCCTAAATGTCGTAGGTACTATTGTATGCCAACGTCAAGTAAATAAAATGTCTAGATATATTAAACGCCTATACCATACAACGAAATGAATTAAATCATTTAATTCGATTCACCAATCATCCGAATACAAAAGTGTGCCTAAGCGACTGAATAAATTAAGCGAAAACAAAAAGCAATCATACACAGCAGACATGTATGATATATGAACGACCCTTTAAAGTCTTTTGTAAAGCTCTCGAAAATTTAATATCATATTCACTAAAGTGAAAAGTGAAATAAAGTGCTCGCCCTAATGATGTTTATAAACCGCAGAAACAAACAAATTGACTAGCAAAACCTGACAGCCATTGTTCTAGAACAATAGCCTAAACATGAATGGTCGTTGATTGTCGCGATGCCGGCCGAATTTAATTTTGTTTTCAAGTTTGGATGAACCGGGTGTCTGGCACTAGTAATAATTGGATACGTTGGAAATGCTTTAGTGTTTTTTTTATATCTATGATAATAGAAAATTGCACTATGGGTTTAACAATCTATATGTATTATCTAAAAATGTAGCTTCATAAACTCTAAATGTACTGAATCGATTCAGCTCAAAATTTGACACGATAGACAACAGGATTCTGAGATGGTTTTAAACTACTTTTTGATCAATATATTATCCCAGCGAAAAGAATTAAACAGCTTTAAAATTTTAAGTATAGATGGCGCTATTCGCCTTTTTTTAAATTATTTTCTACCAGCTACAGAACAAGGTTTTATAAAAAATCTACGTAATCAGATTTCTATGTTTCTATGTACCTACCTATTAAAAAAAAAGAAAATCGATTACGGCCTCTTTGCATTCAGATAATAACAGAGATTTCCTAAGTTAGAGGTTAGGATATATTACTTTTTGCAAGTTATTTTTGATTTAGACTTTTAAAGTAAAATTAAGTATCTGAATGAACTTCTTTTTTCGAAGCGCGCGCACGATGTTTTTAAAAACGGAACATTGGGAATATAATAGATTTTTTTTCAAGTAAGGAGTTAATAGAAATTGACTCGGTCTGGACTGAATTTTATGAAATTTTTTATTGCGTGATAAATCAAGAACCGCGCGACCGATTTTGTGTAAACTTCACATAAACCATCTACTAAATAGTCCGAATAAAGCCTAAACATTTGATTTGGATAGGCCAGCCCGATCTCGAGTTATAAAATTACAACGAAAAGTGGCATTGATTTTTATATATATAGATTAATTTATGATTTCGGTAACGTCTCAAAATTAGACCTTTTTGAAATGTACCCGATCCTTTGGCTTGTTACCTACTCATTTCTCATAGGTAAGTACATGCAACCATAAAATGTCACAGCGACACAGTAGTAATAAATTCACCTTGATCAATATTTGTTTTGCAAATTGTCTGGGATTTGAATACATTTTAATGCTCCAACATTTCCGCTATTTTATTCTAACGGGTTTTTTATCTTCTTTGCAAGACGATTTCTTATGTATAATTCTAGTAGGTATTAAGTATTTTTGTTAAAAATAAAAAAAAAAATACTCCTCATTCTATAATCCTATTGTAAGAATGTGTCGCGTACTGTAACGGATTGAAGACGTGGATGTATTAAAACAAAAAGTCGTGAGACGGTCTTACCCAACAGCCCCTCTGGGAAAGTGAAAGTTCAATCCGATTGTCTTTGTCATTTTGGTTATATTTCAAACGTTGAACAGATGATCCACGTGACATAATGCAACAGAGTCACAGACTACAGACACAAGTCTCGCCATAAGCCCCTCTGCAATCTATTTTATAGAGAGGGGCTAATATAAGAGGGCAATAACAGACAAAATAATATAAAATTTTAGTTTCGTTTTAATCTAATTAAATGTTCAGCTTAATTTTACCGCAGGTTTATAATTACTTATAGTTTTAAGAAAAGTGTCTATTTCTATTATTTTTCATGTTGTGTATGATTATTAAAACTACTGTCTAGCGAACCTTATTTTGTATTTAATAATCTTTAAATAGGTATTCTCATTGATAGCAATCTGCTATCGTACCTTTTTAAATAAATAAATAAATATAATAACCCTTCCACAAAATCACAATTCAAAGTTCTCGAATGAATAATGCACCTTTTATCGAGGCATATCTCTCTAAATCTAGGGTAACGACACCAATTCTCGGCACGTCTGTGAGGTGCCAGTTGGCGCGTCATTAGTTTAGCATGTCAAAGATACAGGACAGGCACTGTATTGGAAATCACAAAGGTTAAGTTTGAATAGCTATTATGTATAGAGCCCGTTTGTCCAATAAGAGCGACGTTGATGGTAATCGATTCGATTAGGGGTTGGAGACGATTATTCAAATGGATGTATCAAGACCTCCTGTATCTTAGTTACAATGGCTGAGACTGTTTGCCGTTCGTTCGTTAAACATACATACATTTATTATTATCACGCCTTTATCCACGAAGGGGTAGACAGACGCATATTATATCTTGAAGCCGCCCATAAAAACCTTCAACTTGGCTTAACGACAGCCATTTTACTGGCCACCAGCTTAACGAGCTTTATGAAGCACGGAAACGCTCGCAAATAAATGTCATAAAGTGGTCATGAGGTGGTCACCCATCCATAACCATTTTCTTAAACATTCCTAAGCAAACAAAGCAAAGTCGTTTAAACATTGGGTCAAATATTGGCATTCACGTTTGTAGCAGTGACTTAAAGGAATGATTTCAGGAACCATGAACAGGTCTTTCAACTGGTAAATTGAGAAATGAATCCCTGTCCTTGAATACTTGATAGTTGCAATTGTAGGAATTAAGTAAAGGAGAAGGTTCTTAAAAACCGGCCAAGTGCGATTCGGACTCGCACACAGAGAATTCCGTACCAAAAAAACGTCAAAAAAATACGTTTGTTGTATGGGAGACTGGGAGTCCCCCTTAATTCCTCCTTTTTTTCTGACTTTAGTATTGTTGTTATAATGGCAAGAGATCGGAATCGGAACGGAAATATATCATCTGTTTAAATGTTAGTCCTGTAGCTATCACAGTTCCTAGATACAGCCTCGTTATGTATAGACAGACAGACAGCGAAGTCTCATGAATAAGGTCCCGTTTTTACCCTCTGGGTACGTAACCCTAAAAAGGGGTCATAAGCGGGTCTAGCATGCTGGGTAGGGCGAGTGTAGTACCTCTAGTGATCTAGGTGAGGCCGCAGTGGTAGCCGTAGGTCTGTTGGGAGTCTTGGGGTATCCTTCCGAGGGCTTACCCGGGGCTCCCAACCGTAGGCTGCTAGCAGGACACGTCAGGTTTCTTAGTCGGTAGGAGTTCAGTATAACATCCATGAGGATTTTCCCTCACGTAAAACAAAGAAAAAAGTTCCTCTAGTTTTGCGAACGTCTACCTATAGGCTATTATGACTACTTTTCATCAGGTAGTACATTAGCTTGTTTGCCCCTTAGTAGAAACATACATACAATTTCACTTGATTCTAAAGCCACAATCTCTAAATTTGTCTCACGCCTTAAAATAGCCATCAATCCATTTATATTCAATGACCAAAGCAAGCACTAACTTCATCAATAATATTACATCGGGTCTACTAACACTAGCTGTGGAGGCAACTCAATTTACCAATTACGGAGGGGGTAAGGGGGACCTTTAGGCTCGTCACTAACGATGTTATGTAAGGAAGAATTGTGACGTAACTGTCAATATTTGGTATTCCAATTTCTGTATAGTGTTAGGAAATAGTTGTTTAGAATTTAGATTGGGATGGTAATAATTAATTTATAGGGTTCGTGTATAACAATATCATTGTGTTGGACTAATTTAATAACAAATTTAGTTGAGGAGACTAGACAAAGTCTATGCTTTAACTTTGCAAGTATTAACTAAGTAGGTATCAGGTAGTGAATGATATCTTTGTTCGTACTTAAAATGAATTTAAGAGAAAATTAATTAATTAATTTAAGAGAAAATTAATGAATTTAAGAGAAAGAATTAACTCCAGACCGTATTCAAAGAAAATCACGTTGAATTTAATTGTCTAATTTTATACAATATCTAGGTATCACACGACTCAAAAACATAGAAAGTAAGAGTTTTGTTCAGCATTTTACAGAATCTCTTATATAAAGAGGCTTTATGAGAGATTTATCATACAAACAAGAAAAAATTTAATAGATGCGCATTCTGTAATGAATCTGATCATTGCCTGCACTGCCTGAAGGCATTATTACATCAATGGCATAAAAATATGATGCAAAAACGTTTGGATACACATCGATTTTTTTATATTTTGACATTTTTCTTCAACAAAAGTTATGTTCGTATTAAATCAAATCTAGATTTAAAAGATAAAATATAAGTTATATCGGATTGCGAGGCATTCTTTGACTTCGATACTAAATACAAAATGGAGACGCGTTTGTGGTAACTTTTTCAGTAAACCATAGAGATTGGAAATTTCACGTACATCCACTTGAGTAATATTTATATAATATAATAATAACTAATTTTATAAATAATAAATACAAATTTGGTTCCATTGCATTGATTTACTCGATTTTCAACATAGCCCGTGACAGGACTGAAACATAATTTGTATGTAAATTAATTAATTTCGATAAACAGTGCAAGGGGCTCCTTGCTAATGCTCGTTCAACTTGCTCATGTAAAGCAATGGTCCCACAAGTTCCATGTGAACCAAGTTATCGTTGTTCACTTCAAAATAAAATCTATTTAAAAAAAGCAGCTTACTAATTTCTCGATATATTATACTACCTATGTATTTCTTAGTATGTTATACTTGATCTTTACATTTACATCATTGAGCTGCAGCCAGACTTACTTCGGATTACGAAATTCCTTTTAACTTTGTTCTGTCAGATTTCGATCACATTGATTGGTAGGAACTGATCTGCAAAAGACAGAAGATCGTGTTGCTCTAGTTGACACTGTTGAGAATTTATTATATAGGTACTGATATTTTACAAAACATACTCTAACCAATGTAATAAATTAGAGTTGTATAATCAAAGCAGCCAGAAAATACAGCCTGTCACATAACAAAGAGATCTCAGTTCTATTTCTACATATTCAAAGGACAGAGATACGTTCGCCAAGCACTAGGTAACTTATTATGTCACTGACAGCGAGCGAACTATTTGCCGCGTCTAGTTATCTTGAAGACTAATTGCTACCTGTGCAAGAAAATAGCATGTATATTACATAGCTCTCTCAAGAGCTTTAATTGGTACAGAATGAGGTTGATAATATAGTTGCTAAAGGAGTAGAAACTTGGTGACTCTCGCTCCACTCCAGATCGTAGCTGGTGCAAAGATCACCATTCAGTGCAAAGACGAATGCCGAACCCAATGCCCAGGATAGGTTATTAGCTTTAACAAATTTTCGTTTTTACAAATTATTCGTAATATGCATAATAATAATAATATATTTATTCCACAAATAACTAGACTTATTATGTTAGTAACAATATTTCTTATTCTATGTTAGTATTCTTAACCTAAGCACACAAAATAACATAAACAAAAGCAACTAATCTAAAAATAAATAGGTAGCCGCTGATATGGCAATCACCGCCACACGTCTATCAACGAGGTGGACAACTTGCAGCAGTGATTCACATACAGGCAGTCCAATCTGCTCGCGACGCAGCTCAGGATGACGTTGGGGCTGGCCCGCACCCGGCGCACCAGGGAAGCGCACCGTTTTCTCATTGTAGTGTAGAAGCAGTCTACACGAGCTTCAACAAACATCCCTGAGGCGCTACAGAAACGGGGCAGCCCCATCATCACCCTAAATGCATTATTATATTGGACACGAAGGGCACTGTACGATTTCCGCGAATAATCAGCCCACAGACTACACGTGTAGAAAGAGGTGCAGTATGCACGAAATAAGGTTTTCTTAACACCTTGTGAGCAACGTGCAAATCTGCGAGCAATCATATTCGCCCTAACCGACAGTGCCCCCCGCTCTCTTTCAATATCTTCATGGTCCTTCATGTCGGTGGTCAAGAAATGTCCAAGATATTTAAATTTAAATACCCTTGTTACGGGAATTCCATTCAACATAAGCGAAGGTATAGATTCCGGACCCCTCCCGCCGCCGGCACCAAAGACCATGACCTCACTCTTCTTTACATTGTAGACCAAGCCGTGTACTCGAGCATATTCTTCACAGATGGCCACCAACCTCCTAAGGCCACAAATTGAGGCGCTCAGCAGAACCATATCATCGGCATAACTAATGTTATTTACACAAACACTGTCAATGTAACATCCAGCCCGCTCTCTGCTGAGCGTCTCAATCAGTTCATTTACGTATAGATAGAAGAGCGTAGGCGAGGTTAACCCCCCCCCTGCCTTACCCCGCACTCCAACCCATACGGATCCGAAAAAGCCCCAGACCAACGAACTTGATTGATCTGTCCCCCATACCAGTATTTTAAAGTGCTTATCAGTTCAAACGGAACTCCGACTTTCTCAAGCTTTTTCCACAAAATACTGTAGGAAACCAGATCGAAAGCCCTGGAAAGATCAAGGAAGCAAGCATACGTAGGAGTCTTCCGGTCCGTATAATACCTAACAGCCCACTTTAAGGACGAAATAGCAGTCTCAGTTGATAACCCGGTTCGAAATCCAAACTGGTTATCGTGCAAGTGTATGTGGTTGTTAATTTGTCTGTCCAGTAGGCCGTCAAACACTTTTGCTATCACCGTCGCCAAAGAAATAGGTCTATAGTTATTTACATCTGCGATATCGCCCGTTTTGTTTTTAACTATAGGCACTACTATAGTTCTAGTCATCTGACTAGGCAAATACGCATGACCAACACATAAGCCAAACAACATTGCCAACACTCTCGGTAGATGAGGACCCGCGAACCTGAGATGCTCGATACTCAGACCATCATGACCCGGAGACTTTTCTCTGACCATGGTGTTGATGACACCTTTGATCTCCTTGGCTGTAAATTTTGTTTTAAGATCATGACAGCCGACTGCATCTTGAACAGACATGCCGGGGCCCAACGGTGATTTTAATTGAAAATGTTCCTTGAAGAGGTTAGCAATTTCCACAGGATCGCTCACACCATTGACCGATACAGGAAGGCCAGGCTTACAGCTCAGTCCGCGCGTGTTTCTCCAAAAGGAGCGAAAGTCATTGCTTGAATGGTGTGATGCCAGAATGTCCATTTTTATTTGCTCTTGGTGTGTCTGACACCACCTTAACCGAGACCTAAATATCCTTCTGGCCTCACACATTTCAGCAAATACAGAACCTGAAGACGGCTTTCCACAATCCTGCCATACACTCAACTTCCGCCTGGCCTCCCCGAACGCATCACTGACATGACGGTTCCATCCTATCACAACCTTCTTTCTCCTACGTCTGTTGCCCCCCCGACCAACCAAAGCCGATTCCCTTAACGCTCGCACAATGTCATTATAGATATTATCTATAATATTACGATGGCAATACTCATTACATATTTTATCACAACACCTTCCAAGTTCTTTAGGGAAGTCAATAACCCTAAGTTTCTCATGACATGCCATAGTATACGACTGCGTTTGTTCTGGGTCTCTTTCCCCCCACATGACAATATTTTCTATATTATTAAGATAAATTTGCTTAGGACATACTTTCTCAAATAAACAATTGATTTCGAGTGGGTAATGATCTGACCACATTACATCATAAATAACCTTCGCTGAGACCACAGAGTCACGAGCTGCCTTTGTGACCACACAATGGTCCAACCAGCTGCGTGAACCATGTGCCTCACTCACAAAAGTGTACGTGTCCGAGTAAGTACCCAATAACTCCGTATCAACACATATCCATTCAAATTCCTGAGCAAAGTCTGTAAGTTCTTCAAAAAATTTACGTGTTGGATGCGCATTAAAGTCACCTAAAATATAACAGTTTTCTATGCTACAGTTATCAATAATGGCACTCACCACACTCAGACAATCCGTGAATTCCACTAAATTACTGGGCTCGTCCGTGGGCATGTATACACTAAACAATAACACTGACCCTTCATTAAACTTTATTTCTATAGCACACACTCGCGCACTGTTACACGGAATAACTGTTACATTGCTGAACATACTTTTTCTCCAAAGTATAGCAACTCCCCCATACGATCGGCCACGTAAAATGTCCACCGTTGTATCCACGGCCGAGGTACCAGTATAGCCAAAATCATCACTGATACTGTTCAGGTATGCCAGGTCCTCTGGCAGCAGCCATGTTTCCTGAAGCGCTATGATATCGTATTCAGAACTCAATTGCCGTATGTAATCAATGGAACGTTTTATGTTTTTGCAATTAACCATATGCATGCATAACCTAATCTTTAAAATTTTTGAATTATACGGCAAATATAAGTCTTATTTTTTACTCCAGTAAGGAACAAACTTATAAGGTACGTAAGGTATAAGAAACCGGCCAAGTGTGCTTTTTTATTTACGTGTGGAAATCATACATGGATGCTATGCTGGACTCCTACCGACTAAAACCACACAATGCCTTACCTTAAAGCCCTCGGGAGGATGTCCCAGGGCTCTCGGCAAGAGGGATGACCACTTCAGGCTCGCCTATGGGGTACGGGTGCTATCACGCGTCTGGGGAGTTGGTTAGGGTGTTATCCCGCTATTTAGGGAAGGGAGGGAGTTGAGTAGGTATTGTCCCACAGCTATGAGGGGCAAAGAGATAGTCGCCACCATCTTGGCCTGCTTCTGTAAGAACGGCGAGCAGCCAGCTCACTCGGAATCATACCTAAGTCTCACCGGCAGGTGACAATGTTTTTGAGCCACAAAGATCTTCATAGGGTCCTATCGTGTTCATTAAATTATTTTTTTTTGTATGGTCGAACCATTTAGTCAGCGACTAGCTCGCGCTCAGGCAACCAGTACATTTATAGTGTCAATGAATTCACGTCAATCCAGTAGAAAATTAGATAATCTGTAATAATAATTTTCCACTTTTTATATAATAAGTACCTATATTTAGTGTTATGATTAAGCAGATAAATTTGAAAAGCAGTAAATTCGAAGGAAAACCAAAAAAATGGATGACTAAGACTTTACTTTGGTAAAACAATAATTTATTATTACTGGTGGGCCGTATGATTGTCTGCCATCTCAGTGGTATTTATACAAAGAAAAAATATGTTTAGTAGTTATGTAAAATTTGAATTGATGTAGATAGTTGAGCTAAATGCTTGGTAGCAATCTAGATGACGGATAAACTTTTTTCCAAAACCCCTAGCAATGAAACATAATTTATACGTCACATTATCCCACCAATTTAACGATGTGATAACAAAAAAATAACACCATAATAATGTGTAACCTACCCTAAACAAACGTGCTATAATGGCGGACGGCAGCCATGTTTGTTTTGGCATCCGTGTCAAACATGACCAGGCGGGGATTATCCGGGTACTGAGGGCCGGTTGTGGAAAAAAATTGACCCGGTTATATATTGCCGGTGATTTTCAATGGTTTTTGCATTCATTTTTATTGTATTTACGAAATGGTTTGTTTGGATTTTACTTCGAGACTGGGCTGATATAGAAATGGTGGATTGGAGTTTTTTGTGTGGAACATTTTGATAAAGGCGTTCATGAAGATTATTTGCTAAGCCTTTTTAGGGTTCCGTACCCAAAGGGTAAAATCGGGAACCTATTCATGAGACTTCGCCGTCCGTCTGTCTGTCTGTAAGTCACGAGACTGTATCTCAGAAACCGTGATAGTTAAATCTGAAATTTTCACTGATGATGTATTTCTGTGTTAGCTATAAAAACAAATAAATAGAATTATGGGTGGCTTCCATACATAAACCGTGATTTCTTGTCGTTTTTTGATACATAATCCTGTGGGTGCGAGTCCGACTCGCACTTAGCTGGTTTTGTATTACTACTATATCTTATCTCGACCTTGGTATAAGAGGCATTGTATTCAAGATAGTCAAGTACAATATTACTGTCCGAGATGCTAATCTTTGACTGGCGCCTACGAGAGTTATTATAAGTTATTTCCTGTTCCTGAACGTATTGAAGGTAAGTTTGGCTGGACTCTGGGCACACACTGGGTAACAGCCGCAGCGCCATGTCGCGGCGACTTGTCGCCCAGTGAGTGCGCCTGCATCGTGCGACTTGTCGCCTCGACATGTCGCCGCGACTGTCACTGGCGTACGCGACTTATCGCGGCGACAGTCGCCGTCGTACAAAAAGCTGTCGCAAAAAAAAATTGAAAGGCATTGCCTGAGTACCCAAAAAAACACAAAATGATTATAACTACCTCTCTACTCACATACTGATACCAAATAGGTACAGCAATAAGATCAGCAAAGTGGCATTCTCATTTATCAAGTTTATAAAATACCCCTGAATATTTATGAACTCAATTCGAATTTCCCCATCAATATCCCAACCCACTTAAACTCATTTCTCCTTTACGAATGTAATGAAGAGAAATTGAACCTAACATTTATTAATACCCGCTCGGGAAGTAAAAAGACAAAACGGTCTTTTTAATTATTAATACGAAACAGATAGGTAAAGATCGGCCATTTCGTCCGAGTAAAGCAATCAGCTCAGACCCTACTCTGTTAGTGTCATGTACAATCAAATGGTGGTACTTCACAGGTGAGACGAAAAATTTCAACACGGAGTACGCCTTTAAGCCGATAGAAATAAGGTCGAGTTTAATCTAATTCAGCTGAAAATAAAGTAAGACTATTTTGGTTAGGTATATCTGACCATTACAAAACAAAAGAAAGTTTCAGGTAAGTTGGATAGACGCGTTCTATTTTCGAGTTTGTTCATAATAAAGTCATGAAGGTTCTAAACTCAAATCTTTGCTAGACAAACATTTGAACTTACAAAAAAGGTTACATATCTATCATAGCTTTCTTTTCTTTAAATCAGATATTGAGAAAGAACAATAAACTTTGCAATTCTATGTTTGAAAATATCGAAAACTAAATTAAACTCACATAAATCTATTAACTATCTATAACACAAGTTCCAATTTTCTGCATCACGATTAAAACGGCCTTAAAATGGCTATAAATAAATTAGAATCGTAATTAGCAGACGGCCCCAAATGGACTTCAGGGACCAAATGGGTAAGCGGCAATGAGTATTCGCAGAAAAAATTACTCTGTAAAATAAAACTTGAAATACATTTAGAAAGCACCTTATTATTTCTGAGAACACAGTCACGCTCTGCCGACATAGCTTTATTACATCTATAGAAAAACTGATGGCCAATGGAGCAAACGAGTTCTAGAGTGGAGACTTGGTACTCTAGGGGAGGACGACCCCTGCCAGATGGACCGACGCGACGTTCTGAAAAAAGCAAAAGGCAGGACCGTGTATTCGGGGGCCTGAGGACGGTGAGAGGGTTGCCCACCGTCCTTACAGAAGCAGGCCCATGACGGCAGCGTGACGTGACCCCCCCCCCCCCCCCTTAGAAGCGGGTTCACACCTGAAACCCCCCAAAGTCGCGAGATAGCACCCGAACCATCCCCTAGGCGAGGCCGCAGTGGCGGCCGTGGGTCTGTTGGGAGTCCTGGGACATCCTTCCGAGGGCTTACCCGGGGCTCCCAACCATAGTCTGTTGGGCGTTACGTGAGGTTTTTTAGTCGGTAGGAGTCCGGCATAGCATCCATAAGGATTTTCCCTCACGTTAAAAGAAAAGGACCGTGTATTGTGGCATAATTTAGGAGAGGCCTACGTCCAGCAGTGGACTGCCATGGGCTGAATTGATTGATTGATTGACAGGTAAGTACATGAGAGAATAAATTGCTGTAACGTAAATTTGCACGGGTCAGCTGGTCTAATACAATTTTATTGCTTAATCAAATTGTACCTACCCAAATTATTTTCCTCTATGAATATCTAGATACCAAGCAACCATTTAATGGTGCCACTGAGATATAAACATTTAACGAGGGTTGTAAAGTGCCGTCGGGATGTTCACTTGCCCTGATTACACTTCATAATTGCAAAGTGTTATTGGATTAGTTTGTTTCAGTCGATCATGGAGCTCAATCCTCAGTCGCAGTGATTAAATTGTAGGTATTAATAAATTGCTTCTGGTTTATAAAATTTAATAAGAGAGACTTTTAAGTGAGGCCGCAGTGGTAGCTTTAGGTCTGTTGGGAGTCCAGGGAAAATCCTTCCGAGGGCTTACCCGGGGCTCTCAACCGTAGGTTTTTAGTCAGTAGCAGTCGATAGCACCCCTGTATTTATCCATACATAACAAAAAATAGGAGAGACTTTGCCTCCTTATGTGTATTCTACCGCCTGTATAATGGTTTGTGCTGCGAACGCTTTGGTTGTGGTATGATCTCCCAACCTCGGCTTGCCCAAATGCCTACAGTATGGGGTTCTTCAAAAGAGTTTTAATGGGTACTTGCAGGGTCGAGTGCGCAAGTGTAGCGCCTCTGGTGTTGCAAACGTTCATTAGCTACGGTGACCACAGTCCATCAGGTTGGGTCGTAAGTTGGTCTGCCGTCTTAGTAGTATATAAAAAACCGGCCAAGTAGGAGTTGGATCCGCGCACCTAAGGGCTTATGTATTAGGGCGTAAATTACGTTTTATGTATGTTAGCTTCAATTAAATTATAATTTTTCTGCGTTTAGTATTTGTGGTTATAATAAAATTCAACCCTCTAGCTTTCTTATCACGGTTTATGAGGTAGTGAATGCTCCAACGATTGCCACAAAAATAACTCACACTTTATAGGAGTTTATCAGTTATTTATTAGAATTTTGCGTTGTATATTGAGTCGACTGCCTAAGATAGAGCAGTAGCATGATGTAAATAGTACTATGTATTTCTTACGTATGGAATACTCATGGAATTGATTTTTCTGAAGCTGAGGGTGACCTGGGCGTACGGCAGCAAATAAAAAAAAATGTTTCAGCTGTAGTCAATCACAGTGGAGTGACGGTAAAATTACACCATACAGGAAAAGCCGAGAGAACATTTTTTTACCTTCGATAATACATCAGATGCGGAGTTTATTATGTGGCAACCACAAACAATGACGGTGACATCGACCCGAAACTAGCATTAGAAAGAAAATCACGAATAAAATTATACATACAGATCAAATACAGGAGCTCCGTTTTGTATGTAACTTAAATATTGCCATTGAAATAATTTCATATAATAACAATATTAGTTCTTTGTAAAACGAATATTGAAAACAGCATATTCAATGAAAAAACACTATTTATACACCCAATGCCTGCGGACTTATCGAGTCGTAACACAGATTTCTGATTCAAACATAGCACAAATTCTGAATCATTATAGAACCCATCCTTACTGGTACATTATGATTTACGATACGAATATTCGGGTCTGTTCATAGAGATTTTTTAAATCACATCGTACTTAGTATGCCATGTCCTGTATTTATATGATATAGTTTTAAGTCTGGAGAATGGCATATACTACATCTCTTTACCTCGCCAAAACATCTTTTTCCCACGGGCAAACCCCCGATAACCATAATATATTTCATGCGAGCAAAACCTTTAGCAATGCCAGCATCTACATAAAACCAGGAAAAGTTACATAGAAGCTTAACAAATAGTAAAACAATTTCTATACCAACCACTCCAGTAAATATTATGCTCAAACGGTGCTGAGAAAAAACCTCATATTTTTTGCCATAACAATGTTCTGTAAAATTATTACTGTGCGCCCTCGTAAATAGATACGAGGCATGTGAGTACAGAACTCATTAAAAGTAGAGCTTTAGTTGTTTCCGCGTGAATTTATCGCGCCTCTTGACTAGGACGGGTTTATTGTTAGTAATTATGACAGGGTCGTGTTTGGAATGTGATTTATGGGTGATGATAGATTATGTACATCATTACTACAGTTATATTAGGTACTAAAACTTAAAACTATGAATAGAGTCTCAAAATTCGTCCTTGCGTCGAGTACTGTTCTCACCTTTGGGATGACTCCGCGAGGTACTTACTAGACGCGCTTGACGCTATGCAGAGACGTGCTATCCGAATAATTGGTTGCCCCGAGGTGACAGGAGGCCTCGAACCGTTGGCGCAGCGAAGAACCACAGCGTTCTTGGCTGCCTTCTACCGAATGTATCATGGCGAATGTTCTGAAGAGCTCTTCAACCAGATCCCACCATCTCCTTTCCGATCCCGAACAACGCGTGCTGGGCAGAAATGCCACTCATACACAGTGGAGAGAATCTTCGCCAGAACCAAGCGTTTCAAAAGATCGTTCCTCTGTCGAACTATAAAAACTTGGAACGACCTGCCCGCACACGTATTTCCCTCATCTTACGATCCCGGGTTCTTTAAGAGGAGCGTGAAGAGGCACATCACAGGGCCGCCAACTTGAGGACCACTGTCAGAAGTGGCCCCCAATCGCTAGATGCGCCACGGCTTTCCGTCAGGCTGGTGGCGACGTCAATTTGGCGAGCTGAACATAAAAAAAAATCTATGATGATGGCAGAACAATGAGTAGACCACTCAGAGAGTTCTCTTCCGTTCAGACCGCTTAGGAAAAGAGACCGAATAGGTGATACCTATTCACAAAGACGGTGTCTTATCAGAAGTTATTTTACTTAAAGTTACGCCTTATAAGCCCTCAATATGTCATTATATTTTATTCAGGGCTAGAAAAGTCTTATACATATAATCACCCTAGAATAATGCGTTTGGGCGGTTACGTTGTAGTTATCAACAAAAGCATAAGCAGTTTCTGAAATTCCTTAAAATGGAGGTTGATTGTTTAATACGTAGCATATTCTCATGAAATATATGCCTGAGATAAAAAGTAGTCTATGTCCTTTCCCAAGCCCAAATTTCATCATCTATTCAGTGATTTATACGTGAAGGATAAATTTGGAACTCAGGGATATTTAAAAGATACTTGAATACGTATGTAAAATTCAAATATTTAAATACTCTTGGCAGTTGCATTTCGTGCTGCTGGCCACGTCTGCACCACTTTATATTCCTGGCTGACGTGGCAGGAAGTAGGAGGCGTCGGAACTACAATATATTATCGGGAACATCGGAAACCATATATACAGAGAAGAGTCACCTAATGTCGTGTTTTGGATATATTTTCAGAGATATTTCTAGTTCTTAGAGCCCGTTAGTGGTTATGGTTCTATTTGTTTCATCGCTGATCATCTGTAATGAACAGACGTGTTGTAGCGGAATAAAATAAAATATTATTAGCTGATTATTGTGACCTCGATTTTATGAACGATCTGCAATAAATGAAACTGTGACGAAGTCTTAGTGTAGTGTAATTGTGTTACACGTGAATTATTGAAAATGTACTGAAGGTAGAACTGGAAGTACTAATAGTTTCCGATGGACGGGAGTCCTTTCAACCGAAGCGGCAGGACGGCCCGTACACCGCCCCCACCGCCAACGCCGGCAAGGCATCCAACCAATGAGCCCTGTCGCGGAGATACTCAGTTGGACTACATATCTACCTCTGACCTACAGGAATGGTTGAATACCATTGACAAATGCCTTACTGAAGTCTGTAATGTGGCAGCGGAAGGAAAACTCAACTCTGACCAAAAGCTAAGAATAAATGGACTAACCCGAAAAGTGGCTAATGGAACCTCTCAATTGGCATTGCAGTACGAGGCCTTGAAATCGAAGGCAATACAATCGAATACAGCCCTACAAGCCCTTCAAGAACGATGTGACCTGGCGCAACAAATTCAAGACCTTAAGCGTACTATTGAAGAGTCACCAAAGCACACACCCGGACCTTCCTTTTCTGATATGGTGAAGAGCAGCAATACCTACGTGCCGACTAACAACTTAAGCTCTGTGGCTATTTACCCCAAAGAAAAGGGTCAATCAAGTGAGGAGACAAAGTGTTTAGTCCAAAAAATCATATGCCCAGAAGAAATGAAGCTGCAGGTCAGAGGGCTGCGCAAGACGAAAAACGGCGGCGTGATCATCATCACAGACACCAAGGGTGATATAGAAAAGTTGAAGCAGTCACCCCAACTTACAAATTCAGGCCTTACCTTAGACGACCAACATAAACGTAAGCCGAGAATTACAATTATTGGAATACCTGTTTCTATGCCCGAAAAAGAGGTTTATAGCTGCATATACCAACAGAATCTAGCTGGAAAAATTGAAGACTATGAAAAGTTCTTGACCTCAATTAGACTAAGTCACAAGTCGGGTAGGAGGGACGCTGAGACCTGCAACTATGTCGTCGAAGTCTCAGCAGAAATTAGAAAAGTCCTTATAGCCAAGGAGAGAGTGTTTATAAACTGGTCGTCTTGCCCGGTGAGAGACTTTACATTGGTCACGCGTTGCTTCAATTGTCAGCAGTATGGGCATGCGGCAAAGTCTTGCCGGGAAGAAACACCTACCTGCGGACACTGCGGAGAACAGGGGCACTCCCTGAAAGATTGTACAAAAAAGGGAGAAGAACCAAAATGCGCTACGTGTATGCGCTTCAAGAAACAGAACAACCATGCCACAGGAGCGACGGACTGTCCAGCCAAGCTTGTTGCCGAAAAAAGGTACATTAATTATATTGACTATGAGGGCGCCTAAGAGCGTCGATCTCCAATATTTTTACTGTCCTTCTCTACTTACGTAATTACATTACATAGTTGATAATGACTCATAATTTAATTGATGACATAGATAACTTCATTGTAGTAGAATCTAATATGTGTAAGGCGGAAGAGTGCAAACAATATCTAACCGCTTATGACAATCCAATGAACATCATAACCCAAAATATACGCAGCATTTATAAAAATTTTGATAGTTTTACGACCCTGCAGCATAGGATAGACACAAACTTAGACGTCATAGTTTTAACTGAGTGTAGGCTTGCTTCAGCTTATGACATTCCGCTTATGCAGGGATATAATATTATGTATAAATGTAATACGATATACAATCAGAATGACGGAGTGGTAGTTTACGTAAGAACCCATATTAATGCATCCATCGAAGAGCCAAGCATGAAAGATTGCAACAGACTATTGTTAACGGTAGGAACTGAATGGGCAATACTAGCGATATACAGGCCTCCCTCATTTAAGGATATACAAAACTTTATTGAATCATTAAATGAGACCCTACTAAAGTTATCATCCTATAGAAATATAATTTTAATTGGAGATATTAATATAAATACACTCCAAGGTCAACAAGACGTAACCGAGGACGGATTGCAGTATCTTAACCTCTGCGCATTCCATGGCCTATTCCCAACGCATACGCTTATCACTCGCCCGGAAACTGGTTCATGCTTAGACCACATCATGCTCAAATCACATTACCCAGCGCACGCATTAGTTATTAACTCTAGTGTTACCGACCATAACGCTGTCCTACTAACACTTAGTTGTAAGTTACCTAAATTAAACAATACTCGCACAGTCAGTAAATTGGATGTAAATAACCTCGGTAGTGATTTACGTCATATCGATTTTAGCCCACTTTACGATTCTGATGATCCGCAATTTTGCACACAGTACTTTGTTGAGAAAGTGAAAAATGCAATTCATAAAAATACACGCTTGACACAATTGCACAATAAAAATTTTAATATAAAACCGTGGATTACGCCGGGTCTCATCCGCTGCATGAAACATAGGGATAAACTTCACTTGAAATCTAAACGTAACCCTAATGATTTAGAACTACGCATAACATACAAAAGATATCGAAATTTTTGTAACGATTTATTAAAAAAAATAAAAACAAATCATGATAAACTAGAACTTCAGAAAGCCGGATCTAACAGTAGGAAAATTTGGCAACATTTGAAAAATATATCATATTCTACGAAACAAAAGGAGTCACCCTTAAGTTTGTTGAACACTCATTCATCTCAGGCCGCATCTGCTAATGCAGTATAGTAGTTTTCGATATAAGTGTGGGATTTCTGTTATTACAACGAGTTACGACAGGTGTTGACCCGAGCCGAAGGCGAGGGTAGACAGTCGGAACGAGTTTAAATAACAGTCCCACACGTTGTATTGAACAACTATTTTTAATACAGTTGCGAAAAAATTAAGCAATTTTATAAAATAATAAAAACACAATAAACCTGAATATCCAAAATGGCGCCAACCGTATAAGAATATATACCTTTCTAAGCAGAGACTATGGCAGTGCACTTCATACAGCCAACTTTTTTTTATATTTATAAATTTAATTTGGCGGATACTAATATTAATTTATGCTTAAATTTCAGTTAAAATTACTTTTAATCTGATATTGAAACAAGTTAGTATCTTTATTTAGAAATATTTGCATGAATCACAGACATTATTTTGACAATTGGGAAAGAAAACGCACGAGTGCGGGAATGGTAAAGAAAAAGCACGGTTGCGTAATAGCCCACATCGCGAACGCTAAACGTCCCTGTAATACGCCACTTTTTGAGCAACTGTATTAAAAAATAATTTCTTTGTGAATGTTGGTAAAGAACTAGCACAGCAAATGCAAAATCGGCAGCAGCAACTCACTAACCCACCTCTCCCAAGCAGAACTAACTTGTCATCCCTTGTATTACTTGACACTGACGAAGAAGAAGTGGAAAGAATAATTATGACCTTAAAAGATAATTGTGCAGTTGGTTGGGATCTCATATCTAATAAAATCCTGAAACAGTACCGAAACATTTTAGTGCCACCTTTAACTAACATTTTCCAAAAATGCCTATCGACAGGAATATTCCCTAAGTACCTCAAGAGAGCCGTAGTTGTGCCCGTTTATAAGTCTGGAGGAAAGGAGCAGGCCACAAATTATAGGCCTATTGCATTACTCCCAGCCATATCAAAAATATTAGAGAAAATAATAAATAATAGGTTGATAAATTACTTAGAAAATAACTTACTTTTATCAAACACCCAGTTTGGCTTTAGATCTAATAGGTCCACCGCAGATGCGGTCCATCATTTAACGAATTATGTAGCATACGAGCTTGACAAGGGTAACCACACCGTGGGAATCTTTCTGGATCTTGCCAAAGCATATGACACGGTATTCATTCCTACTCTAGTGCGTAAATTAGAAAATATAGGCGTAAGGGGCACACAACTTCATCTTTTTAAAAGTTTTCTTGAGGAACGTTCCCAATGCGTAAAAATCGGCAGTGTCTTCAGTGACTACATGAAAAACACCTCTTTTGGCATTCCCCAAGGAAGTGTGTTAGGAAGTACTTTGTTTTTAATTTATATAAATGATCTATGTAACATTAATTTAGAAAATGGCATAATTGTATCGTACGCTGACGACACAGCCCTACTTTTTTCTGCTAAGTCGGATATGGAAGCATATGAGTTGGCGCAGCGTGGTTTTAATACTGTAAATAAATGGCTACAGCATAATATGCTAACGCTTAATACTGAAAAATCCAAATTTGTAGTATTTTCGATGCGCAAATTAAGTACTAATCGAAATAGCGAACCCCTATACGCACATTATTGTCCTTACGGTAATGACGATATGGGTACATGCACGTGCCCAGTTATAACAAGAACTGATACAATAAAATACCTGGGTATCACAATAGACGAAACGCTCACTTTCAAACAACACGGTGAAGCGCTAACCAAAAGGCTGCGCAAGCTCATATTCGTTTTCAAAAAAATTAGACATATTGCTGACACGAAATTGATTAAACAGGTTTATTATGCACTATGTCAGTCAATAGTAAGCTATTGTATCACATCATGGGGTGGGACCTGTAAAACTCTCTTATTGCCTATAGAGAGGGCGCAGAGAGCGATCCTCAAAGTGGCCACTTTTCGACCTTTCCTCTTCCCCACTAACCTCCTTTACCAAACGTGCGAAGTACTAACAGTACGTCAACTGTTTATATTGAATACAGTATTGAAACAGCATACAGCACTTCGTTTTAACTCTGATCTTCTAAACAAAAGACGTAAAGACATTGTTTGCACTCAAAGAACTGCAATAAAGCACAAATTTACAAATAGATTTTACTTGTTCTTAGGGCCCCTACTGTATAATAGAATTAATGCTAAGTCGTACATCTATGACCTGAATTATTTTCGGTGCTAATAAGCTTTACAAAAAATATTGCAAGAAATGACTTACGATAAAACAGAGGAGTTATTGAATGTTCCAAATTGAATTTCATATAAGAAAATAATTAAATGTATAAAATAATAGTAGTGTAACTTTTTTTTTTTTATATTTTAGCATAAAAGAGTATAACTATACTCTAAATTAATATTATAGGTACTACGCTGTACTTTGAAATTAGCGATGCCAAAATTAAATCAAATTAGATTGTATGTACCTACATAGATTTAATATACCTACATATTTTTGTATTTTGAGCCTGAAACACAGGATTTCCTAGTTCAGGCAAAAATGACGTATCGAATGTGAGAATGCATGAATACCTAAAGTGTGCTAATTAATCGACATTAGCTGCTGACAGTAAGCATTATTATAATATTTACACTATGTAGACTAAGACATTGTGTATGATATGAGAGTTATTAAAATGTATTTATGACGCCTGGGAGGATAAACAAGATGCAATTGGTGTGTTTTGTGATCTGTCTAAGGCATTTGATTGCGTCCAACATAAAACATTAATCAGGAAATTACACCATTATGGCATAAGAAGCAAGGCTCTCGACCTTCTGACTTCATATTTGAACAATAGAATTCAGCGGGTCGATGTTAATGGTACACGCTCAGAGGGATCTTTAGTTACTATGGGCGTCCCGCAGGGTTCAATACTCGGACCATTTTTATTCCTTATATATTTTAATGACCTACCCTTTTACGTGGGGGACAACAACAGGATTGTTTTGTTTGCAGATGACACTTCTTTGATTTTCAAAGTTAAAAGACAAATAGATAACTATGACGATGTCAACAACGCAATCTTGAAAGTGGTTCATTGGTTTAACACTAACAATCTTAAACTAAATGATAGTAAAACTAAATGTATTAAATTTACCTTGCCTAATGTTGCACAGTCAGAAACCAATGTTCAACTTAATGGTCGAGAGTTGGAACTTGTGGAACAAACCACATTCCTAGGGTTAACGGTTGATGCTGGTTTACAATGGGGTCCACATATTGTAAAACTAGCTAGTAGATTAAGTTCAGCAGCATTTGCTGTACAAAAAATAAGGCACTTGACTGATGTAGATACGGCTAGAATAGTTTATTTCAGTTACTTTCACAGTATAATGTCTTATGGTATTCTACTGTGGGGCAATGCTGCAGATATAAATAAAATTTTTATTTTACAAAAGCGGGCCATAAGAGCTATATATAGACTAGGTCCAAGGGTCTCTCTGCGCGAAAAATTCAAAGAGGTTAATATTCTTACTGTAGCATCACAATATATTTTTGAAAACCTTATGTATGTACAAAGAAATCTACATAGTTTCGCTAAGTTAAGTGATAGACACAATGTCAACACTAGAAATAAAAATAACCTTGCTGTTTTTCATAGCAGATTGCACAAAACCAGCAATTCTTTCATGGGTAACTGTATACGCTTTTACAACAGGCTTCCAGACGAAATTAAAAGTATGTCCCTTAATAAGTTTAAAAGATCTGTTAAAAGTAAATTGAACTGCAGGGGCTACTATACAATCAATGATTATTTGTTGGATAAGGAAGCCTGGAAATGACCTGCTCTGCTGGATTCTCAAAAAAATTGTTAAAATGCCTAGTTTTTAGATTCTTTAAAATTGTAAATAGAGCAAAAAAAAGAACAACCCGCTGAGTTTCTTGCCAGTTCTTCTCAGGTGGGTCGCGTTGTGAACTGGTGGTAGAGTTTTTGTTTTGTATTCTGGACGTTTTGCAAGCGCATCTGTATAATGCCTATGTGAAATAAATATATTTTTGATTTGATTTGATTTGATAAGAATGTACCTTTCTGAGAAATAGATAAATATTATTATATTATCATATTATATGTGTAATAAGAGATTAAATAATTTTAAGTACTTGTATGTAACTGATTAAGAAATTTTGTATAATTTTTGTAAATTAGTTGGAAATAAATTTATTCTTATTCTTATTCTTATTCTTATGTTTTTGTAATTCAGGCAGACTTTGCAGATCTCTTGAATTTTGTTTCAACAATTGTTACAAAGAACCTCATTTAATTATGTGGGATTGCGAATTCAGAAAATGTGTGCATTAAGTTTTACTTTATAATTCAGCAACTGAAAATTTACTAAGCTCTTTTAAAAATGAGCGTACCTAGATTAATACAATTCGTTTGGCCGATTCATTTATAGAACGGTCAGTGAACTGATTAATGACGGAATGTAAATGCCAATTGAGCTAATATTTGCTGGTCTTGGATAGCCTAAGCTAAGTTCGGGGGCCTGAGGACGGTGAAAGGGTCGCTCACCGCCTTTACCGAAGCAGGCACATGACGGCAGCGTGACGTGAGGAATTCACGCACACCCCCCCTTAGAAGCGGGATCACACCTGAAACCCCCCAAAGACGCGGGATAGCACCCGAACCACCCCCTAGGCGATGCCGCAGTGGCAGCCGTGGGTCTGTTGGGAGTCCTGGGACATCCTTCCGAGGGCTTACCCGGGACTCCCAACGTGGAGTTTTTTAGTCGGTAGGAGTCTGGCATACCATCCATGATGGACTTTCCCTCACGTTAAAAAAAAAAATGCGTGTACTTAGTGTACACACGTAAGAAGTGAAACTTCTTCATAAACTTAATTTTCACCTCACCTTAAATTAAGTCAAAAAGTACAAAAGTCCAAAAGTCCAAAAGTACAAAAGTCCAAAAGTCCAAAAGTCCAAAAGTCCAAAAGTCCAAAAGTCCAAAAGTCCAAAAGTCCAAAAGTCCAAAAGTCCAAAAGAAGTCCAAAAGGCCAAAAGTCCAAAAGTCCAAAGTCCAAAGTCCAAAAGTCCAAAAGGCCAAAAGTACAAAAGTCCCAAAGTCCCAAGGTCTCAAGGTCCCAAAGTCCCAAAGTCCCAAAGTCCCAAAGTCCCAAAGTCCCAAAGTCCCAAAGTCCCAAAGTCCCAAAGTCCCAAAGTCCCAAAGTCCCAAAGTCCCAAAGTCCCAAAGTCCCAAAGTCCCAAAGTCCCAAAGTCCCAAAGTCCCAAAGTCCCAAAGTCCCAAAGTCCCAAAGTCCCAAAGTCCCAAAGTCCCAAAGTCCCAAAGTCCCAAAGTCCCAAAGTCCCAAAGTCCCAAAGTCCCAAAGTCCCAAAGTCCCAAAGTCCCAAAGTCCCAAAGTCCCAAAGTCCCAAAGTCCCAAAGTCCCAAAGTCCCAAAGTCCCAAAGTCCAAAAGTCCAATAGTCCCATAGTCCCAAAGTCCCAAAGTCCCAAAGTCCCAAAGTTCCAAAGTCCCAAAGACCCAAAGTACCAAGGTCCCATCCAAAAGTCCAAAAGTCCAAAAGTTCAAAAGTTCAAAAGTTCAAAAGTTCAAAAGTCCCAAAGTCTCAAAGTTCCAAAGTCCCAAAGACCCAAAGTACCAATGTCCCATCCAAAAGTCCAAAAGTCCAAATCCCAAAAGTCGAAAAGTCCAAAAACCCTTAAATGACATGCTATCCCTGGATAAAGTACACTTAATTCGAATCCACAGTGGTGGGGAACAGAACAAAGATGGCGCGTAACCAAAAATCGTGACGTGACGTGACGTGCGGCAATTTTTTTTCCAACGCCGATAAAGAAGTTTCACTTCAAAAAGGATAGATTGGATTGATGGTTCATTTGTTTGCATCGGGTAGACTCTTAGACCATATAACACGGGACTAGCCTTTGCGAACCACCGCATACAAAAATATTCTGCCAGTTTTCATACAAGTGAAGGGGGAAACACAAAGACATATAAAATTTCATTGCATTTAAAAATGTATTAATCGACAAACGCGTAATGGCTGTTGTGTGTTAATTGTTATTGTACAGTCAACTACAATGTAATGTACTGGTTTAATCATATAAAAAGACCAAATGGTCATGTGCAATGGCAGAAAACAATGCTTAAGTAAGGCGCATCCTGTGGTTAGATGATCTAAGGGTAGACTCCAAAACTACTGAATCGCTTTTTTTTCTGTTGGAAAGTTACTCTATCTCCGGTGTACATATATTTTATTCCCGTATTCTCACAAGAACGGGAACTACGCGGGTGAAACCACGTGATTTCCGCTCGTACTTTATAATTTAGTGACTGAAACTTTTACATAGCTCTTTTACAACAAGCGTAGATTAATACAACCTTTTATAGAAGTACCAGCGAAATGATTACTGACAAAATGAAAAGGCCAATAGAGCTAAAATTGACTGGTCTTGGATAGCCTAAGCTAAACTTTGGCTAGTTTTATCTCTATACTATTTTTTCGATACTTTAATAACTCAAGCTATAAGTAATAGCTAGGAAGTTAGGACGTTACTGACGTTTTTATGACATGCTTATTGTGAAACTACGTGGAAGTTAAAATGTTTAAATTTATGTGTAGGTAAATAATAGTTAAAAATTTCGAACACAATGTAAAAATTGTTAACGAATAAATGAATAAGAATAAGAATAAGTGATGATTTTAAGCAACCTCAATAATCCTACTGTGAAGTAAAGAAGTGAATTTATAATCTATGTAGATAAGTACAATTTTGTGTCATAAAATATTATTCAAGCCTATGTTAAGACCCTAATCCAATCACATACTCCAACTGTTTTAACACTACGTTTATTACCTGTTTCAAAAGGTTTATGCTAGCTCCTAGCAGTCACGATTGAATTTTTATCTTTATTACTTTGTAAGAAGATTGAAAATACTTTCATAAAAAGTCAAGGAGAAATTGCTTCTGTATTTTCTACTTTATATCAAAGTTCTAAAGTACAATTTTAAATGTTTATAAGCGTTTCCATATTGCACGTATGGTCAGTAAATTTGTTTGGGAGTAGGCTCTTCCTGACCGGATCAACTGTTGCAATGAAATATGGGCTATATTCATAATAGGCAGAATATACGAGTCTAAGGGTTTCAATATTACTTTATACTTAGATGACTACTTTATTGAAGTTGTCAGAGGACGATGCTTTGACCCTTCTATAAACATTTAAAAACATATATTTTATGACTTCACCACACAACAGCTGACTAGGTACTAAGGTAGTAGCACTTCACAACTATGTGTGGTCAGAACATAGAATAGCATAGAAAAAACTTTATTGTAAACAGAAATGTATCTTTGAATGAACATAGATATGTTTTCGAAAGAGAGCCCAATGGTTTTGGCTACCAATCGATATTGTGATAATTATTTATCTTTGTCTAAGCATATTTTCTGTTGCTTGCAAACTCTAAATAGTTTTGGAACCTCGGATCCTTGTATTTTCTGCTAGAATCAGTGCTTAGGTTTTGGCTTTTTATTTTCATCTTCTTTGGAATAGTGGACTAGGGCAGGGGGGTCGGCAACCTTTTGAGTCGGAAGAGCCAAAAATTACGATTTTGAATTTACACCATTTTTAAAGAGTCACAAAAGCTTTGATTCCACGCACCCCTCCCCCCCCCCCCTCGTAAGAAGTGGGATAGACTAGACTGCGGGGAAAGTCTGCTATAGAGACAAACCAAGTCTGTTGGAAGCTCTGAGAACATTCTTCGAAGGGCGTCTCCAGGACTTACGGCCATAGGCAGATGGTAAGTCACAGGGTGGTTTTAGAGAATTTCCACAATTTAAAAAATCTGAGTTATTATGTGGGATTCTCCCACTAAAACCCTGGGATGTTCCTTCATGTCACTATTGTTGGGTCACAGGGAAGGCAAGCGTACAACAGCTACCTGCAATAGTCTCGACTCTGGGGGTCTAAATATTACCCACCGAAACTTCACTGCCGCGACGGCTGAACACGAGGGGTGCGTCTTAGTCAGTCTCACGGCTGTCATAAAGCTTCCATCGTCGGCCACCCGTGCGAGCTTGGCATACTGGAAGTGTTAGGAAACCCCGCTCTGGCACCCGCAGCGCTTTTCTCATTGCCGTTGACGTCAAAACAACAGCCGAACCAATTTTCTTCGCTGTCTAACATGGACGCGACCGGGCCAATTTAGGACTCTTAGAGCGGTACGCTCGCCACTCCACTTCGTACAAAAAGCGAGGGTGTGCAGCGCTTTATCCATGGCGCCGTCCTCAATGCCTACCACATCATACAGGTATTTACGAAAATATCCGTGCCCCGTGAGGAGCACTGTGAGTGCCGCTGTGGTAGGTATGTCAGTGCCGCTTTTCTACCCAGGACCTCATAATAAATAAGATGGCAGAGACGAGCTCAATGCTTACCGCCAAGCTCTAGCCTGGTGCCCATTTATAAATAAGATCATTGCGCGCTCTAACACGCCAGCTTTCAATCTCTTCCGAAGATGGTTGTTTGCCATTTTGACGCACCAAAGCATTGGGTCGGTAGATTTCTGCCAGAACTGGGGCCTCTAGGTTCCGCGACGGACTGTCAGAATTAGACATGCCGTCTCTTATGATATTATATTCTCTGGGCTATGGCCCGCTGCGGACATCGCAGCAGAATCCTATTAGAAAGAAAATGGTGCTCCATAAAACGCTTTCAAGTGCAGCGCACCACCATTAGGCGGGTTTGCTTGTTTAACTACTAGTAAGACTTTTGTTGTATTTTTAAAAACGAAAGGGTGATAATGTTCTTAAAAATGAATAATATGATAATTATATATCCAACTAAAGTGCCGCAGGTCTACACCCAAAGAGCCGCATGCGGCTCGCGAGCCGCGCCTTGCCAACCCCTAGGGGCCTAAAAGGACAACATTGCATGTTTCATGTTATGAAACGTAAAATGATTGGTATGCTTTGTATATTTCGGTTTTCAAATTATATTAATTGTATGTTTCATATTATAAAACATACAATGTAGCCTTTTTAGGCCCGCTAACCATCCAACCTCGTAAGGGCCTGCTTTGCAGCCTCGTCTGTGGAGGTGCATTGCTAGCAAGTGACGTTACTAGAGGCCCCCAATATCTATTGTGTCTGTGCGTTTATGCGTGTGCGTGTTATGTGTTGTGTGATAGCCTCACTGATATTTATCAGTGAGGCTATCACACCAGCATACAATCATTAATTTTCTAAACCGTCTCCTGCTATGAAACTGACATCAACAAAAGGTTCACTGAACCCATAAATATATTTTTATACCTACGTAAATGAGAACAGATAAATTTCCCCTTGTTTTCGTGGCAGTGGAAATATTTACCGCGCAAAATTGTTCACGAAAAAGCAGACTATAAACAATGCGACAATAGGCAGTAGAATTGATTTGCGCATCAGACGGCACCACGAGACTAATGCCGCCATTACGGGGACAAATCAGCGACGATTCGACTGGGAGGAATCGGGTGTCGCGAGCGAATTAGTCGTAATAGATGTACCAATCATTGGTTTAACTGGGGCTCGTTTAGGAGTTGTGTTTATGGAGTGAGCGACAGTGAAACGTGGAACGTTACGAAAGAGAAAAATAGATGATATATCTATCCTACATAATACTTGGAATTGGTGGATTAGATAGGAAGAAAATAAGTTCTTTAGAGTCTCTACTTTTTGCGGTGGGGGAAGCGTCAAAAGAGGAAACTGGGGACCTTCATTAAGGACTCAAATGATCTGGAGGTAGGTACTTGTCAATAAAGTATCCTACCTTTTTTTAATGTGTGGAAATCCTATATGGAGGCTATGCCGGACTCCTACTGACTAAAACCACACAATGCCTTTCAACAATCTTTAACCGGGAGTCCCGGGTAAGCCCTCGGAGGGATGTCCCAGGGTTTCCGATCCCATATATTACTTTGACACGCTCGAGTAACTAAGGGCTTCGTAGTACGTCACACTGGTAGCCATATCTACTACGAAAACCGTAGCACAATTTGCATCCGGTAGCTAGTAAGAACTTTACACAAAGTTTTTTTCTAAAACCTGTATCCAAAAGATCTCTGAGAGTGGTGCTTGATAAGGTCTAGTGTGATCAGATAGGTTGTTATCGTTTTGGTTTGTGAAGTTCAGCTTATCTAAGGGCAAAGATCCGGCGTGACTATTTTTATTTTTAATATTAAGCTCGGCAAATTGACTTCGTCAGCCTGATGGAAAGCCTTGCCGCATCTAGCGATTTAGGGCCACTCTCACAGTCCTTAAGACTTCTGACAGTGGTCCTCAATTTGGCGGCCCTGTGATGTTCCTCTTCACGCTCCGCTTAAAGAACCCGGGATTGTAAGATGAGGGAAATACTTGTGCGAGCAGGTTGTTCCAAGCTTTTATAGTTCGACAGAGGAACGATTTATTGAAACGCTCAGTTTTGGTGAAGACACGTCACTTTTGATTATGAAATTTTAACTCTCTGGAGTCCTTACTCAATGTCACCTAGTAGCTGGAAATGCAGAAAAGAAATCTATTCCCAGCACTTCATAGATTCACCGAGGGGAAAACTGTGTGGGTTTCTGGGACTTGCGACCCATTGTATAAGTTAAGGGTGGCCACTTAACCACGCGTTTATTGTGGTGGCAGTACTGTAAGCTGTGTATAATAATATTTTTCTTTTGACATTTAATACATTATTGATATAAGATCAGCGCTAATAACACCCACGATACCTAAAATATATTTTAGTGTACGTATTTGATTAAATAATTTTACTAAAGCGAAATCTTTTTCTTAGTAATTTGAACGTTTAATGGATTTTATATAAGCCTACTCTGACGAGCTTACATAATTTTGTGTAAAGTTTTGCCTCTGTCTCTGACTTAAATGAACTTGAAAGTTCTCATCTAATATAAAACCATTTCATTTTAGGAGAGAATCTTTATGAGTTAATTCACTTTTATGTTTGAAATTTTGAAAGTTTTGTGCTAATAGAATGTTATGTAGGCATGTAGGGCTCTCCTCATTAACTTTAAGAAGGGTGGTTGACCTTAATGTATCATTGTCCTGCCTGGATGCCAGTACCGAAGCATACATTTTTTTTAGTTTATGTATTTACGGTATTTATTACAATGATTATATGTCAACACTCACGCACTAAACGCATCGTACAAAAGTACGATGCGTTTGTTGAGTTGAGTTGCCATATACAATACATAAAAATGTATTGTATACTAGCTGAGCCCGCAACTTCGTTTACGTCACATAAGGTGTATGAAAGGAAAGGTATTTCTTCATCAGAGTCATCAAGCAGCGTCTGAAACTGCCCTGTTTGCTTAATCATAAAAGAGCTTAATGATTAAGTCTATTTTAAAACAATTCAGTCCACGCCTTCGGCGCGGACTGAATTGTTGAAAGCTCTTTTATGATTAAGCCAACACGCCAGTTTAGGTTCACTCACATTCAAAGAAACCCCTACAATTAAAATTTTCAAAAATCTGATTCTTAAAAGTGTTATAACTCTTTTAATTCTAAACCGATTTACATAAAACAAACGCTAAATGTTAACTGGAGCAAACCTCAACACAATAAAAAACCGCATTGCAATCGGTTGAGCGGTTACTGAGATTAGCGTGCACAACCGTACAGACAAACAGATATACAGACATACAGACATACAGACAAACAGACAAAAATTCTAAAAATCATTGTTTTGGGTTCTATTGCGTTCATAAAGCCCACCTATAATATTTTTTCTTATTTATCTTCCATGTACAGACAGCGACCTGTTACGATTTTATTATATGTATTGATGGCAACACTGTCCTACCGCTTCCATTATTCATTCCGCCATTACTGTGATACCGTACGCACGACACCGCGCATATACTCTCACGCAACGCCAATGTCCCGAAGCTACGGATATAGCTCCTGTGGGCACATTTCGTGGTCGTGCATCAAGACCCGATCGCAAAGCTGGGAGCCGCGCATACCCGACGAGAGTGCAAGGTAAGTGCGCTTCCACTGCCAGAAAAGTGTGTGGAGGGAGACATTCCTCCAACACCACCACACAGGGAGGATCCTCCGACCAGGCTAGGTGAACGTGCCTGGCGTGCCGAAGCCCAACGGTTGATGTTGGACTGTTGTATATATCAATCATCGCAGTGAGAACTCTGATATCGCGATGCAGGACTTCTATTGATCATCGCTATGTAGCGGTCGCTGCAGGTGTATTTTTTGTACTGTTAAGGTGGCAGACAAGCTTACCCCACACGCAATATCGACCTAGGCGCAGGTTGTGACAACCCACTGTTGAAATCTTTAAAGCAGCCTTAAGGTGTTCAACTTGGCTTAACACCTGTCACGTTACTGACAAACGGGATCAACGGCTTAACGTGCCTTTCGAATGACGTAAACGCTCGGAAATGAAATGTCACAACATATTAAATAACACCACTTGTACTGTTCCACAACATTTATTTACTTTACACCTGACCGGTTCCGCCTCTCGGCATTCTCCAAGATACAAAAAAAAATAGCTTTAGGACCACTACACCATGTATATACATCTAATGTGGAAATATCACAATGTGATCACGTGGTGGCCATCCAAAGAGCGGCCATTACTAAAATTGTTTACTGCGATAATTCTTTACAGTTCTCATTCGTGTCCGGTGCGTTCGAGCACGGTTAGATCCGATAGGGGCTTTTTTCCACGCACGCTCTTGGAATGATTTCTCTGCCTCAGTTCTCCCAAACGCCTACGGTATGGGCTTCTTCAAAAGGAATCTTAGAAGGTTTTACAGGGTTGGCAGCGCGAGAGTGACGCCTCCGGTGTTGCAAACGTCCGTATGCTGCGTTGATCACCGGTACATCTGGTGGGCCGTAAGATTGTCAGCCAACTTATTGGTATATAAAATAAAGATGAAGGCAGATTTTTCAAAATCTATTGGTTTTCGTTCTGTCCACTGTTTGATATATTTTTTAACGTGAGGGATAATCGTTCATGGATGCTCTGCCGGACTCCTACCGACTAAAAAAACCTCAAGTTACGCCCAACAGCCTACGGTTGAGAGAGAGCCCTGGGTAAGCCCTCCGAAGGATGCCCCAGGACTCCCAACAGACCCGCGACGCCACTGCGGCCTCGCCTAGTGCGGCCTCGGGTATTCTAGCCCTGTGCGAGATATTGAGAGTAAAAACACAGATCTGCAGAACATAACGTGGTAGTTACGTTTAAATGTTGGAAAGTTATCATGGACAGGAGATTTGATATCTCACGATGCAAAAGTCCAACAGACTGTTTCATAATCATCCTCAGAATGAAAAATAGAATTTATCAGAAAATAAAAGATGTTAAAGTTGATACCTCCAGGAATTCAAAAGATATGGATTACAATAAATGTCTACATCATATTGTGCGTAAGGTCGTATTATACGAAGGAAGCGAAATAAAAGTGTATCCCTTCTGTAAGGCGATATTAGGATCCTCGCACATAGCCGACGTGCGTGCGGAATTTCTATTAGGTACCTAACATAGCGTTTTGCTTTATGTTCTGTATGTGGTAACATACGAGTCTTCAATTGGGTGAGCCATATTTGAGTACAGGTCGCAGGGAGTGACTGTGGAGACACCGTGTGTTGTGGTGAAATTGGATAGAGGCGATAAGTGTTTGTCACGGCAACCTGTCATTAGCTAATGCAAGTTGAGGGATAGGTGGCTTTTATTTTCGTATGGACAATCAACATCCTTATGGATGCTATGCCGAACTTCTACCAACTAAAAACACGCGATGCCTGAACACGGTCTAAGCCTAGAGTCGCGAGTGTTCACCATCGGAAGTATAACCACAGGGAGGAAAATCATCAACGATTTCAATACTGCACTAGACTCGAAATCGTCGGTTCAATAAATAGCTTGCTTACAAATATTGTATTTTTTTGCCCAAATTATTTTTACGAAGGAAGTGAAACACTTGTCCTAAAAAAGTTCTGCGCTGCACTGCAAAGCAGTATTTTTTTAAAAATAAACTTACATGCTTAAACGTTTACTGAACCATATGTTTTCATGATAGGCTCTCACGCTAGATCACGGTGAGCCGTGGACAACGCAATATCAGATGAAAGGGATTGTACCGCCGTACGCGATAAAAATAACACAAATAACTGTATAATTTCTGTTACATTTTAGTCATATTTTTGTGTTTGAACTATGTATTGTAGATTCTGATTATGCAGGTACAGTCAACGTTCATGAGTGTGTTAGCACCTTAAGGATTATAATGGCTTGTCCGGTTAAACGCGTATCTATGTGTGTCATGTTTCAAATCATACTTTTGTATGTCATACAGTATCAATACGAGAAAACATGAATGTGTGTGATGCGAAACAAAGATAACATTATGCTTGCCTTTTCATATTATTACGTTCGAAGTATGCACTGCACTGAAGCTTTATAAGGTGATGCCAAAATTTGTGATTCTACGTAAGGCAGCGCGTAGCTAAGTCGGTAACAGGGCTACTACGGATAGTGTTGAAATTGGATGTTCTGGGTTCGGATCTTATTTTAACCTCTTTTTGTTTTGTTTTCATTAACCCGGCGTCAGCATGGTAGAAAATAGGTACAGCAACTGCGTGGTGGGTCATAATTACCCGATTTTAAACCGTAGCAGATTTTTACCATTTCAGTGAAATTTAGAGCAAATTTGTCTTTAACTTGATAAATAGTTCTTAAGTTATAATATTTGGAGATAAAATAAAAATATTAAGTTATTTATAGATTTTTTTATGCATTCAAGAAATCAGAATAAAATTTACAACAAAAAATTCAACATCATAATAATAATCTTACTGAAGTGAAGTGAAGTGAAGTGGCGAGTCACCGTCTGCCAATGTTTTAATAATAAGATATTGAAATGGCAGAGGCCGTCTTCATCCATAGATCATATCACCCAGTCCATTTTAACCCCCAATTCAATAGCCCATTTGTAGTTTAGCATATTTTACAATAGTTTAGCTCCCATTGTAGGCAGTCCATTGCCGTTCTTCTACATAAGGCGGTTGTGTATTGTCTGCAGTGGGGGTCCCATTGCCCAATACATTAAAAATCTCAAAGGGCCTCTGCGTGTTGGACCAATATGTCCCCATGTAAGCCTACCAAAAGACCGGGTATCTTCAATAAAAAAATAAAGAACATACCCGAGAAAAGAAGAGATCTTACTAATAAAATAACAAAAAATGACTAATTAACACTTGTTTTTAACTTTTTGGTATGACATAAATATATGTTAAAATCATAAAAAATCTTAGTTTTAATCACTATTAGCACCGTCATCTGCGCAACCGCCACAGAAAGAAATTATGTCTTTAGGGCAGATGATTTTGTTGCATCTTTGACAGGTATGGGTAGCTTTCCTGTCTTTTATAGCGGGAAATATCTGGCATTTGTTTACAAACACCACGGCATTTAGCAGGGAGCTCCTCTGATGTTTCTCGCTAACGTGATCATCTTCCTCGTATTCTGAATAACTTTCACCTTCTTCCGAGCCGCTTTCTTCTAATATTTACAGAATTCGCTGCCTTTCGCATTTCTCTTTATCCATTATTCAAATATAACCTAAGAATAACAAAATATAATGCAATACGTAATGACCGTACAAATAAATAAACGAAATAATCAAATAATGAACTCAACGTAATTGGCACGAAATGGTATCATCGAATGTATAGTTGGGTCATATTTACCTTTCCGTAGTTTGACCGCGTCTGTCTTCCTGCGCAGGCGCACACCATCTAAGTTGACATAAGAAACGAGAGAGGCGGGGCACTAACCGCAGCTACTGAGAAGCGTGGTAGCGTTACTCTATTATTTTCATAAATACCCGCATTTAAAAACGTCACGGGTCATTATGACCCAACCTAGCAGACGCCGGGTTAAATTTTAGGAACAAGTTAACGGAATTAGAGATAATTATTTACAAATAGAAAAATGCTATACTTAATTAACAATAGATCATAAATAAAACAAAAGCTTTCAGAAAATGTTTATTTCAATTTTGAAATTAAAATAATCATCCAATGTTAATTTGTGGTTATAATATTTTTATCCATAAATATACTTTTTTATAATTAATATTGCTTATTGAGGTTGTGGCTTAATTATTCATTTTCTCGTGGAAAAGAGGATTGAAACTTAACCTCAGCCATACAGTCTTATACTAATTACAGGCCAGCACGTCCCTTGATAGGCTCAGTAGTCTCAATAGGCTCAACTGAAATTAATTAATAAAAATATTTAAACAGAATAGCTTAGCGCGGACTAAGTAGAAATAACTTTTAAATAAATAAAAGCCTAAATTTTATATTATTAATATTTTGTGTGACCTCCGTTATTCTCAATACAACTCAGAAGACGTCTACGCATGGAGGCCACAATATTTGCACAGATATCTGTGCCACGTAAACTGTCCCACAACTGCATGCAGTGGGTCTTGAGCCGCTCAGGACATCTTTCATCCTGTGCTACCCATCTTTGCACCATCAAACCCCATATATTTTCAATCGGGTTCAAATCAGGGGATCGTGCTGGCCAAGGAATAACTTTAATGTCCGGATGTTGACTAAACCATTCACGAACTATGGTAGCTCGATGGATAGGACAATTATCGTGCACAGAACTTATATCATTAACACCTGGATAGACATTTCGCACTGTGGGTAACATTATATCTTCTAGCACGTTCACATAACTTACACTATTTGCACGCCTAGATATAAATTCTAATTCACCCGGCCCTTGCGCACCACCACACATTTACACTTATTCTACCAGATTCAGTGTTCGGTATTATATTGTTTTCACACCAACGAGTGTTGTCCTTACGCCACAAATGTAATTTTTCTTTTTGAGATGATTTAAATGTTTTTTCATCACAAAATATTGTTGTTTCCCAGTTAAAGTCTAAATACTCTCGTGCAAAACGTAACCGCTCCTGTTTATGCCTTTGAGTCAAAAAAGGTTTTATCGCTGGCTTTCGGTGATGTAAACCTTCAGCATGAAGTGCACGGCGAACGGTGAGTAATGACGTATGAAACTCATCGGCAAAACGTTTGGTCGGTATAAAACCATTTGTTTCATATTCCGCTACCATATAACGTCGCTGAGCCCTGTTAATAATAGCAGGTCTTCCACTTCTCCTCCGGCTCTGCAAGTTGCCCTCTTCTTGAAATCGTTTCACCCAACGACTCACGGTATTCCTCTAAAAAACAACAACTATATTACACAATTGCAACCAATGAACAAAATTGCATTACAACAATATTAATTAATTAATTAACTTACAGATAAGCCCGTCTGGTTAGAAATTTGAGATATATTCAAACCATTCGAATATAGGGCCACAATATTAGCTTTTGCTTCAATACTTATATTCGACATATTGATTTATTATAGAAGAAATCTAATCGCAATAGTAGTAATAAACACGAACAGTCGTAACTGATTTCACCAACCAACAACTTCACTCACTGCAAATAAATCCATTTAATTTCAAATCCACCCTCTAAAATTTTTCGTTAAGTTTATAATTATTAAGAAACATTTTTATATTTGTGTCAACATTTAAATCATAACTGTTAAATATAAAAACACAAAAAGTTAATAGTTCAAATATCAGGTTCTGAACCATCCACCCGACCATTATCATTCGTCAGCCCGCACCTTAAACCACTAAGCCACAGAGCCGCTTACGTATAAAAGTGAAATTAACAATATCAATCAACGAGTGAACAATGTGTTAACTCAAGTTAACAACAGCTAGATCGATTTTCGAATGTCATACGTTGATCGAGATAAGACATCTAGCGGCTATAAGAGTAAATGTAGTTTATCATAATTCAAAACGAATATCTAGATGGCGCTGTACTCAATCTCGAATAGTCATAATAGTGCTGACGTGTGTGTGTGAGAGTAAGTGTGAATTGTCTTCGAAGAATAAGGTCATAAGTACGACTAGTGTTGACGCGCTATACTTTCGTCAAATTGCTATCGGACTTATGAACGCTACTGTACATGGTTGCTTCCATCATAAGACTATTTTGATGATTCTCT
This sequence comes from Miltochrista miniata, assembly GCA_933228765.1. Taxonomy (NCBI): domain Eukaryota; kingdom Metazoa; phylum Arthropoda; class Insecta; order Lepidoptera; family Erebidae; genus Miltochrista; species Miltochrista miniata. The sequence continues at coordinate 35,625,590 of OW121756.1, read as the reverse complement.
ATTACACTAGTTGTGTTCATTGAAGTTTCGGATTTAGTGGATAGAAGTGTCGACTTCATTAAACTTTTGCAACAGATTTCTTTCAGCTTTTGTTGAATTTAGAGACACTTTCTGAATTCAACAAAAGTTTAATGAAATCTGTTAAAAAATATGAAAATTCATTTACAAAAATATTAAAAATTTTAACTACTATTTTCTTCTCAGATTCTCGTTATTTACTTTCACGATTTAGCTCACCGGCTATTGAAGCTTTCAAATGTTATTAATTTAAACAAATAATTGCTTTTCTTTAGACAATACCAGAGGTAGATTAAAATGGATTTAACATACCATTATACACACGCACGAACAAAAGCTGATGAAATTCATCACTTTTCAATTAACCTGGGTCCACCGATCCGTTTGTTTGAAATAGATTATTCCCGGTCCAATGGGCAAAGCCGAAAAACTCCAATTCCATTGATTACTAGCTACAGCGTATTGTCCAAGTGCTTGTCAATGCAGTTGTCGGAAATGAAAACATTTTGTTCGTCATGAATTTAAACGTTGATGCTGTGTGAGAATTTCAATAAGGTGGAGTGAAAATTCGTTACTGAGTGAAATTAACAATATCAATCAACGAGTGAACAATGTGTTAACTCAAGTTAACAACAGCTAGATCGATTTTCGAATGGCATACGTTGATCGAGATAAGACATCTAGCGGCTATAAGAGTAAATGTAGTTTATCATAATTCAAAACGAATATCTAGATGGCGCTGTACTCAATCTCGAATAGTCATAATAGTGCTGACGTGTGTGTGTGAGAGTAAGTGTGAATTGTCTTCGAAGAATAAGGTCATAAGTACGACTAGTGTTGACGCGCTATACTTTCGTCAAATTGCTATCGGACTTGTGAACGCTACTGTACATGGTTGCTTTCATCATAAGACTATTTTGATGATTCTCTATTACACTAGTTGTGTTCATTGAAGTTTCGGATTTAGTGGATAGAAGTGTCGACTTCATTAAACTTTTGCAACAGATTTCTTTCAGCTTTTGTTGAATTTAGAGACACTTTCTGAATTCAACAAAAGTTTAATGAAATCTGTTAAAAAATATGAAAATTCATTTACAAAAATATTAAAAATTTTAACTACTATTTTCTTCTCAGATTCTCGTTATTTACTTTCACGATTTAGCTCACCGGCTATTGAAGCTTTCAAATGTTATTAATTTAAACAAATAATTGCTTTTCTTTAGACAATACCAGAGGTAGATTAAAATGGATTTAACATACCATTATACACACGCACGAACAAAAGCTGATGAAATTCATCACTTTTCAATTAACCTGGATCCACCGATCCGTTTGTTTGAAATAGATTATTCCCGGTCCAATGGGCAAAGCCGAAAAACTCCAATTCCATTGATTACTAGCTACAGCGTATTGTCCAAGTGCTTGTCAATGCAGTTGTCGGAAATGAAAATATTTTGTCCGTCATGAATTTAAACGTTGATGCTGCCTGAGAATTTCAATATGGTGGAGTGAAAATTCGTTACTGAGTGCGTATGTATGCATATACACAGTAGGTATTTGCGCTGTGGTTTTCTTAATGAATTGGGCTATTTTTGTAATGTGAGGAAAATCTTCCATGGATGCTATGCCGTACTCCTACCGACTAAAAACCACATGTGTCCTACTTTACAGCCTACGGGTGGGAGCCCCGGGTAAGTCCCTAGAAGGATGTCCCCATGACTTATGGAATGGGCTAGCGCTCAGTTCGTAAAGTTAAACATAATATTCGTCTGTGAAGTTTAACACACTAGTATTCACAACACATGGTACAAGCCTGTAAGTGGGTCAACAGATCGCCTCATATTCTATGTTGAAGCCACTTTTTCTGCAAGTCATTCACCAGTAAATTGACGGAAAAGGGCGTAGCAGTAAGGTTCTAGGCACCCGAAGAACTTCAAACACTTCTGTGAAAAAATAAGGACAATGACCTCTGGTCCTAACAAAAATGAAGCAGCCCATCCCGCTGCATTCTTACGATACAAAGACAACATCGAGGTTTTTACGCAAGACGCTGAAGGAAACTAGGTGATTACAGAGTACGAGTCCTGTAAAACCTGTGACCAGTAGTGGTCAACAGTTTCACAAAGTCTCGTTGACGTTTCCAAAATATAGCCACAATTAAGAGATAGAATAAGAGTTACATCTCTGGAACCTAATAAGAACACAATTCAGCAGGATTAGGGCACTGCTACTGCGATCTTCTGCAGAATCGATGTGGTGCAGGAACCAGATGACTGATGGGCGGGTTGTCTTACAAAGAACCGTTGAATGCACATACTTTACTACGAGTAATGTTTATTTTAACATTGGTCCTTAAAAAGAAGCAAAATTCACTTTACTGTCAAGGTGTTTGATAAATCTCCTGGTGAACTAATAACTACTGGTCTCATGAAATATAAACCAAAAAAAAAGAGACCGAGGCTTCATAGCCTCTCTTTCTGGATGGAAAGTCGAAATACTATACTATATACTATAGGTACTATCTTCACGCCAAAACCCTTGCGGGGTAGGCAGACAGAACTAATCGCCACACGGCACGGTCCATACACACCTCACTTGCTTCTTATTTTCTTGTTGAAAGTGGGAATAATGTTGTTGATATGAAGTTACTTCCTTCATTGTAGGTTTTAGTCCTTTTTCTTAGTCAGAGAAGGAACATCTATTTTTCATAAATTAGTACATGTACCAACCATTTAAAGATATATAGCTATGAGAGCAGAACTTTCAGAAAGGTAATTTAACAAAACCAAACCTTGTTCAACGAACTCATAGATAGGTCCCCACGGCTGGTTACTGCTGCAAAACCGATACACACAGATAATAGAGACCTTACCAATAATACCCCCAAACACTCTGCAGTATCAGCTAAAATGGGTTTAGGTCATTGTAGTAATAAAAAAATTGAAAAGTATATAAAACTAAATAATTTGATTAGAAACAAACAAAATGTGATCAATAACAATAAAAAAATTATCAAAAATATTAAAAATTGCAGAAATAGACTGAATATATTAAATGAATTAAGTCTATGCACTGCAAAATTAGAACATAGCCAAAAACAGCATGCTGCTGACACTCAAGGCTTCAATTTTAAAATACAACAACTTCAAGAGTCCCTGGAGTCTGTAAAGTCCATGTATGATAAATAAATAAATAATTATCAAAGAATATTCTTTGGCGATGGATACACTCTTAAATTCAACATCTCATTATGCTGATCGTTTCAACTCGTTAGCAGATAAAACCCAATGTAACTGCAGCCAACCTGAGCCAGGGAATATACAAACCCTACCTAGTGACCAGCAAGGTAGTAGTCTTAATAAATTACAGGGCAATCTTAGTTTAAAAAGTTATAATGAAACAAAGAATCAATGGATTATGTTCAGTGATGAAATTGGGAGAGATATGGGGTCGAAATTAAGCTTTTGTACACCAGGGCAGTGTTTTATAAATCACTGCATGCCTTCTGCATCTTATGCCCAAATAATGAAGTCCATATTTAGTTATAAATTCCAAAGGCAAGATAATCTGGTTATTTTCATAGGAAACAGGGCAGGTATAACCAAACAAAAACTCATTGAATACTATAGTAAATTAAGCTCATTAGAGTTAAATAATATTATTATTTACACACTGCCTTATTGCCAGGGTATGCCAGTTGCGGAAAATAGGACTAGGTACCATTTAAATTTGTCATTGGACACATTAACATGTCACAATAAAAAGTTTCATTTAATTGACACTAACACTATTGTTAGGAAGAATTATTATTTTTACTTGACTAAAAGAAAGCCTATGCTTCTGGATTATTTTAAAAGACAGGTAGCATTTTCGCTACATTATTTTATAGATATACTAGCCAAAAATCTGGCTACCCAACCTGCTCCTTTTGAGCAGAAATATGACATTACTGATAATAGAACTATGGATAGCTATTTATATCCAAGTAATTTAAATTAGATTATGGGACAAAAGAGCAACGTTCTTGCTCTAAGCTTGACATAATGTACGAATCAATGAATGTTAAATCTGGCAATTTAGTTTTACATCAGCCACAGCAAAATTTTGAATCTGACTGCTCTCAGGCCATTGAATCTACTAATCATAAAAATTATGGTTTACACCTGGTGCACCAAAATGTAGAGGGCCTTATTAATGGGAAAGAACTGGTGTTGGAGTTGTGCATGAACTTGAATGACATTGATATTTTTTGTGTCACAGAACATTGGTTAAGGCGTCATGAAGTCATGTTCAACTTTAAAAATCACCAGGTTGCTAGCTCGTTCTGTAGGACAAAATGTATACGAGGAGGCTCATTAATTCTTATTAACAAGTCTATAAAATTTAAAGAACGTAAAGATATAGTAAGCCTCTCTCTTGAACGAGTTATTGAAATAGCTAGTATTGAGTTCGAGCAGTTCATTGTATTAAGCGTATACAGTCCCCCGGATGCTCCATACATACAGTTTGAAGAGAAGCTGGAAGAAGCTTTGTTTAAATGCCAGTGCTCTAAAAAATCAGTAGTAGTTTGTGGAGATTTCAATGTAGATATTTTAGATTCTTCGCTGGAACCAACAAAGAGACGGAAAATGTTAAATTTATTGAAATCCTTTGGTTTATATAACGTATTTCTAGAACCTACTCGTATAACTGCCACTAGTGCTACTTGTATTGATAACATTTTTAGTAATATACAACCTGTTAGGAATTGTATTGTGGACCCTGTAAAATCTGATCATCGAGGACAATCGGCTCTGTACTCTAAAAATATTACCAGAAATAAGAATGTAATCAGTTTTGTACCAGTCAACTCAAAACGCTTAGAAATTTTCCGAGAAAATATAGTAAATAAGATAACAGAATTGCCCGATTACACTGCTGTGGATAAATCTTATGCTGATTTATTCAACTTAATCCATGATGTGTTTGGGAAAATCTTTACACCAAAAACAGTATCGTTCGGAAGCAGTTTTGTTTTCAGTGACTGGGCAACACCCGGTATTTATAAAAGTCGTAAGAGACTTTAAGAACTTTATTCGGAAAATCATTTAATTTCAACCCTGACTTTCAGGAATATGTTAAAAAATATTCAAAGACATTTAGACAGGTCTGTTCCTTGGCAAAGTCAAATTTCATTAGAAATAAAATTACAGCTTCGACAAATGTAATTAAAACTACCTGGAACATTATAAATTCTGAATGCGGTAGGTCTAAAACAAGTGAACGAAGCTTTCATTTAAAGATAAACGGTCGCCACGTTACAGGGGATCTGGAAGTAGCGACTGAGTTCGAAATTTTTTTCAGTAATATACCTATTGGTATAACGAATACTCTTCGGTCGTCTTCCACTTCTGCTGAGCAATTATTATCAGAATGTGTATATAGCTGTCAAGACGCGTTCGAATTCACGGCTGTCAACTGTAATGGCATTTTGAAAGCTTATAAGGCTATTAATGTTAAAAAAACTGCAGACCTATGGGGGCTATCAGTAAAATCTGTGTCTAGTGTCATTGATGTCATTGCCCCCCACTTGGCAGCTGTGTTTAACGATTGCGTTTCAGGGGGTGTATTTCCTGATTTAATGAAATATAGTAAAGTTATACCCTTGTTCAAGGCTGGCAGTGCTTCTGATCCAGGTAATTTCAGACCTGTCTCGGTATTGCCGACTTTGAGCAAGATATTTGAAAAATTAATACTTGAGCAGATGCTGACCTATTTTAACAATCACAAATTATTTCATGTTAAACAGTTTGGCTTCACTAAAGGACGGTCGACTACCGATGCTGGTGTAGATTTGATGAAGAGTATTTATGAGGCCTGGGAAGATAAACATGATGCGCTTGGTGTGTTCTGCGATTTGTCAAAGGCTTTTGATTGTGTTCAACATGAAACATTGATCAGGAAACTGCATCACTATGGGATAAGGAATAAGGCTCTCGATCTTCTGACTTCATATTTGAGCAATAGAACTCAGAGGGTCGATGTTGGTGGCACACGTTCAGAGGGATCGGTGGTTACTATGGGCGTTCCACAGGGTTCGATACTCGGACCATTTTTATTTTTAATTTATATAAATGACCTACCCTATTACGTAGGGGACACCAACGGGATTGTTTTGTTTGCAGATGACACTTCCTTAATTTTTAAAATTAAAAGACAACTAGATAACTACGACGATGTCAACAATGCAATCCTGAAAGTAGTACATTGGTTTAATACTAATAATCTTAGCCTGAACGATAACAAAACTAAATGTATTAAATTTACCTTGCCCAATGTAACACAGGCAGAAACCAATGTTCAACTTAATGGCCGAGAGTTGGAACTTGTGAAATCTACGGCGTTCCTAGGGTTGACGGTCGATGCTGGATTGCAGTGGGGTCCACATATTGAAAAGCTAGCTGGCAGGTTAAGTTCAGCAGCATTTGCGGTACAAAAGATTAGGCATTTGACTGATGTAGATACAGCTAGAATAGTTTATTTCAGTTACTTCCACAGTGTTATGTCTTACGGTATTCTACTGTGGGGTAATGCCGCAGATATAAATTCAATTTTTGTTTTACAAAAACGAGCCATAAGAGCCATATATAGATTAGGTCCAAGGGTCTCTCTGCGCGAAAAATTCAAAGAGGTAAATATTCTGACTGTAGCATCACAATATATTTTTGAAAATCTTATGTATGTGCAAAAGAATCTATCTAGTTTCGTTAAGTTAAGCGATATACACAGTGTAAATACCCGACATAAAGATAACCTTGCTTGTCATCAGTGTAGACTGAAAAAAGTCAGTAATTCCTTCCTGGGTAACTGTATACGTTTTTACAACAGGCTTCCAAATGAAATAAAAAGTATGCCCTTAAATAAGTTTAAAAAGTGTATAAAAAGTAAATTGTACCGCAGGGGCTACTATTTAGTTGACGATTATTTGCTTGACAGGGAAGCCTGGAAATGATCTGCTTGCTCTACTGCATTCTCAAGCAATAGTTTGTGATTTTTAGTTTAAATTTTTGTAAATAGAGCACAAAAAGAAAAGCCCGTCGAGTTTCTTGCCAGTTCTTCTCAAGCGGGCCGCGTTCCGAACTGGTGGTACTATTTGCATTGTATTCATTGACGTGTCGCAAGTGCCTATGTATTAGGATTATGCGAAATAAATGTTTTTTTGAGTTTTTGAGTTTTTTTTTGAGTTTTGAGTTTTGAATTACTTTTAAAACTCGCGTCGAAGTGCGATTTTATTAGTAGTAAAATACTCAGTTAAGGTTTGCGTTCGAGCCATTAACTAGAACTTTATGAAAGATTCATTTGAAACTTAACGTATTAATAGTGGTTTAATTTAGATTAACTTAAATAGTACACCAAGTGATTGTAGGAAATGAACGTTTATGAAGTCTCACCTCATAAACGCCATTTTACATTGCCCATCCATGGGTTACTTTGATTGAAAAAAAAACCGTTTTCATGAATTGTTTTTTCTATGTGTAATTTTCACGTTCATCCGTGAGATGGTTCTTAAAATTTATTTTCATGTCAAGCATATTGATACAGATTTAGTCACAATTATTATTAGAGTTAACGGGATATTTACCATGTACTATTGAGTATTTCCGATATTTCGGCGCTGTTGCAAGCACCATGATCACGGAGGAACTGAAGTATAGGCGGTTGAAAGCGAAAGTCTCAGCACATATATCGATCTACCCTCCTTCGCTGTCGTTTATTACGTGTTACACCACTACCACTGGTCTCACTTTCGATTTCACTAACTCGACGTTCACGACACACAACGCTCACCGTGTCTACTCGCGGTTTAGTATGGAACTGTTTATGGTTATTTGTACACAAACGAACCACTGGATGCCAGACGCTCGGCAACTGAAACCCATCCTCCCGATTGAAATTCTTATACTTTTTAATTTCAATCGCTTCTCTAACCATTCTCGGTATATAGTGACGTTCAGTTGAGAGCATCTTAGGGTTATGTAACTCAATCCAATGGTTTGTGCCGGACTCCAACAGGTGTTCAGCGACTGCAGACTTTTGTGGTTCGTTATTTTTGACTGCCCTAATGTGTTCTTTGATTCGGCACGTCACCGTTCGTTTTGTTTGGCCTATATACGAACTACCACAACTACAGTCAATCTTATACACTCCCGGCCTGTCCAGTGGAAAACTGTCCTTAGGTGTACGTAGGCACTGCGATAGCCTCTTAAAGGAGTGAAGATAGTTTTAACGGAAACCTTTTTTAGGATGTTTGCGACCTTATCTGTCACTCCTTTGATGTAAGGTAAAAAGGCTGGATGTCTGAGACTTTCGCTTTCAACCGCCTATACTTCAGTTCCTCCGTGATCATGGTGCTTGCAACAGCGCCGAAATATCGGAAATACTCAATAGTACATGGTAAATATCCCGTTAACTCTAATAATAGTGTTAGTGACCATGAAAGTTTAAATACCTATATTAGTCACAATTATTTATAATCATTGTTGTGTCTATGATACTGGTATTGGATTTTGTTTCACATTTTGTGGATATGTCATATTGGGGTTCATCAAATAGCATCTCATAAGGGTTTTATTCCTCTGGTGTTAGAAACATTAACCTCCAACTCTTAGCTGGTCTGCCGCCTTAGAAATAAAAATTGTCAACAAAAATTGTAAGGGCCTTACAAGCAGTATAAACTGTTTAACTCTACAAATTATTACTTATATTTCCGTTAAAGACAAACTGCCCAATAATTAACATAAATAACCATCTAAATCTGCCTATAAATAGACATACATACATACATACATATGGTCACGCCTTTATCCCCGAAGTGGTAGGCAGAGGCATATTATATGCCCACATTTCACCTTTGTATAATTTGTCCCACGTAATAGGTGGTGAGCCGTGTTGCCGTGTTTAAATGGACAGGCGCAGTTGTGACTGCCTGCTGTTGAAATAAAGCCTTCAACTTAGCTTAACGACTGCCATTTTTACTGGCATCCGGGACCAACGGCTTAACGTGCCTTCCGAAGCACGGAAACGCTCAAATAAATGTCACATCACGAGTCACCCATCCATGGACCGCCCATAGTGAAAGTTGCTTACTGCAGTGATCGTTTACAGAACACTGAGTCCGCGGGGCCACGAGCGCTTCCTATAAATAGAATTGTTCGTAATAATATCAACACTGAATAATTTAATCCTTCTAATAAGTACCTATACCGTTATCAGTAGTCAGAGCTAACTAAATTTCACGGTCGAGTGGACCTCTCCATTCTGTTAAGGCTTCGCTATACAGAGTACTAAAGTTGTATTGTTTCGCATCGCAACTGGTATACGTATACCGTTTTATTTTCTCTCAGCACCTACATATCTGTCTCGTAAAAGTGCTTTAAAGTACCATTTCAAGCTGCAGTAAGTATGTGAAATCACGTACCATATTTGGAACAGTTGGTGAGTAAAACTTTAGTGAACCTTCATCTATATGAACTAGATTACAATGTAAAACAAGTTCACGACAAATGACAGACTTATCACTAAAAACAATGGCTGTCACAGAAGGTGACTAAGGTAACACGTTATCAAAAATAGTTCCCCATTGCGTATAGATCGAAAATTAGAATAAAAGCCTGTAACAGCTCGTTTGGGCTTTGTGTCGCAGAAAGGACAGCCTTTCAAAGCACGGAAACACTCGCAAATATAAATGCCACAAACAAAACATAAGTTATTTTAAACCACTGACATATTTGAAGCCCCATGTAGCGGCAACGGAAAAGAGTATAAAATGTCGCCACCTCAATTCACCCGAGGGTGTCGTAAGAGGCGACTAAGGGAACACTTTAGCAAAACCATGCACTGCGCGGAGAAGGAAACCTCGAAATAAACCAGGTTAATAGTAAAATGACAATCGTTAAGCCAAGTTGAAGGCCTCATGAGCGGCTTGAAAAATTACAACTGTGGGTCGTCACAACCTGCGCCTGTCCATTTCAACACGGCAATAGGCTCACTACCCATTCTGTGGGACATAAAACTATAAGGTGAAATGAAATAAAATAAAATAAAATTTATTCCCTTTGAAATTTAAAAAAAAAATATTTAGGTTTGTCAAAATTTTTGTGACTCTACCGGGGGTTCGGAAATGCTACAGACTGAGAAGAACACCCCAAGAAACTCAGTCCGGTCCCTTCTCTTCTAGTATCTTAGTATCTAATACAGTCTTTATTATGTAGAAAGGAGCAATCCGTGTCACTGTAGGCGTATACTATGCCTACCCCTTCGGCGACAAAAGACCTGATTATAATGTATATAATTATGTTATTTATTATTAACCATTGAACGATAAACCTGATCTATCTTAGCTTTAAGCCTCATAGTGTGACGTAGTCCTAAAGCTGCGGTAACGGCCATAGAAACTCAGTCAAAGTTAGTTACAGTTTTAGGGGGCCGTATTTAATTTTAGTAGCGAAATTCGAATGGAAATTTTGTATTGCTTCCACTATACCTCAATTTATAGGCGAGAGATGTTAATATTGTTGAAAATTTGATTCTATTTCTGGCGCATTATTCTTGAAATTGGAAGGTGGGCGATGATGATCAAAGAGTGAACAAAATATCATACATACATACATACATATACTCACGCCTTTATCCCCGAAGGGGTAGGCAGAGGCCTATACTGGCCCACATTTCACCGTGTACAATTCGGTCCCACGTAACAGGTGGTGAGCCCATCGCCGCGCCGTGTTGAAATGGACCGCCGACGTCAGAGCCTCGTCCGTTGTTCAGCAGGTGCACGAGCTTGCACGTGAGGTTGACTTGGGCCCGGAGGTGTTGGTAGGGCCCCACTACACCCCACACACTACAAAATATCATACTGATTGGTATGTGGGTGCAAATTAAACTAACTCTTCCTGCACTTACTGTTAAAGTTATAATAATTTTCTCGACGTGGTTTTGAAATTAATTGGTAACTATTACTTACTACCGCATTGATGTTTCAGTACTGAATGTATACTTTGTCAATATTAATTTATTATTATAATACTAAAAGCCCATGGCTTGGCTTGTGGCATACTACGAACACCATAGCACACACTCATTTGACCCAAAAATGCACATAACATATGTTATGGAAATATGGGGGCGTAAGTATGCCTCTGCCAACCTCTTCGGGGGCTAAAGGTGTGACTATGGCGTACGTCATAGGTTATGAGATTTAATTCATGGCCATCATCAATGTAGTATTATAATAACTAAAAGCGTCGCATCTGTTTGTAATATTACAGCAAGATACTGCTTTTTGTAGACTATACCAAAGAAAGAATCAACTATCCTTGGCGGGAGCTTCTAAGCTCGCAAGAAACAAGTATTAATTTATTAATAAGGTAGACGCCACTTTAAAGCAGGTAGCCCTGAAATGTTTCAAGATATTACCCGTAAAACTGTGTAGATAGAAGATAATATTTTATACACCGAGGGGTGTCTTTCCACCAGAAATGTGCTATGCTACGTTGCTATGGATGCGTTTGGAATCCACCAATCATATTCGTCAGTCGCAAAATTTGACAATATAACTGTCAACATTACATGTGGACCGACAAATGTGATTGCTAGAGATCAACGCATCCATAGCAACGTAGCATAGCACCGCTCTGGTCGAAAAGCACTCTTAGCACGAGAAGATCATACCAATTACATTGGCGAGCGAACGCGGTGTAATTGTAACTTCTGTCTGTCTGGTAGCAAAGTTACAAAAGTGTGTTCATTTAATCTTCATAAGAAAATTAAAAAAAATCACGATGATATTAGTCACGATATTCTAATCAACGATGTTGAAATTAGTTCAATAACTATTCACCAATCAGTTTTACAGTAACATGCCGTCTAATATTTGATCTGAAAACCTAATACCGTATACTCAATAAACTCATACGTTAGATAGGTAAATTTCACAAGCATTGACCATCTGCAGTATTGAGTAAAGTTACGCGTTTATAAAGTTTCGCCACCAAACTATTGAATTTTGCTCGCAACTAAAAGCTAGATAGGTGTTTATACTCGTAGTTATGAATATTAGAATGAATTTTGCCGATTGCAACCAATCTGAAGAGGGAGGAAGTTAGACTTGAAGTTTAGTGAAAACATTTTCTTTATTTTATTTAAACGAACTTTTAGAAATAATATAATGACGACGCGTATTGAATTTTAATCGATAGTGTTGTAGTTTGTATAGGTTATCTTTCTTCTTGTTATACGTTATACTATGTTGTAAACCATACTGCTGTGCCTGCTTATATCTACGGTAGATTTGATTACTGACGCTCATTCGAAGTATAGAATGATCATCATACAGTCAGAGACTAACATGCCGTCGCATTCCATAGCACTCTTTAACTAATTGTATACAGTTTTGGCAATACGATTGTAGTGATTCGAATAAACTAAGTATGGATGTTTTTATGAACTACTAGAAATATTACACCATCCATAAATATTATATATAGTAAAACGGTCTGTTCTCGGTGAAAATACATTTTTGTACACAGTAGGGACCGTAAAAAGGTTTAGCTGACTATAGCATAATTTTCACGTCTTAGCATAATATTTATAACAAGACCTAAGTAAATATTCTTTGTGTGCTTTGAAAATATAAAACGGCGACTAATTTGATATATTTTTTCAGTAAAGCTTGTATTTATGGAAATATTGTAAAAATGCCATTTTTGTTATAATTTACAGCTTCATGGTCAGTTTAAATTAGTAGTGGGCCGGTCACATCAGCAGAACAACGACGGCCGATGTAGCAAACGAGTTCTGGAGTGGAGAACGTCCACCCGCCAGATGGGTTAACGATCTAGAAAAAGGCTGGGATTGGATGCGGAAGGGGCAGGACTGTGTGTTATGTCGTACATTGGGAGAGGCACACGTACAGGAGTGGACTGCTATAGACACATTTGATGGCTTCATGATATCAATAATCGACTGTCGTTGAATTGTCTGGAAAGTTTAAGAAGAGTGTAAGGAAATTACGTTTACGAAAACTTTTCCTACATGTGGTGCGCGACTCTTTGGCGCAGCCACTCTGATAGAGTACTCCGGTCGGATGATCAGGCGGCAGTTACTACCAACATGACAAGAATGATGATAAAAAGACGGATGTGAGAAGTCAGAGTTATGGAATCTTTTATTTTATTTAATATTTATTTAATATTTTATGCACACAAATAACATGAAATAAGGAAATTACAGCAATAAAGAGAAGATGAGTACAATGGTATACTGCTTATTTCTAAAATAGAAATTTCTTCCAGCAGTCCGAAGAGAGGAAAGCTTGAAGAATTACATGAAATATAAGGTAGAAGTGATATAGAAATCGAGATTAAATAAAATGCACACACACAAACTATTCATATAGTACATACTTATATACATAATTATACCTATATCCATACATACATATATAAATATATATATTTATATCTATAAATATATAAACCTATCAATCAATATGATTACATAGAGTAAATGTAAAAATGACCAAAATTTTAATGCAGAAGCGATCACAGAATATTGGAGAGGTAGTGCAAACGAACTTTCTTTTTAAACACAGCTATTGTTTTGGAATCTCTGATACTAGGTGGAAGAGAATTCCATAGTCTAACTGCTTGGACAGAAAAGAAATGAGTGTAGAAATGGGTTTTGTGGGCAGGAAACTTTAGATTAAAGCGTAGATGAGACCTACAAGGAACATCAGGGTCACGCATGAAGGAGAATCGATCCTTGAGGTAGGAAGGTGAAGCAGGATTGTAAAGGATGTTAAAGAGAAGACAAAGTATACGAGTGTTCCTGCGAAGACGGATAGGGAGCCACTTGAGTTCCAGACGAAGATGAGAAACGTGATCATATTTTTTAAGATTAAATATGAAACGGATACATAAATTTTGAAGTCTCTCAAGCTTATTTACTAGCTCCTCAGTGGCATCTAAATAGCAAGCGTCAGCGTAGTCAATAATGGGCTGAATGAGAGTCTGAGCCAGAATGATCTTGGTTTTTAAGGGTAAAAAGCTCTGGAGGCATTTCAGAGTGTGGAAAGTGTAATGGACCTTCCTGCTAACCTCGTTAATTTGGGGACTCCAAGAAAGATTGGCGTCCATTAGTACTCCCAAATTCCGAACTTTTTCTAAGTAAGGTATTTGAGTTCCATTAAGTAGCACAGGAGGCAGTGTGTTCTTATCTAAATTATTGCGCATGTACGTGCTGCCTATGATGATTGCCTGCGACTTTCGAGGGTTGATGCACAACCCAAACGACCTGGCCCACGCACCAACACGTTCTAAGTCCTGATTCATATTAGATATGCCAGAGAAGCTATCCGAAGCCGCAAAATGATGATATAGCTGCAAGTCGTCTGCGTAGAGGTGGAAATTGCCAGAGATAAGACCCGTTACCGAGTTAATGAAAATTGAGAATAAAAGGGGAGAGAGAACACCACCCTGAGGAACGCCTGCAGCGAGCTGACACCAGTCCGAAGACTTTTCATCAAAACGCACACACTGCGAGCGCCCTCGAAGATAAGAATCAAACCATGAAACAGCGGAAGGTGATATAGTTAATGACTTCAGCGTACCAATTAAGATATCAAAATCGACAGAGTTAAATGCACTGCTGAAATCTAGTAACACTAACAATGTAAGTTCCTTCCTATCCATAGCCCGACGAATGTCGTCCGTAACTTTAATGAGGGCGGTAACTGTACTATGCCCAGTTCGGAATCCGGATTGGTAAGAACTTAGAAGGTTGTTGGAAGATAGAAAAAAAGATAGCTGCTCATGAACAATGTGCTCGAGAACTTTTGAAAGAAAGGGGAGAATGGAAATAGGTCGAAAGTCTGTCATTGCACTAGGATTAGAGGATTTAGCCAAGGGAATCACATAGGCGAGCTTCCAGCCTTTAGGAAAGGTACTCGAAGAAAGTGAATAGTTGAAAATATGCGTCAACACTGGTAGTATCACTGGAAGTATTGGCTTGACCATCATCGAGCATATGCTATCATTGCCGGTGGCTGAGGAAGTAATAGAGATAAGAGATTTTCGAACATCTTTTACAGATACCGGATTGAAATTGAAAGGTAGAATCTGTGGGACTGGTGCGTCCATGAGAGCATGCAAGGTTGCATTTTTAGTTGCAGCATCCAGAGCGACAGGTGGTTGTGAGAAATGTCTGTTCAATGCACCTATGTCCACATCATTAATATCCGTCACTGCTGACTTGCCTATTCCAACTGATTTGAGAAATCTCCAGGATACGGAAGAGTTACGGCCATCGAGAGATTTATGGAAGTGGTGTCTCTTTGCATCACTACACAGTCGACTGCAGCGGTTACGCAACGACTTATAAGCAATTAGATTGCTTTCTGAACGATTGTTCCTATAACGTCTGTTAGCTCTATCCCTTCGTGCCATAAAGCTCTTGATCGTGAAGAAGAAGAAATAAAAAAAAAGAATCTCTATAGATGAAGGTATATTGCTGGGGTGGCCAACTTGATTAGACCCTTGATCCACTGTATTTAGTGACAAAGGCTGTGCGGCCGGTTGGGTACCCATTGTATATTAAATTATGTCTTAACTTTGTAACCACAAAATTTTCAGTATGATTACACGGTGTGTTTTATTTTATTACACTGTGACTATGCCAGGATGTTTGCAAACATTAATGGCAATAAAAGGCGAGACTTAAAAAACCATAACAATTTATTATAAATTGTGTGATTTAAAAGACTTATTCGAAAATACTTACCTACTTCATTTTCTGAGAAAATTTAATATGGATCCTACTTTATCTAGGTAAAATAGAGTTTTCAAAAGCTTTTTCTTTGAATTACGAACTTTATAGATACTATATTTTGTTACCTGTTTACTGAGAATGTACTTGAAAGTTTCTGACGATCAAGTGAGCAACTCTTTTGTTTGATACTGAAAAGCTGAAGCTTTCAGGAAGAGAGAGAGAGAAAAGAAAAGATTGAATTTGAACTGTAAATAATTAATGATTTATTAAAATTTAGCACTTGGGGGTCGTGGGTGTTTCGAGCAGCAAGTGCGATCTCCGATGGCCTTCGCAGGGTTCCGACTTATCTTAGTGGTTCTCAAGGCTGATGCAGTCCGCGACGTAGCCGTGCCGTCCACAACTTGGGCTGGCACGGTGTTCTCAACCCGTAGGGTGGATGATCGCTCGTAGACTCGAGGGTGCGTCTTCACCTTCGTGGCACCCGAAAGGTGGACTTCTTTAGCCCGTAGGGTGGATGCTGACAACCCGTAGGGTGGACGTTCCTGCTTGGAACCCGCAGGGTGGACCCTGGAATGTTCCAGATGACGGGTTAGCTGGAACCCTTTTTCCCGCCCATTGCTAAGACAGCCGACTCCTGTTAACCATTTCAGGAATCGGGGGTCTCACAATGTTTGCTGATATTCTACTTTTACAAAGAGATTTTTTCACACCCCTTTAATCTACCCTCCCATAACAGGGTTGACCAACAGCCGTTAATTTTCACTGTTTTAAAAATCTAGATTCATTATAAATAATTTGACTCACCCAATGATGGGGTTATTGACGCTCGCAGCTAAATCGCTGATCACTTTGGGAGCACCTGGCTCCTAACAATATTTTTTCACTTTGAAATTATACTCTGATGCACCTACGCCTTCGCGACTAGTGACTTTACATTATTTGAGTAATGGGGGCCTCGAAATTCGCGCGCGGTTGTTTTTATATTTTTGTACAGCGCCTCTAGCGGCACCACTCGAAACTACTAAACGTCAAGACCGCTTTTTAAATACGAATGAGGCTTCCGCCGTTGCGACAATAACTCGGTAGATGGCGCTTTCATTTATTAATCTACGTTTTCATTTTAAAACCCCTAATGTTGAACCCCTAATTGCACCCGTTGTTCCACAACGTTACATACTCCCCCTCCCCGGTGAGCGTTTGACGTACCCTAACGCGTCAAATGCTGCGTTCGTCCTCGAACGCCCCTAACATAATACCTAATACTCGTCTATGTGTGTGTGTATGTTAGTGTGTTGTGTGAATGAGATGATGCTGGGTGTAGCGAAGAGTCGGCCTTAACTTTAATGAAACCAACTCGCAGGATGTATTAAGGTGATTCTGAAGGATCTTATAGGACAGAAAGAGAAAAGACGTATTTGAGGCTTTGGGTTGAAGGTTCAGGTAATACGCACCGCCTGAAAGTGGGGTGTGTATAATAAGGCTTTTTGCTGAAGGCTGGGATTTATACAACCGTCCCAGAGAAGAACATCCTACTAGGGCTAGTGTAACACTTCCGACTCATAGGATGGACTATCCCCCAGGGCAAGCCTCTAGCTTCCGAGTGGTAGGATTAGCCATATGACGAAAATAAACATAACGGTGATCTACACCTACGACTGTTAGGGCAAGACAAATGCTGCCAAATAACAGTACCATAATTCTGTTCGGGTAAGCCTCATGCTTCCTCGTAACAGTAACAAACCTACACCATAATTCTGTTAGGGCAAGACCATGCTGCCAACTAACAGTAAACGACGAACTCTGTTAGGGATAGACTCATGCTTCCAACTAACAGAAAACTCCCAACCAAACCAAGAAACAGAAAAGTGATAGAAAATAATTTACTTGCAGAATCCTTCGTGTTGCTAATTAACCCTTATGTCCCCATGACGAACACGGCATGTGTTTGTCACGTTGTTCTGTGTACTTATTTGAAAGTCGTGTGTAGTGTGTAGTGTGTAGTGTCCCTAACTAATTACTAGGCTATTTAGCCCTTTAACCAAATAAAATAAAAAACCAAGTGCATATTCGCAATCTTAGTATCAATAACAAAAGACAAATGCTTATTCTCAACTTTAGTAGAAGAATGTTGACTATGACTATTATGTCAACCTTAATAAATGACGAAGATCATTGATCTTTGGCCAGTCTGCCAAATATCTAAACAAAATATGGTGCCCTTGTTTGCCACCATGTCAGTGTAAAATGTATTTAAATAAATAATGTGTATGTATGTACGTATGAAATCTCCCCTGTGCAAGTTTTATTTTGTTTGCGCGTAAGCTGCTGACGTAATCGTGTTGATGCAAACGTGTTATTCATCGTTGCATCTAAGGCCAGTGTCACACTATGTAAACAAACAAAAAAAAAACTGCTTGTTGAGTGTTTGGAATTTTGTGTGAAGATAATTGTGATGAATATGTAATGACTATATCTTACTTAATTATTATGTAAGTGTAAATGTGAAACTTCCGTATGATCATATGTATGCGTGTAACCTGACACGAGATGTGGTACCTATATGTGCCACCTATGTACTAAAGTTATATGACGGTGTGCTAACACCCTTATATTTTCCAAAAAAATAATTATCAAAACCTATTGTGTAACTGTACTGATGTACTATATAAACTGTTAGTGAATGCATTTTAATGCAGTGTGTTACGGCCTTTACCGTTATCTGCATTCGTACACACATCGTTGAGGAATGTTTATGTTATTCGTCTCACCGATGCAATGGACGATACCGAATGTTGTTTTATGTCTTTGACGTGCCAACTTCCTAGGTTTGTTCCTGTCATATCTTCCAGGATATAGACCAAATTTGATAGCTTTTCCTTGACCCTACATTTGATAAATTTGGGGGCCAGTTTTTTGGAAAAGTATGCGTCTTTATCACTTTGGAAATAGCATTTTTTCCACACTATGTCGCCTACTTCGAATTGTGCGTGTCTGTGTCTCGTGTTGTAATGGTGTGCGTACTTCAGATGGCTACGCCAGAGGTTTTCTTGTACTGTGTTGAACACCTCTGCGAGATATCCTAGGTTCTCCGCGTATATGTTTCTAGGCAATAGGTTAAGTTCACTTGGGTCATCATTTTGTAAGTAATGTGACCCGCATGTTACCAATTCCCTACCATGAACCAAATATGCTGGTGTGTAACCGGTGGACGCGTTTATCGAGTTGTTGATCGCAAATTGGATCTTTGGGATATGTATGTCCCATGAACGATGGTCATTATTGGTAAAAATTGATATGGCTGTCATTATAGTTTTGTTGTACCGTTCTACGGTATTTACTTGGGGTGTGTATTTAGGTGTGAAGTTGATGTTGGGAATTTTATATTTCGTAAATAATGTGTTCAACTCTTTGCTTATGAATTGGACACCGTTATCCATTAATACCGTTTGTGGTATGCCGTGCACCATGAAAACACTGTCCTCTAGTATTTTGGCTATTGGTTCTGCGGTAGCTCTGCGTAGTGGGAAGATTAAACAATATTTAGAGAAACAACACGTGACGACGAGAATGTATACGTGTTGTTTTTTAGAAACCGGTAAGGGTCCTACTAGATCAGTCGAAATTGTCTGAAACGGGCGAGAGCACTGTTTGGGACGGCCCATTTTACCGATGGATGCTTGAGTGTCATGTTTGTGTGCTTTGCACTTTTCACAAGATGACACATAGCTTACCGTGTCCTTATATAGCCCCGGCCAGTAATACCGTAACTTTATTCTATGGTATGTTTTAAAAATGCCGAAGTGTCCGGCTGTAGGTGAGTCATGGTTTTCTCGAAATACTGCGTTTCTCGCTTCGGGTGGTACTACCGTTTTCCACTCGAACTCATTGTTTACAAAGTCCTTTATGTCAGTCCGTCTGTATAGTACGTCGTTCTCTATTTTAAAGTTGGGGTATGCCTGCGGTAAGCTAGTCACGCCGTTGCATATTTTCATGAACCATTCGTCCTTGCTGTCGGTGACTTTGCATTGTTTCGTGGATATGGTAG
This sequence comes from Miltochrista miniata, assembly GCA_933228765.1. NCBI lineage: Eukaryota > Metazoa > Arthropoda > Insecta > Lepidoptera > Erebidae > Miltochrista > Miltochrista miniata. Next base: position 35,605,723 of record OW121756.1, on the reverse strand, counting down.
ATACTGGTACAGCTCGTGACAATGCGTCTGGTATTATGTTGTCTTTGCCCTTCCTGTGCTTTAACTCGAAGTTGAAGCAGCTAAGCCGTATGCCCCAACGAGCTAACCGGCCGGTTGGATTGTTCAAAGATATAAACCATTTTAGTGCCGAATGGTCAGTATACACCGTGAATTTGTGACCATTGTCTAGGTAGCATCTCCAATGTTCTAATGCGGCTATCACCGCCAAGCATTCTCGTTCTGTTACACTATAGTTCTTTTCCGGACCGCTCAGTGACCGACTCATGTATGCTATTGGGTGTTCTACTCCCTCGTGTAGTTGTGTTAACATGGCACCAATGCCAAAGTTGCTTGCGTCTGTATGTACCTGAAATGGTTCGTCGTATTTTGGACATTTTAGTACCGGGCTTTTTATTAAGTGTGCTTTAAGTTCCATGAATGCCCTTTCCGCCTCTGTGTTCCAATGAAATGCCGGGGCTCCTTTCTTTGTTGTAGTCAGTTTGTTAAGAGGTGCAGCAATCGTACTGAAGTTGGGTATAAACCGTCTGTACCATGACGCAGTGCCTAAGAACCTCTTAACGTCCTTCTTTGTTGTTGGTACCGGGAATTTCAAGATTGAGTTTACTTTCTCCGGATCTGTTCTGAGACCCAGACCATCCACAATGTACCCCAGGAACTTTAGCCTGTCCTTGAAGAAGTTAGATTTCTCCAGATTGATGGTTAGATTTGCCCTTTTTAATATTTGTTGAACTCTTGAAATGAGTGACACATGTTCTTCGAATGTAGATGACGCTATCACTATGTCATCTATGTAACAGAACACCTTGTTTTGAAACTGTGGCCCAAATAGATTGTCCATTAGTCTTTGTTGTGAGCTGCTTGAGTTGCTTAGTCCAAATGGTAAAACCTTGTAATGGTATGCTCCTCGTCCTGGGATGAAGAAGGCTGTTTTTTCCCGGTCTTTTGGTGCTAAAGGAATTTGCCAGAAGGCTTTGGAGAGATCCAGTGTTGTTAGATACTTCACTTCTCTCAAGTTGTCTAATATCTCTGATATGTATGGCAGGCTGTATGCGTCCTTTTTTGTGACTGCATTGAGCTTGCGACTGTCCAGGCAGAAACGCGGCTTGCCGTCTTTTTTATTCACGATTAGTACGGGGCTTGACCAAGGGCTCTGACTAGGCTCGATAACGTCAGCCTTTAGCATCTCGTCTACTTGTTCTGATACTATTCGCGTTTTCTCAGGGGACATTCTATAGGTACGTTGTTTGATTGGCTTGCTGTCTCCCGTATCTATTGTGTGTTCTATCAGATGTGTTCTGCCTAGCCCTACTTTCTCATATGATATTTCGGCACATTTCGATATCATTTTTTCTGCTATTAAGCGTTGTTGTTGCGTGAGGCTACGCCAGTCATACAGTTTATTTTGCTCTTCGGATATTAATGACAGTTTAGGGTCATCGTCCACTACTATGGGTATATGTCCGAAGTACTTGGGACATAGGTTGAATCTGAGCCAGAAATCTATACCTAAAATTAGGTTTGTGGTTATGTTAGGCACTATATACGCCGTAATTATGTGAGTTCTGTCTTCGAATTTGATGGGTAATTTTACCTTTCCTTGTACTACGGTTGTGTGTCCGCCGGCCGTTGTAACCGTTGTACTTATGTCTTCCTCTATCTTGTATCCTATATTTTGTAACACTCTGTGTGAGTTGTTACCTAAAATTGTGATTGCGGCTCCTGTGTCCAACAATCCATATGCAACTAACTGTGGGTTTGACATGATTGTTATTTTGGCGTAAGGCCTGGGGTCATTTGTAGGTAATGGGGAGAGTATAGAAGATTCCTTCTGAACTGTAAGTTCGTTTTCTTGATTTTGAAGGGCTTTCTCAGCGACCCCGTCTTGCTGATACAGACTTCCATATCTCCCTCTTAGTTTTCCGAATTATTACGGCGACCTTGAGTGGCTGATTTATTGAAGTTATGAGTGAAGTTTTTGTTGTGGTATGTGTATCTGTGTGCTTGATCTGGTTGTACATTACACGATGTGCATTCAGTAGCCCTTACTCCTTTTCTTCCACATTTGTAACAATATGGCTCCTTATTGTTTCGACATGCCATAGTCGAGTGGTATCTGGACCCGCACTTTGAACATGGCCGTGTGTCGTCCGATGTTGTCGCCGCCACAGTGTTTTGCGATCTGAAGTTACGACTGTCGCGGTTGTAACCTGTGCTGTAAGCGTTACTGGTCCCGTAGGTATTGTTCGCCATTCTGCTGCTTGGGAAGTTACGGCCGTTTCTGTTGAAGTTGTTGTAACTTTGCCCTGTAGATGTTGAGGTCTTGCTCGCAGTCTTCCTGCTTGTGAATGCGAATTCCGCTGCTACCATTCCTTCAGATGCTGTTGGAGGCTCTGTAAAGAACGCTCTGCGTGCCACCATGTCTTCATGTTTTCTGCATATGTTCTTTAAATGTTCCAATGAGACTATATCTCCATTGGTTGCTAGGATGGTGTCGTAGACGGGTCTGATGTTATTTAATATGATGTGTAACTTTTCCGTTTCAGACACCTTGTTGCTTAGTCGAGCAAACATTCCATCCATAATGGCCAGGTACACTACTATGCCTTCTCCGTTTCCTTGAGTGCGTTGTCGAATCTCCTGCCATAGCCGGTTTTCGTAGTTACTGACTCCGAAATCCTGTATTAGCGCATTCGTTAGATCTTGCCAACACACAAATTTATCGCGATTACTGCGGTACCAATGCCTAGCGTTGCCGGTGAATAATTCAGAGGCTGCTGTTAACAATCTCTTGTCGTCGATTTCTCGGGCTTGTTTAAAGTCTTCCACCCGTTCAATGAAAGAGTGTACCTGCGAATTACCGTCGTATCTAAATTTGGAAAGTTCCGTAAGAGAGCATCGCTCATATTTTACGGGAAAACTTGGAAAGTGACTCTCTTTCCGGTTGTTGCTACTTGCTTTCTCTTTAATGTCCGCGAGGGTTTCTGCCTCCTGCGCCTCATTGGTAGGGGCAGCAATGCTCTCGTCCGCATCATCAAATTCGCTGGTGTTTGATGCATGCGAATAACTTTCGGATATGGCTTTCAATCTCTTGTATGTAGTTTTGAAAGTGAGATGAAAGTCGTCGTATCTTTCTTTTAAATCAGACTCCTCTGGGGGAATGATTCTAGCAAACCTAGACTCCATATGAGCGCATAAAGCTTTGGAGCTAGCCAGTAATGACAGTTTGTACTTGTCCTGAAGGGACGCCACGTTCCTCTCCAACACGGCCAGCGAGGAGTACAACCCTACTAAGTCTTCCTCCAAATCCAAAGGGGAGACCTGTAAGTCCTCTTCGTCCGTGGTTAACTTTAATTTTTTAATTTGTTGCCTGAGGGCTGCCACCGTTGAACCAGGTTCCTCTCCCCGGATCTTAACTTCATATGCAAGTTCCGCTTTTGGAAGCGATGTGAAATTTGATTTGAATGCCATTGTACTGACTATTTCAATTACTCTAGCCGGGAATCTTTAGTGATGATGATTATTTACCAATGTATAGTGTATTTATCTGCTACTTATTTTACATGAAAAGTTAATTTTATGTAAACAACGAATGTTCGCTATATTCGCTAACGAATTCTGTTGTAGTGAACGACGGCCCTTATCGTTGTCTGTTTACGTCTTGTTGAATGTTAAGGAATGTGAATATTTTTCGATCCACCCGCCGAATAACGAAAAATAAATTCTACTTTTTAGGGTTCGTTGAACCGAATTATAAATTGAACCTTTATAAAACTTAGTATTTGCTTTAGGAAATACTTAAGTTTGGAAATAGTACCTTTTAGGGTTCCTTCACTCAATTAATAGATTGGACCCTTCTAGAAATTAATTGTCTGTCTGTCTGTCTGTGTTTAAATGTAATCTAATCCTAAGCAGTGAGTAGTGAAAGTGAAGTGTGTGATGATGGGTTGATGAAATTAACTAAGTGTTTTACAGCTTTACTCGAATAATGCAATTTTCGACGCTGCTATTATTTTTATTGAAATGTAACTATTCACACGAACGTACTACGAGTTAATTGTATTTTAACTCGTACCACTAATTTTTTCTTTAAATCGTTCCTTACTACTACGGAACCCTTAATTATTCTGAACTGTGTCAAAGACGATTCGCACTTGGACGGTTCTTGAAATAAACTATATGGTAGTAACCAACCTTTTATGTAAATTGTTCCTCACCACTACGGAACCCTTGAATATTTCGAATTGTTTGAAAACCGATTCGTACTTGGACGATTCTGGAAATGTTTTGTATGAGACTGTTGGTGCCCGGAGTGTATTATATTCACTTCCACCCACAGTTTATATGGAAAAAAAAATTTCTTCTACTATCGAGCTAGTAATTCAACTTACTCGTAAACGTTATGAAAGCAACATCTGCCGTTGTTTATTCGGAACACGAATCAAAGTTAATAGTTTATAATTGTTTTTTGGCAAGAATGTATTCACTGCGTGATCTACGTTTGGAATGTTTTTTCTTACAGTTGTACTTCAGTGTATCAGAATTCGACGTAATTCGAAAAGTGAAACAATTATGAATCTTTTAAAATTTACGTGAAGTGAAATTTGTAAAATCTTTGTTCTACCGTTTTACTAGAGTGAAATTTCAATAGGGATTGTCACCCAGAAGTGTGATTATCGGCTGTTGGTCTCGCTGTAAATTCACATATGGGAAATACAACAAAATAATACACAAATTGAGGCGGTTTGACGCCGTAAAAAAAATAAAAATTGTGGTGGTGATATCCTTTGACTACTTTTTACGATGAATATAGGCAATTAACTCACTTACTAAAATTAATGTAAGCGTTTCAAATGAGAAGTTTTACTTCAGACTTTCACGAAGTACTATTTAAAATTGGAACAAAACAAAAAAAACTTTTACTTTAAATTAAATTAAAAATTTTCCACCATAAAATACTATTTGAGGGTGTGAAAAATAAATTTGGGGACCGTTAAAATTTGGAAAAATTACAATTCACGTTGAGAAAAAATTCAAATTTTGCCTTGTTCTTGTTTATGCCGAAATCTGTCTAAAATCACTAAAAAACACACAAAATAAGCCGGAAAGAACAAGTTGGCAGCAGAGGTCAGGAGAGCCAAATTCCTGGGTAGTTGTGATAATTTGGAGGGAAACTACCCCGCTAACGGGCACTCTTAAGACTATTTTACACAAATTGAATAATCTTATAATTATGACCTCCGACTCCCGTCGGAAACCGCTTTCTCGCTACCCGAAACCACGATGTGGGCGCCACTGAAAAGCTGAAGCTTTCAGGAAGAGAGAGAGAGAAAAGAAAAGATTGAATTTGAACTGTAAATAATTAATGATTTATTAAAATTTAGCACTTGGGGGTCGTGGGTGTTTCGAGCAGCAAGTGCGATCTCCGATGGCCTTCGCAGGGTTCCGACTTATCTTAGTGGTTCTCAAGGCTGATGCAGTCCGCGACGTAGCCGTGCCGTCCACAACTTGGGCTGGCACGGTGTTCTCAACCCGTAGGGTGGATGATCGCTCGTAGACTCGAGGGTGCGTCTTCACCTTCGTGGCACCCGAAAGGTGGACTTCTTTAGCCCGTAGGGTGGATGCTGACAACCCGTAGGGTGGACGTTCCTGCTTGGAACCCGCAGGGTGGACCCTGGAATGTTCCAGATGACGGGTTAGCTGGAACCCTTTTTCCCGCCCATTGCTAAGACAGCCGACTCCTGTTAACCATTTCAGGAATCGGGGGTCTCACAATGTTTGCTGATATTCTACTTTTACAAAGAGATTTTTTCACACCCCTTTAATCTACCCTCCCATAACAGGGTTGACCAACAGCCGTTAATTTTCACTGTTTTAAAAATCTAGATTCATTATAAATAATTTGACTCACCCAATGATGGGGTTATTGACGCTCGCAGCTAAATCGCTGATCACTTTGGGAGCACCTGGCTCCTAACAATATTTTTTCACTTTGAAATTATACTCTGATGCACCTACGCCTTCGCGACTAGTGACTTTACATTATTTGAGTAATGGGGGCCTCGAAATTCGCGCGCGGTTGTTTTTATATTTTTGTACAGCGCCTCTAGCGGCACCACTCGAAACTACTAAACGTCAAGACCGCTTTTTAAATACGAATGAGGCTTCCGCCGTTGCGACAATAACTCGGTAGATGGCGCTTTCATTTATTAATCTACGTTTTCATTTTAAAACCCCTAATGTTGAACCCCTAATTGCACCCGTTGTTCCACAACGTTACATACTCCCCCTCCCCGGTGAGCGTTTGACGTACCCTAACGCGTCAAATGCTGCGTTCGTCCTCGAACGCCCCTAACATAATACCTAATACTCGTCTATGTGTGTGTGTATGTTAGTGTGTTGTGTGAATGAGATGATGCTGGGTGTAGCGAAGAGTCGGCCTTAACTTTAATGAAACCAACTCGCAGGATGTATTAAGGTGATTCTGAAGGATCTTATAGGACAGTAATCTACGTTTTCATTTTAAAACCCCTAATGTTGAACCCCTAATTGCACCCGTTGTTCCACAACGTTACAATACAATAAACAATGCGAGCTAACTTTGCTTTTATTAAATAGTTTACCTTGAAAATAGCTCAACATTTCTTTGTACTAGACGTATTAATCTTAACAGGTGAGAAGTTTACTTACATAGCAGAATTTATGAGAAAAAAATTGAAGCAAGCCAATCATTTCTTGCATTATGAAAATTCACTCACACATTGTATTTTATCAAGATCCACCAAGTGCCAAAAACAAAAGTATAAAGGCCAATGGTATCCTTCCGAGGGCTTACCCGGGGCTTCCAACCATTGGCTGTTGGCGGGATTCGTAAGGTTTTTTTAGTTGGTAGGAGTCCATCATAACATCCATGAGGATTTTCCCTTACGTAAAAAAAAAGAGGCCAATAATTTCTTATTATCAAAATGACGATAGATATATCGTCATTTTGATAATCTAAATATTAAAAAAAAAACCGGTCAAGTGAGAGTTGGAGTCGCGCACTATTGGTTCTATACCAAAAAAACTTTAAAATAAAAATACGTTTCGTTTGGGACTTGCCTTAAATATTATTTACTTTTCTGTTTTTGATATTTGTTGTTATAGCATTAACAGAAATATAATCATCTGTGAATATTTCAAACATAGGGTCCCGTTCTTACCCTTTGGGATTCAAAACAGCTGGTGCCTTTTATTTGTCGTTTGGGTTTCAGTTTCGCCCCACCCTAACATTACGATAATTTATTTCGACAGATTGGTAGCATGAGATTCATTTCTAATCTTCTTATTCTTAATAACCCAACCAACATAACAGAACCTTTTAAAATTCTTCCTTACCCATCTTTTCTGTAGAAATGTATATCAGAATCTGTACTAATTAAGCAAAACTTACTTACAGAGATAAGGGGAAAAAGTTTCAGAGCAAAACACGAAGTAAAACAAAACAAAATGGTGTTCTAAGCTGATACCTTAAGGTTGTAATGAACGATGTTTTTCCTGAACTCAGCAGTATGAAATTTATGGCACACTAGCTGAGCCCGCAACTTCGTTTACGTCACATAAGGTGTATGAAAGGAAAGGTATTTCTTCAACAGAGTCATCAAGCAGCGTCTGAAACTGCCCTGTTTGCTTAATCATAAAAGAGCTTAAAGATTAATTCTATTTTAAAACAATTCAGTCCACGCCTTCGGCGCGGACTGAATTGTTTAAAAATAGTCTTAATCATTAAGCTCTTTTATGATTAAGCCAACACGCCAGTTTAGGGTCACTCACATTCAAAGAAACTCCTACAATTAAAATTTTCTAAATATCTGATTCTTAAAAGTGTTATAACTCTTTTATTTCTAAACCGATTTACATAAAACAAACGCTAAATGTTAACGGGAGCAAACCTCAACACAATAAAAAAAACCGCATTGCAATCGGTTGAGCGGTTACTGAGATTAGCGTGCACAACCGTACAGACAAACAGATATACAGACATACAGACATACAGACATACAGACAAACAGACAAAAATTCTAAAAATCATTGTTTTGGGTTCTATTGCGTTCATAAAGCCCCCCTATAATATTTTTTCTTATTTATCTTCCATGTACAGACAGCGACCTGTTACGATTTTATTATATGTATTGATATTGATTATAAAGTAATAATATTATACATACAGAATTCGGGACTTCACGCAGATGCTTTTTACTTACGACGTTGCTCGCAGTTGGACTGACGGACTAATTATATCATTTCCACTAATATAAATGTGACAGTAACTGTCAGTCTGTTTTAAATTTTTGCGTCAGAGCTACTGAACCGATTGTCATCAAATTTGGTATAAGAATTAGTAGAACTTCGGAGAGGTCGTTCTGTTGGTGGTTACACGTACAGGTTACTGGTTTTAAGTAATTTGAAAATATAAAACAGATTGAACAATTTTTGTATGCAGAAAAGTCGGACGACTAAGTTAATATACCTAACATTACTGTAGGTATACCTATATTCTGTTTGTAGCCATATCATAGAAGAGAATACCAAGGAACCTCTCAAATATTCTCCATGATCGCGCCGTCATATACCATTTCTTAGGTGACATGCCCTTTTCTTCCGTGTGGAAATCCTCAAGAATGCTATGCTGGACAGCCATGTTTAACCACACGGTTCCTTACGACCAGGAGTCACTGGACAGGTTTAACCGGATCCACAGTAGGTGTTGCTTGTCCTGTCTTAAAGCTGACCTATTTAGACATGAATAAGTTTTTGTTAGAGATGAAAACTCTCAGTAGTTTTCCTGTATTCAACTTTGAAGAGTTCACATACTTTTGGGCCTGAAGTTTGTTTTTGTTGATTAAATTAACTTGAAAAGTTCTGAAGTAGGTTACATAAAACAATCTAATTTAATCATGATGTATTTTTCGACTTATAAAGTTAGACGCAAAAAAAACGTTTCTTATGCCTAGAGAGAATTAAATAAAATAAGTTTTTTACATGGAGATAAAGTTGGCGTATCAGGAGCTTTCGGATACATTTATGTCATTATGTCAATGCCATTAACGTCTTTTAGTTCGATACCCATCATAAGCACACTTTCAAGATGATGAAGAGATTTCGCTAAAATGGCATTCACACACACAAGTTCAATTGATTTGGTTTGGTAAAATATGTTTACTTTGATGTTATTTCCACGATGTGATGACCTGGAACTAGCTACTCAGCTAATTACCATGTAATTTTAATAATATTACTTAATTTATTATTATAAATGCGAAGGTTGTTAGTGGAGACTGAAGTTTGGATGTAAGGATGTCTGCATGGTTGTATTGTAAGCATCAAGTAGTCTGCGACAAATCCAATATTTCAGAAAATCAGCGCTTAAAACTATTAAAATTTTGGGTTTACTGGAAAAGATCTGTGTCGGTCGGTTTTAATTTTTTTTACTTCAACCCTTATTTTATACTAGCTGACGCCCGCAGCTCCGCCCGCGTCAAATTTTGTTCCCGATTTTGCTTCCCGTGGGAACTTATTCCAAGGACAAAAAGTAGCCTATGTGTTATTCCAGATCTATATCTACCCTGTACCGAATTTCAGCCAGATCCTTTCAGCCGTTAGAGCGTAAAAGAGTAACAAACATCCACACATCTACACTCACAAACTTTCGCATTATTAGTAAGATAATAAGTCTAGAATAAAATTAAAACTTGACATTATCATTCACGTTTATTTGTAAACAGTTCTTGTATAGCATACACAGGTAGTCCTCTCGTCTCAGGCAGATAGTAGATGCAATAAATGTTTGTAGTGAAGCATACGAATGAAAACAAGAAGAACGCAGGCGCTAGTCCATACCATTGTAGCACGGTGCCGAATAGAAATAGGCTGCTGAAGGTACAAATGTAGCCCCATTCATATCCCAGCATCACTAACTGGCTTTTCACCTGAAATTTAAGGAAAATGATTAGTGTGTTATCATCAATGACAGGAGCCTGAGGAAATCGGGGGTCTGCTCGCAGGGATTCACGCACGCTTCACGCACTAAGATGCAGGATAACACCCGAACCACCCCTAAATACGTAGGGTGGTACCCAAAAACCCATAGGTGAGACCGCGGTGGCAGGCAAAGGCTATCGGGAAACTTAGGACACCATTCCAAGGGCTTACTCAGGGCTTTCGGCCGTAGCCCTCTGGTGTTTTTAGTGGGTGAGAGTCCGGTATTGTATCAAAAAGTGATTTCCAGGCATAAAATAAAAATGTATGTGACTCAACATACATTTGCGAGTGTGGCGCCTCTGATGTTGCAAACATTCATAGACTGCGGTGACCACCAGTAAATCTGGTGGGCCGTGTGCTTATCTGCCACCTTAGTCGTATAAAAGAACTTCGATTCGTATATGCATAAATATAATTAGTCATGGCGACCTTTATCTGTAAAGAAGTAGACAGATGCCTACAATACACTCACATTACATCTTCATTTGTGCAGTGAGCCTATTGCTGTGTTGAAGTGGACAGGTGCAAGTTGCAGATGTTTATGGTGCAAAATTATTGAACTTACGGCAATAAGGTAATTATAATTATTTCTAAACACTAACCTCTGGTATAAAAATCTCCGATGAAATCACGCTAGCTTGAGTCCCTGTACCTATAGTGGAAGAAATAGCAAATGCGTAGACGAAAACTGGTATCGTCCACTTTGGAAACCATTCCGTCATTATCTGAATGGCTAGAAATAGGCAACAGACGCCGCTTATCGTTGATGAATGGATTTGAAGAGGCTGTTGACAAAATAATAACATTATTTTTGAGAGTACATAATTATTACGCCAAATAGACTATTACTTTGATCTAGGTCTCAGGACTCGTGAGGTCTGCTGAATTAAAATTTGAACACAGACAACTTCAGTTCATGAACTAAAAACGCTCTAGGCTCGAAACACGATTTCTGATAAAATCCTCGATAGATTTTTGTGTTGAAAATACCTCGATTTCGTGAAGTTTTAAGCTAGATCTCGTATGTTATAAGTTGTTTTTATAATATAAAATATTTATAAGAAAGACAATAGTAAAATCTTCAATTGCACTAGAGCATTTTTTTTTCGTATTGGTAATAGTTTTTTTATAACTAGTTTATTTCGTTAAAAGCGTACAAAACCGATCGCATCTCTCTCTTTCTTGCACGCTAAAATGTATGTTATACACATTTTTCCACTTTGGAAGTGTCTCTTGCGCAAACTATTCACTTTAGAAAAAAATGATGTTAGAAACCTCAATAGCATTTTTGAAGACCTATCTATAGATACCCCATACGTATAGGTTTGATGAAAACAAAAATTTTGAGTTTCAGTTCTGAGTATGGGGACCTACAAAATTTACTGCTTTTATTCTAGTTTTATATAAGAATCTTAATGCGGTTCATAGAATACATCTAGTTACCAAGTTTTCGGAGAAAAGTGGCTGTGACACTCGGACGGACAGGACAGACAAACAGACAGACATGACGAATCTATAAGGGTTCCGTTTTTGCCATTTGGCTACGAAACCCTAAAATGGGGGGGTTAAGGGGAGATCCTATACAACAAACTGGATTTTTTGCCGTACATATCTTGCTACGGAACCGTAACATATCTTGCTAGGTATATAAAATTAGTTCTCGCTCCCGCAACTTTTAGCTACTTAATCCGGGAATGGCGGAACCCCAGTCTAGTTCCATTGCCTAGTTCCATGATGAAACAACTTAGATCTTTTCCAACAGTTTATTAGAACTATGTGATATTTAAGACTAATCTATCCCAGTACCAAGTTTCTGCCAGATTCGTTTAGCCGCTAGAGCGCGATAGAGTAACAAACATTCAAATATCCACATATTCTCACAAAATTTCGCATTTATGATAACAAATAGTAATAAAATGCCTTGGCAGTTCTAATTTTTGCTCGGGGAACAGATATTATAACTAGCTGTTCCCCGCGGCTTCGACCGCGTAGAAGTCGTTATCGCGTAAGGGCCCTCCCTCACCGGGAGCATTCGCGTGTAATGTAACGTTACAGAGTCGAGCATTACAGCAGTGAGGGAGGAGAACCGAGCACTACAATGCGCGCCTTGTAATGAAACAATGTGTAATGTTTTGATACAACTTGTAACATCAATGCGCTATTTTTGTTGTGCAAAATGTTACATTACACGCGAATGCTCGTCGGTCAGGGAGATAGTATTGTAACCTAATGCTCGAAGTCGAATCTATAATGTTACATTACACGCGAATGCTCCCGGTGAGGGAGGGCCTTAAAATCATAACCCTCCTATTGCGCAGTCGGTTAAAAAGTAGCATATGTCCTTCTCAGGGCCTCGAACTATCCCTATACCAAATTTTATCTTAATCTCTCCAGCCGTTTAGGCGTGAAAGCGTAACACGACAGACAGACAGAGTTACTTTCGCATTTAAATTATCAGTAGGGATTTTACTTCATAGGTAAGTTATTGCCTCATAAATATAAAAAAAAATATTATGCGAAAATTAGCGTGTCGTGCAAACATTGGTCTATGTAAACCCTGAAATCCGATAGAGACGCCATTTTCTGATTGTTTTGATATCACACTTTCAAATAAGACCAAAAAAAATCCAAATCAGCCCAGCCGCTTCGTTGGAAGTCTTAAGAATGTTGTATATATAAATGAATTTTAACACGCTTTTATTTTTAACATGAAGTCGAACTCACTTGTGCTCTATTCCACAAAACTGAAATATTAACTAAAAAATAACTTGACTGGTTTCGCCTTACGGCATTACCAAAGGCAGACCTTTGATAATGCCAAGGCGAAACCAGTGGAGAAAAGGAAATTAAAATATTTAAATGACTTACTCTGCGTCCAATCTTATCACTCAGGTAAGCCGCAGGGATACCAGCGAAAATCGTCACAAGTCCCAACACCACACTACACAAGTTGGGAGAAATATAGTCACCCATTGCGGCATCAAATACAGGTTCTGCGTACACCTGTACACATAGCAAGCCGCCGTAATTGTAGGCAGTCTGTAGAACCAACACCAAATAAAATTGGCGGCGGATTGATGAGGTTGATTCTGGAAAACAGAAATAAGGTCTCATCAGCCAAACAAAAATTCTCTATCATAACTTTAGTTTAACTTGATGATCAGATCTATTGTAATAAATCAATAACTATAAATATGAATGAAAACACGGCAGTTTCGCACAAGCTCTTTTGAGCCTGATGAATTACCACCCTTTTCTTTCTCCTACTAATAGTTACATTTTTGTATTTTTTTGTATACAAAAAAAAAACTTAACATTACTGAAACATAGTTAATGGTACCTACTAAAGAGCTGCCAACAGGTCGCTTTCTCGACATCTTCTTTCAGTTTTACTTGTTCTACGTTTTGTAATAGGGCTTGAGCATCTAAAATCATCATATACATTATTGGTTATATCTAATACTTATACATTTTGAAATCAATTTCATTATTGTAAAACGTACCATAAAAATTCGTCTTGAGAGAACGTCGAATGTTATTTAATTCTGTTAAAATTTCTTCGGAAGTGTTGCTTGTTTGGCGATAAAACATCAATGACTTGACTGCTTCCTGAAAACGAAAGGTATAAAGTGAATAAAGAACAGAGCACTGATTTTCGATCATACAACGTGAGTACATACATACATACATACATATACTCACGCCTTTATCCCCGAAGGGGTAGGCAGAGGCCTATACCGGCCCACATTTCACCGTGTACAAACGTGAGTACGAAGGCAGAAATTTACTGGTGAAAAGTATGTCGATAAATAAGTTCAAACAAGTTTATAAAAAGTAATTAATATTGCAAGGGCTATCCTAAGGTCATCCTCCGAGGGCTCAAGTGTGGAGAATCCGTCATGAATGCTATGCCGGACTCATACCGACTAAAAATCAACGTGTTCCCTATCTACTGCCTACGGTTGTGAGTCCCGTGTAAGACCTCGGATGGATATCCCCGGGATTCCCAAAAGATCCTGGCTACCACTGCAGCCTCACCTAGGGGGTTAGGTGCTATCACGCGTCTTTGGGAGGTTGTTTGGGTGTTATCCCGCGTGTGGCGTTCGTGAAACTATCACGTCACACTGTCGTCTTGGGCCTGCTTCTGTAAGAACGGTGAGCAGTCACCCCACCGTTCTCTGGCAAAGAAGCCTTAAATTATGTGATCTGCTGGACTCACAAAATTTTTCAAAATTAATAGACCGAGATTCTGTAATAGATAACCATTGTAAATTGAGCAATAAAATAGTAGCACGCCGAGTTTTGCTAGTTTTTCTCAGGCGGATCGCGTTGTGAACTTTTTACAAGTGTATCTGTATATGCCTAAGTTTTTTTTTTTTTTTTTTTTTTTTATATTCAGCTCGCCAAATTGACGTCGCCACGATGGGTAGCCGTGGCGCATCTTGCGATTGGGGGCCACTTCTTACAGCGGTCCTCAAGTTGGCGGCCCTGTGATGTGCCTCTTCACGCTCCTCTTAAAGAACCCGGGGTTGTAAAATGAGGGAAACACGTGTGCGGGCAGGTCGTTCCAAGTTTTTATAGTTTGACAGAGGAACGATCTTTTGAAACGCTCGGTTCAGCGGCGTCAGCGCGCGAAAACCCGCATCTGTCCAAGTACATTCGGACGGCACGCGCTACGACGGCGAGTGTTCTTCAATCGACGATAACTCATAACTTTTTATGGTGGCTACATACAAAAGTCATATCATCGGAATCGTTATGAAACAAGCTATTGAAAAATAATAGGTTCGGCCGGTTTTGCCTTGTAATGCATTATACCAATTTGCATTGGAATTCGGAATTTGTGATTTTTTTTCAGTTTTATCAAAAAAAAGTCGTAAATTCTTAGGAATAACATTTTTTATCCAAAAACTTTATGAAATACACAATGTATGTAATAAAAATGTTCATTCACTTACATAGTCATGATTTTAAGTATCCAAAGCACAAAATATCACCACACTGCTTAAATTTTATTATTTACATATCACTTGCCACTTGACACTCCGAACCGTAATGGCGGTCGAAAAAAAATGTCCTCGGAAATGTGAAAAAAAAAAGAAAGTCGCCTTGTCTGGCGCCTTCCCTCCGTCATAGGTCGTGTCGCTCTCTTGTCGTCTCTAGTCTATGGTATCACGTCATGTGGTATATTTATCATCGTTCAAAGAAATATAAACTTTTTTAAATAGGGGTTTGAAGGCAATACGTTAATTTGCGCATCTATGTGGAAAGGAATACCGTAGCGTTATGCCGAACCTGTGTAACGGATGGCTCAAACCTAGAATAAACGTCATCTGTCTCATATTTAGAAACGGAAAAACATGGAACAAAGTTCCGTCCCCTCTTTCAAGTTGGTTGATCGAAAATCGGCAATAAGAGTATGGAATGGACGCCATATCCCACTAGTTCTTTTTCATTTTCTAGTTTCATGATGTAACTACTGGGATTATAATAGTAGATTGTATAACAAGGGGGCAAAATAGTATTTTTACGGCGAGGGCGCTACTTTGAATCACAAGCGAAGCGAAGGATTCTAGAATAGAATCCCGAGCTTAGCGAGGGATTCTAACGTAGAATCCTGAGCGCAGTGAGGGATTCAAAGTACACCGCCCGAGAGAAAAATAATTTGCCCCCGAGTAATATACTCTACTTTTCATTCCCTTTCTATGAGAAAAAATAAGTTTTGTACGACGTAGTTACCTTCTATAGTTATTGTTCCAAGAGTTCATGGATTGTCACTTTCATAACTTGACGTAGAACTTATTATATTTGCAGAATACAGTAAAATATGTTTACCTCCTGATTACAATAGGACATTAAAACACGAACAGATAAATGGCGCTTTTTAGTTTTTTTTTTAGTTAGCTCAGGACACCGCGCTGTGCAGCCAACACTTACCAGCCAGTAATTCATACAATTTACGTTCGATTTCTATGAAATTTTAAAGTTCCAAATTCAAATCACTTTGCCGCCCGCTAAAAAGCTCTTAACAGAAAAGAGCTATTTTGCGCCCCGATATCGTGGTGCAAAGTGATTCTTTTCGAATAGAAGGAATGAAAAAGATTTTTACATCCATCAGACACTTATTAAATAATGTGACCTCTTCAAATTTCACTTTGGGAATGTAATATGACAGTTTATTTGTTGATTATATTCTTCTGGCCAATGGCACCATCCGCTTGGTAAGCTTTTCTCGTGGTGATATCAAAAGTAGCCCCGTTGGGTAATGTAAAAAGCGAATACTAACCTCTTCTTTGCCTCTTGCCAAAAGCTGTACTGGAGAGTCTTTCAAAAAAGTAATCATGAGAACACCAATCACAGCTAATAATAGTCCAAAATATACCATCATGTGGTACTCCAAAATACCTCCGGCAAAATATGACACCATGTATCCTAAATTAAGCGTTACAATAGGTGAAGAGGATAAGGTACCCCTGATGGAATCCTGGGCTATTTCACTGATGTACATTATGATTATCGCGAAGATCGCATTTCCGCAACCGTATATTACTGCAGCTACTATCACTGCCTCCACTCGATTTGAAACAGCTATAATTGACCAGGTAATCTGAAATTTAAAGTGATAATATTATTATATTTACTGCTAAGCCCCGTGTGGCGACGGGAAAGAGTACAAAATGTCGCCACACCAATTTATTCAGGAACACTTTTGCAAATAAATTCATTGCATTACGACACGGCAATGGACGCACCACCTATTACGTGGGATATAAAACTATAAGGTAAAATGTGGGCGTATACTATGCATCTGCCTACCCTTTCGGGGATATAAGCGTGACTATAGTATGTATGTATAAATGTTAAATTACATATTAATTTATCCTTCTTACATTAATCTATCAACATACAAATTATAAATCAATACAATTTATTTATAAACATCTGTGTTCAGAAATGATGATGAACAGTAAATTGCCACAGCAGTAAGTTTCTATAAAATTTGCACACCAAGTCAGAATACTGAGGCATTCAGTGTGATATTGGGTGGTGAACTGTTGATATCATTTTACATTATGTTTACCAACATGAACGTACCTACTAGAATGTATGAATCACTAGTGGACGTCACGCGGTTTCACCCACGTAGATCCCGTTCCCGTGGGAATAAAATATAACCTATGTCACTCGGGGATAGTGTAGCTGCCCATTAGTTAAAGAGTTTTTCAAATGAATTTTTCAAAAGGGATTGGATGGCCAAATCCGAAACTATAAGGAATAGCTAAAAATGCTCAAAGGAGTCACGAGCCCGATTTTGATAAAACTTAAAGGAACGAAGTTCCTTATCGCGCGTTGTGAAAGGGGGCTAGACGGAAAAAATTCTCACGAAAAGTTGTAACGACACTTTTTTAACCGACTTCAAAAAAGGAGGAGGTTACTCAATTCGGCCGTTTATATGTTTTTGCTATAGTATGGAGGGTAGAGGTACCTCTAGCCTCCTTTATTATGGGGGTAATATGGAGGGGGTATTTAATATGGGGGAAGGGGGGGGGGAGGGGGGAAGGGGGGAACGGTGGAGGGGGGACGGGGGACGGGGTAGGGGGGAAGAGGGGGAAGTTGGGAGGGGGGGGGTAATTAAAATGATAATTAATAAAAATAAAATTTTATTACAATTCCTTCACTAATTATTGTTTTTGTTTTTGTTTTTGTACAATAAAATTTTAAAATTAAAATAAAATTTTATTACAATTCCTGCACTAATTAATTGAAAGGAATTTCGTTCCATTTGGGTGTCCCTTGACACCTCTCAAGTTTTTTGTTTACGTGAGGGAAAATCCTCAGGGATGCTATGCCGGACTCCTACTGACTAAAAAACCTTACGTAACGCCCAACAGCCTATGGTTGGGAGCCCCGGGTAAGCCCTCGGAAGGATGTCCCAGGACTCCCAACAGACCTACGGCCGCCATTGCCCAGGGGTTCGGTGGCTTGGGTGCTATCCCGCGTGTATGGGGGTTACGGGTGTGATCCCGCTTCTAAGGGGAGGAGGCGTGCGTGAGTTGCTCACGTCACGCTGCCATCATGGGGCTGCTTCTGTAAGGACGGTGAGCGACCCTCTCACCGCTCTCAGACCCCCGGTCATGGAGGCCGATAGTCCTCGGCGAAGACACGTCGTCGGCGCCCAGGCCGCCGACTGCGGAACTCTGGTGGGAGAGTTCTCTCCTGTACCCGCCCCGCCGCCTCCTTCACGAGCATGACCTGCTCGCAGAAAGAGGCGGCGCAGTTCCACTTACTCCCGCTGGAGACCATGGCTCGCACCATGGTCTCGAGCGAGAGAGTGTCAGCGTCCAGACCCACTACGAGGACCTGGCGCTGTTGGGCCCACACCGTGCACTCCACTAGTGTTTGGAGCGCTGTGTCATCGCTGCGGTCCTCGCAGTGCTGACACTCAGCCGTGGTTTCCCGGTGTTTTCGCCACAGATACCTACCGAAGCTACCGTGCCCGGTAAGTATCTGTGACAACCGGTAGGAGAGAGCACCGTGTCTTCTCTCCAGCCACTCGTCCATGACCGGTCTGACGACCGCGATTGTGGCGAATCCCCCCTTTAGTTGCTCAAGTCGCACCTCCCATGCCTCCACGGTTTCCTGGTAAAGCAGGGACGGCTGGGTCTCTATTTCTCGAGACGCAGGCCTTTGGCCCCGCTCCAGCGCCTCCTTGCGCCATCTGAACAGTGACGCAAGGGCTCTCGCTTCCAAGTCCCACGGAGGGGTGTCTGCCACCTTAATGCTATACAAAAAATTCCAAAATGAATTAAAAAAAACATTTTCGACACTACCTTCATTTGGATGCTAGTTTAGAAAAATAAATACAATGATTTTACTAACCACTAAGAGCATTGAGAACATCAAAGTAGTACTTTTGATTCCCATCTTGTGCAAAACGACAAAGACCATAAAAGGCTGAGCTACTAATGTTCCTAGAAGCGGCAAACTGGTGAAGAGACTGAATTCCAAGTCTGTCATGGGGCGATGTAAAGTTGTGTTTTCTGACTTGAAAAGGTGAAGCGTTGATGACGGCCAGGCGCTTAGAATCCCTATGTTCATACTGCACATGCATACTGTAAATAGTAAATTTGGAATATCATATTAAAGTATAATATTCGGTCTACAAAATTAAAAAAAAACACAGTTTAAATGCGAGTCGGACTCACGCACAGAAGACGCTACCAAAAACGGCAATAAAATCATGTTTATGTTATGGGAGCCCCCCTAAATTCCCCCTTTTTTTTCAGAGTATAGTATTCGTTGTTATAGCGGCAACAGAAATTCATCATCTGTGAAAATTTCAGCTCTCAAGCTATCACGGTTCCTGAGACAGCCTTGTGACGGACAGACAGACAGACGGACGGCGACGTCTTATGAATGAAAATGAAACGAGACCCTCGTTTTTACCATAAGGAACCCTGAAACCTCGGAGGGTCCGAGGCAGTAGTTTTGAAAGAAATCGTCTAAGATTCGGCGCAGCAACAGACTTTGTACAATCGAGTCTGCGGCGAAAAAAAAAACTGCTTGACACTCATTTTCCATCGCAGATTTTTTACCTACTGTATGCCACAGATGATAGGTATGTAGTAGGTAAATAAATATTTTTGGACATTCTCACACAATATCATCTAGCCCAAATTAAGTCAATATTGCTTGTGCTATTTATGGGATCTAGATAACTAATAAACTATTTATATAATTTCTAAATACATACATACATTATAGATAAAGTATATCCAGATACAGAGAAAATCAATGTGCTCCTCACAATAAGATATTTGTCCTGCGTGGGAATCGAACCCACAACCTTCGAATAATCTGCACTGCACCTAAATACAGGTATGTACAAACTTAATTTCCATACCACTGCAGCAAATTCAATTGTTTCCACCACTTAATTAGAAGGTGAACAAGACGTTAAAGATAAGCTTAAGGCCGTTGATAGGGCTAACGATCCGAGCCGAGAGCCCTGGGACATACTTCCGAGGGTTTACTCAGCACTCCCAGCCCTAGACAGTTGTAAGGCACCGCGTGGTTTTTAGTCGGCAGAAGCTTAGCATAGTATCCCTGTAGGATTTTCCAAAAGCGTAATATACAATTTAAAACAGAAGTGTATTTTAACACACATCTTATAGATTAAAATTCTATTTTTGGCTATCGTTTTTCGTCTACATATGACCTCATTTTCGTTATATTCAAAACCAGGCCCCTTAAGTGACTCCACGTGACTTTGCGAAGTATTTATTAGTAGCGCTTGACGTTGTGTTGAGACGTGCTATGCTAATTGATTGCTCTGATGTGTGACGAAAAGCCTTGAGCTGAGTCGTTTGCACAGAGAAGAACCACAACGTATTTGACAGCATTCTACCGATCAGATTCGTTTATTTACGGAATGCAGGTACAATAATTGTGGTCATATAATTAAAAAAATGGTCCCAAACAAACAAAGGCACAGAAAAAAAATCTTAAAAGAAATGTTATCTTTTGTTGGCTAAACATATTTTTGAAGATAATCAGGCAGAGAATTATGTAAATAATAAAATTGTAAATAAATCCAAAAAATGTCGATAATAAATTATGACAGTGAGTGTCACACGATCAAATTGAATGTCAAGTTAGTTAAAATTACTAAAATGTTAAAGTTATGTCAATGTTATCAAATAAATAGAACAATACAAATACACACAAAATGTTAAAACATATTAAAAATGTCATTCACAAACTGTTAATATGTCTAATTTTACAAATCTCTAAGTACAAATTTAAACAAAATGTTAAAATTACTAGATGTTATCCTAAAATATGGTCAAACTAATCATATGTCAACTGATATAAAGATTTTTTTGTCAAGACATTTCTTTAACCGATTGTAACATAAAAAATTGATGTTTAACATCTTTGTTTTAAATAGGTTCATATTAAATTCTTTTAAGGCGTCTGATATTTTACAAACCGAATCTATCACGCGAAATGTTTTGAAGAAGTCTACAACCTAATCCCACTTTATCCATTTCAATTTCGTACAACGAGTGCCAAGTAGAGGTACCTATCCACTCCTACACAGTGGACAAAATCTTCACCAGAACTAAACACAACATGGGAACACGGGTCTCATAGACCCTGTTCTTCAAATGGAACTCGATGTGCACTGTCAGAAGTCTTATAGACTGTAAGAGAGGCAACTAGGAAAGGGCCGGGAGGGGGCAATTAGGCAAGCTTAATATAAAAAAAAATAGCACTTACGTATGATAGTGCCTATTATTTGTACCAGTACACCCATTTTCTAATTATATTTTCAAAATCACACGTTTGAAACAAGAAAACAGGTCCAAACTGAAGAATTGACAAAATTATACTAGGTATTTCCATTTCTTTATTTTCTCGATGACAGTTCTAATTTGATAGTTGTAGTGTTGTGACCAAATAAGTAATGATATCGATGGCAAATATATTTATTGTATTTCGAACAAAGACAAATACAACAAAAAGACAAAATCTTTATTAAAAGCCCTAACCTTGTACGTGCGTAAGTGTCATGTTTTATAAAATAAATGCATACATTATAGTCCATTGAAATGTTACAATTTAAGGACCGAATATTGCATTTCTTAGAGGACGCAATTTTATTTTTGGGACATGTGTGGGGGGTCAATAGAAGCTTAACCTCAAGTTTGTGGGGTCGCCACCCTTGTCCCCCGGCCGCAATCTTAAAAAGGGGTGAAAACACTTTTTTCCCAATATCTCGGAAACTATGAGTCTTACAAAAAATTTGTGAAATCATAATTTGTAGCAAATTGTTTTGCCTACAAATTTTTGCCCTAAATTAAAAATTACAGAAGTTATAAACAAATAATAACCGGCCAAGTGCGAGTCGGACTCCCACACGGAGGGTTCCGTACCAAAAACAACAAAAGTCTTATTTGTTACATGGGAGCCCCCTTTTTTCTTTTTATTTAACGTTAAGGAAAATCCTTTATGGAGCTATTCCAGACTCCTACCGACTAAAAATCCTACATAACGCCCAACAGACTACGGTTGGGAGCCCCGGGTAAGCCCTCGAAAGGATGTCCCAGTAAATGTCCATTTTGTTTTAATTATATTTTTTTTATGAAAATACCCTGCTCGATATTCTCAAAGTATTTCAAGCGTCTACTGGTTGCCCTTATTACCTACCTATTAACACTACATATTATAAAATAAGTATTGCACTGTGGTGGTTGTTAACCACAGAGCAACGCGCACCTTAGACAGTTCGCGTTGCTCTATAGCACTTTAGTGTTAACTATCCTGTTATATAGATCCTCTACGGTAGGTACAGTATATATTTCCAAAAGAGTTTGTGAACTCTATGTTTAATTTCTTTTTTAGAATATTGATGACATTTGAATGATGACATTATAAATACGATACGTCTCAACAGTCTCATGCACCGAGCATGTAATCATGGCGACACGAAATTAATTTCATTGAGCAATATTTGATGGTGCTATACCTCCTAAAGTATTCATTTAATTTGTATGGTGTAAAGGGAATGAATGATCTCGATTATATGTTTAAGCCAACTAACGTATTTAAATTGAGAAGGATACCTTATTAATTAATAAATGAGATAAAATGGCGAAAAAACACGTTTGTTGTATGGGAGCCCCCCTTTAATATTATTATGTTTTTGTTTTTAGTATTTGTAGTTATAGCGGCAACAAAGACACATAATCTGTGAAAATTTCAACTCTCTAGCTATCACCGTTCATGAGATACAGCCTCCTGACGGACAGACAGACAGACAGACAGACAGACGGACAGCGAAGTCTCATGAATAGGGTCCCGTTCTTTACCCTTTGGGTACGGAACCCTAAAAATTAAAAATTAAATTATAAAAATTTTCTGTTTTGCTCTGTGGCGTTTTTTTTTAATTTCTTTAAAAGATCATCTACAAGATTAGTATGAGGTATTTTTTTTTGTAAAATGTATAAAAAAGTTATAGAGCAAAAAAGAAATTTTTTATAAAAAAAATCTAGAAATTTTGTAAAATTTTTTGTTAAGTTATATACACATTTGTAGGCAAAACAATATGCTATAAATTATGCCTATGCAATTTTTTTGTAAGACTCATAGTTTCCGAAATATTGCGAAAAAAGTGTTTTTTTCCCCCCTCTTTTCAAGATGGCGGCCGGGGGACAAGGGTGGCGACCCCACAAACTTGAGGTTAAGCTTCTATTGACCCCCCCACACATTTCCCGAAAATAAAATTGCGTCCTCTAAGAAATGCAAAGCTCATGTAACATTTCAATGGACTATTATGTAAATATTTTATTTATGCCGACTTACGTCACAGTTACAATTACTCTCACTTAACCCATTACTGCATAAAGTTCGTTTCTGCACTTATTATGATTTTAGTGTATTTTAGGGACTAATTGGGGGTTATTTGAAAGCCTTAATCAATAATAACACGACATATATATGCGAGTATAATTTTATGGCCCGTCCGATATATCGAACGCTATGCACTATGGAACCTGAAGTTCCTTGGATGTAATATACAGTTCAAAGAATAAGTCTGAAATTTTTTAAACCGAATCTATCACGGAAAATGTTCTGAAGAAGTCTGCAACCTAATCCTACCCTCTCCATTTCAATTTCGTACAACGAGTGCCAAGTAGAGGTATCCACTCCTACACAGTGGACAGAATCTTCACCAGAACTAAACACTATGAGATCCATGTTCTTCAAGTGGAACTTGAAGAGCACTGTAAGAAGTCTTATAGACTGTGAGAGAGCCAAGTAGTGGAGGGGGAGGAAGCTTAATGTAAAAAAATATTAACACTTACGTATGATAGTGCCTATTATTTGTACCAGTACACCCATTTTCTAATTTTGATTATATATTTTTTAAATCACACGTTTGAAACAAGAAAACAGGTCTAAACTGTAGAATTGACAAAATTAATATGTGTAATGCAACGTTGCTCTGCGTTGACACAGCTGTAATATAAACTAGCTGCATATTGATAGGTATTACTTGTTTGTTTGCAATCCAATAAAATACTATTTTTATTAAGTGTTCATTGACATTTTACTGGTACAATAATACTATTTATCAATCGATTCAGAGATTTTTTGCTGATTTCAATGATAAGATCAATATTGCCCAAATGATGCTTAGAAATTTTTGCCTTTCAGCGTCAATCTATACTTCTATACTAATATTATAAAGAGGAAAGATTTGATTTTTTTGTTTTTTGTCTGTTTGTTTGTTTGTAACGAATAGGCACCGGAAGTACCTACTAGACCGATTAGAAAAATTCTTTCACTGTTGGGAAGCTACACTCTTTGCGGTGGACCTAGACTATATTTTATTCCCGTATTCCCATGGGAACGGGAACTACGCGGGTGAAACCGCGTGACGTCCGCTAGTTTAATATAAAGGAGCTAAGAAGAGGACGAACCGGGAAGTAGTCAAGTTAGGAAGTGACAAATTTGGAAATGGTAGAATTTTAGGATGATGACAATTTAGGAAGTGGACAAGTTAGGAAGTGGTCAAGTTAGGAAATGGACAAAGTCGACCGGAAGAATTTAATATTCAAACCCTTTCGAGATCATTCATTCCCTTTACACCATACAAATTAAATGAATACTTTAGGAGGTATAGCACCATCAAATATTGCTCAATGAAATTAATTTCGTGTCGCCATGATTACATGCTCGGTGCATGAGACTGTTGAGACGTATCGTATTTATAATGTCATCATTCAAATGTCATCAATATTCTAAAAAAGAAATTAAACATAGAGTTCACAAACTCTTTTGGAAATATATACTGTACCTACCGTAGAGGATCTATATAACAGGATAGTTAACACTAAAGTGCTATAGAGCAACGCGAACTGTCTAAGGTGCGCGTTGCTCTGTGGTTAACAACCACCACAGTGCAATACTTATTTTATAATATGTAGTGTTAATAGGTAGGTAATAAGGGCAACCAGTAGACGCTTGAAATACTTTGAGAATATCGAGCAGGGTATTTTCATAAAAAAAATATAATTAAAACAAAATGGACATTTACTGGGACATCCTTTCGAGGGCTTACCCGGGGCTCCCAACCGTAGTCTGTTGGGCGTTATGTAGGATTTTTAGTCGGTTATTTATTTTACATAGGCATTATACAGATGCGCTTGTAAAACGTCCAGAATATAAAACAAAACTCTACCACCAGTTCACAACGCGACCCACCTGAGAAGAACTGGCAAGGAACTCAGCGGGTTGTTCTTTTTTTGCTCTATTTACAATTTTAAAGAATCTAAAAACTATGCATTTTAACAATTTTTGAGAATCCAGCAGAGCAGGTCATTTCCAGGCTTCCTTATCCAACAAATAATCATTGATTGTATAGTAGCCCCTGCAGTACAATTTATCTTTAACAGATCTTTTAAACTTATTAAGGGACTACTTCTAATTTCGTCTGGTAGTATGTTGTAAAAGCGTATACAGTTATCCAGTTAGATTTATTTATGTGATTCGCTGAAAGTAACCAAGACTATCACACATTTCTCTTAGAAGTCAAATAAAAAATAAGATTAAAAAGAATACACTATCATCACTCAAAGAAAGTCAACTATTAAATAAAACATAAAATAATTTATTTTTGAAATTGTGTTATAAAAATGTATGAGATTTATTACTTCATTATTGTCATAGGGTGAAAAGGCGCTGAGGGTCGATTGGATCCTTCAGACATGATCGGAATAGTGATTGCGAGATTTTCGTATTAAAAATAGATCGAGACAATCGTTCGTGATTACATTGCGTTGATCGTGATAAAAAAAAATTGGTGACGTGTTTGCTAAAATAATAAAATGCAAATTCTTAGATAAAAATGTAGTCGTTAAATTTATTCAAGATTAAAAATGTTTTATAGGCGTTGCCATCTTTCATTTTGGGGTTCCGTAGCCTAAGGGTGAAAACCGAGATTCAATGCTCGTCTGTCTGTCTGTCACGTAGCTGTATCTCAGGAACCGTGATAGTTAACGAGCTGATTTTTTTGCAGTTTTCATTTTTATCAAATAAAATCTGAAAAAGAAATTAAGGCGGGTTCCCAGTAGACAAACGTGATAATTATTGCCGTTACTTGGTACGGCCGGCTGCACTGAGCCTGTTTTTTTAAAACAGTATCCAAATTACTGCTAAACCATTTGGGTTCACTGTAGTGGGTTTATATCATGATCTGAAATTTTATTTCCGACATCGATGAAAGAAACTTAACCTAACCTCAAACTTCATAACTGTGCGAAGCTCGTGCGTTGTGCAAATATTTGCGAAATGGCCCTTAATCAAAATTCCAGTCAAACATTGACAATTGATATTTCTGAATACTAAAACGCCAAATATTGAAATTTCCGGCTCAAAAAGGTGTCGCCAGTGCAAATTATATTTACATACGAAATGTTGTCAAGTCAGTCAAAATTCGGGCAAAATCACAGCGATGGGAAAATTATTATTTTCGACGTTCGGACAATTTCAAAATTTGTTTTAGTTTAGTATTCCTTGAATGGAGCTGATTTTACGTGCTGTGAAAAGAAAATGAGATTTTTTTTGTGATCAAAGGAAAATCAAGTTGCACTTTCGTTGAATATCCATACTTACATAATAGTCACGCCTTTATCTCTGAAGGGATAAGCAGTTGCATAGTATGCACCCACATTTCATCTCATATTTTTATGTCTAATCCCAGGCTTATACAAACTCATAACACTATACCGTGTTAAAAGAGACAAGCGCAGGTCGTGATGACTCGCAGTTAAAAATTTTCAAGCCGCCCATAAGGCCTTCAAATTGGCTTAACGATTGTCATTTTACTGACTGATTTTTATTTCGAGTTTTCCTTCTTTACGCAATGGATCGTTTTGCGAAAGTGTTACCTTAGTCGCCTCTTACGATACCCTCGGGATGAATCGGATTGGCGATATTTTGTACTATTTCCCGTTGCCATACGGCTGAATATCCTTTTAGTTGATTAATTGCATTAAAACCGCCAACAGGCTGCAAATGGCACACCAATAGTTAATTACACGCGTGGTACAGTAAGTTCAATTGCAGTCGACACAAAACGATTAAATTGAGTAGGTCGGGAATGTTTGACTGTGATATATTATTTTCAAATTTTTTAAGTTTTCCTTTTTTACTACCAAGTGGCAGACAAGCATACGGTCCGCCAGAAAGACTGGTGGTCACCGTAGCCTTTGGACGTTTGCAACACCGGAGGCGTCACACTCGCGCTGCCGACCCCGTAAAAACCTTATAAGACCTTATTTAAAGAACCCCATACTGTAGGGGTTTGGGAGATAATTCCACAATCTAAGCGTGGAGAAAAGCCTCTATCTGATCTTACCGTGCGGTGCTCGAACGCTCCGGACGCAAAGTGAGAGGATGAACGTAGTCGTATGATGTTGTGTATGCAAAGATTTTTGCAAGCTGTAAAACTGAAAAACATTAACAGATTACAATTTTGGATCTATAAATTTAAACTTAGTTTGAGATCAAAACTATCGAATAGCCATATTTTTATTTACTAAGCATTCGACTCAGCTAGTAGTAAATAGTTGTTGTAGCAAAATTTATCAAGGTTGATTATTGAACTCATTAAAGAGTTTGAAGGTGACTTTCTCAGTATGATAAAAGGTTAGCTAGTCAAACCCAGCGCTTTCTTTGTTACTTGATTTATTAGTGTTGAATAAATTTGTAGAGACCTTTTTGTAAAAGAGATTTATAATCAAACACCTGGTAGAAAGTTCTATCGTAGACTTATTAAAAACTTAAAATCAGTAATGTGTTTTAATTTGCCAAGATGAGAAATAATCATGAAACTTTTCATTTGTTGCAGAACCTCATATATTAGGCACTTGGTTCGGGACGTTGAGCTTAGTTATGATGAAGAGTCTCGTAAATCTATCTCTATTTGTAATTTCCATACTGCAAGAGTACAAGGAACCCCTTGTTTTTCTTTTTCGTGAGGGAAAATCTTCATGGATGCTATGCCGGACTTCTACCGACTAAAAAACCTCATGTATCCTGTCTAACATCCTACGGTTGAATGCCCCAGGTAAGCCCTCGGAAGGATACCCCAGGTCTCCCAACAGTTCAAGGCACCCTAGAGTTTTGGCTTTATCCTTCCGTTCCACCGCAGTCTAGCTCAAGACGAGCCGGCACGATTTACTATTTAGTAGATTCGGCCTGCGGCTTCTTCTGTGTGGAATTTTGTTCCCGTTCTCACTCACCATTGAACCGTAATGAAGGAATAAAAATACGTTAGTAGTGCTATGCTTAAAACTTGTACGAAATTTGAGCCAGATTTTTTCACCCGTAATAACGTGATTGAATAAAAACCATCTAAAAATTTTATATTTATTGAAATATTGAAGCCGAGCAAATAGTAAAACAAAATGTTCTTTTTCATGTAAAGAGCTATGCATTTTCTCGTCTTACCAAAATCCTGTGACTTTGTAGATCTTAATGGAAGCACAGTATTTTGAGTAATTTATTAAATAGCTTAGAAAATATACTTTTCAAAGAAAATAGAGTCAACTACATAACACTTCAGAAGTTTTCATTAATATTATACTTCCAACCAAAACAGACAATCACAAAATTGCCGACCCGATTCTTCGGTTCAAATTCTATCAGAATTGATAAATAAACTAATTAAGCGAAACTTGCTAAGATAAGGCGGCAAAGTTTCGCAGCAAAAACGTGCAAAGTAAAGCAAAACAAAATGGTGTTCTAAGCTGGTGCCTTAAGGTTTTAATGAACGATGTTTTTGCTGAGCTCAGTACTATGGAATTTATGTAAGTAATAAAACACGTAATCTAATAAGGGGAGAGTCTTTGGTTTGCTGATCGTTTCATCGTCATCGTATTCAGTATTCATACAAAAGATACTCATAAGAATATTCAAATATTTTTTTACTGGTCTGTAATTACTGAGGTGTTTAGGAAGTTGTTGTAATTTAACATAGATACCTATTCGCGGTTAGCCTTTGAACCTTAAAGACATCAGTAAAATGATTATTTTTAAAAATGTGGTGTAATTTACAAGACGAAGCACCGGCTGTAAACATAAACCTTTCAAAAGACGTCTTAACTAAACACTATGTATTTACTACTTGGGGCTATAGCTGTTCAGCACCTACTGCCTACTGTATGTGTAGAGGTCACAGTTTTTATATTTTCTCGGTTACTATAAAATACTAAATCTTTCTCTTTTCTGTCCTATGGTCTTGTTGGTCAAACAAACAAGAAAGGGCTTAATTATTTTTTTGAAAAGATCCATTACTCCAGAAGAACTTTCTTGACGTCTCTGTTGTCATACCATACATGCAAATTTTTAGGAGAAATTACGATTAGGTACTCATAAAAATAATAGATCCAAAAATTATATTCTTCAACTGTCACCTTTAAACGTATACATAAATATTCTGTCTTCATATAGTTACAATACAAACAAAAACGTCTCTAGTATCAAAGTTTGATTTAATACACATCAACTTAAACAAGGGTAAACTTTCTCATTGGTCTCAACAAGATAACAATACCGTCTTAACTAACCACTCATAGTTTCTACTTTATCACGTTACACAATTACACTTCGCAAATTCCATTGGCATCACTAACCTTATTTCTACTTAGAGAGTAAAGAAATAAAAGATTCCCCTTACAAGAGTAATCCTAGAGCATGTGCCGCGAATGGTCAGCGAGATAAGGCGCTAATTTATAGCGTTTCAATACCTTCTCGTCAATTGCTTCTTTTTACTAGAAGAGCTTGTTTCTTGGATAAAATTTATAGAAATTATTGACGATAATTCACGACTGACCGAAATTGATTGTATCCTTGGTGACTAATAAGTAATAACACACTCATTATATAAAAGAAATAACCAAAAAGGCAAGAGGACACAAAACTAAAGAACCTAGTACAATGTTAAGATGGAAAGCCATTTCAAACAAAAAAAAAGGTCCTTCTGGAGGGCCGAATGCTTGTCTGCCACCTTAGTGGTATAAAAAAAAATTACATGGCTCTATATCATATCATTGCTATCACTGTTGTTATAGTTTATGTAGGTATGTAATTGTTTTGTCACTTGCTGATCTATGTATACCTACAACTACTTTGAAAGTTAAACGCTGATGTAATGGTTCTTTAATTGCAAAATAAATTTTTATTTATTTAATTTTAACATGCAACTGATTACAATACATGCACGGGTTTAAGCGGATCGTGAAGAGGCACATCACATAGCCACCAACTTGAGGACCACAGTCAGAAGTTTTACGGAATGTGAGCTTGGCCCCCAATAGCCGGCTTGATGCGCCACGGTTTTCCATCAGGCTGGCGACGTCAATTTAGCGTGCTTAAATAAAAAAATGCTTGAAAAGTGAAATAGACGGATATTATTAATTCGCCATTCGTTGTATGATAAATTAGAGTCTTCTAAGAATTCAAAGTTCATGAATATTTTATGAAGTTTTTTTTAAACCTAATATTCACAGATTCTTTTATACAACGCTGTCTACTAAGATAGAATTAAGTAAGTAAGCTAGTATTAACCTACTTGTGTTATAGATATCACACCACGGATATTAAGTGCGCCTTCACACTAGCGATTTTCCAGCGTAGACGTACGATGGACGTATGCGCGGTGGATACGCGACGACAACGCGACGTATACGCGACGCATACGCCGCGTTACTGGGGGATCGTGTACATTCCTGTTCACAAGCGACTTATCCTCGGCATGGAAATGATTGCTACTAGAAAATAATTATCTTAACAGTATATTTGACTTAATAAAAATTGAGCAAGATGTTATTTCACGAAGCAATTAAAATGCGAAATATAAAGCTAAAGATTCTTTTAGGAAATGAATACTATACTATACTATACTATCTTCACGCCAAATCCCTTGCGGGGTAGGCAGAAAGAACCGAGCGCCACACGGCACGGTCCATACACACCTCACTCGCCTCTTCAACTTTCATTTTTCTTTTCATGCATGCACGTCGGTTCCTACGGCTCTTGACACCACCCTCCACTAACACATGATTAATTTGGTCGTGGTAGGTGTGTCGTGGCCTTCCCCGACTCCTACGTCCATCCACTTTCGCGTTGTATATCTGTTTTGTCATTCTTTCATCTCCCATTCGTTCCACATGCCCGAACCATCGTAGCATGCCCTTCCTTACTTTAACACCGACACTCTCTTTCAGACCAACTCTCTTTCTTACATCTTCATTCCGAACGCGATCTGCGAGCGTTACTCCGCAGATTTTGCGTAGCGCGCGCATCTCGACCGCGTTTATTCTACTTTCATGCGTTTCCTGCCATACCCAACTCTCGCTTCCATACGTTAGCGTAGGTATCAGCACCGCATTGTGTACTGCGAGCTGGGCCTTTTGACTTAAGGCCTTGGTACCTAAAAGTTTGCCTAACGCTCCATTCACACTATTTCCCGCAGTTACCCTCTTTTCTACATCAGCGGTGTACCGTCCATCCCTGCTAAATGCACATCCAAGATATACAAACTCATCCACCTGTTCCAGCACTACATCATTTACAGTTATCCTGGCATTCGTTCTGTCCTCTTCTCTTTCGAATACCATCACTTTCGTTTTAGTCGCATTCAAATGTAAGCCTCTCATTAGACAATCATCTTTCATCGTTGTGACTAGTGACTGTAGTTCTGATGGCGATTCGGCTATGAGCACGGCATCATCTGCATACAGCAAACAGTTCACAAGTAAGTCACCCATTCGCAATCCAACATTCATCGATCTTACTCTCTTAAGACAATCGTCCAGGTACAGGACAAACAGCAGAGCCGACAGCACGCAACCCTGTCTGACGCCAATGTTGACGTCAAACCAGGGAGACAGGCTGCCGCCCACCCGCACACATGCCGTACATCCCACATATGTAGACTGCACAGCACGAAGCAGCGTACCATCAATCCCGTATCCTGGCAATATATCCCAGAGATCCTTCCGTACAACTCTGTCAAATGCTTTCTCCATGTCCACAAAACCGCAGAAAACCTTCCGGCCTACAGCCAGCTGCTTCTCTACAATGTTGCGGAGCGAGAAAACTTGGTCCATACATCCCCTTCCATTTCGGAAACCACCCTGCGCCTCCCACAGTAATCCGTCAGATTCCACCCTCATTCTCCTTTCAATAATTTTGCCATACACTTTAGCTGCTATACTGATCAAACTGATGGCCCTATAGTTGGCGCACTCCATACGTGAGCACTTGCCTTTATACAAGGGCACGACGATAGCACGCCTCCAGTCCATTGGGACCCTTCCAGTCTTCCAGCATAGATTGCTCAATGACCAGAAGGCGTCCCGGACGCAAGGACCACCTAATTTGATCATTTCAGCAGATATCCTATCAATTCCCGCAGACTTTCCATTTTTCAAGCTTCGTATCGACCATTCAATCTCTTCCAAAGTAATATCTCCGCTTGATGCTTGCACCGCAAGATCAGTCATCGCCTCCCTCGCAGTGCCCGCATCCGGGAGATATTCATACATTTCTCCAAAGTACTCATTCCACCGCTCTAACACCTCTAAGGGGTCCGCAAGAATGTCCCCAGCTTTACTCTTTATCTTATCCATTCTGGAAACTGACGAACAGCTCCGAGACTTCTTGACCTCCCTCCAAAAGAGTTTGGTATTCGTCTCGAAGTTCCTCGTCAGCTTCTCTTCCGCAATCATATTTATTCTTTCACGCTTCTCTTTCACTAAAGCTTTGGCTTCATTCCTACAGAGGCGGTAAATTTCTTTCTTCGTGTCTTTCATACTGTCATTCAGTTGCAAAGATGAGACATAATCCAACCACGCTTTCTTCTTTCTTGCTACGCAGGATTGCACTTCTGCATCCCACCAGGCATCACCTTTCGAATGTTCATGTCTCTTTGCACTCCCACATGCTTCTTTTGCACTATCCACTATACTTTCTTTCATAATATTCCAGCATTCATCCACATCTAAGTCGGAAAGGCTCGCATTTGCAAGCCTTTCACTGACTAAGCCAACATACATACTCCTTACGCTTTCATCTTCCAGTTTTTCACTCTTTATCCTTTCATAGTCTCCGAAAGGGACACGCACTCGCCAGTGCCTCCACTTCTTGAAAAGACCAACAAACCGGCTTACCACCAGGTAGTGATCAGTTTCAAGAGTGGGGCCTCTGTAGGCTCTTGTATCCCTTATAGCCTGTCGAAGACGATTGTCTATCAAAATCAGATCAATCACACTTTTTTCTTCCTTCCGTCTCCATGTATACGTGTGGATATCTTTGTGACGGAATAAACTGTTCGCCACAAGGAGGTCTCGTTCCATGCATACGTCTAAGATTGACTTACCAGCATCATTCGCTCTCTTATCTCCATACGGACCAAGGACAGCATCGAAGCCATCTCGCTTGGTCCCCACCCATCCATTCAAATCACCACACATGATCAACTTTTCATTCCCGTCAGCCAAATCGAGGACGTCCCTAACGGATTCCCAGAACTCCGCGAGCACTTGGGGATTAGCCGAGCTGACGGGAGCATAGGCTGCGACCAAAAAAACTCTCGTGATCCCCAGTTTTATACGTACCCACAGGAGTCTTGGGCCTACCAATCCATAATCTTTCACTCCAGAGGCCAAACGGGAGGAGAGCAAGACACCCACTCCCTTACTGGCATGATCCTCTTGGTCCACTCCGGACCACAAAGCAATTATTCCGCCAGGAAGATCGTCGATGCCGCTCCCCTTCCGCTTAGTCTCTGTGACACACAATACATCCAGGCATCGCTCTTTCATTACATCCATCAATTCATTCATCTTACCTTCCATACCACCACGCACATTCCACGTGCCTATCCGGCACTCGGCTCCTCGCATCCCGCCAGAGTTGGCGCTGCGTGAAGGGTGGCGGCCCCCTTCGCCGCGTGCGCATGCAGTCGTACCGACGGGGGCATACCGGTACGCGTCGCCTTGGGGGGACGCCCTAGCCCTGTCGGCACTCATCGGTAGTGTTTTGTTTCACGTTTTCGCTTTCGCCGCTACTTACGGGGAGGGCCCGAGCACAGGTAACGCTCTTCGTGAAGGCACACTACTTTCCCCCCTAGGAAATGAAATTATGCGATAAATTTTTTGGGGAGTGAAAATTGACGAAACAAATTCTGTCAAACGGCAGGATCCTGGTTATGTATATGCTGAGTGGGAATTACATGATAATTTTGCAATC
Organism: Miltochrista miniata; assembly: GCA_933228765.1. Lineage (NCBI taxonomy): Eukaryota > Metazoa > Arthropoda > Insecta > Lepidoptera > Erebidae > Miltochrista > Miltochrista miniata. The sequence continues at coordinate 35,571,358 of OW121756.1, read as the reverse complement.
CAATATGGCCGCCGCGCCGGAATTACAAAATTACATGATGGGTATCGCTTAAAGGGTTTTTGAGTATGCTGAGTACAAATTACATGATTTTTTTAAATATCTAGCTCGCCAAATTGCCGTCGCCACCAGCCTGATGGAAAACCGTGGTGCATCTAGCGATTGGGGGCCACTTCTGACAGTGGTCCTCAAGTTGTGTGATACTAAGATACTAGAACAGAAGGGACCGGACTGAGTTTCTTGGGGTGTTCTTCTCAGTCTGTAGTATTTCCGAACCCCCGGTAGAGTCACAAAAATTTTGACAAACCTTAATATTTTTTTTAAAAATTTCAAAGGGAATAAATTTTATTTTATTTATTTTATTTTTTTATTTATGTTGGCGGCCCTGTGATGTTCCTCTTCTCGCTCCTCTTGAAGAACCCGGGATTGTAAGATGACTGAAACCCATTATGTAATTTTATAATTACAGCGCTGCGGATAATTGGATATCAAAATCGTCATGCAATTCGTACTCAGCATACTAAAAAATCCCTAAAACGATACCCATCATGAAATTTTGTAAATACGGCGCGGCGACGGCCATGTTGGATTGCAAATTAACATGTATTTTCGTATGCATCGTTTTAATTATTGTGTAATTAATAAAAGAAATCGATATAAAAAAATAATAGCATACGGCCCCGAGGCGCCAGCCCGGGTAGCTTTTCCCGAACCACGAACAAAATTTTATTCGCAGTTCGCACTAATCTTCTTTTTTAAAAGTACATCAATAGTGTTTCCTAGTCAGAATCTATTTTTTTAACGATGATACCAAAACGCCAACGAAATTGTGTGACGCTAGCGCGGCGTATACGCCGCGTATACGTCGCGTATACGTCGCGTCTACGCCGCGCATACGTCCATCGAACGCCTACGCTAGTGTGAAGGCGCACCAATACTTATTAGTTCATTGAAAATTAAATTCATTAGAATATTCAATATACAAATTATTCAGAGAAAATATAATAATAATAGTTTCACATATAGATAGGCAACTCCCTGCCCCCCACCGAGCAATCTTTCCCACTCCCGCCACAGCTGTCATTATAGTTGGAGGGTATTTTGACGGAACTTTTACTTAGCTTTATTCAACCTCTGTACAAACATAACGAGTTTTTAGAGTACAACTTGTGACAAGAGGACAAGGCAACGTCAGAAAAAAAGATGACAAATATATTTCCACAAGTAGTTAAACAAACATAAAAAAGCACGCACGATGAACCACTTCCAGTAAATGAACTAAATCTTTGTGGTTCTAATCCCGAGGTCAGCAGATGTTGCGAATTTAGTTGCGCTCACGTGTTATTCTTTCACAAGTTATTTGTGTCTCGAGCTGCGAGACTTTTACTTGTTTCGATATGAAACTACTTCTTACTGGACATGAAATCAATATCGCGAATGTTAACAGTATTTTTGTATCTGTTGTTAATGCTCTTGTGGCTGTTTTAGTGTAGGTTGTATCGCTTTTTGAAAGCTTAGGAGTTTAGGTTAGTTGGTTTGAGTTCTGATATAATGTTTATTTCTAACGTTTACTAGTAAACCTAGCACTGACATTTCCACAGCAATCTGCAATGTTTGATGACAACTATTTTATTACAACAACAGTTCTGTTATGGAATACCCTTACCAGTGTAACTAAAATCAGCGGGATCTAAAGCTTTTTTAACTTAGCCAGACATTGCGTACTTACCCCCTGGGCGAGGCCGCAGTGGCGGCCGTGGGTCTGTTGGGGTCCTGGGACATCCTTCCGAGGGCTTACCCGGGGCTCCCAACCATAGGCTGTTTTTAGTCGGTAGTAGTCCGGCATAGCATCCATGAGGATTTTCCCTTACGTTAAAAAAAAGCGAGACATTGCGTTAGTCAAAATAGCGTTTGTCTGTGACCTGCGCTATTTCTATTTAAATGGTTATGTATTATTTTTAGTATACATTATTTTCTTTTATTTCTATTGTTTATTATATGATTATTGATCAAAATTTTATCAAACTGCTAAAAGTGATAAAATTTACTTTTACAGAATTTCAAGAAATCCACGCTAACTAATTTACAGTTGATACAAACTCTGTATCTCAGTAAAATTTATATTTACCGTCATTAATCGTGCTTATTTGAATCAACCATATTCGGACGCGATATAAGTTTCAGTACTTTAACGTAATAGTTATAGTAATGTCACAGATTATATAATATATTCTATACAGATGCACGAACAGGAACAAAAATCGGTTACACTCGTAACTCGCTCCACAGACCTGGCCGCCTACCTGTCAGTGTGGAATCCTCAAATGTAACTAGATGGCGACGATATTTTTAGCAAAATGTTCAACTAGATTTCAAGGTCAAATTTGATTTCGTTTCAACTGTTTTGATAAAGTATTTAGTTATTTCAATCGTGACGTAGTCACTTAATTAGCACAGACTGGTAAACGGGCGGTATCCGGTGCTTGCAAGCCCCAGTTCGATTCCCACTTTTCACACGATTCTTTTTGTTATCTTTTTAAGTTTTACTTTTTGAACGTACCCACATTTTATACTACTCAATATTTTTATTAAGTGAAAAAAGACTACTTACTCACACGGGACTTTGTCATTTTTTATTATATAAGAAAAATATTATGAAAAAGTTGACATACTAATTGCTTTAAATAAGCATGCTATCTTTGTATTGAGTATTTATTTTTTGCAATTGATTGATTTAAAATTTAAATCAATCATGTTGTTCTCATATCATAATTATAATGATATGAGAACAGTTGAATTCGTTTCACCTGTTCTGATATGACTAAGTATTTCACTACATGCGTCAGTCGCACAGTTAGCTCAGCGGGTAGGCGGGTGGCGCCTGTTACGAATTGACCCAGTTCAAATCCAACGGGTAGCATGGTTCTTTATGTTTATTTTTTTTAACTATTTTATTTATGAAGTGAAAATGACAGGACTTCTCTTTTTTTTAATTTTACAATAAAAATAAATACTTACTATGGAAAAGTTGGCATATGTACTAAAAAATAAATATTTTATCTTGGTAGATACTTATTTTTACAGCGGGTGGCAGGCGGAATTATATAAAAAAACCGGCCAAGTGCGAGTCGGACTTGCACTTAGGGATCCGTACCAAAAAACGGCAAAAAGTCACGATTTTTGAATGAGATTCCCCTTAATCTTTCCTTTTTTTTTCTGATTTTAGTATTTGTTGTTATAGCGGCAACAGGAATAATACATCTAGGGCTGCCAACTGTTTTTAGAAGAAATAAATACTTATCTGACTTCAATGGGGTAAAAAAAGTACAGACTCACAAAGAAGGGTACATTTTATTTACAATTTTAAAATTGTACTTTTTAGAACCTTGGCAGTACACAAGTGCTTTTTATTATTTTTTAAACTATTGGACGTTACGTGGTTTCTCCCGCGTAATTCCCGTTCCCGTGGGAATTCGGGAATAAAATATAGACTAGGTTCACCGCAAAGAGATTAGCTTCCCAACAGTGAAAGAGTTTTTGAAATCGGTTCTGTAGTTTCGGAGCCTATTCGATGCGAACAAACAAACAATCAAATCTTTCCTCTTAATAAATAACGAGCGGAAGTCACGCGGTCCCGTTCCCGTGGGAATTCGGGAACCGTGGGAATTCTGATATCTGTGTTCCTAACAGTGAAAGAATTTTTGATATCGGTTCAGTAGTTCCGGAGCCTAATGCAAACAAACAATCTATTCTTTTCTCTTTATAGATAACTAGCGGACATCACGCGGTTTCATCCTCGTAATTCTCGTTTCCGTGGGAATACGGGGATAAAATATAGCCTATGTTCACCGCAAAGAGTGTAACTTCCCAACAGTGAAAGAATTTTTCAAATCGGTCCAAAAGTTTCGGAGCCTATTCGATGCAAACAAACAAACAAATCTTTCCTCTTTATAATATTAGTATAAACTAGCGGACGTCACGCGGTTTCACCCGCGTAGTTCCCGTTCCCGTGGGAATACGAGAATGAAATATAGCCTATGTTCCCCGCAAAGAGTGTAGCTTCCCAACAGTGAAAGTTTTTTTAAATCGGCCCAGTAGTTCCGGAGCCTATTCGATGCAAACAAACAAACAATCAAATCTTTCCTCTTTATAATGTTAGTATAGATTGTAAGTCCATACAGGTAAACTCTAAACTTATGTACTTACTTAGATCAGGAGAAAAGATTCATACCTATTTCCTATAATTACTTAAGTCTGGCTCCACGGCCGGGGATCTTGGCCCATTCCGTTATACGAAAAAATATTCAGAGGAAACTTTTCAAAATCCCTGAAAAATTAAATCATGCGAAATAAAGTATTTTCGCGTACCTTATTGTTCTCATAAAGTACAAATACAGGAAATAAAGTACAATACTTTATTATAAAGTACTGTTGGCAACCCTAAATACCTACATCATCTGTGAAAATTTCAGCTCTCTGGCTATAACGGTTCCTGAGATATAGCGTCATGGCGGACAGACAGACAGACAGATGGGGAAGTCTCATCAATAGGGACCCGACGTTTTTACCCTTTGGAACGCTAATAAAAGCTGGTACAAAATCTCGCTGGAACATATTTCTCTTACAATTATCACATAGATAACAGCTTTAATTTTTTATAACAATAACGTGAAACAATTCTGAAAGGAAAAAAAGGATTATAAAATTCGAGAAATAAGTAGGACTATTTAATAATCTATGTTAGATGAAGTGAAAAAGTAAAAAAAATTAAGAAAAATACAAAAAGAAATGCAGTCAGTGAACCAGAATTAACTTAAATATACTCCCAAAGCACTTCAAAGCAGCTTGCATACCCGCTGAGCTAAAGTGCCACTGAGAGAATCGGCCAAATAACACTTTATATTTAAGTTCATCACCGTCACCGTTGCCGCTTGCTTGTTTCGATAACGTAAACTGGCCGTTCGTAAAAACTAATGAAATAATAATTTCTTTAAATCGATAAAAGATGGCGCTCATGAGATGATTAACATAAGCGCCATCTTTTATCTTTATCAAACGCTATCGAGACATAATTTTTACACAATCTACGTTTATTCTATAATCAACGAGTTTGATGTGCTACTATAGCAGCCAATATCATGATTTAATTTTTAAAATAATTTGCCATGCATTATATATCTAAATAAGATATTTTGAAATTTGAATTCCGGAATATGAAACTACTAGTGCCATATTTTGATATTTTCTGTTTATTAAAGATATGCTGTATGCGTTAATACCCCGTGGTAATATTAAGCTCAAAGTAATGTAATATTAATTCTGCAACTTTTCCAAAAAGTGATACTTATTAAAATGAAAAATAGTTGAAATGTAAAAAAAAGAAGATAACACGTACGTAGTTGTATAGTAAGGCATTTAGGAGAACCAGCTTCGAAAATTTATTAAAATGTATCTCGCGGCAGCTCGAAGAATAATGGCCGAGATTCTTCAACAGTCTCTTCTGCAATACTTGGCTTTACTCGTATGATGGTAATATTTAAGCCCTATATGTCTAAATATTTACAGTTCATGGTTCTAGCATTTGAAAGCTTCAAGAAAAACTACCATATAAATTAACCAAAACATTTGAGAATTTTATATTTAACAAAATATTATGTAATATAAAGTATTCATATTATTTAAATTAATAGACCGATTGAGACAAAGTCAAAATCAATCTACTACAAGTAGTTTTCAGATAAAAGAAATAAAATAAAACCATTTAGCAACAAATTATTTTCGCAACATCTTAGATGGGCATTTTTGACACAAAATCTATTTACCTAGCACATTAGAGAGAATCTATTCACATTTGAAGGGCCTGTATCAATCAATAAAATAAAGCTAAGGATATTCGTAAATGTGTAATGCCTGTCAAAGCCTGTTGTTTTCCCAATTGTTTCCTAAAAGATGCTTCCAATTGTTTCCAGATAGGCTATTTTCAACTTAGTCTTTGGCAAGAGAGTTTAAAATTGATAACATTAGCGTAATCTCATTTCTGGGTAGGTAGGAGTTACTGTGGTTTTAAGTAGGTATATTAGTACAATTTCATAGGACATTCAAACGGATGGAATCTTTACACTTAATTCTATATTGAAATAATAGGTACCCATGAAATCGTCGTAAATTTAAGCCAGTAATGTTATTTAATAACCCTATTAAGACGTTAAAATGATTTTTATTTACTAAAATCTCATCATTGTTTAATAAACACGAAATTATAGCAGTAGTTAAGTGTTGGATTGCATATTGCCATATTCTATAGGAATGTAATATTGGGAACACGGGTGGATACTGGATAAGCTCGTTTAAGTAAAGGCTGCCCAGTAAGGAGGCAGTTTACCATACTCTATTTGGGTGGTGCATCCTAGCGCTTACCTTGCTCGCTCATCATTTACTCGAAAGCGATGCGTGCTTAAGGCGGCGCTAGTTGGTTGCTCGAACTCGACCAAATAAGCATGCTGTTTCACCTCACATCGCATAGTACGATCGAGAAGCTGCGATAATGCATTTATTCAAAGGTCCTTTGGTAGGAAGGGTGTTATGAAAAAAGTACTTCATGTATCATCTTAGAATAAAGTTTTCTGAACTCTTTGAAAAATGTACTTTGTCAGAACGGACTAAGATTTTGAGTTTTTATACTCCTTTTATTGTTTATTTACACAGAAATTTGTATAAAAATTTGGCAGAAATATCAATATTTTTTAATGGCTTCTATCTCTTTAATAGTTTTTAACTAAAAAGTTTATAATGAGGCAAAACAGTAAAATGTTTGACTTTGTATGTAGGGTATCAAATAGTTGAGTAATATCCTTCCGAAGTTTGTATGGCCAAAATAGCGACTAGCGCAACCTTAAGGGTACTTTTCCACCAAAGATTGTCTGAGTGACGAATGCGTTTGAAATCCACCAATCACATTCGTCACTCACACAATTTGACAATAAAAACGGTCAATGTTATATGACGTGGACTTAGAGTATATATTAGAAGGTACCTACTAATATATTATACTAGCTGTTCCCCGCAGCTTCGACCGCGTAGAAGTCGGTTATCGCGTAAAATCATAACCCTCCTTTTGCGCAGTTGGTTAAAAATAGCCTATGTCCATCCTAGGGCCTCGAACTATCCCTATACCAAATTTCAACTCAATCACTCCAGCCGTTTAGGCGTGAAAGCGTAACAGACAGACAGACAGAGTTACTTTCGCATTTATAATATTAGTAGGGAGTAGGGATTCTAAGCATATGGACCAACGAATGTGATTGGTGGATATCAATCGCATCCATAGCAATGTAACGTAGTGGAAAAACTGCTGCTACTGCTGCCTGCTGAGTTTTTCTAAGATGGCATCGAGGAATCCTAAAGGTGGGTCTACGCTAGACGAGCTGAGCACGAGCGCAGCACGAGCTTAGCCAAAATTGGTGTAGTGTGGACCGACGACGTACGAGTCTCGAGCTCTCGAGCGACACTTGTCTTGTCATCGCGAGCAGAGCGACTCGGCTCGCGCTCCGCTCGTGTTCGGTTCGTCTAGCGCAGACCCACCTTTAGACCCTGTTGTATATAGGGCCGTAGCTGCGTTCATTTTTTTACGGTTTCGTACATACTCAAAGTGTAAAAACGGGAACCTATTATTACTGAAACTCGGCTGTCCGTCTGTCTGTCTGACACCTGACTTTATCTCATAAACGGAGATAGCTAGAGAGCTGAAATATTCAAAAATTATGTATTTCTTTTTAATGCATTTACGTGGGACAAAAAATTTCAAAAGTGAAATAGGGGCATATATTATGCCTCTGCCTATCCCTTCCGGGATAAAAATTGTGATCATATGTACGTGTTTCTGTTGTCGCTGCAACAAATAACAAAAACAGAAAACACACAACTTATTTATGTAATAAATAAATACACATTATTTTAAATATTTATTTTTGCTGTTTTTTACTGCGAAACTCTCCGTGGGTGAACTCAAGTCGCACCGACTTTTATCGTCTTTGTAAGCGACACTGTCGTTGACTGGTCGGTGCACTCATGACAACCCTATATATTACAAGCGAGCTAGGGATGAGACTAGCTCAAAGTGGTAATCTGATGGCTATTGTTGAACTACAAAGGAGTTTCCCAACTACATACGTAGTTCTTTACAGTATTTACAGTTACCATAGAGCAGCACGATCTACAACGTTTATTGTGAAGCTTTCCTCTCTGGTAAAGCTTGCTCCTGAAAGGAGTGCGCTTGTACACTCACTATAAAATTAATAATTTAAATTTGAGTCTGAAATTATGAGTGTACTGTTTTAATTGTTTTGTGCAAGTCAAAAAGTGACAGCCGATAGCTTTTGTTGTGGAGTTTAAAAATACGATTTCCTCCAAAACATTATGACGGACAGATAATGTATATAGTAGCTCTATATATATTACCTACACGCTATTTCTACTCCCCATGTACTGGTCGCGTTGCTTTATGTGACATATAGATATGTATTAATAACAAACATGCTATGTCTACTATCCTTGTACTGATCGCGTTGCTCTATGCGACACACAGCGAATATGCATAGAGCAAACATTCTATGTCTACTCCCCTTTTCTTTTTAACGTGAGGGAAAATTCCTCATGGATGCTATGCCGGACTCTTACCGACTAAAATGCCTCACGTAACGCCCAACAGCCTACGGTTGGGAGCCCTGGGTGAGGTCCGAAGGATGTCCCATGACTCCCAACAGACCTACGGTTATCACTGCGGCCTCGCCTAGGGGGGGTTTGGGTGCTATACCGCGTCTTTGGGAGAATTTTTGGTGTGATTCCGCTTCTTAGGAGGAGCGTGCGTGAATCCTTCACGTCACGCTGCCGTCTAGGGCCCCCGGTGTCTACTCCCCTTTATACTGGTCGCGTTGCTCTATGACTGTAACACGCTACTAACTACATTGTGTCCACATTATAAAAACGAACGCTACTATATATCATGTCAGTGACCGTAATCTTTATGACCTAAACGCCAGAGTGCGGGATTAGTGCTAAATTTATTATACCTCAACCTTAGCATTGTTCGCGAGCTTACAACCTTTAGCTATGGATTATACTGGGCTAATGTTGCCAATCGTAAAACGTAGTATTGATATGAAAGTATTGGGTTGTTGGAACTTACGACATTGGTGAAAGGTCATACTGAGTTACAATAAATATTTATTTTGGGAGGATAATAAATATTATATTAATATATTTTCACAAACGCTATTTATTTTGTGGCGTTTAGCCTTTTTCAACACGGCAATACGGCTCACCACCTATTACTACTACTACTACTATTTTCACGCCATATCCCTTGCGGGGTAGGCGGAAAGAACAGAGCGCCACACGGCACGGTCCATACACACCTCACTTGCTTCTTCGACTTTCATTTTTCTTTTTTTTTTCTTTTTCTTTTTCACCTATAACGAGGGACAAAATCTTAAAGATGAAATGTGGGCGTATAATATGCCTCTGCCTACCCCTTCGGGGATCAAGGTGTGACTATATGGATTTGTGTTTAGCTTTTTTGTATTTAAACTATTTATTTATTTTGTGTTACATAGTTAAGTTCAGCTAATGTGCTCTAGACAATTTTTTTTGACTGCCTCTGTGGCGCAGTCGGTAGTGATACCGCCTGCGGCGCTGGAGGTCGTGGGTTCGATTTCCACCAGAGACAAATATTTGTGTTACCCATAAATGTTTGTCTCAAGAGTCTGGGTGTTTCTAAGTATAATATGTATGTATTTAAAAGTATATAAGTATTAATATCCGCGGTCTGATACCCTTAACACAAGCAGGTTATTCCTAGCTTACTTTGGGATCAGATAGCGTTGTGTGAGATGTCCGTGAATATTTATTTATTATTTATTTTTACAACTATGGTGGCCGACAAGCTTACTATAGAAAGTGGTCACCTACGCTACATTCACGCTGCCTTCCATTACATAAATATTGCTACTGTATATTTTTAAATATTTCTCATTTCTTCAATAAATATAATTGGCTTGACAAAATCTCCATTGCTGAAAATAAATTTCATTTCTCACATTTTTGCCATCCCTAAAAGTTGTAATAATTTTCAATCTAAAGAACACGAAAAAGAAATTACATTGAAACGTAAAAAGCTATAAAGTCCCAAACACTTCGAAACGAAAATATTCGAATGACGAGGTCAAATTTATTGCGATGTAGCCGTAGAGCAACACGACCTATGACATTTATCGAGAGAAAAGGCGCCATACTAAAACTTTCCCCTCTGTCAAAGCGGACTCCAAAAGGATCCAAAAGGACACACATCAATAAGAAATTTAATAAGATTGTATCTGAATTATGAGTATATTGTTTTTGTAGTGGTGTATATGAATACGATATCCCCCGCAAAATCATGACAGATATGCAATAGAGCAATCATGCTATATCTATTCAGATTTTTTTAACGTGATGGAAAATCGTCTTGGATGCAATGCCGGACTCCTACTGACTACCTCACGTATCCTGCCCAACAGCCTACGGTTGGGAGCCCCGGGTAAGCTCTCGGAAGAATACCCCATGACTCCCAACAGACCTACGGCTACCACTGCGGCCTCGCCTTTGTCTATTCCACTTGTAGTGGTCGCGTTGCTCTATAAGATGTAGCGTACTAAGTAGGCTCATATAATCTCTGCCAAAGTTACCTTCAGTATGTATATGCTGAATCGATAATGCAAATTTTATGTAAAGAGACGCGAGAGGGCGAATTTCTGGAGGGGAGCACCGACCCGATCCAATCAGTGAATCTTAATATTATGTATCGACTGTTTAGTTTTCGCAGGTTTACGTTTGCCCCTACTAAGAATTGTCGATATTATATTGTGATTGATAGAATTACCTAAAAGTAATTGTTAATAGGCAGAGAGATGACTGCGATGGGTCACTGCAAGTAATTGTGAGTAAAAATGTGTACGAAATGAAACCTGATTATAAATAAAATGACAATCGTTAAGCCAAGTTGGAGGCCTTATTATGGGCGGCTTAAAGAATTTTAACTGCGAGTCACGGCGACCTGCGCCTGTCCATTTCAACACGACAATGGGCTCACCACCTATTACGTGGGGCATAAAACTATAAGGTGAATTTCGGGCGTATACTATGCCTCTGCCTACTTCTTCGGGGATAAAAGAGTGACTATATGTATGTATGTATGTAAAATGTCTACAGCTGCCAATTGACAAGATTATACAAAATCAAAACAAAGGAGGTAAGTTGCCCTCAGGAAGGAAATTCAATCAATCAATCAATAAAATCAGCTTATGGCAGTCCACTCCTGGACGCAGGCTTCTCCCAATTTACGCCACAGCACACGGTCTTGCGGCTTCCGCATCCACTCCCAGCCTGCGACTTTTTCCATAAATTTCACGCGTACGTACATACATACCATATGATCACGCCTTTTATCCCCGAAGGGGTATACTATAATATAGGCCCACATTTCACCTTTTTAGAAATTGTCGCACGAAATAGGTGGCGAGCTGAATTGCTGTGTTGAAATGGACAGGCGCAGGCTGTGACTGAACGCTATTGAAATTTTTAAAGCCTGCCATATTGGCTTTCAACTTGACTTAACGACTGCCATTTTACAGACAACCAGGACCAACGGCCTAATTTGCCACTCGCAAATAAATGTCAGATAGTGATCGTGTGATGGTCACCCATCCATAACCAGCCATAGTGAAAATTGCTTACTACATGATCGTTTACGAGAGCACTGAGTCCGTGGGGCTACAAGCGCTTCTTCACGCGTACGTATGGTTGCATAACAAATTTTGTTTTGTATCCGATTTTGTAAACATTAATATTTTATGAAAACAAAACCAACACTTACTTTTTACCTAAAACTGCTATCAAAACGTAGCTTAATAAAGCGGAACCGTCAAAACTTCCCACAGAATAGCCGTGATTGATTGTAAATAATAACCCTAGCTACAAAAACATGACAAAACAAATTCCCCAGATACCGTAGTAGCTCCGGTCGTTAATATAATAATATGTAAACATGGCGTAACACGTTGAATAATGTTTGTGTACGTTTGTTTTGAGAGTATATCAATATCCGACGTCAGCCCTTTGGCATAGTTCACTAAGCCCAGCGGTCAGGTCGAGTCCCTTCATTATAATTATGCATCAATTTTCTCAGCATTGGTGCGGTCCTTAAATTTGCTACATATTTTAGTTGTTTACAAGATTAGGTAGGTTCTCATGTAAATGTTTTTACAGCAGTATGCGATTTGAACCAAAAAAAAATCCTGAAAGTAACCAGTTTTTTTTTTACATAAAACCTTTTGGTCATATTTATTAACTGTACATTTTCGAAATCACGTATATGAGATAAGTATACGAATTGGTAGACTAACAACACCTTTAATTTTCATTCAGCGCAGCGCCTCAGAAAACATTACATACTCATTTATTTCCAAATGTCCTATCTGTACTTTGATATCCACAGCTTGGCAATCAAACGAGAAGAAAACTTTCCAGCGGTATTTCTTCAAGTGAATGGAACCATTTCATCACCAACTAGAGGGCCACTGCTAATAAACTTGTGAACTGTGAGTTGACCCTATCGCTAAACGTCGTGTTGGCTTTCTATCAGCGGTCTGCGTAATTTTCGCAAAGTCTATAGGTACAAAAAGAAGGTAAGCATGTTGTTGCTTTAACATGTTAAGTTTGTTATTCAAAGCTTTCTGTATACATATTATATTAGACGGATAGATTTCGAATTTAATTCATCATTCGAACCATTCCCAACGCGATAAACATTATACAACTTAGTCAATGTTAAATGAAGGTTACTTACGATCGAAGTGGTTCCATAACAGCTTTATTTAGTCAGTTCTGACTAACTTTACTTGTATCAATGGAATCTTAGTTATAACTTTACAACATATAACTATATGTTATTGGGTTAGGGCGGACGTGTCAAATTGGCATCTAACTTTGTCCAAACTTGTGACTTCGCATTTGACTGAAGTAAATTTGTAACTCCGCTCGCCCCTTGACGATAAGTTGTGAATGTAGGTTGATTGAAGCTTCATAACTTTGGTCTTCATATCTGAAGGATCCGCATACCAAGATATGATTTTCAATGATATTTTATGAGAGTTTATACAAGACACTTCGGTTGGTTCGATTGGGTGTGATGGGAACCTACAGTGATACTCAGGGACCAAGACATTCTAACCCGCAGGTTTACCTGCTGATTAATGGGCAAAGTCGTGACAAAGAGAATAAAACCCTTCTGAATAGCGTCAAAAGGTCGAACACCTTCTACAAATGAAATTTGGCTCTCCTAATTTCATTTGTAGAAGGTGACGATTGGCCTACGTCCAGCGGTATACTGTGCTGTACTAGGCTGTGTATAATATTGCAACGAAGGTATTTTACAACGCCGCGCGATTGCGAATGTTAAACCAAAACAAAGCTTTGAGTGTCAAACAAGTTCTCCTAGACATGAGCAGTCAATCAGTGCAGGACTTTGGTTTGTCGCGAAGAAACGAGTAGAAAGATAAAAATCATTGCTCAACATTTTCAAAGCTAATCCGTTACAGCCCATAATATAGGCCATAATAATTTTAATAACTAAACAATACAATTTTTTTTTTGATGTGAGGGAAAATCCTCGTAGTATGCTATACCGGACTCTTACCGACTAAAAAACCTCACGTAACGCCCAACAGCCTATGGTTGAGAGCCCTGGGTAAACCCTCAGGAAGGATGTCCCGTGACTCCCAACAGACCCACGGGCGCCACTGCGGCCTCGCTCAGGGGGTGGTTCGGGTGCAATCCCGCGTCTATGGGGGGGGTTCGGGTGTGACCCCGCTTCCAAGGGGGGGCGTGCGTGAGCTGCTCACGTCACGCTGCCGTCATGGGCCTGCTTCTGTAAGGACGGTGAGCGGCCCTCTCACCGTCCTCAGACCCCCGGTCATGGAGGCCGATAGTCCTCGGCGAAGACACGTCGGCGGCGCCCAGGGCACCGACTGCGGAACTCGGGTGGGAGAGTTCTCTCCCGCACCCGGCCCGCCGCCTCCTTCGATTAAACAATACAATAAAATAGATTATTATGTTCTTAACCTCAACATAAGAATCGATACAAGCATGTTTTTGCAAAAAACACTTGGTACATTTCCATTACAATAATATCTACAACACCAACGAGCAAGACAAATATTTTGACTAGACACAAAATAAACTTTATTTCATAGTGATCTCAAGATAATTCTACTTTCATGCTCTTCATTGATGTAGCCCATTAAAGTGTCAACACTTCGTGAAATCCTGATGAGGGTACCGTTCGGAATCACTTCGATAAACCCGTACAAGCTAGCAAATTATAGCTTGACTTTATTTTTTACTAGACGGCGTGGAAAAATATTGTAAGTATCTTTTTGGTGATAGATTTATTTTTGATGTTCAACGTAACAAAGATATTATTGGTAATGCTTTAACATTACATATTCTGAGAGAAACACCTTTTGTACCTTACTAGTTAATGATGTTGATTTTTAAGTGCTTTTGTGACAAAGTACAATGGTCAATTTTAAAAATTCTGAATTTGGTTGCTTAAAAGAAATGAATAATAATCCAGTATTATAAAACCCATAAAATAACAGGACAAATAAACTATACTCCAAAGGGCTTTAGCATTCTAAACAAAAGTAAACGCCTTTATTTAATCTTATAAAATTCTACAAACAACTTTGCACGGTAAACAAACATGTAGATTTCAACAAAGGTACTTACTGTTATGAAAAAAAAAACCTCCACTTTGCCCTTCCCATAAACAAAATTGCTTACATGCATAATTCACAAGGACCCCTAAAACATTCCAACCCGATATCCATATTTAGGGAATACAAGAGGCGCCTGATTCCGCCACAGAGTAACTTCTCGATTTAATTTATACTCTTGTTTGGTTTCACTCTTATCGAATGTAGAGCTAACTATAGAGCAAACACGAACTAGGACTTCGATAGGAAGGCGCCATATTGAGACTTTCTCCTCTGTCATTACACAATTCCTAAAACAAATATAAATAATGTCATCATCATCATAACCATTTCAGCATAATATTATGTGGCGCCCACTGTGCTGAGCATAAGCCTTCCCCAAGGATCGCCACTACATTTGGTCTTGTGCTGCCCGTATCCAGCAGGCTCCCGCGACCTAATAATTATATGTGTCTGAAATTATGATAGTATTGCTTTATTTTTTTTTAACCTGAGGTAAAATCCTTCATGGACCGGACTCCTACCGACTAAAAAACCTCACGTAACACCCAACAGCCTACGGTTGGGTGCCCCGGGTAAGCCCTCGGAATGAACGGTTATGGATTGTTTTTAATTGGTTTGACTTTTATACATTAAAAGCAAACATGACATATCTACTACCCTTGTACTGGTCGTGTTGCTCTATGGCAGGAACCAAGTATGTAGGAATGAGGAGAAATTACCGCCGCCATTGTGAGGTCTCACATGGAAAAGTTTTCGACTTGGAATGATCAAGTTTTGAATAGATTTGTGATAAAGATTATTTGATATTCCAATACTTTTGATAATGTTAACAGAATAAACTATTGATGTGGAAACATTTACTCTGGTTATAGTCAAGAATATATATATTATCATATTAGGGTTATATCGTAAGAGAAAAGGACTATAATATTTCAGAAAATTTTGCCACGTTATTTGGCAGTTAAATTAACCACCAGTCGACTGTCTTCAAACTAACAGAATAAATGATTGCCTTATTATGCATTTCATTTCAGGGTGCATTTCAGGATCTAGAGTAAAATCTCGAATAGTAATCTGTACTCGTCACTGTGAGACGAGAGAATAGGGAAAAGATTTTTATATATAAAAAAAAATATGTATATACTAGCTGATGCCCGCAGCTTCGCCCGCATAAAATTTGATCCCGCGGGAAGTTATTCCCGGAATAAAAGGTAGCCTATGTGTTATTCCAGACTATAATATATCTCTGTACCAAATTTCAGCCCGATTCGTTCAGCGGTTTGAGCGTGAAAGAGTAACAAACATCCACACTCACAAACTTTCGCATTTATAATATTACAGAATAGAGTTTAGAGTTGTGAAATGCTACTGTCTATGTCTGGGTAGGCGGGGTACTAAGTTTACGTCGTATGACCCCGGGCTTGCTATAGGCGGGGAAAAAGTTTCTATTATATCGGAAACCGTGCCTTTCAAATTTCTTTGCAGAAAGATAGATAACAGAGGTTGTACTCCAGCTTTGGATGACATAATTGAAAGTTTCATTGTTAACATAAAAAAGGTAGACCAACAACCAATAGGTAACGTCAAGAAAGCATGGATATACGACAACTATTTAACATCACGTCTAAATTGGCCGTTTCTTGTGTACGATATGAGCCAAAACCTTCTCAGAAAGTTGGATGCGAATGTTACTAAGACGTTGAAGTCGTGGCTAGGGCTAGCTCAATCGGCCGACCCGTCGGCATTATACAGAGCCTCTAATAACTTCGGAATGACGTTTAAGAAGCCGTCGGAACTCTATAAACATCTAAGAGTTACTAAAATGCACGTCTTGGCAAAATCAAGAGACAAAATCGTTCAAACTCTTCCAAAGGATAAAAATATAGCAGAACTTGAATCACGCCTCCAATTCCACAAGAGATTCATGGTGGGTTCGCAGACTGGTCGAGCGGGGTTGGGTAGTATCCGGAGACAAACAGATAAAGACATTACAAAATCTTTTCTGGAGGTATAAGGTGCACGCGATGAACCTGGAGATGCAGAATGAATGGCTTACTCTGGGCGAATTTTGTATTCCCATGGCCTTGCAGTGGCGTACCTTACTGTACGACTGGTCGCCGGCTTTGCTTAAGTTCTACCTGAACGCGTTTCAATTGACCCTCCCCGACCAAAGTAATCTGGTCAGGTGGGGGAAAGTCACAGATAAAACATGTAATGCATGTGGAGAAGCGATTGGAACTGCTAGGCACCTGCTGGTAGGTTGTAGGACGTTACTAGACCGGGGTCATTACTCACGCCGACACGATAGGGTATTGGAATGCTAAGAATACGGTCTCTACATGGTCGAATTGAGTAACCTCCTCTAATAATAACAAAATATACAACAGGCCTTTGTCTGAATGAAACTGAACAACTTAGCCTATGTGAGTACATAAGCTGTAAGCACCATTACTGTGTTGTAATGGACAGGGGCCGGTTATGGCTACATTGTAGTGAAATATTTTCAGGCCACCCATATGGACTCCGACTTGGCTTAGTGACTTATTATGTTACTGACAACCAACGGTATTCATGTGATTCCAAAGCACATGAGCCGACGGTATCCCATTTTAAAATTAACCGTATCGTAAAATGCTTGTCACAGCTACCTTAGCTAAGCTAGTGTGACCAGCTGATTTACACTCAGCTCTGACTACAAGCACTTTCCGCCACAAACATAATAATTACAGAGAGAACAGCCCTTTCCTTTAATTTAATTTCTACGTACCAACATGATTATGTAAAATTATGCGCAAAACTTAAAACCGTAAACGTAAAACTAGAAACTATTTGTTAAATAGTTTCCGATGAAACTTTCGCTTAAAACTAAACTGAAAACGCTTCTGTTTAGCATCAAAGTGGAAATCCAAAATCCCTTAAGCCGTGTTAGCGATGTAGAAACTTGAATATGAATCTTGTTAATCAAAATTGACACTTATAATATCCGTGATAAGGTTCATTTTATTGATAGTTTAAAACGTTATGTAGTACTACGTAAATGCGAGCGAATCCGAATTGTAACTTTATTTTCAAAGCGACAATTGCCGAACTAGATTTCGCCAACTAATTGTTGAGATTACAGTTCACTTCACTTACCAAGTTGGAGTTTAGACATTTAAATTTAATCTTGTTTTGGCTTCAACAGTGCCAATTTCACGGTAGGCACTAACTTTACATGAAATGCTAGGTATAATATTTAAGCAAAATGAAATTATAATTCCAGTAGCGGACGTCACGTCACCCGCGTGATTCCCGTTCTCGTGCCGTCATAGCCTATGTTTACCGCAAAGAGTGTAGTTTCCCAACAGTGAAAGAATTTATCAAATCGGTCCAGTAGTTTCGGAGCCTATTCGATGCAAACAACAAAAAACAATCAAATCTTTCCTCTTTATAATATTAATAATAATAACAATATAGATAAAACTAGTTAATTAAATGTGTCGCGACAATCTTTTTTAACCGACTTCAAAAAAGGAGGAGGTTACTCAATTCGACCGTATACAGGATGTTGATCTGCATTTGTGCATTACTTGCACACATGACTGTACTGCCTACACTCGTTGATATTTCGGGATAAAACGAGACACCTTTTTTTACA
Source organism: Miltochrista miniata (assembly GCA_933228765.1). Taxonomy (NCBI): domain Eukaryota; kingdom Metazoa; phylum Arthropoda; class Insecta; order Lepidoptera; family Erebidae; genus Miltochrista; species Miltochrista miniata. The sequence goes on along the minus strand of OW121756.1, from coordinate 35,552,911 downwards.
CTTTTTTTTTTCTGCTTAAATTCTTTTCTATTTGCTACGGGAACTCTACTGCTTATACTAAACCAATATTAAGTGAAAAAATGGGGCAGTAAAATTAAGTTCTTAATAATTATTAAATAAAATAAATTTAAAAAGCAACTCGTATGAATCGGTTCCAAATATTCTAATAATACTATTACCTACATAGGTACATTTTCACCGTTCATTCAAAACCGTTTCTTCTTTGCCTACAGTTTAGTAGGCACATACAAATGTGTAGGCATAGGCAAAGGCGGCGAAGCGCGTGTAAGTTACCCCTCCAACCCCCGCGCAGGAGCGAGCGGCTCAGGCGGCGCCTTTGATCGGTGAATTTGAAATTTTGAATTAATTAGTCGCTCGCCCGCGTTCAGCGTGAGTATAACCGCACGCGCCGATATCTACGTAACGTCCGTCGTGGTACACAAGGCCTATCAGCTGATCGGCAAGAGCAGATTCTCAATTATTTTGAGGAAGAACCTCGAGCCAGTACGCGTGAAGCCGGTCGCCGTTTCGGTGTTCATCATACCACAGTGTGGAAGCTGCTGAATCGCGAACTAATGCATCCGTTCCATTTCCGACGTGTTCAAGAGTTGCATCCGCAGGACAATAACGCTCGGACAGTTTTTTGTCACTGGCTCCTTGAACATCAGGACGTGAACATTTTGTGGTCCAACGAATCATTGTTTACGCGCGTGGGCGTTTATAACGTCCACAATGAACATTGGTGGGCTCACCGACAACACAACCCACATGTTACTACGCGGGACTCGTTCCAGGTCCGGTTTAGTCTGAATGTGTGGGCTGGTATCATCGGTGATCATCTACTTGGCCCATATTTTATTGACGGTCGTTTGAACAGTGCTACATACTTGGTGCTACTCCGACATGTGGTTAATGAGATGCTCGATGACATTCCACTCGCATTTCATAGGGACTTGTACTTCCAACAGGACGGTGCGCCACCTCACTATGGACGCCAAGTGCGCGAATATTTAAGTGAAGTGTTTGGTACGCAGTGGATAGGCCGTGGTGGACCGGTAGCCTGGCCGCCGCGTTCACCCGACCTAACGCCCTTAGACTTTTATTTGTGGGGAGATATTAAAAGACTTGTTTACAATGAAGACATTGTGAGTGTTACACAATTACGTGAAAGAATTGTTTTGGCATTTGAACAAATAAAAACAAATGTGCTACATAGTGCTTCGCAGCTTAAAACGCAACTTAGTGCGCCGCGCCAATCTGTGCATAGACACTGGGGGTGAGCATTTTGAACAATTATTGCGTGTTACATGATTTTGTAAATAGGTATTTAAGCTTTGATTCTCAATTAATTCTGTAAATAAGTTGATTTAAAATTTTAACTACGCCAGAAATGCTTCATTTCAGAATACTTTTCTCATACCTAATGTTTACTAACAGTACTTAATGTTTTTGTTTGCAATTGCATGATAAATAGCGTGTTTCTGCCGGTCCTAAGCCCTTGAAGTAGGAAGGAATCTTTTAAATCAACATAAACTCATCATCAAATCATTAATATCAAATCAAAAAAAGTACATAAAGGTCACCGAACTTGTCAGCTGGAACTAAAAACTCATGAAACCTAATAACTAATGGCTCCTCTACACTGCCCGCAAAGTTCAAAGGCGAAGTACTCTAGAAACTTTGTCTAAGTTCGAAAAAAGTGCGTCACTACACACTCAGTGGTGTCAGTAGCCTGCGCACGCACATTGCCGCCGTTTGTAATGAACAAAGAAATTTGTGTGGCAGAGTTTCCAGGAACAACATAATTTGCTCCTGACCACTGTTTGACGCTGATAATTGGATCACATACACCAAAGCACTAATTATAGCTTAAATCACGCGCCGGCAAAGCACCGGCACACACGATGTCGGCCAAGTAGTGTAGAGAGGTACTTCGTGAACGCACTTCCCGCATCTTTGGGCCCATTGACTGAGGCGCAAAAATCGACAGCAAATAAAGTCACCTGAGGGGAGGTATAGTTTTTGACGAGGTAAGCCGAAGTGCCTCTTTACACTATCGTATTCATTTAACTTCGTTCAACTTCGCGGGCAGTGTAGAGGAGCCATGAGATGCGATACGTAGCCGCATTATCTAGGTACCTACTATTGTCTAGCTTTAAGCCCAGGCCACACCGCCAGCGGGCGGGCGAGCGAGCTAGGCGGGCGGGTGAAGTGAGATATTGAAGTTATGCAAACTACGCGACCTTGCCGAGCTAAACTATGGGGTTTACACCAAAAACTACATACGGAAGGGCGAACCGGGTAGTGCGGATGAGACTAGACACGTGGACACTGCTATTCGAATGACAAGCGACGACTAGTCTGAGTACCCGAAACGGGGAGGACGGTAGTTAAGCTAGCGAAGCGGGCGCGCCTAACGACGAAAACGAGTAGCTTCGCTCGCATCACCCACGTAGGTTATTCGGCAGCTCGCAGTGTGCCTAGCTCGCTCACCCGCCCGCTGGCAGTGTGACTTGCGCTTTAGCGTTGGCTCGGCGACGTAAACATTAAATACACGGGTGAAGATTTTTTCTTCGTAAATCATATTTCACTAAAAACAGGATTTTTGGGGTTTTGTTATCTACGTAATGTTTGTGTTGCTTGCAATCGATAATACCTATAGTACACTACGCACTGAAGGAGGCTTGTGCACGACCAAATCAACAGCTTGTATATTGTTTTTTTTTTATGTTTGTTCGCGCAGAACACTGTCGTTTATGGACCGATTTGAAAAAAAAAATTTTCATTCGAAAATAGATACTCCCAATGTAGTCCATTTTAAGGAAGTCAGGATCTGATGATGGTATCCCGGAGAAATCGGAGGGAACTTTTAAAAATTGTAAGGACATCTAGGGCATATGCAAGTTTTTTTTATTAAGGGCTTTAAAGTAGTAGAACTTAATGAAGGTCTGGAGTCGATTTGATGATGGAGAATGGAGACGAAAGACAGTAGAGAGAATTCCCTAACGATGTACAGCAGTTACCTTGTGTTTGGGCTTGATTAATTTGTACTGTCGAAAACTTTACACCTAGAGAGATAGATTTTCAGTGTACACGTCACTAAAAATAGTGAAAAAAAAATTGTCAACAAAAAAGAAACCGACTTCAAGCAAAACTAAAAACTGAAAAATGAAATTTACTTAGCACAAAGTTAGTATATTCTGATTTATCAGATATCATTAGATATAATACTGAAGTCGGTGCCAATATGACTATAAAAGAGATTACCTAACTATAATAATGCCTACCTAAGCCTACCTACATAGTTTTACCGGGCACCGATTTCTGTATTATATTTCATGATATCTGACAAATCAGAATATACCTACTAACTTTGTGCTAAGTAAATTTTATCAAAAGTATGATCTTTACTAAAATCGTTTTTCAAAATTATTGTATTTAATACATACATATACTCACGCCTTTATCCCCGAAGGGGTAGGCAGAGGCCTATACCGGCCCACATTTCACCGTGTACAATTCGGTCCCACGTGACAGGTGGTGAGCCCATCGCCGTGTTGAAATGGACCGCCACCGTCAGAGCCTCGTCCGTTGTTCAGCAGGTGCACGAGCTTGCACGTGAGGTTGACTTGGGCCCGAAGGTGTTGGTAGGGCCCCACTACACCCATGAATTGTAATTAATATGAATCGCGAAATCACAATTGGAACAAAAAACCAGCGCACGTGTTTCCCTCCTTATACAATCTCTTCTCTTACAAACAAAGATGACGTATTTTTGTTGCCGCTATAACAACAAATACTAAAATCAAAGGGGGCCTTATATACCCACAAACGTGATTTTTTGCCGTTACTTGGCACGGAGTCCTCTGAGCGCGATTCCGACTCGCACTTGGCAGAGGTCTACTTATATTGTTATTTTTATATTGTAAGCCTCAATTCAAACTTCAAAAACTAAACCAAACAAGCAAGTCCCAGGTGTGTAGATGTACAATTTGCAAGATAAGTGTTCATTAATTGGCACGAACATTTAGTATTAAAGTTTCCTTAGAAATAGATTTAATAACAGAAAACCTGTTTCAAACGCACGGTTTCGTAAAAGTTACAAAGTGTATAATAGAAGCCGAAATTTTATACAGTGAAATTATATTTTCGATTTTTTTTTATTAATAAATTATTAATATTATGAGGCAAATGGCGTGGGTGAGCGCTTACTAAGTAGAACTTTTATAGAACTAATACATACTTAGAGACCGTTTAACCCCCTATTCGTTCTGTCGTGTACTGTTAGTAATAATTATTCCCAAAAAGATATAATTTTCAATTCACAGAGAGCATAATACGGGCGCCAGACTTTAATATGTTTACAGTGTAAAACGAATTAAAACGCATTCCTGCTGCATACATAAATAACGGAACCATTGGGGAAAAGCTTACAAGAAAAGTTAGTGTTCTATTTTTATAAATATGATTTCAGTAGGTTACGGTAAGATATTTTAGGGTTCGTAACCAAAAAGTTAAATCAATCAATCAAATCAGCCTATATCAGTCCACTGCTGGACATAGGCCTGTCCCAAACTACGCCACAACACACGGTCCTGCGCCTTCCGCATCCAGTCAGTCCCTGCGACCTTTTTCAGTTCTTCGGTCCATCTGGCGGGTGGTTGTCCTACCCCACGTGTACCAAGTCGCGGTCTCCACTCCAGAACTCGTTAGCTCCACTGACCATCAGTTCTCCTACAGATGTGGCCAGCCCATTGTCACTTCAAAACAAGTAAAAAAACGGAACCACATTACTGAGACTTTGCTGTTCGTCTGTCTGACTATCACCAAGATTTATCTCAGGAACCGTGATAGCCAAATAGTCGAAATATTCTCATAATGATGTATTTCTGTTGCCGTTAAAATAAGCACATATCAATAAATACTAAAACAGAAAGAAAATTAAGGAGGGCTTCCATAGAACAAACGTTATTTTGACGACCACGAGTTTCTAAATTGTATCCTGTAGAACCGACTGACTGATTTCAGTTGTTATTTTTCATGGAGCGCACCACATTCTGATCTATATTATATGATACCATGCTTTGTATAGACACAGAATGTATAATTATCTATACTTATATTATAAAGAGAAAAGATTTAATTTTTTGTTTTTTTGCAAGTTGCAGAGATTAACTGGATGCGTAAATCGCAGGACCGTGTATTGTGGCGTAAATTGGGAGAGGCCTACGTCCAGCCGAGGACTCCATCGCATCGAATAGGCTCCGAAACTACTGAATCGATTACAACATTCTATCATTGTTGGAAAGCTACAGTAGATATCCCTGGGAAACATAGGCTACATTTTATTCCTGTATTCCCACGGGCACGGGAGCTACGCGGGTGAAACCGCGAAAAATCCGTTAGTATTTTAGTGAACTGAGAAAGTTATTGTAACAAACTATTACACAATGTTTACTCTTTTATCAAAGGAAGTATGTGTAGCGCAAAATTGAATAATACAAAACTTTAGTTTTTTTAAGTTACTACGATTCTTGTTGTCTCTGTAATCCGGCTGGTTACACGTACTGAAGTGACTCGAACCTATTCTGCAGATGATTGAGGCGAGTCGGAACACTGCATGGTTTTAGTGGGTAGTTTGGACCCTCTCCGGGGCTAAAAGTACCACACAATGGAAAACCACACAGTACAGTACCAAAAAGTATCACGTATATACGGGCTTTGATTTGAGCACTTGGAACACTGCTGGTGGCAATTTTCTTGTATAATTACAAGAAAAGTACTATACACGTTATTGCAATGTTAGTAAAAATAAACGCGTGTGTCCCTGGATGCCAGATAGAATTGATAACCTAATCTAAGTTTAACCCTACCGCTGCCCAATTCGTGACAGAAAGAGAAGCCAGCAAAACTGGAGCCGTAACGTACGTACTACCCGTTCGCTCTAAGTTTGCCGCTGGCGTAGAGGCGTATACCTGAATTTTTAATTAGACGAAGTAAATTGACAGGAGCTAATGTCACTTCGTCATAGAAAATAAGCAACATTGTATAAAGAAGTGACATTAGTTGCTGTCAATTTACTTCGTCTAATTAAAAATTCGACTTTAGTATGGAGCCGAGCGGAAAACTTAGAGCGAACGAGCAGTAAAGAAGTAATTTACCCTCTTATAAGAAGGTATCACTGCAAAACTTATTACACGGCGTATGTCTGATACTTGTTAAAATTAACAGCGTATAAATCACATGTTTGCTTCAAGGAGCTTACACAAGAAGAGCCGGTTTCATCGTTCACTCGACATAACGTCTCTCGCGATACCATCAACACTTACGCGACATGGAAGCCGAGCTAGAGATGTGGTCGTATCGATAAATCCATTAAAATTTAATATTTTTTATTTTAAAACACATTGACACTTAGAATTATACCAATGTATAACTAAAATGATACCTACTCACCTCTACACTTATGTAATCCTGTGTATAAAACACTTACAGGAATTATCTTTGTCGATTCTTGATGCCTCAACAAGCTTCAGGTTATCATGAAATGGTTGTATTATCAGAGTAACATTATACCGAATTATATTTGAGTACCTATCTGTGTCAGCAATAGGCTCACCAGCTGACACAGATATATAAAATCTGCAGGTGAAAATGTAGAAGTATAAAGGGTATATATCTACCTCTTCGGGGAATAACGAAGAGAACCAGTTTGTTAAAATTATTACTTGGAACCCACTGACAAACAGCAAATCAGCATCGGTATTTTGAGTACAGAAACGCTCTGTAGCTTCCTGGACGTAGCTTTTATAAACATATCAGATTTAAATATTTACTTATCGTATGGATTATAATACTATACGGCAGAATTAATAAGTTATTACGTTATTTTTTGTTAATTTCGTCACCCATAGATATTTATCGATAAATATTTTATCTCCGTAAGCGCTTTACTAGTGAGGTAGAGGATGAGTGTCGACAACTATCGCAACGCATCTCGCTAAGCTGTACTCTACAGCATCAGTGTAGAGATCTGATTACATTGTGAGAGGTTCCAATCCACCCGACTGTTGACGTAGAAAATTTACGGATCCCTAACTAATATTGCAAATGCGATTTTTTGTAATGGTTTGTCCGCCAAAACTGCTGAAATGTTCTGCTGAAAGTTTCTCTAAACACATAAAACATAAGCTTATGCAAGAACAATTGGGACCATGATGTCTGACCCGAGAGACGATAAGGGATCCATAAATGGGACATATTAAGCTATGAGTATTATAAAATGCTCTCTGTGGCGCAGTCGGTAGTGATACCGCCTGCGGCGCTGGAGGGTTCGGTTCCCACCGGAGACAAATATAAAATAATATAATATTTATTCTTGTTTATCTTTCATGTACAGATAGCGACCTTTTACGATTTTATTATATGTATTGATGATTGATTGATGTATACCTCTTTGTACTGTGTGGGTTTTTGTTTGGAATAAGCAATGTTCATGAAGGTAAATTGGGTAGATTTCTACTTTAAAATATTTAATGTTTGTTGAGCTAAGGAATTGTTAGATATACTTACTATTTTGAACTTATTCGTTTAGTGAAACAGTTCTGCAAATATGTACCATTAATCATTATTTGTAATGAATTTGATTTAATTAGTGTGCATACTTAATTGGTGTGCAGGTCAGTGTGTTTTTGGTTGGACTTAGCAGTGTTTTTGTTCGGGAAGGGGGAGCGTACAGACGTTGATTTAAATACATGCCCTTAGAATTTAATTACTTAGACCTAATCACAACTAACCTCAATGTTACCATTTCTCTCAACAATAGTTATAAAATGTAATTTAAGTTTATTTAAAGTTTAATCATAACTAACCTCAAAATTTCCGTCGTAGTATTATTGTTTGTTTATTTGTTTCTCTCAATAATAATTATAGTATCTTGTTGTTGTTGTTTGTGTACAACATGATGGCGGCTTTCTGTAGGGGCCGTCATGCCATTCTTTCTGTTCATTGTGGCTGCATTGTAATATGTTTGGTAAATGAAACATTGGTCAGCACTAGAAAATTGCACTCTCACTAAGTGTTGGGTAACACCAAGCAACGTAAAACTACACACAATTTATAGTTTATATTTTCACTAATAATGGACGCCATGCCACCGTCCGAGGGGATCGTATTTATTTACTTATTGGTAAGGCAAAACACTATTGGCCGAAAAGACGGACGCGCTGTAGCTGTCTCAGTCGGACCAGTGTGGATTTTTGATTTGTCTGTTCCGCTCTGATCTAGACCGATTACTTTTTCTTCAATGAAGTGAAATGTAGTTAGTATGTACATATTCTTCGAGTCGTCGCTGACATTTTTGTGGCGCGGGTGTGCGTGGGGAATCGGAGAACTTAAATAATTGCGTTTTGTTAGCGTTGTGTGTTTTGATTAGTTTTGATGTTGTGGTCCATTTACAGTTAGAGGTAAAATAACTTCCTGTTGTAAAATAGCTGTAAACGGACTATAAATGTTGTATTAATGTTATGTATTATATTTATTTGTTTGTTTCTAAGGCGCACAAGAGCGTGTACGATTAGTTTGTTGTTATTTTGTTTGCTCCGTGGACCGTCTCCCTGTCCTCGCCTCGTTGGGGCCGCCTTTGAAAATCAGCGTCGTTGCATGGGGAAAGCGATATGTTTTCACACATGTGACGACATAATGCTGAAAGGCGGCCTTATCCTGCGCGGGTGGGACGTGCATCGGTATACGGAACAAGATTTTTTTTATTTGTTATTTTTTATTATATTAAGTATAGTTATAAGTTATTGTTTGGTGTATCGGTGTACTATCCATTTGGCAGGATTAAAAACATTTTTCTTTCTTTCTTTCAAATGGTTTTATATGGACATAGTGCTACCTGCAGGTGAAGTACAGTAATAGTGAGTAATCTGGGCTGGACTTTGACAACTATTTATGGATGGTTTTAAGTTTTTATAATATAGTTAAAGTCAGCTTGTGACCATGGCCGGCGACTAAGTCAAGCAACTAAAAGGTATCTCACAAAACTGCATTTATTTTATCTTCGTAAAATTGAATTTACTATGTATTTGGTTAATTCTTTCTATCTTTCAGAGGAACAAAATCGTGGAATCCGAAACAGCTTGTTAAAAGAAAAGAAAAAGCCCGGGCTTCCACAGTATTATAGGTTTTGTCCTTTTACAAATTTTATAGAGGGTTAGGGAGAAGATTGGAATTTAGGATTTCTGTGCGACCTAATACCTACTGAATATTGGTATAGCTACGTAGCTCTAAACATTGTTGGCACTTTCAATCTTTTGATGTCACATGTAACAAGTAAACTAAATGTTAAAGTCATGAATAATTATGACTTTTGTTAAAATATTATTAAATCAGTGATTAATCATTTCCCCTCATTTACAGACACGCATCTGCTGTAATCAGGTTTTGTCAACGATTTGCTTTGAATATCATTACTATACCAGCAAAATAGTCTAACTATAATAGCTGTAACGTAACACCTGCGACCAAAAGACGGAAGGATATTATTTTGCTTAATTGCACAATCTACACTTACTTTCGCAAATTCATATCTATAAAACAAAGTTAACAAAACTCGCTATCATATGTAGTGAGCCTAAGCACGATTTTTAACTATATTGTGCTTCATCAGGGTATAGTCGAAGAGTAGTAGGAAGGCCCTAAATACCAAATAGAGCCTCCAAAAACCACAAACTGAGTACCTCTCCAAAATCTTGGCCTTTTTTTTTTTTTTGTTTAACGTGAGGGAAAATCCTCATAGGATGTTATGCCGGACTCTTACCGACTAAAAAACGTCACGCCATGCCTACAGCCTATGGTTGAGAGCCCCGGGTGAGCCCTCAGGAAGGATGTCCCGTGACTCCCAACAGACCCACGGCCGCCAATGCGGCCTCGCCCAGGGGGTGGTTCGGGTGCAATCCCGCGTCTATGGGGGGTTTCGGGTGTGACCCCGCTTCTAAGGGGAGGGGGCGTGCGTGAGTTGCTCACGTCACGCTGCCGTCATGGGCCTGCTTCTGTAAGGACGGTGAGCGGCCCTCTCACCGTCCTCAGACCCCCGGTCATGGAGGCCGATAGTCCTCGGCGAAGACACGTCGGCGGCACCCGGGGCGCCGACTGCGGAACTCGAAGTTCTCTCCCGCACCCGGCCCGCCGCCTCCTTCGTGAGCATGACCTGCTCGCAGAAAGAGGCGGCGCAGTCCCACTTACTCCCGCTGGAGAGCATGGCTCGCACCATAGCCTCGAGCGAGAGAGTGTCCAGGCCCAGACCCACTACGAGGACCTGTCGCTGTTGTGCCCACGCCGTGCACTCCACCAGCGTGTGGAGCGCCGTGTCATCGCTGCGGTCCTCGCAGTGCTGACACTCGGCCGTGGTTTCCCGGTGTTTTCGCCACAGATACCTACCGAAGCTACCGTGCCCGGCAAGCATCTGTGTCAACCGGTAGGAGAGAGCACCGTGTCTTCTCTCCAGCCACTCGTCCATGACCGGTCTGACGGCCGCGATTGTGGCGAATCCCCCCTTTGGTTGCCCAAGTCGCACCTTCCATGTCTCCATGGTTTCCTGGTGGAGCAGGGTCCGCTGGGCCTCGATTTCTCGAGACGCAGGCCTTTGGCCCCCCTCCAGCGCCTCCTTGCGCCATCTGAACAGTGACGCAAGGGCTCTCGCTTCCAGGTCCCATGGAGGGGTCCCGGCTAGGAGACATGCCGCCTCACCGGAGATCGTGCGGTATCCTCTTATCACCCTGACGGCCATCACTCTCTGCGGGCTCAGCAGTCTAGCCTCATTGCTGGCCGTCAGGGTCTCCGCCCATACGGGATCCCCGTACAAGGCCATGCTTCGCACGATCCCCAGGTACAGTCTCCTGTAGGGAGCGTTGGGTCCCCTGATGTTGGGCATCAGCCGCGCGAGTGCGGCTGATGCTCCCCTCAGTTTTGGGACCAAACTTTGGAAGTGATGTAAAATCTTGGCCTTGATATAAGTATTATGATTTTCATTTAAATATTTGTTAAGTTTTTCTTCATAAAAACTCTGATAAAACAACAAGTAAAAAATAAGAATAAGTAAAATTGGTCCTGTCATTATACTCATAATCAGTGACTAAGGAAAATTTTTATAGGTATAAAGATTAAATATTAAACATTAGACCCATAGAACAAGTCCTGGGGTATCCTTCCGAGGGCTTACCCGGGGGCTCCCAACCGTAGCCTGTTAGGTAGGATACGTGTGGTTTCTAGTCAGTATTAATATGTTACGAGTATGTTATGTCAGTATCCTCACGTTAAAAAATCCATAGAACAATAAACGTAAATCTGATATTATTAGTGGGATTCAATAGTAACAATAGTAATGACTAGCGCTATTTCACCTTCAAAGAAACGCACAAAAAGTAATTACTAAAATGAAATCGAGTGCACATCACCGAAAACCGAAATAAGGCAAAGGCAAGTAATAAAGTGAATCTATAAGTTCCAAACTCTTCTGGGTTTCGTGTACGGCAATTTGGTTGAAAATATTATGTTATATTTACGACCCTGCAGAGAAAAACAAAAACTGGTAAACCCCAAAAGTTTTGTAAGCATACAACTTACTTTATACACTTGGATATTGCAAGTTATAGATGACCGCAATTTATAGCTCTGCAATTTTGTGGGTTTACAAAATTGATCGATGTATCATCTTTCTTTTGCTTTGTAATCCTCTTAACTTCCAATATTAGTAGGGATTTGTCAGTCTTACATTTAGTAGAATCATGTTGATTTGAATGTAACATAACAACAATTAATGAATGTAACTATTTATAGTTCTGCAATTTTGTGGGTTTACAATTGATTGATGTATTTTATATTTCTTTTGCTTTGTAATCATCTTTATTTACAAAAGTTTGTTAAACTTTTATTTATGTTTTGAAAAATATGTTACATTCATATTAACGTAATTCTACTAAATGTAAGATTGACATTGGCAAATCCCTAATAATAATTATTATAAATGCAAAAGTAACTCTGCCGGTCTGTCATGTTTTCACGCCTAAACTGCTGAACCGATTTTGATGAAATTTGGTATAGAGATAATTCGAGTGCAAGAGGGTAACGATTTTACGCGATAACGACTTCTACGCGGACTAGAAGATATTCTACTTGTTAAATGATAAAAATTGATTTATAGTGTGAAAAGACGTCATGCGTGTGAATAAACAAATATGAATCGTTGTAGAAAATACGAACAAAATAAATAAAAGAAACACATAGGTAATCAAGTAAAAAAATATTTATTTACACTAATTTAAGGAAAGACAAAAATTAAATTTAACCTGTCAAAGTGATAACCCTGCTCCGCACAGGTCTTATAATCTTTGTATAATTCGTCTTTAGCTTGGATATAATCGGTTTGTATTTTAATTGTATTATTTTAGTTGATGCCATTCTCTTATCAGCCTCTGTAGTGACGGCTAGATTATTATAATTTTCGTAATTCTGATTATTACCATGTCCAGTCTGCTCCGCCATTTTCCTTAACATCACTTCAAAATTTGAAAGTTTCATGCTGTTCTTCTTCAGAGGTATGTTATATTTCTTTGATTTAAATTTCTTTGGTAATGCTTTTCTATTTTTTGATTCCATTGGTTTCACTACTTCTAACTTCACTTTGTATAAAACTGTTAAGTTCTCATTCTTAGCTATATTTTCAATCTCATCGAAGTATTTCTTAAAATCGTGGCTAGCGCTACCGCCTTTTATTTCAAACCGTTTTGGTATTTCTTTGAAATGCATTAGGTATCTTGAGTTGTGTAAATCTGTTGATGAAATTTTGTCCACATTATTATTTTTCGACATTTTCTATCTGAAAAACTATTTTCAGTTGAACTTTCTCATAAAGACTAAACAATGCAATAAATTTTGAAAAGTATAGAAGGAGGACGAGAACTCAAACCCCGCCTTTAGAACCCCGATCATGGTGACCAGTCTTGGGCAAAGATAAACGTGCGGTGCCCTCACCACAGACTGCATAACTCTGATAGGAGAGCTCTCTCTCGCTTTCTCTGCGCCACCTCTTTTGCGAGCATTACCTACTCATAGAATACGTGGCGGAGACTGAGACTGTGACTCCAGAGTTTACGAGAGATTGCCACGAAGTCCTAGCATTGCCGCTCCCACACGCTTAACTCTTCAGCAAGGTGTGGTGCAAAAATATTATTTTCTTATATATAAAAATGAATCGAAAAATGTGTTGGTAAGCGCATAACTTCAGAACGGGTGAACCGATTTTACTAATTCTTTTTTTGTTGTGTAAGGTAGTGTCAGGAGAAGGTTCTTATGGAAGAAAAAATATTGTATTCCCACGGAAACGAGAACTACGCGGGTGAAACCGCGTGACGTCCTCTAGTTTAATATATTTATTTATAGTTACTTACCCCCATAATATTCTGCTGCTTTTACTGTAGTTGCAATAGTTACTAATAATCCAAGGTATTGCATATTTCTGTTTGTATTTTGCAACCTCATTCTCTCGAGTACTTATTGATAATGACTCAGTATAATCCATACAGGTGGCTTATATCGGCACTATATCTTTTCGCAAATTGTTTTTGGTTTTATTGTAAACACTTACACCTGTGGCGGCGCACAGTGGATCGATTCATACAAATCGGCGGACATAGGAATCTTGAAAAACTTTTTACTGATTTTACAAAAACAAATGATGACAATGTGTTTATCTTAATAATTGTAGTCGAAAACATTAGTACACAATTTTGATTAGACTTCAATTTTAAAAAATATTCGACAAAAACTGATTTCAATGTATGGAAAAGCACATTAAAAAAGGGATAGCTTGTGATTTTCTCGTGTTTTCTGATTTTAACGCTTATAGTGACTTTTAATGGGTGGTTAGCAAAATATCTGCCAAACATTTTAGGTACCCCTCGGCACCCCTCTGGGAGCTATATGACAAAATATCATTTTTCTCACTTTCTTTAAGAAAATATGTCTAGTTCGTTTTTTTACAGTTATAATTGTTGATAAATTACATTTTAGCTTTGTACTGTCCTACCCACATCAAAAATAATATGACTAGCATACGGGATCGGGAGTTTTTGAGAGATACTTATTATTTATACTTTTTTAGCAACATTTTGGTATTGTATAGTGATTTACCTTTAAGATTTGAAGAAAATAATGTATTTATCAAATAAAACAATAACGCGTTATATGAAACATAGTTATAAAAATAAAAAAACTTATAAAATAAAAAGTGGTAAAATAATAGCTTAAAATAAATAAAAAATATGGAACGATTCAATTAACATGTATGTAGGTACATTAAATTATCAAACAAAATTTGAATTACATAAACTTAAAAAAATAGCAGCCTAAAATAAACAAAAATATATAACAAATACAATTGAATTAAAACTATGTACATTAAATGACCAAACAAAATTAGAAATATATTAAGTAGGCAAAAAAAAATCATTATCCGAAGCTTCCGTTTTTGAATCTTCTTCTGCTTGCGCAGAGACTAACAATTCATCAGCATCTATGAATTCAATTTCAGAAACTTCTAGAATTAGTAGATTTAAAGGACAATGGGCGTTGCGGCTCATGAGCGGCCATCAATGAAACTAGTGTCATTTAAAAGGGGATATTTTTGACAACAAAAATTGTTTAAGGAGTACTATGAAATACCGTTAGGGAGAAAAAATATAGTTAAAATACTATTTTTAAAATACTATTTTTTTTTTAATTATGTAGGTACCCTAATATTCAATACTTTTGTTATTTATGGTCTAAGGACCTTTGTTAAAACCGGTCTCGGCATGTTTCATGCGTCAACCAATCAGCGACAAGTACTCTCGACCCGACGATTACCGTTATGTTCAAGCGTTCAAGCGCACAGCGCAGTCCATCGTTGACATTTGTTTCGTTGAGTACTGTGCGATTATTATTGTTTGACAATCTCTTTCGACTCTGGCTTGCATATCGGACTTGTTAATATCTATCTTGGTGACTTGTGCTCGTTTTTTTGGACTTTTTTTAAGCAGATTCCTATAATAATGGCAGATAATCGTCAAGTGTGTATTTTATGGTTATGTAATCGATCCGTGATAAACAGAAGAAGATACGAAATATATAATAATAAAAATATAATAAAAATATATTAAAATAATATATTAATATATAATTAATATATAATATATATATTAATATAATAATATATTAATATATTATATTATATAATAAAAATATATTACTCCTATATTATTGTAGATAGACAGAAAAGCGGCAGATAAGCCATAGAAAACTATTATTGTAGTTGTCTAAGCGGTAAGCGCACTCTTGGTTGCTGTGCGTGCCCACATAATGTGTGTAGTGTGGTATTTAGGGTGGGCGAGAAACCAAGAAGAAGAAATTCGTTTACCAGCTCATTTTTTAAATGATGTAATTGTAGACAACAGTTAAATCCCATTATTTTCTTTTTTTAAAGGAATACTAGCATTATGTGGTTAGGCACATAATGCTAGTATTCATTTCCACGTGTTTGAAGTGTTTTTGTTTTCATGTCAATAAATCAATGTATTTAATAATTAATAAACCTTTACTTTTATTTAACCCATCATTATCTTATACTTTTGTGCATTACGTTTTATTATTTACATACTTTTGGATTAATATATTAGATTTTTTTAATATGATCAACCCTTTATAACTTTTTATCCAAACAAGTTACCGAAATATTTTTTTGCAGCCTTAATATATACATAATTGTCGACTAAAATATATATAGGACAGATGTGGCCGCCGATGGGACAAGCGCCATACATTTTTGCCCATAGTCCTTTCTTTAAACAATGCCTTCTTTTGCTTTTTATCCATCCGTGGCCGTATTTGTGCTAAAATTGGGTTGGATGCAATCAGCAAATTATTTAGAACATCTTCATTGCACGCAATGCTATTTATTTTACGTGAATGGTGTTCTCTGTATTTTCTGAAATCCTTATTACTTGACTCAGATAACTCTTCCAAAAGAAGTCCTATCGGAACTATAGATAAATGTTGAATATTTTGCGACCCGTGAACTAATAACTTATGAATACTTGATGGCATGTAGTACCAGGGTGGCAGAGCTTTACATAGAATTATACCCTTGGTACTTCATGCCATCAAGTATTCATACGTTATTTTATTAGTTACTAATTCTAGAAGTTTCCTGAATTGAATACATAGATACTGATGAATAATTAGGCTCTGCGCAAGCAGAAGAAGATTCAGAAACGGAAGCTTCGGATAGTGATTTTTATTGTCTACATAATATATTTCTACTTTTGTTTGGTCATTTAATGTACATAGTTTTAATTTAATTGTCTTAGTTATATATTATTGTTTATTTTAAGCTACCATTTTTTTAAAAGTTTATGAGTTATTCTAATTTTGTTTGATAATTTAATTTACCTACATACATGTTAATTGAATCATTTCTGTTC
Organism: Miltochrista miniata; assembly: GCA_933228765.1. Lineage (NCBI taxonomy): Eukaryota > Metazoa > Arthropoda > Insecta > Lepidoptera > Erebidae > Miltochrista > Miltochrista miniata. The sequence goes on along the minus strand of OW121756.1, from coordinate 35,536,391 downwards.
CATATTTGTATTTATTTTAAGCTATTATTTTACCACTTTTTATTTTATAAGTTTTTGTATTTTTATAACTATGACATATGTTTTATATAACGCGTTATTGTTTTATTTTATAAATACATTATTTTTGTCAAATTTTAAAGGTAAATCACTATACAATACCAAAATGTTGCTAAAAAAGTAGAATAAATTTATAGTCGCCTACTTATAAGTATCTCTCAAAAACTCCCGATCCCGTATGCTAGTCATATGATTTTTGATGTGGGTAGGACAGTACTAAGACTAAATGTAGTTTATCAACAATTATAACTGTAAAAAAAACGAACTATACATAGTTTCTTGAAGAAAATCAGAAAAATGATATTTTGTCAAATAGCTCCCAGAGGGGTGCCTAGGGGTACCTAAAATGTTTGGCAGATATTTTGCTAACCACCCATTAAAAGTCACTATAAGCGGTAAAATCAGAAAACACGAGAAAATCGCAAGCTATCCCTTTTTTAATGTGCTTTTCCATGCATTGAAATCAGTTTTTGTCGAATATTTTTTAAAATTGAAGTCTAATCAAAATTGTGTCATAATGTTTTCGACTACAATTATTAAGATAAACACATTGGCATCATTCGTTTTTGTAAAATCAGTAAAAAGTTTTTCAAGATTCCTATGTCCGCCGATTTGTATGAATCGATCCACTGTGCGGCGCTAAGTTTTTAACACTGCGACTGCAGATGTAGGTTTAGTTTTAAAGAACTATATTTTCATAAAGACAATTAACAATGTCACATACATGAAACTATTATTTAACATTTTTGCTATATTAAAAGTGATCGTCGAGCATTGCATCAGATGTCTTGACATTTGTAAGTCAAATAGCAATACTTTTTCACTACTAAGGAAAACAATATGTTTTTTTGATATGGAAAGTCATCATGATGACCAGATATTGAAGGCCACTAATGAAAATTCACAGTCAAAAGGGGTCAATAGAATGCTCTACTTGAGCATCTCCAGATTGTAGGAAGAAGGAAACATACGTAGGTACTTGTAGAAAATATTATTGGAAATGCACTTACCTTGAACTCTTGTTGGTAGGTAGGCGCTGCTCCCAGCTTTGCGTTCGGGGTCTTGATTCACGACCGCGAAATATGCACACAGGAGTTATAACCGTAACTCTCGAGACTGTGGCTGATGATAAGCGATGTAGCGCGATATGATGGGTAATCACAGCGGCCGATAGCGGAGCGGAGCGTTAAGAGACGGGTGCGTGCGTATCTTCCAATAGCTATGGCGGAATGTGAATGTAGGAAGCGGGCGGGATAGTGTTGCCATAGACAATACATAAAAGTAAGATGCGTTTAGTGCGTGAGTGTTGACATATAATAATTATAATAAATACCATTAAATACATAAACTAAAAAATATGTATGCGTCGGTACTGGCGCATCCAACTTCGGGGGGCTTAGAGGATTCTTCCTCTACATTGAATAAACAAAATAAAAAAATAAAAGGAATGAAAACTTATGAACTAAAAAATAATTCAAAAGCGTAGGAGTTATTGCGTGGGTAACGGGCAAAGCCGAGTTACAGGACGAATGTATTCACTAGAAGAAGTCTTAATTCTGACGACTCTAATTACACCATCCTTCCCGGGAAACACCTCTGATACAACCGCGAGTGGCCACGATAAAGGATGCGTATTGTCATCCTTAACAACAACTACAGTTCCTATCGTCACAGGTTTGGACGGCATATTCCACTTATGTCTAAGTTGGAGAGAGGTAAGATATTCTTTGCTCCAACGTGTCCAGTAACTTTGAACAATTCTATTTAATAATTGATAGCGGGTGAGTCTGTTATCTGGTAATAGGGGTTCAATGTGTTCAGCGGGTAAATATTTAAGCGGAGTAACATTAAGAAAATGATTAGGCGTTAGGGGGGTTGGATCCGATGGATCCGAAGAAAGTATGCAAATCGGACGGCTATTCAAAATGCCTTCAATTTGCACCAATATTGTACTGAATTCTTCATAGGTGAGTATTTGACTCCCGATAGCTTTAAATAAATGGGACTTAACACATTTGACATTAATTTCAGGCAACGAATTAAAATTGGGCCCGAAAGGTGGGCTGTGCTGAAACTGAATCTTATGTTGAGTTAGATATTTATTCAGATCATTTTTATAATTAGTGGACTGTATAAGCGTGTAAATTTCGTTCAATTTTCGTTTCGCACCTATGAAATTAGTGCCTCCATCGCTGTACAACACTGAAACAGGACCCCTGCGTGAGATAAAACGTTTAAAGGCAGCGAGAAATAAATCTGTACTAAGATCACTTACTAACTCTAAATGGAGCGCCTTTGTTGTGAGACAGACGAACAAGCAAATATACGCTTTATGACTTCTTACTCCACGACGCCTTATGTGAGTTACGTAAAAGGGTCCCGCGTAATCAACTGCGGTATGCACAAACGACTTTACTTGTGAAACTCTAATGGATGGAAGATCACCCATAGGTGGAGTTGTAGAACGAGGCCTAGCTTTAAAACATAAATTACATTTATGTACTCGTTGGCGAATCAAATTTCGTGCAGAAAGAATCCAATACTTTTGGCGAGTCAATGCTAACACTAGTCCAGGACCGGTGTGTAAATTGTCGGTGTGATAGTGGTCTACTAAGAGCGACACTATACGTCCTTTAGGTGATAGCAGTATTGGATATTTTGTATTGTAATTTAGTTGAGAATGAGTAAGTCGACCACCTACTCTAATTAACCCTTGTTCGTCAAGAAAAGGGTTGAGTTTTAAAATAGCCTGATTTGGACAAATTTTAGTAGCCTTAAGTGCTTGTAATTCTACCTGAAAATACTTAGACTGATCGAAGCGGACCGCATAATATTCTGCGTATTCTAAATCGTATACAGAAAGTATACCGCGGGATTTGAGAATCCTTGTGAAACGTAATACATAAACCAGTGAACGAATAAATTTTACCCAACTCGAGCAACGCTCGGCAAGTTCGTCTATCATGTGAACGTGATCGGAGACAGGTATGGTATGTGCATGGAGAGAAGCTATTTTAATTTCCGGTAATTCTGTCTTCTCGTTATGATTGATTTTATATTCCTTCACAGGCCATGCATTTATAGGTGCGGACAGCCATTTCGGCCCGTGAAACCAAAGATAGTTATTTATTAACCCTTTAGGTGTCACAGGGCGCGAGACTATATCGGCGGGATTTTCAACCCCACGAACGTGATACCAATGGGAAGCAGGCAGATATTCATTTACCTGAGCGATGCGATTAGCTACAAAAGTTTGAAACTTATGAGCGGGAGAGTGAATCCAGGTAAGGGTTACCGTAGAATCAGAGAATGCGAATATATTGTTTATTTGACACCGCTTATTAAAAACAGTGCGCACAGAATTAATTAATTTTGCGAGTAAGACCGCCGCGCAGAGTTCTAAACGCGCTAGCGTTTTATTAGAATCTGACACTTTGGATTTAGCGGTCAGTAGATTCACATTAAGAGCGTTTCCGTTCTCAGCCGTTTCTATTCGTACATAGATAACAGCACCATAACATTGCTGGCTGGCATCCGAGAAGCCTATTAGAGTAATTCGACGAGCGGATGTTAAACCTATATGTCTCGGTATTTTTATTTCAGATAAACGCGACAACTCCCTATGAAAGTGTTTCCATTTAGACAGAATGCAACCCGGGACCGTCTCGTCCCAGTCCAGTTGTAATTTCCAACATTCTTGTATAAGCAACTTCATGTATGCGACCACTGGACTGATGATTCCAAGCGGATCGAACAAGCGCGCGGTTACGGAAAGGATCGAGCGTTTAGTGCATGTTAAAGGCATGTCGATCACTATTTTAAAGTTAAAGGTGTCATCGTTAGGTTGCCATTGCATACCCACGATCTTAGTGTCAACATGAGGATCCTCATCAAACTTGACAGCGAGACAGCTCTTATGAATTGACGGGATACGTGACAATAGGGTATTGTCATTAGAGATCCACTTAGTTAAGTTAAAACCTCCAGATTTAAACATAGCGACCATTTCCCTATAGGTGTCTTCAGCTAAATCTACATTCTCTATGGAACTAACGTAGTCGTCAACATACATGTGATTGTCAGCTTCGTAAGCCGCCAGAGGATATAAAGCGCGACAGTCTGACGCGAGCTGGTTTACGACTCGCATTGCCAGGAAGGGTGAGCTGGAGACGCCAAAACAAACGCGGTTGAAATGATAGCTTTCAATAGGAGAATTGGAATCGAACCTAAATAATATTCTTTGATATGTATGATGATCTTGAGTAAGTTTCACTTGAAAATACATTTTTTCTATGTCCGCGGTTACAGCAACCGGGTACATACGCAAATTGAGAAGCAAATGAAAGATATTGTTCTGTAATATTGGTCCCGTATAAAGCAAATCGTTAAGCGATTTACCTGACGTGGTTTTACACCCAGCGTCTAAGACCACACGCGTTTTAGAGGTTTCTTTGTCAGGGCGATAAACGGCCCGATGCGGCATATAATAAACTTGAGAGTCTAGAAAGCTATTTGACACTTTAGTGAGATAACCTTGATCAATATATGTTTGAATAATGGCATTATAATCGTTGCGTAAGTTAGAAGCGTCTAACTTTTTTTCTAAATTTAAAAACCTGCGTTTGGCGATTGTGTACGAATGCCCTAGCTCACTGGGAGGGTATTTAAAGGGAAGACTAACCGTATATCTACCGGTATCGTCGCGTGAGTACGTAGACGAGAACAGCTTTTCACATGCTGCGTCGTCCGTGCTAATGTGCTTCTTATCTGGCACCTGTTCTATCTCCCAAAAGCGTTGCGTTAATTGTTCGAGAGACACATCTTGAGTGTGACATAAGAAGGCCTTGTCGGACACGGAGGAATGAGACATGCGATCGCGGGGATGCTTGTTTGCCACTAGCGAATAAGGTAAAGCATGCGCCTTTCCCATTGCGACGTATCCGAGCGTGGTTTCTATCGCGATTACTGATGAGGTTGGGGATGTAATTTTTTGCGACCCTAAAATCATGGGGAAGAGTTCATTACCTAACAAACAATCTATACCACCCGGAGTATAGTATCGTTCGTCAGCCATAGGTAAATTTTGTAAATGGGTTAATTCCGCTGTATCAATTTCCACGTTAGGCAAAAAATCTGTAATAGTGTCTATAACCCGTGCACTAACCGAATAAGAACAGCGGGCATCAAATCGCGAATATATTTTGAAATGCGTAATTCCATAAGATTGGCTTTCAAGTTGACCTATGCCTTTAATGACAGAAGGAGCGTTAAGTATGGTTAAGTGCAAACGCTCACAACAAGACTTCGTAATAAAGTTACTCATAGACCCTGAGTCCAAAAACAAACGTATACGATCCGATTTATAATTTGCATATACACAAGCAGTCGGCAACAAAACCGTGGTCGCGCTGCTTGAATTACGCGGCGGAGGGATCACAGCCGATAACGACGCGATATTGCCACTATGTGACCGCGCCTCCCGCGAGTGCGAGCGGGACGGATCATCTGCCGATGACGCATGAGTCGACATGGAATGCTCGGACGGCGCAGTAGACGCGTTTGCCTGCCTCGATGCGTTGCCGGCAGCATGATTTCTTGTTGAATTTGATGCGTTCAAATTATTTTTATAACACAGTAAACTATGATGAGACCGATTGCAAATCGAACACCTATTAACAGATCTGCAAGCACTCACGTGATGAAAACCTAAACAATTAACACAAAAGGAATGTTTACGAACTATTTCATTTCGCGTTTCAACAGTCTCTTGAATAAAATGTTGACATTTGAACAAAGGGTGAGCGGAATTATTGTTACATACGATACAATTTTTTATGTTAGAAGTATCGACTGATTTCAAATTAGTAGGGCGGGTTTGCGTAAAAAATGACTTAGGTTTATTTAAATGAGAGGCGGTTGAACTCCGCTGAGCGCGATAATCACCTTTTTGGGAATGTGATGGTGAGCGGAGCGTTTGGAGTTTGCTTTGTTCTGTCAAAAATGTTTTGACGTCACTATATGTAGGTACACTCAAATGTCTATGAGATTGTTCAAACAATTCAAGCATAGGCTTATCAAACTTGCTTAATGCTAAATGAGTTATTATGAAATCTGATAAATTTGTGATAGGTAGACGCTGCAGAGCTGCTTCAGCTGAACAAAAGTTCTCCAAGATCTGATCAGCCGATTGCCCTGGCTTCTGGTGTAACATTTGTTCTAAATAGCACGACGCCTGAACCCTGGTATCGTGGTATTTAGCCAGAAGGGCTTGCCAAATAACATCGTAATTTTGTGCGGTAGCAGCTATGCCTGAACAAACAGTAAGTGCCTTACCCGAAAGGCAACCTATCAAATATTGAATCTTTTCGGCGTTGGTGAGACGAGTATTCGTATGTATCACACTACAGAAATTTTCATAAAATATAGGCCACTTACCATAAGTACCATCGAAACCTGTGAGTTTAAGTGGGGGTAATTTGATATTAAAATTATCACTTTTCTTTTTATCGTCGAGTTCTTGTCTCAGAGTAGTTTCCGTTTGCTTTATGAAACAGTATAATTCATCAAATGTATTAAAAACACTATAACTCGGCTGTACCTGCGGATTATCTTTTAATTGTTCAATTAACAATTTATCGATAGTTTCGATGTAATCCGATCGGGTTTTATCGATAGATTGAACCCGAGCGAGAAACATCATGCGTACTGTTTCATCGGTAACCTTGAGACTTAAGTTGTACACTTCTTGAACTATGTGAAACAAACTTTGTTTTTTGTATTCTAAAAAATTTATCATGACCTGACTTTCGTCTGAACTTTTACTATGGGATTTGTCTTTAGAAGCCATGATAATATAATTGATACGAGATACGAGTATGTATATAAGTGGGTAGGTAATAGAAATATTCAGCGAAAAAGTATAAAATTCGAACAACGATCAGCTGTTAGCTTAAATCAGCTGTTTGCGGTAAAGTATTCAGAGAACAAACCCAATATGGAGTCTGCGTAACAATCAGCTGTTAATCGTTTGAATACCGTTATGTATCGGCTGCGTTGCCCAGTACCGTCACAATAAAATAAATATATGTGGGTATAAAATTAACGTATAAATGTGAGTTTTATCTACGATTACAATTCGAAAGATAATATGAAATTGTAATGAAATTGGGGAAAACTACGTTAAATTTATGACGGTTGAGAAAATTGTTAATTTTGGATTGTCCGTTTTACTTTATGCCAAAACTCCTAATTACCAAAAAATATCAAAATGATTGCCTAGAATCGGACAACCGGACTAACATGGCCAGGATGGTCCAAGTCCTGGGTAGCGATAATTTCGGGGGGCGCTACCTGCCAGCGGGTTGATTATATATAGGTAAATATGATTATGATAAATAGCGTAAATGCGTTATAGAATATGAGTACTTATGAGTAATATAAAATATGCGGTGTGAAAAGATAATTAACTTTTCTAATGCGTGCGGGTGGCGTTAAATATAATATTTGCGTTGAGTATTTATGAGTAATATACTAAATATATATATGCGTATGCGTGAATTTAATAGGAAAAGAGGTAATTAATATTATTAGTAGAAAGAATGCGTTAGATGGAATATCCGGACGGAGGACCACACTTGGAAATGCACTTACCTTGAACTCTTGTTGGTAGGTAGGCGCTGCTCCCAGCTTTGCGTTCGGGGTCTTGATTCACGACCGCGAAATATGCACACAGGAGTTATAACCGTAACTCTCGAGACTGTGGCTGATGATAAGCGATGTAGCGCGATATGATGGGTAATCACAGCGGCCGATAGCGGAGCGGAGCGTTAAGAGACGGGTGCGTGCGTATCTTCCAATAGCTATGGCGGAATGTGAATGTAGGAAGCGGGCGGGATAGTGTTGCCATAGACAATACATAAAAGTAAGATGCGTTTAGTGCGTGAGTGTTGACATATAATAATTATAATAAATACCATTAAATACATAAACTAAAAAATATGTATGCGTCGGTACTGGCGCATCCAATTATGATTCAATGGTACAACTGAAAAAAAAGACTTTGAGTATCATTGTCAGAATGCCACCTCTGCCTTTACGTGTAATTTGGGCGGGTCGAAAAGTAGAATACATACATACATATGGTCACGCCTTTATCCCCGAAGGGGTAGGCAGAGGCATATTATATGCCCACATTTCACCTTTGTATAATTTGTCCCACGTAATAGGTGGTGAGCCGTATTGCCGTGTTTAAATGGACAGGCGCAGGTTGTGACTGCCTGCTGTTGAAATAAAGCCTTCAACTTAGCTTAACGACTGCCATTTTACTGGCAACCGGGACCAACGGCTTAACGTGCCTTCCGAAGCACGGAAACGCTCAAATAAATGTCACAAAGTGTTCAAATGGATGGTCACCCATCCATGGACCGGCCATAGTGAAAGTTGCTTACTGCAGTGATCGTTTACAGAACACTGAGTCCGCGGGGCCACGAGCGCTTCGAAAAGTAGAATGTGGGATAAAATTATTGAAATTATATTTTTGTTTGGTTTGGGAGAAGATTGTGTTCACTATTTAAGTATGACACCTCTGCCCCACGTTTAGATTGGTATAGAGAAGTAGAGGGTGGGATAAAATTTAAAAAACTTCGGAACGGTTCTGAAAGACCGCAAATATTCACCTGAATATTTGCGGTCTTTTAGAACCAATTGACAGTTTGGACAATTTTTTACCAAGACCTTTACAGGCTACTTAGTTACCTACTTTTTCTGTTTTTCCTTGTACACTCACAAAACTTTGATCCTAATAGGTGTGGACCGCATAAACACTTTCCAAATCCACACTGAGTCATTGGCGGGAAATAGTATCGCCATAAAGGAAAAAAAAAGACCTTTACAAAAAAGCAAATTGATCAGTTACAGATTATCATCATTAGAATAATATTTTATATCTGACCTCGACACTAAATAGCTACGGATCTTATTAATACAAGATAATTGATATATATAGCTTAACGAAATTAGCCAGCTGTTATACAATATCCATTTCATGAATTACAAATAGGCCAATATAATTACCATCTCAAATGAGCGGATATCTTGCCGCCATTGTGGCCGATAATAAGGCATTAGCCATCATTTTAATACAAAGATCTGATCGTCTTTAATTAATGGATTTCGGTTTTGGATAATTTTATCTACCTACTAGATTTTTTTTATACAGTAATTAGCGTGCGCCCCGATGTCGACTTTAATTTATGAAAATAACCTCATCCTCATTTTCATTTTGGTAATTTAACTTTGATAGTATATTCTTTACCAGTCTTAAAAATATTTCTTGTTCATATGGTTTTTATCTTCAGAAAAACTCACTGTTACACTGTGATTCTACTTTAGACTGATCAGTCGGACGAAGAAGTCAGACCACGCGGTCAGGGGGTTTCCTTCGACACGTATACCTACCGCTAAAAAAACTGACTGACTTGTTGGTCGGGCAGGTCTCAGGTCAAGTGGTAGTTTATTGGTAATAAAGAATGTCGTTGTATAATAATAACGGAAAGTAGGTACTTATGTTTTCTTGCAAATTTTAAGAAATTTTATGCATTTCCTGGTTTTTTCCAGGTCAATGTCAAACATCTCCAGCGCGTAATTGTTAGTCCTGCTGGAGGAATACGTCTAGAATATGAAACACATTAATTTAAATCGATATAGTGTTGTGATTTTGCTAAAACCATTCAGTTTTAGGTAGTAATAAGTTATTTTTGTGATGTCAACACCGCCTCATAGTAGAATGATTAGCCTGTACATAAAACATTTATTGATTATTCGAAAATAGTGGGTAGTTGAGTTGACATAAATGTTCAGTTTGAAGTGGGAGTTGGTGAGAGGCGATAAAAAGTGAATATTCTGGAAAAAGAACACATTCTGTTTCCTGATCGAGTTCAGTAAAGTGCTAATTAGTTAAAGTAGAATATTTGTATTAATTAATAGTTAGTTGTGCAAGTATTAGATAAATTGTGAAAATAAAAGTGTAACGAATCTACAATCATTGGATTGTTATTTATTTTATCAAACCATTAAGTGGAAATATAGGAGTAGTATCTATTATACGAAGAGCAGAAGAATAAATGGCTATGTACATCATTGGAGTATCATTTCTTCATCAATTCAGAAGTGGGATAACCTGCGAGCCAAGCCGTGACAAGTTAAAACTGTAAGTAAAAGTTTATTCGAATTCCAATCATGGTTCGTGATTATTCCTATTAGCGTGTATTATATTCGTAGCATTTTCTACTGTAGTCAAGAAGGTATTTGACTTTAACGAATTGCTGCAAACCGGGGTTACATAACTCTATTGACTGCGGTGTCCATTTAACGAAGTTTTTTTTTTTAACACCGGTAAGGGTTTTAGGAAATATTCTCTACCGGAACAGTGAATACATTTGTTTTAGATTGAACACAGAAATGTGACAAAAAGGTCCTTATCGTTTTATTGTAGTTGCATAGAGCTATATTTTTATTGTGGTAATACCCACTATTATGCCCATATGTACCTATTAGTTACCTTGAAACAAAAGTAGGTACATATTTAAGTTACATAGCCACTTCTCAAGGGCTAGGACTTCATTTTAATTCGTGGATCCTCAGTTAATAAGACGTCCTATTAGACATTTTGGACATAACTACAGTTAGTTATTTTAATTTATTTTGTTAATACCCTCTACCGGTACGGTGAATAAATTTATTTTTACATAGGACAAATAAATGTGACCAAATATGATAGGTACGCACCGTTCTTATTGCAGTTACATAGATCAATTATGTGTAATATAATATTTTGTGTTAAGACCGACTAGACTTGCAGTCTTTGCTATTTCGTTTTAAAAGTATGTGGTTAAGATACATAACGACTTCTCAAAGGCAAAGACTGTATTTAGTGCGTGGATCTCCAATCAACGAGACGTACTATGACAAATTTAGACATTATTTTATTAATTTAAGTATGAATGCTGCTGTGCAACCCTGAGCGTTGCAAGTGATTGTCCAACCATGCAGGTATTATGTGTGTTAGTCCCATAGCCGTGCAAGGTGTGTTGTTGGCAGCCATTCAGGTGAGCTGTAAGGTGAAACCATGCAGGTATGTTGAGACTCAGTTCCATTAGCCGTGCAGGTGTGCTGTTTGCAGCCATGTAGGTGTGCTGTAGAAGCGCAACCATGCAGGTATTTTGTGAGTTATTTCCATAGCCGTGTAGGTGTGCTGTATACAGTCCTGTAGGTGTGCTGTAGAAGCGCAACCATGCAGGTATGATGTGAGTTATTTCCATAGCCGTGCAGGTGTGCTGTTTACAGCCATGTAGGTGTGCTGTAGAAGGGCAACCATGCAGGTATTTTGTGAGTTATTTCCATAGCCGTGTAGGTGTGCTGTCTACAGTCGTGTAGGTGTGCTGTAGAAGCGCAACCATGCAGGTATGATGTGAGTTATTTCCATAGCCGTGCAGGTGTGCTATCTACAGTCATGTAGGTGTGCTGTAGAAGCGCAACCATGCAGGTATGATGTGAGTTAGTGCCATAGCCGTGCAGGTGTGCTGTCTGCAGTCATGTAGGTGTGCTGCAGAAGCGCAACCATGCAGGTATGATGTGAGTTATTTCCATAGCCGTGCAGGTGTGCTGTCTACAGTCGTGTAGGTGTGCTGTAGAAGCGCAACCATGCAGGTATGATGCGAGTTATTTTCATAGCCGTGCAGGTGTGCTGTCTACAGTCGTGTAGGTGTGCTGTAGAAGCGCAACCATGCAGGTATGATGTGAGTTATTTCCATAGCCGTGCAGGTGTGCTGTTTACAGCCATGTAGGTGTGCTGTAGAAGCGCAACCATGCAGGTATGATGTGAGTTATTTCCATAGCCGTGCAGGTGTGCTGTCTACAGCCATGTAGGTGCACTGTAGAAGCGCAACCATGCAGGTATGATGTGAGTTATTTCCATAGCCGTGCAGGAGTGCTGTCTGCAGTCATGTAGGTGAGCTGTAAAAGCGCAACCATGCAGGTAGGTTGAGAGTTAGTTTCATAGCCATGTAGGTGTGCTGCTGAAGTGCAATCATGTAGGTGCAGCTAATGATTTCTATAAGCTATGTAAGTAGACTGCCAGTGCACAACCATGTAAGTATGTTGAGATTGATCTGTTTAGTCATGAAGCGATGCTACATGCAGCCGTGTTAGTGTGCAGCCAGTATGCAACCGAATAGGTGTGCTGTCAATTTCAACCAGGCGAGTATAGGGAGAATGATTCACATTATCATCTGTGCTTTATGCAGTCATATTGTTGTGCTGCTATTATGGTGGCGATAATAACAATATAGAAGTTTTTTCAATGATTTAGACTGACATTAGGCTTACTTGGATTGGTATGTGTGGAGCGTTTAGATTACACACACATGAATGCATAACAAATTTTATTGTCCAATAGTAAATGGAGCGTATGTGAAACAGTATTGATATTTTTGATTTACTTAACACCTCCAGTCTTGTTTATGCCTATAGTGTTATTTAGATTCCATACCAGCGGCTTAGTGAGCTTTCCCAATCACGGAATCGCTCAAGAAAGATTACTGCACAAACTGTACCCTTTTCATAACTAGCCGTATGCATAGTAAGGCATAGAGATTTTTTTTTGGGGACGCCAAGCAGGCGAGATATAAGCGCCTTGGACGTAATAAACGCCTTAGATGAGATGATAGATGGGAAATTGTTAGCTTGAAAGAGCAGTAACTGCGTTTAAAATGACAATTCCAGGTGACTGAAGTGAAAGATTCACGCCCAAGCAGAAAGACAGGTGAACTGTCGTGTCGGAATACAGTGCTGCGCGGCGGCGCGGTGTGACCGCCAGAAGGCGGAATCTAACCAGTGGCGGCGATACTGAAGGCAATGGTGAGGATCGGGCCGAGCAATAGGTGAAATTAAGACTTTGATTCGGATAATTGCTAACGACCTTGAGCAACCGCGACACGAGTCCTCCAGACAAGGAATTGTGGTCTTTTATAACTTATTTTAGTTGTACCTTATTGATAAGAACTCATAGTGCATTATTTATGGAATTATAATTATATAGATATAGATATAATGTATCACGTTTTAAAAATGTGATATGGCTGAGGATTAGTTGAACTTTTTAGCTTCATAACAATCTATATGTGTTATAGTGTGGGTTTCCTCAAGAGTTATCCGTGTCAAATACACGTCGGAAGTTTGAGGCGGAAACACATTGTTAAAACGCGACGCAACGCGTGTTGAGTAGAATCAATTTGTGTTGTTTTCTATGACCAGAGTCACACTATTAATATCCAATGCGCCACCATACGCAGTACATTCTATCTACACATACTCGCGTTGTGTTTTTAGTGTGTCGCGCACATTAAAAATCCCTGCCGACCATTTTAGGCATGGACTCTATTATTGGGGAATATAATATAATTTCTAATTGTAATAGACGGTGACCTTTTGGACCAATTGTACCAAATCATATCATATCATATCAGGTGTTCAAAATATCCCGGGAGATACCGTGCAATGCACATGGGTAGACAATTTTAGGATTTCTTATCTAATTTCGACGTTTTGTGAAAAGACTTTGTGAGACAGCTAGCAATATCTATTATAAAGACCTTTTTTTAATTGAAAGAGCTATACAACGGCAGTGGACTGTATGAGTTAAGCTAAATATTACACTTGGATCCTTGTAAAAAGACCTAGTTGACGGACCTCTACTGGTCGAAGACAATACTAGCGGTTGCCGCATGGTTTTCCCTGCGTAGTCCCATTCCTGTGGAGATACGGGAACGTTACTCGGGGAGGGTGTGCCTTCGCAGTAGTGGAAGAGTTTTTCAAATTGATTCAGTGGTTTTGGAGACTATTCAACGCAAAGAAACAACCATACAGGCAATCGAATCTTTCCTTCTTATAATATTGATATAGATAATCCTGATTGAAACACTGAGGCACGGAATAACTTTTAGTAGTACGTACACAAGTTTTACTTCCTTGATCTTGATTAAAGCCAGTGCTAGAAAGTAATAACTATTTTGTGCTATCTTATAGGTATTTCTAAACACACCTACAAATCAATAAGAAATTTAAGTAAAGATAGAAACATTTTGCGTGCTGCCATACGCGGTTTAGAAGTCTCCGTTCGGGCGTTAATTATTGCTGTAGGTGTAGGCGAGTTTCAGAAGCCTGACCGAAGTGCATACGGTTGCAGTTCACCAGGGTTAGGTGGTATTCTCTGACTAGTTTAGTTTATCAGATTATACTAGTTGCGTATTTCAGTCGACAAACTACACTACAAGAACGCCCTGTAAACTGTTAAAAAAAAAAGGGCACGTAGGTGTCTATTAGGCCTTAATTTTACGCTGTACACCGGCTGTAACATACTTCGTACCAGCAGTCCTAATACTGTAGTACCACTATGACAAGGAGGGATTTAGTACCACAAATAGCGTCAGGTTGTTGATTTCTTTTAAGCCCGCTTCAACATGGACTAGTGTCCAGTCAAATGAGTATACTAAGACATAATGCCCTATAGGGATAATTTAGGACTTTAGGATTTGAAGGTATTGGTACTTAGTTTGTAAGTATAATTCTGATGCTTATTATGGTTACGCTAGAACAGATTCAGTCTTACTGGTTTACTAATGCAATATTTATAATTCCGCTAAGACTGAAGAGAAGGTAAAACTGCCTTTTAACAGTATATTTATGCACTTAGACCACTTAGGGCCATTTTGTTAGAGGTAAAGGCTAGAATTAAATGTATATCCTATATTCTAACAAAAGTTGACTGGTTCGCAAAATGAAAAAAAGAACCCTGAACAGCTTACGTTATCAGAGTTCCTTGTAGAATTTTATCAGATCGTGGGACTGCTGCCTAGAAAGTATTGTAGCATCTGACAGAATGAGACTTGCTACATATTTATTTACCAAAATAATCCAATGTAACATTATCTATTTACATTATAACTATCTAAACTAACCTAAATCTAAATAATGACATTGTACCCAAAGACTTCTGATAAAAATGGAAAAAGAAAACCTTCTAAAGTCTTAAATTTACCGTGACTATTGTAACACATAGAAACCAATGCTTAACTAAATGGTCGAGAGTTGGAACTTGTGGGGTTAGCCGCTCCTAGTAGTTTATTTTAGATAATTTGATTCAATTTAAAACTAGCTAAAGGTTAAGTTCACCAGCTTTTGCTGTGCAAAAGATGAGGCATTAACAGATGTAGATGGAATTGTAAATTTGAGTTACTTTAACAGTGTATTCAAATTTAACCTGTATCCTCCTGCGGAGTACCTAATCTTGTATCTTACAAAATATCCATAAAAGCGATATTCTATAATTTAGATTACGTCCAAGAGTCTCTCTGCAAAAAGAGTAGGTACATAACATTATGAGAATAAGAAATTCATCAGAATCTTGTGGCTGCACCACACAAGAAATATAGGTATCGTACCTTGCAGTTTCTTTTATTCAAATACCATTTCTAAAGTAATACCATACTATTTCTAAGTAAGTAGTAGTCTAATAATTATATGTCTAGTTTTTATCCTGTATTTGTGAAATAGGAAGGTTTTACTAACCAAAAAGTTTCCAATAAATCTTGCGAATTTATAACATGTACATCAACCATAAAAAAAGTCTTTCTTGTTATCATAGTAGACTGCATAAGGTCAATGACACTTTATGGGTAGTTACCCAGTTAAACAGTGGTAAACAGTGGTACGCTCTTGCGACAGGCTACCAACCGAATTTGAAGGTATTGGTATGGTTAGATTAATCAGAGTATCTCAGTGATTGACTTAAGAATGCTTATACATTTTGCATTGACACATTTTATGCGCATACCATGATTATTTTATATTATTATTATTATTTGACATAATTCGTACCTACCTATTTCAGATTTATGTTTTGCAAACGTTTGACACAATTTATTATAGTATGATATGAAATTATTAATTATTGACATTATTACACGAATGAAACTATTATTACATTATAAGACACCAATATTTTTGTTATTATCATCTGAGATTTTTATTAATATTTAAAATGATTATCTAAAGTCATTATTATTTGCATGACAATTTACTAAAGTTAGTTTACAGTATCGGAATTTAATCTATCGATGTATTTATGACCTAAGTTACAATTCATTGATTAAAATTGTCGGCAATAATAAACACATTGTAACATTATCGAATTAGGGAAACCTGTAAGGATAGATGTTGATATAAAAAAAAAAGTAACTTCGAGAATGCCACAAGAGCTGCCTTAAATACTATATTTATGTGTCCTTAGGGTTAAGGTATATAGGTATATTGTGGCTTCATCACGTTGCCTGAAACTAGACGATTATTAAGGTTAAAAGAACTCTATTTCTCATAAGGACAGTAGTTCGCTTAAAATGAGATTAACAATTTAATTTACAAAATATTATTTAAGTAATATTATTATAATGGTAATATTAGATACCTAATGAATTTTTATGAAAAATCACTCGCTTTTACTAGTTGTGTTCCACTATTAAATATATTTTACACTAATTGCTGACACATGTAATGATTTCTTTTGCTGGAAAAGGAAACCTGGAAGTGATCTGCAGACTCTGCTGGGTTTAAAAAAAAGATCACTTTTTAGATTTTACATTTGTAAATAGTTTCAGCAGGCGGTCTGCTCTGTGAACTGGTTACTTGTTGCCTTTGTTTTGTATTCTTGACGATTCGCCAGACTCAAGTTCTCACTTATAGTTTTACAAACTAAATAATGATTGAGTTAATATTATAAGCCTATAGACTATAGACAGAGTAGATAGAAGATATAGAGAAGGTTAAGGTTTAATTTAACTTTAAGGTTTTGATTTAGCATATTATAAAAAGCCGCATAAAGGTATTATTGTTATGTACGTTATGTATAAAAATATGTGATTAGTTCAATATACAGGTCCGAATGTTGTGATTACTGCGTGCTCCGGAGATAGCACGCTGTCTGATGGCCGAATGTTGTGATTTTGCTAAAACCATTCAGTTTTAGGTAGTAATAAGTTATTTTTGTGATGTCAACACCGCCTCATAGTAGAATGATTAGCCTGTACATAAAACATTTATTGATTATTCGAAAATAGTGGGTAGTTGAGTTGACATAAATGTTCAGTATGAAGTGGGAGTTGGTGAGAGGCGATAAAAAGTGAATATTCTGGAAAAAGAACACATTCTGTTTCCTGATCGAGTTCAGTAAAGTGCTAATTAGTTAAAGTAGAATATTTGTATTAATTAATAGTTAGTTGTGCAAGTATTAGATAAATTGTGAAAATAAAAGTGTAACGAATCTACAATCATTGGATTGTTATTTATTTTATCAAACCATTAAGTGGAAATATAGGAGTAGTATCTATTATACGAAGAGCAGAAGAATAAATGGCTATGTACATCATTGGAGTATCATTTCTTCATCAATAGGCACGTTGAAAATTATTTTTCCTCATAATATCTGATTGTAATTCAAGTGTTAAAACAGTTGCCTTATCTAAAATCATTGTTTCGACTGGGATTTGACTATGTTTACAAATACAGCATTATGAATGGAATTTTTGATTAGGTATGTGGAGAAGTTATGTGATGTGTGACAAATGAGTTCTGTATAATACTGTAGAAGTTTAAGAAGTTCCTCAAATAATCTTAGCATTTATAAATATTGTGATGTTTTATGAATATGACAGTGATAAGTTTGTACTGAACTGACTAAAACATGCAGCTTATTGCAAAATTAAATTGTTGAATATACATTACTTAGACTTAAGCATCTTCGCAATGACTTATGACTGCTGATTTTAATATATTTTCGAAGTGCAATATGTGCCTAAGGTGATTTCCGGCATTGGTGAGAAAGGTAGTCAGAAAATAGCTAAACAAGCAGTACAAAGTACCGCATTTTGCGATTTTATGCCTTTCATGTTCCAGCTCATTGTCATTACGATGGAAGCAATCTTATTACATTGCTTCCATCGTAATGACAATGCGCCTCTCAATAATAATATATACTTATTTTTTTATTTATTTTATTTTATTTCATTGTCATTGCAATGGAAGCAATCTTATAGGGTAAAATTATCGAGCAAAGTAATGATGTCTGTGACATTATTACTTTTCTCGATAATAATATGCACATAATTACTATATATCATAATAAAGATTGAGTAACTTTGTAATGAAATTTAGAATTCAAGACAAACGAAGTCCGATATAATAGTGCAGGTACTCTTAAAGGACCGGTTTAAAAAACTTGCTATTGATATTGGAAGTCTGGTAAGAGCAAAATTTTTTTAGAACACAAAACTGCAATCATACTGCCAGTAAAATCAACCCTAACGAAGCTGCTTCGTTTCCTAATGTAATAACCCAGCACAGTCATACATGAAGGACATCACCACGTTTTATAACTGCAAAAGTGCAAACTAAGTCACTAAGGCTGACTGACTTAAATGACTATTCATTTGACTGACTTAAATGACTATTCATTTAAGTCAGTCAGCCTTAGTGACTTAGTTTGCACTTTTGCAGTTATAAAACGTGGTGATGTCCTTCATGTATGTCTGTGCTGGGTTTTGTTTACTCACAAGTGAACAAAACCCAGCACAGACTTAAGGTCAACAGGTTGAGATACCCTTTGCATCAGATTGAGTTGGCTAAGACTTTTGTATGTTAAGGTTTTGCTTGTTTTTTTTAAACTGTATAACCTTTGAGATAGAAAATTAACATAAATTCTATTGAAAACTGAAATAGTCAAAATCTCAATAAACTATGTTATTTCGGTACCACGTCAACTGAGGTCTATCTGACTCTCCTGCAAGGATCCAGTGATAGCGTCATCGGAAGTCACGTAACTATCATTGCTCGTGTAGGTTACCTATCATAATAACTAAAGTTGTTTCAACTTTTTTCAAACAACTACGGTTAAAATAACTACTGATTACAGTTTATTCGAAATTAAATGTTAATTAACGAGTAGTCGAGTCTACCAATATGCGTAATGAACATAGGTGAATCAACCGTAGTTGTTTTAAAAATAGTTGAAACAACTTTAGTTATTATGATAGGTAACCCTCGTGTATCTTCGCAAAACTTGATTGCATAGGAAGCAATTCATCGGCAATTATAGGCCATTATCTATACTTATAATAAATCTGTAGAAGTGAAAATTCTGTACATTCAAAATATCAAAAAAATAAATAGCAGGGGGTGTTACTAGACCGACACCGAACCCAAAAATGTGATTAAAAAATTTTTTGTCTGTCTGTCTGTCTGTCTGTTTGTTCAGGCATCACGCAAAAACTACCGGTTAGATTACAATGAAACTTGGTAGAATTATTCTTTTATAGCCTGGGCACCACACTGGGTACTTTTTATCCCGGAAAAGTATGTAGAATTCAAACCAAACTTAATTTTGCGGTTCGATCCCTAGACCCAAAGTTATTATCAATTATTGCTTAAACGGTTAATGGTACTATGATGAAATTCAGCATGAGCGTTGTTTGTTACAATTTGAAAAAAGTAATTTTACCATTTTTGCAAATTCCACCTCCAAAGGTATAAAAAAGGAGGGTCAAGTTTGTATGGGACAACGCGATTCCTTGGTCCGATTTGCTTAAAATTTGACATATAGCATTATTAACATAATTGATGGAAGACGTGTTCCTTATTTTATTGAAATTTATGCATTATCAACCTAAAAAGGGAATGTAAATTATTTTGGAGCTGATTTTCTCCGGAGTTGATATCAATACTCCTTAAATACTCTTATTTTTGATTTAAATTACTTTTTATTTTGACACATTTGTGGAAGTTTAATCCGAATGACATTGTCATTTTCATGATTTTGCTTTAATAATGGAAATATAGTTGTTAATGTTTTTAAATTTTGTAAAACAAAAAATAAATATGTGAAAGAAGAAGAAAATTCGAAGATGGCTAGCCAGGAATAATGAAAGATCACGCTTCGGGTAGTGTCCACTGCGCATTAGAATGAAAGATTATTAGCAGACCTAAGCGACTGGTCATGGAAATTATGAACTTTATTCTATAGTGCTGGCTGCATTCGGTGCAGGACACAGACTCACTAAGTCTTTTTAAAATACGGGAATGGTCTCTACGAAGATCACATTTGACAAGTAAAAAGAGCCATTAAAATGAACATGAACCCCTAGCAGATGAAATTTACATGGTTATTAAGTTAACAGGTCTTGGTTGGACCATCTGATTCAAACCAAACTTAATTTTGCGGTTCGATCCCTAGACCCAAAGTTATTATCAATTATTGCTTAAACGGTTAATGGTACGATGATGAAATTCAGCATGAGCGTTGTTTGTTACAATTTGAAAAAAGTAATTTTACCATTTTTGCAAATTCCACCTCCAAAGGTATAAAAAAGGAGGGTCAAGTTTGTATGGGACAACGCGATTCCTTGGTCCGATTTGCTTAAAATTTGACATATAGCATTATTAACATAATTGATGGAAGACGTGTTCCTTATTTTATTGAAATTTATGCATTATCAACCTAAAAAGGGAATGTAAATTATTTTGGAGCTGATTTTCTCCGGAGTTGATATCAATACTCCTTAAATACTCTTATTTTTGATTTAAATTACTTTTTATTTTGACACATTTGTGGAAGTTTAATCCGAATGACATTGTCATTTTCATGATTTTGCTTTAATAATGGAAATATAGTTGTTAATGTTTTTAAATTTTGTATAACAAAAAATAAATATGTGAAAGAAGAAGAAAATTCGAAGATGGCTAGCCAGGAATAATGAAAGATCACGCTTCGGGTAGTGTCCACTGCGCATTAGAATGAAAGATTATTAGCAGACCTAAGCGACTGGTCATGGAAATTATGAACTTTATTCTATAGTGCTGGCTGCATTCGGTGCAGGACACAGACTCACTAAGTCTTTTTAAAATACGGGAATGGTCTTTACGAAGATCACATTTGACAAGTAAAAAGAGCCATTAAAATGAACATGAACCCCTAGCAGATGAAATTTACATGGTTATTAAGTTAACAGGTCTTGGTTGGACCATCTGTATTATGAGGACGAAGTCTACCGTAGTTCGGTTTTCCCATACGTCGTAGGCTTACAGTATGACTGGGACTAATTGAAGAAGGAACTAAGTTACGATGTCTATTGCTTAGAAGAGAAGTTAAGTCAAGTAGTAGTCTAGCCAATGAAGTAAGAAATGTATTTAATAAATAAATTTACATAACTCATTTAATATGTATTATGAATTTGTTAATCAGAAATCTATGTATCTAACTACTATTACGAATACGAATGTTTGTGAGTGTGGATGTTTGTTACTCTTTCACGCTGTAACGGCTGAACGGATCTGGCTGAAATTTGGTACCTACAGAGATAGGTTAGAGACAGTGTAGGAAGTAAATTTCACGCAGGCGAAGCTGCGGGCATCAGCTAGTTGTAAATAAGATTGCTGCTCCATATTCCAAACTAGCTGTGCCCGCGACTTTGTCTGCGTGGAATGTAATAAAAAGTTGAAAAAATGTAACAAAATAAAACTAAATTTAGTTTTTTTTTTTTTTTTTTTTGTTTTTGGCATTTTTTCTCAAATAAAAGAATTTTTCTAAAATAAAAGTAGCCTAAGTTACTCCATATTACATAAGCTATCTGCCAGTGAAAGTCCAGTCCAAATCGGTCCAGCCGTTCCAGAGATTAGCCGGAACAAACAGACAGACAGACAAAAATTTAAAAAATATATATTTTGGTATGTGTACCGTATATACATTCATATCGACGGTAAAAAGGAAAAACACTTGAAGCGACATTTTTTGAATTTTACAGGAGAGCCAATCAAAGTTAATTTTTTTCGAAAAAAATTTATAATAAATTCTAATTTGGAGTTACAAAAATCAGCGAAAAAACCGTTTCTTAATTTTTTAAGTACTTTCTTTCATTAAACTTAGAAAAAAACCCTAAGCATAATAAGAGGAGTTATGAGTCGCTTCAGTTTTTTTCATTAAATACTGCGCAAGGAAAAACGCATTAACCACAGCACCAGTATCTTGACAAACGCAAGGAAAAACACATTAAGTGACCAGCAATGGGTGATCTAGCTTGGAGGAAAAACAACTGAAGCGCCATGCAGCCTAAGATACAAGGATGTGGAAAAACAAGTGTTCCAACAAAACCATAAAATATTAAGCAAAGGAAAAACCCAATAACCACTAGTCAATTATCATTAGATTTTGATTTTTTAACTGTAATCCCTCCTACGCTGTTGATAAATACCAAAATAAAACCAAAAATGTAAGGATAAAATAATTAAAATAGTATCTTTATTGTTTTAACAGCTTACTGGTTTACAGTGTTGCACAAACAAAACCCATTCCAGGGACAAAACACAAATTTTCTTTTTAGAAAATAGTTAAAAAGAGAAAAAAAAAACATATAAAATATTGTAGAGCAATAAGTACTTTATTTATACAAAGTTTCAACTCGCTGAGGTTATGAATGCATTCATAATAAAATTTCGATTTCTATGATGTACCTAACAAGTATCTGCAGCAAAAAGGCGCCTGAGACTTGCCAAGGACCGACCTACACATTGATGTTGATTTTGATTTGATTTCCTACCGACTAAAAAACTTCACGTAACGCCCAACAGCCTATGGTCAGGAGCGCCGGGTAAGCCCTCGGAAGGATGTCCCAGGATAATAAATATACCTACTTATTAAGAACTTGACCACTTATTAAGAACTAGGTGTTATTTTTAAACTATCGCGGTTTTTTACACTCGTACTTATAGAACTCGGGACTTCCCACGAAATAGATTGGGTTGCGGTGCAACTCACATTTCAACCGCGACCACGGGCGCTGCAACGTGCTCGAAACGTCGGTGTGAAAATGTAAGTAAATGTATTTCGTGTGAAGTCCCGAGTTCTTTAAGTATGAACAATTACTAGGTGATTTAAATAAGGAAATCTCTACGCTTTCAATCAATAAATCAATCAATTTAGCCTATATCAGTTCACTGCTGGACATAGGCCTCTCCCGAATTTCGTCACAACACACGTTCCTGCACTTTGCGCATCCAGCCAATGCCTGCAACCTTCTTTAGGTCGTCGCTCCATCTGGCAGTGGGTTGTCCTACCGGTTTACCAAGTCGCGGTCTCCACTCAAGAACTCGCTCGCTCCATCGGCCATCAATTCTTCTACAGATGTGGCCAGCCCACTGCCACTTCAAAGGGCATAATCTGCAAGATATGTCAACCAATCTTGTTCCCTGACGGATAACATCGTTTCGGATCGTATCCCTCACAGACACCCCAAGCATACGTCGTTCCATCGCTTGTTGCGCAACTTTAAGTGCATGGACTAGCCCCACTGTAAGTGTCCACGTCTCGGCACCGTAAGTCACAACTGGTAGAACCTTAGAGTATATATTAGAAGGTACCTTCTAATATATACTCTAAGGCTAGAATGCACTGGTTGAAAATTTCGTCTTCAGGCATTGCGGTATCGGCGTATAGAAAACCTGACGCAGTTTGCTAAATGCTGCCCAGCCCAAGCGAAACCTTCT
The DNA here is from genome assembly GCA_933228765.1 of Miltochrista miniata. Lineage (NCBI taxonomy): Eukaryota > Metazoa > Arthropoda > Insecta > Lepidoptera > Erebidae > Miltochrista > Miltochrista miniata. The sequence goes on along the minus strand of OW121756.1, from coordinate 35,512,694 downwards.
GGCTATTTCTTAATCCAAGTTACTCGTTTCAAGTGTGATAACCTGCCCAAGGTAGGTGTTTTTATGGACAACTTCAAGCCTCGATCCTTCAACGTAGATTGGTCCTGGCACGACATGCTCATTGAACATGACCTTGGTTTTGTCCAAGTTTATGCCGAGGCCAACACGTCGAGACTCTTCGCTTAGACTATGCAGCATCCGAGCGAGGCGGTTTGTGACTGCTCTCGAGAACAACTTGTAAACATGGCTCAGGAGTGAGATGGGTCTATAATTCTTCAACAAGGTCTTGTCACCATTTTTGAAAAACAGAGAACATCGCACTCCCGATCCACGCTTGAGGTGTTTGTCCCTGTAGGAGGAAGGAATTAAAGAGACTCGTCAGCTCTTTGACAACTGGAGTCTCGCCAGCTTTAAGAAGCTCAGTCGTAATTCCGTCCTCTTCAGGAGATTTGTTAGATTTCAGTTGGTCGAGAGCCACCCTAACCTTGCCCTGGTCGATGTCCGGTATATCCTCCGTGTAGTGGCGTGTTAACGGGGCTCTGTGGTCATTCTTGCTTGGGCCCGTGGTTCTTTTGTGTCCGTGATGCATAGAGGTTTGTGTCAAAGTACTCAATTTTCTCGAGAATCTCGAACCTTGAGGTTTTGTCACTCGCTGTTTTAAGTTTCGTTAGACGGGGTCTCCTGAGGTGCTGGGCAAAGACCTTGGTCGATGACAGTGGTGTTGTAGCGTCATAGGTCGCGCCTTACTAGCTCTCAAATTTTGACGTTTATGTTTCTCAGTTCTAACAAAGATGCTGTCGTAAGTGGCGTTTCCCGTCTGATCCTCGTAAGTTCGTGAGTCTCGAGCGAGAGATTCGAACACCTCTTTTTGCCTTTCCCGGACAAAAAATTCCGGGAAACTTGCTGCAGCGTTTTGACCATTGTATCGGTTTTATCGTGAACGCAGTCAGTGGTTTCCAGCAAATCGAAACGATTTTGAAGTTCCAATTGGAACCTCCCGATCCGATCCCAAATCCATCTGGAGCGCAGTAGGTCGGAGGGTAGGCTTCATCATCCGGGCCCTCATGGCGCGAAAGTCTAAATTTAGAGATGCTAGGACAAGTCGGTGATCACTACTAGTATCAAACCTGATACATCTCTAAAAGACACCTCCTGTCCGTTATGCAAAAGTCTGTCTCGTTCCTAGTGACCTTGTCGGGGCTTCGGCGAGTCCATTTCCTGTGGGGCTTCTTCTTAAAGAAGAAGTTTATCAAGAAGAGCCCCTGGGAGTTGATAAAAGTTGACAAGCATGTGCCCCGGTCATTTCTGCGCCCGAGGCCAAAAGGACCGATTTTCATTTCGCGGCGTTCTTGTTTTTGGCGTTGAAGTCCCCCATAATAACGTTGTAGGCAGCCTTGGCAGTCCCGTCTAGTGCTTTGGCTATGTCCTCTTACACTGCTTCGGCAGTGCTCTTCGAGGTCGGGGCATACACTTGAACCACTTTCAGGGGGTACCTGTCGGTGAGCTTGAGTATGATGAAAGCTACCCGACCCGAAACGCCATCGACTTCCATAACGCTGCCAACAAGATCCTTAAAACTGACACCGCCATCGATAGGGCTCATTTCGTCACCCTTTCGAAAGTAGAACAGGTCGCCTGACGCAAAGGTTAGCATGTCCTCACCCTGTCTTCGGATCTCTACGCTGTAAAGAAACATTTTTAGATACTTACAATTTACGAACACAAGCACTGCCTTTGGCCGCTGTTTGCTGAGCGCCAAAACGTGACGAGTTTGACGAAAAACGATGGTTCACCGGTGAATGAAGCGCCACGTCACGTGTCACTTCCTTATATAGGTTACGTAACTTCCACAAAAGAGACAAAAATACATTGCATGTAGCGATATGAATGGTTTTGAATACTTAACTTAAGTACACAATTTTAAAAACAATGTTTACTTTAAGCGACAATCGTGTTTATTTAGGTAGTCGACGAAATTAAATGAACCGACGTTATGGGAATAAAAGACGATGTCGGTTAATTTAAGAATTTCTGTAAAAAAATTGATGGGGTTACTTTAACCGACACGATCGATTCACTCTGCAATTGCAAAACATACTGAAATCCATAATATATGTTATAATGATCGTGGAGGCAAAACACATTATCTCCATCTTATAGATACAATAAAAGCAAGGAAAAACGAATGTAGCAACTAGACACTAGTTATACAAGAGTGAGCCAAAACACCTGTAGTGCTTAACACCCCATTACTTATGACGGAGAAAAACGAATTTAGTGACTTAGGATATCCGAAACAGAAAAGGAAAAACACATCAAATAACAATCTTACTATGAAGTTGGTAGTTTAAACGGTAATTTGACCAATTTCGCTACAATTTTGTGTCACTTCATTTAGCGTCTGAAAAAAATAAGCCTAAAAGTTCTATTACTTGAAGCGACACCAAAGTGGTCAGATCGCTACGAAACCAAGACCAATCGACGCGGAAAAAATCGCTGATTCCGAATATGTATATAACTCATTTTCGACCAAAGTGTCGCTTAAAGTGTTTTTCCTTTTTACCGTCGATATGCATGTAGTAGAAAGCGGTTATTTTAATATTAAAAACAGACACTCCAATTTTATTTATTTGTATAGATGAAATTTGCTAGAGAATTTAATTCTAGACAGCGTTCTCATTGCAAATAGACTGCGGAGCGGTAACAACGATCATTATAAATATGAATTTAACTAGTGCTTCACTCAAGAAATAGCCGTGTCCAAAACGAAATAATCAACAATACAATTTCCGATACATCGTTGAAAAATAATCACAAAATCAATCGATTCGTATCCATTTGTGCTCACTGTTAATATTCCCGACGGTACGTACCTAATACGCTTCGTTCGGTACGGTACGTATTACGCATCGTTTCTACTTCGACTCATTCTAGGTTTCAATACATTTGATAACAATACCAACTCACAAGTGCTCTCAATCGGTAAAGTTTAATCTGTTAATCTACCTGTTAATATTAGTATTTCTTGATTTAACTTTAGGAGAGGTAGTATTTGGTTTCATCGTGTTTACTTTGTGTTCCAGATTTGATTTCAGATATCCTACGTCTGTTTGATATTTTGTTTGTTTGGTCACAAGGTCCTAAAACTTTATCTTCTGTATTTGATCTTCTTATTTACGCTTGTAGACAAAACTTATGTCGAGAGATATACTGATCTTACTACAGTTTTGCAATAATTTCTTATTGGATAATCAGGTAGGAATTATTATTGAAAAATTATTGAATTGCCACGACAATAAACTTTTGAAATACTTCATCGTGTTAAAGTATAAACTGTTCAAGAAATTAAATTTATAGAAGCCAGTCAAGTTTCGCACTAGAAACTTATGTGAGACTTGCGCGATATTTTCTAAAATGATAGAAAGCAGTGACCAGAGGCAAAGTTTTCTCAACTTATCAAGCTCAATCAATACCTATTGAGAACTTCCGCACTCTGTCCCAAGTTGCAGCATCGTTTTGCTCTGAATTCTCCACAGCAAAGAAGAAACTTGTGTATGTAAGACTTTATTTGCGTTCTTGTGGGTATTATACTTGGACGTGGGTTTAATATTTTATACACTCGTACAAATAATGTCTATTTATTCAAAGAAGTAGGTAGTAGAGGCATCTCACGCCCACATTTTGCCAGTTAAATTTACTGCCACATAATACTGATTGTGAGTGGGGGCCATTAGGACAACGTTGTTGGTATAGCAACCTAAAATTTTGACTATTTCCAAAAACAAGTAAAATAAAGCGTCCTACTCTTGAACAAGTTGCTCGTTTGTTACAGAGGATAAGTAGTTCAGGTGGCAGTCGCTTCAGGGAAAACATCGAAGTTTAGCCGCATCGCGGTTCCTGTGCAGACTGTTGGTTGGTTGGAAAAGGCTTGGATTATGATGATGATTGACTATTTCAAAAGAGTAAGGTTTTACACAGGCTTATTTTTTTAAATTTTAGAGCTCAGTGATGAGTTTGAAGAGAACTCAGTAAGTAAGACTCTAGACTATCAATTAATAGTATGATACAAGAATGGGTCTCATGTGAAAGAACCCTGTTTCGTTTGGCCTATAGTAGCCTGGAATAAAGGAATAAATTACCACCTGATTGCAAAACTGTAAGGTGAAAGAATCCTGTTTCGTTTGGCCTATAGTAGCCTGGAATAAAGGAATAAATGACCACCTGATTTCAAAACTGTAAGTGACATTTTTTTGACAGCTACAGTCTCATTATGCGGAAACCTGACGGGTGGAGGTTAGCAGATTACACTGCCTTAATGTGGAAAAGTCTGAACGTATAAATTCCAGAACTCGATACATAAACAAAATCACAATCTATCATTCTGTCTAATAGCCTTGTTTTCCACAAGCCCCGCTAAATGCTAATAGCTGATTTCAAATGGCCGAACTATAACCGTTAGACGGGGTAAACAAATAAACAAATAATATTTGGTAGATTGGACGGGGTACGGGGTAATGAATGTTTATCGGGTAGCTTTCCCGATTACATTCTTTGTTCTTAAGTAACTGTGATGTTAATGATGTTTTACGTCATTTAGGCATTGGGTAAAAGATTTTTCATTATCGGAAATAGACAATTTATTGAAATATATTTTAACAAACTCATTAGTCATTACCTTCTCTCTTAAAATAATCTAATCTAAACTATAAAATATTTACTATTTTCCGTTTTAGACATTGCTTTAGTTGATATTAAAATATAATAATAAGTTCGCATACTGGGTTGCTGTATAAACCTTCAACGAAACGGGTGACCACTTTGGGATGTTTACAAATGAAATATCGCAAAGTGGTTGTGGCGACCGCCACATAGCAAAGACCAATAGAAGTCCTGCATCCGAATATAAAAGTTCTCGCAACGAAGAATTGATAAATCCTGCATCACGATCTCAAAGTTCTCACAGCGATGATTGATATTTGAAACAGTTGAACATAAACCGTTGGGCATCGGCTCGCTAGGCGCGATCACCTGTGAGTTGGAGGAACATCTCACCCCTTCCTTCACATGGTAACCCATCCAAGGAACTGCCATAGGCCAAGATGCTTCAAGCAATCATCGTTAACAGGAAACTGAGTTACGAGTGCTTTACGGTGTTGGTGCCTTTTCCAAATTATAAACCAAAGCGTAACTCAGTTATGAAGAAATGTAATTATTGAGTAGGTACACTTTCTTCCGGGAACATAAATTATGTGTTAAATGTCTGCAAGCTAATTAGTACGAGTATAAATTAGAAGAGGAAGTGTAAAATTATCAGTACCTACGGCTTTTCCATTTTGTTCGTGTATTAGACATTTCTATAATTTCCAAAAGGGGACTTAGAATGTTTTTAAAGAGTCGGTAGCGCGATTGTGGCGCCTCTGGTGTTGCAAACGTCCATAGGCTGCGGTGACCACCGGTACATCTGGTGGGGCCGTATGCTTGTCTGTCACTTTAGTGGTATTTAAAAAAATAAAAATGTCGAACAGATATTTTAAACATTTTGTTCTAATTGCATGATAAATTGCATTTTGTGCTTGTATTACTATTAAAAAGAACGCTTACTTATTTTCATCACTGCAGTAACAGGATAAAGTACCTATATACTTATGTAATGCAATATGACCTTTTAAAGATACCCATGGGTATCCATACCTGATTGTTGGTTGGTTGATACCTGAACTAGGATGATTCCTGTTTTTCTGGTAACCAACTCAAATCAATTTTGTAATGTTCAAAACAAAAATCATTCTAATTTATTACTTAATAATTCAGGTATCATGAAATAAATAAATACGAAGTAGATACCTACTTTGTCCCAGGGTGTTAAGAAAAACTCAGATAATGATAGATGATAGGTGTGCGTTCGAAATCCGCAGCGAACGGTCGCGTCACCGCTGCCTCGCGCAAATTTGTTTTTGTGTTCGAGCTAAGTGCTGACGCAGCCATTGATTTCGTCACGTTGAGTCGTACGCGGCCGTAGCGATGACCTAGTTACCGATCGTAATGATTCATTACATATGTAAGTAATTAGCAATTAAGGCGAAGCTATTTTAAATATCTAACAATGACTTCTACAAAAGTAAATATTACAACAGAGACAGAGCGTATCATATACGACTATTATGTCAAAGAGAAAGAAGAGAGAGAAAAACTACAAGAGTTAGTAAATGACCTTAGATGTCAAATAGAGAACCTTCAAAGTAAAATGAACTTTGACCAGGAGCAACCCCCTGAAAATTCTAACAACAAAACTGTTGAAATCACAGAAAGTTCCACTCAAGCGGTCCAATATGAGACCGACGAGGAAGAACTCGCTAAAGAAACCGAGTGGGTACGTGTAAAAAATCGTAAAAAAAGGAAATTGAACTCGACACCCTCCCCACCACCATCCCAAGGAGCTATCTGCTCCACCGAAAAAGCACAGAAGACCAAAAAACCTCCACAACCACCACCCATAGTTGTGGAAAATGTCAAGAACTACCAAATGTTCTATGATCTGCTGTCAGCAGATACTGCAATCGATTCTTTTATCGTGAAAATGATGAGCGGTGAATGTATCAAAATAAACGCCAAAAACGAAGATTCTTATAGGTCCATTACTAAGACCCTACTTCAAAATAATTGTCTGTGGTACTCCTATGAAAACAAACAGGACAGACCCATAAGAGTCGTAGCAAAAAAATTACACTCGTCTTGTTTACCGGACAGAATTATCGCGGATCTGAAAGGCAAAGGTCTTAAAATTCAGGACGCGGTTAACAAACTGAGTTGGAGGACTAAAGAGCCTCTTAATATCTTTCTGCTTTCATTTGATAAAGAAGAAAGCATTGACAGAATTTACGGTATTCATTCAATACTGAGTTGCAAGGTGGACATAGAACCTTTGAAAACCTCAAAACTCATTCCACAGTGTAAGAGATGTCAAGCCTATGGTCACACTCAAAAATACTGCTCCCGAGAACCTAAATGCGTAAAATGCACGGGTAAACACCTAACGAAAGACTGCCGGAAACCCGCAGAGGTAAAGCCAAAGTGTGTACACTGTGGGGAACCACATCCTTCAAACTATAGAGGGTGTATGGTAGCTAAAGAGCTACAAAAAATTAAAAATAAGTCAGTAAAATCAAAGACATCTATGACAACCACTAAGATGTCCAGTGAACGTACTGGCATAAAAGCAAATCCCGAAAAGCGGGTCACAAAAACCGTATCGTACGCACAAATGACTAAGGACATTCACTTGCAACCTCAGCCACCACAACAACAGTTGTTGTCAACAAATCAACAACAACTAGTAAGTTCTAATAATGACGATAAAATTAATCAAATTCTTAGCCTAATGACATCGTTTGATGAAAGGTTAAAGAAACTTGAATTAAACACTTATAGAAAATAAACATGTTGTATTCAATCAAAATTATGGCATGGAATGCAAATGGACTCCTAAAGCATCAAAATGAGCTGCAGGCAGTCCTAATTACAGAAAATATAGACATATGTCTGATATCTGAGTCACATTTTACCAGAGAATCATATATTAGAATTAAGGGCTATAAAAGTTATCATTCGTTGCACCCCAACAACACTGCAAGAGGTGGTAGTACCATAATTATTAAGGATACTATTAGTCATTATGTAGAACATAAATGTGAAGAACAATTTATACAAGCTATAGCTGTTACTATTAAAACTAAGCGATACCCCATTACAATTTCTGCTATATACTGCCCGCCAAGGCATAGTTTAAAAGCAGAGCAGTACAAAACTCTTTTTAAAAGTCTTGGTAACAGATTTATCCTTGGTGGCGATTTTAATGCCAAAAATATACACTGGGGATCGAGATTAACGAACTCTAAAGGCAAACAGTTACTTTGTGCTATCAGAGAAATGAACTGTAATGTTATATCAACAGGTAAACCTACCTATTGGCCTACTGAAAAAGGGAAATTACCAGATTTAATAGATTTTTTCATCTACAAAAATTTTTCGTCCGGCGTTTTACAAATCGAAGAAGGTTTTGACATGAGTTCAGACCATTCACCCATATTACTGACCATAGGTGAAACTCTTATTCAAAAAGAAAGCAAGCCCTCTTTAGTCAATAAAAATACAGACTGGGATAGCTTCAGATGCGAATTAGAAGAAGCTATTAACCTAAAAGTACCGCTAAAGAATCCGCAACAACTAGAACTTGATGTGTCAAAATTCATAACGGATATACAAAAATGTGCCTGGCGTAATACACCGGAAACTAGGCGAAGAATTAAAAATAACTGTTATTCTATGATTATTAGAAATATTATAGCTGAAAAACGTATATTGCGAAAAAAATGGCAAAGAACCAGATTTCCCCCTGACAAAACTGAACTAAACAACATTACTAAAAGGCTCAGAAGAGAAATTCAAAATTTTCACAATAATACGGTGAATAGTTACCTAAGTCAATTAACAAGTGATCGCACGACAAATTATTCCCTATGGAAATGTACAAAACGTTCCAAAAAGCCTACTATACAGATCCCCCCCATTAAAGATACCAATGGCGGTTGGGCTGTAAATAATGAACAGAAAGCAGCCAGATTTGCACATCACTTAGAGCAAATTTTCCGACCAAACGATGAAACCTCCGGAAACATACCTTTGGATGCGACATCAAGCGATGAGTTAGAAATTAGATTTGTTACACCGAGAGAGGTGTTCATTGAAATAAAACGCCTAAATACAAACAAAGCCCCTGGCTATGACCTAATTACGGCAGAAGTTTTGCGCAACTTACCACGTAAAGCGATTATTAAACTTACCACAATTATTAATGCCTCATTTAGACTAAAACATGTTCCTGATGTGTGGAAAGTGGCCGAAGTTATTATGATACTTAAACCTGGCAAACCACCCCATGAAACTACTTCATATAGACCTATTTCCCTACTACCAATAATGTCAAAACTATTTGAAAAGCTGTTCCTGAAACGGTTAAAGCCCATTATAGAAGAACGTGACCTAATCCCCAACTATCAATTTGGATTTAGACAAAATCATTCTACAATCGACCAAGTACACCGTATCACTAATATCATTGAGAAAGCATTAGAAGACAAGAAAGTGTGTTCTACAGTCTTCCTAGACGTAGCTCAAGCTTTCGATAAAGTTTGGCATGAAGGTCTTACACAAAAACTCGAACATATGCTCCCAAAACAATTCACTGCCATCTTAAAGTCTTACTTGACTCAAAGAATGTTCAGAATTCGACAAGATGATGCATACTCAGACTTAAGGGAAATAAAAGCTGGAGTGCCCCAGGGAAGTGTATTAGGTCCGGTCCTGTACCTATTATACACCTGCGATATCCCGGTATTAGAAAACCATACCATTGCTACATTTGCAGATGACACAGCCATTATGGCCACAGGTGTTACTCATGCAGACGCCGTGGAAAAGGTTCAAAATGCAGTCAACATCGTATACGACTGGACGAAAAAGTGGAAAATTAAATTGAATGAAGCTAAATCAGTTCACATAGACTTCACAAATAAAAGATCCAACTATCATGCAGTATATTTAAATAATACGATTATTCCCTACGAGAATACAGCCAAGTATCTAGGCATGACACTAGATGCTAAGCTCCGTTAGAAGGCTCACGTTAAAAAGAAACGCAGCGAGCTGCAGCTTCGCTACAAAAATATGTACTGGCTTCTAGGCAAACATTCTTTGCTGTCAGTGCAAAACAAATTACTATTGTATAAACAAGTCCTTATGCCAGCGTGGACTTATGGAATACAGCTATGGGGCTGTACCAAATCAAGCAACATCCAGATTATACAAAAATTCCAAAATAAAGTACTGAGGGGTATCGTAAATGCGCCTTGGTACATTAGAAATGACGACCTCCATAGGGACCTTAAAGTGGACCTCGTAGCTAATGTAGTGCAAAAGTACGCCGAAGCTCATCAAAAAAGACTTCATCATCATGTGAATGTCGAGGCTATCCAACTCCTTGACCACACAGATTTAGTGAGAAGACTAAAAAGGACAAAACCCTTTGAATTAGTTTAGTGAAGTGTCAGTGTGACATAGTGTAATAAGTGCAACTTGTAATAAAGAACACAATTTGAACTAAGTGACTTCCCCTTAATAGAGACATTAAGAAAAGTGTTAATGGACACATTCTTACAATTTACTCTATATTAGCAGTTTAGGTTAAAGGTTAATTACTTATTAGTCTTATGGCTAGATTGTAATTTATATGATATGCTATTATTGTAGCTCATCATTACATAAAAAAAAAAAAAAAAAATGTCAAACAAGATTTTTTTTTAATAAAAACTTTTTAGGAATGGCACCTAGAATATACAATAGGTTACCAAAATCAATTTTAGTTATCAAAAATACAAACTTATTTAAAAAACGATTTTTTTTTATACTGGTTAATAAGGTATATTATACAGTAAAAGAGTATCTCGATGATAATGATCTATAAGTTATTGTGTAGCTTATGACATTATGGTTTTCTGCTGTTGTGTACGTAGTAGGGTAATGCATTGTAAGGATTAATTGTTTGATTCGATTCTGTAGATATTTCTAATTGACTTCTAATACGTAATAACTGACAATTTGTATCTGACCTAATCTGAATACTTATTGACATTTACAAAATTTGCATGCCTGAAGCGGTATAACATGTAATGACAATAACATTGTATGACACCTTAAATGTATTATAATTTGTAACATGTTTTTGCAATAAATTATTTGAATTTGAATTTGAATTTGAATTTGAATTTGAAAACATGAATGTCTTGTAAATGAAAAGTTTTTATTTCCCTAAGAAAATTAATCTAATTTTATGAGTAATGAAATACCTACAGCATTTTTATGACAAGCGATGTCGGTATGTTGCTGACAAAGGCTCTGCTATTGTCAGTTTTGTATTGGAATAAATATTTCCCGCCAGATGTACCGACGACGGCTTCAATAATGTAGCAGCGAGTGACTGCGGAAAGTGATGAGGCCTACGTCCAGCACTGGCTAATTCAAATGAATACATAAGTCTAATTAAATTGCACTAAACTCTTTTTTAAATAGCTGAATGTATAGTATCGTACCTCTGTACCATAAACATCAAAAGCAACTCGATTCATAATCGAATACTATTTGTTCCGTTCAAAGCTAGTTTAGAACTTGTCAAAATATCAGACAACTAATGAAAAGAGTGGTATCGAGTGTCAACAGAGTGTATTGATAATCGATAGTATCGATAGCACGCGAGTGGCTCTTCAGCGAGAAAAATATCGCTTGAGGCAAGTTCTTTGTTCGTAGTTCGAGGTGTCGAAGAGTATGAATTACGTGTTTTGTTTGAAAGCCAATAGCCATGTTTTTAATTCCATTGTTTCATAGTGAAATACCTACCTTTTGTGTTTACCCATATTACTACCTTTATTAAAATATCGACGAAAGCCTTTCAACGATTCGCAAATTTTACTATTTAAAATGGAGAATCCAGTTGAAATCCGGTGTGACAAGAAAAATCTTAGAAGTAGTCATCGGATTTGTATTAAGAGAGAGATATTAAGTTGGTACTACAATTTTAAGGGATTGAAGAGATTTAAACTTCGTTTCATGTTCACCTTTCTTTTTATTTTGTATTCTTTGTTCTATTCCTATCCCAAATCATGTCTATTATTATTTACAAGTAAAGTACACAAAGGAAAAGGAAAATTTGTCACGAAGTTTTGAATAAGACTAAGCCACTTGCCTTATAAATATGTGACAACTCGCCAAGTTGACGACACTGTGGCGTCACAAAGTTACACAGCCATAAAACTACGGTTACCGCCTCTGTATTCATATCAAAGTTGATGGACCGTCGCAGAAAACATGGCATTCAAGTTTGTGGGAAAAGTCGTGACCTATAATGATATTGAAGATGTAGGTGAACGGAGATATTGGTAAATGATTGTAAAGGGGAGACATTAATGTTGGAACTCGATATTAGAATGTGGTTGTTTCGTTTTGATGACTGTATTAATAGGTTTTGTCGTTGTGAGTAATATTTATTTATCTGGTGAACTTATTAATTGCTGATGTTCTGTCGTAAATCGTATGGCGATCTATTGAATCAATCCTTCTTGATTGGCTGATTCACCATAGCCCAACTGAATTTACTAAAGATAGAAAAGTATAATACAGACAATATTTTTCTGTAGGATATAGAGATCCATCAAGGAATTCATTCCATGTTTAAACTTTTCTCTTCAAATTCTGCATAGGTATATTTTTTTTGAATTAAAATATATGAACACGTTTCAAGATTTTTCTACGATGGGCGTATGAAATAGGTTGTAAAGTTTGTATGGAAATAAAACTGTCATTTATATTGTAGTAATCAAACTATATTATAGTACCTTAGTCCAGTCACCTAGGCAATTCACCTCGGAGCCTAATGAAAATATTCACGACACCAACTCATTCAGACAATTTGTACCTCATCATACAAACAATATTAGTACTTCATCGTTAGCCGATACATTGCAACAGGATTCACCGTTTTATTAGCAAAACGGGCAAATCTTTCAGCTGTATGTATACCAACGCAAACTTGATTTACCAGCTAGTTGGTTTCATTGCTGTACTGTTGATACTAGTACTAATACACCTCACCTCAGAGTCAACTGACGAACAGGTTAACATGTTTACAACTAATATTATTAAGCTGTATGACAAGCATGCACCTATTAGACCAGTCAAAATTAAGCATCCTCCCGCTCCATGGCTCACCTCTGATATTAAAAATCTCATACACAGAAAAGCAGCAGCAAAATTTAGGTATAAAATTAGGCCAAGTGACAATAATTATAAAAAATATGTCTCAATTCGTAATCACTGCAATAAGGTGTGTAGGAGAGCGCAGCGCCAGTACATTCATAGTAATATCCAAAATGGGGACCCAGGTAGGGTGTGGAAATTTCTCAAATCTTTGGGGGTTGGAAGTAAACGTCAAGATGCAATTCCGAAAGACCTTCACGTTGATGTGCTAAATCAACATTTCGCTGCCTCGTCTAACTATGACAAGACGACTAAGGCACAAACAATTGGTTTTCTTTCATCTCTTGTCTTTGATCTTTTCACTGCTTGTGATGTTAGGAGGACCATTGTATCAATATCATCAAATGCAACGGGTACGGACTGTGACAGCCGTCATATGATTCTTCCCATCCTCGATGAACTCCTTCCCATTATCTGCTACATCTTTAATTATTCTATCACTACCGGTGTCTTTCCGACTTCATGGAAGAGTAGTCAAATCATTCCCATACCAAAAAAAGCTAAACCCTTAAATATCACTGATTACCGCCCAATATCCATACTCCCATTCCTATCCAAGGTACTTGAGCGACTTGTCCACACACAAATCAGTAGATTTCTTCTCAAAAATAATGTCCTCAACCCATTTCAATCCGGTTTCCGTCCTGGTCATAGCACTATAAAGGCTCTGGTTAATATCACGGATGATATCAGGTCCGGTATGGAAGTTGGAAAGCTAACAATCCTTGCCTTGTTGGATTTCAGTAATGCTTTTAATACTGTTGATTTTGATGTGTTGCTATGCGTTATGCGTTCTCTTAACATATCTCCGACAGTGATTGACTGGCTTCAAAGTTACCTGTGTGGACGCCGGCAACGTGTATGTATTGAAAATACGTTATCCAATTGGTGTGATACTGTCGTTGGCGTACCCCAGGGCGGCGTTCTCTCGCCTTTACTTTTCTCAATTTTCATAAATTCTATATCAACTAATATTTCTTCCTCTTACCACCTTTATGCAGATGATTTACAAATCTACCACCAAGCATCGCTTCAACAAATAACGGAAGCTATCGAATTTATTAACAGAGATCTGAACAACATATGCAACTGGAGTAGGGCTTATGGACTTAAGGTGAATCCTACGAAATCACAGGTAGCAATCTTGGGCAGTTCCAGAATTGTATCGAAAATTGAGTGGGATGATATTCCCCCTGTTACCTTTGACAACACGATAATACCTATCTGTAAAAAAGTTAAGAATCTCGGTATATATATTGATTCTAGTTTATCTTGGGATCCACAAATAGCAGAGGTGAGTCGTAAGCTGTTCGCATCTGCGGGCTCTTTAAGGAAGCTTCAAAATCTGCTGCCAATGACTACCAAAATTGCGCTTGCGAACGCATTACTGTTATCCATACTTGATTATGCAGATGTCAGCTATACCGATCTCACCGAAAACCAGTTAGACAAACTTGAGCGTCTTCAAAATGTCTGTATAAGGTTCATTTTTGGCTTACGCAAATATGACCATGTTTCACAGTTCAGAACACAGCTCGGATGGTTATCAATAAGACTTCGCCGGGATGCTCACGTTCTTTCGCTACTATATAATATATTATTTAGCCCTTCTTCTCCTTCCTATCTTAAGGGACGGTTTGAGTTCCTTCATGACACGCATTCGAAATGTCTAAGGTCGTCAAAAAACCTGAGGTTAAAGATGCCATATCACTCTTCCATGTTCTATGACAAATCGTTTACGGTCACTGCAATCCGACTATGGAATAAACTTCCTGTCAAGATAAGACAAGCACAGACTTTAGCCAAATTTAAAACTATGGTAAAGGAACACTATTTATCTATGTAGCATACTTTTTATGTACGAGTGTGCGTTATTTAGGTAGGTATGTATGTGTATATGTGTGTATATATGTAAGTATGTGTATATGTATGTATGTATGTATGTATGTATGTATGTATGCATATATGTGGGTATGTATGTATATATGTATGTATGTGTCTTATGGTTATGTATGTTTAGGTAGTATAATCACTTGATAAATTGTACCTATCTATGGTATGTAAGTAAAGTATAGCAGATCTATAAGTACGCCAAACAACTACCACTCTTTACCTTACCAACTTCTCCATCCAAAGGTTGCCTGGTAGAGATCGCTTTTAGCGATAAGGCCGCCCATTGTATTGCTATCAGTATATAATGTATGTAATCTTAAGTTATTGAACTGGCGTACAATAAAGTGTATAATAAATAAATAATAAAAAATAATACAGTATTTGCGTTCAGTGTTCAGTCTGAATGGTAGTAGGTATGTTATAAAAATGATTGTGATTAACACCATATAAAATTGGAAGTAAAGCACGATACAAAAATATCGGTTTAAATCCACATAATATTCGTAGGGATTTCCACAAGTAATAAGGAATTAAATTGTGTGTTTTAAAGCTCCTACTAAGGTGGCAGACAAGCATACCAGATGGACTGGTGATCACCACAGCCTATAAACGTTTGCAACATCAGAGGTGCCACAATCGTGCTGACGACCCTGTAAAAATCTTTAAAGATCTCTTTTTGAAGAACCCCATGATCATACCTTACTTGGTTTATTTTAAGGTTATCGTACGCCATAAAGAAGAAACGGAACTCCAGTACTCGATTCTTTTTCTACTGGTTGCGTGGGCTCCCTGGTGACCTATAAATACAGATACAAACTGTTGTATCTAGCTTAGGCACCAGTCTCACAATTCAATTAAATTAGACGTGAAATAGATTATGTATAGCCACTAAGATGCACTTAATGATTTAAGTTTTTATAATTATTTTATATTTGTACTTTAATTGTTGAGGAAATAAAAATATTTTTATTTATTTATTTGTAGGATTACCGTTATCCGTCCGTCTATCTGTCAACAGAACCCTCGGAGGGCGTGTCCGACTCGATCATGTCCAACGTCTTTATTTCTTAGACGCGTAGCTCCTAAATGACTTGACAGATTCAGCATCTTGATACGACATTTCGGGTCTATTATGAGAGGTGGACCGGAGAGGTCACAGGGGAGCATTCATTATGATGTTGTGTTTGCACAACAGTCAATGCTTACTACAGACACAGGTCGTACAAACTACCGGAGCCTAAATTCGGCCAACCCTGCTTGAACATCGACAGTACCAAATCCATATAATAAAGTCCGTGAGAAGTGGAAATGAGCTCTGATGCATCCCAAGAGACCATTTCAAACCTAGATAATAGTTTAGGTAAATAATCACTTGATAAATTGTATCTAAGGTATGTAAGTAATGTATAGCAGATATATAGTACGCCATACAACTGCCACTCTGTACCTTGCCAACTTCTCCATCCAAAGGTTGCCTGGTAGAGATCGCTTTTAGCGATAAGGCCGCCCATTGTATTGCTATCAGTAATAATATATGTCATCTTAAGTAATTGAACTGGCGTACAATAAAGTGTTTAATAAATAAATAAATAAATAATAGGTCGCAAGTTTCAGATATCGACCAACACAGTAGGTATTCCATTTTGTTCAAAGCGGCACCCGTACGGTGAATCCCTTCTAAGAATTAAGTGTCCCTCTAAATTACAGAATCTCTCAGAAGAGATAACGTATTTTGTAATACTAGAATAATGTTTTGCATGTCAGTAATCAAGGAATAATTACTATTTAACCCTTCATAATCAGTTGTTTCGCCTTGAACAGCCTAACCGCCTATCACAAGTCACAATAAAAAATATATGTATTTTCACAGCCTTTATACTAATACTGAGTCCAAAAACAAGATAGTCTTCCCTTTCATCACAACTTTCAATAAAAATATATATTTCTCCCCAATTTTTATAAGATCTCTGTCCAAAAACTATCTAACCAAACTTAAAAATAACACCTCGTCTTATCGAATTTAGTAATTGTAACATAACGCCAGTCGTCTCCGAGGATCGCCTCCATTTTGTTCCATTAGAAAAATGGAAATTTATCCGCTTTCTCGTTCCAGTAAGTAATTTTCAATAAAACAATTTGTCCTCGGAACCGTTCCACACATCTGTTCTGTGATCCGAGCTACCATTTCTCCGTTGGTACATTTGTGTGTTTAGCACAATGTACCAGCGGAGAAGTAAGTTTTGTTCGGGGCGTTTTATTATTACATCTTTCACGTCTTTTCTTTTTCTTTAAGGAAAATTTCTTTAGTTCAATGCAACGCTGCTAAATATCTTCTTGTTTTTTTTTAGTTGCATTGACAGTGTTGTATCTGTGTTAAAAGGTACCTACTTTAAAGGATAAGTCACTTTGAACTGTATTTTATTTATCTAAAAGTAAGAAAAATACCAAATTCAACTAAGTATAATGCTTTTGAATTCAATAAACCAATTTTAAATAGTTTTAGTTTTAACTTGTTTATAGTTTAATTTCAGTATTATGGTTCGGCGGTCAGTCGCACGATATTCGTCAAGCCAAGTGGAAAATCTGATAGGCGTTGTCCACAATCGCTACCTTTCCATTATCCAGGGATACAAAATATAATTGCAGGAATATTGGAGATTGTACGCCGCTGTAGGCGTCACGGCTTTTCCTCCGAAGGTGTAGGACACCTTCGGAGGAAAAGCCGTGACTATAGAGACGTATCATCTTTTGCCTTCAATGTTTTTAAGAGTTTTCGCTTACGTTACAAATAAATAAACTAACTTTTTAATTTTTTTTTACATAATATGTGGGCAAAAACATCCTAATCGCGATAAACTTTTAACGATTCAAACCAATACATATTTCTTAAACAAGTATTGACTTGAGAAAGCCAATTTCACTTTTCAACAAACCCAAAATAAACAACACTTCGCAGTTGGTCGCCCATCAATAATTTTAGTCATTAATCATTCTGGGAAATTTTTAGAACCCTTCTCAACTTCATTAGATTTAGAGTACTGATTCTCAAAATTGCCGGTCTAAAAGGCCATGATAATCGGCTAAGTTAAACGAGTACTTGTCAACAGTGTGAGAAAGTGGACTTTCTTCTGTAGCTGATAAGGGTCGTGAGTAGTTCGAGTAGGCTTTGAATGGAACCCTTGGGAACTTAGTGCAGAAAAGATGGATGGCAATAACAAAAATAAACATTACAATTATTTATTGGCTAATTTTTCTCTTGATCGACCCTAGCCGCAGGTTTAAGTAGTATTTGTAGTTCTAATGAGCTAATGTTTTGAAGAAATTTTAATACTTGCATTTTGATTTTATTTTGTCTTGATTATAACTCTTAAATTGATTGGATTACCCCTTGCGATGAAGATATTTAAATATATTATTGCTGGGACATGTCTGAGAAAGGTTGAGCAGAGATGAATTACCCACCCATACTTTGCTATAGTTTTTTTGGTCTAATAGGGGTAAGCTTATTGCCGTCACCGGGCATTTACACCTACAATTGAAAATCTTTAACCATTATTTAAGCACGCACATCCTAACAAATGCAAGAGCCGCAATCAAAGTTAGTGTAGTTACCTACTCTACTCTAGTTCATTTAATTTAGCAGTCCTTTTTAAAATTACCTTCGTAACCTAATACTAAATACCACTCAGCCTCAAACTAAATAAATAAATGGTTTAAAAAACCCTAGAAAAATACCTACGGATTTTATAATGCACGAAAAAACCCAAAAATAAATTATGGATCGTTCAAGTTGCCTCTATTTCTGGGCTGAAATGTAAACTATGTGCTTTTAGTTATAATATTTGATTGCAAAAGCGTGGGGCGCTGGAACAGGAAAGACCTTCCTGGCGGAAGCTGCATGAAGTCTTGTCAGATTAAGGATAAGGTCACATTTATAAAAGCGTGTTTTTCTCGTGTTTTTAAACTATTAATTTACACTGTCACGCTTTTATATATCTATTGTGACTTTTACTATTATTAATATCATTTTAAATTTCGGAAATGTATTAACGATGATAGGCTTTAATTGAAATACATAACATACTTACTTGAAAAGTAAAGTAGTTAATCACGTCTACGCATTTTCAACACCCACTTTTGCCAGTTTTTCGTGACGCCCGCGTAATAGGAGCAAACCTATTACCGTTACGGATCTCTATTAGATAATTCATTGGTAGGTCCTTAAAGTTTCGGTATTCCGAGATATTTAGTACAATATGTAGTAATCACGTAATAGGAATACAAACGCATAATATCCCCAAGCGGGTTTTTTAACGGTAACCAAAGATATCTCGTTCTCGAACAAGAACTCTACATTTTGCCACTGTTAACGTATTCCCCTCATGTATCTACTTAATTGCCTGAAAGAAAAGGCGTTCCCGTTGGCAGCATAAACGTTATGCTCTTGTGCGACCTCATGCAGCTTTCGCCAGGATTTTTATTATATAAGGATTAGTATTAATAGGAATATGCTTACAAAAACCTCTTTCTTGTTCTAGCACCCCACGCCTTTATAATCAAATATTATAACTTAAACATACATACATACACATGTATGTATGTTTAAGTTATATAACTTAAAGCACATAGTTTACACTTCAGCCCAGAAATAGAGGCAACTTGAACGATCCATAATTTATTTTTGGGTTTTTTCGGGCATTATAAAAGCGTATTTTTCTAGGGTTTTTTAAACCACTTATTTATTTTATACTTTTTAGTCACAACATTTATACCTTAACTATTCCCTGCAGCTTCATCCGCGTAGAAGTCGTTATCGCATAAAATCATTACCCTCCTTTCGCGCAGTCAGCTAAAAAGTAACCTATGTCCTTCTCTTAAACTCAAACTATCTTTATAACAAATTTCATCAAAATTGGTTTAGTGGTTTAGGCATGAAAACGTAACAGACAGACAGACAGAGTTACTTTCGCATTTATAATATTAGTAGGGATTTCTGTATTACATGGTGTCTTGTCTGAGTTCGACTAATGTGAAAATATTTCATTATTACTCTAATACATATACATTTTCTGCAGGTACCTATGTCAATATTTACACTCAATATTAACTTCAATATGTAACAGATTTGTTATAACCTTAAACCCTAATCGTAAACAAATCCAAACACAGCTATGATACGATGTTCAATCATAAAGTTACAGTTCATATCTTACGACTGCATCATCAGATCAGTTTGACAGCACCATATTATTGTATTGTTATCAGAACTACAAACATCTGCCAATTTTCACGACGCTACGATCCTTGGAAGATGCTTAAATTAGTTACCTGAGATTCCATTGCATAGTTTTACAAGTCAATTAAAAAAAGGTTTGTTATAACCTTGAAACCTAAGCCTGGTCAAAGTTCATTACAAGACTTTTCTGACGAATCCAAAAACAGCTATAATACGATATTCCATCATGAAGTTCCAGAGCATATCTTCCGGCTCCATCATCAGATCTGTTCGACAGTACCATATTATTGTATGGTCATCAGAACTACATACAGCTGCCAATTTTCATGACGCTACGATCCTTGGAAGCTTGTTAAATTAGCTACCTTAGATTCCACTTTTTCCATCGAAGTTTCAGTGCCTATCTTCCGGCTCCATCATCATATCAGTTTGACCGTACCATATTATTGTACTAGCTGATGCGCGCGGCTTCGCCCGCGTGAAATTTGGTTCCCGTTCCCGCTTCCCGTGGGAACATTTTTCCGGGATAAAAAGTAGCCTATGTGTTATTCCGGACTATACTCTATCCCTGGGCCAAATTTCAGCCAGATCCATTCAGGCGTTAGAGCGTGATTGAGTAACAAATATCCAAACATCTAAACATCCAAACATCTTCACAAACTTTCACATTTATAATATTAGTAGGATTGTCATCAGAACTACATACAGCTGCCAATTTTCATGACCCTACGATCCTTGGAAGCTGGTTAAATTAGCTACCTTAGATTCCACTTGTTTTCTGTGCCTATCTTCCGGCTCCATCATCACATCAGTTTGACAGTAGCATATTATTGTATTGTCATCAGAACTACATACATCTGCCAAATTTCATGACGGTACAATCCTTGGAAGATGGTTAAATTAGTATCCTTAGATTCCACTTTTGCCATCGAAGTTTTAGTGCCTATCTTCCGGCTCCATCATCATATCAGTTTGACAGTACCATATTATTGTATTGTCATCAGAACTACATACAACTGCCAATTTTCATGACCCTACGATCCTTGGAAGCTGGTTAAATTAGCTACCTTAGATTCCACTTGTTTTCTGTGCCTATCTTCCGGCTCCATCGTCATATGATACTTATAGTCCGTTCATAGTCCACACATTTCTTCTAAGTAATTTTCGAATTTAAAATTATAAATAATATACTTTTAAAGCAAAAAAGTGATAAATAAACAA
Organism: Miltochrista miniata; assembly: GCA_933228765.1. Classification (NCBI taxonomy): domain Eukaryota; kingdom Metazoa; phylum Arthropoda; class Insecta; order Lepidoptera; family Erebidae; genus Miltochrista; species Miltochrista miniata. Next base: position 35,491,480 of record OW121756.1, on the reverse strand, counting down.
GTTAACTTCAGAAAATAAGTTATAAGTAATTATTAAAAGCATACACAAGACGACGACGAGATAAAAAGTGATTAATGTCAGGAGCAAAAGGAGGAAAGCATTTCAGGATTAATTATTAATTAAGTGAAAAATAGCTGCGAATTTACGATTACTAGTGAAAAGTGATCCTATATCTTCACATATCTTCATGAAAACAAACAAGAACTGTGAAAACTTTTAAAAATTGTTCTGTTAAAAATCCAATTTTTTCAAACTTACAATCTGTCAATTTAAGAGTGGGGTACGTGGTACCAAATGAGAAATTAATTGAATTTTGTATACTTATTTGCATTTATATTTGATAACAGACCATCATTCCTTTTGAAATTAGTATAGTTACCATATACCTAAATTAAATAAACAGTTCACATTGGTTGTGTTGAACTGCAAAAGTGGTTTACATAGTGTAAATACAATTATACTTAGGTACTTTTCTTACATACTTGGTCAGATTAACAAATTGTTCATATGTTCCCTTTTTTTAAATAGGTAATTATAGATATAAAGTTTTATAAATTACTTGTCAATTATCTTAAGTGACACTACAGCCTTCTATATTATTTTTTCCAAAGAGCAATTAAAATAAAAATGATGACCCGCAGTGCTGTAACCTGTGACTTGCAACAAAAGTTCAATCTCACCATCAAGGAACTTGAAATTTGCAAAAATCTCAATAAGCAGTTGTTGGAGGAACGGGATGATAGTGAAAAAGAAATATTAAAAGTAATTGAAAAAAATACCCAATTCAAACAAGAGTTGGCTGAGCTACATACACAGGTAATGGAGCTCACACGTCAGCGGGATCATCTTCAGGAAACTGTAGTAGGTCTGGAGGAGTGCAGCAACACCCACGAGAGAGCCTTAAAACGTATCAGCATTCTGGAGTGTGAACTAAGTGATGTGCACAACTCCATCACTCACAAAGAGACTCTCAAGTCGGCTGAACAGGTTGCCCTCTCCCACAGTCTGTATGATGAGCTGATGAGCGGAAAGTCAGATTGTATCTATCTTGACCAGCCCATGACCTCAGATGTGATAGATCTCTCGACACCTGATACTTCTAGTGATAATACTTTAGCATCTAACAACACCATTAGATTAGTTAGTAGTAGCAGGAATAAATTTAAAAAATATATAAAGCTCAATAAATTTATTGCTAAATCACAGAAACAAATTAAAAGGCTTAAAATAGGTGCGAATAAATATCTCAGAACTTGTAAATCAAATGTTCAGCTACAACAAGTAATAGAAACTAGTAGAAAACAATTGACCATTCAAACAGAGCAGTATGAGACTGATATACTTCAATTGCAGTCAGAAATCATACATTTAAATAAGTCTTTAGAGTCAACAACATTAAAGTACAAAATTTCACAAAAAGAAATTGGAGAGTATATTGAGGCACTGAATAGCTTGGTTGAGTCTTGTCACAGCAATGAACAAAGGTTCCATTCACTTGAGAAATTATATAATCAATCACCAGCCTGTGATGAATCTCTGCCACACTCTTCCTTGCCCACACCATCACAGACTGAGACAATGTTTCCAATGATTGACTCTGTGGGCAGTATGGATGAACATACTATACAATCAAACTTAACTTCCTCTGCTGACCCTGTAACAAAAGTTTCACAAATTTTAAATACTGGAAAGACAGTTGTTTATTGCGATGAAATCGGCCAGAACTTAGGTTACCACTTAGTTCAACGTATGGGTAGTTCGGTCATAATCAATTCATTTCCTGGGGCCACCTACTCTCAAATAGTTAGTAAAGTATTGACTAGTACACACTGCCCACAATCAACAATAGTAATACTTATTGGCAGGAGAGATTGTGTAAATATCAAAAATATTATTAAGTTTCATGAACAGTTGTCAAAATTGTCAGTGAAACAGGTAATACTTTCTACATTGCCTTATAGTAAATCTTTCACACGTAATGAAAACAATATTCGGTACAAAATAAACCGAAAATTATACTATTTGACTACAAGTAGTAGGAATAGTGAATTATTTGACTGTAATCTTGTATTACGTTATTCTTTTATGACCATAGATAGATACTTACTTTCAAAGTTTTTAAGACGACAGGTAGCGATAACGCTATCAAATTTTTTATTGAATCAAGCCAATCTTTTGGCTTATAATAAAACTGCTTGTATTGTTTATAATCATAGCAATAATATTGACATTTTATCTTGGGAAGGATGCATCATCCCAAAAAACTAGGTTGTAAGACAACAGATAAAAAATCTGGCCATGGCTTCAGGGCTTTTGAGCCTATTGAGACCTCTAATAATGTTAGTGTAAGAAATAATTTCGAGTTTAACAACAATATAATAACTAGTAGTCTAAACTTAGTACACCAAAATATTGAAGGCATATCCAACAAACTACTGCAAATAGACCTTTATATCAAGGAACACCAATATGGGGGGAATCGAGTTTTATATCATGCGGCGACAACTTCATTGGTGTGGACACGTGGTTCGAATGTCGGAAAAGCGCATAGCAAAATGCATCTTTTATTCTGAGCTTGAGGAGGGCAAGCGTAAGCATGGCGGTCAACTCCTCAGGTATAAGGATACGCTTAAGCGCCACATGAAGAAATGCGACATTGAACCTTCAGAGTGGGAGCGAGCGACCGCGTGTCGACCGGAATGGAGGTTCCTGGTGAAAACCAGATGCAAAACCTTTGAGGACAATCGCTGCTCTGAACTAGATGCTCGACGCGAGGAACTAAAAGCACGTCCGCCTTGTGCTATAAACTATAACTACTGCAATGACGTGCTTACGTGTCCGCATTGTGCGCGTACCTTTGTTAATAAGATCGGCTATGTTAGCCATATACGAGCACATTAACGGCAACTTGAAAGGAGTTAAAGAGGTCGCCGTGGCCGAAATCGGTCGAGGAGGTAATAATAATAATAATAAATTACAGAGCATTGGTTGGAAAGTCATGAATTAATGTTTAACAGTGAATTTTACTCACTGAACAGTGCGTTCACAAGAAAATATGCTATTCGGGGTGGCTCGCTAATATTTGTTTCTAATAATATAAACTGTAAAGAACGTAAAGATATTGTGGCCCTTTCTTTTGAGCGCACTGCGGAATTATCATGTGTTGAGTTTGAGCAACTCATTGTCCTTTGTGTCTATAGCCCGCCAGATAGCGATTATAATTTGTTTGAAGAAGTAATGGAAAATGTATTGAAGCACTTGTGCACTAGTAAGAAACGTATTGTGGTGTGTGGTGATTTTAATGTTGACATACTTGTAAATTCGACGAAACGTACTAGTTTTATTAATTTATTTAGTTCCTTTGGCTTACAAAACTTATTTTGTGAACCAACTAGAATCACCTCACATTCTGCGAAATGTATCGATAATATGTTTAGCAACTGTGAACCACTGGCAAAAGAAATATTAAGTAACTTTCCATCAGATCACCTTGGGCAGAAAGCTTCGTTTCCCATTGATATAACGGCTAAATTAAACAAAATTTCTTGCAGGCCAATGAGTACATGTCGCCTAGCACAATTTAGTGAAAAAGTTTCTGCAAAGGTTGCCCATCTTAACGTTAATGAGGAAGATCCAAACGGCCTATACAACTCCTTATTTAATACCATTCAGTTTGCGTACTATAACATTTTCAAATCAAAAACCTTTTATAAAAATAAAGGCATGCAATTTTGTGATTGGGCAACTACTGGTATATACAAGAGTAGGGCGAAGTTATATGAGTTATATGGTATGAAGCAATTTAATTTTGATCCTGCTTTTATTCAGTATGTTAAACTTTATTCAAAAACCTTTAAAAAGGCATGTGCTGCTGCCAAGTCATTACATTTAAGTCGGAAGATTAAACAGTCGAACAATAAGGTAAAAATGACATGGAATATAATTAATTCTGAAACCGGACGCCACAAAACTCGTGACCATGACATTGAATTGATTGTTAATAATAGAGTGATTAATAATAGTTTAGATGTAGCACAAACCTTTAATAATTTTTTTATAGACATACCCGTGACTACAACGAGCTCCTTAAATTCTTGCCCAGTTAAAGCTCAACGAATGCTTAGGGGCAGCGTGGACCACTGTAGAGTCTCATTTAGATTTAAATATGTGAATCCCAACGATATCGTTAAAGTATTTAAGTCGCTTAACTCAAAAAATACAGCAGACTTGTGGGGTTTTTCTGTGAAATTAATGCAGTCAATTATTTTAATTATATCTCCTCATCTAGCTGCAATATTTAATATATGTGTTGATAAAGGCGTGTTTCCAGATTTAATGAAACACAGTAAAGTGATACCTCTTTTTAATGCCGGATCCAAAACAGACCCTGGTAACTTTAGACCTATTTCAATACTGCCTGCCATTAGCAAAATTTTTGAGAAAATTATACTGCAGCAATTACAATCACATTTTAGTTCAAATATGTTACTACACAACGAGCAGTATGGGTTTACAAGAGGTCGTTCTACTACTGACGCAGGAGTGACACTTATAAAACATATATTCAGCGCTTGGGAAAATCGACAGGATGCTATCGGGATATTCTGCGATCTGTCCAAGGCTTTCGACTGCGTTGATCATAACACTTTTAATACGAAAAATAGATCATTATGGTATAAGGGACTCTGCAATGGATCTTGTTGCCTCCTATCTTAAAGATCGAATGCAATATGTTGACATTAATGGAAGTCGGTCCTCTGGAGCTTCTGTAGCTATGGGTGTGCCGCAAGGATCAATTCTAGGACCTTTTTTATTTTTAATTTACATCAACGATTTACCTTTCTATGTACAGAACTTGTGCGATGTTGTTCTATTTGCTGATGATACATCACTTATTTTTAAAGTTGATCGCAATCCAAGTACTTTTGACAACGTAAATAGTGCACTAGCCCAAGTTGTAGATTGGTTCACAACCAATAATTTGCTATTGAACGCTAAAAAGACAAAATGTATTAGATTTACCATGCCCAATGTCAAAAATTATGAAACAAATATAACATTGAACAGTGACACCCTTCATCTTGTAGAATCAACCGTATTCTTGGGGATCACTTTAGATAGTAAATTACAGTGGACTGCCCAAATATCGTGTCTAGCAGCAAAACTCAGTTCGGCGGCTTTTGCCGTTACCAAGATCAGACAGCTCACTGATGTCCAAACAGCCAGGCTGGTTTATTTTAGTTATTTTCATAGCGTCATGTCTTACGGCATTTTGCTGTGGGGCAAGGCAGCAGATATACAAATAATTTTTGTACTTCAGAAAAGAGCTATACGTGCAATTTATAAATTAAATGCTCGAGAATCGCTTAAAGAGAAGTTTAAAGAAATAGGAATTTTAACGGTTGCATCGCAATACATATTTGAGAACATCATGTCTGTTAAAAAGAACATACATCTATATCTTAAGAACAGTGACGTACATTCAATAAATACTAGAAATAAGCATAAATTGATTGGAAAGGTTTTTAGATTACATAAGGTACACGACTCATTCGAAGGACTTGGTGTACGCCTATTCAATAAAATTCCTTTAAATATTATGAACCTTCCTTTATATAGATTCAAAAGGGAAATCAAGACACATCTTTTAAAAAGGGCATACTATACTATTGATGACTATTTTAATGATACAGAGACATGGACATGAGTTGCTTGCTCCTCACTTAATTAGGCGCGATTGTAAATGTCGCTTGTGTAGACAAAATTGTTGATCTTTATTGCATGACAAACGAATGTACTAAGACTATTTGAAAAGAGTGGCCGTGAGTTTTCTTGCCAGGTTCTTCCTCACAGGCTCTACCTATTGCTTTGCGAATCTGGCAGTAAATGTAAATGTAGAAGCAAAAATTTTGACGTTCATAAGTGTTACTTTGTAACCTAAATGAATAAAGATATTTTCATTTCATTTCATTTCATATCAGTTTGACAGTACCATATTATTGTATTGTCATCAGAACTACATACATCTGCCAATTTTCATGGCTGGAACCATTTCATGGCTGATCCTTGGAAGATAGTTAAATTAGAATCCTTAGATTCCATTACATTGTTAGTTACATACACGACGACCTAATAAAAGCTTATTAATAATAAAAATGGTTGCTATTTCTGTCTGCGAAGTGCCAATACACATACTTAGCGAGCTGTTTACAAAATAGCGCTCTCGCTCGGGCTGGATTAATAAGCAGCCTTACAAAGAGAAATGCTATTAGAACGTGAGCCATGGCTTTCAGACTGAAGTCTTACTTGACGTGTCTATAACTAAAAGGTTTACTTAAATAGGTATTGTATAAATTTGTAATAAAAAGAAATTGGTGTGTTAGTCTTAGAAAATCGCACTTCTTATGTAGTATATTGCATGAAATGGTGTTACACCACAGTCTGAAGTAAGAATGATAGGTATTATAATTAATAAAATTATTTTTTTGCTTATTGGTAACAATATTATTATTAGACGTACCTACAGTAAGTTTCCCGATAGTCTTACAAATAGAGATTGCTAAATATTGTCGAAACGGAAAATCAAAACCTACTAGCTTATAATATCTGGTCCCCGTTCCAAAATAAAATTGAGAGAGCCTTCACCGAGCTGTGGACTGCCTGATTGATAGGCTGACTTGATTGATGATTTGTAATCACTATACATGAAGTACATTAAGCAAGTAAGTGACTTCTGCTTAGGACGTTTTAGTTAGGGAATTAGTAGCACTGGTACTGTACTCAGTATGACACATATCTACACCAGGAAACTGATTTTGACTTTTGAAATAAATTTAAGTGCAAAAATGTGTGAACCCCAGCAAAGAGTTGGGTTCCGTTCAAGTTGTTCATCAAAACTGCAGCATAATTTCACCCCCAATTAAGCTTGTTATTTATGCATTCGGTTGAATTTAGCAACCTAGTGACACGGTCCTATTCTGTACTTTACGCAATAGTTAACTTTACATTTCGTACTATTTATGAATGATGTTTTTTAAAATAAACTATTGCTATTCTATATTTATTTGGCAGTAAAAAGAGACGGTAAGTTTTTTTTCAATAAATATATATGTCAGCATTCTTACACAACATCATATAGCCGAAATTAAATTAGTATAAACTTGTGATACGGGATCTAGACAAACTGATATAAATTACATTTAAACACAACAAAAATCAATGCGCTCATCATACAAAGAGTCCTGAGTGGTAAACGAACCCACGACCTCCAAACCCGGCACAGTAACCTCTGGACAACGAGACCAGAGTTAGCTAAGCAAGTATAAAACGTCATCAAGAGTTCCTACTACATTAATACCTAATAGCATCCTAGCTTTCATCTCAGAATCTAATTTCTAATTAAATATCTTTGTTGTAGAGAACTTTAGTAATAATGTTGCTTTGCTCGATACTATTCTTATACCTGAATAAAATATTTTCTAAGACAATCGGATCACTGAATTTTTAGTTGTTGAACTGATTATACAAATTAATATCTCTCGAGACCCTACACCTAGAAGTGATGCCTATGCCCAACACGCATGAAAGTAATCCCAAAAAATTTGAACATGCTTCCTCTAGCTCCTCCAAAACACAACTCTTAACCGACTAATTCTTTCAGCTCATACGTCTTGGGATGACGACGACGACGACGTAGGCACCACACTATATACACGCAACCTAAAAGTAATCGATGATGATAACCTGAAATATTTGCAGAATACACCCCCCAACAGTTGGGTACCGGAAACACGAGTATTTGGCAAGCTCGTCGAGAGCCTTGTATCATTTTAAGTGAGTCGGTTAATCGGCGTGCTCCTGCCTTTTTTAAATAGCTCCAAACATGGGAGCGTTTAAATTAATTATTAATAATCGATTTTCGGTACAATCGTAATATTGTCGTTGATCGTGTTCATAATGAGAATGAGTCTTGTCAAATGGCTAATATTTTTTAATTAGGTAACCATATTGTTGAGATGTTGATATAGAATGTGAATACATTGGACTACTGCATGCTTTGTTACAATTTTGACGACTAGTGTGTTGTTGGTTAGGTAGGCATTTAGAAAACTTAAGTTTTTAAATTTCATTTATTTTGTGAACATAGGTAAATAATGGTGTTACAGCTATGATAGGTAGATAAATGCTATGCTCCGCCAATTGACACACAAAACACAATCAGTTGCTTTTAAACTCGAACGATCGAATTTGATAATATTTTTCTTCGAATATATTAAAAGCATAATTTTAATCGAGTACGAGATTTTGTTGGTACAGTCGGCTACAATGAAATGTACTAAAAGGCTCGTTTGAGTTTCTTATATTTATCTATACTAATATTATAAAGAAGTAAAGTTTGTGTGTTTGTATATTTGTTAAATTGTAAGGGGTAATCTCAGGATCTACTGAACCGATTTTGTAAATTCTTTCACCAATAGAAAGCTACGTTATTGTGGAGTGTCATAGGCTATGTAGCATCACGCTACAACGAATAGGAGTGGAGCAAAAATAGTGAATGTTTCAAAAACGGGGAAAAACTTATTCCTTTTCAGAGCTTCGTTGCGTGTGCTGCGTAAATAATTATAGATATGTAAAAAATATGTACCACAAAATAGTTTCTCTTAAATAAGTTCTAAAAAAATTGCGCAATAGCATGTGTCTATCTTTGGGTTGGTGCACAATAACTATTTTAATGGCAATCAATTTTTTTCTACAATAATGCCACGGGATACCTATTTCATAAACGAAATTGTACTTAAAAATAATGCGACGGGAATACACGCGACGAGAAACCTTTCTCTCTCTCTCTCTCTCTCTCTCTCTCACGTAGTATTGAACATAAACGACGAGACGCTACGGGAGTAAACGCGACGGGAGTAAATGCGACGGGAACAGGTAATACTCTCTCTTATGTGGCGCAAACGAAGTTGCGCGGGTCAGCTAGTTTTTAATAAATGGTTACAAACCATATTTAGCCTATCGATCAGTCAACAAGAAGGCTTTCTCTATCGATATTAGCACAATCTGCTGAAGCAATAACTAACTACAGTGTAATTGAACTGTGGTAATCTTAGGATAATCTTCCCGGAATTGACAATTAATTTATGCTACGATCAATTATGGATCCAAATTAATCCTAAGCGTATGCCGTTCATGAAATTTGGTATGGTTGATAATTATTTCGCGCTAGTCATGCCCCACCGCTTGGCTTGTGACATGTCCAATTGTCCATAGACAGAGAATAATAGTCGTAAAGCTATAAAAACAAAACATAGGACATTAATGAAATAAAATACGAATTCAGAAATTTACAGCTAGTTTAAAGCTACTAAGATCATTGTATTTACAAAAAAATAAAATAAATAATCACAACATCATCTAGCCTTAATTAAGTTACTAGAAGCTTGTGCTAATGGGATCTAGACGACTGATAGACATAATTCTATATTTCTAAACACGTACCTACATATTATACATAGACAACACACAAACTCTGAAACAAACATTTGTGAATCATTCAAATATTTTGACCGACCCGGGGATTCGAGGAAAACTTAAACCAAAATAATATATTTTCTCGAAGTACAAAATAGTTTCTCTTTCAAATACAGGAAATCTGCTACCAAAATGTCTATCAAAGGTTAACTTTGACATATCACATTCGAATTCTGGTCAACACTCACAGAACATGATCAAAAATCTTTTCGTTCTTTGAGTTGCGATAAAAAGTCTGTCCATCATAATCTGTAGGCATTTGTACAGACGGCCTCAAAGATGCTTTTGTACATCGCTTGAATACAGATTGCTTATTTTTATTTTCTATTTTTCACGTAAGGATGTGATTACTCTGCGTTCTGTTTGGAAATATTTCGTCATACTATTCTGTTTTTTGCTCATTTGATATGAGTTTGCTTTGTAATTTTTTTATTGATAGTTTCTTCTTTTTTTTTTTATCTAAGGTTGTAGAAAACGGCGCACCTGATGGGATGGTGCTTACCGTAGCCTATGGACGATTGCTACACCGCAGGCGCTACACTCGCGCGTCCTACCCTTCTTCGTTTTTAATACGCTTTTATTAGGTCGTCGTGTACCTATGTAACTAACAATGTAATGGAATCTAAGGAAACTTATTTAACCATCTTCCAAGTATCGTAGCGTCATGAAAATTGGCAGATGTATGTAGTTCTGATGACAATACAATAATATAGTACTGTCAAACTGATATGATGATGGAGCCGGAAGATAGGTACTGAAAACAAGTGGAATCTAAGGTAGCTAATTTAACCAGCTTCCAAGGATCGTAGGGTCATGAAAATTGGCAGCTGTATGTAGTTCTGATGACAATACAATAATATGGTACTGTCAAACTGATATGATGATGGAGCCGGGAGATAGGCACTGAAACTTCGATGGAAAAGTGGAATCTAAGGTAGCTAATTTAACCAGCTTCCACGGATCGTAGCATCATGAAAATTGGCAGATGTATGTAGTTCTGATGACAATACAATAATATAGTACTGTCGAACTGATCTGATGATGGAGCCGGAAGATATGCACTGGAACTTCATGATGGAATATCGTATTATATCTGTTTTTGGATTCGTCAGAAAAGCCTTGTAATGAACTTTGACCAGGCTTAGGTTTCAGGGTTATAACAAACCTTTTTTTAATTGACTTGTGCAACTATGCAATGGAATCTCAGGTAACTAATTTAATCATCTTCCAAGGACCGTAGCGTCATGAAAATTGGCAGATGTTTGTAGTTCTGATAACAATACAATAATATGGTGCTGTCAAACTGATCTGATGATGGACTCGTAAGATAATACGCTTTTATTAGGTCGTCGTGTATGTAACTAACAATGTAATGGAATCTAAGGAAACTAATTTAACCATCTTCCAAGTATCGTAGCGTCATGAAAATTGGCAGATGTATGTAGTTCTGATGACAATACAATAATATAGTACTGTCAAACTGATATGATGATGGAGCCGGAAGATAGGTACTGAAAACAAGTGGAATCTTAGGTAGCTAATTTAACCAGCTTCCAAGGATCGTAAGGTCATGAAAATTGGCAGCTGTATGTAGTTCTGATGACAATACAATAATATGGTACTGTCAAACTGATATGATGATGGAGCCGGGAGATAGGCACTGAAACTTCGATGGAAAAAGTGGAATCTAAGGTAGCTAATTTAACCAGCTTCCACGGATCGTAGCATCATGAAAAATGGCAGATGTATGTAGTTCTGATGACAATACAATAATTTAGTACTGTCAAACTGATATGATGATGGAGCCGTAAGATAGGTACTGAAAACAAGTGGAATCTAAGGTAGTTAATTTAACCAGCATCCAAGGATCGTAGGGCCATGAAAATTGACAGCTGTATGTAGTTCTGATGACAATACAATAATATAGTACTGTCGAACTGATCTGATGATGGAGCCGGAAGATATGCACTGGAACTTCATGATGGAATATCGTATTATAATTGTTTTTGGATTCGTCAGAAAAGCCTTGTAATGAACTTTGACCAGGCTTAGGTTTCAGGGTTATAACAAACCTTTTTTTAATTCACTTGTGCAACTATGCAATGGAATCTCAGGTAACTAATTTAATCATCTTCCAAGGACCGTAGCGTCATGAAAATTGGCAGATGTTTGTAGTTCTGATAACAATACAATAATATGGTGCTGTCAAACATGATCTGATGATGGAGTCGTGAGATATGAACTGTAACTTCATGATTGAACATCGTATCATAGCTGTGTTTGGATTTGTTACAAAAGTCTTGTAATAAACTTTGACCACGATTAGGGTTTAAGGTTATAACAAACCTGTTATATATTGAAGTTAATATTGAGTGTAAATATTGACATAGGTACCTGCATAAAATGTATTTGCATTAGAGTAATAATGAAATATTTTCACATTAGTCGAACTCAGACAAAACACCATGTAATACAGAAATCCCTACTAATATTATAAATGCGAAAGTAACTCTGTCTGTCTGTCTGTTACGTTTTCAGGCCTAAACCACTGAACCAATTTTGATGAAATTTGTTACAAAGATAGTTTAAGTTTAAGGGAAGGCTACTTTTTAACTGACTGCGCAAAAGGAGGGTTATGATTTTATGCGATAACAAATTCTACGCGAATGAAGCCGCAGGGAACAGCTAGTAAAGGTATAAATGTTGTGACTAAAAAATATAAAATAAATAAATGGTTTAAAAAACCCTGAAAAAATACGCTTTTATAATGCACGAAAAAAACAAAAATAAATAATGGATCGTTCAAGTTGCCTCTATTTCTAGGCTGAAGTGTAAACTATGTGCTTTTAGTTATAATATTTGATTGTAAAAGCGGGGGGCGCTAGAACAAAAAATACTTTTTTGTAAGCAAATTCCTATTAATACTACTTAATCCTTTTATAATAAAAATCCTGGTGAAAGCTGCATGAGGTTGCACAAGAGCATAACGTTTATGGTGCCAAAGGGAACGTCTCTTCTTTCAGGCAATTAAGTAGATACATGAGGGGAATACGTTAACAGTAGCAAAATGTAGAGTTCGTGTTTGAGAACGAGATATCTTTGGTTACCTTTGGTAACCCGCTTGGGGATATATGTGTTTGTATTCTTATTACATGATTACTACATATTGTACTAAATATCTCGGAATGCCGAAACTTTAAGGACCTACCTATGAATTATCTAATAGAGATCCGTAACGGTAATAGGTTTGCTCCTATTACGCGAGCGTCACGAAAAACTGGCAAAAGTGGGTGTTGAAAATGCGTAGGCGTGATTAACTACTTTACTTTACAAGTACCTATGTTATGCATTTCAATTAAAGCCTATCATCGTTAATACATTTTCGAAATATAAAATTATATTAATAATAGTAAAAGTCACAATAGATATATAAAAGCGTGACAGGTTAAGTCAATAGTTTAACCTTTCTAAACACTTCATTCCAAAAAAAAAATATATCGAAAATTGGTCATGACAAGCAGGTAAAAAGCGGATGATGCAATCGTGACGTCATCTTACCAGTTTCGAATAAAAATTAATTTCTCACTTACCAGACTATGTTTTACGATTCTGTAAACTGCAACAGGTTGATTGATATATTGTTTATTTTCACGTATATAATAATAAATAATAATGCAAATACATTATTTATTATAACAACACAAAACACACACGCACACACGCACTTGGTACACATGCACTCCACAAAAAAAACATTTATTACTCTACCACCACACCATATTTTACGATTCTGTAAAACTTCAACAGGATTATTGATATATTGTTTATATTACTGCGTATAATAATAAATAATAATGCAAACACATTATTTATAATAAAAACATGAAACACACACGTACTACACAAACGCACGCCGTCCATGCGCACTCCGCTCTCAACTTCAACTGTTCGATTTTTGTAAACAATATCGGACAATAGATGCCATTCAAATAACAAGGAAATGTTCCATAGAACACATACAATCAAACTTGTTCATAGAAAAGTAGAACGTAAGCACGCTAAATTTAAGTTTAAAGTCGCCTGGGGAGGTGCGGTGCAATTGCACCGCTTGGGTGTTGACGGAATGGCGCGAAACAATGCGCGGTGCAATTGCACCGCTTTGGGGATATAAGAGTTAAAAACACGAGAAAAGCACGCTTTTATAAATGTGACCTTATCCTTAATCTCACAAGACATCATGCAGCTTTCGCCAGGAAAGTCTTTCCTGTCCCAGCGCCCCACGCTTTTGCAATCAAATATTATAACTAAAAGCACATAGTTTACACTTCAGCCTAGAAATAGAGGCAACTTGAACGATCCATAATTTATTTTTGTTTTTTTCGTGCATTATAAAAGCGTATTTTTCCAGGGTTTTTTTAAACCATTTATTTATATTATGCTGATTTTTTACGGCATTTTATAAGGCAATCTATGAATTTCATTACCCCTTTTGTTAACGTGAGGAAAATCATACATGGATGCTATGCTGGATTTTACCGACTAAAAACCGTATCCTACCTAACAGCCTATGGTTGTGAACCCCGGGTCAGCCCTCGGAAGGATACCCCACGACTCCCAATAGACTTACGGCTACCTCTGAGTCCTCATCTAGGGGGGGGGGGGTTTCGAGTGCTATTCCGCGTCTTTGGGGGGTTGCCACAAGGATCTGGTGCTGTTGAGCCCACGTCGTGCACTCCACCAATGTGTGGAGCGCTGTGTCTTCGTTGCGCTCCACGCAGTGCTGGCACTTGGCCGTGGTTTCCCGGTGTCTTCGCCACAGATAGTTACCGAAGCTGCCGTGCCCGGTAAGCATTTGTGACAACCAGAAGGAGAGAGCACCGTGGCTCCACTCCAGCCACTCGTCCATGATCGGTCTGACCTCCGCGATTGTGGAGATTCGCACCTTCCAGTTCTTCACGGTTTTCGGTGGAGCTGGGAGTTCGAGCCTCGATTTCTTGAGTTCATAACCCCTAGGTGATAATTGATCAATTACAGGCTATGGTCTTCTTGGAGGTGAGGCAAACATTGCAGAATTCAAACGAATAGGCTTCTGCGTAATTATCAGTACTAAGGAAATTTTGGGAAAATTTTCATGTCAAATGATTTTCATGTATTTGATATTCTTATTTACGCTTGTAGACAAAACTTATGTCGAGAGAAACTGATGTTACTACACTTAAAATAGTTTTGCAGTAATATTGGATCATCAAGTTGGTTTTATTTTCGTCAAATCATTGAATTGCCACGATAATAAACTTTTGAAATACTTCATCGTGTTAAAGTATAAACTGTTCAAGAAATTAAATGTATAAAAGCCAGTCAAGTTTCGCACTAGAAACTTATGTGAGACTTGCGCGATATTTTCTAAAATGATAGAAAGTAGTGACCAGAGGCAAAGTTTTCTCAACTTATGAAGCTCAATCAATACTTATTGAGAAGTTCCGCACTCTGTCCCAGGTTGCAGCATCGTTTTGCTCTGTATTCTCCATAGCAAAGAATAAACTTGTGTTGTGATTTTGCTAAAACCATTCAGTTTTAGGTAGTAATAAGTTATTTTTGTGATGTCAACACCGCCTCATAGTAGAATGATTAGCCTGTACATAAAACATTTATTGATTATTCGAAAATAGTGGGTAGTTGAGTTGACATAAATGTTCAGTATGAGGTGGGATTTGTTGAAAGGCGATAAAAAGTGAATATTCTGGAAAAAGAACACATTCTGTTTCCAGATCGAGTTCAGTAAAGTGCTAATTAGGTAAAGTAGAATATTTGTATTAATTAATAGTTAGTTGTGCAAGTATTAGATAAATTGTGAAAATAAAAATGTAACGAATCTACAATCATTGGATTGTTATTTATTTTATCAAACCATTAAGTGGAAATATACGAGTAGTATCTATTATACGAAGAGCAGAAGAATAAATGGCTATGTACATCATTGGAGTATCATTTCTTCATCAATTCAGAAGTGGGCTAACCTGCGAGCCAAGCCGTGACAAGTTAAAACTGTAAGTTAAAGTTTATTCGAATTCTAATCATGGTTCGTGATTATTCCTATTAGCGTGTATTATATTCGTAGCATTTTCTACTGTAGTCAAGAAAGTATTTGACTTTAACGAATTGCTGCAAACTGGGGTTACATAACTCTATTGACTGCGGTGTCCATTTAACGAAGTTTTTTTTTTAACACCGGTAAGGGTTTTAGGAAATATTCTCTACCGGAACAGTGAATACATTTGTTTTAGATTGAACACAGAAATGTGACAAAAAGGTCCTTATCGTTTTATTGTAGTTGCATAGAGCTATATTTTTATTGTGGTAATACCCACTATTATGCCCATATGTACCTATTAGTTACCTTGAAACAAAAAGTAGGTACATATTTAAGTTACATAGCCACTTCTCAAGGGCTAGGACTTCATTTTAATTCGTGGATCCTCAGTTAATAAGACGTCCTATTAGACATTTTGGACATAACTACAGTTAGTTATTTTAATTTATTTTGTGAATACCCTCTACCGGTACGGTGAATAAATTTATTTTTACATAGGACAAATAAATGTGACCAAATATGATAGGTACGCACCGTTCTTATTGCAGTTACATAGATCAATTATGTGTAATATAATATTTTGTGTTAAGACCGACTAGACTTGCAGTCTTTGCTATTTATTTTTAAAAGTATGTGGTTAAGATACTTAACGACTTCTCAAAGGCAAAGACTGTATTTAGTGCGTGGATCTCCAATCAACGAGACGTACTATGACAAATTTAGACATTATTTTATTAATTTAAGTATGAATGCTGCTGTGCAACCCTGAGCGTTGCAAGTGATTGTCCAACCATGCAGGTATTATGTGTGTTAGTCCCATAGCCGTGCAAGGTGTGTTGTTGGCAGCCATTCAGGTGAGCTGTAAGGTGAAACCATGCAGGTATGTTGAGACTCAGTTCCATTAGCCGTACAGGTGTGCTGTTTGCAGCCATGTGGGTGCGCTGTAGAAGCACAACCATGCAGATATGATGTGAGTTATTTCCATAGCCGAGCAGGTGTGCTGTTTACAGCCATGTAGGTGTGCTGTAGAAGCGCAACCATGCAGGTATTTTGTGAGTTATTTCCATAGCCGTGTAGGTGTGCTGTCTGCAGTCATGTAGGTGTGCTGCAGAAGCGCAACCATGCAGGTATGATGTGAGTTATTTCCATAGCCGTGCAGGTGTGCTGTCTACAGTCGTGTAGGTGTGCTGTAGAAGCGCAACCATGCAGGTATGATGTGAGTTAGTGCCATAGCCGTGCAGGTGTGCTGTCTGCAGTCATGTAGGTGTGCTGCAAAAGCGCAACCATGCAGGTATGATGTGAGTTATTTCCATAGCCGTGCAGGTGTGCTGTCTACAGTCGTGTAGGTGTGCTGTAGAAGCGCAACCATGCAGGTATGATGCGAGTTATTTCCATAGCCGTGCAGGTGTGCTGTCTACAGTCGTGTAGGTGTGCTGTAGAAGCGCAACCATGCAGGTATGATGTGAGTTATTTCCATAGCCGTGCAGGTGTGCTGTTTACAGCCATGTAGGTGTGCTGTAGAAGCGCAACCATGCAGGTATGATGTGAGTCAGTGCCATAGCCGTGCAGGTGTGCTGTCTGCAGTCATGTAGGTGTGCTGCAGAAGCGCAACCATGCAGGTATGATGCGAGTTATTTCCATAGCCGTGCAGGTGTGCTGTTTACAGTCGTGTAGGTGCTCTGTAGAAGCGCAACCATGCAGGTATGATGTGAGTTATGTCCATAGCCGTGCAGGAGTGCTGTCTGCAGTCATGTAGGTGAGCTGTAAAAGCGCAACCATGCAGGTAGGTTGAGAGTTAGTTTCATAGCCATATAGGTGTGCTGCTGAAGTGCAATCATGTAGGTGCAGCAAATGATTTCTATAAGCTATGTCTGCCAGTATGTAAGACTGCCAGTGCACAACCATGTAAGTATGTTGAGATTGATCTGTTTAGTCATGAAGCGATGCTACATGCAGCCGTGTTAGTGTGCAGCCAGTATGCAACCGAATAGGTGTGCTGTCAATTTCAACCAGGCGAGTATATGGAGAATGATTCACATTATCATCTGTGCTTTATGCAGTCATATTGTTGTGCTGCTATTATGGTGGCGATCATAACAATATAGAAGTTTTTTCAATGATTTAGACTGACATTAGGCTTACTTGGATTGGTATGTGTGGAGCGTTTAGATTACACACACATAAATGCATAACAAATTTTGTTGCCCAATAGTAAATGGAGCGTATGTGAAACAGTATTGATATTTTTGATTTACTTAACACCTTCAGTCTTGTTTATGCCTATAGTGTTATTTAGATTCCATACCAGGGGCTTAGTGAGCTTTCCCAATCACGGAATCGCTCAAGAAAGATTACTGCACAAACTGTACCCTTTTCATAACTAGCCGTATGCATAGTAAGGCATAGAGATTTTTTTGGGGACGCCAAGCAGGCGAGATATAAGCGCCTTTGACGTAATAAACGCCTTAGATGAGATAATAGATGGGAAATTGTTAGCTTGAAAGAGCAGTAACTGCGTTTAAAATGACAATTCCAGGTGACTGAAGTGAAAGATTCACGCCCAAGCAGAAAGACAGGTGAACTGTCGTGTCGGAATACAGTGCGGCGCGGCGGCGCGGTGTGACCGCCAGAAGGCGGAATCTAACCAGTGGCGGCAATACTGAAGGCAATGGTGAGGATCGGGCCGAGCAATAGGTGAAATTAAGACTTTGATTCGGATAATTGCTAACGACCTTGAGCAACCGCGACACGAGTCCTCCAGACAAGGAATTGTGGTCTTTTATAACTTATTTTAGTTGTACCTTATTGATAAGAACTCATAGTGCATTATTTATGGAATTATAATTATATAGATATAGACATAATGTATCACGTTTTAAAAATGTGATATGGCTGAGGATTAGTTGAACTTTTTAACTTCATAACAATCTATATGTGTTATAGTGTGGGTTTTCTCAAGAGTTATCCGTGTCAAATACACGTCGGAAGTTTGAGGCGGAAACACATTGTTAAAACGCGACGCAACGCGTGTTGAGTAGAATCAATTTGTGTTGTTTTCTATGACCAGAGTCACACTATCAATATCCAATGCGCCACCATACGCAGCACATTCTATCTACACATACTCGCGTTGTGTTTTTAGTGTGTCGCGCACATTAAAAATCCCTGGCGACCATTTTAGGCATGGACTCTATTATTGGGGAATATAATATAATTTCTAATTGTAATAGACGGTGACCTTTTTGACCAATTGTACCAAATCATATCATATCATATCAGGTGTTCAAAATATCCCGGGAGATACCGTGCAATGCACATGGGTAGACAATTTTAGGATTTCTTATCTAATTTCGACGTTTTGTGAAAAGACTTTGTGAGACAGCTAGCAATATCTATTATAAAGACCTTTTTTTATTGAAAGAGCTATACAACGGCAGTGGACTGTATGAGTTATTAAGCTAAATATTACACTTGGATCCTTGTAAAAAGATCTAGTTGACGGACCTCTACTGGTCGAAGACAATACTAGCGGTTGCCGCATGGTTTTCCCTGCGTAGTCCCATTCCTGTGGAGATACGGGAACGTTACTCGGGGAGGGTGTGCCTTCGCAGTAGTGGAAGAGTTTTTCAAATTGATTCAGTGGTTTTGGAGACTATTCAACGCAAAGAAACAACCATACAGGCAATCGAATCTTTCCTTCTTATAATATTAATATAGATAATCCTGATTGAAACACTGAGGAACGGAATAACTTTTAGTAGTACGTACACAAGTTTTACTTCCTTGATCTTGATTAAAGCTAGTGCTAATCTTATAGGTATTTCTAAACACACCTACAAATCGCAAAAATATATATATATACAGAGAAATTTAAGTAAAGATAGAAACATTTTGCGTGCCGCCATACGCGGTTTAGAAGTCTCCGTTCGGGCGTTAATTATTGCTGTAGGTGTAGGCGAGTCTCAGAAGCCTGACCGAAGTGCATACGGTTGCAGTTCACCAGGGTTAGGTGGTATTCTCTGACTAGTTTAGTTTATCAGATTATACTAGTTGCGTATTTCAGTCGACAAACTACACTACAAGAACGCCCTGTAAACTGTTAAAAAAAAAGGGCACGTAGGTGTCTATTAGGCCTTAATTTTACGCTGTACACCGGCTGTAACATACTTCGTACCAGCAGTCCTAATACTGTAGT
This sequence comes from Miltochrista miniata, assembly GCA_933228765.1. Classification (NCBI taxonomy): domain Eukaryota; kingdom Metazoa; phylum Arthropoda; class Insecta; order Lepidoptera; family Erebidae; genus Miltochrista; species Miltochrista miniata. Next base: position 35,471,660 of record OW121756.1, on the reverse strand, counting down.
ACCACTATGACAAGGAGGTATTTAGTAGGTACCACAAATAGCGTCAGGTTGTTGATTTCTTTTAAGCCCGCTTCAACATGGACTAGTGTCCAGTCAAATGAGTATACTAAGACATAATGCCCTATAGGGATAATTTAGGACCAAGTAAACTAAGTATAATTCTGATGCTTATTATGGTTACGCTAGAACAGATTCAGTCTTACTGGTTTACTAATGCAATATTTATAATTCCGCTAAGACTGAAGAGAAGGTAAAACTGCCTTTTAACAGTATATTTATGCACTTAGACCACTTAGGGCCATTTTGTTAGAGGTAAAGGCTAGAATTAAATGTATATCCTATATTCTAACAAAAGTTGACTGGTTCGCAAAATGAAAAAAAGAACCCTGAACAGCTTACGTTATCAGAGTTCCTTGTAGAATTTTATCAGATCGTGGGACTGCTGCCTAGAAAGTATTGTAGCATCTGACAGAATGAGACTTGCTACATATTTATTTACCAAAATAATCCAATGTAACATTATCTATTTACATTATAACTATCTAAACTAACCTAAATCTAAATAATGACATTGTACCCAAAGACTGGCAGCATTTCCCCTTTAAATAGTTATACCCATTGGTTTAGATAGATGACTGCAGTCTGCCAGTCGACTCGACTAGGAGTTTTCTTTTTCATATTTTTTAACAAATATCGTTAATATTCTTATTCTGATAAAAATGGAAAAGAAAACCTTCTAAAGTCTTAAATTTACCGTGACTATTGTAACACATAGAAACCAATGCTTAACTAAATGGTCGAGAGTTGGAACTTGTGGGGTTAGCCGCTCCTAGTAGTTATTTTAGATAATTTGATTCAATTTAAAACTAGCTAAAGGTTAAGTTCACCAGCCTTCGCTGTGCAAAAGATGAGGCATTAACAGATGTAGATGGAATTGTAAATTTGAGTTACTTTAACAGTGTATTCAAATTTAACCTGTATCCTCCTGCGGAGTACCTAATCTTGTATCTTACAAAATATCCATAAAAGCGATATTCTATAATTTAGATTACGTCCAAGAGTCTCTCTGGAGTAGGTACATAACATTATGAGAATAAGAAATTCATCAGAATCTTGTGGCTGCACCACACAAGAAATATAGGTATCGTACCTTGCAGTTTCTTTTATTCAAATACCATTTCTAAAGTAATACCATACTATTTCTAAGTAAATAGTAGTCTAATAATTATATGTCTAGTTTTTATCCTGTATTTGTGAAATAGGAAGGTTTTACTAACCAAAAAGTTCCCAATAAATCTTGCGAATTTATAACATGTACATCAACCATAAAAAAAAAGTCTTTCTTGTTATCATAGTAGACTGCATAAGGTCAATGACACTTTATGGGTAGTTACCCAGTTAAACAGTGGTAGGTATACGCTCTTGCGACAGGCTACCAACCGAATTTGAAGGTATTGGTATGGTTAGATTAATCAGAGTATCTCAGTGATTGACTTAAGAATGCTTATACATTTTGCATTGACACATTTTATGCGCATATCATGATTATTTTATATTATTATTATTATTTGACATAATTCGTACCTACCTATTTCAGATTTATGTTTGCAAACGTTTGACACAATTTATTATAGTATGATATGAAATTATTAATTATTAATTATTGACATTATTACACGAATGAAATTATTACATTATAAGACACCAATTATCATCTGAGATTTTTATTAATATTTAAAATGATTATCTAAAGTCATTATTATTTGCATGACAATTTAGTAAAGTTAGTTTACAGTATCGGAATTTAATCTATCGATGTATTTATGCCCTAAGTTACAATTCATTAATTAAAATTGTCGGCAATGATAAACACATTGTAACATTATCGAATTAGGGAAACCTGTAAGGATAGATGTTGATATAAAAAAAAGTAACTTCGAGAATGCCACAAGAGCTGCCTTAAATACTATATTTATGTGTCCTTAGGGTTAAGGTATATAGGTATATTGTGGCTTCATCACGTTGCCTGAAACTAGACGATTATTAAGGTTAAAAGAACTCTATTTCTCATAAGGACAGTAGTTCGCTTAAAATGAGATTAACAATTTAATTTACAAATATTATTTAAGTAATATTATTATGATGGTAATATTAGATACCTAATGAATTTTTTATGAAAAATCACTCGCTTTTACTAGTTGTATTCCACTATTAAATATATTTTACACTAATTGCTGACACATGTAATGATTTCTTTTGCTGGAAAAGGAAACCTGGAAGTGATCTGCAGACTCTGCTGGGTTTTAAAAAAAAGATCACTTTTTAGATTTTACATTTGTAAATAGTTTCAGCAGGCGGTCTGCTCTGTGAACTGGTTACTTGTTGCCTTTGTTTTGTATTCTTGACGTTTCGCCAGACTCAAGTTCTCACTTATAGTTTTACAAACTAAATAATGATTGAGTTAATATTATAAGCCTATAGACTATAGACAAAGTAGATAGAAGATATAGAGAAGGTTTAGGTTTAATTTAACTTTAAGATTTTGATTTAGCATATTATAAAAAGCCGCATAAAGGTATTATTGTTATGTACGTTATGTATAAAAATGTGATTAGTTCAATATACAGGTCCGAAATATAAAATTATATTAATAATAGTAAAAGTCACAATAGATATATAAAAGCGTGACAGGTTAAGTCAATAGTTTAAAAACACGAGAAAAGCACGCTTTTATAAATGTGACCTTATCCTTAATCTCACAAGACATCATGCAGCTTTCGCCAGGAAAGTCTTTCCTGTCCCAGCGCCCCACGCTTTTGCAATCAAATATTATAACTAAAAGCACATAGTTTACACTTCAGCCTAGAAATAGAGGCAACTTGAACGATCCATAATTTATTTTTGTTTTTTTCGTGCATTATAAAAGCGTATTTTTCCAGGGTTTTTTTAAACCATTTATTTATATTATGCTGATTTTTTACGGCATTTTATAAGGCAATCTATGAATTTCATTACCCCTTTTGTTAACGTGAGGAAAATCATACATGGATGCTATGCTGGATTTTACCGACTAAAAACCGTATCCTACCTAACAGCCTATGGTTGTGAACCCCGGGTCAGCCCTCGGAAGGATACCCCACGACTCCCAATAGACTTACGGCTACCTCTGAGTCCTCATCTAGGGGGGGGGGGGTTTCGAGTGCTATTCCGCGTCTTTGGGGGGTTGCCACAAGGATCTGGTGCTGTTGAGCCCACGTCGTGCACTCCACCAATGTGTGGAGCGCTGTGTCTTCGTTGCGCTCCACGCAGTGCTGGCACTTGGCCGTGGTTTCCCGGTGTCTTCGCCACAGATAGTTACCGAAGCTGCCGTGCCCGGTAAGCATTTGTGACAACCAGAAGGAGAGAGCACCGTGGCTCCACTCCAGCCACTCGTCCATGATCGGTCTGACCTCCGCGATTGTGGAGATTCGCACCTTCCAGTTCTTCACGGTTTTCGGTGGAGCTGGGAGTTCGAGCCTCGATTTCTTGAGTTCATAACCCCTAGGTGATAATTGATCAATTACAGGCTATGGTCTTCTTGGAGGTGAGGCAAACATTGCAGAATTCAAACGAATAGGCTTCTGCGTAATTATCAGTACTAAGGAAATTTTGGGAAAATTTTCATGTCAAATGATTTTCATGTATTTGATATTCTTATTTACGCTTGTAGACAAAACTTATGTCGAGAGAAACTGATGTTACTACACTTAAAATAGTTTTGCAGTAATATTGGATCATCAAGTTGGTTTTATTTTCGTCAAATCATTGAATTGCCACGATAATAAACTTTTGAAATACTTCATCGTGTTAAAGTATAAACTGTTCAAGAAATTAAATGTATAAAAGCCAGTCAAGTTTCGCACTAGAAACTTATGTGAGACTTGCGCGATATTTTCTAAAATGATAGAAAGTAGTGACCAGAGGCAAAGTTTTCTCAACTTATGAAGCTCAATCAATACTTATTGAGAAGTTCCGCACTCTGTCCCAGGTTGCAGCATCGTTTTGCTCTGTATTCTCCATAGCAAAGAATAAACTTGTGTTGTGATTTTGCTAAAACCATTCAGTTTTAGGTAGTAATAAGTTATTTTTGTGATGTCAACACCGCCTCATAGTAGAATGATTAGCCTGTACATAAAACATTTATTGATTATTCGAAAATAGTGGGTAGTTGAGTTGACATAAATGTTCAGTATGAGGTGGGATTTGTTGAAAGGCGATAAAAAGTGAATATTCTGGAAAAAGAACACATTCTGTTTCCAGATCGAGTTCAGTAAAGTGCTAATTAGGTAAAGTAGAATATTTGTATTAATTAATAGTTAGTTGTGCAAGTATTAGATAAATTGTGAAAATAAAAATGTAACGAATCTACAATCATTGGATTGTTATTAAGTGGAAATATACGAGTAGTATCTATTATACGAAGAGCAGAAGAATAAATGGCTATGTACATCATTGGAGTATCATTTCTTCATCACTTGTGTATGTAAGACTTTATTTGCGTTCTTGTGGGTAATAAACTTGGAAGTGAGTTTAATATTTTATACACTCGTACAAATAATGTTTATTTCTTTAAAGAAGTAGGTAGAGACAACTCACGCAGATATTTACCAGTTGTATTTACACTACACATATTTGACTGAGTGTTTGTGTGCATATCTATTTTCATGAAGATAAGGATGACTGCTGTAACTATAATATAATGAACCCTTAAATAAAGTTCACAACATCACGACAGCGACAGAGGTTAGGTTAGCATGAAACAGTGAAGCGATCTATTTATTATTCCGACGCTCTCTAGAAAAAGACAAATATAAAGTATCAAAAGTAGCAACAAGAACGCCCTCCACTAAAAAAGGAGCACTGCCCCCCTCTCTCAAGAAGAAACCCGAATCTCTGGAGACGAGGCCGCGATGGTGATGTCCTATCGTGTGGTCAGAGTTGTCCTATTAGGAGTTCACCTGGACCTCCAGTCTGGCAGATTAAAGTTTACCGTATAAAGAAAAACAATAAACGACCACCTTATTTCAAAACTGTAAGAGTCATTTTGTTTGACAGCTATGGCACAGATTAAATAATAGTTAGGCCTCATTAGGCGGGAAGCTGCACAGGCAGGGGAGAGCAGAGCACACTGCCTCAATGTGGATAGTGAACTCGATACATAAACAAAATCACAATCGATAATTCTGTCTTGTAGCCTTGTTTTCCACAAGCCCCGCTAAATGCCAATAGCTGATTTAAAATGGCCGGACTATAACCGTTAGACGGGGTAAACAAATGAACGAATAATATTTGGTAGATTGGACGGAGTACGGGGTAATGAATGTTTATCGGGTAACTTTCCCGAATACATTCTTTGTTCTTAAGTAACTGTGATGTTAATGCTGTTTCACGTCATTTCGACATTAATATGTTTTAGATATAAGTACCGAAAATAGGCTCACCATCTATTGCGTCGAACCAAAAAATTTATGGTGAAATGCCAATTTCTCATCCCTCTATCCTTTCTAAATTCGAATAAAAACATGGCTAAATATCGACGCTGGAAAGGCAAACTGCATTAACAGCCAATTTGGTCGAATATGAGTTATATATATCGTTAGAATCGCCTGATTTTTCTCTTTCGAATGGTCTAGGTAACGATTTAATCTGAGCACTTTTGTGGTCGTTAAGACATCGGTGATTTTCGATAATTTATTATACAGGGTGAATTTTTGAAAAGGGCTTGGATGGCCAAATCCGAAAATATAAGGAATAGCTAAAAATGCTCAAAGGAGTCACGAGCCCGATTTTGATAAAACTTAAAACCTCATCATTAGATTTTTGAAAAACCAATAATCCTAGCTGGGAATCGAACCCAATGATTTTGAAAAAAAAAACACACCCTTTATTATTACACCATACGATAGTGTCGCTGATAGGGATCAAATTCTGCGAAGTAATGATATACGGCAAATTTAAGGAAAGTTTGAAATTTTAATAGAATTCATATTTCATGTACCTAAATTTTGTATCAAAATTTGTTTCGTTCAAAATCCCAGAATAGATCGTAACTATTCCATGTTTTAAATCATGCTCAGAATTATTCTTTGGAGAATATTCTAAACGGAATCAATAATTTTGAATGCAGTACGATCCTTTTAGGTCTCGAATCCAGCTATGTATTGAAAACAATGAACAATTAATCAGTTAACGTAAGAAAAATAAATTGTATTTTGTTAAAGATGAGGACTTTTCTTTAGTTTGCCGTATGTCATTACTTCTCAGAATAAAGTCCTTAATAGCAACACTATCGTATGGTGTAATAATATAGGATGTGTTTTTTTTTTCAAATCAATGGGTTCGATTCCTGGCTAGGATTACCGGTTTTTCGAAAATCTAATGATGAGGTTTTAAGTTTTATCAAAATCGGGCTCGTGACTCCTTTGAGCATTTTTCGCTATTCCTTATAGTTTCGGACTTGGCCATCCAATCCCTTTTGAAAAATTCATCCTGTATTTTTGTGTTTTAAATCCACAATTTTTTCGATTTTGGTTAATAAAGCGCCCATGACAGCAGCTAAATACTGATAAGTCATTTAGCCTGCACATGAATTAAAAAATCATTATTTTAAAACATTTAGCCATTCCATTTTTTTAAATTTTCAGGGCATAAAACATTTAAGTGGTTGGTAATTATTTTAGAATTTCAAAATAAGTCAATTTACTGGTCAATAAATTTTAGTTTATTGTCGTATAAACCCTTTTACCTTCCTTCTAATTGTAAAAATTAGGACGTTAAACCAATTTTGTCGATGGCCCTTACTAATAAATTGGTCGATAACACAATTTTACCTGAAAATATTTTGATGTGTTTAGAGCACATAAGCTACTCTGGTTAATGCAAAATTCATTTTATTAGTGTGATAAAACCACCAAAAAAGAAAGACAAATATCAAACAATGGCGGTTAGACTATACGTCAAGGTCGTCGTTTGCAGTTAGACCGCGGCTGTTAGCTAAGAGCCAAACGTTTTGTGGGTACTTCAGCCACCTATACGGTGTAAAACTGGGAGACTACACCCATTGTGACTAGTCATAATTGACTAGTGACAACGGGTGTCATCTTCTACAATTGTAACGAATGCCAATTTCTGGACATTTGCGAAGGCGAATATCTGCAGCCGATATTTGCACAAATGCGAAAACCTACTTATTGAATTCCAAATTTGCGTCACTTCACTTCACAAGTTACGAAAATTGATTAAATTAAAAAAGTATATTTATTGGTATTGCTGTTAACGGGATATTTTCCATGTGTTATTGAGAATATTTGATATTTCGGCATATGGTCAGTATGTGCATCTTTATCACAAACGGACCACTGAATCTTTTCATAAATACCATAGATGTGTTCAAAGAAAAATAACAAACAATATAAAGAGGAGAAGAAATAAACACATCCAAAGAAGAATACAGAAATGAAAGTAGATTGAGGACGTTCTTCGTGGGGCTAAAAGCAGCCACACGCAGCAAGACCTATAAGACGTTTTTAATGTTAACATATGCAAAAATAGCGTAGCGTCTTACGATCTGGTTAATATAAAAAGCCGCAATTACTAAAGTAGAACACCTACGATGGAATATCCAGTCTTTCTAGCCCTGCAAGGCAACCGGACCAAATGGCGCATGAGGTGCTGGAACGGGGCCACAGGCCTGCATCTCTAGAAATCGAGGCTCAGCGGTCCCAGCTCCACCAGGAAACCATGGAGACCTGGAAGGTGCGACTTGAGCAACCAAAGGGGGATTCGCCACAATTGCGGCGGTCAGACCGGTCATGGACGATTGGCTGCAGAGGAGCCACGGTGCTCTCTTCTACCGGTTGTCACAGATACTTACCGGGCACGCGAGCTTTGGTAAGTATCTGTGGCGAATACACCGGGAAACCACGGCCGAGTGCCAGCACTGTGAGGAGCGCAGCGAGGACACAGCGCTCCACACATTGGTGGAATGCACGGCGTGGGCGCAATAGCGTCAGCTCCTCGTGACAGGTCTGGACGTAGACACTCTCTCGCTGGAGCCGATGGTACGAGCCATGATCTCCAGCGGGAGTAAGTGGGACTGCGCTGCCTCTTTGCTTGCTCACCGTCCTTACAGAAGCAGGCCCTAGACGACAACGTGATGTGAGGGATTCATGCACGCCCCCCAAAGACGCGGGATAGCACCCGAACCCCCCCCCCTAGATGAGGCCGCAGTGGTAGCCGTAGATTGTTGGGAGTCCTAGGGTATCCTTTCAAGGGCTTACCCCGGGCTCCCAACCGTAGGCTGTTTGGCATAATACCAAAGCAGTTCGCGTTGAGCTACTTCTTTGACGTCAAGGAATTTTTAATTCTCCGGATTTAATAGAAACTACCCTGAACTGCGAAGAGAGTGACAAAGACATAAAAATGGGTGAAACATAAAATGCTGCGACACTGGCTGATGGAGTCAGAGATGGCAGCCGTAACTTGCTCGATACACGTGAGTAAGGGAGGATACCTATCGCTACTTATGTGATGTCTGTAATAAGATGAAAAATAATAAAATTAATAGGATGCACATAATAATACACATAGGTAAGTATATTTCGACGTTGGGGAACTCTTTGTTCTCTCTGAAGAAGGCTCTGTCACAATGTGTAAAGCAAAGAGACGAACCAAAATTAAGATAATACAAAGCAGTGCTGAACCAGTGAGACTGAACAACCACGCTCTGGAAGTGGTCCAAATAATAAAATAAATGGTGTCAATGTGTAAAATCACCGCAATCACTGAGAGCGCGCAAATAATTTACCATCAAATAAACTCGGGAAAGGCAACCATATACAGCGACAGTCAAGTGGTATTGAAATTTAAGGAAGAAAATAATAACATCAGCAATGAAGGAAAATAGAAAGTCACTTGACATGTTGGAGGGAAAGACCGAAGTATACGTACATAGATTGGGTACCTGGTACCTAGGGAATTTCGGGTGACGAAACAGTAGATAATCTAGCCCCATAGGGAGCAGATGAATGCTTGATTGGACCTAAGACTGAACTTCCCATCGCTCATAAAATCACCAAGGGCGTTATCAGCAGGAGCATAATGACAGAAGTTTAATCTTAGATTGAGATTTTCAGCGGGAATGAGATAGTCAAAGCTAACAAGAGGAAACATGAGGCTAGTTAACGAGACAATTACAGGACATTGTAGCCTGAATAGTACTTGACGGTACTAGTTAAGAATGATGGATGACCCCCCACGACCGAAATGCTCCTGCTGGAGACCAGTCTCAACTTATGGCTGAGTATAAAATAATTTCAATTAGCAGATCTAAGACTATGGGTACGGCAAGAAAAAACCAAGAAAATTTCCAGTATCTTGATGGGTCAGATAGTACGATTCTGTTAATAAACGAGAATTTGACCGGACGCCGTGAAAACTACTGGAATACTCATACTCATCCTTAGGGGAAGTCTGGGAAAACGGATGGTGTGTTGAGTATAACTCACTACTCCACTTACATAGTTTATGGGTACAACCTAATGGTTACACGCACAAAATATAGCTTTTCCATTTTAATAACAGGGATTCATTTCAGAATCGTGTAGTTTTATTTTTTTGATAATACATAAAGTTACGCTTTTGTTTTTTTAAGAAAATCAGTATAAAAATATAATGTAATTTGAAGATTATTTTACCGATCACTTCCATAAGTCATTCATATTGGGAGATAATACTAAAAGTCTAGGAGTGACTTAACGTTTAATGCCGGATAAGATAATCTGGCTGTCATCGTTTTACTTGATTCAGCCCGATAAAACATTTTACTTTGATGTGGAACTATACTGAACAGAATATAAAACATTTTTCTAGTTCATTATATACAGCTATTTGATCATTCAAACGTCTTTAGCGAACCGCAATGAAGATGTTACAGTAACTTAAGTCATTTTTACCTTACCAAGATTATGTTGTGCATTGTATTATCTCCAATATATTAGGAAGGAGGATACATACATTTTTTTATTTATATACATTTCATAGTAAACGATATTTATAATTACCATTCTGATTTTCAATGGGATAACCCAAGTGGTTAATTAGTTATGATTTTTTTTGCGAAATTTGAAACTTTAAATGCTTCTCCTGAACAATTCATATAATGGTCGTTAATGCAATTAGCCTTTCCAGCGTCGATATGTATGAATGATAATCAGTGCGGTATTTCACACTTTATTCAACTAATTTTTCAGAAAACTGGTTCCGATTACTTACAATAATCTAATTTATCTTTTTATACCTTACTTAATAATCAATAGCTGAGTTCCTAGTAATGAATGAGTGAAATTATTGAGTAGGTACACTCTTTTCCAGGTAACATAAATAGTTCCTTAAATGACTGCAAGCTAATTAGTACGAGTATAATAATATATTATCTATACTATAATAATATATTATCCGTACAGCTTTTCCATTTTGTTCTAATTGCATGACAAATTGCAGTTTGTCTTTGTATTAAATATTAATAAGAACGTTTGTTTCATCGCTGTAGTAACAAGATAAAGTACCTTCATAATTATGTAATGCAATGTGACCATTAAAAGATACCCATGGGGGGTTGGTTGATACCTGATCTGGGATGATTCCTGTTTTTCAGGTAACCAACTCAAATCAATTTTGTAATGTTCAAAATAAAAATCATTCTAATTTATTACTTAACTAGCTGTAGCCCGCGACTTCGTACGCTGCATTATTTTCATCATTGCTTTAGATTGATATAACTTTTTTATTTATAAACCGATTGACATGAAACAAACACTAAATGTTAAGTGGAGCCAACCGCAACACAATAAAGAAAACCGCATCACAATCGGCTAAACGGTTGCTGTGATTAGCGTGTACAAACGAACAGACAAACAGACAAAAATTCTAAAAATCATTGTTTTGGGTTCTATTGGGTCCATAAAGCCCCCCTATTAATATTTTTCTTAAATGTCTTCTATGTACAGACAGACAGCGACCTGTTACGATTTTATGATATGTATTGATTATTCAGGTATCATGAAATAAATAAATACGAAGTATATACCTACTTTGTCCCTGGATGTTAAGAAAATCTCAGATAATGAAGACCATTATTACTTATTACGTCATAAAAGTTTTACGTTTCTAATTAATTGCTCCAAGGGTATGTTCAACTGTCAATGTCTAACAAGAAAACACGAATGTCTTGTAAATGAAAAGTTTTTATTTCCCTAAGAAAATTAATCTAATTTTGTGAGTAATGAAATACCTACAGCATTTTTATGACAAGCGATGTCGGTATGTCGCTGACGAAGGCTCTGCTATTGTCAGTTTTGTATTGGAATAAATATTTCCCGCCAGATGTACCAACGATGGCTTGAATACGGCAGTAGCGAGTGATTGCGGAAAGTGATAAAGAATGAAGTGATTCAAATGAATATATAAGTCTAAGTTAATTGCACTAAACTTTTTTTAAATAGCTAAATGTATAGTATCGTACGTACGTCGGTACCATTAACATCAAAAGCAACTCGATTCATAATCGAATACTATTCGTTCCGTTCAAAGCTAGTTTAGAACTTGTCAAAATATCAGACAACTAATGAAAAGAGTGGTATCGAGTGTCAACAGAGTGTATCGATAATCAATAGTATCGATAGCACGCGAGTGGCTCTTAAACGAGAAAAATATCGCTTGAGGCAAGTTCTTTGTTCGTAGTTCGAGGTGTCGAAGAGTATGAATTACGTGTACTGTTTGAAAGCCAATAGCAATGTTTTTAGTTCCATTGTTTCTGAGTGAATATGTTTTCTATCTTAAAATATAGATAAAAGCCTTTTAACGATTCACAAATTTTACCATTCAAAATGGAGAATCCGGCAGAAATGCAGGTGTAACAAGAAAAATTCTTAGAATATTAGTCCTTGGAATTGTATGTGAAAAACTTTGTAAACAAAAATCTAACTGAATTTAGAAAAACCATGACACATAAGATAGATATTAAGTAGGTACTACAGTTTTACGAGGATTGAAGAGATTAAAAACTAGTTACATGTTCACTTTTCTGTTTATTCTGTATATCTTTGTTCTATTCCTATCCCAAATCATGTCTATTATTATTTGCAAGTAAAGTACACAAAGAAAAAGGAAAACCTTTTACAAATTCCAGTATCAAAGTGGTCAAGATCCTTTTCTTTGCGTATTTTTTTAGCTTACAAAGTAGCCTGTGTGTGAACTCACAAGCAACACCCGTTTGCACACCTCAATGGCTCTTACTCATATAAAAATGGCAGTTTGTACTAAAGGTAAGTACTTTACTGGATCCAATAACAAGCTTTTAAACCGAGTTTTTTTTTCTTGGAAAATATATAGTTCATTGACAACATTGTACAGTTTATACTATTTCATTCTGACGTTACGCTAACTCTATTTTATTTGTGAAAAAGTCAAGAATTTTGAATACGACTAAGCCACTTGCCTTATAAATATGTGACAACTCGTCAAGTTGACGACACTGTGGCGTCACAAAGTTACACAGCCATAAAACTACGGTTTCCGACTCTGTATTCATATCAAAGTTGATGGACCGTTGCAGAAAACATGGCATTCAAGTGTGTTGGAAAAGTCGTGACCTATAATGATATTGAAGATGTAGGTGAACGGAGATATTGGTAAATGATGATAAAGGGGAGACATTTATGTTGGAACTCGATATTAGAATGTGGTCGTTTCGTTTTGATGACTGTTTAAATAGGTTTTGTCGTTGTGAGTAATATTTATTTATCTAGTGAACTTATCAATTTCTGATGTTCTGTCATAAATTGAATGGGGAATCTATTGAATCAATCCTGCTTGGTTGGCTGATTCATCACAGTTTAGTCAAATCTACTGAATATAAAAACTTAGATAGTATTTTGCTTTTGTAATGTTGAGTTCCACCAAGGAGGGATATGTCGAAATACATCCCATATAAATATTGAAACTATTTATGTCTTCAAATTCTGTATGATACATCATGCTCTTGAATAAAAATAAATGATCTCGTTTCAGGATTTATCTACGATGGGCATACGCCCAGGTTTGATAACTACAAAAAAATCACAGATTTTCATGCAAACTTTACATGTTTTCAACCTATTTTATAGTAGATAGCTATGTATAAAACTATTCATCCTCGTATCTCACCTCGGAAGCTAACGAAATAAGTTGTATTTTTGTACAGAATAAACTACAGTATGATACGTATATCATTACTTTGCAGAATTTTATCATTAACAGCGACACTATCGTATGGTGTAATAATAAAGGGTGTTTTCTTTTTATCAACATCGATGCATTCGATTCCCAGCTAGAATTATTGGTTTTTAAAAATCTAATGATGAGGTTTTAAGTTTCATCAAAATCGGGCTCGTGACTCTTTTGAGCATTTTTAGCTATTCCTTACAGTTTCGGATTTGGCCATCCAAGCCCGTTCCAAGAATTAACCTACATATTTATGAAATATTTTTAAAATAGAAGGTACAGAGTGTGAAGCGCTAAACTACCTATTTGTAGCTAATCCTAAATCCCAATCTTTCTACAGATTATACATACATATACTCACGCTTTTTTCAGGCAGAGACAACAGCCTTCCATTTGCTTCCTCTACATTCATTAAACCTTTCATGCAAGCTCGCCGGTTTCGAGTACTTTTAACCTGCCCTTTGCAATAGATCACTAATTTGTTCGGTGTATGTTCTGCGAGGTTGACCTCGGCTTGCCTACCTACTTACATGTACCGTACTTGGTGTGTCATTCGCTCAGTACTCATTCGTTCTAAATGCCCAAACCACCATAGCATACTCTTTTCAATTCTTGTTACAACATCCTCTTTCAGGCAACTGCATTCTCGGATATATGTATGCCTCTTACTATCAACCAGCCTTACTTCACACATACTGCGCAATGATCGCATTTCAACAGCATTCAGTCTACTTTGGTGCTTTTTCTGCCATACCCAACTTTCACTCCCGTACATCAATGTGGGAACTAGCATGCCGTTATAAACCGCCAGTCATGTCTACCTACAGATTATGTTTATAATTATTTATTAAATGTTACTAGTTGTGTTAAGAATTAATAAATACTGGATGAAAATATTAATGATACCAACTCATTCAGACAATCTGTACCTCATCACACATACAATTAGTACTTCATCGTTAGCTGATATTCTGCAACAGGATTCACCGTTTCATTAGCGAAACGTGCAAATCTTTCAGCTGTATGTATGCCAATGCAAACTTGATTTACCAGCTAGTTGGTTCCATTATGTCTGTACTGTGTTGGTACTAGCACTAATACTGTGTTTGCGTTTCATTGCTAAGTCTGTATGGTTGTAGGTATGTTATGAACATGATTGTGATTAACACCATATAAAATTGGAAGTAAGCCACGATTTAAAACCGTAAAAGTAATAATAAAGAAAGAAAAGAAATAACCTGAACGTACCTTTTGGATTCGGAACCCAAAAAAGACTGCTAAACTTTGCAGACCGTTTTTTAAATTCTATCTTTCTTTTTTCAGGTATACCTAAGTACCTAAGGTTCGAAATTTGCGTAACCCTGCGTGCTCCCTCAAGCCCTGTAATTAAGTATCCCCTTAAATTACAGAATCTCAGTATTTTAGACAAGATAATGTTTTTTTGTAGCACTAAAAGAATGTTATGTAATGCAACTTTTCATAACCAACCGTTTCCCTATAAAGATCCTACCCTCCTATCACAAGTTACAATTAAAAAATATATGTTTTTTCTTAGTACTAACATTGAGTGCAAAAACTAGATAATCCTTCCTTTCATCACAACTTACAATAAAAATATATATTTCTCCCCAATTTATACAAGATCTCTGTCCAAAAACTATCTAACCAAACTTAAAAATAACGATGTAGTCCCACTATGTCGAGTCCCGTTACGTCGAGTTTCCGCTACGTCGAGTCGTTCCTTCGGTCGGTGCAATAAAGCGTAGTCGCCTCTACGTCGAGTCTCCGCTACGTCGAGTCGTTCCTTCGGTCGGTGCAATAAAGCGTAGTCGCCTCTACGTCGAGTCGCCGCTACGTCGAATAACCCTGAGTGTAAGCACCACCGAGTGGATGTGTCACGTCTACTTGGCAAAGTTTGTTTTGCGTTTATTCCATTTATTCCCGCTATGTCGAATTAATGAAAACCTACTTAAGTAAATTTTATTTGTACAGTCGTGTAAAAAGTGATAGCGGATTATTAGAAATAATGGTTAAATTGACTCCCTTCATAGCCAATAAAGGATGATTAGATTAGGTTAGGTTACAACAGTGACCACTTATGTTAGTTTCTTCTATCTTTAGCCGGCTAAACTTAAGTCCAACCGCAGGCCCTTGGCTTAAAATGTAGAAATGTAGAACAGAGTGGAAGGCAAACGACAAAACAAAAAAAAAGGTACTCTGAGTCGGGGTGTTAACCATTCACTTATTATGGTGAACACCTCGACTCGGATAGGTTAGGTTAGAAGGCATAGGCGGGAGCGAAGCGTAGCGGAGCTCCCGCCTTAGCCTTCGTGGTTATTTTTTTTTATAACCATCCAACACCATCGAATACATTTTTAGCCGTTTCGTTTCGGTTAATGTGCACATTAACCGGCTAAAGATGGAATATGCCGACACAAACTAACATGTTATCGAACTTTAGCTGCTTCTCGAAGATAAACCTAAGTTTAGCCGTCTAATCTTAAGTTTACGTTCACACCTACCTTTAGCCGTAACATATATATATATACTAACCTAACCCAACTATGACTTTTATACACGACTGTACTATTAGAACTTCGTTCAGTAATTAGTAGACGTGACGGTAATAAATGAGACATTTTTCTTTGATTCGACGTAGCGGCAATAAATGGAACAAACGCAAAATAAACTTTGCAAAGTAGACGTGGAGGCTACTCGACGTGTCGGCACATCCACTTGGTGGTGCTTACACTCAGGGTGAATCGACGTAGCGGCGACTCGACGTAGAGGCGACTTTGCTTTATTGCACCTGCCCTCGGAACGATTCGACGTAGCGGCGACTCGACGTAGAGGCGACTACGCTTTATTGCACCGACCGAAGGAACGACTCGACGTAGCGGAGACTCGACGTAACGGGACTCGACATAGTGGGACTACACACAAAATAACACCTCGTCTTATCAAATTTAGTAATTGTAACATAACGCCAGTCGTCTCCGAGGGCCGCCTCCATTTTGTTCCATTAGAAAAATGGAAATTTATCCGCTTTCTCGTTTCAGAAAGTAATTTTCGATAAAACAATTTGTCCTCGGAACCGTTCCACACATCTGTTCTGTGATCCGAGCTACCATTTCTCCGCTGGTACATTTGTGTGTGCTAAGTAAGTTTTGTTCGGGGTTTTTATTATTACATCTTTCACGTGTTTTCTTTTGCTTTGAGGAAAATATCTTTAGATCAATGCAACGCTTCTAAATGTATTCCTGTCTTTATTTTAGTTGCAGTGACAGTGTCTGACTTATGTTAAAAGGTACTTTCTTAGGTCTTAGGTAAAGGTTAAAAGGTACTTTAAAAGATAAGTCACTTTGAACTGTATTTTATTTATCTAAAAGTCTAGATAAGATAAATACCTAATTCAACTAAGTATAATGCTTTTGAATTCAATAAACCAATTTTAAATCGTATTAGTTTTAACTTGTTTATAGTTTAACTTCAGTATTATGGTTCGGCTGTCAGTCGCACGATATTCGTCAAGCCTAGTGGAAAATCTGATAGGCGTTGTCCTCAATCGCCGCCTTTCCATTATTCAGGGATACAAAATATAACTGCAGGAATATTGAAGATTGTACGCTGCTGCTTGCACCTTCGGAGGAAAAGCCGTGACTATAGAGACGCATCATCTTTTGCCTTCAATGTTTTTAGGAATTTTCGCTTACGTTACAAATAAATAACCTAACTTTATAATTTTTTTTACAAAATATGTAGGCAAAAACATTCTAATCGCGATAAACTTTTAACGATTCAAACCAATACATATTTCTTTAACAAGTATTGACTTGAGAAAGCCAATTTCGTTTTCCAACAAACCAAAAATAAACAACACTTCGCAGTTGCTCGCCCATCAATAATATTAGTCATTAATCATTCTGGGAAATTTTTAGAACCCTTCTCAACTTCATTAGATTTAGAGTACTGATTCTCAAAATTGCCGATCTAAAAGGCCATGATAATCGGCTAAGTTAAACGAGTACTTGTCAACAGTGTGAGAAAGTGAACTTTCTTGGGTAGCTGATAAGGGTCGTGAGTAGTTCGAGTAGGCTTTGAATGGAACCCTTGGGAACTTAGTGCAGAAAAGATGGATGGCAATAACAAATATAAACATATCAATTTATTGGCAATTTTTTCTCTAGATTGACCATAGCAATAGGTACTGGTAAATATATCTTGTAGTACTGAACTACCGTTTCGACGAAATTTAAATTTATGTACTCTGGTTTTTTTTGTCGCACCACTTGTTATATCCCCCAAATTGATCGGACAATCGTTGCGATTAGGATATAATATTATTGTAGAGAAACCTCTGAGACAGATTCAAAGAAGAAAGTATCGGCAGAGAGGAATTACCCATTCCTACCTACTTTGCTTATAATTTTGTTAGTCTAATTGGGGCCAAGTTTATCGCCGTCACCGGGCATTTACACTTACAAAAGAAAATCTATAACCATTATTTAAGCACACAAATCCTATTAAATGCAATAGTTGCAATCCAAGCCGGTGGAGTTACCTAATCTAGTCTATTTAATTTAAAAATCCTTTTTAAAATTACCTTCGTAACCTAATACTAAATACCACTCAGCCTTAAACTAAAAAGTAAAAATGGTTGCTATTTCTGTCTGCGAAGTGCCAATACACATACTTAGTGAGCTGTTTACAAAATAGGGCTCTCGCTCGGGCTGAAAGCGTAATGGATTAATAAGCAGCCTTACAAAGAGAAATGCTATTAGAACGTGAGCCATGGCTTTCAGACTGAACTCTTACATGACGTGTCTATAACTAAAAGGTTTACTAAAATAGGTATTGTATAAATTTGTACTAGAAAAAAATAATATTGGTAATTTAGTCTTAGAAAATCGCTCTTCTTATGTAGTATATTGTATGAATTAATGGTGTTACACCCACAGTCTGAAGTAAGAATGATAGGTATTATAATTAATAACATTAATTTTTTGCTTATTGGTAACAATATTATTATTAGACGTAAGTTTCCCAATGGTCTTACAAATAGAGATTTCTAAATATTGCCAAAATGGTAAATCGAAACCTACTAGCTTATAATATCTGGTAACCATTCCAAAATAAAATTGAGAGAGCCTTCAACCAGCTGTGGACTGCCTGATTGATAGGCTGACTTGATTGATGATTTGTAATTACTATGCATGAAGTAAATTAAAGAAGTAAGTGACTTCAGCTTAGGATGACACCAGACATAAAAACAACCTTGCCGTTTATCATTGTAGACTAAACAAAGTCAGTAATTCTTTCCTGGGTAACTGTATACGTTTTTACAACAGGCTTCCAAGCGAAATTAAAAGCATGCCCCTAATTAAGTTTAAAAAGTGTAAAAAAAGTAAATTGTGCTGCAGGGGCTACTATACAATTGACGATTATTTGATTGATAAGGAAGCCTGGAAGTGATCTGCTTGCTCTACTGATGGAGTCTACTTATTGTAAATATGTAGTGCACAAAAAGAATAGCCCGCCGAGTTTCTTGCCAGTTCTTCTCAAGCGGGCCGCGTTCCGAACTGGTGGTACTATTTGCATTGTATTCATTGACGTGTCGCAAGTGCCTATGTATTAGGATTATGCGAAATAAATGTTTTTTTACTTACTAACTTACTTACTTGTTGTTTTAGGGGACTAGTAGCACTGATACCGTACTCAGTATAAAACATATTTTCACAAGGAAACTGATTAAGACTTTTGAAATAAAATGAAGTGCAAAAATGTGTGAACCCCAGCAAAGAGTTAGGTTCCATTCAAGTTGTTCATCAAAACTGCATAATGATTTCACCCCCAATTAAGCTCGTTATTTATGCATTCGGTTGAATTTAGGAACCTAGCGACACGGTCGTATTCCGTACTTTACGCAATAGTTAACTTTACATTTCGTACTATGTATGCATGATGGTTTTGTAAAAAAACTATTGTTGTTCTATTTGGCAGTGAAAAGAGACTGTATTTTTTTTTAAATAAATATATTCCGGCATTCTCACACATCATCATCTAGCCCAAATTAAAGCTTTGCTTATTGTTATTTTTAAACTATCGCGGTTTTTAACACTCATACTTATTGAATTTGGGAGTTCACGCGAGATACTATTTTTATTTGCATAATGGTAATAATTATTACTGTACAGTAAGTTTCCCAATGATCTTAAAAATAGAGATTGCTAAATATTGTCAAAATGGTAAATCAAAACCCACTAGCTTATCTGGTCATCCTTCCAAAATAAAATTGAGAGAGCCTTCACCCAGCTGTGGACTACATGATTGATAGGCTGACTTGATTGATGATTTGTAATTACTATGCACGAAGTAAATTAAGGAAGTAAGCGACTTCTGCTTAGGATGTTTTAGGGGACTAGTAGCACTGATACCATACTCAGTAGGTATGACACATACAAATTCAACGGATTTTGACTCTTGAAATAAAATTAAGTACTAAAATGTGTGAACCTAGCAAAGAGATGAACTGCAACTGCATCATGATTTTACCCCTTATTAAGCTCGTTATTTATGCATTCAGTTGAATTTAGCAACATAGCGACACGGTCGTATTCTATACTTTACGCAATAGTTAACTTTACATTTCGTACTATTTATGAATGATGTTTTTTAAAATAAACTATTGCTATTTTATTTGGCAGTGAAAAGAGACAGTAAGTTTTTCTCAGTCAGTCAGGCGCAGTAACCTCTGGACCACGAGGCCAGAGATAGCTTAGCAACGATAACATGTCATCAAGAGTCCGAACTACATTATTACCTAATGGTATCCTAGCTTTTATCTCACAATAAAATTACTAATTAAATATCTTTGTTGTTGTACGGCTGTACCTAAAATGTAAGTGTAAAGGAATTTGTCTGTCAGCAGTTCTGTGAATGAGCGATGAATGCGTGTCGGGCCAGTTACTGCGCGCTGGCCCGCCTGAGTGGTTGTAGTTCAGATAGAATAATATTAGTGCAGTCACTCCCAGTGTACAGTAATCCCTGCAGTCAGCACAGCATACAGGAACACGCATGTGGTTAAATAGGTTCTAGATATTGTGCAAGATGGTAAGTACTTGCGCAAGTGCGTAGCTATAGATTGGTGCGTTGACCTCGCGGTGGTTAACAAAGGTCGACGTAATACCAATATCCGTTTAGGTGTAGCCTCATAGGAGGCACCCTAACATTGTATAGAGAACTTTAGTAATAATGTTGCTTTACTCGATACTATTTTTTTATTTATTTATTTAAAAACTTTATGCACAAATTAGTACAACTACTATTCTTTTTCTGATTTACTATTTTTTTAAAATATTTTCTAAGACAATCGTATCAGTGAATTTTTAGTTGTTGAACTGATGTTACAAATATCTCTCGAGACCCTACACCTAGAAGTCCAACACGCATGAAAGTAATCTCAAAAATATTGAACATGCTTCCTCTAGCTCCTCTAAAATACAACTCATATCCGACTAATACTTTCACCTCATACGTCTTGGGACGACGACGACAACGTAGGCACCATTTACAGGCAACTTAAAAGTAATCGATGATGATAACCTGAAATATTTGCAGAATACACCCCCCAACAGTTCGGTACCGGAAACACGAGTATTTGGCAAGCTCGTCGAGAGCCTTGTATCATTTTAAATGAGTCGGTTAATCGGCGTGCTCCTGCCTTTTTTAAATAGCTGCAAACATGGGAGCGTTTTGATTAATTTTTATTGGACGATTTTCGGAATCGTTTTCATGTAGGTACAATCGTAATACTGTCGTAGATCGTGTTCGTAATAAGAATGAGTCTTGTCAAATGACTTATATTTTTTTAATTAACCATATTGTTGAGATATTGATATAAAATGTGAATACATTGGACTACTGGATGCTTTGTCACAATTTTGACGACTAGTGTGTTGTTTGTTAGGTAGGCATTTAGAAAACTTAAGTTTTTAAATTTAATTTATTTCGTTAACATAGGTAAATAATGGTGTTACAGCTATGATAGGTAGATAAATGCTATGCTCCGCCAATTGGTATACAAAACACAATCAGTTGCTTTTAAACACGCACATAAAATGGGATCTTCTTTTTAATACGATCGAATACGATAATATTCTTCTTTGAATATATTAAAAGCATAATTTTAATCCTATACGAGATTTAGTTGGTACAGTAGACTACAATGAAATGTAGTAAAAGGCTCGTTTGAGTTTCTCATAATTATTTTTAATAAATGGTTACAAACCATATTTTGGCCTATCGATCAGTCAACAAGATGGCTTTCTATCCATATTAGCACAATCTGCTGAAGCAATAACTAACTACAGTGTAATTGAACTGTGGTAATCCAGGATAATCTTCCCGGCATTGACAATTAAGTTATGCTTAGATAAATTATGGATCCAAATTAATCCTAAGCGTATGCCGTTCATGAAATTCAGTATGGTTGATAATTATTTCGCACTAGTCATGCCCCACCGCTTGGCCTGTGACATGTCCATAGACAGAAAATACTAATCGAAAAAGCTGTGAAAACAAAACGTAGGACATTAATGAAAAAAAATACGAATTCAGAAATTTACAGCTAGTTTAAAGCTACTAATATCTTTGTTTTTACAAAAAATTAAACAAATATTTTTGTAAATTCTTACACAACATCATCTAGCCCTAATTAAGCTAATATAGGCTTGTTCTATAGGATCTAGACGACTGATAGATATACATCTATATTTCTAAATACGTACAATTCGTATTCGTACATACCTATTACTTATACATAGATAACACCCAAACTCTGAAACAAACATTTGTAGACCGTTAAAATATTTGGACCGATCCGGGAATCGAGGAATACCTAAACCAAAATAATATATTTTTGAAGCACAAAATAGTTTCTCTTTTAAATACAGGAAATCTGCTACCAAAATGTCTATCAAAGGTTAACTTTGACATATCACATTCGAATTCTGGTCAACACCCACAGAACATGATCAAAAATCGTTTCGTTCTTTGAGTTGCGATAAAAAGTCTGTCCATCATAATCTGTAGGCATTTGTACAGACGGCCTCAAAGATGCTTTTGTACATCGCTTGAATACAGATTGCTTATTTCTATTTTCTATATTTTCACGTAAGGGTGTGATTACTCTGCGTTCTGTTTGGAAATATTTCGTAATACTATTCTGTTTTGCTTACCTTAATAGCCTTGTCTTTATTTGTTTATCGATAGTTTCTTCTTTTATTTATTTCACACTACCTGATCCTGGCTTCGCCCGCGTGAAATTTGGTTCCCGTTCCCGCTTCCCGTGGGAACATTTTCCCGGTATAAAAAGTAGCCTATGTGTTATTCAAGACTATACTTGATCCCTGTACCAAATTTCAGCCAGATCCATTCAGCCGCTAGAGCGTGATTGAGTAACAAACATCCAAACATCAAAACATCCAAACATCGAGGTCATCTAGTAGGATGGTCACCGCAGCCTATGGACATTTGCAATACTCGCGCTTTCAACCCTTGTTCGTTTTATATGATGATTATTTAGGGGCATTCTATTAGGCAATCTATGAATTTCATAACCCCTTGGTTATAATTGACCGATTACAGGCTATGATCTTCTTGGAGGTAAGACAAACATAAAGTGTTGGAATTCAAAAGAAGAATAATAAAACGAATATATTTTGCATCAGAACCACTGCAAACTAGCCAGTTCCCTCAATATACAATACGAAATTAACAATACGAAAAAAATAAACTTTGAAACATCTGCAATTTTTTTATGAACACAATGTCAGTTCTTCAGTTAGAGCCTCGTGATAGATAGACAGTCGATGGCAAAGTATCATAAATAGGGTCCCGTATTTACTCTTTGGGTACGGAACCCTAAAAAGCAGTGACTTGATCAATACATATAATAAAATCGTAACAGGTCGCTGTCTGTACATGGAAGATAAATAAGAAAAAATATTATAGGGGGGCTTTATGAACGCAATAGAACCCAAAACAATGATTTTTAGAATTTTTGTCTGTTTGTCTGTATGTCTGTATGTCTGTATATCTGTTTGTCTGTACGGTTGTGCACGCTAATCTCAGCAACCGCTCAACCAGCGTTTGTTTTATGTAAATCGGTTTAGAAATAACAGAGTTATAACACTTTTAAGAATTTGATATTTTGAAAATTTTAATTGTAAGGGTTTCTTTGAATGTGAGTGAACCTAAACTGGCGTGTTGGCTTAATCATAAAACAATTCAGTCCACGCCTTCGGCGCGGACTGAATTGTTTAAAAATAGTCTTAATCATTAAGCTCTTTTATGATTAAGCAAACAGGGCAGTTTCAGACGCTGCTTGATGACTCTGATGAAGAAATACCTTTCCTTTCATACACCTTATGTGACGTAAACGAAGTTGCGGGCTCAGCTAGTCTATAATAATATAATATAATATAATATATTTTATTTCTTTTCTTATACAACTACTACAATATGTGTGTTAATCTGGACGCCTCCTTTTAAGTATAAAGATACCTGTGCTAGGAGTCCCCGCTCTTCCTGATTTTTACAATAGGTAGGTATAAGGTGACGAAATTGTTCAACATTTTTTTTTTCTAATAACTAGAGTAAACAGTATAGCATAAAGAAGTTACAGAATTCATGCAATGACTTATTGATAAGTAGGGTGTGTATGTGTGTGTGTGTGTGTGTGTGTGTGTGTGTGTGTTTTTGTGTAAGTGCGTGCGTGTTTGTGTATATGTTAGTGAGCGTAGACGAAACGAGAGTAGATCATTTCATTTTCCACCTTTCAGAAGTGTTTCAGTTTCTTCATAATATATGTTTTTTCTTTTAACCATTCACTGAGAGATATCTTACATTGACGATTAGTCATGGGTTGGATGTTAAGAGTCTTGTTTATAGTATTGTAAATAGTTACAGATTGACTGGCGAGCTGTCTCTTTGCGTATGCTGTTCTGACAGAAATTGTAGGGGCTGCAATATATTTTCTCCGTCTAATCTAACGACAGGCTTCTGCGTATTTGTCATTACGCAGGAAATTTCGGGAAAATTTTCATGCCATGAACCAATGTTTACACCCTCTTCAAAATTCAGATCTCTATCGCTATTCATTAGCTCAAATGGAAAGCTATTTGTAATAATCAACATTTTATTCAGGTAGAGTAATCAAGTTCTGTTCAAAGGTATATTAAATTTTACAAGAATTGATGTCGATTTGATCGAATTTCGTGGTATATGTAACAAATTAGATTTAAGTTTCATTGCATAAAAATATGTTTCGCTGGATTAATCACGAAACAAAATTAAGGTTTTTGAGATAAGTATGAAGATAGGTAGAGAAAAGATAAGCTTTTCTAAATCTCTAACAAAGTAAGGAAATAAATTGATTCCGACATGAAAATACAACAGCAGCCACTCCCTTTACTTTTTTGTTTTAGCAATAGAAACTACTAAACACGTAAAGCTTATAATATAACTAGCTGATGCCCGCGGCTCCGCCCGCGTGGAATGTTATTCCCGGTCACTTAGGGGTATGAAAAGTAGATTTTGGCCGATTCTCAGACCTACTCAATATGCTCACAAAATTTCATGAGAATCGGTCAAGCCGTTTCGGAGGAGTATGGCAACGAAAACTGTGACATGAGAATTTTATATATTAGATATCCATATCCATACATATAATAAAATCGTAACAGGTCGCTGTCTGTACATGGAAGATAAATAAGAAAAAATATTATAGGGGGGCTTTATGAACGCAATAGAACCCAAAACAATGATTTTTAGAATTTTTGTCTGTTTGTCTGTATGTCTGTATGTCTGTATATCTGTTTGTCTGTACGGTTGTGCACGCTAATCTCAGTAACCGCTCAACCGATTGCAATGCGGTTTTTTTTATTGTGTTGAGGTTTGCTCCAGTTAACATTTAGCGTTTGTTTTATGTAAATCGGTTTAGAAATAAAAGAGTTATAACACTTTTAAGAATCAGATATTTTGAAAATTTTAATTGTAGGGGTTTCTTTGAATGTGAGTGAACCTAAACTGGCGTGTTGGCTTTTTTTCAATTCAGTCCACGCCTTCGGCGCGGACTGAATTGTTTAAAAATAGTCTTAATCATTAAGCTCTTTTATGATTAAGCAAACAGGGCAGTTTCAGACGCTGCTTGATAATTCTGATGAAGAAATACCTTTCCCTTCATACACCTTATGTGACGTAAACGAAGTTGCGGGGTCAGCTAGTAATAGAATAAAAAGAATAATAGTAGGTAGGTAATAGTAAAAATTACGTGGCTTAAGTTATAAAAACATGACTTAATTTACTGTGAATTAACTTAGTAGGTATCCAGTCTATTGATTGGTATGCGGCCCCAATGGTTGACAGTGAGTTACGACCCAGAAGTATGGAACGGCGCGGCGCGGCGTAGCGCGGTGCCGCAACGTTACACTTTGTCGTGAATACGTCATACACCGAAGGATGCGTTTCTTTAGTTTTAAAAGAAGTGTAAAAGAGCGCGGTGCTATGTGGTCCGGTGAAGCTCTCCACGCGCTCCAACTCTGATCGAATACACCGTAGGTTTCGACGGCGCCATACTTTGGATTTTCGCGGCACGGTGCTGCGCCACGCCACGGCATAGCGGCACCACAACTTTCCACGTTAATGGCGCCTATCTTGTTGTGGTGACGTCATGAAATCATGTAACAACCCCGTGCTGGAGTGTCATTCCTAATTATTATTACATAGGTAAAAACAACCATAGAAAATTAAAAATAGATACTGAAACCAGTCACGCTAAGCAAAGTTAGCGAAGGTTCGAAAACAAATATAAATTATTCTAAACCACTAATAAAAAGGATCTCACAAACCCGAACCGAATCATCTCTTAGACATAGCCAGTGTACCCTTCAATGGAAGTAATTCAAATCCAATGATTGACATTTCCGCTTCTGCAGGCCTGAATCAAGAAAGTTCACACTCAGTTAACTCAAGCAATTACTTCGGTACAATGGACTGAAATCGTTGGGTTAATTTCTGATTTGATTTATCTATCATTCCGACTCAGTAGTTAGATATACTATGTCTAAAAAGGTTAGTTGTAGTTTAGAAGATGTAAGATAGATTGGGTTTGAATTATTCAAGCAGATAAATCTGTTACTTAGCTTGTTCTTCAACGAGTTAATATTTCCTACAATTGTCGTTGTACAGAAGTCATGCAAGATGTACAAAAGTTATAATGAGATGTTCAGTAAAGTGTTGTTTAAAAGTAATAATGGATATTTACTGTGCATTTTTATATTCCTTGGTTAGTTAATGGTATACTTTTGGGTTCCTCAAAATCATTTCTTTATTCAAGTTGACTAAGTGTGGTTACCTTTTTATCTTTTGTTTGTCTGCTTAGATATAGAAAAGTAGGAGGAGTCTTCAGTCAAAAATCTGTTGAAAAGTGAGATAGTGAAACCCACAAAGATGTTATCCGCTACCACGTTGAGCTAGGTTCAGTTTTCTTTACTTCTTCTGCTACGACCCAATAAAGGTATCATGGGCAGACACGTCTTGTTACACTCGCAAAATGTGACTACACAGTTAGCAATTCATCTATCAATTGGCAACATAACAAAGATTAAAGAAATTTGCTAGTAAATCTTTGGCCAGCGTTTTCATTACAAAAAGTTAGGAGAGCAGTAACAACTTTCACTATAAAAATGAATTATTTAACTAGTGCTTCATCCAAGAAATAGCCATTTCTAAAACGAAATAATCAACAATACAATTTCCGATACATCGTTGAAAAATAATCACAAAATCAATGGATTCCTTCCCATTTGTGCTCACTGTTAATATTCCCGACGGTACGTACCAAATACGCTTCGTTCGGTACGGTACGTATTACGTATCGTTTCTACCTCGACTCATTCTAGGTTTCAATACATTTGCTAACAATACCAACTCACAAGTGCTCTCAATCGGTAAAGTTTAATCTGTTAATCTACGAGTACCTGGTAATATTAGTATTTCTTGATTTAACTTTAGGAGGGGTAGTGTTTGGTTTCATCGTGTTTACTTTGTGTTTCAGATTTGATTTTAGATATCCTACGTCTGTTTGATATTTTGTTTGTTTGTATAGGAGTCACAAGGTCTTAAAACTTTCTCTTCTGTATGCTTCTGTATTTGCTCGTCTTATTTACGCTTGTAGACAAAACTTATGTCGAGAGATACTGATATTACTACACTTAAAATAGTTTTGCAGTAATATTGGATAATCAGGTAGGTATTATTTTCGTCAAATCATTGACTGCGACAATAATAAACTTTTGAAATACTTCATCGTGTTAAAGTATAAACTGTTCAAGAAAATAAATTAATAAAAGCCAGTCAAGTTTCGCACTAGCAACTTATGTGAGACTTGCGCGATATTTTCTAAAATGATAGAAAGCAGTGACCAGAGGCAAAGTTTTCTCAACTTATCAAGCTCAATCAATACTTATTGAGAAGTTCCGTACTCTGTCCCAAGTTGCAGCATCGTTTTGCTCTGAATTCTCCCTAGCAAAGAATAAACTTGTGTATGTAAGACTGTATTTGCGTTCTTGTGGGTATTATACTTGGAAGTGAAGTTAATATTTTATACACTCGTACAAATAATGTTTATTTCTCTGAAGAAGTAGGTAGAGACAATTCACGCAGACATTTACCAGTTGTATTTTACACTACACATATTTGACTGAGTGTTTGTGTGCATATCTATTTTCATGAAGAAAAGGATGACTGCTGTAACTATGATATAGTGAACCCTTATATAAAGTTCACAACATCACGACAACGACAGAGGTTAGGTTAGGATGAACCTGTGACGCGATCCATTTAATATTTATTAAGTATCAAAAGTAGCAACAAGAACGCCCTCCACTAAAAAAAAGCACTGCCCCCCTCTCTCAAGAAGCAACCCGAATCTCTGGAGACGAGGCCGCGATTGTGATGTCCTATCGTGTGGTCAGGACTGTCCTACTAGGAGTTCACCTGAGCCTCCAGTTTGGCCGATTAAAGTTTACCGTATAAAGAAGAGCAATAAACGACCACCTAATTTCAAAACTGTAAGAGTCATTTTGTTTGACAGCTATAGCACAGATTAAATAATAGTTCCTACGTAGCTAAAGCCTCATTAGGTGGAAAGCTGCACAGGCAGGGGAGAGCAGAGCACACTACCACAATGTGGATAGTGTAGACGTATAAATTCCAGAACTCGATACATAAACAAAATCACAATCGATCATTCTGTCTTGTTTTCCACAAGCCCTGCTAAATGCCAATAGCTGATTTCAAATGGCCGGACTATAACCGTTAGACGGGGTAAACAAATGAACGAATAATATTTGGTAGATTGGACGGGGTACGGGGTAATGAATGTTTATCGGGTAACTTTCCCGATTACATTCTTTGTTCTTAAGTAACTGTGATGTTAATGATGTTTTACGTCATTTAGGCATTGGGTTTTTCATTTTCGGAAAGAGAAAATTTATTGAAAGATTTTTTAGCAAACTCATATACCTACACACTTAAAATAATCGGATCTAAACTATAAAATATACAATTTTTCTTTTTAGACATTCCTTAGTTGAAATTAAAATAATATAAAAAGTTCGCATACTAGGTTGCTGTTTAAGCTTTAACGAAACGGGTGACCAATTTGTGATGTTTACAAATGAAATATCGCAATGTGGTTGTGGCGACCGCCACATAGCGAAGACCGATAGAAGTCCTGCATGCCGATAAGAAAGTTCTCGCAATGAAGAGTAGATAAATCCTGCATCACGATATCAAAGTTCTCACTGCGATGATTTAAATTTAAAACAGTTGAACATAAACCGTTGGGCATCGGCCCGCCAGGCGCGGTCACCTGTGAGTTGGAGAAACATCTAATAAATAAATAAATAAATATTCACAGACATCTCACACAACGCTATCTGATCCCAAAGTACTTATATACTTTTAAATACATACATGTTATACATAGAAACACCCAGACTCTTGAGACAAATATTTATGGGTCACACAAATATTTGACTCCGGTGGGAATCGAACCCACGACCTCCAGAGCCGCAGGCGGTATCACTACCGACTGCGCCACAGAGGCAGTCAAAACATCTCACCCCTTCCTTCACATACAAGGAAAACTGCCATAGGCCAAAATGCTTCAAGCAATCATCGTTAACAGGACACTGAGTCACGGGTTACGAGTGCTTTTCGGTGTTGGTGCCTTTTCCAAATTTTAAACCAAAGCGTAACTCAGTTATGAATAAGTGTAATTATTGAGTAGGTACACTTTCTTCCGGGTAACATAAATTATGCCTCAAATGTCAGCAAGCTAATTAGTACGAGTATAAATTAGAACAGGAAGTGTAAAATTATCAGTACAGCTTTTCCATTTTGTTCCTGTTTTAGACATTTCAATAATTTAATGTTGAACAGACATTTGAAACATTTTGTTCTAATTGCATGATAAATTGCATTTTGTGTTTGTATTAAATGTTAACAAGAACGTTTGTTTCATCGCTGTAGTAACAGGATAAAGTACCTATATACTTATGTAATGCAATATTACCTTTAAAAGATACCCATGGGGGGTTGGTTGATACCTGAACTAGGATGATTCCTGTTTTTCAGGTAACCAACTCAAATCAATTTTTTATTGTTCAAAACAAAAATCATTCTTATTTATTACTTAATTATTCAGGTATCATGACATAAAGAAATACGAAGTAGATACCTACATTGTCCCTGGGTGTTAAAAAAAACTCAGATAATGAAGACCATTATTACTTATTACGTCATAAAAGTTTGACGTTTCTAATTAATTGCTCCAAGGGTATGTTCGACTGTCAATGTGTAACAAGACAACACGAATGTCTTGTAAATGAAAAGTTTTTATTTCCCTAAGAAAATTAATCTAATTTTGTGAGTAATGAAATACCTACAGCATTTTTATGACAAGCGATGTCGGTATGTCACTGACGAAGGCTCTGCTATTGTCAGTTTTGTATTGGAATAAAATATTTACCGCCAGATGTACCAACGACGGCTTCAATAAGGTAGCAGCGAGTGACTGCGGAAAGTGATGAGGCCTACGTCCAGCACTGGCTGATTCAAATGAATACATAAGTCTAATTTAATTGCACTAAACTCTTTTTTAAATAGCTGAATGTATAGTATCGTACCTCTGTACCATAAACATCAAAAGCAACTCGATTCATAATCGAATACTATTCGTTCCGTTCGAAGCTAGTTTAGAACTTGTCAAAATATCAGACAACTAATGAAAAGAGTGGTATCGAGTGTCAACAGAGTGTATTGATAATCGATAGTATCGATAGCACGCGAGTGGCTCTTCAGCGAGAAAATATCGCTTGAGGCAAGTTCTTTGTTCGTAGTTCGAGGTGTCGAAGAGTATGAATTACGTGTTTTGTTTGAAAGCCAATAGCAATGTTTTTAATTCCATTGTTTCATAGTGAAATACCTACCTTTTGTGTTTACCCATATTACAACCTATATTAAAATATCGACGAAAGCCTTTCAAAGATTCGCAAATTTTACTATTTAAAATGGAGAATCCAGTTGAAATCCGGTGTGACAAGAAAAAATCTTAAAAGTAGTCATCGGATCTGTATTAAGAGAGAGATATTAAGTTGGTACTACAATTTTAAGGGATTGAAGAGATTTAAACCTCGTTTCATGTTCACCTTTCTTTTTATTTTGTACTAGACTAGATGATTCCGCACGGCTTCGCCCGCGTGAAACTTGTTACAGAGGGGCAAGAAAAAAAATTATAGGGGGGCTTTATGAACGCAATAGAACCCAAAACAATGACTTTTAGAATTTTTGTCTGTTTGTCTGTATGTCTGTTTATCTGTACGGTTGTGCACGCTAATCTCAGTAACCGCTTAACCGATTGCAATGCGATTTTTTTTATTGTGTTGAGGTTTGCTCCACTTAACATTTGGCGTTTATATCATGTCAATCTATATTAGGTTTATAAATAAAAAAGTTATAACACTTTTAAGAATCAGATATGTTTATAATTTTAATTGTAGCGGTTTCTTTGAATGAGAGTGTAAATCTAAACTGGCGTGTTGACTTAATCAATACATCAATACATGTTATAAAATCGTAACACGTTTTGAAATGGCTTTATCATTAAGCTCTTTTATGATTGAGCAAGCAAGGCAGTTTCACACGCTGCTTGATGAGTCTGATGAAGAAATACCTCTCCTTTCATACACCATAAGTGACGTAAACGAAGTTGTAGGGTCAGCTAGTTTATAAAATTAGTAGGATTCTTTGTTCTATTCCTATCCCAAATCATGTTTATTATTATTTACAAGTAAAGTACACAAAGGAAAAGGAAAATTCTTTACAAATTCCAGTATCAAAGTGGTCAAGATCCTTTTCTTTGCGTATTTTTTTTTTGCTTACAAAGTAGCCTGTGTGTAAATTCACAAGTAACACTCGTTCGCACACCTCAATGGCTTTTACTCGTATAAAAATGGCTGTTTGTTATAAAAGTAGGTACTTTACTGGATCCAATAACAAGCTTACAAACCGCATTGTTATTTCTTTGAAAATATAATAGTTCATTGACAACATCGTACAGTTTATACTATTTCATTCTGTTGTTACGCTAATTCTGTTGTATTTGTGAAAAAGTCACGAAGTTTTGAATACGACTAAGCCACTTGCCTTATAAATATGTGACAACTTGCCAAGTTGACGACACTGTGGCGTCACAAAGTTACACAGCCATAAAACTACGGTTACCGCCTCTGTATTCATATCAAAGTTGATGGACCGTCGCAGAAAACATGGCATTCAAGTTTGT
Organism: Miltochrista miniata; assembly: GCA_933228765.1. Lineage (NCBI taxonomy): Eukaryota > Metazoa > Arthropoda > Insecta > Lepidoptera > Erebidae > Miltochrista > Miltochrista miniata. The sequence continues at coordinate 35,439,451 of OW121756.1, read as the reverse complement.
AGGAAAAGTCGTGACCTATAATGATATTGAAGATGTAGGTGAACGGAGATATTGGTAAATGATTGGAAAGGGGAGACATTTATGTTGGAACTCGATATTAGAATGTGGTCGTTTCGTTTTGATGACTGTATTAATAGGTTTTGTCGTTGTGAGTAATATTTATTTACTTATCTGGTGAACTTATTAATTGCCGATGTTCTGTCGTAAATCGTATGGCGATCTATTGAATCAATGCTTCTTGATTGGCTGATTCACCATAGCCCAACTGAATTTACTAAAGATAGAAAAGTGGAATACAGACAATATTTTTCTGTAGGATATAGAGATACATCAAGGAATTCATTCCATGTTTAAACTTTTCTCTTCAAATTCTGCATAGGTATATGTTTTTGAATGAAAATATATGAACACGTTTCAGGATTTTTCTACGATGGGCGCATGAAATAGGTTGTAAAGTTTGTATGGAAATAAAACTGTCATTTTTATTGTAGTTATCAAACTATATTATAGTACCTTAGTCCGGTCATCTAGGCATTTCACCTCGGAGCCTAATGAAAATATTCACGACACCAACTCATTCAGACAATTTGTACCTCATCATACAAACAATATTAGTACTTCATCGTTAGCCGATACATTGCAACAGGATTCACCGTTTCATTAGCAAAACGTGCAAATCTTTCAGCTGTATGTATACCAACGCAAACTTGAATTACCAGCTAGTTGGTTCCAATATGTCTGTTCTGTTGATACTAGTACTAATACTGAGTTTGCGTTTTAGTGTTCAGTTTATATGGTAGTATCTTATGAACATGATAGTGATTAACACACTTTATAAAATTGGAAGAAAAACACAATATAAAACTGTTAACTTAAATCAATATCTGTGGGGATTTTCACAAGTAAAAAAGGAATTAAATTGTGTATTTTTATTGCCTCCTCGGGTCAACTGGGAGAGATGGACCGGAGAGGTCAACCGGAAGCCACAGGAGGGCATTCATAAGATTTAGGATTTGCACAACAATCAATGCTTATAACAGACCCAGGTCGTACATACTACAGGAGTCTAAATTCTATAAACCTTGCTTGAACATCGACAGTACCAAATCCATTATAATAAAGTCGGTGATAAGTAAAGATGAACGCTGATGCATCCTAAGGGACTATTTCAAACCTACATAATGGGTCGCAAGTTTCAGACACCGACCGACACAGGTTTCGTACCGCGCTATGAATCCGGCACCCGCGCGGTAATTCCTTGCTAAGAATTAAGTGTCTGCTTAATTTACAGAATTTCAGTATTTTGGACGAGATAACGTGTTTTGTAATACTAGAAAAAAAATTTCATGTCCGTATTCAATGAATAATTATTGTCTAACTCTTTATAACCAGCCGCTTCCCTATAAAGATAATACCCTCTTATTACAAGTTACAATAAAATAATATACGTTTCTTTCCAGCCTTTATACAAATACTGAGTCCAAACAACAGATAGTCTTCCCTTCCATCACAACTTACAATAAATTATATATTTTTCTCCATTTTTTATAAGATCTCTGTCCAAAAACTATCTTACCAAACTTAAAAATAGCACCTCGTCTTATCGAATTTAGTAATTGTAACATAACGCCAGTCGTCTCCGAGGGCCGCCTCCATTTTGTTCCATTAGAAAAATGGAAATTTATCCGCTTTCTCGTTCCAGAAAGTAATTTTCGATAAAACAATTTGTCCTCGGAACCGTTCCACACATCTGTTCTGTGATCCGAGCTACCATTTCTCCGCTGGTACATTTGTGTGTGCTGAGTAAGTTTTGTTCGGGGTTTTTATTATTACATCTTTCAGGTGTTTTCTTTTGCTTTGAGGAAAATTTCTTTAGTTCAATGCAACGCTTCTAAATGTATTGTCTTTATTTTAGACGCAGTGACAGTGTCTTGTGACTTATGTTAAAATGTACTGTCTTAGGTAAAGGTTAAAAGGTTCTTTAAAAGATGAGTCACTTTGAACTGTATTTTATTTATCTAAAAGTCTAGATAAGATAAATACCTAATTCAACCAAGTATAATGCTTTTGAATTCAATAAACCAATTTTAAACAGTATTAATTTTAACTTGTTTATAGTTTAAGTTCAGTATTATGGTTCGGCTGTCAGTCGCACGATACTCGTCAAGCCAAAAGTGAAATCGGATAGGCGTTGTCCACAAACGACGCCTTTCCATTATTCAGAGTTATGAAATATATAACTGCAGGAATATTGGAGATTGTATGCTGTAGCCTCCACCTTCGGAGTTAAAGACGTGACTATAGGGAAGTAATATCTTTTGCCATCCATGTTTTTTAGAAATTTTTATTTACATTACTAATAAATGAAGTAACTTTTTAAATTTTATTTTTTACGTAATATGTAGGCGTAAATATTCTAATCGCCATAAACTTTTAACGATTCGAACCAATACACATTTCTTAAACAAGTAAAGACTCAAGAAAGCCAATTTTACTTTCCAACAAACCCAAAATAAACAACACTTCGCAGTTGCTCGCCCATCAATAATATTAGTCATTAATCATTCTGGGAAATTTTTAGAACCCTTCTCAACTTCATTAGATTTAGAGTAGCGATTCTCAAAATAGCCAGGCTAAAGGGCCACAATAATCGGCTAAGTTGAAAAGAGTACTTGTCAACAGTGTAAGAAAGTGAACTTTCTTGAGTTAGCTGATAAGGGTCGTGAGTAGTTCGAGTATGCTTTGAATGGAACCCTTGGGATCTTAGTGCAGAAAAGATGGATGGCAATAACAAATATAAACATATCAATTTATTATTGACTATTTTTTCCGTAGATCGAATTCGAAAAATAATTCGAGATCGACCCTAGCAGTAGGTTCTAGTAGTATCTTGTAGTTCTGATGAACTAATGTTTGAACTAATGTTGAAATTCCAAAATTTGTACTTTGCTTTTTTTGTCGCGCCACTAGTTCAAACCCCCAAATTGATCGGACAATCGTTGCAATGAAGATATTAATATTATTTTTAGGTAATCTCTGAGAAAGGTTCAAAGAAGAAAGGTTCGGCAGAGATGAAGTACCCATCCATACTTTGCTCATAATTTTGTTGGTCTCATTGGGACCAAGCTTAATGCCATCACTGGGCATTTACACTTACAAGAAAAAGTCTGTAATCATTATTTGAAGTTGGTTCTTGTAATAAATAAAAGATATTCGTTAGTATAAATAGTATTGTAAAAATAATTCGACTTCCCACAGTATTAAAAAATGTGGCATGTTCGTGCCACCGATAATATAAAAGTGACATGACAACTTGCAGCATAGTAATGAGACACGTGTGGTTACTAAATAGGGATGTAACTCATTATAATATAAGCACACACATCCAAACAAAGGCAATAACCGCAATCTAAGCTGGAGTTACCTATCTATACTGTATTTCAATAGCTTTGCGCAAAAATGTAAACAAACACATTTGATCCTATAATTATATCCATAGTTACATGCAATTGAGTATTCACCCAGATTATATTCCAGTATCCAGGAGTCAAACAGTGTTCTTATAATCATTTCGACACTAAATAACTTATTTATGACAGTTTATTTTCATTTAAAATACCTACTCAGGATAGTAAAAAATGCAATGATTTGTCATACTATATTTTTCGATTCATCTGCCTTAGACAACGATTGTCAAAACCTGACATGTTTACATTATTGCCAGATCGGGTAGGATTGGACTAAAGTACATTTAATTTTAAAAATCCTTTTTGAAATTACCTTCGTAACCTAATGCTAAATCCCACTCAGACTTAAACTAAAAAATAAAAATGGTTGCTATTTCTGTCTGCGAAGTGCCAATACACATACTTAGCGAGCTGTTTACAAAATAGGGCTCTCGCTCGGGCTGAAAGCGTAATGGATTAATAAGCAGCCTTACAAAGAGAAATGCTATTAGAACGTGAGCCATGGCTTTCAGACTGAAGTCTTACTTGACGTGTCTATAACTAAAAGGTTTACTAAAATAGGTAGGTACTGTAGGAATTTGTATTAGAAAAAGTATTGAGTATCGCTGTTGGTAAGCTTTTCTTAGAAAATCGTACTTTTTATGTTGTTTATTGAAGTTGAATATTATTAGTTGGGCTATATTTTGAACTGGTAACAATTATTAGACATACAGTAAGTTTCCTGCAATGGTCTTCAAAAGTTATAGATTTATTTTTATATTTGTCTCGCCAAATTGACGTTGCCACCAGCCTGATGGAAAGCCGTGGCGCATCTAGCGATTGTGGGCCGCCTCTGACAGTGATCCTCAAGTTGGCGGCCCTGTGATGTGCCTCTTCACACTCCTCTTGAAGAACCCGGGATTGTAAGATGAGGGAAACACGTGTGTGGGCAGGTCGTACCATGTTTTTATAGTTCGACAGAGGAACGATCTTTTGAAACGCTCTGTTCTGGCGAAGATTCTCTCCACTGTGTGTGAGTGGCATCTTTGCGCGGCACGTATTGTTCGGGATCGGAAAGGAGAAGGTGGGATCAGGTTGAAGAGCTCTTCAGAACATTCGCCGTCAAGGCGTTCAAGGCAGCCAAGGACGCTATGGTTCTTCGCTGCGCCAACGGTACGAGGCCTCCCGGCACCTCAGGACAACCAATTATTCGGATAGCACGTCTCTGCATAGCGTCAAGCGCGTCTAGTAAATACCTTGCGGAGTCATCCCAAAGATGAGAACAGTATTCGACGCAGGGACGAATTTGCGTCTTGTACAGTAAACATCTCTGATGAGGCGTGAAATACCGTCTCACCTTATTTAAGACTCCTAGTTTCCGTGAGGCCAGCCCAATACAACTCTCTATGTAGTTTTTGTGATCGAGTTCACGCCGGACGTTTCTTTTTTTTTTTTATACCACTAAGGTGGCAGACAAGCATACGGCCCACCAGGAGGACTGGTGGTCACCGCAGCCTATGAACGTTTGCAACACCAGAGGCGCCACACTCGCGCTGCCGACCCTGTAAAAACCTTCTTAGACCCCTTTTGAAGAACCCCATACTGTAGGCGTTTGGGAAAACCGAGGCAGGAAGATCATTCCACAACCTAAGCGTGCGCGGAAGAAATCCCCTATCGGATCTAACCGTACCCGAACGCTCCGGACGTAGGGTGTGAGGATGAAATCCCAGTCTATGGCGAGCGGTGCGATGATAGAACGTAGCCGTGGGCATCATGTCGAACAATTCCTCAGAGCAGATACCATTGTACAGGCGGTAGAACACGCATAAGGAGGCAAAGTCTCTCCTGTCGCAAAGAGGTTCAACACCACCTGTCAGTAAAAGATCGTTGACAACTCTCACAGCTCGCCTCTGCACCGAGTCAAATGGACGAAGCTGATATTCAGGTGCCCCCGCCCAGAGGTGACAGCAGTACTCAATGTGTGGCCGCACTTGCGACTTATAGAGAAGCAGTGTTTGCGCCGCAGTAAAGTACCGCCGCGCCCTGTTGAGCACACCGAGCTTCTTGGACGCTAGCTTGCTAGCTATACCGAGGATCTCCAGGTTGTCCTTTATTGGAACCGTAATGCTCTGAAGAGAGGGTAGGGGTACGAATGGAGACTTCTTAGCTGTAAACGCACACGCCTGTGTTTTTCTGGCATTGAACTCGACCAGGTTGTCTGAACCCCATTGGGCAATGTGTCCCAGGTCCCGGTCGAGATCCGCCGCGAGTTGCCTTCTCTTCTCTTCCACGTCGCCTCGCCCCTCCGCTGGACGGCCAGAATAACTCCCATGTAGAGTACTATCATCTGCATAAAATGAATGCACCCAAGGGATAGCATGTCATTGATATGCAGAAGAAAGAGAGTTGGGGACAATACCGATTCCTGTGGTACTCCGGCATTTAATGAGTCGGTAGACCGTATGCCTATGCAGATTGCTAAATACCGTCGAAATGGCAAATCATAACCTACTAGTCTATTTGGTCAGTACGTCATATAACACGGTCATCCTTCCAACAGTGAAAGAGGCCCGCCGCCGCCCAGCAGTGAAGTGGCTATAATTAATAGTGAAAATATAGGCTGATTTGATTTATAATTTGTAACAGGTACTATTGCGTGAAGTAAATTAAGGAATAAGCTACATCTGACAGGATGTTTGACTCATAATACTCAGTTTGACACATACAAAATGGGAACGGATTTTGATTTTTGAAATAAATTTAAGTACTAAAATGTGTGAACCTCAGCAAAGAGTTGGGTCGCGTTCAAGTTGTTCATCAAAACTGCAGCATGATTTCACCCCTAATTAAGCTCGTTATTTATGCATTCGTTTATATTTAGCAACCAAGCGACACGGTCGTATTATGTACTTTACGCAATAGTTAACTTTACATTTCGTACTATTTATGGATGAAGACTTTTTAAAAAAACTAATGCTATTTTATTTGGCAGTGAAAAGAGACAGTATTTTTTTTAAATAAATATTTGCGGGCATTCTCGCACAACATCATCTAGCCCAAATGAAGCTAGTATAAACTTGTAGGTACCATGGGATCTAGACGACTGATATAAATTATACCCAGACACAGAACAAATAAATGTGCTCATCACACAAAGAGATTTTGTCCTGGGTTTTTTTTATTTTTTTTATACCACTAGAGTGGCAGACAAGCATACGGCCCCCCCAGATGTACCGGTGGTCACCGCAGCCTATGGACGTTTGCAACACCAGAGGCGCCACAAGCGCGCTGCCGACTCTTTAAGAACCTTCTAAGTCCCCTTTTGAAGAACCCCATACTGTAGGCGTCCGGGAAAACCGAAGCAGGGAGATCATTCCACAACCTAAGCGTACGCGGAAGAAAGCCTCTATTAGATCTCACCGTGCTCGAGCGCTCAGGACGCAACGTGTGAGGATGAACACCCTGTCTATGGCGAGCGGTGCGATGATAGAATGTAGCCGTAGGCATCATATCAAACAATTCTTCAGAGCACAAACCGTTGTACAGGCGGTAGAACACACATAGAGAAGCAAAGTCTCTCCTGTCACTAAGAGGTTCCACACCACCTGCAAGTATGGGAACGTTGACAACTCTCATAGCTCGCCTTTGCACCGAGTCAAATGGACGAAGCTGGTATTCGGGTGCCCCCGCCCAGAGGTGACAGCAGTACTCCATATGCGGACGCACTTGCGACTTATAGAGAAGCAGTGCTTGCGCCGCAGTAAAGTACCGCCGCGCCCTTCTGAGCACTTCGAGCTTCCTGGACGCCAGCTTGGCCTTGCCCTCCAAGTGACTGCGAAACTGCACATCACTGGAGATGTCAACACCAAGGATCCCTATACTTTCAGAGATGGTGAGAGATGTGCCCTGAAATTGTGGCGCCACAGTGAATGGGGTCTTTTTTGCGGTGAAAGCACAAACTTGTGTCTTGGTAGGGTTGAATTGGACAAGATTTTGTCGACCCCAATCGGACACTCTGGTGAGAGTAGCCTCGACTTCAGACACAAGTTGTTCACGACTTTCTTCCACTGCAACCCGAGAGATACCGGGACGGCCCGTGTAATAAGTGTCGCCCGTACTGTCGTCCGCATAACAATGAATGCCGTCAATAGACAACATGTCATTGATATGCAGCAGAAACAAAGTAGGGGACAACACTGAGCCTTGTGGTACTCCAGCGTTTATGGCCATGCAGTCAGAACAGCTGCCGTCAACGACGGCCCTGATGCTTCTACCGGCCAGAAAGCTGGACACCCATCCGCATAAACTCTCGGGCAGTCCATAGGAGGGCAATTTTGTAAGAAGACCACGGTGCCAGACCCGGTCAAAGGCTTTCGAGATGTCGAGGCTCACTGCTAGAGCCTCACCCTTACTCTCGATAGCCGCCGCCCAGCGGTGTGTGAGGTACACAAGAAGATCGCCCGTCGAGCGACCGTGACGGAAACCGTACTGCCGGTCACTGAGCAGGTCATGTTCCTCAAGGTACCTCAGGAGCTGTGTATTAATTGCACGCTCCATCACCTTAGATAAAAGGGAGGTGACGGCTATAGGCCTATAATTGGCCGGGTCGGTCCTGTCACCCTTCTTGGGCACAGGATGCACGTGCGCGATCTTCCACGGCGCCGGGACTTGCTTCATGGAGTATGAAAGCGTGAAAAGACGTGTAAGTACCGGACACAACTCCGGTCCACACCCACATCGGAATGCGAAACGAACCCACGACGTCCACATCCGTAGTCAGGCGCAGTAACCTCTGGTCCACGAGGTCAGAGATAGCTTAGCAACGATAACATGTCATCAAGAGTCCCAACTACATTAATACCTAATAGCATCCTAGCTTTCATCTCAGAATCAAATTTCTAATTAAGCATCTTTGTTGTAGAGAACTTTAGTAATAATGTTGCTTTACTCGATACTATTCTTATACCTGAATACAATATTTTCTAAGACAATCGTATCACTGAATTTTTAGTTGTTGAACTGATTATACAAATATCTCTCGAGACCCTACACCTAGAAATGATGCCTATGCCCAACACGCATGAAAGTAATCCCTAAAATTTTGAACATGCTTCCTCTAGCTCCTCTAAAACACAACTCTTAACCGACTAATTCTTTCACCTCATACGTCTTGGGACGACGACGACGACGTAGGCACCATAAACAGGCAACTTAAAAGTAATCGATGATGATAACCTGAAATATTTGCAGAATACACCCCCCAAGAATTTCCCAGAATACCGAACTGCGGTACCGGAAACACGAGTATTTGGCAAGCTCGTCGAGAGCCTTGTATCATTTTAAATGAGTCGGTTAATCGGCGTGCTCCTGCCTTTTTTAAATAGCTCGAAACATGGGAGCGTTTTGATTAATTTTTATTGGACGATTTTCGGAATCGTTTTCATGTAGGTACAGTCGTAATATTGTCGTAGATCGTGTTCATAATGAGAATGAGTTTTGTCAAATAGCTTATATTTTTTTAATTAACCATATTGTTGTGATATTGTTATAAAATGTGAATACATTGGACTACTGCATGCTTTGTTACAATTTTGACGACTAGTGTGTTGTTGTTTAGGTAGGCATTTAGAAATTTTAAGTTTTTAAATTTAATTTATTTCGTGAACATAGGCAAATAATGGTGTTACAGCTATGATAGGTAGATAAATACTATGCTCCACCAATTGGCATACAAAACACAATCAGTTGGTTTTAAACACGCACATAAAATAGAATCTTCTTTTTAATACGATCGAATTCGATAATATTCTTCTTCAAATATATTAAAAGCATAATTTTAATCTTGTACAAGATTTTGTTGGTACAGTCGACTACAATGAAATGTACTAAAAGGCTCGATTGAGTTTCTTATAATTATTTTTAATAAATGATTACAAACCATATTTAGTCTATCGATCAGTCAACAAGATGTGTAACACAGTGATGATCAGTGTTACTCACCAACTAGCGCGAGGTAGCTATGCAGAGAACTCTTTCCCAGGGCGCCTTACTACAGATATTCCAGTGTGCGTGCAAAGGTAGGCCAGGGCTCTGACGAAAACAGTCAGGTAGGGTGTACACACATATATTTATATAACACAGAGATACACAGAGACACACAGAGAGCTTATTCACTGATAGACACAAATATCACAGGTACACAGAAGTATAGTCACGGCTTAGGTACTAATATTACTCAATAGACCACTGCCGCGTGAGCAGGTAAAACTGGTAAGCAGCTAACTACGCTTATAATTGGGTGACAATTACTGGCCTTGAGTGAAGGTGAGAGCAGCACAGCACGAGAATGCCACGTGGAGGCGGCTGGTTCCCCTCAAAACCCCTCGCTCGTGCAGTCCACGTGTCTTTGGATGTGGCTCTGCCAACCGTGGACGGGCCGCTTTCTCCGTAGTAAAAAAACCCTGTTATGACAAGTAAACGACAAATGAAATAACTGACATCGCGACCGACGAAATTCGAACCGCTTTGCAAACAAGAAATGACACTTACCGGTATCCCGGGTGTAGGTTGAAACAGAAACTTATTCTTTGTGAGGAAAGTAGAACCTAGGCTATATTCCTCAACAAGTCCTCAGGTTTGTACAGTGCCTGCGTCAAACTATAACCTCGCAACACATGAGGTGCGCTAAATCATCAGAGCTCAACGTTAACCAAGATGTGAATCGTATTGGCTAGATGTTAGAAGAGAGCTTGTGACCTCATGGCAGGGCTATTTATACCCTGACTATGCACTCCACCAGAAAATTCCTTCAAAGCCCGTTTTATATTGTAGTTCCTGTCTGACAACGCAAAAAACCAGCGACTAGGTATCGACTCCTTACCATAGAGATGTTGCCAAAGCCAAAAAAAACAATGAATTGAATAAGGCGCTTTGACACGCTCAATGATGATTGTCAAGCCGAAAACTTGACAATACTACACATACAATATAAATGTTACAACCACCCCCCCCTTAATAGTATTTCCTGCGGATATGACACGCTGGAAATACCCAATAAAGAAAACAGAAAAGTACTGACTAATAAACAAAGACAACCAGCTAGGTCCTTCAACCCCAAGCTGACTGCTACCATTACAATAACAAAGAAAGATCCTCCTATACACCTAACTAGACACTGACTCGTGTACCGGATAGGCTTAGTAACTTGAGTCTAATGCCCTTCATAGAAAGCGAATGCTCCCTTTACTGGCTGCTGATACCCTAACACTACACAAGCTCTCAGGATATTGTAGAGCGAACGAGAGAAAACGCTCGGTGCGGTGCATAGAAGAAACTACAACGTGACAATTTGAAGTCACGTACACACATAGAAATACAAACAAAAGATTAAATAGTCTTACATCATGATCACATTTAATAAACTAATACAGCACTGGTTTAATAAACTAGAGAAACAGTGCTATGTAGTTACGTTAGGTATTGGAGACGGCTCCTCCTGATACTTCAGGATGTCCTTGATATGGCACTCCCCAAGATCCTTACCGTCCAGATCTGATAGCCTATATACTAAAGGGGATCGTTTAGCAGTCACCACACATTTAAGGAACTTAGGGGCTAGCTTAGAAGTAAAATTCTTGGCCTTGTTGGACAGGTAGAACGTGCGTTTGTAAACTATCTGTCCCACTTTCAGCTCTACATGCCTTTTTCTGAGGTTGTAATACTTTTCATTACGCTGGTGGGCAACGTTCAAATGTTTCCTCACCTGGTCGTAAATGCGTTGTATTTCTCTCAGCTTGACACCGAAGGCTGATGGATCGTCTACAGAGACTGAAGTAGGATGGCACGCGATATCTGTCTGCCTGTATAACACTCCATCTCCAATAAATTCCCTACCATGTACCAAAAAGTAAGGGGTGAAACGAGTTGCTTCGTTAACTGCAGTGTTTAAAGCACACTGTATCTCAACCAAGAACTGATCCCAAGACTTGTGTTGTGACTTCACATAGCATGAGATCGCTTGAACCACATTACGAATAGCTCGTTCCGCCTGATTAGTTTGGGCATGATACCTAGGGTTATAATATATATTAAGTACATTGTATCTAGCCAACAGATCCTTAAATGGCTTACTCACAAACTGAGGGCCATTATCCATGTAAATAGTCTTGCAGACCCCGTGCACGAGAAATACACTCTTCTCTATAAATCTCGCGACTACAGCGCCTGTGGCAACCCGAACAGGGCACAACATGACATATTTGCTAAAGTAGTCGGAGACCACGATCAGGTGTACGTTTCTATTGCTCGAAGTGGGAAAGGGACCTAGCAGATCGACAGAGATAGCTTCGAATGGCTTCGAAACCCGCTTCGGGCTACCCATTAGGCCGGGATGAGACGTGTTTACGGGTTTGTACTGCTTACAGATTTCGCAATTCCCGACATATTCTTTGACGTCCTCGTACATCTTGGGCCAGTAATAATTTAGGGCTAACCTTTTATGTGTCTTCCAAACACCACCATGGGCACTTAGTGTGTCATCGTGGTACTTAGAGAGCAGGGGCAAGCGATCCTCCTGAGGTACCACCAGCTTCCAGTCAAAGTCTGAAGTCAGAGAATATTTATTTTTAGTTAACCTATATAAAAGGTTGTCACGAATGTCAAAGTTTGGTGACTTCCTCGGGTTCTTCCGAACACTATTCATGGTGTGGTCATACCACGGGTCTTTAGTGGGTACTGCATCGAGGGACTCAATCTTGATACGAGACAGAGCATCAGGTACAACGTGGTCTTTACCTTTTCGATGCTCTATGTCAAAATCGAATTGACTGAGCCTCATGCTCCATCGTGCTAGACGACCCATGGGATTTTTTAGTTTATGGAACCACAGAAGAGATGAATGGTCCGTGACGACCGTACATTTTTGGCCTTCGACGTACTGTCGAAATTGTTCCAAAGCGAAAATCACGGCCAGAAGTTCTCGCTCAGTTGTGCTGTAGTTCACCTCGTTCTTGTTGAGAGAACGGCTACAATAGGCGATAGGGTGCTCAACACCATCGTGAGTTTGTGTCAGTACAGCAGCAACTGAGTAAGCTGACGCGTCACTAAGAATGCGGAAGGGCAGCTCAAAGTTAGGCATTTTTAATATAGGGGCAGAGACCAAGGCTGACTTTAGCAGGTTAAAGGACTGTTCAGCCTCAGGGGTCCATTCGAACTTAAAGTTTTTAGATGTCAGTTTGCACAGAGGTTTACTAATCTTAGAGAAGTTGTTAACAAAGCGACGATACCAGCCGGCCATTCCCAGAAATCTCTTAACCTCCTTAGGGTTAGAAGGGGTGGGATAGTTGAGGATAACCTCAACTTTACCCGGGTCTGTCCGTAGGCCATGTTTGTCCACATAATACCCCAGGTATTTGAGTTCACTCCGACAAAAGTGAGATTTTTTCATGTTGATAGTTAGGCCAGCATCCTTGAGTTGCTGATAGACTCTATGTAAGAGCTCTACATGCTCCTCAAAGGTGCTGGACACACAGACTATGTCGTCCTGAAACGCAAATACCTTATTGTCGAACTCGGGGCCAAACAGACGGTCCATCAGGCGTTGCATCGTGGCACTGGCCCCGACAAGACCGAAGCACATCGAATTGTATTGGAATAATCCTCTCCGGGGAACCGTAAAAGCAGTCTTCTCAGCAGACTGGGGTGAGTCAAATGGAATCTGCCAGTAAGCCGCACTCAAATCTACAGAAGTTAAATACTTAGCGTTATTAAGGTGGTCCAAGATTTGATTGATATAGGGTAAGGGGTAGGCGTCACTCTTTGACACAGAGTTCAGCTTGCGAGAGTCCAAGCACAATCTGAGGTCACCGTTTGCCTTCTCCACCATGACCACTGGAGAGTTCCACGCGGACTGAGACGGGGACACTACTCCCATCTCCAGCATTCGGTCCAACTCGGCTTCCAGGGCCTTCTGTTTAAGGGGAGAGAGCGGATAATAACGCTGCTTTATCGGCTTGCTGTCACCAGTGTCAATGACATGATGTACAAGTGAGGTCCGACCTAAGCCCACCTTATCCGTGTTCAATGAGTCAAATTTCTCAATGACCCCGTTGATTACGCACCTTTGTTTAGCATTCAAGTTGTTGTAATCCTCGAGGCCACCGTTAAGGGACACAGACTCTATAGGATTATTATCACTAAAGCTATCAAGACTAATATTTTGTAAAATTAACTTATCACTTAACTTAAATTGTTGCCAGAAATCCACACCAAATATCATGGAGGTGGTTATGCCTGGGACAACATAGAACTTGACAACTCGGACAACAGAATTGTACTCAATTGGCAAAGAGATACAACCAAGACATTGCAAGTGAGAGCTGTCTGCAGTTGTAATACGAAAAGTAGGATTGATACTCTCAAGATCAAAACCCAGTTCCAAGAAGATGCGGTGCGCTCCCTTACCTAATATAGAGCAGGAGGCACCGGAATCTAGAAGGCCTAAGACATTTAAATTTAAAACCTTAACAACTAGATACGGTCTAATGTCACTATCCCGTTTAGGAAACAGGACCTTATCAGAAATAGACTCAGATACAGAGTAATGCACAGAGTTCCTAATAAGGCCCTGGCCTACGCGTTTTTTGACTTGCTAGTACAGTGTGAGCAGTCTGGGGTCTTGACTCCTTTGAGACCACACCGGAAACACACCAGCTCCCTTGACTGTGTGCAGCTGTATGCAGTGTGACCGCCCCCGCCGCAACGAAAGCATTTGCGATCGTGGGGGGTAACCGGCGTCTCCACTGCAGACACCTGCTTAGCGGGCTTTTGTACACCTTTGTTCTTAAGCTGGTGTAAGTCAGATGTAATCTCAAACTTGTCAAGAGCAGGCTCATGGAAAGCGTCTGCCCTAGTACGCGCAAGCTCCAAGCGCTTACCCAAACGTCTCAAGTCATCTACAGAGTTGACATCATGCAAGGCCAGTTCCTTCATGTAGTCAGGTCTAATGTTGTGCATGAGAATGTCCAGCTGTTCCTCACTGGGCATCTTACATGACAACCTTGAGAACATGGCTTGCATTGTACATATATAGTTAACCAAGGACTCAGAGCGGGCTTGTGTACGCTGTCTTATCTCATTCCTGAGGCGGTAATCATAATCAGGAATATCAAAGGTATCTCTAAGCTCACTAATAAGATCCTCATATGAGATGAAGTTAGCTTTGTTTGTACGGAACCAAGACAAAGCCGGTCCATCCAACAGGTCGGAGAAAGCCATAAGGAGTCTAGGCTTAGTAACCTCCCGAGCACATCTAAGTTCCTCTAATCTCTCTAAAAACACACGTACACAAGTAGAACCATCATATTTTAAATTAAATGAACATAAGTTAAGGGGACGTTCTTTATACACTATGTTACATGTAGAACTATTCCTACTTGAACTAGCTCGCACCGAGCGGTCCTCTCTCACTACTGGTGAAGTATATTCTACCTGGTCACGACCCGAAGGATCCTCACCATCATCATCCGAACCTTCGGATTCAGAATCACTACTGGGTTCAGCCCTAGTGATGATCTTCACTAGCCTACCACGAATATCCACCAGGTCGGGGCAATCCAGACCACAACGAGCTAACCTACTCAATAAGTAGTTGGCCCTGATAGACACCCTAAGACGACTACCCTTATTAATGAAGATGTCACCTGACTGAATAGCCTCCTCCAGCTCGGAGATCTTTGGGAGGCAGATTGAGAGCTCAGCCGATGCATCAGCGGGTACCGGAGCACTCGCTTTGATGCTACCTCGACGGACGAGTCGGTGTGCCGTTCTTAGCTCACTCCGAAGGCCAGACACTGTCGTTTCCGGTTCCACTGAAATACCCATGTGGGACAGCTCGTTAGCAAGTTCATCCTTTCTTAAATAATTAATATATTTTTTCATCTGTGCCATTATGTAGAAATTTACTTACAACAATTATAAAGATAAAATGGCACAGATAGGGATCAATTACAAAGTAAAAATGTAAATTGAGTTACAACAAAGTGTACTAAGTTAGGTAATTATGTTTCAAATTGACTTTTAGAATTTAACAAAGATTAAGGGTATACTAAGAGAGAAAAGTTTCTAAATTTTCTGATAACACAGTTCAGGTTAATAATTAAAATTACAAGGTATCAACATACCTTCAAAAAAAAATTTATAATTACACAGAGTGAAATTCACTAAGTTAACACAGAGGTGAAGCTATAGAATAATATATGTAATATATTAATCTATGCTAATATAATATTACAATAAATATATGTGTGCACCATAAAAAGGAACATAACAAAGAAAAGAAACACAATAAGAAAAGAAGTGGGTATGCCAAATAAAATCAAAAAGTTTTTTTCCAAAATCACAGCTATTTTAAATTTTTGAATTTAGAATTTTGTGTCTTTTCCAGCCAAAGGTGTAGGAAGCTGGAAGAAGACGAAAGGGAAGGTTTTGTGCTTAGCTGCTAGCACCACCAATTAACGTCCTGGAGCGTCTCGGACGATACACCAGGATGGTTTCGCCAGAGGTAACCACCCATGCACACACACTAGACTGAGGCTACCGCAGAGTAGACCCAGAGATTTGCCACTACGTTGGGAGCCAATTTGTAACACAGTGATGATCAGTGTTACTCACCAACTAGCGCGAGGTAGCTATGCAGAGAACTCTTTCCCAGGGCGCCTTACTACAGATATTCCAGTGTGCGTGCAAAGGTAGGCCAGGGCTCTGACGAAAACAGTCAGGTAGGGTGTACACACATATATTTATATAACACAGAGATACACAGAGACACACAGAGAGCTTATTCACTGATAGACACAAATATCACAGGTACACAGAAGTATAGTCATGGCTTAGGTACTAATATTACTCAATAGACCACTGCCGCGTGAGCAGGTAAAACTGGTCAGCAGCTAACTACGCTTATAATTGGGTGACAATTACTGGCCTTGAGTGAAGCTGAGAGCAGCACAGCACGAGAATGCCACGTGGAGGCGGCTGGTTCCCCTCAAAACCCCTCGCTCGTGCAGTCCACGTGTCTTTGGATGTGGCTCTGCCAACCGTGGACGGGCCGCTTTCTCCGTAGTAAAAAAACCCTGTTATGACAAGTAAACGACAAATGAAATAACTGAAATCGCGGTGTAGGTTGAAACAGAAACTTATTCTTTGTGAGGAAAGTAGAACCTAGGCTATATTCCTCAACAAGTCCTCAGGTTTGTACAGTGCCTGCGTCAAACTATAACCTCGCAACACATGAGGTGCGCTAAATCATCAGAGCTCAACGTTAACCAAGATGTGAATCGTATTGGCTAGATGTTAGAAGAGAGCTTGTGACCTCATGGCAGGGCTATTTATACCCTGACTATGCACTCCACCAGAAAATTCCTTCAAAACCCGTTTTATATTGTAGTTCCTGTCTGACAACGCAAAAAACCAGCGACTAGGTATCGACTCCTTACCATAGAGATGTTGCCAAAGCCAAAAAAAACAATGAATTGAATAAGGCGCTTTGACACGCTCAATGATGATTGTCAAGCCGAAAACTTGACAATACTACACATACAATATAAATGTTACAGATGGCTTTCTATCGATATTAGCACAATCTGCTGAAGCAATAACTAACTACAGTGTAATTGAACTGTGGTAATCTTAGGATAATCTTCCCGGAATTGACAATTAATTTATGCTTCGATAAATTATGTATCCAAATTAATCCTAAGCGTATGCCGTTCACGAAATTCAGTATGGTTGATAAATATTTCGCACTAGTCATGCCCCACCGCTTGGCCTGTGACATGTCCAATTGTCCATAGACAGAGAATAATAGTCGTAAAAGCTGTGAAAACAAAACGTAGGACATTAATGAAATAAAATACGAATTCAGAAATTTACAGCTAATTTAAAGCTACTAAGATCATTGTTTTTACAAAAATATAAAATAAATGACACAACATCATCTAGCTCTAATTTAGTTAATATAAGCTTGTGCTAATGGGATCTAGACGACTGATAGACATTCTTCTATATTTCTAAACACGTACATATTATACATAGATAACACACATACTCTGAAACATTTGTGGATCATTCAAATATTTGGACCGACCCGGGGAATCGAGGAAAACCTAAACCAAAATAATATATTTTCTTGAAGCACAAAATAGTTTCTCTTTCAAATACAGGAAATCTGCTACCAAAATGTCTATCAAAGGTTAACTTTGACATATCACATTCGAATTCTGGTCAACACCCACAGAACATGATCAAAAATCTTTTTGTTGTTTGAGTTGCGATAAAAAGTCTGTCCATCATAATCTGTAGGCATTTGTACAGACGGCCTCAAAGATGCTTTTGTACATCGCTTGAATACAGATTGCTTATTTTTATTTTCTATATTTTCACGTAAGAATGTGATTACTCTGCGTTCTGTTTGGAAATATTTCGTAAAACTATTGTGTTTTTTTGCTTATTTGATATGAACTTCGCTTTTTAATTTTTTTATTGATAGTTTCTTCTTTTTTTATTTGTCTAATGTTGTAGACAAGAAAACGGCGCACCTGTTGGAATGGTGGTTACCGTAGCCTATGGGCGTATGCAACAACGCAGGCGTTACATTCGCGCGTTCGACCCTTCTTCGTTTTATATGCTGATTTTTTACGGCATTCTAGTAGGCAATCAATGAATTTCATAACCTCTTTTTTAACGTGAGGAAAATCATACATGGATACTATGCCGGACTCTTACCGACTAAAAACCACAAATATCCTTCCTAACAGCTTACGGTTGGGAGCCCCGGGTAAGCCCTCGGAAGGATACCCCAGGACTCCCAACAGACCTACGGCTGCAATTGCGGCCTCATCTAGGGAGGGTTCGAGTGCTATCCCGCGTCTTTGGGGGATTGCCACAAGGATCTGGTGCTGTTGAGCCCACGTCGTGCACTCCACCAATGTGAGGAGCGCTGTGTCTTCGTTGCGCTCCGCGAATTGCTGGCACTTGGCCGTGGTTTCCCAGTGTCTTCGCCCCAGATTCTGACCGAAGCTGCCGTGCCCGGTAAGCATTTGTGACAAACGGTAGGAAAGAGCACCGTGGCTCCACTCCACTCACTCGTCCATGATCGGCCTGACCTCCACGATTGTGGAGATTTGCACCTTTCAGTTCTCCACGGTTTTCGGTGGAGCTGGGACTTCGAGCCACGATTTCTTGAGTTCATAACCCCTAGGTGATATTAGACTAATTACAGGCTTCGATCTTCTTGGAGGTGAGGCAAACATAGCGCATTGGAATTCAAACGAATAGGCTTCTGCGTATTTGTCATTACGCAGGAAATTTTGGGAAAAATTTCATGTCATGAACAAATGCTATTCAAAAACACCCTATTCAAAATTCAGATCTCTACCGCTATTTATTAGCTTAAATGGAACGCTATTTCTAATAATCCACATTTTATTCAGGAAGAATAATCAAGTTCTGCGTAAACGTATATTAAATGTTACAAGAATTGAAGCCGATTTGATTGAATTCCGTGGTATATTCAAGCGCTTTATGTAGGTAACAAATTCGACTTACGTCTAAATTGTATAGAAATAATCGTCGGTCGATTTAACCTTCGGTCAGTCGCGCGATTTTATTTTACGAGGTTTGTCGCGTGGGGTTCTTGAGAACCCCAATGAAAAATAGCATGTAAAATAGGAAATTATAAGTATTTCATATAATTTAGTATTACAATATTACTTGTTTGTTAAATTACAATAGAACAAAGATTAATTATTTAGCAATATGTATTTAATCACTTATAAAACTCATAATCTAAAAATAGGAACTTATTTTTCTCTCTCTGAGATCACTTTTACAAAAAATAAATAAAATAAAAGAAATCTACTCCGTAATTATTTACTTCATACTTTTTTGGCATCTTATAGAAACAATCAACTTTTTAACATAAAATATATAAGGAATAAACAAAAAAAAATAGTAACTTTACGAAATCTAAAATTAGTATTTTTACTGTTGAACACATTCAGTACAAATCATTTTAGTATGTAAAGGACATATATTATATTACCTTTACAAAAATGGCACATAGACTTAAATTTTCTATCTACTCTTCTAGGACAATGAATACAACGTTTTTTTATAGGTACGACATTATGTTCTTCGGGTTGCACTTCCTGAAAAGGTACAAATCGCCTGATAAGCTGTTTCAGTTCACGAGGTACATTTTGGAGAGTAGCTCGTGATTGCAACTGTGGACGGCATAGCTCAAATGCTAGCGTTTTCAAAAACAGCTTGCGACTTGTTTGGTTAGTTTCACTAACGGTATCCATAATATGTGAGCATTGACAGCTCCAACATCAAGAAACGTAAACAGTAACCTAAGTGGCCATCGATAACAAATACGTGCAACAGAGTAAGTGCCAATGAGTTTGTCAACTAAATCGACCCCCCCTTTTGTTTTATTATAAAATTTTATAATTTCTGGCTTTTTTTTCTCTGTGCTATTATCGATAATTCCATCGTGGTGCATTATTGAAAGTAAAAGGACAGCCTTGTCTTTTTTTGAACAATACGAGAGTAAAGTCACCGTTAGTGTATATCCAAACCTGGTAGAATATACTTCCAGACCCTTTCGCTTGAAATTATTTGGGATCTCCGGTTTATTCTTTCTCATTGTGCCCACTATTGTCAAATTACAGTTCTGAAGTAGTTGTTCAGCTAATGGAACGCTGGTAAACCAGTTATCCATAGTCACGTTTCGTCCAGTACTAGCAATAGGTTCAATCATCCTCTTGACGAGAGCATTTGTAGAAGTATCTTGAAAAAATGGACCTTCTGGCTGCTTTCCAACATATATATTTCCATTTTTTTTGTATAATAAGTAATCGCATCTACTAAAGAAAATAACTTGATGCCGTATTTGGCTGGTTTGCTCGGAATATATTGACGGAATCGACACGATCCCCTAAAACTTTCTAACATTTCGTCTAAAGTGACAAATTCATTGTTTTTGTAATAAGCGTCACAATTTTTCACAAATGCCTCATATATATCCCTGATAGGCGCCAACTTGTCTAAACGGTTTCGATCTTCACGAGTATGAATATCATCAAAACGTAGGGCTCTGAGCAAAAACTGGAATCGTTGCTTGGACATCGCAGCACGGCATCTATCGATCCCAGTTCCATCAGCCATCCAAATATCATCAGTTGAAGCGTGTGACGATTTATGTAGCCCAATGAGATACAGGATACCGAATAACGACTTTAGCTCTATTACGTTGGTTAGTTCACAATCTCGTAATCGTTCATAATTTTCCTGCATGGCGGTAATCTTTATATTTGTACAATCTACAATATGCTGCAACATATTATCATAGTTGAAAAATAAAAGCCAAGACTCTAGAGGACCCGTAACGTCCCTGGCTGCGCCTTGTGGGCCTGGTTGTTCCGTAACTATATTTTGTCTCCGTGTTCTAAGTGTTCTAACGCCTTGGGGATAATGGGTCTTTCGCCATTTGCAAATTACTTTATGAAGGCCATTACGTTCTTTTCTTTTGACATAATAATAGTTTTGAGATGATATATTTACCAACGGCTCCTCGTCGTCATCACTAGAACTTTCTAAGGCTGGATGTTGCATGCTCGATGTTTCTGAAATCTGCTGTTGTTCGACCACAGTCCTTTCAATATCCTGATCTTCACATTCTTGTTCTGAATCTGTGTCATGTTCACTTATTTCATCCGGGTATAAAACGTTGTCCCCTTCATCTTCTCCACCAAGTACTTCATTGGATTCGTCTTCATCTAGCCACCTCAATATACGCTCGCTTTGCGCCTCGCTCATTATTAAAGTTAATTATGATACAAAAATTATCTAAAACAATAAGAAAAATCATTTATAATTTACTATTACAAATGAAATTGAACGAATTAAAAAAAATAAATTACTTACATGGTTCGTCGCGTGGGGTCTTTGAGAGCCCGTGCGTTCAAAATACGCCCGTATCACACGGCACTTATGCGCGAACTGAAGTTAGCCACTGTCCGCGCCAACTGCAATCTAACTTAGGAGGGTACATAAACTACTGCACCGCTACAATATATTTAACTTGGTAAATTTTGCATTTTTGTAATGTTCGGGCTTTAAAAGACCCCACGCGACGGACCGAAGGTTAAGTATATGAACAACATTAACAAAATTCAGTTCTTTGAGATAGGTTAATAATAATTGAATTATTGGTTGTCCTGAGGTGACGGGAGGCATCGAACCGTTGGCACAGCGAAGAACCATAGCGTCCTTGGCTGCCTTCTACCGAATGTCTCACGGTTTATGTTCTGAAGAGCTCTTCAACCTGATCCCACCCTCTCCTTTCCGATCCCGAACAACGCGTGCCGGGCAGAGATGCCACTCATACACAGTTGAGAGAATCTTCGCCAGAACAGAGCGTTTCAAAAGATCGTTCCTCAGTCGAACTATAAAAACCTGGAACGACCTACCTCAACACGTGTTTCCCTCATCTTACAATCCCGGGTTCTTCAATAGGAGCGTGAAGAGGCATATCACAAGGCCGCCAACTTGCGGACCACTGCCAGAAGTGGCCCCCAATCGCTAGATGCGCCACGGCTTTCTATCAGGCTGGTGGCGACGTCAATTTGGCGAGCTAAATATAAAAAAAAAGATAGAGAAAAGAAAGATTTTCTAAATCACTAACAAAAGATAAATAGATAGATAGATAATTCTTTATTATACACCATTACATAAAAATATTTTTAATCATAACATATTAACTACGAGTACGAAAAAGTTCATAAATAAATGATTTCGACATGGAACTACATCTGCAGCCATCCCTGCCTCCTCTAAGCTTAGAATAGTCATAATGTTCTAGCTAAGTTATAAAAACATGTACTAATTTACTGCAATTAGTGAGCAGGTCTATCACGTGGTATGCAGCTCCAACGGTTGACAGCGAGTTACAAACCAGAAGTATGGTACGGGGTAAGAGCCTGTCCACAACACCACGGCCTGGCACCATATTTTGAAAATGGACACTTCCTTGCTTTTACACAATGCCGCAAAGATACACTTTTCGTGCCTACGTCACACACCTAAGGATGCGTTTCTTTAGTTTTGAATACTTTCGAAACTCGCACTGTTATACACTACTGTGTATAACAGTGCGGTGCTAAGCGGTCAGATGTAGCACAATCACACTCTGATCGAATACACCATAGGTTTCAACGGCGCCATACCTTGGACTTTCGTGGCACGGTGCTGCGCCACGCCACGCCAAGGCACCACAATTTTCTATGTTAACGGCGCCCATCTTGTTGTGGTGACGTCATGAAATCATGTAACAACCCCGTGCTAGAGTGGCATTCCTAATTATTATAACATCAGTAAAAACAACCAAAGAAAATTAAAAATAGATACTGAAACGAGTCACGCTAAGCAAAGTTAGCGAAGGTTCGAAAACAAATATAAATTATTCTAAACCACTGACAAAAAGGATCTCACAAACCCAAACCAAATCATCTCTTAGGCATAGCCAGTGTACCCTTCAATGGAAGTAATTCAAATCCAATGATTGACATTTCCGCTTCAGCAGGCCTGAATCAAGAAAGTTCACACTCAGTTAACTCAAGCAATTACTTCGGTACAATGGACCGAAATCGTTCGGTTAATTTCTGATTTGACTTATCTATCATTCCGACTCAGTAGTTAGACATACTATGTCTAAAAAGGTTAGTAGTAGAGTTTAGAAGATGTAGGATAGATTGGGTTTGAATTATTCAAGCAGATAAATTTGTTACTTATGTTCTACAACGAGTTAATATTTCCTACAATTGTCGTTGTACAGAAGTCATGCAACTCCATGAGATGTACAAAAGTTATAATGAGATGTTCAGTAAAGTGTTGTTTAAAAGTAATAATGGATATTTACTGTGCATTATTATATTCCTTGAGTAGTTAATAGTATACTTTTGGGTTCCTCAAAATCAGTTCTTCATTCAAGTTGACTAAGTGTGGTTACCTTTTTATCTTTTGTTTGTCTGCTTAAATATAGAAAAGTAGGAGGAGTCTTCAGTCAAAAATCTGTTGAAAAGTGAGATAGTGAAACACAAAAAGATGTTATCCGCTACCACGTCAAATCAGGTCCATTAATCTCTGCTTCTCCTACAAGGACCCAATAAAGGTATCCTGGGCAGACACGTCTTGTGACACGCGTATCTTCGCAAAATGTGACTACACAGTTGGCAATTCATCTATAAATAATTATTGGCAACATTACAAAGATTAAAGAAATTTGCTAGTAAATCTTTGGCCAGCGTTTTCATTACAAAAAGTTAGTAAAGCAGTAACAACTTTCACTATAAAAATGAATTATTTAACTAGTACTTCATCCAAGATATACATACATACATACATATAATCACGCTTGTTTCCCATCGGGGTAAGCAGAGACTATGGCTTTCCACTTGCTACGATCTTGACATACAACTTTCGCTTCTTCTACTTTCATAACTGTTTTCATACACGCTCGCCGGTTAAGGGTACTCTTGACCTTGCCTTTTTCCAGAACGTCTCTGATTTGATCGGCATGCGTACGCCGAGGTTTACCCCTACCAGTTTGCCCATTCATTCTCGCCTCATAAATCTGCTTTGTCAGTCTATTCTCATCCATTCTCTCCACGTGTCCAAACCATCTAAGCATCCCTTTTTCGATCTTAGTCACTACATCTTCTGTTATACCACATTTTTCCCTTATCACGCTATTTCTTTTTTTGTCCATTAAAGTCACTCCAGCTATACTTCGCAGACTTCTCATTTCCACTGCATTAATTTTGCTTTCATGCTTCTTCTGCCATACCCAACTTTCACTACCATACATAAGTGTAGGGATGAGCACTCCCCTATGTACAGCCAACCTGGCCTTCTCAGACACATTTTGACTGCTCATAAAGGTGTACATAGCCCCATTCACTTGATTTCCTGCCAAAACTGTTCGCTCAATATCCTGGTCACACTTTCCATCCCTTACAAATTTGGAACCCAAGTATACAAATTCTTTCACCTGTTCCACTCTTTGCCCTTCAATGAAGATTGAGCAATTCGTCATACTTTCTTCTCTTTCAAAAACCATAACTTTCGTCTTGTTTACATTAACTTTCATTCCTCTACTTTTTAGAGCCTCATTCATACTATTAACCATCAGCTGCAATTCCTCCGCTGATGATGCTAATATCACCTGATCATCAGCGTATAGGAGGCATTTGACGGTCAGTTCATTCATTTTTAAGCCATACATACTCTCTTGCAGTTCTTTCAGACAACTATCCATGTATAGATTAAACAGCCACGGAGACGCTACACATCCCTGTCTCACACCCTTTTCAATGTGAAAGAAGTCCGTGCAGGCCCCGTTGATCCTGACACAAGCACTAGAACCCTCATAGAGAGACCTCAGTGCCCGTATCAAGTTGCTGTTCACTCCATACATAGACAATATTGACCACAGTTCATTCCTCACCACTCTGTCATAGGCCTTTTCCAAGTCCACGAATATGCAATAGACCTTTTGACTTTTAGCCAAAACTTTCTCAGCTACGCATCGTAAGGAAAAGACCTGATCCGTACATCCCCTTCCTTTCATAAATCCTGCTTGCACATCCCACATTTTTCCTTCAGTTTCATTCATCACTCTTTTTATCAACACTTTTGCATACAATTTGCCAACGATGCTGAGCAAGCTTATGCCGCGGTAGTTTTTGCACTCTTGCTGCGACCCTTTTCCTTTGTAAAGCGGCACAATGACAGCTTTACACCATTCTGCTGGTACTCTGCCACTTCGCCAACAAAAGTTAAAAAGGCGGTACAGCTGGCAAGCTACCACGCCACGTCCAGCTTTCAGCATTTCGACAGAAATCCGATCTATTCCAGCAGCCTTTCCTACTTTCATACAATTCAACGCTTCCACTATTTCTCCCATACTTAACTCGCTTTCATCGCCAAATTCATTCAGTTCTAAAACACGCGTATCGCCTTGTATATCTTCTTTTTCGAATAAACTCTCAAAATATTCCTTCCATCTCTTTAGCACACATTCTTCTCCTCTTACAAAACTTCCATCCTGGTCTCTGATGTGATTGAGCGGCGACATTGTTTGCTGACTCCTCACTGTTCTTATGGACTTCCAAAAAAATTTAATATTCCGTTGGAAGTCTTCAGATAACCTTTTATCAAATTTTTCTCTATCATTCTCTTTCTTTCTCATCATCGTCTCTTTTGCAACACGTTTATACTTTTTATATTCATCCTTTGCCATTTTTACATCCTCATCCGTTGCCTTTTGCATTCTTTGATTGGCCTTTGTAGCCAACCAGTCCAACCATGCTTTCTTCTTGCCAGTCAACGCATTAAGAACTTCCGCACTCATTCCCTTTGCCATACATCCTTGTCGTCTTTTGCTAACCCCACACACTTCAATCGCAACTTCCACAAGTCCTTCCTTAAACGGCTTCCATAATTCTTCAATCTCACATATTTCATCTAGGTTTTCAAATTTTTCACTCAGTTTACTCACAAATGCCTCTTTTATGCCTAACTCTTGTAAATTCTCAACTTTTATTCGCTCTAGTACACTAACGGGTTCATGCACACGATGTCGCCACCGCTGAAACAGACCCCTTACCCGGCTAATTACCAAGAAGTGATCTGTGTCGATCCCGGTGCCACGGTACGCCCGAGTGTCTAGCACTTTCTTTCTCAGTCTTGCGTCTACTATCACAAAATCAATCATGCTTCTCTGATCTCTCTCCTCTCTTGTATACAAGTGGATATCCTTGTGGTTGAATATGGTATTAGTTACCACAAGATTCCTTTCCAAACATACTTCTAGCAAGCTTTCTCCATTTACATTCACTCGTTCATCACCAAACTTTCCTAATACACTTTCGTATCCATCGCGCTTCACTCCCACCCAACCATTAAAATCACCTAACATCACTATTCTCTCGTTTCGTTTACATTTATCCAGAATATCACTCATACTCTCCCAAAATGCCTGCCTCTCGCTTTGGTCTTTTGAAGACCGGTGCCACCGCGCATCCTGCGGAGCATACACTCCCAAAACAAAGATGCGGGTAAGTCCAACCTTCAGTCTTAGCCAAAGGAGTCTTGGGCTCACACATTCATACTCTGTCACACACTCATTCATTCTCGCGGAAAGTAGTACACCGACCCCCTGGCATGCTGTGCTGGTTGTGGCTACACCTGACCAATAGGCCGTATAGGCTCCGTGTGTCGTGGTGTCACATCCTTTCCGCTTTGTCTCATTCACACACAAAATATCAAGATGCCTCTCTTGCATCATCTTACATACCTCCTCAATTTTATCTTTCATTCCTCCTCTCACATTTAATGTAGCAAAGTGGCTAACCCTAGTCCACTTTTCGCCTCGATGGGAAACGAGACGTGATGGGTGGCGAACCACATCGCCGCCGTTTTTGGTTTTAAATTTCACTACCATAGCGTTCCCACGAGAAGCTAGGGAATTAAATTGGTCCACCTGAACAGAGCCCCGCTTGTCCAGGTAAGGCTAGCCTTGTTCTGGGTTCGCCCGGGCCCAGGGCAATTAGGCACGCTTAAGACTACGCTCGCCCGTAGCCACGCAGCTCATCGGCACGGCGACCTTGGCTTGGCGGATAGTGGAGCGGATCAGGATGGGGTAGGAAGGGATTCACGGAGAAGGAAATGGATAAGGTAGGATAGGACGGGGTTAGAAAGGATCCAAAACCATCTGTAATTCAAACCAAAAAAAAAATTCTAACAGCCAGGACAGATCTTACATACAAAATACAATCTCTGCAGTCCGAGCATAGTCCAAGATATAGCCATTTCTAAAACGAAATAATCAACAATACAATTTCCAATACATCATTGAAAAATAATCACAAAATTAATCGATTCCTTCCCATTTGTGCTCACTGTTAAAATTCCCGACGGTACGTACCTAATACGCTTCGTTCGGTACGGTACGTATTACGTATCGTTTCTACCTCGACTCATTCTAGGTTTCAATACATTTGCTAACAATACCAACTCACAAGTGCTCTCAATCGGTAAAGTTTAATCTGTTAATCTACCTGGTAATATTAGTATTTCTTGATTTAACTTTAGGAGAGGTAGTATTTGGTTTCATCGTGTTTACTTTGTGTTTCAGATTTGATTTTAGATATCCTACGTCTGTTTGATATTTTGTTTATTTGTATAGGAGTCACAAGGTCTTAAAACTTTCTCTTCTGTATGCTTCTGTATTTGATCTTCTTATTTACGCTTGCAGACAAAACTTATGTCGAGAGATACTGATATTACTACACTTAAAATAGTTTTGCAGTAATATTGGATAATCAGATAGGTATTATTTTTGTCAAATCATTGGATTGCCACGATAATAAACTTTTGAAATACTTCATCGTGTTAAAGTATAAACTGTTCAAGAAATTAAATTTATAAAAGCCAGTCAAGTTTCGCACTAGAAACTTATGTGAGACTTGCGCGATATTTTCTAAAATGATAGAAAGCAGTGACCAGAGGCAAAGTTTTCTCAACTTATCAAGCTCAATCAATACTTATTGAGAAGTTCCGCACTCTGTCCCAAGTTGCAGCATCGTTTTGCTCTGAATTCTCCATAGCAAAGAATAAACTTGTGTATGTAAGACTTTATTTGCGTTCTTGTGGCTATTATACTTGGAAGTGAGTTTAATATTTTATTCACTCTGACACGCTTCTGGGAAGTCCAGAGTGATCCCAGGAGTTCCCAGGCGGTTCAGTAGTTTAGGTAAGGGTATATATTTTGTCCTGAAGTCAATAACGCAACGATTACATATAATAACTGCCTTTATTGCGATTTCACAAAATAAACTTAAATCTATCTTAAAAAACTAGGTACTCATCCGAATTCTTCCTTCAGGGATAGGATTTCCTATGAGAGTCAAAGTGGCGGGTGTACCATTGCGAATCATGTTGTACCACTTACCAAAAAAATGTACCTAAAATGTACTAAATTGTACCTAGGTCTAAAAAATGTGTACCCGATTCAGAACGAAATTATTTCGGAACTAAAATACACCCGCCATATTGACATCAATACGGCGGGTGTACTATAATATTTTATTACTTAACCATTATTCATAAAATATAATTACACCAAAAAATTGTACCTAAAAAGTACCTTAAGTAAAAAAAAAACAATCTCGATCCGTTGGATAGTTTCTGAGAAATAAAAGTCTCCTCAAAGCCGGCTCGGTAGAGACCGAGCCCGGTATCAGATTGAATTGTCCATGGATCACGTCGAGTTTGTATTCACTGATACCGGGATCCGTTTCACTCAAAAAGTATATTAATACTAGCGGTACCCTGCCACGCTTTGCTGTGACTTTTTTATGGTGGTTTTATGTACCTCTGAGAAATGAGTAACAAACCTAAGGATGGGTACATTACAAAAAAAAAATATTGAGCCGTAACCAAAATTATAAATCTTTCTGAAAATCTAATTAACATAGAAATCAATAAAAGCTTCCCTTGAAAAAAAAATCTATTCTGTGATCAATGGCGGAGCCAGCGGCGAAGACTGAATATTTTCAAAAGGTAAGCCGGTGAAAAAAATATTATCCAGTTGGTCACATCTGTAGTGTAGGTATTTTGCGTATTTATTAAATGGTGACGCGCGGCGGTGTAATGCCTTTTGTGTTTTGTTTGCCACCTGTACTATACTCGTAAGATTCATGTACTTAATTTAAAACAATGTCTTACGTGCATGATAAATTGGCTTATAAAAAAGTATCATAAATTATCTACTGATGACTAAAAAGATATTCAAATTGCATTAGCATTATACGCATTAGCGGTTGTGGTTATTTTTTTTTTCCAAACTCTAATTATAACACAGATTGTTCTGAATAAAATATACATCAAACTTACCAAGTGATTGGTCGTAATTTAGGTGGTTATAAAAAAAAATAACCACGGAGGTTAATGCGGGAGCTCCGCCCAGTGGCGAATTGTCCATACAAGCCCATTCCTTGTGGCTTCCCTTTTCAGATCTGGCAGTGACATGTAATATTTACTCATAACTAATAAACACAATAATATATTCTCCAACACTCAAACACAACAAAATATATGTAAATACATGTAAGTCGGCATTTTCGTCTGCTACAAAAGTCATAGAAATCAATTTAAATCTCAAAGTTCAAAGACCCTATCTCTGACATCACGATAAGCCCGGCTTTCTGATCATTTTGTGTCTCTTTCCTTAGTACTACGCAAATATATATATGCGTCCTTTTCTCTCACATTTTTTGAAGATTTGATTCGCGGATTTTCGCGTCTAGGAAGCCGACCAACTCGTGGTTTATAAGCGAGACAGTCATATTAATAGAAAAGGACAACGTATTTCTTTGTTTTGATTGTCGCTGGCGGGGCGGTTGGCCTTGACGACTCGACCAATTTAAATGCACCTAACGCACGTCGAAACGTTTTCCAGCGAACTGTGTTTTTAATTTGATGGGTTGTTATTAATTACTTCATTTCACATGCGTTTCCCGCGAATCAAATCAAACATTGTTTATAGTTTCTAAGATGTTGCTGTTTTTAGTTAATTATGAATAATTATCTACTTCAAGTACCTACTAAATACATCGTGAAAGTGTGTAAAATTGTGTTTTGTGGTAACAAGTACATTATAAATTACTTAATTATTGCGGTTTCCGTACACATGATTATTGTTTTGGAGTCACATACAATGCTCACTGATGGACGTAGGCCTTCGGTATTACGGGTTCGATAAAAAATAAAGGTCAGTTTTTTTATATTTATCAAGTATTTCAGAATACGCTAGTGATATTAGTTCAATGGCTTGGGATACCTAATAATCTTTATTTTGGCTGAATGTTTCATTTATAGTTTATAACATAATAAAGCAGTTTTGTCAGAATCACTTTGTCAGACATTTTTGAAAAAATAGAAAAGAAGTATATTTTCATTTCAATTTTGTATTGTAAAATACCGCGGTTTTTAATACTCTATAGGTACTTGAAATCTTACTAATATTATAAATGTGAAAGTTTGTGAGTGTGAATGTGGATGTTTGTTACTCTTTCAGGCTCGAACGGCTGAACGGATCGGGCTGAAATTTGATTCAGATATCCATTATAGTCTGGAATAACACATAGGCTACTTTTTATCCCGGGAGTAACTTCCCACGGGAACTAATTTTACGCGGGCGAAACTGCGGGCATTAGCTAGTACATGCATATTATTAAAAACATTAGAAGTACCAATACCTATTTCGCGTCTAAGTCCCAAATTTATGAATTATTTTCAATTAACTTCAATCGAGACAAATTGAAATAGGTAGATATGAGCTTGCAGAGAGAAGTAGAATAATTTCAAAACATGGTTAGTGTAAATTTGAATATCTTTTTAGTCATCAGTAGATAATTTATGATACTTTTTTATAAGCCAATTTATCATGCACGTAAGACATTGTTTTAAATTAAGTACATAAATCTTACGAGTATAGTACAGGTGGCAAACAAAACACAAAAAGCATTACACCGCCGCGCGCCACCATTTAATAAATACGCAAAATACCTACACTACAGATGTGACCAACTGGATAATATTTTTTTCAGCGGCTTACCTTTTGAAAATATTCAGTCTTCGCCGCTGGCTCCGCCATTGATCACAGAATAGATTTTTTTTCAAGGGAAGCTTTTATTGATTTGGATGTTAATTGGATTTTCAGAAAGATTTATAATTTTGGTTACGGCTCAATATTATTTTTTTTTGTAATGTACCCATCCTTTGGTTTGTTACTCATTTCTCAGAGGTACATAAAACCACCATAAAAAAGTCACAGCAAGGCGTGGCAGGGTACCGCTAGTATTAATATACTTTTTGAGTGAAACGGATCCCGGTATCAGTGAATACAAACTCGACGTGATCCATGGACAATTCAATCTGATACCGGGCTCGGTCTCTACCGAGCCGGCTTTGAGGAGACTTTTATTTCTCAGAAACTATCCAACGGATCGAGATTGTTTTTTTTTTACTTAAGGTACTTTTTAGGTACATTTTTTTGGTGTAATTATATTTTATGAATAATGGTTAAGTAATAAAATATTATAGTACACCCGCCGTATTGACGTCAATATGGCGGGTGTATTTTAGTTCCGAAATAATTTCGTTCTGAACTGGGTACACATTTTTTAGACCTAGGTACAATTTAGTACATTTTAGGTACATTTTTTTGGTACGTGGTACAACATGATTTGCAATGGTACACCCGCCACTTTGACTCTCATGATTTCCTTCCTTCAGGAATAATATGACGTAACAATAGATAATTACTCCTATATTTTCAATATTAGTTGCTTACGGGTATAAGCAATGTTTTTTTAAATATAAACTTGGAAGCTCATTCTGAAAAGAACAAACAATATATTTTATATACACCCTCTTCAACCATAGATTTCCCTAAACTTTCCCTTACTATTATTTTTAACCCCATTTTAAAACATTTAATATACAAAGAACATTACCCCCTTTTCTAAATTTCACAAACGCCTGCCTGATAAAATAAATTTACTTAAAATATACTTTTTTACATAAAAATTACCCACACTTAAATTACTAAATAAACTTAAGTAATGCAATTGATGCTTACCAGAGCTTCCGTTTTCACATATAAAAATTTAGATAAATACTTGGGCTATTAAGCCACTCACTGATTATTTCAGTGGAAATATATTTTATAGAATGATTTACTTTGATGTAAAATTTCTTCGACAGTATGAAGTAAATTAAAAAAATTTAGTTAGTTCCTGATTTTTCTATTCTACTAATGCGCACGCTTATATATAGCTTACATCCCACCATATCTCCTTCCATCAACTATCCCTACTATGACACTATTAAGGACACACCCATTATACCGACCTAAGTATAACCATTATACCTACGCTTAATAGCGCCTAATAAACTAATTACAGCAAATCTATGATTTACGCCACAACTCGTACAAATAATGTTTATTTCTTCGAAAAAGTAGGTAGAGGCAACTCACGCAGACATTTACCAG
The DNA here is from genome assembly GCA_933228765.1 of Miltochrista miniata. NCBI lineage: Eukaryota > Metazoa > Arthropoda > Insecta > Lepidoptera > Erebidae > Miltochrista > Miltochrista miniata. The sequence continues at coordinate 35,406,826 of OW121756.1, read as the reverse complement.
TTGTATTTACACCACATATATTTGACTGAGTGTTTGTGTGCATACCTATTTTCATGAAGATAAGGACGATTGCTGTAACTATGATATAATGAACCCTTAAATAAAGTTCACAACATCACGACAGCGACAGAGTCTAGGTTAGGATGAAACAGTGACGCGATCTATTTATTATTCCGACGCTCTCTAGACAAAGACAAATATAAAGTATCAAAAGTAGCAACAAGAACGCCCTCCACTAAAAAAAAAGCACTGCCCCCCTCTCTCAAGAAGAAACCCGAATCTCTGGAGACGAGACCGCAATTGTGATGTCCTATCGTGTGGTCAGGGCAGTTCACCTGGGCCTCCAGTTTGGCCGATTAAAGTTTACCGTATAAAGAAAAGCAATAAACGACCACCTAATTTGAAAACTGTAAAAGTCATTTTGTTTGACAGCTATAGCACAGATTAAATAATAGTTAAGTCTCATTAGGCGGGAAGCTGCACACTCAGGGGAGAGCAGAGCACACTGCATCAATGTGGATAGTGAACTCGATACATAAACAAAATCACAATCGATCATTCTGTCTTATAGCCTTGTTTTCCACAAGCCCCGCTAAATGTCCGCAGAGAGTGATGGCCGTCAGGGTGATAAGAGGATACCGCACGATCTCCGGTGAGGCGGCATGTCTCCTAGCCGGGACCCCTCCATGGGACCTGGAAGCGAGAGCCCTTGCGTCACTGTTCAGATGGCGCAAGGAGGCGCTGGAGCGGGGCCAAGGGCCTGCGTCTCGAGAAATCGAGGCCCAGCGGACCCTGCTCCACCAGGAAACCGTAGAGACATGGAAGGTGCGACTTGAGCAACCAAAGGGGGGATTCGCCACAATCGCGGCCGTCAGACCAGTCATGGACGAGTGGCTGGAGAGAAGACACGGTGCTCTCTCCTACCGGTTGACACAGATGCTTGCCGGGCACGGTAGCTTCGGTAGGTATCTGTGGCGAAAACACCGGGAAACCACGGCCGAGTGTCAGCACTGCGAGGACCGCAGCGATGACACGGCGCTCCACACGCTGGTGGAGTGCACGGCGTGGGCACAACAGCGACAGGTCCTCGTAGTGGGTCTGGGCGTGGACACTCTCTCGCTTGAGGCCATGGTGCGAGCCATGCTCTCCAGCGGGAGTAAGTGGGACTGCGCCGCCTCTTTCTGCGAGCAGGTCATGCTCGCGAAGGAGGCGGCGGGCCGGGTGCGGGAGAGAACTCTCCCACCCGAGTTCCGCAGTCGGCGCCCTGGGCGCCGCCGACGTGTCTTCGCCGAGGACTATCGGCCTCCATGACCGGGGGTCTGAGGACGGTGAGAGGGCCGCTCACCGTCCTTACAGAAGCAGGCCCATGACGGCAGCGTGACGTGAGCAACTCACGCACGCCCCCCCTTAGAAGCGGGGTCACACCCGAAACCCCCCATAGACGCGGGATTGCACCCGAACCACCCCCTGGGCGAGGCCACATTGGCGGCCGTAGGTCTGTTGGGAGTCACGGGACATCCTTCCTGAGGGCTTACCCGGGGCTCTCAACCATAGGCTGTTGGGCGTTACGTGGGGTTTTTTAGTCGGTAAGAGTCCGGCATAGCATCCTACGAGGATTTTCCCTCACGTTAAAAAAAAAAAAAAAAAAAAAGCCCCGCTAAATGCCAATAGCTGATTTCAAATGGCCGGACTATAACCGTTAGACGGGGTATACAAATGAACGAATAATATTTGGTAGATTGGACGGGGTACGGGGTAATGAATGTTTATCGGGTAACTTTCCCGATTAAATTCTTTGTTCTTAAGTATCACTGATGTTAATGATGTTTTACGTCATTTAGGCATTGGGTAATAGGTTTTTCATCATCGGAAATAGAAAATTTATTCATAGCAAGATTTTTTAGCAAACTAATATACCTACACACTTAAAATAATCGAATCTAAACTATAAAATATACAATTTTTCTTTTTAGACATTCGTTAGTTGAAATTAAAATAGTATAAAATGTTCGCATACTAGGTTGCTGTTTAAGCTTCAACAAAACGGGTGACCAATTTGTGATGTTTGTGATGTTTACAAATGAAATATCGCAAAGTGGTTGTGGCGACAGCCACATAGCGAAGACCGATAGAAGTCCTGCATCCCAATATGAAAGTTCTCGCAACGAAGAGTAGATAAATCCTGCATCACGATATCAAAGTTCTCACTGCGATGATTGAAATTTAAAACTGTTGAACATAAACCGTTGGGCATCGGCCCGCCAGGCGTGGTTACCTGTGAGTTGGAGAAACATCTCACCCCTTCCTTCACATACAAGGAAAACTGCTATAGGCCAAAATGCTGCAAGCAATCATCGTTAACAGGACACTGAGTCACGGGTTACGAGTGCTTTTCGGTGTTGGTGCCTTTTCCAAATTATAAACCAAAGCGTTACTCAGTTATGAATAAATGTAATTATTGAGTAGGTACACTTTCTTCCGGGGAACATAAATTATGCCTCAAATGTCAGCAAGCTAATTAGTACGAGTATAAATTAGAACAGGAAGTGTAAAATTATCAGTACAGCTTTTCCATTTTGTTCCTGTTTTAGACATTTCAATAATTTAATGTTGAACAGACATTTGAAACATTTTGTTCTAATTGCATGATAAATTGCATTTTGTGTTTGTATTAAATGTTAATAAGAACGTTTGTTTCATCGCTGTAGTAACAGGATAAAGAACCTATTTACTTATGTAATGCAATATGACCTTTAAAAGATACCATGGGGGGTTGGTTGATACCTGAACTAGGATGATTCCTGTTTTTCAGGTAACCACCTCAAACCAATTTTGTAATGTTCAAAACAAAAATCATTCTTATTTATTACTTAATTATTCAGGTATCACGAAATAAATAAATACGAAGTAGATACCTACTTTGTCCCTGGGTGTTAAGAAAAACTCAGATAATGAAGACCATTATTACTTATTACGTCATAAAAGTTTTACGTTTCTAATTAATTGCTCCAAGGGTATGTTCGACTGTCAATGTCTAACAAGAAAACACGAATGTCTTGTAAATGAAAAGTTTTTATTTCCCTAAGAAAATTAATCTAATTTGGTGAGTAGTGCAATATCTACAGCATTTTTATGACAAGCGATGTCGGTATGTCACTGACGAAGGCTCTGCTAGAGTCTGTCAAGCGAGTCTTGTCCCTTGAAAAAGGCGGCAAATTCAAAAATCTTTTAGGTGTCAACACTGATATAGCACGCTGAAAATGTATTTACTTGAAATTTTGATAAAAATAATTATTTGGGATGAAATAAAAATAAAACATTTGAATATAGGTAGATATTTATTTGTCATAATCTCAACTAAGATCCTAAAAGATTTTTGAATTTGGCGCCTTTTTCAAGGGACAAGACTCGCTTGACAGACTCTATTGTCTGTTTTGTATTGGAATAAATATTTCCCGCCAGATGTACTGACGATGGCTTGAAATACGGCAGTAGCGGGTGACTGCGGAAAATGATAAGGCCTACATCCAGCACTGGCTGATTCATATGAATACATAAGTCTAATTTAATTGCACTAAACTCTTTTTTTTATAGCTGAATGTATAGTATCGTACCTCAGTACCATAAATATCAAAAGCAACTCGATTCATAATCGAATACTATTCGTTCCGTTCAAAGCTAGTTTAGAACTTGTCAAAATATCAGACAACTAATGAAAAGAGTGGTATCGAGTGTCAACAGAGTGTATTGATAATCGATAGTATCGATAGCACGCGAGTGGCTCTTCAATGAGAAAAATATCGCTTGAGGCAAGTTCTTTGTTCGTAGTTCGAGGTGTCGAAGAGTATGAATTACGTGTTTTGTTTGAAAGCCAATAGCAATGTCACAGTATAAATATGTTGTTTAACCAGTATTGTAGCTCCCTACAAACGGACGAAGCGCAAGCTATACCTACGATTCTCGTTTTCGGCAGGCCTTTCAGCACGCAAGCAGCGTCCGCAGTCGCGATTGTGCCGAGTAGACGAATGGACGGTGAGTCGTTTTTTAAATAGTAACCGCGCGTGTTTTATTTACTAGAAATATTTAATATGACAATGACAACTAGAGTCTATTGTGCTTGTTTTAGTTGCATGAATTCGTCAATAACGCACCCAGAGATAACGTTTTTTAGATTACCTGGAAACTCCGAAAGGTAAGACTATAAATTGATTTTACTTAAGTACTACACATACATACATACATACATATAGTCACGCCTTTGTATAATTTGTCCCACGTAATAGGTGGTGAGCCGTATTGCCGTGTTTAAGCTTAAGTACTAATTGGTACTATACATTGACATACGTAGTACATATAGATCGATCGTACTATACTACTAGTTGACTAAAGTTAAACAAAGTGATTGACACGAGTGAACTAGGTAGTTACATGAAGTAGGTATGTTTGTGTTTAAAACTAGACTTGTGCTTGCTCAGTCAGTGAACGGTGCGATCCAATATAGTACAATATCCAAAAAAAACTAGTAAAGAACTCTGGTACGTGTAGGTAGTACATTTAGTTTCGTTGTCAGTTCGTAGTTATTTAATTGAGAGCAATGATTTAGGTATGTTTCAAGAGTATTCATTTCTTTGTGGATGACCGATGTTACAGTACACTTAGCACCGTATGACTTTGATTGACAGCATTTTTGTTACCTTTGATTTTTATCACACGCATAAAGACAAATTTGAACTTCCAAAATTTAATGCAACTTGACAATGTACGAAAAGTACTAGTGTACTAGAGACTGACTAGTACTTTCAAAGCGAAAGATAGTTTTAATTTTGTAAATCAAAAATTTAACGCAATGATTATAAAGACTAGAATTCCGTGATTCTATCACTGACGAAACATGTGATGAGCCGATTATTATTGTCTGGGCCGCTTACTCGTTTTCAAATTTCTATACCCGTCTCACACAATCGCTAGTAGATAACGGGCGCTGCGCCGCCACGCCGCCCACCCGCGCCGCCAGCCGTTGCGGGGATATTATATTATTACTCACAAAGTATTTTTTTCTTTAAATAAAAAAGGTACATATTTACTCGAAATGAGCCGGTTGTCAGTAAAACGACAATCCTTTTTATTTATTGATGTGAGGGAAAATCCTCGTAGGATGCTATGCCGGACTCTTACCGACTAAAAAAACCTCACGTAACGCCCAACAGCCTATGGTTGAGAGCCCCGGGTAAGCCCTCAGGAAGGATGTCCCGTGACTCCCAACAGACCTACGGCCGCCAGTGCGGCCTCGCCCGGTGGTTCGGGTGCAATCCCGCGTCTATGGGGGGTTTCGGGTGTGACCCCGCTTCTAAGGGGGGGGGGGGGGGGCGTGCGTGAGTTGCTCACGTCACGCTGCCGTCATGGGCCTGCTTCTGTAAGAACGGTGAGCGGCCCTCTCACCGTCCTCAGACCCCCGGTCATGGAGGCCGATAGTCCTCGGCGAAGACACGTCGGCGGCGCCCAGGGCGCCGACTGCGGAACTCGGGTGGGAGATTTCTCTCCCGCACCCGGCCCGCCGCCTCCTTCGCGAGCATGACCTGCTCGCAGAAAGAGGCGGCCCAGTCCCACTTACTCCCGCTGGAGAGCATGGCTCGCACCATGGCCTCGAGCGAGAGAGTGTCCACGCCCAGACCCACTACGAGGACCTGGCGCTGTTGTGCCCACGCCGTGCACTCCACCAGCATGTGGAGCGCCGTGTCATCGCTGCGGTCCTCGCAGTGCTGACACTCGGCCGTGGTTTCCCGGTGTTTTCGCCACAGATACCTACCGAAGCTACCGTGCCCGGCAAGCATCTGTGTCAACCGGTAGGAGAGAGCACCGAGTCTTCTCTCCAGTCACTCGTCCATGACCGGTCTGTCGGCCGCGATTGTGGCGAATCTCCCCTTTGGTTGCTCAAGTCGCACCTTCCATGTCTCCACGGTTTCCTGGTGGAGCACGACAATCCTTAATACAAATTGAAGGCCTTGTGGGCGGATTGAAAAAAATCAACTGCATTAGGCTCACTATCTATTACGCATACGTAAAACTTTAAGGTAAAATGTGGGCGAATACTATGCCTCTGCCTACACCTGCGGATAAAGGCGTAACTATATGAATGTATGTATGTACATATTTACAATCGCAATACTAAATAGAAAGTCAAAGTAGGCACATATTATTAAAATGCTGTAGGTGGGCAGCCCTATCGCATGCTTACGTACCGCGCGGTTGTAGGCATTTATTTCTAAAATCCGGCTGAGTCAAACTACAGTATACAGTGGCAATGTTTTTAATTCCATTGTTTCATAGTAAAATACCTACCTTTTGTGTTTACCCATATTACTACCTATATTAAAATAGTAATAGTAGTAGTCATCGGATTTGTATTAAGAGAGAGATATTAAGTTGGTAACTACTACAATTTTAAGGGATTGAAGAGATTTAAACCTCGTTTCATGTTCACCTTTCTTTTTATTTTGTACTAGATGATTCCGCACGGCTTCGCCCGCGTGAAACTTGTTACCCGTTACCACTTACCATGGGAACATATTCCCGGGATTCAAAGTAGCTTACGTGTTATTCCAGGTTACTATCTATCCCAGTGCCAAATTTCAGCTAAATCCGTTCAGCACTTAGAGCGTGATTGAGTAACAAACATCCAAACATCTTCACAAACTTTCACATTTATAATATTAGTAGGATTCTTTGTTCTATTCCTATCCCAAATCATGTTTATTATTATTTACAAGTAAAGTACACAAAGGAAAAGGAAAATTCTTAACAAATTCCAGTATTAAAGTGGTCAAGATCCTTTTCTTTGCGTATTTTTTTTGCTTACAAAGTAGCCTGTGTGTAAATTCACAAGTAACACTCGTTCGCACACCTCAATGGCTTTTACTCGTATAAAAATGGCTGTTTGTTATAAAAGTAGGTACTTTACTGGATCCAATAACAAGCTTTCAAACCGAATTGTTATTTCTTTGAAAATATAATAGTTCATTGACAACATCGTACAGTTTATACTATTTCATTCTGTTGTTACGCTAATTCTATTGTATTTGTGAAAAAGTCACGAAGTTTTGAAAACGACTAAGCCACTTTCCTTATAAATATGTGACAACTCGCCAAGTGACGACACTGTGGCGTCACAAAGTTACACAGCCATAAAACTACGGTTACCGCCTCTGTATTCATATCAAAGTTGATGGACCGTCGCAGAAAACATGGCATTCAAGTTTGTGGGAAAAGTCGTGACCTATAATGATATTGAAGATGTAGGTGAACGGAGATATTGGTAAATGATGATAAAGGGGAGACATTAATGTTGGAACTCGATATTAGAATGTGGTCGTTTCGTTTTGATGACTGTTTAAATAGGTTTTGTCGTTGTGAGTAATATTTATTTATCTGGTGAACTAATCAATTTCTGATGTTCTGTCATAAATTGAATGGGGAATCTATTGAATCAATCCTGCTTGGTTGACTGATTCATCACAGTTTAGTCAAATCTACTGAATATAGTAACTTAAATAGTATTTTGCTTTTGTAATGTTGAGTTCCACCAAGAAGGGGTATTTCGAAATTCATCACATATATAAATATTGAAACTTTTTATGTCTTCAAATTCTGCATACGTCATGCTCTTGAATAAAAATAAATGATCTCGTTTCAGGATTTATCTACGATGGGCATACGCCCAGGTTTGATAACTACAAAAAAATTACAGATTTCATGCAAACTTTACATGTTTCCAACCTATTTTTAGTAGATAGCTATGTATAAAACTATTCATCCTCGTATTTCACCTCGGAAGCTAATGAAATAAGTTGTATTTTTGTACAGAATAAACTACAGGATGATACGTATTTACAGAATTGTATCATTAACAGCGACACTATCGTATGGTATAATAATAAAGGATGTTTTCTTTTTATCAAATTGATGCATTCGATTCCCAGCTAGAATTATTGGTTTTTCAAAAATCTAATGATGAGGTTTTAAGTTTCACCAAAATCGGGCTCGTGACTCTTTTGAGCATTTTTCGCTATTCCTTACAGTTTCGGATTTGGCCGTCCAAGCCCGTTCCAAAAATTCACCTGTATAATTATGAAATACTAGCTGACCCGCGCAACTTCGTTTGCGGCACATGAGAGTTAGAAAAAGAGAGGTATAGTATTAATATTTATGTAATATGTTTCCCGTCGCATTTACTCTCGTCGCGCCTAGTCTCGTCGGGTCGCTTATATACATTAGAGCTGACCCTCACAACTTCGTTTGCGTCACATGAGCGAGAAAGAAAGAGGTGTAGTATTAATATTTAAGGTGCTATAATGGTTTCCTTCGCATTTACTCCCGTCGCGTCGCTTATATTCATTAGAGCTGACCCGCGCAACTTCGTTTGCATCACATGAGATTGAGAAGGAGAGAGGTGTGGTATTAATATGTAAAGTGATATAATGTTTCCCGTTGCATTTACTTCCACCCGTCCTTTTTTTTAGTACGGAACTCATGTATGTCCGACTCGCACTTGGCCAGTTTTTATCGTTCAGTTGATTGGCTACCACTGCCGACCACGTTTACCTACTCCCGTCGCGTCGCTCATACTTCAAAACTTATTAAAAGGGGTTATTGTAAGTGAACCTTAAAAGATAGGCATATGCTGTTGACATTTTTTTGTAACTTTTAAAAGGAAACATTTTTGTAATACAAAATGCTCACGTAACTTTAACTATTTACGCAACGTACGCAGTGGAAGCTCTCAAAAGATAGAAATTTTCCCCGTTCTCCATTAGCCATCCCCAATAAATAGACTATTAAACTGTAAAATAATTTTCGAAATGCAACCAGTAGTTTCTGAGATCCTAGGACAAACAAACTCTTCAGTTTTATAATATTGTGAGCGAACCTTAAGAAACAGACAAACTAGGTTGGTGTGAGCGAACCTTAAGAGATAGACATAATGCTGTCGCGAACTTTTTATGAGAAACAATATTATAATACACAATTTTTACGTATCTTTAACTATTTACGCAGCGTACGCCTCGGAAGCTCTCAGACAGAAAAAAATATTCACCGTTTTCGAAACATTATTGATTGCTGCTTCGCCCCTATTCGTCTTAGCGTGATGTTATATAGCCTATGGCCACCCTTAATAAATGGACTATTAAACTGTAAAAGAATTTTTGAAATACAACCAGTAGTTCTTGAGATCCTAGCGTTCAACCATACAAACAAACAAACAAACAAACTCTTCAGCTTTATAATATTTGTACAGAAGTATAGAAGTAAAGATATAGATTTTTAAAATAGAAGGTGCAGAGTGTGAAGCGCTAAACCACCTATTTGTAGCTAATCCTAAATCCCAATCTTTCTACAGATTATACATACATATACTCACGCTTTTTTCAGGCAGAGACAACAGCCTGCCATTTGCTTCCTCTACATTCAATAAACCTTTCATGCAAGCTCGCCGGTTTCGAGTACTTTTAACCTGCCCTTTGCAATAGATCACTAATTTGTTCGGTGTATGTTCTGCGAGTGCGACCTCGGCTTGCCTGTCTACTTACATGTACCATACTTGGTGTGTCATTCGCTCAGTACTCATTCGTTCTAAATGCCCAAACCACCTTAGCATACTCTTTTCAATTCTTGTTACAACATCCTCTTTCAGGCAACTGCATTCTCGGATATATGTATGCCTCTTTCTATCAACCAGCCTTACTCCACACATTTCATATTTCATAATTGAAATGTTACAATTTAAGGACCGAATATTGCATTTCTTAGAGGACGCAATTTTATTTTTGGGACATGTGTGGGGGGTCAATAGAAGCTTAACCTCAAGTTTGTGGGGTCGCCACCCTTGTCCCCGGCCGCAATCTTAAAAAGGGGTGAAAACACTTTTTTCCCAATATCTCGGAACTATGAGTCGTACAAAAAGTTTGTGAAATCATAATTTGTAGCAAATTGTTTTGCCTACAAATATTTCAAACAAAATTTTGCCCTAAATTAAAAATTAAAGAAGTTATAAACAAAAAATTTAAAATAAAATTATAAAAATTTTCTTTTTTGCTCTGTGGCGGTTTGTTTTTAAATTTATCTTAAAAGATCATCTACAAGATTAGTCTGAGGTATTTTTTTTGTAAAATGTATAAAAAATTTTGTAAGACTCATAGTTTCCGAAATATTGCGAAAAAAGTGTTTTTTTCCCCACTCTTTCCAAGATGGCGGCCGGGGGACAAGGGTGGCGACCCCACAAACTTGAGGTTAAGCTTCTATTGACCCCCCACACATGTCCCGAAAATAAAATTGCGTCCTCTAATAAATGCAAAGCTCATGTAACATTTCAATGGACTAACATACTGCGCAATGATCGCATCTCAACTGCATTCAGTCTACTTTGGTGCTTTTTCTGCCATACCCAACTTACACTCCCGTACATCAATGTGGGAACTAGCATGCCGTTATGAACCGCCAGTCATGTCTACCTACAGATTATGTTTATAATTATTTATTTAATGTTACTAGTTGTGTTAAGAATTAATAAATACTGGATGAAAATATTAATGATACCAACTCATTCAGACAATCTGTACCTCATCACACATACAATTAGTACTTCATCGTTAGCTGATATTCTGCAACAGGATTCACCATTTCATTAGCAAAACGTGCAAATCTTTCAGCTGTATGTATGCCAATGCAAACTTGATTTACCAGCTAGTTGGTTCCATTATGTCTGTACTGTGTTGGTACTAGCACTAATACTGTGTTTGCGTTTCTTTGCTAAGTCTGTATGGTTGTAGGTATGTTATGAACATGATTGTGATTAACACCATATAAAATTGGAAGTAAGCCACGATTTAAAACCGTAAAAGTAATAATAAAGAAAGAAAAGAAATAACCTGAACGTACCTTTTGGATTCGGAACCCAAAAAAGACTGCTAGACTTTGCAGACCGTTTTTTAAATTCTATCTTTCTTTTTTCAGGTATACCTAAGTACATAAGGTTCGAAATTTGCGTAACTCTGCGTGCTCCCTCAAGCCCTGTAATTAAGTATCCCCTTTAATTACAGAATCTCAGTATTTTAGACAAGATAATGTTTTTTTTGTAGCACTAAAAGAATGTTATGTAATGCAACTTTTCATAACCAACCGTTTCCCTATAAAGATCCTACCCTCCTATCACAAGTTACAATTAAAAAATATATGTTTTTTCTTAGTACTAACATTGAATGCAAAAACTAGATAATCCTTCCTTTCATCACAACTTACAATAAAAATATATATTTCTCCCCAATTTATACAAGATCTCCGTCCAAAAACTATCTAACCAAACTTAAAAATAACACCTCGTCTTATCAATTTTAGTAATTGTAACATAACGCCAGTCGTCTCCGAGGGCCGCCTCCATTTTGTTCCATTAGAAAAATGGAAATTTATCCGCTTTCTCGTTCCAGAAAGTAATTTTCGATAAAACAATTTGTCCTCGGAACCGTTCCACACATCTGTTCTGTGATCCGAGCTACCATTTCTCCGCTGGTACATTTGTGTGTGCTAAGTAAGTTTTGTTCGGGGTTTTTATTATTACATCTTTCACGTATTTTCTTTTCCTTTGAGGAAAATTTCTTTAGTTCAATGCAACGCTTCCAAATGTATTCCTGTCTTTACTTTAGTTGCAGTGACAGTGTCTTACTTATGTTAAAAGGTCTGTCACTTTGAACTGTATTTTATTTATCTGAAAGTCTAGATAAAATAAATATCTAATTCAACTAAGTACTGTGGTATAATGCTTTCAAATAAAATAAACCAATTTTAAATAGTAATACTTTTAATTTGTTCATAGTTTAACTTCAGTATTATGGTTCGGCTGTCAGGAGCACGATAGTCGTCAAACCAAGTGGAAAATCTGGTAGGCGTTGTCTAAAATCGACGCCTTTCTATTATTCAGGGATACAAAATATAACCGCAGAAATTGGAAATTGTATGCCGCTGCCTACACCTTCGGAGGAAAAGCCGTGACTATACAGACGTAACGTCTTTTGCCTTCAATGTTTGTAGGAGTTTTCGCTGACGTTACAAATAAATAACCAAACTTTTTTATTTTTTTTACATACCTAATATGTAGGCAAAATATCCTAATCGCGATAAACTTTTAACGATTCGTACCAATAAACATTTCTTAAACAATTATTGACTCAAGAAAGCCAATTTTACTTGCCAACAAACCCAAAATAAACAACACTTCGCAGTTGCTCGCCCATCAATAATATTAGTCATTAATCATTCTGGGAATTTTTTAGAACCCTTCTCAACTTCATTAGATTCAGAGTAGCGATTCTCAAAATTGCCAGGCTAAAGGGCCATGATAATCGGCTAAGTTAAACGAGTCCTTGTCAACAGTGTGAGAAAGTGAACTTACTTGAGTTAGCTGATAAGGGTCGTGAGTAGTTCGAGCAGGCTTTGAATGGAACCCTTGGGATCTGAGTGCAGAAAAGATGGATGGCAATAACAAATATAAACATATCAATTTATTATTGGCAATTTTTCCGTAGATCGACCCTAGCAGTAGGTTCTAGTAGTACCTATCTTGTAGTTCTGATGAACTAATGTTTCGATGATATTCCAAAATTTGTATTTTGGTTTTTTTGTCGCGTCACTAGTTCAAACCCCCAAATTGATCGGACAATCGTTGCAATGATGATTTTAATATTATTTTTGGGTAATCTTTGAGAAAGGTTCAAAGAAGAAAGGTTCCGCAGAGATGAATTACCCACCCGTACTTTGCTTATAATTTAGTTTTTTTCTAATTGGGGCCAAGCTTATTGCCATCAACGGGCATTTACACTTACAAGCGAAAATCTGTTACCTACTATTATTTAGACACACGCATCCTATAAATGCAACAGCCGCAATCCAAGCCGGGGGAGTTACCTATTCTAATTTAGTTCATTTTATTTAAAAATCCTATTTAAAATTACCTTCGTCTCAGCCTTAAACTAAAAAGTAAAAATGGTTGCTATTTCTGTCTGCGAAGTGCCAATACACATACTTAGCGAGCTGTTTACAAAATAGGGCTCTCGCTCAGGCTGAAAGCGTAATGTATTAATAAGCAGCCTTACAAAGAGAAATGCTATTAGTACGTGAGCCATGGCTTTCAGGCTGAAGTTTTACTTGACGTGTCTATAACTAAAAGGTTTACTAAAATAGGTAGGTACTGTATAAATTTGTATTAGAAAAAGTATTGCGTATCGCTGTTGGTAAGCTTTTCTTAGAAAATCGTACTTTTTATGTTGTTTATTGAAGTTGAATATTATTAGTTGGGCTATATTTTGAATTGGTAACAATTATTAGACGTACAGTAAGTTTCCTGCTATGGTCTTAAAAAAGTTATAGAGATTGCTAATTACCGTCGAAATGGCAAATCATAACCTACTAGTCTATTTATGATCAGCACTTCATGTAACACGGTCATCCTTCCAAAAGTGAGAGAGGTCCGCCGCGCCGCCCAGCAGTGAAATGGCTGTAATTATTAGTGAAAATATAGGCTGATTTGGTGCATAATTTGTAACAGGTACGATTGCGTGAAGTAAATTAAGGAATAAGCGACATCTGACAAGATGTTTGACTCAATATACTCAGTTTGACACACACAAAATGGGAACCGATTTTGACTTTTAAAACAAATTTAAGTACTATAATGTGTGAACCTCAGCAAAGAGTTGGGTCCCGTTCAAGTTGTTCATCAAAACTGCAGCATCATTTCACCCCCAATTAAGCTCGTTATTTATGCATTCAGTTGAATTTAGCAACCTAGCGACACGGTCGTATTCTGTACTTTACGCAATAGTTAACTTTACGTTTCGTACTATTTATGGATGTTGTTTTAAAAAAAAAAACTATTGCTATTTTATTTGGCAGTGAAAAGAGATGGTCACGAGAGCATCGGAAAACTTAACATTGCAGATACCAGCGCATTCCACAAATTTCACAGATAAATCCTTTGCAGTGGAGGCTTTAAGACTGTGGAATGCACTGCTAGTTCAAATCAAGCGAGCTCAGACAGTGGGCTCCTTTAAAAAAATGGTATATGAATACTATCTCAAATTGTGAATTTGCAGAATTATCGGGCTTGTCTCTACATGAATTATATCACTGTGGTAATATACTTATGTATATGTGTATAACTGGAAAAATTATATTATTTACAACTTATATTATAATTTATTTACAATTATTATAATAAAATATCTACAAAAGGCTAAAACAAACAATTTAACTGGATTTGTGTATTTGTACGTTTATAACAATAATGTATGTATATTTGTATGTATTGGTAATATATATATAAGTACATGTATATGTACGTGTATATATGTATATGTATGTATCTGTATGTATATATATATATATATATATATATATATATATATATATATATATATATATATATATATATATAGAAAAGATTTGTATATGTAAATTAGTATGTATTTTATGTATAGTTTTAGTAAACCTACTTGTGTAGGCACAAAAATCTATTGTACTATCCACGCTGTGTCTGTATTTCTGAATGTTCCTGTTCATCCAAAGGTTGCCTGGAAGAAATTGCTGTGTGCAATAAGGCCGCCCATTGTATCTAACTTTAAAAACTTCTGTATTTCTATACCTTGTTATTTTGTAGTTAGTACAATAAAGCATATATCTATCTATCTATCTATATTCTCACACAACATCATCTAGCCCAAATAAATAGTATAAACTTGCTAGTATAAACTTGTACCATGAGATCTAAACGACTGATATAAATTATACCCAGACACAGAACAAATAAATGTGCTCATCACACAAAGAGATTTTGTGCTGGGTGGGAATCGAACCCACGACGTCCACATCCGTAGTCAGGCGCAGTAACCTCTGGACCACGAGGCCAGAGATAGCTTAGCAACGATAACATGTCATTAAGAGACCAAACTCTATTATTACCTAATAGCTTCTTAGCTTATTATATTAATATCTTTATTGTAGAGAACTTTAGTAATAATGTTGCTTTACTCGATACTCCTCCACAGACAAAAGCAGGTGGCATTGTCAGAAGAACGGGCTCCCCCAGGGAAGTGTTCTCGCACCCGTCCTATTTAATATTTTTACTAATGACCAGCCCTGTGCTCCGAATACACGGAGTTTTCTATATGCGGACGATTTGGCTCTGGCGACTCAGACCCAGACATTTGAGGAAGCTGAAGAACATCTCAGTTCAGCCTTGATTGGATTGGAAGGCTATTATAGAGCAAATGGATTAAAACCTAACCCATCAAAAACTCAAGTATGCGCTTTTCACCTGCGCAACCGGGATGCCAAACGTCAGCTCAGGGTTGCCTGGGCGGGATCTGAGTTGGAGCACTGTTCTCACCCAAAGTATCTTGGTGTTGCCTTGGATAGGACTCTGAGTTTTAAAACTCACTGTCTGAACACTAAGGCCAAGGTGGGGGCTCGAAACAACCTGCTTCGCCGCCTTACAAGTACGGCCTGGGGAGCAGAGCCCAGCGTCCTCCGTACATCTGCTCTGGCTTTGTGCTTCACTGCAGGTGAATTTGCATGCCCTGTGTGGCACCGATCAGCTCACGCCAGGCAGGTGGATGTCGCACTGAACGATACTTGCCGAATCATCACCGGTTGTTTAAAGCCCACTCCCGTCACCATGCTCCACCCGCTAGCCGGTATCGCACCACCTGCCGTAAGACGAATCGCAGCTTGCAGATTAGAGAAGGCGAAGCAAGAGACAGACTCTCGACACTTACTGTTCGCACATCAACCTCCCAGAGCGCGTCTAAAAAGTCGTAAAAGCTTCATCCAAAACACCAAAGCCTCACACGAACAACCTGGTGTGCTGAGAATCTCGCTCTGGGGGGAAATACTCCCGCCACCCTGTGACTTTTTACCGCCCCAGGAAAAACTACCCCCAGGGCGCGACCTCCGATGGCCAGTGTGGAGGTATCTCAACCGTTTACGTACAATGGTCGGCCGCTCCAGACAAAACCTATGCAGGTGGGGAATGCGAGATCAGGCCCTAACCGCATGTAACTGCGGTGTCCCCGTGCAGTCTATGTTGCACCTACTTGCATGTCCCCTTTGCCCTACATCCTGCTCTAAGGCCGATCTCATTGGCGCCACCGACAAAGCGGTTGAGGTGGCAGAGTTCTATGCCAAAACTGTATAGAAAAAAATAGACATGAATCATTGACACGATAGAAGAAGAAGAAGACTCGATACTATTCTTACACTTGAATAAAATATTTTCTAAGACAATCGAATCACTGAATTTTTAGTTGTTGAACTGATTTTACAAATATCTCTCGAGACCCTACACCTAGAAGAAAATAATCCCAAAAATTTTGAACATGCTTCCTCTAGCTTCTCTAAAACACAACTCTTAACCGACTAATTCTTTCACCTCATAAGTCTTGGCACCATATACAGGCAACAAAGTAATCGACGATGATAACCTGAAATATTTGCAGAATACACCCCCCAACAGTTCGGTACCGGAAACACGAGTATTTGGCAAGCTCGTCGAGAGCCTTGTATCATTTTAAATGAGTCGGTTAATCGGCGTGCTCCTGTTTTTTTTAAATAGCTCGAAGCATTGGAGCGTTTTGATTAATTTTTATTGGACGATTTTCGGAATCGTTTTCATGTAAGTAGGTACAATCGTAATATTGTCGTCGATCGTGTTCATAATGAGTATTGTTAAAATGCTTATATTTTTGTAATGGCTTATATTAGAGTTGTATATGCATGTGTTTAAAACTAATTTTAATGTCGATGATATATTATGTAATGTGTGTGTCACAAATAAATGTATTTTCTTTCTTTCTTTCTAATAAACCATAAAAGTGTCATATTGTTAAGATGATATTGATATAAAATGTGAATACATTGAACTACTCTATGCTATAATACAATTTTGACATCAGTAGTAGTAGGTAGGTATCTAGAAAACTTGGAATAATATTTCTGTATGATATTTTTTGGTACAATAAACTACAAAAGGTTCCTTTGAGTTTTGGCTAATTATTTTTACCAAACACTAAATATTAGTCAATCGATCAGTCAACATGATGGCTTAAACATTGGAGCAATCTGCTAAAGCCATAACTAACTACAGTGTAATTAGACTGTGGTAATCTAAGGATAATCTTCCCGAAATTGACAGTTAATTTATGCTTGGATCAATTATGGATACAAATTAATTCTAAACGAATGTCGTTCTTGAAATTCAGTATGGTTGATAATTATTTCGCACTAGTCATGCCCCACCGCTTGGCCTGTGACATGTCCATACACAGAGAATACTAATCGAAAAAGCTGTGAAAACAAAACGTAGGACATTAATGAAATACGAATTCAGAAATTTGCAGCTAGTTAAAAGCTACTACGATCATTGTTTTTACAAAAAATTAAATAAATATTTTTGGACATTCTTACACAACATCATCTAGCCTTAATTAAGCTAATATAAGCTTGTTCTAGACGACTTATAGACATAATTCTATATTTCTAAATACGTACATACATATTACCTATACATAGATAACACCTAACTCTGAAACATTTGTGAACCATTTAAATATTTGGACCGATCCGGGAATCGAGGAATACCTTAACCAAAATGATATATTTTCTTGAAGCACAAAATAGTTTCTCTTTCAAATACAGGAAATCTGCTACCAAAATGTCTATCAAAGGTTTACTTTGACATATCACATTCCAATTCTGGTCAACACCCACAGAACATGAGCAAAAATATTTTCGTTCTTTGAGTTGCGATAAAAAGTCTGTCCATCATAATCTGTAGGCATTTGTACAGACGGCCTCAAAGATGCTTTTGTACATCGCTTGAATACAGATTGCTTATTTTTATTTTCTATATTTTCACGTAAGTATGTGATTACTCTGCGTTCTGTTTGGAAACATTTCGTAAAACTATTCTTTTTTTTGCTTATTTGATATGAACTTCGCTTTATAGTTTTTTTATTGATAGTTTCTTCTTCTTTGATTTGTTTAAGGTTGTAGACAAGAAAACGGCGCACCTGATGGGATAGTGGTCACCGTAGCCTATGGACGTATTCAACACCGCAGGCCCCTTCTTCGTTTTATATGCTGTTTTTTTACGGCATTCTATTAGGCAATCTATGAATTTCATAACCTCTTTTTTAACGTGAGGAAAATCATACATGGATACTATGCCGGACTCTTACCGACTAAAAACCACACATATCCTTCGTAACAGCTTACGGTTGGGAGCCCCGGGTAAGCCCTCGGAAGGATACCCCAGGACTCCCAACAGACCTACGGCTGCCACTGCGGCCTCATCTAGGGAGGGTTTGAGTGCTATCCCGCGTCTTTGGGGGATTGCCACAAGGATCTGGTGCTGTTGAGCCCACATCGTGCACTCCACTAATGTGAGGAGCGCTGTGTCTTCGTTGCGCTCCGCGCATTGCTGGCACTTGGCCGTGGTTTCCCAGTGTCTTCGCCACAGATACGTATCCAAAGCTGCTGTGTCCGGTAAGCATTTGTGACAAACGGTAGGAGAGAGCACCGTGGCTCCACTTCACCCACTTGTCCATGATCGGTCTGACCTCCACGATTGCAGAGATTTGCATCTTCCAGTTCTCCACGGTTTCCGGTAGAGCTGGGACTTCGAGCCACGATTTCTTGAGTTCTAAACCCCTAGGTGATATGTGACTAATTACAGGCTATGATCTTCTTGGATAGCGCATTGGAATTCAAATGAATAGGCTTCTGCGTATTTGTCATTACGCAGGAAATTTTGGGAAAATTTTCATGCCATGAATCAATGCTTAAACCCTTTCAAATTTCAGATCTCGACCGCTATTCATTAGCTTAAATGGAACGCTATTTCTAATAATCAACATTTTATTCAGGAAGAATAATCAAGTTCTGCGTAAAGGTATATTAAATTTTACAATTATTGAAGCCAATTTAAAAATAGATACTGAATACTAATTCGCGACACCGTGCTGCGCCACGCCACGGCACCACAACTTTCCACGGTGACAGCGCCCATCTTGTCGTGGTGACACGTCATGACATCATGTAACAACCCCATGCTGGAGTGTCATTCCTAATTACTACAACATCAGTAAAAATCACCAAAGACAATTAAAAATAGATACTGAAACCAGTCACGCTAAGCAAAGTTAGCGAAGTTTCGAAAACAAATATAAATTATTCTAAACCACTAACAAAAAGGATCTCACAAACCCAAACCGAATCATCTCTTAGGCATAGCCAGTGTACCCTGCAATGGAAGTAATTCAAATCCAATGATTGACATTTCCGCTTCAGCAGGTCTGAATCAAGAAAGTTCACACTCAGTTAACTCAAGCAATTACTTCGGCACAATGGACCGAAATCGTTCGGTTAATTTCTAATTTGACTTATCTATCATTCCGACTCAGTAGTTAGATATACTATGTCTTAAAAGGTTAGTTGTAGTTTAGAAGATGTAGGATAGATTGGGTTTGAATTATTCAAGTAAATAAATCTGTTACTTGTTCTTCAGCGAGTTAATATTATTCTTGACTATTGTCGTTGTACAGAAGTCATGCAACTCCATGAAATGTACAAAAGTTTTAATGAGATGCTCACTAAAGTGTTGTTTAAAAGTAACTATCGGCATTTACTTTTGCATTTTAATATTCTGTTTATTGTGTGTACTGCACCTAACCTATTAATAAAGTTAGGTATGCCATGTTTTTCAGAGAAAGGGCTTTTCAAAAAAGCAGGTTTCACAAAACATTCCGATCAGAGGCAGTGAGGATGCAAGCGTCTATTGTTAAAAACGAAATCATAGTAAAGGTTGAAATTGGTTGAAATAATAAAATGAGCAATTATTACTTAACGTCCACCTTAGTGATACAAAAAGAGATAAGTTCTTAGACGAGCTGGACGAACAATAATAAGGTGAAACTGTCAGTAATAGGATAGTTTCACTAGCTTCTACTAAAAGACTCCGCATAAATAGTCGGAGTACCTTCGATATAAAAGCGTCGTAATCGTCCTCTCTGCTCTACCGTGACGTCATAGTAAAAAAGAGAGAAGTATGTTATCTTCGAACAAAGGCACCAAGCCCGGCTTGTATGTGTGTGAGCTCAGTATACACGAGTATTTTGCGAGCGAGGAGAACATAGTTTGAAAAAAAAAATGATAATTTTAACCCATGGGAAGTTATTCCGAGAATATAACGTGTATGTGTTATTCCAGACATTAATCTATCTATGTGCCAAATTACTCTATCTTCTTTCATTTAGAAAGAGTTACAAACATCCAGACATCATGCCATTCAATTATCTAGTCGCATTCTTTCGCATTTAAAATATTAGTAAGAAGAAGAAATTATGTTTTAACTATAGTACTTTAGTCAAAGTGTGCGTGTCCCACTCGTAGATGCTCGTAGGCACTGCGCTCGCACACATACAAACCGCGCTCGAATGGGTTTGTTCGAAAGAACTTACTTCTCTCGTTTTACTACGGTGACGACGTCGACGTAGTCTGCATATTGAGTTCGGACAATAATATGGATGATTTCGAACGGTAACGATCCACTTGTACCTCAACTGCATTGTCTCTTGACGTTGGATTATCGTGGATTTAAAATTGACGAGAACATGGGACAACAAAATTAAAAGATTTCTCAATGCTTTTTAAACACACAATCATGTAGTAACACTCCCATAGATTTTTGTTTTCATGGAATCATCCTTACTAAAGAGATTTAACTGTTCATTTGTAATCAATGGAATCTGAAACTACTCTACCGATTTCAAATTCTTTTCCAAAAAAAATTGCCAATTTATTCCGGAGTAACTAGGCTATGCATGAACATATTATGTTACTACCTAAGAAAGCAGAGAAATCACTAATCGGGAAGATTATCATAGCTGAGGTGCTACGGCGTTCGTAGTATGCCAGAGGCAAAGCCATGGGACACAGCCAATATTGATTAATAATAAGTTGTTGTGACTTGATATACAGTATGTCTACGCCATTAAATATGCCTAAACACAAAAAGCAGTAATACCCTTATAGTATATACCTAGTACATTAGTTACAAATATCTTTTAATACCATTACCAGCTTCATCAAACTAACTGAAGCACTTCCACTCTAATCCCCAGCTCGTACGGTCGGTATAAAAATCAATGGATTCATTCACGGCACAAATGAGTTACGAGTACTATCCGCAAAAGCTAGCGGCAACACCTGTGAACCTGTGGTACACTTGGGATTGCAAATAATGTTATTTTCTTGCATTTTCAATACGTGATTTAGTTAAATCAAATACAGCCAGGGCAGACCAAGACAGTTATTGACTAGTTGCGTTATTGTAAAAGATAAAATTGGTTTATTATCAGACCTCATCAGCAGGACAAAAAGCAAAAGGCAAATTTGGAAAAGGCCTTCCTTTTCCAAATTTGCCTTAATAATACGGTTTTGCGCCTTTTGCATCAAATCCTGTGACTTTTTCTAGCTCGCCCAAGAGCAACAATTTAGAAAAAGTCACATAACTGAATGCGAAAGGAGCAGGACCTTATTATTTATGCAAAATTGAAAGAAGCCTATGACTTGCTGTAAATTACTATAGGCTGATTTCATCTTTACAATAACGCAACTAGCAACTGTACTCTATTTCTTAGACTCCACTTTCAGATTGTCTATCTCTCATGAACCTATACCAAAGTTAATGTTTTTTTTGTAAACATATTCTTATAGCACATAGAGACACCCAGACTCTCGATATAAACATTTACGGTCTCAATTTCAACCCCACGACAAATTTTTGAGCATTTTTCTCGAGTGTGGTGAAAATCAAACTCATGCCTCGTGATCAGCAGTAATCAACCCACCAAAGCTGCAATAGGGAGGATAGCATTCATGCTATTGGTCAAATTATTTGACTTAAAACAGAGAGAATATTCCCCTAAACGTCCTCGCTAAAACTGAGATCATTTTACGGCTGCAGTGAATTGCGGTTTTGAGTTAGTAGATAGATATGGCCAGGCCACCTGCGATACACCGAGGCTTATTTTATAAGCCATCTTTAATGGACAAGATGAAATTTAAGTGGCCATCAAGAAGAGTAATTGATTCATTATGGTTTAGAATATTAGGTTCATTAATTTGAGAACATTTATTAACGGGCTGAATATTAATCTTTATTAATATTATAAAGCTGAAGACTTTATTTTATCATTGAACGCGCTAATTAAATCAGGAACCGTTCTTTAAAATTGACTATTTCTTTTAGTTTTGGAATATTCATCGATTATTTGAATTATTCTTCTGATTACTCATATGGGCGGCTTGAAACAACGGGAAACCACAGAGCTTGCCCATTTCAACACGACAATGCGCTCATCATCATTTACGTGACAAAAAAATAGTGGCCAAATGTATTTTAAACTATCCCTTTTTCTTTACGCGAGGGAAATCCTACCTTTATGCTATGCCGGACTCCTGCCGACTAAAAACTACATATTTCCTATCTAGCGCCTACGGTTGGGAGCCCCGCGTAAGCTCTCGGAAGCATGCCCCAGGACTATATTATACTACTATCCCTTTATTATACCATCGGGGTTACCCGGGACTCCCGGCTACAGACAGATAGTAGTACACCGTATGGCTGTAGTCGGTAGAAATCCGGCAAAACATCCATGAGGATTTTCACACGTAAAAAATCCCTTTCGGAGATAAAGATGAGACTTTAATAAAATGTATAATGTTGACCAAAAATCAGTTTTTGAGATATCCCAGAGTGCCACCGCCCTTATCCGTCATGATGGCCAACTCTATTCACGGCGTTGAATCGACATTTTAATTGATACGGTACCTGTACTAACGATCAGTGCAAATGTGCATCGTTTCAGGTGAAATTTTAGAGAACATTTTTTTATAATCATAAAGTGAGTCGATGGGATAGACCATTTTGTTAGGACGGACAGGTAAAAATGGTAATTGGTACTATCGCAACACTTCTTTTAGAATTAGTTATTTATATTCTGCCCTGGGTTATCCTTTTGAGAATGTACACGGAATTCCAGCCGTAGGCAGTTATAGGGCACTGTGTGGTTTTCGAGGATGTGGTGGTTTGTAGAGTTCGGCATAGCATCCATGAAGTTTTGCACTCGTACTTGTACTGATATCTCCCCAAGCTAGGGAGACAACAGGACTAGGAAATGCCCCATGGGTCGACAAGGGGAGCCACGAAACAGCATCCGTAAAAAAGGCATTTAAATGTATGTTCCACTACCCGATAGGTAACAATTTCATAAATGGCCGCGCCATCTGTTGGATCTTCAGTATCTTTAGATATTCAGTGGGGGTACCCACTGAATATCTAAAGTACATTATTTTGGAGAGATAAGTTTGTGTGAGGTATCACACAAACTTATCTCTCCAAAATAATGTACGCAGATTAGAATTGAGATACCATTTGAGAGCGTTATCGAAATCTATTACGGGTTCATTCTCACCAAATTTTGACCAGTAAAAATAGACACATTTGATAAAATCAAGGGTCTCCAAAAGCATGTTCGACCGAGTTCTTATAATAAAATTTCTTATTTTTATATTTTTTTTTTCCTATCCAGAAAGCCCCAGTGATTGTACATTTACCCCACACGTTGCCCGTAAGTGACTTTCAATAGAACATATTGGTAGGGTCAGACCTTTTCGGGAGGGGTGGTTTTAACATTTTTTCATATGAATTCAGTTTCATGTCAGTGGTCGTAACCGGCGACCTGTGGAGGCGAGAGAATTTGTAAATTGTGTGAAATAGTTGCGGCTGATGGGAAATACTCTGGAGTTCAATTCTTTTCGTCTATGAAACTTGTACGTAAGTAAAAGGTGGCAGAAATGGTGTTTAGGGAAGCGTAAATATACCGGTTCAGTGCTATTTCACTTACATTGATTTTAGCGCTAAGGGACCACATTTTGTAATGGCCTGCTCTGAATTTGGTCAATAGTCGAGCACGTTGAAGTTTAGCGAGCTGCACAAATTTAATTTTGCTTTTACCTATAAGTACGCTTTATTGCAAATCTACAAGTTGCCATTTTCGAGCTCTTTATCAACAGAGGTGTCTGAATCGGGTGAGGTCAGGTGAGGTTATAACGGGACAAAAGTAATCGTTTCTATTTCTTCACAAATTTCAAAATAGTTTCTTATTATTGGTCATACATACGCAACGACAAGTCTTTTTTTTCCGAAGTTCCGGTTTACATTTCATCAGTTTTATTTTTTGTCAGTAGGTAACCCTCTTGGAGACAGGGCAAGATGTCACTTTCCTGCAAGTTAATTTTTTTAACTTGCCACAAATGGTAACCAATTTCAGGCTGATTCCAGCGTAATATGCTTTACATAGTGATCTAAAACGCTAAGATAGTAGAGTTATGTACGCATTAAATTAATATATCTTCACGGCAATAGACTCTCCATTATTTTGATCGAAATAAAACTGTTGAAGTTAATGACTTTTGTTGTTTGCGTGATAAATACATACATACAACTCAGTATCAAACGTAATTAAGCTGAGTGAGTAAACAAAGAGGGAGGGGAGGTCGAGAAGGTCACAGAAAGTATGGATGGTTTGTTTAAATAATGATATATGAAAGTGAAAGGAGCGAATGATGAGATGACGAGTAATACGGAGGAATTTAAGAAGAAGCATTTGCGCCGACCGCAAATAAATTGGGACAATGGTAGGAGAATGATGATGCTGAGTGAGTATAAAGACAAAGACCCTGGAGTAATAGTAGTGTTTTCAATAAAATCGGACATAGCTTAGATATTCTTTTACCATAATAGGAAAATACAATTAAGTTCCAACGATGTACGTAAAATTTTAATTTACTACATAGCAATAAAACTTTACTCAAGACAATTGCGTCCCAGCAAAAAATACAAAAGGTCGTCAATTAATTTTGATTAAATTGACAATTGATTAGATTCCTTGTCGATAAAACAGGGCCCAATTACCTTAAAAGGGGTTTTGGTAATGCTCATTTTCATTACAGAACTTTGTAGATGTCAAAGTTTTATTGGGAAAGGACCTTTGGTCTCCACCAAGATAGAACTTCAAGTAAACCTTCAAAGCTGACAAACCGGCAAGGCTCTGATATAGACTCCTTTACGGGTTTGTGAGATCAGACTCTAGTAGTTTAGAGTTACACCAATAATAAAATAGTAGCTAAGCCTTGATTGAAGTTACTAAAAATGGATGACAAACTACGAAACCAGGTAGAATTTTCATGCAATTTAGAAAAACTAAGATGGTAAAGAATATGAAAATTGAGCTCCCAATGCAATCTTTGATATCAAGATTCGTTTACATATTATTAGTATTTATTATATTTTATTAAGTCTTGATGGAACGGCATTATTGTGTTGTATTTTTTTAACGTAAGGTATCATAAATGGATGCAAACCGGACTCCTACCGATTGAAACCACACGAAGTTTTGAGTATACCTATATCGGCAATTAAATAGAAATGAGAATACACCTGTTGCAAATTTGATATTACTAAAGTGGCATTTAAGTAATTCATTAAAGTTAATGTCATTTGTCTTACGCTTTATCCGGCAAAACGTGGGACAAAATCTAAAGGTTTAGCGAAAAACCGCAACCGTTCATTCATTCATTCTCAGGCTTACTCAATCTTTAAATTGATATCCCTACTATTAGTAAAAAAAATCTTTATTACCTTATTACCTATACTGTGTAATAAAGCATTTAATACAGTCCCTAGGGCAATCTGTTTCATGTCTGATTGATTTTGTATTAGACAAAGTAAAATGGTATTCAATCATAATAAGTACCTACAACGAGAATCTGTTTCGACTTTTCTATTTAACGTTGCAGCGAACCGTAAAATTTGAATGATTCATAGTCCAATAGATTCAGAAATGTTTTTGTGAAGCAGTTTCAAATTTATTTTAGGCTAACAATTGGTAGGACTATTCATCAAATGTTCTTCTATGTTGACTGAGAAACCGTATCTAGTGAATGAGGTTCCAATTCTAGATTGCTATTTTAATTTCGTGTGCATTCGCTCTCCACAGAATGAAAAATCACTCTTCATGTTTTAACTTGGCGTTAATATTCGTGTGTTGTGCGAATTAATGAATTTATGAGTAAAAAACTGTTTATTTGCAAGGGCAGAGAGGAGATGGATATTTGTCTGTGACAAATAGTTAGTTCCCGTGATGAAAATGAATCATTTATTTATTTATTTGTTGTGAATATGGGCGATACAGAAAACATATTGGGTACATACTCGTACCTTTTTGATGCGCCACAATACATAAAGAACGTACTTAGACATATTTTGTACAACATAGCATACATAGCAAAATAGCATTCTTGCTTTAAGTGTAGGATAGATAATTCAAAATTTAACTGTCAGCGTGACTAACTTTACACTTAGAAATTGTGCCCTGGCATGAAGTTTAATCATTCAGTAGCAAAACTGCCTTCCTCTTTTAAATTAAACGAAATAATCTCAAATTCTGGTAACTATAAACTCTGAACTTGACTGCGGGCAGATAGATAATGCTAAAACTATAAGAGCTCCTTCAATGGAACCAAAAAGGAAGTCAATCTTGCTACTAGATGAAGAAGAGGGAGAGTTTCTACCACCGCAATCTTTAGCTTTACCATAAATCTCACAAACACTAGAAACAGACCACTCTACCAAGTATTTTTATTTTATAATTTTTAATGATATAGCGAGAGTTGAGTCCGGCCCTCGCCACTGCCGGTCTTCTCAGTAACAACGGACCTCCCGAAGAATATTGAAGATATTTAGCTTGTATAATACATCTAGGTAAAACGTTAATATCGTGATTCAGATCTGCGTTGATGATTGGTCAAGAGGCGTTTCATGATAATTGTGGTTAACCACCGTGACTGATCGCAACTTAAGATGTTTTTATAATGGTAGTGAGAATAATGTGCTAGAGAGTTTAATGTTGCTTGTAAATTATGTAAAACACTTTAGGAGTATGCCGTTCTTTTCATCAAATGTAAGTGCTTTAAGTACTCCAGTTACTTTGAAGTCACTTAATGGGTCTCAAATCACATCAAATCAAAAAAGGGGTTTTCAGTAATCAGGAACAAAATGAGTGATACAAGTACTTGTAGGAGATTATTTTGTACCTACTTAGCACATTTTTTATTAACAAACTCTGGACACCATTTTGAACAATTTTATAAACCAGGGCTTGTGTCTCCATACTTTGCCCGTAATTGATTTAAGGCGTTGATAGGTGAGCGAGTCACTCATTACTTTTACCCTTGCATAACTTTTTCTTGTAGGCGGGCGAGATTTACCTATATAGGTATGTATGACACAGTCATTGCTGCCCCAGTTCTACCTGATCCGGGAAAAAATCTGGGAACATAATGGTCTCACCAACATTTCAACAGTTGCACTTCATCGAACGTAGCCAGTACTAGTGGACGTCACGCGGTTTCACCCGCTTAGTTCCCGTTCCCTTAGGAATACGGGAATAAAACATAGCCTATGTTCACCGCAAAGAGTGTAGCTCTCCAATCATTAAATAATTTTTCAAATCGGTCCAGTAGTTCTGGAGCATATTCGTTACAAACAAACAAACAAAAAAACAAATCTTTCCTCTTAATAATATTAGTATAGAAGTATAGATGAAAGGTCAACAATTTCTAAACGAGTAAGAAAACCATATAGATATCACATAAGAAATTATCTCAAGCGAGTAGATTGTTAATTGCCCCCTATGGCGTTAAATGAGGATTTTGGCGTATTAAGGTCGCGCCATATATATCAAGGTAAACGCATCGTAAAGCCTTACTTTTACGAGTACGGTGAAAAGATTTACCTTCGCCGCGGCAGGTTTATTAGAAAAGCGGGTAATGTCAGTTTTAGTAGCGGTGGAGAGCTTTTGTTACGTGTTATTGAAAGAAAGGTATATGAGCCAACCGTTTGACTAAACGTTGTTTACTGACATTTACTTGGAATCTTATACTTATAGAATTCGGGACTTCACGCGAAATACTTTTTACTTATATGCACTGACGTTTCAGATATATGTTGCACTACTACGATGGTCGCATTTGGACGAATTTCACTTGGATTTTTGAACGATTTTTTTCAATCTTTTGCATCGCCAGGGCTGGAGCTTAAAGACACTCTTGATACCGGTCTAGATCATAAGCGTATCAAATAGGTACCTACTTTTTTCAACTTTCGTACAGCTTATAGCTTGTTGTACTAGCGTGTGTATTTGTGCCACTTGGTAGGCTTCCGGCATATATTCATTAGGCTTCCCACATAATAAAAAAATAAGGTGTTGGATAAGGTTCCAAAAATTGGATTTCTTAGATAACACATAGGGAAAAAGACATAATAAAGTCGAAACGTGTATCTTTACTGTGTAAAAATCATATTTTATTGATCTCAATCCCAAAAGTGCTGGAGCAAACGGAAGTTATGTTGATCACAATCTTCGTGAAATAATGTAGGATGGTACTTGTCTCGCCAAACAGTTCCAGCACGATTTGAAATGTGGTTTTATTTGGAACTCGTAAGATTGCAGATAAAGATAGATGGATGTATATGGAATAAGCAAAACTTTGGTATTACTATTGCCGGTATAGGTGTCTACCTCAATTTAGTGTGTTATTTAGTGTGATATCGGCCGCCTTGAGCATGCTTAAAAAGACTCAAAAGCTTTATACAAAAACCGAAGCCTTGCACGAACCCCCTGTTGTGTTAAGAATCTCACTGTCTTTTTACCTCCCCAGTAAAAGCTACTTCCTGGACACGACCTCTGATGGCCAGTGTGGAGGTTTCTCAACCGGTAACGCACTATGGTCGGCCGGTTCGGACAAAACCTATGCAGGTGAGCAATGCTAGATCCGGGTCTAACCGCATGTGACTGCGGCTTCAGCGTGCAGTCCATGTCGCACTTGCTTGCATATCCCCTTTGTCCTACATCCTGCTCTAAGGCTTACCTCCATAGTCGCCACTGACAGACGGGTTGAGACAGCAGAGTATTATGCCAAAACTGTAGGTATAAAAAAAAATTTTCAATAAAAAATACAACCGACTTCCAAGAAATCCTGAAAAATAAAATTTACTTAGCATTATTTTAAGTGACGGGTGAACCGAAAAATATATATCTATCTAGGTGAAAGTTCTCATCAATACAAATTGATCAAGCCCCAACACAAGGTAGCTGCTGTAAATCGTTAAGGAATTCCCTCGAATCTCTTTTGGTTCCATCATCAGATCGACTCCAGACCTTTATTAATGGTAGTTTTAGCACTGATTTAAAAAGTTAACAAACGCACTAGTTGTTCCTATCATTTTAAAAATCCGTCTATAATTGACATACATAAAACATTGAGACCTTTCTTTTTTTTTTGAAGTTGGATCTATCAATCTAGTTGTAAAGTTCTCATCAATACAAATCAATCAAGCCCAAACACAAGATAACTGCTGTAAATTGTTTAGGAATGCCCTCGACTGTCTTTCGGCTCTATCATCAGATCGACGCCATACCTTCATTAAAATGTAGAACCTTAAAGCACTGAATTAAAAAGTTAACAAGCACACTAGTTGTCCCTACAATTTTCGGTGGATGCCCTCGTTTTCTCCTAGATCCCTTCATCAGATCCTGACCTGGTGAAAATGGGACCACCTCAAAAGTAACCCCTATTCAATAAAAAAAAAATTTTGAAATCCGTCTATAATTGACGGAATTATAGCTTGACATACATAAAAAAAATACATACAGACGAATTGAGAACCTCCTCCTTTTTTTGAAGTCGGTTAAAAACGCGTAAAATCATTGACACGAAGAAAAAGAAGTTCTTTTTATTAGAATACATATTGTAAAATTTTGTTAATACTAAACCTACATTAACAGAATTCCGTGAATGGCTTTAAGTAAAGTAAAATGATGCTACTATAACTGAATATAACTCTCAGCGCTAACCCGTCAATTTTGAAAGGTACAAATGACTTTCCCATACTTACTTACGTGATAGTTTTGTAAATTTTCCCATTCACACTGACGCAATTTTACCCTCAGACCGATAAAGAAAAGTCTACGTACGTATTTGTTTGAAAAATAGGTATCCACAAAGCTGCGCCATCATTATTTTGCTCACTGGAACATTTTCATTTCGGACAAAATATTATAGGGGGGCTTTATGAACGCAATAGAACCCAAAACAATGATTTTTAGAATTTTTGTCTGTTTGTCTGTATGTCTGTATATCTGTTTGTCTGTACGTTTGTGCACGCTAATCTCAGTAACCGCCTTACCGATTGCAATGCGGTTTTTTATTGTGTTGAGGATTGCTCCACTTAACATTTAGCGTGTAATTCATGTCAATCGGTTTATAAATAAAAAAGTTATAACACTTTTAAGAATAAGATATTTTGAAAATTTTAATTTTAGGGGTTTCTTTGTATGTGAGTGCAAATTTAAACTGGCGTGTTGACTTAAGTCCACGCCTTCGGCGCGGATTGAATTGTTTTAAAATAGTCTTGATCATTAAGCTCTTTTATGATTAAGCAAACAGGGCAGTTTCACACGCTGCTTAATGAGTCTGATGAAGAAATACCTCTCCTTTCATACAACTTATGTGACGTAAACGAAGTTGCGGGGTCAGCTAGTTTTTAATTAAATGCTTTTAACCCTGAAAAAGTAGGTAGAGATATTGCATAATTCTGGAATTTTATATGTTTGTACGTTTAAACAGTTCCAGAACTATACTATACTAGCTGATGCGCGCGGCTTCGCCCGCGTGAAATTTGATTTTCGTTCCCGCTTCCTGTGGGAACATTTTCACGGTATAATAAGTAGCCTATGTGTTATTCCGGACTATACTTTATCCCTGTACCAAATTTCAGCTAGATCCATTCAGCTGTTAGAGCGTGATTGAGTAACAAACATCCAAACATCTTCATAAACTTTCACATTTATAATATTGGTAGGAAGTAGGATTTCTAGCAACTTTTTCAGGTTTAAGGTGTGACTGTAGCCTTGCCCGTCACGCTCATAATCCTTTAATAATAATTGAATAGCATAATTTTGCCCTGTCAAACATGGTACATTACTTGGCTACAACCAAATTTACCTACTTAATTTTTATTGATGGTTTATTTTTCACCACCAAAAAGGAAGTCAATCTTGTTACTAGATGAAGAAGAGAGGGTTTCTACGAACGCAGTCATTCGCTTTCATACAAATTTTACAATCACTAGAAACATAAGCCACTCTACTAAATACGAAACTACCAAACTATGATTTGTAGCGAGAGTTGAGTCCGGCCCTCGCCACTGCCGGTCTTCTCAGTAACAACGGACCTCCCGAAGATTGTTGGAGAAATGTGGCTTGTATACTACATGTAGGAAAAACTTTAATATCGTGATTCAGATCTCCGTTGATGATTGGCCAGTTTTTAAATTAATTCAGTATTTGAGTAGGTACCGCGGTTAATAAGCGTGACCGAAGAAAGCATTTTGTGAAGCGAGCAACACTGCAGCAACGTCTTTGTATAATTTTATTCTTGGGTAGGTATTTTATGTCTGTAATGAACATTCAGGAACGTATTTTATTATTTAGACAGCAAATTATCATACGTAGCACACCTCAAGTTACGCGGTGAATTTATAATTGGGGCAAAATACAGGATTATGAAATGCTCCATTTAAAGATTTACGATTTTTGTCTTCTTGGCTCTAAGACCGGTGTCTTTTCTTACTTGCAACTGTGGTCTACAAGCGTTTTATTGATCAAAACTTTTTGTAAAACTATTCCTAGTTAATTAGGCACATAGAGCAACGCGAACAAGGCGCACGTTGCTCTGTGATAAGGTACGATTCCAGGTCGAATGTTTTGGTCCGTTCATTTTTACTTATTTATTTTATTTTAGTTTATTAATTACCAAAAGCTTTGTCAATTTACATAGTATCTACTCCCACTTCAAAAAACAGCATTTTTGAATAGAGTATCTGCTCTACCAGGATTAAAAATTTGAAATGCTTTGACAAAAAGGAAGTCAAACTTGCTACTGGATGAAGAAGAGGGGGTTTCCACGAACGCAGGCATTAGCTTAACACAAATCTTACAAACATCAGAAACAGAACCGCTCTACTGAATAATATTGTTTAACCAAATTTAACTTTTGTAGCGAGAGTTCAGTCCGGCCCTCGCCACTGCCGGTCTTCGCAGTAACAACGGACTCCCCGAAGATCTATTCAAATACTATCGTACATATACTAACTTACAGGAAAAACTTCATTACCGCGATTCAGACTGAAGCTGCTGATTGGTTGGCGAAAGTAAGCAATGTCGTTCCATTGACTGAGCATTTGAAACAGCACTACTGGTAAACGATGTTATTATACAAAATAAGTTACTGCAAGCAGTAGCTGTTCTGTATTGATCCGTGTTTTTACGTTTGTAAGTTTCTGTAATGCGTACACTTGCGTCTACATTTGAGTGCAATGAGGCATCACCTATAGGTGAGGCTCTATAGATCTACCTCTGGATCTAAAACCAAACTTACCCTGCAAGTTGAAACATAATACAAGTTTTTGGCTTAGGCATTCTTAGTAAATCTACTGGTTTGACTGCTCTTGTTTACTAGCAAAAACAAAACGTCTGGAAAGTAGATTTTGTATGCAATGGACTTTACGCTTTAACTTACTTTAGATAACATTCGTGAAAAAGGTTGTTTGTTTTACTGTAGAAACGCCTGTTATCTGAAGACTTAAAATCTCTATGCAGTCTGCGTCTGAGTATTGTTTATTCGACTGCAGGCAATTCGTTTAGTTTTCGAAGATTTGTCTGAAATTTCTGATCTTAGTATGTAAGCTCGTTTGGACTCGTTATGGACGTTTGCAAAACACCAGGGATGCTAGACTCGCGCTGCCGACCCTGCAAGAACCTTCTAAGACTCCTTCTGAAGAGCCCCAAATAAAGGTGTTTGGGAAAATCGAAACAAGGAGATAAACCATTAAGATGGCAGACAAGCATACCGCCCACCAGTTTGTACTAGTGGTAACTGCAGCCTATGGATATATTGTCTACTGCCACTACGATTTCATCGTGCACGAGAAAATCGTGTACGAGAAAAACGTGCGCCGTGTGAACGCAGCCTAACGCTCCTTATGCAACGTGCAAGGATGAACACCCTGTCCGTCAAAAAATGCGGAGGTGTGGTTTCCTAAGATTATTAATTTTAACTTACTAAGCACTTTGTCAAATCACTTTCAAAAAAGAATTATTCCTAGCTGGCTTACATCAGAATTTGTACTCTAGATATTGAAGCTAGTTGGACCGAACTAGGTCATTGATGATAAGCTTTATTTGAGTCGAGAGCTGTTGGCAAATTTTTCACAATCTGTAATAGAAAAATGTAGGTAATTGAATCGTTTTAGTAGGTAATCTGTTCTCACTTAAGTAGAACCTACTTATTTAATGAACATAACGTTATTGAATTTTTGGTATTTTACATTACAATAAGCTCTATCTATTTATCCATCTACCTAAGAGTACTTGCGAAAATCGGCAATAAGTAGGTAATAACTTTATTAGAGGGGTTTGTATGTGTGGAAATCCCTCATGGATGCAATGCCGGACTCATACCATTGCATATGGCCGTGAGACCGGGTAAGCCTTCAGAAGGCTGCCGAGAGCCCTGGGACATCCTTCCGAGGGCTTACCCGGGACTCCCGGCCGTAGACAGTTGTAGGGCATCGTGTGGTTTTAGTCGGTAGGAGTCCGGCATAGCATCCATGTAGGATTTCCACACGTAAAAAAAAAAAAAAAAAAAGCCTTCAGAAGGAGGTCCTAGCATAAGCTATGAGAGGATGTTTAAATACGAACAAAATAAAAATGATTTATTCTCAGACTCAGATGTCCATAAAAATGCATCATATAGAATACTAGCGGCCCGCTCCGGCTTCGCACGGGTATACAGTATTACTCCACTATTTAATGGATGTTATTATACATATAAACCTTCCTCTTGAATCACTCTATCTATTAAAAAAACCGGATCAAAATTCGTTGCGTAGTTTTAAAGATTTAAGCATACAAAGGGACATAGGGACAGAAAAAGCGACTTTGTTTTATACTATGTAATGATCATACAAATAAAATTCAATAAAATAAGATAGGTACTTACAAATTTAAAATCATGCAATAAACAAATAAATCAAAACAAATTAAATAAATTATATTCAACTAAGTAAATTAGAATCGAGCAAAGTGAAACAAAAAATTAGTTACATACACGACGACCTAATAAAAGCGTATTAATAAATCTGTATTTTAATAGCTTTGCGCAAAAATGTTAACAAACACATTTGATCCTAATC
Source organism: Miltochrista miniata (assembly GCA_933228765.1). Taxonomy (NCBI): domain Eukaryota; kingdom Metazoa; phylum Arthropoda; class Insecta; order Lepidoptera; family Erebidae; genus Miltochrista; species Miltochrista miniata. Next base: position 35,372,346 of record OW121756.1, on the reverse strand, counting down.
CATAGTTACTTGCAATTGAATATTCACCCCGATTATATTCCAGTATCCAGGAGTCATACAGTGTTCTTACAATCATTTCGACACAATAACTTCTTTATGACAGTTTATTTTCATTTAAAATACCTACTCAGGATAGTAAAAAATTCAATGATTTGTCATTAGTTTTTATATCATTGTTTGTCATACTATATTTTTGTACTCATTTGTCTTAGACAACGATTGTCAAAACATGACATGTTTCCATTAATGCCCGATCGGGCAGGATTGGAGTATACCTACCTATTTTCCAAAAGCTTCACGTTTGTTGCTTTGTAATAAAATTTAAAAACAAAACCAATAAGTACATAATTTAAAAGGTCTTAAAGGTAACATCAGTAATTATGTTTCGTCTAAAATTTTGTAGACGTAACATAATTACCTTAAGACTTTTTCTTTAAGACAGTTAAAATAGCTTTTAAGTTATGAACGTAATATGAATTTGATACAGGGAAGCCTATAAATCATGTGTGCTGAATTGTAAAGTCATCGGTTCAATTAGAGTTTTTGACGTGCCTTATATTTTTGTATAGGTAGTACTCGTAAGTCAGTACAATAACGCGGTAATAGTCAAACGTTTCTTACAATTTCCAATAACTAGTTATATCTTTACTTAGTATAAAGGTAAAATGAAAACACATTTTCTATCGGTGCGCTTAGATCTGTTAATGCAGTTTTCAGCATTATAAACCTACTAGATGACGCTCGCGGCTTCGCCCGCGTAAAATTCGGTACCCGTTCCCGCTTCTCGTGGGAACATATTCCCGGGATAAAAAGCCTATGTGTTATTCCAGACTATAAGCTATCTCTGTACCAAATTTCATCCCGATCCGTTGAGCTGTTAGAGCGTGATTGAGTAACAAACATCCAAACATCTAAACATCCAAACATCTTCACAAACTTTCACATTTATAATATTAGTAGGATTATTTCTAACGTGAGGATTACTCGTTTATACCTTTTTTTTTACATGAGGAAAGTCCTACGTGGATGCTATGCCGGACTCCTACCGAACAAAAACTACACGTAGCCTACTTAACAGCCTATGGTTGGGAGCCCTGGGAAGCCCTCGGAAGGATACTCCAAGACTCCTAACAGACCTACGGTTACCACTGCGGCCTCACCTATTCGGGTGCTTTGCCGCGTTTTTGGGGGTTTGCTTGGGTGTTATCCCGCGATTACATGATTCAAGAGGAAGTTTTATCTATCATCAATCAATACATATAATAAAATCGTAACAGGTCGCTGTCTGTATATGGAAGATAAATAAAAAAAAAATTATAGGGGGGCTTTATGAACGCAATAGAACCCAAAACAAAGATTTTTAGAATTTTTGTCTATTTGTCTGTATGTCTGTTTGTCTGTACGTTTGTGCACGCTAATCTCAGTAACCGCCTAACCGATTGCAATGCGGTTTTTTTTATTGTGTTGAGGTTTGCTCCACTTAACATCTAGCGTTTAATTCATGTCAGTCGGTTTATAAATAAAAAAGTAATAACACTTTTAAGAATCAGATATTTTGAAAATTTTAATTGGAAGGGTTTCTTTGAATGTGAGTGTAAATCTGAACTGGCGTGTTGACTTAATCATAAAAGAGCGTAATGATCAATTCAGTCCGCGCCGAAGGCGTGGACTGAATTGTTTTAGAATAGACTTAATCGTTAAGCTCTTTTATGATTGAGCAAACAGGGCAGTTTCACACGCTGCTTGATGAGTCTGATAAATAAATAACTCTCCTTTTATACACTTTATGTGTCGTAAACGAAGTTGTGGGGTCAGCTAGTGTATAATATATGGATAATTATTATGTAGTGACGAAAATTCGAGCTGTAATGTAAACGATGATGTGCTGGTCGGCTGGTTATAAATAAAGTACAATGTAAATTGGTAGGTATGTGTTTTAAATGCTTCATAGAATTTTTAAAACACTCTATCTACTAGGTATTGCAGGTGGAGAAGATAATTTTCTTTTCAAATTGTATTGATTAGCATACGGGTGAACCAAATGGAAGAAAAGAAGGTAAGCATAAGGTACAGCAGCATATTAGACTCGTTAGTGCTACGTGTTTAGTGTACGGAAGTAAAATACAATACACAGACGACGGCAATATGTAATTTCTTCTATATCAAAATTGTTCTCGTGTATGTAACTTGTAAGTCTTTTTTGAGAATTAAGTCTTTAAACCTAAACCTAAATTTAGGCGGGCGAGGACATTTTCCGAATTGAAATGAGAGAATACATTATTAAACAGAAAACCTAAGAAGCAAACTGAGTTCTTATTTAAATAGCTTTGGTTACTTATACAAGTAAGCTAATTTACCGTAAATTCTAATCCACTTCAATCTTCCAACAAACATTTTTCCATTTGTTAAATTATTACCGCGCATTTTCCTGACATTTAGACATACTTTCTCTTTCAAAGCAAACAGAGCTCATATACACACATTCCTTATACAATCTGCGAGCGAGTTTCACATACCCCAGAGTGCCCACATTTAGATAACGTGTGCAGATAAGGCAACTTTTAGTTGCTTTTTTTGTCAATGCCGAGTAAATGTCGAGAAAGACTCCAAATTGTATTTATTAATCAAAAGAGAAGTTTTGTATTTTTTTAGGGTTCCGTACCGAACGTTAATTTTTGGTACGGAACCCTCTGACCGCGAGTCCAACTCGTACTTGACCGGCTCCATTTTTATGTTAAAAGCGCTAATTAATGTTGTAAGTGTGAAATTTAAAATAGCACTTTCGGTGGCTCATCTTGAAATATCAATCTAAAATTATATAATTAATCGTGTAACATTGGATCGCAAGGTTATATTTTTTAGCTTAAAATTATGATTGCAAAATATTTACTCTGAAGCCGAGGACACGCTTTCATGAAGTAAGACTATCGTTCAACTTACTATTGAGTGCCAGCGCCGAGGTGCTGCCACATAAATAAGAATGGACTATTCTTAACTAAATAATGGATTGCGCCTTGTTTGGTACGAATTTGCAAGTAAATGTTCAAATATTCAGTAGACGTGTAGGCAGGACTACTTCATATGGTGATAGCAAGATTTTCGATTAGCGAATCAGTCGATTAGCGAACAACTAACCACTGCCTCTTGCATTACTGTCTATAAACAACAAACATATAATGCAATGTATTTATGCGTTTCTAAAAAGTTGTCAGCGAGAGCCACAATAAGTTTCGTTGTCTGCACCGGTATCATCAACATTAATTTTGCTTTCAAGCTCGTGCCAGCTATCCATGAGTTATACCACATAGAATCATACACACTTTTGTATCACACTGTACTTTCAGATTTAGGTTTGGTTTGCATACAGTTAGCTACTTTGGTCTGCAAACTTTTTATCTATTTTGTTTCTTTGTAGTGTTATCTTCCAGTTCAGTGAAAGCTTTGGAAGTAGTACTCTGCATGTGAGTTTGGTTTATATTATTTACCTTTTTGTTGAATAAAGTTATGTCAGCAACAGTTAAAATTCATTCTTTGGTTAGTTTATTTGGCTTTTCTGCTTTTGGTATGGAGAAAATCATTTTCAATATCTAGGTATATTGAAGCTAAGTATATTATTTTACGATATAAAGGCTTTCCAGGGTGAATACTGTGGATATAAAAAGTCATTTACCGGTATCAGCAATACTGATTAATACCCAGAATGCATTAAAACGACTCAGATTCTTCAAGTAGCAGGCACTGTGCCTGTGTTTTATCATGGCTGATAGGCATGGTAGTTCCTATTTAACACAACAGAAGCCGAGTATGATGACATGTAAATGCTGATGTGGATAGACGCGATTACGAGAGTGGATCGCGTTAGGAGCTTACGCATGCCCGCCAGCCTTTATGTTGGAGATATTGCGGCTCTTTCAGTACGCCTCTGTAAGAGACGAGACGTGTATGTCTATGGCCTCCGATGTATTATAGTAAAAGGGGCAGTTCCACAAAGGCTGCAGGGAGTAGAGAACAATATTCATGCCAATTATCTCATAATCAAGAATGCTGAAAATCGAGATATCTGGAAAGTAATCATTGGCGTTGAAGCGAACGGTTAAAGTTTACTTTTAATTCTTTATTGAACACAGAAACAAAATACATTAACATTAATAATCTATACCTACTTATAATAAATCTGTAGAAGTGAAAATTCTGTACTTTCTAAATATTAAAAAAAAAATAGCAGGGGGTGTTACTACACCGACCCCGAACCCAAAAATGCGATTAAAAAAATTTTTGTCTGTCTGTCTGTCTGTCTGTCTGTTTGTTCAGGCATCACGCAAAAACTACCGGTTCGATTACGATGAAACTTGGTATAATTATTCTTTGATAGCCTGGGCACCACACTGGGTACTTTTTATCCGGGAAAAGTATATAGAATTTAAACCAAACTTAATTTTGCGGTTCTATCGCTAGACCCAAAGTTATTATCAATTATTTCTTAAACGGTTAATGGTACGATGATGAAACTAAGCATGAGCGTTGTTTGTTACAATTTGAATAAAGTAATTTAAACATTTTTGCAAATTCCACCTCCAAAGGTATAAAAAAGGAGGGTAAAGTTTGTACGGGACAACGTGATTCCTTGGTCCGATCTACTTAAAATTTGGCATATTGCATTATTAACATAATTGATGGAAGACGTGTTTCGTATTTTATTGCAATTCATACTATAACGGGCTAAAAAGGGCATGTAAATTATTTTGGGACTGATTTTCTCCGGAGTTGACATCAATACTCTTTAAATACTCTTACATATTTTATACTTAAATTACTTTTTATTTTGACACATAATTTATGAAAGTTTGATACAATTTGAAGTTTTCATTTATGTTTTATTTCAAACTTCAAACAGATGGTTTTATTGTAGTAAAATGGCTATGAATAGCTATAAAGTTAAATAAAAAGCGCTATTTTGGTATATTATTAACCAAATATGCTTTATGGAAGTATTATTGCTAATTTATTAAAATTTGTGTGACAAAAATACATTGGTGAAAAGAAGAAGAAAATTCTAAGATGGCAGAAAAATGAAAGACCACGCTTCAGGTAGTATCCACTGATCAATAAAATAACACCGCATCTTCGTATCTACGCTCAATCCTTACGACAAAATTTTCAGCAGCCCTAAGCGACTGGTCATGGAAGGCATGAACTTTATTTTACATATAGTGCCGACTGCATTCTGTCAGGAAACAGACGCACTAAGTCTTTGTAAAATACGGGAATGGCCTCTACGTAGACTACATTCGACAGGACTGGAAAGAGCCATTACAATGAATATGAACGCTCAGCTGATGAAATTGACATTGTTATTACGTTACCAGGTCTTGGTTGGACCATTTGTATTAGGAGGACAACGCCTACAGTAGTTCGGTTTGTCCAAACGTCGTACTGGGACTACCTGAAGAAGGGACTAAGTTACGACGTCAATTGCTTAGAAGAGAAGTGGTGTCAAGTAGTAGTTTAGCCATTGAATTAAGAAATGTATTTAATAAATAAATTTACTTAGCTCATATTCATATTTATTCATATTCATATTTATTCATATTTATTTATTGCACACCATATGTTCATTACAGATGTTATAAACGTTAGTATCAGGTACAATATGGACCCTGTCGGGCACGGCAATAGAAGAGAGGAGGAAGCGATACTTATTCATTCTATTAAATAATTATATTATTCTATTATTTATTAAATGTTCATTTAATTATGCATTTAATTACTCTTCCAATTAATTTATTTAATTTTTTGCACAAAGTAATAGGTAGTTTAATTAGATTTATCTTTATCAGATATTATGTCAATTCAGAAAAAGATGTCTGTCAATTAATTATATTATGTCCAATTAATTATTTAATTAATATTTTTATGGCTACAAGTCATATTACACGGTATAATTAGGAGATAAAGTTATGGTTCAAAAAGTAGCATTATGTGGTTTATCTCTGATTTTGGAAAGGATATTCTGGTAGGCTCATTATCAACTCGTCTGAACTTCGTAGTATTTTAAGGTCATTATACAAGCACTATTATTATTAAGTAAGTATACATTTATTAATATTATTATTGTCCATATTTATTCTAGTAATTCATTATAGGTAGGTATAGTTATTGGTATTCGGCATTTTTATTGGATATATATAATACAATATAAACTATTAATTTTTATTTATTATTTACATAAATATTGAATGTCACGTAGTTATTATACCTATATAGCAAAATTATATTAACTATTTTATAGTTATCTTACAGCAATTTAATTAGCAGAACAATTTGTTAAATTATTATTATTATCATTTTTTTTAGTCATATAAGTTATTATTTCCATTTCATTTCATTTATTTATACATTATTTATTATCATTTTTTTTAGTCATATAAGTTATTATTATTATACTTAAATATACTTAGTTTTATCGTCAAGGTACTCTTGGACACTGTAATAACATTTATTTAGCAAGAACAGTTTTAACTTATTGACAAAAGGGTTAAATTTTTCCTCATTTTTTATCAACAATGGCAGTTTGTTGTATATCTTTATTGACATGACCAAAGGACCTGTGGAGTGCATAGCTAAATGGGATTTTGGTAAATTTAATCTATTTCTGTGCCTCAGTGTATATCTATTTTGTATATTTTCTCGTGTGTTATAATTCTCTTGGTGTTTTCTTACAAATTTACATATTTCCATGATATAGATGCACGGTAAAGTTAATAATTTCAAATTCTTGAAGTGAGGTGTACAGGAGTCGGATTCATCGATATTGACTAGTGTTCTTATCAGTTTCTTTTGTTGCGTAAAGACTGTCGGCGCATCAGTGCTGTTTCCCCATAAAATAATGCCATAGCTAGGCCAAGAATAAGCATAAGCATAGTAGGTGACCAGGGCCGCTGCCAGGTCAGTAGTTTTCTTTACCTCCCGCAGAGCATAGGAGAATTTTGAAATTTTTGCTCGAATTTTGCAGACATGAGGTTTCCAGTTTATGTTTGTGTCAATGGTTAAACCAAGCAAGTTGAACTCATTGACTACTTCTAATTTATTTTTTTCAAACACAAAATCAATATTAAGTGGTACTTTCTGGTGGGGGTGGAATGGTATTATTTTTGTTTTTGAATAATTTATCTCTAAATTATGTTCTCCCATCCAGTATGCTGTTTTCTTTAAGATAGTGTTTAGATTTTTATTAACGTTTGAATTGTTTGTGCATGGGACAAGTAAAGAGACATCATCCGCAAATAGCACACATGGTCCGTCCACTGCCCCTGGAAGGTCATTGATGTAAATGAGGAACAGCAAGCACCCTATAACGCTGCCCTGCGGGATTGAGGCTGTTATATCTATATTCCGAGAGTGTACTTTTTCTATTTTATAATTTTTTTCATTAAAGAATTCTAATTCTACTATTTGTTTCCTGCCTGTCAAGTACGATTCTAGCCACTTATGTGCCTGTCCTCGTATTCCTATTTTGTATAATTTGTGTAACAAGATTCCAAATTGCACCCTGTCGTATGCCTTGGACATATCAAGGAGTACACCCACTGCATATTTTTTGATATTAATAATATCTAAAGCCTTTTGTATATAATTATAAACAGCCAAGGTTGTTGATTTATTTCTTCTAAAACCGTTTTGACATTCATTCAATAATTTAAATTTTTCACAAAATGAGTATATCCTATTACACATTAGCTTTTCGAAAATTTTTGAGGCAGTGGGTAGCAGCGCGATTGGTCGGTAGTTGTTCGGGTCTGTTTTAGATTTTTTTTTGTGGATCGGTTTAATGACTGCCTGTTTCAGTCGCTCCGGGAAGGCACCGTCCTCGAATGACTGGTTTAACAAGAAGTATAATGGCATAGTCAGTTCGTCAGCACAGCATCTAAACAGACTCGGTGGCATTTCATCTATCCCATGACTTTTTTTATTCTTTAGAGATTTCAATATTCTGTTAACTTCGAAGGGTTCCACGGGTCTGAGGAACATTGTGTTTTCCGTGTTGTGAAGAGTGTTAATGTGTGAATATTATTATGCATTATGAATTTGTTAATCAGAAATCTATCTAACTAGATATTATTATAAATGAGAATGTTTGTGAGTGTGGATGATTGTTACTCTTTCACGCTGTAACGGCTGAACGGATCTGGCTGAAATTTGGTGCCTACAGAGGATATGTTATAGTCTAGGAACAAAATTTCACGCAGGCGAAGCTGCGGGCATCAGCTAGTTCGGAATAATTATGTATAAAGGCGAGCTTAGCTCAACAGCGAGATTTCCCCCAGCTAACCTTTGGGTGAAATGAAAAGCGCATTAAGAGGGCTAACATATTTCGCGCCACATATTGCTCAGAAACCATACTTTTCATTGCATTTAAAGTCATTAAATATTTATCGTACAAACATGGTATTCACTAACATAGGTACTTAGTAAATTTAGCTCTCTAAACGTTTATTAAAACATATTTTACCTAACAACGGATTACATATGGTAATTATCAATGAAAGTGAAACAGGTTTTTCAAATCATACGATTTGCATAGTTTTTGATGCTTAAATTCATATCAAATTACTGATTAATTTAATAAACAATGGATACGAAGCAATTGCAAAGGGGGTTGGCTATCTGTTTGTACAATAACCTGATATCAGGTAGGTTCCTTTTTTTAGAGAAAAATGACTGTAAAGTTTGCTCAAATAGTGAGAAATTTAACCAAAATAAAGTTGTCTTTTCACCAGCTTCCGTAGTTTAAATCATTATGATAATTATGTAATATTATGTCAGAACTTCTCCTTTGACAATAAAAATATTTCTTTTTATGTAACTAGATACAGATTTTTTTTACAATGTATTTTGTGAACCCCTATAAATGCAGATACGCGAACAAATACGATTTAGTACCGCCGAGAGGCTCTCAGAGAGTGGTCATGTCGCTCGATGTTCCATTTTTGAATACGAAAAAATGAACAAAAATAGTCTAATTCTAGCGTGATCAAACAATCTTAGTACTTTGTGACGTATAATATAATATATATAAATATTTATGGTCGATATACAACATGAACTTTTGTATAGTGCAAAGCTCAGACACCCCGACTAGAGTTTCGCTTCGAAATACTGTATAAAAAAAATTAAATGAAACTAACGAAAACTGACCAAGTTATAAGCTTTTACAGTTGCACTATTTTCTTCACGAACAGCGTAGGTGTAGGTATTATAAGCAAGGCAGGTAGTCACTATTCGTGTGGTATTGATAATAACACATTAACACACCATTTTCATAAGTGGTAATTATGGAACACCTGTGAGGAACCAGACCAGGATTGGGACGGCTATAAAGCCGCTAAAGCAAAATACAAGTAGCGACTGAGATACAAAAGTACCAAGTCTTGGAGAAACCTTTGATAGAGTCAGACTAATACTAGCCAAACAAGGGACAGAACTGTCCGTATCTATAAAGAAATCTGACGGCGCGGCGGCCTGACCCACACATGATAAAGAATTATTTATACTGTTGATTGATGGCACTTGGTGGAACCTTTCGGCATTTTCAAAGGCAAATTACCATTATATAATGACCACTAAATCACTTAATTACTCGAAAACAATAAATTAATAACATATAAATTACCACTACATCATTCTACTAACGTTAACTATCATGAAAAGAAGCCGAGAGTATTTTGATACAAACGCACTTCCCAGAATGCCAATTGCTGCAGACACTCATGTGGCTGGTGGAAAACGTATCCACAGAAGAAGTCCAGTGGGAGCTCGCAAGACCTGTTCTAATCTATTCTGTCAACTTACAAAAAACTGAATGGGTAATTAACAGCTTCAAGTCCTTCAAATCTCCAGGACAGGATGAAGTCTTCCCTGCAGTGATAAAATGGGGGAGGACACGAGTTGATATTGTCAGTTACATAGTATCTATACGCCCGACAATGAATGGGACTGTGACCCAGACTCTGGAGAGAGGTCTAAGTGATCTTTATACCAAAACCCGGTAAAGGGATTATGTTTGTGATTCAGACCTCTGGTTATACAGACCGATAAGCCCTTCGTCTTTCCTGCTAAAAACTCTGGAAAGATTGTGTGACAGAGACAAACGAGGGACGGCCCTTCAGATAAGCCACTGTATTCCAACCAACGCGCATAATGCCCCCGGCAAGTCTACAGACTCAGCACTACATGCAGTGATGGTACACAAAATGGAAGAGGTCATCCAGAATCAATCAATCAATGTGCCTCGGCACTTTCATAAACATAGAGGGAGCTTTCGACAGAAGAAGCATAACCACGGCACTGGCAAAACACCGAGTATACACGGTAGTCAGTGGATGGGATAGATAACATGCTGAACAAACTCATTTTAAAGCTACGGACAAGCAGAAACCAGTGCGCAGCCATGGCCAAAGGTTGTCCACAAGGGGGCGTGGTCTCACCACTGCTAAAGAACCTTGTTGTAGACGACCTAATATCCAATCAATCAATCAATTTAACCTAGAACAGTCCCTATATACATGGATGTGGAACAAGCCATAGCAGATGGTAAAATTAAATTATTGAGAAAAACGGATCTGTTTACAAAGCATGACTGGTATTTTAAAATCCAAAGCCAACTTCAAATCAAGTGAGAAGCTGCGTTTATTTTATCTTCTAGTGATCTTGTGTATATAATAAATATTTTTAACGAATTGTATTAAAATAACTTTCAGTCAAGCCAACATTTATCGATTTCCGGTGTAGACTGAACACTAATTTGCCCGTAAGCACAGTAAATATTTCGCAAGACGACGAACTACGAGGATGGAACCTAAATTGTTAATTTTTTACGACTAATGTCTGTTGCCCAAAATGATTGAGCCCAGAAAGAGCCGATAAAATAAAATAAAATAAAATTTATTACCTTTGAAATAAAAAAAAAAATTAGGTGTGTCAACATTTTTTCGGAAATGCTACAAACTGAGAAGAACACCCCAAGAAACTCAGTTCGGTCCCTCCCAAAATTCATCTTAGTAGGTATCTAATAATCGATCAATGCCGATACGGAATGGCTTTTTCTTGGCGGTGTGCATTGTTATGCACATAACTCTTAATAAATATTTGGTTGTTGTAAATGAAAAACACCTACTATCAATTAAGATTAGATTTAGATCCCATAGCTCAAGCTTATAGCTTAGTTTGGGCTAGATGATGTTGTGTGAGAATATCCAACAATATTTATTGATTACTAGCTGACCCGCGAAACTACGTTTGCGTGATAAATGAAGAACCGCTCGACCGATTTAGTGCAAACTTCACATAAACCATCTACTAAATAGTCCGAACAAAGCTTAAACATTTGGGTTGGATAGGTGAGCCCGTTCTTGAGTTATAAAATTACAACGAAAAGTGGCATTGATTTTTATATATATAGATATAGATTTATTAAAAATATTTTAACGTTCCTGCCAGCACTGAATCTGCAGTAGGCAGCAAAACATCGTACCATGCCAAGCGCCTGCGCATTGCTAAGTTAATATTATTGTTTTTAACTATGATTATTGTCAAATTTAAATATTTATAGTGTAAAATAGAATATTGTCCATTACTTTCTACAATTTTCGTATATTTAGATACTTTAAAAATAAACTTGTGGACCGTTTTCATGTATGTGTGTATTATATACTATACTATCTTCACGCCAAATCCCTTGCGGGGTAGACAGAAAGAACCGAGCGCCACACGGCACGCTCCATACACACCTCACTTGCTTCTTCAACTTTCATTTTTCTTTTCATGCATGCACGTCGCGTCGGTTCCTTCGGTTCGGTATTTCTAATTGCAATATTGATATTAGTTAGGTAAATAAATGTCAACTTTATTAATTTTATGATGTCAGTGTCTATCACTATTTAATATCAATCAATTTGCAATAAAATAATCAATAATTATTAACTAATATTACTAACATAAAAATTTAATTAAAAGATTGAACGCTTAGACTAAGAATATGACACCGGTACATCAAGGAAAACAAAAGTATCAAACTTGTTAGTAGCAACAATTGGCACTATACGGCTATGTGCGCCGCGCCGGCTGATTTCTTACGATCGTAAAGAAATTTGAAAACCGAATTTACGCTCTAGTCCCTCCCAACCCATGTGTGTAACTAGATAGAAGACAAGATAAAAGTTATAATGAAGCAGTTATGGCATTATTGCTGTTTATCGTTGTTTCAGTGAAAGTATATCAGTCGAAACAAGACACTCAGACTCCGTCACGGTTTGTGACTACTTAACAGTTACTGTGAAGAAAGTGTTCACCAATCAGTTTTGCGGGTCTGAATCGCGATAGAGTAGTTTTTATTGGTGTAAGTGAACGAACTACAATAAGTTGAAAAGTCGTGGGGAGTCCGTTGCTATTGAGAAGATCGGCAGTGGCGAGGGCCGGACTTAACTCTCGCTAGATATTATACATTTCAATATTATTTGGTAGAGTGGCTTGTTTCAAGTGTTTGTATTATTTGTATAAATGCGTTCCATTGTGTAGAAACCCCTCTTCTTCATGTTATAGCAAGATTGACTTCCTTTTTGCCACGCCATTATCAACCAATTTCATTAAAAAAATTAATAACATAAGATCTTATTCTATTTTTCGCTTAGGCTATATTATAGCTATGCTACTATTGGTACTAATGACTCAGTAATTGGAGCCAAAAACCAAACAAAACTCTGTTTTTAATATACTGCTATAAAGACGTATAGTTGTATCATTTATACCAATTAATTTAGTTCATGGTTAAAAAAACTCATACAAAGCGATTGCTACTTAACTGAAAAAAAAATAAGTGTATCTTCATTTAAGTAGGTATAGACTCAGTTATTATTAATTCATAAACTTACTATTCGCTGAACTTACGTATTCAGGGGACAATTGGCAAAGTGAACATTTTGTTATTACTCGTTGACTTATTAATTAATTATTATTGTACACATGTATACGAGTTGTTTACAATTAAGTACCTATGTACCTACTTATTATTTCTTTGCTACGAGTTAGACAGCCATTGGGCTGTGCTTCGTGCTTGCAATGTTGTTTTAATAGGAGTAGGAATTATTTAGAAAATTATAATAATATGATTATCTAAATGGTAAAATTGTTGAAAAAGCTGTGTCGTGGTAAATTCTTTCTCAATTAATTAAATAAAAGAAGATTTTACTAGTTGAAATTTAGTTCGGTTTTTCCTTTTTTTTTTGTGGTAGGGAATGATAACTTCGTCTGTTTGTTCCGTCGATTCGATTTCTAAACTGTAATATAATGTAGATACATTTTAATAATTTGACATTTCGATCCTTAATCATAAATTTGATCGAAACGAGTTCAGCTTGCACTTGTCCGATTTTCTTTCCCGACATTTCCAAGAAGGTAATACACACGAGATTCTAACAGTGCTGCTTTATGCGAAACATAATAATATATAAAATATTGAATAATGTAACGTAATTTGCTATTTTTGCCCTTCCTCCCCTAACATGAAACCATTTACCGAAAGTTCATTATCGGTGTTTGAATTAAGTTTGTTTTACTTGTGTTATACGCTAAAGTTCAATATATGCATGAATTATTTTAATGTAGGCGGTGTAATGTTTTTGCATAATATGTATAAACATTGTGTATTTAATGTTTAACCAATTGTGTATTATAACAATTAGCTCAAGGCCTGCAGCGTTTTGACTAATTTTAGTTCCTGTTATATAAGTATAAGTGCTCTAATATTAGAAGAGTGTCTAGTAAACAAACTGACTATAGTAAGATTATTTTTTGAAAAACAATTAGGATGCCAACTGATTACAAAACCCAAATATGGAAAAAGAATTGGTTTCGAGCAGGATTCGAACCTGCATCTTCTCGCATACCGTGCAAGATGCTTAACCACTTTGCCACCGAAACTTACTCGGAACCAACCAAACTTTCGCATATACGTCTTGGGGCGACGTAGGCACCATCTACCGGCTCTTTTTAGAAAGTAAACTGACTGACTATGAAATGTAGGCTTATTCCACTTTTCCCCGTTGACAATCCCCGTTGATGGGGATTATTGAACTTTCTGTTCACTATTCCCCGTTGATGCAAAAAAAATATTTAATGCCCATCATGATTAATTCCATTAGAACTAAAAAGTTCAATAAATGTTGGTGTTGAATGGTTATAAAAAAAATAACCACGAAGGCTAAGGCTTAGCCTTCTAACCTACCCTATCCAAGTCGAGGTTTTAATCATTATAAGTGAATGGTTAACACCCCGATTCAAAGTACCTCGACTTGGATAGGTTAGATTAGAAGGCTAAGGCGAGAGCGAAGCAAAGCGGAGCTCCTGCCTTAGCCTTCGTGGTTATTTTTATATAACCATTCAACACCAACATTCAATGAACTTTTTAGTTCTAATGGAATTTATCATGATGGGATTAGTGAACTTTCTTGTTCACTAATCCCCATTAAATAAGATTTTTGCTTCAACGGGGAATAGTGAACAAAAAGTTCAATAATCCCCATCAACGGGGATTGTCAACGGGGAAAAGTGGAATAAGCCGAAATGTAGAGCTCTACAAAAAAACTGATGTTTCTCTCGAGTTTTCCCATGTCTCGTGCTGACCATTATTCGATTTGATTTACTAGCAATCTGTTATTTAGATTTTCAGCAACGCTACCAGCAGGCCATACTAAATCTTACGTCGGTGCCAAATCAAGCGTCTGTCAGCTAATAACAATAACTGTGTCACAGCCGCCGGGACATTTCTGGGGATTTACGACCCTCGTTTATTTTAGCGCAGGTGCCTCCAATAGGATTACTTGCGGTCAAGCCTTGCTCTCAAACAAAGGATAGCTTGGAGTAACGTGGGTGCAGAGGACAGTTTTGTTTATCATAAATAAATAATAATCTGACAAAAAATATTTTCATTTCTTGGTCCTTTATTAATTTTAAGGATTTTTTTTAAAAGATCACAGTTCGAGGATTCAGCTTTCTGAATAAAAAGGTATCAGTGTCGCACATTCTCAAAGTATGCGTCCGGAGAGCTCGTCAACGGTAAGCTCCGACAGGCACTTTACTTTTCTCCACGTACGCTTGAATCATGGGACTTCATGAGGTTCTTTCACAACATTCGATTAAATGGAGAGTTTGCAAGTCTGTCATTTCATTAGTTCAAAACTCGAACGTGTTTATGTTGCACCTTTATTTACTTAATTTGAATAGGTAATATATGTTTTTTAAATAAGTTATTACATAAAAAATTGTTATGTTGAAATATTATAGACTTTATATTCAGACTTTTATAAAACTTTCATGTGGATTCAAAATTTGGGAGTAAATGTAGCAATTATACCGACCCGTAGAATAATTTACTAAAAATTTAAAACCGTTGAAGCTTTTCATTGTTCATATTTTTCAGAAACAGCCTGCTGTTTTGACACATAGCAAATGACTGCCTCATTTGCTTTGTGTCAAAAAACCAGGAAAATTGCGTAAATATGTCATATTGGAACACTTTGTCAGTTAGAGATAATTTTGAAAAGCAATTAGTAGGCTGACTAAATCACAAATTTAATGTAAAAAATATTTAGGTCTCGAGCAGGACTCGAATCTGCGTCTTCTGGTTTTCTGGACCAGACGCCCTAACCAAACCAGACAAACCAGAAGACGCAGGTTCCAGTCGCTCGAAACCAATTTTTTTTTACATTAAGCCTTGTCACTTTCCTCTCATTTTAGATCTACATTAATTTGCTGCAGTGTTTTAATATGCTTGGGCAATAAATTATTGTTGTCAAGTCCAGATTATACTTCAATATTACCGGATCATACTCCCACAGAATCTAATTGAACATCAACGGATTACATCAGAAATAAACATCGGAGAAGGAAAATTATTCGATTCACTGTCTATATTATTCTCGTAATAACAGTATGAGTAGGTATATTATTAATATCTAAAAATATAGGGAAAGCGCTCGTGGCCCCGTGGACTTGGTGTTATACAAGTTGTAGATCGGCATTTGTGCAATACTTGCACACATGACTCTACTGCCTACACTCCTTAATATTTCGTGATAAAAAAAAAATTTAGCCTTTTTTCATATTGAATTCGTTTTTTTAATTCCAACGGGACTCTGCCTGCAACCACTGACTAATAATACGTGAACATATGAAACAGAAAAACCGGTCAAGTGCGAGTTCCGTACCAAAAAACGGCAAAAAGTGAGCGGTGAACGCTCGAACGCAGCACTGGGTAATAAATAGACATTATGCCAGTATAATTTACAGTCTTTTTGTTTTAGATTTATTTTTAATTATTAAGTACTTACTTAAATTTATGTTCACGCATTATTGGCCAGTGGGTACAGGCAGAGTTCCTTTGCAAATAAAATCAAATTTGACATGAAAAAAAAACTTTTTTTTTTTATCACGAAATATTAAGGAGCGTAGGCAGTAGAGTCACGTGTGCAAGTATTGCACAAATGCAGATCTACAACTTGTATAAACGATTACTGCAGTAAGTAACATTCTCGATGGCGGATCCTCGGAAAGGTGACCACAACGTGACCACTTTGTGACAATTATTTGCGAGCGATTCCGTGCTTCAGATGACACGTTAATCTGTTAATACCGTTTGCCAATCACATGACTGTCGTTAAACCAAGTGAAGGCCTTATGTGTGGCTTGGAAAACTTGAACCCTGAGTCGTCCTTCATCATTCATTTACAAATATCATTTCAACTATATATAGGATGATTTGTAAAAGACCTCTTGAGCCGTAAATAAAGACTAACACAGACATCTAAACGACTTTCGTTTCGAGAAAAGTATTAGCCTTAGCTCTCAGTAGGTACTTAGGCTAAATTACTCATTAACAGCATCTTCAATATAAATGTTCTTTCACGCACTAGGTAAGTACTTACCTAATTTATAGTGCCAGGTAATGAACCTTTTAAATTTTATGAGTTGAAAATGTTTCAAGAGTGACTGACTGATTGATACTAACGAAGAAGTAAGTACGTACCTAACTATATCAATTTTATTTCCAAAACGAATCGGATCTGAAGATTTTATTAAGATTGTTTCATTATCTCAGAAGTGAGCGAATGTCGAATAGGTTTAAATAAAAGAATGATCATCAAAACATTGATCTGCGCTGACAGTCATTGTCGATCGAATTAAATTTAAAAAAAAAAACGATCGCGTAAAAAGTAGTCTTGATTCGGAAATTTCTGATGCCACTGACAGACAGACGATCCTCCTTTGTACGAAATAGTCAAAGTGACGTTGCGCCTGACAATTATCAGCATGCAGTTTGTAAAGAGTCGCTATGCTCTTTTAAATTAATACTGGCAAGTAATAAAAATGCTGATTCAACAACATTTTATACCTATAGTCCATTGAAATGTTACATGAGCTTTGCATTTATTAGAGAACGCAATTTTATTTTCGGGACATGTGTGGGGGGTCAATAAAAGCTTAACCTCAAGTTTGTGGGGTCGCCACCCTTGTCCCCCGGCCGCCATCTTGAAAAGAGGGGGGAAAAAACACTTTTTTCGCAATATTTCGGAAAGTATGAGTCTTACAAAAAAATTGTAGAGGCATAATTTGTAGCATATTATTGTTTTGCCTACAAATGTGTATATAACTTAACAAAAAATTTTACAAAATTTTTACAAATTTTTTATAAAAATTTTCTTTTTGCTCTATAACTTTTTTTATACATTTTACAAAAAAAAAATACCTCAGACTAATCTTGTAGATCATCTTTTAAGAGAAATTAAAAAAAAACTCCAAAGAGCAAAAAAGAAAATTTTTATAATTTTATTTTAAATTTTTTGTTTATAACTTCTCTAATTTTTAATTTAGGGCAAAAATTTTTTTTTTTCATAATTCATAATTTGTTCAACATATTTGTAGGCAAAACAATTTGCTACAAATAATCATTTCACAAATTTTTTTAAGACTCATAGTTTCCGAGGTATTGGGAAAAAAAGTGTTTTCACCCCTTTTTAAGATTGCGGCCGGGGGACAAGGGTGGCGACCCCACAAACTTGAGGTTAAGCTTCTATTGACCCCCCACACATGTCCCAAAAATAAAATTGCGTCCTCTAAGAAATGCAATATTCGGTCCTTAAATTGTAACATTTCAATGGACTACTAGTGTATGTTCTCGTATTTTTTTTTTCATGTGGAAGTAATCAAATCTAGAGTGTGACTGAGTAACAAGCATTCACACATCTACACTTACATGACATGACATGACATATGGTCACGCCTTTATCCCCGAAGGGGTAGGCAGAGGCATATTATATGCCCACATTTCACCTTTGTATAATTTGTCCCACGTAATATGTGGTGAACCGTATTGCCGTGTTTAAATGGACAGGCGCAGGTTGTGACTGCCTGCTGTTGAAATAAAGCCTTCAACTTAGCTTAACGACTGCCATTTTACTGGCAACCGGGACCAACGGCTTAACGTGCCTTCCGAAGCACGGAAACGCTCAAATAAATGTCACAAAGTGATCACATGGATGGTCACCCATCCATGGACCGGCCATAGTAAAAGTTGCTTACTGCAGTGATCGTTTACAGAACACTGAGTCCGCGGGGCTACGAGCGCTTCATCTACACTTACAAGCTTTTGTATTATTTAATACTAGCTGTTACCCGCGGCTTCGTCCGCGTAGAAGTCGTTATCGCGTAATATCATAACCCTCTTTTTGCGCAGTCAGTTAAAATGTACCTATGTCCTTCCCAGGGCCTTGAACTATCTCTATACCATATTTCATGGCAATCGCTCCAGCCATTTAGGCGTAAAAACGTAACAGACAGACAGACAGAGTTACTTTTGCATTTATAATATTAGTAGGGTAGTAGGGATTAGTAGAATAGCCTGTGTTTTTTAAGATTATTAGTAGATAGGAAGCGCTCATGGCCTCACGGACTCAGTGTTCTATAAACGATCACTATAGTATAGTCCGTTCACAGTTATATTACCTCTGACTGACAGCTCGTCGATAGTTTTCTGTGTGTTGGCATTGCAGTAAAGTCGCCCTATGAGTGCCAGTCTAAGACATTTTACCGAATTAAGTGGAGATTATAACATCCAACCTTCAGCACGAATAGTTTTGTTTTTCATGTCACAATAAACTTAACTTCACTAAGACAGTGCTCCTGTTACTATGCGATTGTATTTAAGATTAATTTATTTTCTATAAATTTCTGAAAAAAATAAATCACAACCACCACTAACGAAGGCGAAGTTGTTGCTTCCACAACGTTCCACATCTCAAATAATGGTCACACCCGAAAAAAACGATAGTAAAAGAAGAAAGTTAGTTTAGACTAAAAGTAAGATTACATGGGAGAAACAAAAACTTATTGGGGTAACACAGCTATCAAGATAGGCAACCTAAGTGCTAGAGGTAATATATCTCTGAACGGACTATAAGCAACATTTACTGAGGCCGGTTATGAATGGATGACCATCTCGTGACCACTATGTGAAATTTTGTTTGCGAGCGTTTCCCTGCTTCGGAAGGTAAGTTAAGCCGTTGGTCCCGGTTGCAAGTAAAATGGCAGTCGTTAAACCAAGTTGAAGACCTTAACGGGCGGCTTGAAAATTTTCAACAGCAGTCAGTCACAACCTGCACCTGTCCATATCAACACGACAATATCACCACGTCCTATTACGTGGGACAAAATCTAAAAATAAGTGTAATATGGGTAGGTATGTAATATGCCTCT
The DNA here is from genome assembly GCA_933228765.1 of Miltochrista miniata. Taxonomy (NCBI): domain Eukaryota; kingdom Metazoa; phylum Arthropoda; class Insecta; order Lepidoptera; family Erebidae; genus Miltochrista; species Miltochrista miniata. Next base: position 35,352,543 of record OW121756.1, on the reverse strand, counting down.
GCCTACGCCTTCGGGGATAAAAGGCGTGATCATATGTATGTATGTATGTTCTGAAGTGCCTACAGTAAAAGCCTTGAATAAGAAACACAATCATAAACCGCAATAGCGTACCCAATTAACCAAAGGGCTTAAAATGTAATAAGCTCATAATTAGACGTCAATCAGACTAAATTGCTTTAATTTCCCTTTTACTACGGAAATCTAAATTGAATACATAATGTAAGTAAGTAAATAATAAGGCAGTAAATTTTTCAGCGCTTAAAAATATTTGAATGTTATTCCATAAATCTTTACTAATATTATAAAATGCGAATGTTTGCATGTATGAATGAATCCCGCAACCGGAACCTACGGTGTAACGTGCCTTCTAAAGCATGTAAACGCTCACAAGTAAATGCGACAAAGTGATAACATGTGTAACGCTGTTCAAACAAATGTAAATGTAAAGTTGTATTTTGAAGTTTTATTTTCTTCCTGAAGTGTACCTATTTAACACACGTTGGTCACCCGTCTAAGTAACTGCTTGAGCGAAAGTTGCTTAATGTAGTGAGCGTTTACAGAACATCGATACCCTGGGGGCGACGAGTGTTTCAATTTCTAAGATACTTTTCCCTTTTGGGAGTCCTGGGACATTCTTCCAAGGGCTTACCCGGGACTCCCAACCGTAGGCCGTTGGGCGTACGTGAGGTTTTTTGGTCGGTAGGAGTCCTGCATAGCATCCTTGAAGGATTTTCCCTCACGTTAAAAAAAATACTTTTCCACATTCTTAGCCGAAATAAATTTATTAATGTTGCCTATACACTTGAAGGGCTAGTAGTTAGTGCATTACAAAACAGGAAGAATGGGTTCGATTCCCAACTAGGACCATACTTAGCATTTTGCACTATTCGATTATTTTGTGTCGTTAATGTAATTTACTTATAACATAATTAGGTTACGTAGATAATAGTCAGAGCTACAATTATCTGTATGTATAAAAATCAATGCCACTTTTCGTTGTAATTTTATAACTCAAGAACGGGCTCACCTATCCAAGCCATATGTTTAGGCTTTGTTCGGACTACTTAGTAGATGGTTTATGTGAAGTTTGAACAAAATCGGTCGGGCGGTTCTTTATTTATCACGCAAACGAAGTTGCGCGGGTCAGCTAGTTATTCATAAAACTGCAAGTGAAAGCGTGCTTCGTTTACGATATTGTAGCTGTCATCTACGAGTAAGCGTGCTGTCTCAGTAACATCTTATGTGATTACTCAAGAGCTATCTTCGCATCTTTTTTTTTTCAAATATTTTGCTGTTGTGATTTTACTTTGTTGAGAACCAGAGTGGTGGACATAGCTTGCAGAGTATGCAGAGTGACAGTGGGCTGGCCATATTTGTAGGAGAACCGATGGTAGGTAGAGCAAACAAGTTCTAGAGTGGGGACCGCGACTTGGTAAACGTGGGGTAGGACGACCCCCCGCCAGATGGACCGATGACCTGAATAAGGTTGCAGGGACTGACTGGATGCGGAAGGCGCAGGACCGTGTGTTGTGGCGAAATTCGGGAGAGATCTACGTCCAGCAGTGGACTGCTATAGGCTGATTTGATTTATTTATTGATTGATTTGAACATTTCAAGGGCTCATACAAATTCTAATCCTACTAATATTCGGCGGCTGGGTCTCGAGGTCGCCCTTCATAGATCCGAGGCTCTGTGCTTCCATGGACCTCGGATGGGGCCACCTGCGGGATCCAGCCTACAGGTGGGGGGCGTCAGAATCGGCATCGAGCCCTCGATGAAGTATCTGGGGCTCGTACTCGATGGCCGGTGGAACTTCGGACATCACTTCCGAAGTTTGGTCCCAAAACTGAGGGGAGCATCATCCGCACTGGCGCGGCTGATGCCCAACATCAGGGGACCCAACGCTCCCCACAGGAGACTGTACCTGGGGATCGTGCGAAGCATGGCCCTATACGGAGCTCCCGTATGGGCGGAGACCTTGACGGCCAGCAATATGGCTGTACTGCTGAGCCCCCAGAGATTGATGGCCGTCAGAGTGATAAGAGGATAACGCACGATCTCCGGTGAGGCGGCATGTCTCCTAGCCGGGAACCCTCTATGGGACCTGGAAGCGAGAGCCCTTGCGTCACTGTTCAGATGGCGCAAGGAGGCGCTGGAGCGGGGCCAAAGACCTGCGTCTCGAGAAATCGAGGCCCAGCGAACCCTGCTCCACCAGGAAACCGTGGAGACATGGAAGGTGCGACTTGAGCAACCAAAGGGGGGATTCGCCACAATCGCGGCCGTCAGACCGGTCATGGACGAGTGGCTGAAGAGAAGACACGGTGCTCTCTCCTACCGGTTGACACAGATGCTTGCCGGGCACGGTAGCTTCGGTAGGTATCTGTGGCGAAAACACCGGGAAACCACGGCGGAGTGTCAGCACTGCGAGGACCGCAGCGATGACACGGCGCTCCACACTCTGGTGGAGTGCACAGCGTGGGCACAACAGCGCCAGGTCCTCGTAGTGGGTCTGGGCGTGGACACTCTCTCGCTCGAGGCTATGGTGCGAGGCATGCTCTCCAGCGGGAGTAAGTGGGACTGCGCCGCCTCTTTCTGCTCGCAGGTCATGCTCGCGAAGGAGGCGGCGGGCCGGGTGCGGGAGAGAACTCTCCCACCCGAGTTTCGTAGTCGGCGCCCCGGGCGCCGTCGACGTGTCTTCGCCGAGGACTATCGGCCTCCAAGACCGGGGGTCTGAGGACGGTGAGAGGGCCGCTCACCGTCCTTACAGAAGCAGGCCCATAACGGCAGCGTGACGTGAGCAACTCACGCACGCCCCCCCCCCCCCCCTTAGAAGCGGGGTCACACCCGAAACCCCCCATAGACGCGGGATTGCACCCGACAACTACGACCGCAATGGCGGCCGTAGGTCTGTTGGGAGTCACGGGACATCCTTCCTGAGGGCTTACCCGGGGCTCTCAACCATAGGCTGTTAGGCGTGGCGTGAGGTTTTTTTGTCGGTAAGAGTCCGGCATAATATCCTACGAGGATTTTCTCTCACGTTAAACAAAAAAAAAAGTCCTACTAATATTATAAATGCGAAAGTTTGTTACTCTTTCACGCTCGAACGGCTTAACGGATCTGGCTGAAATTTGATATAGGAATACATTATAGCCAGGAATAACACATAGACTACTTTTTATCCCGGGAAGAAGTTCCCACGGGAAGCACAGCTAGTATGTAATATAGTATAATGCACAATTCGGACATTCCAGATTCACAAAGCTTATCCTCCATCACTATTCTAATTTAGGTTTATAAACAACGCCACAAATTCCACTAACTCGAGCGATTTATCATCAAAAACAAATCTACGAGAACATCACCGAGTCAAACTAAGTTCCCGACAGTTATGTTTCATTGGCTTAATAATTCAAACATTCAGCTTTGCGTCGGTAGTAATATTTACGGATTGCAAGTTGGAAGGCTACAGTTTCTGCAATAATAATTAGAGGTTAATTGGGCTGTGAGGCCACTTCGGAAACTTTTAATATAATGAATTATGCATCTCAAATGGAGGTTCTTGTTCACAGCTGAAGTGTTGGGAATTCTTTGCTCTGCTACGTGGGGAATTCAGATAATTAAGCGACAATGGAGTTGGTGTCAAGAAGTTATGTTCAGGCCCTTACTTCGTTTGGAGTGAGGAATGCTTGTGTATTACAGAGAAATGAGGACAGATTTGTGGAAGGAATTTGTACCTTAGTTGTTTTCGTATCATGAAGTATTAGAGAGATATGCGAAATATTAAAATGAAACATGAAACATTCTTAGCAACTTATGTTATTAATCATTACCGGGTCTCCTTTAGTGCTGATCATAGGCCTCTTTCAAATATCGTCACATCATTTGTCGCGTGCGGGCAGCATCAACCGGGTTTACGTGAACATCAGTACACTTCACGTTCGGGTTGGTTTTCATCAAAAAAGGCACATGTGTGCTCCCGAGCAGTGTTTTTGTACATTTTTAAGAACTTACGTGAAGTCCACTATTATTGTTACAGTAGTAAAATAAGCGTTTAGAATAACAATACCTACTTAAAAGTAAATGCAGAAAAGCCTCCAGAATGAGAAGCTACTTGAAAAATTGTTACCAAAGAAATAATTTTTATTACAAGACGATTTTATTACAAAAATTTCAATGGCAAATGCAATGAATAGTAAATGAGTTTCGATCCATCCCTCTCAAGTGGACGAAATTCCCACCCTCTCGAATTACATTGCGTTCAAATCAACTTTTGCCTTCGAGAAAGGATCATGGTATTAAACATCCATAAAGCTATAATAATAAAACTTTTATTCAAACCTAATATTTGCGTAAGATTCGAGTACCCTGGGGAGATCGGGGAGAACTTAACAACCGACAGGTTTAATTAGGGAACGAAGCTAATTCCCAAGTTTTGATGAATGCGATTTCACGGATACAAACCCCATTTCACCCTCGCAGGGAGTAGCATAATTTGAAATTTTGATTTAAAGCCTTGTTTGGTTAATTGCTGTTAATACTATCTGTGTTGGGTGGGTTATCGAGATTGAAGCTATCTTAAACCGTTTGTGATTAAGAAAGGTTTAACTTGCATGCTTTTTTAAGTCACTGTTCACTTTTATTCCAATTTTAAAGAGGATGCAGAAAAATCACCTTGTACTGTATCTCTTCGCCGTACCTCCAAAACCGTTTGTAACACCAGAGGTGTAACAATTACGTTGCCGGTCGCATTGCCGTGTTAAAATGATCAGGAGCAGACTGTGACTGACTGCAGTCAAAGTCAGGAGTTTATAGCTGACTGTAGTATAAGATGCTTAAATGCTATGGTCTGTATATTTTATGTGTCTAAGATACTCACTATATTAATAATTCAACTGGGTTTATTATTATATTTCGACCGCATAAAAATCGGTTATCGCGTATAATCATAACCCTCTTTTTGCGCAGTCGGTTAAAAGTAGCCTATATACTTCCCAGGACCTCGAACTACACCTATACAAAAATTTCATCTCGTTCGCTCCAGCCGTTTAGGCTTGAAAGCGTAACAGACCGACAGACAGAGTTACATTCGCATTTATAATAACTATAAGGTCTGTATAATACATGCTTAGGCTATGTTCGATAGCTCAGTGTAGTTAGTGGACTGTCTTTCTGGTAGTTCCTGCAGGCACATAAGACGACACAAGAAGTTCGGAAATCGGACCGCCACCAAGAATGATTCGCCACTTACCTTGATTCTTTCCCGGTCTTCTTAAGGATGCTCCGAGGCCTTGAGATTCCCTTGAGGTTGTTTCCGAGTTGCCGTGTCGACCGAGGCGCTGACGTGTGGATGGGTTGCCGGCAATCCACCACAGGCGCACACACAATATGTTCGAACCGCGTCCGAGATTTGACTGGTCGGTCGATGCGAAAACGGCCGCCCGCCCGGCAGGAAGCGGGGGGGCGGGGGATAGCCAGCCAAGTGGCGAGTTCTCCCGATAGCCGACCGTGTCGCCGAAACATCCTGCCGCCTAACCAAGGTTCTGCCTTGGTTACCCACTAAACCACCGAAGGCAATCCACAAAGCTTAGAGACAGGTCGTAAGATGTTCCCTTGCTGAGTCCTGACCTCTACAACTCTGACAATTCCGTCCCTACCCGGAAGTAACCTAACGATCCGACCGCGTTTCCATTGGAGAGGGGGTAAATTATCCTCCTTTATCAATATCAGGTCATCGACCTTGGGAGCCTCGTTATGAGAAGTCCACTTATGCCTTTGTTGGAGTGTGTGAAGATATTCACATCTCCACCGAGACCAGAAATGCTGGGATATCTTTTGAATAAGTTGGTACCGAGACAACCGGTGCTCCGGAGTTTCCGTGTAGGGATACTCAGGAAGTGCAACGAGAGGTTGCCCTATTAGGAAATGACCGGGGGTCAATACATCAAGGTCTTCCGAGTCCGTACTAAGGGGGCAAAGCGGCCGAGAATTCATTACCGCTTCTACCTTGGTAAAAAAGGTGGTCAGCTCCTCGAAAGTGAGCTTGGCTTCTCCGAGAACCCGTTTCGCATGTGTCTTGGCACCCTTCACTGCTGACTCGAATATCCCACCGCTTGAAGGGTTTGAAGGGCAATTGAAGAGCCAAGTTATGTTTTGAGCCGTCAGCTTCCGATCAATTTCCTGGTGATGGTTCCGTAAGAATATGTATAACTCCTTTAAATATTTATCGGTTCCCGTGAAGTTTGTACCGCAGTCTGATCGGATCAAGGACGGTACACCTCTCCTAGATACGAACCTAGTCAAGGCTGCCACGAAGGCTTCAACTGATAAGTTTGATACAATTTCTAGATGTACCGCCTTAACCGACAAGCAAATGAAAACGCACAAGTAACACTTTTGAACCCTTGCATTACGCAACGAGCTCGTTTTAACGTAAAAAGGTCCAGCGAAATCCGTGCCGACCCCGACGAAAGGTCTGACTCCGGTAACACGATCGGCAGGCAAATCCGCCATATATGGCTGTTTAGGCCGAGCCCGGTGTCGAAAACATTGAACGCATTTAAACGTTATGTGTCGCGTGACACGCCGCGCCGAGATAATCCAGTAGCGTCGTGAGAGAATCGCACTCAACGCGTTAGCTCCGACGTGACAGTAGACCTTATGATAATGATTGACTAGCAAGTCTGTGAAACTACCCCTCGCCGGTATTAATATAGGGTGCCGTGACTCATATGGAAGGGTAGAGGCGCCGATTCTGCCGCCGACACGAATAATATCATCCCTGTCCAAAAATAAATTCAACCGTCGCAATGAATTTTTAATTTCAGTACCCGTTCGAAGGTTTGTCAATTCATCGGAGAAATTTTTTGACTGCACAATACGAATTAAGCACAGATTGGCGAGTCTACGTTCCGACACCGTTAAACTACCGTAAACCTTCTCAGAGTTAATTTTTGAATTGTTTTTAAAGCGTAGTAAGTATGTAGTAACGTTTAGCAACTTTTCATATGAACTAAAACGATCTAATAAATTAAAATCCGATATCAATTCGTTCACATTAGCAACCCTAACGGCCGGCCTCAGGCCAGGTAACAAATCTGGCGGGAACTCTGGGCCCCCGGACGGCCACGTATGGGGCGGCCGCTCCAGCCAACTCGATCCCCACCACAAGGGATGGTTCAAGAGTTCTGCCGCCGAGCAACCGCGTGACGCAACGTCCGCACAATTCATCTCGCCGGGTACGTGACGCCAGTCGATGTTGGTCTTAGAGGTTATTATCCGAAACCCCGTTTCCTTCAAAGACTTGTAATTTATGAGGTGGTGTCCGTAACCACGCCAAAACGATAGTGCTATCGCACCAGCCTACAATTTGGTCTAACCGAACCTTATCCTCCATTGACTCGACCGTGTGATTAACCAACGTTGACAGCAACTTAGCACCATTCAACTCCAGTTTCGGTATGGTTAACTTAACCCTTAATGGCGTTATACGTGACTTAGCAATAAGTAGGCGTACGTGAGTCCGTCCGTCTGCGCCCAAAATAAAAATAAAATAAAATAAAATTTATTCCCTTTGAAATTTTTAAAAAAATTATTTAGGTTTGTCAAAATTTTTGTGACTCTACCGGGGGTTCGGAAATACTACAGACTGAGAAGAACACCCCAAGAAACTCAGTCTGGTCCCTTCTCTTCTAGTATCTTAGTATCTAATACAGTTTTTTTTTTAATGTAGAAAGGAGCAATTCGTGTCACTGCCAGGCAGCCTTGTCTTCTAGAAAGTCTTTAATGCTATAATAAGCTTTCTGGCACAATTTAAGTTTTATTAGTTTTTTAAATTTATTAACTGACAAACCTGTTATGGCTGTCGGCAATGTATTGTACATTCGAATACAATTGCCCGCAAAAGAATTGCTTATTTTATTAAGCCTAAATCTAGGTACAGCCAATTTATTCTTATTTCTTAAGTTTAGATTATGGATATCACTATTTTTAATAAATTTACTGTTATTTTTATGAGTATATAATAAGTTTTCATATATGTACTGTGAATACACAGTAAGTATGTTGATATCCTTAAACTTTTCTCTTAATGACTCCCGAATCCCCATACCATAGATAGCCCGGACAGCCCTTTTCTGCAACACAAAGATAGATTCGATGTCGGCAGCGTTACCCCATAATAGTATGCCATAGGTCATGACACTGTGGAAATAGCTAAAGTAGACAAGACGCGCTGTTCTAATGTCTGTCAGTTGTCGGATCTTTTTAACGGCATAGGCTGCAGAGCTCAGTCTGCCCGAGACTTTCTCGATATGAGGCCCCCACTGCAAGTTGGAGTCTAACTTTATGCCCAGAAAGACAGTTTCATCGACCAATTCTACTTGATCATCCCTAATCTTAATACTGGTGTTAACGAGCCTAACATTTGGCAAGGTGAATCTAATACATTTTGTTTTAGTTTCATTTAACAATAAATTATTTGCGTTAAACCAGTGGACTACCCTAGAGAGGGCATTGTTTACTTCGTCAAGATCGCGTTGTCCACGTTCAACTTTAAATATAAAAGATGTGTCATCAGCAAACAAAACTACCTCGTGATCGTCTCTTATAAGGTGAGGGAGATCATTTATGTACACTAAAAATAGAAAAGGTCCCAGAATTGAACCCTGAGGCACCCCCATTGTTACAGCAGAACCATGTGACTGTTTACCATTTATAACTACTTTCTGTACTCTATCTCTTAGGTAAGAACTAATTAAATCCAAGGCCGTCCCCTGGATCCCATAATGATCAAGTTTTTTAATTAAAGTCTGATGCTGGACGCAATCGAAGGCCTTAGATAGGTCGCAGAATACACCATAAGCATCATACGACTCCTCCCAGGCCTCATATATATACTCTAATAATTTGATTCCAGCATCCGTGGTAGACCGACCGCGCGTGAAACCGAATTGTTTAGTATGGAATAGTTTATTTGTATTAAAATGATTTTGCATTTGATTAAGCATTACCTTTTCAAAGATTTTACTAAACGTGGGTAGTACAGAAATAGGACGAAAATTGGACGGATCCGAGGTGCTACCCGATTTAAACAGAGGAGTTATTTTACTAAACTTCATTAAGTCAGGAAACACACCACTATCAACACAATTATTAAATATGATTGATAATTCAGGAGCAACCATTTCAATTAACGAATTAACTAAATGTACAGAAATTCCCCAGAGGTCAGCCGTTTTCTTAATATTTAAAGATTTAAAAGTTTTTATGATAGTGTGTAAACTAATTTTACTGAATTTGAATATTTCATTACAGCAAGGAACATTTGCTTTTAACAAGGATTCTGCTATTGGGATAGAAGAACCTAGGGCTCTGGTCAAATCTACTGGAATACGAGAAAAAAATTGTTCAAATTCGTTAGCGACTTCGGCATCTGTTGTAATTATGTCACCATTTACTTTAAGTTTAAAATTATTATCATTTGATTTTGCTTGGCCTCTTTCTGCGTTAATTATTTTCCAAGTAGATTTAACTTTGTCTACACTATTGATAATTTTATTACTTATATACTTTCTTTTGGCCGCTAAGCAGTCTGCTTTAAACTTTTTTGAATAAGTTTTAACATAATTTAGAAATTCATCTGTTCTATTAAGCTGTCTTTCTGAGTATAGTTCATACAGTTTTAATCTACTTTTATGTATATCCTCAGTGGCCCATTCACTGAAGGGTGGCCTGTCACCGATTGTGACTTCCTTAGACTTGAATATGGAGTTGAACTCATTGTAAAAGGAATCAAAAAATAACTTATAACTTACATTTGGATCTAAGCCAGTGTCTAAAAATGGAAGTTTATTGCAAAGTCCAACTCGCATACGTTCCAAGCGGCCACTAGTTACTGGTCTACATAATATTTTACGTCTTTTAACTTTTTCTCTTGTGATCTTGAAAGATGCTATTTGCCCAGTATGATCTGATTTTATCTTATTTATAATGCTCTTACTTTCTGGCAACATATCACTGTATATATTGTCCAGACAAGTAGCTGTTGTATCACAATATCTAGTAGGCTCTAAAAATAAGTTAGTGAGATTGTGTGATTTAAATAAATTTAAGATATCATTGGTTTGACGCGTGTTTATAAGTATATTAACATTAAAATCACCGCACACTATTAGGTGTTTATTAGTTTTTCCAAGTTTAAATAGCACTTTATCCATTACTTCCTCAAACTCACAAAAGGGTGAGACTCCAGGTTTATATACGCATACTACTATGAATTGCTCCAATTCTACGCATGATATTTCAACTGTACACTCTACAGAGAGGGACACAACATCTTTCCGTTCCTTATACTTTAATTTCTTATTTAATAAAATCAACGAACCCCCCCGTGTTGTGTTGACCCTGCAGAACGCACTACCAACCCGGTGACTACTGAAACTGAACATGAGCTCATACTCCTTACGCATATGCTCTGTAAGACAAACAATTTCAATATTTTCTGAGCTCATGAACAGCTCCAATTCAAACTCTTTGACCTGCGTTAATGTTGCAATATTATAATGCACCAGGCTGATATAATTTACATTTTTTAATTTAGTTTTGTTCGGAGGACAGTTTCCGATATAGTTATGGTTTGCAATTAAATTCAACTCTATCAATTTACAATTTTGGCTAGAGGGTAATTCCTCTGTTGTCCCAGAAGTTAATTTAAATTACTTGGAACAGATTCCAAAGTCCTAAATCTACTCTGCTCAAATAAAGCAGTTTTGTCAGCCAAGTTTTTGGCTAAAGAGTAAAAATAACTGAATAGCAAACTTGCTATTTGTCTTTTATAATAATTGGGTAGACAATACCTACCCTTGTGATTATTATAGACTTTATACTTGGTATGTGACAAATTTGTGTCAAATACAGAATTAAAGTCAATTACATTAAATTTATTATTATACTGACTAATTAAGTTTAAACGTAAATTCATCTTATATCTAAATGAATTTTCCGAATCTGGCACACCTTTTATAAATGGAAGTGTGAACATTACAACTTGTATGGCATTTAAGTTTAAGATGTAATTCATGTATAGGGACAAATCATCATTGCTAATTTTGCCCCTGTTTGCACAGAAAATTATTATTTTACTGTTAGCGTCAAATTTATATTCTATTATCTTTTGCATAATATCACTTAATGAAGCACCCGGATAGCAATTATTAATAACCGAGTAATAACTTGAATTTAAGTTTTGTTTTAAAAATGAACTAAGATTGGTACCAATATCATCACTAAATACAATTAATTTAGTACAACTATTACTATTATTTACACTGTCACACAATATATTCACTGATGTACTGGGTGAGCACATGGTAATGGGAGCTAGGGGCTCAGCGGTAACCGGTTCGCCCTGAGCCTCCACCGGCTCAATTGCTTTAGGGCAGTTAATATTGCATGAGTGGTCATTTAGGAAACAATTAAGGCGCTCAGTGTTATCATTTGATGTTTTTAGTACCTTATCTATGGTTAAAGAACATTTAGTAAAGTCCTTAAGGGACCATTCATATTTTTTAGTCATATATTGTAGCTCAAATTGCAAACTTTGTATTTTTGATTCTAATTTTTGTGTGTCAGTGCAATATTTTAAATGGCTTTGTTCCAGCTCTAACATTGACAATTTAGCTTGTTCTCTAAATTTTAAACAAGAACCTATATTTTTACACTTCTTGATTAACATTTTATGGAGTTTTAATTGCTTTTTTGATTTTTGTATAAACTTTTTAATTCTAAGATATTTTTTTAGTTTATTTCTGCTGCAAAACAAAACCGACTTGTCCTGTTGATATGGACTGTCACCTGTAAGATCTATAGTAGTCAAGTCCAGGTTTTGAGAATTTGCAGAAGGAATAAACTGCGGGATACCACTCATTAACTCACTATAAAGATTATCAGTTTGTTGAGCAGTAACTTTCTCAGCAGCTTCTTCCAGGTGTGAGATCTGTCCCTGGGCATCCCTTAGCTCCTGTTCCAGAAAGGTAGTCCTCCTCAAGGTTTTCTCATACTCGTCACTGCACTCTTGGAACCTATCTACTATTGACTGAAGGTGGTCCCGCTCCGCAACAATGTCATCATAACTAAAATGAAGTTTTGATAATTCGCATTTTAATTTTTTTGTGTCATTCAAAGCGTTTATCAATAAATTTTCATTCTCTTCTCTTTCCTTCTCCAACTGTTCACAGAGCTCTGTTTTACATTTAAGCTCCAGCAACACCAACTGAAGTTTGGTTTCCTCCTGCTGGCGGCCGAGAGCTCTGCGACTACGGGTATTCATATTATTAATAAGAAAGTGCAATTAAACGCGAATTATATTGATGATGGAGCTCTTTGTACAGTTTATGGTAAGAAGTAACAAGGTTATGTATGTACCGGCAATAAAATTATACTTAATATTTTTATGTACTTACGCAAATACACCGACCGTCGTCAACGTCGAGTAAACGCTTATACAAGTATAATAATTCTACTCACGAGAAACAGTCGATTTAGTATGTATTTACGTGAAAAAGAAAACATTCAACATTCGAAAAAACCGGGTACCTGACTCGTCACTTTTTACACCAAAATACACGGACAGAACACTTTTATTAAATTATCTGACTATTTTAGGACACTATTAATGTGATGATATTGGTTTTAGTTGGTTTAAAATTGTTTAAATACTAATTATCTAATTAATTTTAAAAATATTTTTAGAGAGCTAAAATTTTTGACAGTTCGATTGTGTTGCCAGACTCGAAAAAAAAAACGGTTACGCTGCAGCAGTCTACTTGCGCCCTCCGCGCGCAAGTAGACTGCTGCAGCGTAACCGACGCTGGAGCCATCACAAAACCCGTGAAGAGTATATTTAGTCGGTCCTTCCAACTTGACACACCGGGGAATGGAGATACGTTGCAGATGCGGTAAGTCAGAGATGATATCCCTCCATTGTCGCACTAAATCTATGGGGGCCGGGGCATCCCAAGCTACCCCCTTTGAGTTATCAGAAGTCGCCAATAGGGACTGTAATAAAAGTTTTATTTTAAAAACTACTGGACAGATCCACCCAAGTGAGTCGTAAAGTCTAGCCACTATTGACAGAATACTACGACGTGTGACGTCACTATCTGTGGGCAGATTTACATGGTAAGTGAAATTGTCACATTTGGGGTCCCACTGAATGCCTAAAATCTTGACAAAACCCGTTCCATCCGAATCGCGATCATCGAAACGCCGCGGTGACTCCAAGTGTTCCGTGGGTAAGTCATTCAGTAATGCTGGCATATTACTGGACCATTTCCGTAACTCATAGCCGGCCGAATTCGTCAATGAGATTAACCCATCGCGAAGCTCACGCGCCTCAATCAGCGAGTCTGCGCCGCCATTCAAATCGTCAACGTATGTGTTGTCTATGAGTAACTTAGCGGCACGGGTTTTATCAACCTCATCCCGGGCGAGCTGGTGTAAGCAGCGTATGGCTATGAAAGAGCTCGACTTCAAACCGTATGTATTTGTGTTTAACTGATAGGTAAGTAGGGGCTCCGTGGGCGACGCTCGCCAGAGAATCAACTGATATCTCCGATCGTCCGGGTGAATCCACGTCTGCCTAAACATCATTTTAATATCCGTAGTAAATACAATTTGTGGAACCCTAAATTTCATTATAATATTAGTGATATCGTTTTGCAATCGTTCTCCCGAAAACAGACAGTCGTTTAATGACACTCCCGAACTTGTTTTCTGACTGCCATTGAATACAACGCGAATTTTATTTACATCGCCCGATTTTTTAAATAATCCGTGATGTGGGAGAAAGTAATGTTCTTGCCCCGAATTAATATCAAATTGCGATACACTCATGTGTCCCAGCCTAATATATTCATTAATAAATTCAATGTATTTCTCCCGAAATTCCGGATTCCGTTGCATCCGCCTCTCAAGCGACATAAATTGCTTATAAGCGGGCTGGCGTGAGTCTCCTAATAGACGTCTATCACCTGCCGAGATAAGAGGTAAGCGCGAGATATATTTACCGTCCGGGCCTCGCGATACCGTTGAAACAAATAATTGTTCGCATTCCAAGTCCTCGGGACTTTTAATTTTATTAAGAGGGGGTTCCTCAGATCGCCAAAACCTTTCCACCGTTTCCTTGAGTGTCAACTGGTTAACCGACGATTCGGCCAGCTCCCGCGTCTCCGGCGAAACTGGTCCGAATACCGCGAAATTAAATACCGTGCCCAACGCGTAGGGCCCACCCTGACACAAAGTAATCTTTTCCCCATTTAAGATTTGACCGAGTATATCACATCCAAAAATTACGTCTATCTCTGAAGAATTCAATGAGCCGTTATCTGCGAGTTTCAACTCTTTAAAAACCAAATTTGTTCTGTTAACCGAATAAGACGTAAGCCTTCTTAAAACTGCCGCCGTTACCGCTAGTACTGGGTGTTCTGAATGTTCTGGTCTGAAATATATAACAACAACGTGTTGATATGTATTGGCTTGAATGCCACCGATACCCGTGATTTGTACATTACTATAAGACCGTTTCAATCCGAGGGTAGATACCAAATCCCCCTTTATTACCGACATTTGAGCCCCTAAATCTAAGAGAGCCCGTGCTTTAACGAATTCACCATTTTTATTCTTAATTTCAATAATGGCTGTGGGTAGAATAACATTATACGGGTTTCGATGCAAAGACGTTGAAGATGAGTCATCATGTAACCTTAATTGCTATGCTGAATATTGCTTTTGAGAATTATTACGTGACTGACCGCGCGATTCGTGCGATTCCCGCCGTTCGCATGCCTGATAGCCGTTGCGCGAGCTGACCTGAACCACACGCTCAGCTGATGAGCGCGACGGTACCTCTCTTCTTTCGCGAGGAGAGGCCGTGCGCGTGCGACGACGCGGACGGTGGCTGCGGTAGCCAGGTCCCTCCGAAGGCGAGCTAGCGCGAGACGCAGTATAGTTGTGCATGCATATTAAGTCGTTGTGACCCCGATGGCCACAGCGTTTACATGCTGTCTTTTTATCGCACGTAGATGCCGAATGCTTACCAAAACATTTAAAGCATAAATTTTCAGCTCGCACCCAGTCTTTACGCTGACCCGCGGTTAATTTTTTAAATTTAAAACACTCCGAAATCATGTGGCCGCTTATTTCACAGTATAAACAGCGCCTAGCGATTATTCGTTCATTCCTGTAAGATTCACTTTCGTTTCCAATGATGTGTATGGTGCGGCGGGTACGATTGTCCTTCAAGGTCGCGCCGTCAGCTGTTGTCGAGTCTATAAGCCGACATTCATTTTGCAAAAACTCCACAAGTTGATTGAATGTGGGTAGGGTGATTATATTTCCGCCGTACTTCTGTTCAAACCGAGTTTTAACGTCTAACGGAATTTTATTTAAGCTAATGAATAATAAAATATAAGACCATTGATCTATAGGAAGGCCTAAATTATTCAAGGCGCGCGTGGACTCCAACAGTGGGTTTAGAATTTTAGAACGCAGATCATAGGGTTTATTTAATGTAGGTAGCTGTAGGATTCTAGAAATGTGACTATCTGCTAGCATTCTGATATTTTCATATCTACCCTTAAGAATTTCTAAGCCTATGTCTAGGGATTCGTCTACCATAGGTAAATGCCGTATTAAGGTATGCGGTTCATTTAACACATGAGAAACTAAGTAATGAAATTTTTCCGTCTTTGATATATCTTTCCGTGTTACTACCAACGAACTGAATAGGCTTATAAAACTTGTCCACTGAAAAACGTCACCATCAAATTTGCATAAATCGATTCTGGGAAGTCTTGCCGTATTTGAACTCTCGGACGGTCTGTGAACCCCGTCCAAACCCGGGTAAGCCGACGAGACCGCTTCCAGCTGATTATAAGCTAACTCCGCCTCATTATAATCAGCCGTATAGATTTTAATCATTTCCGAAT
Source organism: Miltochrista miniata (assembly GCA_933228765.1). NCBI lineage: Eukaryota > Metazoa > Arthropoda > Insecta > Lepidoptera > Erebidae > Miltochrista > Miltochrista miniata. The sequence goes on along the minus strand of OW121756.1, from coordinate 35,336,560 downwards.
CTACGGTATTATCCAGCAATAACTCGTACTTCATCCTTTTATATTACAGTAAACACCTAAAAATATTCGTTTTAAGAAAGTATCTATTTTGTCGATTCTCAACAGATGATTATTGTTTATTTACTTGTATCTTATTATTGTTATTACACAAATAGGTATTAATATCTTTTCTTTTTTTTTTTTTTTTATTTGGTTTTATTTAATATATATATTTAATATATATATTTTATTTCTTTTTTTTTTCTTATACAACTACTACAATATGTGTGTTAATCTGGAGGCCTCCTTTTAAGTATAAAGATACCTGTGCTAGGAGTCCCCGCTCTTCCTGATTTTTACAATAGGTAGGTTAGAAAGAAAGAAAGAAAAAGAAAGAAAAATTTGTTTATTCCACACAAAACATACAGAATATCTATAACAGTAAATAATAGCTTACTATTTACACTAAAAGTATTCTATTTCTTTGACGCACACTCCGTGGAATAACGGCCGCCTCTCAGCATTATGCTGTCTGCATGTAATTCATGCAGAACAGCGCTGGTTTTCAGAGACGGCCGGACGCGAAGTTGTGACAGATATTAAAACAAGATAAAATATGAAACAGGCAAAAACACCCAGCGCCAATCACAGGAATTAAAATAAGAAAAAACAAAAAAACAACACCATTTAAGGGGTCCCGACACGGTCAAACTGCAACCGTCAAGCACGTACAATTTCATGTGCACGTACACGTCGATGCACAAAACATGCAAAGAAATCACGCACACCGAAGCAACTGCCATTCATATTTAACGCGCTTGACAATCGCAAGGAATGACCGCGTCGGGAGCCCATTACATGACTTAAAACTAAATTGAGGGCTGGCAACATAACATTTCTACAACTTCCGCTTCCAATAGACGCCACGCCATTTCTGTCTGTCAATTTGTGCAAAAGAAACCGGTTAAGTACTGTCAGTTAGCAATATCGTATCATAAATAAACATATACTAATCAATAGAGAATCATGTACACAATAGTGACCAGTGATAACAAACACAACAAACAGTTTATGCCGACTTTTATGCGCTTAATTAGATATGATTGTGCTATTTGTATCTAAGGATCAATTTTATGTTCTGTGCCATTAAAATGTTGTGTTCACAATGTTGTGTCAATGTAAATATTTTATATCTACAATAACGCTATGATTTGCAAATTCCATAAAAATACCTCACGATGGTGTTTACGCAGTTACGCTACAGATAATCAAGCGACTCTGTGAGAAAAAGGTGAGCATTTCATCATACTTAAGATAAATAATCTCAAAAATTGGTTCCCCAGTGTTCACTACATGTCCATATTACACAGAAATTGAAATAGCAACTCTTGTACACAATAGAGTATTTGGGCCTACAAAATTATCTCTTCATTTGATTTAATCAAAAATATCTTTCATCTCTTCATTTGATTTAATCAAAATATATTTCATTTCATGCAGGAAGGAATTAAAACAGGACGTAGCAATGTCCCGATCACAATCACAACTAACACCCGACCATTACATATCATGCTGCTAATTGTGCTTCAACTCACCCCACTCGACGGCTAATCCAACAAGGTACGAAAAATTATTTTACCTCCACTCAGGATATCAGTTAAATATGTGATATTCAATAACTAAATAGGTACATAATTGGTATATCATAGCGAAATAAATAACTTGTGTTTTTTAAAATACTTGTCTCCGGTGGGAAAAGAACCCACCCTCCAGCGCCGCAGGCGGTATCACTACCGACCGCGCCACAGAGGCAGTCTGTAAATACATAGTGTTATCAATCACTTAATTATAAATAAACTACAAATATAATAGTCTTATTAGTATATAAATTATTATTAAATATTATTATTATTATTTTTTTTTTTTTTTCAATTTAAAATTTTGTTAAAAAAAAGTTAATGCTGTTACTGCGTCTTCTGTTGACAGACCCTGTCTGAATCCATACTGCGAGGGTGATATAATGTTATATTTATTCAGATACTTTACTAACTGATTGTTTATTAGTCTCTCTATAACTTTTGAAATCGCCGGTAGAACTGAGATTGGCCTATAATTACTCACATCGTTTATGTCACCATCCTTGTGCACGGGAGTGACAATGGCTTTTTTTAAAGGTGACGGAAAGATGCCCTCTCTGAAGTATAAATTCGCTAGTCTCGTTGTAGTTGGTACAACCAATTCATGAGCATACTTCAGGAATCTCGTGGGAATATTGTCCCAACCCGGCGCACTATCAGATTTTAAATTCATTAGTACAGAGTGTACCTCTTTTGGATCTGTTTCTAGAAGAACAAATGACGAACAATTCGTTTGTGTGCTTTTGTGGTGATCAATATGTGGGTTTGTCGATCTGATCTTTTCTGCAAGAGATTTGCCTATACCAGAGAAATATGTATTGATGTGTGCAACTAAGTCATAGGGGGTGGATTTCATTTTTAATAAATCTAAACTTGATTTTTAACTAGGTTTGCGATTTGTGATGTTGTTACTAGCTTTCCATGTCTTTTTATTATTTTTATTTGCCTCCGCCAGCTGCCTTTTATCGTAATCCCTTTTTAACTTTTTTATTAAATTATTTACGTAGTTACGATACCTTCTATATGTAATTTTGAGTATGTTATCTGTTGGGTTTAGGCGTAGCTGTTTCTGCATGTTATTTCTATTTCTGATACACCGTAAGATGCCTAAAGTTATCCATGGCTTAATTATTCTTTTGTTTCGTGGGACTAAGTTTGTCACAGTGTTTTGGGCTAAGCAGCTTTGTAGCGTTTCAATAAAAAGTCTTGTTAACTTGGCAGGGTTTTCTATTGAATCCAACTCGTTATGTATATTGCTTTCTCGGAGTGTGTTAAGAGCACCTAGGTAGTCTATTGATGTTTTGATTTTAGAGAGTGGGTGGTTGTCGATAATACTTGAGAGTTTTAAAGCAATCATGACGTGATCAGTTATGGTGGTGTTTAGAATGACAATAGAGGCCGCGTGTTTATTTGTTTGTAGTTTTAGAATAAAATGATCAAGGCAGTTATCATCTCTTGTCGGCAGTGAGTGCCCGGGCAGTAGGCCCTGCGTTGCTAGCATGCTAAGGTAGTTATGTCTATTTCGGCGCGCATTCACTTCCTCTTTTGTCTTATTTATAATATTTATGTTTATATCTCCGGTTATCACAATGTTTTTGTATGATTTTAACGAGTCCAGATGGTTGCTTAGAGAGTTAATAAAAATTTCTGCGTTTTTATTTGATGGGGAGCGGTAAATACCCAGGACTATTAGTTGTGGTAGGTTTATTTGTAAACAGGATGCATGGGATAAGATTACTTCTTCAACACTAACCCTATGTGTGTTTTTAATATAGGCAACTACGCCATCACAATGGTTTAAGTGGTTAGAAGTGGCAAAAGACAAATAGTTTGTCATGTCTGGAATTGGTTTGTGTGTGGTCTGCCTGCATTCAGTTAATATAATGATATCAACGTCCGAATCAAAATATGTCAGATTAGTTTGGAAGTCATTAAGGTGAGCGTAAATGCTTCTGATATTTTGTGAAACTATTGTCAGATCTGTGCTGGCGATATGGAAATCTTTTTTCAAGTCCTGAATTTGTAGCAGTTTTGATTGCGCTATTTCTAAACCATCAATCGCTTGCAAAATTGTGTGTGTATTATCCATAGATATAGTTAAGAAAGCTGCGTTTTTGCGGGTCTCTAACTCCATGGTGGAGTTTTCGGAAGGGTCCGGGAATAGTGCTCAGGTTATTGTGATGGGAGCTGTGTGTGTGCATTTGTGTCCTTATGTTGTATAATACTTGCATGTAATGTGAGATGTGGAGTGGGTTTATAAGTGTGTAGATGTGTAAAGTATTGATTTCGAGTGTATATTGTGTGCTAGTAATGTCTGTCGGTGATGTATGTGTAAAAGGTAGTATTAAAATTAAAAGGTAGATATAAAGATAAAAACTAACATAATGAAATAGCTTATGGTACGTACAATGCAATCCCAGTCATATTTCATTCATCAAATGTTGAATTTGGGCTTCATTTTTTATAACTATGTTAGGTGACTCATCCCTTTTCTTTATATAGACCTTACCATAGGCCGTCCAGCAATATTTGTATCCCTTGGATTTAGCCAGGTCGCGAGCAAGGAAATGTAGTCGAGCTCCTTTTGCGGTGAGTTGTTCCGAAACAAAGATAGGCCCATCTCCGTGGTTCTTGAGGCCCAAGTGTTTAGCACACAGCTTCTCCCTCTGTTTGGTGTTAAATGCTTTACAATTCTTCAGCAATTCTGTTTTAAGAATTGTGGATGATAGCTCAACCACTATTGAGGTATTTAAGATCTTTTGTTTGGTAGCCTTTTTTCTATAGATATCGCGTATATTCGATTTAGTGATGTCACAGTTCACGGTCTTGGTTAGCGTTAGCATCATGTTCAGTAGATCTTCCCTAGTCTCTTTCATCTGCTTGGGTACATTTTTCAGTTCAATACTTGCTTTGCGCCCTCCGCGCTGCAAGTCTTCTATTTTTTCTTCAAGTAATTCTATTTCTAACGTGCTTCTAAGCCATTCGACTTGAATTTTAAATTTAGTTGATGATACCTTAGCCATTTTAAATCGTTAAGACTCAAATCGTGATGCACCCACCCCCGGGTAAGAGAAAAAAAATATATATAACGGAACCCTACAATAAATCAAATAAATTGTTCTAATAACTGAGGATAATTTCACAAATATCGCATACCGCACAATATAATACAATAACCGAACCGCAAATGACAAACAAACTTAACGACTTTAATTTGAATTGTATCCGACCGAATCGAGACTTGTGTCAGAGCTGTAAGTGGCGGTTAGGAATTTCAATTTTTAAATCTACAACCGACTTATGATTTGAAAAAATACCAACAAATATACCGAAATCCGGCTGAAATCCGCTCGAATGGACCATAAATATGTTCGATAGCTCAGTGTAGTTAGTGGACTGTCTTTCTGGTAGTTCCTGCAGGCACATAAGACGACACAAGAAGTTCGGAAATCGGACCGCCACCAAGAATGATTCGCCACTTACCTTGATTCTTTCCCGGTCTTCTTAAGGATGCTCCGAGGCCTTGAGATTCCCTTGAGGTTGTTTCCGAGTTGCCGTGTCGACCGAGGCGCTGACGTGTGGATGGGTTGCCGGCAATCCACCACAGGCGCACACACAATATGTTCGAACCGCGTCCGAGATTTGACTGGTCGGTCGATGCGAAAACGGCCGCCCGCCCGGCAGGAAGCGGGGGGGCGGGGGATAGCCAGCCAAGTGGCGAGTTCTCCCGATAGCCGACCGTGTCGCCGAAACAGGCTATGTATTGTCATGGTCTGTTTCATGCGCTGATGTCGGCGTGACATAGCTATAGTTAGGCAATGGTCTCCTATAACGCTATAGGCTGCGTACAGGAACACTTCACGCCAAATGCCGCGTCTCTATTTTGCGTTTAGTGTCACCCGCGGTTGTCAGCGCATAAAACAGACCACAGCAGGACGTTTCTATAGTAAGCATAGTGCCGTGGCGTACTTCGTGACGTTGTACCCAGCCTACCGCGTTTATAGGAGACCATAGCCTAACGCGACGTTTGGCGTGACGTAAACGCAGCCTTTAGCGTTACAGCTTAACTTAACCACAGCTTTAACGCAATGCTCGTTTACAGAACACTGACTTAGTAAGTCAGTGTTCTGTAAACGAGCATTGTGTTAAAACTGTGCTCAAAAACTTTAAGATTTCGTTTTGAGGTAGTATTAAATGCGAATATATTGTGCCAGTACCTAAACGTTTAATGCACTTCATTCAGACAAACGGATTCGTTATTTCAAAGAATGGCTGAATCGTATAAAGTGACGTCGACATGCTTTAGTTTCAAATGGATTTATTACTGCTGACTTAGTTCATACTCGCAGGGTACTAAAAGAATGGAAGTATTACATAGCTCTGGATATTATTCCCATCGTAAATAATATTTTCTTCTAGTTTTAATTTGACCATAATTAGTTTTTCATGTAGCTGTAAAAGTTTTTATAGCTTTAGTTATTCGAAAACGATGAACGAATTGAAGTTGAATTTGGAAGACAAAAGTTTTCTTTTTATCTAAATTTTTTCTTCCTGTTCAGGGTCTATCCCTGTCAGACAGCAATTTCCTTATAAAAATATACTTGAAGTGAGGACTTAGCTACTGCAATCTGTCTATAGGATCTACAAAATCAAAAAAATATTTCTAAATACATAAAAATTATTCATAGAAATAATCCAAATTCAGGATTACGTACATAATTATCTTCCGACCCAAGATTTAAACTCTAGACTCCGACAACGGCATAAGGGCGTCATGATTACATTCACCTTTCTTTTAGTCACCTATAAGAGAATAAATAGTTTGCCTATTCAACTGGTTCATAATAATCATAGCTGCACTTCTTCAAATAAAGATAAGCACTGCTATTTCGGAGATATATATATTCGGAGAGCGGGGCCAAGGGTCTGCGTCTCGAGAAATCTCGGCCCAGCGGTCGCTGCTCCACCTGGAAACCGCGGAGACATGGAAGGTGCGACTTGAGCAAGCAAAGTGGGGATTCGCCACAATCGCGGCCGTCACACCGGTAATGGACGAGTGGCTGGAGGGGAGACACGGTGCTCTCTCTTACCAGTTGTCACAGATGCTTACCGGGCACAGTAGCTTCGGTAGGTATCTGTAGCTAAGACATCGGGAAACCACGGCCGAGTGTGAGCACTGCGAGGACCACAGCGATGACACAGCGCTGCACGCGCTGGTAGAGTGCACGGCGTGGGTGCAACGGCGCCAGGTCCTCGTAGTGGGTCTGCACGTGGACACTCTTACGCTCGAGACCATGGTGCGAGCCATGATCTCCAGCGAGAGTAAGTGGGACTGCGCTTCCTCTTTCTGCGAGCAGGTCATGCCCGTGAAGGAGGCTGCGGGGCGGGAACGGGAGAGAATTCTCCCACCCGAGTTCCGCAGTCAGCGGCCTGGGCGCTGCCGACGTGTCCTCTCCGAAGACTATCAGCCTCCATGACCGGGGGTTTGAGGACGGTGAGAGGGCTGCTCACCGTCCTTACAGAAGCAGGCCCGTGACGGCATCGTGAAGTGAGGGATTCACGCCCCCCCCCCCCCCTCCCTAAGAAGCGGGATTACACCCGAAAGTCCCCAAAGATGTGGGATAGCACCCGAACCGCCTCCTGGGCGAAGCCGCAGTGGTGGCCGTGGGACAGTCCTGGGACATCCTTTCGAGGGCTTACCCGGGGCTCCAACAATAGGCTGTTGGGCGTTACGTGAGGTTCTCTAGTCGGTAGGAGTCCGGCATAGCATCCATGATGGTTTTTCCCTCACGTTAAAAAAAAGCATTGCTATTTCAAAACTTCAAATCTTTAAAGCAAACAAAAACTTCATTATCACCAGATTCAAAGCCGCCATTGAATTGTAACAAAAATAAAACTCGATTAAACCATCTATCTTGTAATGCTAAAATATTCCAGAGAGTGATGGCGGTCAGGGTGATAAGAGGATACCGCACGATCTCCGGTGAGGCGGCATGTCTCCTAGCCGGGACCCCTCCATGGGACCTGGAAGCGAGAGCCCTTGCGTCACTGTTCAGATGGCGCAAGGAGGCGCTGGAGCGGGGCCAAAGGCCTGCGTCTCGAGAAATCGAGGCCCAGCGGACCCTGCTCCACCAGGAAACCATGGAGACATGGAAGGTGCGACTTGAGCAACCAAAGGGGGGATTCGCCACAATCGCGGCCGTCAGACCGGTCATGGACGAGTGGCTGGAGAGAAGACACGGTGCTCTCTCCTACCGGTTGACACAGATGCTTGCCGGGCACGGTAGCTTCGGTAGGTATCTGTGGCGAAAACACCGGGAAACCACGGCCGAGTGTCAGCACTGCGAGGACCGCAGCGATGACACGGCGCTCCACACGCTGGTGGAGTGCACGGCGTGGGCACAACAGCGACAGGTCCTCGTAGTGGGTCTGGGCGTGGACACTCTCTCGCTTGAGGCCATGGTGCGAGCCATGCTCTCCAGCGGGAGTAAGTGGGACTGCGCCGCCTCTTTCTGCGAGCAGGTCATGCTCACGAAGGAGGCGGCGGGCCGGGTGCGGGAGAGAACTCTCCCACCCGAGTTCCGCAGTCGGCGCCCCGGGCGCCGCCGACGTGTCTTCGCCGAGGACTATCGGCCTCCATGACCGGGGGTCTGAGGACGGTGAGAGGGCCGCTCACCGTCCTTACAGAAGCAGGCCCATGACGGCAGCGTGACGTGAGCACTCACGCACGCCCCCCCTTAGAAGCGGGGTCACACCCGAAACCCCCCATAGACGCGGGATTGCACCCGAACCACCCCCTGGGCGAGGACGCATTGGCGGCCGTAGGTCTGTTGGGAGTCACGGGACATCCTTCCTGAGGGCTTACCCGGGGCTCTCAACCATAGGCTGTTGGGCGTTACGTGAGGTTTTTTAGTCGGTAAGAGTCCGGCATAGCATCCTACGAGGATTTTCCCTCACGTTAAAAAAAAAAAAAAAAAGCTAAAATATTCACTTTTTCACTGTGACACTTCGCTTTAATAGTTCCCGCTAACGATCTCTGGCTTCATAAAAGATACGATAATACAGCCATCGACACTTTGAACGGAAAATTTTAACATTATTTGATGGGTGAAAGGTCCCTGTTTAAATTTTAAAATGATCGTTTTAATCGTTAGCCTCTCATCCTTTGGCTATTATCACCTTTCATGGCTAGCGGCAAATATTAATGAAACTAGAAATATTTTGTAAGTCGTAAGTAAGTCGTTAAGCCAAGTTGAAGGCTTATATTTAGGCGGTTTGAAAAATTCCAACAGCAGGCAGTCACAACTTGCGTCTGTTCATCTCAACACGGCAATACGGCTCACCACCTATTACGTGGGACAAATTATAAGAAAGGCGAAATGTGGGCATATAATATGCCTCTGCCTACCCCTTCGGGGATAAAGGCGTGACCATATGTACATGTTTAATCGTTAGCCTCTCATCCTTTGGCTATTATCGCCCTTCATAGCTAGCGACAAAAATTAATGAAACTAGAAATACCTTGTTTCGTTAGAATGAGGCAGATGTAATAAATAAACAAAATATCCTGTAAATGATCACTGCCTTATTTTTACGAGTGGAAATGCTTAATGGATGCTATTACGGACTCTTAACGATTTAAATCACACAGTGCCTTACTACTGTCTACGGCCGGGAGTCCCAAGTAAACCCGCAGAAGGATAGTCTAGGATAAATTATGATCACTGTCATAAATAACTTACGCTAGTGATCGCTTTCCGGCATTTCAGAGCTTCAGTAGCTTTAATAAGCCCTTGGTCCCGGGCCCGACAGGTTAATACATAGCAAATCTTCTTGCGAGCGTAGTGAAGCCCTGTAGATGCAATACCATTCTTTAGTCAGTTGGTGAACCACTACTAGTAAGTGTAATTGGCTAGGGTCTTCTGAACTACAATGTTCAAATAAATCATAAAACGAACACACGTGGTGCCATCCACCAACTTTCACTTACTCTTATCTCCTCCTGTTTTCTAGTATGTCTACCCGTGTGGCGACGGGGTCCTGTGTTGGGTAAGAGTAAAAAATTTCGCCACCCCAATACATCCCAAGGGTGTCGAAAGAGGTGACTAAGGAAAACTCGAATTGAAACCCGGTTGTCAGTAAAATGACATTCGTCAAGCCAAGTTGAAGGCCATAATGGGCGGCTTGAAAAAATTCAACTGCGGGTCGCGCGTCCTGCGTCTGTCCGTTTCAACGCGGCGATGGGCTCGCCCCCTATTACGTGGAACATAAAACTATAAGGTGAAATGTGGGCGTGTACTATGCCTCTGCCTACCCCTTCGGGGATAAAAGCGTTATTATATGTACGAATGTATGTATGCCTACCCCTATGTTCCCCAGACAATTTCTTAAACAAACCGCTATAAAAAGGAAGGGGTTGGAATAAAATCTCTATATTACGTGCCAAAGCGAACTACTCGTTTAGTAGTGGGGTAAATCCAAATGAAATGAAGGGTAGCTTGTCTAATTACTGTGGTATTAACTGTAATGACCTCTAGACACGGAATCGCAGCACGCTACAGGAGTTGATCAACGCTGGCTGGTATACTGAAGACTTTTTTTTTTCAGCGAGTAGTTTGAGATAGAGATGATTATTATGATTGCTGGTTTGAAAAACTATTAAGTAGGTTGTTTTTTAAATTTTAAGATTGAAATTCTACGTTTACCAGCCCTGGTAATTATAAATGCGAAAGTAGCTGTGTAGGTTTTTTTCTTTTTTATACGCGATTTGATTCAGATAAAATTTGGCATAGAAATTGAATAGTATTTAGGAAGACATAGGCTCCCTGATTTTCCGAAAAACTGCTTAAAAAAGTTGAATGAGAAATGAGCGGTCAAATTTGTATCAGGAAAACTTCACGACACGGGTAGAGCACAATACAAACAAAAAAATATTGCATCGACATCGGTCCATCCTTTAAGCCCCTACTTCTATGCCACAGTTTTTATCTGGGGGAGCGGGAATGGTTGGGAGGGGGGTTTAAAAAATAGCCCTACACATAATGATTTACTGGATTAATTTTGATTTGCTATTTCCAGAATTTACAAAATCTGGAAATCTGACCGAATGAGGGAAAGTCGACCTTTAAAAAAAATTGTGAGATTAGGAAAGTGGACAAGGTTTTTAAGAGAAAATTGAAAAAAGAACACTCTGTAACGCGTACATCAAAAACAATAGGCACCCTTGTTACACAAAAATGTACATAAGACCCATAATCTCAAATTAAAAATGGAATCCCTTAAAAAGTTACAACCAGTAAAAGAGATGTATACTTTCAAAACTTTATACATTAAAAAGGTTTCATTATACAAGAAAAAGTTGCCTGGCCGTTTATAGTATTATGGATGCAAGCCGGGTACGCCGTGCGTGTTTCAATTATAATGTTTCGGTGAAATTAAATGTGGCCGGTTGTAAACAGTGCAAGAGATAAAAGGTGAAATAACTGGGAATATGAGCAGAATATTATATGGGTGTGTTGATTTTTTTTGGACACCATTTAACTTTTTAGTGTCAACGTGTATGCCAGTGTATTTTTGGGTACTTCTTTTTCACGGCTGCAATTTTAAAACTCAATGACCACTGTGAGTTGAGTTTCAGAGAGGACTTTTAGGGTTCCGTAGCCAAATGGCAAAAGCGGAAACTTTATAGATTCATCATGTCTGTCTGTCCGTCCGTATGTCACAGCCTTTTTTCTCCTAAACTATAAGGCCTATGCTATTGAAACTTGGAAAGTAGACGTATTCTGTGAACCGCATTAAGATTTTCATATAAAACTTAAAAAAAGCAGTAAATTTTGGGGGTCCCCATACTCAGAACTGAAACTCGAAAATTTTTTTTTCATCAAACCCATACTTGTGGGATATTTATAGATAGGTCTTCAAAAATGCTATTGAGGTTCCTTACATCATTTTCTTCTAAAGTGAATAGTTTGCGCAAGAGACACTTCCAAAGTGGAAAAATGTGAGTCCCCTCCCCCCCTCTAACTTCTAAACTAAGAGAATGATAAATCTAAAAAAAATATATGATGTACATTACCATAAAAACTACTAACGAAAATTGGTTTGAACGAGATAGAGTTTGTAGTTTTTTTTTAATACGTCATAAACCGCAATTTTTAGGGTTTCGTAGCCAAATGGCAAAAACGGAACCCTTATAGATTCGTCATGTCTGTCTGTCGACAGACAGACAGACATGTCTGTCTGTCTGTCTGTCCGTCCGTGTGTCACAGCCACTTTTCTCTGAAACTATACGGCCTATGCTATTGAAACTTGGTAACTAGATGTATTCTGTGAACCGCATTAAAATTCTTATATAACACTAGAAAAAAAGCAGTAAATTTTGGGGGTCCCCATACTCAGAACTGAAACTCAAAAATTGTTTTTTCATCAAACCGATACGTGTGGGGTATCTATAGATAGGTCTTCCAAAATGCTGTTGAGGTTTCTAACATCATTTTTTTCTAAAGTGAATAGTTTGCGCAAGAGGGACTTCCAAAGTGGAAAAATGAGTGTCCCCCCCCTCTAACTTCTAAACTAAGAGAGTGATAAATCTAAAAAAAATATATGATGTACATTGCCATAAAAACTACCAACGAAAATTGATTTGAACGAGATAGAACTGGTAGTTTTTATTTAATACGTCATAAACCGCAATTTTCGGTTTGAAAAATCACTGCCACTGCGAACGTGTTAAAACATCAATCAAAGTTACAACGAACTATAAGAACTTTTATATTATGTTACTTGCTGCTACGAAACCCTTCATGGGCGAGTCCAACTCGCACTTGGCCGGTTTATTGGTTAGAAAAATCACTACCACTGCGATAAAACATCAATCATAGTTACAAGGAACTACAAGAACTTTTATATTATGTTACTTGCTGCTACGGAACCCTTCATGGGCGAGTCCAACTCGCACTTGGCCGGTTTTTGATAGATGTGTTTATCCATCATCAAACTTTAAATGCACTCTTTGATAGGTGAATGAAAAATATGGATGTTCTCCAGTATATACCCTCCATAATAGACAGATGTCCATTAGAACTTTGTTCGTATTGCTATTAACAACTAGTCACTTTTTTTTATCACTTTGTGTGATGTGGTCTTGGAAATGGTGCCTTCTATCAGATAACTAATCCGAATTCCTGTTGTAAATGAGGACTAAATTGCTTCTTTACAAATAGTATGGAAAATATGTCCTTCAGTGTTGCACCTACTAACGGACGATATAGTGGTGAAGAGAAGTGACCCGAGACTCCTGGCAGAAGGAAGATGGAAGGGCACCAAATGGTTTTTGGCCATTTTAGTATTAATTTTGGAAGCGCTCGTGGCCCCGCGGACTCAGTGTTCTGTAAACGATCACTGCAGTAAGCAACTTTCACCGTGGCCGGTCCATGGATGGGTGACCATCCATGTGATCACTTTGTGACATTTATTTGAGCGTTTCCGTGCTTCGGAAGGCACGTTAAGTCAGTAAAATGGCAGTCGTTAAGCTAAGTTGAAGGATTTATTTCAACAGCAGGCAGTCACAACCTGCGCCTGTCCATTTAAACACGGCAATACGGCTCACAACCTATTACGTGGGACAAATTATACAAAAATATGAAAAGTGGGCATATAATATGCCTCTGCCTACCCCTTCGGGGATAAAGGCGCGACTATATGTAGTATTAATTCTATTACAGCGGCCACAGATATGTAATAATTTGCGAAAATTTCAGCTCTAGACAGACAGACAGACGGACCGCGAATGTCAGTAATAGGGACCCGTAACCTTTAGGTACAGAACCTTAAAAAGCAATAGGTACTGGAAACATTCTCTATAATAGCCCGTCTGGTCAACATGGTACAGCGTAGTCAAATATTTCCCAAAAAATCAGTGATTGAAGGAGATACAATTTGCAAGCTTTCGGCATCCTAAAAAATAAAAATATGAAGCACCATTTTATCTAAACAATTGACCTAGTATCTTTGTTCCAAGTATTGATCCACTAAGCTATCACCGAAGCAAATTCAAAACTTCCCAAAGGTAAGAGTATAAAAAGAAAAACAAAACTGGAATGTTTGACGTGTTTTCCAATACTGGTCGAGTCTCGGGAACTAAGTTTGAGAACTTTGAATGGCCCGGTCCAGCAAAAATTGTGAAGTTTTTAATTTAACTTTAAGCACTGATTTTGCAGTTTCCGCTTAATGTAAATATTATTTTGTGGATTTCGTTCAAGTATTTTAAGTTTGTGTAGGTAACCATTAATTATTCGAAACAGCTTATTGTAGTCCACTGCTTAACATGGACCTCTCCTATTTCAAGCCATACCTCAATGCTGACTTTTAATTCCGTCATGAAGTCCAGCGGCATTCTTGCGTCAACTTGTCAATTTATCTGACACTAGCGGACGTCACGCGGTTTCACCAGCGGAGTTCCCGTTCCCGTGGGAATGCGGGAATAAAATATAGCCTATGTTCACCGCAAAGAGTGTAGCTTCCCAACAGTGAAAGAATTTTTCAAATCGGTCCAGTAGTTCCGGAGCCTATTCGTTGTAACGAATTATTAAATTAAAAATGTAAGGTCAATTGTTTAGATAAAATGGTGATTCATTTTTTTATTTTAAGGATGCCCAAAGATTGCCAAATTGTCATTCATCAAACAAACAAAAAAATTGCCAAATTGTCATTCATTAAACAAACATACATACATACATACATATAATCACGCTTGTCTCCCATCGGGGTAAGCAGAGACTATGGCTTTCCACTTGCTACGATCCTGACATACAACTTTCGCTTCTTCTACTTTCATAACTGTTTTCATACACGCTCGCCGGTTAAGGGTACTCTTGACCTTGCCTTTTTCCAGAACGTCTCTGATTTGATCGGCATGCGTACGTCGAGGTTTACCCCTACCAGTTTGCCCATTCATTCTCGCCTCATAAATCTGCTTTGTCAGTCTATTCTCATCCATTCTCTCCACGTGTCCAAACCATCTAAGCATCCCTTTTTCGATCTTAGTCACTACATCTTCTGTTATACCACATTTTTCCCTTATCACGCTATTTCTTTTTTTGTCCATTAAAGTCACTCCAGCTATACTTCGCAGACTTCTCATTTCCACTGCATTAATTTTGCTTTCATGCTTCTTCTGCCATACCCAACTTTCACTACCATACATAAGTGTAGGGATGAGCACTCCCCTATGTACAGCCAACCTGGCCTTCTCAGACACATTTTGACTGCTCATAAAGGTGTACATAGCCCCATTCACTTGATTTCCTGCCAAAACTCTTCGCTCAATATCCTGGTCACACTTTCCATCCCTTACAAATTTGGAACCCAAGTATACAAATTCTTTCACCTGTTCCACTCTTTGCCCTTCAATGAAGATTGAGCAATTCGTCATACTTTCTTCTCTTTCAAAAACCATAACTTTCGTCTTGTTTACATTAACTTTCATTCCTCTACTTTTTAGAGCCTCATTCATACTATTAACCATCAGCTGCAATTCCTCCGCTGATGATGCTAATATCACCTGATCATCAGCGTATAGGAGGCATTTGACGGTCAGTTCATTCATTTTTAAGCCATACATACTCTCTTGCAGTTCTTTCAGACAACTATCCATGTTTAGATTAAACAGCCACGGAGACGCTACACAGCCCTGTCTCACACCCTTTTCAATGTGAAAGAAGTCCGTGCAGGCCCCGTTGATCCTGACACAAGCACTAGAACCCTCATAGAGAGACCTCAGTGCCCGTATCAAGTTGCTGTTCACTCCATACATGGACAATATTGACCACAGTTCATTCCTCACCACTCTGTCATAGGCCTTTTCCAAGTCCACGAATATGCAATAGACCTTTTGACTTTTAGCCAAAACTTTCTCAGCTACGCATCGTAAGGAAAAGACCTGATCCGTACATCCCCTTCCTTCCATAAATCCTGCTTGCACATCCCACATTTTTCCTTCAGTTTCATTCATCACTCTTTTTATCAACACTTTTGCATACAATTTGCCAACGATGCTGAACAAACAAAAAAACAAAAAACAAATCTTTCCTCTTTATAATATTGGTATAGAATATAGAAGAAAGAATCATGTTTGGTACATGATCATTATAAATGTGAAGGTGTGTTTTTTTCTTTGATCATTTTAACATCTGTGAACTGCATAAACACTTACCAAATTCACATGAGTCTTTAAAAAAAGAAAAAATGTGTGTTTGTTTGCTTGTCATTCTATCACGTTGAAAGAAAAATGGGATAGCTAATACGTCTGTAGAATAATATCACGGTCATCATCATCTGATGATCATTCCTTTTTGCGTGTGTAAGATCCGTCCAATGGTAGGGTAATTTACAGGCTTGTCACGCACTTAACGAACAGACTCCCGACATGTGCACTGTCGCCCAATGCCGCGACTCGTCTGTCACATGGTGCGCTCAAGACTGTCAACTGTCTGTTCAACGGGAGGGGGTATGCATACACTACATCCCTTCCTTATTATATTTTTATTGGTGACAACTGGCAATCAAAGTACTAAACAAAATCACCAAATACTATTATTTTAACTACTCAATTTTCTGTGTAACTGCTTGACATAACCAATTCATAAAATAAAAGATACAACGAAACGCCTAATTTGTTCATCTGGACTTTCTTCGTTTTCTTTTCCTGGTACAACAGCTTCCCATTCTCTTTTCAACTTATTAAATGAACGATAATTTCTCTCATGATCCGATTTACCTTTCTTGACAACAATCTTGCGTTAATACTTTCCAAAGTATACTGGGTTGGATTTAAATTCGGCATCGATTTAGTGTTTTACACAATTAACCATTCTCGACTACAACCTTGCATTGATACTTTCCACAGTATACTGGGTTGGATTTAAATTCGTCATCAATTTACACTTCCTTTTTAGGGTTTCGTAGCCAAATGGCAAAAACGGAACCCTTATAGATTCGTCATGTCTGTCTGTCTGTCTGTCTGTCTGTCTGTCCGTCCGTGTGTCACAGCCACTTTTCTCCGAAACTATACGGCCTATGCTATTGAAACTTGGTAACTAGATGTATTCTGTGAACCGCATTAAGATTTTTATATAACACTAGAAAAAAAGCAGCAAATTTTGGGGGTCCCCATACTCAGAACTGAAACTCAACATTTTTTTTTTCATCTAACCCATACGTGTGGGGTATCTATAGATAGGTCTTCCAAAATGCTGTTGAGGTTTCTAACATCATTTTTTTCTAAAGTGAATAGTTTGCGCAAGAGGGATTTCCAAAGTCGAAAAATGAGTGTCCCCCCCCCTCTAACTTCTAAACTAAGAGAGTGATAAATCTAAAAACAATATATGATGTACATTGCCATAAAAACTACCAACGAAAATTAGTTTGAACGAGATAGAGCTGGTAGTTTTTTTTTAATACGTCATAAACCGCAATTTTCGGTTAGAAAAATCACTACCACTGCGAACGTGTTAAAACATCAATCATGTTACTTGCTGCTACGAAACCCTTCATGGGCGAGTCCAACTCGCACTTGGCCGGTTTATTCATTCTTATTTATCTCGAACACAATCGCTTTCCATTACAATACAATACAATACAATACAATATGCTTTATTGTACACCATAAACATATTATACATATTTCACTACTCCCTACACAACCTCTTGCTTACCACCTTCCCTTCTAAAACTAGTCTATATCTTTTACCTGTGGTTTTTTAAATATTTTTATTGAAATACAAACGATTTTTTAAGGATATTATGAAAATGAATACCTTAACAAATATACCAATTACTATTGAAGGCGTTCATGACGCAAAGAGCATTTCTGAGTTTACAGGTCCGGATGTATGGAAGCTCCCCAAGGGACTTTGAACAGTGGCTTTTTTTTGTGACAATATTTTACAGAGAACTATCACAAGGAAAGTACTGGAGATATAGATATCCAGTCCTTAAAAGGGAACTTGTTGTAGACGATGCGTAGATTGATTTTCAACCTGGACACTTTGCGGATGCTGCCATATTCAGCTTGAGAAGTATAGTCAACAATTAGTAAAGTAGACAAGCATTATTGTGTGCATTATTGCCAGATCTCAACAGTGCCTTTGACTTGTCAATCTAAATTTACATTTATGCCTATGTATATCAACACACTATACCTATGAAACACCTTTTAGCTTTGGAGAAAACAAAGTGCCGCTGACCTAACCATACGCGTTGTATTTCAATATCTTACATTTTTGTGAAAGCATTTGACTTCCTCATTATTGCAAGGTCACATGTAGCATTATTCTGAAGTTGTCTGTGTAGTCCGGAAATTGGATTCTCTGTACCCTGTATGGGTACAGGGATAATTTTATTTCCAAGCATTGCATTCGGTACATCGTGATCAAAATATGAAGAAGTGACAATAATATAATTTCCCAATTTTCAATGTTCTTTTCATCTTTACAGCTTTCGGTCTCCACTGACCTCCATTCGAGACGTGGTGGACAGCAGGGGCATCGTTTTCTACCTTGAGTTGTATAATTCAGGCGTAAAATTTGTAATCACGTATCTACTCCTTTCAATGTGATGACTTTTTTTGGATTGATTATCCCGAAAATCTCACCTTATGAGATGGCTCTGTGTAGCTAAAAACGCTTTTCTATCTCTTATTTCATACACACTGTATAACCAAACCTACCAACTTAATGGCAGCTAGTAGCAACCTTCCAACTTAATGAAATCAACCTTCCAATTTTATGGAAACATACTTCCAATTTAATGGTAGCAATCTACCAATTTAATGGCAGTCACCTACCAATTTAATGATAGCCACCTTCCAAGTGAATGGAGCCACCTACCAATTTAATGGCAGCAACCTTCCAATTTAATGGAACCGCCTACCAATTTGATGGTAGTAACCTTCCAATTTAATGGCACCACCTACCAATTTAATGGCAAAAACATTCCAATTTAATGGCAACAACCTTCCAATTTAATGGATTCAACCTACCAATCTAATGGTAGCAACCTACCAATTTAACGGCAGCAACCTTCCAATCTCTGGAACCACCCACCAATTTAATGGTAGCTTCCAATTTAATGGAACCACCTTCCAATTTAATGGCAGCAACCTACCAATTTAATGATAGCAACCTTACAATTTAATGGCAAGAACCTTCCAATTTAATGGCAACAACCTTCCCATTTAATGGATTCAACCTACCAATCTAATGGTAGCAACCTACCAATTTAATGGCAGCAACCTTCCAATCTAATGGTAGCAACCTACCAATTTAATGGTAGCAACCTTCCAATTTAATGGAACCAACTACCAATTTAATGGCAGCAACCTTCCAATTTAATGGAAACAACCCTCCAATTTAATGGAAACAACTTTCCAATTCAATGGAAACAACTTTCCAATTCAATGGACGAAATCTCCCAATTTAATATAATAATAATAATAATAATAAATATTCACGGACATTTCACACAACGCTATCTGATCCCAAAGTAAGCTAGGAATAACCTGCTTGTGTTATGGGTATCGGACCACGGATATTAATACTTATATACTTTTAAATACATACATATTATACATAGAAACACTCGTGAGACAAACATTTATGGGTCACACAAATATTTGTCTCCGGTGGGAATCGAACCCACGACCTCCAGCGCCACAGGCGGTATCACTACCGACTGCGCCACAGAGGCTGTCATGGATACAACTTGCAACTTACCAATTTAATGGCAGCTACCTACCAATTTGAAGCAGCAATATATTAGGACCAGCCTTTACACAACGCCATCCAGCCCAACCAAGCCAATAGAAGCACATGCCACGGTGTCCAGACAACCGATAAGCACACACACTATACACAGAAACACCTAACCCCTAAACGAACACCTGTGGCTCACACAAACACTTAGTCCAACCCGAAAAACCGAAAGCAGGGCCCTAGCGCGGAAGACGTTTCCCGTCTGCACCACCGAGGCAGTCAGTACCAATTCAATAGCAGAATTTATTAAAATCACCAGACAACTTCGCGGGACACCGATCTGGTACTCGCTAATTGGTACATTTCACTCTATTACGTACATTTGTCATTTCAGCCTTATGAAAAATAAATACGAGAATCTACATAATTACCCCGTTACCAAACCAAACATTTATGACGCTGAGTACAGGGCAGTCATTAACACCTAGCAGAAAAGATCAGAATAGAATAAACTCTATTTATACACCATACCATATTTTTTCAAAATGCTGTACGAAACGCGGCTCTATCGCCGTAAATCAATATCTGACAGGCAACCTTGCCTTGTGAATAGTTTTACTTTAATAGGTAAACATATATCATCCTAATATATTTACCTAACTTTATGAAACTGATGAATATTGCTAATCGCCAGTCTCAACATCAAATGATAACAGCGATTTGACTGGAAATTGTATTTTTCTTATATTTCATTAAAATAAATTCACATATTTAGAAAACATTATTTCATATTTCAAAATTACGAATGGAATAAAACACTATTTCTGTTTTTTATAAAGTGTAAAAGACAACTTGGTCCAGACGGGACCCGAATCCGTAACCCTTGCCTAAACCAAGGAAATGCACTATACTTGATAAAAAAAGATTTTGAAAAGGTTAGCATACCGCCTAATTTATTAAAATATGTGGATGTATAATAAAATTATAATAAATATGTATAATAAAATGTATGGAGAGAAATAAATGTGCTTCTGTATGTATTGAACATATAATGCAAACTGAATGACATTACATAAGCATGATCTTGCTAACAGCCGTACCTTTGATAATTTATAAATGGGGTAAACCAATGAACATTACAGTTTCGTCAAATTATGTTAAATTTATTTCAACTTATTTAGTGTGACATAATACAATAATTATTGTAACACATACTAGCTTTTAAACTTTCGCTTTGCATGATATTAATAATTTATTTAAAATGGGTATTTACGCGATCACACCTATAATTGAGGCTTGACGTTTCGGTGGGGTTACACCAGCCGTAGTCACAAGCAGACTCTCATTATTCAGAATCACAATACCACATTATTATTAATATCAAATTAATTGACATGATACTATCGTACCTGTTCAACAAATATTTGCATGCCTTGGGGTAGAATGTGACTTGTGATTCGTCTATTATTACTTTATTATAACACCTTTTTTATTTCCTAAATATATAATAGAATTGAATTGAATAAATCATAAACCTGGCCAAACAGAATTCATCGCTGTTGGCTTTCCAAATGAAGTCCTATAAAAAATAATTAAATATATCTAATTCCACATTGAAGGTCTGACTTACGAGTCAAATTAAACCTCTATTACAGGAGTCAGTATCCTCCCTGACGTAAGCTTGACGCCCACGCATGGCCAGGACACAATGATGAGAGAAAAACAAGACGCGCACTCAGCACCCAATCTTTACGGCGATGGTCACTGTTAGTTTAACCATTGCTCTTGTTTCTCCTTTTGTGTATTAAAATTTTACTTGACACTACGTACGCTAAATAGGATCAAACCCTTTATCAATACGATATTATAAAACTATCTTATCATCGCACGCGGAATGTCAAAGATTGAAACGATTGAATTTGAATTGAAAGCCTTCCTTCCTTCCTTGGAAGGTTTAAAAGGCCACAAAATATACACAACACAACGATCTTCTATACAGAACGTCTTGCTAGTATGGTAAACTCGGGATATCCGTACCCTTCTTTTTTATATAAATTAGAAATAGCGTCGCTTTTATATAATTTTGTGTGACATGTGTACACAAGACACGTGTTACAAGTATAAATACAATTTTCATTCACATTCAACATTTGTCTGTGTATCTATCTATAGGTCTAATCACAGGAGGTCCAATTTTTTGGTCTCCTTTATTGAAATACAAAATTGTAAGAAATAAAAAATGGTAAAAATCTTAACACCATAAAACGAAGTTGGGATGGCCACAACACCGAATATAATTCAAGAATTGGCGGGTCAATTCCTGCTATATCTGACACTTGGAACTCGTCTCCACCATCTACAACGATACGAAATTCGTCGGAACTAGCAGTATGAAATAGGATATGACAATAGTAAACAATTCCTCAACAGTTACCACAACATAGTATTTACTACCTAGTGTCCTCGCATTACTTCAATACCATGAGAATACAGCAGTACTGTTTAGTATTTTTTGTTAAAATTCAAATATGTGGGTAGCATAAAAATAAATTATATTTGTTTTATAATAGATATTATTTTCCATGCCCCTATTTTTTTCCAGAGCCACAATATTTATGAGATGAGTAAAAAGACTTGAAACCCACGTGGATTACTAATACTGAAAATAAATAATTATGTTATAATAATATGGTTATTTGACCACTGACATGCTTGACAATACATGATAACCTTTCAGTATTTTATATCATCATATCTGCGATATAGAATATTTTTATTGCAAGAAAACCATTTCAATGTTACCGTCTATTTACTCTGATGTAAGCTAAACGTCAGAAACTTCTAAATAACGACTATGAACGTAACATTTGATTTATGAGGCTTCTCATGTTGCTACTATCATACACGACACGCGTCCTCCAGACAAAGAAATGGAGGCTCCTAAAGCCCATTTTTAAAAACACACACTTATTGGAAACCGAAGAAACCTAACCACATGCAAGCGTTCCTCAGGGACATTTCTCCTCTTCTTCTTACAAAAATTGGAGTAATAAAAACCTTTGCACAGTACCTATGTAGAATCAATATAGAATTATTTATAAAAAATAATTGAAAAAGGCCATCGTTTTTATTCACTAAATGCCAGCAAAATTATTTCCTTTGCAAACATGAGACGAGGGACATCACTTTTAATAAAACATGGGTCTAAATTAAACACACACAATGAGCATAATTTTAACAATAGCAGTTGACTTTTGAGTTAGTTTATTACGTTATCTACACACCCGATATTGTAATAAATCCATTTTGTAGCATATGCGAGTAGAATAACACTGAAGAACATGCATTTCATTACTCCATATAGTCAATGTGTACATTCTAACCTATAAGATTTAAAATATTGTTTACTCCTTTTATTTCCTCCTGTTTTTTTTTTATATAAAAGAACTAACCTTGTTTCCTCGTCGCCATTTGTAAGATCCGTCCAATGGTAGGGTAATTTACAGGCTTGTCACGCACTTAACGAACAGACTCCCGACATGTGCACTGTCGCCCAATGCCGCGACTCGTGTGTCACATGGTGCGCTCAAGACTGTCAACTGTCTGTTCAACGGGAGGGGGTATGCATACACTACAGCGTGCAAAACCCTTGGTTGAATGCTTAGTGTGCTTAAAAAAATCAATTATAACATCCAAACAACTTCATCAAATAGCTAGTAACCTTAACTTCCTATTCACAAATGGAACTACCCATCTTAAACAATTACACACGCAAACTAATAACTCAGTGGTTAACTATCTTGTTGAAATAGTCTTGAACAATAAATTCAAAGAGTCCATTCAAGTTATCTGCGTCGAGAGCTAATAACAGTACGTCATGTAAAGAGAAATATTGGCCAAACAGTAGCCAAACAGTGGTCAAACTACTTGAATTCACGCCGTAGACTACTAGGCCAATATTGGATGATTGGACATAAAATATGATTTTAAGTTGTCTAGTGTGGAAATATTTTCAGGTAAAACTTATTAGTGGAACTTGAGGTTGTTATAAATCGAAATCATATATTTACTTACATATAGCCACGCATTTATCCCCGAAGGGGTAGGCATAGGCAGAGGCATAGAAGACGCCCACAATTCACTTTATAGTTTTATGTCCCACGTAATAGGTGGTGATTTGCCGTGTTGAAATGGACTGGACTTACATTTACAATTACATAAAAATGAACTTTATTCTGATGACTTATGCTCCTTGAAAAACTAATGAGGCTACGACGGATAGTCCTAATTTTAGTTCATTTCTACTCCACCAAATTCTGGGACATAATTTCGAGGATTTACCTACCGAGACTCCCGGCCGTTTTACCCGGTAGGAGTCCTATTAGGATTTCTATAAGTGAAAAAGAAAACTACCTGATTTTTAAGGCATCAAAGATCTACTTTTATGGAACTACTAGTAGCAGTTTGTTGGTTGAGTTTGATTTTTGCCATTGCTAGCGACTTCTATCCTAATTCCCGATACCATAAATGGTCAGGGCTAGGAAGTGGGGTCGCTTGAGTTCCGAAGATGTAAATGAGATCCCTTACCGTCTGAGCTACTTACTCCGAAATAATATTTGTGGAAACAGCTATCTAGTAATTAAAAATAACTTTCACAAAAGTTATTATTCTAAATTTGTCAATTTTGCTAAACGAATTCTAAAAAGTCGAGGTATTATGAACAAAGTACCACGAACCTGCCCACTCATAAAAGCCATTTTACGATCCATTTTGAACCACAAAATTGCCGTTTACAGGGCACAATGTGTTTCTGAATCACGCTGCTGACTCTTCTGTAGGCTATTAAAATAAATATAATGCTTTATATTTTTGGCGTATACAAAACATTTTGAAAAGAAAAAATTCAACAAAAGTTAAATTGCGTAAATGCCAAGGACGTTTTCATGCGATTATATTTGCAGTAGTGATATTAAAAAAATTCAAACATTGTTTGTATGTAAAAAATAATCCCTATTTCGCTTGGGATTGCTATAACTTGAACAATAAATTTATGTTTTTTTTTCATTATTTTGAAGGAGATTTTTGTGTAGAATAAAAATGAAATATGAAATTAAATATTAAGCTGTTTGAGACCGGGACGTGTCCTAGAAAATGCAATACTTACATTTATTGTTAAAAATTACAGAGAAACATAATTATTACATATCTATATTTACATTATTACTATCTAAACTAGACCTAAATAAGGCCCCCGTGGGCATTGTGCCCAAAAGACTAGCAGCATTTCCCCTTTGAATAGCAATACCTATTCGTTGAGCGAGAAAACTGCCAGCCCTTGGGTCACCAGTTGACTCCACAAGGCGCTTTTTCAAATTCTTGAAAAATTTTTGCGCATTGGGACCCCATGGACCTAGGGTCTCGACACCGACTGGACAAAAACGATACGATGAGTCGAGACCTTTATATTTATTAATTTTAATATTTTCAGCCGCTTCCGCTGCTGCACTGGCTTTTAATTTTGTTTTAGGAAGATGGGACGGGGCTAGAAAATTGTATGTTCTACCGAGTGGAATACTTTCCCTTACACATTCCACGGGAACTTATCCTGGGACTAAAGTAAACTACCTATGTGTAAAGAATTCAGACAGATCCTTTCAACCTTTAGAGCGTGACAAAGTAACAAACATCCACATTCACAAACTTTCGTAGTTGTAAAGATAGTAACTAGCTTAGTCAAGTTAAATAATTTGTTGGCGCATTAAGAATAGCGCATGGCGAAATTCGAATTGCAGCAATAGGCTCAGAAAAACAATTAGAATCTGGGCATGACACTAGGTATGCCTATGCCTACCCTTTCAGGGATAAAGACGTGACTTTAATATAATGTGTGAAGGTACAGGTTGTGACTACCACAACATGCCAATGTCCATTTCAACACAGCAGTAGGATCTGATGTATTTCCAAAACTCAGACCATATTCCATCAAATTTTCGCTTTACCGTTTTGCAATATTGCATTTTCTGGCGCTGACTGTATTATCTCAAACTCAATACGAGCGCGCTTGCCTGTTTTAACCTAATTAATGACAGACTCAGTTGTTCAGCTGTTTTCAAATTCATATTGGGATAGTGTTTGAATTAGGGGTATTTTGTAACAGTTTTGTGTCTAGCATTCAAATAAGATATTTATAAAACTGGTTAAAAATGGAATTGAATATTGAAATAATATTGATATTGTGGACATTCTCACAGAACATCATCTGGCCCAAATAAAGCTAATACCTACTAGCTTGTAAACGACTGATAGACATACTTTTTTTTTAAATAGGTACATACATATTATTATACATAGAAAACACCAACTCCGAAACAAACATTTGTGGATCATACAAATATTTGGACCGACCCAGGAATCGAACCCAGGACCTCTAGCGCTGCAGGCGGTTATACCACCGACTGCGCCACCGAGGCAGTCGAATATACCTATTGAACGTACGAGAAGTCTGATGCCTAAAATAATAGATGATTTTGCCCAAAAGTATGCCTAGCAAAGTTTCCGATAATTTTAGCTTAAAAGAAAACATAAATTATGCAATTTCTTTAAATCAAATTGCACAAAAATACAACTATGGCATAACTATTTTTATACCTATATCATCTCTATTTTTTTGACGAAAACAATCGTTAAAAAATAGAGATGATAACAAACCCAATCCTTCAATTTCATTTCAACAGGCAGAAATTCGATTACATTTTAAAAGCCAATTTCCATTTTCAGTCAAAAATATACGTAGTTCAAATAGACAAAAAATCATGTTTTGTCTATTCGAACACAAATTAATTCGTTGTACCAAATCCTATAGCCATTCCAATAAATTTAAAACAGTTTCTAGAAAGTACAGCAAAGTTTCGATCCAATTATGAGATTTTATGAAAAAACCAGCCTAGGGCGAGTCGGATTCGGTTCTGTACCAAAAACTGGCAAGTTTATTATAATATTTCTTCTGATTTTAGTATTTTATTTTTATAGCGGCAGCAGATCTCGGCATCATCTGTGAAAATTTAAGCTCTGTAGCTAGGTATCACAGCTGCTGAGGTAGAGCCTTGTGATGGACAAACAGACAGACAGATAGACAGCAAAGTCTAATTAACAGGGTCTCGTTTTTATCCTTTGAGTACGGAACCCTATGTTCTCACAGACATGCACAGTAACGAGAATTCACATGCTTGTCGCGAAATGCAATAAACCTTTCATTCCGAAATGGAATAAAGCTTTCAACGTAGCAATGGACCAAAACGAACTTTTTAATTTACTTCTTCCTCAATTGCACTATTACGAGTATTGTTGATTAAATACCATTTTACTCTAGATTACTTAACTCGTGGCCCCGCGGACTTAGTGTTCTGTTAACGATCACTGTAAGTAAGCAAGAGTTACTGTGTCCGGTTATGGATGGGTGACTACTTTGTGACATTTATTTGCAAGCTATTTCATGCAAGGCACGTTAAGACGTTGGCTCCGGTTGCCAGTAAAATGGCAGTCATTAAGCCAAGTTAAAGGCCTTTATGGGCGGCTTGAAAATTTTCAACAGCGGGCCGTCGCAACCTGCGCCGGTCCATATCAAAACGACAATACAGCACACCACCTGTTACGTGGGACCAATGTCTAAAAGGTGGAATGTGGGCATATAATATATCTCTGCCTACCTCTTTGGGGATAAAAAGCGCGATCATATGTATTATTAAACTATCACTTTTCATATTGGGTCAGTATTATGGCAAACTGATCAAAACGTCAGGTAACAAAAAGATAAGCCACATTATCACGTGTATTCATGTAAACTTGATAAAATGCAAAATTATAGACCTTAAATGAAATTATTTAACTTTCTTTCGAATTCACTGAAGTAATGTTGGCAGTACCTATGGTAATACTTTACCATTTGAATTCATAACTTTTCTCTTCCCTATAACCTTGCCAGTTTTTATGTCTCGTCACACCAGCCGCTCTAGCCGAGTTTCGTTTTCAGAGGTCTCTGCAAGGGAGACTGGATTGGGTCTTGATGATCTCCCAGTGTACTGATCTGCCACTGTACCCCAGGATTGCAGTTGATGTATATTGTACATCAACTAATTAGCCATCATCAAAATGAGTATACGGCTATCCACTGCTGGACGAAGGCCACTCCCAATTTACGCTATACCTGCACCTTCAGCAATTTTCTTTTATTTTTTGTGGTTGATTAACCCTTAGCCACCTACCAAAACTTTTTGTCACACAACCACCTATCATACGTCTATGAGACTCCTGAGTAAAATGGTTCTTTAAAGTAATATCTTGTTTATTGAGGTACATTTTTTTAGTAATAATCAACTTAGGAAAGTATTAAACTCTTTTATAGTAAAGGTACAAGAGAATCATTTTTATAGGCATTTTGCCTTATTTACTATTAATCAACAATATCTCCTATTTTTAGCTTACAAACTAAGTCATTTGGTAAATGAGATCTATAAAAAATATTCACATGGATAGTAACTTCTTTTATAATTTTTTACTTATTCAATAATCATCCATAGCAAAAAACAAAAAGATGAAAATTAAATTAAATTAAAACAAAATTGCAAGCCCTAAACTAATAGTTTTTCACGACAATTATTGCAATTATTGCAATTACCGCACAATTAACGCACGTACGACCTTGATGAGCAGTTGCACGGCACTGAAGGGGGGCGGGGAAAAGGTACAGGAACGGATGAGTTCGTAAACGACTCGGTCTCAGATATATTTACGTTTTAAATATCTGCTGGATCTGTGAGACGTATGGTAGATGGTTAAGGGTTAAAATAAAACAATCTAAGACATATATATAATTTGTATTAAATCAACAATATTCTTAAGTCTTTACATTCTTTGGCATAGTCGTCAGCTCGATAGGTACAATTAACTATTTTCATTTTAAATTCACAATTTTATTCGACTTTATCGAATGCATCTACCTATTCATATATTATATTAATTTTTACACATTTTATTTTATTTCTTTTAATGTCTATGTATTGTTTGCCCATACAACAATATGAATTAATAGTAAAAATTGGCACACTTGTAGACTGGATGCTGACCCCGGTGACGTCACTGAAAGAAAAAGAAATTAGATTGATAACCTGAAAACCCTTTTACGCGAGGTAAAATCCTCATGGATGTTAACCTGATAACCCTTCAATGTTTTTCTACATTAACAAATTTCGATACGGTTAATGACATTCCCAAAGAACACCTAAACGGTGACGGGAACTGAGACAAGGTTTTCAAATAGGAATCCCAAAATCTTCGCTTAAAATTTAAGAGCGAAATAATAAACATGATATCAGAACTTATGATAGCGAAAGGTAGAACTAACGGTTTATTTAAGATAAAAATATCTATAGTTTCAAATATATTTAAAAAAAATAAAATAGACAGTAAAATGATTGTTATTCCCGCAAATTATATTGAAACAACAATCTCTAATTAGTGACATCTGTCAAAACAAAGTCTTTCAAAATAACAACTTTGTATTAATACGAAATGGATCAGCTCCGTTGCTTACTTCCTCAGTAGATGCAGAGCGACAACAAGTAGCAAGGAACCCTATTTTGGCTTTGAAAGCCTTTACTAATTGAATTTACACCTTAAAGGTTTTCGCACATAGGGCATTGAAATTGTTGAATTTTATTGTGTTACTTCCTTTCAGGGTATGTTGATTTTATTTTTAAATGAGTTTACGAAATTGATTTCAGTTTCAAGGTTTTGCAGAGTATTGACATAATGTAAAAATCATTAAGTACTTATCCTATTTTTGTATTTTGTTTACTTTCATGATTTCAACTACGTAGGTAGGTATATCATCGTCAAAAGTACCTAGTGTAACACAGTTATCAAAATATGATACATTATTTACAGCATTATTATGTAAGTTAGATTTGTAAATCACGAACATCTCAATGTCACGAAATCCGTTATTCAAATTTATACAACAAAATAAACTTAATATAATGTCGAAATCTTTATTTGCTTTATCAGAAAACACACAGTAATAACAAATATCATTATTCAAGTCAACATCTTACGCATTTAAAGCGAAAAATCTTTTTACTAACTTCGTAAGAAATAAACCTTCTTCATTTTATTTACTTCGTTACGGATAATTTAGTGCGCAATCTTTGTTCAATTCTTGGAATAGAAAATTGAAGACGCGAATATAAATAGTTTATTAGGAGGCGTGTATCGTATGAGACTTGAAGTGTGTCAAAGATAAATTTATTATCTTAACACAACGCTTCACTGTTGCCCTAAGAGGAAATTGTCTGGGCAAATGAGACGGCAGGCAATAACTCATTGGGCCCTCAATGCCCTCTTTGGTTCTCGTAATCTTATTAGCCGGGCTTCCTCTTCACGGATATTAAAGAGATGCGGGCGTGTTAGGACGTGTTCTTTGGAATTTACCGCGCCAAAATGTTTTGTTTTCTTACCTGTTTTACTGAATTCATTTACAGGATTTTGAATTTTGGCTTTGGTATTCACTTTCGGCAGCAATTAACTTGTTTTGTTTTCAAACATCGTAACAGTAGTACTTTAATTTTGTGTTCGTTTGTTCAAAATTTCCTTTCAAATTATGTATTTTTTGAATAAAACGTTTTTTTTTTATTTTTCACATTTAAAAAAGCGCCATCTTCTACCATACTTTTATTTTAATAAAAGTTGTAATTTCAATTTCTTTCAATATCCATAAAACGTTTTAGTATATAAATTCAATACGATAGGTGATAGCTTTATTATAACGTTGAATGTAATCAACATGAATGATGGTTTGTTATTGCGAAATTGCTGCCGATACCCAATTACTGTCTCAGCTAATATTCAAAGTGCCCAGTGATTGAAATGAACAAATTGAACTGACGTAATCACAAGAGGGAGGACGCCAAATTACCTCGAGAAACATATTTTAGAAATAATAAATGGAATT
Organism: Miltochrista miniata; assembly: GCA_933228765.1. Taxonomy (NCBI): domain Eukaryota; kingdom Metazoa; phylum Arthropoda; class Insecta; order Lepidoptera; family Erebidae; genus Miltochrista; species Miltochrista miniata. Next base: position 35,306,189 of record OW121756.1, on the reverse strand, counting down.
TGAGAGGAAAACATTATGCTTTGAAAATAAACCGAAACTCAAATTGAACTTTTTCAATATATTGGTATCTTATCGTAGTGACAAGCTGACTTCAGCATGTGATGTGATAATCTTGAGACTTGTTAATAAAACTGAAACATTATGGACCGTCATGAAAATTGCAATTATGCTTGAAGGCAGAACGACGTACAAGCCCTTTCTCAGAACATCATAATGAATAAATTTCCTGAGTGCTGTAGGGTACTTTACATAATTTCACATTATGAATCCACCCTCGAGATTACTGAAATCCAGAATCCAGTGAAAGGTATAATTTTAGTTACGGAAATTCAGACAATTGCTGTAATTGGAGTAGGAAAATTCTCATTTCGGAATCGCTTTATATTTTGGTTATCGCTCTGCCATCCAGATGTAGTAACATCAACATTCATTAAAAAACAAATACCATTGTCTCTTGTTATAAATTTGTTAATCAAATTTTGTGAAACGAATTAACACACTTCAACTTCTGTTCATTCATCTTTAAGATCGTATACGTTTTTATATTCTTAATTAATGTTATGAATGCAATTTAATTGCTTAATTTATTGTTATTGTTTTATTAATTTAGAATTTGAGTAACTATAATTAGGGACCAGCTCTTCTGTTTACTCAAAGATTGATATTGTAAACTGCACATTCCTAACTGGATATGTTATTCGAATTAACTTTTACAAGCTTTTAGAATTACTAGTCATGTTTGTGATGACATTCGGCTGGATACCTAGTCAACTTAAACTATTACAACAGTTTCAATTATTTTACCTTATTTCAATGCTTTATTCTACTCACCTCTTTCAATTTTAGGATCGCTATTGCTTGAGTATAGAGCAATAACTGCATCATCTCTGTAGATATTTCCGATTCTGGCTTGACAACGAAGCATTGGTGCTCCGCGCTCAAATTGAGCAGGCCATAACTGGATGTTGACATACAGCTCTGAGCGGAACAGCCCCTCTGGAGCTGGGTATACGTGTTGTGAGTTTGGTGACACCTAAAACAAAGTATGATTGTTATTTTAATGTAATATTTGACTTCCAATTACGTTTCCGCTGCGTTTTCAGCAGAAATGTGCTATGAGGATGTAAAAGTCAAGTTATGAAACTAAGTAACCGTTTTCAACGGTGCATCGCTATGTGGACCAATGAATTTAATTGGTAGATATCAAACGCATCCATAGCAACGTAGCATGGTACATCTCTGGTGGGTAAGCAACCTTTTGGTGGTTAAAAGATCTAGAAACTTGTCAAAATTACAGTTGATAGTAAATGAAATATTAGACATTGTAAAGTAAATATTTATACAAACACTAGACATACGGCGTCTCATAGCCCCGCTAACTCAGTATTCTGTAAACGATCTCTACATTATTCATTTTGCGCTACGGTCAAACCTGACTTTTGGTATTTCCAGGTTTTTTCTTGTGTTCGTTAAGCCAAGTTGAAGACTTGATGAGCATTGAAAAAAATCTACAGCAGGTGAACTTAAAAGGATTGTAATAGCAGGTCCCAAAGCCTATCTTGGATAGTGCGTTCTATTAGTAGGGGTTCTTAACTTTATTAGTAATGTTTTTGACGCGCTCGAAGGCTTCAGTATAGAATTACCTTAGTAAACCACTGTGACTGGACCTTGGATGGGTGACCACTTTGAGACATTTTGTTTGCTAGCGTTTCCGTACTACGGAAGGCACGCTATGCCATTGGACCTGGTTGTCGGTAACATGGCAGTCGTAAGCCAAGTTGAATTGAATTTAATGCCTTAAAGGCGACTAGAAAAATTTCAACAGTGGGTTAAAATCTGCACCCTGTTAAATTTCCACACGGTAATAGGATCCTCACCTATTACGTGGAGCAAAAATGTTGAAATGTGGGCGCCTTTCCTCTGCCTACCCATTTGTACTGTACTATTTAACTATGTGTTTTTAATAATTTAAGCTTTTTTAATAAGACATTTGACGAAGGAGGTATGAAATGTATGTGGTTACGTTTTGTTGATATTGAAACTACTTTCATCATTATAAATTTAAACAAACAACCTGAACAAAACCAACACATCAAATAAATTTTGACTTTAAAATTGTCTCCACAAAATTCAAAATCCTTTGCAGATGGTATGATTAAATATATAAAGAGTAGTCGAGACCAACGAAGTGGCTTAACGTACGAAAATTTGCAAATATTAACACGACGAACAATGAGTCAACATTTGCTGTTGCTGCTATAATGAATTCAAGTGACGGTTTACAACAGAACAACGCTACGTTTACTTATTTTACCGTGGTGAAATAAGTTATCAAAACAACTTAATAAGCTAAATTCAAAATCATGCTTATTTTGTATGATAATGACTGCATTATTATTATTCGCATGGCTTTAAAACTTTCTATGATTTCTATTCTTTCTATGATTTATATACTTTAGAAATAACAACGAAAGATGTTTTCGGTTTATGTATTTATGTATCGAATACTTCTCTCCAAGTAATGATGACTTAATGGTATTCCATTTAGTCACCGTCATCAATTGATATCCATTGCAGGACACAGCACTGCGTTTTATATTCTAACTAGCGGACGTCACGCGGTTACACCCGCATAGCTCACGTTCACGTGGGAATATGGGAATAAAATGTAGCCTATGTTCACCGGGAAGAGTGTAGCTTCCTAATAGTGAAAGAATTTTTCAAATTATTCCAGTAGTTCCGGAGCCTGCCGGATGTTTAAAACATCTCTGAACTGGTAACTACCATTGACGCTGAACTGACCACTAAAGCCAGAAGGAAATTAACTATATTGAATCGAGGTAACAAAAGCCTATTTTAGATTCCTTCACCTCTGCTATCTAAGAAAAAGAAATTACCTTAGAAAACGAAGATAAATCTGTCAATAAAGAAACGATTAACTTTCCCAATGTCTCAGACAACCGTTACATACTAAATATGATAATGATAATACAGACAACAAAATTAAGACTGAGTTCTTAATTTCTTGTAACACCACACGGCAGTAATAATATGATCAGTACAATAGCTAGTTCAGCTACAGTTGAACAAAACCAGCAGAACAGTGCTCCAGAAACTAAGATCTCAAAAGCATTCGCTGTGGTAGGTATCCGCGCAACGTGAAACAGTGGAGGCATTAAAACTTGCCACTATAGAATTTGAGTTGAAACAACTGAAGCTTTCGGAAAGTTATTTTAAGTTCTCTTGAAAGATGGCAATGCCGGGAAGTGATGGATTTTATGAACGAATTATTATAACGTTCGCGTGCACGGTATCTATGGTTTGAAGTAATAACGTGCACTGAGATATATTTATGTTATACAGCAGAAATATTTTGTAAATTATAAGTACATACCTATGTGTTGTGTATGTGGAACAGAAAAATATTAACGTGTATCATTCAATTCTATGAACAGGACAGTTCTAAGTGATACAAAAATTTAATTTTCAGGGGTTTTAGCGATATTACCTATATAATTTTAATTGGTTAGGTAAATATCAAATTTTACTAAGTAAGTAATTATATCTAATTGCCTCTTTTTGACGTTAATAGAATTTTAATTATGTTTATTGCTTTTATTGCTGTGTCTCTCAATATTAGAAGTTTTTATTGTATTATTTTCAAACATAAAAACTATTATCAGATTCTCTAAATCTCTCATTAATGTTGTACTAAGAATCGTTTTTAACACACCATGACATAGAGCAACTTATAAACTTCTCATAAACCATGAAGTTAATATGTTTGCCCAAGAAGTTGTTTGAAGCAATAAATTGCCTTTAAGAAAAGTCATAAATATCGTCGTGGATATTGCATTAAGACTAAACACTGGCTATGAGATAATCGTACCACCGGCTTTTTGCTCCATATCCGGGATCAGTTCAGAGAAACGTTAAAAACTACTAGGAAATAAATAGCTTGTCTTTGATATCTTGATAGTAGGTACTAGATTGTAAGATATTTTAGATCTTATTCTTTAATATAAAAATTTGGGGCGATAAAACACCGTGGGTGGTCGTTCTATTTTCAGACATAAAGTCTTTTAAAAATGGAATGCTTTTATTCTAGGAACAAAATTTGTTTCTCGTAACTTAAACCTAATTTTTTAAGCTATGACACGCGGGCCGCGTCCCCAACTGGTGGTTAACTTTGATTTGTATTCATGGACGTGTCGCATGTACCTATAATATTAGGATTATGCGAACTAAATGTTTTTTGAGTATGAGTTTGAGGGATCAATCTAAACATAAAATAAGGAGATCTTTGTATCCAATGAAAATTAGCACTCAGTTACTTACAGGTAGATCATTGATGAAGAATTCCAAGTCTGCAGGCGGTCGACTGGGTCCCACCGAACAGTTGGCTCGTAAAATGTCACCCGGTAGGTAGTAGTGCTGACTGGTTTGTATCTTCGGCATTAAGGGTGGAAGGGCTGTGAAAGAAATTGTGAAGTCAATAGGGAAATTCTTTATTTAAGCTTTTACGAGGGTTTATGTTTACGGTACTTTTGGGAAGACAACAGACTAAGCTTATTAACAAAACTGGCTGATGCCCGCAGCTTCGCCCGCGTAAAATTAGTTCCTGTTCCAGGTTCCCGTAGGAACTTATTCCCGGGATAAAAAGTAGCCTATGTGTTATTCCAGACTATAATGTATCACTGTACCAAATTTCAGCCAGATCCGTTCAGCCGTTCGAGCGTGAAAGAGTAACAAACATCCACACTCACAAACTTTCGCATTTATAATATTAGTAAGAAGTAAGATGTGTTTGCGGTGACGCATAGTTTATTGCGCAGTTGTTTTAAATTAATAGAGCAGTGATGAAAAGAGATCACATCAAATCTTTAGGTAAACACTGATTAACAAAAATGGTACTATGTATTATGTATAAAACACAAATAGCTATAAAGTTTCATCTGAAATGGAGTTCTGAATAAGCGGAACTTTAAACTTTCTAACAGGTAGACTTTGCTATTTGTAATTGAAAATAGAGATATTTTTAACGCGAGTAAAAATCCTTCATTGATGCTTTTCCGGACTCTAACCGACTAAAAAACCTCACGTAGCGCCCAACAGCCTACGGTTGGGGGCCCGGGTCATACTTCCGAGGATATAGATACTCAAAAGGATAATAACCTAGAATAGACCCAAGCTGATACTGTAGTCGTCAACGTGTTGTTTCAGTCTGTTTGAATCCGGCATGATCCATATAGACTTCCAAACTTGAAAAAGTATTCAATGATGAAATACTTACCGACCACCTCCATGGTATTGGACACAATTGACGTGGTGAACGACGGGGAATCTGCTGTGACTTCGCAGCTGAAGTTCCCGGACAAGCCGAAGCTTACTCGCGTTAGCACCACTTGACTTTGATTTGATCTCGCCAGCTGTTGGACAATACAATACAGTTTATTTATTATAACCAGCTGATGCCCGCTGTTCCGCCCACGTGGATGTTGGTTATCGCGACCAGAAGAATAATATTCTTACGAAAATTATAATAACCATACCAAAGTAGTCTACTTCTGTAGGATAAATGAATTTATTCAATAAAATATTTATAAGTTACAACGAAGCATAAGAAATGCTTTTTTGCGTCGAAAAGGAATGTCCAAAAGACTGGCAGTGTCCCCCCTTTGAATAGCGATACCTATTCGTTGGGAGAGATAACTGCCAGACCTTGGTCATCAGTCGACTCAAGAAAAGTACAAAAAAACTACCTCGGTTATCCTTTTATACCCTTTACAATTTTATAACAGTATAATTAGGTATAGATTATTTTGCTATTATTAATAAGCAATATTCTGTTACAAGTTACATTCAAAGTTTGAGTAAGGATCCAGACAAAAAAGTATCTACAAGTTGATTTGTAAGTTCTAGAGTTCGAGAGCTAATGTTTTGGGGTATAAGCGTACCTTTACTATATCCACATATAATACCGATTCTTATGTATAAAATAATGTTGGTGTATACAATATCTCTTGAATGTTTGATTTCTGTGCTATTCATATAAAAGGCAACGAAATAAGAACATGATACTGAAAATTTCTAATTTAGTGGCATAATAACTCAAAATTTATTGGATTGTATCCAATTAAATTGCCACGTCACTAACTAAGATTCATTACATTCTCTTGTCTGGTCAATATTAAGGTCAGCCCTGAAGCTTCAAATCCTGTTATTAAGTTACGAAATTAGGAAATATTAATCGTTGGGCTAAAAGTGGCCTATAATTTTTGTATACAGATTTCATTAACCAATTACGTTGTCATCTTAATTGAACATTATTAGTAGGACAAGGCGATTTTTTTGTAAATAGGCCTTGGTGGATAGTAACGTGGTAGGTTGTGTGTGGATCAGACCCGGCATGCCATCGGATGCAGGTTCGAGCTTTTCAACGGTATATTTATGATTATTTAGTTAATTGTTTTTCAAAGTTATATCGTAATTATTACCTAGTCGTATTTCGCAGTTCTCTTAATACACTCTTGGGGCCATAGGTATTTAGGCTTTGTGATGTATCAGCAGTTTCTATCTCTTTGTCAGGTCATTTCAGCATCAAACTAGTCATTGCAGTAGTAATGACTGGTTCAGACGAGTTTGATACATATAATCAGTAGTTTCGTGTGTGCGTTTAGTGCAATTTGCATTAATTGTCGATGTGCGGTGAATTTTTTCTTCCCCTAAACATTATTTGTTCATTTTAGTAATCAACGGTATATCGATATGCAGCGTATGAAACCCAACATTACAAACATTCCGATATTATGATTGTTATAAAGCTTTCTTTTTAGAATAAATTTTTTTGAATAAATCACAGGTTTATTATTCTTATAATTATAAAACTTCATTCACATAGCTGATTGTCGGTTTTTATTCTATTATGTAGTTGCCAAGAAAACTTATAATAGTATTGAATATCGAATGAAGGCTTAAACAATTAAAGATTCTACAAAAGAAACATTACCTAACCGATTACATTCGGCGTAAAATACTGCTATAATTCAGACCATTTTTCCGCAACTAGAATTCAGATACTTGTATTACCAGAGCTAGAAAAATAGCTCGAAAGAGAATTAATTACTTACAATCTTGGGGAATCCTGGCCAGAATTAGATTAAACTTGGCTTAGCTTTGTAACCGACAAATGAGGAGTGTTTGTTACGATAATAAATGTTTGTTAATTTCTTTGTTCAGATTAATTAGATTTTGAATTATTAAAACATAGATTCTATAACAGATTTGACTTGTATTTATGTTTGCTGATGCCGATTTTCATTATTGTCAACACTATCTCTGACTCTATATCTATATCTCTGACTGCCTCTGTGGCGCAGTCGGTAGTGATACCGCCTGCGGCGCTGGAGGTCGTGGATTCAATTCACACCGGAGACAAATATTTGTGTGGCCTATAAATGTTTGTCTCAAGAGTCTGGGTGTTTCTATGTATAATATGCATGTATTTAAAGGTATATAAGTATTAATATCCGTGGTCTGATACCCATAACACAAGCAGGTTATTCCTAGCTTACTTTGGGATCAGATAGCGTTGTGTGACATGTCCGTGAATATTTATTATTGTTATTTATTATTATTTTTATATTATATCGAGTCGAAGTCTCCAAAAATCATTACTTTTACACACCTACGTCACTTACCTGTCACACACGCATATCCAATCACTACCTACTCATTGAGTTACACACACACGTCATGCCTACAGACTGCACACCCATATGTTTGTTCTTCCTACCTTCTGCGAAGAATAAACTAAGTTTCAACCACCTAAACAATTTTTCTTTATGTTCATCGCAAACAAAATAATTATGTATGTGGTAAAGGCACTGATGAAAATAGAACATGGTCATGAATAATTGACCGACATTCCGTACAAACTTTTTAGTTCAGGCAGAGTGAGTATAGAGCCTCTGGTGTTGCAAACGTTCACGGGCTACGGTGACTACCAGTCCATCTGGTGGATCGTATGCTTGTCTGCCACTTTTTCTGAAATTGTATAGGTAGGTACTTCAGCTGTCCGTAACATTTTTATTTATACTTGAGAATGAAGAGCTAAAACTGTACCTATTAAGTCACCATGACGAGAATGACTTCTAAATTAACACAATTTATTCGATTTTAAAAATAATACGAGTATTAGTAAGAATTTTTTTGCTCTAAGTATATTTTCATTTTTGTAAAAGTGAATGTATTTTTTAATATATTTTTATTTGTTTTGGTTGGTTGGTATAGAAATTTTTAACTCGAATAGCGGATATAAATTATTTCAATTTTTAAAATGCTAAATAGAACAAAATGTTTTATATTTACTTCATTGAAACCACTCTGTAATAAGGTAGGTACTCACATAGTTTGGTCAAATTACTACTATCATTTGCTTTACCCTACCTAAACTAAAAATATCGCCCGTACAAAATGTGTATGATGATCTACCTATTTTTGCCTGACGTCGATCTATTTCTCATTCTGAAGGCATTTTCTGTCGTAAAACGGAACGATTTACCTTCACTTCGTAAGTTGATTTAGGACTCTTTAGATGATATGATATCCAAATTACTCATAGTGTCAAAAGCTTTCAACTGACTTACGTTTTTGGCTTTGAATTTTATCTCCACACCTACCACTATTTTTTTTCTTATAAGTAGAAGTGGTGGATAAGTAAGTATCTGTAGTTTGTAGTGAAAAAGAAACTAAACAGTCAAGTGCAAGTTGGAATCCCGCTCAGAGGGTTCCGTACCAAAAACGGCAAAAAAAACACTCCCCCTTAATCCCGTCCTTTTTTCTGTGTTTAGTATTTTGTTGTCATAGCGGCAACAGAAATACATCATTTGCGAAAATTTCAGCTCTCTAGCTAGCACGGTTCCTGAGATACAGCCTCAGGCATAACGCACAGACAGACAGACTAGTGGACAGCGACGTCACATGAATAGGATCCCGTTTTACTCTTTGGGTATGGAACTCTCAAAATATAATTATTTATGGCACTTGGGTTTACTTGCTGCACATTATTGAAAAACGTCACTTATACCTACTGTTTTAAATACTTATTCTTATTAGTCTATGACATAAAAATTAAAAGCAATAGTCATCATGATCACTATAGATCATAAATGGTCGCAGTGAAACTGGCTTCTAGGCTAGAAAAACCGTTCTCTCGAAAGTTATTAGTCAACATAGATCAACTATAAATCAGAACCTTGAATATCCTACAAACTTATTACCATGTAATATTTTGGCAATTCCAACACATATCGCATAGCCGAGCAAAAAATACATACTTACTGGAGGAAAACTAGAAAAATAAAAACGGAACAAAACAACCCTCAGTTATTATCGCAGCGAGACTACAAAATAAGGATCTGCGATAAAGGGTTAGATTTATGTACACGCCCCACGAAGACGACGAGGAGAAATGACGCCTTTCTAAAGGAAAAAAGTGCTCAAATAATAGGTAGAATCACGGCATAAAGTATGTGAAAATTGTAAGGCTTTCCTTCACACTGAGTGAAGTGGACGGACGATTGTTTTTTTAGGGTTGGCACAAAGGAATAAGAAACAGATGCTGCAAAATTAACTCCCGAATTGTTGAGTTTATTTAGTTGAAATAAAACGATGTTCTTTCGCGTCAAAGAGAACAAATTGTGAGCATTATTTAATTTATCTACGAAAAAAGTAAGAATGGGATGTTTTAAACGGATGTAGAAGAGATACAATGAAAAGAGAGGCTTCAAAATGTGTGACACAACGTGGCCAATAATATTTAGAACTAGATGTAATCCCTGGCTTTGGCTGTGAAGTACGTTCCACTCATCGAACCCTCAAAATTTAAACATGGAAACTTTCCTTAGCTTGTAGCAACGCTTATATCACGTTACATAATACGTTCCTAAACGTTTTTAAAATCAGATCAGGTAACCCATGATCCAATTGGCTGAGTGTTATTTAGTAGATAAAATACATTTTCACATTCGGTCACATTCAGAATTTTTATTATAAGAATGAGATAAAGATAATTCCAAATTCAACAACAGATTTATCTCAGACCACCATAAACGAAAGAAATTCACTTAGAAAATCTCAAAGCAATACCAAAATAATTAATCACCGAAATACGTTTCCTTGATTTCTATTGTTTTTGACAAACTCGCAATTAGTTTTTACTGGCCCCTCAAAGTATCCCGTTGCTTTGAAAATCGTTCGGTCGTCAATTAAAATTAATAATCTCTGAAACATTATATCTTATTGAAATTGACAATTCTGCTTTAAGAAATTTGTCCAAAACAAAGTGTCTGGAATATTGTTATTTTACAGTAGGTACAGGCAATACTTTAGATTTCATGTTAATTAAATATTACCGTATTTGTGGCTACTTATTTCTATGGGTCTGTGTGGTGTTGAGATACTGAATACAAACAAAAGCGAAGCGGCTTTCATAAATTAGTCGAAAAAATTGTTGTTTTATATCGGTTTTCCCTTTTCCACGAGTCAAGAAAAAGAATTGTCTCGTTTTTTACGTATAAATATGTTCTAGATGGCGCTCTGTAGTAATAAATTTCCACAATATTTATTATCAAGTTCAATTATGTACGCGCATTATTTTTTTTAAACTTGAATAGTAAAACTCCAAAATAGTCATATCTACGTTGATCAATCCTCACATCACGCTGTCGTCTAGGGCCTGCTTCTATAAGAACGGTGGCAAACCCCATACCGCCCTCAGACCTCCATGCAAAAAAATCGCAGTACTTAATACATACATACATACATACATATGGTCACGCCTTTATCCCCGAAGGGGTAGGCAGAGGCATATTATATGCCCACATTTCACCTTTTTTTGTATAATTTGTCCCACGTAATAGGTGGTGAGCCGTATTGCCGTGTTTTAATGGACAGGCGCAGGTTGTGATTGCCTGCTGTTGAAATATAGCCTTCAACTTAGCTTAACGACTGCCATTTTACTGGCAACCGGGACCAACGGCTTAACGTGCCTTCTGAAGCACGGAAACGCTCAAATAAGTGTCACCCATCCATGGAACGGCCATAGTGAAAGTTGCTTACTGCAGTGATCGTTTACAGAACACTGAGTCCGCGGAGCCACGAGCGCTTCACTTATTCCAGAGGTCTGCATAATAAAAAGCTAGCTATCTCTTACAACATCCGTCGCTTGTTCCATAACACATACCCGTTAGCGTCAACGGCCCAGAACAATATTCTAAAACACATTGTGATTGTTATCTCCCTTCCCTTTGTTATAAACAAACTAACATTTAGATTAAACTATTTTAATTGAATGCCCTAAGTATGTTTTGAATAGTTCGAAAATGAGGCATTGTTTTGAAGTTCTGTTAAAGTGATATATTTTCTTAAAGTATGTTTCTGTATTCTTTAAGATTTTTATATTAAGTATTTATATTATTGTGGTTAGAGATTGAAGTATGTTTAAATTTTGTATAAGATAGTTAAATGTAGCTACTACGTGCTAGTAGCTACATTTTTCTACTGGTTCAATTGAAGTGTGTTGTTTAACTACTGTTTCTCTATCATTTGATACCTTTCACTGATGAATGAATCGATACTGCTTTTTTTAGATTTCAAGAGGATAACTTGTCCCAAACACCGATAGCTCATCCATTTCTTATTTATAAAAGAAATACTTATTCATTTTACTATAGTCATATGAAAAATCTTTTAGATTTTAGGTATCTTAAATAAGAATTCGATCACTACCATCCACTTAAAAACAAAGCAGAATAAACAAAGAAATAAAATCATGAAACGATTTGAACAAAGTAAAGAACGGTCTACACATAAACCTCAAAAGAAATGTTTTGTATCAAAAGCTTGCAGAACAAGTAGATTTAACAGAAAATTATTTAACTGTGAACATTTCAGAGATTTTAACAGAGGCTCAACACATTTTCTCTTCCGCTAAACTGAACCAGTATATTAACCAAATTCCACACGATAAAATACATTGTTTCAACAGCTCAACAGGTAAAAATAATTGCTGGGAAGTTTCTCTGGCCCACGACAAGAATAATGGCTGCTACAGGCATTTCCTCTAATATTCGAGATTTTTCTTCACTACGCTCCAAGATTCGCATATTTTCCCCAACAAGAGTTTTTACGTTAGATATAATAAATCTGTTTTGTGAAATGAAGTTTTAAGCCCGTACACCAGCGCGAGGATAATGCGAGTTTGATGCGATGGAAATAAGTTTAGAAACTGCAAGATTCAGAAATAAGTTTGCGTTTTTTTCGTGTTGTTATCGTGTGAAGAAAGGAACTCGTGATTATTTTTTGAGTATCTTAATAATAAATAAAAATAAAAATTAAAACGTTAAATAATATTAAAAGGCATGCAAATTATTAGATAGGTACTATTTTTTTTATCTTTTGTCGTTGCTTCAATTCAAGGTTAAAACGCTAAATCGCATACCTGTATTTCATATATTTAAGTATTACCAAAGTTTAGCTTCAAGTGATGTTATGAAAATAAAATAACGATTAATAAACTCAAGAACAGTAAAATATTAAGTAACAGACGCGAGCGAACATTCACACCAATCGATGTTTCATTAATAATTTTATGTGCATTTTATGAACAGAACTTGGCAAGCAGAAAACATTTACGATGTCGTTCATTCATAATTTATAAACCCATAGTATGGTATAGCAAGCTCATTTAAGTATACATCAAGCTTAAAAACGTGCATTTACATGACACGAGCAGTCGTTTGTGACAGTTCCGAGAAGACAAATCGTCTTCTTCGTTTACGAGTTCCCAAGAATCGTGTATATGAAGAAATACATTGCAGTGACTTACATGTATCTTTAAAAGCTCCTTTAGGATTTTCGTTCCGTTTAGGATTCAATTGCTTGTTAATAATGCATGTGTGAAAATTTTTATGAAGTAAATTGACCAAATGAATTTCAAGTACATTTGTTCTGTACTATTCTGTTGTATTATTGTTAAATCTTTTTTGACTATTAATCGTAATGGTCTGTTTTTACATTTACCTAATAATCTAGGCGCTATTTGACAGGGGACTAGCTGATTGCAAAAGTGAAGATCGTGGGTTTAATTTTCACTCACGTTTATGAAGTTAATAGCGGAAATCTCTGTCTGCACTGACGATTTTTTTTAACAAATAGCAAGCTACATAACTTCTGAGTATGATAGACTGTCTATCGTCACACTATTGCCCAAGTGAGTGAGGACCTAATCATAAATGTCATCAATTCGGGCAGTGTTACATATATTATTTGAGTTATTACAAGTGAGGATGCATTCGTAGCTCGAAGTAGTCACGGACGAAGCCGTAGGGTATAACTAGTATTATCATACCATAAATATATGAAGTCACTCTCAAAGTATACGTGTTGGCTTTTTTCAGTTTTATGGATAAATAATAAAATCAAAACTTACATCAACATTGATCCCAGCGAAGGGAAATATTTTCGTAGTAGGCGTCTCAGTCGGCGAATAGCGGTAGAATTCGTGCCGCCCTCTGTACCACTTCACAGAGTACAGCTCTGTGTCATTCAGCTTCTCGTAGAGACAAGCCAGAGTTGTGTCGTTGCCTCGCTGGACTACTGGTGGAGATATACGTAGAGCTGTTGCTCGGACGCTTGCTACACCTGAGGAGAATAGTTTTTTGATTGGTACAATGAAAAATTGACTAGTAAGTAATAAAGTGACTTCAGGTCATACTTAGACGCGTATAGATCTGTGACCATTAACGACGATAGGTTCAGTAATGATGACTTTTTTTAAAAGTAATCTTTACAGAACCTAAAAATTGTAACGTTTTGCAAGTAGGTACTCTATTATCTCCTGTTGGGTATCCTTGGGATATCATTCCGAGGGCTTACCCGGAGCTTCCAACCGTAGGTAGGGAACGTGTTGGTTTTTAGTCGGTAAAAGTCCATGACGGATTTTCCACGTAAAAAAACAAGGTAAACGTATGGCGCCGCTCTTTACTGGTCTGGGAACTTTAGGATAACTTCGGGTCATCTGCATGTCACCCAGAGCATGTTTTGTTTATCTTAATAATCTATTCATATATTACAAAGAGGAACGATTTGATTGTTTGTTTGTTTGTTTGCATCGAATAGGCTCCGAAACTACTGGACCAAATTGAAAAATTCTTTAAATGTTGAGAAGCTACACTCTTCCCGGTGAACATAGGCTATATTATTATTTTTTCATTATTCCCACGGGAACGGAAGCTACGCGGGTGAAACCGCGTGACGTCCTCTCGATGTGTGGATGTACGGATGCTTATTAATTTTTCTCGCTCAAACGGCTGGACGGAACTGGCTGAAATTTGGTACAGCAGTAGATTATGGTCTGGACTACACATAGGCTTTTTATTGAGGGAAAAGTTCTAATGGGAAGTGGAAACGGTAACACAATTTCACGCAGGCAGAGCATCGAGCGCCAGTTAGTCATATGTGTCCCTAGCAGAATTATGTTGACAGACGGCGTGCTCATCAAACTGATACACATAGCCGGATCTTAATAAGAATAAAACTTAAAGAACGTTTAAGTAGAATCCTACCTACCCTCTTCAAAGTATTTTTAACGAACTTTTTGTCTATTCAAATGAAAACAATGGTTATATTTTAAATTAGGTATGACCTTTACGAATAGGTCCCACTGGTCCCAGTATTAAACATATAATCTACAATATTCTACTATTTCAACAAAGCTGATTATTAATGTATTTCCTAAAACAATAAAATACACTACCCTCATTAAATATAATTTAGTTAGTCCATTGTTTTAGAAATAAAAGCTTTCACTATCACAAGGAATCCAATTTCAACATCTATATCAAATCCTATCACAAATTTCACATGTCGAGGGCGTTGCGAAAAAAGAAATATAGCGAAACTCGTATTATTAAAACTCTTTGACCGTATCAAACAATGGGCAACAAGAGCAGAATCATAAAAATGTGATGTGAAATACAAAAGGGGTTCCGTAGGTTAGTAAAATGAACGGGGAAGGCACCTGCGACTTGAGCTCGGAAGCTGAATTTTTTCGGAAATTGAATTCCATTGAAGAACCACTTTGGCATTTTTGTCGTGACTCTATGTTTTATGAGATGTTTGTTTTGTTTGAATTGAAATAAGAATAAAGGGTATTACGATTGTGTAAAATCTAAGGACGTAGAAATTTATAAGCTAGGATCGGAGAACGACATGAAGCCGTTTATAGTCCAATCCTACCTGATCTGGCAATAATGTAAACATGTCATGTTTTGACAATCGTTGTCTAAGACAGATGAGTAGAAAAATATAGTATGACAAATCACTGAATTTTATACTATCCTGAGTAGGTATTTTAAATGAAAATAAACTGACTTAAAGAAGTTATTTAGTGTCGAAATGAATAAGAACACTGTATGACTCCTGGATACTGGAATATAATCAGGGTAAATATTCAATTGCAAGTAACTATGGATATATAGGATCAATGTGTTTGTTTACATTTTTGCGCAAAGCTATTGAAATACACTATACACTCCTACATTTCTGGCACTATCATTTATTTCGCAATTAAAAAGTCTAAAAAGCCTAGCCTAGGCTAAGAATCATCCTCAGACATGTCCCATAAATTATACTTATTGTTGGAATACAATTTTATTATTTTCATCGGAAGGATCCTCCAAGCCGTTTAGGGGTTATAGCTGTGTGGAATGATGTAAATACGCACCACACAGCATTTCCACCGCAGTCGTATTTAAACGTAATATAATACCGAATTATGATATTTAAAGACTTGCTATTTTTAGTTGTTAGCACTTTCACCATTGTAGAACCATTTTAATTTGATGTTGGCCAGCCTGTTATAGGTATTATATTCTTTGCTGATATGTGGATCTATGTACCGACGTTTGCTACTTTCTATAACACACCCCCTGGCGACTACTAACATCTTGCATATTATCTCCTTACCTCAATTTTTCAAACACTTTCAGTATACGATTCTTTTAAAGGGATCTTACATGGTCAGCACGGTCAGCAGCGCGACTGTTGCGCCTCTGATGTTGCAGACGTTCATAGACTACGGTAACAGCTGCTTTCCATCAGATGGACCGTAAGCTTGTTTGCCACATCAGGCGAACTGTAAGCTTGACAACTAACAAGAAGAGATCAAAATTTCGTTGTATTGTTTCTACAGCATCCGTGTATAAATATTTTTATAAAAATGTCCCCCAACTTATCTAAAGGGCCGAGTATCCTTTTATTTGTGTTTTGACGTACACAGTAAAGTACACTTTACAAGGGATTTTTAAAAGGGTGACATCATTATCCGGGTATTACTAAACACTGCGGTTGTTTTCGAGTACCGCTTTAAAATCGTACAAGTATTTTTACGGTAAAAAAATAATGCTGTGTTTTATGATATTCCGGTGAAGGATTTTTTTATCGGTTTAACCTTATAGTACTAGATGCAGATTGACTTAAATATTTTTTTTGACAAGAACTATAAATTAAATCGTGGTAATGTTTTCGAGTATTTTTACGGTACAAAAATAATGCTGTGTTTTATGATATTCCGGTAATGGATTTTTTATCAGTTTGACCTAGTAGGTAGTAAATGTAGATTGACAAGAATTTTTTTTTTTGAATAGAACTATAAATTAAATCGTGGTAATGTTTTTACACGCGGATCCGCAAGAAAATAATATAACTATTATAAATTTGAAAGTTGTGAAGATGTTTGGATGTTCGTCGTGTCATGAACCAATCGGCTGAATAAAGCTTATAAAAGAATAGATTAATATATAGTCTGGAATAAGACATAGAATACTTTCATCCCGATATTACTTTCCCATGAGAGTCGCGGGAATCTAGTTATTCTATAAGTTACAAAATTTACCCGCGACTGCGTCCGCGAGGTAATTTTAACCAATCGACTTTGACCTGTCCACTGCATAGGGCAAAACATAGGTCAAGCTGAATTGTCATTGCCACTGAACTGATTTCTTCGAAACTTACAGCAATATTTAAGTTGAAATAATACCAAGCTACCGAATTTTGCTCCAACCCCGAACAAATAAACCAATAAACAGACAGATACGAAGAAAAATATAGATTTGGACTTAGAAGCTCTAAATTAGTCGGTTACCGTTTTTTTTATATATTTATCTTGAATGTTTCGTCACAGCTATTTTTACAAATTTATCATAGTAGAGATTCTTAGGTTCAATGACCTCCTCAACAACAGGACATAAATAAAAATAGGTACTACTGAAATTATTACGTTCAAACAAACTGCGCATATTTATGTAAGTATGTACCCATATAAGCCACTACCATTCCTGAAACGTTATTCGCAACGGAGCTGTTTTGCCAAAACATTCTCATATGAGTTGGAACGAATGTAAGATATTACCGCCACAGATTTATGTCTTAGCTAATAGTGTATACAGCCAACTCTCAGACAGATATGGCATTATTTATTTACAAATTATTACTACAGTAAACATGCTTCAGATGGATTTAGGGGTAAGAGGAAAGTTTGAAAAGGTAATCTCTTAAGATACCCAGACATTGTGGCAACTAACGCTGTATAGCGAAGAATATGGAACTAGTTTGACACTTAGAATTCTGTATCGCAATATAAAATATTTCGCGTTGAAGAATGTTATGGACAATATCGAACTACTTAAACTATGAATTTAAAAAAGGAAAAAAGATTTTGACAAAATTGTCTCTACTAAGGGTTCAGAAATGCTACAGGCTGAGAAGAACATCTCCAGGATTAACTCCAGTTTACTTCAAACTTTATCTGAAAATCTAATGCAGTTTTTTTATGTAGAAAGGAGCAATTCGTGTCACTGCCAGGCTGCCTTGTCGTCTAGAAAATCTTTAATGCTATAATGTCTTTCTGGCAAAATTTACTACAACCGCTAGTTTTTTGGTTGGTAGGGAGATTTCGTGTTGTGGTCCAAAAACATCCCACCAGTTCCTGCTCAAGGTTATTGAGGACAATTGTGAGAAAGAGCTCAGGATAGTGGCAACATTGTGCTCATATTTTGTCTATTGTATTTAGTCTTACGAGCTCATTTTCGTGACGAGACGGACATGAAATGCCATTGGGTAAAATGGTGAGTTTGAATACCTACTAAAAAACAGTCGTCTAAGTTATTATTTTTGAGACCTTAACACACATATT
This sequence comes from Miltochrista miniata, assembly GCA_933228765.1. Lineage (NCBI taxonomy): Eukaryota > Metazoa > Arthropoda > Insecta > Lepidoptera > Erebidae > Miltochrista > Miltochrista miniata. The sequence goes on along the minus strand of OW121756.1, from coordinate 35,287,933 downwards.
GTCAAGATATTAAGATTCGATCATAATAATGATAACAAAATTTATTACATGAACGTCCAGCGGGAACTCTGGGACCCAGAAATTTGATATTTTCTGCAAACCAAATGATATTGGCATCCAGTACTTGGTATTTTTTAAAATTCTATCTCTAAGGGTATAAAAGCGGTTAATGTAAATTGACAAACATTACGAACGCAGTTATACAGTTTAATGATAATAATTGAAATAATTACGAATTAATTTTTAGATTTATTTAAGGCAATTTTTCAAAGTCGATATTTTCAATTTCGTTTAGCCCGCATAACGTAATATAAAGCAAGAGCTTTCGAGGGTCTGACAAATTTTCTAGTGATTGATGTATCGAAAGTAAGACGTTTGATATATCAATCATAACCTGTCACTGCGAATGCGTTCAAATCTGTTCAAATTCATGACTTATTTATTCGTGACAAATGCCTTTATGAATGTTCCTTTAATATTAATGATTCTGGCAATGGGACTTACCACTTGACAAATGATGGGAGTTATCATGACATTTACATCTTATTTGTACAATTTAGATATTTAGATGTATTGAAGACAGAGCATCTGTTGATATTCAGATGTAGTCTTTAACACGTCTAGCAATGGACTGTGAAGAGCCAGTTGAGTAGACCATTACATATTTTAGCATGTTTATCTGTTATTCCAGATTATAATCTATCTTTGTTCCAAATTTTAACCAGATCTATTTATTAAGATAGATTTTTTTATACTACTCCTCGTTTTAGACCAGCTAACGGCCTACCTGATGGAAAGTGGTTCCCGTAGCCTTTATTAGACGTTTGCGACACCAGAGCACAACATGAGCTGCCAACCCAAACCCAGGTTGTAAAGACCCACAGTTGAAATTTTGAGTGTCAAACATCCAAACATCTACAGGAATTTTCACATTTATGAAATCAGAAGGGATAATAAGAAGCTTCATAGTATTTGTAAATGTAAATAATGATATATCTGTGTGTATAATTAATTAGTGTGTATGTATATATATAACATCTAACTATGTATATATGTATGTATGTATTTATTGGTACTTATGTACCTTCTTATATTTCTGTTGACTTGAGACGTATAGCAGACTTAGTATATTTCTATATTCCACCAATGACTACCCCTTTTACAACGTGATTCTTGACGGTATTTTTCCATCCAAAGGTTGCCTGTAAAAGATTGCTTTTTAGCGATAAGGCCGCCCTCTGTACATTTAAGAAATGTAATATCTGTATAAATTTTTTTAACATTGGTGTGCAAAAAAGTTTATTCTTATTCTTATTCTTAATAAGATAGTAGGATAAATCTCATCTCATACATACCAATATGTAGTTTCGCGGAGGCTGTATAGTGAGGATAGGACTGCGCGTTGAGTATCACCTCACAGCTGTAGTTGCCGCTAATGTTGGGCTGCACCTTCAGCAGCACCACGTGTGTGTCATTAGACCTTAACCTCTGTTGACAATATAAATAAATATAGCTTGGCATAAGAGACTAAGAAAGGAACGAAGATTTTGCATGCTGGCTACATTGTGAAATTATGTCAATAACGTCAGTCAAAAAATTTAATTAATGATTTTTCTTAACGGATTGTCACATGAACTAAACAGTGGTGATTTCTTTTCATTTTGCAAGGGTCTTTGAAAATTGTGAAGAGAAACTTTTTAGAGCATATTATTATTATGCATTCTTTCACTGGAGAGAATAACGAACGAAATCGCGACTCTTTTACGCTTACTGCCCCTCTAATTTTAATCTCGATTTGCTGATCTTAAGATAAAAAAAAATATACAAGAACTCCTCTTTAAAACTTGAGTATAGATTGTACTTACATCAATTTGAATTCCTTCTACAGGAATGAGTCTTGTAGTAGGATTCTTCAGCGGTGAATACCTGTAGAACTCTTGAGTACCCATGTACCACTTTACTGTGTATATCCTGTGGTCTTGTGACTCGTATAGGCACCCCATAGTTACGTTGTTCCCTCGTTGAACGAAGCGGGGCGTGATCTTAAGCTCTGCTGTACGAAGGCCTCCGGCTTCTGTTAACAAGAAAAAGAAGAATATAAATTTAAGATATTAATTGACATTTTTGGCCAGCAGTGGGATGATATAGATCTGTGAGATATAGATCTGAATGATAATGACTGACTCGTTGCTCTAGAGGTCGAAATTTGTGACTGAGAATCACGAGATCGTAGGTTTGATTCCCACCGGAAACAAAAAAATTGTGATCCATTATTGTTTGTCTCGAGGATCTGGGTGTTTCTATTCTATGTATGATAAGTGTATATTTAAAAGTATGTAACTATTAATATTCGTGGTCTGATACACATAACACAAGCAGGTTATTTCTAGCTCACTTTGGGATCAGATAGCGTTGTGTGAAAAATGTCTCTGACTATTTATTACTACAACTGTGAATGGATACAGTAGATACAGTTTTAATATTGAAGAGCTCTTCAACCTAATCCCACCCTCTCTTTTTTCCATTCTCATTGGAGATAATCTTCGAAGAAACAAGCGATTCGAAAGTTTTTGACTTTTCGTCAGACTTTCATCCTTTCATTATTAGAGTCATACCTTTTCCATGGGTAAACTACTCGTATAAGTTTTATTTGTCGCACATAATAGAGGTTCAGCATTATTACTCGAAGTAGCTGTTGTAATATTTCAAGCGACCTATAACACCACCGACTTAGTTTAGCGACTACTTTGCTTCTAGTAGCGGAGACCTAAAGCACAAATTAGATAGTACAGATGGATACCTACATACTAAATTCGCTAAGGCTACGCACATAGAGAGACCGCTCACAGAGTTCACAGAAAGGTCAAAAAAAGTTAATACATGAGGTTTCCGTCTGCACTATCTCTAATTTGTGCCTAAAGTGCCATTTATTGTATGGAAATCCTGGGTAATGGAAATGCTACAAAGAATATTTTTTCTGAACGCCTTATTATAAACATACTTTTTTTTTCAAACTTAGCATTGAAAGTATGCAAGGTTGTGGTGGTTAGTGAATTTTTATTAAATAGTCTTGGGTCTGGCCATAGAGTTAGATAGCATCTTATGCCACAGTGAATTAAATATACCTTAAGAGCCTACCAGACGCCAATTTTTTTTAAAAAGATAGAAGATATACATTTTAGCGTGCAAGAAAGAGAGAGATGCGATCGGTTTTTGTGCGTTTTTAACGAAATAAATTAATTATAAAAAACTATGACCAATATTAAAAAAGTGCTCTAGTGCAAATGAAGATTCTACTATTGTCTTTCTAATAAATATTTTATATTATAAAAAAACTTAAAACTTATGAAATCTAGGTTAAAATTTCAAGAAATCGAGGTATTTTCAACACAAAAATCTATCGAGGATTTTATCAGCAATCGTATTTCTAGCCTAGAGCGTTATTAGTTCATGAACTGAAGACCTCATGAGTCCTGAGATCTAGATCAAGGTAATAGTCTATTTGGCGTCAGACAGATTCTTAAGCACAGGCAGTGATCGCTTACAGAACACTAAATAAGCTCAGATACTAAGCTTCGAGTTGGAACTTTGTAAAAATAAAAATATCGTTGTACTTAATTAACTTTCACCCTGCAGTAGGAACAAATGGAAAGTACGAAATGGACTTAACAAATTGACACAGGAAAAGATAAATTGTAAGAAGTGATTAATGTCTTTTTATATTACCCGTAAAGTGATTTAAATCTTTTTAATTACCTACAATTTTTTTCTATACGTAAATTACATCTAAAGATATAAAAACCGGCCAAGTGCGAGTCGGATTCGCACACGGAGGGTCACGTGCCAAAGACGGCAAAAAATCTTGTTTGTTGTACGGGAGCCCTCCTTAAATAAAACTGTTTTTAATTTTTTAATAATGTTGTAACCTATAGAGGCAACAGCAATGTATCACAATAGGCTTTTTTTAACGTGAGGGAAAATCCATCATGGATGCTATGCCGGATCCTACCGACTAAAAAACCCTCACGTAACGCCCAACAGCAGTCCACCATCACAACAGATAGGTATGTGAAAATTTCAACTTTCTATCTGTGACGGTTCATGTGAGCCTGGTGTCAGACTGACGGGGACAGATAGACAGACAGACGTCTGCGGAGTTTTAGTAATAGGGTCCCGTTTTTGTTATTTGGGTACGAAACGGTTCTATCAAACTTCCCGCAAAAATACATCGAAAAAGATCATAAAATTAAAATCACAAAATTACGACCAAGTAAGTAATATACTGCATATTGTATCTAAAAGCACGGCCTACATTAATTTTCTGCTATTGCACAACTTAACAACAAATATGCAAAACCTATCTTAGAAGCCAACTGAGAATCAGCGCCAAATATTTAGGAGCCAAGCAATTCTAGCCATTAATCTGGTAAACGATTTTAGTCTGTCCAATAAATAACGGCTAAGGCAAGAAGCCGACAAACAAAACCACTTAGATCCATCTTATCATTAAGAGAATGATAATTCCTGACTCCAACTCAACCTCTACAAATACTGGAAACAAATAAAATGTATTGTGTCAGATTTTATTCCTTTAATAAAAGATAATCAATTCGACTGCCACTGTGGCGCAGTCGGTAGTGTAACCGCCGGCCGCGCTGGAGGTCCTGGGTTCGATTCCTGGGTCGGTCCAAATATTTGTGTGATCCACAAATTTAATGTTTTTTACGGAGTTTGGGTGTTTTATATGTATAATATGTATGTATTTACAAATATATAAGCATGTCTATCAGTCGTCTAGATCCCATAGTACAAGCTTATATTATTAGCTTAATTTGGGCTGGATGATGTTGTGTGAGAATGTCCAACAATATTTATTTATTTATTATTATAGTATTACATACATTTTTGAAAGAAACCTTGTTATAATTAGGAGAGAAGCTGTTATTCAATACTGATAGTTCTGTGAAAATTGCTGGATACATTTTATTAAAACATAATTAGGAACACTAATTACGCAATTATTTACCTGTTAACCGGTAAATGTGGTTAGGAAGAAGGAACATTGTGAATGAAGAAGGTGAGCGCTTATGCGTCTTAAGGTAGCCACCCTAAACATACTTAAATGGGTTGTGTATCCCAGGCATCTACACAGTGTTCCTCTCTGTACCTCGCTACTGACATGAATGGCTGAGAATGAATGGTCTCTTTTGACAGTTTAAACGAATTGGACCAGTAATTGGTAAAATTTATTCATCTACCGGATAAAAATGAATGATTCAAGCCTGAAATATGTCATCTCAACTACATTAGCATTGAAACAAATAGTATGAAAACAGTGGTTCATTCATTTTGAAACACACATGATGGCACAGAAAAGGTAACATCCGCGTTTTCTAAAACTATTTTTCAACTCCTTATTTCTATCTGCTTTGACACAGTCTCAAAGCTTTGTCTAGTTTAACTTTCAACCGATATCCTTCAAAATACTATCTATTCAAGCATTTGATTCGGAAATGCAATATTGAACTCCAACGAAACCTTTGATATGAAATACGAACATGTTTGACGCAAAATGTAAGAAAATGGTACTTTTTGATAGTACATATATCTTGTTGCTGCTTCGAAACGAGTTCACTGATATTTTATACACAATGCTAAGTGACCCTAAAGTAAGCTAGGATTAACCTGTTAGTGTCATATGTTTCAGACCACGGATATTATTAATACATACTTAAACAAAATTATCTTATTTTATCTTATCTTATACTTACTTGAAACACAAAGAAACACCCAGATTCTTAAGACAAAAATGTATGGATGTTACAAATTTTTGTCCCTGGAGGGGATTAAAACCTCATGATTAGTAGTCGCACTTCATGACCTCTGGACCAACGAGGTAGTCTAGTAGTGGAGTTACACTAATATGTCCTGGGGTATCCTTCCGAGGGCTTTCCCGGGGCTCCCAACCGTAAGCTTTTAGGCAGGATACGTAAGCTTTTTTAGTCAGTAGGTTTAGAAAGTTCATCATAGCATCCTTAAGGATTTTCCCGCACGTAAAAAAAGTGTTAAACTTATGTTGAGGGTTTATAATACAGATAAGAACAGTTAAATAACTTATGAATTAAGTAGGTACGTTTGGACATAGATACGTTTCAAAACTCCCGCTGGAAACTTGTACAGGGTAATCTAGCGCTGTGTAAAAATATTCAACAACAAATTATTTAAGGTTAAAATGGTTATTTTTATTATACTACTAAGGTGGCAGACAAGCATACGGTGTCCACCTGATGGAATGGTAGTCACCATAGCCTATGGACGTTTGTAACAACGCAGGCGCTACACTAGCGATGCTGACACTGTGCTGTGATTAAATGAGTCCAAATTTTCTTTAAGATAAATATAAATAAATAAATAAATATTCACGGACATCTCACACAACGCTATCTGATCCCAAAGTAAGCTAGGAATAACCTTGGTATCAGACCTCGGATATTAATACTTATATACTTTTAAATACATACATAATTATACATAGAAACACCCAGACTCTTGAGACAAACATTTATGGGTCACACAAATATTTGTCTCCGGTGGGAATCGAACCAACGACCTCCAGCGCCGCAGGCGGTATCACTACCGACTGCGCCACAGAGGCAGTCAAAAAAAAATGTCTTCAGTACGTAGATCAGATACCAACGCTCCCTATTCTAAGTCAAAATCAGTTATCCTGGGACATCTTTCCGAGGGCTTACCCAGGGCTCCCGACCATAGGCTGTTGCATGTGACGTGAGGTTTTTTTAGACGGTAGGAGTCCGGCATAGCAAACATAAAGGATTTTCCCTCACATACATATCATCACGCCTTTCTCCCGTAGGGGTAGGCAGAGACTATGGCTTCCCACTTGCTACGATCCTGGCATACCACCTTCGCTACTTTTACTTGCATAAGTGCTTTCCTTCACGTTAAAAAAAATCAAAATTACTACCCCTATTTTCCTCCTTTTTAACCACAACAAGTGTAATGCATTTCAATGAGCTCGTTTTTTTTTTCAGATATCATAACGGTAGCATCCCTCATGGGATTACCAGAACAATGAATACAGAACGGATTCCTTTTTTGTCGAAAGTAGCAGAGAAAGCCTGCCGTTTATTTAATTTTGCCGTGTTATATTTATCTCTCGTGTATTTTTTCGCGTTTCGAGAGGGTTGAACTGGCAACGGATATGTTACGTAGGCTTGTTACAATTGTGCCAGTTTATAAATGAGTAGGTTTTGGACAACGAAAACATTTTTGTTATCTCTCGGTATGTAAAATGAAGAGATTTTTTTTAATATACAGATCCTTTGGTTTAGATTTTTCAGTTTGTTTTCGCTTGAAATGTTCTGGATAGACGGGTAATGTGATACGTTTGTAGTACTTTGTTGTATCATCGGTTCAACCTTCGACTGAGTATATCGTGTCGGAACTGATAATGAGCTGATAAATTTAATCTATAATAAAGAGGAAAGATTTGATTGTTTGTTTGTTTGTATGTTCGTTTGTTTTTTTGTTTGTTTGTTTGCATCGATTAGGCTCCGAAACTACTGAACCGATTTGAAAAATTTTCCAATGTTGGGAACCTACACTCTTTGCGGTGAACATCGGCAATATTTTATTCCCGTATTCCCACGAGAACAGGAGCTACGCAGGTGACACCACGTGACGTCCGCTTGTTGTTAATATTTACGAAATTTCGTTTAGTAAGAAATTAAACTAATAGGGTTTTTTATCAATATTAGATAATATAATGTCTGCATAGCATAGCATTGCAAAATATCACTGTAGTTTCCCATCAGGCGAACAGCGTCGTTTTGGCAATAAATTTATTCTTAAAAAAACAATTCAAACACTTACACTATAGCACCACGCGAGTGGCATCCTAAGTCTCTAATTCATAACCTAAGATTCACTTTGAATTCTTTTTATTTATTCATAAAAAAACATCAGAAGTATTTTTTATTTATTCATTCAATGATTGTTTATTGGACGAATAAATTCTTAAACCTATAAATTAGATTAGTTTACATTAAACACTTTAGCGACATTAAAAATACCTTCCAAATTCAAACCGAATACCAACAAAGAACCTTTGACACTTCAATTCTAATTTATGTCTTCTAAATCTAAAAATTACTACCAAATGCGTTCAAAGTCAAAACAATTTTTTTACCATTAAATAAATATTCTCATAAATCCACTACTAAATGCTTGAAACTCGCTTAATAACGAGCAATAACCGTAAGTCTGTACGAATATAGACTGCTTTAGTTCTTATTGGCGTCGGAACGCACCTGCTGCCGTCCAAGTGGTAATATTTCTCGTCGTCTTTGCACTGAGCGTGTTGGTACGTGGTAGGGGCGCTGTGTGAGCGTTTCTTGAACATAATAATTTTTATTTTTGAGAATTTGCATTTTGGTATCTTTGTCTATGTACTATGTTAAATAGTCTTCAGAGATAGACTATTGAAAATCAGTTGGTCGGATAAAGAAATCACATGTAACAATACAATTATAAGATGATTTTGTAATTTATTTCTTAACACAATAAATATTTAGTTCTTAACACGGCTCTAAATAGTCCCTATAATGACACTATGTATATCATCGATATAGATAAGACTAGATGACTAACGACCGCGCCAACATCAAGCCTACCTAACGTAAGCCCACAGGCTTAGGTGAGCCAAACGTCAGTTCAGTCTGACGCCGTTACGCCAATCGTACGTACAAATTGAACCGGGCGACAAAATGGTCAAATACACAGTAAAAGATTGCGATTCTAAAACATAAAAACACAATTAGTCATGTAGAATTACTTTACACACGTAATTATACTATTTACGCATTGATATCAGTGTAAATACCGCTATAATCGAATTTTGAAAATAAAATTTGTGATTGCCATTCAGTGTTACCACTAAAATATCGGTTTGGTTTACCCACATCAGTGGGAGAATTAGTAATTAATTACCTATGTAAGATACATTAATAGTATTACCCGACTAAGGCAGGGTTATGATTTTGACAGGCTATATACGTATGTCTGTATGTTCATGTGTTCCCTCAGAGCTCCTCAACTAGGTACTTATTAGAACTGGACTAATGAGATATTGCTAGAAGCGTCTTGAAGTTCGACTGGTTATAAGCTATATATCGTGTCACCGAATTTAATGGTGCGCCCTCTAGCGGCCATAAAGTACTGTGTTTAAATAAATTTAAGAAAAAAATATCGTGTTTGGTATTAAATGAAAGGGTTAGACTATTTGTAAGTGCCTTTTTAATGGTCTATATAGAATACTACCGGACGTCACGCGGTTTCACCCGCGCAGTTTCCGTTCCCGTGGGAATACGGGAATAAAATATAGCCTATGTTCACCGCAAAGAGTGTAGCTTCCCAACAGTGAAAGAATTTTTCAAATCGGTTCAGTGGTTCCGGAGCCTATTCGTTACAAACAAACAAACAAAAAACATATCTTTCCTCTTTATAATATTAGTATAGATATATAGAATACTAGCGAATGTCACGCGGTTTCAGTCGCGTAGTTCCCGTTCCTGAGGGGAATACGGGAATAAAATATAGCCTATGTTCACCGCGAAGAGTGTAGCGTCCCAACAGTGAAATAATTTTTCAAATCGGTCCAGTAGTTTCGGAGAGAGTTTGTTTAGTACGCCGGGAACCAACCCTAAAGACGCGGGATAGGACCCCTATGCGAGACGGCAGTGTTAGCTAAGGTCTGTCGGGATGCGATGCGATATGGTCACGCCTTTATATGTACGCAGAGTCATTTTATATGGACAAAATTCACCTTTTTTTATAAGAATATAACCTACGTCATATGTGGTGAGACGTACTGCCGTTGCCGTGTTGAGATGGACAGGCACAGGTTGTGACAGCCTGCTGTTGAAATTTTTCAACCTTGGTCAAGCCTTTCAACTTGGCTTAACGTCTGCCATTTTAGTGGCAACCGGGACCAACAGCAACGTGCCTTCCGAAGCACGGAAACGTCGGAAACGCTCAAATAAATGCTAGCCGGGACAACCTTCGTAGGCAGTAGCAGGGCGCAGTGTGGTTTTAGTCAGTAGGCGTTCACAATAGCATCCATGTGTAATTTCAAACTTAAAAGAGAGAAACCCATTTTAAGGTAGAGAAATTTCTAAAATGGACATTAGAGAAGATTTATATCTACCGTTGATTAATGGCACTTGGTGAAACTTGCTGTACTTATTGCAAAAAAAACCGGCCAGGTGTGAGTCGGATTCGCGCACGGAGGGGCAAACGCGAGACTCTATGAACGAGACATGAGGCTTTGCCGTCCGTCTGTCTGTTAGTCACGAGGCTGTATCGCAGGAACTGTGGTTGATAGAGCAAATTTTTTCACAGGTGATGTATGTTACTGCCGCCATAACAAAAAATACCTACTAAAAGCAGAAAAAGACCCCACACAACAAACGTAAATTGCCGTTTTTGTATGGGGACCTGGACTCTGTGCTTAAATTCGACTCGCACTTTGCCGGTTTTTTTTAATATGAACACGTGAGTTTCGGTTTCAACCGAAATAAAATAATAAATGAAATGGGTACATAATAATTTTAAATTTGTTTAGTAATTCTATAATTATCGTGGGTAAAAATTTCATACAGTAGTCAACACTGGTCCACGTTCGTCATGTTTATGTTTTTGTCTTTGTCTAATCGCAGTGGTGGCGGTGTTCACCGTACGCGTGTGAGTGAGACAGATATATGTTTACCATCACTGCTTAAAAAGTTTCATAGTTGCGTCTTCTCAGCTCATAAGTAGACGTGCTTTTGTCGAGACGCGATGTTCGTGCTGGCCTCTCTAATGATAATATATATAACTCTATGATGTATATCGTATCGTAAAAATTAAAGTAAGAGCTTATTTGATTAATAACAACTAGGCTAAAAGCAAAATAGACTTACAAATGATTTCACCTGACACATGCAACATGTTTTCTTTTGTAGCAGTTTAAACAAAAAAAGCTTTGAGGGTTTAAGTAATTAAATGTATAAGGTACAGTCACGAGCAATAATACGTAAACATCAGAGCATAAAATTGTAACTGATGCTCTTCACGTTGAGTACTTCGTTTTGGAGCCGAAGGTGCTTACATATTTTAGGAGCATTGACAATGTATACATATTATTGCTCTTGACTGTACATTAATATTTTAATTAAATCATTGTTCAAATTACGTAAAGAAATCGCTACCGCTTGTGAATGTAACATATTAAGTCTCTCACAGTCATGGATGAACCGACATGTTACTTATTGGAAGTTTAAATTAAGAATGTTACTTACATTGTTTTATTGGATTCCATCGGCACATCGCGATACACAATAAACCTCTATTTGTTATGTGCCAAGATTTATTCTACATCATTAGGTGCTAACTCGCTTTGTTCTTAATTTGAAATCCAACTTAAACATTTATTATTGCACGTAAGTAGGTATAATTTCTTCTAAAAAATCCCGATATTTTAACCGATTTCAAAAAAGGAGGAGGTTCTCAATTCGTCTGTATGTTTTTTCATGTATGTTCACGTATATTTCCGTCAATTATGGACTGATTTCAATTACTTTTATATTTTAGAATAGGGTGTGTTTCTGAGGCTGTCCCATTTTCAACAGGTCAGGATTTGATGATGGAATCCAGGAGAAATCGAGGGCAACCACTGAAAATTGTAGGGAGAACTAGTGTGTTTGTTAACTATTTAATTAAGTGCTTTTATTTCTGTAAAACCAACATTATAGGCGCTTTCTTTTGCGTACGTTTAGATTGTGGAATGATCTCCCTGCCTCAGTTTTTCCAAGCGCCTACAGTATGGAGTTCTTCAAAAGGGGTCTTAGAAAGCTCTTTCAGGGTCAGCAGCGTGTTTGTAGCGGCTCTGTTTTTGCAAACATCCATAAGCTACGGTTACCACATCTTTTGGGTGGGTGGTGAGCTTGTCTGCCACTTATTTGATATAAAAAATACTTAAAAAGCAGCGTGAGACATAATATAATAGAGTTCAAATCAATTAAAAAAAATATTTTCATCTTATCGTTTTCTCCCGTCTATATACAATTTTTTTCTTGTATTTCTAAAAAATGTTCACTTTAATTTCTAATTTTGAATGTTAATTTCAGTCAGTTTTCTTATCCAAGAAATTTTGTAAAAAAAACATAATATCTTACAAGATTTTACATACAATAAGCAACAAATTAATTTCTTAGTAAGAAAGTCTCATAATTCATCGCAACTCATATCGTTCCCGACTACAAACAAAGTTTAAACATATTCAATTACATGTTCTCTTAAAATCACTTTTACTTTGATACTACATTAATTTATTCAAATGAAATTCAAAGTCTTTGAACGCAAATTACGTATCTGGTTATTATTCAAAGTCAATGTCAAATTTACGCATCAAATTCTTCAAGTCAAATTAGCACGCGCGAAAGAACCCGGGTCGGTTGATTCGGAAAAATTTACGTAACGTTACCTAATTTACCTTTGTAATATACTGCCGATACATATTTAATTTTATTTTCGACTCCCAAACTGAATTGCGACAAATCCTTCTACGACACGATTTTACGTCGACAACATGAAACTCCGATACGACTTAATTTCGACAATATTTTAGATCGAAACAATCTAATGTCGACACTACTGTACTCCGACAAAGCGTTTCTTCCTTTGTTGGAGTAGAGTAGTGTCGGGATTAAGTTGTTTCGATCTAAAATTTTGTCGAAATTAAGACGTATCGGAGTTTCACGTTGTCGAAGTAAAATCTTGTCGTAGAAGGATTTGTCGAAATTCAGTTTGGGAGTCTTTATTTTCTTATATTGTAACTAGATAATGCTCGCGGCTTCGCAAGCGTAAAATTCCGTCCCCATTCCCGCTTCCCGTGGGAAAATTTTTCCCGGGATGAAAAGGAGCCTATGTGTTATTCCAGACTTTAAGGCTATCTCTGTACTAAATTTCAGTCTTATTCGTTCAGCCGTTAGAGCGTGATTGAGTAACAAACATCCAAACATCTTCACAAACTTTCACATATTAGTAGGATAGTAGGATTAGTAGTATTATTTAATTATATTTTCTTATATTTTAATAGCGATTTTTAACTTTTAAGGCTCGGCAGCGCTCGGTAGGTATCTGTGGCGGAAACACCGGGAAACCACGGCCGAGTGTCAGCACTGCGAGGACCGCAGCGATGACACGGCGCTCCACACACTGGTGGAATGCACGGCGTGGGCGCAACAGCGCCAGGTCCTCGTAGTGGGTCTGGACGTGGACACTCTCTCGCTCGAGACCATGGTGCGAGCCATGCTCTCCAGCGGGAGTAAGTGGGACTGCGCCGCCTCCTTCTGCGAGCAGGTCATGCTCGTGAATTAGGTGGCGGGACGGGTACGGGAGAGAACTCTCCCACCCGAGTTCCGCAGTCGGCGGCCTGGGCGCCGCCGACGTGTCTTCGCCGAGGACTATCGGCCACCATGACCGGGGGCCTGAGGACGGTGACAGGGCGGCTCACCGTCCTTACAGAAGCAGGCCCATGACGGCAGCGTGACGTGAGTGAGACAATTCACGCACGCCCCCCCTTAGAAGCGGGATCACACCCGAAACTCCCCCAAAGACGCGGGATATCACCCGAACCACCCCCTGGGCGAGGCCGCAGTAGCGGCCGTGGGTCTGTTGGGAGTCCTGGGACATCCTTCCGAGGGTTTACCCGGGGATCCCAACCATAGACTGTTGAGCGTGACGTGAGGTTTTTTAGTCGGTAGGAGTCCGGCATAACATCTATGAGGATTTTCCCTCACGTTAAACAAAAAAAGAAAAGGCTCGGCAGCGCGAGTGTAGCAATTCCGATGCTGCAAAAGTTCATATGCTACTCTGACTACAGTCCATCCAGATGGGGTCGTAAGCTTGTCTGTCGCCCTAATGGTATAAAAAAAATTACTCAGTCAACGTGGGGTAGGACTCCCACCAGCCAGATACTATTTATAATCATACGGATTCTTCGAAATGGAATTTTGGAAAATTTCAATGGAGTGCCCATAAAATGCCGTTTTTTTGTACTACCTAGGTGGCAGACAAGCTTATGGCCTACCGGAACGTTGGTTACCATAGCATAGAGACGTAATTTTTTTAATTTTTAGTTAAATAAAAGTTGTTATTTAAAAAGGCTTTGTAAAAGATTTTACAGAATTTATTAAATTAACTTCCCTAGTAAATTAAACAACAAAAATTGTTTTAAATATGAAAAAAAGAATTGGTTTCGAGCAGGATTCGAACTTGCATCTTCTCGCATTCCGTGCAAGATGCTTAACCACTTAGCCACTGAAACCTATGATCAGTTAGCATACTAATTGAATCATATATTGCAGAAAGGGTCTTAGTCACATTTTAATTAGTTTTGGGAAATAAGTAAAAAAGAGTTTTTTTTTCTGGAAGTAGTTTTAAATGCAAACTGCAAACTTTGTGCTCTCCTAGAATACTCGATATTGCACGGACTAATATCGTCTTTAGACAAAACGCTCGATTTACCTTCGATGAACGTTTCATAGAACAAAGTTTAGTTTATGAGAAATTTGGACTCATGCCTTTTCTGCAATATGCGATTCAATTGCTTTTCAAAAATAATCTTAGCAAAAAATGTGTTTAATTAACTTACCTAATATAATGAAGTTAATAAAATTATGCTCGTTAATATGAGTCATGATTAGAACATCGTTATTTCTTAGAATTTGGATGAAAAGGTAAAATACTTTAAAGGTAATTATTAATAATATAATATGACCTGACTTCTTGATGTAATTAGATGTTATTACTGCTCTTCATCTTGGTGTTTGTCAAGTTAATTTTGAACCCTAAAAAAAAAGTGTCTGCGTGTAACCTATACGATTGAGGTAAAACTTCTTTGCCATTGACGGCATCAAATGTTATATTAATATCATTATCGGAAACTACGTTTCATTCAAACAGTAAGCGTTACTTCCGTCAGAAAAAAAAGTCCGAGTTACACCCTAGTCGCGCCTAAAGAAGTTTCACTTCAAAATTGGTGCTTAAGGTGCAATTTTTGGTAGTTGGATTCTAAGGTGTGATTGACCTCTAGGAGCGCAGCTATTTTGATTCGAAAGGTGCCTGCGTCAATCTTGTTTGTAAGTGTCACAACTTGTAAACGAGGTTGGTAACCAATCGATTGACCTGTCCAAATCATAGGTCTTCTATTAAAACATAGGTCAAGCTGTATTATCATTTCCGCTGAACCGATTTTAATGAAACATACAGCGTTATTTAAGTTGAAAAAATACCTACAAAATCCTAATAGTACAGTTATGATGACAAGCTACTGAATTTTGCTCCAACCCCGAACAAATAAACAAACACAGACACACAGATAAAAATATATAAATCCAAATCTATATTTTTTACTGTAATCGACTAATTTAGGGCTTCTGAGTCCTAAATTAGTCGATTACAATTATTTTTTTAAAAATATTTTGAATGTTCCGTCACAGCTAATTTTACAATTTTTTAATAGGGATGGAGAGAGATTACTTTTAAAACTAGCTTATGTTTGTTTAAATTAGATGTCATCCACACAAAAAACTAAATAATTAACATCAACCATTGTTTCCCTCCAAATGACATTCTAAAATAGATTTACAAAAATAACTTAGCACTGCTTAATTGAAGCGTTCTATAGATGTGACAAAACACGAGTTTTTTAAACTACTTACCGCTTATTTCCATAAATAACACAGTAATGTCTTTACACGATGGTTCATTAAAATTTAATCTTGCTTTGAATTAGCCTAGTACTAAAATTAAGTCAATTGTAACATTAAATTTACCGTTTTAACGTTTCTGAAATTAAGGAAATGCTTTGATGTAACTATTAGTTTCTTAATTATGTATAAACCCAAAAAATAAAGCCGAGGGATGTTACAAGTTTAACATGTGTGCCTGTATATCTGTTTGTGGCATCTTAGGTCCCCAACGAATAGACCAAATTTCATTAGTATTTTTTGTCCGAAAGCCGTCAGTTAGATCGAGACAGTTCTTAGATAGATACCATATTATTTTTATTTGAGGTTTTTCAATTTTCGTATGAATTTTGCATCTAATTTGCCGTCGTATTATAATGTATCTAAACTTCGTACCCAAATGGTAAAAAACGGGACTATATTCATGATACTTCGCCGTCTATCTGTCTGTCAGTCTCACGACGCTGTATCTCAAAAACCTTTATGGCTAGAGAGCTGACATTTTGCAGTTGATGTATTTTATTGCCATTATAACAACTAAAACTTAAATCAGAAAAAAGAGCTTAATAGATACCATCGATCAAAGATTTTTGCACAGCTGCTGGAGTTTACAGTATTTTGGACTGAAGGGCTCCCTTAAAATAAAATGTGTTTTTGCCGTTTTTTGGTACAGAACCCTCCGTACGCGAGTCCCACTCGCACTTGGCCGGTTTTAATTATGTATTTTAATTTATAACTGTGTTTTCTAATATATGACATTTTTTTTGCGATTTTCCAACGTACCTAGTAAAAGACTGTATAGTTTGCCAAATTCCATTGTTCTAGGTCAACGGGTACGAGAAAATATATAAATAATACAATAATTATTTATGTATAATATAATATTCTATTGGATTTTTCCTTATGATTGTGACAATAGAAGACATTTTTTTTGTAATAAAATACAGCTACCCACTGTGTTCAGGTTTATCGCCTACAATGAAAAGATTTCATCTCCCAGCGAATTTTCCAGCACTTGCAGAAAATGTACAATTTCTGAGGGAATATTTGAAATCTTGATTGTGTATTGTAAGTATCTGACATCTGACTGAGCAGCAACACTCCAACCTTATTGTTTATAAGCATTCAGAATTTTGATATTTCTTGTTCGCACTTGAAGTATAAGCTCCTTTGCATATTTTTCTATATTTTGAGCTTGATAAAGTACAACCGTTTGCATAGGAATTTTGTAGTATACGACAAATGTAAATGAAAATTTGAATATCATGAAAAACTGAGGACGAAATAACACATTTTTTATAGAAATACTAGATGGCGTACGCCCCGCCCCGCCCCGATTGGGTGGAATTTTGTTTTCGACACCGCTTTACGTCGGGACTTATTCCCAAGATAAGAAACCTATGTGTTATTTTAGACTAAAATCTATGTATTACATAACTACTGTAGCTTGTGCTTTATGTGAAAGAAAGAAAAAGCTTTTAATTCCACTTAAACAAAATCCCTACTAATATTATAAATGCGAAAGTAACTCTGTCTGTCTGCCTGTCTGTTACGCTTTCACGCCTAAAGGGCTGGAACAATTGAGATCAAATTTGGTATAGGGATAGTTTAAAGCCCTGGGAAGAACATTGGCTACGTTTTAACCGACTGCGCAAAAGGAGGGTTATGATTTTACGCGATAACGACTTCTACGCGGTCGAAGCCGCAGGAAACAGCTATTACATAATAAGTAATGAAAATTAAAAGTACAGAAAGTAGAATAACGGCCACCTCTCAGCGTAATTCTGTCCACCTGTGTTTACAGGCAGTCAGCGCTAATTTTCAGAGGTGTTATTGCAGACTATTTGAAAAGAGTGGCCGTGAGTTCATAAGTGTCATTTTTGACCTAAGCTTATGAATAAAGATATTTTCATTCATGCATACATATCTCTGTACAAATGTCAGCCAAATCTGTTCAGCCGTTAGACCTTGAAAGAGTAACAGACATCTAGACATCTTACAATATTTTTTTACGTGTGATAATTTGGCATGGATGCCAAAAACACACGTTTTCCTACCACTGCTTACAGCCTCAAGCCCCGGATTTGGAAGGATGTCCCAGCAAGTATATCTCACTCATAAACTTTGACTGTTATAATATTTGTTAGATGTTCTTTATCTAAATTCTGACTGAGCATAATAACTTTGAGCTTTAACGGCTTTAGATTGAGCCTAATATTATTTCAAGTCGCGTTTAATTAATCTCTCGAACCTCTCAGTCAACGATTACCTACAATCTAAACGTTCAATATATTTGTGTGTACCCTTAGTTCTTATAACCGCTTTCATTTTCATTATTTATATAACGGGGTGTAACACGATTTCATATTTCTTTAGGGTTGCGTTTTCGAAAGGTAAAGACAGAACCCCATTACCGAGATTCCAACGTTCGTCTGTTTGTCTGTCACCAGGGTGTCATCTCAAGAACAGTGATAGCCATAAAGAGCTGAAGTTTTCACAGACTTTGTATTTTTGTTGCCCTACAAATGAACACTCGCGCTGTGACAGACTACTATAATTGTTGAATGATTTGTAAATATCTACTGCAAGTTAAAAAAAAAAAGAAAAAAAGAATAGTGGCCGTGAATATCATTATCAGATTCTTTTTTCGCCGGCTCTACCTATTGCGTTGCAAATCTGACAGTAAATGTAAATTTAGAAGCAATAATTTTGACATTCATGTGCTTTACATTGGGACCTATTTGACTGCCTCTGTGGCGTAGTCGGTAGTGATATCGCCTGCGGCGCTAGAAGTCCTGGGTTCGATTCCTGGGTCGGTCCAAATATTTGTGTGATCCACAAATTTTTGTTTCGGAGTTTGGGTGTTTTCTATGTATAATATTTATGTATTTAGTAATATATAAATAAATAAATAAATATTCACGGACATCTCACACAACGCTATCTGATCCCACAGTAAGCTAGGAATAACCTGCTTGTGTTATGGGTATCAGACCGCGGATATTAATACTTATATACTTTTAAATACATACATATTATACATAGAAACACCCGGACTCTTGAGACAAACATTTATGGGTCACACAAATATTTGTCTCCGGTGGGAGTCGAACCCACGACCTTCAGCGCCGCAGGCGGTATCACTAGCGATTGCGCCACAGAGGCAGTCGTATAAGTATGTCTATCACTCATCTAGATCCCATAACACAAGCTTATATTAGCTTACTTTGGGCACAGATTACTAAATAGTTATGTTTTGGGCTAAATGATGTCGTGTGAGATTGTCCACAAATATTGATATAAATAAAGATTTTTCATTTTCATTATTTTTCAATACCAAAAACCGAGAAATAATAAGCCAAAGCCTTTCAGTACCAACATATAAATAAAACGTTCTCTATAATTTTCACTAGGTATGTTCACTAATATAACATTCTCACCTTCAAAACTCTGATAATAACAAAACAGATCACGAATATTCAACGAACACCACAATAGTATTGAATGAAACCTAGTAACTGAAATTTCACCAACAACATATTGTATTTCAAAGCGTCGCAAGAGACCTTATAAATCGTACACGTGATATGCCCCAAGACACATCCTTTCAAATAAACTAGAACCTTCCAAGGAAGTAAGTACAACGGTTGATATCTTTCTACAAAATCGTTCAGAGAAGATTTAGTTTAGAAAAATCTTTGACTTCACTCTTTTAGTTTCAAAAATGCACAGTTTTCTGAACTTATTTAAGAAAAAACATTGCAAAGTATTTATTCTGGGGCTTTTTGATTTATTTTTATGATACCTAATAATGTGACATCTTTTTCTATAAACACTCATAGGTACTTACAAACCTTACATAGGCAGGTATAAGTATCATATTAATATCTATTTAAAAATTTTGAAGTAGATTTACTTACACAATAAAATACAATTTATATACATTTTTAAACTTTTAACAGCTAAATTTTATTTATATCACAGTAGGTTTCAGCATTCGACATGAACACCTTGAACTTAAGAAACTTGCTTTGAGTTACAAAATTCTCACAGCGAACAGCACAAATTCCGTCGAGTTGATTAGTGCTTTACGCTACAGAAGTTCGAAGGAACTTACATCATCTGATGAAATTCGGATGTGCAGCTGTGATTCTCTCACAAAGCAACAATCCATTTTTTCTCCCTTCGTATCGTTACGACATAAAATTAAAATACCCTTTCCATTTTTAGGTGTGGAAATCCTACATGGATGCTATGCCGGACTTTTGCTCAGTAAAACCACACGTTGTCCTACAGGAGCCTCGACTAAGTCCTCAGAAGGATGTCTTAGCATACTGCTTTAATCTAACAAAAACTGACGTATCGCTCTTTCAACCAATATAATTTCATTCTATAGATGCGGCGTAGCTTGGCCTCCGTGAAATTTTGTTTCCCTTACCGTTTTCTCCTTTTTTCCGAAATAAAGAAGTCTGTATGTTATTTCATACTATAATTTATGCCTGTACCAAATTTCAGTCAGATCCGTTCAGTAATTAAAGGAGAATAACAAACATGCACTCATCTACCATGGTCACTCACAAATTTTGTCATACAGTGCAACCGATTTCCTCGATTTAGCGAATTTTTCTTAATCTCCTTGAATTGTCCATAAAAGTCAATGTAAATACCACTACATTACGAATATTTTCTACGAACAACTTCTTTATAACGAATTTTCAACTATCAAAAAAATTGTAAATAAGTACCGCTAATTAACGAATTTCGTCAGCTCAAAACCTCTATATAACGTTCCCACCGATATGAACCCCGATCATGTGATTCAGTCGCGACAGGTTTCGACACGTTTTTTTTCGTAAAGTAAATTAAAGTCGTTTGGTGGAAAGAAAGAAAGAAATATAAACATTGCTGCTCGTCACTCTGTGTTGAATAGGTCGCTTATCAGTCGCAGTTTACCTCTATATATCAAATTTTAGACCCACATACCTTAGTTTAACGAAAACATTGATTTAACGAATATTTCCTCGGTCCCTTCTGATTCGATATATTGAGGTTGCACTGTAATATTAGTATAGATACACACCATCTAACAGTTCATAGCACCTATTATCATAGTAAACGTCTCCTGTGACGTCATGTTAACAGTCCATCAAACCCTTGATAGCAATCTCTCGCGCCGTCGACCGCAAACTGCCGCATGGACTGCACGAGCCGCAATTTGACTTGACGGTGCTGATATTGCATAGCAAATGTCAAAAGGTATTATGTCCGAATAATAATTGGTGTTTCTTTTGGTCAGATAGTAAACAAATGACTTGTTAGTAGGTTTGTGACATGTTTTGCTGAGGTTGAAACAAATTTACTTATAAATCTTTTGTTGTGAAGTTTAATTTTTAAGGTATAAAAGCTGGACACCCATCCGCAGTGTATTCTCTCGGGCAGTCCATAGGACGGCAATTTCATAAGAAGACCACGGTGCCAGACCAAGCCAAAGGCCTTAGAGATGTCGAGGTAGTATTATTACTGAAACAAAAAGTATTAAACAAGTGAACGAGGCAAAGAAAGAGACGATTGCCATAAAAACGTAAATTGTGTTAGAAGAGTAGTTGCAAACGTTTAAATAGGTATTTTCTTAGTTAATCACTTCGTATAATACAAGCTTTGCTTAATTTGAGACAAAAATTGGCTTTTTGTTTCTAAAATATTTGTATGTATATGTTGTATATGTTGTGGCTGATATGGTATTTCAACTCCTTAAAAAACAAGAAAAGTGTTAAGGAAACATTGACAAAATGGATAATTCCTACTAATTTTCTAAATGCGAAAGTAACTCTTCCGTCTGTTACGTTTTCACGCCTTAATCGCTGAAGCGATTTTGAATTATATTTGGAATAGCGGCAGGGTGAATCACTGGAATGGAAGTAGGTTACTTTTTAACCAACTGCGCAAATGGAGGGTGATTTTACGCGATAACGAGTTCTACGCGGGCGAAGCTGCGGTGAATAGCTAGTGACTGAATTAATATTGATTATAAACTTTTTACATCGAATCTGATATCTAAATAATAAACACCCAAGTTAATATTAGTTTATTGTATTGAACAAACTTTTCTATGCAAAGTCTGGCTTCGCAAAGTTCAAATAAATATTTTATTGAAATCTCTTCAACAGAATAAAGTAGCTTCAGGATCTAATGTAGGAACAGTGACTGTCAAATGCATGACCAGCCGTTTCGTCGAGAGTATTGAAGATATTATTGTTACGCCACGCTTTGTAGGTATCTACTGCAAGCTTTTATTTCAAAGTAGTCTTAGAGGAGAAAATAGTTATTAACTTTATTCCTACTGAATGGATATTAATTTTCTAAACGCACATACTTAGATACTGTCTTAGGTTGTGTAAACGCCTACAGTATGGGGTTCTTCAAAAGGGGACTTAGAAGGTTTTTACAGGGTCAGAAGCGCGATTGTGGCGCCTCTGGTGTTGCAAGCGTCCATAGGCTGCGGTGACCACCGGTACATCTGGTGGGGCCGTATGCTTGTCTCTACTCTACTCTAGTAGTATATAAAATAAAATTAGCTCGCCAAAATTTGACGTCGCCAGCCTGATGGTAAGTCGTGGCGCATCTAGCGATTGGAAGTCACTCTCACACCCCGTAAGAGTTCTGACAGTGGTCCTCAATTGGCGGCCCTGTGATGGGATTGTAAGATGAGGGAAACAAGTGCTTGGGCAGGTACACCATTTGCAGTGTTGAAATGGATGTACACAGGTCATGGCCAGTGGTTGCCAACTGTTAAGTAATCGCCGTTCACATGGTCTTCTGCTGCGATCTGCATCGAATTTTTCAGCAACATATAGGTATAAATCAAAGGATTTAGTGACATGAGAAAAAAAAATGGCATTTTCTTACGTATGGAAATTCCTCATGGATGCAGGTGCTATTTCGAACTTTATAAGCCGTCAGAAGGATTCCGCCAAAAAAAAAAATATCATAGTATTATCAATATTTCAATTGCATGTTTAAATATAGATTTGTATACTAATGAATGAGTAGAGAAATGCAATTCCCTTGTATATTAAAATTATTCACATAGCGACTTTAAATTCGACAATCTAGACAGTGACGTCATTACCGAGGTTCATGAATACCAAAGGATAAATCTACCATTTTGCAATAAACGCTTTTGACAAGCCAAAGTTTCCGAACGTCAATTCTATCGGCTAAAAGGTATTTTGTCCTAATTAAATGCGACTACGTGACTATCGCGCGAACAAATGGTACGACTATCGATTATCGACCGATAGAACTTCGTCTAATAGAGACAATTTGGACTTAATTTGTTCGATCACCGAATTCTCGTATTTAGTACTAACGAACGTCACGCGGTTTCACCCAAGTATTTTCAGTCCCTTTGGATATGGCATGTATTTAAATCGATATCTGTTTATTCCCTTTCTTCGAACAAAATATTTCAAAGTCAAACTAAAAATACTGACTTGCACACTAATTACGCATATTAAATAAATCAAATTCAATATACTGTTTAATGGTATTTGCAGAACTATATTAATGAACAAATCACTATTATCGAAATAGTATATCTAAAAATTCCTTAGCTTAACAAACATATTTAAACTTTTTTAAGGAGGACCATCGTCAAATTTACTTTTAGGAACCTCTTTTGTTATAATTAAAAACCCAATTTAATCAGTCATCTTTATAAAATGAAATTTTATTTATAAAAAAATAAAAGTACTAACCCAACCTAACCTATTCCGTTATACGATTGTACAATTTAGAGTGCAAGTTAGTATTTTTGATAAGCAATTCGTATTTTTGTTTAGCAAAGCTATATCCGGTGTACGAAGAACATTTTTGGTTTGAATTTGATAAAAAAGGTCATCTCGTTTTGTGTAAAATTTTAGTTTTTTAAGTAGGTAGTACATTATAAATTTAGTTAATTGGTTTTTGGCACAGCATTCAGATTTCTGGTATGCATTAAGTTAATTAGTGGATTTGCCTAGTGTACAGAAAAATTATATAGGTTGATGAGCATTTAAAAACATCAAATAAAATATAGTCTAATGTAATGCCACCCGGGGATAGTGTAGCTTTCCGATAAAGAAAGAATCATCAAATCGGTTCAGTAGTTTCGTAGTTAATTAGATGCAAGCAAAAAAAACAATCAAATATTTGCTCTTTAAATACAAGTATAAATTACACCTGATACTCTCCAGCTAGGTAACAGAGCATTTTTGGCATGTTTTTTTTTGTTTTCTAGTGTCTTTTTTGTTACAATTAGATTAGATACCTTATTTATGCCTTAAGCCGAAAGAAATAAAAATTATGAGTAGGTAGTTACTTACTACCCGTTCGCTCTAACTTTGCCGCTGTCGTAGAGGCGTATACCCGAATTGTTAATTAGACGAAGTAAATTGACAGTAGCTAATGTCACTTCGTCATAGAAAATACGCAACATTGTATGAAAAAGTGACATTAGTTGCTGTCAATTTACTTCGTCTAATTAAAATAATAATAATAATAATAGTGTTTTATTTCGGATTACAATTCCATATTATGACGTTAGTACACAAAAGCTTACAAACTATGTTAGTAATTAATAAATATAGGTACAATTATAATGAGATTTAAAATGTCATAACATGATATTAAATTATAAATTGTCGGTAAATATTATTATAAATTGATTAGATTGAAAAAATAAGTTAACTTAAATTGAATATAATTGTAAAATGTCACAACATGATATTAAATTATAAATTGTCAGTAAATATTATTATAAATTGATTGGATTGAAAAAATAAGTCAAATTAAATTGAATATAATTGAATAATCGAGCAATTTAATGCTGTAATAAATCGAGTGTAATCATTATAATTATTCAGTTCATGTAACCTAGCGCACCTGGCCTGTACGTATGCAGACACATCCAATAACGTGAGAAGGGACAGTCAGGTCGATCGACAATCACTTTCATGATGCTGTTGGGGCTCTCTCGCAAGCGTGTTGTCAGCGACGTAACGCGCTTTCTCATTATCGTCGGAAAGCTATCTATGTTTGCTTCGGCAAACATACCCGACGCGCTACAAAATCGAGGATGTCCCAACAGCATCCTGAAAGCATTGTTATACTGTATGCGAAGAGCGTTGTAGGCCCTCTGCGTATAACTAACCCACAAGCTGCACGTGTACATAGATTGACAAAATGCTTTGAAAAGAGTTATTTTTACCTCTTGTGTACAACGGGCAAACCTGCGGGCCAGCATATTACATCTGACCGACAACGCTCTCCGCTCCCTCTCGATATCTCTGTCATCACTCAGGTCTTCGGTAACAATGTGACCCAAATATCTGAAATGTGACACCCTATTCAACGCTACCCCGTTTATATATGCAGCCGGAACTGTATCAGGTTGTTTAGACCCCACCCTAAATACAACTAGCTGACACGCTTCTGGGAAGTCCAGAGTGATCCCAGGAGTTCCCAGGCGGTTCAGTAGTTTAGGTAAGGGTATATATTTTGTCCTGAAGTCAATAACGCAACGATTACATATAATAACTGCCTTTATTGCGATTTCACAAAATAAACTTAAATCTATCTTAAAAAACTAGGTACTCATCCGAATTCTTCCTTCAGGGATGGGATTTCCTTCCTTCAGGAATAATATGACGTAACAATAGATAATTACTCCTATATTTTCAATATTAGTTGCTTACGGGTATAAGCAATGTTTTTTTAAATATAAACTTGGAAGCTCATTCAGAGCTTCCGTTTTCACATATAAAAATTTAGATAAATACTTGGGCTATTAAGCCACTCACTGATTATTTCAGTGGAAATATATTTTATAGAATGATTTACTTTGATGTAAAATTTCTTCGACAGTATGAAGTAAATTAAAAAAATTTAGTTAGTTCCTGATTTTTCCTATTCTACTAATGCGCACGCTTATATATAGCTTACATCCCACCATATCTCCTTCCATCAACTATCCCTACTATGACACTATTAAGGACACACCCCTTATATCGACCTAAGTATAACCATTATACCTACGCTTAATAGCGCCTAATAAACTAATTACAGCAAATCTATGATTTACGCCACAATATCCCCTCCCCAAGAGAAAATTTTGTCCCTATAGACAAAATTTAAGAATACTAATTCAATTTAAAAAATTTGAATTAGTATATAACAATCAATCTATAACAACTGTATTACTTAGATAATGTCTCCCAAAAATAAATAATTTAAATATTCCAATAGAGTAACTCTGATGGTGTTCACAAGATAGATAGAAGAAAAGACGTATTTAAGGCTTAATATTAAGAAATCCAGGTAATACGAACCGCCTGAATGTAATATAGAATATGGCTTAAATTGAAGATTGAGATTTCTATAACCGTCTCAGAGAAGAAAATTTATATAACAACATATACAACGATGTAATAACATTGTATATGTCTATATAACTGAATGCAATATATTTGCATATGATAAGCAAGCCTTTAAGAGCTTCCTATAGTACCACGTAAATCTGCGAGGGCAAGCTTACCGCTTCCGAGTGGCAGTATTTACTACAAAAAAACCAAGAAACAGAAATATAGCACTGAATACACCTACAGAATCATCCTACCAGAATTCTAACCAAAAATATACAAACAACCCAAAAAAAAAATCACATTTACCAACCTTAACATTTCACTGAAATCCAAATCCAATATGTAATAACGTTTTCAGAACGTATGCATCACTATTAACATAATGCATGTGCATAAAACTTTCATAACTTTGTAATTCTTAATACTTTGTAATTTTATAAACTCACGGCACGTACACAACTTTCACATAACATGACAATGAATTCACAATGTAACCTCAAGCTTAACAATATTTCGAGGTACCCTCATAAATTTTCACAATTATTCATAAGGTCTCTTACACACTGACTTAAGTTTCTCGTGTATGTTTGACTGTCCGCGACAACATCCTAAAGTAAATTAACGTTCATTTTTAAATAACTGACCTGACATTGTTATTCTTGTCTTACTTACTTTAATTTAACTTGATAAAAATCTAAAAATAAAATGACGTTAATTTTGTTCTAGAATAGGGAAAAAAAATTTTTTTTTTTTTTTTTTTTTTAGCGGTGCAGTTTATTTGTATGCAAAGTTACCTACTGACTATTTCACCTTTCATAACTCATCGGACTCACCCATTCCTTTGAATAATGTGCCTTTCATACTCTCATATTCATACCTTTCATACATTCATACATCCTCATACATTTCACGCTCATAAAATACCCATGCACACTTGTGTCATCAATACAATCACATGATGACGCAATTCTTATATACAAGAGAATTTAGCTTTAATTTTACACTAAATCTCAACATTATTCATTAAAACCGTATCCTGTCCTTACGCTTATGGAATTATGATAGCGTGATGAAATGCAGCCTGTAAGCAGCCTAACGATATTCACATGATATTCACAACTACCCATACTTAGGAGAAAAAATAATGATACTACGATTTACATAGAAAATAATTATTTTTAGTTATGAAGTTAATTTATTGAATTATTTTATGCAGATTGTAATCAATTATTCTTTGTAATTATATATTTTAAATATTCGTATTGCTAACTATTACACAGCATTATTGGAATGGTTTTAATGACGAATATTTGTTACCTACCCCACATGACACGCTTCTGGGAAGTCCAGAGTGATCCCAGGAGTTCCCAGGCGGTTCAGTAGTTTAGGTAAGGGTATATATTTTGTCCTGAAGTCAATAACGCAACGATTACATATAATAACTGCCTTTATTGCGATTTCACAAAATAAACTTAAATCTATCTTAAAAAACTAGGTACTCATCCGAATTCTTCCTTCAGGGATGGGATTTCCTTCCTTCAGGAATAATATGACGTAACAATAGATAATTACTCCTATATTTTCAATATTAGTTGCTTACGGGTATAAGCAATGTTTTTTTAAATATAAACTTGGAAGCTCATTCAGAGCTTCCGTTTTCACATATAAAAATTTAGATAAATACTTGGGCTATTAAGCCACTCACTGATTATTTCAGTGGAAATATATTTTATAGAATGATTTACTTTGATGTAAAATTTCTTCGACAGTATGAAGTAAATTAAAAAAATTTAGTTAGTTCCTGATTTTTCCTATTCTACTAATGCGCACGCTTATATATAGCTTACATCCCACCATATCTCCTTCCATCAACTATCCCTACTATGACACTATTAAGGATCCAAGGGTCCAGGGTTCATGTCCCTGTTCGGGCGCCATGACACGCTTCTGGGAAGTCCAGAGTGATCCCAGGAGTTCCCAGGCGGTTCAGTAGTTTAGGTAAGGGTATATATTTTGTCCTGAAGTCAATAACGCAACGATTACATATAATAACTGCCTTTATTGCGATTTCACAAAATAAACTTAAATCTATCTTAAAAAACTAGGTACTCATCCGAATTCTTCCTTCAGGGATGGGATTTCC
Organism: Miltochrista miniata; assembly: GCA_933228765.1. Classification (NCBI taxonomy): domain Eukaryota; kingdom Metazoa; phylum Arthropoda; class Insecta; order Lepidoptera; family Erebidae; genus Miltochrista; species Miltochrista miniata. Next base: position 35,259,581 of record OW121756.1, on the reverse strand, counting down.
TTCCTTCAGGAATAATATGACGTAACAATAGATAATTACTCCTATATTTTCAATATTAGTTGCTTACGGGTATAAGCAATGTTTTTTTAAATATAAACTTGGAAGCTCATTCAGAGCTTCCGTTTTCACATATAAAAATTTAGATAAATACTTGGGCTATTAAGCCACTCACTGATTATTTCAGTAGAAATATATTTTATAGAATGATTTACTTTGATGTAAAATTTCTTCGACAGTATGAAGTAAATTAAAAAAATTTAGTTAGTTCCTGATTTTTCCTATTCTACTAATGCGCACGCTTATATATAGCTTACATCCCACCATATCTCCTTCCATCAACTATCCCTACTATGACACTATTAAGGACACACCCCTTATATCGACCTAAGTATAACCATTATACCTACGCTTAATAGCGCCTAATAAACTAATTACAGCAAATCTATGATTTACGCCACATAGCTCACACTTTTTCTCATTGTATAAAAGACCATGTGCCCTAGTATACACCTCGCATACTATAAGCAACCGACGAAGTGCACTAATCGAGGGGCTCAGCAGCACCATGTCATCTGCATAGCTGATACTATTTATAATATTTGAGTCAATTGAGCATCCGATTCTGGTGCTACTGAGCTCCTCGATCAGCTGATTTATATATAAGTTGAATAACAAAGGTGATGTCAGACCCCCCTGCCTCACCCCGCACTGCAACCCATAGCCCTCGGATAGCGATCCCTCCCATCGCACTATGTTAACTTGGCTATCATACCAATACTCCATAAGTCTAACCAGATCATCAGGTATGCCTTGCTCCCTCATTTTAGACCACAAAATACCATAATCGACCAGATCGAAGGCCTTCGAGAGGTCAAGAAAAGCAGCATACACCGGTGTATTTCTTTCAGTATAGTACTTAACAGTGTGCTTGAGCGCAAATATAGCAGTTTCAGTTGACAGACCCGCTCTGAAGCCAAATTGTGCATCGTGCAGCTTAATCTGTTTCGCTATGCGATGCTCAAGCACACCATCAAGCACCTTTGCTGAAATGGTAGCCAGAGAAATGGGCCTGTAATTGTCCATACTGGTGATGTCCCCCGTTTTATTCTTTACAATGGGTACAACTATTGTCTTCGTCATCTCAGCCGGCAGATATGAGTGCCTCACACAACAGTTGTACAGCATTGACAGAACTCTCGGAAGATGAGGACCCGCATGCTGGAGGTGCTCGATACTGAGCCCATCCCAACCGGGTGACTTGCCTCTTGTCATGGACCTTATTAGGAGATCCACTTCTTTTGCAGTAATGTTAATGGAAATCATCTCGGAGCCTCCAGTTCCTCCTGCCCGCCTTTCAGACTGCAGCCTTGAGGTAACCTGAAAGTGCTTCCTAAACAAGTCCGCTATTTCCTTCGGTTCAGTCACGCCATTAACACTCACAGGAGCCACCGGTCTAGGACTCAACCGCTTCGTGGATTTCCAAAACTGCTTAAACTGCTTGTTTTCATGCTGAGCAGCTAACATATCCATTCGGATCTGCTCTTCGTGGTTCTGACAAAACTTTAACTTCTGTTTAAATGAATTTCTAGTTTCCTTCATCTCCACAAAAAGCTGACCACCACGGGGTTTCCCATGTCGTACCCAATTCAAAAAAGCATGCCTGGCAATCTGGTGAGCACCCCTGACATGCTTGTTCCATCCAACCACTGTATGCTGCCTCACCCCAACATCTCTTGTCCTGGCGCTCCCTTCAGCTGCTTCCCTAAGCGAAGTCACGACCTTCATATATATACTGTCAATTACATCTCTGTGTTGTACGTTTGTGCAAGAGTTGTCACAACATTCACGCAATTCCGAGGGAAAATCAACAGACTTTAACCTTTCCATGCAAAGCCTATGATAACAATCTATTTGTCCCGGGGTTCTCTCACCCCATACAGCCCCATCATACGCATTACAAACCTGATTAGTCGGTACCTCCGTTCGCCTAACCATCCCCATGCTGACATGAATACATAACGGAAAGTGGTCAGACCAATACGTACCGTGATGAATTTCAACCCTTTGAATGGACTTCCACGCTGCTTCAGTCACAAGGCAATGGTCAAGCCAACGTCTACTACCCCAAGTCTCACATATAAACGTGTAGATATCAGAGTTTAACCCCAGAAGATTGTAATCTGCACACTGAAATTTTTGTTCTACACAGAAGTTTAACATTTCATCACTAAATAATTCCCCGGGGTGTGCATTAAAATCACCTAAAATATACACATATTCCAAGTTGCTACAATCAACAATGGCCGCTATTTCACCCAAGCAGTAGGAAAATTCTACCAAATTTTCGTCGGAATTAGTAGGCATATATATATTTATGATCAGTATAGTTCGATTAGACGCCGTTGCTTTTATGGCAACTATACGATCACTCGCACACGGAATAACCGAGACCGATGTAAATAACTATTTTCGCCATAGAAGCGCCATACCACCATATGGTCTACCCCGTACAACACCCATAGCTGTATCCATGGCAGACTTCCCAAAATGACCAAAATCACTGTCAATATTTCCCAAATTATCTATTTCATGTGGCCATTGCCAGGTCTCTTGCAATGCAATAATGTCCACTGACTTACATAAACGCTGTACACTAACTTTTGACCTTCTTAAGGACTTACAATTAAAGCTGGCAAACTTTACAATTTCTTGACTATTTATACAATTCATTAGGTACTTACTATTTGTTATTGAATCCAAAATCACTCGCCTTCACACCATCACGCTGTCTCATATTATTATTATAGAAACTTACATATCTACGGAACAGAACTCCCGTAGGCCATAATGACTCATTCATAAATACATTTAGCATACATTTTGGTATTAAGAATTTGTAAGAAGCATAACCTTTATTTATTTTCATATTAGATTTGTTCATAGAAACGTCCACACCGGTTTTGTTTTTAATGTAAGACACTATATCTTCCACTTTTGTGGTCTTGTCAATGTTATAAATATAAAACGGCAGACTAAAACTCGCGGCTTTAAATGAATTATGCGGGAGAATTTCCGCCTTTCCTTTGGTTCCAATAAAGCGATTTTTTAACCTACCTAAAAGTTAGACTTTAGTATGGAGCCGAGCGGCAAAGTTAGAGCGAACGAGCAGTATAATATTATTTTGTGTTATTCCAGGCCATAATCTATCCTTGTACAAAATTCAGCCTTATACTAGGAGTAGGGTTATTTAAGACCTTAGATATATTTTAGATTATCTGTTGCCTGCGACTTCGTACGCCGCATTTTATATAATGATTCTTTAGATTGATATAACTTTTTTATTTATGAACCGATTGACATAAAACAAACATTATTGTTATGTGGAGCAAACCGCACCGCAATAAAGGAAACCGCATTGCAATCGGTGGAGCGGTTGCTGAGATTACCTTGCACAAACGTACAGACAAACAGACAGTTATGATTTTATTATATGTGTTGATATAACCTAAAATATACCTACAGTAAATGGTGGTTGTGTACATGTTATGGATTAAGAATACCTAAAGTATATCTACAGGCGGTTTTAAATGATTATAAACAAATCAATATAATACTGCTATACTTATTTGTTTACTCTATAGCAAATTATGTTATCCTATCCTACACAAAAACAACAGTAGTAAAAGCGTCTACTTTATTTACTTTGCAAACAATATCATCAACTAAAATATTTTCCGAGTCAATTTTATATATTTTTCTCTACAAAAGTTTCAGTCTAAGAGACTTTCTGTTATTGGCAGCTCCTCTTCCTACATTTAAGTAGCAAATATACAGAAAAGCTAAAGAACTAGAACCTAGACTGCGATGTGGAAAATTTTAAACTCTTTTCAAAAAGTTTCTAAGGCATTTGATTCAACGAACCATGTCTCTTTAAGAAAATAGATGCCAAAGTCTTGGGAAATTGAGGTTGTTTTTACCCGACCCCCGCGACGCAAAAGTAGGGTAAGGTGTTTATTTTGGTTTTCAAGAATGTCCAAGATTTTCTATTCGACCAGTTACTGCTTGCTTTTAGCCCCTCTCTATAAAATAGATTCAAGAAGGGCTTATGGCGAGACTTGTGTCTGTAGTCTGTGACTCTGTGGCATTAAAGTACGTCACTAGGTCACGTGGATCATCTATTCAGAGTTTGAAATAAAACAACAATGACAACGTCAATCGGATTGAACTTTCACTTTCACAATAAACGTTAGAGGGGCAGTCGAGTGAGACCGTCTCACGGCTTCTTGCTTTGTTCAATAAACGTATAACTTTCAAAAAGTGAATGTCGTCATACTTTTTTAGTAGTGTTCCACCATGACGCGAAACTGTATACTCTACGTGGTCCTACATTATAATAATTATGGCACCCTCTGGAGTAATAAATTCCTGTATAAAAATGTACAGTGTTTAATCTGTATCTGAAAATTCTGTACATTAAAAATATAAAAAAAATAAATGGCAAGGGGTGTTACTAGACCGACACCGAGTCGGCGAGATGTGTCGTGCGGTGTTCCACAGGGATCGGTTTTAGGGCCGCTCCTGTGGAACATCGGTTACGACTGGGTGCTGCGTAGTCCGTTGCTCAGAGGGGTCGGCGTAACGTGTTACGCCGACGACACCCTCGTTACGGCGCGGGGAGCAACGCACCGTGCCGCAGCACTTAAGGCCACGGCAGGGGTTGCTCAGGTCGTGGGTTGGATTCGGCGGCTGGGTCTCGAGGTCGCCCTTCACAAATCCGAGGCTCTGTGCTTCCACGGACCTCGGATGGGGCCACCTGCGGGATCCAGCCTACAGGTAGGGGGCGTCAGCATCGGCATCGAGCCCTCGATGAAGTATCTGGGGCTCGTACTCGATGGCCGGTGGAACTTCGGACATCACTTCCGAAGTTTGGTCCCAAAACTGAGGGGAGCATCGGCCGCACTCGCGCGGTTGATGCCCAACATCAGGGGACCCAACGCTCCCTACAGGAGGCTGTACCTGGGGATCGTGCGAAGCATGGCTCTGTACGGGGCTCCCGTATGGGCAGAGACCCTGACGGCCAGCAATGAGGCTAGACTGCTGAGCCCGCAGAGAGTGATGGCCGTCAGGGTGATAAGAGGATACCGCACGATCTCCGGTGAGGCGGCATGTCTCCTAGCCGGGACCCCTCCATGGGACCTGGAAGCGAGAGCCCTTGCGTCACTGTTCAGATGGCGCAAGGAGGCGCTGGAGCGGGGCCAAAGGCCTGCGTCTCGAGAAATCAAGGCCCAGCGGACCCTGCTCCACCAGGAAACCGTGGAGACATGGAAGGTGCGACTTGAGCAACCAAAGGGGGGATTCGCCACAATCGCGGCCGTCAGACCGGTCATGGACGAGTGGCTGGAGAGAAGACACGGTGCTCTCTCCTACCGGTTGACACAGATGCTTGCCGGGCACGGTAGCTTCGGTAGGTATCTGTGGCGAAAACACCGGGAAACCACGGCCGAGTGTCAGCACTGCGAGGACCGCAGCGATGACACGGCGCTCCACACGCTGGTGGAGTGCACGGCGTGGGCACAACAGCGACAGGTCCTCGTAGTGGGTCTGGGCGTGGACACTCTCTCGCTTGAGGCCATGGTGCGAGCCATGCTCTCCAGCGGGAGTAAGTGGGACTGCGCCGCCTCTTTCTGCGAGCAGGTCATGCTCGCGAAGGAGGCGGCGGGCCGGGTGCGGGAGAGAACTCTCCCACCCGAGTTCCGCAGTCGGCGCCCTGGGCGCCGCCGACGTGTCTTCGCCGAGGACTATCGGCCTCCATGACCGGGGGTCTGAGGACGGTGAGAGGGCCGCTCACCGTCCTTACAGAAGCAGGCCCATGACGGCAGCGTGACGTGAGCACTCACGCACGCCCCCCCTTAGAAGCGGGGTCACACCCGAAACCCCCCATAGACGCGGGATTGCACCCGAACCACCCCCTGGGCGAGGCCGCATTGGCGGCCGTGGGTCTGTTGGGAGTCACGGGACATCCTTCCTGAGGGCTTACCCGGGGCTCTCAACCATAGGCTGTTGGGCGTTACGTGAGGTTTTTTAGTCGGTAAGAGTCCGGCATAGCATCCTACGAGGATTTTCCCTCACGTTAAAAAAAAAAAAAAAAAAAAAAAAAAGACCGACACCGAACCCAAAAATGTGATTTAAAAATTTTTTTTCTGTCTGTCTGTCTGTCTGTCTGTCTGTTTGTTCAGGCATCACGCAAAAACTACCGGTTCAATTACGATGAAATTTGGTATAATTATTCTTTAATATCCTGGGCACCACACTGGGTACTTCTTATCCAGAAAAAGTAAACTTATTATAAAATAAAAAACCAACTTAAATCGTTTAACGTTATTATCAATTATTACTTAAACGGTTAATGTTACGATGATGAAATTCAGCATGAGCGTTATTTGTTACAATTTGAACAAAGTAATTTTACCATTTTTGAAAATTCCACCTACAAAGGTATAAAAAAGGAGGGTCAAGTTTGTATGGGACAACGCGATTCCTTGGTCCGATCTACTTAAAATTTGGCATATGGCATTATTAACATAATTGATGGAAGACGTGTTCCTTATTTTATTAAAATTTATACGTTATCGACCTAAAAAGGGAATGTAAATTATTTTGGAGCTGATTTTCCCCGGAGTTGATATCAATACTCCTTAAATACTCTTATTTTTGATTTAAATTACTTTTTATTTTGACACATTTGTGCAAGTTTAATCCGCTTGACATTGTCATTTTCATGATTTTACTTTAAAAACAATCGGAAATATTATTGTTATTTTATTAAAATTTTGTATTACAAAAAATAAATATGTGAAAGAAGAAGAAAATTCGAAGATGGCTAGCTAAGAATAATGAAAGACCACGCTTCAGGTAGTGTCGACTGGGCATTAGAATGAGAAATTGTCAGTAGCCCTAAGCGACTGGTTATGGAAGGTATGAACTTTATTCTATAGTGCTGGCTGCATCCGGTGCAGGACACAGACTCACACACAAGTCATTGTAAAATTCGGGAATGGCCTCTACGAAGATTACATTTGACAAAAGGGATTCCGAGTCTGGCAACACTATCGAACTGTCAAAAATTTTAGCTCTCTGAAAATATTTTTAAAATTAATTAGTTATTTAGTATTTAAACAATTTTAAACCAATTAAAACCATTATCATCGCATTAATAGTGTCCTAAAATAGTCAGATTAATATAATAAAAGTGTTCTGTCCGTGTATTTTGGTGTAAGAAGTGACGAGTCAGGTACCCGTTTTTTTCGAATGTTAAATCTTTTCTTTTTCACGTAAATACATAATAAATCGACTGTTTCTCGTGAGTAGAATTATTATACTTGTATAAGCGTTTACTCGACGTTGACGACGGTTGGTGTATTTGCGTAAGTACATAACAATATTAAGTATAATTTATTGCCGGTACATAACCTTGTTACTTCTTACCATAAACTGTACAAGGAGCTCTATCATTTAATTCGCGTTTAATTGCACTTACTTATTAATAATATGAATACCCGTAGTCGCAGAGCTCTCGGCCGCCAGCAGGAAGAGCCCAAACTTCAGTTGGTGTTGCTGGAGCTTAAATCTAAAACGGAGCTCTGTGTACAGTTGGAAAAGGAAAGAGAGGAAAATGAAAATCTATTGATAAACGCTCTGAATGACACAAAAAAATTAAAATGCGAATTATCAAGACTTCATGTTAGTTATGATGACATTGTTGCGGAGCGGGACCACCTTCAGTCAATTGTAGATAGGTTCCAAGAGTGCAGTGACGAGTATGAGAAAACCTTGAGGAGGACTACCTTTCTGGAACAGGAGCTAAGGGATGCCCAGGGACAGATCTCACACCTGGAAGAAGCTGCTGAGAAAGTTACTGCCCAACAAACCGATAATCTTTTTAGTGAGTTAATGAGTGGTATCCCGCAGTTTATTCCTTCTGCAAATTCTCAAAACCTGGACTTGACTACTATAGATCTTACAGGTGACAGTCCATATCAACAGGACAAGTCGGTTTTGTTTTGCAGCAGAAATAAACTAAAAAAATATCTAAAAATTAAAAAGTTCATACAAAAATCAAAAAAGCAATTAAAATTCCATAAAATGTTAATCAAGAAGTGTAAAAATATAGGTTCTTGTTTAAAATTTAGAGAACAAGCTAAATTGTCAATGTTAGAACTAGAACAAAGCCATTTAAAATATTGCACTGACACACAAAAATTAGAGTCAAAAATACAAAGTTTGCAATTTGAGCTACAATATATGACTAAAAAATATGAATGGTCCCTTAAGGACTTTACTAAATGTTCTTTAACAATAGACAAGGTACTCAAAACATCAAATGATAACACTGAGCGCCTTAATTGTTTCCTAAATGACCACTTATGCAATATTAACTGCCCTAAAGCAATTGAGCCGGTGGAGGCCCAGGGCGAACCGGTTACCGCTGAGCCCCTAGCTCCCATTATCACATGCTCGCCCAGTACATCAGTGGATATATTGTGTGACAGTGTAAATAATAGTAATAGTTGTACTAAATTAATTGTATTTAGTGATGATATTGGTACCAATCTAAGTTCATTTTTAAAACAAAACTCAAATTCAAGTTATTACTCGGTTATTAATAATTGCTATCCGGGTGCTTCATTAAGTGGTATTATGCAAAAGATATTAGAATATAAATTTGAAGCTAACAGTAAAATAATAATTTTCTGTGCAAACAGGGGGAAAATTAGCAATGATGATTTGTCCCTATACATGAATTACATCTTAAACTTAAATGTCATACAAGTTGTAATGTTCACACTTCCATTTATAAAAGGTGTGCCAGATTCGGAAAATTCATTTAGATATAAGATGAATTTACGTTTAAATTTAATAAGTCAGTATAATAATAAATTTAATATAATTGACTTTAATTCTGTATTTAACACAAATTTGTCACATAGCAAGTTTATAGTCTATAATAATCACAAGGGTAGGTATTGTCTACCCAAATATTATAAAAGACAAGTAGCAAGTTTGCTATTTAATTATTTTTATTCTGTAGCCAAAAACTTGGCTGACAAAACTGCTTTATTTGAGCAGAGTAGTTTTAGGACTTTGGAATCTGTTCCAAGTAATTTAAATTAACTGCTGGGACAACAGAGGAATTACCCTCTAGCCAAAATTGTAAATTAATAGAGTTAAATTTAATTCCAAACAGTAATTTTATCGGAAACTGTCCTCCGAACAAAACTAAATTAAAAAATGTAAATTACATCAGCCTGGTGCATTATAATATTGCAACATTAACACAGGTCAAAGAGTTTGAATTGGAGCTGTTCATGAGCTCAGATAATATTGAAATTGTTTGTCTTACAGAACATATGCGTAAGGAGTATGAGCTCATGTTCAGTTTCAGTAGTCACCGGGTTGGTAGTGCGTTCTGCAGGGTCAACACAACACGGGGGGTTCGATGATTTTATTAAATAAGAAATTAAAATATAAGGAACGGAAAGATGTTGTGTCCCTCTCTGTAGAGTGTACAGTTGAAATATCGTGCGTAGAATTGGAGCAATTCATAGTAGTGTGCGTATATAAACCTGGAGTCTCACCCTTTTGTGAGTTTGAGGAAGTAATGGATAAAGTGCTATTTAAACTTGGAAAAACTAATAAACACCTAATAGTGTGCGGTGATTTTAATGTTAATATACTTATAAATACGCGTCAGACCAATGATATCTTAAATTTATTTAAATCACACAATCTCACTAACTTATTTTTAGAGCCTACTAGATATTGTGATACAACAGCTACTTGTCTGGACAATATATACAGTGATATGTTGCCAGAAAGTAAGAGTATTATAAATAAGATAAAATCAGATCATACTGGGCAAATAGCATCTTTCAAGATCACAAGAGAAAAAGTTAAAAGACGTAAAATATTATGTAGACCAGTAACTAGTGACCGCTTGGAACGTATGCGAGTTGGACTTTGCAATAAACTTCCATTTTTAGACACTGGCTTAGATCCAAATGTAATGTATAAGTTATTTTTTGATTCCTTTTACAATGAGTTCAACTCCGTATTCAAGTCTAAGGAAGTCACAATCGGTGATAGGCCAGCCTTCAGTGAATGGGCCACTGAGGATATACATAAAAGTAGACAAAAACTGTATGAACTATACTCAGAAAGACAGCTTAATAGAACAGATGAATTTCTAAATTATGTTAAAACTTATTCAAAAAAGTTTAAAGCAGACTGCTTAGCAGCCAAAAGAAAGTATATAAGTAATAAAATTCTCAATAGTGTAGACAAAGTTAAATCTACTTGGAAAATAATTAACGCAGAAAGAGGCCAAGCAAAATCGAATGATAATAATTTTAAACTTAAAGTAAATGGTAACATAATTACAACAGATGCCGAAGTCGCTAACGAATTTGAACAATTTTTTTCTCGAATTCCAGTAGATTTGACCAGAGCCCTAGGTTCTTCTACCCCAATAGCAGAATCCTTGTTAAAAGCAAATGTTCCTTGCTGTAATGAAATATTTAAATTCAGTAAAATTAGTATACACACTGTCATAAAAACTTTTAAATCTTTAAATATTAAGAAAACTGCTGACCTCTGGGGAATTTCTGTACATTTAGTTAATTCGTTAATTGAAATGGTTGCCCCTGAATTATCAATAATATTTAATAATTGTGTTGATAGTGGTGTGTTTCCTGACTTAATGAAGTTTAGTAAAATAACTCCTCTGTTTAAATCGGGTAGCACCTCAGATCCGTCCAATTTTCGTCCTATTTCTGTACTACCCACGTTTAGTAAAATCTTTGAAAAGGTAATGCTTAATCAAATGCAAAATCATTTTAATACAAATAAACTATTCCATACTAAACAATTCGGTTTCACGCGAGGTCGGTCTACCACGGATGCTGGCATCAAATTGTTAGAGTGTATATATGAGGCCTGGGAGGAGTCGTATGATGCTTATGGTGTATTCTGCGACTTATCTAAGGCCTTCGATTGTGTCCAGCATCAGACTTTAATTCAAAAACTTGATCATTATGGAATCCGGGGGACGGCCTTGGATTTAATTAGTTCTTACCTTAGAGATAGAGTACAGAGAGTAGTTATAAATGGTAAACAGTCAAATGGTTCTGCTGTAACAATGGGGGTGCCTCAGGGTTCAATTCTGGGACCTTTTCTATTTTTAGTGTACATAAATGATCTCCCTCACCTTATAAGAGACGATCACGAGGTAGTTTTGTTTGCTGATGACACATCTTTAATATTTAAAGTTGAACGTGGACAACGCGATCTTGACGAAGTAAACAATGCCCTCTCTAGGGTAGTCCACTGGTTTAACGCTAATAATTTATTGTTAAACGAAACTAAAACAAAATGTATAAGATTCACCTTGCCAAATGTTAGGCTCGTTAACACCAGTATTAGGATTAGGGATGATCAAGTAGAATTGGTCGATGAAACTGTCTTTCTGGGCATAAAGTTAGACTCCAACTTGCAGTGGGGGCCTCATATCGAGAAAGTCTCGGGCAGACTGAGCTCTGCAGCCTATGCCGTTAAAAAGATCCGACAACTGACAGACATTAGAACAGCGCGTCTTGTCTACTTTAGCTACTTCCACAGTGTCATGACCTATGGCATACTATTATGGGGTAACGCTGCCGACATCGAATGTATCTTTGTGTTGCAGAAAAGGGCTGTCCGGGCTATCTATGGTATGGGGTTTCGGGAGTCATTAAGAGAAAAGTTTAAGGATATCAACATCCTTACTGTGTATTCACAGTACATATATGAAAACTTATTATATACTCATAAAAATAACAGTAAATTTATTAAAAATAGTGATATCCATAACCTAAACTTAAGAAATAAGAATAAATTGGCTGTACCTAGATTTAGGCTTAATAAAATAAGCAATTCTTTTGCGGGTAATTGTATTCGAATGTACAATACATTGCCGACAGCCATAACAGGTTTGTCAGTTAATAAATTTAAAAAACTAGTAAAGCTTAAATTGTGCCAGAAAGCTTATTATAGCATTAAAGACTTTCTAGAAGACAAGACTGCCTGGCAGTGACACGAATTGCTCCTTTCTACATTTAAAAAAAAAACTGTATTAGATACTAAGATGAATAAGAGGGACCGGACTGAGTTTCTTGGGGTGTTCTTCTCAGTCTGTAGCATTTCCGAACCCCCGGTAGAGTCACAAAAATTTTGACAAACCTAAATAATTTTTTAAAAATTTCAAAGGGAATAAATTTTATTTTATTTTATTTTATTTTTATTTTACAAATAAAAAGAGCCATTAAAATGAACATGAACGCTTAGCAGATGAAATTTACATGGTTATTAAGTTAACAGGCCTTGGTTGGACCATCTGTATTATGAGCACAAAGTCTACCGTAGTTCGGTTTTCCCATACGTCGTAGGCTTACAGTATGACTGGGACTACCTGAAGAAGGAACTAAGTTACGATGTCAATTTATTAGAAGAGAAGTTGAGTCAAGTAGTAGTCTAGCCAATGAATTAAGAAATGTATTTAATAAATAAATTTACATAACTGATATAATATGTATTATGAATTTGTTAATCAGAAATCTATCTATCTAACTACTGAATACGAATGTTTGTGAGTGTGGATGTTTGTTACTCTTTCACGCTGTTACGGCTGAACTGATATGGCTGAAATTTGGTACCTACAGAGATAGGTTAGAGACAGTGTAGGAAACAAATTTCACGCAGGCGAAGCTGCGGGCATCAGCTAGTTTGAAATAAAGTTGATTATAAATTTAAATTAAAAGAACAAAAGCATTGTAGGTCAACTCGAAACGCTAACTGGAAAATTAGTTACAAGCGAAAGTCATGCGGTTTCACCCGCGTTGTTCCCGTTACCGTGAGAATACGGGAATAAAAGATTGTCGATCACCCAGAAATAGTGTAGTAATATTTTTATGTATTGTATGCCTAATATTTTTTGTACTACTGAGGTAACTAATAAAATCAGGTGTTACATAGCGAAAATCCAACCTAGAATTCTAGAATTAGAAGAGAGATCCAACATCCAAAATTTCTTTCCTGAGAAGTTCGGTTCGTCATTCCTCCCATACAAATAGTTGCGGTTATCCTTAACTGTTGTAAGTTAGGATTGACGAATCTTGGGTGTGAGGCGGGTTCTTCTCCTTCCCCTCCCCTCCTTTATTATCATACTTCTGAGGTGGCAGACAAGTTTACGGTTCACCTTATGGTTGGTTACCGTAGCCTACGGACGTTTGCAGCGCCAGAAGCGCTACATGCGCGCTGCTGACGCCGGTGTAGGTTGTGACAACCCACAGTTGGAATTTTTCAAGCCGCCCTTACTGCCTTCAACTTGGCTTAGAGACATTAATACTATTGACAACCAGGACCAATGGCTTAATGTGCCTCCGGATATAAATGTTTAATAACATTTATATCCGGAGGCACATTATGACCACCCTGTGACCACAGGGTGGTCATTCATCCAAGACCGGCCATTGGAAAAGTTACTTAGTACAGTGATCGTTTACAGAACACTGAGTACGTGGGGCCACTAGCGCATGTAATTTTTCAAATCAGTTCAGTAGTAGCGGAGCCTATTCAATGCAAACAAACTTTTAAATCTTTCCTCTTAGTAATATTAGTTTTAATTACGGTTGCTATGAGAAGGGTAATTTTAGGTACCTATTTAGCTTATCTTACAGGAAAAACAAATAAGGGGTCTTAGAAGGATTTTAGGGTCGGCAAGGCGCCTCTGTTGCTGCAAACGTTCATAGACTGCGGTGACCACCAGTCCTTCTGGTGGGCCGTATTTAGCCGTATTTGTCTGCCACCTTAGTGGTAAAAAATAATCATAATTAACTCTTATCTATATTTTACTATTTGTTGTACAATTACTTTTTGAGCAATAATAATATTTTGTGATATCTTATTTAGTAATAGTGAATCTCAAACGACGATATTATGGAGCTGACCCGCGCAACTCTGTTTGCGTGATAAATGAAGAACCGCTCGACCGATTTTATGCAAACTTCACATAAACCATCTACTAAATAGTCCAAACAAAGCCTAGACATTTGGTTTGGATAGGTGAGCCCGTTCTTGAGATATAAAATTACAACGAAAAGTGGCATTGATTTTTATATATATAGATATCAAGTACAAATTTTGGTTCTAATGTAGTCGGGTAAAATATACATCTCAATAACAAAGCCTGTTAAAAGAATATCGAGAAAATTCCCTTAGAAGTATGGAAGGAATATTTATCATAAACTTTACGGAAACAATCCTTAAGTCTTTCAATTTGAATTCTCTACAAAAAAGTGTTTAACTTGGAGTTGGGAAACTTTGTTCTTGTGTTGCACTTTTTTAATAATACAAAGGAAATTTTCTACTAACGTTTTATCAGCGCACGATCTTGAGAAATTTGCTTCCACTCAGTGAAAGATGATCATAAAACTTGCTCTGAGTTTTTGAAGTAGAATAGAATAAAATAGAATAGATTTTTATTGATCAATTTTTACAAAATAGATTTCACTCGTAGACATACAAAAATCGCCTGGTCTGCATTATTAAATATAATTATTAATGCTTATACTAGACAAATCATTACATTTTATACGATTCGAACTTATAATACAATTTAAAGAGGTAAATAACAAATGTAGGCCATCTTGCTTACGTGCGACAAGTCTGATCTAGGTTTATGTCAAACCTATGTTTCAGACCCTCAACGAAGTGTAAGTATAATAAAATACTGGCACACCTTACGCAGTTTCAGTCGCCTAATTCCCGTTCTCGTGGGAATACAGAAGTAAGTAGATATAGCCTGTATCACCCGGGGCAATTGTAGATTTTTAACAGTGAACGAATTACCTATTCAAATCGGTTCAGGGGTTTTGAAGCCTAATCACTGCAAAAAAAACTAACATTCAAATCATTCCTCTATTTATTATAAGATAAGACTGAATTTCTGATACTGAGAAAATAACTTTAATGATTCATAATACATACATATAGTCACGCCTTCATCCCCGAACCGAAGGGGTAAGCAGAGGCGTAGTATACAACCACATTTCACCTTATATTTTCATGTCCCACGTATTAGGTGGTGAGCCTATTGCCGTGTTGAAAAGTACAGGCGCAGGTCGTGATGACACGCAGATGAAATTTTTCAAACCGCCCATATAGCCTTCAACTTGGTTTAACGATTGTTTCATTTTACTGACAACCGAGTTTAATTCGAGTTTTCCTTCTCGTTCTGCAAAAGTGTTTCCATAGTCGCCTCTAGGATGAATTGTGTTGGCACTCAACTCAGGACGCCTAAGATGCTTAACTAAATAACTGCCGTCTCACCTCCAAAGAAAGACCAATGCAGCCGAATATCATTTTTACTCACTTATTTAACTACCTCGTCGTCCTTATTCTTCAAACAAGTAACACTTCCACTCACTACTTTTCCTCAGTTGCTCAGCTCCCACAAAGTCAACAACCTAAGATAAATCTCAACAAATTACGACGGAATGGGATCAGAAATGTATCTCAGGACTTTCAACCGCAAATCCTTAGTCAAGCATCAGATAAAATAACAAAAGGGAACGCTTCCTCGGGATCTTACTATCTACAATAATATTATTATAGTTAGCAACACTTAAGTCTGGTAAATTGATTTTAGGCATAAATTGGATTTAAAAATTACTTCTTCCAATTGGTTACTAGTATTTTTGACCAACTAAACGAGTCATTTATAAATTTGAAAAGTTATTTTTTCCACGATTTCTTGAACTAAAACCATCCAAAAATACAAGTCAAAAGCAATCATCTACAATATTAGGTACCACACACGCGTTACACATTAACTAATAACATAATACACATCTTTTTACGTCTAGGTTAAAATAAATACCTTGTAGGAAATTTGTAACATTTTTGGAAACTAGAGTTACAACTTGTATTAGAATATTTCTGCAAAAGGAAGTAACAGAACCATGATGCTGAAATAAGAGGGAGGCAGTAAATTAGGCAGTCAATATAATAATTGGACTATACTTAATGAATTTCTATGCTCAAATAAATCACTTGTGCCACGAGTGGGTTGTTGTAACCGTCTACAGATTAAACCTGGAGTTAGGCATTGCGAATTTTATAATTTCCATTCGATTATCATTGTCTTCAACAAAATATATATATAAAACTTTTATAAGGCAAGATCCAAAATATAAACCAAGATTATTGATAAAGATCTTGAATCACGCACAATAAAGACACATGAGCAAAAACTATTTCCACCAAAGATTCCTGTTCCCTTGTGTCTGCCTTTGGGTATAAAAGGTGACACTGCCTTATCGACTAGCGCAAAAGTCGTAAAGTAGTCTGCGGAAAAGGGTTAGGCTATCTGTCCTGGTGTTACGTCACAACTTCGCCGTATCTTTTACCACCTTGTATGTTTTTTAAACGCTTATTCTCCGCGTTCGTGGTTTTTTTTTACTAAAACTTTTCGCTACAGAGCTTCTTTCCTTTTATTCAGAATCGTGTGACTTCGTGAATTATTAAATGAAGGTTTACAATGTGGTACGCAGGTGTATTCGGAATGTTTATTTTTTATCCTCTATGCTAGTTGGGAATAAATTTATGCACTGTTTGCATGGCGACCGGAAAGTTGCGGTAAAAATTCGTTGCTGCCGAGTTGATTCATTAATGGACAGGGAAGAGTAACGAGGCGTCGCTCTTCAGGAATTTATTTCCATTCATTAATAAAATGCATACTGCATACATTAAAAACGCTTGAGACTTACAAATTACACTCTTTGATATTAAACTATGAGGCACAGAGTGACTATGGGTCACAAAGTTTTGTCTTGATAAACATTGGTCTTAAAAGTCAGGTTGTTTCTATGTTTTGTAAGTATGTGTTTACAAAAATATACATAGATTAATATCCATTGTCTGATGCTATAATACAGTCAGTGGTTATCATTTTTATACTCTGAATTGTTGTAAGTAAAAAGAACACAATCAGGGTAATCTTAGCTTACTGTAGGATGAAATGGCACTCTGTAAAATATGTCTATGAATAATGTAAATAATAATCCTAGCAGTCAAATTAAATTTCAAAGTGTTTCCCAAAGAATAATCTTCGCTTTGTTTATTAGAGAGATGTATCAAGCGGTCACGTTAAACAATTTGAGGCGCCCCTTTTAAACCGAAAGGTCTACTTTCAATTTACAACGTTCCGATTAGTTTTAACCCTTTTAAATCAAAGACCAAAATGAAGCCAGCTAATCTAAATTTAGGTTTGAAATTTGAAGCAAGTAGTCACTACAATGGCATGAAAACAAACAAAGATGCATTAACAGCTAATGGGCAGGGTGGCGCGTCTCACATCCTTCATAATGTTGAATTTCTAAACAATTGCTGGTACTCTTGTTGAGAGTAAACAGTGTATTGACCTGTGTTATACTGCTTTTGTGTTGTATCTACGAGCTGTAAGTTCTGAATTGGTCCATTTGTGGTAATTGTTATACCTACCACTTCTTATAGCCGTTAAAAAAGTTGTGAAATAAATAGGAGGCTCCTGTACACTTTTTCTAACACAATGTTTAAAATATAATAGCACTTATATTATTTAATTATTTTATATGTTCACTAGACAACATGTTATGTTACAAATCAGGCCCCACTCTTGCCTCAATCTGGCTATCTAACGTTCGAAGACTGGTAATTATGTCAAAAAACATACACATTATTGCTCTTGTCCCATAATTATTGTAAAAAATTTAAAATAGGAATAAATGTTTTTCTATTATAATCTCCGATATTTTTACAGAAATACCGGATTTTCACTATTTGGTTATATAGAAATAATTGAGAATCATAACTACACAAAATCTCTGATTTATTTATCAATCAATCGTTCGTTTTTTTTTTTATTACTATCTTCACGTTTAATGAGTAATTTCGCAAAGTCTTACAGACATCAAACAGTATTTACTTTTGCAATGCATTCAAAGAAATTTAATCTTACAATTTGTACTCAAATACGATGTCAAGATATTATTAAAGCACCAATACTGCCACACACGACGTGACGAGTAAACCCTTTTCATTTCGATGCGCAAGTAACTGTTTATTTGTTTGTCAAAAGTCATACCAAGATATCTCTCAAATATGCTCTTTGTTCTAATAATATATTTCTTATACATACACATGACTCAGTTGGTATCTTAATCTGTTTAAATAACATATTTCAAGTTTAAGAAAAAACATTTAGTGTTTTAAAGTTACAACCAATTCAAAAGCAAAAAGATTTTATTTTGACAAAGCCAGACGTATTGAACCCAAAAAACAGAACATAAATTTTACGTAACAAAACATAGGAAACTAACTTCTGAAACGTTGAATAAAAATGATAATTTATGATGATTAAAATAGAAAATTAACTCAAAATAAAACGCTGTATGTTAAACCTCGAAAATATTGTATAATACAAACAGTAAAAAAATTAATAACATCAACTTATGTTGCCATAACTCATCCTCCCCACAATTGGGTTCTATTTAGAGATGAAACTCTTTTTACAGTGTTTTCGACAATCCCTTTTAGAACGCATTGAGATTTACCGAATAAAGGGCGGCTAACAATTTGCCAGCAGTATTTAAAAAAAAAACACTTTTTTTGTTCATAACAATTGATATTAATGCAGACAGAAACAATCAAAATAGTTAAAATAGTATAGACTAACTAAAATAGGTACACCAGTACAGTACTGATAAAAATAAATCCAAGGTTGGCTATTCAATAAAAAAGTCATAAGTATTTGCTGAAATGCCCGCATTGAAACTGTTGTCAAAGCTTCGAAACTAGATAGTTTCAATACCTTCAGGTGGAACATAAGCGAAAATATTTTGCCTGAAACATTTTGCGGCAAAGTATTTGCTTATTGTTGGCCAACCATTATGAAAGATAGAATGCTCTACAATCCTTTTCATGGCTATTTAGGGACCAACAAAGCACATATTTGGAATATTCGCGGCAACAAATCATACGCCGCCTTTAGAAGCCATGAAAGCATTCTTAAAACAAGAACATAAAAAAAGAATCTGAACAACACTTAAAAATGTGTTTAATGTATGCGCGATGGCGGGAAGTGATCAATGCCTAATTAGTTAGCTAGAAGAATGAGCTTGCTACTGTTTTTATTCAAGCTATCTTTTTATAGCCGTTATAATCGATTTTATTTCTTCATTCTCATTAGTTATATCTCTTTAAATACAAGGTTAATCTTTCGTTCATCTTAGCGTGCAGTCTTATTTGCAAACTTAATCTCCACTTTGAAGTCCGTTGCTGCTGTCAACTATAACTGTTTGTTTACGCCTCTTCGTTTCTAACTTAGTGACCCCTCTAAAAGCACTAGTTTTTGATATATCGTCATTAACAAAAGGTACATTATTGTATCTTTCTTTAAGTACAATTCAGATTGCAGTTTACTTCTTTTAAAATAAGAGACTACAAAATATTCTATAGTACATACCTACCACTTTTAAAATGTTTGAAACTCTGGATCATTAATACTTTTTGATTTACATTATTTATCTCCCAACGAATATCAACAATTATACCTATCAATTTTACCAACTTATTCCAAACATGCATTGATATCGTATTCCCAGTAATATAAACTGTTCAGGTTTTAATGGTCGTGGTTAATCATTTTCAGTTGTTCAATTGTAATAATTTATTCATAACTACCATAATTACGCTTGATTTTGTTACAAATGAGCTTATTTATAATTTATGAAGCTGATTCATAATTCTATAATAATGGTATTAATGTTTTATCATCAATGGTAAGTTTCGAAATACCGTATTGTTATTATACTTATTTTCACTATAAAATATAAACAAATTTGTTCATAATTTGGGTTGCATCCGATGTCTTCGTTTTGAATTCCGGGGTCAGATTTCAGACTATTCATACAAGAGAGATATATTTTTAAGTATTTATATTAAATGTAAGAGTTATTAAAAATAAGCAAAGCCATTTCACACTTCTAAAGAACACGGTTTGACATTTCTCTTGTAACTTGGGCCACACAAAAAAAGAAACGTTTGAAATACGCCAGTGAATCACGCCGGGAAGTGGAGAATGCGATAATAAGTCTCGAGCTATCCCGGATTCCGACTCACCATATACGTACAAAATTGATGCCATTATGTATTCGTATACCTATGTATGTTTGCGTATGTGCTCTACTGAAAAAGTAAAGGAAACGATGGAGCGTTGGGATTAAAAAGGGAGGTGTATTTTATATGAGGGATTTTGATTAACGTCTTTGGGTGAAAACGATTTGAAATCTTCCAATATTTGAGTTCTATTCTATAGTATTTTAGATATTTGTATTTTATATTGTATCAGAAAATTAGAGCGTACACATTATAGACATTACAGAAGAGAGTGGTAAAGCCAATCGCATTACTTTAGTTCATCTAGTTGGATCGACTTCTAAAATACTTTGACAGTTTTCTGTAAGTTGATGGCCTGTAGAATGGCCATTTGCTTGGAATCCCCCGTCTTTATTAAAGTCCAAATAAATTCACAAGATTCTCACTTTCTTCTTCACAGTTCTGTGGCATTATGCCTTTCGGGGATAAAAACTTGACAGTTATGTAGGTATGTATGTATAGTCTTTTTCTGGACAGCTCAGCAATCATGTAAACATGTCATGTGTTGACAGAAGTTGTTTATGATCATAGTGTTGTAACTAAACTGATTCTATGTATGTAAATAATCATTGTGTTATATCTAGTTCACCGTACATTCATTTACTTCGGTATATCCATCGCCAAATTCATCAAATCATGAAATTCGGTATATCAATATATATTATGTGCAATAATTTTTTTATATTAATTTAATTAAAGGATCTTTAAAAAAAAGAAACTTTTAGAAAATTTTATAGTACATATAATCATTTATTTACAACTAGCTGACCCTCGCAACTTCGTTTACGTCACATAAGGTTTGCGAAAGAAGAGGTACTTCTTCATCATACTCATCAAGCAGCGTGTGTGAAACGGCCCTGTTTGCTTAATCATAAAAGAGCTTAAAGATTAAGTCTATTCTAAAACAATTCAGTCCCCGCCTTCGGCGCGGACTGAATTATTTTACAATACCCTTAATCATTAAGCTCTTTTATGATTAAGCCAACACGCCCGTTTAGATTTACCCTCACATTCAAAAGATCCCTTGAATTCTAGGTTTGCCGAAAGTTGAGATGACCCTAATTTCTGAACTACATAAGCCTCAATATCAAAACTTGTGTGGAATGATACTCTAAGTACTCTCTTTCCAACACTAAAACAATATTTGAAATCGGACCACGCGTTGAGAAGTTATTACTGAAAAACCATTTTGTCTTTCATCCCCTCTCCCGCAGAAACCACGCAAAATTTCGGGATCAAAAGTATCCTAGAACCTTCCTCGGACTATAAGCTCGGAATGTACCAAGTATCATTCAATTCGGTTCAGTAGTTTCGACGTGATACTTATTCGGGATACAGACAGACAGACAGACAGACAGACAGACAGACAGACAGACATGAAAATTTTAAATTACATTTTCGGCTTCAGTGTCGATTAGAGAACGCCCTACAATTAAAATTTTCAAAATATCTTCCATGTACAGACTCTCGACCCTCAACAGTTTTATTATAAGTATAGATAATATATTACTTTAGGACTGAATATTTTAACCATCCACCGTCAACCGTACCCAGTCTACCCTAAAGAATAATTTTTTTTTCTTTTTATTCATATTTAAATGTTTATGGCGTTCGAAACATTAGATTATCTTTTTGGCAGCTCGCTGATGAACGTTAGCCTCTTTAAATTTACTCCTCCACACGGTACTAAGCCTAACCGGAGCCTTATGACGATTTCTGGGTCGCACAAATACTTATTTAGTCCCAATTTTTTAAAAGTACTTTTGCGAAGAGTAGGCCTCGCGAGCGCCCAGGAAAAAACAACCTGTGAGGAATTATATCCCTTATGATCCCATCATATATAACGGGGACCTTTTTCTCCCTTATTTTCCGCCCTATTAAAAAAACTTTTGACAAAAGTTGTATTTTTATCTTTTCGTAGATCAATGATTTTAAATCAAAGAACATGTGTGCCAAGTTTGGAGAAAATTGGTTAACAAATGCGTCTTCTAGACCGAAACTGACATGTACACACACATACGGACGAAAGCAAAATCGTCTATACTGTGGAATCGAAGACCCAAACTCAAAGTGCCTTTTCACACGTACCGGTTGCCGGGTAGCCGGTGCCGGGTAACCGGCGGTGAATGCAAGCGGTTGGCGGGCAAATCACGCCGGTACGTGTGAAAGCTGTAGTACACGGCCATACACCCACCCTACCCGGCACCCGGCAACCGGTACTTGTGAAAAGGGGCAAAGACTCGCATCTCCATATATTCAATATACTCTGTGGACTAGTGGACTAGCACTCTTCGCTCTCTGGGTCAATAAGTTATATTATTAAAGTAAGTACATTTTTTCGAACTGACAGATTGATAAAACAATGACCTCCTTTTAAAATCAATTGGCCAGTACAACAGTTTTACAACACTATGGCAAAGACAAACAAGTCTGAGAAAAAATAATTTAATGACAAGCAAAAATGACAGTCTTAAATTTTTACCATCCGAGTATTTTTCATGAAATTATTCTATAATCTAAAGGTTTATTAGTGTCGAAATGTCCGCATAAATCTAACTAGAGTTCCTTGAAACGACTATGATCAGGATTGATAATTAAATGTAAGTAATTATGGAGTAGTCGAGATCCAATTTCTTTGTTTACTATATTATTTAGGTCTGTTGAATTCCACTATAATGAAGTACATGCACGCTAGGGTTTGCATTATGGTTTTAATCAACAAGTATACTTAACCAAGTTTTATAGAGTCCATACACGCTAGGTTTTGCACGATAATTTTAACCCTGCATGCATAACCGACACAAACAAAACAGAGGACAAAAAAACTGATAACTGTGCATTCATACTCGCCGGACTTACCACTCACGTTCGGCTACGCATGTGCGCGAGCAAGACCACTACATAACCATGCGGCATATTTTCTTTGTTGCTAGTGCATGCAAATACACGTAACTGTACAAGTAGAGAATTATACAGTTTTGTCGCTCATACGCTAGGAATTGTACGTCGGTTATGCATGCTCATGCAAACCCGAGCGTGTATAGGCTTCTTAACGTTGGGAGCAACATCAATCATAGACGATATAAAAAGGGCGTTCATTTTGCTGTGAGAAACTTAAAGTTGTTGCTAAAGTTTGCTCCACGTTTTGCTGTTATACGAGGCGTCGAGAAGGCAATTTCAAACTTATAATGTTATGTATACTCCATGCCAGTATTATACAGACGGGGAAAGAAGTATATTTTTATTACGATGTAACAGACTGCTTAACATGTAAATGGCAGGTCTAGAATAACCGACCTTTGATATTGAGAGTAAGATGGGGTTGAGGTGGCTTTTTAGATATAGAAATAACATAAACAGCGTTTTGCATAATAAATAAATAAATAAATATTTACGGACATTTCACACAATGCTATCTGATCCCAAAGTTAGCTAGGAGTAACCTGCATGTGTTATGGGTATCAGACCACGGATATTAATACTTATATACTTTTTAAATACATACATATTATACATAGAAACACCCAGACTCTTGAAACAAGATATTTATGGGTCACACAAATATTTGTCTCCGATGGGAATCCAACCCACGACCTCCAGCGCCGCAGGCGGTATCGCTACCGAATGCGCCACAGAGGCAATCAAAGTCAAAAAAAAGAGGCAGTCAAAAAGTGTATAGTTAGTATCTATCTAGAAGTTTCAGGTAAAATATTTTTTTATTTTGTAATTGTAACCATTACTCTGCCAGGGAGCGTAGGACGTCATCTTGAGGTACATTAGTAACATGGTTACCATGTGATTTTAGCTGATTCGAGCTCGGTATACCATTCGTAGGTACACCGAGCTCGATATTGCATAGGTACCTATGTAAAAAAAAAATATTTTTACAAATGCGATTATTAATTAAATCAGTGTCTATTATGATAGAAAAAACCAATAAGCAGACGTAATACTCTAAATAGAATACAAATAATGTTCCTGAATAATATACACAACAAGCCTTAGGATAGACAAAAACCTAACGCACAAATAATGTACTATCATTCTGAGCCAAATACGTTCTTATTATTTTATTTAGGGACACAGAGACAATGGTAAAAATATTTTTCTTTTTGTATTATTTCGGAGCTTTATAGGTAATAACGTTAGTATAATAAACATAGCACCAAATTATGTTACTGCAAAGTTCAATTTTATCTTTTGATAAAAGAAAAGGTTGAGACAATATCAAATAGTGTGTCAGATTTGATTAAAGTAGGTACCTACCTACCTAACTTGTTTTTAATAACAAAAATATTCCTTTTCAAGAAGTGGCCAAATCATTTTCTTCAGAAATAAGTAGGTAGGTATTAATATTAACTTGACTTTGTTTATCACAATTTTCTTCCCAGAATTTTTATTCTAAGATTTTTGATAATTTGTCATAATAGCTAACTACGATCAATTTATTACCATAAATGGATGTTTCTGGAGAGAACAGTTAAGAAGATGTGATCTCAATATAATTCGGATAAGGCGGTAAGAAGATATTTTTTAAAGGTATTTCTCAAGCTGGTACACAAAGTTATGCTTTAAATAATAGCGATAAAATCTATCGCACACCAGTTGACACACCACCCTTAAAGGAATACTACCCTCCGGATATTTCAGATTCCCCTGCGATTGTGTGAAATTGAAAGTTACCCCAATAAAATATCGATAAACTCCGCCACAAACTTGCAATGGCAAACACGGAGCATTGATTGAAACCCATCAGGGTTTTTATAAGATCAAGATACGAGTACCTACTACTGAGGTCCTATAGAAATGGCTTATAGAGATTGTAGCATGGTTGGCTAGACAAACGATGTAGGGCATAATTCGATTAGGGTCCGTGTACTAATTAGAAATAACATTGATTGATATTGATAGTATCTACGAAAATTGAAAGCATATCCAACACGAAGACGATGAAAAAAGATAGCATAAATAAATAAGGCTAAATTTGTACGAATACCTAAATATTGATACCCAGTCTACTACCAATATGAGTGAACCGTCAGGGTATATTACAACTATGGCCATAATAAATATTAGGTATGACATCAGACTGGGCATGTTATATCGCAGTCGTCTCATTACTTGACTTTAACAATGCTTTTAAGACCATAGACCATCGTATCTTTCTTGGCATGGTCTGTTCTCTTGACATAAAATATCTCAAACAGTACTTGATTAGCTAGTTTAAGTATCTTGAAGTCGATATCGCAGTTGTATAGAGAAATAATATTTCTCCAACTACGATACTTCTGCTGGCATACAGCAGGGTGGCGCTTAGTCTCCCCTTCTCTACCCTGTTACACTTTTCTCGCTATGACACATTTATGCTGATGATTTTCAAATCATATACACCAGTCCATATGGACCGGCTATCGGATGCTGTAAAATAAACTTTTGAGGATTTGAAATGTAATTTAAATGGAATAATACTTCTGGTGCTACTATCACTTCATCTAAGATTCAGGTAGTAGTCTGAGGTAAAGGATTATTTGTAATTTACATAAAATACGTCACATGCTTTATGTCGACCACATGGCATAAAAATTTTGGAAAATGCTCACGTACCCTGTATGGTTTACCCTCAACCAAAATGTTCATCTCACCGGTAATGGGTATCATGGGTATCAAGAGTTTCGTAAATATTTTATCAAATCTAATTTACAGTAAAAAAGCTTTTTAATAATGCGAAGAGAGATAGGTATCAGTGAAATAACAACACATATATACAAAGTTATGCAAATGTATTCGGCAGAGAATGTCTGTTCACATCGGGTGCGAATATTTGCATAATTTAGTGGAGATCGCATTGGGATGTAGTTCAGTACAAATTCCATACATACATGTATCGGTTTATCCTGTGAGTATGTTAACAGATACAATTAAAAAATATGTTAATGTGACTTCAATCTACCTTAAATTACTCGCAAGGAGTAAATTTAAAGAATGATATCAATAGCACAGTCTTGACAATACAGTCGCTTTGAAGATATTGTCGAAATAAAAGTATGATAGCTGAATATGTTAAAATAACAGATTAGTAACGTATGACTGTAACATATACGTAGTGGTAGCGTAGTGTTTTGACAGACAGGACAGTAAAATAAACAGTCCTAAAGCATTTTTCTTCAATTTATTTGACTCATTGATGTCATCTTAATAAACCAGAATTTGTAAAAATAAAACTCATAAATTTTTAAATTTTGGAAAAAGAATTGGTAGCTTTCTAAAAAGTGCCGGTGGATGGTGCCTACGTCGCCCCAAGACGTATAAAGGTACGAATAAACGGCGCGCATATACGCGAGCCGAGCCTGACTCGGCTCGTGATTCAGCGCGCCACGCGCTGTTTAAACAACTACACTCGGCGCGGCTCGGCAAAGTTCGCACGATCCATCACTTGTCGGTTTTTTCGACACGGATCAAAGGCGCGCGCGCCATCTTCGGCTCGGCTTGTGTTAATACGCGCCGTCTAAACAGACAGATGATCCAGAGCGCGCGACGAAGGAAGACCTCTTTTGTTTTTTTAGCGACGTTATTATTTAGCGACGTTTTTAATTTTAAGAATTGGGTTTGTACGAGATGGAGTGGAGCAATGAAAATGTTCAACTCTTCATGTTCAACTGCTGCTGCAGCAAGCCGTTTTCGTTTATCCATATTGCAGAACTAACGAGCGTACAGCGCGGTTCCACAGCGAGATGAGTACCGCATCTCCACGGACGGCTCGGCTCGCGTATGATCGTGCTACACTGCGTCGTGTAAACGAGCAGGCTTGTATCCGAATTAAGCCGAGCCGCGCCTACACGGATGGCGCGGCTCGCGTTGGCTCGTGTTATCACAGGCCGTTTAACCGCACCTTAATAAGGTGGAAAATTTGGTTGGTTCCGAGTCGGTTTCGGTGGCGGCGTGGTTAACGCGTCAGCACGGTTCGCCGAAGACGCAGGTTCGAATCCTGCTCGAAACCAATTCTCTTTCCATATTTAAAAAAATATGATCAGTTAGCATATTAATTGCTTTTCAAAAATAATCCTTACTCATGATAAATTTATTCATGACACACTTTTAGATTTCATTTTCCATCTGTCATTTTTGCAGGCAGTTAATGTCGTCATAGCTATTGATTTCACTTACCATACAATAATTGAATTCATCTTGCTCTAGTAGAATATTCGAAATTCTAGTAAAACTAGATTGAGAATGTAGAAATTGTATAAAAAGTCAATTGAAAAGTTAAAAAGTCAGTTTAAAGATAAATGAGAGATAGATCAAGAAAGACAATCATTTTCAAAATCAAGTTTATTGTCAAGCACTTGATAACGATTGCATTGGAAGCGCCACGAGATTACAGACTCATAAACGTAAACATCAACTGGCGTAAACTGTTTTCAAAGCTCTCCAATCTCCATTTCGGGGTAAATGTTCCAAAGGTTAAACTGATATAACACAAAATTGAACAGTAAATTGTACTACACCGACGGACTTTGAGAAAGCTTTTATCACTTTTTAATTAAGATAGTCTACTTCATTACGAATAAAGAAAGAAATCAAATACTTTTATCACACAAACTTTAATTTTAAATCAACAGAAGACAGAACTGAAGAATAACATTAACAATTGAATAAAATTACAGCGCTCAACAATTAGTTTCCATAGTTTACATGAAATTTTAGCTTAAAGATTTGTTGTCGGAACGGTTACGATTCTATTAACTTACTAGTTTATTACTTTGACAAATTAATAAACGACTTGTAACACATAATTAACTTTCTATTATATACTACATATCATTTTTTCTTCGCGTTCTAACAAAAAGATTACTTCTCATAGAACACGCATAAAAGAAAGCAATATGTTAGTCCGACTCTAACGCTGTAATCGAATCGTGTTTTGGGAGTGAGCCAACAGATATCTATGATAGATATGAAAAAACACGTCGTAAATCTCTGTGGACAGATCAATAAATAAAGAAATAAATATCAAGAGCTAAGTATTAACAAGGTAATCTTCTATGTTTTTTTAAGTTATTTTTCAAATCGATAAAGGTTGTCGTACACATTAGGTATAGCTCTAATGTAAAGAAGCGCTCTTTGTTTAAATAATTAGTCAGTCTTCATGCTTCGTAATGTGTCAGGTTTGCAGTTAGGTTCAGTTGATGGTAATTTCTCTTTCAATTACGGCAATGGTAGGTCGGAAACGTGAATTTACCACCATATTGCAAACATTCAAAGACCATCCAGATGTTTACTACCTCTGATCTTGCAAACATTCAAAGACCATCCATTACTTCGTAAGCACACACTTTTCTACCTTTGTAGTATAAAAATGTCGCTACTTGCTTAGTATAACTATATTTTGAGTGCTCGTTTTACAATGTAAGCGGGAAGACATTTCCTTTGCGCAGACCTTGCTGTCCGCGACCTCTCCGAATAGTGAGAAAACGAACACCCTGTGGGCTGTGTGGGGTGAGGGACGTGGTGCTAAAATATCTATTACTGTGTGTTTACTAACCGCTCAATGAAAAATTCAGTGGGTAGAGGACTTCTCATAAATGACTCTTTCGGTGGTTTCCAACGAAAAAATAGAGATATTTTTTTTATTATATAAAAATTACTTGAATCAATTACTGTGCAAGTGTGTATTATTAATAATTATACAATGACTTACGCTTACTTACGCTTTTAAACTTCAATAGTTAAATATTTTAGATGTATTTTGGTATCTGCAAGGACAGATGATATCCTGGAAATATATCGTTTAATTTATTTTGGAAACCCTTAGAGAGAACTAGTAAGTTCACAGTTAACGCAAACGGAATTGCAGGCAAATTTTGTAGCAATTATAATGCTTATTTTATTTTCTCCCATAATGGTAGTAATGATAAATAATGCAGAAGGTAGTCAACTAAACTAATACTTATATGTATATACCAATTTTCCGCTTTATATACCACCGAAGCACCAATAAAAATCCATACAATGTTTGGAATGGCAATACTTTAGTGATGTCATAAGTAATAAATTTTATTATGGGTAATAAAAGGTAGCATGGCTGAATGTCAAGTGAATATTTGTGACAATTCAGACACGATAACCTAGAGAAACATACCAATAATGATATACTACCTTTTAGCCGCAGCGATTCCGTTTAGGTTTCTGTTCGTGACTTTCAAATACTTCCCTGAATAAATATTAAATAAATTTCTATCCTCGTTTTAAAAGCTATCCGTGTGTCAATTAGATTATATTTGTGTGAAAAATTTACAAGTGTTTGTCTAAATTTAGTTAATAGTATACCGTAAACACTGAAGGGAAGTGAGATGGACGACACTCTAGGGAAATTATTCATATACAAAATAGTGACGACTTTCTAAACACAGACTTTTCTAATAGAAAAAATATGAAAGTTTATTACGCACATGAGACAATTACGCATAATAAAAGTTTTTAATTGAAAACTCATAGTAAATATATCAAATCTATAATAGTAATCTTCCTTCATTCCCAGTAGTTCCGCGGCAGTTGTTCCGCGACGGAACTAGTGAGACTTTTTGTCCCAATAGTTCCGTGGCGGAACTAGTGAGACTTTTTTTTCCCAGTAGTTCCGCACCACGGAACTACTGGGACATTTTTATTCTCAGTAGTTCCGTGGCGGAACTAGTGAGACTTTTCCATTCTCAGTAGTTCCGTGGCGGAACTAGTGAGACTTTTCCATTCTCAGT
This sequence comes from Miltochrista miniata, assembly GCA_933228765.1. Taxonomy (NCBI): domain Eukaryota; kingdom Metazoa; phylum Arthropoda; class Insecta; order Lepidoptera; family Erebidae; genus Miltochrista; species Miltochrista miniata. Next base: position 35,229,543 of record OW121756.1, on the reverse strand, counting down.
AGTTCCGTGGCGGAACTAGTGAGACTTTTCTATTCTCAGTAGTTCCGTAGCGGAACTAGGGAGACTATTCTATTCCCAATAGTTCCGTAGCGGAACTATCATGGATCTTTATGGACATCATATTATGCCCACTTTAATATCTTAAAGCCTTAAAGTATTTTATTTTTTCTGAATATGGATCTTTTAGGACATGCAAGTGGCAAAAGATCCATTATACGAAGAACATCTAGTTTAGAAGTATAAAGTAGTTAAGTAATTTTCAAAACAAATAAAGATCTACAGAAACAAATGAAGATTGACAAAAACAAATGAAGATCGCCGAAACAAATGAAGATCAGCAAAACAAATGACAGTTGGAAAAACAAATAACGAGCGAAAAAACATTATGCAGATCAATAAAACAAAAGACTATAAGCAAGTTGATAAGGTCAAAAGTTACTTGCAGCCATATTTTGTAATCAAAATGCGATTAGCATTAAAAAAAATAGGTGCAAGCAATTCTCGACCTTAATGGCACTTATTTAAAAATGTGTTTTTAGGCGTTTATAAACATCACAGATCACGAATATATAAAAAATAAATAGATATTATGCATGCTCATAAGGTCGAAATTGGCATGGACCTTTTTTGTAATCTAGATGCGATAACCATTCAAAAAAATAGCTGCAAGCAATTCTCGACCTTAATGGCACTTATTTAAAAATGTGCTTTTAGGCGTTTATAGACATCACAGATCACGAATATATAAAAAAATAAATAAATATTATGCATATTCATAAGGTCGAGAATTGCTTGCACCTATTTTTTTAATGGTAATCGCATTTAGCTTACAAAATATGGCTGCAAGAAACTTTTGACCTTATCAACTTGCTTATAGTCTTTTGTTTTATTGATCTGCATAATGTTTTTTCGATCGTCATTTGTTTTTCCAACCGTGATTTGTTTTTCAACCGTCATTTGTTTTGCTGATCTTCATTTGTTTCATTGATCTTCATTTGTTTCGTCGATCTTCGTTTGTTTCGTCAATCTTCATTTGTTTTGTCGATCTTCATTTGTTTTGTCAGTCTTCATTTGTTGTACCGATCTTCCTTTGTTTTGTCGATCTTCTTTTTTTTTAATTGTATGAGAAAATAGCCGTTCGACACCGTAGGGAACTAATGGGAACATAAAATATTCGTATGTAAGAGATGCTTTCTCCCGCGGGACTACTGGGACTTGATTTATTAGTTTTTAATTTATGCTTTGTTCCGCGGAACTACTGGGAATGAATTTATTAAGATTTCATTTCTACTTTGTTCCGCGGAACTAATGGGATCTGAATTATTGATGCTTTGTTCCGCGGGACAACTGGGAAAAAAAGTCTCACTAGTTCCGCCACGGAACTACTTCAACGGAACAACTGGGAATAATCGGTAATCTTAGAGTCCATGAAAGTTTATATTCAAATTTAGTAGTTACGGAAATTAATAAAGAAGGGAATATGACATTCGCCTACCAAAAGATATTAAATATCCCCAAATAAATTCGGAAGTCAGAGAGTGTAAATCTCAATTCAGACAATATCAGCCAAATGGATTTATGTTCCTAGTTTCAATATCCGTGAATTAAGGTCTTGGTGTATTAAGATATATGGAAATGGCAATGGCGATCTGGCTCACCATACATCAATCGAAGGAGAATTGAATGAAATTGAATTTGGTGCCAAAATTTTCCATTTATGTTGAATTGTTATAATGGAGGTGATCAAAATGTTATTTATGAACACGAGGTGTTTCAATTCGTTTATTGCTTTTGATTTAAATACAAACCAAGTACCGATTTATTGTTATATGCCGATAATTTGCTACCAAAACATCAAAATAGGTAGGTATATATAAAACTTACACTCGTAATACCGTGAAGCTGATTGAATTTGATAACCTTATTATAGAAGAATATTAGGTAATCTTAGATAGCACTTCGGAACATAAGAACTCATTTCGTTAAAATGATGATGCACTTGTTAAAATAATAAAAAAATAGTACGAAGGTATGTACGTTACATCATAATTGAAATTATGTATCTCGCAAGCAAGACTGATATCCTTTTGATGGGCCACCGCCACCGCGCCGGTTAAGGCTCAGGCATTTCTTGTGGACATCGCTATCTCCATGACCAGGACCTCATACGTGCTCAAACAGAAATAATACCAAAACTCAATGATTTTAATTCCCCATCCCAGTAAACCTCGGGAACTATCGGATAAATGAAAATATAATAACAACTACGATTTTAAAAGCGATCTTACTCAACAATACCTGAATTTGTGGTCCGCAAGGTTCCTCTACCAATCGTCGTGAATAAGATTTTTATCTTAGTTCCTAAAAATATTCGCTAGAAGAATTACTCTATAATATATAATTTCCTACGCTAACCTTTCTAGTCTTGACACAGCAACCTACGGTACCAATAACTTTATTTACATGGATAACTCCATTAAATCAGTCCATTCAGACAGCTTTTACGACTTACTTTACGTCACTAGGTGAGACGCTTTTAGTGTCGAATTTTATTTTATGTCGAGGGTAAATTTGTTTTCTGATCGTAGAAAGTAAGCTTTTACGTTTTTCTTGTTGACAATTTGGAACTATTTTTACTTACTAGATGAACGATGCGGCTCCATTTGCATGGTGGCCTTACAGTTCCCACAATTCATGGGAACTTTCATTATCATTTCAGACTACCTATAATCTTCTTATGTATTTTGGTGTTACGATAATGAATATCTATCTATCTATCTATCTTACCAAATCTTTATCCAGATCCGTTTGTGTCGGGAGTCCTTGGGGTTATATTTCTTAGGGCGTACTCGGCACTCCCGGGTATTGGCAGATGAAAGGGGGCCGTGTGGTTTTAGTCGCCAGAAGTAAGGCGTAGCATCCATGCCATGAGGATTTCCACGCGCAAAAAAGAGAGTTTGAAAGATAAAGAAACATACACATATCCATACTCACAAACTTTAGGATAACTAGTAGTAGTTATCCTAAACTTAAGGATAATTTAGCGAACGACATAAGCCTAGTTTTAATTTGAATTACTCAAATGTACTTAGCTTCTGTCTGGAGTTGGTCTTATAGAAATAAGCTGGTGTCAATCTTATATCATACTAGTAGTAGTCACTATCACTGTAGTTTCACTTGCATTAAACTTTGAAATCTTGTTAGACCCTTTATGATAACAATTTTGTTTTTTTTTACTATAAATATTTACAGGATAAATGTAATTAAACTAATAATAAAATTAAAAAAATAAAGCTAAATCTACCATGAAAATAAAAATTGTAATAGACTAAAGACTACGTAACACGTAACTAAAATGCGTCATAAAATTTCTCCGCATCGCAGTCCTCATGTGGCAGCATCCCCAGAAGACTTAATCTTTGTCTCAAATAGAGGCCGCCAGCCTTCTGGTCACGAGTTGTATCGACCAAACGCTTTTTTTTTGCTTTTTTTATAGATATACTTAGACGAATAAAAATAAATCAAACATAACCATAATGTAGATATGTGTCATCATAGAATTATAACGCATGTTAAATGTGTTATATGTCTATGTGTGTCATAATTATAGCAAAATTAGTAACTGCAACTCACTCAGCTTTTTATATAAAGTGTGAGTAGGTACTTCTATTCAATGCGACGACGTTATCTTGTTTACATTCTCTAGTTCCAATTTCGTCTCAGTATTAACATGAATTGTTGAATTTTTAGATAGTCTTTATGCCTTCCTAATAAGATATAAAATCCTATCACCACATTTTGTTATTGTAAGCAAAGAAATCAAATATCATTGAGAAATTTGTAACAAGATTATTTGTACATGTTTTTTCGTTGTGGATAGGTACCATTATGGGTTATAATGTCGTAAATAGGATACTTCGGCAACTCAAAGGGATTTTATGAGTTTATTATTTCCGGCATTCAACCTTTGAGCTTCGGTTTGGCTACCAATCCTCGGTATTTATTTTGTTTCATTAAAATTTTTGTCCCTTCCTTCGAATATATGCTGCGGTTCTTTTAAATCAAAATTTGTTAATTTTTGACTGACTAAGTTTTGAAAGTTACTATAATTAAAATAAAAATTATGAAAGACTATAATTTTAATTTTCATATTAACCTATTATTTTGGGTGCACACCGTTTAGGTACACCGTTACCGTTAACTTCTTCTTTTTCGAAGAGTGCCTAATGGCAACCAGCATGGTGCAGTCCTCTCGGTCAAGGTAAGTCAAAGTAATATATAATGTGTTAGTGCGGAGTATTTTTCGTGACAGTCACACCAGACAGCAGAATCGGTGAGGAAAGGTATATTATATAGGTAAAATAGATATTATTTTGAAGTCCCAGTGACGTCACTGCATTATTTAAAATGCGACTTTCTGTACACTACGAAATGGTTATAGAATTAAACTGTTTGATATTATATAGTGCTGTATCACCATGGAAGAAATATAAGAGAGGAGAGAGCCTAAGCAACCGGGTACTGTGACATTCCAGCTAAGTCCTGACGTCAACACAGTGGGTGTGGTTTAAGTCAGACATCCGTCGGCGTTAGCCGTGGCTAGTGCTATCGCATGGATTTATCAAAACTTGCAATATCGGTGAATTAGAAGGAAACTAGAAAATAAGGATGAGTTGTTTTTATCGTGTAAAAATTACTGGTATAGATGTTCTGATACTAATCTACATCAAATTTAATTTCTAAGTAATTAATGCTTATTTTTCTGTTATTAATGGGTGAAACTTGTACTACGTAGATGTTAAAGTAACCAAGTAGTTTGGACACTGACCGCTAGATGGACAATAGCAAAGTGAGCGGATAATAGCCCCTCTTCACACCACCCTCTCTCTCCCCCGCGCCGCGTCTAGAATTTTTGTATACTTAGAGAAATCTAATTACAACACCTCCTCTCTTATACTATTTGCTCCATGGTCATAACTGAATCTCACCGCCCTTAACCTTTAAAATGACATAAAACTGAAGCAGCATAAACATTAGCGCTTATCCATTTTTTCTAAGTACATATAGTATGCTATGAACAAGAGAGAATACTTATCAGTAACAGGCTCAAAATGCGACCTTGCTAGGTCTATAACTAATTGGCTTCACCACACATCCATCATGCGGTCAAACATCGTCAATCTTATGAGAAACCGCTATTTGGTTATGAATAAGGCTGGAATAGTGAGATATATTAGGTATGACAAATTATCTATAGCTGTTTGCATATAATTTAGTTGCGCAGGCTATGAATTCATATGACTTTTTTTTAATTTAAATCGAATATGCTCAGGATAGATTCAACTATAAGCTCGATATTCATTGAGCGATAGAACGTTTTTTTCGTTTAATAGGTATATATTTTGAGGCAGGTCACATTTCAGTATCGACTTCCGTGAAATGAGATACATACAAGAATTGTTATTTTTAGGGTTCCGTAGCCGAATGGCAAAAATCGGAACCCTTATAGATTCGTCATGTCTGTCTGTCTGTCTGTCTGTCTGTCTGTCTGTCTGTCTGTCCGTCCGTGTGTCACAGCCATTTTTCTCCGAAACTATAAAACCTATGCCATTGAAACTTGGTAAGTAAATGTATTCTGTTAACCGCATTAAGATTTTTACATAAAACTAGAAAAAAAGCAGTAAATTTTGGGGGTCCCCATACTCAGAACTGAAACTAAAATTTTTTTCTTTCGTCAAACCCATACGTGTGGGGTATCTATAGATAGGTCTTCAAAAATGCTATTGAGGTTTCTAACATAATTTTTTTGTAAACTGAATAGTTTGCGAAGAGACACTTCCAAAGTGCAAAAATGTGTGTCCCCCCCCCTCTAACTTCTAAACTAAGAGAATGATATATCTAAAAAAAATATATAATGTACACTGCCATAAAAACTACCAAGGAAAATTGGTTTGAACGAGATCGATTTGGTAGTTTTTTTTTAATACGTCATAAACCGCAATTTTCGCCTATAAAAATCACTACCACTGCGAACGTGTTACTTGCTGCTAAGGAACCCTTCATGGGCGAGTCCAACTCGCACTTGGCCGGTTTTTTTCAATATTTTTAGAAGACTTGTAATTTTCTTTTATATTTTAATATTTTTTCTGTAGGAAAATAGGGGTTAAGAGTAAGAAATTTTGTTGTAGCGTATTAAAATTTGTTGTAGTCTTCTAATTATAATTAATTCTAAAAAGGTGATTTTAATTTTTTTTTAAATAGTCGTGTATTTGGGTGAAAGTATTCTTTTCAACATAAAAAATTTCTTCTTGCATCAAAATGCGTGGTCATCGATATGAAGACGAAAAACGATCGCCGTTATAAAGATAAGACAAAATTCAGTTTTAATTTTATTCAATCAGTAAATTTTCGTCTAAGCTTTTGAGTCAAATCGTTGAGAAAACCAAAATTCACTCGTAAATTTCTAAATATAAGCCAATTCTAAATATAGGAACATAAATTATATGTCAACGGTGAAGCACGGTAATAATAGATAGTATTGCCGTGGGTGAAGGGTGAAATGAAATTTCCGTTTATGCTTTCAAGTAATTTTCCCGAGAAAATAAAATTATCGTTATAATTTTGAAAACGTCTGTCTATAGGTTGAGGTGACCACTATCGATAAGGGGTGCCGTTTGCTTTTTGACTATACCTTCATAGTAGGTATATTAATGAGAATGCTGTAGACAAAATGATGTTATGAAGTCAATAACTAATTTAAATACGCAAAAAAGTTACAAAAAAGAAACCATTATCATTGGTCCCGGTTGTCAGTAAAATGGCAGTCGTTAGGCCAAGTTGAAGGCTTTATTTCAACAGCAGGCAGTCACAACCTGCGCCTGTCCATTTAAACACGGCAATACGGCTCACAACGTATTACGTGGGACAAATTATAAAAAGGTGAAATGTGGGTACATAATATGCCTCTGCCTACCCCTTCGGAGATAAAGGCGTGATGATGAACCTGATTATCATCATTAAATATAATACTGAAGTCGGTGCCCAGTAAAACTATGTAGGCTTAGGTAGACATTATTAATCTCTCTCATAGTTATATTGGCACCGACTTCAGTATTATATTTAATGATATGTGATAAATCAGAATAATTGACTTGGTGCTAAGTAAATTTTATTTTTCATTTTTAAGTTTTGTTTGAAGTCGGTTTCTTTATTGTTAATTTTTTATTTTTACTTTTTACTTTTCAGTGTGCCTACAGAAATAAAAAAGTACCTATTTATGAGGTTTATTATGTACAAAGGCATCAAAAACAGATTTTTTGCCGTAAATTTGATGATTTCCTCTCGATTTTCCCAAGATCCCAGCATCAGATCCTGATACCCTGGATATGGGACCACCTCAGAAGTAGCATTTTTCAAACAAAAAAAAAATTCAAAATCTATCCATAATTATCACTATCGCGTAACATACATACAAAAAAATATCGTACGAATTGACAACATTTCAAAATTTTAACATGACAATATTATTTACTCAATTGAAAGTAAATCTAAAATTACGAGACCCGTATTTTTTATTTTTCTTCAAAATTTTAAATTTCATTCATCTTTTTAACTTTGAATATAATTTTATTTCAAAAAGACTTAAGTGCCATGTGACGTCATTCATACGGCGGAATAGGCGTGATATTGTTGCTATAGTGCTACATAAAAAAAAAGTCATGCAGATTGCATAACGTCAATTTTGACATTTAATTTATTCGCTTCCAGTCAGACTTTAAAAGCTTTATATTTTCGATTTAATCAATTCTCAATCTCTCACTTTCTTCAAATATGAAAGTTTCCGATGGTTACCATATTGCAGACAGCCGAAATCTACCGAAAGTAGATTATTTGATGTTATTGGAGTACATGTACGAAAGTGACTGTTACAATGTTGCGGAAACTCGAAGTGCTAAGGCATTGTTGGCATCTCGTGAGGCTTACGTTGATACCGCGGTGGGATACGTAGAAGTTCAGCGAGAAGGGACATTGTGTAACGTTAAATGCCGAGTAATACCCGAACACAAGATTAAGGGGAAATTGTACATTGTGATGGCCACTATTGATGAAACATTAAATAAGATCATCAAAGTGGAGTGCAACGTCTGTGCTTCATCTGCAGGTGGATGCAAACATGCCATTTGTTGCGCCATGTGGCTCATTAAACGTTCCGATGAACCATCAGTCACTTCAACTGTATGTTACTGGACTAAACCAAAATTAGCAGGGGCCATAAGTGATAAGAAGTATGTTATGGGTAAGAACATGGGCACAGCAAAAAAGATCACTGGAAGTACTAATATGAATGTAACATTATCAATGTTCCTAGAAGAATGCACACAGCGGAAAATGTCTCAAGGCCTTATTTTAAAACAAAGCCAAGATCATGAGCCTAATTTACATGATCTAACCATTTTTAATTTAATGTTGCAATTTGTCAATGACGCTCAAAATAATTTAACTTTTTCTGATTTTAAATCGTTTGCTAAAAAAGTAGTAACTGCAGAAGTAATTGATGAAATTAATAGAAGAACAAAGGAACAAGCGAATTCAAAGTTATGGCATGCTATGCGTCAAGGAAGAGTAACCGGTTCTAGAATTCATGCAGCAGTTCATTGTAAGACAGCACATGGTGCCTTAGTTCAAAGTATTTTAGGTGGATACAAAGTACCCGAGACATCTGCGATCAAAAGAGGTAAAATGTTGGAAAAAAAAGTGCTTAAGGAGTTGGAAATTGAATTTGGTAGCATAGAGATATCTGGTCTAATTTTAATATCACCCATCATAGGTGTGTCCCCTGACGGAATTACAGAAGATTTTGTCATTGAGGTGAAATGCCCTATGAGCCAAAGAACTATGAAAAATTATGTAAAAGACGGACAACTACAAGACAAATTTAAAGCCCAAATCATGGTGCAAATGTATGGTGCAAAGAAGTCAAAAGGCCTCTTTTGTATAGCTGACCCTACTTTTGAGCAGTCAAAGGTGTTACACAACTACTGGGTGCATTTGGATGAAGACTATGTTAACAAATTATTAACATCTGCTGAAGATTTTTGGGAAAATTATATATTTCAAACTATTTTAGATAGTGCAAAATAAAAATACATTTATGATTTTATTCAGTTTTTTATTCATTACTTATAATAGCATTTTGTAGGTTAATTAAACCACATGCAACAGTTACTATGTCATCTGTGTGTTGTACAAGCTTGTTATTAATGACTGCATGAGGTTTGAGTATTTTAAATAACCTTATTCTTCTAATGACCCTTTCCACATGGATACGCAGACTAGCAATGACTTTGCTCTTTATGGCTTCTTGCTTTGATAACTTTATGTCTTTCATAACGCTAGGAGGCCGCAAGAGTTTTATATTTTTTGTACTAAGAATGGATTCAATGTGCTTAAATCCTCTGTCTGCTAATATTGTACAACCAGACTGCAACACATCTAAAAAACCACTAACTTCCACTAGACAAACATCTGAAATACGGCCACCAAAACCAGCCGACACAAAGTTGATAAACCCATCAGGTGTTGTAGCCAGTAAATACTTTAGTGTATTGGCATTTTTATACTGCGACCATGTCAGAGATTGATCTATGGGATTAGATGGTTTTTCTATTTCAATCTCAAAACAATCAATGATGCAGTAAATATTTGTGTACTCTTTATTTGTTCTAAAGGAAGATGGTAAATTTCTTTTAACAGTTAATACAGAAGGACAAAAAATTAATTGGTTAAAAAACTTAGCCAGCACACACAAAGTTTTATAAAATAATCTCCACAATGTGGTGAGAGATATTCCAAACATATCTGATATTTGATTAAAAGGAACATTGTTTTTAATTTTGTATAATGTTATAATTATATCGCTGGCCTTTACTCCTTCAAAATTCGACTCTAAAAAATTAATTATCCAATAATAGGTTTTTGTTAGTCCTATGTAATCTTGGGGCCTCCTTGCTATTAAATCCAGCATAAAACTCTTGTCTGTGGTCTTATGAATCTGTGCTAATATTTCAGATGGTTCTGACATATCCGCAGAGGTTATTGTTGTAGTACTGCCTTGTGTAGATGGCAAAGCTTCATCATCTGGTATAATTTCATTTATAAATGCATCTTCTTTATTGGGCTTCACCTTTTTGTAAGAAGAAATAGAACAATACGTAGTTCTGTCTGCAGTCTTGGGTTTCACTTGCACGGCTTTGTTGCAGCAATTGGGATTTACATAATCTGTCCGTTTATCCATTTTAATAGGAAAAGATGATGATGTACTAGGCTCAGGTTCACTGGTGTGTTGTACGAGACTTACTAGAGACTTAGGTAATATAGACCTTAGTTTAGGCCTAGCCTTCATAGTGGTCCAATATAAATAATTTTCAACATCTTCTTGCAACTGAAATAAACAATTACACATAAGTACAAATATATACCTTTATAAAAATCTATGCTTGTGAGATTGTTCATTCATATTCATATTTCATGGTTTACTGCTGTACTGGTTATTAGATTGTGATAAAACTTAGTCAACGTAGTAAATATACTTGCAAGAGGATTATAGGCACAGTGCAATAAAATTATTGGTAAGTATTGCTTATTTTTTGTTATTGATCACTCCATATTTAGCCAGTCAATCAACAAGCTCACTGCTCATGTTGCCTTACATCTTGGGGGGCTTGTGTTTAGCCTTTTCTGTTTTCCAACTCAAAAAATAATAATACAATGAAGTTGTAGTAATACAGGGGATACTTACATTAAGATGTGCTTCACATATGTAAAGGGCCCGTTTAGGACATCCAACACCCAGCGATTTACACCATTCGTATTTAGCTGAACTAGGTACTACAAAAAACGTGGTGTTTTTATCTTTGTATGAATTGTTTTTGCATGTCGGTACAAAGCAATATTTTGATTCCTTCATTGGTACGTGCTCTTCACTGGGATTCATTTTGTGTTACGATTAAATTCAACAACAATAATAATTAAAACTAGCTAAAAGAACTTTGCGGAAACATATACATAACAATAGATTGCGACATAAGACAACAGACCTGACAAGTTGTCAAATGAATGAATGAATGAATGAATGCATTTATTTCAGGAAATTAACATCCCATATACATTAAGATACATGACAAATACTGATACACTGACATTTTTAAATGTTTCGTAAAACAGACCCGGCAAAGGATAACAACTTATAGAGCCGTATGAATGACGTCACAGCCCTATTTTTAGTTTTTATTTTTTTTCTCTAAAAATAAGTCCAAAAAAATATAATAAAATCAGTTTTGAAGTCAGAATAGGAAACTAAAGAAATGGTATTTTTATTTTAAGAACTTAAAAAATTTGAAATGTTGTCAAGTTAAAAACGAAGTCGGGTTTCCACAACACTTATAACTCAAAAACCCAAAGCCAATTGTCATTATTTTTGTGATTTGTTGAATTTGTCTCTACCCCGATTTTTATGATTTAATAATCATAAAAATCTATAGAACCAGTTTTAGCGATACAAAGTTCACCGGGACCGCAAGACTGCTTTGTGCATCAAAACATTACACCAAATTATCATTTCATAGTAAAATCACATTCCCAAACATAAATAAATTAATTTTGAATAAAATAAATAGCAATCTCTAAATCATCTGCAGCAACATAGTAAAATAAAGAAAATTATGTGATGAAAATCGTTAAAAGAATTCCAAAAGTTAGAATATACCTAATAGGTTGTGCGTCCAGCCAAAAGCGCCGAAATCCGCACGGATGACTTTTACACAGTCACTGGCAATATTTGAAATAGAAAACCGTATGAGTCTGTGTATTGCTACTTTTATAAACAAAATTTTAATAATATACGTTTGCTTATTTGTCCTAAATGGTGACGGGATAGAATACTGATGTCACCACCTATTTATCTTATAAGTAAACCCAAACTTTCCAAGGAACACCAAAATTTTAAGTAGCGAAACTTAGAATAAATTAATATTGAGAGACATTTTTACAAAACGCTATCTAACCAATATTAACCTAATATGAGCTTTTGCGATAAACATACATATATACTAAAGGACGCGAGTGGTTTCGCCTCCATAATGAAGGTTCCCGTTTGGTAAAATTGCATTATTTTAGAATTCTTTTCGACCCGTTTTCCCTATAAGTATACAGTTATAGTGAGTCAACCTGAGATAGACATATCGCAGACTATGGAATATTAACGTAATGGACAATGATAAAGCTATTAAGTGAAATTAACCTTCAACTGTCAAAATTTTTGACGCGGACGTGGGCAAACCCGTGAATTAATGCGTCGTGGTTGTATAAAACCACTTCATACTTTTTCTAAATTCCGTATTTTCTGGTATTAAAAATCGATAGACATCTTTTTTTCTTTTATCAACGAAGCTCTATTGTCTGTCGACAAAATTCACACATCATGTAAGATAACTGCATGTAAACTCGCACAAGAGTATTCATGTTTACTTCAGCACGGCTCGATGCATCAACACGCTCTCACTTGACTGGTTTTGAGCTCAACGGGCGGCGAGCAGATTGCTACAGATGCGAATATGCCTGATTGAAATTGCAGTATCGACATACAAGTATCTACCTATAGCTTTTAACTACTACTACTGCTGCTTCTACTACCTGCTACAGTATTTGACTAAAATATTATCAGTTTTTGAAAGTTTAGTTCAAACCAATACTCCATTTTTGTCAACAAACAAAGACACTTTTTGTGACACGAATGTGCATAATAATGTGCCAGCTGCGGCTGAGAAGTCAAATTTTGAAAATACATATTTGTTTAAGACGACTTTTTCATCATTCCAATAAGATTTACCAGAGCAGCTATGGAAATAATTTAATAAACTAATAGGTCTAAGCAGAAGAAATACTTTAAATAAAGGCTAAAAAGGCAACATAGAGCGTTTCATTCACAATGTGATTCATTGGCAGATTCGTACAAGAAATGCTTTAGAGACCGTAAAATAGTAACATTATTAAATGAATGATTTGCAATTCATTGCATAACCCAATTAAATATGATATTGATGTTGCTACTCCGAAAAATGTACGGGAACGCATCGAAAACATAAGCAAATGCAGTGAAATAAACTATGTTGCCTTATTAAGCCCTCAAGTAAAGCTTTAAAAACAGAAACCATTTTTTTAAGCCCAAGACATTTGTTGAGTTTTAGCGAAAAATGTAGATGATTCATAAATAGAATAGAAAGACTACCAAACCTCCAGTCTATCACAAAAAATGCTATGCAATTTTACCTACAAGTGGTAAAAGATTACATATTTTACGTAGTGACCACAGGATGAATAAATTTTTCAGAGACAACGCAATTCAATTTATCGAAAAATTGTTTTTGCGTCACCGCCGAGAGTTTTTGGACAGCAATATTGGAAGCGCTCTGATAGACTATTGTGACTGACATTCTTTACAAAGGTGATTTTTCTATAAAGTTAATAATGTTCTGAAACAATTGACCGGGAAACAATAAATAAATATTCACGGACATACATATATCCACAGAACGCTATCTGATCCCAAAGTAAGCTATAGCTTGCTTTTGTTATGGATATCAGACCACGGATATAAATACTTATAAACTTTTAAATACATAAATATCAATATCAATACATTTAATAACAACGTAACAGGTCGCTGTCTGTACATGGAAGATAAATAAGAAAAAAAATTAAAGGGGGGCTTCATGAACGCAATAGTACCCAAAACAATGATTTTTTGAATTTTTGTTTGTTTGACTGTATATCTGTTTGTCTGTACGTTTGTGCACGCTAATCTCAGTAACCGCTTAATCGATTGCAATGCGGTTTTCTTTATTGTGTTGAATTTGCTCGATTTAGCATTTTACTGTTTATTTCATGTCAATCGGTTTATAAATAAAAAAGTTATACCTATCACTTTAAAGAATTATACATAGACATAATTATGAATCTAAAAAGGAAAAATCTAAACTGGCGTGTTGACTTAATCATAAAAGAGCATAATGATTAAGGCTATTTTAAAAGAATTCAGTGGACTGGATTGTTTTAGTATAGACTTAATCTTTAAGTTCTTTTATGATTAAGCAAACAGGGCAGTTTTACACACTGCTTTATGCGTCTGATGAAGGAACACTTCTCTTTTCATACACCTAATGTGACGTAATTTCGACCTCTAGACCAACGGGGCAGTCAATATAAATCATATTCTCCATATTTTATTTAATCTCCATATTGTAACCTATATGGAGGGTAAAATTACTGGCAATTGTTTCAGATATTGCCTAAGGAGAAAATGTATCTTTTTTTATCGTTTCTCGATACTGTAGATGAGAATAAATTATCGGGATAAAAATATTTTTTGGATATGGGTTGTCTATGAAAAGGGCATTTTGCTAACATGAAGAAAACCATGAAATAATACAATCAACTTTGAACTGTTTCTAACTACTGAACAGGTACCTTCTACGATCATAATAAATCATGGCAGACTCCGCGAAAGCACTTTTAAAATAAGTATCTGCTTTAAAATGCTAGCTTATATTTATATTAGACCTAATTGATAAAAAGAGTACATTTTTTGAATAAAATTCGTTATTTTAATGCAAAAAAATCTAAAAAAGAAACTTAAGTGGCGTTCACTTACATTTTTTTGAAGAAACGTGCTTTTATTGAAATAAAAAAGGTAAATGCATTTGTCATTAAACAAAAACCAATATACTTATTTATAAAATTGCTAGTGAATAACCTATAATGATGTGATCTTAGATAGGTAATTTAGTCTGATACGTAGGTAATTGAAAATTTTCTGAAAGAGCAATTCACTTACTAAATATTACCAAATAATTTGATACTCAGCAAATAATAACTTATTCTACTTGAAATAAGAATGATAAACTTACTTATATGAGGCATATATAAGTATATTTAAACACAGGCACATTTGAGGCATATATAAACACTTCAAACTCAAGCATGAGGTATCCATCGCGACGTAAACTCATGGTTACAATTTTGTAACATAATTTCTACTAAGTTAAAAACCAAAACAATGTAGTCCCAAGATAAATTAAATAGCAAACAAGTTTAATTCAATACTTCAAAGCTTAATAACATCTCACTTACCGCTCATTAGTAGCCTCAATATGTTCATAAACGTAGGACAGAACTAATATCTACTTTAAGATTGACCTTTATGTTAACGTAATAACAAAGCTTTGATGTCAAAGCGATCATAAACATAGGTAACGGTCGGTTTAATGATGGGCGGGAGCAATTTTGGCGGCTAGGCCTCGATGTCTCATTAATATGCTTTAATGACGTGCGATGTATAAATAGGTGATACGTATTATATTGACAAAGACTTCAAAAGGCAAGGCAGTTTACTTGATAATAATTCCAAGGTTTTAATAGTAGAAGATAGAATACGAAGGGGCCCTACTGAGATCTACAAAGTCGAAGCCTCACACATATGCAACTTACAGACTCATGGTGGCCAAAGAGTGGGAGGACCTCGCACCTCTGATGATCAAATTGAAGTTGGCACGACGCCATATATACGCGATAATCCATAGTTAAGTGTCCAAATGTATTACACTACATAAGTAAAACACAGTTTCCATGAACACTACAGCATTAGATAGTAGTCTTATACTCGAAGAAAAAGAATTACTGACGGAAAATAAAACAAGTCCAAACAATGCAAGCAATAATGATCATCGTAATGATTCTTCAGTCAAAGATACACAATTTTATTCATTGTTACACAAATCCAGTTGTCCTTCCATCTGTTGAATTTCTTAAACACTGCCTATTGTTTGAACAGCATACTAATTTATGTAAACGCCTGTCTCCGAAAAAGGAAAAAGAAAACACTTTTTTCCTGTCGCGTAACACGTGTCAACTTCTAAAAAGCGATTTAATGAATCTGCGTTAAAAAGGCATAATTAAGGTTTAGATATTTCGGCCACGTTTCGAGGTCCCGATAATTTTGCTTCCCTTGCTTCTCATTAAAGATTTCTCGCTTTTGTTGATTTACTACGTTTCAGTTCGTTCGGCATTTTGATTAATACTTTTCAACGGAGCAGAAAGTTGGATGAAAAATTTTCTCACTAATTACCCGGGATTAAGAAACGTGCCGCTTTTTTGCGCGAAAAATTGATGTTTGACGTTTGAAAATTTTAGCGGGATATTTTAGTCACGCCGTACAGATTTACGCTTCAATGCTTTAAAAATGTCAGCAAATCTGTGGAGTCTGTAAATTAAGAATTTTATTAGTGTTATGTAGAGTACCTTGAAAATGCGTGGACAGTAGCATAATATTATGCAAAATCGTTAGGTGCAATCCTGATCTTTGGAGTCGTATCTATATTATATTACATAACATTCACGTAAGTACGCAGAAAATGTGTGTTGATATAATTCAATGAGGACAAACAATTTATTATGCACTGGCAAATTTATGAACAAGAAGAAAAGTTTACATTTGTAATTAAAATACTAACTAAATTACATAACATCTAAGCTAAGTACTTCAACAGACATTATTTACTTTATACTATTGGCTAAAGTGTAATTTTCAACTCATACGAACACTATTTTTGTAGACTAGACTAAACTAGCCCTGAGGATGTTCTCATAGCTAGTACTTTATGCTCAGCTTTCTGCAGTAGTTTAGTGTAATGCAGTTAAAGTTCATCGTATATTTGCTTGCTTTTATTTTATAAAACATTCTGGATTCTCTAAAATTCATTCGTGTTACATTAACGAGATTTATTGTGTCTTGACATCCACTTAAGTTCATTATGGAATGTCTCACTTTATGTACCAAACTTGGAAGAAAAGAATTTTATTTCATAAAATTAAATTTCTCAGTATTTTGTAATTGTGCGCAAATTAAAAGTCTTGTGTGAGCGTAGTATGTTTAGATATTTCAAAAATTTAATTTTATGTGCTTTGTAATATTAGAAACTTCCATTAGTAGGTATTTTAGTTTATCAAATTTTAATCAAATTAAATAAATTATGTTACTAGGTAGTTTTTGTTCAATCTTAATTAAGGTAAGAAAAGTTATTAATCCCGCTTATACATAATTAAATAAGTTATAGTCTAGTTTGTAGAAAATACAATTAAAGTCTATAAAAAATAATAAAGAGTTCTTTCAAGTTGCAAAATTAGGTATAATTTTGTTATTAAGTTAGTTGTAAACTTAACAACTACAAGAAGAATACTAATAATACACGAAAAACACTGTAAACTATTAAAAACTTTAAGACAATATTAATACTTTGAGAATACACGAGTTTCTAAGAAAATTTTATTCGGTTAAAATCTATTCACATTGTTGAAAAATCATTTGGCTGTAAACTGTATAGTTTCAAAGACGATCAAGTATAGTGTAATCATGAAGTTCATAAAGTAAAACAAGAGAAAGAAGTAAAATTCGAACTAATAACATTGGAATTCAATAAACGTTATAAACCGACAATACAAAAGCGAGACAGCAACACAACCGCCAAAGATGTGTGAAAGAGAGGAACAAACAATAGACGACGAAGTTGGGCGGAAACAAACCATGCAGTTTCATTAGAAACGTCGGTAATTAGTCCGAGCTGAAACGGGACATTTTACATTTCATGCTAATTGTGTGGAGAAAATTTAACACGATGTATGAAGTAATTGTTTTCTATGTAACATTTAGATAAAAACACGAAAAAAAAAACACCAATTTTGGAAATGCTACTTTTTTTTGTAATTCGCTTGCTAAATTGACGTTGCGACCAGCCTGATAGAAAGCCGTGGCGCCTTTAGCCACTTCAAACAGTGGTTCCTAAGTTGGCGGCCCTGTGATTTGCCTCTTCACGCTCCTCTTTAAGAACCGGGTTCTTAATGAGGAGCGTGAAGAGGCAAATCACAGGGCCGTCAGGGATTGTAATATTATATTACTATAAACTTGCATAAGTATTGTGATTTTCTTTTACGTGTATCCTCGAGGGTGCTATGCTGGGTGACCTATCGACGAAACCATACTGTGTCCATCCATCTGCATACGGCCGAGAGTTCAGGGTACGCCCCCGAAAGGATATCTCCAGGACTCCCGACACAGACTGAATTAAATTTCATAAACGATAAATAATATTGTTGCTGATCAAGACGTACCTACTCTGCTTCTGAATCTTTCGTGTCGGAAGGCTGCTCGATTGAAGCTTAGGTTTGGTAAATTGAGCTCAGTGCCTTTGTTTTCTCTGAAGTGTACTGTATGAGGTTCGTCAAAAATGGCTTTATAAGGTTTTTGAGGAGTTGAAATCGCAAGTGCAGTTAGTACGTGGCAATGTTGGTTGTATTTACATAGTTCATAGAGTCTTCACTAACGGAACAAAATGATATAATAATTATCTTTGGGGTCGGAGACATTTTACACCATCCAGAAAATTATTGAGTAAATACAGTCACTATTAATCAAAGATGAGAATATGTTTTCTTACAAATGTAATTCGTATCTAGCAAGGAAAGAAGATAAAAAATACTAAGTATCTATCCCTACTAATATTATAAATGCGAAAGTAACTCTGTCTGTCTGTCTATCTGTTACGCTTTCACGCTTAAACGGCTGGAGTGAATGAGATGAAATCTTGTATAGGGATAGTTTGAGGCCCTGGGAAGGACATAGGTTACTTTTTAACCGACTGCCCAAAAGGGTTACTAGTTTACGCGATAACAACTTCTACGCGCTCGAAGCCGTGGGGGACAGCTAGTTTGCTATAAAAAGCGGGATGTTCAAATAAGCACTGCATCTATAGACAATAGACATGGTATGATAGGACTTATGGATTATTCTCATTGACATCTTAGATCATCTAACCACAGGATGCGCCTTACTTAAGCATTGTTTTCTGCCATTGCACATGACCATTTGGTCTTTTGGCTTTATGAAAAGCCTGTACATCAGTACATAATTTTATATGATTAAACTAGTACATTACATTGTAGTTGACTGTACAATAACAATTAACACACAACAGCCATTACGCGTTTGTCGATTAATACATTTTTAAATGCACTACCTTCACTTGTATGAAAACTGGCAGAATATTTTTGTATGCGGTGGTTCGCAAAGGCTAGTCCCGTGTTATATGGTCTAAGATTGACATACATTATTCTGCATTATGACCTCTGTTCCTTCACTTACTATAATTTTTGGAACGAAGTTCCTTATCGCGCGTTGTGAAAGGGGGCTAGACGGAAAAAAATCTCACAAAAAGTTGTAACGACACTTTTGGTAGTGATAGCGGTAGTGATAGTGGTAGTGATAGTGGTAGTGATAGTGGTAGTGATAGTGGTAGTGATAGTGGTAGTGATAGTGGTAGTGATAGTGGTAGTGGTAGTGGTAGTGGTAGTGGTAGTGATAGTGGTAGTGATAGTGGTAGTGATAGTGGTAGTGATAGTGGTAGTGATAGTGGTAGTGATAGTGGTAGTAATAGTAGTAATGATAGTGGTAGTGGTAGTGATAGTGATAGTGATAGTAATAGTGGTAGTGCTAGCCAGGGGATGAACATGAACTCTACGAGCAACACCAAAGCAAATAGGAGTTTCGCTCTGTTCAGTTTCAGTCGCGCGTAAAGGTTACACGCACTCACTTTTTCTTTATATTTGTTTTCTTTTTGTTTCTGTTTTTGTTTTTGCTTACAATAAAATTTTAAAATGAAAATAAAAATTTATTACAATTCCTTCACTTTAATCGAAAGGAACTTCGTTCCATCCGGTTGTCCCTTGACACCTCTCAAGTTTTATTAATGCTCCCTTTCCTTTAATAATATTTACAACTGCAAAAAATTATGTCATCGATTTCATTAGTTTGTTAATGTTAATAAGTATCTATCTATCTTCACGCCAAATCCCTTGCGGGGTAGGCAGAAAGAACCGAGCGCCACACGGCATGGTCCATACACACCTCACTTGCTTCTTCAACTTTCATTTTTCTTTTCATGCATGCACGTCGGTTCCTACGGCTCTTGACACCACCTTCAACTAACACACGATTAATTTGGTCGTGGTAGGTGTGTCGTGGCCTTCCCCGACTCCTACGTCCATCCACTTTCGCGTTGTATATCTGTTTTGTCATTCTTTCATCTCCCATTCGTTCCACATGCCCGAACCATCGTAGCATGCCCTTCCTTACTTTAACACCGACACTGTCTTTCAGACCAACTCTCTTTCTTACATCTTCATTCTGAACGCGATCTGCGAGCGTTACTCCGCAGATTTTGCGTAGCGCGCGCATCTCGACCGCGTTTATTCTACTTTCATGCGTTTCCTGCTATACCCAACTCTCGCTTCCATACGTTAGCGTAGGTATCAGCACCGCATTGTGTACTGCGAGCTGGGCCTTTTGACTTAAGCCCTTGGTACCTAAAAGTTTGCCTAACGCTCCATTCACACTATTGCCCGCAGTGACCCTCTTTTCTACATCAGCGGTGTACCGTCCATCCCTGCTAAATGTACATCCAAGATATACAAACTCATCCACCTGTTCCAGCACTACATCATTTACAGTTATACTGGCATTCGTTCTGTTCTCTTCTCTTTCGAATACCATCACTTTCGTTTTAGTCGCGTTCAAATGTAAGCCTCTCATTAGACAATCATCTTTCATCGTTGTGACTAGTGACTGTAGTTCTGATGGCGATTCGGCTATGAGCACGGCATCATCTGCATACAGCAAACAGTTAACAAGTACGTCACCCATTCGCAATCCAACATTCATCGATCTTACTCTCTTAAGACAATCGTCCAGGTACAGGACAAACAGCAGAGCCGACAGCACGCAGCCCTGTCTGACGCCAATGTTGACGTCAAACCAGGGAGACAGGCTGCCACCCACCCGCACACATGCCGTACATCCCACATATGTAGACTGCACAGCACGAAGCAGCGCACCATCAATCCCGTATCCTGGCAATATATCCCAGAGATCCTTCCGTACAACTCTGTCAAATGCTTTCTCCATGTCCACAAAACCGCAGAAAACCTTCCGGCCTACAGCCAGCTGCTTCTCTACAATGTTGCGGAGCGAGGAAACTTGGTCCATACATCCCCTTCCATTTCGGAAACCACCCTGCGCCTCCCACAGTAATCCGTCAGATTCCACCCTCATTCTCCTTTCAATAATTTTGCCATACACTTTAGCTGCTATACTGATCAAACTGATGGCCCTATAGTTGGCGCACTCTATACGTGAGCCCTTGCCTTTATACAAGGGCACGATGATAGCACGCCTCCAGTCCATTGGGACCCTTCCAGTCTTCCAGCATAGATTGCTCAATGACCAGAAGGCGTCCCGGACGCAAGGACCACCTAATTTGATCATTTCAGCAGAAATCCTATCAATTCCCGCAGACTTTCCATTTTTCAAGCTTCGTATCGACCATTCAATCTCTTCCAAAGTAATATCTCCGCTTGATGCTTGCACCGCAAGATCAGTCATCGACTCCCTCGCAGTGCCCGCATCCGGGAGATATTCATACATTTCTCCAAAGTACTCATTCCACCGCTCTAACACCTCTAATGTGTCCGCAAGAATGTCCCCAGCTTTACTTTTTATCTTATCCATTCTGGAAACTGACGAACAGCTCCGAGACTTCTTGACCTCCCTCCAGAAGAGTTTGGTATTCGTCTCGAAGTTCCTCGTCAGCTTCTCTTCCGCAATCATATTTATTCTTTCACGCTTCTCTTTCACTAAAGCTTTGGCTTCATTCTTGCAGAGGCGGTAAATTTCTTTCTTCGTGTCTTTCATACTGTCATTCAGTTGCAAAGATGAGACATAATCCAACGCGCTTTCTTCTTTCTTGCTACGCAGGATTGAACTTCTGCATCCCACCAGGCATCACCTTTCGAATGTTCATGTCTCTTTGCACTCCCACATGCTTCTTTTGCACTATCCACTATACTTTCTTTCATAATATTCCAGCATTCATCCACATCTAAGCCGGAAAGGCTCGCGTTTGCAAGCCTTTCACTGACTAAGCCTACATACATACTCCTTACGCTTTCATCATCCAGTTTTTCACTCTTTATCCTTTCATAGTCTCCGAAAGGGACACGCACTCGCCAGTGCCTCCACTTTTTGAAAAGACCAACAAACCGGCATACCACCAGGTAGTGGTCAGTTTCGAGAGTGGGGCCTCTATAGGCTCTTGTATCCCTTATAGCATGTCGGAGACGACTGTCTATCAAAATCAAATCAATTACACTTTTTTCTTCCTTCCGTCTCCAAGTATACGTGTGGATATCTTTGTGACGGAATAAACTGTTCGCCACAAGGAGGTCTCGTTCCAAGCATACGTCTAAGATTGACTTACCAGCATCATTCGCTCTCTTATCTCCATACGGACCAAGGACAGCATCGAAGCCATCTCGCTTGGTCCCCACCCATCCATTCAAATCACCACACATGATCAACTTTTCATTCCCGTCAGCCAAATCGAGGACGTCTCTAACGGAATCCCAGAACTCCGCGAGCACTTGGGGATTAGCCGAGCTGACGGGAGCATAGGCTGCGACCAAAAAAACTCTCGTGATCCCCAGTTTTATACGTACAGGAGTCTTGGGCCTGCCAATCCATAATCTTTCACTCCAGAAGCCAAACAGGAGGAGAGCAAGACACCCACTCCCTTACTGGCATGATCCTCTTGGTCCACTCCGGACCACAAAGCAATGATTCCGCCAGGAAGATCGTCGATGCCGCTCCCCTTCCGCTTAGTCTCTGTGACACACAATACATCCAGGCATCGCTCTTTCATTACATCTATCAATTCATTCATCTTACCTTCCATACCACCACGCACATTCCACGTGCCTATCCGGCACTCGGCTCCTCGCATCCCGCCAGAGTTGGCGCTGCGTGGCGGGTGGCGGCCCCCTTCGCCGCGTGCGCATGCTGTCATACCGACGGGGGCACACCGGTACGCGTCGCCTCGGGGGGACGCCCTAGCCCTGTCGGGACTCATTTCTCGGTAGTGATTGGTTTCGCGTTTCCGCTTTCGCCGCTACTTACGGGGAGGGCCCGAGCAAAGGTAACGCTCTTCGTGAAGGCACACTACATCCTCCCCCATGTTAATAAGTAGATTCATAAATTTGTTAATGATAATAAAGAGGATTCATAAATTTATCTAACGCAAATTTCTTTGAAAACACAAAGATTACATTAATAAATAAAAAGATAATACCATTAAGGCTATTCATTAAACTTAAGTGGAACTTTTTCTTCTAAGTTACCAAATTTCGCAAAAATAAGT
Organism: Miltochrista miniata; assembly: GCA_933228765.1. Taxonomy (NCBI): domain Eukaryota; kingdom Metazoa; phylum Arthropoda; class Insecta; order Lepidoptera; family Erebidae; genus Miltochrista; species Miltochrista miniata. Next base: position 35,206,189 of record OW121756.1, on the reverse strand, counting down.
AATCTCAGTATAAAAAGTGATCGGGTCTTCATTTTGGCCGCGTACTTAATTAAATTTCGTTGCTCCTGGGTGGAGCGTTAAGTTAATATAGTAGGCTAAAGTTACAACCTCAATAGAGGTGTGCTAGCCAGTCCTCACGAAGTAATTAGTTTAGTATTGAGGCTTACTAGAATACTAATAAAATAGGAACATTATGTAGAAGGTATATTAGTTTAGAATTGAACTTGTGTATTTCACGTTTTATCGTTGATTTTTGTGGCATTACCAACCGAGTAATAGGTGGTACCTATTGATATGTTGAAATGTACATGGGTGGGTCGTGGCGGTGGTCCCTGCTCTTGAAAGGTATACTTCTTTTTTATAGTACTAATAGGTACAGGGGAATGGTATGTAAAATTAGCTGTAATAACGCAAATATAGTCAGCAAAAATATCGTACGCAGCGGTTACATTCACTGACACAGTTACATTTCCTGATAGATAACTTAGGTGCATGTGAATTTAGTCCTTACGCTGTTAGTCGATAGATTGTACAGTAACTGACTGAAGAATAAAATTCATGCAATTCCTTTCAAATAACCTCTGGATATGTAGCAGAGTTGCAATGATATGTTCGGTCGTTAATGCCGGTTTCCATTGTTCAGGATCGGACATCCCGATCAACGCATGCCACCGGGGCAGAGATGCCACTCATACACTTCGCCAGAACTGAGCATTTCAAAAGATCGTTCCTCTGTCGAACTATAAAAACCTGGAACGATCTGCCCGCACACGTGTTTCCCTCATTTTACAATCCCGGCTTCTTCAAGAGTTTCTGGGTTCTTCAACTTTAGTACCACTGTCAGAAGTCTTACGGAACGTGAGAGTGGTCCCCAATCGCTGAATGCGCCATGGCTTTCCATCAGGCTGGCGACATCAATCTAAATATAAAAAAAAGAACAGGAAATGTGTAAAATGTAAATGAAATACTTGCCTAGTGAAAACTCGTTCTAATACTGGTAGGAGTACATTTTTTGGAGGGCACAATTCAAGTGGTGCATCAGGGATACTCCGGATGGTTAACAAGTCAAGAGTATTAAACATAAATAAATTCATAATCATAAACAAGGACATAAAACATTTTGATCTATCGCTTTTAGAAGATTTTCGGAATTCCGTAAAAGCATTACTACCAATTGGTATTTCCCAAAAATTTGAATAACACATGAAATATTTATTAAGTACCCGTAACGTGATATGTTAATGCTCCCCTGAACTCCTAGATATAAATCAAGTTTCACCCTGAATAACAAATGTGGATGATATTATTATGGACTAGTTCCTGCCCGTGAATTCGTTCGCGTAAAATTGTGGTGTGAGGGAAATTTGAAATTATTTCTACTCTCTTTTTTATAGTGGCAACAGAAATTCATAATCTGTGAAAAATTTAAGTACTTCTCTATCATGGTCTATAAGTTACACAGCCTGGTGACAAACAGACAGACAGTGGAGTCTCAGTAATAGGGTTCCGCTTTAACTCTTTGGGTAACCCTACAACAGAAATAAAATTGATAAAGGGGAGCTTAAAAACTCCTTTTACATGCGCGATTCTGACTAGCACTTTTCCGGTTCTTTAGAAATGTGTATGTATGTATGATAATCAGGTTTCCATATTTCAAGCTTATCCTAAAGTAATTGAACTGTGTATAAATCAAGTCTCTCAGTAATTTTATTTCTTGTACTGTCGTCACCATGATGAACATGATCCACTACCATAATTTAAACTTCTATACAAACTTCATTCGTAAACAAAATGTTTATAATAGTCGTAATGAAGCCATTAGTAGGACAAAACCTGCAAATAATGCGTCTACTGCTGGCTGCTGCTGGCAGTTTAGAACAATGATATTATCTCTATATTGTTAACAAAATGAAAGAGGCAGTTTGTTTATAGAATCTGTCTTAGAAACAATACTTCTGTGACAACTCTGTGTCAAGTGGGATATTTTTTTTATACAGCGCTAGCTAGCCCAGACTAAACCAAATATGCTACTGCTATAAGGTCAAGACAACATAAAGTCAAACTTTATCTCCTAATAAAAATCTTAGTTCCAGCTAAAGCTTGAACTCAGATTTAATTTGTAATTATTATTAAGAAAAATATAATTTAATAAGATTAAAAAAAATAATTTCACTTTACTGATATTTTTTAACCCTGATCAAACTAAAAATAGATTTTAATTTATAGAGTAATATTGTATAAAAGACAGATAATAGACTAGTCTAGTCCTATTATAATACATGACTCTTCGTTTAAATTACTGTAAGTAATCTCAGTAAAAAGTGTTTGTCAAATTAAATCTTCCAAAAAAGTACTTTGCCCTTACTGCGCAAAGTTACAAAGCTTACAATTTAATTCTGTCAAATTACATTGCTAATCTGTCCTCGCTAACGTTTTACATATTAAGTCCCAACAACTTCTACGGAACCAACTTAGCTAGTCGACAAGTGCAGAGTGCTACTAAAGAACTTTCCAGAACTCTTTGCTTTTACAAGTTTGTGATTCGTTATTTTAATCAGGTTTGTTAGGTAGTTCTTGAAACATAAACTAGTTTTTTAATAGTCTGCGTTGTGGTTTTGACATGATTTCAACAGCAGACAACTATAGCTTATCCTAGTATGTTTTAACACGATTTTAGAGACCGTATTCTTAGCATTCCATGGATTCTCCGTGCGGGCGCCGGGTCCATAGCGTGGCACAGGGGGGAACACCCCGACGGCGTCTGGGACTTGCGACCCATTCGAGTAGGTTTAGGGTGGCCACCTTACTATGCGCATAAACGATCACCTTCCACCGTCAACAATGTTCCCCCCCCTGCCCAACCAGATTTGGTAAGATCCTATCAATGCCGTTTTGGATACTCGTTTTAGTAAAGAGCTTACTGAAGCTCTTGGCAATCCAAGGTCCTTAAATAAATTATACAGGGATTTAGCTGGAATTCCCCTTGCTCCTACTTCTACGGCATAGAGTTTAACCACATAGCCATTTTTGGTTAACTCATTAGTCAAGTCAAAGTATTTATTTGTCTTCATGGCGTGGTCCTTCGGTATGTTGGTCTCCCACGGCACCGTCAGCTCCACGAGCACTGCACGCCTGTGTATCCTCGAAAACAGGAATATGTCGGGTCTGGATGACGAGGCACATACATCCTCTGGGATTTTGTAGTGTTTTTCATACGTGTCTGAGAGTATAGTCCAATCGGCGGCAGCCATCAAAATTGAGTATGGCTTTTGAGGTACTTTCTTTGAACAGCCTTCCTTTACAAACGCAATGTCATTTCTTTTGTTTGTGGTTAATCCCTTTTTCGCTCTCTTGGCGGTAGCGAGCGACTGACAGCCTCACGTATGATTTCCAATACCCTATCGTGTCGGCGTAAGTAATGACCCCGGTCTAGTAACGTCCTACAACCTACCAGCAGGTGCCTAGCAGTTCCAATCGCTTCTCCACATGCATTACATGTTTTATCTGTGGCTTTCCCCCACCTGACCAGATTACTTGGGTCGGGGAGGGTCAATTGAAACGCGTTCAGGTAGAACTTTAGCAAAGCCGGCGACCAGTCGTACAATAAGGTACGCCACTGCAAGGCCATGGGAATACAAAATTCGCCCAGAGTAAGCCATTCATTCTGCATCTCCAGGTTCATCGCGTGCACCTTATAGGCGTCGCTCTCATCCTGCTCCAGAAAAGATTTTGTAATGTCTTTATCTGTTTGTCTCCGGATACTACCCAACCCCGCTCGACCAGTCTGCGAACCCACCCTGAATTTCTTGTGGAATTGGAGGCGTGACTCAAGTTCTGCTATATTTTTATCCTTTGGAAGAGTTTGAACGATTTTGTCTCTTGATTTTCCCAAGACGTGCATTTTAGTAACTCTTAGATGTTTATAGAGTTCCGACGGCTTCTTAAACGTCATTCCGAAGTTATTAGAGGCGCTGTATAATGCCGACGGGTCGGCCGATTGATCTAGCCCTAGCCACGACTTTAACGTTTTCGTAACATTCGCATCCAATTTTCTGAGAAGGTTTTGGCTCATATCGTACACATGAAACGGCCAGTTCAGACGTGATGTTAAATAGTTGTCGTATATCCATGCTTTCTTGACGTTACCTATTGGTTGTTGGTCTACCTTTATTATGTCAACAATGAAACTTTCAATTATGTCGTCCAAAGCTGGAGTACAACCTCTGTTATCTATCTTTCTGCCAAGAAATTTGAAAGGCACGGTTTCCTATATAATAGAAACTTTTTCCCCGCCTATAGTAAGCCCGGGGTCATATGACGTAAACTTAGTACCCCGCCTACCCAGACATAGACAGTAGCATTTGCTAGGTTTTGTCCTCATTCCATCTGTCCATGTACAGAATTCATCCACTTTACGCAGTAGGTCTTGGCACTGCTTTGGGCTGCGAGTCAGGATTGCGAGGTCGTCTGCAAACGCCAGGATGGACTCTGTATATTTGCCATTTAATTTAAACCGATATCCCCACTTCTTCTCATGAGTAATAATACTGTCAATTAAAATATTTATTACTATATTGAAAACTATTGGTGATAAACAGCAACCCTGGAAAAAACCTACTTTATACTTTAAGGGTTGCGTATGTCCTTCTTTTGTATTGATTACTTTTATTTTTCATTAGGACTTCAACAGTTGTAAACGTCCTTAGGGTCCGGTAACCAATGTTGCAATTCTCATTCGTAGGAATTGAAAGCGTAGTTCAAAGTTTACTGTTAAAATGTCTCGTCTTTTGCCGTTTCTGAATGTGAGACACAATGATGGTTACCAGTAAATTCCCTCCCAGGTGGGCCCCTATGCTTGTACGCTAATCGTTTATGAATTACCACCTCGTAACATCTGTTTCCAATTACTATGATGTTGCTTCCTATTTTATAATAGGATTTATTCTGTATTTTACCATGGTAAGTCGATGTTAGTCGACTTTTCAAATGCCAGAATTGCAAAATTACAAATAAGCGTTTAAAAATAGTAACTGGTGCATAAATTATAAATTTTTAATTCAATTCAATTTATTTATTTTGGACCTCAGTCCATATAGTACAAATAACAACTATAGCACAATTTACAAATAATAATAGGTAATAGACTAAAAAAAGATTTGATAACAATTTTTTTTTAATTAAAATAATAGGTAGGTACTTACAGTAATTTTTGAAATAGAAATTTTTAAATAGATTTATAAAAAAGTAATAGGGCCAATTTGAACGATCACTTTTCGAAGAAACCATGTGTTAAATACTCATATAGATACTTTAATAGCCAGCAAATAAAAATGTCACACTGTATTCAAACTATGTCGAAATTGAAATTAGTGATAGATTGATATTGTCGTAGCACTACGAGTGCCACTCCAAACCTCATTATATCCAAATATTCGGAAGGACAGCCTTTGAAACACAGGTAATTAATCATCTTGCTGACTTTGGTCGCAAAATTGTATAGGTACAGTCAGCCCCAGAAGTATATTGAGAGAGAGCACGGTTAGTTTGTTGAATAATCTCCCGGCCTCGGTTTTCCCAAACGTTTACAGTATGGGGTTCTTCAAAAAGGATTTTAGCAAGTTTTTAAAAGTTCGGCAGCGCCAGTGTAGCGCCTCTGGTGTTGCAAACGTCCATAAACCACGGTGCCCACCAGTACATGATTTGTGTCTGTCACCTTGTGGTATGAAAAAATATAATATTAAATTTGAATCTTGTTAATCTACATATTATATATATAAAAATCAACGCACTTTTCGTTGTAATTTTATGACTCAAGAACGGGCTCACCTATCTAATCCAAATGTATAGGCTTTGTTCGCACTATTTAGTAGATGGTTAATGTGAAGTTTGCACAAAATCGGTCAAGCGGTTTTTCATTTATCACGCAAACGAAGTTGCGCGGGTCAGCTAGTCTATTATATTATTGACTACCTCGACGTCGTTGCTAGTGTACCTATTATTACGTAGCATTCGCTAGTGTAACCGACTGGGTCACTGAGGCTAGTAACTATTTATTAATCAGTGCTGAGGCCCTTGGTTCAATTCCCGGGTAGGTAATTTTTTTTCGTAATCTACAAATGTTTGTTTCGGAGTTTGGGTATGAGTCACAAGCTTATATTAGCTTTTTAATTTGGGCTAAATGAAGTGTGGGAATGGCCGACAGTATTTGTATTTATTTATCTACTTCTGAGCCTGACCGTACATACCTATATAAATAAATCAATCGTCGAATGGTAGGTAGTAGCTTCTGATGCGTGCGCACCCAATGGGCTTCCGATGTTCGTTATTGGCACATATTTCATATATAATAGGGCAGGTTTATTAGAAGCGAATGCTTTGACCTTCCATCCGTGTATGAACACCAGACTATTAGAAAGGAGTGGCTGTGAGTTTTTATTGTCAGGCTGTTTCGTTTTTTTTTTAACTGTGTAAATGCAAGCAATGAATCTGGCAGCAAAAGTAAATGTAAAAGCAATAATCTGGACGTTTAAATGTCCTGTTTTGTAAACTGAAAAAATACAGATATTTTCAGTACTCAGTGCGCATGTCAATATTATAGGTAGGTGGAAACAGTTTACATTATTTTGAGGTAGTGAATTCTTTTTACATTAATTAATTATTAAAAATAGTGGTCGCGGCGATCTGTGTTTTCGCGTAGAATCTGTTTTTTCCTATTTTTTTTTATTTTCATACCACCCGGTTCGTCATTTTTGCTTAACGACTGCCATTTTGCTGGCAAACGGGATCAACAGCTTCACGTGAATACATGGTGGTCACCCATCTCCGAAGTGGCCATAGTAAGACTTGCTAAATGAAGTGATCGTTTACAGAACACTAAGTAATCGTCCTCAGGACACGATTACTACATGATTATTGTTCAAACTAAAAAAAACACCGTGTAATAGAAATGCTTGCAAACATTGTAACCAAGTCTTTCCTGGCTCGATTCCCAAATCAATCCCACGACCTTAGTTTTTCCAGTCATGGTCACTGAGCCAAGTCGCCTTTAAAATATGGATATTCGTAGGTAATTAAAACTAATGAAATTCACCATTCAAATAGTGCGCGTCGACCTTAATCCTCTTATATTACATGTCTTTTCAGATCTAGCTCAGACGACATTATTCTGAAGGCTTTTAGATCTGTGCTTCAAATAGGCGTGCCAATATTTTGAGAAGATTTTGTTTTTGGATAGGCTCAAATTACACCTATTTTATGATTAAATTGTTATTACATTTTTTTCTGATCTCATAAGTGAATTTAATCATAATGCAATTCACAAAGTAATCGTTAAACATTACAATTCGAACTAAACTACGAGTATAATGCCGATTATATGCTTTATCCCCTATGTGGCGACAGAGTCCCGTGTGGTAACGGGAAAGAGACACAATGTCGCCACTCTAATTCATCCCGAGGATGCCGTAAGAGGTCACTAAGGGAACTTTCGTAAAACGATTCATGAACTTCAACTTCAATGAACCCGGTTGTCAGTAAAATTACCATCGATAAACCAAGTCGAATGCCTTATGGGCGGCCTGAAAAATTGCAACTGCGGGTCGTTACGACTTGAGCCTGTCCGTTTCAACACGGCAATAGGCTCACCACCTATTAAGCGTGACTTAAAACTTTAAGGTGAAATGTGGACGTATACTATTCCTCTGCCTACCCCTTCTGGAATAAAGGCGTGACTATATGTATATAATGTACATTATTTTTTAAAGTCTAAAGAATGTTTTTATCTGTTTAAATCGTAAAAACCATTTTCTATCGGTAACATACGGGTAAACCGCGAGCATCAGTTAGTATAATTATAATACCTTTGAAACAAACAAAAGCTAAAATTAAAACACAGATCAATTTTTATAACATTTTTACTTCGTTACACTCCATTGATAATAATAACGAGATAGGTATCAAAAAAGAAAAAATCATTGAACCAGCACAATGCATTGTTAGAACGGAAATGTGGCAATTTTAAATGCATTGACATAGTTCCAATACATCTTCCTATAGAACATAGTCATCGTTAATTTTAATGGGTTTTAAACAAAGCTTGATATTTTTACTACTGGAAAAGTGATGTCATTACGCTATTCCTACATATTAATCCCTACTAATATTATAAATGCGAAAGTAATTCTGTCGGTCCGTCTGTCTGTCTGTCTGTCTGTTCTGCTTTTACGCTAAAACGGCTGGAGCTCATTGAGACGAAATTTGGTATAGGGATAGTTCGAGGCCCTGGGAAGGACATAGGCTACTTTTTAACCGACTGCGCAAAAAGAGGGTAATGATTTTACGCGATAACGACTTTTACGCCAAAACGACTTCTACGCGGTCGAAGCCGCGGGGAACAGCTAGTAATCTTTATAAACCTGAATAGTTTTGCCTTACGATATTTTTAAAGTTACTAAGATGACCGTTGCAACCAAATCTAGGTATTAGGGTTTATCATCACGCTTTTATCCCCGAAGGGGTAGGCAGAGGCATATTATATACCCACATTTCACCTTTTTATAATTTGTCCCACGTAATACGTTGTGAGCCGTATTGCCGTGTTTAAATGGACAGGCGCAGGTTGTGACTGCCTGCTGTTGAAATAAAGCCTTCAACTTGGCTTAACGACTGCCATTTTACTGGCAACCGGACTTAACGTGCCTTCCGAAGCACGGAATAAGAATTAAGATTTTGATTTTTCTTTAAGAAGTCATAAAATATAAATGTGTGAATCGTAAAGACTAAGTTACTTTTAATAGTTGTTTAATTATATTTTACTAGCTGTTCCCCGCGGCTTTGTTCGCGTAGAAGTCGTTATCGCATAAAATCATTACTCTTCTTTTGCGCAGTCAGTTAAAAAGTAGCCTATGTCCTTCCCTTGAACTCAAACTATCTCTATACCAAATATCATCGAAATAGCTTCAGCGGTTAAGGCGTGAAAACGTAACAGACACACAGAAAGTCAAACAGATAGACATAGTTACTTTCGCATTTATAATATTTGTAGAAATTCTAAATATAAAAACCGACATTAAAATTAGTCTTATATCTTAAACTGCTAGAAATTTTTTACACTCAAAATATGAAGGAACATTATTCACTTAACCTCAGCATAAAGTTGTCCGAAAATTCCATGCTGCGGAATACTGTGCCAAACTGCCAAATATACAAAGATAGGTACTTCAACTTTGTGAACATCCATTTGAAAAATACTGTTAATATCAAAGCACTAACCGTACACACTACATTACATCACATTTTACAAAAACTACCTTATCCTGAAGCTCACAAAGGCGAAAATCCAACGCAGATACAGGAACAACTTAGACCACCTTTTCACCGTTTCCCTCCATTAACATTTTACAGAGAGTTTCAATAAGCTTTTGCTTTAGAATTGGCTTTTTTCGTAGTTTTTTTCTCTTTTTTTGATAACATTATATTGCTTGGATAAATAACGTCATTATTCCTGGTATTCATTGGTGAAGAACGCGACCCTTGTTCAATTGTTCATTTTGTGAGGCCTTAATGTGTTCTTGTTGAATGAAAATATTTCAATGGGGCTATCTTTCTTGAGATAAGATGTTTAATACTCATTCCTTATAAATAATGAAACAAAACTGCGTTGTTGGAGATTGTTTACGTTTGCATTGTGTGGATCTGTAGAAGAAAATGTATCAACATTGTTTTACTGGTCGCAAAACGAGTCTGTTTATGAGCCATAACACTTTTTCCTGATGTACTATCCAAGTATACTTGCCATATTATAATGTCGAATATTAGTGGTAATTAGAATAATATCTTATGATTTCAGAGGACAATCACGACTACCTATATAATATATGTATTTGGTGGAGAATAGGCAGACGTGAATTACAGAATACTTTTCAGAAGTTTTACTGGTCCCAGGTAATAGAAGGCAAGCTCATTACCGTCGCCGGTCGCTGTTCAGGGTGGAAATTAAAGACTGTGGTTAGAGGAACAGTACTCTTAAAACTGATGGCAAATTTTGCCGAAAGGAAAAAAAAAATTATTTTTAAAAGTAAGAAAAACTACATTTACACTACTAAACTACACAAGATTTTTGAAAATTCACTTGGTTGAGCCGGGAATCAAACCGGCGGTGAGACGTGAAAAAAAAACATTCTGTATTTTATGATAGGTACCAACCGAAAGGGTCATTCATGAAACTTTTTTTTAAAAGCAATAGTATCTCAGTTCCAATCAAAAGTCCAATAGTCAGGACAATAAATAGAAAGAAAGAAAGAAAGAAAGAAAAATATTTTATTCAGGACACGCACAATGAATATAAACAAAAGTAATCTTAAACTAAAAAACAAAGAAAATAAATGTACACTGTGCGAACCCCTAAATATGGCCACCATCTCAGCATAAATGCCGCACATACCCACCCACCACTCAGTGATGAGCAGGCATGCGCAGCGCTGGTTTTCAGATGGCACCGTAAGTGACATTACCAAAAAAATTAGGTAAAAAATCCTAATTATTTTAGTAATTTAACATTGAAACTCAACCACCAAAATATAACAAAAAAAGAAAATAATATGATTTCACAATTACAAACAGAGTTTTACATCATTTCAAAATCTTCAGAAACACTTTACAAGTTTACACGGATTTAGTATTGATGTCCTATATTACAGTATATTGGGCTCTTAACAAATGCGCCCTCGTGAAGCACCAGAGCAATTTCTCACATACAATTTTATTGAGGGAACGTGATAATAATCTATATTAATATTATAAAGAGGAAAGATTTGTTTTTTTGTTTGTTTGTTTGTAACAAATAGGCTCCGGAACTACTGGACCGATTTCAAAAATTCTTTCATTGTTGGGGAGCTACACTCTTTGCGGTGAACTTAGGCTATATTTAATTCCCGTATTCCCACGAGAACGGGAACTACGCGGGTGAAACTGCGTGACGTCCCCTGGTATAAAATAAAAAAGATTTCTTGGTACTGTTTGAAAAATCACAACATTAATAAGATTTTATCGAATAATTAACTTTGTCAACGTTTCTAAATAACGTAAAAGATACTACCATTTCACAAAAGATTTAGCCAATACCAAAAATTAAAAGCCGACCCGAACATAATGACAAATTCTTAATTCAGGATAAAGTTTAGATCTCGAAAACCTTTTACCACGACGCCAAACTCACAAAAGTGATTTAATTCCAATTCATTCATGACCCGCTGAATGAGTCCATCTTAATTCGTTCCCTGCTCTTCACTTCAATAAAAGTTAGATAAGTTGCAAGATGCCGAAAATTACTTGTTCAATTGAAAAGTTTTGTGATTGCCCGCGAGAAAAATAATTGAATTTAACTCAAAACTTTTGAGGAAATGGCTAAGTTAAATAATGGTTTTGTACAATATGGATTTAATAATTTTGTATCGTGAATAATATTACCTATAGTATCACTGAGAGATCGGTGCTCTTTGTTTCAAAAAGTTAAATTTTCTCATTTTATTACAATGATGGTTCGATCAAAGAAGCAATAAATTTCTCTAATTACAAGTTATTCACACCGTCGCGTGGTGGTGGTGAGTGAAATAAAGTCAAAATAAATGTTTTCTGAATTTCTAAATTTCCCTCTTAAACACTTATTTTTATATTCTCAGGGTACAAAAATGTTGATAATGGTATTATTTTGAAAATATTCTTGTAAAGTTTGCGTGGTGAACATAAAAAACACATTGATGATAAAATTTTAACTGTTTATTATAATTATAGTTTTGCAACCTTTTAAACGTTCCGTAGCCAAATGGCAAAAAACGGAACCCTTAAAGATTCGTCATGTCTGACTGTCTGTCCGTCCGTATGTCACAGCCACTTTTCTCCGAAATTATAAGGCCTATGCTATTGAAACTTGGTAAGTAGATGTATTCTGTGAACCACATTAAGATTTTTTCATAAAAGTAGAAAAAAAGCAGTAAATTTTGGGGGTCCCCATACTCAGAACTGAAACACAATTTTTTATTTTCATCATTTTAATATGATGCAAAAAAATTGTGTTTCAGTTCTGAGTATAATCTCATACATCTATAGATAGGTCTTTCAAAATGCTATTGAGGTTTCTAACATCAATTTTTCATAAACTGAATAGTTTGCGCAAGAGACACTTCCAAACTTGAAAAATGTGCCCCCCCCCCTCTAACTTCTAAACTAAGAGAATGATAAACCTAAAAAAATATATAATGTACATTACTATAAAAACTTCCAACGAAAATTGATTTAAACGAGATCTAGTAAGTAGTTCTTTTTTAAAACGTCATAAGCCGCAATTTTCGCCTAGAAAAATCACTACCACAGCGAACGTGTTAAAACATCAATCAAAGTTACAACGAACTACAAGAACTTTTATATTATGGACTTGCTGCTACGGAACCCTTCATGGGCTAGTCCGACTCGCACTTGGCCGTTTTTTATATGTAGAAATCTTCATACTACGCCGAACTCCTACCGGCTAAAAACACATGGAACTCTTCAACCTGCCTACGTCCAGGAATTCCGGCTAAGTCGTCGGAAAGACATCTCCAATATCTTTTCACCCAATAGGTCGTTCTAATTTCTACTATGTATAATATTTATTTTTTGTGCTGTATAGTCATTTTCAGATAATGCATTGTTGTATTTTTTTTTCCCTCGTGGGTGAAAAAATAAGATTAAGTACTGAACTTTTTAAAAAGCATGACTGACGGACACTGATAAAGATAAAAATGATATTCTAAACTAACTTAGCGTAAAATAATAAATTCTGTAAGGTTTTACACGAATACTGACGTAAGTAATTTATCAAGTTGTAGAGCGTATTTTCATTAAATGAGCTTTTAAAAGTCAGATATCATTTATACGGAAACGGCATATTTCTTTTGCATTTAAGAAACTACCATCCACCGCAAATTAAACTTATTTTTGCGAGTTAATTTTCTACGTGGAAAGTCACGTAGCTACACAATTTTTACCAGTTTTGGTAATTTGAAATAAACCCAATATGATTTTACTCTTGCCAACAATTACAATAGAAGTTTACTTTATTTTATCTACACCAATATAAGAAATAATTTGTTAAAATCTGTTTTATGTTGACTATGATATACATACATAGTTCAGTTCATATTGAAAAAAAAAATCAGAGGAATAATTCTCCTATTCACATCATATAAAAATCATTTATCATTAGGTAAAAGTCAATCTCTCCAAAAATTGGTGCTTCTCCAGTTAAAGAGACGAGCGAGCGATCAAGTTTTCTCAATAAGATGTCCAAAGTTAAAACAACTCATCGCCAGCGGAATTCGATCTCCAAAACAAAATTTTGAATAAAACCAGCACTAAACATAACATGAAGGTGGCAATGGCTAAAAAACCGACCATGTGCGGTCGGACTTAACCACGAAGGTTTCATACCGAATAACACAAACCGCCATTTTTCCGATTTCAGTACTATTTGCTGTTATATCGGTAAAAATACGTCATCTGTGAAAATTCGAACTCTGTATCCATCATGGTTCCTGAGATACGGCCTGAAGCCAGTCAGTTGGACAGTGAAGTCTAAATAATAGGATCCAGTATACTTTGGGTACGAAACCCTACAAACATGACTAAATGTAAAATAGATTTCGTTGTAAATAAATACTAAAAAACATTGTTCTATTCTAAGTTAGTAAATAAAGACCCAAATGGTAAGTAATATCTCATACGAGCTAACTGCAGTTTAATTTTAAAGAGTGGGTGAACATAAAAGCTTATCCTCCAGAGATAAATGTTGAAAGAGTACTACATTACTCGAAGTAATTACTGCCAGAAGTAATTAATTCAGCCGCAGTCGCTTCTCGCTTCATTTGAAATACTATCAGGGTACACAGTTTTCTGTTGGCCGATGGGGTTGAGTTTGATTGCTGTTATATTTTTGAAATCTATTTTAAATACTACATCCAATGAAGTAGACAAGTTTTATTATTGTTATGAGAGCCTTTAAACTAGTAAAAAAAGCATATTCGATTTTTTCTTGGTATCAGCTTTTCCAAAAGTGATCTAGCCACCCCTACGACGTCAGCTTACAGGTATTTTTGACTATCTTTAGACATATAAATATCGTATAATTTCAAATTCATGTCGAAGATTGCAATTTCTAAGTCAAGAATAATGATTCTGAATATTCATAAATAGAATTATAAAGCAACTTATTGTGCATAAACGGCTATACTTACAAATTCAAATATCCTGCTTCGCCTATCCTATCCTTATCAATCAGCGCTTTAATTAAAAGATCAAGCGAATTCTAATTAAGTTGGCGCTACATTTACACAAAATAACACTCACTCACCGTAAATCATTGAAACGAACAGCAGTATCGCATTCAATACGTATGAATGCCTCTTTATCCTCTTCGAATCTCCAGCCATTTTGTTGTAATATATTTATTTATTTTACTATTTAATTTGACACTTTTCTTCTTTTCATTATCACTTAACACTTAATTAATATTGTTACTAGTATTGATTGTCTCATTTACGAATATTTCTTTATTAACGAATAGACTACCATGTCGCTACCGTTTATTTCTATATGTCTCTCTACGGGGTTTCACTAAATATTATCTACATTTATAATTTATACTACGCGATAAATAACACGCTGACAAATTAATAGTTTTATGACACTTAGTTAAAACGACGTTATTAGTTCTTTTCGTTGTCTATTTTTACTGTATATTATCCTTAGCCGATGTTTGACGTATAAATAGTATGGTATTAGTGACTTTAGCAACGCGTGCTTGGATTACGTTACTTAACATAATGATTAAGGAGCTTCTAAAATTATCCTGAAAATTTTCTGTTCTTTCAGAGTATAAATCTTGTTTAATCCTGGCGCGTAAGTTTAAAAGGAAATTTCAAATTTCATACGATATAACTATTTTTTTTAGTAAGGTTCACTTTATCACACAGTATTCACTCGTGTTCATCAAAGTTTTTCATCACTAGATGACTCACAAACATTATAAAGGTTAGAGAATAAGTTGTATATCGGCATCGTAGCTGGTGTATTTTCAGTAACAGAGCGCGCGTCCGTTTGAGGAGGTAGCCGCGAAAGCACTGAGGCACTGACTTACATAAGGTATTCGCCCGGTTCTAACCGAGCGCCGGGCAGAGAGGGATGGCAAGTAATTTTCGCTAAGGGTTGCAGGTTGCTTGTGGTGCAAAATGAGAAGGACAGTAGAGATTTTCACGTTCAGACCAAAGTCCACTATAATGTAACGATGAAGCCTTGTGTGAGCGTGCAATTAAAATGTACATAAATCTTTGAGACATAATGTACAAGTATGTTCTAGTTAATAAGTATTTGAAACAACACAGTTCTTAGTATGTTTTTGCATAACATTACTAATGAGAAAAAATAAGCTCGTTTCAAATTTCAATGTTAAAATTATTGGTGACTAGCGGATATCACGGGGTTTCACCCGCGTAGCTCCCATTCCCGTGGGCATGTGGGAATAAAAAATAGCCTATGTTTACCGCAAAGAGTGTAGCTTCCTAACAGTGAAAGAATTTTCCAATTTGGTTCAGTTGTTTCGGAGCCTTTTCGATGCAAACAAACAAACAAACAATAACATCTTTCCTCTTTATAATATTAGTATAGATGAGATAAGTAATTTAAAACATTTCTTAGGGTGAAAGTTCCTATTAATCTTTTTTCAATCCTCATAAATATAATATGAAAATGTAACAGAAAGCATAAAAAAATCCATTCATATACATCACACGTTATAAACAAAAATATTTAATACTCAATGCTAACGAAATAACCTAAGCTTGTAGTCACTTAGTATTTGTAACATCCAGTTTCAACCTTTATTTAAAAAGAGTCGCAACTGGATGTGAATATAAAATTGTCATCAACTTTTTTGTTCTTTGGAGTCTAAATTTTAAATAATTTGTCACCGCTTGTTTCATACCAAACTTGAACTATATTATTCTTTAATTTATTTTTTTATGTAAATTCGGAGTCCTTTGTTGTACTAGCATAGGAAAAAACCTTTTTTATTCAGTAATTACTTTCATTAAAGAAATATTCATGACTTTTCATTTTGGTGTTAAATTTTTATCATTGAATGTCGAGCTCCGCTCCGTTGAAAATTATATTTGATTAGAAAATCTCTGATAACAACTGTAAGGTCCTTAGTACGTTATTTAATTTAACTTATGGCAAGGTAATTCGATTGTCTACTGTGTAATTATGAAAGAAGCGAAAAACAGAAGTTTAGGTACAGTATAGTTTTAGGCTCGTAAATATTTCTATCTTTGATTGTCATAAAAAAAAAATAGTTTGGTTGAGAAATACTACTACACGACACAATATAATTAAGTTGTCACAGGTAGTATACCTAATTTATATAGAGTGAATTTGTCAAAAAATGGCAAATATATAAATCTAGCATTGATTTTTAGAAATTGTTGAACCATTATAATAATATTTGACTGCCTCTGTGGCATAGTCGGTAGAGAAACCGCCTGCGGCGCTGGAGGTCTTGGGTTCGATTCCTGGGTCGGTCCAAACATTTGTGTGATCCACAAATGTTTGTTTCCTAGTTTAGGCGTTTTCTATGTATAATATGTATGTATTTAGAAATATATAAGTATGTATATCAGTCGTCTAGATCCCATAGCACAAGCTTATATTAGTTTAATTTGGGCTAGATGATGTTGTGCGTGATTATTATATCTCCTTTTTTAAATAGCAGACCTAATATTAAATATCAGAAAACTCTTATTGTCAGTGTTATTGTATTTTGTATTGATCTTGTAATTTGGTTTATAAACAAACGGGTCTTTTTAGGGTTTCGTAGCCAAATGGCAAAAACGGAACCCTTATAGATTCGTCATGTCTGTCTGTCTGTCCGTCTGTCTGTCCGTCCGTGTGTCACAGCCATTTTCTCCGAAACTATAAGGCCTATGATATTGAAACTTGGTAACTAGATGTATTCTGTAAACCGTATTAAGATTTTTATATAAAATTAGAAAAAAAAGCAGTAAATTTTGGGGGTCCCCATAGTCAGAACTGAAACTTAATTTTTTTGTTTCAACAAAACCATACGTACCCCACGTATTACACATCTATAGATAGGTCTTCAAAAATGCTATTGAGGTATCTAACATCATTTTTTTCTAAACTGAATAGTTTGCGCAGGAGACACTTCCAAAGTGGAAAAATGTGTGTCCCCCCCCTCTAACTTCTAAACTAAGAGAATGATAAAACCAACGAAAATTGGTTTGAACGAGATAGAACTGGTAGTTTTTTTTTAATTCGTCATAAACCGCAATTTTCGGTTAGAAAAATCACTACCACTGCGAACGTGTTAAAACATCAATAAAAGTTACAACGAACTATGAGAACTTTTATATTATGTTACTTGCTGCTACGAAACCCTTCATGTGCGAGTCCAACTCACACTTGCCCGGTTTATATTTTTTCTGTAAGAATCAGTCTTTATACAAATTGAAAGAGGAAGTTTCAAAATTTCGGCGGCAATGATGTGACATTTGGACGATATGCGATACCGAACAGCTGCTGCCGACACTGCCGTAGTCAGTAACAGACAACAGTAGATACACTTTCTCGTGTGTGAGACGAGTTTAGCTACTTCCATTTTCCATTGGTATAAAATGTAAGTGATAATTTTGGATTTTGTACTTTCGTAAATATATAGTATACTAGCGGACGTCACGCGGTTTCACCCGCGTAGTTCCCGTTCCCGTGGGAATACGGGAATAAAATATAGCCTATGTTCACCGCAAAGAGTGTAGTTTTCCAGCAGTGAAAGAATTTTTCAAATCGGTCCAGTAGTTCCGGAGCCTATTCGTTACAAACAAACAAACAAAAAAACAAATCTTTCCTCTTTATAATATTAGTATATATAACACTACTTGTACTGTTCCACAACATTTATTTATTTTACACCTGATCGGTTTCGACTCTCGGCATTCTCAAACTTGATGACCACTACATTATGTAAATACATCTAGACTAAAAATGGGTCCATCATTAAATTATAACTTTGTATTTGCAAGAACAAAGCTTTTTATTCTTTCAAATACCAACACAATAAGCATACAAGTATTAATAAAAAATATTAATATATTATTAGACAGTAAGAAAGTCCTCAGTGGTGCTGATAGAAAGAAAGAAAGAAAAGAAAGAAAGAAAAAATATTTATTGTGAACCACAACGCACATACATATTATGACATTATATATTATAGGTATAAAGTACATATTTAACATTAATAAATATTATCTGCCACGTAGTGTGATCTGCTCAGGCAGCGGTCAAAGTTTATTCTAGGCGTTAAAGAAAAAAAAAAGAAACAATGGAACGTGGAACAACACGTCCGCCGTCCGAGCAGCATGACAGTCATGACAAGTGACAATTGTACGCGTCAACGTCATTATGACTAGACAATGTTGGTTACGTGTCTTACTTCTACGTGGCTACACGTGCTTTTTCATTTAGTGTACTTTTTCCAACTTTTTCTACTAACTTTATTATGTACGCTGTGCCCGCAATTAGGGATAGACACTCAGCATACACTGAGATGGGTATCAGCCATCCCAGTACTGATTTTCAGTGCCACCCTTTTATAGGGTCACCTGACGCCTTCCGGCAATATCGTTCCATTAATCAATACAGTGAAACATACCCACTCAATTATAAACTAGAAACTTATACCTAAAAGAGAAGGAGAATACTTCAAACGCCAAAAGGTAAGTAGAGAAAAAAAAACCCTACAATGCACAATTCCATTAGGTATGCCGTGGTTTTAACCTTATTACTACTTAGAACTTTGCTAACTCACTCCTCCCATCACAGGGCCAACAAAGTGTAGCACCACCAGAAGACCAATATCACCTCTCTAATACCTACTGTTGACAATAAATAGCTATGAGGTGCCCAAACATCACAGAGAGGCGACTCCGAAATGATCCGGCTGTGGGGACAAACACTAAGGTACACCAATGATTTATACTACACATATAATAATAGCAACAATAGTATCTATAAACATACATACACAACCCATATGCCTCTTCTGACCGCCTCTTTGATCCCGAGATCAAACTGTGATCAAACCCATAAGGTTATGAGTTAAAAAAAAAAAAAAAAAATTGTGAAATTCAGGAATGCCCGACCCCAGAGACTAGGCGCTTCCATGCATTTCAAGTGCCCACAGCACAAGCAGGCCATTCCCCGCTAACCCAGGATCAGACAGCCCCGTGAGAACATGCTCTCTCTTTATTAATAAATCCGGTAAGTAACAGAACGACATGCTCCCCCAACCATGCCAATACAAGCCTGGTCATGATATCCAAACAACCCATGGTCATATAGAAAACTCCCAAACCCAAACACTCACATCTGGGAATCACACACGTGAACTCTTTTGGTATAATAGTAGAAATCCTTTGTACTTGACTTTAAATGTGTATCTGGATTTCAGGTCCCTAATAGGTGGAGGCAGATCATTCCAGATTCGCATCGCTGCGTACTTCAGAGACCCTCGGAATGCTGTAGTCCTATGCCTGGGCACTGATATAGTACAAGTTGTAGACCTAATAGAGTAAGGATAGTAACTTTTCCTAAAACAATTTTTTTTATATAGATAGTCAGGCTTTTTAAATTTTAATAAGTCAAAGAGCATAGTGGCTAAATGTAATTTTCTTCTGGCCTCCATTTTCAATACATTATTGGCATTAATATAAGGTGTTACATGTTGCCGTCTTGGTATCGGGAAACAGTACCGAGCACAAGCATTTTGTATGCGCTGTACAAGATTCTTAGTCTTGGCCAGCAAGCACGGACCATACACTATATCACAATAATTAAATCTAGATAGAATGAAACTGTCCACCAGTTGCTTTCTTAGTGCTGTCCCCAAATAGTCCCGAATGTTGTAGAGAAGTTTTAATCTATAAAAACAATTTTTTACAATTTTATTCACATGTCCTTCAAATTGGAGCTGAGGGTCCATCACGAGACCTAGGTTGGTGGTCTCTTCAACTCTTGTCACTCTTTGAGCATTTATAACTATTGCTGGGTCGTATTGCAAGATATTTTGAATTTGTTTCTTACTGCCTAGTATCATAAATTTAGATTTTAGAGGGTTAAGGATAAGTGAGTGCTCCCTTGACCATTGGACTACCCTTTCCAGGTCCTCATTTAATTTGGACACAGCTGTAAGTGTGTCATCAGGTTTAAATGACAGATACAATTGTGTGTCGTCTGCATACATGTGGAAATGACAGTGTTGAAAGGAACTGGTGATGTCTGCCGTATATAAGATAAACAACAGTGGACCCAAAATAGATCCCTGCGGCACCCCCCTGGTCACCTTAAGGGGAGGTGAAGACATCACTGCACCATCCACACCTTGTATCTCCACATACTGTGATCGATTTGTAAGATAACTATCAAACCACCTGACAGCACCCGACGCAAATCCATAGTAAGCCAACTTGGACAATAATAGTGAAGTATCTAGGGCATCAAAAGCGCGGGAATAGTCCAATAGGACTAGGGCTGTTCCCTCTCCACGATCCCTAGCTTCCAAGATGTTTCCAACCACGTCACACAAGGCCATAGCCGTACCTCGCCCCTTCCTAAAACCTGACTGCTTATCAGGGAGAATGCTATTTTGTTCTAGGTATTCCATGACCTGCATATGCACCACCCTTTCCAACACTTTAGACAAGCATGGGAGTATACTTATAGGCCGGAGGTCTTTAATGGAGTTTGGATGACTAGTTTTTGGTAAAGGCCGAACCACAGAGCACTTCCACAGCTGCGGATATGTGTGTGTAGTGATAGATGAGTTGATTATTTGGGTGATTGTGTCCAGTGAGTCAGGGAGTGTGAGGGTCCACATCTGTGCACTAATTTTATCAATACCCTGTGCCTGTGTCTGAATGTTCTTCAGAATCTTTAAAATTGTTGATTGATCTACAGGCCTGAGCTCAAAACTCAGACTGGGGTTGTGTCTATAATATTCATAGTATGTTAATTTTGATAAACTCCCAACACACTCCCCGGGCACATCCAAAAAGGCTTTGTTGATGGTATCTGGGTTGTTAAAGTGACTTGGCAAACAAGAATCTCTATGCGAGTGGAGTACTTGATTTTTCAAATTCTTCCACATAATTTTGGGGTTGTTAATATGTTCACTAATATTTTTTGAGAAATACACAGACTTTTCGTTATGCAACGCCACCACAGCTTGATGTTTTAGGTCCAAGTAGTATTGTTTCCTTGACTCCAGTTTAGTACTCTGATAAGAAAGCCTAGCTTTATCTCGTAAACGGAAGAGTAATTTAATATTTTCAGTAATCCATGGAGTATTCTTAGTCCTGAACATCTTTTGCTTCACAGGGGCATGCATGTCAAATAGATGTACAACCCATGTGGACAAAGCCTCCACCATATCATCAACAGTAGCCCTTGAATTAATGTAGTCCCAAGGAATCATTTCGGTGTCGCTATTAAAAAGTTCTGGCAATATATCCCCAAATGGTCTGTATGTAACCCACTTGGGTTTCTCCTTAATTTTTTTAAGGTTGACTCACAAGTTACCACCGCGTGTTTACCCAGTTCTGGGACATGAGTAACTGTGACATTATAAACGTTCATATCTCTACAAATTACATCTATTAGAGTGCTCTTATCATCAGTAAAATGAGTACTGATAACTATAGGTAGTATGTTCCTGTCCTTTTCGACACGGCATTTTAATTTCTGAGCCAGTGTTATACCTCTGATGTTGCGAACTACGTTTGCAAAACGTCTACAGACACAGTAAGCAGTTCTGATCAGTTTAACCGTAAATCGATAATATCCTACCACAGAAAATTTTGTAAATCCCTACTAATATTATAGGTATAGGTACTCTGTCTGTCTGTCCGTTACGGTTTCACGCTGAACCGATTTTGTTTAAAAGTTCGTATAAAGATAGTTTTAGTCCCTGGAAAGGACATAGGCTACTTTTTAACCCACTACGCAAAAAGGGGGTAATGATTTTACGCAATAACGACTTTAAAGTGGACGAAACCGCGGGGAACAGCATGTACTATATTTATAATGTAGACGCGGTACTCCAAATCTTTTGCGTTCCATTCCTTCCGGCACTATACTCCACACTTTGGAAAGAAAGTGAGTCACAGAACATAAAATCATCAAAAATAAGCAATTACAAGCGGAAGTAATATCCTGACTGCTCTGTACACTAATTTGGATTTGATTTAATGACTGGTGTACTTTAAAGAAGTTATAATATACCTGAATTACAAAAAGTTACTTTATTCAATCGGCATAAGGAATAAAATTGAATGTACAAAAAAGTAGCCAACAAAAATAGATACGACAATAAGAGGGGACGAATTTATAATTAACTGCAATCAACACTGACGTATAGAATTTCGAATATTTGTACAATCGTCGACACATGGGTGTGTTTATTTAAACATGTTAAAAGTTACATTCAATTATCTATACATATAATAAAATGATAGAAAAGTCGAAACTGTACATTGGAAATATTTAAAAAAAAATACTCGCTGGGTGTTCAGTATAAGATACCGAAGCCGAAAATATAGTTAGAACTTTTTTTGTCTGTTTGTCTGTTTATCTGTTTGTCTGTTTGTCTGTTTGCTTTGCTTTGTCCGGAAGGATCTCGAAAAGTACTCAATAGATTTGATTCAAATTTTGCACAAATATTACCTAGGGGTAGGGTTTTAAAATAGGCTATATATTATCACGCTACATATCCTAGGGGCTAAGCAGAGAGCAATCAAATTGGCATTGTAACAATTTTCACACGTACGAAGTCGCGGGCAACAGCTAGCTGTTTAATATTTAGACTTGTGTTAGACAATTTGTGAATTTTCTTTGAATCATTAGAAACCAATCACTATGTCTTACATTAAAATTAAATTGTGGAATAAGTAATATGTACTAACTAGCTGACCCGCGCAACTTCGTATGCGTGACAAATGAAGAACCGCTCGACCGATTTTGTGCAAACTTCACATAAACCATCTACTAAATAGTCCGAACAAAGCCTAAAAATTTGGTTTAAATAGGTGAGCCCGTTCTTGAGTTATAAAATTACAACGAAAAGTGGCATTGATTTTTATATATATAGATAATATAAATGCGAAAGTAACTCTGTCTGACTGTCTGTCTGTCAGTCTGTCTGTCTATCTGTCTGTCTGTCTGTCTGTTACGCTTTCACGCATAAACGGCTGGAGCGATTGAGATGAAATTTGGTAGGTATAGGGATAGTTCGAGGCCCTAGGAAGGACATAGGCTACTTTTTAACTGACTGCGCAAAAGGAGTGTTATGAATTTATGCGATAACGACTTTTACGCGGTCGAAGCCACGGGAAACAGCTAGCCATAGGTATATATTAAATTTAATTTTCACAATACGTGAGCACTAGGTATTGTGAAAATTAAATTTAATGTTGTATTTAGAAAAGTAAAAGTGATTAATTTCTACGTTTCAGCAAGTGCCATCAATTACGAGTTTTAAAGGTTGCATAATATATTTTTAATATCATCAATGTATAAGCTTCGTCAACTGCCAACATCGAGAGAGTAGGATTTTTTTTCAAAATATCGATTATAAATAAGATTATTAGTAAACCTGGAGGTGGAACATAAACTTAAAATCCACTGCAAAAGTCCTGGAGGTAATGACGCACATCCTTATAATTTCAATATTAGTAGCTTGTCGAAAATATTTCCTAAGATTATGATCCTCAACAAACTTGCTTAAGTCCTTTTAAAAAGTCTCTCCTCTCCTAAGTACTCAAATCATGGCGACCATGTTTAAATGCGGAACAACTAAAACTCACAAAATAAGAAGCAATAATTCATCAAGTGAACGTTGCCGTGCTTCCCCGACAGATGTTAACATACGTTGTTTGTTTTCTTAGTTCGAAAGATATGTCTGTTATTTCCCCTCTTAGAATGCTCCTTCTCCGTTCCTCCTTATTTATGTCACTAGAAATTAAGTATTGTTTCAGTTTTCTACGTTAAATTTCTTAATACGGTTATTAGTTTGGGAAGAACAACAGTATAATGTTTATATTTTGTCTTTTTCAAAGCGTGTGATCGCTCCGTTGTCTTTTTTTATAAAGCTAGAACAATTAATATTGATATAATTACGTTTTTTGTTTTTTCTTAACCGTTTATTGTGGCTTAAACTTTTAATAATAATAAATATAATAATATAAATAATAAAAATACATTTTCTTTTAAAATTGGTTAAATATTATGTGCCTACTACTAAATTGCAGGGCCGATAGAGCAAGCGAGTTCTGAAGTGGAGACTTGGTAAACGTAGGAAAGGACGACCCCCTTCCAGATGAAGCGACGACCTAAAGAAGGTTGCAAGCATAATAACTGGATGCGCAAAGCGCAGGATCGTGGGTTGTGGCGATATTTGGGAGAGACTTATGTCCAGCTCAGTGGACTGCTATAGGCTCAAGTGATTGACTATTAAATTTTTGATACTGTTGATTGATGGCACTTGATGGAATATGCTACACGTATTGAAAAACTTCACTTGTAAAATGTTGTGGAACAGTACAAGTTAAGTTTTTCAATATGACTATTAAATTACATAACACCTTCACCCAGTAACGTTAGAAACACTCTATATGTGTGTGTTTCTCACTTCTAAAATAAATCGTTATTATTTGACTAAAAGGTAGGTTTTTTTTAAACATTGAGCTCGTCAAATTGACGTCGCCATGATGGAAAGCCGTTAGATAAAAATAAATTAATAAAATAAATATTGTTGGACATTCTTTCACAACATCGTCCAGCCCAAACTAAGCTATAAGCTGGGATGTTGTTAATGGGAGCTAGACGACTGATAGACATACTTATATTTTTCCAAATACATACATATTATACATAAAAAACACCCAAACTCCGATACAAACATTTGTGGATCACACAAATATTTGGACCAACCCATAGATATGAAAAGATAGAAGGGTATTTAAAATTCTACCCCTTGAGAGGTGAATATAAAACGATGACTATTAGATGAATAGCGATGACTGCTTGATTCTTAAAAATACGTAGGTACTCCATACCTACAACCTATTTAGAAGTATGACACGGCCAAAGCTGGAGCACACAGCTAGGATTTTATACGTATTGGAAATAAATACAAAATATAGTTCAGCATATTTTTGTAGTGTAATGTTTTCCTTTTAACCTTACTTTATGATAGAGTTTTTGATTCAAGTCGAAGATTTATAAAATTAAACGTCACAATAATTGATGTTTACAAATACCAAATAACAAAATAATATATTTCCATACTCCCAAGCAATAACAAGGATAAAATTGACGATATTTTTAGAAAAAAAAAATAAACGTTACACTTTGACAAATGCTCAACATCAAACATGACTAAAATCAGTATGGAGGGGAGTTTTAAAAATGACTTTATCTCAATGCGACATGTACATTATGTTATTTTTGTGCCCTCGTTTGGTTCAAATTTAGGTAACAATTTGTCTTTGTGAGTCAGGGTTTTATGGACTCGTGTTTGAGGGCATACTTTGATAAACTGTTGTTTCCAGTACAGTAATTAGCTAATGTTGGGACTGGGCTATACTGGGTGTAACAAAATTACCTCTCCAAATTTCATGAGATGACTTGGCATCGGAAATCAAATACAAATATTTAATAAAAAAGGGGGGTACATTGTTTCTTTTTTTTTTAATTTTTTTGTGGCACTTTAAGAATTCATTTTTTACCGCGGCGATTCGAGGTAACATGGTCGCCGTTGCAAAACAAACACAGAGCACCCGTCTGGCTGTCGTCGTCGCCTTCTACTGCCGCTCAGTAGCGATAGAAAGGGTTAAAAAGGGAATTTATAGGACCTTTAAAACGGCTTTACGGTTAAAGTATTCATGTGATTTTTTTTTCTTCATTTTGTATTGTTTCTTGACTGATGCCATGTCACGTGACGAAATTTGGAGAGGTAATTTTGTTACACCCAGTATAAATAGAAGATTGGGGCGTAGTACTTATAAACAAAATTATTCATTAACCCAGCGCTATCTGTAGGTACCTAAAGTTAGATAGGATTAACTTATCAAAACCTTAAAAAAAAATCTTATTAGAGATCCTCTTTGCGCACCCAAAGTTTATTGCAGAGATAAAAGTGGCAACGGATCTGGCTGAAATTCGGTACATAGATTGATTATAGTTTGGAATAACGCATAGGCAACTTTTTATCCCTGAAAATAGAATCCCATAGGAATCATGAACGGGAAAGAATTCCACGCGGGCGAAGTGGAGGGCACGATTTATAGTGTAATATTAACTGACACTCGCAACTTCGTTTGCGTCACATTTTTTTTATA
This sequence comes from Miltochrista miniata, assembly GCA_933228765.1. Lineage (NCBI taxonomy): Eukaryota > Metazoa > Arthropoda > Insecta > Lepidoptera > Erebidae > Miltochrista > Miltochrista miniata. Next base: position 35,179,694 of record OW121756.1, on the reverse strand, counting down.
CCACTAAGGTGGCAGACAAGCATGCGGCTCACCAGAAGAACTGGCTATCACCCCAGCCTATGAACGTTTGCAACACCAGAGGCGCCACACCCGTGCTGCCGACCCTATATTGCCTGCGACATAAGAGAGAGAGAGTGAGAGAGACAGGGGCTAGAATGAGAGAGAAAGGTGTTTATATTTATTCAAAAGGCTTGAAAGAAAAAAATAATCAATCAAATGATGGAGAACATTTTTTATAGGTACCCATCAATGATGACATTACTATGTAAAGAAAAACCTTTTGCAATATCCAAAATAATATTATAAAACAATCATGAATTTAGGTACGAAATGAAAACTTCATTTTTCAATGAACTTTAATGTTCAAGTTTATTAGTGTGCATCGTGTGTCACAGGATATTAAATTTTCGAAAATATTTTCCCGAATAATGTTTTGTGCATCGTTTTTAACTTGACGTTAACGCGATATACGTAACAAAATGTACCTAAAAACCAGTTAAGTGTAAGTCGAAATTGCTCACGTAGGGTTCCGCACTAAAAAATGTGACAAAAATTATATTTGTTGTATAGGACTTGCTCTTAATTTTTAACCGACTTCAAAAAAGGAGGAGGTTCTCAATTCGTCTGTATGTATTTTTTTTATGTATGTCAAGCGATATTTCCGTCAATTATAGACGGATTTCAAAATTTATTTTTTTGTTGAATAGGGTTTACTTCCGACGTGGTCCCATTTTCACCAGGTCAGGATCTGATGATGGGATCCAGGAGAAATCGAGGGCAACCACCGAAAATTGTAGGGACAACCAGTGCATTTGTTAACTTTTTAATTCAGTGCTTTAATTTACTACAATTTAATGAATATTTGGAGTCGATCTGATTATGGAACCGAAAGACAGTCGAGGGAAATCCTTAACGATTTACAGCAGCTACCTTGTGTTTGGGCTTGATTGATTTGTATTGATCAAAACTTTTACCTAGATAGATATATTTTTCGGTTCACCCGTCACTTAAAATAATGAAAAAAAATTTTTCAATAAAAAATAAAACCGACTTCCAACAAACCCTGAAAACTTACTTAGTACATAGTAAAATGTATTTTGATTTATCACATTTTATTCAATATAATATTGAAGTTGGTGCCATGAATAATACCTACATAAACCTATGGGTTTACTTGGCGCCGATTTCAATATGATATTGAATAAAATCAGATAAAATCTAAATACATATTACTTTTTGCTAAGTAAGTTTTCAGGATTAGTTGGAAGTCGGTTTTATTTTTTTTTGAAAATTTTTTTTTGTATTACTTTTTATTTTCAGTATTTTGTTGTTATAACAGCAACAGAAATACAGCATCAGTGAAATCTATAAACTGTCTTTCTTTCGTGTTTTAGGAGATACAACTAGGAGACAGACAGACGGGCATACAGCGGAGTCTCAATTATAGCATCCCGTTTCTAACCTTTGGGTTCATACATACTGCCGTGTTAAGTCACGACTTTTTTCCGTAGGCGGGCAGAGGCATAGTATTCGCCCACCTTTTACCTTATAGTTTTCTGTCCCACGTAATAGTCTGTGAGTCTATTGCCGTGTTGAAACAGACAGGCGCAGGCCGTGACGACCCGCAGTTGATTTTCAAGCTACCCATTAGGCCTTCAACTTGACTTAACGATTGTCATTTTATTAATAAGCTTTTATTAGGTCGTCGTGTATGTAACTAACAATGTAATGGAATCTAAGGATACTAATTTAACCATCTTCCAAGGATCGTAGCGTCATGAAAATTGGCAGATCTATGTAATTCTGATGACTATACAATAATATGGTACTGTCAAACTGATATGATGATGGAGCCGGAAGATAGGCCCAGAAAACCAGTGGAATCTAAGGAAGCTAATTTAACCAGCTTCCAAGGATCGTAGGGTCATGAAAATTGGCAGTTGTATGTAGTGTAGAATAAAAATGCTGTATTTGAGCACTGAACTGTAATTTAATTTAACTTTTGAAATAGTTACAACTTGACCGTACAATGTCTCGAATGGAAGAGAAAGAAAAATGTGTTGCCACAATACAAATTTAAATGACTTATTGCCATACATAAAAATTAGTTAGTAATTACTACATCGACTAAACTTAACATAATTTTATGGTTGAGATATTTCTCAAACATAGTTGGGCCAGGGGCCAGAACAACATAATATGTAATTTTATTATCTTAAAAAGATCTAAAATAAAGAAATCTAATTCACATCAATAGCTCAGCAAATTCAGAATACATAGTTAAATTTTACTCCAAATTTTTAAAATATTATACAGTTCAGTTAGCTACTTTAACTAAAAATGGTTATAATCTTGCAAAAACAAGGAAATTAAGTTTAAGTATGAAACCTAAGAATGCTCTTTACAAAAATAAAGGTAAAGACTGTGCAAATAACAAGTGGTAATAACATATACTTATCTACTTACATAATTTATATAAATGTTGCAGAATAATGCCTTATGACCATAACTGGGTACATAATAGGGATACAAACATTTTTAAGATAAATTGTTTTACTGACCTTACTACAATGGTAAGGGACTTAGTTTTCTAAAAGACCTGGTATACATTTTTATTTCAGCTACCCTGACTCCACCATCGGGTCCCGGTACCACCTTGACAATTCTTGCCATGGGCCATGACATTGGAGCAGTGTTGTCACTGCGTACAATAACAAGATCTCCTTCTTTAAGGTTAGGCTGAACATGATGCCATTTAGGTCTACTTTGCAATTGGGTAAGGTAGTCCCTGGACCAGACTTTCCAGAAGTCTTGTTTCATTTTTGATAAAATATTCCAAAATTTTAATTTATTTATTTGTGTGGTAGACAGGTTAGGTTCAGGGTAACTCATCATAGCACTGCCTATAAGGAAGTGTCCAGGAGTCAAATATTCAAAGCTTGATATGTCAGAGCTCATGGGAAGCAGTGGTCTGGAATTTAAAACAGCCTCAATCTCTACAATTACAGTATACATAGCTTCATAGGTTAAAGCCATTGTACCAACTATTCTTTTGAAATGAAATTTAAAACTTTTGACCCCGGATTCCCATAATCCAGCAAATTCCGGAGCGTAGCTCGGAATGAACTTAAATTTTATACGGTTACTTAAACAGTAGTTGTGCACAGCATCAACATGATTTTCAGAATTAAAAAGGTTATATAAAGCATCTAGCTCATTAGCTGCACCCTTAAAGGTTCCAGCATTATCACAAAATATGCTGACTGGCATCCCTCTTCGGGCAATAAATCGTTTGAGGCATGCCAAAAATGCTTCAGTGGTAAGATCGCTAACAAGCTCTAAGTGAATACATTTTGTAGAAAAACAGACAAATAGTGCCACATAAGCCTTTGTTATCAATGGTTTTCTCATCCTAGAAACCTTCATGTCAAATGGTCCACAAAAGTCCACCCCAACTACTTTAAATACCTGAAGTCCAGAGACACGCTCCTGAGGGAGTGATCCCATTAACTGTTTAGCAGCTGCAGCCTTCAGACGGAAGCATTTCACACATTTATTTACTACCTTCTTAACCTCACGAATGCCACTGATAAGCCAGAATTTTTGAGAGAGAGAGCTTAATACCAGCTTTGCACCAGCATGTAACAAGCGTATGTGTTCCTTGTGAATGAGAATATTTGTAAAATGACAAGACTTAGGCAAGATGACAGGATGTTTTTTATCAAAAGATATATCTGTGGCATTCTGTAAGCGACCACCAACCCTAAGTATGCCATGTTTATCCAAGAATGGATGTAGGTTAACGATGCCACCTTTTATTATAGAACCATTTTTAAGGCAATTAATTTCTTTATAAAAGTATTTTTCTTGAACAGAATGAATAATTAGGTATAGAGCAATATTGAGCTCTTGTGCAGACAATGGAGCAAGATTTTTATTGAACCGGGATTTGGCATTGCAGATAAATCGCAAAACATAGGCCAATACCCTTTGCATTTTGTTTATGTTTGAATATTTTTCACAAAAATGCATTAAAAAGGAGTTGTTATCTGATTCTTTTTTATCACAGACATTTACAACATTAGTTTCAGAGAGTAAAGGACATTTTATGTCATAGTTTATAGTGTGTTGGAAATTTTTACTAGAGAACTCAGGAGGACCGTGCCACCACAGACTTTTCATTTGCAATTTATTTGGATCACGGCCTCTTGATAAAAGGTCAGCTGGATTTTGATCTGTACTAATGAATGACCAGTTGAAGTCAGCCGTTAGCATTTTGATTTGCTTTACTTTATTAGTTATATAAACATTTGTTTTCGAATTGGGTGATTTTATCCAAGCAAGTGAAATTTGTGAATCGCTGTACAAGTAGACAGAAATTGTTGGAAATCTTAATTTTAAAATATTATAAACCCTATGTGCTGTCTCTGAAAGTAGAAGTGCACTATTCAATTCTAATTTAGGTATAGTTAAGTTTCTATTCAATGGTGCAACACGAGATTTAGAGCAAAGAAGATTAATATTAACTGTGTCATCATCATGGTTAATAATTCTTGTGTAAAGACAGCAGCCAAAAGCCTTCATAGAGGCATCTGCGAATCCAACAAGTTCCACTACAGTCACTGCATGTGAGTTAATAGATCGAGGCACGGAAAGAGTTCCCATTAGCTTTAAATTATTAAGGAATTTATTCCAAATTTTTATAAAATCTTGGGGCAAAGTTGAGTCCCAATTTATTTTTAAGGCCCATAATTGTTGCATAAATAGCTTGGCCACTATGATTACTGGCCCAATCAGACCTAAGGGATCGAACATCTTGCCAATGAAGCTCAGAATACTCCTTTTGGAGTGCATGTCATCACAGCTAACAATTGGACAAGAAAATGTAAAGTTGTCATTTAAAACATCACATTTTAAACCTAATGTTTTTATTATATTATTAGCACTAAATTCTATGTTTTGAAAATATTTTTGATTATTAGGGAGATTGTCAATTACTTTGGGAAAATTGCTACACCACTTATGGAGGGTGAAATTGCCTTTTTCAAACAGTGCAATAAGCTCTTCCTTAAGCTGTTCAAGTTCTGAGATATTATCTGACCCACAGATGATATCATCTACATAAGTACTCAATTTAATAGCCTGTGCAGCAAGGGGGAATTCATCCTGATACCTATGAGCCAGCTCAAGGAGACAATGTGTTGCTAGGAAGGTTGATGCTTTTAACCCATAGGTAACTGTTTGCAGCTGCAAACAGGTAATGGATCTAGTGACGTCATCTCTCCAAAGAATGTTTTGGAGACAGCGTTGATGTGGGGCCAGTGAAATACACCTAAACATCATCTTAACATCACAAGTGAGTGTGTAAATAAAGCATCTCCACCTCAATAAGATGTCAAAGAGCTCACTTTGTACAACTGGACCATTTAACATGACGTCATTTAGAGAAACACCATTCCTAGACTTCATACTCCCATCAAACACTACACGTAATTTAGTTGTTAAGCTAGATTGATTAATAACAGCATGATGTGCTAGAAAGTACACATGTCCAGAGTGGATATTATATTCCTCAATGTTGATGCTTTTGGCATGCCCCAAAGTAATATACTCCTCAATAAATTGTTTATACTTTTCAAAATATAGCGGATTACATTTAAACTTTTTCTCCAGACTCAGAAATCTTTGCAAAGCCACTGAGAATGAGTCTCCCAATCCTAAATTTTCTAAAGGTGAGACTAATGGCATTTGAACTTCAAAGTTATTATTTAGAAGTTGAATAGTATCACTAAAACATTTTTCAGATTGATCAAATTCTTTACAATTCTTTTTTGAAGGTTGAGGGACACTCTCAGACAGCCAAAATTGTTCCATCACATCTTCCAACTTGTTACTATCACAGATAGCTAAGTTAGCTACTACACCTTGTTTGTCTGTCTGACTGCAAACCTTGCCACCAACAGTGTAGCCGAAGGAGGTGTTTTGCAACAACAAGTTATTACCTAATCTGATTTGACCAACCCCTAGAATGTCGAAATAGATGTCAGCACCCAAGAGCATGGAAATCTCAGTTGAATTATAGAAATCCTCATCAGCCAACTGAATGTGTTCAGGTATATTAAATTTAGAAATATCCAATGTTTGCTGAGGCAAGTCAGATGTGATAGAATTCATAACATAACAGTTTACATTTAATTGAAAGTGAGTAACTGGAGAGGATATAGTTACATTTACACATTTGTTAATTTTATTATTTTTATTGCCAATGCCAATAATCTTAGTATTACTGCTTTCAAGCTTTAAACCTAGTTTATAGACTAGGGACGAAATAATGAAAGAACATTGACTGCCAGAGTCCAAAAGCGCTCTGACAACAAGTTCAGAACCACAAGAAGCTGTTAATTTAACCCGTATAGTAGGTAACAGTGTGGTCATTCTAGCGTTAACGTTAGAATGAACTGAATGTGTTCAGGTATATTAAATTTAGAAATATCCAATGTTTGCTGAGGCAAGTCAGATGTGATAGAATTCATAACATAACAGTTTACATTTAATTGAAAGTGAGTAACTGGAGAGGATATAGTTACATTTACACATTTGTTAATTTTATTATTTTTATTGCCAATGCCAATAATCTTAGTATTACTGCTTTCAAGCTTTAAACCTAGTTTATAGACTAGGGACGAAATAATGAAAGAACATTGACTGCCAGAGTCCAAAAGCGCTCTGACAACAAGTTCAGAACCACAAGAAGCTGTTAATTTAACCCGTATAGTAGGTAACAGTGTGGTCATTCTAGCGTTAACGTTAGAATGAAGTGCAACAGCATTGTTACAACTGTCGTCTTTATGTAAAAGCGAATTATGATTTGCCTTACAATGTTTGCATATAAAAGAAAATCTACACTTACCAGTGTGACCTTTCAAGCAAACAATGCATAGAGATTTTGAATTTACAAACTTCTCACGGGCCTCTATAGGAGCCAGTTTGAATTTGGGACAATTATGGAGTCCATGGTTACCCTGTGTACAAAAAGCACAGTGGTTTATATTTTTAGTGACAAAATTTGTTACCTTACAATTTTGAGTAGTCTTTATATGGTCAGACATACTATCTTCTAGCGCTATAGCACGCTTTTCAAGAAATGAAATAAACTCTTTCATAGATGGAAGAGTATCTAGATCCCTATCTAATTGATAGGCACGATTGGTATAGGTGTCCAATTTCTTTGTAAGTATTGCAATGAGCAGCATATCCCATTGCTCAATAGGTTGCTCAAGATTTTTAAGTGCATACAATTGTTGCTGCACATTAGATACGAATGACCTTATAGAGGCCGAAGTGCTCTTCTGCATAGACGGCAGTTGTAACAAAATGTTAATGTGATTAAGTATTATTCTAGACTTATTGTCATAGCGCTTCTTGAGCAGATTAAGAGCCTCAGTGTAGGAGTCATTCACTAAAGGCAGGTTTATAATTTCTGTTAAGGCATCATCAGTTAAAAACTTTCTTAAATAAAATAACCTCTGTACATCCGACAGAGCTGTGTTCTTGTGTATTACAGCAGTAAACAAGTCTATAAAAGGTGTATACTTAGTGAAATCTTTCCCACTGAAAGTAGGAATATCAATGTTGGGTAATTTAGAAGTTGAAGCGTTAGGACACTGCTGTGCTTTAGATGTACTTAAGTTATTTAATGACATCTTTAATTTAGCTATTACAGAAAAATACTTATCTTCTAAGGCACCTACGTTTTCATTGTCCTTAGGATCCAAAGTTAAAATGTCCAACTGATTTTTCTCTAAACCCATAAAGGTGTTGTTGAGTTTTTCGATACGAGCCTGTATCATTTCACAAGTGGCAGATGAAAGAGAATTCTGGTCATTGGCATAATTTTCTATTCGGGTCAGAGTACCTTTTAACTGACCACGAGATATCCGAAGTTTCTTTAAGATCTCCTCTTGTGCCATAGTAATTGAAAAACGTGAGATTGATAAATACGCAAGACACTTCACTTGAAAGTTATTAATTCACAAATTTTTCTAAGTTTCACTAATTATTGTTTGTTTACAAAATTCACCGCCAAGTTGACCACGGCTGACTGACAGATCGTATGTATTGTCAATTTTGACAGCTCCGCTACTTCCGCTCGATGCGTAGTGCCAACACAACGGCACGTCGCGGCACGAACCAGAAAAAAATGGCTGGCGGATTTGAACTTGATTTTTATGATGTAGGTACCTACATACCTTTTTCATCGAAGACTTCGAAATTACCTCTTGATGATACCAAAACACGTGGAATGTTGTGAACCCGCAGAGAATCTTGCACGAATGCAACTTTTGCCGAGAAAATGCAATACTGATATGATTTCTCGCAAAAATCGCGCAGCCGCCCGCCGCGTGCGGAACAGAACTATGGCGTAACTTGTTCCACACAAACGAAATAAACTGCAATTTCGTTGATTCTAAGCACCACAGCCACAACTGCGAAGGACCAACAGCATGTAGAATAAAAATGCTGTATTTGAGCACTGAACTGTAATTTAATTTAACTTTTGAAATAGTTACAACTTGACCGTACAATGTCTCGAATGGAAGAGAAAGAAAAATGTGTTGCCACAATACAAATTTAAATGACTTATTGCCATACATAAAAATTAGTTAGTAATTACTACATCGACTAAACTTAACATAATTTTATGGTTGAGATATTTCTCAAACATGTAGTTCTGATGACAATACAATAATATGGTACTGTCAAACTGATATGATGATGGAGCCGAAAGATAGGCACTGAAACTTCGATGGAAAAAGTGGAATCTAAGGATACTAATTTAACCATCTTCCAAGGATTGTAGCGTCATGAAAATTGGCAGATGTATGTAGTTCTGATGACAATACAATAATATGGTACTGTCAAACTGATATGATGATGGAGCCGGAAGATATGCACAGAAAACAAGTGGAATCTAAGGTAGCTAATTTAACCAGCTTCCAAGGATCGTAGGGTCATGAAAATTAGCAGCTGTATGTAGTTCTGACGACAATACAATAATATGGTACTGTCAATCTGATATGATGATGGAGCCGGAAGATAGGCACTGAAACTTCGATGGAAAAAGTTCTAAGGTAGCTAATTTAACAAACTTCCAAGGATCGTAGCGTCATGAAAATGGGCAGCTGTATGTAGTTCTGATGACAATACAATAATATGGTACTGTCGAACTGATCTGATACTGGAGCCGGAAGATATGCACTGGAACTTCAAAATGGAATATCGTATTATATCTGTTTTTGGATTCGTCAGAAAAGTCTTGTAATGAACTTTGACCAGGCTTAGGTTTCAAGGTTATAACAAACCTTTTTTTAATTTACTTGTAAAACTCTGCAATGGAATCTCAGGTTACTAATTTAAGCCGCTACGATCCTTGGATCTTCCAAGGAATGCGTCATGAAAATTGGCAGATGTTTGTAGTTCTGATAACAATACAATAATATGGTGCTGTCAAACTGATCTGATGAGGGAGTCGTAAGATATGAACTGTAACTTCATGATTGAACATCGTATCATAGCTGTGTTTGGATTTGTTAGAAAAGTCGTGTAATGAGCTTAGACCACGATTAGGGTTTAAGGTTAGTTATAACAAACCTGTTATATATTGAAGTTAATATTGAGTGTAAATATTGAGTGTAAATATTGACATAGGTACCTGCAGAAAATGTATATGTATTAGAGTAATAATGAAATATTTTCACATTAGTCGAACTCAGACAAAACACCATGTAATACAGAAATCCCTACTAATATTATAAATGCGAAAGTAACTCTGTCTGTCTGTCTGTTACGTTTTCATGCCTAAACCACTTAACCGATTTTGATGAAATTTGTTATAAAGATAGTTTGAGTTTAAGAGAAGGACATAGGTTACTTTTTAACTGACTGCGCGAAAGTAGGGTAATGATTTTATGCGATAACGACTTCTACGCAGATGAAGCCGCAGGGCACATCTAGTTAAGGTATAAATGTTGTGACTAAAAAGTATAAAATAAATAAATGGTTTAAAAAACCCTAGAAAAATACGCTTTTATAATGCACGTAAAAACCCAAAAATAAATTATGGATAGTTCAAGTTGCCTCTATTTCTGGGCTGAAGTGTAAACTATGTGCTTTTAGTTATAATATTTGATTATAAAAGCGTGGGGTGCTAGAACAAGAAAGACTTTTTTGTAAGCATATTCCTATTAATACTAATCCTTAAATAATAAAAATCCTGACGAAAGCTGCATGAGGTCGCACAAGAGCATAACGTTTATGCTGCCAAAGGGAACGCCTTTTCTTTCAGGCAATTAGGTAGATACATGAAGGGAATACGTTAACAGTGGCAAAATGTAGAGTTCTTGTTCGAGAACGAGATATCTTTGGTTACCGTTAAAAACCCGCTTGGGGATATATGCGTTTGTATTCCTATTACGTGATCACTACATATTGTACTAAATATCTCGGAATGCCGAAACATTAAGGACCTACCAATGAATTATCTAATAGAGATTCGTAACGGTAATAGGTTTGCTCCTATTACGCGGGCGTCACGAAAAACTGGCAAAAGTGGGTGTTGAAAATGCGTAGGCGTGATTAACTACTTTACTTTTCAAGTAAGTATGTTATGTATTTCAATTAAAGCCTATCATCGTTAATACATTTCCGAAATTTAAAATGATATTAATAATAGTAAAAGTCACAATAGATATATAAAAGCGTGACAGTGTAAATTAATAGTTTAAAAACACGAGAAAAACACGCTTTTATAAATGTGACCTTAGCCTTAATCTGACAAGACATCATGCAGCTTCCGCCAGGAAAGTCTTTCCTGTTCCAGCGCCCCACGCTTTTATAATCAAATATTATAACTAAAAGCACATAGTTTACACTTCAGCCCAGAAATAAAGGCAACTTGAACAATCCATAATTTATTTTTGGGTTTTTACGTGCATTATAAAAGCGTATTTTTCTAGGGTTTTTTAAACCATTTATTTATTAAGAAACAACTTTTATTTCGAGTTTTCCTTCTCTAAGCACCTCGCTCGGGTAGGAAACCTAAAAAAAAACTGTTTCAAGCTATTTGTTCAGCAAACAATGATAGACGTGAAAGATATTTACAAATACTATCCCCGAATATAAACAAATCACCAGAAATACTCAACTAGACGTTCCAAATAGTTCAGTTGTATTTAACATTACAAGTGTGCCTAAAATGTTTATTGAAGGAAACAAATCCTAAATGGAGGGCATAAAATGCACTTTATTGGCTTTTGATTTGTCTTTGATGTAAACAATAGGTAACCGGTCATAATATTCTTTGGAATTTTTACTTTAACGGTTTTGTTATAGAGTTCATTTTCAATTGCAATTATTTACTTCGGATATGTTTTATATTGAACTACTCACAATTAATTAGTTTAACGTACGTTAAAAATGTGCCATTATTTAGATTGGGAAAGGTATAAAAAAAGAATGAAGTCACCTTTTAACGAATCTAAAAGTAAATGACTCATTTTTATGATCAAGAATCTAGGTGATCGGTGTTAATACGATCGTCAAGTTTGGGTAAATAGGTGCCATAAAGAATAAACACCAATATATCAAACAGTGGGTAATAAACTTAGAAAAACTTGGAAGAAACCAATAAAAAAAAAATCTTAATTAAATTATTATAATAAAATTCCATCCATCGTTGGCATAAATACACATAATAGACACGAATCTATTTCTGATTAGGCTAGACAGAGGCATAGCATACGGTACAGAATTCATCTTTTAATTTTTTGTCCCACGTAATAGGCAATGAGCCTATACCGTGTTGAAATGGACAGGAAATAGCTCGACAAAACTAAAACTTGTAGATACAAATAATACGAAGATATAGAACTACAATTTAATAAAATTAAAAAAGCAGAATAAATAATGTAAATGTTGCGAAGCTCATAGGGCAACTCGTCTCATAGCTACGTTTGATTTAGTTCTTATATTTGTGTTGCTCTAGGACAAAAGAGGTCCAATCCAAGGCATGTAATATGAGGTTCTGGCGTAGGCAGCAGGAGCACCGTTCTGACAGCCACCGGCAGACCCAAATGATACCAGACCAATCTGAAATTTTAAAAGGTATTTTTCATCTATACCTATAAGGCAATAAAGAAGTTCAATAAAGATGCTCTCCAAAAATGATATACTAGGTACATGGGAAAACATTATTCCCCCTGGGTGAGTTGGTGAGGCCGCCAAGATTGGGAGTTCTGGAGATATTCTACCGAGGGCTTACCCGGGGCTCCTAACCGTAGGCATTAGGTAAGGAACATGTGGTTTTTAGTCCGTAAGATTCCAGCATAGCATCCACGGAGAATTTTCCTCACGTTAAAAAAAGGAAGGGGAAAGATTTAATTTGAAATTGGATGTTTTCACATTGTTTCTTCATCACACTCATTTGATACTTAATCACGCTCGAACGGAACGGATCTAGCTAAAATTTGGTAGAAGGATTATGTACCATTATTTTATTACTATCCCGGGAATAACTTTCCATGGGAAGCGGGAACGGGAACTGCTAATGCACGCGGGCGAACCCACAAGCAATATCTAGACAGAATTAAAAACTGTAGTATTTTGGGTCCTATATAAAAGTTAACGCGTAATTTTCTAAAAGCATACCAGCATAGGCCTTCCATTCCATGTAACAGCAAGAGGCCCTCCAGAGTCTGCTCCGCATACGTTTCGGCCTCCCGCACCGCTGGTACAGATGTTGCTGGGCCGGACATGAGCCGGGAATGTCCATGAACATTCCTCGTTGGAAATCACTTGTACGTGGACGTAGCCCAAGACTTGCCATATAGTGACTGGAGCACCTGAAAATTTAAAAATGTTGTAGTACACACATATAAATATAAATATTTGTAGAAATTCATCCACATCATACAACAACAAATAACTGTGGATCACACATTAATATTTAGACCGTCACTCCTAACAAACGCTAATGAAAGGCCTAAAGAGGTAAAAAGGATAGTCTTCAAACATCTTGAGATTTAAGAAGATGATCAAAAGTAGACGATCCATATATGCGCAATAAATTGAGCCACGCTAGGGAACAAACTATTACCGAACCTGCCTCAACTCATCGCTCACTTGTAGAACACTTCTACTGGTGTCATTGCAAAGCTGTTCTGCAGCATGTTCGAATATCAAATTGGAGGATGAAAGGAAATTCGAAGAGAGAGCAGGATCTGTGCATCTAAGCAGGAACCTGGCCTGAGACTATCTATACTAATACTTTTTTTTTTATTACGTGTGGTAATTCTACATGGATGCTATGCCGGACTCCTACCAACTAAAACCACACGATGCCCTACAACTGTCTACGGCCGGGAATCTTGGGTAAGCCCTAGGAAGGATGTCCCAGGGATCTATACTAATACTACAAAGAGGAAAGATTTAATGGTTCTTGTTTGTTTTCTTTGAATAGGTTTCAAACTACGGAACCGATTTGAAAAATTCTTTCACTGTTGGGAAGCTACGTTATTCCCGGTGAACATAGACTATTTTATTCCCGTATTACCATGGGAACGAGAACTATACGAGTGAAATCGCGTGGTGTCATCTAGTTTGTTTATAGAATTCTACTCTTACCGTCAGCAGTGCGACCAAATCCAGAAGCTATTGCTGTTGAATTGACGAAAGTTTCATTTCGTAAATTTTCACTCCAGGGCAAAGCAATAGCAGATACGCTAGCTGTGAATAAAAAATCAAATAATAATAAATATTGTAGAAATTCTTAAAGAAGATCATCTATCTATGACTAAGCTAATATATGACGATTGATAGACAAACTTATATTATACTTCTAAATTATTAGGTTTTACAGAAAACACCCAAACTCCGAAATAAACATTTGTGATTTGTGTATCGAGCCAAGGACCTTAGTGCGGCAGATAGTTACATGTCTACCGAATGCGCCACCGAGGTAAAGTCGACCCGGGAATCGAACCCAGGAACTTAGCGCGGCAGGTAACATGTTACACTATCGAATGCACTACCGAGGCAGACAGTCAATGGTATACCTAGTGTTGTATTCTCATGCTGAGAGACTGTTTCCTCAGCATTTCATGGATGCGGCGTGGTACAGAGGGAAACACTGTGAGGGTGTCTGGGACTGGCGGCCCTTTTGAGTAGGTTTACGGCGGCCACTTTAAGACGCATTAGCGCTCACCTTCCACCGTTCACAATGTTCTCCCCTCTGCCTAACCAGATTTCTATCCTATCAATATCATCATCCATTAAAATCGAAATGTTTAACACAACGTACATAATGATCTCTCCTTTATCCCCAAAGGGGTATTCAGAGGCATATTATAAGCCCACATTTCACCTTTTAGAGTTTTGTCCCACGTAATACGTGGTGAGCCGTATTATTTATATGGACAAGCGCAGGTTGTGGCTGTCCGCTGTTGAAATTTTTAAGCCGCCTATCTTTATAGGCAGGTGTCAAATTTAGCCTTTGCCTTCAACTTGGCTTATCGACTGCTATTTTACTGGCTACAGGGACCAGGCTATTTCTACTCGTTGCTTAAATTTGATGGTCACACGCTTATATTTTCTAAACCGTATGAGTTAGAAAGAAATGTTTTAAAATGGTGGATAAAACGGCTATTAAGCTATAAAATACATGAAATTTGTTGCAATAGAAGTACATATTCATACCAAAAATCAACACGAAAGGTCAAAATCGGGGTCATTTTTCGCATTCTACTCGTGTCACACTTCCCGATTCAGTTAAACATTAGGTTACTGCTTCACCAAATTTCCATAGATTTTGAAGTTACATACACTAAATTCACCGTGATAACATACACTACACACACAGTATTACAAAAAAAATCTTGTAACTATTATTTAGAACTTAAAACACAATATACGTCGGTCACACGAATGTAGGTACTTTAGATTTGCGTAGTAAACGGTTGACTGTTGACCAAAACGACCGCCCCAATAACAAAACTCAACTTAACTGAACGTTATTGGTCGACCGGCATCGCAAGAGTGCAACGTGTTTCTTCTGGCTCCATGAGAAAAAAAAATATCGGTAAGTTTCTACATTTGACACTTAATTCGAGTACTTTTCGTGGGTGACTTTTTGTACATTGTATAATAGCTATTGAAGTCAGAGTCAATTCATTGAAACCGCAAATAAATAGAGATATTTATGTAGTATTTGATTTAAACCGTAACGGCTAAACTTTGTCGGAATTTGAAAAAAAGATATATTTTCGTTACCTTCGTGTCACATCCTTCGTGGCGTTTTACCCACGAAGGTGAGTTTATGCCACGAAAGTGATCTTTGACTAGTTTCAGTAAGAGTGGTACTCGTTTAGATTCGTATTGTAGTATGTAGCGGAATGATAGCAGAACAAATAACTAGGTTTCTACAATCATGGCAAATGACAGAGCAATACCTATAACATTCCGTGTGATGCCCTTTTATAGGAGTAGAAATCCCACCGGACGTTATTCCAGATCCCACAGTCCATACCGTCTAAAACTCACACCGTACCTACTTACCCGTCTAGTGCTAGGCGCCGCCCCGGGTAACTCCTTAGAAAGATGTCTCAGGGTACCTGACAGGCTTAGGCTATCACCGTGGCGTTAATGCACTTAATACCTTATACTAATATCAACTAATATACATTTAGGCAGCACTCGTCGAGTAAAACTCGTCGAACCGGTTTGTGACTACTCTCGAGAACAACTCGTAAACATGTCTAAGGAGTGAGATGGGTCTGTAATTCTTCAGCAAGGTCTTGTCATCTTTTTTGAAAAACAGAGCCACCGCACTTCGCTCCACGCTTAAGGTGTTTGTACCTGTTGGAGGACGGAATTAAAGAGACTCGTCAGCTCTTTCAGAACTGGAGTCCCGCCAGCTTTAAGAAGCTCACTCGTAATTCCGTCCTCTCCAGGGAATTTATTGGTTTTTAGTTGTTTGCGAGCCACCCTGACCTCGCCCTGGTCAATATCCGGAATGTCTTCCTCTTCGGTATAGTGGCGCGTGAGTGGGGCTCTGTGGTCACAGTCGCTAGGTCCCATCGGTTTTTTTTCCGTGATGCATATAGGTCTCTATAGAAGCTCTTAACTTCTTCGAGAATCTCGAACCTCAAGGTCACGGTTTTGCCACCCGCTGTTTTCAATTTGGTCAGACGGGGTTGGTGTTATAACGTCTGAGGTCGCACCGTATCAGCTTTCGGATTTTGATGTTTAAAGCTCTCTGGTCTGACGAAGACGTATGCATAGATGGCGTTTGCCGTCTGATTCTCATGAGCTCGAAAGTCTCGGGCGAAAGCTCGAAACACCTATTTTTGCTTTTTCCAGACAGAAACCTTCGGGAGACTTGTTGTAGCGTCTTGACTACAGTGTCGGCCTTATCGTGATCCTTGACAGTGGTTTCCAGCAGATCGAAACGATTTTGAAACTCCAATTGAAACTTCTCGGCACACAAAGCTATTTGGAGCGCAGTAGGTCGGAGAGTAGGCTTCATCATCTGGGCCCTTTCGGCGCGGAAGTATAAATTCAGAGATGCTCGGACGAGTTGGTGATCACTTCCGGTATTAAACCTGTTGATCACTGAGACATCTTTAAATATACACTCCTTGTCCGACATGACGAAGTCTATCTCGTTCCTTGTGACCTTGTAGAGGCTTCGCCAAGTCCACCTTCTAGGGAGCTTCTTCTTAAAGAATAAGTTCATCAAGAAGAGCCCCTGAGCCTCAAGAAAGTTGATAAGCATACGCCCCCGGTCATTTCTACGCCCCGCACCAAAGGGTCCGATTTTCGTTTCACGGCGTTCTTATACTCCCACTTTGGCATTGAAGTCTCCCATCACAACATTGTAGTAAGTCTTGGCAGTACATTGTAATGCTTTCACCACGTCCTCGTACACAGTCTCAACTGCCTTGTCAGTGCTTCTCGAAGTCGGGGCATAGGTACACCTGAATCACCTTCAGGGAGTACCTGTTGGTGAGTCTCAGTATTACGTATGCTACCCGAGATGAAACATTGCTGATCTCCACAATGCTGCTAACGACGTCCTTTTGCACCATAAAGCCGTCACCGCCCTCGGAAGAATGTCTTCCATCACCTTCCCGAAAGTACAATAGGTCGCCCGACGCAAGGGTTAGCGTGTCCTCCCTCTTTCTTCGAACTCCGCACAACCCCAGTATGTGCTAGTTTATGCGACCCAGTTCTACCTCGAGTTCGGTGAGCCGATCGTCTAGGCGCAGAGTGCTTCCATTATAAGTAGCCAGGTACGGACAATCTCACACAAGATCATCTAGCTAGCCCAAATTAAGACAATATAAGCTTATGCTATGGGATCTAGATAACTGATAATTTGCTACTTTGTGCCAAAGAGATGTACTGTGTATAGGACATGGTAATTGTTTTAGTTACCTAGCTGTTACCATATAACTGCCGAATGAACATAATATATATTAACTTATAATTAGTATTTAAATAATGATTAATAATGTCTGTAAAGCTACTGCATCACCTTCGTGGATCGTCGCGTCACCTACGTGGGATCTAATAATTCAAAACGTTATTCTTCCAAATCTGACTCACAATTTAACTTTTTGACTTATATATGTTACTTATCTTACCGAAAGCTTTGTGTTTGTTTACAAAAATAGTTGAAATAATCAGTATTTAAAATTTACCATGAAGGTGACGATGAGAATCGTAAAAAGTAGAAATAGCCACCAACGGCTTAACTGGCCTTCCAAAGCACGGAACCGCTCGCAAATAAACACAAAGTGATCATGTCGTGGTCACCCTTCGATGACCGTCCACAGTAAATGTTGCTTACTACAGTGATCGTTTACAGAAAACTGACTCCGCGGGGCCACAAACCAACTTAAACTTAAACTTTATCTTTTGGTTTCTTTTCTCTACTACTTTCATTATTAGTGAATTGTCGTAAGATTTTACTTCAGAATCCGTAGTCTCTCAATTAATTTTAAGCCTATGGGCTGCATTGTTAAAAACTCAAAGAAAAATGTTAAAAAAGCATAATGCCCGCTCTTTATTTAAGTTACAATTTACTCATTAATTTCGTTATTTTGTAACTTTAGAAACATTAAATTACTTGCACTGATTTTTGGTTAAGAAACAATGAAAATTTTAATCGCGGTTATGCAAATTTTTACCAATAAGGAAGCAAAGTAGTGGTTACAAGTTTATTTGAGAGATTTTTTTGATCACGCTGCCTCGGTTTTTTAAAATCTAAGAAGGTTCTTGCAGGGTTAGCAGCGCGAGTGTAGCACATGGTTTTGCAAACCTCCAGAGGCTACGGTGACTATTCCATCAGGTCTAAGCTGGTATTCCACTTATAAATTATGGTAAAGAAAAATAAACCTGTAGTGTCCGACTCGCGCATGGAACGTTCGTCCAGTAAAAAAATCATTTGTTGTATGAGAGTCCCAATTTTTTGCTTCTGATTCTAGTATTTGCTGTTAAAGCCTGAACAGATATACATCCTTTGTAAAAAAAAATCAGTTCTCTAGCTATCACGGTTCCTGAGATACAGCCTGGTCACGGACTAACTTACAGCCTGACAGACAGACGGACGGCGAAGTCTCATGAATGCGGTCCCGATTTTACACTTTGGATACGGAACCCTAAGAAGTGCAGAGTCTATGACTTTAATAGTACTTAGTATTTCAAACACTAACGAAAAATCAAAATTGTCAGTTTTTACATAAATAGAGACACAAACTTACGTGAAAATGAGAGATGTGATGGTAAACGAACGACTGCAACATCATTGCTAATCCACTGTGGGTTCCAATCTGGATGCATGACTACATTATTAGTTGTAGTTCTTTGGCCACCCGAGAACAGTGTGACCGTACCAGCCACAGCAGTCACATTAGATGCTTGATTGGCACCGTCCCACCAGCAATGGGCGGCAGTCAGTATTCTCCACGTATTTACGATAACGCCACCACACACACCTTGGCCTATAGCGAAGTCAAGGAGAAGACCAACCTAAACAAAAACAACCACAATTAATATCTTTACATCTCTCTAATATAAAAATGAATCTGCGAAATGTATAAGCCCCGCAAGTTGATATTGCGCTTGGTGGCCATCTTAGTGACGTATGTCCGTCGAGATGTCAGTACTAAAAAAAATACCGTACGCAATTCGCGAGGCCAGCCCGCGCTCGCGCTACGTCATTTAACTGTCATTGTGACAAGGTTCCAGCTCAATACCAACTTGCGGGACTTATAATGTACGCGTATAAATTCAGAACCATGGCTGAACTGATTTTGCTAATTCTTTTATTTTTGTGTTTGTTATATCCAGGGCAAGGCAAAAAAAAATAAGAAAAAATTGTGTGTGCGTGTAACCTTTAAGCGCGATTGAAGTAAAACTACTTTGCCATTGACGGCATTAAATGTTATATTAATATCATTGATTTGAATTTTTAAATAGCGTCTGTCGGAGGTATGTTACAGATTTTGAATAGCGGAAACTACGTTTCCGACGTCGTCGTCTACGTTGTCGACGTTTTTAAAAAGTCGACCGGAAGGGATTTGAATTGCAAAAATTTTGCCGTTAGAGTGTAAAAGAGTAACAAACATCCAAAGATCTACACATGCACACTCACAAACTTTAATATTAATATTGGTAAAATATACAAATTTCAACCTGATAAGGAATCTGCCCGAGGGTAGCGTTGTTACCACCGACTATTCTTGATACTGGTTGCTCAGATTCAATCGCACGAATCTTGTCTGCTAAGGGAATACCAATTCTTCTGGCATAATCCCATGCAGTGTTGTTCTCTAAATCGATCACGTCTTCATTTGTATGAGCAAAGGTCACTAACGCCAGTAATGATATAACTAGGATTTTCATTTTGATAGCGGCTACTCAATACGTTAAACTAAATACATTGTAATCAGTAATCTCTACTATTTATATGCTTCGGTCTGGAAATGCAGGATTAAGTAACATTAATTTTGACTTTGATTAGATAATGTTTTCTAGTCATATCTATCGATGAACTACCTACAGTGTTACGGTAAGAGTATTCATAATATCGTTTACACTTGATTTTTGACACTTGAAGGAACTTACTGCAATACTTATTTAGGTATGCACTTTTTGGTAAAACACTTGTAGTGTATTAAGGGGGACGTTGTGTAGCGATTATGGAAATTTGGATGCGTAATTGAGGGCGACTGTACCTTATTCCACAGTTTCAATTGCTACTAAACACAACCTGACCGGTTTCGCTCTAAGTACAGACTATTCATAATCGGAATGACATTCTTTACTACATTTTTTGTACTTGATGAAATGCATCGGTACTTCGGTTGTCTACTAAGAGAGTGGTACATACACATACATACATATGGTCACGCCTTTATCCCCGAAGGGGTAGGCAGAGGCATATTATATGCCCACTATTCACCTTTGTATAATTTGTCCCACGAAATAGGTGGTGAGCCGTATTGCCGTGTTTAAATGGACAGGCGCCGGTTGTGACTGCCTGCTGTTGAAATAAAGCTTTCAACTTAGCTTAACGACTGCCATTTTACTGCCAACCGGGACCAACGGCTTAACGTGCCTTCCGAAGCACGGAAACGCTCAAATAAATGTCACAAAGTGATCACATGGATGGTCACCCATCCATGGACCGGCTATAGTAAAAATTGCTTACTGCAGTGATCGTTTACAGAACACTGAGTCCGCGGGGCCACGTACGTATCAGAGTGGTAGGTAGGTTTTATATGGGATGCTCAGCGGTAGAGACTATACAGTGGTAGAGACCATGCTATTCATTAAACAACCTCTTTCTCTATCGCTAAAGCGGATCAGATGGATGGCCCTTCTCTATCACGTTAAGAAATATTTCTCTGGAAACTGAAGGGATAGAGAATGGGCCAAAGAGCGCTAGGGTGAGGGTAGTGGTCCCTCCATTAAGGACGCCCATGAAAGTTCAAGGTCGTCTCCAGCGTTTATTCTCCTCAGGAAGTGGCAGAACTCTCCGATTTCAGATCTTAGATCAAATTTTGGACAGAAATATCTATAAACTAGCTGTTCCTCGCGGTTTCGTCCACGTAGAAGTAGCTATCGTGTAAAATCATTACCCTTTTTTTGTGTAGTCGGATAAAAAGTGACCTATCTATGTGCTTTCCAGGTATACAAACTATCTCTATACGAAGTTTCAACTAAATCGCTTCAGCGGTTTATGCATGAAAGCGTAGCAGACACAGACAGAGTTACTTTCGCATTTATAATATGTGTAGGGATTAGGGAATTAGGGATAGAAACTATCGGTTCTTGAGCCCTTTGTGTACGAAACCCTGAAAACTACAATATTATCCACTAAAACGAAACTGTGTCATATCAGAAAACTCAGGATATTCAATTAGATAAGAACAAAGGATTTCATTAATCTTTGATTTAATTTATAGCCAAGAATTATGTTAAATACAGATATAAATTGGATTGATAAATTATAAGATAAATACATGATAATTGGGGTTTATAGGTTTATCACAAATAGAAAAACAACGTAAAAACCGACATTTATCTCTATGTACCTAAGTAAATTTTTACACACGGTTTTTTTTGAAGATTCATTATTTTTCGAGTCTAATCTTTTTAGCAACCACTAGCGACCCGCCCCGGCTTCGCACGGGTGCAATGCTGATACTATACTTAGTGTATTCACTAAGTACCGAAAAACTGTTAAGTTTAAAGCATTGTGGATCCCAAACCCGCAGGGATACGCGGATTTTTTTATGTTGTCGTATTAAAGACCATAGTTGCTTATCAAAATATAAGGTGAGACCTTTATACTTTGATACTGAACTGACAAATTCAACCAAATAAATATTCCCCCAAACATTTTTTATTTTCATTATTTTTTTAGGCGTGAATGAGTCATTTTATGGAAAAGTTGTACTACTAAATGTTAATTAGCACTATATTTCCTATCCAAAACAAATTTGACATCTTAGATCGTATGTCCACCTATTTTAAAATCCGGACCAGTGTGCGGCCGGCCGGTACAGCCGCAAACGCTGCGTCCCGCAATTTTATATCTGTAATATCTTAGAAAATATTCATTTAAATCATAATGCTATAAAAAGCCATATAGATCTATATTAAATAAGCAATGTTTTTAAGGTATTTAATTGGATAAGGATTAATGCTGTATTGGTTAAAACCGCTTCGAAAATAAGCCATTATTTCTCGTAAAATGTAAATGACATAAAAATGTTATTGTGGGATATCCATAAGAGATAGAGATATGCCATTGCGGAGTTTTCTGTAGACCTTTACAATGTGTACAATACTTAGTACATTATTTTGATAAATCTCGTAGGATTCAGCCTGCGTTTGCAATGGAAGTGGAAAAAATAAAATTATTTACGACATCACATTAGAAACTTCAAAAATAACAGTATTTCTCCACTATTTAATGGATGTTATTATACATATAAACCTTTCTCATTAATCACTCTAACTATTTAAAAAAATCGCATCAAAATCCGTTGCGTAGTTTAGAAGATTTAAGCGTACAAAGGGACATAGGGACAGATAAAGCGACTTTGTTTTATACTATGTAGTGATATGCAACATAGCCCCTTAAGTACGAGCTTCAGTATGGTTCCCATAGTTACGTTGTGCTTAACGTTGTCTCACGGCTTCATGTTATTAGTTACCCAGGTCTTCAAAACAGTATGTGATATAACCACAAACAGTTCCACGAAAGTCCTATCATAGACAATTCTAGGAATGACAAATTTGTTTGAAACGAGTTATATATATTAGTTACCTTGTGCTACCTGCTAATTTAGACGCTATTGATTTAATCACACACTGAAATTTCACACACTGAAATTTGTGTGAAATTTCAGTGTGTAATGGTCCTAATATTATTTATTTATAGGTACTTAAAATACAAAAAAAAAAAACTATATGAAAGAATTGAATACTGCCTCCAAATTGTTAAAAATACCAAAAACAGCACTTTAAAACTATTAAGTTGACTGCCTCTGTGGCGCAGTCGGTAGTGATGCCGCCTGCGGCGCTGGAGGTCGTGGGTTTGATTCCCACCGGAGACAAAATAATATTTGTGTGACCCATAAATGTTTGTCTCAAGAGTCTGGTTGTTTCTATGTATAATATATATGTATTTAAAAAAAAGTACTTATATAAGTATAAATATGTGCCCACGGGAAGTGGGAGCGGGTACCGAATCGTCATCCGAGCGTCATCTAGTACTACATAATTTAATAATAATAGCAATGTATTAAAAAAACTTTAATTTATTTTCAGAATAGTGGCGATGGAAACCCTTTTTTGATAACCCGGTGCAGACGTACGATATTAATATTATTCGATACAGAAAGGTACTACATCGATACAGGTAAAGGGACTTACAATAATAACACAATATACGTTGTTTACTTATTGAACTATTAGAGTAGAAATTATTCACAATCACATAAGGATTTTTTCTTTTGAAATAAACTCAAGTTGAAATGAAAAAAAAAAGAACCCTTAAATACAACTTTTTCAACTCCCAAGGCGAAGGGCACGCGCCATTATTTAAACTTAGAACTTCTGTACTCACCAGTACCTTTATTATACATTTTTGATCAACCGCTACAAACGTATGATACGAGTATAAATCGTTATCACAGATGTACGTCCACATACAACATAACACAATAAACGTTGTTTACTTAATGAACTAAATTGTAAAGTAGAAATTATTCACAACTTTAAGGTTTCATTTCTTTTGAAATAAACTCAAGTTGAAATGAAAAAATAAGGACCCATAAAACAACTTTTTCAACTACCAAGGCGAAGGGCACGCGCCATTATTTAAACTTAGAACTTCTGTACTCACCAGTACCTGTATTATACATTTTTGATCAACCGGTACAAACGTATGATACGAGTATAAATCGTTATCACAAATGTACGTCCACATACAACATAACACAATAAACGTTGTTTACTTAATGAACTATATTGTAAAGTAGAAATTATTCACAACTTTAAGGTTTCATTTCTTTTCAAATAAACTCAAGTTTAAATGAAAAAAAAAAGAACCCCTAAAACAACTTTTTCAACTCCCCGAGGTCACGCGCGGATATTTAACCCTTTACCACCTACCATACGTCTCACAGATCCAGCAGATATTTAAAACGTAAATATATCTGAGACCGAGTCGTTTACGAACTCGTCCGTTCCTGTACCTTTTCCCCGCCCCCCTTCAGTGCCGTGCAACTGCTCATCAAGGTCGTACGTGCGTTAATTGTGCGGTAATTGCAATAATTGTGAAAAACTATAAGTTTAGGGCTTGCAATTTTGTTTTAATTTAATTTAATTTTCATCTTTTTGTTTTTTTTGCTATGGTTGATTATTGAATAAGTAAAAAATTATAAAAGAAGTTACTATCCATGTGATTATTTTTTATGGATCTCATTTACCAAATGACTTAGTTTGTAAGCTAAAAATAGGAGATATTGTTGATTAATAGTAATTAAGACAAAATGCCTATAAAAATGATTCTCTTGTACCTTTACTAAAGAGTTTAATGCTTTCCTAAGTTGATTATTACTAAAAAAATATACCTCGATAAACAAGATATTACTTTAAAGAACCATTTTACTCAGGAGTCTCATAGACGTATGATAGGTGGTTGAGTGACTAAAAGTTATGGTAGGTGGCTAAGGGTTAAACTTAGAACTTCTGTACTCACCAGTACCTATATTATACATTTTTGACCAACCGGTACAAACGTATGATACGAGTATAAATCGTTCTCACAAATGTACGTCCACATACAACATAACACAATAAACGTTGTTTACTTAATGAACTATATTGTAAAGTAGAAATTATTCACAACTTTAAGGTTTCATTTCTTTTCAAATAAACTCAAGTTTAAATGAAAAAAAGAACCCCTAAAAACAACTTTTTCAACTCCCCGAGGGCACGTGCGGATATTTAAACTTAGAACTTCTGTACTCACCAGTACCTACCGTACAGACCGACAGATGTTAACATATGCCTGTGTTTTCTTTATTTAAGATATGTGTTTGTTACTTTTTGTTACGTATCCGCGGCGCCTCCGGTCTCTCACTTATTATTTATGGCGGTGAATGTACCGAGAATTGCGATGTATTTACTGAAAGTGTTATAACTATCGAAAAGTAAATAAATATTCAGAGACATTTTAACATAACGCTATCTCATCCCAAAGTAAGCCGAAGAAATAACCTGCTTGTGTTGGGTATCAGACAATGGATAACAAGAAAGCCGTGAGATCATTCTCACTACACTGCCTCTCTCTAACACGTTTATTGTGAAAGTGAAAGTTCAATCCGATTGACGTTGTCATTTTTGTTTTATTTCAAACTTTGAACAGATTATCCGAGTGACCTAGTGACTTAGTTTAATGCAACAGAGTCACAGACTACAGACAAAGTCTCGCCATAAGCCCCTCTGCACTTTATTTTATAGAGAGGGGCTAACATATAAACTATACCTAACTATACATAGATACCCGTTTCCTTGGAAATACGGAAATTAAATATAGGTAGCCGTGTGATCATTAACCAATCTTCGTCAAAACCGAGTAATTCAAAAGATCTTATCTCGGTCAAACCACAACAATTTTGGAACAAACGCCTATCAGCGCCTTAGACCATATAACACGGGACTAGCCTTTGCGAACCACCGCATACAAAAATATTCTGCCAGTTTTCATACAAGTGAAGGGGGAAACACAAAGACATATAAAATTTCATTGCATTTAAAAATGTATTAATCGACAAACGCGTAATGGCTGTTGTGTGTTAATTGTTATTGTACAGTCAACTACAATGTAATGTACTAGTTTAATCATATAAAATCATGTACTGATGTACAGGCTTTTCATAAAGCGTAAAGACCAAATGGTCATATGCAATGGCAGAAAACAATGCTTAAGTAAGGCGCATCCTGTGGTTAGATGATCTAAGATCAGCGCACGTGTCTCTCTCCTCTTATAAACCCGGGTTCTTCAAGCGGAGCGTGAATATGCACATTGTAGGGCCGCCAACTTACGTGCCCCTGTTAACAAAAATGAAGCTGAAATTTTCATAGATGGTGTATTTTTGTTGCCGTTATAACAACAATTAATAATAAATTAGACAAATCATTACATTTTAGGGGCTCTTATGCCTACAACAAGTATTGAACGCCATTTTATTTCTCATTGTAGGTTTTTTTCTCTATATACTGTGCTCTTAGACCATATATCACGGGACTAGCCTTTGCGAACCACCGCATACAAAAATATTCTGCCAGTTTTCATACAAGTGAAGGGGGAAACACAAAGACATATAAAATTTCATTGCATTTAAAAATGTATTAATCGACAAACGCGTAATGGCTGTTGTGTGTTAATTTTTATTGTACAGTCAACTACAATGAAATGTACTAGTTTAATCATATAAAATGATTTACTGATGTACAGTGCTTATTTAAAGCCAAAAGACCAAATGGTCATGTGCAATGGCAGAAAACAATGCTTAAGTAAGGCGCATCCTGTGGTTAGATGATCTAAGACTGTGCTAAATGATCTTACTATTGCGTTTTGTATCTATAAGTGGTGCTAAGTCCTCAAAGGTGTAGTAATTCCCTCAAAGACGCGGGATAGCACCCAAATCCCCTCTAAATGAGGCCGAAGCGGTAGCCGTAGGTCTGTGGGGATTCCTGGGGTATCCTTCCGAGGGCTTACCCAGGACTAACCTAACAGTAGTCTGTTAGGCATGATACGTGTGGTTTTTAGTCGGTAAAAGTCCGGCATAGCATCTATGAGGATTTTCCCTCACGTGAAAAAAAATGGTAGGTATGTTAGTTTGTTTTATAAAGTTTATTGTTAAAGCAACCCGGCAATTTCAAAATGACTGGGTTCGATTTCCGATCTGTGCAATAGTGTTATTTGAAATCTATGAATGCAGTTTTCTTTTCTCGAAAATCGATGACATGGTTCCTAAGAACAGATCTCTGTATATCTAATATTTACAGACTTGCCCATACTGACCAAATGATACACCCTGTATAGGTTCATATGCTAAAATATTCTAACGGCAAGTACCTAACAATATAAACTTCTTTATACTCTATTAAAAAGGGTTTCATTAGCAGTATATCTTTTAAGCTAAATTGTTCAATTCTCTAAACAGAATAAACAATTTAACTTATTATTCATTTCAAATTAACTCCTTACCTTTTAATCCTTTACAGAGGACATAATCTTTCAGCTTTACAAAGAGGCTTAAATCAAAACGTATTTATGTTATTAACGAATTTTAATTTTATTTTTCAGATCTTTTATTCTTATTACGAGCTGGCACGCCTGCTCCGCCCGAACTTATTTTGGTAATAGAAATAGCCTAGGTGTCGATGTAAACTAAAATCTATCCCTGTACGAAACAATCAACAACTTATGTTTATAAAATACTAGGTTCCCATGGGAACTTATTCCCGGAATAACAAGTAGCCTGTGTGTTATTTTAGACTAAATAAAAACTAATTTCAGCCACATACGTTCAGCCGTTAGGGCGTGAAAGAGTAACAAATATCAGACATCCACAATCACCAACTTTTCCATTTCAATTCTTAGGGTTCCGTACCCAAACCCAATTCATGAGCCTTCACTGTCCGACTGTATCTCTGAGGCTGTATCTTGGGAACGGTGAGAGAAGAGAGCTGAAATTTCAACAGACTAAGTCATGACTAGGGTCTCGTTTTTACCCTTTGGGTGCGGAACCCTAAAAATAACCAGAAAGGTTCAATAACCTTTGCAAGTGTGACTTCAGAGTCGCTCAAGTCTCGCCGCAGTAAAAGTGAAAGTTATATGAAATCGATGAAATAAAGAATTTGATTAAAAGAAACACATATATTTTCGTTCTAAAACTTTCTTAATAAATCCAAGACATTTTTAACTTTTGCTGTGATAAGGGTTAATTTTAAATATTCTATTTCAGTCATTTAACACCGAGTCATCTAAGTCAAGTTAAGGATATCTCTATTAGCTTCTGTTATTATAACCCAGATAATTTAGATCACGCTTTACAGAACTGAGCAATTCCAAAGATCGTTTTCTTTCGAACCATAAAACTTGGAACGACCTGCCCGCGATTGTGCTTTCCTCCTCTTTGGGTTCTTTAAGCGGAGTATAAAGAGGCACATCATAGGACCGTCAACTTAAAGACCACTGCCAGAAGTCTTATTGGATTGTAAAATTGGCCCCCAACCCAATCGCGCTAGATCGAAGTCTGCTTTCCATCGGGCAGGCGACGTCAATTTGGCAGGTTTATTCAATCCTTACAGAGCAAAATGGTTAACACTCATAGAAGTGATACAAAATTCAAGTTATTCTCTCCATTGTACATAGTTACTTGTTCAAACTGTAACCTCGCAAGGGACGAACAACTTTTCACATAACTCAAGCCACTCGATTTGGTAGCACAGTTTATTATTTGTGCTTCCCGATACGTTCTTACATATATCTTGTTTTATCACAACCCAGTATATCTTTGTTATACTCCTGTATAAACAAAGAGACTTGCATTCTAGAATTGTAGAAATGGGAAGCGAATGAGAATCTAGATAGTATTAGTTGGGACATAAATACTTACGAGAAAAAGGTTATTTTGAAAGGGGAATAAATAAAAGACATACATCCACAATAATATTATCCTCGTTTCTGAATATTTTTTCTTGCATACATACGGTCACGCCTTTATCCCCTTAGGTATAGGCAGAGGCATATTATAAGACCACATTTCACCTTTCTGTTTTTGTTCCACGTAATAAGCAGTGAGCCGTATTACCGTGTAGAAATGGATAGGCCTGAGTTTAACTGCCTCTTGTTGATATTTTTAAAGCAGCCCATAATAGACTGCAACTTTTTTTAACGACTAGCATTTTGCTTTCGAACCATGGAAACGCTTGCTAATAGTGACACACAGTGATCACCCATCTGAGGACCAGCTATAGCAAAAGTTGTTTACTGCAGTGAACATTACACAGAACAATAAGTAGGTATAATATACTTAGTATTTTACCCACATAAATAAGGGCGTAACAGTCCTGTTTGGCCCGACAAACTATTTGTTATATTTATTACTAACGACCCGCCCCGGCTTCGCACGGGTATAATGCTGATACTAAATACACATAAACCTTCCTCTTCAATCACTCTATCTATTAACTTTGACTGCCTCTGTGGCGCAGTCGGTAGTGATACCGCTTGCGGCGTGGCAAATACACTCGAGAGCAATGAATCCGGGTCACTTAAAGAATCCTAAAAATCTCGGAAACTAAAAATGCTAGGTTAATGCAATAAATTGTATTTAATAGACAATGTAATACTCCTTAAATGAAGGTATTAAAACTTCTTAGTTATTGTAAAGTTATATCATAAAAAAATCTAATTTGAAAAAGGGCCACTTTCGAAGATGGAACTACGAAATTACAGCATTTGGTGTTGCTTTTGTTTGTAATCTGTCATTTATGTGGGTACATAAACCATGTTGATAGTGCTCTATATTCATTAATCAAGCTGAAATTATGTCGCTTACGCCTGAAGAATGCACCAGAATACTTACAATGCTGGAAACCGGCTGGAGTCAGCGCGATACAGCCAGGACTGTCGGTGTGTCGCTGTCAACAGTACAAAGAGTTCTCCGACGTTACGAAGAAACTGGTTCTAACCTACGCAGACCAGGAACGGGCAGAACCAGGTGTACCACAGCACGAGAAGACCGATACTTGGTGAACACCATGCTTCGAAATCGCTTCCTCACAGGAACTGAACTCACCAATCAGTTTCGACGCCTCGGAGGAAGTAACCCAAGTGCATGGACAGTAAGACGTCGGCTTGCTGAATCTAACTTAAAACCCCTTAGACCTGCAAACGGCCCTAAACTGGAGCGTGGGCATCGTATTTCGAGACTAAGGTATGCCCAGAGCCACGTAAATTGGAGTATTGAAGATTGGTCAAAAGTTATGTTCTCCGACGAATCAAAATTTATGCTCTACAAGCACGATGGAAGACACAGAGTGTATCGAAGACCAGGGGAAAGATTCAAGCAAGCATGCATCGAAGAAAAAGTAGCCTACGGTGGTGGGTCTGTACTTGTGTGGGCCGGAATTTCTTCTGAAAGTCGCACAGAGCTGGTGATCATAGAAAACGGCTCTTTAACTAGCGTAAGATATGTGGAAGAAATCCTCAATGATCACGTTGGTCCATTTATGGTCAATTTAGGTGAGGATGCTATATTTATGCATGACAATGCCCGACCTCATACAGGTAGGATTGTGAATGACTACCTTCAAGAGATGAACATTACTCGTATGGAGTGGCCAGCGCGCAGCCCGGATATCAACCCGATCGAGCATGCTTGGGACGAGCTAGGCAGATGCGTAAAACAACGAAACCCTCCCCCAATCACGCTTCGTGAGCTCAAAATTGCTCTCACAGAGGAATGGGAGAATATTCCCCAAAATCGTATAAGGAACTTGGTGTACAGTATGCCAAACCGCGTAAACGCAGTAATGGAAGCACGAGGAGGCAATACGAAGTATTAAAATTCAAGAAAATCGTAATAAAGTTCAAAAATTTCATGTTTCCTATTTTTGTTTTAAGGAGAGATCGGCAGTTTTTTCTTTATGTAATTTTGTGTTAATAAAATGTATGGTGACTCATATTTTTTTTACTTTCATTTAAGGAGTATTACATTGTCTATTAAATACAATTTATTGCATTAACCTATCATTTTTAGTTTCCGAGATTTTTAACATTCTTTAAGTGACCCGGATTCATTGCTCTCGAGTGTATTTGTGTGACCCATAAATGTTTGTCTCAAGAGTCTGGGTGTTTTTATGTATAATATGTACTTATGTATTTAAAAAGTATATAAGTATTAATATCCGTGGTCTGATACCCATAACACAAGCAGGTTATTCTTAGCTTACTTTGGGATCAGATAGCATTGTGTGAAATGTCCGAGAATATTTATATTTATTAAAAAAACAGCATCAAAATCCGTGGCATAGTTTCAAAGATTTAAGCATAGTTACATAGGGATATACGGACAGAGAAAGAGACTTTGTTTTATAATGTGTAGTGATGTTAGTTTAATAAATTAGTTACTAGCTAATGCGATTCCATCCACTTGAAGTTTTCTTGCAACCGCTTTCCATAGAAACTTATTATCAGTATAAAAAGTAGCATATGTGCAAAGCCAAGGTATTATATATAGCTGCAACTACTATTTACCATTTTCAGCTAAGTTAGTTCAGGAACAGGAGCGTGGTTGGACAAAACTCAAACCCGTGAGGAGAGTTCGAGATGGCGAACTAAGTCTTTGTCGAGAGCCCTAGGTTATCCTTCCGAGGGTGTATTTAGGACTCCCAGCCATAGGTAGATTATATATAACCCTGTGGTTTTAGTCGGTAGAACTCCGGCAAGGTATCCATAATATGATGAGGGTTTCCACATGTTAAAAAAAGCGATGTTGCATAAACAAACATTCAAAAATACCTTAGTGCCTCTTCACGCTCCTGTAGAACCCGGGATTGTAAGATGAGGGGAAATGTATGCGGGCAGGTCGTTCCATGTTTTTATAGTTCGACAGAGGAACGATCTTTTGAAACGCTCAGTTCGCTAAAGATTCTCTCCACTGTGTATGAGTGGCATCTATGCCCGGCACGCCTTGTCCGGGATCGGAAAGGAGATGGCGGGATCAGGTTGAAGATTTCTTCAGAACATTCGCCGTGCCGTGATACATTCGGTAGAAGGCAGCCAAGGACGCTATGGTTCTTCGCTGCGCTAACGGTTCGAGGCCTCCCGTCACCTCAGGACAACCAATTCTTCGGATAGCACGTCTCTGCATAGCGTCAAGCGCATCTAGTAAGTACCTCGCGGAGTCATCCCAAAGGTGAGAACAGTATTCGACGCAGGGACGAATCTGCGTCTTGTACAGTAAACATCTCTGATGTGGCGTGAAGTAACGTCTCACCTTATTTAGGTGGCCGGCGAGGCCAGGCCAATACTATTCTGTATATAGTTTTTGTACAGAACTCACGCCAGACGTCTATACGGTGAATCTCCAGGTTGTCCTTTAGTGGAACCGTAATGCTCTGAAGAGAGGGTAGGAGTAGGGACTTGTTAGCTATAAACGCACACGCCTGTGTTTTTCTGGCATTGAACTCGACCAGGTTGTCTAAACCCCATTGAGCAATGTGACCCAGGTCTCGGTCGTGATTCGCAACGAGTTGCCGTCTCTTTTCCTCCACGTCACCTCGCCCCTTCGCTGGACGGCCAGAATAGCTCCCATGCAGAGTACTATCATCCGCATAACAATGAATGTGCCCAAGTGACAGCATGTCATTGATATGCAGAAGAAAGAAAGTTGGGGAGAATACCGATCCCTTTGGTACTCCGGCATTTACCTGCAAAAAGCATCGATTCGGGTCAGTCTTAATTTACTGATAACTTTAGAAGATATTCAAAAGAAACTGTGTGTTTTATAATGTGCATGAAATGCTCGATTTTAAATAATATAATTGTATATCTATACATATAATAAAATGATAGAAAAGTCAAAACTGTACATTGGAAATATTAAAAAAAAAATACTCGCTGGGTGTTCAACATAAGATACCGAAGCCGAAAATATAGTTAGATTTTTTTTTGTCTGTTTGTCTGTTTATCTGTTTGTCTGTTTGCTTTGCTTTGTCCGGAAGGATCTCGAAAAGTACTCAATAGATTTAATTCAAATTTTGCACAAATATTACCTAGGGGTAGGGTGTTAAAATAGGCTATATATTATCACGCTTCATATCCTAGGGGCTAAGCAGAGAGCAATCATATTGGCATTGTAACAATTTTCACGCGTACGAAGTCGCGGGCAACAGCTAGTTCAATAATATAATTGTATATTCACTAATTTAGGGCCACTGTCAATAGCCTTATAAACTGTGAGAGTTGCCCCCAATCACTGGATGTCGTCATAGCTCTCCACACACAGAATACCACGTTTTCAACTCATACATCTTACAAAGCATTCCCACAATATACATATCACTTGTCACGTGGGTTAGTTTTAATGATGTTGATCTTAGGTATCACAGTATATACACAGAATCAAAAGCTTTGTGTAGACTCACTATAGAGGGGAAAAAACTGGGTCAGGAATTTCGTTCGAGTCCCTCAGAATTTTCTTTTACATACATTTATGTATTACTAGCTGTTGCCTGCGACATCGTACGCGTGAAAATTATGTTATAATGCCAATTTGGTTGCTTTCTGCTTAGCCCCTAGGATATGTAGCGTGATAATATATAGCCTATTTGACGACCCTACCCCTAGTTAATATTTGTGCAAAATTTGAATCAATTCTATTGAGTACTTTTCGAGATCCTTACGGACAAAGCAAAGCAAAGCAAACAGACGAACAGACAAAAATTTTTCTAACTATATTTTCGGCTTCGGCATCTTTTTGAACACCCAGCGAGTATTTTTTTTAATATTTCCAATGTACAGTTTTGACTTTTCTATCATTTTATTATATGTATAGAAGATATCGTCGCTGCGCCTGACAAGTTCCATATGTGATTTTTACTAGGTTTTGGGAAACACAAAAAAACATGTTTTTTTCAAACATTGTGTAATTAATCAAAAATCTGTAAATGCAATATTATGAAAACTCATTTTTTACATAATTAAGAAATACATTTGATATGCAATGTTGCATAGGTATATTTGAAGATATAATTCTTTTTTGTAAATCTGCACTGTTTTGGCACGGTGCACGCAAATTATTCATGTGCCATTTTCATGCACATATGGGATAATTTTGACATGGTTTGCTCAACAACAAGTCTATTATGTGACATTTTGGTATTAAAAATTCAGTGTACTACTTAAGATTTTACAATTATTGGTCCGTCGTTTAGTAATGTAGGTATTAGTATTAAATAAAACTTCTTTTCTTGATCGTAAATTTTCAATTAGAAATATGTTAAAATACCTAAAAGTCACAATAAATACTCCTCTATACAGTCCTTAATCCACTTACACCAGTCCAATGCCGAGTGCAGAACAAAATAGGTGGAGCTTAAACTTTTGAATAATTACGTACAATCTTATATCTGTGGAAACCGTGCTCATTTTTATGCATATTCTTAATTAGGTAATCAAATTAGCCTGTGGCAGTTCAATGCTGGACGTAGGCCTCTCCGGAATTATGCTAGAACATAAGGTCCTGCGTCTTCCGCATCCAGTCACTCTCTGCCACCTTTTCAGGGGGTCGGGTCATCAGGAGGGGGGTTGTCCTATCCTACGTTCACCAAGCTCCGTATCCTTTTCAGAACTCGTTTGCGTCAACGGCCATCGTTTCTTTTATAGCTGTGTACCTACCATCAAAACGCATGCTCTGAGAGCGATGTCGACCACTCTAGTTCTCTGACGGATAACATCGTCTCAAATTAGGTTTCAAGGTAGGTAGATACATGGACAACCGTAAGCCTCGATCCTCTGACGTGGATAAGTCCCTGCATGACGTTCTCATTGAGCATGATCTTGATTTTATCCAAGTTACGTCGTTTTTTTACGGCAAGACGATTTGTGACGCTATTCTCGAGAACAACTTGTAAACGTGGCTCACACACAAGTGACATGGGGGTCTTGTCACCTTGTCACGATTTCGAGGTTTCAATTGAACCTTTCGGATCCCAATTCTATTTAGAGCGTACTAGGTCGGAGAGCAGACTTTATAACCTGGGCTCTTTCTGGAGATGCTGGGACAAGTCATTGATCACAGCCGATATTAAACCATCTGTCAATCACAAAGTCATCACATTTTGTTCGTTATTATAAAGACTTTCTCATTAATTGTGGGGCCTCATATTTAGGAAAGAATTCACCAAGAAGTGATCCTGTGATTCGAGGGAAAATCGACAAGTATGTGCCCCGGTCATTTGCCGTATCACGGCTTTGCCGCGATCTTGTACCTTCCACTTTGGCGTTGAAATCCCCCATTAAAGTCGTAGTGAGCCTTGGCCAGTGCCTTGTAATATCTTAGCTATGTTCTCGTACACGGCCTCGATTGCCCGTTCTGTGCTTCTCGAGGCAGGGGCAAACACCTGTATCACATTTAGGGAGCACCTGTCGGTGAGTTTCAGTATTAGATATGCTACCCGAAAAGAGACACTGCTGACTTCCACATCACTGCTAATGAGGTACTTTTTACCAAAAAACCGACACCATCACCATCGGAAGTCCTTCCATCACTCTGCCAAAAATAGAGCACTTCATCTGGTGTGAGGGTTAGCGCGTCCTTAACCTTTATTCGGTCTAGATGTTCTATACGACTCAGTTCTACATCGAGTTTGATGAGATGTTCGTCCAGCTGTGGAGTGTACCTAAAGTGCGTTGTTGTACGGAGCCAGGATCAGTTGTGAATGGAAGTCTGTTTTAGCCCGGAATTTTTTTGCACTTCCCTTAAGCCGTTGTTCCTACCACTACTGCGACCGGAACAGCGGAAGTGCAGGGAACTGGTAGCCGTTTCTTTTTATAAGCTTTTGTATTAGTAGGTGTTTTGGGCCTCACTGTACGACGGCGACGTTGACTAGACGGCTTTGTACAGTGCTTAGAGTCTAGTTCCGTTCTTCCTTTCGTCATGACTTCATCCGTTAATTGGCAGGAACACCACTTGCAGGTGAGACCGGACTGGGTCCGATGTTGTGAGTAGGACTCTATCCACACCAAAACTTATCAAATAAAAAGCACATTACTTAGGAATTTCGACACTTATTCTTTTTAATTCTAATTAAAATGATGGTTTATGTCACTTTAGGCCATGTTTGTCACCAGCGGGAGTAAGTGGGACTGCGCCGCCTCTTTAATCTCATGTCATGCTCGTGAAAGAGGCTGCGGAGTGGGAACGGGAGAGAACTCTCCCACCCGAGTTCCGCAGACACGTGTCTTCGCAAAAGACTATCGGCCTCCATGATCGAGGGTCTGAGGACGGTAAGAGGGCTGCTCACAGAAGCCGGCACATGACGGCAGCGTGACGTGAGAGATTCACGCATGCCCTCCCCCTTAAAAGCGGGATCACCCACGAAACCCACCAAAGACCCCCTGGGCGAGGTTGGAGTGGTGGCCGTATGTATGTTGTTAGTCCTGGGACATCCTTCCCAGGGCTTACCCCGGGCTCCCGACCATAGGCTGTTAGGCATAACGTGAGGTTTTTTAGTCGGTAGGAGTCCGGCATAGAATTCATGATGGATTTTCCCTCTCGTTAAATAAAAAGACCACGTTTGTCACCATACTGTTACATGTTAATCACGGTCTCCGCGCGATATCGGCAAGATCTCATATTCCATATGTGCGTGTTGTTTGCACATCACGGTTTTTTCCAATGTTTGAAACACATAAAGAATATGGCAAAATCGGTTCTAAGCTAAATATTACAAAACGGATTTCACTAGCACGTGTAGATTTAAACGGAGATTATAATTATGCAAAAATCGAAAAATCCAAAAAATGCACATATGGAACTTGTCAGGCGCAACGACGATATATTTCGCACATGTTTCGTTCCAACCAACCTTGGCCTGATTGTTTCGATCACCGGTATTTTCTCAACCACGAGAAAACGATTGATTTATTTCCCTTTTCTTTTGGTATATTACGTTACCGTGAATAATATATTTTCTTGTTGTAATCAGCGATGGCGAAATTGGTAACAAATATGTATTCTTTGCCTGTCGGTTTTGGAATTAGATATTTTTATCTCTGTGTTGTTACTTGTAAATAGATACAAATCGTTAATTGTGCGTTGCCGAGATATTTCGACTAGGTACTCTGAAAGGGGTTACAAATTTGTATTTTTGGATGCTTGATACTCAATCATGCACAAACAGCAGAACGAATCTAGCTGAAGTTATTTTTAAACTATCGCGGTTTTTTACACTCATACTTATAGAACTCGGGACTTCACCGGTGTCGTCGGGTCTAACATTTTCACACCGACGACGTTTCGAGCACGTTGCAGCGCCCGTGGTCGCGGTTGGACTGTTGAGTCCAAGATTAAATGTATTTCGCGTGAAGTCCCGAGTTCAATAAGTATGAGAATCTATCTGAAGTTATGATAAGTACCTACAGAAATACATTATAGTCTGGCACTAAACATAGGTGGCTTTTATCCCCGAAACTTACACACACCTAAAGGTGCGGTTCCACTTAGGCGGAGCGGAGACGAGCCGTGCCGCAATTCACCAATCACATTGCTTAAAATCCACGTCTCTTCTCCACTCCGCACCGTGATTGGTAAATCGCGGCACAGCTCCTCTCCGCTCCGCCCAAGACGAACCGCACCTTAAGGGGTGTATAAAACACGCTATACTTACTTGTGCCCTCAATCAATCAGATCAGCCTATGGCAGTCTTTTTTTTTGCTTCTTGTTTAACGTGAGGGAAAATCCTATGGTTGGTAGCCCCGGGGAAGCCCTCGGAAGGATGTCCCAGGACTCCCAACAGACCTTAGGCCGCCTCTGCGGCCTCGCCCAAGGGATGGTTCGGGTGCTATCACGCGTCTTTGGGGGGTTTCGGGTGTGATCCCGCTTCTAAGGGGGTGCGTGCGTGGGTTGCTCACGTCACGCTGCCGTCATGGGCCTGCTTCTGTAAGGACGGTGAGTGACCCTCTCACCGTCCTCAGACCCCGGTCATTTAGGCCGATAGTCCTCGGCGAAGACACGTCGGCGACGCCCAGGCCGCCGACTGCGGAACTCGGGTGCGAGAGTTCTCTCCCTTACTCGCCCCGCGGCCTCCTTCACGAGCATGACCTGCTGGCAGAAAGAGGCGGCGCAGTCCCACCTACTCCCGCTGGAGAGCATGGCTCGCAACATGGTCTCGAGCGAGAGAGTGTCCACGTCCAGACCCACTACGAGGACCTGGCGCTGTTGCGCCCACGCCGTGCACTCCACCAGCGTGTGGAGCGCGGTGTCATCGCTGCGGTCCTCGCAGTGCTGACACTCGGCCGTGGTTTCCCGATGTTTTAGCTGCCGTGTCCGGCAAGCACCTGTGAACCATTTGCCCTCAATCAATCAGATCAGCCTATGGCAGTCTACTGTTGAACTTTCGCCTCTTCCAAATCACGCCACAATAACCTTATTGTGTCTTGTCATATTTGGAGGGTTTTTGGCCTTACTGTACATGCCACCCTGGCCAATCGTATTGTCACAGGGTTTCATTTCGGGTTCCCTTCTGTAAGCCATGACCTCGTACGT
Source organism: Miltochrista miniata (assembly GCA_933228765.1). NCBI lineage: Eukaryota > Metazoa > Arthropoda > Insecta > Lepidoptera > Erebidae > Miltochrista > Miltochrista miniata. The sequence continues at coordinate 35,141,268 of OW121756.1, read as the reverse complement.
TGATCGGCAGGTGCACCACTGGCAGGTGATGCTGACTTGGACCTCGGGGATGTTGGTAGGGCCTCATGGCATCCAGTGCCCTATAATCTAGCTGACCCATGCAACTTCGTTTGCGTGATAATGATAAATGAAGAACGGCTCGATCGATTTTGTGCAAACTTCACATAAACATCTACTAAATAGTCCGAACAAAGCCTAAACATTTGGTTTGGATAGCTGAGCTCGTTCTTGAGTTATAAAATTACAACGAAAAGTGGCGTTGATTTTTATATTATAGATTGAAATTAAATTAAAAAGATTTTTATATTATGGAAAGATTTGTTTCTTTGGTTTTTTGTTTGTTTGTTTGTAACGAATAGGCTCCGGAACTACTGGACCGATTTAAAAAATTCTTGCGGTGAACATAGGCTATATTTTATTCCCGTATTCCCACGGTTACGGGAACTACGCGGGTGAAACCGCGTGACGTCCGCTAATTGTTAAATATTTTGTAAAATGACTCTTAAGATAATGAAATATATGAATAATACATTAAAATACAATTAATTTTTATTTAATTCTAATATAAAGTGAAATAAATAATGTGAGTGCTGTGAGGCAATCGAGAGATGGGTAACCCCACACGTAACTTTGATTTGGTTTGGTTCTTCGTGTTGTTTTAGACCAGAAGAGGTTCAAGCCATTCCATGTAATATGTAAGACTAGCGTAGGCAGAAGGATGACCGCTCTCACAGCCAGCACCAGATCCGAATGAAACCACACCAATCTAGAATTAAAAAGTTATATTATTGAGCTAGCTCTTCAGAGTGAATTATGAATTAATTATGAATTCGCCCATGATGGTCAACCTCCGCCGACGTTAAGATATCGATACTAAATGCATGGGCCATAATACTGGACGTTAAAGCGATTAATTATACAAACATACATGCATACATAAAAATAATGGCCACACTTTTATGCCACCCACATAGTGCCTTTAGTTTTTGTCTAACGTAATAGGTAGTGAGACGTATTGCCGTGTTAAAATGGACAGGCGCTGGTTGTGACTGTACGATGTTGAAAAATTCTAACTTGACATAACCACTGCCATTTCCTGGCAACCGGAACCTATGGCTTAACGTGGTTTACGAAGCACTGAAACGCTCGCAAACAGAAATGTCATAAGGTGGTCACCCATCTGAGGACCAGGCACAGCGAAAGTTGCCTACTTCAGTGATCGTTTACAGAACATTAAGTCAGCGGGGTCACGAGATTAATCTTATTATCGAACAACCTTTAGTTTTATACTAACGAAGATTGCCATCACCGTTTCAGTCAATGGATTAACTTTTAGTCTTGCACCAAGCAATCAAGTAAACTTACCAGTAAAGGCCTAGTATTCCATCTAACTGCAAGAGGTCCGCCAGAATCAGATGAGCATACATTTCGTCCATTTGCACCGCTGGTACAGATGTTACTGGGCTGGACATGAAATGGGAATGTCATTGAACACTCCTCGTTGGAAATAACAGGTAGATTGACGTGACTCAGGACTTGCTGATTAGTGATTGAACCACCTGTGAGATTGAAAGAAATTGTTGTGTTGCAGGTTTTGCGAATAACAAAAATTTACAAAAAATATTAGCTTCTAAGACAATTTTATTTAATATCCTCACAGCGCCTTACCAACGCATTGAGGACAAGTTTAAGATGCTGGACTGGGAAAAATGTGACGCGAATATAAATAATGCAAGCACCTTACTTACGTCTTCGATTTTTTTTACGTGAGGAAAATCCTACAGGAATGCCATGCCGGACTCCTACCGACTAAAACACACGTATCCTACTTACCAGCCTACGGTTGGGAGCCCAGGGTAAGCCGGTAAGGATATCCTAGGACAGCTAGGACTCTACATCTTCGGTTACAGATCACTAGGGTTAGCCCATGCTCTCAAAGTTGGGTACTTAACGAGTTAAGGAGCAAGCTACGCTGAAGTGTCATTGATAGAAAACAAGGCTATTCACTGGAGAATCAGAGCGTTTAGTCTATTTAGCTCGACGAGTAACCAGAGCTAAAGTGGCGTTGGGCTGCCAACAATTGTAGAAGACCAGCGTTCTTTTGCATTTGCTGACACCCCAACGCCAGTTTAGCTTGGTTTATTATAGGAAAGGAGTTGTGGAGTGGAGATAGCGACGCATCAAATTTAATGTAGAAAGACCATCCGCTAGATAAATCTAGGAATTTGAAAAGGTCCGCAAGCAGAGGCTGCATGTAAAAGGCGCAGGATCTGTGTTGTAATGAAAATTTTAAGAAGCATTTTACTTTCAGTTGATTTGATTGATTGAATGTAAAATGGCCTCAGCCTTCCCAGGACTAACATTCATATAATTACACGATTCTTACCGTCAGCAGTGAGACCAAATCCAGAAGCTGTTGCAATGAGTCCGACGAATGTTTCATTTCGTATGGGTCCTGTGGGTAATGCAATAGCACCCACAATGTCTGTAAGCAAAAAAGAAATAGGTACCAAACTAGATAATTAATTTAAAACTAGCTGACCCGGCGAACCTTTTTTTTATTGTCTTAATTTTTATTGGATACAAACCTTGCCCTGGCTATAACTAACACAAAAAAATAAATAGCGAAATCGGTCCAGCCGTTCTGAAGTTATCCGCGTACATACATTTCGGGGATAATTTTTAGGGATTCGTAGCCAAATGGCGAAAACGGAACCCTTATAGATTCGTCATGTCTGTCTGTCTGTCTGTCTGTCCGTCCGTGTGTCACAGCCACTTTTCTCCGAAACTATAAGGCCTATGCCATTGAAACTTCGTAACTAGATGTATCCTGTGAACCGCATTAAGATTTTTATATAAAACTAGAAAAAAACCAATAAATTTTGGGGGTCCCCATACTCAGAACTGAAACTCAAAATTTTTTTTTTCATCAAAGCCATACATGTGGGATATCTAAAGATAGGTATTCAAAAATGCTATTGAGGTTTATAACATCATTTTTTTCTAAAGTGAATAGTTTGTGCAAGAGACACTTCCAAAGTGGAAAAATGAGTGTCCCCCCCCCCCCTCTAACTTCTAAACTAAGAGAATGATAAGTTTAAAAAGAATATAATGATGTACATTGCCATAAAAACTACCAACGAAAATTGGTTTAAACGAGATAGAGCTAGTAGTTTTTTTTAATACGTAAAAACTGCAATTTTCGGTTAGAATAATCAATACCACTGCGAACGTGTTAAAACATCAATCAAAGCTACAACGAACTATAAGAAGTTTTATTATTATTATGTTACTTGCTGCTATGAAACCTTTCATGGGCGAGTCCAACTCGCACTTGGCCAGTTATTATTTATACAGATCTCTTCAGCTCAGCTCAGCAGCAAGTTTATTCTTAAATTCAAACTATAACTTACTTGAAAATTGAAGACTTGTTGGAAGAAAGATAACTGCAATATCATTACGAATCCACAACGGTGTCCAATCGGGATGCATGACCACATTATCAGTCGTAACTCTTTGACCACCCTCGAACAGTCTGACTGTACCAACCACAACAGTCAAATCATCTGATTGATTAACACCGTCAAACCAGCAATGGGCAGCAGTAAGTACTCTCTGTGGGTTTATGATACTACCACCACATACACCTTGGCGCATTCCATAGTTAAGGAGAAGTCCAGCCTAAACAAAAACACCAACAATGTTTACACCATTAGGATCATCAATTTTCTATTTTAAGATTATTTGTGCTGTTGGTTGATGGCACTTGGTCGTACGGAATGGCGGCAAAAAATTGTTCGATTTTAAAGTCGCAATTTGCGCCACAGATTGAAGCTAGTCGTGCATTGTGTACTACAAATCTGTCCTGCTCTTTCTTATGAACAATTTATGCAAGTTAGAGCAAGATAGGCATAGTTTTGAAGATACAGCGTATGAATGAACGGCGAGACGCTGACGTCGCTGCCGTGGCCCAGCCTGGGCCATTCACGATGTATGACAAGCCGCCATTAGCCCAAGTTGGGCCACATCACACCGCATAGGATAATATGTTACTATTTTAAATTATAGGATTGCGAACCTGGTAGTAAAATTGCCCGAGGATAGAGTGACTACCACCGACTATTCTGGACTCCGGTTGTTGAGATTCAATTGCACGAATCTTCTCAGCTAACGGAATACCAATTTTTCTGTGATAATCGTACGCCGTATTCTTCTCTAAATCGATCACATCTTCTAAGCTGATACTCTTTGTATATACAAAGCTCACAAATCCCAATAGTAATAATGCTACAATTTTCATTTTGTTGACAATTAGATACGCTTCGAACTGAATAGTTGTAATCACTGCAATTCACTATTATATATGCTTCAACTTGGAAATACCGGTTAACAGTATTTTGGTTTGATTAGATAATATTTTCTGACTTTATCTATTGATTAGTTACCTTTAATGAATTGCTTACAGTATCGGAATGTCCGATCTTCAGATTAATCAGATTACGTTTTGCTATTCCCACCGGACTTCTTATATCCATTTTTATTCCTGAAACCAATAATGAATAAAAAATTTACAAGAATGAAGAAATTAATTAATGTCAAATTATTTTATCAACTTGGTATTGCTGGAATCCTTGTGTTTCTGATAATTATAAATAAGCTTTGTACGGCGAGGTAAATTTAAATTCAAACGTTTTACCCATTTCAGTAGACTGCTTATACGACACATTCTAGACTTTTTTAAATACATATGATCACGCCTTTTATCCCCGAAAGGGTTGGCGGAGGCAAATTATATGCCCACATTTCACCTTTTTAGATTTTATGCCACGTAATAGGTGGTGAACCGTATTGCCGTGTTGATATGGACAGGCGCAGCTTGTGACTGCTCGCTGTTGAAATTTTCAAGTCATCTATAAAGGCCCTCAACTTGGCTTAACGACTGTCATTTAACTGGCACCTGGGACCAACGGCTTAATGTGCATTCCGAAGCACGGAAACGCTCGCAAATTAATGTTACAAAGTGTTCACGTGGTGGTCACCCATCCATAACCGGCCGTAGTAAATATTGCTTAACACCAGGATCATTTACAGAACACTGAGTCCGTGAGGCTATTAAATAATAAGCTCGCGAAAATATTTTTTTCATAAAAAGCTTCTAAGACCTCCATAAGGCTTGACGCTGCCCGCCTGATGGAATACCATGGCATTATTTATCGACTCTTCGCAGTGGTCCTCAAGTTCACGGCCTTATGATGTGGCTCTTCATGCTTTGCTTCTTCTTTGCTTGCCAGGGTTCTAAGAGGAGGGAAACATGTGCGTGAGCAGGTAAAATAGCAAACTCACGATGAATTTATCTAGATAAGAACAATTGATTCATTTTATTGTTTTGACTGCCTCTGTGGCGCAGTCGGTAGTGATACCGTCTGCGGCGCTGGAGGTCGTGGGTTCGATTCCCACCGGAGACAAATATTTGTGTGACCCATAATTGTTATCTCATGAGTCTGGGTGTTTCTATGTATAATACATATGTATGTATTTAAAAGTATATAAGTATTAATATCCGTGGTCTGATACCCATAACACAAGCAGGTTATTCCTAGCTTACTTTGGGATCAGATAGCGTTGTGTAAAATGTCCGTGAATATTTATTAATTTATTTATTATTTATTGTCAATCTAATTGAAACTAAAGAGTAATTCCCTTATAGGTATAATTATAATTAAGATTATGATGATATGAGAGAAACACGATAATGCAACCAATAATTCTACACTGGGTTTTTTTTGAAAATATCACTTACTGAAAAACAACGTAAAAACCAACGTTAATGCTTTAGCATTATTTATTTTTAGTCATTAGTCATTATTTTTGAGTAATTATTATTATTGGAGTGACCATACCTGATGCAACCACTTGATTCGTCAGGTATTAGAAAGATAATAAAACCTTTTTTTTATAGGTACCACTAAGGTGACAGACAAGAATGCAGCCCGCCAAAAGGACCGGTGGGCACCGTAGTCTATGAACGCTTGCAACACCAGAGGCGCCACACTCCAACCTGAAAATAGCAGCCTCGAAAAAGAAAAGTTTCTGACTTGTGGTCACTGATCTGAATAATACAGATCAGTGCTTGTGGTGGTACAGTCAGCCTCATAAGTAGATAAACACTATTGAAATTTACGAACTAGATTCATGAATGAAAAATTACACTCAGTACTTGTTTGGAACAATACTGTTATAAATAAAGTGTATACTTATAGAAAAATTGTTACATGCAAGTACTACGAGTAAGTTTCACACAAGAATCTATTCCGTAAATTTGTAGAGGCTGACTGTACTTATGATGATGATGATACTTATAGCATAGTATGAACCGCGATAATATTAAAGTTACACTGACACAAAGATTATTACTATACCACCAATCTTTTCCTGGGCCATCCAGTCGAGGGCTTACCCGGGGCGTCCAACCATAGGCTGCTGGGCGTAACGTGGGGTTTTATAGTCGGTAGGAGTCCGACATAGCATCCATGAGGATTTTCCCTCACTTTAAAAAAAACCACCAATCTTATGAAAAGTCTCCTTAAAAGGCATATTAAAAAGACTATAACACTAAGAATAAAGTACCCTAGCTGTGATTGGATTGATTTTTGTATCCACATACGTCATTTCTGGTGTTGCAAACGTCTATTGACTAAGGTGACCACCGACACATCTGGTGGGCCGTATGCTTGTCTGCCACCTTAGTGGAATAAAATAAATCTAAAAGAAAACAGTTTGACCACCACTTGCACAAATCCTTTATCAGCAGACTTTATTAACATGTAAACTTAAAAAGAGAAATATTTTACGCATCCAATAGTTGAGGAAGAACCCGTCTTCATTTCAATATCCATTTATTAGATTTATAGTCTCAGACAGTATTTGTGTTGGACAGTCGATGACATAATATAAAAATATGATATGTGTCTCTATCTTTTTGGGAGCAGATGGTATTTAGGCTTTACGTAAAAAGTTTTTACGTGACTAGAATGAATCTAGAGATGGTCCGGAAATATACGTTGAAATTTTGGAGTAATAAGGTGTTAGAGATAATTTTGAAAAGCAATTAGTATGCTGACTCAATCATAAATTTAATGTGAAAAAATTTTTTGATCTCGAGCAGGATTTGAACCCGCGTCTTTGGTTAAGGCGTCTGGTCCGGCAAACCAGAAGACGCGGGTTCAAATCCTGCTCGAGATCAAAAAATTTTTTCACATTAAATTTATGATTGAGTCAGCATACTAATTGCTTTTCAAAATTATCTCTAATGTTTGGGCAGGTATCATCGCAAGTCGAATGATTATATAGGTGCAATTCTATACATTCGAGCCGTGCAACTTAACTAAGTTACCGGTAGATGGTGCCTACGTCGCCGCAAGACGTAATGAGGTGAAAGAATTTGACGATCGAGAGCGGTGTCTCGGTGGTCTAGTTGGTTAAGGCGTCTGGTCCGGCAAACCAGAAGACGCGGGTTCAAATCCTGCTCGAGATCAAAAAAAAAAAATTTTTTCACATTAAATTTATGATTGAGTCAGCATACTAATTGCTTTTCAAAATTATCTCTAATGTTTGGGCAGGTATCATCGCAAGTCGAATGATTATATAGGTGCAATTCTATACATTCGAGCCGTGCAACTTAACTAAGTTACCGATAGATGGTGCCTACGTCGCCGCAAGACGTAATGAGGTGAAAGAATTTGACGATCGAGAGCGGTGTCTCGGTGGTCTAGTTGGTTAAGGCGTCTGGTCCGGCAAACCAGAAGACGCGGGTTCAAATCCTGCTCGAGATCAAAAAAATTTTTCACATTAAATTTATAATAAGGTGTTATTTTTTTGTTTTATTTTTTTATTAACATGACGGCACACTTCACTTTAGTTTAGTTTTCTTTATTCATATTGTAAATAGTTATTAATATTATGCTTTATTGTAACATTTGTCTAATATTTTATTGAATAAATTTATTTATCTTCAAATGTGATCCTAATGACAAGTGACATGGACAGGTGACATAACACCGAGCGCTGGAGGGGCGGCCATACACGACATAACAGGACGTTGTCAGTTGAGTCTCGGTCATTATTGGTGCAACCAGCCTGATGCAACTCCCATACAACGAAAAAATGTATGGAGTTTGCGCTCCTTCTTTTTTTTAAATTATATAAATATACCTATACATACTACGAAAAAGAATTTCTGCTCTATGCCGCAGTAACTCATTCTTTCATTCATTCATTTTTTGATAGTAATGGATTCCTTTTCTCTTTGTTGTATATGTTATTTTATAATTTTGTAAAGTATTTATTAGTTAATCGTGAGTAAAAGTGTTTAATTGACATAATTGAAATGTTTAGAAGTGAATCAACAATGAAAAGTGTTGAAAAAGTTATAAATATGTGTTGAATAATCGGGAAGAAAAAGATGGTGAAAAGAGGTTATGTTATGACTAAATTTTTATTAAAAGAGCAACTACTACACCACAGATACCAAATAACTGCATAATATTGTGTAGTAATATGCTATTGCTACAGGAAATTAGTGGTAATGTATTTTTTCTTGTTATTGATATATCATAGTCATAGGATAGGGATGTTCCACTGTTAGTCAAAAATCGATATTTTTCTTTAAGGTCTGATTAATTATCATAACTGTTCCTTTGTCTCCAACTTGGAGATAGGATACTATAAAAGTTAAATAACATATCAACACGTGCTTGGAGACTCCAAGCACGTGATAATATGTTATTTAACTTTTATAGTATCTTATCTCATACAACTTCAGGTAGCTTAGGGATACCGTGTTGCAATTTCCTAATGATTAGGCAGCTTAGTTTCTGATAAAGCTTATGAAACAAAATTTTGTGATTTTGTTAATTCAGCACCCCAATGTTTTCAAGTGGATATCGATCTACCGTCCTTCACAATTGTTTGTAACTCGTCACTCCAATCCCACAGGTTTCACGATCTCGTTCGAACCACACTCAACCTCAGACACACATCAGTGCATCACACAATTTGATGTCTCTGAGGTAGAGTGTACTGAAATCTGATATTGACTTTATCTTCTTACAGATGTGAGCTGTGGATACAATATACTGGAATAGAAAACTTTTGTTGAACAGATGTGGGAAACACTGATAGAAAATATGAATACGCGATTGGTACGTTCACAAGACATTTTTTAAATAAAGAATTTTATTTGTCGTACTATGTTTTTTATTATTAACTAAAATACATCCAGCATGTGTTTGACATAAAATCCAGGTGCGGTATACAACCATTCTCATATTATAAGGATGATTGCACACCCCACCTAGGTTTTGTAGGATTGGGACCCAGGTCGAAAAAAATTATCGATATCGATATATTTTTGATTACTTCTCTCGATCCTGGGTTTGGGACCCAAACAAGTTTGCAACCTAAGGGACCAAATGAAGTTTTTAACGTCTTTGTGTTGGTATTGATTCTGTGCGTAAACTTTTAAATGAATCAAAATGAAAGTATGGGAGTCCCGTCTCTTAAACGGAGTGTTACATTCTCTTTGGGTGCAACGACCGACCGGTGCGCACGCACCCACGCGTTCTGGTGGAACGTTATATCAGTATGGATCTAGTTAATCCTGCAAAGTTCCTCTAGTGTATCATTAGTTATACGTTTGAATAAATGAGTGTTAACTATACCACGCGTTATTTCTTTATACCACGATTCCTGATTTCATCGCTCGACTACCAGCAAGTGACGGTTTACATCGGAATGTAACAACGTGCCACCTGACACCACTCAATCCTACAAACATGTTATAAAGGTGTTCTTTATTTTATTGTTGTGTTTAATCCGACACACGCCACATTGCGAATTAAATTGATGTGAATCATTAAATAAAACATTCACATGATGTGAATCATGAAAAGGTTGCCTGGAAGAAATCGCACTTAGCGATAAGGCCGCCCATTGTACATTTTAAACTCTGTATTCCATATACATGTATATGTTCATTAGTGTACAATAAAGCATATTCTATTCTATTCTATTCTAAAACAATAAAACACACCTATGCTTATTTACTTTTGTAGTTGACCATAACCCGTAACCATATTTATTTATTTAAAACATGGGTTAATGCGTTCAGTAGCTGTGCAACCAAATATAAGATGGTTTACTCGTCGTAGTTATAAAGGGTGTCTCAATAAGAGTGCACTTTTTAAATTTAGTGCTATTTTTTTTTTGTGCAAGTGGCGACTCTGAGATTTGACAGCTTACACATTTATTTGTTCCGATTAATAAAAATGGAGCGCTTTTCGAAAGAACAACGCGTAATAATTGTGAAAACTTATTAGGTACAAAAAATTGGAAAGTTATGCTGAGACCGCTCGCAAACTACGAACAATTTTCAGTCGAGAAAGTGCACCTAATGTGTGAACCATTCGAAGAGTTTTCAAAAAAAAATGAAGAAACTTGGTCGGTAATGGACAGTAAGACTCCTGTGCTTCCGTTGTGTGCGGACGGCAGCAACGATTGCCGGAAAAAATATCTCAATAAATTCTGATGTGAACTGGCCACCCAGATTTAACGCCATGCGATTTTTTTCTTTGGGGTTTTCTCTAATCGCAGGTTTAAGCGAATAAACCAGAAACAATGCCTAAGCTCAAATCCGAGATCCAACGAGTCATCGGTGCGAAACAGCCTCATCTCTGTAAAAAAGTCATGAAAATTTTCATGAATAGAGTAATGGCCTGCCATCAGAGCCGTGGAGGCCATTTGACGGATATTTTGTTCCATACTTAATCGGAACATGTCTTTTTGACAATTCAATAAAAAAATCACAACTCTCTCAAAAAAATATGTTTTTTTTTATTAAAATGAAAAAGTGCACTCTTACTGAGACACCCATTATATTGCCCACAAATTGACTAATTTATTATTAGTTTCATTCATATTCAGAAGTTGGTTGGCAAAACTAACATAGGCTTCAGATTTATAATCATTATTAGTTACAAACAAACTGGATTGATTAGTTTTAGTATAGACCATCTCGAAGTGAATCGAGTAGTTGGCTACCTCATAAAGCCTTTTGACACTAGACGCAATCTACTGTACTATATTTGCATAATCACTACGAAGGGGTAAGGTAATCACGTTTGTGTAAACTGTAGGCATATACTAGATACACGTCGAGCTTAATCGATGCATGATGTATCGGCAATCAAGGAGCTGTCTTTGATGAGGTTTTCTGATGGGTCAATGATTCCTATTCAGTATGTATAGTTAATAATGGAGTATTTATGAGTATTTTTCAAGAATTCTCGCCACATAGCAACGCGACCACTGTACAAAAGGTTGCGTTGCTATGATTCTCGCAATACTTAAAGTTTCTGATACTGGCCACATTAAATTAAAGAAAAAATATAAGAAAGTAAAATAGCAAGCGATTCAGTACTGCCATTCAACGTGGTAATGCCGCCAGCGTTTTGGGCACGGTTGTGGTCGACAGCGGTGTGGAAGAATTTTTCGATGCCTAAATTGGATATTTCCTTTTTAGGGTTTCGTAGCCAAATGGCAAAAACGGAACCCTTATAGATTCGTCATGTCTGTCTGTCTGTCCGTGTGTCTGTCCGTCCGTGTGTCACAGCCACTTTTCTCCGAAACTATAAGGCCTATGCTATTGAAACTTGGTAACTAGATGTATTCAGTGAACCGCATTAAGATTCTTATATAAAACTAGAAAAAAAGCGGTAAATATTGGGGGTCCCCATACTCAGAACTGAAAATCAAAAATTATTTTTTTCATCAAATCCATACGCGTGGGGTATCTATAGATAGGTCTTTAAAAATGCTATTGAGGTTCATTTTTTTCTAAAGTGAATAGTTTGCGCAAGAGACAATTCCAAAGTGGAAATATGTGTGTGTGTCCCCCCCCCCTCTAACTTCTTAATTAAGAGAATGATAAATCTAAAAAAAATATATGATGTACATTGCCATAAAAACTACCAACGAAAATTGATTTGAACGAGATAGAGCTGGTAGTTTTTTTTTTAATACGTCATGAACCACAATTTTCGTTTGGAAAAATCACTACCACTGCGAACGTGTTAAAACATCAATCAAAGTTACAACGAACTATAAGAACTTTTATATTATGTTACTTGCTGCTACGAAACCCTTCATGGGCGAGTCCAACTCGCACTTGGCCGGTTTTATTAGATTCATATTATGTCTATGTGTGATTCATAAAAGTGATATAACTTTTTTATTTATAAACCGATTGACATGCAGTAAAGACTAAATGTTAAGTGGAGTAAACCTCAACACAATAAAGAAAACCGCATTGCAGTCGGTTGAGCGGTTACTGAGATTAGCGTGCACAAACGTACAGTGAAACAGACATACAGACAACTAAAAATCATTGTTTTGGGTTCTATTGCGTTCATATTTATTCTTATTTTTCTATCTATAGTTTTTTTTTATTTATCTTACATGTACTGCTCGTTCGCTCTAACTTTGCCGCTCGGCTCCATACTAAAGTCGAATTTTTAATTAGACGAAGTAAATTGACAGCAACTAATGTAACTTCTTCATACAATATTGCGTATTTTCTATGACGAAGTGACATTAGCTACTGTCAATTTACTTCGTATAATTAACAATTCGGGTATACGCCTCTACGCCAGCGGCAAAGTTAGAGCGGACGGGTAGTAGGTACAGACAGCGACCTGTAACGTTTTTATTATATGTATTGATTGATGATTATATGTGTGTGTATAAGCGTATTCCTTTTGAAGTACGCTTTGACAGAGGGGAAATTCTCAGTATGACACTTCCCCTCCCGATATAAATCATAGGTCGCATTGCTCTATGATATATGACCAAATTTTCATTTGACGAATTCGTGGTTCTTGCTGTGGTTTAAAAAAAAGAAGAGTGTCCCCCGCTCAATTGACATTGGTGATGTAGCCTCATGTTGCGGCTCTATTTATTCCTGGCTCAGTGAGTTTATATGTGGACAAAATTACTCATACCTATTCGTAGTAAAGCATTCTCATAATGTGAAGAGTCCTACATCTTTTGATTTGGTACTTAGTAAAATTCACTAAAAATCGTAAATTATTATTTACTTGCTGATGCCCGCAGCTTCGTCCGTGTATAATTTGTTTCCCTTCCCGCTTCCCGTGGGAACTTATTCCCGGGAAAAAAGTAGCCTATGTGTTATTCCTGACCATAATCTATCCCTGTCCAAAGTTTCAGCCTGATCCGTTCAGCCGTTAGAGCGTGAAAGAGTAACAAACACCCACACTCACAAACTTTCGCCTTTATAATATTAGTAAGTATGTAATATTTTATCTTCAAAAGTTACAACTATTTTCATATTGTCTATATTTTGTGTACCACAACAACAACAACACAACAGAAGTACTGAAGCTTATATTTCCATAAACATTTATCAGCCAATGTGTACCAGTGAACTCAAATCGTGCAGTAGGAGATACTGTAACAAAGAGTTAGTACTAGCTTGGAGTAGAGGCACTATCCAGTGCTGTCTGTAAACATCGATGGCGATAGATTATGTTATAGATGTGCCAGTTCTCTGATTCAATTCCAGACTTACAGTCTGTAAAATATAGTTTGATCTGTGTGATATTTGTATGTAAATTTAATACTGTTAGTAAAATGAACTTTTTATTTCAACAGCATAAAGTGGTTATTTGTAGTTTGGACCCCTGTGTTCTCACTCTCTGCATCTCAACCATAAGATCTATATGCCAGTATAATTTTGTTTACGTTACATAATTATTGATTTGAATCAAGCTACAGTTTACTGAATGAAGCGTAAGAAAGCGGCAATGAGTTTTGATTCGTATGTCAGTAAATTCAAATTAACTTTAATTATAGCCACACACTCAATTGACGCTATCTTCAATTATTTAACAAAAAAAAACTCTATTTCACTACAAAAATGGTGAATTCCGTACCGACACTGTGTTTCTCAGAATCGAACAACATGTCAAATTTTAAAAACAAATCTTGTTCGGTGACCATTGAAGACTCAATCAAAAAGCCATTCAACTACAAAATGTCATTTATCCTTAGATGTCGTTATGCCTTTTCATCAGGCGGTCAATATCATATTATCTTTTGATGGAACATTATTTTACAATAAATTTAATTTTTATTATGCAGGCATGAAACTTTTAGATATTCTTCTACTTCATTGTCTACAAACAGCTTGGTCTATGATTGTTGTATATTGGAGCTAACCGGGCACCGTGTCGCTACACGCAATATATTTAGGCAAGTGTACCTCACAGACCAACGCCATTGCTTATCTGTGAAGCTATAATACCGCTTTTGTATCGTTTGGAAATGTTCAAGATAGCAGCTAATCTTCTCGTATTTTGGAAGTAACTGTAATCGTTTTCAATACTTTCTTCAATCTTCCGTATCTTTTTCACGTAGCATCTTAAATCTTAGAAACAAAATTGTTTGTTTAAGTTTTTGCAAAACTCCTGTATTTGACTAAAAGAGACCTGTAAAAAGTTGGGAAATGACTCCTCCTCAGCAGATTGACATCAACTCTGCTGGACATCCTGCCTCAAGTATCAATCCTAGGTCCGCTTTTTTGGTGCCCATTTTCACTAAACTTCTACTTTTTTTTACATTTGAATAGTTAAATTATTCTTGAATCTACTTTGCTACCGTTCTGTAATCACAATACCGTTCTAAGTACACAGAAGGTATACTGTAATAACTCACAAAATGGCAGAAAAAGTCAGTCTCTAGTTTTCTCTCTATAAGTATTCGTAAAGCCTAAGATTTGTAGATCAGACAATTCCATTAGCCTATCAGTTCAAACATTTTTAAAATTCGAATTCTTTCTGAGATTCCCTCGTCCATTATAATAAAGATTTATGGTGATTCGTGAACGCTCGAATCAATCAATAATCTTTTCTCATTGAATTACCATAATTTATTTTTCTTATCGTTTTACAGAATAATTTCACATTGGTTTAAGAGTATTCGCTCGTCAATCTAGCTTGAAGCAAGTAGTTTTTTTAGCTAAAGTAAGTTCTTCAATATTATACTTTATTACTTCACATCAAATAATGTTAGGTACTTACTTGCACCCACGTTTCGGCCGCGTTACAGCACCCTTGGTCGCCTGGACATCATTCCATTCATACAAACTTTCATGTTTATTAATATTTGTTTTCAATCTGATTACGAAACAGGTAGAGACAGGGGAATGATCTCCCTGCTTCGGTTTTCCCAAACGCCTACAGTACAGTATGGTGTTCTTCAAAAGGGTTCTAAGGTTTTTACAAAATCAGCTGCGCGAGTGTAGAGCCTTTAGCTTTTCTAACGCCCATAGGCTTCGGTAACCAACAGTCCAACTGGTGAGCCGTAGGCTTGTCTGCCATCTTAGCGGCATAAAAATAAATATTTTTTTTTTAAGTGATGACCAGACTTAGACCCATTGAAGACCGTGGGGTATGGAGGCATAGGGAAGTGGATAGATATCGGATTTTAATACAACTAAGGTGACAGAAAAGCGTATGGCCCACCTGTTTATTTTTTTACGTTGTACGTTGCACCGGCGTAGTCAACCCTATTGCCGTAACAAACATTTCATAATACTGGAATACAAGAACAATGGCTTACACAGCACATAAATGGAAATTCACGTAAAGATCATACGACCCCCCTGACGATAAGTGTTGTCCGTAACCTATGGATGATTGCAATGGCAGAGGTGCTGCCAACCCTGAAAAAACCTTCTTAGACCCGTATTTAAGAACCTCATGGTGTAAACTTCGGTAAAACCAAGACTGGGAATTCATTCCACTGCCTACTTAAGCATGCGCGGGAGCAAGTTGTACTTCACTGTGCTCGAACGCTCTAGACACGAAGTTTGAGAAGTGAAACGACAATAGAAAGTAGCCATGATCATCATTTCAAACAATTCCTCAAAACACAATTCATTGTACAATTTATTATTTGTGCTACAAAATGATCTAACTTCAACCCATCACAGTAATGGCATTATGTTGCTATTGAGGTGTACGTATTCAATCAGATCCGCTTGAACGCACTAGAATTTACTCGCTTGAACTGTCACACACACGAATACTCCACCTGTCTATTTACACGTGAAACAAATTAATGTATCTATCATTAACATCAAGCCTATCTTGCAAAACATAATGTAATACATATAAATGCCTCTATCCCTGAAGGGTTAGTCAGAAACATACATCCTATGTATTACGACATTTTAACAGTTTTATTAAATTTTTGGCCCACGAAATAGGTGATGAGCCTAATTACCATGTCGAAAATGATTATGTGCAAATTATAATTACCTGTTTTGAACATTTTTAACGACTGTTATCAGCAGCAACAATACATTGAACCGTTCGCTAAAGTTCTTAGGGATGAAAACACTAAAATGAAAGTGCCACAAAGCGGTCACCTACCTTATGCCCAGGGATAGCGTTAGTTTACCGGACATTTTATAGCTACGAGTGCGTTTTTATTACGTGAGGGAAAATCTTACACGGATGCTATGCCGGACTCCTACCGACTAAATACCACACGTATCGTATCTAACAGCCTATGGTTGTGAGCCCCGGGTAAGCCTTCGGAAGGATACCCCAGAACCAGTTAAAAGCGCTTTGCTGTATCTTGTGATCACTCATTATATTAGACAAAAAAACAGTGTTAGTGTCCCAAATATTTATATAGGTACCTACTAGTACTATGTTTGAATCGGCCTTATCGATAGGCCCGCATGCTTCATTGGCTTGCTCAGCGTAATCTATGTCTACTGAACAAGGAACGGGAATTCAGCAGTTTTCTGTACCGTATTCAGACTGACAATTTTGTTATAGAGATAGACAGAAGTAAACCATAAGTGCTTGCGTAAAAGTTGCGTGCCTAAACTAAACTCATGCTTTGGTGACTGTATTATTCACCGTTTTTGAATAGTTGTTTTATGATTTTTTCCAACTATCGATAGAAGCCATAGACTACTTTTTATCCCGGGAAACGGAAAACATCACCATAGCGGAGACGCGGGCATTAGATACCGTAGTAGTATATAAGGACAGGAATCTTACTATTAAAAATGATTAATATTATCATTATTATAAATGCGAAAGTTTGCTAGTGTGGATGCGGGGATGTTTGTTGCTCTTTCTCGCTATTACTTCTAAATGGACCTGGCTTATTCAATTGAACAAATTTGGTACAGGGACAGATTATAATCTGGAATAACACATAGATACTTTTTATTTCGGGAATCAGTTCCCACAGAAAACAGGAACGGGAACAAAATACCACACGGGTGGAACCGCGGGCCCCATCTAGTACACAATACATACATAATGATCACGCCTTTATCCCTGAAGGGATAGGCGGAGGCATATTTTAATGCCCACATTTCAGTTTTTGATTTTGTCCTACGTAATAGGTGGTGAGCCGTATTGCCGTGTTGATATGGACAGGCGCAGATTGTGACTAGCCGCTGTTGAAATTTTTTCAAGCAGTCTATAAAGCCATCAGCTTTCCACTGCCATTTTACTGGCAACCGGGACCAAAGGTATAACGTGCCTTCCGAAGCACGGAAACGCTCGCAAATAAATGTCGCAAAGTGGTCATGTGGTGGTCACCCATCCATCACCGACAGGAAGTGTTACTTACTAGGTGATCTTTCATAGAATACTGAGTCCGCGCAGTCACGAGCGCTTCTGCTTCTTTCTTAGTTCATAATAATCTAAATAAAATGCAACTTAGCAATTCATATAGAAGTTAAATAGAAAATTAGAACCTAACTAATCAGTATAATCTCATTACCCAAACAGTGAATAACCAACCAAATGTAAAGTGTTGTTTATCTAAACATAGATCTACGCTAACGAGTGGTCTGCGGCCCACAGCGTGTTACAGTCAGATTGCTTTTTGCTTTGGTCGGATATTTGGTGTAGTAAGATCGGTTTCATGTTAATGTGTAACGGGAGTTATGAAGACTTGAGTTTCTTTAGATATGGTATTATTTGATTTTATGATGACTCTGATTGATCTGCGAAGAACGCAGCGAGGAAAGAGTGCTAGTAGTGGAGTACTCAGTGTGGCAACAGTTACGTCAGGTTCATGGAATGCGAATCCTGGTCTTCAACAGGTACATGTGGAATGCTTCAAAAAGCAGGATAATAACTCAGCCAAACTCCAAAGAAGCGGGTTTACATCCCAACTCATAAGCGACAGTTACCAGTAATCAATTAAAGTCAACGTGACGTAGCAAAGCCAACAGCAGCAAAAAAAAAATTCCTGATTTTTTTTAATGTGAGGAAAATCCGTCTTTAATGCTGTGCCGAACTCTTAGCGACTAAAACTACACGGTACTCCACCACTGTCTACGGCCGGGAGTCCCGGGTATGCCCCCGGCATGATATCCCCGGATTCCGGACACACTTTGACTTCCACCACGAAGTCAGCTAGTGGTTCGAATACTATCCAGCATCTTTGGAGGCCGCTTCAATTGCAATTCCATTTCTTGGGACGTGAAGCGTGCGTGAGACCATCACTTCATAGCGCCCCGTCTTGGGCCTGCTTCCGTAGGGATGGCGAGCAGCCCCGTCTCTGTTGAAATGTATTATGTCAATATAGATACTTTATTGAAATAAATCATAATGTCTGTAAACATTCTGATGTTGTTTTTTTGTATTATTTGGGTGGTCTGCTGGGGTTATTGGGATTATTTCATGGGGTTAGGTGGGAGTAATTACAGAAATCAAATATTATTTTATTTATTATTCTCTTTATTTTTTACTTTATTGCATGCAAGAACAATAACTATCAACTCAGCCTATCGCAGTTCACTCCTGGACGTAGGCCTCTCCCAAAAAATAATATACTTAAAAAACTATAAAGTACATAAAATCTAAAAAAGGGGGCAATTCAATGGGCAGCCTTATCACTAAAACCAGTAAACCCCATATCTACAGAGAAATTGGTTTGAAGGTAATTTAATGAGTGATGTGATAGGGATTATTTGCTTTTGAAAATGCCGCATCCATTTCGTTTCATTTTAATTGAACAGTAACCCTTTGCCCACTAGGTATTTACATGTTAATCACCTATTTGCAAGCATTGTTATTAATTTCAAATTATCCATGTACTTTAAAATCAAATTATGTTAATATCTAATTAAAATTTTCATCTACTCTTAGAGTTGCTTATTTTACTAAGCGCAAATTCCAATTACCTTTAATGATTAACATAGTTATATTTTGTTCAAATTTTGTCGACTGTAATTTGGTAAATAATTGATTCCAAATAGATTTCTAAATACCTATTTTAGAAACCAACACAGATTGGTAGAAGTTACTTTAGTGAATTTTATTTTGTTAACACTGCAGTACACGCGCCCCTAATTTGACCATGTGCGCACGCGCGGGGCACAGGTGTAGCCCATTAACAAGGAAGTAAATTATAAATATATATTAAAAATTAATAATTTAAACACAGTGTATATTTTAAACATGTTTATTTTTATTCTAATTGTTTATAAAACTAGGTAAATTTAACTTTTTAACTGTAATTTTGAACAAAAATAGAAAGTTCTTAAAAATCTACTAGTATTTGGCAGGTTTGAGATCACTAGGTCATATTAACAATTAGGAACGTAATAATCAGTAGAAAATTATGCTGGACCTAGTGGGCCCAGTGGGCGAGCTAAAATATTATGGCACCTTGTTCTTGAAGTAGGTGGTGGACACCCACTCCACTTGGTTCTATTTCAAGATTGGTAGGAAACCAATGTCGACAAAAGCACGTCGTCGTCTTCCTCATCGCCTGATTGGTACGTATTAGAATGATGAGGTGATCCCAGTGCGTCACTTGGTCTTGTAATTTCTTCCTCTTCTTCTTCGCTTTCGCTCAAAATATCATCACCTTCACTAACTTCATCAAGCCATCGTTCGATTTGTTCGGACACCGCCATCTGCGAAAAATAAACAAATACCAACAATAAATAATGCATACTTACTATTCATATGTTTTTAATTAGATATATCATAATATGTATAATTATACAGGGTCATTTGTAAAACACCAGCAACCTGCCAGGACTGGATTGTTAACACCATCAGCAACAACATTTGGTCTACCACTTCTAAGATACCCCAATACACTGAACACAAAAAGCATTTTTCAACTTTATATTATTATTTCCATACTGTCGTGACATTCATAGTCTATGTTTCATTCATAAATGAAAAGATAGCGCTACACCAAGCTACACACTCGCGTCTTTCAATAATACCTACTAATGGACTCCGCATACAGTCAAATAACCATCAATAACGTGACATCAATAAATGTGTAACTACACGTCGATACACACACACACTTGCAAAGAAAGCACGCACACTGAAGCTACTTTCATTCATGTTTTAACAGACTTCTCTAAATATCACTGACCGTCTCCTGAGCTAAGCTTAATATTTGTCCGTAGCCCATTAAGTTAAGCGTAATGGGCTACGGAGACGGTCAAGCGACTTAAGTCAAGTCATGTGTATATACACGTCGACGCACACACACGTGCAAAGAAAGCACGCACTCTGACCTTTTGTTCGCCACCTGTTGTTTGATAACGTTTAAGACAAGTAACAAGTAATGTACTCTTTTTATTAGTTAAGTACTAGGTTCCTAAGCGAAATCATTTGCTGGTTTATTCAATTACTGCCGTGTCCTGTAGGCAGTGCACGATATCAGGTTTAGAACTAGCTACATTAAACGATTAAAGCGAATATTACGTATCTTAAACTTTGTGACATACCTATGTAATCATTGGTTATCGTATTGAAACTTTGAACGGTTCGTGCTGCGTCATACGTACTAGCTGCTGGATTACCACTAAGCACATAATTCTAATATCGTGAACACTAAGGAATTGTCCGTAATCTCGTAGTCACTGTTTAGCGAATAACTATGTCACAGCTTGGTGTACGTAAATTCGGAAACCTTATTTCATATTGGCGGTAAGTTTCCGACACATGGTTATTACGCCAAGTAAACATTCTCACTATTTTCGTGTATTTCACACGTGTAATAAAACAAAACACTGTTACATGCATAAAGTTATCGATCGGCGATCGATCGACGCGGCGAGTACCTACGCCGCCGGGCGGGCGCAGGGCGGTGGCGATCAAAGGACATACGTATGACGCGCGCGCATGTTCACGGCCGACTGAATGAGACGGCAGTAATTAGGTCAAGTCCTTGAAGTTCGCATCCCCCGCGGCCCTGCCCCACACCTTTCATGCTACCCGTTCGCTTTAAATTTGCCGATCGACTCCCATACTATGCCTCTACACCAGAGCGTCTATGCCAGCGACAAACTTAGAGTGAACGGGCTACACAATTTTTACGAGTTTGTTTACGTTTGTAATCTTTGGGATGCGCATAGTATAGTATAGTAGTAAGACCCCATTCACTGTGGCGCCACAATTTCAGGGCACATCTCTCACCATCTCTGAAAGTATAGGGATCCTTGGTGTTGACATCTCCAGTGATGTGCAGTTCCGCAGTCACTTGGAGGGCAAGGCCAGGCTGGCGTCCAGGAAGCTCGGAGTGCTCAGAAGGGCGCGGCGGTACTTTACTGCGGCGCAAGCACTGCTTCTTTATAAGTCGCAAGTGCGTCCGCATATGGAGTACTGCTGTCACCTCTGGGCGGGGGCACCCGAATACCAGCTTCGTCCATTTGACTCGGTGCAAAGGCGAGCTATGAGAGTTGTCAACGATCCCATACTTGCAGGTGGTGTGGAACCTCTTAGTGACAGGAGAGACTTTGCTTCTCTGTGTGTGTTCTACCGCCTGTACAACGGTTTGTGCTCTGAAGAATTGTTTGATATGATGCCTACGGCTACATTCTATCATCGCACCGCTCGCCATAGACAGGGTATTCATCCTCACACGTTGCGTCCTGAGCGCTTGAGCACGGTGAGATCTGGTAGAGGCTTTCTTCCGCGTACGCTTAGGTTGTGGAATGATCTCCCTGCCTCGGTTTTCCCAAACGCCTACAGTATGGGGTTCTTCAAAAGGGGACTTAGAAGGTTTTTAAAGAGTCGGCAGCGCGATTGTGGCGCCTCTGGTGTTGCAAACGTCCATAGGCTGCGGTGACCACCGGTACATCTGGTGGGGCCGTATGCTTGTCTGCCACTCGAGTGGTATAAAAAAAAAAAAAAAAAAAAAAAAAAAAAAAAAAAAAAAAATAGTATAAAAGTTTTAACCACTACATTAGATTAATATTTTTTTGTATGAAAAAAACATGTAACGAATTATCAAAAATTGTGTATAACATGTTGTTGTTTATGATGGTAGCTGTCTAGTCCTGGGAGGTAGCTGGTGTTTTACAAATGACCCTGTATAATACAGTTATGTTACAATAGAGTATATTTACCTCAATTTTGTCACTTGTACACTTTCACGATATTATTCCTCGAACGCACGCGCGGGGCACAGGTGTAGCCCAGCAACTTTAAGGACGTATATTTTAAACGACTGTGTGCCGCAAGTGGCGACGCACTATGGTGTATGTGCATGGGGTAGTAGTCGAGGAATACACGAGACGATAGATCTATAGCGCGCCTAGGTACGATAATATACGGCAATTTTACACGCTGGGCTACATATGTAACCTGCGCGTGCACTCTAGTGTTAAAAGACGAAACGACTGGGGGCGGGCTTTCTCCTTCCACAAGCCCTTCGCTGCAGTAAATTGCTCCCATACATCGATGTTTATCTGAAAATTCACCTCTTAGCTCTGTTGCGACATCGTTTCTTCCTGTAATATATACTTAATACTAGTTCTTTCCATCTATTTTGTTTGCAAATACATTTCTTTTTGGTCGAAGAACCTATAAATTTCTTTCATTGGCATTGGTGTCCTTTATTTTCTGTTTGTATTTAGAATACATTCATAAGTCTGGTCGTAATAAATATTCTGTAATATTCGCTAAGATAAAGAACTCAATGGTGTTTCACACCATGTAGTTCTTTGAAGTGCCTATGATTTCGCAGAGCCTACTACAGTACAATTTTAATATACGTTTAGAAAAGGAATGCCAAATTTATCATCGTTTTGATAATTACCCACTGCCTTCAGAATTGAAGAATTCTGTATTTTTTTTAACAAATACTCAATTTTATAAAAATGTTTTAAATGAAAATTGACATTCAAAGGTCACCATGTAAATTTTGACATTAGCATTGATAACAAAAACAGCGCATAACCACAACTTTTTATTACTGTATGATGTTTGTTAACGCCATTTATATTCGGTGAAAAATAATTGTTACGCATAAATAAAAGCGTACGTGTGTGGGTGAGCAATTTGCAAAAAGCAATTGCCGCTATACGTCAATGTCTTATCGGTAGATCTGTGCGTCGATTGTCATGGACACTACATAAGTTAACATGCAGAAGATTAACTTAAAAATATACACATTTCTTAAACGCGAAAAAGCTTTTGAATAATCCTTTTTTAGTTCCCCGGACCCAAAGAACAAAACCGGTGCCCTATTACAGACACCTCGCAGTTCATCTGTCTAACTGTCTACCAACAGACAGTTTCTCATGAACCATCTAGACTGCGAGCTAGACTGTTGAAGGTTTCGGCTCTCACTGATCCTTAATGTAACTATGGATTTTATAATTTTTTACTGCCTCTGTGGCGCAGTCGGTAGTGATACCGCCTGCGGCGCTGGAGGTCGTGGGTTCGATTCCCACCGGAGACAAATATTTGTGTGACCCACAAATGTTTGTCTCAAGAGTCTGGGTGTTTCTATGTATAATATGTATGTATTTAAAAGTATCTAAGTATTAATATCCGCGGTCTGATACCCATAACACAAGCAGATTATTCCTAGCTTACTTTGGGATCAGATAGCGTTGTGTGAGATGTCCGTGAATATTTTTTTATTTATTTAAATATCTAACTGATCTGCGCAACTTCGTTTGCGTGATAAATGAAGAACCGTTCGACTGATTTTGTGCAAACGTGCAGTTTAAGCCATGTACTGAATAGTCCAAACACAGGATTGGTTTGGATAGGTGAGCCCGTTCTCGAGTTATAAAATTACAGCGAAAAATGGCATTGATTTTTATATAATAAAAGATTTTTTCTGAAAAGTTCCTGCCTCCCCTTGCTCTGTGTTCTATTATAGTTGATGCTAAGAAAAGTGGCCTTTCGTCAACCTGCGCCTGTTCAGTTCTACGCGGCAATAAGCAAAATGATCTGTTTCGTGAGACAAAATTTAATACAAATGACTTAATTTAGGACGTATTTTATCTCCCTGACTACTCCTTTTTGGGATGAAAGCATATCTGATAATGTATATAAAATGCCTTGGATTTTTTTCAAGGCGGCCATAGACCTTGAATTGAGAGAGTTGTATCCGAATTGTATTACTGCGAAGCTCTTGCGCTGTGCAAAAGTCACCCTATTTGTTTTTCTAGCATTTTATTCAAACGTTCGTAACATTTTAACTAAACGTTCTCGCTTCTCAATAGAATTTGTTCCAAGAATTTTTATGTAGTTAAAATGAGCTTTCAGCCTGCTACGGACGACCCGACGTGACTTTATTCAGGTCATTTTATGTACTGTTACGCAGTGCATTTCTTGAAGTAGAAACTTTTATTCTTATAATTTTTCCTACGAAACAATAAAAAATAAATAAATTTAAAATAATAATATAATAAACACACTGTCATGAGATACAGCCTCGTGGCGGACAGACAGACAGACGGACGGCGAAGTATCATGAATAGGGTCACGTTTTACACCCTTTGGGTACGGAACCCTGAAAGAAAAACAAATATAAGGTAGATGTAATGTCACGTGATAAGTGGATCAGCCACCCTATCAGGTTCAAATATAGTGAGGATTACCAAGTAGATGATTGAGAACAAATAGTTCTTACAATACAGCAGTTTACCTGCGTTTATTGATATAGCTTAATGCAAAGAACAGAATATGTAGGTACAGGTACAGATCATTTATCGAACAGTTAGGCGAGGGTTCTTCGGGACTCCCTAGACTACCAGATCCTGTGATGTCGCGTAGTTGGAGTAGGTACATCACCTGAAGGACAGCCGCAGGTGGAAGAGGCAGACACCGCGCGTGCAACCGTTTATATAGTGGTCTGGAGGCTGCGCGGGGCGAGGGGTGCAGAGGAGGGCGTTGCGCGCGCGCCTCTCGTGGTGAGATGTCCGAGATGATGTCACACATCCCCCTTTTAGGGCGATGTAGCCCCACGTTGGGCGCCATTGTCACGGGGTGAGTGGAACAGCTACCTATCCCGGTCCAAGTATAGGTATATTTACCAAGGAGATCAATATGAACAAAAGGGTTGAAGAAGTACTGCAGTTATCTGCGTTTATTTTTATATAGCGAATTGATACGTATATTACAAGATAGACTTTCGTCACGTTAGTCAACAAGCAAGAGAAGGTTCTTCTAGGTCCTAGACCACCAGACCCAGTGATGTCGCGCAGATGGAGTACATCACCTGGAGAGCAGAGCAGCCGCTGACGTAAGAGGCAGACACCGCGCGTGCAGCCGTTTATATAGTGGTCTGGAGGCTGCGCGAGGCGAGGGGTGCAGAGGTGCGCGTTAAGCGCGCGCCGCTCTTGGTGAGTGAGATGTCCGATATGACGTCACAGTAATTTACTCCCAATTTTTTTTGTTACAAACAAACACCAGGTTTGTACAGAATTAGGTCCAAATACCTCTGGACCTAGTGTTTGTACATAATTTCTTCATTTATCAGGCTGGTTTTGCAGTGTTAGCGACGCCAATTCACTCACCCAAAATGATTTTAAGGAGACATACACCCAACAGTGTGATATGTAGCTGATTTCATTGATCAATTGATAACAAAAACTGCAAAAGACTGCCAAAATACATTCAAGCTAAACAACCAAAGTTGCTAAATACGAAGAAAATCTATTTTAAACATTTTGCCAACACTCAGGAGAGTACATTAAAAAGGTCAAATGTTTACGCAGTCCTAAGTAGGGGTGGCAGACAAACATGACGTGACAAACCTTTTTAAATAATTGCCAAACAAATCAGCTAATTAAAGCGTTGGGTAAGATGAGCCTCTACAAACACAAACAACAAACACAGCAAAAGGTCGGCAACATTTGATTTACAATAATACGCCTTTTTTTTTGACACACTACAACGTAAGTACATGACTGAAAGTTGTGGTGATCCAAGCAAAGTATCGACTGAACTCTTACCAATTAAAACCACAAGTTACCCTACTCACTGCCATTGCCCTTTTTTCCTTTTTTCTTAAATCATGCAGGGATGCTATACCGGACTCTTACCGACTAAAACTACCCGTTTCCTGCCTAAAGCCTACGGTTAAGGGCCCCGGGTAATGACCAGGATGACCCTGTATTACTTCCAACGGATTGCCCTTTTCCCTGTCCTAACGGTTCGGGTACTATATTACGTCTTTGGTGATTGGTTCGGGTTTCATCATGTTTTTTGGGGCGTGAGGCGAGCATAAATAAGAGGGGAACTCCCTTTCACGTCAAGTCATCATCGTAGGCTGCGAATATAGTTGAATTAAGACTCATGTAAACAAGAGGACTAATGAACTATAGCAGGTTCAGTAAACAGGCGAAAGACTGATAACCGGGTTCGTAGATTGATACATACATACATACATAATGGTCACTCCTTTATCCCCGAAGGGGTGGGCCTAGATTGGTGGTCTTTACAAAGTATGTATTGAGAGAGCTTCAGTGTAGAATCAGAATGGCTTACGTCATGGGTATTGGTAGATTTTGATTTATATTCTGGACGTTTTACAAGAGCATCTGTAAATGCCTATGTAAAATAAATTTCTTTTTCTTTCTTTCTTTATTAACATTTTCAAAGTGTTTAATAGAAATAAATACAATAGTAACTACTACGATTCTTTAGATAGAATATTCCATCAGTGAGAAGCATTATTATATCACTTAGTTCAAGAATTCTGATACTGTCACTTAATACAAAATAGACTAACTGTAATATTAACTGGACGGCGAAATATGATCTAATTTGATTCCCAATACAACCTTGTAAACTCAATTTGTACCGGGAGTAACAATTACAGTTGAGTTTCAAGAGATACGCGTTGCCGGAATTTACCTGAGGCAGAAAACTTTGATGAATGAAATTGCAAAAGACAATGGAAGGAACCTTGATAACTTCTGTATTGAAGAAATTTGTTTTATGAGAAATTAATAAAATTTTATAAAGGTGACATTAAAAATATTTCCAGTCACTCTTATATTGCTACACCAATATTAGCTAAGGATCATTTCGAACACACACATCGTCTTTCGACAAAAATATCCGCTTCTAAACTAGAGTGTAACTGTTTTGAACTGGTTAAACTGTTGCTAAATGAAGCTATGATGCTACAGAAGGACAGTTTAAACTTAATAACATCACTCGTTTTCCCATCTGTGTTTCAAAAGGTGACATAAACAAAAAAGTTTCTAATCTAAAATGTAGAAATCCAGGAGGCATACACAATGACTGTCTCTATGGCGTAGTCGGTAGAGATACCACCTGCGGCGCCGGAGGTCCTGGGTTTTATTCGTGGGTTGGTCCAAATATTTGTGTTATCCACAAATGTTTGTTTCGGAGTTTGCGTGTTATATGTTATATGTATGTATTTACAAATATATAAGTATATATATCAGTCGTCTAGATCCCATAGCACAAGCTTTTATTATCTTAATTTGGGCTAGTTGATGTTGTGTGTGAACGTTCAAAAATATTTATTATTTATTTATTTATTTTCTGAAGTTTATGAGTCAGGTTAACGACAGTGTTTAAAAGTGTGTTACTCCCTATCCCTGTACGTTGTTCGCAGATGACATTTCAATTCTCTTGACATCTTCCTATTTCAATGATAATTATTTAAATGACATAAATGACACTATTAAATCTATAATACAATGGCTCCACAATAATAATTTACAGGTAAATCTAAGTAAAACACAATACATCCAATTTCATACTTACGCTAAAAAACCTAATCAACTCAATATTAAATATATGACACATGCTTTAAAAGGAGTTGATGAAACATGCTTTTTAGGTATAATGATTGACAAGTATTTAGACTGGAAAGCACAGGTGGATAAGGTTTGCAACAGGGTCAATAGGTTTGTCTATGTGTTGGCAAAGCTTAGGAAGACTTCAAATCCCAAGACGGTCTTAATGGCATATCATGGATATATTGCATCTGTACTTAACTATGGTTTGATGCTTTGGGGAAACTCTACTCATGTAGCCAAAGCTTTCATTGCATAAAAAAAGGCTGTCAGAGCCATGTGTGGCGCGGCGCCGCACAGTGGATCGATTGATACAAATCGGCGGACATAGGAATCTTGGAAATCTTTTTACTGATTTTACAAAACTAATGATGCCATTGTGTTTATCTTAGTAATTGTAGTCGAAAACAATACTACACAATTTTGATTAGACTTCAATTTTAAAAAATATTCGACAAAAATTGATTTCAATGTATGGAAAAGCACATTCAAAAAGGGATAGCTTGCGATTTTCTCATGTTTTCTGATTTTAACGCTTATAGTGACTTTAAATGGGTTGTTAGCAAAATCTTTGCCAAACATTTTAGGTACCCCTAGGCACCCCTCTGGGAGCTATGTGACAAAATAGCATTTTTCTCATTTTCTTTAAAAAAATATGTCTAGTTCGTTTTTTTATAGTTATAATTGTTGATAAACTACATTTTAGCTTAGTACTGATCTACCCACATCAAAAATAATATGACTAGCATACGGTACGGGAGTTTTTGAGAGATACTTGTAAGCAGGCGATTATAAGTTTATCCTACTTTTTTAGCAACATTTATGTATTGTATAGTGATTTACCATTAAGATTTGAAGAAAATAATGTATTAATAAAAAAACCAATAACGCGTCATATAAAAAATATATCATAGTTATAAAAATACAAAAACTTACTTATAAAATAAAAAGTGCTAAAATAATGGCTTAAAATAAATAAAAATATGGAACAGAAATGATTCAATTAACATGTATGTACATTAAATAATCAAACAAAATTAGAATAACATAAACTTTAAAAAAATAGTAGCTTAAAATAAACAAAAATATATAACAAAGACAATTAATGATTCGGAGGAATTTTACGACGCATGTATGTATTATATATTATGATTAGTTTTTATTTGCTTTTATTTTTAATTTATGGTAAGATAGGTTCAATTTTTATTTATGATTGTACATTATTGTAAGTATTTTTTGCCAAGCCATTAAAGTTCTATTAAATTAAAACTATGTACATTAAATGATCAAACAAAATTTGAAATATGTAGACAAAAAACAACATTATCCGAAGCTTCCGTTTCTGAACCTTCTTCTGCTTGTGCAGAGACTAACAATTCAACAGTGTCTATAAATTCAATTTCAGAAACTTCTAGAATTAGTAGATTTAAAGTTTCTTTAAACAATGCCTTCTTTTGCTTTTTATATATCCGGAACTATAGATAAATGTTGAATAATTTACGGCCCGTAAACTAATAACTTATGAATACTTGATGGCATGTAGTACCAGGGTAGCAGAGCTTTACATAGAATTGTACCCTTGGTACTTCATGCTACAAGTATTCATCAGTTATTTTATTAGTTACTAAGTCTAGAAGTTTCTGAAATTTAATACATAGATACTGATGAATAATTAGGCTCTGCACAAGTAGAAGAAGATTCAGAAACGGAAGCTTCTGATTATGATTTTTTTTGTCTACATTTTTCTAATTTTGTTTGATTATTTAATGTACATACATGTTAATTGAATCGTTTCTGTTCCAGATGATTATTTATTTTAAGCTAATATTTTACCACTTTTTATTTTATAAGTAAGTTTTTGTATTTTTATGACTATGATATATATTTTATAAAACGTGTTATTGTTTTATTTGATTAATACATTATTTTCTTCAAATCATAATGGAAAATCACTATACAATACATAAATGTTGCTAAAAACGTAGGATAACCTTATAGTCGCCTGCTTATAAGTATATCTTAAAAACTCCCGATCCCGTATGCTAGTCATATTATTTTTGATGTGGGTAGGTCAGTACTAAGCTAAAATGTAGTTTATCAATAATTACAACTGTAAAAAAACGAACTAGACATATTTTCTTAACGAAAATGAGAAAAATGATATTTTGTCATATAGCTCCCAGCGGGGTGCCTAGGGGTACCTAAAATGTTTGGCAGATATTTTGCTAATAACCCATTAAAAGTCACTATAAGCGTTAAAATCAGAAAACACGAGAAAATCGCACGCTATCCCTTTTTTAATGTGCTTTTCCATACATTGAAATCAGTTTTTGTCGAATATTTTTTTAAATTGAAGTCTAATCAAAATTGTGTAGTATTGTTTCCGACTACAATTATTAAGATAAACACATTGGCATCATTAGTTTTTTAAAATCGGGAAAAAGTGTTTCAAGATTCCTATGTCCGCCGATTTGTATGAATCGATCCACTGTGCGCCGTGGCACTCATGCAGACCATTATTTGGTAAATTAGAACTCTTGACGCTCCCCAGCATGTAAATATACCAAGTTGCGATCTTTGTAAGGGAACGTTCTACACTGTTCACTAGAGCCAAAGAGGTGTTTCCAAGATGCACCAGAAATCCTGATAGAATAGTACTTGAGCGGGTTCCTAGAACTAGCCTTTACCAAAAAAATTGCTTCGCTATGTGTGGCTATATTTATAACGCTCTACCTAACGAAATTAAAGAACACCCAACCACTCTCTTTAAAAGAAAGTTAAAAGAGTGGCTTCTTAAGAAATGTTTTTATTCAGTACAAGAATTTCAGAATTCTAAATGCAACAAATATGTAATTGATTAGTAACATGAATATTGTAAACCCATAGATTTAGAATTTTTCGCTACTCTCAATAGATATACAAAGCGTGCGAGCGAGACCTCATTATCCATAGCACTTAGCTCGAGAGGAAAAGAGAAAGCAAATTGTGTACTCATATGTCAGTATTTTGAATCGCTGAGCCCGCTGGGATCCTATGGCGGCTCTATGTTATTCATAATATCCAGTAATCTGTAGTGATCTTACGATTAAAATAGAAAATTTTATATTTTCAACAATATTGTCGTGTTTAGTGTGTGAATAGTATATTACAAAACGCAATTATACGAAGAAAGACTCGTTTAACAGGTCATTTGTGACTTCGTTCATTCCATTTTTGACGTACATATTTTGCCAAATTGGATGTAAAATTTCACTGAAAGTCCAACTCATAACGTAGATTATGCATTTTCCTTCATACATAACACAATATTTAATGTGTAAATGCATTTTTGGAGGATATATAAGGCAGAAATAGAAAGGGCTGTTTACAGTAAAATAGTCATGGGTAGGTATCGATAAGGATGTCGATAGTTCATTATAGTGGCATTGGTGCAAACAAACTTATCTGGATTTAATTTACTATAAATATGATTGATTTTTACTCGAACTGTGTTATTTAACCTTTTTTTAGGGTTTTGTGCCTATTTTAATATAATATTTCCAAAATTTGTGATCCATTTTGAGTTGAATTTTTATAATTTTACTTCACTTAAGGTACTCCACGCCACACCGGGATGTTTGCTGTGCAAGGCGCAGATTAGCCTCTGCGTCGAATACTGTTCTCACCTTTGGGATGACTGTGCGAGGTACTTACTGGACGCGCTTGGCGCTATGCAGAGACGTGTTATCCGATTTCAAATTATAGGTTGTCCTAAGATGACGGTAAGCCTCGAGCCGTTAGCGCAGCAAAGAACCATAGCGTCCTTGGCTGCCTTCTACTGAATGTATCACG
This sequence comes from Miltochrista miniata, assembly GCA_933228765.1. Classification (NCBI taxonomy): domain Eukaryota; kingdom Metazoa; phylum Arthropoda; class Insecta; order Lepidoptera; family Erebidae; genus Miltochrista; species Miltochrista miniata. The sequence goes on along the minus strand of OW121756.1, from coordinate 35,109,275 downwards.
GCGAATGTTCTGAAGAGCTCTTCAACCTGATCCCACCATCTCCTATCCGATTTCGAACAACACGTCGGGCAGAGGTGCCACTCATATATAGCGGAGAGAATCTTCGCCAGAACTGAGCGTTTCAAAAGATCGTTCCTCTGTCGAACTACAAAATCCTGGAACGACCTGCCCGCACATGTGTTTCCCTCATTTTACAATCCCGGGTTCTAAAAGCGGAGCGTGCAGAGGCACATCATAGGACCGCCAATTTGAGGACTACTGTCAGAAGTCTTGTATGCTGTAAGCATGGCCCCCATTCGCTAGATGCGCCACGGCTTTCCATTAGTTTCCATCAGTGGCGACGTCAATTTGGCGAGGTTAATATATTTTAAAAAATCTACGAATAATATCTTTTATTGTTACTAGGATTCAATAATAAATGAGTTTCTAGGTTTAGTATTACGATAAGAGTTGGATTTTTAGTAAAATTTCAAATTCAATTGGCAAAATATATATGTACGGCAACAATGCAATGTACGATGCCATAAATTACATGTTAAAAGTGTATTTTCACATTCACACACTGAATCAAAATTCGTAAAATCACTACAGAATTTCTAATATTACGAGTTACCCCATATAATCCCATTTTTACTTTTTTATAGTCGATTACATTCAAATTAACAATTTATTCCCCAAAACAAGAAGTTGGAGATGAAACTTCTAAGCACTTTGTGTGCTTAGAAGTTTCATTTCCATTCCATCCATTTATACAGATACTTTTATCGATAACATAGGTGTGACCATTCAACAACACTATTTAACCCACACATAGATCTTTCATTTTTGGTCTCGTCTTCAGTTTGACACTGTTCATCTTGTACATTCTAAATCTATGTGTAAACCCTTTACACTTTGACACTTAAAGTAATTCTGACATGTATTTAATGGCCTTTAAATTTTGACATTTAAATCTTATTCTGACATATTGTATTTGTAATTGATATTATTGTTATGACATTATTAATGTAAAAGAAATTTTTAAGTAGTAAATTAAAGGGCGGTTATAGCGCACAAGTAGGCATTTGGCGCTCCCCTCGCCCCGGGCGCAAGACACACCGCGCGCCGGCAGCGGCAGTGAACTCTCATGCCACAGTATACAGTAGACTAGAAATATACAGAATGCTAACATTGTTTGACGTAGTAAATGCATCTAACTTTATTAAGTGTAGTGATTTATTAGAGTTTCCTAAATAAATGAGTTAATTATATTGATTGTAACAAAATTACCTATCCAAATTTCGTATATTATACTATGAGTTAATTATATATATTATACTATTATTTTAAGCTAAAAGAATGGCTTCTAAAAAACAGTTTTTATAGTGTTAAGGAATTTTTAAATTGTACTAAATGACACTTGACTGATGTACCTACATAAATTGAATGACCAAATTAATGTTTTATCTAGTGTATAATTTAATGTATAAATTGAATTATGAATTATGTAAATGTTTGCATGCCCAATCTAGGCAGAACATAATGCACTGAATCCTAACATATACTGTAACATCCTTTTGTACAATGTTGTTGCAAATAAAGATATTATTATTATTAGTGTTGTAGTCTAGTTTTTATAGTTCTTCTCTCCCTTTCTGTCTCTTTCTTCTCTTGAAAGCTCTCTTTCTCTCTCTTTACAAAAGAAAAGTTTCTTAGCGTCAGTCCGTCTAATCGCATAGCTAATCCTCGCTACACCTTATCACTTGACCTAATATCTTAAATAGGAGTAAAGCTGAATAGAAGGCCGTCGCCTCAGTATCTACGACCCTTATCAACAATGTCGACTAACTTGGGTTCCGTAATACACACACTGTCACTCAGCATGCAGGATTACTTGTAATTATAAACCTTAGGACCGATAGCTTAAAGTTAAATTTTGTTTGGCTTATTATTGATTGTTCGGTCAATTGTAACTAAGTGTTGGGAAATTTACTATCGCCATAGTACTCGATTTTCATCTATGTAGGTATTATTTGGTGTTACTACCTTATTTTCAATCCATGTGGTGTTAAATAATTTAGTTATAAAGGTCACAATGAGCATACAAAGCTCAGAATTCAAATATAATTTGGAATAGTGTTAACTAAGTATTCAGTGGTATTAATTTTGATTACATGTCATCACGCTGTTATTTGTTGACGGTAATTACATTTTGAATTGTGACGTTCTACAAATTAGATTTGGGGGTTTTGGTGAATGTTTCTCTTGAAAGTTTTGACTTGAATATTTTGCAGACAATAACATGACTTATGAATAGTTTTTTATTTAATAGTGGTTATACATAAACCATAATTGTAATCAACACCTTGAGCTATGCTAATTTACTCGTGTTAGAAGTGGGTTTATTTCGTTAATGTAATGCAGTTAATTTAATTCAAAACTGAGAAAATACAAGCAAAACAGTCGAAACGACCTGACCATACATTTTGTGTAAGAATTTGAAATAGAGAACTCAATTCATCACAGAATCATCAGAACCATTTCAAACACAATGTTCTATTGTTAATGAATAAATGAATAATGAATTTCAGAGTTCACTCGAAGCGTTTATAAGTAAGCTATGATGAGAGAGAGAGTGTTAGATTAGCTCTTTTAGTGTTAGGAACGCGACTATCCATAAGATCTGATAACTTTTTAAATCGCAAGCATGTTGAGATTTATATTTCAATAAGTTGTGTTGAACTTCCTGAATTGTCACACTCAAAAAATTACTGAAAGAAAACTTCAATTCAATGTAATTCATAAATTAATATGTAAATTTATTAAGTCTATTCGGTTTTGTCCTTAGGTTTTCCTAAACAAAACTCGCTAGATGCAAAAACCATAATGCCTTAATATTGTTTTTTACAAAATTCGAACCATTACCTACTAAAGAATATTGAAATGGGTCTACTATTAGGTCAGACGTCAGTTTATCGAATCCAAAACCACAGACTGTAGGGTTTATGGGATTTACCGTTTATGGTTAGAAAATCTTACCTTTGAATTTTCCTTTCATTTTGCAACAAAATCCCTACTTAGTAGGGCATGTAAGCTATCATTGTTTTATGTACCTACCTACCTATTATTATATAGGTGCGACACTGTTTAGAGGTTCAGTTATTACAGTGGTAGTTTGAAATCAAGGTTATTTTGTCTTAGAAATCAATACTCTTTTATGACTTTAAAATAGTAAACTGCAATTTGTGCATAGATAATCAATGTGATAAAATATAAGTGTACTATACAAATCCTTTAGAATTTTAAAAATGACTGCTTAATATTTAGTCAAATTTAAGTTCCACCACTTCGACCAAAACAAATTAAGTAGAGTCAGATGCATCGGTAATTACTATGCCCACACTTCAGATGCTTTTTTTAACGTGAAGAAAATCCGACATGGATGCTATCGACTAAAAACCACACGTATCCTACCTAGAAGCCTACGGTTACAGGACTTCAACTGTTGTGTTGAGCCTCATGTTATAGATGTTAGGCGTATTGATATGTTTAAACAGACAGGGCCAAATTGTGACAACCTATATCAAAATAATTCATAGTTACCTATATGATCTACAAAACACGGTAACGCCACAGGTATAATTCTTTTACGCTGGTGATCGTTTACAGAACACAAGTACAAATTGCCAAAAAAACTTTAGAAACGAAAATAATGTTTTGCATGTTAGCGACATTGTCAAAATGCTGTTGAATCGTCACTTATTTCAGTTAGTAAATGAAGTCCAAATTGCTATACCTTTAACTGTAAAAAGAACTGGGTTCTTTCTAACGGGTTGCTATATGAACATCATAGTGGCACAATGTCTTCTACGTTTTTTTGCCAAACTGTAAGTGGAGCTACCAGACTTTCTCGAACCTATACCTGTAGTATATACTGTCCCTGTAGTAATCGTAACTGGGCTCTTAATAGCTACAACAATTTCATTTGTCAATGTAGCAAATTGTCATGTTGAGGTTCAAATTCTGGATTTGAAAAAAATACATTTTATGTAATTGGCAAATGTTTAGGATTTATTAAAAAATACAGCAGAATATTTATCAGTACTCAGTAGTCTAGATTCCTAACACAAGCTTTTAATATGAGCTTATTTCCGGCTTAATAGCCTTGTACGACGATTTCCAATAAATATTTAGGTACTTTGTATTTATTTTTTCTCAAAAGGTTTTGCAATTATTTAGCTGCCAAGACACAAGCAATAGTCAAAATCTAGGATTTTTCTAAATACCAATTGCCCACATTTCGAGTGAGCCGATGTCGAAATGCCGGTCGTGTCCAAGTTTAGACATTGACGCGGGTCGACTGTTGTGCTTCTAGTAAATCTGATTTTGTTTTATATTTCATGGCTTGTTCTCTTGTCGTTAAATGTTCAAAATATAAAATGTATTTTCGTGAAGGCGTATTATTTTTTAAAAGGTGTTTGTGGAAAAAGGTTTTTTAATAAGAAGTAGTAAACATGACTACTCGATTTCCATTACTTAAGTATGTTTTACTTTAATATGTGTATGCTACGATGGTTCGGGCATGTGGAGCGAATGGGATATGAAAGAATGACAAAACAGATATACCTACAACGCGAAAGTGGATGGATGTAGGAGTCAGGGAAGGCCACGACACACCTACCACGACTAAATTAATCGTATGTTAGGAGAAGGTGGTGTCAAGAGCCGAAGGAACAGACGTGCATGCATGAAAAGAAAAATGAAAGGGATTTGGCGTGATGGTAGATAGATATATAAATATGTTTTCACGGTGCTGATAGTCGAGCTAGTAGACAGTAATGCGATTCGTCCCTGGTTAGTAAAGCACAGGTTAATATAAATAGGATTGTGTGTCTTCCTTGAGCAAAATAAACATTTATAAACAACAAGCTGATGCGTGCGGCTTCGCCCGCGTGAAATTCCGTTCCCGTTCCCGCTTCCCGTGGGAATATTTTACCGGGATAAAAAGTAACCTATATGTTATTCCAGACTATATTCTATCCCTGTACCAAATTTCAGCCAGATCCATTCAGCCGTCAGAGCGTGATTAAGTAACAAACATCCAAACATCTTCACAAACTTTCACGTTTATAATTATAATTAAGTAGGATGTAACTCCGATTTGTGTCCTGATTTCGATTTACGAGTATTTCTGTGCTTCACAAGACACATTTAGCCTGGGTTTCCGGTTTGTGACATAGTTCTAGCTAAGCTAAGTTGGAAGGGCGATTGAAATTTTTAATAGCAGCGCCTTTATATTTCAGGAGGGCAATAAGCTCTCCCTAAAACGTGATGAAGTGGAGGCGTATATTATGCCCCTGCTTGCCCGTTTGGGAAGAAAATGGGACGGGACAATAGTAATTATGTATTCTTATAAAATTTAACGATAAGTATACCATACGAATGTTGGGGTCCTAGGAGATCCTTCCGAGGGCTTACCCGGAACTTCCAACCTTAGGCTGTCGGGCGTTATGTGAGGTTTTTTAGTCGGAAGGAGTCCGGCATAGCATCCATGAAGGATTTCCCTCACGTTAAAAAAAAACAAAAAGCAGTGAAAGTGCAATATTGAGGGTTATTTAATTCAGAAATTAAAGACATCTCAACTTTCACTAAACCTATTTTTCAAAGGTTCTTTTAAATGTAAGGGTCATTCTAAACTGGCGTGGTTGCTTTGTCATAAAAGAACTTAAAAATTTAGGGTATTGTAAAATAATTCAGTGCACGCCAAAGGCGGGGACTGAATTGTTTTACAATGGACTGAATCTTTAAGTTCTTTTGTGGTAAAGCAAACAGGCAAGTTTCACACGCTCCTAGGAGTTTGATGAAGAAATAACTATGCTTTCAAAGACCTTATGTGACGTAAGCGAAGTTGCGAGGGTCAGTTAGTTATTATTATAAATGCAAAAGTTTGCGAGTGTGGATGCGGGGATGTTTGTTGCTCTTTCTCGCTCTAACTTCTAAACGGACCTGGCTTATTGAACTGAACGAATTCGATTCAGGGATAGATTATTTATAATTTGGAATAATACAAAGGCTACTTTTTATCTCGAGAATAAGTTCCATGCAAAACGGGAACGTGATAATTGGCGAGCCGTATTGCCGCGTTGATATGGACAGCCACAGGTTGTGAATAGCCGCTGTTGAAATGTTTTCTAGCCGCTCATAAAAGCCTTCAACTTGACTTAAAACTGCCATTTTACTGGCAACCGAGACCAAAGGCTTAACGTGCCTTCGAAAGCACGCTGAAGCCTGCAAATAAATGTCACAAAGTGGTCATGTGGTGGTCACCCATCCATCACCGGCAGTAAATATTACTTACTACGTGATCTTTCACAGAACACTGAGTCCGCGGGGTCACGAGCGCTTCTGCTTCTTTCTTAGTTCATAATAATCTAAAATAAAATGCTACTTAGTGATTCATATAGAAGTTAAACAGAAAATTAGAAACTTACTAATCAGTATATCTCATTACCCAAACAGTGAATAACCAACCAAATGTAAAGTGTTGTTTATCTAAACATAGATCTACGCTAACGAGTGGTCTGCGGCCCACTGCGTGTTACAGTCAGATTGCTTTTTGCTTTGGTCGGATATTTGGTGTAGTAAGATCGGTTTCATGTTAATGTGTACGAGAGTTATGAAGACTTGAGTTTCTTTAGATATGGTATTATTTGATTTTATGATGACTGAATGATCTGCGAAGAACGCAGCGAGGAAAGAATGCTCCAAATATTTGTGGAGTACTCGGTGTGGCAACTGTTGTGTCAGGACCATGGAATGCGAATTATGGTCTTCAACAGGTGCATGTGGGATGCTTCAAAAAGCTGAATAATAACTCAGCCAAACTCCAAAGAAGCGGGATTACATCCCAATTCATAAGCGAAGGTTACCGGTAATGAATTATAGTCACCGTGATGTAGCAAGGCCAACAGCCCCCAAAAAATAATTTCTTGAATTTTTTTTAATGTGAGAATAATCCGTCTTGAATGCTATGCCGAACTCTTAGCGGGTAAAACTACACGGTACTCCACCACTGAGAAATCATATATTATTTTATATAATATTCTCTTTCTTTTACACTTTATTGCATGCCAGATAAATAACTATCAAATCAGCCTATGGCAGTCCACTCCTGGACGTAGGCCTCTCCCACAAAATGAAAAAATAATATAAATAACTACAGAGTAGGTACATAAAATAAAAATAAAATAATATAAAATCTAAAATAGAGGCATACAATGACTGCCTCGTTGGTCTAGAGGTCGAAATGTGCGACTGCGGCTTACGAGGTCGTGGGTTCGATTCCCACCGGAGTCAAAAAGTTGTGTCATCCATACATGTTTGTCTCAAGAGTCTGGGTGTTTCTATGTGTGATAAGTATGTATTTAAAAGTATATATGTATTAGTATCCGTGGTCTGATACCCATAACACAAGCAGGTTATTCCTAGCTTACTTTGGGATCAAATAGCGTTGTGTGAAATGTCCGTGAAAATTTCTATATTAATGGGCAACCTTATCACTAAAACCTGTAAACCCCATATCTACAGAGAAATTGGTTTGAAGTACAGTACAGTAGTACAGTGATATGATGGGGATTATTTGCTTTTGAAAATGCCGCATCCATTTCGTTTCATTTTTATTGAACAGTAACCCTTTGCCCACTAGGTATTTACATGTTAATCACCTGTTTGCAAGCATTGTTATTAATTTCAAATTATCCATGTACTTTAAAATCAAATTATGTTAATATCTAATTAAAATTTTCATCTACTCTTTGAGTTGCTGATTTTACTAAACGCAAATTCCAATAACCTTTAATGATTAACATAGTTATATTTTGTTCAAGTGCATACGGTGGTAGAGAAAATAAGAAAATCTCTTGAAAAAAAGAAGTACTGCTCATCAGCATTCCTAGATATTCAGCAGGCTTTTGACCGAGTCTGGCATAAGGGTCTTCTCTGTAAGATAAAAACAAGTCTTCCACACTCTTACTATGTCTTATTGTAATCATATCTCACAGAGAGAATCTTTCAGGTCAAGCAATCTGAGGCAAGCTCTGAATTTTATCCGGTAAAAGCGGGGGTGCCGCAGGGCTCTGTCAATACAGAGCCCTGCGGCACCCCCGCTTTTACCGGATAAAATCTATTTGGAATTTTGAAACACTGCTGATCTGCCCCAGATCGAAGGAGTCATGACTGCCACATATGCTGACGATACTGCAATAATGGCTAGTAGTGAACACGCTGATGTTGCCACAGCACAACTCCAACAAAGACTTGACGCCATCACAAGATGGTTAACAAAATGGAGAATCAAAGCCAGTACGACAAAATCGGTACACGTCACTTTTGCGCTCCGGAAAGGGAACTGCCCTCCTGTGCATCTTGAAAACTCCATCCTACCTCACCAAGACAGCGTAAGGTACCTGGGCTTACATCTGGACCGTCGTTTGACCTGGAACAAGCACATCACAAGTAAAAGAGGTGAACTGATCATCCGACAAAGGAACCTTTATTGGATGCTGGGTCGGAATAGCAGGTTATCATTGGATAACAAATTACTTATCTACAAGTCCATATTAAAACCCACCTGGATGTATGGCATTCAGCTTTGGGGCAGCGCAAGCAATTCTAGTACTATGAAACTACAAAGAGTGCAAAACGCAATATTGAGAACCATAGCGAACGTACCTTGGTTTATTACCAACACCGAGATCCACTCACATCTTAATATCAGCACTGTGCGAGAGGAAATCTTGTCCTGCAAACAAAAATATCGGAGAAGACTTGAAAAGCATCCGAATGTACTACAGCGAATGGGATATGAAAGAATGACAAAACAGATATACCTACAACGCGAAAGTGGATGGATGTAGGAGTCAGGGAAGGCCACGTCACACCTACCACGACTAAATTAATCGTATGTTAGGAGAAGGTGGTGTCAAGAGCCGAAGGAACAGACGTGCATGCATGAAAAGAAAAATGAAAGGGATTTGGCGTGATGGTAGATAGATATATAAATATGTTTTCACGGTGCTGATAGTCGAGCTAGTAGACAGTAATGCGATTCGTCCCTGGTTAGTAAAGCACAGGTTAATATAAATAGGATTGTGTGTCTTCCTTGAGCAAAATAAACATTTATAAACAACAAGCTGATGCGTGCGGCTTCGCCCGCGTGAAATTCCGTTCCCGTTCCCGCTTCCCGTGGGAATATTTTACCGGGATAAAAAGTAACCTATATGTTATTCCAGACTATATTCTATCCCTGTACCAAATTTCAGCCAGATCCATTCAGCCGTCAGAGCGTGATTAAGTAACAAACATCCAAACATCTTCACAAACTTTCACGTTTATAATTATAATTAAGTAGGATGTAACTCCGATTTGTGTCCTGATTTCGATTTACGAGTATTTCTGTGCTTCACAAGACACATTTAGCCTGGGTTTCCGGTTTGTGATATAGTTCTAGCTAAGCTAAGTTGGAAGGGCGATTGAAATTTTTAATAGCAGCGCCTTTATATTTCAGGAGGGCAATAAGCTCTCCCTAAAACGTGATGAAGTGGAGGCGTATATTATGCCCCTGCTTGCCCGTTTGGGAAGAAAACCGGGACAATAGTAATTATGTATTCTTATAAAATTTAACGATAAGTATACCATACGAATGTTGGGGTCCTAGGAGATCCTTCCGAGGGCTTACCCGGAACTTCCAACCTTAGGCTGTCGGGCGTTATGAGAGGTTTTTTAGTCGGAAGGAGTCCGGCATAGCATCCATGAAGGATTTCCCTCACGTTAAAAAAAAACAAAAAGCAGTGAAAGTGCAATATTGAGGGTTATTTAATTCAGAAATTAAAGACATCTCAACTTTCACTAAACCTATTTTTCAAAGGTTCTTTTAAATGTAAGGGTCATTCTAAACTGGCGTGGTTGCTTTGTCATAAAAGAACTTAAAAATTTAGGGTATTGTAAAATAATTCAGTGCACGCCAAAGGCGGGGACTGAATTGTTTTACAATGGACTGAATCTTTAAGTTCTTTTGTGGTAAAGCAAACAGGCAAGTTTCACACGCTCCTAGGAGTTTGATGAAGAAATAACTATGCTTTCAAAGACCTTATGTGACGTAAGCGAAGTTGCGAGGGTCAGTTAGTTATTATTATAAATGCAAAAGTTTGCGAGTGTGGATGCGGGGATGTTTGTTGCTCTTTCTCGCTCTAACTTCTAAACGGACCTGGCTTATTGAACTGAACGAATTCGATTCAGGGATAGATTATTTATAATTTGGAATAATACAAAGGCTACTTTTTATCTCGAGAATAAGTTCCATGCAAAACGGGAACGTGATAATTGGCGAGCCGTATTGCCGTGTTGATATGGACAGCCACAGGTTGTGAATAGCCGCTGTTGAAATGTTTTCTAGCCGCTCATAAAAGCCTTCAACTTGACTTAAAACTGCCATTTTACTGGCAACCGAGACCAAGGGCTTAACGTGCCTTCGAAAGCACGCTGAAGCCTGCAAATAAATGTCACAAAGTGGTCATGTGGTGGTCACCCATCCATCACCGGCAGTAAATATTACTTACTACGTGATCTTTCACAGAACACTGAGTCCGCGGGGTCACGAGCGCTTCTGCTTCTTTCTTAGTTCATAATAATCTAAAATAAAATGCTACTTAGTGATTCATATAGAAGTTAAACAGAAAATTAGAAACTTACTAATCAGTATATTTCATTACCCAAACAGTGAATAACCAACCAAATGTAAAGTGTTGTTTATCTAAACATAGATCTACGCTAACGAGTGGTCTGCGGCCCACTGCGTGTTACAGTCAGATTGCTTTTTGCTTTGGTCGGATATTTGGTGTAGTAAGATCGGTTTCATGTTAATGTGTACGAGAGTTATGAAGACTTGAGTTTCTTTAGAAATGGTATTATTTGATTTTATGATGACTGAATGATCTGCGAAGAACGCAGCGAGGAAAGAATGCTCCAAATATTTGTGGAGTACTCGGTGTGGCAACTGTTGTGTCAGGACCATAGAATGCGAATTATGGTCTTCAACAGGTGCATGTGGGATGCTTCAAAAAGCTGAATAATAACTCAGCCAAACTCCAAAGAAGAGGGATTACATCCCAATTCATAAGCGAAGGTTACCGGTAATGAATTATAGTCACCGTGATGTAGCAAGGCCAACAGCCCCCAAAAAATAATTTCTTGAATTTTTTTTAATGTGAGAATAATCCGTCTTGAATGCTATGCCGAACTCTTAGCGGGTAAAACTACACGGTACTCCACCACTGAGAAATCATATATTATTTTATATAATATTCTCTTTATTTTACACTTTATTGCATGCCAGATAAATAACTATCAAATCAGCCTATGGCAGTCCACTCCTGGACGTAGGCCTCTCCCACAAAATGAAAAAATAATATAAATAACTACAGAGTAGGTACATAAAATAAAAATAAAATAATATAAAATCTAAAATAGAGGCATACAATGACTGCCTCGTTGGTATAGAGGTCGAAATGTGCGACTGCGGCTTACGAGGTCGTGGGTTCGATTCCCACCGGAGTCAAAAAGTTGTGTGTATTTGTGTATTTATTGTGTATTTATTATACCATCATGTCATCCATACATGTTTGTCTCAAGAGTCTGGGTGTTTCTATGTGTGATAAGTATGTATTTAAAAGTATATATGTATTAGTATCCGTGGTCTGATACCCATAACACAAGCAGGTTATTCCTAGCTTACTTTGGGATCAAATAGCGTTGTGTGAAATGTCCGTGAAAATTTCTATATTAATGGGCAACCTTATCACTAAAACCTGTAAACCCCATATCTACAGAGAAATTGGTTTGAAGTACAGTACAGTAGTACAGTGATATGATGGGGATTATTTGCTTTTGAAAATGCCGCATCCATTTCGTTTCATTTTTATTGAACAGTAACCCTTTGCCCACTAGGTATTTACATGTTAATCACCTGTTTGCAAGCATTGTTATTAATTTCAAATTATCCATGTACTTTAAAATCAAATTATGTTAATATCTAATTAAAATTTTCATCTACTCTTTGAGTTGCTGATTTTACTAAACGCAAATTCCAATAACCTTTAATGATTAACATAGTTATATTTTGTTCAAGTGCATACGGTGCTAGAGAAAATAAGAAAATCTCTTGAAAAAAAGAAGTACTGCTCATCAGCATTCCTAGATATTCAGCAGGCTTTTGACCGAGTCTGGCATAAGGGTCTTCTCTGTAAGATAAAAACAAGTCTTCCACACTCTTACTATGTCTTATTGGAATCATATCTCACAGAGAGAATCTTTCAGGTCAAGCAATCTGAGGCAAGCTCTGAATTTTATCCGGTAAAAGCGGGGGTGCCGCAGGGCTCTGTCAATACAGAGCCCTGCGGCACCCCCGCTTTTACCGGATAAAATCTATTTGGAATTTTGAAACACTGCTGATCTGCCCCAGATCGAAGGAGTCATGACTGCCACATATGCTGACGATACTGCAATAATGGCTAGTAGTGAACACGCTGATGTAGCCACAGCACAACTCCAACAAAGACTTGACGCCATCACAAGATGGTTAACAAAATGGAGAATCAAAGCCAGTACGACAAAATCGGTACACGTCACTTTTGCGCTCCGGAAAGGGAACTGCCCTCCTGTGCATCTTGAAAACTCCATCCTACCTCACCAAGACAGCGTAAGGTACCTGGGCTTACATCTGGACCGTCGTTTGACCTGGAACAAGCACATCACAAGTAAAAGAGGTGAACTGATCATCCGACAAAGGAACCTTTATTGGATGCTGGGTCGGAATAGCAGGTTATCATTGGATAACAAATTACTTATCTACAAGTCCATATTAAAACCCACCTGGATGTATGGCATTCAGCTTTGGGGCAGCGCAAGCAATTCTAGTACTATGAAACTACAAAGAGTGCAAAACGCAATATTGAGAACCATAGCGAACGTACCTTGGTTTATTACCAACACCGAGATCCACTCACATCTTAATATCAGCACTGTGCGAGAGGAAATCTTGTCCTGCAAACAAAAATATCGGAGAAGACTTGAAAAGCACCCGAATGTACTTGCTGCAAATCTGACCAAGCGCAGCTATCAAAAACGTTTGAAAAGAAAAGATATTCTGTGATAGCGCGGTATACCTACTGAATGGCGATCCTCAGTGGAGGATGCATTCGACAGACAGCATGAGCACACAGCCTATCTGCTTATAGTTATGTACTGATTGCAGATTAACACAAACAAAAAAAAAAAATATTTTGTTCAAATTTTGTCGACTGTAATTTGATAAATAATTGATTCCAAATAGATTTCTAAATACCTATTTAAGAAACCAACACAGATTGGTAGAAGTTACTTTAGTGAATTTTATTTTGTTAAAATACGAAATGACTGGGGGCGGGCTTTCTCCTTCCACAAGCCCTTCGCTGCAGGAAATTGCTCCCATACATCGATGTTTATCTGAAAATTCACCTCTTAGCTCTGTCGCGACATCGTTTCTTCCTGTAATATATACTTAATACTAGTTCTTTCCATCTATTTTGTTTGCAAATACATTTTTTTTTTGGTCGAAGAACCTATAAATTTCTTTCATTGGCATTGGTGTCCTTTATTTTCTGTTCGTATTTAGAATACATTCATAAGTCTGGTCGTAATAAATATTCTGTAATATTCGCTAAGATAAAGAACTCTATGGTGTTTCACACCATGTAGTTCTTTGAAGTGCCTATGATTTCGCAGAGCCTACAACAGTACAATTTTAATATACGTTTAGAAAAGGAATGCCAAATTTTTCATCGTTTTGATAATTACCCACTGCCTTCAGAATTGAAGAATTCTGTATTTTTTACAAATAAGTACTCAATTTCTATTAATTTTTTATTTTTTTATTATAATTATTTGTACTCTTTTTTCCTAACTATGTATCTCTGTAATATATTATGTGTGTACATAAATTGTTAAATAAATAAATAAATAAAAAGGTTTAAATGAAAATTGACCTTCAAAGGTCACGATGTATGTTTTGACATTAGCATTGATATCAAAAACAGCACATAACCACAACTTTTTATTACTGTATGATGTTTGTTAACCTCATTTATATTTGGTGAAAAATAATTGTAACGCATAAATAAAAGCGTACGTGTGTGGGTGAGCAATTTGCAAAAAGCAATTGCCGCTATACGTCAATGTCTTATCGGTAGATCTGTGCGTCGATTGTCATGGACACTACATAAGTTAACATGCAGAAGATCAACTTAAAAATATACACATTTCTTTATCGCGAAAAAGTTTTTGTATAAATCCTTTTTAGTGCCCCGGACCCAAAGAACAAAACAGGTGCCCTATTACAGATATCTCGCAGTTCATCTGACTGACTGTCTACCATTAGACAGTTTCTCATGAACCATCTAGACTGCGAGCTAGACCGTTGAAGGTTTCGGCTCTCAGTGATCCTTAATGTATATGGATTTTATAAATAACTATCTGACCCGCGCAACTTCCTTTGCGTGATAAATGAAGAACCGCTCGACCTATTTTGTGCAAACTGCACATACATAAACCATCTACTATATAGTCCAAACAAAACCTAAACATTTGGTTTGGATAGGTGAGCCCGTTCTCGAGTTATAAAATTACAGCGAACAGTGGCATTGATTTTTATATAACATATTTGTTTCTGAAATGTTCCTGCCTCCGCTAGCTCAGTGGTCTATTATAGTTGATGCTAAGATAAGTGGCCTTTCGTCAACCTGCGCCTGTTCAGTTCTACGTGGCAATATGCAAAATGATCTATTTCGTGAGACAAAATACAAATTACTAAATTTAGGATGTATTTTATCTCCCTGGCTACTCCTTTTCGGGTTATAAGTATATCGTTCTGATAATGTATATAAAATGCCTTGGATTTTTTTCAAGGTGGCCATAGACCTGGAATTGAGAGAGTTGTATCCGAATTGTATTACTGCAAAGTTCTTGCACTGTGCAAAAGTCACCCTATTTGTTTTTCTAGCATTTTATTCAAACGTTCGTAACATTTTAACTAAACGTTCTCGCTTCTCAATAGAATTTGTTCCAAGAATTTTTATGTAGTTCAAATGAGCTTTCAGCCTGCTACGGACGACCCGACGTGAGTTTATTCAGGTCATTTTATGTACTGTTGCACAGTGCATTTCTTGAAGTAGAAACTTTTATTATTATAATTTTTCCTGCGGAACAACAAAAAATACATAAGTTTAAAACAATAATATAATAAACACACCGTCATGAGATACAGCCTCGTGGCGGACAGACAGACAGACGGACGGCGAAGTGTCATGAATAGGGTCACGTTTTACCCTTTAGGTACGGAACCCTGAAAAAAAAATCAATTTTAAGGTAGATTTAATTTACGCCCATTTTTTTTTGTTACAGACAAACACCAGGTTTGTACAGCATTAGATCCAAATACCTCTGGACCTAGTGTTTGTACAGAATTTCTTTTCGAGTTCTCCATCTCTTCATTCATCAGGCAGGTTTTGCAGTGTTAGCGAGGCCAATTCACCCACCCAAAATGATTTAAAGGAGACAAACACCCAATAGTGTGATATGCAGCTGATTTCGTTGATCAATTGATAGCAAAAAACTGCAAAAGACTGCCAAAATACATTCAAGCCAAGCAACCAAAGTTGCTAAATACGAAGAAAATCTATTTTAAACATTTTCCCAACACCCAGGAGAGTACATTAAAAAGGTCAAATGTTTGCGCAGTCCTAAGTAGGGGTGGCAGACAAACATGACGTGACAAACCTTTTTAAATAATTGCCAAACAAATCAGCTAATTAAAGCGTTGGGTAAGATGAGCCTCTACAACACAAACAACAAACACAGCAAAAGGTCGGCAACATTTGATTTACAATATTAAGCCCATTTTTTTTGACACACTATAACGTAAGTGCCTACAAGACTGAAAGTTGTGGTGATCCAAGAAAAGTATCGACTGGCATTTTTTCTCGTGTGCAAATTCTTCATGGATTATTTGTCAGACTCTTACCGATTAAACTATGTTTGTATGAATGTAAGCTTACCTATGAAGCCAAAACTGAAATTATACGAATAGAACATTGTACTTTAAAAGAACGAGGAAATGGTAAAGATGGCAAAACTAGATGAGATTGATGAACATAAGTTGGATTAAGACTAAAGTAAACTAATTTACTATAGCAGCTTTAAGTTGCGAAAGACAGATTCGTAGATTGATATTATAATAAATAATAAATTGATATTATAATAATCAGAAATATTATAATTATTTTTATTACTATACGTGTTGAGGGAGCTTTAGTTCAGAATCAGAACGATTTACGTCATGGGTATTACCCTTCAAACTTTTTTATTAGAAATAAATACAAAAAATACTACCATTGTATATTATTGCCATCAGTCAGAAATATTAAAAGATACAAAAATGCGTTAGAAAACAAATTATTTCACTTTGTTCAAGAATTCTGATACTGTCACTTAATACAAAATAGACTAACTGTAATATTAACTGGACGGCGAAATATGATCTTATTTGATTCCTAATACAGCCTTGTAAACTCAATTTGTACCGGGAGTAACAATTACAGTTGAGTTTTAAGAGATACGCGATGCTGGAATTTACCTGAAGCAGAAAACTTTGATGAATGAAATTACAAAAGGCAATGGAAGGAACCTTGATAACTTCTGTATTGAAGAAATTGGTTTTATGAGAAGTTAATAAAATTTTATAAAGGTGACCTTAAAAATATTTCCAGTCACTCTAATATAGCTTTCCTTTTTTTTATTTGTTTAACGTGAGGGAAAATCCTTGATGAATGCTATGCCGGACTCCTACCGACAATAAAACCTCACGTAACGCCCAACAGCCTACGGTTGGGCGCCCCAGGTAAGCCCTCGGAAGGATGTCCCAGGACTCCCAACAGACCTACGGCTACCACTGCGGCTTCGCCTACTGCGACCTCGCCTAATATTGCTACACCTATATTAGCTAAGGATCATTTTGAACACACACATCGTGTTTTGACAAAAAGCCGATTCTAAACTCGTTTAACTGTTATGAAGCTTATTATGAAGGTGTTTAAAACGGTGACAAAAACCAATTAGTTTTTAATCTAAAATGTAGAATATCTAGGAGACTTCCATACTTTTTAGAAGTTTAAGAGTCAGGTTAGCGACAGTGTTTAAAAGTGTTATAGCAAAGATAATATAATAGTATAACATACAGATCTACAACTCCCTGTCGCGCCACAGCTGTCAGTAGAGTTGACGTGCGCATTGACGGACAATTTGCTTACATTTTATTGATCACACGCACACATTCAAGCTGGAGTTTCCACCCTGTGATTATAGGCTAACTTTTAAAGTTTTCTCTCTTCTCTTAAAAATTCTCTCTCGCTCTCTCTACTACAGAAATGTTTCTTAGCGTCAGTCCGTCTAATCGCATAGCTAATCCTCGCTACACCTTATCACTTGACCTAATATCTTAAATAGGAGTAAAGCTGAATAGAAGGCCGTCGCCTCAGGATCTACGACCCTTATCAACAATGTCGACTAACTTGGGTTCCGTAATACACACACTGTCACTCAGCATGCAGGATTACTTGTACCTTAGAACCAATAGCTTAAATTTAAATTTTGTTTAACTTAATATTGATTGTTCGGTCAATTGTAACTAAGTGTTGGGAAATTTACTATCGCCCTAGTACTCGATTTTCATCTATGTAGGTATTATTTGGTGTTACTAGCTTATTTTCAATCCATGTGGTGTTGAATAATTTAGTTATAAAGGTCACAATGAGCATACAAAGCTCAGAATTCAAATATAATTTGGAATATTGTTAACTAAGTATTCAGTGGTATTAATTTTGATTACATGTAATCACGCTGTTATTTGTTGACGTTAATTACATTTTGAATTGTGACGTTCTACAAATTAGATTTGGGGGTTTTGGTGAATGTTTCTCTTGAAAGTTTTGACTCGAATATTTTGCAGACAATAACATGACTTGTGAATAGTTTTTTATTTAATTGTCGTTATACATAAACCGTAATTGTAATCAACACCTTGAGCTATGCTAATTTACTTGTGTTAGAAGTGGGTTCATTTCGTAAATGTAATGCAGTTAATTTAATTCAAAACTGAGAAAATACAAGCAAAACAGTCGAAACGACCTGACCATACATTTTGTGTAAGAATTTGAAATAGAAAACTCCATTCATCACAGAATCATCAGAATCATTTCAAACACAATGTTCTATTGTTAATGAATAAATAAATAAATGAATTCTAGAGTTTATTCAAAGCGTTTATAAGTAAGCTATGATGAGAGAGAGATTTACAAAACTCGAACTATTACCTACTAAAGAATATTGAAATGGGTCTACTATTAGGTCAGACGTCAGTTTATCGAATCCAAAACCACAGACTGTAGGGTTTATGGGATTTACCGTTTATGGTTAGAAAATCTTACCTTTGAATTTTCCTTTCATTTTGCAACAAAATCCCTACTTAGTAGGGCATGTAAGGTATCATTGTTTTATGTACCTACCTACCTATTATTATATAGGTGCGACACTGTTTAGAGGTTCGGTTATTACAGTGGTAGTTTGAAATCAAGGTTCTTTTGTCTTAGAAATCAATACTCTTTTATGACTTTTAAATATTAAACTGCAATTTGTTTCAAATCCAAGGTATGAGATAATAGGTGGACACCACGATGCCTGTAGAATTTTATAAATGACAGCATGTACCTTAATATTTAGTCAATTTTAAGTTCCCTCACTTCGACTAAAAAAGAGGAGAGTCAGATCAGAAAAAAAGATGCATAATTACTGTGCCCACACTGTTGTGTTGAGCCCCACGTTTAGGTGAAGCGTATTGCTATGGTTTAATAGACAGGAGCAAGTATTGCCATATTGCCACACAATAAGGTCTACAAAACACGATAACGCCACAGATATAATTTTTTTGCGCTGGTGATCGTTTACAGAACACTAAGCACAAATTGCCAAAAAGTCTAGAAACGAAAATAATATTTTGCATGTTGGCGACATTGTCAAAATGCTGATGAATTGTCACTTATTTCTGTTAGTAAAGTCCAAATTGCTATACCTTTAACTGTAAAGTGAACTGGGTTCTTTCTAACGGGATGCTATATGATCATCATAGAGGCGCAATGTTTTCTACCTTTTTTGGCAAACTGTAAGTGGAGCTACCAGTCTTTCTCGAACCTATACCTGTATACTGTTCCTGTAGTGTGCAGTAGCCGGGCTCTTAATACCTACAGCAATTCCATTTATTAATGTTGCAAATTGTCATGTTGAGGTTCAAATTCTGGATTTGCAACAAATACATATTAATAACCGCGTGAAATTCGGTACCTGTTCAAGCTTCATGAGAGAACATTTTCCCGGAATGAAAAGTAGCCTATATGTTATTCCAGACGTCCAGCTATCTCTGTACCAAATTTCAGCCCAATTCGTTCGCCGTTATAGCGTGATTGAGCAACAAACATCCAAACACAGGAGAATGTCTATCAGTACTCAGTAGTCTAGATTCCTAACACAAGCTTATAATATGAGCTTATTCCAGCTTAATAGCTATGTACGACGATTTCCAATAAATATTTACGTACTTTGCATTTATTTTTTCTCAAACGGTTATACAAAATGCCAAGACTCAAGCAAAAGTAAAAATCTAGGATTTTTCTAAATACCAATTGCCCACATTTCGAGTGAGCCGATGTCGGAATGCCGGTCGTGTCCAAGTTTAGACATTGACGCGGGTCGACTGTTGTGCTTCTAGTAAATCTGATTTTGTTTTATATTTCATGGCTTGTTCTCTTGTCGTTAAATGTTCAAAATATAAAATGTATTTTCGTGAAGGCGTATTATTTTTTAAAAGGTGTTTGTAGAAAAAGGTTTTTTATTAAGAAGTAGTAAACATGACTACTAAATTTCCATTACTTAAGTATGTTTTACTTTAATATGTGTATGCTACGATGGTTCGGGCATGTTGGGGGAATGGGATATGAAAGAATGACAAAACAGATATACCTACAACGCGAAAGTGGATGGACGTAGGAGTCAGGGAAGGCCACGACACACCTACCACGACTAAATTAATCGTATGTTAGCAGAAGGTGGTGTCAAGAGCCGAAGGAACCGACGTGCATGCATGAAAAGAAAAATGAAATTAAAAGCAAGTGTGATGTGTATGGACCGTGCCGTGTGGCGCTCGGTTCTTTCTGCCTACCCCGCAAGGGATTTGGCGTGAATACACGGTGCTGATAGTGGAGCTAGTAGACAGAAATACGATTCGTCCCTGGTTAGTTAAGCAGAGGCAAATCTGAATAGGATTGTGTGTTTTCCTTGAGCATAATAAACATTTATACTTACACAATGTAACATCGATTTGTGTCATGATTTCGATTTACGAGTATTTCTGTGCTTCATAGGCGAAGTGCAATTGTGTCTCAAGCGATTCGGAGGGGGTGAAGCAGACGCAAGATGTTCGGGACGCTCCGTGCGTCGGAAACGTTTTCGCGCGTTAACCCGTTCACTACGCAATTGAAATCATTGACAGAAGTACAAGTTTATATAACATTTTTTTTCGCCCTGTTTAGATAAACCTCTTTAGATATTCTACTCGTGAGCAACTACGTAATTGATTTTGATGCAATTTTTATCACTAACATGTAATGAAATTCATTTTCATAATAAGAATAGAACATAATATATTTAAGAAGTACTTCAATTTATTTTTTACCTGTGACGATTTTTGCCAGGTTTATTGAAAAAGTAAGAATCTGCTGCCCCTATCATTTGTTTATATTTTTTGGTACTTCCTTAAAAGGAAAAAAGAGGGTTCTGTACAAAAAAAGACTGAAAAATATACCTCTATGGGAGGCCTCCTTAATTTTTTTTCTGTTCTTAGGATTCGTAAATTTCAAATGCCTAGCTATTGCAGTGGTGCATAAGATGACAGATAGATAGTCTCAGTAATAGGGTCGCGTTATTACAGATTATGTATACTGTTGGCACTTGGTGGAACCTGCAGCGCATATTGAATAACCACCACTTGTACTGTTTTACAGCATTTATTTACTCTACAAAAGGTCAGGGCTTTTGCCTCTTAGCATTTTCAAAAGGCAATACTTTCTCCTCGTTCCATTTTTACCCTTTGGATACGGAACTGTAAAAACGGCCGAGGTTCAAGTTGGACTGGCACACTGATGAGGATTTCGTAACAAAAAAAAAACGCCAGAAGATTACGTTGTATGGGAGTAACCTTATTTTTTTCTTTATCTAGTGTTATTATAGTTGTTACAGCGGTAGCAGAAACACATCTTTGAAATGTATTACTGCCTAGTTCATGAGATACAGATGAACAAACGGACTTCAAAGTCTCAGTAATAGGGTCCCGTTTGGCTAAGAAAACGAAGAATATACAAAAACGAATATTGCTATTTGCATATATATTATACAAGGGTGTAAAGGAATAAATTTCGATACTAGTTATTTAAACTAGACTAGGCTTTAGTCATGTCCAAATGATTACCATTTCCTAAATTAAACATTCTACGTTTCACTTCGCATAGCTATTGCCCGCAGCTTCAGCTGTGTAGAATTCTGTTCGCGTTCCCTACTACCATTGGGTCATATCCAGGGATAAAATAGCCTTTGTGCTATTTTCTAAATTATCTTACTTCTTACTTAATATTATAAATGCGAAAGTTTGTGAGTGTAGATGTTTGTTACTCTTTCACGCTCTAACGGCTAAACGGATCTGGCTGAAATTTAGTACAGGGGTAGATATAGGCCTGGAATAACACATAGGCCACTTTTTATCCCGGCAATCAGTTCCCACGGAAAGCGGAAACGGGAACAAAACTAGACGCGAGCAGAGCTGCGGGCGTCAGCTAGTGTATAATATGTCCAGGAATACATTGCAGTCTGGAAAAGCATAAAATAATTATAATAGGCCACCAATTACAGCCAGATCTGCTCAATCGTTGGAACGTGATTTGGTCACTAACATCTTAACAGACTTTCATATATCATAATTAAATAATTCGTAAGTCATATTAAATCATCAGGCCTTTTCAGTAACATATATTCACAAAATCATCTTCTAGCGCTTAACATATAGGTACCACTATCCATTGAACATTGTATTACTATTTTACATTATGGTTTAAAAACAAAGTTAGGGTTGTATTGACTGTATCGGGTTGTATGTAAGCTGTTTATTTTCAGTTCACTGTTGGTTAAAATTCAAACTGAGGTGACGGGAGGCCTCGATCCGTTTTGGCGCAGCGAAGAACCATAGCGTCCTTGGCTGCCTTCTATCGAATGTATCACGGCGAATGTTCTGAAAAGCTCTTCAACCTGATCCCACCCTCTTCTTTCCGATCCCGAACAACACGTGCCGGGCAAAGATGACACTCACACACAGTGGAGAGAATCTTCGCCAGAACTGAACGTTTCAAAAGATCGTTCCTCTGTCGAACTATAAAAACATGGAACGACCTGCCCGCACACGTGTTTCCCTCATCTTACAATCCCGGGTTCTTCAAGAGGAGCGTGAAGAGGCATATCACAGGGCCGCCAACTTGAGGACCACTGTCAGAAGTGGCCTCCAATCGCTAGATGCGCCACAGCTTTCCATCAGGATGGTGGAGACGTCAATTTGGCGAGCTAAATATAAAAAAAAAGAAACTCATACTTACAACTTCAAATTCAATACCTACCTACATGAACTACGACGTACGAGTAGTAAAGTAAGACTACGAGAATATCAACAATACGCAATACGTGTCTTGAAAGCTGTAATTTTGGATAGAAGAATACCAATTTTTTGAGTTTAATTTATCATATACTCAATCAAGGTTTATTCCTACTGTTATATTGTAAATTTAGGAGAATTGGCCCACTGATTTATCAGTCTTTAGTATTATACTCGTTATGACATAGATTTTACTTAAATATTAATTTAAATAATGTACATGTTATACGCTCGGTCAGGGCGTCACATACATGAGCGCATTTATAGGCGAATCTTCTGGACTTATCTATTATGTGGCATCAGGCAAACTTTGTATTGGAAAGTATGAAAACATTACTATAACTTATATAATACACCAAAGAAACTTCCCCAAACAGATGCGATATTTTTACGCTCTTGAGCTTAAGCCTTGAATACTTCCTTTTTTGGTTTTTTTTATTACCTAATTTCGTTACTACGGCAGCGAATTACGTCAGCGGGCGTGACAAAGTTGTACACGGGTGTCCTCAACGAAGCCTGTCGGCTGACTGAGCGGGCTCTGTGAGGTGGCTGATAGCGGCAAAATGCACTCCCGCTCAACAAAACGTTTTTTTTTTATTAACATAATATGTTTTTAATTAATAAATAACTGCATAGGACCTCGAGGTAACTTATTAGGGACATGAAAATAAAAAATTAGTGTGGTACATTATATAACTACTGAATGAAATTGATTATAGTCAAGGCGGTCACAGGTAAATTTACAGATTCGAGGGAACTTTGGGATTATTTTCTATCGAGCCGAATTTACTCAATCGTGTTTTGGAGAGCTGACATCCCTAGTCAATATACTTAATAATAATTATCCATTTAAAAAATTGTGAAATCTTTGTTAACACCGTTGCAAAATTGGTTCGAAATATGTCAAAATTATGTATTTTGAGTCCCGAAGGTCTCACAGCGGTAACACGGACACAGTTCGCCTTTATGACCACCTGCAGCAGTCGACTGACAGGGTGATTGAGCAGTGTCCCTCCGCGG
Organism: Miltochrista miniata; assembly: GCA_933228765.1. Classification (NCBI taxonomy): domain Eukaryota; kingdom Metazoa; phylum Arthropoda; class Insecta; order Lepidoptera; family Erebidae; genus Miltochrista; species Miltochrista miniata. Next base: position 35,085,388 of record OW121756.1, on the reverse strand, counting down.
AGATAGTGATTTTGGGAGATTTCAACGGTCATCATGTTGACTGGTTGGGCTCCCGGACCACCGACTTTGCGGGAAAAGCTGCTCACGAATTTGCCTTGACCTATGGGTTCTCCCAGCTGGTTAAATCCCATACAAGGATACCAGACAGGGAGAACGAGCATAGTGCATTGCTGGACCTCCTGCTGACAACGCGTCCGGACGGATACAGTGTTTCAGTGGATGCTCCGCTAGGATCGTCGGACCACTGTGTCGTTCGGACGCATGTGCCTCTCGCAAGGCCTGAACCACCTCGGCCCAAGGAGTGGCGACATGTGTGGCACTACAAGTCAGCAGACTGGGATGGACTGCGAGAGTTCTATGCGTCGTACCCGTGGTGGCGGCTTTGTTTTGCCTCAGAGGATCTGGATTCTTGTGCTATAGCAGTCGCTGAGGGGATCTTGGAGGGTATGGAATGCTACATTCCCAACCGCTGGATCCCTGTAGGTGCAAAAAAGCGACCGTGGTTCAATCGGCTCTGCAGAGAAGCTCTAATGCAGAAAGAATCTGCCTACAGAGCTTGGACCACGGCTCGTGCAAATTCAGATCCAAACATCTCTGAGGTAAAACGCAAATTAAATGCCGCCTCGAGGTCCAGTAAAAGAGCAATTGTCAAGGCCAAGTTCGATTTCGTCGGCAGAATTGGCGAACGGCTAGCAGGCTACCCTTCAGGAAGTCGTGAATTTTGGTCGCTTGCCAAAGCTGCCGAGGGAAACTTCTGTCGGTCAGGATTACCACCCTTGCTTAAACCCGACGGTAGTTTGGCCCAGAGTGCCAAGGAGAAAGCCGACCTTTTGGGTAATCTCTTTGCCTCTAACTCGACCATGAGCGACGGGGGTGCAATACCGCCGTGCATTCCGAGTTGTGGCACTTCCATGCCGGAAGTTAAATTTACACAGCGGAATGTCCGGCGGGAGCTTCAATCCCTGGACGTTCATAAGTCGAGTGGGCCAGACGGCATTCCCGCGGTGGTACTAAAGCATTGTGGTCCAGAGTTGTGTCCGGTACTTACACGTCTTTTCGCACTTTCCTATTCCATGCGACAAGTCCCGGCGTCGTGGAAGATCGCGTATGTACATCCTGTACCCAAGAAGGGTGACAGGACCGACCCGGCCAATTACAGGCCTATAGCCGTCACCTCCCTTTTATCCAAGGTGATGGAGCGTGTAATTAATACACAGCTCCTGGGGTACCTTGAGGAACACGACCTGCTCAGCGACCGGCAGTACGGTTTCCGTCACGGTCGCTCGACGGGCGATCTTCTTGTGTACCTAACACACCGAAGGGCGGCGGCTATCGAGAGTAAGGGTGAGGCTCTAGCAGTGAGCCTCGACATCTCTAAAGCCTTTGACCGGGTCTGGCACCGTGGTCTTCTTACGAAATTGCCCTCATATGGACTACCTGAGAGATTATGCGGATGGGTGTCCAGCTTCTTGGCCGGTAGAAGCATCAGGGCCGTCGTTGACGGCAGCTGTTCAGACTGCATGGCCATAAACGCTGGAGTCCCGCAAGGCTCAGTGTTGTCCCCTACTCTGTTTCTGCTGCATATCAATGACATGTTGTCTATTGATGGCATTCATTGTTATGCGGACGACAGTACGGGGGACACTTGTTACACGGGCCGCCCCGGTATCTCTCGGGACACAGTAGAGGAAAATCGTGAACAGCTTGTGTCTGAAATCGAGGCTACTCTTACTAGAGTGTCCGATTGGGGTGCACAAAATCTTGTCCAGTTCAACCCTTCCAAGACACAAGCGTGTTTTTTCACCGCTAAGCAAACCCCAATTACTGTAGCGCCGCAATTTCAGGGCACATCTCTTTCCATCGCCAAAAGTATAGGGATCCTTGGCGTTGACATCTCCAGTGACGTTCAGTTCCGTAGTCATTTGGAGGACAAGGCTAAGCTGGCGTCCAAGAAGCTAGGTGTGCTCAACAGGGCGCGGCGGTACTTCACTGCGGCGCAAACACTGCTTCTCTATAAATCGCAAGTGCGGCCGCATATGGAGTACTGCTGTCACCTCTGGGCGGGAGCACCTGAATATCAGCTTCGTCCATTTGGCTCGGTGCAAAGACGAGCTGTAAGAATTGTCAACGATCCTGTACTTACAGCTGGTGTGGAACCTCTTCGCGACAGGAGAGACTTTGCCTCCTTATGCGTGTTCTACCGCCTGTACAATGGTATGTGCTCTGAGGAATTGTTTGATATGATGCCCACGGCTACGTTCTATCATCGCACCGCTCGCCACAGACAGGGAGTTCATCCTCACACTCTGCGTCCGGTGCGTTCCAGCACGGTTAGATCCGATAGGTGTTTTCTTCCACGCACGCTTAGGTTGTGGAATGACCTCCCTGCCTCGGTTTTCCCAAACGCCTACAGTATGGGGTTCTTCAAAAGGGGTCTTAGAAGGTTTTTACAGGGTCGGCAGCGCGAGTGTGGCACCTCTGGTGTTGCAAACGTTCATAGGCTGCGGTGACCACCGGTCCTTCTGGTGGGCCGTATGCTTGTCTGCCACCTTAGTGGTATAAAAAAAAAAAAAAAAAAAAAAAACTTTCACTAAACCTATTATTCAAAGGTTCTTTTAAATGTAAGGGTCATTATAAACTGGCGTGGTTGCTTAGTCATAAAAGAACTTAAAAATTTAGGGTATTGTAAAATAATTCAGTGCACGCCAAAGGCGGGGACTGAATTGTTTTACAATGGACTGAATCTTTAAGTTCTTTTGGGGTAAAGCAAACAGGCAAGTTTCACACGCTCCTAGGAGTTTGATGAAGAAATACCTATGCTTTCATAGACCTTATGTGACGTAAGCGAAGTTGCGAGGGTCAGCTTAAATGCGAAAGTTTGCGAGTGTGGATGCGGGGATGTTTGTTGCTCTTTCTCGCTCTAACATCTAAACGGTCCTGGCTTATTGAACTGAACGAATTCGATTCAGGGATAGATTATTTATAATTTGTAATAATACAAAGGCTACTTTTTATCTCGAGAATAAGTTCCATGCAAAACGGGAACGGGAACGTGATAATTGGCGAGCCGTATTGCCGTGTTGATATGGACAGGCACAGGTTGTGAATAGCCGCTGTTTAAATGTTTTCTAGCCGCTCATAAAAGCTTTCAACTTGACTTAAGACTGCCATTTGAATTAAAATTAAAAAATGGAAGAATTATAACTTTTGCAGATGATACTGCGTTGCTTTTTTATGGGGATGCCTGGGACGAGGTCTTTCAACTAGCCCAAGAGGGATTTTCTATCGTCGTGAACTGGTTAAGCAAAAACTCATTAAAACTTAATACAGGTAAAACGAAATATATTGCATTCTCTCTAAGTAATACTTCAACTGTGAAGAATCTGACACAGAGCATCGTTGTGCACTCTTGTAACGATAACTCTTCTAGTTCGTGTTTATGTCCTACACTTGAAAGAGTAGATTCGATAAAGTATCTTGGTATCATCATTGATAACAATTTGAATTTCTCTGACCATCTGAATTTATTGGCTACGCGCATTAGAAAACTAATGTTCATTTTCAAAAATCTGCGTCGGGTTGCGGATGACGATGTTCTAAAGACTGTTTACCTTTCACTTTGTCAAACACTAATTACCTACTGCATCACGGTATGGGGAGGAGCTGCAAAATCCTCCATGTTAAAAGTAGAACGAGCTCAAAGGTCTGTGTTAAAGGTGGCTTATTCCCTGCCATACTTTTACCCAACTTCTTCTCTCTATACAAAATGCGAAGTGCTCACAGTTCGTCAACTTTTTATAAGACAAATAGTACTTCACAAGCATGCAAAGTTAACATTTAATGCCGCCCAATCATCACAGACACGGAGAAAAGGCAGGATATGCCCCACTATTCTATTCAGAACTTGCCTTTCACATCACAGTTACTGTTTTCTATGTAGTTACTTATATAATAAGATAAACTCCTTAATTAATATATACCCCCTGACAGGTAGACAATGCAAAAAAGTACTTACAACGTACCTATTAGGCCTGAACTATGAATTGACGGAAAACTTACTAGTAGTCCCGAAATAATCACACACACTCTCTCAAACACACACACACACACACACATACACACACACACATACACACACACACACACGCATACACACACACACACGCACACACAGAGACACAAACATTAATGTACATTTATTGTTAACAAGACCGTATGGAAACTACAGTCTGTTGTTGAACTAGCTCTTTTTGTACTGCATATTATTTTATAATATATATCTGATAGTGGTGGGCCTGGTAATCCGTGTGACAGGGTTTCCTAGTGCGGATACCAGTCTCCCACAAAGGATTGTTATTGTGCATTATTTTGTATAACGTTAGACTAATTGTACCTTTGTGGAAGAGAAAATAAACATATATTGTATTGTATTGTATTGTATTGTAACGAAATATTCAACACGCATTAGAATCACGTTTAATATGATATATAACACACAGTTATTCTTTTAGGGCATAATTATTTTATTCCTTTTCTCATAATACATGGAAATTTCACTGGCAACCGAGACCAAAGGCTTAACGTGCCTTCCAAAGCACGGTGAAGCTTGCAAATAAATGTCACAAAGTGGTCATGTGGTGGTCACCCATCCATCACCGGCAGTAAATGTTACTTACTACGTGATCTTTCACAGAACACTGAGTCCGCGGGGTCACGAGCGCTTCTGCTTCTTTCTTAGTTCATAATAATCTGAAATAAAATGCTACTTAGCAATTCATATAGAAGTTAAATAGAAAATAAGAACCTAACTAATCAGTTTATCTCATTACCCAAACAGTGAATAACCAACCAAATGTAAAGTGTTGTTTATCTAAACATAGATCTACGCTAACGAGTGGTCTGCGGCCCACTGCGTGTTACAGTCAGATTGCTTTTTGCTTTGGTCGGATATTTGGTGTAGTAAGATCGGTTTCATGTTAATGTGTAACGAGAGTTATGAAGACTTGAGTTTCTTTAGATATGGTATTATTTGATTTTATGATGACTCTGAATGATCTGCGAAGAACGCAGCGAGTAAAGAGTGCTAGTAGTAGAGTACTCAGTGTGGTACGTCAGGTTCATGGAATGCGAATCCTGGTCTTCAACAGGTGCATGTGGAATGCTTCAAAAAGCAGGATAATAACTCAGCCAAACGCCAAAGAAGCGGGATTACAGCCCAACTCATAAGCGGCGGTGATAGCCTGAGCCTACCGGTAATCAATTTAAGTCAACGTGATGTAGCAAAGCCCCCAAAATACAATTTCTTGTCACACTTTTTTTAATGTGAGGTAAATCCGTCATGAATGCTATACCGAACTCTTACCGACTAAAACTACACGGTAATCTTCTACCACTGTCTACAGCCAGGAGTCCTGACATCTTTGACTTCCACCACGAAGTCAGCTAGTGGTTCGAATACTATCCCGCGTCTTTGGGGGCCGGTTCGATGGCAATCCCACTTCTTGGGACGTGAAGCGTGCGTGAGACTATCACTTCATAGCGCCCCGTCTTGGGTCTGCTTCCGTAGGGATGGCCGCCCTGTCCGTTGAAAAGTATTAAGTCAATATAGATATTTTATTGAAATAAATCATAAATATATCTGTAAACATACTGGTTATTGGGATTATATTTTGGGGTAAGGAGAGAGTAAATATAGAAAAAAAATCACGAAATCGAAAAAAAAAATTATTCACTTCATTGCATGCTAGATAAATAACTATAGAGTACATTAAATCTTAAATAGAGGCAATACATGGGCGGCCTTAAAACTAAAACCTGTTAACCCGATATCTACAGAGAAATTGGTTTGAAGGTAAGTGATATGATGGGGATTATTTGCATTTGAAAGTGCCGCATCCATTTAATTTTATTTTTATTGAACAGTAACCCTTTGCCCACTAGGTATTTACATGTTAATCACCTATTTGCAAGCATTGTTATTAATTTCAAATTATCCATGTACTTTAAAATCAAATTATGTTAATATCTAATTAAAATTTTCATCTACTCTTTGAGTTGCCGATTTTACTAAACGCAAATTCCAATTACCTTTAATGATTAACATAGTTATATTTTGTTCAAATTTTGTCGACTGTAATTTGATAAATAATTGATTCCAAATAGATTTCTGAATACCTATTTAAGAAACCAATACAGATTGGTAGAAGTTACTTTAGTGAATTTTATTTTGTTAAAAGGCGAAACGACTGGGTGCGGGCTTTCTCCTTCCACAAGCCCTTCGCTGCAGGAAATTGCTCCCATACATCGATGTTTATCTGAAAATTCACCTCTTAGCTCTGTCGCGACATCGTTTCTTCCTGTAATATATACTTAATACTAGTTCTTTCCATCTATTTTGTTTGCAAATACATTAAAAATATAATAATAATAATAATAATGTTTATTTCAAAATAATTGATTGTAGTTACAGATCAAAACATAACAGGGTAGATCTTACAACTATTTTGTTTACAATCTAGTGGGTGAAGTTCTGTTTCCCTTGATAGGTTAGATATTAACCTGTAGTAAGGGAAAACAGTCCCTTTCCCGTGGTTTAATTAAACTATATAAAATTGTTTAACAAAGTGTTTAGGTAGGTACATGTTTTAAACTACAATATCCAAATAAAAACGAACACAATTGCATGCAGTGAATAATTAACAACAGTGTGTGTGTGTGTGTGTGTGTGTGTGTGTGTGTGTGTGTGTGTGTGTGTGTGTGTGTGTGTGTGTGTGTGTGTGTGTGGGCATGTGTTAGACTAAGTGTGTGTATTTGTATGCAAACGTTTGTGATAATTATAGTGTGTCACTAAAAGTAACATTATTAGTTGGTACATTCAACAACATTTCTTTTTAGTCGAGGAACTTTCTTTCATTGACATTGGTGTCCTTTATTTTCTGTTTGTTTATAGAATACATTCATAAGTCTTGTCGTAATAAATATTCCATACTATACACAGTTAAGATAAAGAACTCAATGGTGTTCCACACCATGAAGTTCTTTGAAGTGCCTATGATTTCGCAGAACCTACAGAAATACAATTTTAATATATTATATCAAGAAAAGGTCTGCCTTATTAATCGTTGTAATAATTACCCCTTGCCTTCAGAATTGATCTTCTAAACTTTAACGTCCAATATTACCCTAGTGGTAGAATTTTGAAAAATGTTTAGACGATACGCTTTGTGACATCGAAAATCAGAAAAAAATACAAAGCAAATAGCGAACTCGTTCTTTCGTGTCCAAGTGGCAAATTTATATTTCTGTGTAAGATACACAGAAATATAAATTAGCCACTGACTACTGATATTTAAAAGCATAAAAAATATAGAAAAATGGCAAAATTCGAAAGATAGTTGAATATGAGTAGTCCTCTAGCAGAAAAAAAATATTTTCAATGACATTCAGAAAAATCAGTCACCAATTGAATCGTTTTGTTGGATTTTTTGCCACGATATTTTTTCTATCTATGTACTATGTAGTCATGCTTTTGATGTGATATGATTTTTATTAAATTATAACACATCAAAAGCAGTTAGTGGTTTATATATTTTTTTAATTAACGTTTTATAGATGTAAAACCAGTTAATTCACAGATTTCACTTCATTTTAATAAAAATGGTTTAAATTAAAATTGATTTTCAAAGGTGACGATGTAAATTTTCACATTAACATTGAAAACAAAAGCAGCACATAACCACAACTTTTTATTACTGTATGATGTTTGTTAACCTCATTTATATTCGGTGAAAAATAATTGTTACGCATAAATAAAAGCGTACGTGTGTGGGTGAGCAATTTGCAAAAAGCAATTGCCGCTATACGTCAATGTCTTATCGGTAGATCTGTGCGTCGATTGTCATGGACACTACGTAAGTTAACATGCAGAAGATCAACTTACAAATGTCCACATTGTTTTATAACGAAGAAACTTTTTAATATCTTTTTTAGGGTTCCAAATTCAAAGGGCGGGTAATTTCGCTGTCCATCTGTCCGTCTATCTGACCGTCTCTTATCTCTCCTACCAAGCAGTACCTCATAAACCATCTAAACTTCGAGCTAGACTGTTGAATTTTCGGCTCTCATTGATCCTTAATGTAACTATGGATTGTATAAATAATTTGTTTTGGTAGCTCCGCTTACTTAGTGTTCTATAAACAACGCTATAGTTGATGCTTAGATAAGTGACTCTTCGTCAACCTACGCCAATTCAATTCGTGAGACAATACAAATGACGAAATTTAGGACGTATTTAATTGTAGCCCCCTGGCTACTCCTCTTGGAATGAAAGAATAACTGATAATTTATGTCATGGCCTACCGGGCTATACATTTTAGAGTTTGGTATATACGGACAACAAACAAACAAAATACAAAAAATGTGATTTATTCTCCAAAAAAGTAATAAGGTAGAAACAATGGTCTGATCATAAACTCTTTAATATACGTCGACCCATCACCTTTGCAGAACATGCCCCCCTACAGAACATAGACCTTGGACTAAGAGATTTGAAGCCGAATTGTATTACTGCAAAGTTCTTGCACTGTGCAAAAGTCACCCTATTTGTTTTTCTAGCATTTTATTCAAACGTTCGTAACATTTTAACTAAACGTTCTCGCTTCTCAATAGAATTTGTTCCAAGAATTTTTATGTAGTTAAAATGAGCTTTCAGGCTTCAGCCTGCTACGGACGACCCGACGTGACTTTATTCAGGTCATTTTATGTACTGTTACGCAGTGCATTTCTTGAAGTAGAAACTTTTATTCTTATAATTTTTCCTACGAAACAATAAAAAATAAATAAGTTTTATATAATAATATAATAAACACACCGTCATGAGATACAGCCTCGTGGCAGACAGACAGACAGACAGACGGACAGCGAAGTGTCATGAATAGGGTCACGTTTTTTACCCTTTGGGTACGGAACCCTAAAAGAAAAACAAATATAAGGTAGATGTAATGTCACATGATATGTGGATCAGCCACCCTTTCAGCTCCAAATATAGTGAGGATTACCAAGGAGATGATTGAGAACAAATACTTGTTACAATACAGCAGTTTACCTGCGTTTATTGATATAGCTTAATGCAAAGAACAGAATATGTAGGTACAGGTACAGATCATTTATCGAACAGTTAGGGGAGGGTTCTTCAGGACTCCCTAGACTAGAGTAGGTACATCACCTGAAGGACAGCCGCAGGTGGAAGAGGCAGACAACGCGCGTGCAGCCGTTTATATAGTGGTCTGGAGGCTGCGAGGGGCGAGGGGTGCAGAGGTGAGCGTTGCGCGCGCGCCGCTCGTGGTGAGATGTCCGAGATGACGTCACAGTATTTTACTCCCAATTTTTTATGTTATAAACAAACACCAGGTTTGTACAGAATTAGGTCCAAATACCTCTGGACCTAGTGTTTGTACAGAATTTCTTTTCGAGTTTTCCATTTCTTCATTCATCAGGCAGGTTTTGCAGTGTTAGCAAGGTCAATTCACTCACCCAAAATGATTTTAGGGAGACATCTTCTTCAGTATTCTTGGGCTCCCATTTTCCGCACTTAGGTCCGCCAGTGGACCCATCATACACCCGACTGTGTGATATGCAGCTTTTTGTTATCAATTGATAACAAAAAAACTGCAATAGACTGCCAAAATACATTCAAGCTAAACAACAAAAGTTGCTAAATACGAAAAAAATCTATTTTAAACATTTTCCCAACACTCAGGAGAGTACATTAAAAAGGTCAAATGTTTGCGCAGTCCTAAGTAGGGGTGGCAGACAAACATGACGTGACAAACCTTTTTAAATAATTGCCAAACAAATCAGCTAATTAAAGCGTTGGGTAAGATGAGCCTCTACAAACACAAACAACAAACACAGCAAAAGGTCGGCAACATTTGATTTACAATATTAATACTTTCTTTTTTGACAAACTACAGTGTAAAATTTTTAAACTCACACGACTTGCATGGCACATTATAGATTACGGGTCTTTTTTACGTAAACGATTAAACTTTGCTCACCTCTCAATGTTTCTCTGTCTTCGTCTACTTGTGACCACGGCTATTGCAACATAGCCGAAACGTCGAGAGGTGAGCAAAGTTTAAATGTATACACGAAAACTATAAACTGCAATGTAAGTACTTCCAAGACTGAAAGTTGTGGTGATCCAAGAAAAGTATCGACTGGCATTTTTTCTCGTGTGCAAATTCTTCATGGATTATTTGTCAGACTCTTACCGATTAAACTATGTTTGTATGAATGTAAGCTTACCTATGAAGCTAGAACTGCAATTATACCAATAGAACATTGTTCTTTAAAAGAACGAGGAAATAGTAAAGATAGCAAAACTAGAGAATAGAATAGAAAAGAATAAACTTTATTTGTACACCAAGTTGAAAACAAGTTTACAATAATACTAACAGAATCTTGTACAAAGGGCGGCCTTATCGCTATAAAGCAATTTCTGACAGGCAACCTTGGGATGGACTGAAAAGATGTTAATTATAAGTAAGATGGGTAGTTTCGGAGTAGAAATATTTAGCAACAGGTACAATAACTAGATACTATCAACATTTTTTAATTACATAAACATACATACATGCATACACAAACATAAATATATATATATATATATACAAAAATACATATATACACATACATACATACATACATATATATCAACATACACTTAAAAAGACAACAAAAATTTGATCTGGAAAATTATTCACCTTTTATCAATATAAGTTAGATGTGCAAGTTCAGATAATATTCCTTCACCAAACGCTTAATTATCTCTAGAGTCTGGGCCCGTCTAATCGTTACTGGTAGTGTGTTCCACAACCGTACAGCCTGTACAGTGAACGATTTATCGTAGAAGCTAGTGGAATGAGCGGGAACAGCCAATACCAAAGATTCCGATGACCGCAAGGATCTTGAATGTGTGTCATTTAGGAACATGAATCGTTCTTTGAGATAAGTTGGGGACCGAGGATTGAACAGTATATTGTAAAGTATGGAAAGGATATGAGTATTTCGTCGAAGGCGAATTGGGAGCCACTCGAGCAAGTTGCGATATTCAGTAACATGATCATATTTGCGTAGCCCAAATATAAATCTTATGCATAAGTTTTGTAGGCGCTCGAGCTTATCAAGTTGCTCTTCAGTGATATCGAGATAGCTGACATCGGCATAATCTAGCAAGGGAAGAAGGAGAGATTGTGCAAGCGCAATTTTGGTAGCCGTTGGTAAGAAATTTCGTAATCGACGCAAAGATCCTGCAGATGCAAACAGCTTCCGGCTTACCTCTTGCATTTGTGGTCGCCAAGAAAGAGTGTCATCTACCAAAATACCCAGATTTTTGACAGTTGCGCTTAGGGGTAACGCAACTCCATTAAATATGATGTCAGGCAATTGTGTACGATCAATTTGTGACACCATCTTGGAACTACCAATAATTGCCACCTGAGTTTTCGAAGGGTTTACACTAAGCCCATATTGCTTGCTCCACCTACAAATTCGCCTTAAATCAGAGTTAATGATAGATATAGCTTCGCTGATTTCATGGACTGGTGCTTGCATATAAATCTGTAGATCATCTGCATAAAGGTGGTAGGATGATAGTAAAGATTTAGAGATGGAATTAATAAAAATAGAAAAAAGTAATGGTGATAAAACGCCACCCTGAGGCACGCCCACAGACGTGTCGCACCAAGAAGAAAATGATTCTTCAATGCGTACACGCTGACGCCGACCGTACAGGTAACTATGAAACCACTCAATAACTGTTGGAGATATGTTAATCGAGCGCAATATGCCGAGCAGGATTTGGAAATCCACTGTATTGAAGGCGTTGCTGAAATCAAGTAGGGAAATTACAGTAACATTTCCATTCTCCATGCCCAGTCTAATGTCATCAGTAACACTAATCAATGCAGTGGTCGTGCTATATCCTGAACGAAAGCCGGATTGATAAGGATTAAGGAGCTGACTTCTTGTAAGGAATGCATTAAGTTGGTTGTGTACAAGCCGTTCCAGGACTTTTGAAAGGAAAGGTAAAATGGAGATGGGACGATACTCAGCATAGGATGCAGGGTTAGGCTTTTTAGGAATGGGGATAATTTGAGCTTCTTTCCACATTGTCGGAAATAAACGGCAAGTTAAGGAGTAGTTAAAGATATGACACAATATGGGAAGTATCTCGTCCAGAATAGGCACGACCATGTTCCGACTCAAGCTGTCAGTACCAACTGCGCTGGAACTAAGCGACATTATGCACCTCTTAACATCACAAGCAGAAAATTGTTCAAAAAGAAACGGTGGAAAGGAAGGAGTTGGAAGCGATGAAAGATATTGTAAAGTACTATCTTTGCTAGAAGTATCATATGAAGAAGATGTGCAAAAATATTGATTTAGTGAATCAATATCGAGACTTTTTGAAATTTCCTGTTGTTTAGGCTTTCCAACTCCTAGCGTTTTTAGAAACTTCCAGATCTTGGCAGGGTCCCCGTTCTGGGCCGACTTATGGATATGTTGGCGTTGTGCTTTTCTACACACCTTACTGCAGAGATTTCTCAAGGCTACATATTTCTCTCGATTTTCAGGTGAAGGTCTTCGCTTGAACTTACACTTTGCTGCAGCCTTTTTCGCTATTAGGGATTTGATCTCAGCTGTAATCCAAGGTGACGGCAAGTGTCGCATCCTAATTGCTCGGACTGGAGCATGTTTATCGTAAAGACCAATCAACTTGGTTGTCAAGATTTCAACTTTCCTATCCATATCTTCCGTACATAATAATGAACCCCAGTCTATGCTCGATGCGTCTTCACGCAGCCCACGGAGATCCATGCCACCAAAATTGCGCTGCATAAGGATTTTGGGTTTGGATTTAGGAGGACGAAGGTTGTACGACAGATAGATCAAGTCATGGTAAGAAAATTCATCAGCTGTGCACTGTCCATGCTTAACAACTAATTCAACGGAAGAAACAAGGATGAGGTCAATGAGAGAAGGACGACAATCAGGAAAGTGGTGAGTCACATTTAAGGGTAGGATAGACAAGTTGCTAGAGTGAACAATGCTAGAAAAGGTAGAAGAGCGAGCAAGGGATTGAGGATCAGTTTTTATAAGGCAAGTATTAAAATCGCCCATAATAATGGTATGGTCGTAAGAAGGAGAAAGCCGTTCAATTTGCGATTCAAAGGACGAAAAATAGTTGACACTTGATGAATGGGAGTAATATACACCAAATAGCACCTTGGCATTACAGAGCTGCACCTCTATAAATATAGATTCCCCTGCATTTAACGGTGGTGGCTGAGGTGACATCTCTAATATGTTGAAGTTGATGCTGTCGCGTAAGTATATGGCAACACCACCACCCTTAGTCAAGCGATCGTTACGAATGAGAGAAAAGTGAGGCAAAGTGTAACAAGTAGCAGGATGATGGGGAGTTAACCATGTTTCTGAGACCAGAATTGCATGGATATTTTTATTGTCAAAGGTAGTCAGCATCTCTGTGATATGGGCGGAAATACTCTGTGCATTAATATGGACTACATTAAAATTCTTGGGTACATCGGAAAACTGCGCCTCAAGAATCTGAGGTAAAGATAGAGGTAGACTTGTATAGCTGTTGTCATGACTGCTTGCAGTAGTGAAGCTCTCGTCATCACCACTGAAGTTATAAGCATCTAACATAATAATATCTATCTAGGTAATAAAAATAAATAAATAAATAAATAGCTTAATTTACAAACTAAATATACTTATAAAATAATAATAAATAAACTATAAATAGATTAAAGTTGATAGTTACAAAAGAAATTATCTAAATAAAATGAAAATTTGGTCCTTTAAAAGGTTAACAGTCCACCCGCCATTTGTGTTAAAAACTAAAATTTTAAGTATATTCACAATAGAAAACATTAAATCTTAGCAGTATACATACTTTATAATTTATCTATATAATATCTTTTTTTTATTTCGTAATTTATTAATTAGGCAGTATGTACTAAGACTCGTTGAATAAGCAACTGTCATGTGTCACTGTCATGTCATATGTCATTTACTTTGTTGAAAGAAGAAATGGAAAGAGTTTTACATTTACATACCATTACATATCTATTTAAATAGTAACAATGATTTTTAAGTACATAACTACATACCCGACAATCCAAATTGTGAACAATACGTGTATTATAGGTGTTTAGAGATATGCATAGAATGTTCACAAGCAAGTACACTGTTACATGTGCAAACAGAGTTCAAAGCATAGATTTAGAATTTTTCGCTACTCTCGTTCAAAGTGACTAAAAGCAATGACATACTACACCACACAACAGAGCGATACACGTATTAAGAAGCTATCCTATTTCTTATTTACGGCTCGCCTAGACTTCGTAGTACCCTTGGTGGCGGGCGCCGCCTTCTGCACGTCGCAATCTATCCTGTTAAGTTCACTTATCGAAGCTATGCGGTGCCGCACACCGTCTGGACTTATGATGAACACATGGCCGCCCCGCGTCCAGCACTTTGACATACCATAACGTTCGCGTGCAGCCATAAAAGCCTCGTGTCTGGTGCGGGTCAGAAACTCTGAAAGTGTGATTCCAGTGCCCTTAAGCTTTGTCTTCGTGAACCACACTTTATCGCGGACCGCCACCTGCTGAAATTTTACGAGGATAGGTCTGGGCCCGCCAGCTCCGGAAGGTCGTCCCATCCTCTGGCAGCGCTTGATGCTACTGACTGTCACATCAGGCAGCTCCAAATTATTGCCGATAACTTTCATCACTACTTGGGATTTCTGCTCAGCCTGCTCTTCAGGAACTCCGTGCAATAACAGCATCTTACGCCGACTCCGCATCTCGATGTTGTCTACTCCGCGTGCCAGGGTTTCCATCTCAGCACGGAAGGCAGACAGAGTACTCAGAACGAAGGTTTTAAAAGTTGAGAATTCTGCTGCTAGGCTTACCAGATTTGGTGGATTTGAGACTTTAGTGCTTCGTTGAAGATCTGTCTCAAATGCAGCCAGTCGCTCCTCCAAAGCACTCATTGTGGATGAAAAAGTGTTCTTCATAGCCTCCATCTTAGTGACAGTGATTTGAAATTGTTGTAACGTTGTGGAACAACGGGTGCAATTAGGGGTTCAACATTAGGGGTTTTAAAATGAAAACGTAGATTAATAAATGAAAGCGCCATCTACCGAGTTATTGTCGCAACGGCGGAAGCCTCATTCGTATTTAAAAAGCGGTCTTGACGTTTAGTAGTTTCGAGTGGTGCCGCTAGAGGCGCTGTACAAAAATATAAAAACAACCGCGCGCGAATTTCGAAGCCCCCATTACTCAAATAATGTAAAGTCACTAGTCGCGAAGGCGTAGGTGCATCAGAGTATAATTTCAAAGTGAAAAAATATTGTTAGGAGCCAGGTGCTCCCAAAGTGATCAGCGATTTAGCTGCGAGCGTCAATAACCCCATCATTGGGTGAGTCAAATTAATTATAATGAATCTAGATTTTTAAAACAGTGAAAATTAACGGCTGTTGGTCAACCCTGTTATGGGAGGGTAGATTACAGGGGTGTAAAAAAAAAGGTCTCTGTAAACTTAGCAAATAACCAAACATTGTAAGGCAGCCGACTCCTGACAGGTTTAACGGGGACCGGCTGTCTTAGCAATGGGCGGGAAAAAGGGTTCCAGCTAACCCGTCATCTGGAACATTCCAGGGTCCACCCTGCGGGTTCCAAGCAGGAACGTCCACCCTGCGGGTTCCAAGCAGGAACGTCCACCCTGCGGGTTCCAAGCAGGAACGTCCACCCTACGGGTTGTCAGCATCCACCCTACGGGCTAAAGAAGTCCACCTTTCGGGTGCCACGAAGGTGAAGACGCACCCTCGAGTCTACGAGCGATCATCCACCCTACGGGTTGAGAACACCGTGCCAGCCCAAGTTGTGGACGGCACGGCTACGTCGCGGACTGCATCAGCCTTGAGAACTACTAAGATAAGTCGGAACCCTGCGAAGGCCTTCGGAGATCGAACTTGCTGCTCGAAACACCCACGACCCCCAAGTGCTAAATTTTAATAAATCACTAATTATTTACAGTTCAAATTCAATCTTTTCTTTCCTCTCTCTCTCTTCCTGAAAGCCTCAGCTTTTCAGTGGCGCCCACATCGTGGTTTCGGGTAGCGAGAAAGCGGTTTCCGACGGGAGTCGGAGGTCATAATTATAAGATTATTCAATTTGTGTAAAATAGTCTTAAGAGTGCCCGTTAGCGGGGTAGTTTCCCTCCAAATTATCACAACTACCCAGGAATTTGGCTCTCCTGACCTCTGCTGCCAACTTGTTCTTTCCGGCTTATTTTGTGTGTTTTTTAGTGATTTTAGACAGATTTCGGCATAAACAAGAACAAGGCAAAATTTGAATTTTTTCTCAACGTGAATTGTAATTTTTCCAAATTTTAACGGTCCCCAAATTTATTTTTCACACCTTCAAATAGTATTTTATGGTGGAAAATTTTTAATTAAATTTAAAGTAAAAGTTTTTTTTGTTTTGTTCCAATTTTAAATAGTACTTCGTGAAAGTCTGAAGTAAAACTTCTCATTTGAAACGCTTACATTAATTTTAGTAAGTGAGTTAATTGCCTATATTCATCGTAAAAAGTAGTCAAAGGATATCACCACCACAATTTTTATTTTTTTTACGGCGTCAAACCGCCTCAATTTGTGTATTATTTTGTTGTATTTCCCATATGTGAATTTACAGCGAGACCAACAGCCGATAATCACACTTCTGGGTGACAATCCCTATTGAAATTTCACTCTAGTAAAACGGTAGAACAAAGATTTTACAAATTTCACTTCACGTAAATTTTAAAAGATTCATAATTGTTTCACTTTTCGAATTACGTCGAATTCTGATACACTGAAGTACAACTGTAAGAAAAAACATTCCAAACGTAGATCACGCAGTGAATACATTCTTGCCAAAGAACAATTATAAACTATTAACTTTGATTCGTGTTCCAAATAAACAACGGCAGATGTTGCTTTCATAACGTTTACGAGTAAGTTGAATTACTAGCTCGATAGTAGAAGAAATTTTTTTTTTCCATATAAACTGTGGGTGGAAGTGAATATAATACACTCCGGGCACCAACAGTCTCATACAAAACATTTCCAGAATCGTCCAAGTACGAATCGGTTTTCAAACAATTCGAAATATTCAAGGGTTCCGTAGTGGTGAGGAACAATTTACATAAAAGGTTGGTTACTACCATATAGTTTATTTCAAGAACCGTCCAAGTGCGAATCGTCTTTGACACAGTTCAGAATAATTAAGGGTTCCGTAGTAGTAAGGAACGATTTAAAGAAAAAATTAGTGGTACGAGTTAAAATACAATTAACTCGTAGTACGTTCGTGTGAATAGTTACATTTCAATAAAAATAATAGCAGCGTCGAAAATTGCATTATTCGAGTAAAGCTGTAAAACACTTAGTTAATTTCATCAACCCATCATCACACACTTCACTTTCACTACTCACTGCTTAGGATTAGATTACACTTAAACACAGACAGACAGACAGACAATTAATTTCTAGAAGGGTCCAATCTATTAATTGAGTGAAGGAACCCTAAAAGGTACTATTTCCAAACTTAAGTATTTCCTAAAGCAAATACTAAGTTTTATAAAGGTTCAATTTATAATTCGGTTCAACGAACCCTAAAAAGTAGAATTTATTTTTCGTTATTCGGCGGGTGGATCGAAAAATATTCACATTCCTTAACATTCAACAAGACGTAAACAGACAACGATAAGGGCCGTCGTTCACTACAACAGAATTCGTTAGCGAATATAGCGAACATTCGTTGTTTACATGAAATTAACTTTTCATATAAAATAAATAGCAGATAAATACACTATACATGGGTAAATAATCATCATCACTAAGGATTCCCGGCAATAGTAATTGAAATAGTCAGTACAATGGCGTTCAAATCAAATTTCACATCGCTTCCAAAAGCGGAACTTGCATATGAAGTTAAGATCCGGGGAGAGGAACCTGGTTCAACGGTGGCACATAATGTACCACACTAAGACTTCATTAAGAGGCATTTACTAATAGGTTATATAGTACATCAGTACAGTTACACAATAGGTTTTGATAATTATTATTTTGGAAAATATAAGGGTGTTAGCACACCGTCATAGAATATTAATACTTAGGTGGCACACATATAGGTACCACATTTCATGTCATGTTACACGCATACATGTTATCATACGGAAGTTCACAATTACACTTACATAATAATTAATTAGTGTATAATCATCACATATTCATCACACTTGTCTTCACACACAATTCCAAGCACTTCATAATCAGTTTTTTTTTTTGTTTGTTTACATAGTGACACTTACATTTCATGGTGTGTGACCCCCAAAGGCTGAAGTGGGGGGCAAACTAGCTACAGGCGAGTCACTTTCGTAGATTAGAGAGAGTGACTCAAATGTCCTAAGTTTTGTTCCCGACCAAAGCTGACGGGTGGTTATATGGCATGGAATGTAGTGTGACACTGGCCTTAGACGCAACGACGAATAACACGTTTGCATCAACACGATTACGTCAGCAGCTTGCGCGCAAACAAAATAAAACTTGCACAGGGGAGATTTCATACGTACATACATACACATTATTTATTTAAATACATTTTACACTGACATGGTGGCAAACAAGGGCACCATATTTTGTTTAGATATTTGGCAGAATGGCCAAAGATCAATGATCTTCGTCATTTATTAAGGTTGACATAATAGTCATAGTCAACATTCTTCTACTAAAGTTGAGAATAAGCATTTGTCTTTTGTTATTGATACTAAGATTGCGAATATGCACTTGGTTTTTTATTTTATTTGGTTAAAGGGCTAAATAGCCTAGTAATTAGTTAGGGACACTACACACTACACACTACACACGACTTTCAAATAAGTACACAGAACAACGTGACAAACACATGCCGTGTTCGTCAGGGGGACATAAGGGTTAATTAGCAACACGAAGGATTCTGCAAGTAAATTATTTTCTATCACTTTTCTGTTTCTTGGTTTGGTTGGGAGTTTTCTGTTAGTTGGAAGCATGAGTCTATCCCTAACAGAGTTCGTCGTTTACTGTTAGTTGGCAGCATGGTCTTGCCCTAACAGAATTATGGTGTAGGTTTGTTACTGTTACGAGGAAGCATGAGGCTTACCCGAACAGAATTATGGTACTGTTATTTGGCAGCATTTGTCTTGCCCTAACAGTCGTAGGTGTAGATCACCGTTATGTTTATTTTCGTCATATGGCTAATCCTACCACTCGGAAGCTAGAGGCTTGCCCTGGGGGATAGTCCATCCTATGAGTCGGAAGTGTTACACTAGCCCTAGTAGGATGTTCTTCTCTGGGACGGTTGTATAAATCCCAGCCTTCAGCAAAAAGCCTTATTATACACACCCCACTTTCAGGCGGTGCGTATTACCTGAACCTTCAACCCAAAGCCTCAAATACGTCTTTTCTCTTTCTGTCCTATAAGATCCTTCAGAATCACCAAAATACATCCTGCGAGTTGGTTTCATTAAGGTTAAGGCCGACTCTTCGCTACACCCAGCATCATCTCATTCACACAACACACTAACATACACACACACATAGACGAGTATTAGGTATTATGTTAGGGGCGTTCGAGGACGAACGCAGCATTTGACGCGTTAGGGTACGTCAAACGCTCACCGGGGAGGGGGAGTATGTAACGTTGTGGAACAACGGGTGCAATTAGGGGTTCAACATTAGGGGTTTTAAAATGAAAACGTAGATTAATAAATGAAAGCGCCATCTACCGAGTTATTGTCGCAACGGCGGAAGCCTCATTCGTATTTAAAAAGCGGTCTTGACGTTTAGTAGTTTCGAGTGGTGCCGCTAGAGGCGCTGTACAAAAATATAAAAACAACCGCGCGCGAATTTCGAAGCCCCCATTACTCAAATAATGTAAAGTCACTAGTCGCGAAGGCGTAGGTGCATCAGAGTATAATTTCAAAGTGAAAAAATATTGTTAGGAGCCAGGTGCTCCCAAAGTGATCAGCGATTTAGCTGCGAGCGTCAATAACCCCATCATTGGGTGAGTCAAATTAATTATAATGAATCTAGATTTTTAAAACAGTGAAAATTAACGGCTGTTGGTCAACCCTGTTATGGGAGGGTAGATTACAGGGGTGTAAAAAAAAAGGTCTCTGTAAACTTAGCAAATAACCAAACATTGTAAGGCAGCCGACTCCTGACAGGTTTAACGGGGACCGGCTGTCTTAGCAATGGGCGGGAAAAAGGGTTCCAGCTAACCCGTCATCTGGAACATTCCAGGGTCCACCCTGCGGGTTCCAAGCAGGAACGTCCACCCTGCGGGTTCCAAGCAGGAACGTCCACCCTGCGGGTTCCAAGCAGGAACGTCCACCCTACGGGTTGTCAGCATCCACCCTACGGGCTAAAGAAGTCCACCTTTCGGGTGCCACGAAGGTGAAGACGCACCCTCGAGTCTACGAGCGATCATCCACCCTACGGGTTGAGAACACCGTGCCAGCCCAAGTTGTGGACGGCACGGCTACGTCGCGGACTGCATCAGCCTTGAGAACTACTAAGATAAGTCGGAACCCTGCGAAGGCCTTCGGAGATCGAACTTGCTGCTCGAAACACCCACGACCCCCAAGTGCTAAATTTTAATAAATCACTAATTATTTACAGTTCAAATTCAATCTTTTCTTTTCTCTCTCTCTCTTCCTGAAAGCCTCAGCTTTTCATTGTAAATAACTTTTTAGTTTGGGATAATTGTGAGGAGATAACACAAGGCTGGTGAGTGTGCTATATTGTCATTTAACTATACCAAAAACTTTTATTAAAAAACTCAATAAATGATTTAAAATAAAGATATTTAATAAGAGCTCAAAATAAACTTTGTTTATTTAGTGACTACCCACTCAAACTAGATGAGATTGATGAACATAAGTTGGATTAAGACTAACTTAAACTAATTAACTATAGCAGCTTTAAGTTGCGAAAGACAGATTCGTAGATTGATATTATAATTATTATTACTGTACGTCTTGAGAGAGCTTTAGTTCAGTATCACAACGATTTACGTCATGAGTATTACCCTTCAAACTTTTTATTAGAAATAAATACAACAAATACTACCATTGTATATTATATGCCATCAGTGAGAAATATTAAAAGATACAAAAATGCATTAGAAAACAAATTATTTCACTTTGTTCAAGAATTCTGATACTGTCACTTAATACAAAATAGACTAACTGTAATATTAACTGGACGGCGAAATATGATCTAATTTGATTCCCAATACAACCTTGTAAACTCAATTTGTACCGGGAGTAACAATTACAGTTGAGTTTCAAGAGATACGCGTTGCCGGAATTTACCTGAGGCAGAAAACTTTGATGAATGAAATTGCGAAAGGCAATGGAAGGTACCTTGATAACTTCTGTATTGAAGAAATTTGTTTTATGAGAAGTTAATAAAATTGTATAAAGGTGACCTTAAAAATATTTCCAGTCACTCTTATATTGCTACACCTATATTAGCTAAGGATCATTTCGAACACACACATCGTCTTTCGACAAATATCCGCTTCTAAACTAGAGTGTAACTGTTTTGAACTGGTTAAACTGTTGCTAAATGAAGCTATGATGCTACAGAAGGACAGTTTAAACTTAAGAACATTACTCGTTTTCCTATCTGTGTTTCAAAAGATGACATAAACAAAAAAGTTTCTAATCTAAAATGTAGAAATCCAGGAGGCCTACACAATGACTGCCTATGGCGTAGTCGGTAGAGTTACCACCTGCGGCGCTGGAGGTCCTGGGTTTTATTCGTGGGTTGGTCCAAGTATTTGTGTTATCCACAAATGTTTGTTTCGGAGTTTGTGTGTTCTATGTGTTATATGTATGTTTTTAGAAATATATAAGTATATAATATATACTTATTTATAATATATATTATATCAGTCGTCTAGATCCCATAGGACAAGCTTATATTAGCCTAATTTGGGCTAGATGATGTGTGTGAGCGTTCAAAAATATTAATTTTTTGAAAAATATGAGTCAGGTTAGCGACAGTGTTTAAAAGTGTAGTGGTCTAGTTTTTATAGTTCTTCTCTCTCTCTCTCTCTCTCTCTCTCTCTCTTTCTTCTCTTGAAAGCTCGCTTTCTCCCTCTTTACAACAGAAAAGTTTCTTAGCGTCAGTCCGTCTAATCGCATAGCTAATCCTCGCTACACCTTATCACTTGACCTAATATCTCAAATAGGAGTAAAGCTGAATAGAAGGCCGTCGCCTCAGGATCTACGACCCTTATCAACAATGTCGACTAACTTGGGTTCCGTAATACACACACTTTCACTCAGCATGAAGGATTACTTGTAATTATAAACCTTGGGAACAATAACGTAAAGTTCAATTTTGTTTGGTTTAATATTGATTGTTCGGTCAATTGTAACTAAGTGTTGGGAAATTTACTATCGCCCTAGTACTCGATTTTCATCTATGTAGGTATTATTTGGTGTTACTACCTTATTTTCAATCCATGTGGTGTTAAATTATTTTGATATAAAGGTCACAATGAGCATACAAAGCTCAGAATTCAAATATTATTTGGAATAGTGTTAACTAAGTATTCAGTGGTATTAATTTTGATTACATGTCATCACGCTGTTATTTGTTGACGTTAATTACATTTTGAATTGTGACGTTCTACAAATTAGATTTGAGGGATTTGGTGAATGTTTCTCTCGAAAGTTTGAAGCTAATATTTTGTACCTATACTAAAACGTGTTTTATGAATATCCTTTTTTTAATAGTTCTGTTTACTAGCAACGTGCCGTCAACTCGAGCTATGCTAATTTTCTCTTGTTATAAATAAGGAATCATATCGAGTGAATAATGTAAGGTTTTCTAATTCAGAACTTAAAGAAAGCAAGCAAGAAAATTAAAACGACCGGACTCTCCACTAAGGTGGTAAGAATTCAGAAAACTGAACACCAGAATATCGCAAAACGCTTATCAAAGGTATGCAATAATGAGAGAGAGTGTTAGATTAGTACTTTTAGAGTTAGGAGCTTAACTATCTTTAAGATCTCAAAACTTTTTAAAGCTCAAACATTTACTTGTCTTGATGTTCATTTTTATCATGAGATTTCTGTTTCATTATAGTTGTGTTGGATTTCCTGCATCGTCAAACTCATATTGCACTGAAAGAAAATTTTAATTGACTACTCTTTACTTTAAATGAATTTGTCCATTCGTAGAAGAATTTGCCTAAACACAACCTGCTTGATTCAGAAATCATAATAAACTTAAACAACATTTTTCACAAAACCGGAACAATATTACCTACCAAAGAATATTGAAATGGGTCTACTATTAGGTCAGACGTCAGTTTATCGAATCCAAAACCACAGACTGTAGGGTTTATGGGATTTACCGTTTATGGTTAGAAAATGTTACCTTTGAATTTCCTTTCATTTTGCAACAAAATCCCTACTTAGTAGGGCATGTAAGGCATCGTTGTTTTATGTACCTACCTATCTATTTTATAGGTGCGGGTGAGGTTCAGTTATTACAGTGGTAGTTTGAAATCAAGGTTATTTTGTCTGAGAAATCAATATTCTTTTGTGACTTTTAAATAGTAAACTGCAATTTGTGCATAGATAATTCACTGGATAAGATTATAGGTGGACACCACGAAGCCTGTAGAATTTTATAAATGACTGCAGGTAGCTTAATATTTAGTCAAATTTAAGTTCCATCACTTTGACTTAAGCAGAGTAGAGTCAGATCAGAAAAAAAGATGCATAATTACTGTGCTCACACTGTTGTGTTGAGCCCCACGTTTCGGTGAAGCGTATTGCTATGGTTTTATAGACAGGAGTAAGTATTGACTCCCTGTATGAAAATAATATCCATTGCCATACAATAAGGTCTACAAAACACGATAAGGGCACAGATATAATGCTTTTACGCTGGCGATCGTTTACAGAACACTAAGTAAATTGCCAAAAAAGTCTAGAAACGAAATTAATATTTTGCACGTTGATTAAATTGTCAAAATGCTGTTGAATCGTCACTTATTTCTGTTAGTAAATGAAGTCCAAATTGCTATACCTTTAACTGTAAAGTGTGTAAAGTGAGCTGGGTTCTTTCTAACGGGTTGCTATATGAACATCATAGTAGCGCAATGTTTTCTACCTTTTTTGGCAAACTGTAAGTGGAGCTACCAGTCTTTCTCGAACCTATACCTGTATACTGTTCCTGTTGCAAATAGTCATGTTGAGGTTCAAATTCTGGATTTGGGAAAAATATATATTTATGTAATTCGCTAATGTTTATTTCGGATTTGAGACATTTTCTATTTTAAATCGTGTAGGATTTATTCAAAAATATAGGAGAATGTTTATCATTAGGTACTCTACTGAGTACCTAAAACAATCTTATAATATGAGCTTATTTCCAGCTTAATACCCTTGTACGACGATTTTCAAAACATATTTAGGCACTAGATATTTATTTTTTCTCAAAAGGTTATACAATTATTTAGCTGCCAAGACACAAGCAACAGTCAAAATCTAGGATTTTTCTAAATACCAATTGCCCACATTTCGAGTGAGCCGATGTCGGAATGCCGGTCGTGTCCAAGTTTAGACATTGACGGGGGTCGACTGTTGTGCTTCTAGTAAATCTGATTTTGTTTTATATTTCATGGCTTGTTCTCTTGTCGTTAAATGTTCAAAATGTAAAATGTATTTTCGTGAAGGCGTATTATTTTTTAAAAGGTGTCTGTGGAAAAAGGTTTTCTAATAAGAAGTAGTAAACATGAGTACTCAATTTCCATTACTTAAGTATGTTTTACTTTAATATTATTATGTGTGTGCTACGATGGTTCGGGCATGTGGAGCGAATGGGATATGAAAGAATGACAAAACAGATATACCTACAACGCGAAAGTGGATGGACGTAGGAGTCAGGGAAGGCCACGACACACCTACCACGACTAAATGAATCGTATGTTAGCAGAAGGTGGTGTCAAGAGCCGAAGGAACCGACGTGCATGCAGGAAAAGAAAAGTGAAAGTTGAAGAAGCAAGTGTGATGTGTATGGACCGTGCCGTGTGGCGCTCGGTTCTTTCTGCCTACGTGTGGTGCTGATAGTCGAGCAGCAGACAGAAATACGATTCGTCCCTGGTTAGTTAAGCAGAGGTAAATCTGAATAGGATTGTGTGTTTTCCTTGAGCATAATCAACATTTACACGTACACAATGTAACATCAATTTGTGTCACGATTTCGATTTACGAGTATTTCTGTGCTTCACAAGACAGATTAAGCCTGGGTTTCCGGTTTGTGACATAGTTCTAGCTAAGCTAAGTTGGAAGGGCGATTGAAATTTTTAATAGCAGCGTCTTTTTATTTCAGGAGGGCAAAAAGCTCTCCCAAAAACGTGATGACGTGGAGGCGTATATTTTGCCTCTGCGTACCCGTTTGGGGAGAAAACCGTGACAATAATATTTACGTATTCTTATAAAATTTTACGAAAAGTATACCATACGAATGTTTGGAGTCCTAGGACATCCTTACCAGGGCTTACCCGGGGCTCCCAACCGTAGGCTGTCGGGCGTTATGTGAGGTGTTTTAGTCGATAGGAGTCCGGCATAGCATTCATGAAGGATTGTTTTCCTAACGTTAAAAAAAGAAACCATTCGGATTGTCCGTCAATGTGATTCCTAATTGTACACGGTGAAATGTGGGCCGGTATAGGCCTCTGCCTACCCCTTCGGGGATAAAGGCGTGAGTATATGTATGTATGTATGTATGTATGTCAATGTGATATGGTAGCAGACTCAAGGCACGTTATCAATAAATTTCAGTGGATATAGAGTCTTCAATAACAGTTTCAGTTTACAACGTATTTTTTTATAAGTTTTTACTATAACTTCTTTTATACCACTAAAGTGGCAGACATGCATATGGCCCACTAAATGTACCGGTGGTCACCTTAGCCTATGGAGCTTGGCAGCACCAGATATTCTGACGATCATATGAGTTATTGATTTTTAAAAAACAATGTGTACGATAAATTTTATTGAAATGTTATAAAATGACAAATAAAAATTTACAAAATTAATATCACTAACCACTTACAGCCAAAAAACCGAAAAACAACCTGTACTTAATTAACTGCCGAAGCATTTATCGTAATTAATCGGTTACCACCGTAATTTATTTTTGTTAATGTTGTTAATGGGACCCGCACGTAAGGTCCCTTAGGGTCGTGTAAAAGGGTCTAGGATTGACTTGGCTCAAAATTTGTATTTTGAGTACCTTTTGGGGACCATTTTGTTTGGCAGTGTTGTGTAAT
Organism: Miltochrista miniata; assembly: GCA_933228765.1. NCBI lineage: Eukaryota > Metazoa > Arthropoda > Insecta > Lepidoptera > Erebidae > Miltochrista > Miltochrista miniata. Next base: position 35,058,914 of record OW121756.1, on the reverse strand, counting down.
CTAAAAATAAATAGTGCTATAAAATGATGTATTTAGTTAGTATCACTGTTATTGTTTTCAACCCAATTGTAATTTGGGGGGTGCGTGAATCCCTCACGTCACGCTGTCGTCTAGGGCCTGCTTCTGTAAGGACAGTAAGCAACTCCCTCACCGTCCTCAGGCCCACGGTCATAGAGGCCGATAGTCTTACGCAAAGCCGCCGGCGGCCCCCCCGCCGCCGACTACGGAACTCGGGTGGGAGAGTTCTCCCTACGGTTTGCTGGTGGCTGGGCCTCGATTTCTCGAGACGCAGGCCTTTGGTCCCGCGCCAGCCCTTCCAAGCGCCTTACCGGGAAGCCTGTAGAAAGTTGTAAGGCATCGTTTGTATTTAGTCGGTAGGAGTTCGGCATAGAATCCTCCTAAAAAAATGTTTGCAATTTGACAGTGAATTTGATAGTGATCGTAATTGTTGTGATCGTAATCGAAATGAGAAGTCTGCGAAGTATAGCTGGAGTGACTTGGACAAAAAAAGAAATAGCGTGATAAGGGAAAAATGTGGTATAACAGAAGATGTAGTGACTAAGATCGAAAAAGGGATGCTTAGATGGTTTGGACACGTGGAGAGAATGGATGAGAATAGACTGACAAAGCAGATTTATGAGGCGAGAATGAATGGGCAAACTGGTAGGGGTAAACCTCGGCGTACGCATGCCGATCAAATCAGAGACGTTCTGGAAAAAGGCAAGGTCAAGAGTACCCTTAACCGGCGAGCGTGTATGAAAACAGTTATGAAAGTAGAAGAAGCGAAAGTTGTATGTCAGGATCGTAGCAAGTGGAAAGCCATAGTCTCTGCTTACCCCGATGGGAAACAAGCGTGATTATATGTATGTATGTATGTATGTAATTGTTGTGTGGAAATAGACAGGCACAGGTTTTGTTCAGGTTTTATAACCACTGTTAGAAATACTTCTAATTTTTCAAGCATCATAAAGGTTCAACATCCTATAATATCGATAACGAGGAAGTTAATTAGAAAAAGTGAAAGAGCAGACACCTCATATTTTAGTTAATATTGCTTCGATAATGGAATTAATTAGACGGTAAGTGGATTGTCTGAGCTGTGTGTAGCACACAATTGTCACCAGCTGTTTTCTAATAAGTGATACACACTGTTGGTATGTTTGGACAATCTAGCAATGACAGGAGCACATTCAGGAGATTAGGAGCAAAACAGACGGGTATGTTACGGGCTCGAATATAAATGAAGTTCTGATGTTACCGCGACTAGAGCTTGGACAAATATTTATAATGTGTTTAAAGCGCTGGTTAACGTAGGGTAACACAGGGTTGGAAGGTAAATTCATAAGCTGTTAAACAAAATTCTCTAATTTTTTGTAAAATACAAATGTAGACTGTGTAGTAACTGTTTAAAGTGCATTATTGGCAAAGCTTGTTTATTCTCATCTCTGGTGTTAATGTAATGTCGCTGTAGGCTGCTTTTTTGCACCGCTCTACGGGAACAAATTTCAATCAAGTAGGCCGTATTATTAAATTGTCAACCCGTTTCAATTCAATTAAGTCTAGGCAATGCACACCCCACAGTTCTGTGTCTTCCACATCTAGTCTCTCCCTGGAACCTATTCTTGCTTGTTGAACCCTCTGGTGGGTGTTGCATTTTAAGTTTTCCGAGTCACGGTCTCCTCTCTAGTACTAGTTTAGAATGGAAGTGTTTACCAGTACTTTACCTTGTTTTTTTCACTATACTAACCAAACCACTCTGTATATCATATACCACTTTAGTACTTACATTAATAATGGTAAAAATTTCATCGATTAAAAATACACTGCAAAACACAAAAATGAACCATAACTTTAGGTGCTGCATATTCTTCAGCTCCGTATGTCACGATCCAAACGCCATTGTGAACGGCATTATCATAAGACATTACCATAATTAGCGACATCCATTCAGGCTAAGCGCGGCTACTAAGCTATTTGCCGGCCTATCTAAACGTTAATGTGTATCTCTATTATTACATTGATTAGTCCAACTGAATTGAACTAGAGAACCTTTAAGACAAGTGTAAAAGAAACTGTATTATTTTTGAGAATGAAAACTAAAGTAATGAGATCTGGATAGTGTTGGAATTTTTAACACTAAACAGTGGTGATATTTATCACAAAACTGACGGTGAATTTTGTGTTCTTTGTTAATTACTTACATTACAAAAAAAAACTAAATCTGTTCCCAATTCCCAAATTATTTGGGGATGGGGGATTCCTATTAAGCTTCATTCTGCTCTGTCGGACTGATGTGACGATTACTACGGTGTTAATCTAGTCTAGCCTATGTTAAATATCTGTATCTCAGAATAACTAATAGTAGGTACTACATCTGACCAAAATCTTTGTAATAAAAAACCGCGTCTAAACCTGAGCAGTAGATTTTTCGTCTATCGCGAACAAACAGACAAAAAGACAAACAGGCGAGAATAGTACAGAAGTAAGCCCACTACACAATCTAATAAAGATACGAACTAAAGGTAATTTCGTACAATAAGTCTGAGCCCATATTTAGTTTGTTACCCTATTACCCTACTAGCCCATACGTTATTACGAGTATTACTCTCATAATAACTACTAAAATCCCTAACACACAGTATGGGCTCAGCTTCTACGAAATTGGTATAAGGTCTAGTAATCGCATGTTGGTTCGAGACTAATAGGTATGTTCTTTTATTACTTAGTAAAATAAAAAAATGTTGACTAGGAAGATTTTAATTTCAGAACAAAAAGTGCATTAAAATCATAAGTAGGTTTTTTAACGTCAGGAAAATCTCAGACTAAAAACCACAAGTTTCCTATCTAATGCATACGGTTGGGAGCACCGGTAAGCACTCGGAAGGCATAATAAGTAGATTAACCACATCTGTTGAAAACTGATGGCCAAAGCAAAACATGTCTTGGCGTGAAGACTCAGTTATCTAGAATGTCAACTCTGCACTGATGGCCTGGAAAAGGTTGCAGCAAACAGATATGCTTGAGCAAAAGTACCTGGCATATAGACTAACGATTTGATTGAGAATGAGAATAAAATTAACCGGCATTATTTTCTTAGAACTTCAGCACTCGTGATGTCATAGATCGTAAATCGGAAGTCTTACTGACTGTGAGACTGGCCCCTAATCGTTAGATGCCACGGCTTACCATCAGGCTGGTGGCGAAGTCAATTTGGCGAGCTAAATAAAGAAAAAAGGTAAAGTCTTTTAATCTACTATATCCACAAACTATGAGATTGTGTTTCTTGACAAAGCCTTAAATGATAATAAAAGGAGGTGAGGGGGAAGAGGCTCCCCCGCCTCCTTTTATTATCATTTTAGGATGGATTTCCGCCATGTAACGCCTGATTCCATTAGTTATTAAAGTCTTGAATGTTTGACTTGAAGGACCGAGTCCCCATAATCACAAATCATAGACCTGAAACTCAGTAGATGGGACTACATTGATACCATACTTCTGAACTGATGGCGAAACAGCCTCCAAAACTAAATACGATCACAATAGTATATTATTCTTATTACATACTATAACCATACACTACACTCTATAAGCATATCATAAAAGAACACAATGTTCCAAATAAGACACAAAAATATTTTATATCCTTTCTTACCCAATAGAATTTCCTCCGTTATGCCAACCATATATTTTTCCTTCCGTACGATAAAAAACACAGACGGCATGAATATTTTAATCAATAGAATTCCTCGCACACCCCATCGCACCTGATATAAATCCGTATAAACCTCACTACTCCTTACAACTACAATAAGTCAGGAGAAACCTTCCCCTTTTCTGCCCGGGGATGTAGAGACAAAATGGATACGACCCCGAACAATCCATCAAAAGGTTTGAAAACTAGACGGTGAGCTTGCCGATATCAAAATGTAGTTACCATTGTCCCAAACTTGATAAAATATGAGCTGTGACGTTGACAAATCGGCGAAGCACACGAGAAAGAAACGACGGACTAGCTTTAGCTTACTTATAAGGGAATAACGATTCATTGAGGGATTGAGATGTTTGAGCGATTACACTTTTGTCGAAGTTGTTTTTTTTTAATATTAGGCTTTGATGTTGGGAAAAATTGCTCTGAAATTATGATGAAGGTCGATGTAGACTTTTATGTTACTTTCGTTTTTTATAATACTGGTACTGCTCTGTGTATAGTTTATTTTTTTATGGTGGCTGGTAGTAAGCAGTTGCCATAAATTATTTACGAGTGTATGCAAGCCCAAAGAATGCTACGCTCGTTTGGACAACTTTATTACATACGTACAACAAACACTTCTATGTCCCCGAGGTGGTATGCAAAAGTGAATTACATACTCAGGAATGTATATTTTGTCAGTGGCTTTTCAGACAGGGTGTTGATCCTCACACGTTGCGTCTTAACGCTCGAGCACGGTAAGATCCGATAAAGGCTTTCTTCCGCGTACGCTTAGATTGTGGAATGATCACCCTGTCTCGGTTTTCCCAAACGCCTATAGTATGGGGTTCTTCAAAAGGGGTTAGGCTTAGAAGGTTTTTACAGAGTCGGCGGCGTGATTGTGGCGCCTCTGGTGTTGCAAACGTCCATAGGCTGCGTTGACCACTGGTACAGCTGGTGGGGCCGTATGCTTGTCTGCCACTTTAGTGGTATAAAAAAAAGTGGTTTTGTAAATCACACGTCACATATCATTGCTGTCACTAATACAATACCTTTTACACATTCACAAAAATAATCTCGCAGTCTGATCCTATTGATGTGTCGAAAAAGACATGAACAAGGAATATTACAACATCAGGTGGCTACACCTGATGTTGTAATATTCCTCTAAAAAATACGCGCAGGATTTTCCTAAACAATATGCGTCTATCATTGAGGGTTTATTTTTCGTAAAACATATACCAAGGTCAGAGTGGTCCATAATTTGAATATATTTCTATCTGCGTACTGTGTAACTCTGTAAAGAAAAGGCTCATAAATTATACCTCCTAGCATCACTACCCTAACCCCTGCCATATTGTGTGATAGTTTTTGTCACTTCGTAAGAACTTTTGTAACCGTATTATGACGTGAAACAAATACTGTGAAGTTCAATATTTGGCTGAAGATAAAACAAAAGATTATCTCGGTAAAACCTGGTTTCCACCGCGAATTGAGTGGGTCCATTGGGCCTGCCTTTTCAAATAATATTGTGATTAAAATGACTAAACAATCAATACATATTGCACTTTACGGTTTTTCATGAAAATGAAGCAAGAGTGCAGGTTGTTGGCGAGGTTACAAGCTTATCAATGATTTTCAATGGGATAATTAAATTCAGAGTATAAAAAGCTCTATGACACGGGGCGAGTTTTCAAGCTGCTTGTGAACTGGCTGTTTAGTAGTATGTAAATTTGTTCCATGTCATCGAGGCTTTAGAATCCCCACGCACGTCATACCGACCTCAAACCGACTGAAACCGTAATGTTACAAATTAGAGATTATACAGATGGAAATCTCATGTATGTACTTTTTTTTCACGCCTACCCTCTACTACGCACACTCGCCCACAAATCATTATCGAAAACTCGCCTCAACCTCGCCTGAACTCATGTCTGTGAACTCAGTGAGCGGTGTCTATGTGTGCGTAGCTTCAGCGAATTTAGTATGCAGCTTTCTATCTGTACTATCTCTAATTGGTGCCTGTACATAAGCACTATCAATCAATCAATACATATAATAAAATCGTAACAGGTCGCTGTCTGTACATGGAAGATAAATAAGAAAAAATATTATAGGGGGGCTTTATGAACGCAATAGAACCCAAAACAATGATTTTTAGAATTTTTGTCTGTTTGTCTGTTTGTCTGTATGTCTGTATATCTGTTTGTCTGTACGTTTGTGCACGCTAATCTTAGTAACCGCTTAACCGATTGCAATGCGGTTTTCTTTATTATGTTGAGGTTTACTCCACTTAACATTTAATGTTTATTTCATTTCAATCGGTTTATAAATAAAAAAGTTATATCACTTTAAAGAATCATGCATAGACATATGAATCTAAAAATGGGTAAATCTAAACTGGCGTGTTGGCTTAATCATAAAAGAGCTTTATGATTAAGGCTATTTTACAACAATTCAGTCAGCGCCGAAGGTGTGGACTGAATTGTTTTAGAATATACTTAATCTTTAAGCTCTTTTATGATTAAGCCAACAGGGCAGTTTCACACGCTGCTTGATGAGTCTGATGAAAGAATACCTCTCATTTCATACACCTTATGTGACGTAAACGAAGTTGCGGGTTCAGCTAGTTATAAATACACATAATTCTAACGTATCCAGCATCGAAAATCTGTCAACTGCTCTGTTCCCAACAATTTTAACTCCAATCAAACTTGAGCATCCAAAGACATCCGTATCAATCCCTTCCGGTACTAAATCACAACTGTACAACCGTTTGTCATCACTTAAAACCGACCACATAAATGTTTTTGACGTATCCGAGCATTAATTAAGTAGCGGAACAAAAAACCGGCGAAGTGTGAGGCGGATTCGCGCACGGAGGGTTCCCTCCGTGCGCGAATCCGCCTCACACTTCCGTACCAAAAAACGGCAAAAAATCACCGCCCCTGTATTTTTTTTTTCAAATTTTTGTGTGAGGTTGTCATAGCGACAACAGAAGTACATAACCTGTGAAAATTTCTGATATCTAACTATCACCGTTCCTAAGATACAGCCTCGTGACAGACTGACAGACTTTTAGATAGGCAGCGCGGGTGGGTCTATAGGCTGCAGTGACCACAAGTTTATCTAATGGGCCGTATGCTTGTCACCTTAGTGGTATAAAAAAGCAGACAGACAATTCAGACGGACTGAGTCATGTATACGGTCCCGTTTTGTCACTCTCTGTACGGAACTCCAGAAACTATCGCAGTAACATGGTGGCGTTTGTGGCACAATGTTTACAATTCTCAAGTCTTATCACGTTCTGCGAGTATTTATCTTGGCATGAATAGGCTGTGAGGCTTTGACAGATCGTTCGTACCCGTGTTTTGTAAAATAAGTCAAGATTTTACTTGGACGGCTTTTTACGGGAGGGGTTTCTGGTTGTAGAATTTTAGGGTTGCAATGGTTCATGGTTTGTGTAACGTTTCATTTATTGAAAAGACTATGTGGTTAATTTATTACTAAGTAGTCAGAACTGATTAAAATTGTGATCAAAAATTTCCAGGACTTTCAGGAGTAGTTGTTCCGGCCAACGACGGATGTGCGCGCAGGCAGCCTTCTGTCAATGTCAACTGTCAGGTGTCAGTTGATATGACGTGCGGGCTCGGCACGCGCTTCTCCACGACAGAGTGACACGATACTTATAATAACCTAATATGTTCGTACCACAGGCCACGGCCAATGTAATATTTTTTTTGCGAAGATTAAATTCCATAGAGATTTGAAACGTTTCTCTTATAATCCATTCCGTAAGGAACATATGGTGACCCAATACGTGATTTCATCGCAACACAGCAAAGGCATCGATCGATCGTCGACATCCGACAAGCCACGCCGCCGGCGCACATTGTCGGGTCGCAACGTAACGACCTCAGGGAGGAAGGAATCGAAAAGGAAGGCTCATTCCACCTCAGTTTGCCAGCCGGATCATCGCAGCTAACGCAAGCAAGGGAAGTGCCCATTCCAATATTACTCCAATCCCAATAATAATTCCCATCTTCATTTGGTTGAGGCATTGACAACCTCTCAAGTTCATTCACTTAACAATACTACCGTGCAGCCCATTAGGTTATCAACAGAACATTTTTACAATACATTTACTTTTTCTCATTACATTCCAGCACATCTTTACCCTTGCATCCTGTCAGGTGACGCCGCAGGCCAATCACTGACCCATTGAAATTGAGGAGCATAGGCAGTACAGCTCAGGATTACAATAAGTTACGTATAAATTGTTCACTTTTTAAATTGTTTTCTTCCCTTTATAATGTCTCACACATCGGAGAAATCAGTAGCACATAGTAAGTTAGAGGTTCCTTCTATTAAACTATATGATTTGAAGGACCTTAACAGCAAAAGAAGCTCTATTAAAGGCCGTATAACTAAATTCAAAAATTTAATCAAAAGGTTCTCTGATGTAGACCCTATAGAGCGAGTTGAGCTGACCATGCTGGTGCAAAGGCTAGAAACATTTAAGGATCTTTCAGCCTCATTTCAAGAGATCCAATCGGAGATTGAAGTATTGGATCCCACCAACATGGACAGAGAACTTGATTGTAGGGAAGAAATTGAGGCAGATTTTTCTCTTTATATTGCTAAAGCTCAAATAATGATAGACAAAAACAGTTCTAAAAATTCAGATTTTAAGTCAAGGAACTCATCAAATTCTAGCTCATGTGAGCACTATATTCAAAATACTAAACCCATGGGATTTAAATTGCCCGTACTACAAATAGCAAAGTTTGATGGAACCCCTTCCAAATGGCTAGAGTTTAGAGACACCTTTACAGTGCTTATTCACAAAAATGACAAAATAGATCTCATTCACAAGTTTCATTACCTCAATTTTTACTTACAGGGTGAAGCTTCTCTTGTTATAAGTAATATTGAGATAAGCACTGCTACTTATGAGGAGGCCTGGCGTCTTCTCTGTGAGCGCTACAACAATGAGAGACAATTGATAACCAATCATCTGAATTCGCTGTGCAATCTTCAATCTGTGCCTCGTGACTCGGCAAAAAGTTTGAGATTGCTGATAGACAATGTATCAAAAAACTTACGAGCTCTGAAAACACTGGGTGAACCAACGGAATCATGGGACACTTTGATCATTCATTTAGTCTCGGCAAAGCTCGACAGCAGCATTAATTTTAAATGGGAAGAATTCAAAAGTAACTTACAAAAATCCCCTTCACTAAAGGAATTCTTTAGCTTTCTCAATGGCAGGGCTAATATTTTAGAGTCTGTCCAATATAATAAAGTCGAAAGACAACCCAATCACAAGACCAATAGTCAAGTCTTTTATAAGAATGAAAAATCTCACACAAAATCATTTGCAGTTTCAGCTGAACCATCTTCTTCACTTGTGTGCGTTCTGTGCAAGGGCAGCCACCGGTTGTATGATTGTGCTACATTCCTGAGCAAATCCGTGGACGAGAGAACTTCGGAGGCGCAGAGGTTGAGACTCTGTCTTAACTGCTTGAGAAAAGGACACGCTTCAAACCAATGCAGGTTAGGTCCATGCCTTACTTGTAAGAGACGTCACAATACTTTGCTGCATAGGGACCCTCAGGCTGCAAATATGACCCATGTAGTACAAACAACTGAGTTAGAACAAAACTTACCAAAATTAGATCAGGACTCATCTGAAACTGAAATTGAGCCTCATGAAGGCCAAGCCATCATAATGTCAGTAGGTGCCAACCAAGGTGCGCTGCTATCAACCGCCTTAGTCGAAGTATACAACCCAATTACCAAGAAGCATGCAACGGCCCGCGCTCTTCTAGACAGCGGCAGCCAGAGCTCTATAATTAGTCAACATTTAAGTGACAGATTACGTTTATCTTCTCAGCTCACGCAATTAAATATAGTAGGTATAGGTAATAATACCACTAAACATGAAACTCTAAAAAGATGCAATATTGAAATCAAATCTAAATGCAGTGCGTTTTCTACCAAACTCTCGTGTCTCGTGTTGCCTGAAATAACTAGTAATATGCCTACTAAAACCATTGACATTACACATTTCAAGTTGCCACCTCACATTAAGCTGGCAGACCCCACGTTTAATCATTCTGCGCCAGTAGATCTCTTGATAGGCGCCGATATCTTTTGGCAACTCATAGGCTGTCAACAAATAACGCTAGGGCCAGGCCAACCCATAATGCATCAGTCAAAGTTAGGTTGGGTATTAGCAGGGCCACTTTACACAAGCAGTGTCACTAACTACTTACAATGTAATCATGTTTTTATCAAACAAAATGAAAAGGATTTGACTAACAAGGCGTTAAATGAGCAATTGGCAAAGTTTTGGGAAATCGAACAAGTACCTCAGCCTACCAGTCAAAGGACAGCAGAAGAAATAGAATGTGAAACCCACTTTGTTAAAACTGCATATAGGAATAGTGATGGACGATTTTGTGTTAAATTGCCATTGGTTTCAGATCCTGATTGCCTAGGAGATTCATTTAAATCAGCTAAAAGACAGTTTCTGTCATTAGAAAAACGATTAAATAACAATTTAGAATTAAAAAGGTTATATACACAGTTTATGCAAGAATACAAAGCGCTAGGTCACCTGACGGAATCGAATATTTTCATTCCAAATGTGTGCTATTTTATACCCCACCATGCAATACTGAAGCCAAGCAGTGAATCAACAAAATTACGGGTGGTATTCAACGGCAGTGCCAAAACCACATCCGGCTTTTCAGTCAATGATTTGCAAATGGTAGGCCCTCACATACAGGACTCGTAATTTAATATATTGATTAGGTTCCGCCAACACGCATATGTGTTATCTGGTGACGTTGAAAAATTGTACAGAATGTTCGAAGTACAAACTACAGATCAAAACTTACAAATGATATTATGGCGGGACAATTACAAGGATACACTCAAATCTTACAAGCTAACTACTGTTACCTATGGGTTATCTAGCTCTAGCTTTTTAAGCACACGCTGCCTGTGGCAGTTAGGGCAGGAGTGCACTGATACTAAGATAAAAAATATAATTCAAAATGATTTTCTGGTTGATGATTTGTTGACAGGAAGCGAAACCGAAGCGGAGCTAGCCTACATAAAGAAAGCTGTGGAAAGTGCCCTATCTGCTGGGTGCTTAAACTTGCGCAAGTATAGATCAAATCTACCATCGTTTAGTATATTACTCGTAAGGTTTACTGGACTGACTCATCCATCGCACTGTCCTGGCTGGGAATGAGATACGATAAACTCAAAACGTTCGTGGCAAATAGAGTAAGTAGCATAAGGGAAATGACCGAGGGCTCCGAATGGCGTCACGTCCCCACTGCGTTAAATCCAGCCGACCTAGGCTCACGAGGTGTAGATGCTAAAAATATTAACAATTTAGACTTGTGGTGGAAAGGACCCGCGTTCTTGAGCCAATGCGCAAACGCATGGCCGGTCCTCAACAGGATGCACTGCGAAGATGAGTTACCTGAAATAAAAATAAATATTAGTAAATGTAATGAAAAGTTGAATGAAATATTTATAAACTTTGATCGATTCTCGAAGCTAAATACATTAAAGCGTTCAGTCGCATACTTACTACGGTTCATAAAAAATTGTAGACACCCAGAACATAAAATTAATGGTATATTGCAGCCTGAGGAACTCGCAGCTTCCTTTCAAGTAGTAGTAAAGTTGTCTCAGGATAGAAGCTTTCCCAACGAACTGGCTATTCTTCGTGGCAAAAGGGCTCTCAATTCTAAAAATCCACTTATATCTCTTTCTCCGTACCTCGACGAGGAAGGTATTTTGCGTGTCGGTGGGCGATTGGACAATTCTTGCTATGCGTTTGAAAAGCGTCATCCCATCTTGTTACATGCGAAGCATACACTTACCAAACTGATTTTCAGAGAAGAACACCTTCGCCTTCTTCACGCTGGTCCACAGCTTCTTTTGTTTTCTGTGAGGGAACACATCTGGCCTATAGCAGGTAGAGATCTAGCGCGTACTACGTCTAGACAATGTGTAGTATGCAGAAGGGCAAGCGGCAAAACGCTTACTCCCTTGATGGGAGCACTTCCAAATCAGCGAGTAAATCCTGGCTTCCCGTTTATCAGTACAGCAGTCGATTTTGCTGGACCGTTCTTAATAACAGATAGAAAGGGAAGCGGGTGTAAAATCACTAAGTGCTATTTATGTATATTTGTCTGTCTCAGGTTCAAATGTGTGCATTTAGAGGCCGTTAGTGAGCTCTCCACGGATGCATTTATATTGTCTCTGCGTCGTTTCATCGCTCGCAGGGGAAGGCCTCAGGACATCTTCTGCGACAATGGACGGAATTTTGTGGGTGCAGCTAGAGAGATAGGTGAATTTCTTAAATCCAAAGCAAACGACATTGGTGGCTTTTCCACAGAAGAAGGTATTAAATTCAAGTTTCAGCCTGTTTATGCACCTAATTTTAATGGGTTAGTAGAAGCTAGCGTAAAGTCAGCTAAATTCCATATAAAAAGAATATTAGGAACCACTCATTTAACATTTGAGGAGTTGTCAACGTTGTTCAGCCAAATTGAAGCCATCCTGAACAGTAGACCCCTATCTCCTTTGTCCCCATGTCCTAATGACCTAAGCTCCCTTACCCCTGGGCACTTCCTAATTGGACGACCCCTAGCAGCTCTGCCTTCACCAGATTTATCAGACCATGACAGCCTCCGTCTAGACCGTTTCCAGCGACTGGAACAGCTACGGCAGCACTTTTGGAACCGTTGGCAGCGAGAATATGTTTCGGAGCTGCAGCAGAGACACAAATGGCGCGTTCCTGTTCGACCACTGCAGCTGGGTGAATTAGTCCTGCTAAAGGAAGAGAACGCCCCACCCATGCGTTGGAGATTGGGTCGCATCGTCTCTCTATTCCCAGGGCAGGATGGAGTAGTAAGAGTAGCCGAGGTGAAGACCGCTACTGGGACTTCTCGTCGTGGCGTTCAATATCTTTGCCCCTTGTTGGACCCCCTAGAAGACAGCACATTGGAAGCATCTTCCAAGGGCCCCGAGTATGTTCCGGCCAACGACGGATGTGCGCGCAGGCAGCCTTCTGTCAATGTCAACTGTCAGGTGTCAGTTGATATGACGTGCGGGCTCGGCACGCGCTTCTCCACGACAGAGTGACACGATACTTATAATAACCTAATATGTTCGTACCACAGGCCACGGCCAATGTAATATTTTTTTTGCGAAGATTAAATTCCATAAAGATTTGAAACGTTTCTCTTATAATCCATTCCGTAAGGAACAGTAGTATATACGAGTATTAAGCATACGATCACTTTTTGACTCCTACTTCAATAAAGTTCAATGTGTAGAATAGATTAAAATAGAATAGAATAAACTTTTTTGTACACCAATATAAAAACTTTCAGATGAGGAAGATATAACTTGTAAGAAGGACATGTACTTAGCGCGGTTTTCTTATGTCAAAGGAGAAATATAAATTTGCGGTAGACGTGTGTTAAATCTGAGGCAGATTCGTTTATAATTTGTTAATAAACTGTAAGTACATAAGTTTAATTTCATAAACGTCACAACACTAGTCTCCAACTACCTCATAAGTTTACGTTTGATAAGATGTCAAAGACAGTATATTATAAGCCTATTCGCACAATATCACCTTGGGGGTAAATAATTGCTTCTCACATTAATCACACTAAATCGAAATCCTTATTGACATATTAATGATTCATAGCAACAGTTATAGTATATAAATTTAGTATAAAGGACATTATTGAACAGTATAACAGTCTAGTGGAAGGTAAACTATAGCGATGGCTATTAATAATAATGAAATAAAGAAATAAAATCAGTTTATTCTAGATATAGAATAGACTTCACACAAAACAAACATTTATTTTGACATGACATCAATATTACTGTCATTACTGGCTTCCTTTGCAGTGCAGAATGCGACTGCCATTGCTAAAGACTCAGGTTCGATTCCCGGATGAGAAAAATCCATCACTTCGATTAGAAACAGTGAGACTAAATATTGATCTATAGTTTTGGGTTATTGAGTGTATTTCGAAATATATAAGTACCTTTGTTTATAGATCTAAAAAATACCAGTACACCCAAATTTAGAAGTGAAGTCAGTTAAAACAACTTCAGCCTCACTATGTAATCACACAGGGCGGAAACTCCATACAAATTATGTGTTTTCAATTCTGTCACCTTCACTAAAAACACCTCATGTTTGTACAGAGCTTGAATGTGTGTGTGACCATTAAGATTAATCAAATGTTCCCTCAAAATATCCTCTAACTATATGACAGCTGTGGCGGCAGTGGGGAAGCTTGCTCAGCGGGGGCCAGGGAGTTGCCTATCTGTATACATAATACTATTATACATATATTATCTTTGGTAACACCACAGTATAAAGAGAAAACCTAGTACTATTTGGTCTTACAAGTCACAGTCGTATGTACACATAGAAAGAGTTTACCAGTCCAGATCGAATTTCAAAACATCCGAAAAACAAACACTCGGTGAGCGTTGAACGAGTTAGTGTTCTATAGTGTTGTTCTGTGTTAGGATTGTGTTGTCTAGGACGTGGAACGGTCTCAAGTTTACTGTACAGTGCACAGAGACAGGCTGTCGATATCGGTAAATTATTGTCTTTCTTGTGTTTAGTTCTAAGTTTTTTATTATTCTTATGTGGAAGTTGATACTACTGTCACTTTTTAGGGTTCTGAACACAAAGAGTATATACGGAATAAAGGACCCTATTATTGAGTGAGACACAGCTGCATTGTTTGAGTATGAATATGAACCGTGACAACTAGAACGTTGAAATTTTCCAAGATGCTGTATATGATATGATATGAATACAACATCTTAGAAAATTACAACGAAATGCATCATCATCCTAATCAGGTTAAACGCTTTTCTGAACTGGAAAATAACTATAACAAGAATTAGCGCTATAAAAACAAATTACTAATAACGGGAAAAAATGTAATATTTAGGGGAACTTCCATTCTACGAGATTTTTAATCGTATTAGGGTCGGTAGCCTAAAACGGCTAAAATCAACTTTACAAAAAAAAACTATAACAACAAAATATTTTTAACAATATTCTGCAAATAAAAACATCAACACAATACCTTTCAAACGTTTCAAAGTCGATCGCAGTTTCAACCGACACACTTCAACATAGATACCTAACCGATATGCATATTGCCTATAAAATAAAACAAAAAGCCAGCCAAGTGCGAGCCGGACGCGCGTACGGAGGGCACCACACCAAAAAAAACGGAAAAAGGGCAATGTATTTTTTCTGATTCAAGTATTGGCTACAAAAATACATTATCATCGGTGAAAATTTTTGCTCTCTAGCTATTACGATTTCTAAGGTACCTACAGCCTCGTGACGGACTGACAGACAAACGAACAGCAAAGTCTCATGAAAACGATCTTGTTTTTACCCTTTGTGTACAGAACCATAAAAACGAATTCAACAAAATTAAAATATTTTAGTTTGCATGTCGATGGGCGTAACCAAAAAGCGGTTATTTGAAATCCTTCACTTTGTAGTAGAGCGTTTTGTTGGATGTTTGTGAAATAGCGCTTTCTGAACCAAAATTTGCAGAAAGAACTATGCGGGAATGGATTGAGACAAATTACCCTTTTTATTTAGTAGTATCCTCTTTATATTGATTATATGTGTATATTTTTACAAAATCTGGAGGAGGCAAATTGAACTACTACTATAGTTCCTGGAACAGGGTTAAAAGAGGCTGCTTGGAGGCCCAAAAGGATTTCTATAATTATTATTTTTTTTATACCACGGCCCACCTGATGGAAAATGATCATCCAAACTCTATGAATGTTAGCAACACCAGCGGCGTTACATTCGCGCTACCAACTCTCTAATTGTACTCGTCATACAAAAATCCACCACATCATAATCAAGTTAGTTGCATTTCTGTACTGAAAAATAACAACTTTATTTTTCATGTTTCAAAACATCGACGTGAAGTTGCAAAGTTAAATAAGAGTAACTGGAACTGTTTGATTGTGTCAAAGAACAATGCTGGTTTGTGTATATCTGGTGCTAACTTCAATAGCACTCTTGCTGCACTATAACTCAGTAGATGGTGGTAAGTTTTGTTGCTTATATTTTGTGTAATTTTGTAATTCTCATTGTAGGTAGGTACGGGTGTAATTTTTTGGGACCGTATCTTTGAGATTCAGAAGACAGTTGAAATTTTCACAGATGATGTATTTTTGTTGCCCACACCTATAACAACGAATATTAAAACTTAAAAAAAAATAAGTCCCATACAACTAATAATGTGATGTTTATTTTTGTTTTTTTTTGTACGGAACCCTCCGTGCGCGTTTCTGACTTGCACTTGACCGGTTTTAAAATATCTTGTTAGCAGTCGTATATGCGTATCTGAAGTAAACGACTACGGCATTTAGTTGCGTCCTGTCGCTGCAGTCATGATTTTGAACCCAACTGCAGATGACACCGTGTGGCACCGGTAAAGAGTACAAAATATTGCTACCCCAATTCATCCCGAGGGTGTCGTATGGGGCAAGCTAAAGAACACTTATGCAAAAGGATCGACTGCGTAGAGAATGAAAACTCGAAATGAAACCCGGTTGGGAGTAAAAATGCAATCGCCAAGTTGTAAACTTTATGGGCCGCTTGGAAAATTTCAACTGCAAGTCATCACGGCCTGCGTTTGTCCATTTCAATACGGCAATGGGCTCACCACCTATTACGTGGGACATAAAACCATAACGTGAAATGTGGACGTATACTATGCCTCTGCCTAATCCTTAGGGGATAAAAGCGTGACTATATGTAAGTATGTATGCGGGTGGCAACCGGTTGGTCCCGAATTTTGAATAGTCCTACTCGAAGTGTGTTTGCTCCGGCGTCAGCGACACTACTGAGGCTTAAAGTTATTCACTACTTAATATTTTCTTTACAGTAATGCCTGAGTATATCAAGAGAGCACTTCATGCAAAGAAGCATTTCAAGCGTCCTCTACGACACACCACGAAGACTATAGCAAACGCCACTCTTCAAGATATTATTACTAAAATAAAAGATATCACTATGAAGTTGAATAAAGATGCAAAAGCGCATGGTTATAGGGTAGATTATAGTTTTAGGGTTATTAAAGAAAATGGTGGAAAATAAATAGTGAAGATAGTTTTATTTTTAACTTCTCTTGTATTAATTCTTGAGCGAATTTGCTAATTTGTTTACCATCTATTAATTGAATTGTCGTTCAAAATCAAACACCTATTTCTAACTAAATTTATCGTAAACCTTTCACTGAAATAATATTTAAACTGTGAACGTAAGTATGCCTGAAAAATAAATTTTTATTTTGGTCTATTTTAATCACTAGATGGCGTAAATACTGACATTGAAACTTCTACGTTAAACAATATTAGAAAAATTGATAAGTAAAATCTGCGCAATACCCTTGACTTTATAAACAGTTTCAAAAAATAACATATTTTCAGAGCAAACATTTGCAATAGCATTACGAATAAAATCAACAGTAGATGGCTGGTACTTTCACTAAACTTTCATACATGATTACTTACAACCGACTCGCAGATATTGTTTTATCTCAGGCAATGTATAACACAAACATGATTCAACGTCTTATAAAATAATGTAGTGCTACTACGAACTAAAGTCACAAAAAACTCACTTTTTTTTTTTTTTTTTTTTTTTTTAACGTGAGGGAAAATCCTCGTAGGATGCTATGCCGGACTCTTACCGACTAAAAAACCTCACGTAACGCCCAACAGCCTATGGTTGAGAGCCCCGGGTAAGCCCTCAGGAAGGATGTCCCGTGACTCCCAACAGACCTACGGCCGCCAATGCGGCCTCGCCCAGGGGGTGGTTCGGGTGCAATTCCGCGTCTATGGGGGATTTCGGGTGTGACCCCGCTTCTAAGGAGGGGCGTGCGTGAGTGCTCACGTCACGCTGCCGTCATGGGCCTGCTTCTGTAAGGACGGTGAGCGGCCCTCTCACCGTCCTCGGACCCCCGGTCATGGAGGCCGATAGTCCTCGGCGAAGACACGTCGGCGGCGCCCAGGGCGCCGACTGCGGAACTCGGGTGGAAGAGTTCTCTCCCGCACCCGGCCCGCCGCCTCCTTCGCGAGCATGACCTGCTCGCAGAAAGAGGCGGCGCAGTCCCACTTACTCCCGCTGGAGAGCATGGCTCGCACCATGGCCTCAAGCGAGAGAGTGTCCACGCCCAGACCCACTACGAGGACCTGTCGCTGTTGTGCCCACGCCGTGCACTCCACCAGCGTGTGGAGCGCCGTGTCATCGCTGCGGTCCTCGCAGTGCTGACACTCGGCCGTGGTTTCCCGGTGTTTTCGCCACAGATACCTACCGAAGCTACCGTGCCCGGCAAGCATCTGTGTCAACCGGTAGGAGAGAGCACCGTGTCTTCTCTCCAGCCACTCGTCCATGACCGGTCTGACGGCCGCGATTGTGGCGAATCCCCCCTTTGGTTGCTCAAGTCGCATCTTCCATGTCTCCAGGGTTTCCTGGTCGAGCAGGGTCCGCTGGGCCTCGATTTCTCGAGACGCAGGCCTTTGGCCCCGCTCCAGCGCCTCCTTGCGCCATCTGAACAGTGACGCAAGGGCTCTCGCTTCCAGGTCCCATGGAGGGGTCCCGGCTAGGAGACATGCCGCCTCACCGGAGATCGTGCGGTATCCTCTTATCACCCTGACGGCCATCACTCTCTGCGGGCTCATCAGTCTAGCCACATTGCTGGCCGTCAGGGTCTCCGCCCATTTGGCGATAAAGAGATGAGGAGTTGATAATCTAGCTAATAAACTAGTCTGTCTCAAACTTTGAATTTCAAATTTTCTGTAATGTGTTATTGTTAAACTTTATAGCAAGGCTGAAGTTATTGATAGTTTCATTAAAACTGATCTTATCTTGGTAAGTTTCTTAAAGTTCTTTTGAGAAATATCTTCTTTAATATTTAGTTTTATGGTTTATTATAAGAGTTTGTTACTTATCAGCAACGTTTATTACTCGTTGTATCTTTTTGAGACGCCACAAATGCATGAACTATTTTTCTACTAGACGGTATGCTTCGTATCAAGGTTTTATTTAGAAAATTATCTGCTCTTTTTTTTTAGTTCCATTAATTTATTTTAAGATAATGAAGTACATAGTAAAACAGTGATAATAAATAAATAATAAATATTCAACGACATTTCACGCAACGCTATCTGATCCCAAAGTTAGCTAGGAATAACTTGCTTGTGTTATGGGTATCAGACCACGGATATTAATACTTATATACGTTTTTCTTTTTTAAAACATACATATTATACATAGAACCAACCACTACTACAAACAACCAGACAAACATTTATGGGTCACACAAATATTTGTCTCCGGTGGGAATCGAACCCACGACCTCCAGCGCCGCAGGCGGTATCACTACCGACTGCGCCACAGAGGCAGTGATTGAAAAATCAAATCTTATTGAAGTAAAAGAATTGATAATGGACAACGCTAATTAGTATTATTATAGGAAAACACCGCATGCTGTAGATACTATTATGTATAAAACACCACATGTTGTAGAGTGAAATGCTGAAGGCTTTCAGGAAAAGAATAGAAGAGAGAAATGATAAGAGGATTAAAATTACAACTGACGATTTATTGCAATAGAAACTCGGGGTCGTGATTTGTGGTCAGGCAGCAAGAGGTTTTGCGATTCCCGATGGTCTTCGCAGGGTTCCGACTTATCTTGGGGTTTGGCCTTCTTGATGGGTGATGCAGTCCGCGACGTCTCCGTGCCGTCCACTCGTCGAACTGCACGGCGTCGCCAATTGTAGGAAGGATTGCTCGTCTTTCCTCAACCCAGAGGGTGAATGATGTTTCTTGGAACCCGTAGGGTGGATGGTTCTTCGTGGAACCCGGAGGGTGGACCCTGGAATGTTCCAGACTAGGCGTTAGTTTGAAATCCTTTTTCCTCAATACTCCCAAAAGACCAGCCGGTTCCCGTCTGCTATTAACAGCTACGGGAATCGCGAGGTCTTGCAACATCTGCCTACAGCACTAATTTTACAAAGTGTTTTTTCACACCCCTTCAACTACCCCCTTATAACAGGGTGGACCAACAGCCGTTAATTTTCACAGTTTAAAAATTAGATTACGTTATACACAATTTAACTCACCCAAGTATGGGGTACTCGTCGTTTGCAGCTAGACAATTATTCACCTTGGGAGAATTTCGCTCCCTATACACTGAAGAATTTATTTATAACAAGTATTAATACTTTCGCGATTGTCCTTTTTTAAATTTGTGATGTGTTCGCCGAAACGGCGCGTGCACTCCTATTTATAGAATTGAACAGCGCCTCTGGCGGCGAGGATCGTCCCTACGTCCTACATCATTTACCTACTTGGCGAGTTACGGCGCGTTAAGCGCGGCTTCTTTTAATGTGACTATTTGTCGGCAGATGGCGCTTTCAACAACTTCCATTATAAAATAGTTTTTAAGATATATAAACTAATTGAAATAATAATATGAATTAATAGATTTTTTATTCGTTGCTTCACAACGTTACAAGAGTCTATATCACTTTTGTTTATTTATTAAATAAATTTTAATTTGATAAATAAATTTTAAAAAAAACTTGTCTGTGCCCTTATTAAGATAGAATTACAAATAGGTATTGCAGCCAGTCCTGGGGTATCCTTCCGAGAGCTTACCCAGGGCTTCCAACCTTAGGCTGTTAGGTATAATACGTGTGGTTTTTAGTCGGTAGCATCAATGTAGGATTTTCCTCACGTTAAAAAAAGAAAAGTTATTACAGCCTCAGAAAACTCCAATAAGTTTTAAAAGTGCCACTTTGACTTTTCGAACAACATCAAATATAGCGATATGTGGCGTATATTATACCTCTGGATACCCCTTTGGGGATAAGACTGTATGTATGTATTAAAATATACCATAGTAAAATATAAAAAATAAAATAAAATTAATTCCCTTTGAAATTAAAAAAAAAAATTAGGTTTGTCAAATTTGTTGTGACTCTACTGGGGGTTCGCAAATGCTACAGACTGAGAAGAACACCCCAAGAAACTCAGTCCGGTACCTACCAAAATCATGTCGGATGTTTCAAATGAGTCCTGGTTTTCTTTTTACCTCAACAACATTTTATTGTGAGGGACAAGGCTGGTCAAAACAATGGTTTGCTAGGTGACATGCAAATTGACTTCAGTAGCCCCCGGGGACATCCATCGAGGAATTTCTTTCGACAGTCACATCAAAGGCCAGACATGCAACATAAATATATTTCCAACCCAATGTTTCTAAACGATAAAACGCGTCTGTCAAAACCATATTTCAAACAAGCCATATTCAATCGGAAATTGCTTTCGAAACCATCCAGTACATAGAACAATAATATAAACAATAAAATAAAGATAATGTCCTAACAACTAACCTCGTTGCCCTTCTTTTTGACACAAAAGGGAAAACTGGGAGGTACGGCTCGTAAAGTTGTCAGAGGCATTCTCCAGTAAATATTGGCCTCTGTAGGTATGAACCCGTTATAGTTCGACCAATAAATACTTTATTAACTTAATTTAGGAGAGAGCCAAGTTGTTAATGGTGCCTATTTCACTGGTAATGAATAATTATGATAAAATGTATTTGTTACTAAAAGTAGTACCATTTTAGGAAATAGAACTGAATGTTTTAAGTTAAAAAGCACCCATATAATCCTTTGGTAATGCTAAAAGGCGAAATTGATGGCATAGTAAAAAATCTGTCCATAAGGTTTACAAACTACATAAAAGTTGTGGAACAGTACAAGTGGTTGAGATTAATGTGATGTGTAGTGGAAGTGCACTTACCTTGAACTCTTGTTGGTAGGTAGGCGCTGCTCCCAGCTTTGCGTTCGGGGTCTTGATTCACGACCGCGAAATATGCACACAGGAGTTATAACCGTAACTCTCGAGACTGTGGCTGATGATAAGCGATGTAGCGCGATATGATGGGTAATCACAGCGGCCGATAGCGGAGCGGAGCGTTAAGAGACGGGTGCGTGCGTATCTTCCAATAGCTATGGCGGAATGTGAATGTAGGAAGCGGGCGGGATAGTGTTGCCATAGACAATACATAAAAGTAAGATGCGTTTAGTGCGTGAGTGTTGACATATAATAATTATAATAAATACCATTAAATACATAAACTAAAAAATATGTATGCGTCGGTAGGCGCATCCAACTTCGGGGGGCTTAGAGGATTCTTCCTCTACATTGAGTAAACAAAATTTAAAAATATAAAAGGAATGAAAACTTATGAACTAAAAATAATTCAAAAGCGTAGGAGTTATTGCGTGGGTAACGGGCAAAGCCGAGTTACAGGACGAATGTATTCACCAGAAGAAGTATTAATTCTGACGACTCTAATTACACCATCCTTCCCGGGAAACACCTCTGATACAACCGCGAGTGGCCACGATAAAGGATGCGTATTGTCATCCTTAACAACAACTACTGTTCCTATCGTCACAGGTTTGGACGGCATATTCCACTTATGTCTAAGTTGGAGAGAGGTAAGATATTCTTTGCTCCAACGTGTCCAGTAACTTTGAACAATTCTATTTAATAATTGATAGCGGGTGAGTCTGTTATCTGGTAATAGGGGTTCAATGTGTTCAGCGGGTAAATATTTAAGCGGAGTAACATTAAGAAAATGATTAGGCGTTAGGGGGGTTGGATCCGATGGATCCGAAGAAAGTATGCAAATCGGACGGCTATTCAAAATGCCTTCAATTTGCACCAATATTGTACTGAATTCTTCATAGGTGAGTATTTGACTCCCGATAGCTTTAAATAAATGAGACTTAACACATTTGACATTAATTTCAGGCAACGAATTAAAATTGGGCCAGAAAGGTGGGCTGTGCTGAAACTGAATCTTATGTTGAGTTAGATATTTATTCAGATCATTTTTATAATTAGTGGACTGTATAAGCGTGTAAATTTCGTTCAATTTTCGTTTCGCACCTATGAAATTAGTGCCTCCATCGCTGTACAACACTGAAACAGGACCCCTGCGTGAGATAAAACGTTTAAAGGCAGCGAGAAATAAATCTGTACTAAGATCACTTACTAACTCTAAATGGAGCGCCTTTGTTGTGAGACAGACGAACAAGCAAATATACGCTTTATGACTTTTTACTCCACGACGCCTTATGTGAGTTACGTAAAAGGGTCCCGCGTAATCAACTGCGGTATGCACAAACGACTTTACTTGTGAAACTCTAATGGATGGAAGATCACCCATAGGTGGAGTTGTAGAACGAGGCCTAGCTTTAAAACATAAATTACATTTATGTACTCGTTGGCGAATCAAATTTCGTGCAGAAAGAATCCCATACTTTTGGCGAGTCAATGCTAACACTAGTCCAGGACCGGTGTGTAAATTGTCGGTGTGATAGTGGTCTACTAAGAGCGACACTATACGTCCTTTAGGTGATAGCAGTATTGGATATTTTGTATTGTAATTTAGTTGAGAATGAGTAAGTCGACCACCTACTCTAATTAACCCTTGTTCGTCAAGAAAAGGGTTGAGTTTTAAAATAGCCTGATTTGGACAAATTTTAGTAGCCTTAAGTGCTTGTAATTCTACCTGAAAATACTTAGACTGATCGAAGCGGACCGCATAATATTCTGCGTATTCTAAATCGTATACAGAAAGTATACCGCGGGATTTGAGAATCCTTGTGAAACGTAATACATAAACCAGTGAACGAATAAATTTTACCCAACTCGAGCAACGCTCGGCAAGTTCGTCTATCATGTGAACGTGATCGGAGACAGGTATGGTATGTGCATGGAGAGAAGCTATTTTAATTTCCGGTAATTCTGTCTTCTCGTTATGATTGATTTTATATTCCTTCACAGGCCATGCATTTATAGGTGCGGACAGCCATTTCGGCCCGTGAAACCAAAGATAGTTATTTATTAACCCTTTAGGTGTCACAGGGCGCGAGACTATATCGGCGGGATTTTCAACCCCACGAACGTGATACCAATGGGAAGCAGGCAGATATTCATTTACCTGAGCGATGCGATTAGCTACAAAAGTTTGAAACTTATGAGCGGGAGAGTGAATCCAGGTAAGGGTTACCGTAGAATCAGAGAATGCGAATATATTGTTTATTTGACACCGCTTATTAAAAACAGTGCGCACAGAATTAATTAATTTTGCGAGTAAGACCGCCGCGCAGAGTTCTAAACGCGCTAGCGTTTTATTAGAATCTGACACTTTGGATTTAGCGGTCAGTAGATTCACATTAAGAGCGTTTCCGTTCTCAGCCGTTTCTATTCGTACATAGATAACAGCACCATAACATTGCTGGCTGGCATCCGAGAAGCCTATTAGAGTAATTCGACGAGCGGATGTTAAACCTATATGTCTCGGTATTTTTATTTCAGATAAACGCGACAACTCCCTATGAAAGTGTTTCCATTTAGACAGAATGCAACCCGGGACCGTCTCGTCCCAGTCCAGTTGTAATTTCCAACATTCTTGTATAAGCAACTTCATGTATGCGACCACTGGACTGATGATTCCAAGCGGATCGAACAAGCGCGCGGTTACGGAAAGGATCGAGCGTTTAGTGCATGTTAAAGGCATGTCGATCACTATTTTAAAGTTAAAGGTGTCATCGTTAGGTTGCCATTGCATACCCACGATCTTAGTGTCAACATGAGGATCCTCATCAAACTTGACAGCGAGACAGCTCTTATGAATTGACGGGATACGTGACAATAGGGTATTGTCATTAGAGATCCACTTAGTTAAGTTAAAACCTCCAGATTTAAACATAGCGACCATTTCCCTATAGGTGTCTTCAGCTAAATCTACATTCTCTATGGAACTAACGTAGTCGTCAACATACATGTGATTGTCAGCTTCGCAAGCCGCCAGAGGATATAAAGCGCGACAGTCTGACGCGAGCTGGTTTACGACTCGCATTGCCAGGAAGGGTGAGCTGGAGACGCCAAAACAAACGCGGTTGAAATGATAGCTTTCAATAGGAGAATTGGAATCGAACCTAAATAATATTCTTTGATATGTATGATGATCTTGAGTAAGTTTCACTTGAAAGTACATTTTTTCTATGTCCGCGGTTACAGCAACCGGGTACATACGCAAATTGAGAAGCAAATGAAAGATATTGTTCTGTAATATTGGTCCCGTATAAAGCAAATCGTTAAGCGATTTACCTGACGTGGTTTTACACCCAGCGTCTAAGACCACACGCGTTTTAGAGGTTTCTTTGTCAGGGCGATAAACGGCCCGATGCGGCATATAATAAACTTGAGAGTCTAGAAAGCTATTTGACACTTTAGTGAGATAACCTTGATCAATATATGTTTGAATAATGGCATTATAATCGTTGCGTAAGTTAGAAGCGTCTAACTTTTTTTCTAAATTTAAAAACCTGCGTTTGGCGATTGTGTACGAATGCCCTAGCTCACTGGGAGGGTATTTAAAGGGAAGACTAACCGTATATCTACCGGTATCGTCGCGTGAGTACGTAGACGAGAACAGCTTTTCACATGCTGCGTCGTCCGTGCTAATGTGCTTCTTATCTGGCACCTGTTCTATCTCCCAAAAGCGTTGCGTTAATTGTTCGAGAGACACATCTTGAGTGTGACATAAGAAGGCCTTGTCGGACACGGAGGAATGAGACATGCGATCGCGGGGATGCTTGTTTGCCACTAGCGAATAAGGTAAAGCATGCGCCTTTCCCATTGCGACGTATCCGAGCGTGGTTTCTATCGCGATTACTGATGAGGTTGGGGATGTAATTTTTTGCGACCCTAAAATCATGGGGAAGAGTTCATTACCTAACAAACAATCTATACCACCCGGAGTATAGTATCGTTCGTCAGCCATAGGTAAATTTTGTAAATGGGTTAATTCCGCTGTATCAATTTCCACGTTAGGCAAAAAATCTGTAATAGTGTCTATAACCCGTGCACTAACCGAATAAGAACAGCGGGCATCAAATCGCGAATATATTTTGAAATGCGTAATTCCATAAGATTGGCTTTCAAGTTGACCTATGCCTTTAATGACAGAAGGAGCGTTAAGTATGGTTAAGTGCAAACGCTTACAACAAGACTTCGTAATAAAGTTACTCATAGACCCTGAGTCCAAAAACAAACGTATACGATCCGATTTATAATTTGCATATACACAAGCAGTCGGCAACAAAACCGTGGTCGCGCTGCTTGAATTACGCGGCGGAGGGATCACAGCCGATAACGACGCGATATTGCCACTATGTGACCGCGCCTCCCGCGAGTGCGAGCGGGACGGATCATCTGCCGATGACGCATGAGTCGACATGGAATGCTCGGACGGCGCAGTAGACGCGTTTGCCTGCCTCGATGCGTTGCCGGTAGCATGATTTCTTGTTGAATTTGATGCGTTCAAATTATTTTTATAACACAGTAAACTATGATGAGACCGATTGCAAATCGAACACCTATTAACAGATCTGCAAGCACTCACGTGATGAAAACCTAAACAATTAACACAAAAGGAATGTTTACGAACTATTTCATTTCGCGTTTCAACAGTCTCTTGAATAAAATGTTGACATTTGAACAAAGGGTGAGCGGAATTATTGTTACATACGATACAATTTTTTATGTTAGAAGTATCGACTGATTTCAAATTAGTAGGGCGGGTTTGCGTAAAAAATGACTTAGGTTTATTTAAATGAGAGGCGGTTGAACTCCGCTGAGCGCGATAATCACCTTTTTGGGAATGTGATGGTGAGCGGAGCGTTTGGAGTTTGCTTTGTTCTGTCAAAAATGTTTTGACGTCACTATATGTAGGTACACTCAAATGTCTATGAGATTGTTCAAACAATTCAAGCATAGGTTTATCAAACTTGCTTAATGCTAAATGAGTTATTATGAAATCTGATAAATTTGTGATAGGTAGACGCTGCAGAGCTGCTTCAGCTGAACAAAAGTTCTCCAAGATCTGATCAGCCGATTGCCCTGGCTTCTGGTGTAACATTTGTTCTAAATAGCACGACGCCTGAACCCTGGTATCGTGGTATTTAGCCAGAAGGGCTTGCCAAATAACATCGTAATTTTGTGCGGTAGCAGCTATGCCTGAACAAACAGTAAGTGCCTTACCCGAAAGGCAACCTTTCAAATATTGAACCTTTTCGGCGTTGGTGAGACGAGTATTCGTATGTATCACACTACAGAAATTTTCATAAAATATAGGCCACTTACCATAAGTACCATCGAAACCTGTGAGTTTAAGTGGGGGTAATTTGATATTAAAATTATCACTTTTCTTTTTATCGTCGAGTTCTTGTCTCAGAGTAGTTTCCGTTTGCTTTATGAAACAGTATAATTCATCAAATGTATTAAAAACACTATAACTCGGCTGTACCTGCGGATTATCTTTTAATTGTTCAATTAACAATTTATCGATAGTTTCGATGTAATCCGATCGGGTTTTATCGATAGATTGAACCCGAGCGAGAAACATCATGCGTACTGTTTCATCGGTAACCTTGAGACTTAAGTTGTACACTTCTTGAACTATGTGAAACAAACTTTGTTTTTTGTATTCTAAAAAATTTATCATGACCTGACTTTCGTCTGAACTTTTACTATGGGATTTGTCTTTAGAAGCCATGATAATATAATTGATACGAGATACGAGTATGTATATAAGTGGGTAGGTAATAGAAATATTCAGCGAAAAAGTATAAAATTCGAACAACGATCAGCTGTTAGCTTAAATCAGCTGTTTGCGGTAAAGTATTCAGAGAACAAACCCAATATGGAGTCTGCGTAACAATCAGCTGTTAATCGTTTGAATACCGTTATGTATCGGCTGCGTTGCCCAGTACCGTCACAATAAAATAAATATATGTGGGTATAAAATTAACGTATAAATATGAGTTTTATCTACGATTACAATTCGAAAGATAATATGAAATTGTAATGAAATTGGGGAAAACTACGTTAAATTTATGACGGTTGAGAAAATTGTTAATTTTGGATTGTCCGTTTTACTTTATGCCAAAACTCCTAATTACCAAAAAATATCAAAATGATTGCCTAGAATCGGACAACCGGACTAACATGGCCAGGATGGTCCAAGTCCTGGGTAGCGATAATTTCGGGGGGCGCTACCTGCCAGCGGGTTGATTATATATAGGTAAATATGATTATGATAAATAGCGTAAATGCGTTATAGAATATGAGTACTTATGAGTAATATAAAATATGCGGTGTGAAAAGATAATTAACTTTTCTAATGCGTGCGGGTGGCGTTAAATATAATATTTGCGTTGAGTATTTATGAGTAATATACTAAATATATATATGCGTATGCGTGAATTTAATAGGAAAAGAGGTAATTAATATTATTAGTAGAAAGAATGCGTTAGATGGAAAATCCGGACGGAGGACCACACTTGGAAGTGCACTTACCTTGAACTCTTGTTGGTAGGTAGGCGCTGCTCCCAGCTTTGCGTTCGGGGTCTTGATTCACGACCGCGAAATATGCACACAGGAGTTATAACCGTAACTCTCGAGACTGTGGCTGATGATAAGCGATGTAGCGCGATATGATGGGTAATCACAGCGGCCGATAGCGGAGCGGAGCGTTAAGAGACGGGTGCGTGCGTATCTTCCAATAGCTATGGCGGAATGTGAATGTAGGAAGCGGGCGGGATAGTGTTGCCATAGACAATACATAAAAGTAAGATGCGTTTAGTGCGTGAGTGTTGACATATAATAATTATAATAAATACCATTAAATACATAAACTAAAAAATATGTATGCGTCGGTACTGGCGCATCCATGTAGTAAGTAACATCAATCAAGAGCATAAAATTATTTTAAAAATTGCCAACTCGGTCTCATTCATATAATAACTCGTGTCATGATTGACATGAATTATTATGATATTACGGTCTTTGTTATCACCACTACTCGTATCAAAAGCGATAAAATAGTACACAAAACAATTTTCCATTATAACGTATAATTAGAAACTTAATATCGTTAGTTGCTCTATAGTTTCCACAAACTATAATAATGTAATCGACAGTTTCAATTAAAACTTCCGTACAAAGGAACTACCTATTTAATCGTAATCACTTTAGCAAAGAACACACAGACATGCGAAGTGCAATAACATGGGAGTCGCTCGACTTGCTTCTTGGAAGTTACTACACTCTCTGTACCTTATATCGCTGCACAGTGTTGCAGCTTAGTGTAATTTTATGGACTAAAAATATTTATTTTGTTCCTGGGCAAAATCTCTTAATATAAAACCCTTTCCATTCTTTTTTTTTCAGTCTGTAGTCCAATCAATCAGTCTATGACATTGTACAAGTGGACATGTGCCTGTACCAATTGCTATCACAACCCGCAGTCTTGCATCTTTCTTCTATGCTTCTTTATTCTAATTTTTACTTGAGGAACCAGTCTCCACTATATTTTCATATTACACATTTCTCTAAGCATGAAAAGCTAATATAATTAAATGTATAATTTCTGT
Source organism: Miltochrista miniata (assembly GCA_933228765.1). NCBI lineage: Eukaryota > Metazoa > Arthropoda > Insecta > Lepidoptera > Erebidae > Miltochrista > Miltochrista miniata. The sequence goes on along the minus strand of OW121756.1, from coordinate 35,029,582 downwards.
CTTATTGAAAGACACAATTTTAGGTCCAACGCTATGACGTAATGAAAGGGTTTCACAAAGATCTCAGCCTTACCTGCAAGTGGCTGCAAAAATATTGGCCATGACTTGGGGCGAAACTTGGAACGCTGGATAGTGGACTGACTATGCTGATTTTATTGACTATAAAATGACAGTAAATGTTAAAGTTATTTAGTCAAACAACAAAATTTACGTCTTTAACAAAATATATTCCAATGTTTGTTTCGGTACGCGCATCCCGGCTCACTGTGCAAGAGTTTAAGATTGATAGCTCCACTAAGTGTTCCCCCGGTATTGCCTGGCAACTACGCTGGTTAACTCCTCGAGAAAATTGCAAGTGCGACACACAAGGGCAAAATAAATAGCCGACAGAGAGCACGCTTGAGTTCTTCTACGTCTTGTATTCATAAACAATGTTATAACGGTTCTTTTTGCGTTTGGACTTCCGAATTTGTGCAGATTGTAACATTTAGCTGTTGAAATTTTTATTAGACGTACAGAAAGGTTAATGGTTTGTTAATCCCGGAATAGGGTGACAAATTTAAATGTGACTAGCGGACGTCACGCGGTTTCACCCGCGTAATTCCCGTTTCCGTGGGAATACGGGAACAAAATATAGCCTATGTTCACCGCAAAGAGTGTAGCTTCCCAACAGTTAAAGAATTTTACCCATCGTTCCAGTAGTTGCGAAGCCTATTCGATGCAAACAAACAAACAATCAAATCTTTTCTCTTTATAATATTAGTATAGATATAATATTGTTGAAACCAATATTTGAGCTAGACCTCTTAAATTAAACCTGATAAATGTAGAGTCAAACAATAGTACTGAATCCTGGGAAAGTTTGAATCCTGGGTTGGAAAAATATTAGATAACAACAAAAAACATTATTTGTGAAAATTTTAGCTCTCTAGTCAGCCTCGTGACGGACAGACAGACGACCAGAGAAGTCTCATGAATTTGGTCCTGCTTTTACCTTTTGAGTACGGAACTTAATTAAGCTTCAATATATATTTTTATTTATATCTGATACTCATTATTCGTCTCCCCATGACGTAATAACCAAACCTCCACAGATTCATAGCCACAGTATATAAATGTAGTATGGAAGCGAATTCTAAATAATTGGCTATATCATTTATCATGATCCATCTTCCACGGAGTTGTTCCGCGATGGCTAAATGCGATACATCGTAACGTTTGCTTCAAGAATTATGTCAATGTTTTTAACTGAAATATTTTACTTAAAGTGCTTCATGTGCTTGAATTTTGTGCTTCATGTCGATTTAAGTGGTTGTTTTTAGGGTTCCGTATAGGATAAAAACGGGATTATATTACTGAGACTATGTTGTCTGTCTGTGCGTCTGTCACTGGGAGGTATCTCATGAACTGTGTTATTTAAACAATATTGTAATTTGTATATTTGTATAAGTATTGTTATTTAAACAATATTTTATTGTGCCATACAAACATGACGTGACAAATCTTTTTAAATAATTGCCAAACAAATCAGCTAATTAAAGCGTTGGGTAAGATGAGCCTCTACAAACACAAACAACAAACACAGCAAAAGGTCGGCAACATTTGATTCACAATAATAAGCATATTTTTTTGACACACTACAACGTAAGTTCATGACTGAAAGTTGTGGTGATCCAAGCAAAGTATCGACTGAACTCTTACTAATTAAAACCACAAGTTACCCTACCACTGCCATTGCCCTTTTTTCCTTTTTTCTTAAATCCTACAGGGATGCTATACCGGACTCTTACCGACTAAAACTACACGTTTCCTGCCTAAAGCCTACGGTTAAGGGCCCCGGGTAATGACCGGGATGACCCTGTATTACTTCCAACGGATTGCCCTTTTCCCTGTCCTAACGGTTCGGGTACTATATTACGTCTTTGGTGATTGGTTTCATCATGTTTTTTGGGGCGTGAGGCGAGCATAAAAAAGAGGGGAACTCCCTTTCACGTCAAGTCATCATCGTAGGCTGCGAATATAGTTGAATTAAGACTCATGTAAACAAGAGGACTAATGAACTGTAGCAGGTTCAGTAAACATGCGAAAGACTGATAACCAGGTTCGTAGATTGATACATACATACATACATAATGGTCACTCCTTTATCCCCGAAGGGGTGGGCCTAGATTGGTGGTCTTTATAATGTATGTATTGAGAGAGCTTCAGTGTAGAATCAGAATGGCTTACGTCATGGGTATTAATATTTTCGAAGCGTTTAATAGAAATAAATACAATAGTACCTAGTTAGGTAGTAGTTACTACGATTCTATAGATAGAATATTCCATCAGTGAGAAGCAATATTATATAACTTTGTTCAAGAATTCTGATACTGTCACTTAATATAAAATAGACTAACTGTAATATTAAATGGACGGCGAAATATGATCTAATTTGATTCCCAATACAATTTTCTAAACTTAATTTGTTCCGGGAGTAACAATTACAGTTGAGTTTCAAGAGACACGCGTTGCCGGAATTTACCTGAGGCAAAAAACTTTGATGAATGAAATTGCAAAAGGCAATGGAAGTAACCTTGATAACTTCTGTATTGAAAAAAAATGTTTTATGAGAATAAAATTGTACAAAGGTGACTTCAAAATTTTTTCCAGTCACTATAATATTGCTACACCTATATTAGCTAAGGATCATTTCTAACACACACATCGTCTTTTGAGAAAAAGTCGCTTCTGATCTGGTTTAACTATTGCTAAATAAAGCTATGATGCTACAGGCAGACAGGTTAAACTTTCATTTTCAACACCCTTCATTTTCCCCTCGGTGTTTCAAAATGTGACATAAATCAAATAGTTTCTAATCTAGAATGTAGAAATCCAGTAGACCTTCATAATGACTGCCTCTGTGGCGTAGTCGGTAGTGATACCGCCTGCGGCGCTGGAGGTCCTCAGTTGGTCCAAATATTTGTGTGATCAACAAATGTTTGTTTCGGAGTTTGGGTGTTTACTTTGTATAATATGTATGTATTTAGAAATATATAAGTATGTTTATCAGTCGTCTAGATCTCATAGGACAAGCTTATATTAGCCTGATTTGGGCTAGATGATGTTGTGTGTGAGCGTTCAAAAATATTTATTTTTTGAAGTTTATGAGTCAGGTTAGCGACAGTGTTTAAAAGTGTTATAGTTCAACTTTTAAAGTCCCTCTCCTTCTCCGCTCTTCTCTTGAATGTTCTCTTTCTTTCTCTCTTTACTATGGAGAAGTTTCTTAGCGTCAGTCCGTCTAATCGCATAACTAATCCTCGCTACACCTTATCACTTGACCTAATATCTTAAATAGGAGTAAAGCTGAATAGAAGGCCGTCGCCTCAGGATCTACGACCCTTATCAACAATGTCGATTAACTTGGGTTCCGTAATACACACACTGTCACTCAGCATGTGGGATTACTTGTTATTATAAACCTTGGGTACAATACCTTAAAGTTCAATTTAGTTTGGTTTAATATTGATTGTTCGGTCAATTGTAACTAAGTGTTGGGAAATTTACTATCGCCCTAGTCCTCGATTTTCATCTATGTAGGTATTATTTGGTGTTACTACCTTATTTTCAATCCATGTGGTGTTAAATTATTTTGATATAAAGGTCACAATGAGCATACAAAGCTCAGAATTCAAATATTATTTGGAATAGTGTTAACTAAGTATTCAGTGGTATTAATTTTGATTACATGTCATCACGCTGTTATTTGTTGACGTTAATTACATTTTGAATTGTGACGTTCTACAAATTAGATTTGAGGGATTTGGTGAATGTTTCTCTCGAAAGTTTGAAGCTAATATTTTGTACCTATACTAAAACGTGTTTTATGAATATCCTTTTTTTAATAGTTCTGTTTACTAGCAACGTGCCGTCAACTCGAGCTATGCTAATTTTCTCTTGTTATAAATAAGGAATCATATCGAGTGAATAATGTAAGGTTTTCTAATTCAGAACTTAAAGAAAGCAAGCAAGAAAATTAAAACGACCGGACTCTCCACTAAGGTGGTAAGAATTCAGAAAACTGAACACCAGAATATCGCAAAACGCTTATCAAAGGTATGCAATAATGAGAGAGAGTGTTAGATTAGTACTTTTAGAGTTAGGAGCTTAACTATCTTTAAGATCTCAAAACTTTTTAAAGCTCAAACATTTACTTGTCTTGATGTTCATTTTTATCATGAGATTTCTGTTTCATTATAGTTGTGTTGGATTTCCTGCATCGTCAAACTCATATTGCACTGAAAGAAAATTTTAATTGACTATAACTCATTATTTAAATGAATTTGTCCATTCGTAGAAGAATTTGCCTAAACACAACCTGCTTGATTCAGAAATCATAATAAACATAAACAACATTTTTCACAAAACCGGAACAATATTACCTACCAAAGAATATTTCAATGGGTCTACTATTAGGTCAGACGTCAGTTTATCGAATCCAAAACCACAGACTGTAGGGTTTATGGGATTTACCGTTTATGGTTAGAAAATCTTACCTTTGAATTTTCCTTTCATTTTGCAACAAAATCCCTACTTAGTAGGGCATGTAAGGCATCGTTGTTTTATGTACCTACCTATCTATTTTATAGGTGCGGGTGAGGTTCAGTTATTACAGTGGTAGTTTGAAATCAAGGTTATTTTGTCTGAGAAATCAATATTCTTTTATGACTTTTAAATAGTAAACTGCAATTTGTGCATAGATAATTCACTGGATAAGATTATAGGTGGACACCACGAAGCCTGTTGAATTTTATAAATGACTGCAGGTAGCTTAATATTTAGTCAAATTTAAGTTCCATCACTTTGACTTAAGCAGAGTAGAGTCAGATCAGAAAAAAAGATGCATAATTACTGTGCTCACACTGTTGTGTTGAGCCCCACGTTTCGGTGAAGCGTATTGCTATAGTTTTATAGACAGGAGTAAGTATTGACTCCCTGTATGAAAATAATATCCATTGCCATACAATAAGGTCTACAAAACACGATAAGGGCACAGATATAATGCTTTTACGCTGGCGATCGTTTACAGAACACTAAGTAAATTGCCAAAAAAGTCTAGAAACGAAATTAATATTTTGCATGTTGATTAAATTGTCAAAATGCTGTTGAATCGTCACTTATTTCTGTTAGTAAATGAAGTCCAAATTGCTATACCTTTAACTGTAAAGTGTGTGTAAAGTGAGCTGGGTTCTTTCTAACGGGTTGCTATTTGAACATCATAGTAGCGCAATGTTTTCTACCTTTTTTGGCAAACTGTAAATGGAGCTACCAGTCTTTCTCGAACCTATACCTGTATACTGTTCCTGTTGCAAATAGTCATGTTGAGGTTTAAATTCTGGATTTGGGAAAAATACATATTTATGTAATTCGCTAATGTTTATTTCGGATTTGAGACATTTTCTATTTTAAATCGTGTAGGATTTATTCAAAAATATAGGAGAATGTTTATCATTAGGTACTCAGTAGTCTAAATTCCTAAAACAATCTTATAATATGAGCTTATTTCCAGCTTAATACCCTTGTACGACGATTTTCAAAACATATTTAGGCACTAGATATTTATTTTTTCTCAAAAGGTTATACAATTATTTAGCTGCCAAGACACAAGCAACAGTCAAAATCTAGGATTTTTCTAAATACCAATTGCCCACATTTCGAGTGAGCCGATGTAGGAATGCCGGTCGTGTCCAAGTTTAGACATTGACGGGGGTCGACTGTTGTGCTTCTAGTAAATCTGATTTTGTTTTATATTTCATGGCTTGTTCTCTTGTCGTTAAATGTTCAAAATGTAAAATGTATTTTCGTGAAGGCGTATTATTTTTTAAAAGGTGTCTGTGGAAAAAGGTTTTCTAATAAGAAGTAGTAAACATGAGTACTCAATTTCCATTACTTAAGTATGTTTTACTTTAATATTATTATGTGTGTGCTACGATGGTTCGGGCATGTGGAGCGAATGGGATATGAAAGAATGACAAAACAGATATACCTACAACGCGAAAGTGGATGGACGTAGGAGTCAGGGAAGGCCACGACACACCTACCACGACTAAATGAATCGTATGTTAGCAGAAGGTGGTGTCAAGAGCCGAAGGAACCGACGTGCATGCAGGAAAAGAAAAGTGAAAGTTGAAGAAGCAAGTGTGATGTGTATGGACCGTGCCGTGTGGCGCTCGGTTCTTTCTGCCTACGTGTGGTGCTGATAGTCGAGCAGCAGACAGAAATACGATTCGTCCCTGGTTAGTTAAGCAGAGGTAAATCTGAATGGGATTGTGTGTTTTCCTTGAGCATAATCAACATTTACACGTACACAATGTAACATCAATTTGTGTCACGATTTCGATTTACGAGTATTTCTGTGCTTCACAAGACACATTAAGCCTGGGATTCCGGTTTGTGACATAATTCTAGCTAAGCTAAGTTGGAAGGGCGATTGAAATTTTTAATAGCAGCGTCTTTTTATTTCAGGAGGGCAAAAAGCTCTCCCAAAAACGTGATGAAGTGGAGGCGTATATTTTGCCTCTGCGTACCCGTTTGGGGAGAAAACCGTGACAATAATATTTACGTATTCTTATAAAATTTTACGAAAAGTATACCATACGAATGTTTGGAGTCCTAGGACATCCTTACCAGGGCTTACCCGGGGCTCCCAACCGTAGGCTGTCGGGCGTTATGTGAGGTGTTTTAGTCGATAGGAGTCCGGCATAGCATTCATGAAGGATTGTTTTCCTAACGTTAAAAAAAGAAACCATTCGGATTGTCCGTCAATGTGATATGGTAGCAGACTCAAGGCACGTTATCAATAAATTTCAGTGGATATTGAGTCTTCAATAACAGTTTCAGTTTACAACGTATTTTTTTATAAGTTTTTACTATAACTTCTTTTATACCACTAAAGTGGCAGACATGCATATGGCCCACTAAATGTACCGGTGGTCACCTTAGCCTATGGAGCTTGGCAGCACCAGATATTCTGCCAATCATATGAGTTATTGATTTTTAAAAAACAATGTGTACGGTAAATTTTATTGAAATGTTATAAAATGACAAATAAAAATTTACAAAATTAATATCACTAACCACTTACAGCCAAAAAACCGAAAAACCACCTGTACTTAATTAACTGCCGAAGCATTTATCGTAATTAATCGGTTACCACCGTAATTTATTTTTGTTAATGTTGTTAATGGGACCCGCACGTAAGGTCCCTTAGGGTCGGGTAAAAGGGTCTAGGATTGACTTGGCTCAAAATTTGTATTTTGAGTACCTTTTGGGGACCATTTTGTTTGGCAGTGTTGTGTAATCTAAAAATAAATAGTGCTATAAAATGATGTATTTAGTTAGTATCACTGTTATTGTTTTCAACCCAATTGTAATTTGGGGGGTGCGTGAATCCCTCACGTCACGCTGTCGTCTAGGGCCTGCTTCTGTAAGGACAGTAAGCAACTCCCTCACCGTCCTCAGGCCCACGGTCATAGAGGCCGATAGTCTTAGGCGAAGCCGCCGGCGCCCCCCCCCCCCCCCGCCGCCGACTATGGAACTCGGGTGGGAGAGTTCTCCCTACGGTTTGCTGGTGGAGCTGGGATCACTGGGCCTCGATTTCTTGAGACACAGGTCTTTGGCCCCACTCCAGCCCTTTCGAGGGCTTACGCGGGAATCCAGTAGGAAGTTGTAAGGCATCGTTTGGTTTAATCGGTAGGAGTTTGGCATAGAATTCTCCTAAAAAAATAATGTTTGCAATTTGACCCTTTGGATAGTGATCGTACTTGTTGTGTGGAAATGGACTGGAACAGGTTTTGTTCAGATTTTATAACTACTGTTAGAAATACTTCTAATTCTTCAAGCATCATAAAGGTTCAACATCCTATAATATCGATAACGACGAAGTTAATTAGAAAAAGTGAAAGAGCAGACACCTCATATTTTAGTTAATATTGCTTCGATAATGGAATTAATTAGACGGTAAGTGGATTGTCTGAGCTGTGTGTAGCACACAATTGTCACCAGCTGTTTTCTAATAAGTGATACACACTGTTGGTATGTTTGGACAATCTAGCAATGACAGGAGCACATTCAGGAGATTAGGAGCAAAACAGACGGGTATGTTACGGGCTCGAATATAAATGAAGTTCTGATGTTACCGGGACTAGAGCTTGGACAAATATTTATAATGTGTTTAAAGCGCTGGTTAACGTAGGGTAACACAGGGTTGGAAGGTAAATTCATAAGCTGTTAAACAAAATTCTCTAATTTTTTGTAAAATACAAATGTAGACTGTGTAGTAACTGTTTAAAGTGCATTATTGGCAAAGCTTGTTTATTCTCATCTCTGGTGTTAATGTAATGTCGCTGTAGGCTGCTTTTTTGCACCGCTCTACGGGAACAAATTTCAATCAAGTAGGCCGTATTATTAAATTGTCAACCCGTTTCAATTCAATTAAGTCTAGGCAATGCACACCCCACAGTTCTGTGTCTTCCACATCTAGTCTCTCCCTGGAACCTATTCTTGCTTGTTGAACCCTCTGGTGGGTGTTGCATTTTAAGTTTCCCGAGTCACGGTCTCCTCTCTAGTACTAGTTTAGAATGGAAGTGTTTACCAGTACTTTACCTTGTTTTTTTCACTATACTAACCAAACCACTCTGTATATCATATACCACTTTAGTACTTACATTAATAATGGTAAAAATTTCATCAATTAAAAATACACTGCAAAACACAAAAATGAACCATAACTTTAGGTGCTGCATATTCTTCAGCTCCGTATGTCACGATCCAAACGCCATTGTGAACGGCATTATCATAAGACATTACCATAATTAGCGACATCCATTCAGGCTCAGCGCGGCTACTAAGCTATTTGCCGGCCTATCTAAACGTTAATGTGTATCTCTATTATTACATTGATTAGTCCAACTGAATTAAACTAGAGAACCTTTAAGACAAGTGTAAAAGAAACTGTATTATTTTTGAGAATGAAAACTAAAGTAATGAGATCTGGATAGTGTTGGAATTTTTAACACTAAACAGTGGTGATATTTATCACAAAACTGACGGTGAATTTTGTGTTCTTTGTTAATTACTTACATTACAAAAAAAAACTAAATCTGTTCCCAATTCCCAAATTATTTGGGGATGGGGGATTCCTATTAAGCTTCATTCTGCTCTGTCGGACTGATGTGACGATTACTACGGTGTTAATCTAGTCTAGCCTATGTTAAATATCTGTTTCTCAGAATAACTAATAGTAGACGCGTCTAAACCTGAGCAGTAGGTTTTTCGTCTATCGCGAACAAACAGACAAAAAGACAAACAGGCGAGAATAGTACAGAAGTAAGCCCACTACACAATCTAATAAAGATACGAACTAAAGGTAATTTCGTACAATAAGTCTGAGCCCATATTTAGTTTGTTACCCTATTACCCTACTAGCCCATACGTTATTACGAGTATTACTCTCATAATAACTACTAAAATCCCTAACACACAGTATGGGGTCAGCTTCTACGAAATTGGTATAAGGTCTAGTAATCGCATGTTGGTTCGAGACTAATAGGTATGTTCTTTTATTACTTAGTAAAATAAAAAAATGTTGACTAGGAAGATTTTAATTTCAGAACAAAAAGTGCATTAAAATCATAAGTAGGTTTTTTAACGTCAGGAAAATCTCAGACTAAAAACCACAAGTTTCCTATCTAATGCATACGGTTGGGAGCACCGGTAAGCACTCGGAAGGCATAATAAGTAGATTAACCACATCTGTTGAAAACTGATGGCCAAAGCAAAACATGTCTTGGCGTGAAGACTCAGTTATCTAGAATGTCAACTCTGCACTGATGGCCTGGAAAAGGTCGCAGCAAACAGATATGCTTGAGCAAAAGTACCTGGCATATAGACTAACGATTTGATTGAGAATGAGAATAAAATTAACCGGCATTATTTTCTTAGAACTTCAGCACTCGTGATGTCATAGATCGTAAATCGGAAGTCTTACTGACTGTGAGACTGGCCCCTAATCGTTAGATGCCACGGCTTACCATCAGGCTGGTGGCGAAGTCAATTTGGCGAGCTAAATAAAGAAAAAAGGTAAAGTCTTTTAATCTACTATATCCACAAACTATGAGATTGTGTTTCTTGACAAAGCCTTAAATGATAATAAAAGGAAGGGGGGGGGGGGGGGAAGAGGCTCCCCCGCCTCCTTTTATTATAATTTTAGGATGGATTTCCGCCATGTAACGCCTGATTCCATTAGTTATTAAAGTCTTGAATGTTTGACTTGTAGGACCAAGTCCCCATAATCACAAATCAAGGACCTTAAACTCAGTAGATGGGACTACATTGGTACCATACATCTGAACTGATAGCGAAACAGCCTCCAAAACTAAATACAATTGCAATAATATATTATTCTTATTACATACTATAACCATACACTACACTCTATAACCATATCATAAAAGAACACAATGTTCCAAATAAGACACAAAAATATTTTATATCCTTTCTTACCCAATAGAATTTCCTCCGTTATGCCAACAATATATTTTTCCTTCCGTACGATAAAAAACACAGACGGCATGAATATTTTAATCAATAGAATTCCTCGCACACCCTATCGCACCTGATATAAATCCGTATAAACCTCACTACTCCTTACAACTACAATAAGTCAGGAGAAACCTTCCCCTTTTCTGCCCGGGGATGTAGAGACAAAATGGATACGACCCCGAACAATCCATCAAAAGGTTTGAAAACTAGACGGTGAGCTTGCCGATATCAAAATGTAGTTACCATTGTCCCAAACTTGATAAAATATGAGCTGTGACGTTGACAAATCGGCGAAGCACACGAGAAAGAAACGACGGACTAGCTTTAGCTTACTTATAAGGGAATAACGATTCATTGAGGGATTGAGATGTTTGAGCGATTACACTTTTGTCGACGTTGTTTTTTTTTTAATATTAGGCTTTGATGTTGGGAAAAATTGTGCTGAAATTATGATAAAGGTGGATACAAATAAAATCTCGCAGTCTGATCCTATTGATGTGTCGAAAAAGACAGGAACAAGGAATTTATAAACATCAGGTGGCTACATCTGATGTTGTAATATTCCTCTGAAATAGACGTGCAGGATTTTCCTAAATAATATGCGTCTATCATTGAGGGTTTATTTTCTGTAAAACATATACCAAGGTCAGAGTGAGCCATAATTTGAATATATTTCTATCTGCGTACTATGTAACTCTGTTAAGAAACGGCTCATAAATAATACCTCCTAGCATCACTACCCTAACCCCTGCCATATCGTGTGATAGTTTTTGTAACTTCGTAAGAACTTTTGTAACCGTATTATGGCGTGAAACAAATATTGTGAAGTTCAATATTTGGCAGAGGATAAAACAAGAGATTATCTTAGTAACACCCGGTTTCCACCGCGAATTGAGTGGGTCCATTGGGCCTGCCGTTTAAAATAATAATGTGATTAAAATGACTTAACAATCAATAAATTTTGCACTTTATGGTTTTTGTGCAAGTTGGTTGTTTTCGAGGTTACAAGCTAGCCAATGATTTTCAATGGGATAATTAAATCGATACATATAATAAAACTGTAGAGAGTCGAGAGTCTGTACATGGCGCGGAGCAGCCTTCGGCGCGGACTGAATTGTTTTGCCAACAGGGCAGTTTCATCTGCTCCCATGAGTCTGTTGAAAAAATATCTATACTTTTATACACCTTATGTGGCGTAAACGAAGTTGCGAGGGTCAGCTAGTTAAGATTACAAAAAAGATCGATGACACGGCACTCAACATCGAGGCTTTAGAATCCTCACGCACACTATGCCGACCTCAAACCGACTGAAAGCACAAGCCCTGTACATAGGCACTATGATAAATAAAAATATTTCCAACTTATCTAGTATCGAATATCTGTCAACTGCTCTGTTCCCAACAATTACAACTCCAATCAAACTTGAGCATCCAAATACATCCCCATCAATCCCTTCCGGTACTAAATCACAACTGTACAACCGTTTGTCATCACATAAAACCGACTACATAAATGTTTTTGACGTATCAGAGCATTAATCAAGTAGCGGAACAAAAAACCGGCCAAGTGTGAGTAGGATTCGCGCACGGAGGGTTCCGTATCAAAAAACGGCAAAAAATCACTGACCCTGTATTTTTATTTTCTAATTTTTGTGTGAGGTTGTCATAGCGACAACAGAAGTACATAACCTGTGAAATTTTCTGATCTCTAAGTATCATGGTTCCTGAGATACAGCCTCGTGACGGACAGACAGACCTTTCTCCGGTGTTGAAAACGCTGCAGTGACCACAAGTTTATCTAATGGGCCGTATGCTTGTCACCTTAGTGGTATAAAAAAAGCAGACAGATAATTCAGACGGACTGAGTCGTGAATACGGTCCCGTTTTGTCACTCTCTGTACGGAACTCTAGAAACTATCGAAGTAACATGGTGGCGTTTGTGGCACAATGTTTACAATTCTCAACTCTTATCACGTTCTGCGAGTATTTATCTTGGCATGAATAGGCTGTGAGGCTTTGACAGATCGTTCGTATTCGTACCCGTGTTTTGTAAAATAAGTCAAGATTTCACTCGGTCGGCTTTTTACAGGATGGGTTTCTGGTTGTAGAATTTTAGGGTTGGAATGGTTCATGGTTCGTGTAACTTTTTATTTATTGAATAGACCTATGGTTCATTTATTATTAAGCAGTCAGAAGTGATTAAAATTGTGATATAAATTTTCCAGGAATTTCAGGAGTAGTATATACAAGTATAAAGCATTCGATCACTTTTTGACTCCTACTTCAATGAAGAGCAATGTGTAGAATAGATTAAAATTGAATAGAATAAACTTTATTGTACACCAATATAAAAACATACAGAAGAGGAAGATATAACTTGTAAGAAGGACGTGTACTTAGCGCTGTTTTCTTATGTCAAAGGAGGAATATAAAGCGGTAGACGTTTAGTAAAACCGAGGCAGATTATATAAATAGTTTAAATACTGTAAGTACATAAATTTCAATTCATAAACGTCACAACACTAGTTCCGAACTACCTCATAAGTTTACGTTTGATTAGATGTCAAAGACAGTATATTATAAGCCTATTCGAACAATATCACCTTGGGGGTAAATAATTGCTTCTCACATTAATCACACTAAATCGAAATCCTCATTGACATGTTAATGATTCATAGCAACAGTTATAGTATATAAATCTTGTTTATAGGACATTATTGACCTGTATAATAGTCTACTCGATGGTAAATCTATAGCTATGACTGTAAATATTAGTGAAAGAAAGAAAGAAAATCATATTCTTGAAACAGAATAGACACAACATGAAACAAAGGTTCCTTCTGACATGACATCAATATTACATCAGTCATTACTGCCTTCCAAAACGGTGCGGAATGCGAGTACCATTGCTGAAGACTCAGGTTTGATACCCAGATGAGAAAAATCCATCACTTCGATTAAAAAGAGTAAGACAAAATATTCATCTAGAGTTTTGGGTTATTTCTCTACAAAATATATTATGTAGGTATGTATTTCGAAATATATAAGTACCTTTGTTTATAGATCTAAAAAATACCATTACACCCAAAATTAGAAATGAAGTCAGTTAAAACAACTAAGTCTCACTATGTAATAACACAGGGCGGAAACTCCATACAAATTATGTGTTTTCAATTCTGTTACCTACACTAAAAACACGTCATGATTGTACAGAGCTTGAATGTGTGTATGACCATTAAGTGCATTAAGGTTAATCAAACGTTCCCTCAAAATATCCTCCAACTATATGACAGCTGTGGCGGGGGTGGGGAAGCATGCTCAGCGGGGGCAGGGAGTTGCCTATCTGTATACATAATCTTACTAATATTATAAATGCGAAAGTTTGTGAGTGTGGAAGTTTGTAACTCTTTCACGCTCAAACCGCTGAACGGATCGGGCTGAAATTTGGTACAGAGATACATTATAGTCTGGAATAACACATAGGCTACTTTTTATCTCGGGAATAAGTTCCTACAGGAACAAATTTTACGCGGGCGAAGCTGCGGGCATCAGCTAGTACTATTATATATTTATACTAGCTGTTACCCGCGACTTCGTCCGCGTGGAAATTATGTTATAAGCAAAGTTTGAACCGTATTCTATTTGAGCCTCTAGGATAAGTCGTAACCAAAATGTGGGAACAAATTTAGGACATCCTCCAACTTACCCGGGGAGTTATGCGCTAGATGGATTTTTTTAACGTGAGGAAAATCCCACATGAATGTACTATGACTCCCACTGACTAAAAACCACACGCATCCTACCTAACAGCCTACAATTGGGAGCCCCGGGTAAGCCCTCTAAAGGATACCCTAGGACTGCGCTAGATGGATAGGAAGAGACCTCATGGTTTTAGTGGGTCCAAGGCCGGTATGACGTACGTGTTTATTATTTAGCCCCTTTAATAATGAATAAAAGAGTAAGTAGTATGGTGAAGCGCGAATACGAAACGTTTGTTAGATTAGGGCCACAGACTGAAAACTTTACGCATAATCGGAAGAGTTGAGACGATAACACTAACGCTAACGGTAGCCAGTAAATGGCAGTCGTTAAACCAAGTTGAAGACCTTATAGATTGCATAATTTTTAAAAGTAGGCAGTACTAACGCCTGTCCATTTCAACACGGCAATGCGGCTCACCACCTATTACGTTACGTGGGACAAATTAAAAAAAAGTAAACATATAATATGCCTCGATACCCCTTTGGGGATAAAGGCGTGACCGTATGCATGTACTTATTATGTTTAAGATGATTTAATTTATGTACCTACCCATGTCACTGTAGCCAAAGCTCATCATTTTTAAGTAAAGTTGTTTTAAGAATGTTCATTATAAACAACGTTTGTGTGGCGTGTTGGCTTAATCATAAAAGAGCTGCTTAATGGTTATGGCTATTGTAAAATAATTCAGTCCGCGCCGAAGGCGTGGACTGAATTGCTTTAGAATAGACTTAATCTTTAAGCTCTTTTTTGATTAAGCAAACAGGGCAGTTTCACACGCTAGATGAGTCTGATGAAGAAATACCTCTGCTTTCATAGATCTTATGTGACGTAAACGAAGTTGCGAGGGTTAGCTAGTCTATACATAAAGTAAAACTGTTGAGGGTCGAGAGTCTACTGAAGCCGAAAATGAAATTACATTTTTCATGTGTGTCTGTCTGTCTGTATTCCGAATAAGTATCACGCCGAAGTTACTGAATGGATTTGAATGAAACTTTACTAAGTTTCGTTCAAATCCATTCAGTAAACCAATCAGAGCTTATAATCCGAGGAAGGTTCTAGGATACTTTTGATCTCGATATTTTGCGCAGTTCCTTTGGGAGAAGGGATGAAAGACAAAACGGTTTTTTAGTTGTTACTTCTCAATGCGTTTTCGGATTTCAAATTTTTTTTTTAGTGTTATAAAGGGAATACTGTAAGGAATGTTTCACACAAGTTTCCATGTTAAAGGTTTTCTAGTTCAGGAATTAGAGACAAGGATCCCTTTGAATGTGAGGGTAAATCTAAACTGGCGTGTTGGCTTAATGATAAAAGAGCTTAATGATTAAGGCTATTGTAAAATAATTCAGTCCGCGCCGAAGGCGTTCTCTCACGCCCCCCCCCCTTAAAAGCGGGATCGCACCCGAAACCCCCAAAGACACGGCATAGCACCCGAACCACCTCCTAGGCGAGGACGCAGTGGCGGCCGTGGGTCTGCTGGGAGTCCTGGGACATCCTTCCGAGGGCTTACCCGGGGCTCCCAACCATAGGCTGTTAGGCTTTACGTGATGTTTTTTAATTGGTAGGAGTCCGGCATAGCATCCACGATGGATTTTCCTTCACGTTATAAAAAAAATATACAACATATAAATGGCTTGTACAATACCTAGTATAGCGTAGCCTGAAATTTGATTTATATTAGTGTGAGCTATGAGATCTAGAAAACTGATAAACTTACTTATTATGTTATATACTAAATGCATATTTAAAAACAAACACGTAGGTACTCTAATGAATTTGATTATTGTTCTTTATCAAGCCTATAAATTACTACTACTAATCTTTACAGTTAGGTACTTTTGATTGTTGCCCGTAAAAACATAAACAAATATATTTTGTGTCTGTCAAGCCGTTAGAATAATTATATGAAAGAATATGAAATATAATTTCATTGACTGCCTCTGTGGCGTAGTCGGTGTAGTGATACCGTCTGTCGCGCCGGAGGGCTTGGTTCGATTTCTGGGTTGTTCCAATTAGTTGTGTGATCCACAAATATTTGTTTCGGAGTTTGGGTGTTTTCTATGTATAATATGTATGTATTTAGAAATATATAAGTATGTATATCAGTCGTCTGGATATCGTAGCAAACACAGAATTTAATTTTTTTCTATCGGGCCTCCAAGATACTTAGCGTGATAATATGTAACCGGTGTGTAAAACCGATCTCTTACTAATATTCCTGCAACGTTTTAGTTTAATCAATCCACATACTTACATATTTCATTACCCTCTGCCTAGTCCCTAGGATATGTAGCGTGATAATATATAGCCTATTTAAAGATCCTACCTCTACATTGCTATTCAAATAAAAGATTAATTAAAATTATTCAGTCGTTTCTCTATTTTGCAAAAATATACAAAAAGATTTTCATTGTTCTCTGCCGAGCTCCTAAAATATTTAGCATAATAATATGTTGTCTGAGTGTAAAACCTAACTCCTACTAATATTCCTGCTACGTTTTAGTTAAATCAATCCACCGGTTAACACATTTCATTGCTCTCTGCTTAGCCCCTAGGATATGTAGCGTGATAATATATAGCCTATTTTAAGACCCCACCCCTAAGTGATATTTGTGCAAAATTTGAACCAAATCTGTTCAGTACTTTTCGAGATCCTTCCGGACAAAGCAAAGCAAACAGACAAACCGACAAACAGACAAACAGACAAAAATTTTTCTGACTATATTTTTGGGTTCGGTATCTTGCGTAGAACACCTAGCGAGTATTTTTTTCTTGATATTTCCAATGTACAGTTTTGGCTTTTCTATCATTTTATTATAATATAGATTATATTTGGTAGCACCATAGTATAAAGAGAAATCCTAGTACTATTTGGTCTTACAAGTCACAGTCGTATGTACACATAGAAAGAGTTTACCAGTCCAGATCGAATTTCAAAACATCTGAAAAACAAACAATCGGTGAGAGTTGAACGAGTTAGTGTTCTATAGTGTTGTTCTGTGTTAGGTTTGTGTTGTCTAGGACGTGGAACGGTCTCAAGTTTATTGTACAGTGCACAGAGACAGGCTGTCGATATCGGTAAATTATTGTGTTTAGTTCTAAGTTTTTTATTATTCTCACGTGGAAGGTGATAGATACTATTGTTACTTTTTAGGGTTCTGAACACAAAGAGTAGATACGGAATAAAGGACCCTATTATTGAGTGAGACACAGCTGCGTGGTTTAAGTATGAATATAAACCGTGACAACCAGAACGTTGAAATTTTCCAAGATGCTGTATATGAATACAACATCTTAGAAACTTTCAACGAAATACATCATCATCCTATTCAAGTTACACGCATTTCTGAACTGGAAAATAACAAAAAACAAGAGTCGGCGCTATTAAAACAAATTACTAATAACGGACAAAAGTAATATTTGAGGGGAACTCCCATTCTACGAGATTTTTAATCGTATTAGGGTCGGTAGCCTAAAACGGCTAAAATCAACTTTACAAAAAAAAAAACTATAACAACGAAATATTTTTAACAATATTCTGCAACTAAAAACATCAACACAATACCTTTCAAACGTTTCAAAGTCGATCGCAGTTTCAACACACACACACATACGAGCGCAGTTTCGACACACTTCAATATAGATACCTAACCGATATGCATATTGCCGGTAAAATAAAACAAAAACTGGCCAAGTGCGAGTCGAACGCGTGTACGAAGGGGTGCCCTTCGTACACGCGTTCGACTCGCATCAAAAAAACAGCAAAAGGGCACGTTTGTTGTATGGGAGTCCTCCTTAAATATGTTTTTTTTTTATTTAAGTATTTGTTGCTATAGCGGCTACAAAAATACATCGTCTGTCAAAATTTCTGCTCTCTTGCTATTACCTACTATTTCTGAGATAGCCTTGTGACGGACTGACAGACAAACGAACTGCGAAGTCTCATGAAAACGGTCTCGTTTTTACCCTTTGTGTACGGAACCTTAAAAACGAATTCAACAAAATAAAAATATTTTAGTTCGTATGTCGATGGGCGTAACCAAAAAGCGGTTATTTGAAATCCTTCACTTTGTAGTAGAGCGTTTTGTTGGATGTTTGTGAAATAGCGCTTTCTGAACCAAAATTTGTCAGAGAGGACTATGCGGGAATGGGTTGAGACAAATTACCTTTTTTATTTAGTAGTATCCTCTTTATATTGATTATATGTGTATATATTCACAAAATCTGGAGGAGGCAAATTTAACTACTACTATAGCTCCTGGAACAGGGTTAAAAGAGGCTGCTTGGAGGCCCAAAACGATTTCTATAATTATTATTAGCAAGGTTTTTCTATTTTTTTTATACCACGGCCTACCTGATGGAAAATGATCATCCAAACTCTATGAACGTTAGCAACACCAGCGGCGTTACATTTGCGCTACCAACCTTCTAATTCTACTCGTCGAACAAAAGTCCACCACATCATAATCAAGTTAGTTGCATTTCTGTACTGAAAAATAACAACTTTATTTTTCATGTTTCTGCAAAACAACGACGTGAAGTTGCAAAGTTAAATAAGAGCAACTAGAACTGTTTGATTGTGTCAAAGAACAATGCTGGTTTGTGTATGTCTGGTGCTAACTTCAATAGCAATCTCGCTGCACTATAACTCAGTAGATGGTGGTAAGTTTTGTTGTTTATATTTTGTGTAATTTTCATTGTAGGTACGGGTGTAATTTTTTAGGACCATAACATTGAGATTCAGCTGTCAGTCTGTCTGTCACCAGGTGAACCGTGATAGCAAGACAGTTGAAATTTTCACAGATGATGTATTTTTGTTGCCCATACCTATAACAACGAATACTAAAACTAAAAAAAAAAATAAGTCCCATACAACAAATAATGTACATACATACATACATATGGTCACGCCTTTATCCCCGAAGGGGTAGGCAGAGGCATATTATTTATATGCCCACATTTCACCTTTGTATAATTTGTCCCACGTAATAGGTGGTGAGCCGTATTGCCGTGTTTAAATGGACAGGCGCAGGTTGTGACAGCCTGCTGTTGAAAATAAAGCCTTCAACTTAGCTTAACGACTGCCATTTTACTGGCAACCGGGACCAACGGCTTAACGTGCCTTCCGAAGCACGGAAACTCTCAAATAAATGTCACAAAGTGATCACATGGATGGTCACCCATCCACGGACCGGCCATAGTGAAAGTTGCTTACTGCAGTGATCGTTTACAGAACACTGAGTCCGCGGGGCCACGAGCGCTTCAAATAATAACAAATAATGTGATGTTCTTTTTTTTGTTTTTTTTTCGTACGGAACCCTCCGTGCGCGTTTCTGAGTTGCACTTGACCGGTTTTAAAATATCTTATTAGCTGTCGTGCATGCGACGATATTAATGTACTGTAATCTGAAGTAAAGGATTACGGCAATACATGCAGCAGCAACAGACGACGACTTGCCGTCGTTTCCTGTCGTCACGACATTTAGTTGCGTCCTGTCGCTGCCACACGGCGTCATCTGCAGTTGGGTTCAAAATCATGACATTTTGAACCCAACTGCAGATGACGCCGTGTGGCACCGGTAAAGAGTACAAAACGTTGCTGCCCGAATTCATCCCGAAGGGTGTCGTAAGGGACAACCTAAGGAACACTTACGCAAAACGATCCACTGCGTAGAGAATGAAAACTCGACATGAAATCCGGTTGGCAGTAAAAATACAATCGCCAAGTTGTAAACTTTATGGGCTGCTTAGAAAATTTCAACTGCAAGTCATCACGGCCTGCGTCTGTCCATTTTAATACGGCAATGGGCTCACCACCTATTACGTGGGACATAAAACCATAACATGAAATGTGGGCGTATACTATGCCTCTGCCTAATCCTTAGGGGATAAAAGCGTGACTATATGTAAGTATGTATGCAGATGGCAACCAGTTGGTCTCGAATTTTGAAAAGTCCTACTCGAAGTGTGTTTGCTCCGGCGTCAGCGACACTACTGAGGCTTAAAGTTATTCACTCCTTAATATTTTCTTTACAGTAATGCCTGAGTATATCAAGAGAGCACTTCATGCAAAGAAACATTTCAAGCGTCCTCTTCGACACACCACGAAGACAATAGCAAACGCCACTCTTCAAGATATCATTACTAAAATAAAAGATATAACTATGAAGTTGAATAAAGATGCAAAAGCACATGGTTATAAGGTAGATTATAGTTTTAGGGTTATTAAAGAAAATGGTGGGAAATAAATAGTGAAGATAAGTAGTTTTATTTTTAACTTATCTTGTGTTAGTGTTTTTGGAGCTAATTTGGTAATTAGTTTACCATCTATTATTTGAATGGTTGTACAAAATCATATATTTTCAACTGAATTTATCGTAAACCTTTCACTGAAATAATATTTACACTGTAAGCGTAAGTATACCTGAAAAAATAATTTCAGTTCAGTCATTTTTTTAATCACTAGATCGCGGGACATCCTGACTTTCGAACATCTACACTCACGAACTTTTGCATTTACATACATACAATATCGTCATGCCTTTATCCCTGAAGGGGTAGGCAGAGGCATATTATAATTATACCCACATTTTCACCTTTTAAAAAATTGTCCCACGTAATAGGTGGTGAGCCGTATTGCCGTGTTGAGATGGACAGGCGCAGGTTGTGACAGCCTGCAGTTGAAAATTTTCAAGCCACGTAAAAAGGCCTTCAACTTGGCTTAAAGACTGCCATTTTACTAACAACCGGGACCGGGCTTAACGTGCCATCCGAAGCACGGAAACGCTCAAATGAATGTCACAAAGTGATCACTTGGACTGTCACCCACCCACGCACTGGCCATAGTGAAAGTTGCTTACTGCAGTGATCGTTTAAAGAACACTGAGTCCGCGGAGCCACGAGCGCTTCCATTTAATTTTGTGCATTGCAATAACAATATTAGTAAAATTAATAAGTAGAATCTATGTTAATACTAATAACTTTTTAAACAGCTTCGAGAAAATAACATATTTTTCAGCGCAAACATTTGCAAAAGCATTACGAATACTCGTAGAATCAACAGTAGATTGCTGGCACTTTCACTAAACTTTCATACAAGATTACTTACAACCGACTCGCAGATATTGTTTTATCTCAGGCAATGTATAACACAAACATGATTCAACGTCTTATAAAATAATGTAGTGCTACTACGAACTGAAGTCACAAGGAACTCATTTTTATGATGACAATGAATTGCACGTTCATGATACTTTAAAATATAATTAATTCTATAAAATAATTATGCTTAAAAGATGAAATAAAATAAATAACATTCATTTTTTACGTGTAGAATTTCTCATGGATCCTCGTGGCAAGTCTGAACGTGGACATTGTCTCACTGGAGACCATGGTGCGAGTCATGATCTCCAGCGGAAATAAGTGAGACTCCGCTGCCACTTTCTGTTGCAGCCGCAGAGTCCCGCAGTCTGCGGCTGCAAAACCGCAGACGTATCTTTACTCAAGACCAGAGGAGGGGATCACCCCCCCCCCCCCCCCTAAAGAGCGGGATAATACCCGAACCACCCCCCTAAAGATGCGGGATAGCACTCAAACCCCGACCCCTAGGTCAGGCACAGTGGTAGTCGTACGTCTTGTGATTTTATTTATCTCGTGCATAAATTTATGAGAGTCTTTGGCAACAATAGGTTTGGCAATAATAGTGACGACCTCACACCTGCGTGAAATTCCTTTTCTCGTTCCCACTTCCCATGGCAACGTTTTCTCCAGTCTACAAGACTAATTGAACCCTGTCAATACTACCTACCCTAGTAACGCTACAACTTGGCCTTCTCACACTCCTCTTGGAAAACCAGGTTGTTATAGGAGGGAAACTCGTGTGCTGTCAGATATGCCCAGGTAGTTATTACGAATATCACTGTCGAGAACTGATGGTACTGTCTTCATAGGTGAGTTATGTTATTTCGAAATGCCTAAATAAACAGTGCACGTTGAGGCCCAGCCTTGGGTAAACAATAATTCTGTTATTAGATTTCTAGAGAGGGTTGAGGCCAAAAATTTGCATTCAACATTGTATTACACTAGAAATTTGTGTGAGCATGTGATATTAAAAGTAAATAGTAGCAGGCTTCAGGTACCCTGGGACAGCCTTTCCAGGGCTTATCCGGGACTCTCAGCCGTAGGCAGTGATAGGGAACCGGTGGTTTTAGTCGGTAGAGTCCGGAAAAGCATCCATGAAGAATTTCCACGCGTAACAAAAGCAGGCAAATCATGATTGTTTACAAAGATCTCTCTCAGAAACGACTATTTTAAAGACGTTGGCGATAAAGAGTTGAAGAGTTGATAATCTAGCTAATAAACTAGTCTGTCTCAAACTTTGAATTTCAAATTTTCTGTTATGTGTTATTGTTAAACTTTATAGCAAGGCTGAAGTTACTGATAGTTTCATTAAAACTGATCTTATCTTGGTAAGTTTCTTTAAGTTCTTTTAAGAAATATCTTCTTTAATATTTAGTTTTATGGTTTATTATAATAGCTTGTTACTTATCAGCAACGTTTATTACTCGTAATATCTTT
This sequence comes from Miltochrista miniata, assembly GCA_933228765.1. NCBI lineage: Eukaryota > Metazoa > Arthropoda > Insecta > Lepidoptera > Erebidae > Miltochrista > Miltochrista miniata. The sequence continues at coordinate 35,006,666 of OW121756.1, read as the reverse complement.
TTGAGACGTCACAAATGCATGAACTATTTTTCTACTAGACGGTATGCTTCGTATCAAGGTTTTATTTAGAAAATCATCTGCTCTTATTTTCTCGTTCTATTTAAATATATAAAAATGTTGTGTGAGTTTAAGTATCTATTAAAAACTCGAAATTTACTGAATCGACTGAGCTCAAAATTGGACACGATATACAATAGGATTCAGAGATGGTTTGAGGCTACTTTATACACTTTTATCATAACAGCAATAAGAATAAAATAGCTTTAAAAAGTGAGTTTACCAATAGACGGCGCTGGTCGCTTTTTTTTTAAATTATATTCTGCCAGCTTCAGAACAAAATATTATAAACAACCCATTTAGAAGGTACTATATTGATGTTTTTAAGAGAAGTTTGATTGCGGCCTCCTTGCATTCAGAATAATTAAAGAGTACTTACCTTATAAACAGGGTCAGATATGTTTTTCACGTTATTTTTGAACTTTTTGGACATTCGGAATTTTGGAGTTTTGGACTTTAGACTTTTGGAGTTTTGGAGTTATGGAGTTTTGGGCTTTTAGAATATTAGACTTTTAGACTTTGGAGTATTGGACTTTCGGACTTTTGTACTTTTGGACTATTCGACTTTTAGAGTTTTGGGCTTTTGACCTTTTAGACTTTTGGAGTTGGAGTTTTGGAGTTGTAGAGTTGGACTTTGGACTCTTGGAGATTTGAACTTTTGGACTTTCGACTTTTATACTTATGTAGTTTTGGACTTTTGGAATTTAGGAGTTTTGGAGTTTTGGAGTTTTGGAGTTTTGGAGTTTTGGAATTTTGGAGTTATGGAGTTTTGGACTTTTGGACTTTTGGACTTTTGGACTTTAGAATTTTAGACTTTTAGACTTTGGAGTTTTGAACTTTTGGACGTTGGCCTTTTGAGTATTGGACTTTTGGACTTTTGGGCTTTTGGACTTTTGGACTTTTGGATTTTTGGACTTTTGGAGTTTTGGAGTTTTGGGCTTTTGACCTTTTGGACTTTTGGACTTTTGGAGTTTTAGACTTTTGGTTTTTTAGAATTTTGGAGTTTTGGACTTTTAGACTTTTAGAATTTTAGAATTTTAGACTTTGTAGTTTTGGACTTTTTGACTTTTTGACTTTGGACTTTGAACTTTTGAACTTTTGGACTTTTGGACTACTAACTCCTATATATATTTCATGATATTTCTTTCGAAAAATAAGGTCATAAAGAAGTTTCACTTCTTACGTGTGTACAATACACACATTTTTTTTAAAATGTACCCATTATTTAGTTTGTTACTCATTTCTCATAGGTACATAAAACCACCATAAAAAAGTCACAGCGAAGCGTGGCAGGGTACCGCTAGTTAATTTATAATGAAGCACATAGTAAAACAGTGATAATAAATAAATAATAAATATTCAAGGACATTTCACGGAACGCTATCTGATCCCAAAGTTAGCTAGGAATAACTTGCTTGTGTTATGGGTATCAGACCACGGCTATTAATACTTATAAACTTTTTTCTTTTTTAAATACATACATAATTGTTACAGAATTATTAGCATATGTAAGGTCCGGCTAGTAGGCAGTGGCAACACTAAATAATGACCGGGTGGGGAATGTTACGCCATATTGTGGGGTTCAGTCTTAAACTAGACGTCGGTAGATAAAGTATAATAATACGGGCAATGGGGAGCATTGTTAGCAGTGGAAGGTGAGCATTTATGCGCATAGTAAAAGCGGCCGCTTCAAACCTGCAGATTGGGTTGCAAGTCCCAGACGCTGTTACAATGTTCCTCCTTGTGCCACGCGGTATTAGGTTTCCTAGTTTTTAAATTGATTAATTGTATAGTTGAGAATAAACGAGTGTGCTGCCATCTCCGTGTTTTCTTCTGAGGTCTAACATAATAAACATAGAAACACCCAGACTCTTGAGACAAACGTTTATGGGTCACACAAATATATGTCTCTGGTGCGAATCGAACCCACGACCTCCAGCGCCGCAGGCGGTATCACTACCGACTGCGCCACAGAGGCAGTGATTGAACTATATCTTATTGAAGTAAAAGAATTGGTAATGGACAACGCTAATTAGTATTATTGTAGCAAAACACCACATGCTGTAGATACTATTATGTATAAAACACCACATGTCGTAGAGACTTTTACGTCTATAGGCTGCGGTGACCACCGTTACCTCTGGTGGGCCGTATTCTAGTCTGCCACTTTAGTGGTATTAAAAAAAAGACTATATCACTTGTCTGTGCCCTTATTAAGATAGAATTACAAATAGGTATTGCAGCCAGTCCTGGGGTATCCTTCCGAGAGCTTACCCAGGGCCTCTAACCGTAGGCTGTTAGGTAGAATACGTGTGGTTTTTAGTCGGCAGCATCAATGTAGGATTTTCCTCACGTTAAAAAAAAGAAAAGTTATCACAGCCTCAGAAAACTGCAATAAGTTTTAAAAGTGCAACTTTGACTTTTCGAACAACATCAAATATAGCGATATGTGGCGTATATTATACCTCTGGATACCCCTTTGGGGATAAGACTGTATGTATGTATTAAAATATACCATAGTAAAAATATAAAAAATAAAATAAAATTAATTCCCTTTGAAATTAAAAAAAAAAAATTAGGTTTGTCAAATTTTTTGTGACTCTACTGGGGGTTCGCAAATGCTACAGACTGAGAAGAACACCCCAAGGAACTCAGTCCGGTACCTACCAAAATCATGTCGGATATTTCAAATGAGTCCTGGTTTTCTTTTTACCTCAGCAACATTTATTGTGAGGGACAAGACTGGTCAAAACAATGGTTTGCTAGGTGACATGCAAATTGGCTTCAGTAGCCCCGGGGTCATCCATCGAGGAATTTCTTTCAACAGTCACATCAAAGGCCAGACATGCAACATAAATATATTTCCAACCCAATGTTTCTAAACGATAAAACGCGTCTGTCAAAACCATATTTCAAACAAGCCATATTCAATCGGAAATTGCTTTCGAAACCATCCAGTACATAGAACAATAATATAAACAATAAAATAAAGAAAATGTCCTAACAACTAACCTCGGGGCTTGTTTTTGACACAAAAGGGAAAACTGGGAGGAACGGCTCGTAAAGTTGTCAGAGGCACTCTCCAGTAAATATTGGCCTCTGTAGGTATGAACCCGTTGTAGTTGGACCAATAAATACTTTATTAACTTAATTTAGGAGAGAGCCAAGTTGTAAATGGTGCCTATTTGACTGGTTATGAATAATTATAATAAAAGGTATTTGTTACTAAAAGAAGTATTGCAGGCAATGGAAACCAAATGTACTATAGTTTCACAGGTCTCCATACTACCTACTCTTTGGTAATGCCGAGAGGCAAACTCGATGGCATAGCAAAAAATCTGTCGATAAGGTTCACAAACTACATTATATACATATATGACTGCCTCTGAGGCGTAGTCGGTAGTGATACCGCCTGCGGCGCTAGAGGTCCTGGGTTTGATTCCTGGGTCGCCGGTCGGTCCAAATATTTGTGTGATCCACATATGTTTGTTTCGCAGTTTGGGTATTTTATATGTATGATATGTATGTGTTTAGAAATATATAAGTATGTAGGTATATCAGTCGTCAAGATCCTATTGCACAAGCTTATATTAGCTTAATTTGGGCTACATGATGTTGTGTGTAAATATTCACAAAATAAATAAAACATATAGAGGAACAGTACCTACAAATGGTTTAACTTAATGTGATGTGTAGAAAGTAACATCAATCAAGAGCTTATAACTATTTTAAAAATTGCCAACTCGGTCTCATACATATTACGAATTGATATTCGTGATATGAATGAGACCTAAATATCATAACTCGTGTCATGATTGACACGAATTATGATATTAAGGTCTTTGTTATCACCACAACTCGTATCAAAAGCGATTAAATAGAACGCAAAACAATTTTCCATTATAACGCATAATTAGAAACATAATATCGTTAGTTGCTCCATAGTTTCCGCAAACTATAATAATGTAATCGACAGTTTCAATTAAAACTTCCGTACAAAGGAACTACCTATTTAATCGTAATCACTTTAGCAAAGAACACACAGACATGCGAAGTGCAATAACATGGGAGTCGCTCGACTTGCTCCTTGGAAGTTACTACACTCTCTCTACCTTATATCGCTGCACAGTGTTGCAGCTTGGTGAAATCATATGGACCGAAATTAAATATTTAGTTCCTGGTCAAAATCCCTTTAGTAAACCCTTTCTGTTCTTTTCAGTATGTAGTCCAATCAACCGGCATGGCATTGTACTAATGGACGTGTGCCTGTTCCAATTACTAACGCAACACACTGTTTTTCATCTATCTACTGTACAAATTTAGCAGTTTGATAAAATAACTTTAACAAAAAAAGTTGCTGTTAAAGTTACTTTATCAAACTACAAAATTTACGTCTTTAACAAAATATATTTCAATGTTTGTTCCGGTACGAACAACTCAGCTCACTGTGTAAGAGTTTAAGATTGATAGCTCCACTAAGTGTTCCCCCGGTATTGCCTGGCAACTACGCTGGTTAACTCCTCGAGAAAATTGCAAGTGCGACACACAAGGGCAAAATAAATAGCCGACAGAGAGCACGCTTGAGTTTTTTTACGTCTTGTATTCATAAACAATGTTATGTATAACGGTTCTTTTTGCGTTTGGACTTCCGAATTTGTACAGATGGTATCATTTGGCTGCTGAAATTTTTTTTGAGGTATATAATGGTTAACGATTTGAAAAATAGACATTCGGAATAGGGTGACATATTTTTAATAGGTGATATATATTGTTGAAACCAAAATATAAGTTAGAACTCTTACAGAACCGTATTAAAACTAAATAAATGTAGGTTCAAATAATAATACCTATATTTTTTACTTTATTTAACGGGATTTAAACTACAGATACGTCTGTGTTTTAAATTCTGGATTAAAAATATTAGATTTATCAGTTCTCTTTGCTTATAATATTCTATTCTATTCTATAATATAGTTATATGCTGTAAAAAAAGCTAGTATCAATTTATGTACAGGATCTATACACAAGTTAATAATAGCTTTTTTACACTACTAAGGTGGCAGACAGGCTTACGGCCCACCTGATGATAAGCGGTTATCGTAGCTCATGGACGTTTATTGCAGATGGCGCTGAAGAAAAAAAACCGGCCAAATGTGTGGTCAGATTCTATCACAAAGAGTTCCGTACCAATAAACGGAAAAATAATTACGTTTGTCGTATGGGAGATCCCTTTAATTATTATTTTTCTGAATTTGGTATTTGTAAAGCGGCAAAAAATACATCATCTGTTAAAATTTCAGCTCTCCAGCTATCACGGTTTCTGAGATACAGCCTCGTGACGGACAGACAGACGGACAACAAAGTCGCATGAACAGGGTTCCGTTTTTACCCATAGGGTAATAAGACTTCAATATATATTTTTATTTATATCTGATACTCATTATTCGTCTCCCCATGACGTAATAACCAAACCTCCACAGATTCATAGCCACAGTATATATATGTAGTATGAAAGCGAATTCTAAGTAATTGGCTATATCATTTATCATGATCCATCTTCCACGGAGTGGTTCCGCGATGGCTAAATGCGATACATCGTAAATTGTGCTTTAAGAATTATGTAACTGTTTTAACTGAAATATTTCACTTAAAGTGCTTCATGTGCTTGAATTTTGTGTTTCGTGGTTGTTTCTAGGGTTCCGTAGGGTTCCCGTAAAAACGGGATTCTATTACTGAGACTATGTTGTCTGTCTGTGCGTCTGTCACTGGGAGGTATCTCATGAATTGTGTTATACAATGATCCCGCGTTTACCATTTGGGTACGGAACCCTAAAACCGACAGACTAACTGACAGCAGTATTTTGAAGCATCTATAGACTATGACAAGGGACTGTAAAAAGCTTCACAAATGTTTAAAAAAAAATGTCTATCTTTCTTATCTATTTGTAACTAATACAAATAATATAAACGCAGAAATAAAGCAAAGGTTCAAACATTAATTATCTAAGAGCATCACAATAATTCGCCATCTTAATTAATTACAGGCCAGACATTTTGCGGGACATCCCCGAATCTGAGTTTGGTCCCCGGGCCCTGTATATGTACCCACTATCACTCAAAGTCAGACCTCTTATCTATCACAAGGCACGTTACTAAATTACATAAAACACTTCATATTTCAAATTACAACCTTATTTTGAATACAGAAAGCTTATTTTAGCCTGAGGCTTAACTTTTTGACAGCTGTCATAAGATGGTAGAACAGTTTCAATATTTTTATGAGGCGTCTATGGCGTCTAAGGGTTATGTTGATTCTTGGTCATTTAGGCTTTTTGCTTTAGTTTATTATTGACTTTATTATAGGCCTAAGGGGTCTGTTGAGGATACTAAGGAATATATTTATTCTGGGTTATCTTCTGAAGTAGTTGCTGTATAAATAAGTATAAAGTGTCAGCGAAGCAGCAATAACCAACGATGTAATATATTTAGACATGTCATGCACGAACATCACGGCTTTTAAAAACAATAAATCTTTTATTTAAAAAAAACAACTTAATTAATTATCTATGGTAGCATGCATGATAAAAGGAGACAATTGCCTCACTTTCGTCTTGCCATTTCGCAGTATTGGTAACGTATCTATTCTTTTTCATAATATTAGGATTAACTATTAAATACGAGTACTCTCGGGGCAAGAGGTTTGCGGCTACCTATATTTGCATGAAACATGGTGGTTAAACATACATGATGGTAAAGTTATTTTGAATCAGATATTTGGCTTTACTTCTAAGACATGAAAAATTAATGTTATTTTACAGGTATGAAGATAATTTCAATGCGTTTTTTCACGAATCCTGCACCTTACGAATCCTGCTTTCTATGTGTAATAGACAATTTCCTATCTTTCAAATAGGTATGCGCATACGCACATCTATGATAGCTCGGAAATCGTAACTTGTTCAAGGGTTTTCTTAAACTAAAAAAATGTTTGTAAATTGTTATAATTTTTTTTCTTACCTCGCCTCGTATTAATTTGATGATCGTTCATACTCATTTCAAACTAATAGTCTTTAACATACCTACTCGTAGACTACAAGAATACAGAAATATTTTTTTAAATTTGGAGATAATCGAACAGTTGAAGTTGAGAGTGGATTGCGCATGGATGGCGTGCGTTTGTGTAGTACGTGTGTGTTTCGTGTTTTTACTATAAATAATGTGTTTGCATTATTATTTATTATTATACACAGTAAAATAAACAATATATCAATAATCCGGTTGGTGTTTACAGAATCGTAAAATATGGTGTGGTGGTAGAGTAATAAAGGTTTTTTTTTGTAGAGTGCGTGTGTGCGTGTGTGTTTTGTTTTTTTATTATAAATAATGTGTTTTCATTAATATTTATTATTATACACAGTAAAATAAACAATTTATCAATAATCCGGTTGCTGTTTGCAGAATCGTAAAATTTGGTCTGGTAAGTGAGAAAAATTTTTTTTTTTTTGAAAAATTGGAAATTGCTTGCGATTATCGATTTTCGATATAAATTTTGTGTGTATTGAAGGGGCTCTAAAGGTTAAAAAAGACCGCCTGCCACCAGCTAATCACATACGTATAGAAATTGCAACGCACGAGCGACCTGAACTAGTTGCTAAATAAACCCATATATTATGTTACAGAGTGAGGAAGTGCAGAACACTGTCGCTGCTCATGAATATTCTTACAGGATAATGGCGGTGTGTTTAATATCGTCAAATTACATAGATGCATACACACATCTATGACAGTTTGGCTATCGAAAATCGTTTATGGCTTTTCTAGTAGGTAATTTAATTTTTATATTTTTTTTTCTTAATTGGTTTTTAACATGGACTAGAGACATGGAGAATCAATAAAAATCTGAATAGTATAAAAATGCAGTACTACCATACCACTGAGTTACGAGACAGCGTACAATATTGCATATAAAATAGTATGTTTCACTATAAATAAAAACTGGCTACCACCAGCTAATTACATGTGTATTGAAACTTGCAACGCACGAGAGACCTGAACTAGTTGCTAAATAAACCCATATGTTGCATTCGTCCATTCGCCATCTTAATTTATTACAGGCCTGACATTTTGCGGGATATCCCCGAATCTGAGTTTGGTCCCCGGGCCCTGTAAATGTACCCACTATCACTCAAAGTCAGACCTCTTATTTATCACTAGGCACGTTACTAAATGACATAAAACACTTCATATTTCAAATAACAACCTTATTTTGAATACAGAAAGCTTATTTTAGCTTGAGGCTTAACTTTTTGACAGCTGTCATAAGATGGTAGAACAGTTTCAATATTTTTATGAGGCGTCTATGGTGTCTAAGGGTTATGTTGATTCTTGGTCATTTAGGCTTTTTGCTCTATTTTATTGACTTTATTATAAGCCTAAGTGGTCTGTTGAGGATACTAAGGAATATATTTATTCTGGGTTATCTTCTGAAGTAGTTGCTGTATACATAAGTACTAAGTGTCAGCGAAATAGCATTAACCAACGATGTAATATATTTAGACATGTCATGCACGAACATCACGGCTTTCAAAAACAATAGATCTTTTATTTAAAAAAATAATTGCATGCATGATGAAAATGAGACATTTGCCTCACTTTCGTCTTGCCATTTCGCAGTGTTGGTAACGTATCTATAGTTTTTCAGTGTTGGTAACGTATCTATAGTTTTTCAGTGTTGGTAACGTATCTATAATTTTTCAGTGTTGGTAACGTATCTATAGTTTTTTCATAATATTGGAATTAACTACTAAATACGAGTACTCACAGGGCAAGAGATTTGCGGCTACCTATATTTGCGTGAAACATGGTGGTTAAACATACATGACGGTAAAGTTATTTTGAGTCAGATATTTGGCTTTACTACTAAGACATGCAAAATTAATGTTATTTTACAGGTATGAAGATAATTTCAATGAGTTTTTTTCACGAATCCTGCAACTCACAAATCCTACTTTCAATGTGTAATAGAAAATTTCCTATCTTTTAAATAGGTATGCGCATACGCACGTCTATGATAGCTCGGCTATCGCAACTTGTTCAAGGCTTTTTTTAAACCATAAAATTGTTTGTAAATCGTTATAATTTTTTTTCTTACCTCTTATTAATTTGATGATCGTTCACACTCATTTTAAACTAATAGTTTTTAACATATCTACTCGTAGACTAAAATAAACCGGCCAAGTGCGAGTTGGACTCGCCCATGAAGGGTTTCGTAGCAGCATGTAACATAATATAAAAGTTCTTATAGTTCGTTGTAACTTTGACTGATGTTTTAACACGTTCGCAGTGGTAGTGATTTCACTAACCCGAAATTGCGGTTTATGACGTATTAAAAAAAACTACCGGCTCTATCTCGTTCAAACTAATTTTCGTTGGTAGTTTTGTGGCAATGTACATCATATATTTTTTTTAGATTTATCATTCTCTTAGTTTAGAAGTTAGAGGGGGGGGGGGGGGCACACACATTTTTCCGCTTTGGAAGTGTCTCTTGCGCAAACTATTCACTTTAGAAAAAAATGATGTTAAAAACCTCCATAGCATTTTTGAAGACTTATCTATAGATACCCCACACGTATGGGTTTAATGAAAAAAAAAATTGAGTTTCAGTTCTGAGTATGGGGACCCCCAAAATTCACTGTTTTTTTTCTAGTTTTATATAAGAATCTTAATGCAGTTCACAGAATACATTGAGCTACCAAGTTTCAATAGCATAGACCTTATAGTTTCGGAGAAAAGTGGCTGTGACACACGGACGGACAGACAGACGGACAGACAGACAGACATGACGAATCTATAAGGGTTCCGTTTTTGCCATTTGGCTACGAAACCCTAAAAATAGAGAAATATTTTTTAAAATTTGGAGAACATAAAAATGTAGTTAAAAGTTACCATTGAGTTACGAGACAGTCAAATATATTTCATGTCAAATATTATTTTTCATTTTAAAAAAAGACCGCCTACCACCAGCTAATCACATACGTTTAGAAATTGCAACGCACGAGCGACCTGAACTAGTTGCTAAATAAACCCATATATTATGTTACAGAGTGAGGAAGTGCAGTACACTGTCGCTGCTCATGAATATTCTTACAGGATAATGGCGGTGTGTTTAATATCGTCAAATTGCATAGATGTATACACACATCTATGACAGTTAGGCTATCGAAAGTCGTTTATGGCTTTTTTAGTAATTTAATTTTTATATTTTATTTCTTAATTGGTTTTTAACATGGACTAATGACATGGAGAATCAATAAAAATCTCGATAGTATAAAAATGCAGTACTACCATACCACTGAGTTACGAGACAGCTTACAATATTGCATATAAAATAGTATGTTTCACTATAAATAAAAACTGGCTACCACCAGCTAATTACATGTGTATTGAAAATTGCAACGCACGAGAGAACTAAACTAGTTGCTAAATAAACCCATATGTTGCAGACTGAGGAACTGCAGTACACTGTTGCCTTTCATGAATATTCTCACAGGACAATGGTGGTGTGTTTAATTTAGTTAAATTTTACAGATGCATAGACCCGTATGTGACCGCTTGCGCTTGGATATCGAAAAGCGTTTATGGCTTTTCTTTTATTTTTAAGCTATTGCATAGCTTCTATCGCGGGCCTTGAGCGTGGAGACCGAATCCAGAAATGTCACGAAAATAACCTAACACTCGGCTAGCATCGACCACGCTCGGCCACGTTCGTGTATCTCGCACTTCATATACCTACGTGTACACGTATTAATGTGTACAAGTATAAGTGTTTGCATAACGTGTACCTATGTATATGAAGTGAAGTAGGATGAGGTGGGGTGGGCTGAGGTGTGTAGGGTGGGGTGAGGTGAGGTGGGGTGTGGTGAGGTGAATTGGTGTGAGGTGGGGTGGGGTGAGGTTAGGTGGAGTGGGATGGGGTGGAGTAAGGTGAGCTGGGGTCCAAAAGTCTAAAAGCCCAAAAGTCTATAAGTCCAAAAGTACAAAAGTCCAAAAGTCCAAAAGTCCAAGAGTCCAAAAGTCCAAAAGTCCAAAAGTCCAAAAGACCAAAAGTCCAAAAGTCCAAAAGTCCAAAAGTCCAAAAGTCCAAAAGTACAAAAGTCCTAAAGCCCAAAAGCCCAAAGGTCCAGTCAAGTGGTACTTTACTTTGTTGAACAAAGGCCTTAAAATATTCCTTTGTAGAAATAATTATACTAGCATAGTTGATAAAAAATGCTATGCAATAGCTTTACCGCGACAGTCATCGAGTGACACACATCTTTTTTTTAAACTAGTTTTTAACAATAGAGACGTGGAGAATCAATTGAAAAATCTCGATAATATAAAAATGCAGTACTACCATACCACTGAGGTACGAGACAGTTACCAATATTTCATGTAAAATAGTATTTTTTAATTTAAATAAAAACTGGCTACCACCAGCTAATCACATACGTACAGAAAATTGCAACGCACTAGAGACCTGAGTAGTTGGGAATTAGGGTTTCTGGATCAGAGGAGATCCATAAACCGCTAATTCCCAACCATTCAACTATTCAATCTAGTATTCAAATAATTATCTGTCATGCATGATAGACTTTCTGGATCCGTCAACGCCCAATCCCATCTATTCAGTCAGTATGTATGGGTTCGCTAATTCCCAACCATTCAACCATTCAACTATTCAATCTAGTATTCAAATATTTATCTGTCATGCATGATAGACTTTCTGGATCCGTCAACGCCCAATCCCATCTATTCAGTCAGTATGTATGGGTTCGCTAATTCCCAACCATTCAACCATTCAACTATTCAATCTAGTATTCAAATAATTATCTGTCATGCATGACAGACTTTCTGGATCCGTCAACGCCCAATCCCATCTATTCAGTCAGTATGTATGGGTTCTATGATTCTCATTCAAGCTCGGGTTAGGTCTACAAAACCTAGACTATTATCTATTCTAATTATTCGAGTCCATACCGTAAAACCTTTACCATTCAATCATTCAGCCTAGTATTCATATTTGAAATAATGTGAAAGCCAAAAACATTGAACAGATCGTTTAATGAATAAATCGATCATTAAATCACTTCAAGTTTCGAAGATAAAATTAGTCTTTAAGTTATCTATAGCAATATAGGTGATATAACTCAATGGATTATGTGATTGAACTATCGAGAATGGTATGCGCTCAGATTACCTCTCTCAGCTTCATACCTGTATAAGTACTAAAGTATGCGTTTAGTTACATTGTAGTTACACATATTGAGTGAAATAAAAAGACATATATTTTATAGAACGTTTATTATTATTAATTCTTGATTATTAGAATATACAAATATATTTATTTAGTATTTAAGTACAAAATAAATCTTCATCCAAATATATCCAAAGCCATAACAATAAATTACTAGATATTAGTAGGTAAGTACTTATTATTATGGTTTTGGATCAATTTCGTCCTGAATTTTATTTATTAGTTGCCTGGCACAATTGTATATATCATCATATAAAACAGTTTTAACCACATGTTGCGCACAAACATCCGCATCACACTCACATAACAGTTCTCCTAATTTGGGGGCACTGTGCACATCATATATCTCAATTTTTATTACTTTTATTCCTCGTGTCACCGGTTTTTTTATAAATTGATACATTTTCTGCTCCGAATTTGGTCTCTTATGTGTAAGACCCAACGTTTTTTGCATAGATTTTTGTGGTGGTTGGTTGGCTGGTATAAAATTGAATAATTCTTCACTGTCCTGTAAAGAAACGTTTACTTAAATTACCTTGTACTGAAAAACCATCTGATTATGTACAATTGTAATACGAAATACTACGGCTACTACCACACTCGTCTAGCGGTTAAGGCGTCAGACTTGTGATCAAGACCTTGCGTATTCGTATCACAGTAATTACACTACCAGCTTGGACTTATTTCTAACACATAATATTTAGATTATCTCGCTAGAATTCTTCTAATTTTGGTACCTATTAATCTTAAAACACTAATAGCGATCCATCTTCAACGTGAGAGTTACCAACCCTTGTATTGCTAGCATCCATTTTCTACAGTTACCAGTTTCTGTTGGATGGTTAGTATTAGCCAACATTTATTATTATTATTATTATTATTATACACTTTATTGTACGCCAGATACATAGTTTCAGATGACATATATTATATACGGGTAGCATTACAATGGGCGGCCTTATCGCTGAAAGCGATCTCTACCAGGCAACCTTTGGATGGAGAAAGTTGGTAAGGTACTGAGTGGTAGTTGTTTGGCGTACCTACATAAATACAAAATATAGGTAGGTACTTACATACCATAGAAAAATATCAGTGATCGCCTGATCACATTACCTAACCATATCTTTATATACACATACATATATACATACATAATTATATACATACATACAAACACATATACATATATATCCTACATAGACAAATAGTGTTCCTTTACCATAGTTTTGAATCTGGCTAAAGTTTGTGCTCGTCGTATCTCGACAGGAAGTTTATTCCACAGTCGTACCGCAGTGACCGTAAACGATTTGTCAAAGAAGGTGGAAGAGTGTGATGGCATCTTTAACCTCAGGTTTTTTGACGACCTTAGACATTTCGAATGCGTGTCATGAAGGAACTCAAACCGTCCCTTAAGATAGGAAGGAGAAGAAGGGCTAAATAATATATTATATAGTAGCGAAAGAACGTGAGCATCCCGGCGAAGTCTTATTGATAACCACCCGAGCTGCGTTCTGAACTGTGAGACATGGTCATATTTGCGTAAGCCAAAAATGAACCTTATACATACATTTTGAAGACGCTCAAGTTTATCTAACTGGTTTTCGGTGAGATCAACATAGCTGACATCTGCATAATCAAGTATGGATAACAGTAATGCGTTCGCAAGCGCAATTTTGGTAGTCATTGGTAAAAGATTTTGGAGCTTCCTTAAAGAGCCCGCAGATGCGAACAATTTACGACTCACCTCCGTTATCTGTGGATCCCAAGACAAACTAGAGTCAATATATACACCCAGATTCTTTACTTTATGACAGATAGGTATTATTGTGTGGTCAAAGGTAACTGGGGGAACATCACTTAAATCAATTTTCGATGCAAGTCTGGAGCTGCCCAAGATTGCTACCTGAGTTTTCGTTGGATTCACCTTAAGGCCATAGGCCTTACTCCAGTTGCATATGTGGTTCAGATCTCTGTTTATACATTCGATAGCTTCTGTTATTTGTTGAGGCGATGTCTGGTGGTAGATTTGTAAATCATCTGCATAAAGGTGGTAAGAAGAAGAAATATTAGTTGAAATAGAATTTATGAAAATTGAGAAGAGTAAAGGGGAAAGAACGCCGCCCTGGGGTACGCCAGCGACAGTATCACACCAATTGGATAATGTATTTTCAATACATACACGTTGCCGGCGTCCACACAGGTAACTTTGAAGCCAATCAATCACCGTTGGAGATATGTTAAGAGAGCGCATAACGTATAGCAACACATCAAAATCAACAGTATTAAAAGCATTACTGAAATCCAACAAGGCAAGGACTGTTAGCTTTCCAGCTTCCATACCGGATCTGATATCATCCGTGATATTAACCAGAGCCGTTACAGTGCTATGACCAGGACGGAAACCGGATTGAAACGGGTTGAGGATATTATTTTTGAGGAGGAATCTGCTGATTTGTGTGTGGACAAGACGCTCAAGTACCTTGGACAGGAATGGGACTATGGATATTGGCCGGTAATCAGTAATAGTTACCGGTTTAGATTTTTTAGGTATGGGAATAATTTGACTACTCTTCCATGAAGTGGGGAAGACACCAGCAGTGATGGAATAATTAAAGATGTAGCAGATTATGGGAAGGAGTTCATCGAGGATGGGAAGGATCATATGACGGCTGATACAGTCCGTACCCGTTGCATTTGATGATATTGATATAATGGTCCTCCTAACATCACAAGCAGTGAAAAGATCAAAGACAAATGGTTGATAGTTGGGTTCTGGAAGAGATGAAAGAAAATCAATTGTTTGTGCCTTAGTCGTCTTGTCATAGTTAGACGAGGCTGCGAAATGTTGATTTAGATCATCAACGTGAAGGTCTTTCGGGATTGCATCTTGACGCTTCCTTCCAACCCCTAAAGATTTGAGAAATTTCCATACCTTACCTGAGTCTCCATTTTGGACATTACTATGAATGTACTGGCGTTGCGCTTTCCTACACGCCTTATTGCAGTGATTACGAATTGAAACATATCTGTTATAATTATTTTCACTGGGTCTAATTTTATACCTAAATTTAGCCGCTGCTTTTTTGTGTATAAGATTTTTAATGTCAGAGGTGAGCCATGGTGCGGGGAGATGCTTAATTTTGACAGGTCTGATAGGTGCATGCTTGTCATACAGCTTAATAATATTTTTTGTAAATATATCAACCTGTTCGTCAGTAGACTCCGAGGTGGTCAGTGGAGACCAGTCAATATTACTGGTATCCTGACGAAGATTTTCCAGGTTCATGCCACCAAAATTGCGTTGCATGAGGATTTTACACTTAGCTTTAGGAACTCGGATTTTGTAGGACAGGAAAATCAAATCATGATAAGAAAACGCGTCAGCTGGGTATTGCCCATGCTTTACGACGTGCTTTCTGGAGGAAACCAATATAAGGTCAATTAGGCTAGGATTGCAATTAGGGAAGTGATGCGTAGTATTTGAAGGAAGAATTGAAAGGTTACAGGAGTTGGATAGGTTGTAAAAAGCCGAAGTGCGAGAATCATTTTTTACTAAGCAAGCATTAAAGTCACCCATAATGATCGTATGACTGTAAGAAGGCATTAGATTAACCAACATGGTTTCCAAAGAGGGAAAGAATTGTACACTTGACAAGTGACAGTAGTAAATACCGAGGAGAACTTTAGTATGATTGAGTTCAACTTCGAGAAACAAATGCTCGCCAGCGTTGGCTGGGGGCGGCTGCGCTGACATACTTATAATTTTGAAAGGAATATATGTGCGCAAATATATAGCTACACCACCCCCCCGTCCATCACCGCTTTCCCAGCGATCGTTTCTGATAAGTTGAAACCCAGGGAGGGAGTATAGAGTCGAAGAGTGGGTTGATTTAAACCACGTCTCTGAAACCAAAATAGCATGGATATTCTTACAGTCAAAAGTTGTCAGCATAACTGGGAGATGTCCCGGGATGCTTTGGGCATTGATGTGAACCGCATTGAAATTCCTTGGTACATCAGAAAACTGAACATCAATATACTCTGCGAGAGACATAACACTTTTAAAGCTATCATTGTGGCCGACTGCTGAATGAAAACTCTCAGAATCACTATCATCTTCTGTATCACTGCAAAACATTAAAAAAGAAAACAAAATCCAAAATATCTATTTCTAATATAAAAATAATAAAAATATTTACTTAAATATAATTATATATTTATACTTAATATATCATATACAAATAAACACTAAATAAAAAAAATAAAAAATAATAATAATAATAATAATAAGTAATAACACAATTGGAAAGCGCCCGGCTCTGACTGTATACATAACTATTGGTACAAAAAATTCACTCACTTACATCCATACCTACATAACCACATTAATACTTTCATCTTAAACCCATCAATAATGCCCTTATATATTACAGAAGGTATAACTTACATGCTTGCAAAAGACACTAAAGATACAACAAACCCGGCTAAATACAGACCTATAACATGTTTACAGACTTTATATAAAATAATCACATCATGCCTTGCCAATATGATTTACACACACCTGGAAGATAATAAAATATTAACAGAAGAACAAAAGGGTTGTAGAAAGCTTAGTCAAGGTTGTAAAGAGCAACTGACTATAGACGCAGTGATACATAGACGAGTTCAACGTAACAAGCAAGATTTATGCACGATGTATATAGATTACAAAAAAGCGTACGATTCAGTACCACACACATGGCTTAAAGAGATTTTAGAGGTATATAGAATACATCCTCAATTAATTCAATTTTTAAGTAATACTATGTCACGATGGACGACTCATATACGTCTTAGCACCCCAACTGGAAACCTAACGACAAGTTCAATAAAAGTAAAACGAGGTATATTTCAAGGAGATGCTCTTAGCCCGCTATGGTTTTGTATGGCCATAAACCCTCTTTCAAAGCACCTAAATTCTTTAGACTCAGGTTATCAACTAGAATATTTGGACAATACAACTGACGGACGGACTGACAAACGCCAATTAAAGATTAATCACCTTTTATACATGGATGATATAAAACTGTACGCCAATACACCTGTTGACTTACACAAATTAGCTTATTTAACAGAAATATTCTCCAGGGACGTTGCAATGGATTTCGGTTTAGATAAATGCAAAATAAATTCTTTTATATCGGGCAAAATTTATTCACATTCATACGAAATACAGGGTGGTGGAACTATAGATTCTCTCGACGAGAGCGAGACATATAAATATTTAGGATACATTCAGTCTAAACAGATACACCATAAAGAAATAAAAAAGAAACTTACTCAACAATTTAAACATCGGTTAAATTCTATTTTTAACACTCAACTTAACTCCCGAAATATGGTTAAAGCTGTAAATACTTATGCTGTCCCCATTCTTACATACTCGTTTGGCATAATTAACTGGAGTAAAACTGATCTCAAGAATTTACAACGAACTATTAATACCACTATGACTAGACACAGAAAGCACCATCCAAAAGCCTGTATCCAGAGATTGACCTTACCCAGAGATGAAGGAGGAAGAGGCCTAATAGATATAATGAACTTGCACAGCAAACAATTAACGATTTTGAAAACGTATTTTTATACAAAAGCGACTATCTCACAGTTACACAAAGCAATAGTATTCAATGACCAGAAGCTTACTCCGTTAAATATGCATGACATAATGCCACAGAGCAGTGAACAAATTATAAGTGTGCAATCGAAAATAGAAGCATGGACTCTGAAATCTCTGCATGGAAGGCACCGGAAAGACATATGTCAACCAAGTGTCGACAAGAAAGCGTCGAACGAATGGTTGTGCGGTGGGTACCTTTTTCCGGAGACAGAAGGATTCATGCAAGCAATTCAAGATCAAGTTATTGAAACCCGCAATTATCAAAAGCACATAATGCGAATTCCCCATGTAATAGACGTCTGCCGACGGTGTAACAGTTCCTCTGAAACTATCCAACACATTACAGGTGCCTGCCGAGCAATAGTACAGACAGATTACAAGCATAGACACGACCAAGTTGCGAATATAATCCATCAAAAACTAGCTATAAAATACAAACTTCTTGTCCCAACTCAAACTCCAACTCCATATTACAAATATGTCCCAGAGACAGTTCTCGAAAACAACACACATAAACTTTATTTCGATCGTGCTATACTCACCGACAAAACTACACATTACAATAGACCAGACATTACCTTAGTAGACAAAATAAACAAAACTGCCCAGCTTATCGACATTGCTATACCTAATACGCATAATCTACAAAGTACCATATCAGAAAAACTTTCTAAATATTTAGATCTTAAAATTGAAATAACCCGTATGTGGCGGTTGAATAGTACCACCGTCATTCCAATTGTTTTATCAAGTACAGGAGTAATCCCTTCTCAACTGCATCAATCTATTAAAGCCCTGGACTTACCATCTACTATGTATAAAAGTTTTCAAAAAGCAGTTATACTTAACACTTGTAGGATAGTAAGAAAATTTTTCCAAACGGATACCGACATGAACACACACTGACAGTAAGAAATTAATTATAATGAAACCCCACATTGTTAGAATAGCACTTGGCTTTGGCCCGTGTTATTCTAAAAATACCGGCAAAAGCCGAGATTCGAAAATGAAAATACAAAAATAAGTAATAATAATAATATATAGCACCTACTTTAAATAATAATAATACTTGATGCAATAAATAATACGAATAAATAACAATAATATCGATAAAACTAGCACTCAACCAACATATAACCACCTGCCAGCTGTGCTGATATAACAAAATCATCTAACACCACTGCTAAAAGCTGAAGCTCCACCAAGCTGGACATTCACAATAGCAACCATTTAGCCACATAGGTACCAAAGACTGTGTCTACAAGGTCCGAGCAACACTAGCTTTATTTAATTTATTATAATTACAGCTAAGGAATCAATACAGTACTCGTAGTTAATAAATAGTAGTACATAACTAAGTAGATCCAAACTATACATTGACAAACGGACAACCCCACCGGCAGACGTATCTTTTATGTCTGTGGGCATATGAGAACTGTCATCGCAACTAACGTCACTTGTCAGAATGTCAGTGTCACATCAAATGTAAGATTTTTTAGTTTGAGATTTTTTTTAATGGTGACTTGATTTGTAAACATTGTTCAGACAAGCAACCCGTTAACAAAGCAAATACATACCCACATACACATCATAAATAGACAAATTTAAATAAAACTAAAGCAGGTACAGGGAAACAACAAAAACAGTGACATAGTGATACGATTACAAAGCTAGAAAGGTAGCAAGTTAGAATGATAATACAAAAACATATTTTAATAATTAGTTACTCGGATTATAATAATGATAACAAATTGGTACCTATTTTCTCTGAGTTCCGGCAACCCGTTTTGCCTTTGCTGCTGGTCTTGTGACGGGGCTGGGGGTTGGCCTCACAGCTTTCTTGGATAAAATCTTCAGCAGCTCTTTATGTGAAGCAATTCGGTGCCGTTGTCCATCGGGTGTGATAATGTGGATGAACCCTTCCCGAGTCCAACAGTTTGTAACTCCAAATGCTTGTCGTGCTGTCATGAAGGTCTGATGGCGCTCTTTGGTCAGAAATTCTGTCACCGTTAAACCCGTACTCTTAAATTTAGTTTTTGCGAACCACAACTGATCACGAATCGCAGCAGTTTCAAATTTGATAATGATGGGCCTCGGCTTGTGCTCCCCCGAAGGACGTCCCATACGATGGCAGCGTCTGATGTCACCCCCAGAAATTGGTATTGCCAGATGGTTTTGCACAACCTTAGCGACAAGTTCTGATGTTTCCTCCTTCCGCTCCTCGGGGATTCCATGCAGCAGCAGCATTTTTCGACGCGCTCTCATCTCCATGCTATCCACTGTATGCGAGATCACATCAATTTGGTGCTGGATGTTGCCCAACATATCCATGACAAATGTTTTGAATGAAGCAAACTCTGATGTAAGACCTCCCACAGAAGTTGAGGCTTGAGACTTCGGCAACTCTCCCTCGAAATCAGCCATGCGTTTCAAGAAGAACTCTTTCAAATCATGCATAGATTTCTGCACTGAGTCAACCATGTTGCTGTCAGCTCAGCAAATAGTGTGTGGAGAATGTGATTAACACTTCACTGGCAGGTATGGACAATTATTAGTTAATTCCTATCATGTAAACTTTCTGAATTGTGATTATATTTATTTTATTTAATTATTAAAATCGGAGCTATGAATTTAAGTGTTTATGCCACAACTACCCACTTTTCTGTTGAAGATGGATCGCTATTAGTGTTTTAAGATTAATAGGTATCTATTAAAGAAAGATAATATCTTAACTTACCGACATTATGCTGCACTTATAACGCACTGTTCAAGACTATAGCAAATGATGGAATAACATTAAATGTAAGCATAACAATATATTTGTTTGAGAAGTATAGATGTTGGAATGTCGCCATAAATGGATGAAATTGATACCACCCAACATCGCGTCGCGACATGTTAACGAAGTCAATATTATAAATATATTATGTATGATTGTACTTTTATTCATTGTTTTTTTCCATACAACTCGCTGAGAAAATATAACAAGCTTAGTCGCGGTACATTATTAGTATGTCCTCATTCACAATATAGCTATGTCAGCGGTTTTTATTAGTTGACTTCTTAATATTTATCAAAATTTGAACCCGTGTCACATACTATCATTAAACACGGGTTTATCTGCATTTATTATATCTCCTAATTTTAAGAAAACCAATCAACACTAACATTTTTCTAAGCATATTTTCGACAAACAGAAGAGAGGATAATAATATTTTATTGTCTACTAGCAAGCTATAAGCTTGTGCTATGCGATCTAGACAACTGATAAACAAACTTATATATTTCTCAATTATTATTTATTATTATTTATTTACATAGATAATATACATAGGAAAGACCAAAATTAAGAAAATATACATTCATGGATCACATTAACATTTGTTCCGATCCGGGAATCGAACCAAACACCTCAATGGCAGTCGCATACTACTTACGCAATATAATATTAACATTAAATCATCTCTGAGGTGTTGCTTAAAATATAAGGTAAACTACACACTAGGAGCATTGGCGTATATTATATAATTACGAATTTTGCTCTCGCATATGGTAAGTACATATGGTCACATGTTAGTTTTACAGTTCAACGTAAATTTTAATTCAGCGTTTTTCTTTTATCGCTATATTAATTTAGTTTATAATTTATGCAGTTTAGATAGCTTTAATTGAAGAGTTTATGTACCTAATGTAGTAAGTTTGAACTGAATGGCTAAACAAAATAAATATAAATTCGTTTTCAAATGATTTACCTACTCTGAAACAAAGTTGAATACAAACTATTGAACTTGAACAGTCATAGTGAGAATCAACCCTAACCGCAGCGATGTGTAGCAGAGGTAAGTAATTCAATATTGTATAAAACACAAATCTATTTGGGTGCAGTATTCTTGACACAGCACTTTAGCAACACGTGGCCAGCACCATATTCGGGATAATATGCGGAGTAAGTAATTCTATATTGTTTAAAAGACAATCGTATTTGGATGCAGGGATCTGACATAGCATTTTAGAAACACGTGCCCGTTACCATATTCGGGATGATATGACGTAGATTTACCATTATTTAAGAGACTGCCTCTCAAAGCTATGTCGCAGATACTCTACCGGAGCTGAAGTGATTACCACAACGAGCTTACGTATACCTGCCTATCGGATCCTGTACCTACAAAATGTAAGTCACTATTATATTATTTATTAATACGTGATTAAAAAGCACTCGTGCTATCATTCAGCAATCCTATTATTCAATCGTTCAACTATTCAATCGTTCCACTATTCAATCGTTCCACTATTCAATCGTTCCACTATTCAATCGTTCCACTATTCAATCGTTCCACTATTCAATCGTTCCACTATTAATTCATTCTAATTTGCAATCATTCATGATATACATAGTATCTAAATTCTATCAACCTGTTGTTATTCAAATATTTCATATTTTATTGATAGATACTACAAATTATTGTTATAAGTTATTTATATGAATGTCTTTGTTTTCAGGTCCAAACAAATGGCTGACCAATTATTCCCGTCTTCAGACGAGTCAGAAGTTAACATCCCGGTGAAGACCAAGAATAAGAAGCGAAAGTTTGCAGAAAAAGCATCAACCAGCCAGCCTGTGAGCAGTTCAGCTACAGGCAGTCAGCCATCAACTAGTCAACCAACCAGTAAGAAACAGAAGTCGAGGGCTACGATCCGCGATCTCTTCGGAGCCGATAGCGATGATTGCAGCACCCCCACTGGTAAAAATCCTGCACCTATTTATTCATATCTAACACGTAGGTTGGCTAATGGATTCTCGCGTCAAATAGATGAAGGAAAATCTGGAAACTTTTTCATTGAATTAAAAAATTATGATTGTGAGGAAATTGAACGAGTGCCACCAATGAACCGATGGAGACACGCTATAATAACTGTTAAAAATAAAACAAGTTTAGATTCAAAGTCCTGGAAGCATTTAAGTGAATTTGTGAAAGAGACAGGGAATGAATTTAAAAATTGTGCAGCCACGTTTATAAACTCTTATCAGTAAATAGGTAAAGAGAAATCTGATTATTCATTAATCATTATATACCTATTGCTATACACATTAAACTGTATTTAATCCCTAGCATAAGACTACTATGTATATGAATCAGACCATGCATTGTTTCTCTTTTCAGTGCTACCACTCACCTCTTATTCATCAGGCAGTTATATTAATTGTGATAAATGTAAAATTGGAATACCGATTCATGAATACAGATATCATAAACGAACTAATATTCATAAATCTAACTGTTTAATAAAATCGAAATTTGAACATATAGACATAATAGCTACAGCCTTTAAGAACAGAATAATGACATATCGCTTAAACCCATCGAAAGAAGACGAGTACCTCTTCCTAGAGGCGTTCTTAGATGACAAGCGAGATGATGTATACAAAGTAATTGAGTTATCGCTTATTAAACATACTTGTATTAAAGTAAACTTTGAGTTGTTTGCATACTTTGTTTTACCTAAATATGGTGAACAGCAGCAGCAGCTGAAGTCATTTAATACAAAATATGAAGTTTTGTATAAAAGTACTGATTTGAATAATATTTATCTGAATTTAAAAGAGATTTTTAAAACGAAATTAACCATATTACTGATAACGAGTATTCACATGCACAGACCATTTGGAATACATTTGCCAGTAGTCTTGGTGAATATACTGATTTATATTTAAAGTCTGATGTGCTATTATTATGCGATATATTTGAAAACTTTAGAAAAATATGTCTTCAACATTATAATCTAGATCCTGCATATTATGTAAGTTCACCCGGCTTAAGTTGGGATGCTATGCTCCTTTACACTGGTGTACAATTAGAGTTAATTCATGATCTAGAAATGTATAACATGATTGAAAAAGGAATACGCGGTGGATTAGCACAGTGCTCTCATCGGTATGCTCAAGCAAATAATATTTACACACCTAATTTCGAGGATGTAATCACTGAGTTTGTTGGCTTGAGAGCAAAACTTTATTGTATTGAGTCAATAAAAGCATGCATTAATAAAGCTAAAGGTGTATCAAAGCCCATTACTAAGAATTTGAGAATGACTGACTATAAGAGAGTTTTATTTCAGAACATTACTTTAAAATGTAAAATGCAAATGATTAAATCAAACAAACATGTAATTTATTCGCAGGAAGTGAATAAAGTAATGTTAAATAGATTAGATGATAAACGACTAGTTCGACCAAATCAAATAGATACATTCTCTTGGGGTCACTGTGATGGCATATGATTGTGTAAATTTATATGGATACGCAATGATTTATGTATATATTAGACATTTAATAAATGGTATTATGTTCAATCATTGTTTTTTATTTTTCATATACCTAAGTTACATGATAAGATTCCTGGCTTATTTAAAGATGAGTTGGGTGGTGATGTAATCACTGAGTTTGTTGGCTTGAGAGCAAAACTTTATTGTATTGAGTCAATAAAAGCATGCATTAATAAAGCTAAAGGTGTATCAAAGCCCATTACTAAGAATTTGAGAATGACTGACTATAAGAGAGTTTTATTTCAGAACATTACTTTAAAATGTAAAATGCAAATGATTAAATCAAACAAACATGTAATTTATTCGCAGGAAGTTAATAAAGTAATGTTAAATAGATTAGATGATAAACGACTAGTTCGACCAAATCAAATAGATACATTCTCTTGGGGTCACTGTGATGGCATATGATTGTGTAAATTTATATGGATACGCAATGATTTATGTATATTAGACATTTAATAAATGGTATTATGTTCAATCATTGTTTTTTATTTTTCATTTTAATTTCACCTTGGGTAGGAAATAGTATGAAAAACAAACACACTATAGAAATAAAACATTTATTAAGTTAATTAAAATTATGAAATACAAAAGTTATTTTTTAAACACCATCGCTTAATACACAATACATTCCTTAAAGCACAATAGTTCTTATGAGCAAAACAATTATACAAAGATAGATCTTTACAGTAAAGATCACTAAGAGTTTCTAAATTAGGAACACTTTTATTTTCACATATGTCAGAAACATTATTATGACCACATAGCTCTTGAACCCACTTTATTTTCTCACTACCTTTAACAAGAACCTTTTTTTCCTTCAAATAGGGTTTGATTATTTTAGAAAATTCTCTGTAATCAATATATCCTTCGCTCCAGCGGTAACCTCTATTCCTTTCAATCCACCAAATGCGTCTTTTTTCTTCATCAGTCAGCGAGGAGAACGGATAAGGAGGTTTTATTAAGAATATGTGAGTATATTCCAACGTAGCTATAGCTAATTCCTTGACTATGAAGTTATTATAAAGATCTTTAAAACCTTGAACATCTACTATAATAGTATTTTTGTTCATGATATCTTTCTCACGGTGCTACTTAACGGTTTATACTCGATTATACAGTCGTTCAATATAAGACAATATGCTGAAGTTTGATCTGGTATATCAATGTCACTTTCAATTTCCACTCTGACATCGACAACAGGTCCTGACTTAAGATTATCTGGTTGTCTAGAACAATCTACGACAAATAACGGAGCAATATTTTTAAATTGTTTCTCACTTAATAACGGTTCACCGCGACGACCTCCGTAATACGAGTGTTGGAATCTGGTGTATTGTTCATATATTAAAGCAATTCTGTTATTTGAGAAACTTGAATTTAAATTTTCGTAAGGGAAGTAGGTTGAATTTAGGTATACTCTAACATCACGAACGGTACAGTGATCAAACTGAGACATATCCAATTTTGAATTATTTTTTCTATTTGTTTGCAGACCAATAATAACAAATCTTGGTTTCTCTATTTGCGATGATGTTTTTATGGACCAAGTATGTTTAGTAGTTTTTGGTAGAGCTGGATATTCATATAAATCCCAATTCCTGAATATCATCTGGAGTGCTCGATCTTTTTCTAACTTATTTATTTTTTCTTTATCGGATACTTTGACATGTGGTACACGCCATATTATTTTATTTATAATAATATCTTCTACCGTTTCACCATCGTTAAGTTTTAGGGCGTTCAGATTAGTATTACTTCGCAACAATATTAATTCATGTTTGCTGTTTATCACTACTTTCTTGAAATCTTCTGCAAAACCAAGAATGTTACAGAGGGGTATAGAAGCAGAAAAGTTACCCCCATTTGTACTATTTATGCCATCGATATTCCAACCCCAAGCATTAGATACTTTAGCCTCGTTTTCGTTCATTGATATTAATGATTTCATTGTGGTAGTTATACCAGCGTTTTTTATTTTATCTATTTCCACTCCATTTATCTCATACCTTATATCTTGAAACAAGTAAAGTAAACTATTGTTTGTGAAATGAACGCTACTGACTCTCTCTTTCGAATTTCCACCCTTGTTTACAACAACAGTTCCTTCCAAAAACAAAGTGCTTGCTGATGGTAATATATACAAGTCTTGTTGATTAATAGGTATCCTGATTTCATCGCTTCTATTGAAACTTGTTACGTAAGGCTTGTAAGAGTGAAATTCAATTCCTTCCACAGAGTTGTTGTATGCAGGAGTGGATAAAACATCTAGTATATTCATTTTAACAAACCAATCGCTTTAAGAAATGCTTTATTATTGTTATTCAATTTTATGACCTTTTTGGAGCGACCTCTTATTGGTTTGATAGTTTGAGTAGGACTGTTATTTTTAGTTGGACGAACCACATATTTATTATAATCTATCATTGTTTTCTTCTGATATGTAGATACAACTGCACTTCTTCACCTCGCAAATTTATTAAGTTATTATTTATATCTAACAGCCGTATCTGTATGCAGCTTATATTGGTTTGGTTTATTGGAAAGTAGATTGCGTTTTTAGGAATTTCTATAATCCTGTATCCAGGTGGAACATTAAGTGCAAATTCGTGCAAGATGTGACTGGATTGACCGTTTATATAAGAACCGCTAACTATGTCACATTCAATCCTTATGACAGTCGTAGGCAAAATGTTAACTGGAAACTCTGATACATGATATTTATTTGCTTCTAAGATCTGTTTTTCAAATCCCAATAAACTTCCGAATGTACCTTCTTTAGTAAAATCTATAGTTGATGTACAAAATAACATAGTTTTTAAGGTGTTGTTATTACAATGGAGTTTTATGGATGCATCTTTTATCTCAGTTTTTAAATAGTCACCAATATCTTGCAATTCATAAGTTCCTTCAGGTATCTCAAGAACATTTTTAGAACCATAATATAATTTATTGTTTGTATTATCAAAATTTGGAATAGAATTATATGTAGAGAAATGTAATAATGCACATTCATACTCCCCAACTAATGGCAACGTGTTTGGATAATAGGTAGATAATACTGATGAGTTTCCAGTTATCGATAAGGTGAGTGACATCTTCCAAATGATGGAAATGAAAGAGTGATATAAAATTTATAGTATTTATTCCAAAAAGTTTGCAAATAACTTAAACACATATGTCCACAAACTATTGTGTTGAATTGTTGATATCTATTATAGTTATAATGAACATCACAGTTCTTAAAATATAGCATCAATTCTCTTGGCGGTTTTAAATCACCAAAGCTATCAAAATATTCACAATAATTGTTTATTTTAACATAAGCTACCCAATGCGTTCCATCATTTCTCGAATTATCTAGGTTAACTATAGCACATTCAATTCGTTTAGGTATTTTTGGTAATTGATCCTTCATATAAACTCCTCGAAAGTAGGGAATACAATAGCCATACTTCTGAATATCGATATTAGTTAAAGCGCGATTAGGTAGCTGATCAATTAGTTTTTTGATGGATTTATAAACAATCCCTGACCTTGCTTATGTGGTTTAATGTATAGACCTTTACCTATTGCTATAGCCTCCATAGTTTTATTATGACGTTCAGTTTCTTGTAATTTTTTCTGACCGTGTTTATAATCATTCACAGTTTTTGCAATACCAGCTGCACCACCAGCTAATGCTCCTAAAGCAGATAAACCAGCAAAAATTGGGATTAAAGGTAGAATGCCTCCAGTTTTTGGTATAGGTATCATTCGAGGTACTCGAACTTTTGGAATGCATGGAACTAATTTTCTGGCAACCATATAAGCTATATTTATTAATGACTTATTATCTTTAGGTGAGAGTTTTTTGATTTTTCTTTTTATTTTTCTAACAAAGTTATTAAAAGTCTTAACACCAGCACCAGACTTCAATTTAGCTTTCATAACTTTGTTTACTATCCACGAACTAATCTTTTCCCCTGTTCGAGCATCTTTTGCTTTAAGTCTTTGTTTAGCCATATCTATAAGACGTAAGTCGGCTTTGTGACGGTTAGGTAGGTCTGTGTAGTTTGCGTATGCAATATCGTGATGCATACAAGCTTCGTCTAACTTGTTTACACCTTTATCACCACGTAGTAATCGTTTTGAAAGCTTTGTTCCTGGTCCACAATAGTTATAACCGGGTATGTGTAGTTCGAATGGTAAATGATTAATGATACTGTTTATTAGTCCACCACCTTGCATCGTCCAAAGAATAATGAATATACTTTTAAATTATATACCACTTATATAATTAACTTATTCTACTATTGCAGTCTTATCAATCCAACTGTTCTCTTTGTTATTTAAACCCAACCATTTTACAAACAGTTTGTTTCCTTTCTTTTTTAATACTTTTTCTATCAAATAGACACCAGGGCAGGACGACTTTTGAAGCTCTTGTTCGTAAAAAGTACCCAATATGACTTGTTTCTGATTATCTTCAATGCGATACGTTATTGGTACAGTGTTATTTATCTTTTTTATAGTAAATAATTCTGTTGACCAGTTAGGAGTGTATCCTTTCTCAAATATATGTTTGTACTTACTAATTCGAACTTTGTCACCAATTATAAACTTTGGACGAGATTTTTGGGTTGCCTTTATCATGAAATTCGTAATATTATTTTTAATGTCCGTTTCATTAAACTTATTGACATTAACAGGTGCAAATTTAATAGTACGATGTTTTGTGTTGTTATATGTCTTCACAACATCGTTCAAGCCACCATCTATCCACTTATAGTGTCCGTTCAAGCTAAAGTATTTGTACAATTTATTTTTAATAGTTTTAATAACTCGTTCTACAATTGAAGCCTTTTTGGTTGAAAATGTAGAGTAGTGATTAATATTATAGTTCTGTAAAAGCTTTTGAAATGTAGAATTATAGAACTCAGTACCCATATCAGTTTGCAGATGAGTTGGTATCCTGTGATTAGTAGAAAGTAATTTTTCAAATGCATGAGAGACATCATGTTTGGATTTAGTTTTTAATGGTTCCACCCAAACGTACTTTGAGAAGCAGTCAATAACTATTAAAATATAGTTATATCCTTTATTAAAGGTTTTTAGGTTTTGCATATCAGCTAAATCTGCTTGCCACAAATCATCAATACCTTTTAAAATTACAGATCGTCGAGGAAAATTTTTTCGTGCTGCTTTATGTATTTCATTGACGATTTGTTGTTTTGTCATTTTAACAAAATTTAAGGTCTATGTTTTTCGATCTTTTAATATAGATTGAATTGCGTCTTGAACTAGTCTATCAACTGCTTTCCTTGTATAAAATTTGCTTTCCAAATGAGTCTCTATCTCAGACATTATTGTTTTTAAAGCTTTCTCTATGTGGTTTTGAACACTATTTGGAATAGAACTTTGCAATTTTCGTAAGTCATTGATTAGTACACCTTTCAATTCATCTACATAGGCTTTATTTACTGCATCGTCTGCGTCTTGTGGAGGTTTGACACCTTTTAGCCTCGATGTCTTCAAGTCATAATCTCCATAATCAGATTTTATTAATGCGTTATCATTAAAATCAAGTATTTCCGATATACGCATTCGCTTATGAATATAATGTCCAAATTTGTCTACATTCATATTAAAGGTGTGTTATGTTGAACGGTATATAGTAAAATGACACACATATAATATTAGTTGATTTATTTATTTAATAATTTTGCTTTCACGTAGTTCTTCAATGATAGATATTATTTCATTATCTAGTCCTGTGTTACCAGCATCTCGAGAAGCAATTAATAACTTTAATCTATCAACCAATTCATTGGGATCATCCCAATATACAAAATCTGTGTTTTTTTTCCACATTTTTGTTAAAGGTAATCCTTTTCCTACTTTCTGTCTACAACTTGGACTTCTACTTTCTTGATCGAAAAGTGGTTTAATAACTTGCAAATATTTTTGTCCTTTATTACTTTTAATTGGTTTTTTTGAAT
This sequence comes from Miltochrista miniata, assembly GCA_933228765.1. Lineage (NCBI taxonomy): Eukaryota > Metazoa > Arthropoda > Insecta > Lepidoptera > Erebidae > Miltochrista > Miltochrista miniata. The sequence goes on along the minus strand of OW121756.1, from coordinate 34,976,347 downwards.
CGAAATCACGACGATGTGCATTCGTTACAAGTAACATTGCCTTATAATTTTGCTTGTCATGCTCATTAACCAAGCTCAGATCAATGTCTTTTTTTAACAGTAACTCTCGCAACCCAGGTGTACTTTCGTACTTGCGTCCGGCTACAGTAATAACTTTATCCCCAATAGTTATGTTAGAGGAACCCAACATTAACTTTCCACGTTCATTTCTTATACCAAATGGTACATCTGATAGTACTTGTGAAGATAACGACCAAGATGATGCATCTGGATTAGTACCGACTAATGACTGAAATGAAGAGTCCGATGAGGGTTCCGATTCATTACTAGCAATACTGCTATCATCTGTTTCTTTCATATCTTGGTCTTGTGGTAATTGGGGTTCTACTTTTTCCTCCTTTTTTGTTAGAGCTAAGTGGTTATTAGTGTTGGCTATTAAATTGAGAGAGTCTGTAACAGGCTTAAAAACTGTATCAAGAGCATACTTATTACTATCTTCAAAATCCTTCATTTTACGTATTTTTTTCTTGACAGCTTCTGTCGCATCAACAATTTGTTTTTTCAATGATTTATCCATTATGTAAAATATGTGGTAATCGAATAAGAACCAATTACAGAATAACAATAAAGTGACTGCAGTCTACTTAAATATTCAAATATCATCTAATAATACAAAAGTGTCAAACGTTTTTCTATAGCAACCGTTGTTTCTAGAACAATCTTTATTAATTACCACATAATCAAAAGGCTCTTTCCATATTAGGGAACACATTTCTCGAAATTTCAACCATGACATATCGGTGTTAACATGTTCTTCGTAAACATGTTTCAAATTAACTTCATCTTGCTTAAAAAGCACAATTAAGTTAGCATTATCTCTTACAAGTTGTTTAGGTATTTTGGTGTAAGTTTGATTTAAATAAAAACTGTCAATTAATTTATGTCTTCCCATGGCAAAATAATCACGCATATTACTTTGATTTTCACATGCTACATCATCAAAAATAATCACAGAATTAGGTTTTGCATCTGCAACCTTTAAAACGTCATCATTTGCTTGGTATGTCTGGAGAGTGATACCTGGTACTCGTCGTAAAACCTTTTCTAAAAAGATGTACTTTGGTTGAAGTAGCGTTTTAGAATATACATAAACATTCTGAAATGTCAATCCATTTTCGTGCAATAGAAGACCAATTAATAAGTTAGTTTTTCCACAATTTGATGGTCCGCATATGATGCAGCGTACTGTATTTGGTAATAATTCTCCATGGCGTAACTTATTTTTTGTTAAATCGTCACAGATTGTATTGACCTGCAACGATTGTGTTTGTTTAACGAATTTCATGTTTGCTATGCAATACTGATCGACTCGTAATGAAAAGATGAATTTATAACATAAATATTTATAACTACAAGTAGTCGAACCAAACTGGTTACAGAAAACCTGTAGGTTATAAAGGAACGGAAGGTGGTGAAAATGCGACTGTAATAAATCGAATTTCAATCGAAAGTCATAAACGCGTTATACGGAGTGAACGGTAAGTCATTTTATGATATTGGGCACGCTAGATCACTTTTGTGACGAAGACGAACGAAGTGAGTCGTAGGAACGATAAAAGTGGTCTAGAATGGCACAAAATAATACACTACTTACATACTGACTGAATAGATGGGATTGGGTGTTAAGGGATCCAGAAAGTCTATCATGATGGATCATTATTAGAATACTATATTGAATAGTTGAATGGTTGGGAATTAGTGGTTTATGGATCTCCTCTGATCCAGAAACCCTAATTCCCAACTACTGACCTGAACTAGTTGCTAAATAAACGAATATGTTACAGAGTGAGGAAGTGCAGTACACTGTCGCCGCTCATGAATATTCTTACAGAATAATGTTGGTGTGTTTAATATCGTCAAACTAACGTAAACTAAAACACATTGTTCAGATTTGCAATTTAAATACTTGACCTAGTTCTTCATATATACCGTTAAGCTCCTTTCCCAATGGGGTAGGCAGAGTAAAAATTATTCAAGCCGCCCATATGGCGTTCAACTTGGGTTAACGATTGTCATTTTACTGACTACCGGATTTCATTTCAAGTTTTCCTTCTCTAGAAATCGATCGTTTTGCGAAAGTGTTCCCTTAGTCGCCTCTTACGGCATCATCTGAATGAATTGGGCTGGCGGCATTTTGTACTCTTTCCATAGGTCTTCAATTTTCGCCGGAAGTCGCCCTGTGGCGACGGGACCCCGAGAGCATAGGCCACACGGTGAACTACTGGCAACTTACCCTTAGCCAGGTCTTCAAAACACAGTAGCCGTATGAAAATTCTCTCTAACGATAATAGATCAATGAAACCGAATCTAGAACACTTAGATTGCAATTGACGAGTTATTTTTTTTTCTTTGGAGTAATTTAAGACGACTCAGCTTAAGTGAGCACTTAACGGGTGATCCTTCGGTTACAGGCCGGTGTTGAGTGTGGACTGTTAAGGTCTATTGATTTGATACTATTTGATAATATTGTAAGGTTTCAATATTTTATTGCACTGGCCTCTCTGACGTCTGTCAGCTCATAAGAATAAGAAGGGATAGTAATATGGCGGGGCAGATCTCATTAAAATTGGCGGCAGCGCCATTTTTGAGACAGTGCAAAATTAGTTGTGTTGCTGTGAAAATGTGTTAGCTTAGAATTAAGAGTAAGATAAGCAGTGATGCTACCAGGACATAATGTAAGGCCTGGATGCGATTGTTATTAAAATATACTGAAATAATCTCGATTGTTTTTCTGAGCTATCACAATATGGTTGAAATGTTTAAAGAATATAATAAAAAAAAAATATTCTTTGTTAGTACTGGCTTTGCTAAATAATATAAATTTACAACAAATAATATAATAATGCACTACTTTGTATAAAAACATAATTACAATGGAAATCATCAATTAGTCATTGCGACTCATCATGCATATTTTCTATAAAGTTTCTCATAGAATTTTGATCTCGGAATAAAAAGCAACCTACCAGTGTCAGCTGTCTTTTTTTTTTTTTTTTTTTAACGTGAGGGAAAATCCTCGTAGGATGCTATGCCGGACTCTTACCGACTAAAAAACCTCACGTAACGCCCAACAGCCTATGGTTGAGAGCCCCGGGTAAGCCCTCAGGAAGGATGTCCCGTGACTCCCAACAGACCTACGGCCGCCAATGCGGCCTCGCCCAGGGGGTGGTTCGGGTGCAATCCCGCGTCTATGGGGGGTTTCGGGTGTGACCCCGCTTCTAAGGGGGGGCGTGCGTGAGTGCTCACGTCACGCTGCCGTCATGTGCCTGCTTCTGTAAGGACGGTGAGCGGCCCTCTCACCGTCCTCAGACCCCCGGTCATGGAGGCCGATAGTCCTCGGCGAAGACACGTCGGCGGCGCCCAGGGCGCCGACTGCGGAACTCGGGTGGGAGAGTTCTCTCCCGCACCCGGCCCGCCGCCTCCTTCGCGAGCATGACCTGCTCGCAGAAAGAGGCGGCGCAGTCCCACTTACTCCCGCTGGAGAGCATGGCTCGCACCATGGCCTCAAGCGAGAGAGTGTCCACGCCCAGACCCACTACGAGGACCTGTCGCTGTTGTGCCCACGCCGTGCACTCCACCCAGTGTCAGCTGTCTATATAATTAAATTAATTTTTGAACGGTGAATGTGTGAATTAGCAAAAATCTACTTCACAAATTAACAAACTTTGATGATTGAGTCGGATAAATGCGATGTCATGAATGGGTATTATCATACATACATACATACATACATATACTCACGCCTTTATCCCCGAAGGGGTAGGCAGAGGCCTATACCGGCCCACATTTCACCGTGTACAATTCGGTCCCACGTGACAAGTGGTGAGCCCATCGCCGTGTTGAAATGGACGGCCGCCGTCAGAGCCTCGTCCGTTGTTCAGCAGGTGCACGAGCTTGCACGTGAGGTTGACTTGGGCCCGATGGTGTTGGTAGGGCCCCACTACACCCGTATGGGTATTATCAGTAGCATCTTTTTAAATAGTCTTTAATAAACATACTAAAACATAATATTGTAAAACAAGTTTTAATATGGTGTACAAATGAAGTTTGTTCTATTCTATTCTATTCTTATCAAAATATTATATTTCATGTCCTTAACACGAGCAAACCAGATAGCTGAGTAAATAAGAAAAAATTCCCACCCTTCTAATGGCGACCTACACCGGAATAGTACGCGTGGTAAGGCAAAACACGGTATTCGTGATTATAGGGGTCCAGTCGACCTTGAATCGTTTCTGTAGTGTGATAACTGTGTCACTTGTGAAGTTTCTCACAACCCACAAAGGGTTGCAATGACGATTTCTCGTAATGAGTGATGTTTTTGTTGAAATGACTTAGTTTGCGAATAAGGCTTCTATATTATAGAAACTGAAAAGCCATGATGACGTTTAGCAAATTCAGAGTCATTATCACTGTAAAAAAAAGACCATTGATAGCTGCCCTAAAGTTGGCAACTCAATTACTCAATGACGTACTTCTTCACGCGCTGATTAGAGAACTCTGGTTTGATAAAGAGGAGGAAAACATATACGCGATAATAATGCAGACTATAGCGAAACATTCACTATCGTAACAGATGGCACCGATATTAGTCCAGTCATTATATACATTTGGAAATGCAAATGAACCGAGAAAGCCAAATTTTGGATATTACGTGTGGAGGGGCTTGAAAAGCTTAAGTCCAAGTTGTCGACCAAAATAACCTGGTGGGTTTTCCGCCATCTTGAAAAAAAGGGTTATATTCAGTTTTTTCATCATAATTCGGTTCCCCGTTGAGATACGAAAATTTTAATGAAAAGTTTTTTGTTGCTCTTCGTACGATCTACAATTAAGGTATACACATTTTTCACGTATCGATCACCGTTATCGAAATATCGATTCAAAAAGCCGCAATTTAGGGAGAAATAATTGCTTTTAGCTATTTCCTTCTTTCTCGTGAAATATATCTAAAAATGTCCATAAAGAAAATTGTTGAGCGTGTTCAGACCTACAAATTCGTTTTTTTATTTTTAATTTTCGATAAGAATTACGACCTCTAGCGCGGCGCAAAGTCAGTAAGACTGTGCCCGGTTTTGATTTAGCCGCTCGCACGGTTGTATTCATACGTCAAAATGGATGAATGGTTGTTCAACAAATATTGCAATACAAAATAAATTAATAAACCAGCCAAATTATAGATCAAACACATGAAAATTAAAAAAAAAAAAATTTTCGCAAACCAGCTAAAGGCAAAACACCGTCAAAACTATACTCTCCGAATAGTTTCAAGCATGATAAGTCTGTTCTTGAGAACATTCTTTTCATCCATGCTTTCAGCGGTTGTGACACCACGTCGTCTTTTTATAATATTGGAAAGTCGAAATTCATCAGCACCCTCGAGAAGAACCCGAACCTCCGGTCATCGGTAGAACTATTCAAGCAAGAAAAGGTCGATCCGGAGATGCTAGCTTGCGCGGGAAAACTATTCCTTATCGCTCTGTATGGTGGTCGTAAAGAGGATACAACGATGGATAGTTTGCGATTCCACCGCTTTGCAAAATCAATGACGACAAATAAGACTAATAATCTTTCACTACTCCCACCAACGGAAAGCGCAGTCCGCCAACACGTTTTCCGGACATATCTACAGGTACAAACGTGGCTCGGAATTTTCAAAGATCCTTAGGAATGGGGTTGGCGACAGACGAATTACGGGCTTGAACCAATTTGCACTACAGCCGCACCCGCTCCACCTGAACTTTTAAAACTCATTTCGTGCAAATGTAAAGGAAAGTGTGGGGCTGCTGATGTCGCCAGAGTCGAGATTTTATTCAACGACGATCACGATGATGATGATGATTATGTTTTTTCAACCGTCCCAGCATCATTTACTGCGATTCAAGAGTTTTCACGACTCAAAGAGTCTACCAAGGAAGAACTTCTACAGCTAGGACCATCGAAACTGTACTGTACTGTAATTATTGTTTTTTGCTGCATAAAAATTATTTGATCAATAATTTTCATGTGTTTGATTTATAATTTGGTTGGTTTATTAATTTATTTTGTATTGCAATAATTGCTTGAACAACCATTCATCCATTTTGACGTATGGATACAACCGTGCGAGCGGCTAAATCAAAACCGGGCACAGTCTTACTGACTTTGCGCCGCGCTAGAGGTCGTAATTCTTATCGAAAATAAAAAATAAAAAAACGAATTTGTAGGTCTGAACACGCTCACCAATTTTCATTACGGACATTTTTCGATATCTTTCACGAGAAAGACGGAAATAGCTACAAACTATTTTTTCTTCCCAAATTTATGGCTTTTTGGATCGATATTTCGATAACGGTGATCGATACGTGAAAAATGTGCAGACCTTAATTGTAGATCGTACAAAGAGCAACAAAAAACTTCTCATCAAAATTTTCGTATCTCAACGGGGAACCGAATTATGATGAAAAAACTGAATATAACCCTTTTTTCAAGATGGCGGAAAACCCACCAGGTTATTTTGGTCGACAATTTAAACTTAAGCTTTTCTAGCCCCTCCCCACGTAATATCCAAAATTTGGCTTTCTCGGTTCATTTGCATTTCTAACCCGATTTTTTCGACGTAATGACTGGACTATATACGTTAACTAAGGGCTGGCTTTTATTAAATCATGTTTATGTTTCCTGAACTATTTGAAACTGTTTATAAATTTAAATTAGTCACATACGTTTGTACACGTATTTCAGTCAAGGCGTGCGTTGTTTAACTTTTCGAACGGTCTTCTCTTCAGGCAGGAATATATAGAGGTTCTGACTATTACGGTGGCGAAGTAATTTTTATGGTTATGTATTTTAAAGCCGTTGGTAGGCCTAACGACCTTGACCATACAAAACACGCGTCCCTCAGGCTAGGAAATGTAGCATTTTATAGCTTATTTTAGTTGCAACAAGCTAATACTCATACTTATTCAAAATCGAAGAAAACCAATTTATAAGTGTTTATTTTCTTAATACGTTAGCATATTTTATTCTTACGCGTCGATGAAAATTGAAGTTATAAAATGCATTCATCTAAAAATTTAGAGGCGACTCTATTATCGTTTTACACATTATGTATCATTAATTACAATATTACAAAATATTTTGACACACATCTTGTAGATTAACAATCATTTTTGGCTATAATGTTCCGTCTACTTATGCAGACAACAAACACTTTCACTAGCACCTCTTTTTCGTCATTTTTTAAACCAGTCTCCTCAAGGGTAGAATCAAAACCATATTACTGAGACTCCACTGTCCGTCTGTCTGTCTATCACCAGACTGTATCTCATTAAACTTGAATCAATACAACATTAACGGGTAAATAAATCAATACAAAAAAATTGATGAACATCAAAGTTTATTTACAGAAAACTAAAGCCATTCAAGATCTAAATAAACGTGAAAAACCTGACTGACTGATTTAAATCAACGCACTACCCAACTGCTGGGGTAAGAAAGTCCAAATTCGGCAAGTAGGTTCCAGGTCTAGGGGTCCACTAAGAAAGGATTTTTCAAAATTCACTCCCTAAAAGGGCTGTCTTCAAAATCTTGTTTCCCCATACAAACTTTGGATCCCCATCCAAAGTTTGTATGAGGTAAAAAAAATTAGATCCCCATTCAAAGTTAAAAGACAAATACACTCGAGAGCAATGAATCCGGGTCACTTAAAGAATCCTAAAACTCTCGGAAACAAAAAATGCTAGGTTAATGCAATAAATTGTATTTAATAGACAATGTAATACTCCTTAAATGAAAGTAAAAAAAATATGAGGTTTATGTACCCATACAATTGTCCCGATACAATTGGTGATTATTTGTTGGATGGAGAAGCCTGGAAATGACCTGCTCTACTGGATTCTCAAAAAATTGTTAAAATGCATAGTTTTTAGATTCATTTTGTAAATAGAGCTCTAAAAAGAATAACCCGCTGAGTTTCTTGCCAGTTCTTCTCAGGTGGGTCGCGTTGTGAACTGGTGGTAGATTTTGATTTGTATTCTGGACGTTTTACAAGAGCATCTGTAAATGCCTATGTGAAGTAAATTTCTTTTTCTTTCTTTCTTTCTTTCTTTCAGTTTAAACTTTTTGATCCCCATCCCAAGTTTAAATTTTGGATCCAAAGTTTGTATGGGGAATCAAGATTAGTTAGTCTTTTTTATTCTAAATTTTATAGGAGTATTTCTAAAGATAAATGCTTAAACACCTGGTTCAGGATTTTTGAAAATTTATGAAAAATACTCCTGCGCTTGTGAAGCCACGGGCATAAGCTATTAGTAAATAATATGACTGACACAGCACAATGATTGAATAATAAATCTCTCTCACACATAGACATACATTATATACATTACTAGCTGACCCGCGCAACTTCGTTTGCGCCACATAAGAGAGGGTATTACCTATTCCCGTCGCATTGCGTTTACTCCCGTAGCGTCTCTTCGTTAATATTTAATACTACGTGAGAGAGAGAGAGAGAAAGGTTTCTCGTCGCGTGTATTCCCGTCGCATTAATTTTAAGAACAATTTCGTTTATGAAATTGGCATTTTTGTTGAAAAAATTGATTATCGCGCAATTTTTTTAAACTTTTTAAGAGAAACAATTATGTACTACCTACATATTTTTTACACTAAAAATATTTACGCAGCACACGCAACGAAGCTCTCAAAAGGAATAAATTTTCCCCCGTTTTTGAAACATTTACTATTACTGCTCCGCTCCTATTCGTTGTGACGTGATGCTATATAGCCTATGACACTCCACAATAACGTAGCTTTCTATTGGAGAAAGAATTTTTAAAATCGGTTCAGTAGATCCCGAGATAACCCCTTACAATTTAACAAATATACAAACACACAAACTTTACTTCTTTATAATATTAGTATAGATATACAAAATCAAAAACACCTGAAAAGAACTCAGTAACTCGTACTTTTTATTCAGATTTCAACATGGAAATTAGCACAATAATGTCACAAAATATTCCTACGTTAACGTACCCACATTATGTTTACGCTACACAATGGAAAAAGGTTGGTATTAAAGCATAACCTAATGGTGTGAGACGTCGGGTATTACAAAAATGTGTTCAACACAAAAATCGCTGAACTGAATGAAAATTCAGCGACAATACAGTCCCGATCCCTTTTCGACTTTCTACGTTGTGTGTGAGTGTAAAAGAGATCACGGATGAATAACTTTAAATGTCTTTTTATTTTTTTTTTGTTTAACGTCAGGGAAAATCCTCATGGATGTTATGTCGGACTCCTACCGACTAAAAAACCTCACGTAACGCCCAGCAGCCTATGGTTGGTAGCCCCGGGGAAGCCCTCTTAAGGATGTCCCAGGACTCCCAACAGACCTTAGGCCGCCACTGCGGCCTCGTCCAGGGGGTGGTTCGGGTGCTATCCCGCGTCTTTGAGGGGTTTCGGGTGTGATCCCGCTTCTAAGGGGGGGCGTGCGTGGGTTGCTCACGTCACGCTGCCGTCATGGGCCTGCTTCTGTAAGGACGGTGAGTGACCCTCTCACCGTCCTCAGACCCCGGTCATGGAGGCCGATAGTCCTCGGCGAAGACACGTCGGCGGCCCCTAGGCCGCCGACTGCGGAACTCGGGTGGGAGAGTTCTCTCCCTTACCCGCCCCGCCGCCTCCTTCACGAGCATAACCTGCTCGCAGAAAGAGGCGGCGCAGTCCCACTTACTCTCGCTCTCGCGAGAGTGTCAACGTCCAGACCCACTACGAGGACCTGGCGCTGTTGCGCCCACGCCGTGAACTTTAAATGTCTAAGTCAAAACAATAATTCATTTTTTAATGTTTTCTAATCACTCCGCATTGTGATCAGTGCAATCTGGTCGCAACATCGGTCAGCAACAAGTAAGAACATGAATAACGTGGTAATATAGGTTGAACATTGAAGGTCTATAGTAAAAAAGGGAAAACCGGCCAAGTGCGAGTTGAACTCGCCCATGAAGGATTCCGTAGCAGCAAGTAACATAACATAAAAGTTCTAGTAGTTCGTTTAGTTCGTTGTAACTTTGATTGATGTTTTTACACATTCGCTGTGGCAGTGGTTTTTCTAGGCGAAAATTGCGGTTTATGACGTATTAAAACTACTTACTTGATCTTGTTCAAACCAATTTTCGGAGGAAGTTTACATGGCAGTGTACATTATATATTTTTTTAGATTTATCATTCTCTTATTTTAGAAGTTAGAGGGGTGGGGGACACATTTTTCCACTTTGAAAGTGTCTTTCGCGTAAACTATTCATTTTAGAAAAAAAATGATTCAAGAAACATCAATTGCGTTTTAAAGACCCATCGATAGATAGGTACCACAAACGTATGGGTTTGATGAAAAAAACCTGTTTGAGTTTCAGTTCTAAGTATAGGGACCTCCAAAGTCTATTGCTTTTATTACATTTTAGTGTGAAATTCTTAATGCGGTTAACATAATACATCTACTTACCAAGTTTCGAAAGCATAGGTCTTATAGTTTCGGAGAGCAATGACTGTGACATACGGACGGACAGACAGACATGACGAATCTATAAGGGTTCCGTTTTATGCCATTTGGCTATGAAACCCTAAAAACTAATATCTTATTAGTCATTCCTCTACTAAAGTTTATAAATACTAATTAAAAAATACTAAACTTATTGTAATATTTAGCAAAGCGAAAAACTTTTCATTGCACACCAGCAATATTAAACTAATTGGTATGAAAATTGGTAGCAAAACAGTTTCTCATATCCAGCAGGAGAATGTTTTAGCCGTACTTGCGGTTATCGCGGCGGTTTCTAACCTCAAAATGTCAAACTATTGACCTTCATTGGTTTTGACATTTTGAGGTTAAAAACCGCCGCAGTAAACCGCAAGTGCGGCCGCGAACTTAGAGCAGTTATGAATACATTATAAATAGCACTATTGCACAGAAATTTACCTGTACTTAGGTATATACCTAAGTTTGGGCAGTACCTACTGAAATCTAATTATTACATTGAAACAGAGTAGCGATAAGTTCTAAAACTATGATTGACAATCAGACTGGTTGAAAGCATAGCACTAAAATATCACACTACGACGAAAATCGTTTAGGAATTGACAACGCCGTTTATACTGTACACTTATATAGCATTTATACAATACACACATAACAATAAAGAAAATTAGAGTGTCTGTTTGTAATACACATACCAAAATATATATTTTTAAAATTTTTGTCATTCTGTCTGTTTGTTCCGGCTAATCTCAGGAACAACTTGACCAATTTGGACAGGACTTTCACTGGCAGATAGCTTATGTAATAAGGAGTAACTTAGGCTGTTTTTATTTCAGAAAAATTCTTTTATTAAAATAAAAATGCCAAAAACAAAGAAAAACAAAAAAACAATTTTTTTTTATTACATTCTACGCGGACGAAGTCGCGGACACAGCTAGTCTTTTATAAGACGCACCGACAATTTTATACAATAGGAAAGGTTTGCAGAAACCAGTAAGAGGTAATATAACTGGAACCATATTGCGACTACGCCAACACGTTAGAAGAAGTGATATTTTTATCATACACACACATGGGGCGAGCGACGAAAAAGATATTTTTTTCAAAAGATTTTCTGGGTATGTTATCTTTATATGGGAATTATATGGAATTGGTGGTTGGAAATATTTTTGTGAATATTATGCTTTGATAAAGAAATACTAACAGTATTTCTTTACTTACTTTCCTTTAAGATTTATTGGAGTACTAGCTGATGCTTGCGACTTCGCCAGCGTGAAATTTAGTTCCTGTTCCCACTTCCCTCGGAAACATATTCGCGGGATAAAAAACCTATGTGTTATTCCAGACTACAATCTACCTTGGTATCAAATTTCAGCTCAATCCGTTCAGCCGTTACAGCGTGATTGAGTAACAAACATCTAAAGATCCAAACATCTTTACATTTATAATATTAGTAGGATAAGGCTTTATAACCGACTTTAAGAAAAAATGAGGAGGTCGCTCAATTCGACCGTATATAATTTTTTTTTATTTTTTTTTTATGTTTGTTCGCGCAGAACTCCGTCGTTTATGGACGGATGTGAAAAATTCTTTTTTCGTTCGAAAATAGATACTCTTAAGGTGGTCCCATTTTAAGGAAGTCAGGATCTGATGATGGCATCCTGGAGAAATCGACGGGAACTTTTAAAAATTGTAGGGACATCTAGGGCATTTGTTATTTTTTTAATAAGGGCTTTAAAGTAGTATAACTTAATGAAGATCTGGAGTCGATCTGATGATGGAGACGAAAGACAGTAGAGATAATTCCCTAACGATAAACAGCAGTTACCTTGTTTGATTGATTGTTATTCTTCCAGTATTTAGTGTCAATTTTAATATTCTAAGAAAGCATATTAGTAGGTCGTTAGGTCCAACTACCGATGCTGTGGTCCTCTTGGTACCACTTTACATAAACAGTAATATGTTTAGTTAAATAATGACATACACCCACGTTCAGTAGGGTTGACCGTATAGGCTAGGTTACGCCGTTTCTTATTCAAACATATTTATTTTACCTTGGGAACACATGCACTCACTGGTTGATGCCAGAAAATGTCTGAACTGCATCACTTACTACCATAGTACTAGCAACCAAGACCAACGGCTTAACGTGGTTTTCAAAAACGAGAAGCAGGCCCGTGACGGCAGCGTGTCGAGAGGGATTCACACACGCCCACCATTAGAAGCGGATCACACCCGAAACCCCCCCAAGGACGCGGGATAGCACCCAAATCGCCCCCTGGGCGAGGCCGCAGTGGTGGCCGCAGGTCTGTTAGGAGTCCTGGGACATGCTTCCGAAAGCCTACCCGGAGCTCCTAACCATAGGCTGTTGGGCCTTACGTGAGGATTTTTAGTAGGTAGGAGTCCAGCATAGCATCCATGGTGGATTTTCCCTCACGTTAAAGAAAGCGAACAATTGAGAATTTTCGAAGTAGAATATTTCCGTATCTATGAGAAAATAATGCACTTCCATGCATAGAAAACTGCACTAATTTATCCATTCTTTCTCTTTATCCTGATCAACAAACAAGATAATAACTTTGTTGCCCAACAAAGCGAAATTTTTAAAACCGAAATAGCGTACAAAGCCTTTGTGTTGTACCAAATTGTGGAGCTACAAAGGATTGTCGAGTTTATTTTTAAAAGTAGCTCAAACAATTCTTAGGTAAGCTAAACAGCATTGGCACAATAGCCACATTAATCTAGCCTTGGGGCTTCCACTTCAAATCGATTTGGCTACTGCTTGACCTGACTTCCACTGAGATAGGAAGACGTTTAAAAGCCTGAGAATTTTTCGTGCAAGCTGTACATTGCTGCTTAGGTGCAGGCTATCGTCTCTTTTAACGCCAGAGGATGCGTACACGTCACGCCGAACGCCGCATCACTAATGATTCTATTGAATGTCACGCCACACAACACCGAAGCAGACCACAGCAGTACATAGTGCTGGGCGTACGTCATGACATTGCAAGCAGCCTATTGGGATTATAGGAGACCATAGCTTGACTATGAATGTGGAAGTTACGGCGTGTACTTTTTATTTCTATCAGAGTTCATCCAGCTTATGAGACATCTCTCTCCAGCATTCGTGCCATACTCCATTAATAGGCGGTGTCTGTATACTCACGTTGAATTTTGTTCCCGTTCCCGCTTCCCATGGGAACTTACTACCTGAACAAGAAAGAGCCTATGTGTTATCCAGACCATAATTAATCTACAACTGTACCAAATTTCAGCCAGATCCATTCAACTGTTAATTCGTGAAACAGTAACAATCATCCAAAAATCCACACCCACAAACTTTCGCATTTACAATATTAGTAAGTTACCCAGCAATGTATACCATGTCTTTACAGACAACCTCGACGCGACATGTGTCTTTGAAGTTAACTTCATTCAAGGTAGCGGAGTAGCAAGACCGATGGAAGCATGCCAATAGCTCGCGACATATGCCCAGCCTTTTCTCAATTCCAAAGCTATTTTCAGTAAGAGAGTGGCTGTAAAACGTTTTGTTAAGACTGAATTTTCGCTGACCAATTGAATTGAATTGATGCCTTTATTTTTGGCTTCTTGCAGTACAACGATTTGTAAATAAATTGTGTAAGTACGAGGTTGCTGAACTGTGACCGCGATAAGGGTTTTAAGGATTGTACGTAAATTTAATGTGGCATCATAGCCATTTTAGGAACGGAAATATTAATGTCGGAACCGACTTTAAAGGAGGAATGCTCTTTAAAAGTAAAGGGTTTTTCTGGAAATATTAAAATTTGAACGTAAGAGTGATGGTGATCTGGCTTGGTTAGTAATAATTAGCACTAAATGTAACATAACATAAATACCTTACGAGGATTATAAAAACGAACCAGATTCAGAAGAACTCCTCGAAAAGCACAGTCCAGGTTTTCTCAAATTTTATCTAAGAATGAGAAATTCGTATCAATAATATCTATTCTAGGGCACAATATTCAAGGATTACCACAGTCAATTTTAATGGAAGAAAGACAAAGTAACTTCTCATGACAAGGATTTGGGGTAGTTAGTAGGTACCTTACCTACCCTCCACATTGGTAGTAATGTGCAATATTCCGTTTTACTACGTGATATTAAGATGTCCTCCCCTCCTTCCCCTTTTTATTGGCTTCCTATGGCTTTTGTATGGTATAGTAAGTAAGTATTTAACTTCATTATTATACTGTAATTACTAGTTCCTACCCTACTAGACCAGTGCAGATAGCTTTTAAAATATAAAAAAATAGTAGTAGAATGAAACCTATTGCAAAAGGAAGAGAATGTGACCAAAATAACAGGAAAAATAATTTACGGGCGATCTGAGGTCGGGAAATGAAAAAAAATGGGGGTTTTAAGGAGGGGAAAGGGGTTTTCTCGATTACCGACAAAACCACATGGAAAAATGTCAAATGGCAAAGTTGTGGGAAATAAAAAAACCTACAACTTTTGCATTTACACTTTTATGACCTAACCTCAAAAAGTATGTCAAAAACTCAAAAAGCCCAGATTTTGAGTTATTGATTTTTTTCTTTTACACAAATGTTCGTTTTGTCATGAAATTTGACAGAAACCTTTCGTTTTATGTTCCTAATGCACTATAATTTTTTTGATCCAAAATGTTTATTTTTTCTCCTTTTATTGACTTAATATCGTAAAAGCATTGAAATTTTCAATCGTAAAATCACCTGTCAAAATATCAGATATTTTAAAAAAAATTGTTGGCTTCTTGTTACTTAAAATCTCTTCTTTCTGATGATGTAAAAATATATATACATCACAATGGTAAATTTTCTCAGAAAATGCAAAAGAACTCCAATCATAATTTTCTATGTTATGTACAATTTTGAGCTATTTATTAATATTTACTCAAAAATTTGTCAATTTTTTTTATTTTATTTATCAACGTACCATAAAATCTTTCTTTTTCTTTTTAATCTGAATGATTAAAATAGAAATCTCTATTTCATTTTAATCTGAATTATTAAAATAGAAAAATATGATTGGAGTTCTTTTACATTTTCTGAGAAAATTTACCATTGTGATGTATATATATTTTTAAATCATCAGAAAGAAGAGATTTTAAGTAACAAAAACCATACCAATTTTTAAAAAATATCTAATATTTTGAAGGGTGATTTTTCGATTGAAAATTTAAATGCTTTTGCGATATTAAGTCAATAAAAAGAGAAAAAATAAACATTTTGAATCAAAAAAATTACAGTGCATTAGGAACATAAAACGAAAGGTTTCTGCAAAATTTCATGACAAAACGAACATTTTTGTAAAAGAAAAAATCAAAAACTCAAAATCTGGGTTTTTTGAGTTTTTGACATACTTTTTGAGGTTATGTTACAAAAGTGTAAATCAAAAGTTGTAGATTTTTTTATTTTCTACAACTTTGCCATTAAACAGTTTTCCATACGACTTGTAGTTTTGTCGGAAATTGAGAAAACCCCTTTTCCCCTCTTAAAACCCCCATTTTTTTCACTTCCCGACCTCAGATCGCCCGTAAATTATTTTTCCTGTTATTTTTGTCACATTTTCTTCCTTTTGCGATAGGTTTCATTCTACTACTAATTTTTTACATTTTTCATCATTTTCAGAGGTATCTGTACTGGTCTATGCAACTTAATCTTTTGGTTGTCCGCTAACTACGTTAGTCCTTCAAACCCAACATTATGTTCTCCTAACGAAATACCTACAAATATCAACATTTTATGAGTTCTTACTCAAATAATCTAAATTCTCAAAGGCCTGAATATTAATAAAAGCTAATCCCTAAATAAGTATAAATCTTCAGACCACAACAGACAGCTTCGTTTACACATAAAGCAAGAGGTTTTATCGCTTATATACACTTGTAAAACTTGAGCATTATACATTCAGTTGTGTTTGTGGAGGCGCGCGTATTTCAAACGCATATTTCATGAGGGTATGCGGTTTTGCGTACGTCATAACGTTTCGGGTAAAGGTAGGAACACAATATATATAGTCTATGAGAAATACTGCTTGAGAGTAGAATGAGACGTTTCTTACTGTAAATATTTCAAAAAATAAAATTGCTCTCTAAAACAGCTTTTTAGGGTTCCGCAAACAAAGGTTAAAAACGAGACCGTATTTTTTGAGACGTCACAGTTCGTCTGTCTGTTTGTCTGATTGTTTGTCCATGACGAGGCCGTATCTCAGGAACTGTAATAGCCATAGAGCTGAAAATTTCACAGTTGATCTGTTGCCGCTACAACAGCAAATACATTATCTGTGAAATAAAATCAGCAAAAAGAAGGTGTTAAGGGGGACTCCCATATGATACCACAAGGGCGTTTTTGTGACATTCGTTGGTACGGAACCCTCTGTGTGCGAGTCTGATTCACATTTGGCCGGGATTTTTATGTCTCTTTGATTGATGATGCGCGAAAATGCGCTAATCGGCCAGCATTATAAATTGTGAAGCGGAATTACAGCCGCGTGGTTCTCATTGAAGAACTTCTTTTTGTAAAACAAAAGATGTAACGACGAAATAATAAAAGCTACGAATTGTAATAACTTGTTTTTTGCGTGGAATGCATTTAGGCACGTTACAACTATGCTGTAGCTTTATAACATTTTGTGAAAGACCTCCAGCCCTATGGAAGGGTCAGACCAACTAAACCACCACGATCCTCGACCGCTTCGAACCAGAGGTTCATAGGTAGGTATTAGACTTCGAAAACTTTCCACACAGGAGAAAGAACTCTGACAAACTTCTTCAACAAACATCCTACAATATACTGCTTAACCTATCGCTACAAGCGAGGACTTGTCATCAGCTTTCTGTTTTTATGTGATTTCCTAAGTTAAATAAAATATCCTTTCCATAAGTTAAATAAAATTATAAATAAAATAAACAAACGGTCAATCTATTTTAAATTATTTAATTTCAATATCAAGACGTCCATCTTCACTACGTAAATATAAATGTTACTCTCTATTGTGCCACTGTGATTCATTATGAAAAAAAAGAAACAGTGTGTTCTAAGCCTAAGTTTGAAAGGTACTTACGCACTGGCGTGGAATAAACGCCGCGTTTGTCCCACAGTTTATACTGTCGCAAAAATTCACAACTCTGGAAAATCCCTGAACATTAAATGGATAATTTCACTTTCACAACGATTTAGTGTAATGTGTTATGACTCCCAATGATTTTTAATCGACTTCATCTTGTCGAGTTACGTATTGAAACGTTCATTTCATTGTTACCATGTGACGATGTTAATGGTTTGATAGAATTTTGTATTGTTGTGCCTTTTTATTCCTCCAGTTGAATGGAATTGGGTGCTCTGAATATTATATGGGAATACAAAGGGGGATGTCAGAATATGGCCATTAGACGCCCAAGAATATGGTATATAGTAAAAAAACAGCCGTTATTTTTAATTACTTATCTAGTTATTCGTATACCAGCATAAGTTAGGAACAATGTTCTAAAATATTATGGTACCTTCACGATTTCCTGTTTACTTTTTTTTTTTTTTTTTTTTTTTCTTCTTGTTCTTGGACTTTCTCGGTTTGAGAGTATGCCAAAGTCAAGTAAATTTCATTGTGAAAATATAAATCATTTTCTTAGTATGATTCTTCTAATGAGCAGCGTATTCATGTATGTCCAAGTTTGGACTAAGTTCTACTCTAGTAAGGCGGTGGTACCTTACTAGGGCTTGCTGTGGAATTCGTCGACAAACCTAAAAACTCGCGTTTCACTGCGCTTTATCACTTTCCAATACTTTTGCACTTTGTCGAACCTTTATGTTTAATAATCCACCATAAATTACACATAAACACTCGAAATTACACTAGTTTTGAAAAATTATTAAAACACAATGTAATGCTTGTCTGAAAGTTTCCCGCCGACTTCCTGTTTACTTTTTGCAAAGCGTAATGGCGTGGACGTAATGTTACCCGATTCTAAAATCAGGAATTAACTACATATCGATATTTATCGATTATTATTATCGATTATATTTGTAATTCAGCATTATTGATTATAAATCGGTAAATAAAATAGGAAAATGTAAATGTTTTTAGTATTGTGTACTATTTTTAATAATTTAATTATCGAGATAAGTATATGATTTCGATTATTTTATTTTATAAATTGCAATATCCCTCGAGGCAGTAAAAACTTAGAAAAGAACTTTTTTGCGCAATGTTGGGTTTAGCATTATGAATAAAAAAATCAATAAATAAAATAGGAAATAAAAATAAATGTCTTTTTACAGTTACTTACATACATATTTTTTAAATGAACGATATTTTTTAAATGAACGAAACTGATATTTTTCGTGAATCGATTTATGGAGAAATATGTGTGATATCGATTGATTTGTAAATGTTTTATTTTGTATGTTGCAGCATCGACAGCGTATTGGCATGGACGTAATGTTACCCGATTCTAAAAGTGGCAGTAAACTACATAACGATTATTTTTGATTATTGAATGAATATAAATTGATAAATAAAATAGGAAAATGAAAATATTTTTACTATTGAGTACCATATTTAATCATTTGATGAACTAGGAAAAGTAAATGATTTCGATTATTTCATTTTATAAGTTGCAATATCCCTAGAGGCAGAACAGTAGTTTTTTTTGCATTATCAATCAAATAATTAAATAATAGAATAGAAAATAAAAAGAAATGTCTTTTTACAGTTCCATACATACATATTTCTTAAATATTTTTAATGAATCGATTACTAGCGAAATCTGAGAAATCGATTTACAAATAT
Source organism: Miltochrista miniata (assembly GCA_933228765.1). NCBI lineage: Eukaryota > Metazoa > Arthropoda > Insecta > Lepidoptera > Erebidae > Miltochrista > Miltochrista miniata. The sequence continues at coordinate 34,956,966 of OW121756.1, read as the reverse complement.
TTTATTTTGTATGTTGCAACATCGGCATGTACTAAGAAAAAACTCAAAAAACTGTCAGAAGATTTTCAAACTTCAAATACTGTACGTACGCTAGTGTTTCACTTTTGTAAATCTTTTAATAACGAATAGCATTATAAATGGACCACGACGATACTTCTAACCCTGACGACTACGGCTTTAACATGGACTCCGCTGCTTCTTTTCACGATAACCCTGGCACGAATTTGGATACGACATTAGCTGCTTTGAACGATGACCCATGCTCGAGTTCTTCACAATCTTCTGGAGCTGTAGTGCCAAGAGGGCATTTACGGTGCATTAATTGTGGTTTGAACATTAACCGACTGCGTAGACATGTGTTGGAAATAGCAGTAGTTCGAGATCTCATACAGCGACAGCAGCAACAGGTAGGCGTTTATGTTCATTTTTTAAAGTATTTGAGTCTTAGCCTAGAAGTAATTTAGTTATTGATCTCTGTTGGTAACTAATGACATTTTTTATTTTATTTTAGGTAGAGGTATCAAGCGAAAGCGTGGTATGTCATGCATGTTGGACCGCCGCATGGAATCAAATACGAAATCCAACCAGTCAGGATGTACCCATTATTGGTCATGGACATGTATGCGTCAGCTGTGGCAGATCAATTCTGAGGATTAGAGCACACTCTCTCCAGTCTGAGTCTCCACATGTAAACCGGATAAGAGATGCTGTAGCCCGTCAGATCTCACCACTTGAGGTAACACAATATTAAGAATTGATTTTACATTTTCTATTAATATTATATTATTATATAATGCACTAGCAGCTTATAGCTGATGCGTGCATATCTAGTGCACTTGGTCGGTTAAGAATTTATCTATGGTGGTCTTTCGCCTCCTTTTGGTTTAACTTATATGGTTATGTTCCCAACCTCATTAAGAAAACCCACACCAGAGTCTCAACTATCAATCAGTAGGTGTACTGACTTAAAGGTGATATTTACTAGACACCAAAGGTCTTGCTGAAGCCTCATACACCCACACACTTCATACTGATGTTACAGCAGTATTAATATGCCAAAAGCATATTGAACCACACCTTTACCTTTATTGTTATAGCTCCCACCAACGGCTCATCTCTGTCACAACTGCTGGCGAAGGACTGACCGAGCAACATCAAATTCTACTGAGCAGGACTCCATCTCAGTAAGTGCGCCTGTTCAATTAGATGAAGAAGATTTACATGTTCCTCCACAAGAAAGACCTGCAGATAATGTCACCTCTAACGGTATCTTGCTACCTAATTATTCAAGAGCAGCATTAACACAAAATCAATGTTTTGTACCTGGATGTAATGAACCTAATCGGCTCTCTGTTCCAACTGTGTTGCGAGTAGATTTGTTTCGCAACTATAATTATTATATTCCACCAAATTGTAGGATTTGTCGAAGTCACATACGGACTAACAACTGGGACTTAATCTTGGACCAAGGTACTCCAATAAGAATATTCAGCGCTGAACAAATTGAAGACTTTGCTTCCTTATTGAAAGAAAATATGCAAATGCACTTAGATTTTGAAAATATATACAATATGCCTGATCATATTGTACATTATTACATTGGATTTACAAAAGAACAATATGAACAAATACTAAATTCAACTCCAAGGCTTTTAAATAAGCATAGAGGTCCTTTTGCACTTGCAGCATACCTAATGAAATTGAGAACAGGTGATAGTGATGAACGGATCTCATCATTACTTCAAGTGCCACGTACCACCTTGGAACGTTTAATGAGTATGGCTCGTGAATTATTATTTGAAGACTTTGTGCCGGCCAATCTGGGTATCAACCATTTATCCAGAGCTGAGATAACTGAAAGAAACTTGTTAATACCTAATGGGCTGTTTGGAGGAGAAGTAAGACCTATTATAATTGCTGATGGCACATACATATATATTGAAAAAAGCTCTAACTATTTATACCAAAAAAAAACATACTCTTTACACAAATATCGCAATCTTGTGAAGCCATTTCTATTTGTGTGTACTGATGGTTACATAATTGATATTTTAGGTCCTTATCCTGCAACAACGTCAGATGCCGATATAATAAATAAAGAATTCCATGACGAAGCCAGTCCATGCAGGCAATATTTTCAAAGCGGAACTGTTTTTATTTTAGATAGAGGTTTCAGAGACTCATTATCGCTATTGCAAAGTTGTGGTTATCATGTTCATGTGCCATTATCACCTGGACAGGGTGAAACACAGCTATCTACATTGGATGCTAATAAATCAAGGACAGTATCAATGTGTCGATGGGTTGTGGAAATAGTAAATGGCATTTTTAAAACAGCCTTTAAGATATTTCGACAAAATTATTTTAACCGGGCCTCCACACATTTAATGGTTGACTTTAAAATAGCAGGTGCTCTAATTAATAAGTTTCACACCAAAGTAAGGGACAGGGATGATGCAGCTCAAATCCTTCAAGTTGTTCATCGCAAGATGTACAGGAACAATGATCTTGCAGAATATGTTAGGCTACACAATTTAAATAGAGCAAGGGCAGACTTCATAAATATCAATGTCAACACCGAAAATGTTACACAGTTTCCTATACTGACTGAGAATGATCTAATATTAATTGCATGTGGAACCTACCAAATAAAACAAGCACGCTCCTACTATGGTGAGCACACACGTGCTAATGGTAGTTACCGAATTGAAGTTTGCAATGACTCTAGAAGTAGCGTTATGGAAGGTTTGAGCTTTGGCCCTAACTGCTTATTAATTAGAGCAAGAATTGCTAGTCGCCATATAAGCAGTAAAATATACTTCGTCTACATATTAGTAAGCGATAATGAGACTGGTCATACCGCTATCCAACAGTATTGTTGCAACTGCATTGTTGGTCGTCGAACAGTGGGATGCTGTGCCCATGTTATGACTGTAATATGGTATTTAGGGTGGGCACGGCATGAGATTAATATATCTCCTCCTGCAGGATTTTTAGATGACATTCTAATTATCTACGAGTAATTAATACAAGAAGAAAAAAAAGAAAATATAAAAATAGATATTTTTATATTTTCTCTTTAGAACTTTAATATCATATTTGTTACCATCAGTACAACAACGTGTAGTTGAGTATGTAGTTTGAGTTTTAAAATCATGTTCAGCAGCAGTTAAAATCGATTTTGAACGTGTATTTTTGTTAAAATAAAAACTGTTTTATTTTCTATACTCTATCTTTTATTTAAATCTTTACAATTGTAAGTCAATGATGGTATGGTATACTACCATTTGCATATACTTTTTTCTGTGGGCACCCTATGGCCAAAGTGCCTATGGGCAGTGGTCATCCCCCTTTGAAATGGCTTTTAGCAACATCTAAGCGATATTCACATTTTTATCCAAAACTCGGATTTCTAGGTGCTATATTTCAATGTTCAGCATTTCTAATTATACAACATCCAGTTTTTATTATAGGTAACTTGGAAGAATTAGGTAGGTACATTAGAATCTCTAACATCAAAGTTTTTTCATAATAAATACATAAAAAAACCGGTCAAGTACGACTTGGACTCGCCCATGAAGGGTTTCGTAGCAGCAAGTAACATAATATAAAAGTTCTTATAGTTCGTTGTATCTTTGATTGATGTTTTAACACGTTCGCAGTGGTAGTGATTTTTCTAACAGAAAATTGCGGTTTATGACGTATTAAAAAAAAACTACCAGCTCTATCTTGTTCAAACTAATTATCGTTGGTAGTTTTTATAGCAATGTACATCATTATATTCTTTTGAGATTTATCATTCTCTTAGTTTAGAAGTTAGAGGGGACACACACACATTTTTCCACTTTGGAAGTGTCTCTTGCGCAAACTATTCACTTTAGAAAAAAATGATGTTAGGAACCTCAATAGCATTTTTAAAGACCTATCTATAGATACCCCAAACATATGGGTTTGATGAAGAAAAAAATTTTGAGTTTCAGTTCTGAGTATGGGGACCCTCAAAATTTACTGCTTTTTTTCTAGTTTTATATAAGAATCTTAATGCGGTTCACAGAGTACATCTAGTTACCAAGTTTCAATAGAATAGGCCTTATAGTTTCGGAGAAAAGTCGCTGTGACACACGGATGGACAGACAGACGGACAGACAGACAGACATGACGAATCCATAAGGGTTCCGTTTTTGCCATTTGACTACGAAACCCTAAAAACCATTGATTTGGGGAGTCACTTCGCAACATTAATTCCATAATATTTTTTCAAAGTTGTTTGTTATGAGAGTTTTATTTAAATATTTGTGATTTATCATAATCTGCTTCTAGACCGAATATGTGAACGTCTAAATACATAATTGAATAATGCAATCAAATCTGAGAATGAATATAGAAGCATTCAACACGGTTTAGACAATTACACTGATAGACTAATGATAAATACGGCTAATATTTACAGGGTTGGCAGCGCGATTGTGGCGCCTCTGGTGTTGCAAACGTTCATAGGCTGCGGTGACCACCAGTCCTTATGGTGGACCGTATGCTTGTCTACCACCTTAGTCACACTTATAAAAATAATTGGATCGGTATTTTTTTTGAATACCTGACGTATACTCGTGTACCCATATTATGTTATTTCATGATATATCTTAATCTTCAATCTCTTCTTACAAGGCTCAACTCGACCCATGCAACCGCAGATACTGTTTGACAACAATATCCTCTCTATTACATAGGATTAGGATTGGGAATGTATAGTTATCGATTCACCTATGTAAGACCCACAGATGTGGTTTCCCAGAGGTAGGTATGTATTTTGCGTACAACAATAATATTTTAACACTTGATGCTTTGAGGTCTATTATGAAAATAAAATTTTAGTAAATATGACCTTACTGTTGGTAGCGGCTAATGTTCTTTCCAGTTTTAAGTATAGTTTTTTGCTTAATATCAGATATCGCACGTAGTTTAGTTCAAAATGAAGTCTTCCGACCGTCTCTTTGAATGTCAAAATTTCAAGAGCCTCCCCACAGCATTAAAACTTGAGCGTGGTCTCGTCCAGCATTGAACAGCATTGATAAAAGTCATCCCTACTAGCTGAAGTTCAAAAACGTATGTCTTACTCAGACCCTCTTTAAAATTGCAACAGTTAAGTCAGATTTCTATTAGCTTACAACATTTTAGAATGAAGAGCACCCTCTACATTACTGCCAGTCCCTACTCCAAATCAATAAACTATGTAGGTTGCATTGCAAGATATTATGACAAGTACCTTTTAGAGTACAAACCAGAATTTACGACCGAGCTGTTAAACTATGAAGCCTGTACGATATTTAGTCACAAAATCAAGGTCATAAATATGCGCTTTATGCCAGTTACGAGAGTATAAATCGGACTGACCGTTTGTGGTGTTATGAGATACTAGGTATGATGACGGGGGAGGTTGATGCTGAGCTGTTACATTGAATGTAAAATTATGTTAATCCATTCATACTATCGTTTCATATATAGTTAGGTCTGGTAGATAAAGCAGGCATAAAAAGTATACCTAGCGATGCATTTATCCCCAAAAAATATACACTATTAATAATATCCTATCATTACAATAATTATTATATCTTGTCATTAATACCTGACTGTCTAAATTCTTTAGTTTTGTTACAGTAAGTAATTATTAAAGTTATTAATTTAATATCAAAAAAATTAAAAGTACCCAATATCATAAAAGTGAATTTCATTCATGTTATACCTACATATACTAAAATCCCATATGTGTTGGGAATAAAAGGGAACCTAACAAATAGGTAGGTACTTTCATTTGCACATATTTACAAAACTTATTGAAATCTGATAAGCTGATGCAGAGAAGTGCTACCATAAAAATCGTGACACGGGATATTTATTAAGCTCGTCAAAAACGTAATAAAATTAAAAGATAAAGTATCAACAAATTAAAAAGTTAAAAGTTACGTACAAAATGGCTGTCAATTACTCCACAAAGAATGGCTCTGAAATAAAGACAGAAAGTTTCCTTATTATGATAATACGAGAAATAATAACGCTTTGACGAAAGTCGAATGAAACTGAAGTTGTTTTCTTGTGTCACCAATTTAAACGAAAATCGAATTTTATAAGTTTTCTTCTGTACAAACATACTAGCTGATAGGTACCTACGGTTACCACTGTGACATCATGAAACCCCTTTCAACCCCATATTGACGAAAAACAATTTTAAATCAGATCAGTTTGTTTTTTTAACGATATCAAACAAAATAAGTTTTTCATAATTATAATATTAATATCATGTCACGAATCAAGGGGAACTCGCAAAAGTCATAGTAATATTAAATAATCACTGTCATTTTCCCACAACGCTATGCCAAAGAAGCTGCTTGTGTTATGGATATCAGACGACGGATAATAATACGTATATACTTTTAAATACATACTTATCATACAAATAACATCATTTATGATATTATAGCCTACACAAAATGAGAGAGAAGTAAGTTACCTTCAAATAAAGCACCGAGCCACAGAGTACATTTGTATATTATGAGATAGAGACGTCACTCGACTAAGTGACGACACCAGCGGTGCCAAGCAGCTATTACAAGAAACTTCCTGACTACGTGGCCATGAACTAGAAATCGAGTGTAACAAATATATTTAAATAAACTTGAATCTTTTAGAAAAATTAGTTTTAAGATCGTAAAAAATAATAATAAACTACCTTGGGCAGAAAAGTAGTCTTACTTATATGACCCTATGTAACGAAACCATACCGCGATTTAAAAAAAGGCACAGCGCCATCTAGTTGTGAATTTTTAACTAAAATATTAGATTTTTTAATATTGCGTACAGCGCCAACTACCACGTGTTTCTGGAAACTCTTACGTTATAATGAAACGAAATTAAATATCATGACAAGTCTCAATGTAACTGCAACGTTGAGAACCTACGTAAGTTGGTTACATTTTAATTCAATGCTCAGTTCTAAGTGATAACACCATGCACCGAGCGCAGCTTGCATGTGTGCCAGCGCAGTGTCAACGAGCACAAAATAATATATTATTTTGTGCTACGAGCATCTACGAACGGGGCACGCACACTTCGAGTGTTGAAGTTTTCCAAATATTGTGCTTGCTTCTCTCATCTTAGCATGAAATTCTGAGTATTGTATAGTAATCTGAAGTTCAGTAAAAGTAAATCAAATAAAGTGCCAATGTCTGATTTTCTAGTAAAAAATATGCCTCTTCATAGTTTAAAAATAAGTTGAGTCTGCGATGGTAAAAAAATATTCCTTTATCGCCTCATGGTATTTTCAGTAGATTTTTCGCCACAACTTAGCATCTTCTTTGTCACGCTTCTGTTGGTATTTTCACCTTATTTCTTTATGTGTTTTATATATCAAAATAAGTTTCCCCCACTTTCAACAACTCTTTACTTACAAGTATGGAATAACAGCTAATCGTTCAACATTATGGTCGGGTGATGTTTTAAATTGTTCCCATTCTAAAGGCAATTTAGTCAACTTCATTTTGAATTACGTCAATAAATTGTTTAATATCTTCTTGAAGAACTTTAGCAATTAAGATATTATAACCATACCTTGTATCTTACGTAATTTATTGAAATCACTCTAGAATAATCAATCTTATTACAAATTCACTCTAATCTCAACCTTAACCCTTTAGTTTAAAGTTCAAACTAGTACTAACTAAGACTAATAAAATAGACTGCTGAGTCGACAAATGTATTAATGGTTGTATTGATTGAGTTTTATGACTACTGAGTCTGAGTGCAGAATTTGAAATTGAGTCGTAGACAAAAGTAAGAGGCATGCAGTAGTTCAACTTTGAAATATTCTAATTTCTTTGACTTGCTTTGCAAATGTAAAGATTGTTCTGATTTTTTACTGTTATGAGGGAGCATGTAAGATTTTATAACTACACACTTACAGAGAGACAGACATAAACGCTAGAACCTGATTTCGCTTTATTTTTTAATGTACCTACATAAAGAAAAGGAAAGGAATACCTATATGATTTCTATGTATAACTACTGAACTGATTTCAAATCTTTAAAAAGTTACATGTACAATTACTTATTTCCAGCAGTAACTGCAGTAGATAACATATAATAAGGCAAAGAGGTTTGACGGCAACACATAGAGACGCCATTCCATTGTATAATTTTTGAAAACTGGTGTAAGTATTTTCAAGTTTTAATGAGTAAAATTGATGTTCTACTTAAACATAAAAAAGCTTTCAGTCAGTACATACACAAACAGTACAAACACATTATGTTTAAGTAGAACATCAATTTTACTCATTAAAACTTGAAAATACTTACACCAGTTTTCAAAAATTATACAATGGAATGGCGTCTCTATGTGTTGCCGTCAAACCTCTTTGCCTTATTATGTTTTTTAAATAGAACATCAATTTTACTCATTAAAACAATAAAAGCTTTCACTCAGTACATACACAAAAGCTATACCGTAGTGAAACGCACATTCTTGTTACCATCCATTGGAAAAGTAACAAAAAAATGCGCGATTGTATATTTATTTAAACGGACTAGCTGAGCCCGCAACTTCGTTTACGTCACATAATGTGTATGAAAGGAAAGGTATTTCTTCATCAGAGTCATCAAGCAGCGTCTGAAACTGCCCTGTTTGCTTAATCATAAAAGAGCTTAATGATTAAGTCTATTTTAAAACAATTCAGTCCACGCCTTCGGCGCGGACTGAATTGTTTAAAAATAGTCTTAATCATTAAGCTCTTTTATGATTAAGCCAACACGCCAGTTTAGGTTCACTCACATTCAAAGTAACCCCTACAATTAAAATTTTCAAAATATCTGATTCTTAAAAGTGTTATAACTCTTTTATTTCTAAACCGATTTACATAAAACAAACGCTAAATGTTAACTGGAGCAAACCTCAACACAATAAAAAAAACCGCATTGCAATCGGTTGAGCGGTTACTGAGATTAGCGTGCACAACCGTACAGACAAACAGATATACAGACATACAGACATACAGACAAACAGACAAACAGACAAAAAATCTAAAAATCATTGTTTTGGGTTCTATTGCGTTCATAAAGCCCCCCTATAATATTTTTTCTTATTTATCTTCCATGTACAGACAGCGACCCGTTACGATTTTATTATATGTATTGATATTGATATTATACTGTTTCATTTTCATGCTGTGAATTCTTCAATCCAAAGTGATAGCGGCTTGTCTACGAGTATTCTTGTAAATGAGCTCTTTGGACACGGTACTGTATTTAGCACAAACTTAGCTAATTCTAATTAAGTACCTAGGTACATCATTATCTACACACACATAAAAAGTGTTTATAGTATTTATTGTTCTAGTTGCTACATATTTCTACACCAAAACTACCAATCTTACTTACAATTTAACATCTGTTCTTCGAAGGTTGCCTGTTAGAAATTGCTTTACAGCGATAAGGCCGCCCTTTGTAAAACATTCTATTAAAATTTCGTAAGCTTTTTTCAGCTTGGTGTACAAATAAAGTTTAATCTATTCTATACATACTAACATAACATTAGAAAGAAATTTCGTTAACTTACTTAAATTTCGTCAACACATAATATTTTCTGGCTGCTGAAATTATAAGAGATCTTTTCACTCATAAAGCATTATAATCTGCCATTCTGAATGCACTCGCAATTTTTATCCGCCTTCTATTTATAACCCGACCGAATATGAAACACATTCAGCTCTAACGCCAACTGCAATTTCATTGCATTCCAAATTTGGATGTGTAATCTCGTGTATAAAGAGCAAAATTGAACAGAAACGTGAATATTTACAAGTGAACATGGCAATATCTCGTGTGAATATACGTGCAACACTCTATACGAAATTAAAATTGGCTAGGGGCCAATATAATCTTACAGTTAGGCTGTATTTATCGCTTTGGATAAGGCAGGGGTGGGCATTATGAAAATCAACTATGAACACTCTCAGCCTTACCTACGTGAAATTATGATTAGTTTGTTATTTTACATGTCATGCTTATCCCCAAAGGAGTATTTTAGAGGCACACTCAACGCTTACATTATGATATATTTTGCACCTAGAAATTATCTACTTACGTAGTCAGCCTATATTGCCGTGTTGTTGAAAAAAATGAATGCCTACCCTAGTAGCCCATCTTAAAACCTATTTGGTCATGCAAATTAGGTTATTATTCATATTATTATTATTTTGGAGGCAGATTACTGAGCTGGGACAACAACTTGATTTCGGAAATACGGAAATTGTCGTGAATAGGAACCGCATTATAATAAATAAATATTCATGGACATTTCCCACAACGCTATCTGATCCCAAAGTAAGCTTGAAATAACCTGCTTGTGTTATGGGTATCAGACCACGGATATTAATACTTATATACTTTTAAATACATACATATTAATACATAAAACACCCAGACTCTTGAGACAAACATTTATGGGTCACACAAATATTTGTCTCCGGTGGAAATCGAACCCACAACCTCCAGCGCCGCAGGCGGTGTCACTACCGACTGCGCCACAGAGGCAGGCATTGATTATTTATCTATACTAATATTATAAAGAGGAAAGATTTGTTTTTTTGTTTGTTTGTTTGTTTGTTTGTTTGTTTGTTTGTTTGTAACGAATAGGCTCCGGAACTACTGAACCGATTTGAAAAATTCTTTCACTGTTGGAAAGCTACACTCTTTGCGGGTAACATAGGCTATATTTTATTCCCGTATTCCCACGGGAACGGGAACTACGCGGGTGAAACCGCGTGACGTCCGCTAGTACTTAGTGTATTTGATTAGGTACTTATTAAAATCCTCTGTTATTAGAGCAATAAATGATACATTTAATTTTATGCCGAACTCTTACCCACTAAAACCTCACGGTGCCCTCCCGTGGCCTACAGCTGTAAGCCCTCAGAAGGATGTCCCACGATTCCAGACAGACATTACCTGACTGTTTGGCTACCACCGCAGCCTTACCTAGGTGTTCAGGTACTATTCCGCGTCTTTAGGGAGTGTTCGTGTGTAATCCGTGTGTTCTTTGGGCATGGACGTGCGTGAAACTCTCATGTCACGCCGCCGCGCCGCTGCTTCTGTAAGGAAACATCTACTTACATGTTTTTCTCCTTTCAAACATAATATTTTATTGGAACCCGCTATAAAACACCCAAACTTAACAAGCAGTAGGCAGTGGTTCACACAAATATTTGGACCGACCCAGGAATAAACCCAGGACCTCCAGCGTGGTAGGTGGTTACACTACCGACTGCGCCGCAGAGGCAGTCATGCTAACAGTACCTATAACAAATCTGATCTGCACTTTTACATAAATGTACAGTAATGTGTGTGTAATATGTAATTAGATAATTAAGACATAGTGAAACCTACCTACCTACCTACCACTTACGTAGTAACTATTTATTAATCTGTGCTACCACTCAATTTTGTTGGGAGTCCTGGGACATCCTTCCGAGGGCTTACCCGGGACTCCTAACCATAGGCTGTTGGGCGTCATGTGAGGTTTTTTAGTCGGTAGGAGTCCGGCATAACATCCATGAGGATTTTCCCTCGCGTTAAACACTCAATTTTTATTCCTGCAATTTGATGAATGAATGAAAACTAATTTTACTACCTTTCTTCACTTGGCTACAAACACAATTAACAGATTCTTTGACAAAGCTTTTTTTTTCAATTTCTGATAATACCTGAGCACCAACGCCTATTAACCTTAACCTACTTAATGCTAATTTCAGTTATTTATAGAACTAAGTACCTAGTTATAAGTACTGTTTAACATAAGTTAGTACAAAAGGTGTGCATATTTGCAATTAACTATATAACACAAAAACACTTCAAAAAGAAATAAAACATACCTAAAATCCTTCACATTTCAGCATTTCCTCTACATTCTGAAAACATACAACGTAAGAAACTCCCAGTGGCAAATAGTTCACAGCTAATAAAAGAGATGGCGCTGTAAAAAAATATCGCTTAAAACGCGACAAGCATCTAAATAGATGCACTCTTGTAGGTAATATACGGGGCAAAGGAAGCTCTATTTAACCCCGTCTACTTACTGATATAATTGTATTGGCGGTAAGCCAGCTCGTACAGTTTCATCTCTAAATGGGTCCGTATATAATTTTTATTACAACGCTTATGTCTGGGTGGCTGTTGTGGCAAGATATTGTGAAATGCGCTCGATTTAGCCGAGTCTGTAGAGCTATTTGTTTTGAAGTTGCCAAAAGATTGATTTAGGTTTTTTTTTACAACGTCAGTTAGGTAAGTGTTTTACGCTATGAATGATATTAAGATGGGTTAGCTCTTTGTAGAATTAATATTTCCGCGTTTCTATGCTTGAGAAAGCACGTTCGTCCAGGTTTTAGGTTGCCAATAACATGTCAATCTATAAGTTCAGCATTTTTTTTATTTTTTTTCTTAGGTGGCAGACAAGCTTACGGCCCACCGGAAGGTTGGTAACCGTAGCCTATAGACGTTTGCAACACCAGAGGCGCTACACACGCGCTGCCGACCCGGGCGCAGGCTGTGACGACCCACAGTTGAAATTTTTCAAGCCGCCCATAAGGCCTTCAACTTGGCTTAACGACTGTCATTTTACTGACAACCGGGACCAACGGCTTAACGTGCCTTCCGAAGCACGGAAACGCTCGTAAATAAATGTCACAAAGTGGTCCACGTGGTGGTCACCCATCCATATCCGGCCATAGTAAATGTTGCTTACTGCAGTGATCGTTTACAGAACACTGAGTCCGCGGGGCCACGAGCGCTTCAATACGGCAATGGGGCAAAATGAGAAATGGGCGTACTAGCCCGTACAAGCTCCTTCGTGAATAAATTGAGTATATTTTCTTAAATATATTTATATTTTACAAAACAACTAAACTCCAAAACAAGCATTTGCAAATCAATCAAATATTTTTCTGACCAACCAGCAATCTCGGAAAACGGCAGTCCCACCACCGAAGCAACTGCTAACTATTCTTTTCTAGGTGCGAAAATATTTAAAGCATTTTCCTAATTATAATATCTATTCTTCCCGCGATTTTCTTTTTATTTAATGCAAGATATGTGGTGATTTCAAATCCAATAAAAATGGAGAGGAATTAGCTCCTCTCCATTCGAAAGCACGTCACAAACGGTATCAATAAAATCGCTCCCAGACGCATTCCGACGACTGTCGAATAAAACCGATGGCATATTATTCTTCTTCGTCATCTAGATAAGCAGTACTTATGTATTTTCGTTCACTAGATGTAAAAGTAATGCCAGAGCTATGTATTTTGCTCTACTGTAAGCTCACTGAAAGTATTTTTATGATTAAAAGAAACTGTCCGTGGGAATAGGTACTGAAATTATAATAAATTATAACTTATGTTACTCAAGAATAACGTAAAAAGAATTATAGCAATCGATTCAGTAGTTTTTGAGTTTATTTGTTACATAGAAAAATTAAAATCTTTCCAATTTATAATATCAGTAGGTCGGTACTTACCGATAAGAAAGCGAAAATTTTGTACATCTTTCAAAAAACACTGCAAGGACAAAAATTTTATATCTGAAATTTGACACAGATGAACTCTTAAAGGAAAACTAAAAGCTGGTCAAGAGATCTTATTTTTATAAAAATGTGATTTTTAGTACTCTTTAATAAAACTAGTGACCGCCCGTGCTATTTGAATAAAATCAAGCCATGAACCACCACAGAAAAATCCTATTTAAACTTTAAACATAAACAACTGCAAGTAAATTCATTAATCTTGCTATCTTATTCATTCATCATCCCTTTGAAATTGAAGGCAGGCTTCCATCAAACCTTTGCCGATTCTAACTTCATGTTATTCCGGCCAAATAATTATTTTAAAATCATTACTTACCAGTGTAAATATATTTTAGAACCTTAATATTTTAATCAGTTCTGTTCGGGTTAATCAACCCGATAGTAATACGGGACCTCACGATGTCTTCACGATAACTATCTTTTTTAGAGATCCGTACCCAAAGGGTACGCGACAGAGGATCGCTGCCCCTCTGTCTGCCTGTCTGTCTGTCTGTCTCTCTGTCAGTCACGATGTTATATCTCATGATAGTCAGAGGGCTGAAATTTTCCTCATTTTTTTTTACTCATTTTTATTGCCGCTTTATCGACAAATCAGAACAATAATCATAACTAAGGTGGGCCCCCAGCCTGAGGACGGTAAGAGGGCGGCTCACCGTCCTTACAGAAGCAGGCCCATGTCGGCAGCGTGACGTGAGGAGCTCACGCACGCCCCCCTTAGACGCGGGATCACACCCGAAACCCCCCAAAGACGCGGGATAGCACCCGAACCTCCCCCTGGGCGAGGCCGCAGTGGCGGCCGTGGGTCTGTTGGGAGCACAGATATCAGAAAAAAGATTTTTTTTTTTCTGATTTCTGTGGTTTTACCTGAGGAAAAATTCTACATGGATGCTTAGACTTAGACTCCTACCGAATTAAAACTCACACATATTCCGCCTAACAGCCTACGGTTGAGAGCCACGTGTAAGACCTCGGAAGTATAATACCAGGACTATATTACAATGATTTTGCCCGCCGAGTTTCTTGCCAGGAGGCCGATTCTCGATTTACACGCCTATGTCTATCGCCAGACCTCAAGTCTGTGGATTGAATGCTGTTAAAAATTGTCTGGTGATCACTAAATTGTGTATTCTGGGCGGTAGTAGACTTCAAATTCTTCGCTTTTGTTATTGTCTATGAATGTCACACAGTGATGTTAACAAATAACGTTCCGTTTTCTCTTGGGTATTACTGGTTTTCTTAAATATTAGCACCAATAAAATCGATTAGCAATTTTCTACGTATTTTACCTTAATAATAATATCAAAATAATACTAACGTATTGAGAATACATTTAATTTTTATAATAAGTTGTTATTGGGGGCGCAAACTATCATATTAAATAAACATATTTATTTTTAAGTGAAGGAAATAAGTAAGCAGTATGCGTGTAGACGGAATATTTACTTTGCATTAAAAAAAACAAGTAAACAAGACAAATGTCATATAGAACTTTATTTATTATTTATCATAAATATTTCAAATAATTCAAACAAAATAATGGAATTAGAACCAGCTAACGGAAAATAACAATCCAATGAAATCTTCAAAGAAAAGGAAAGAGCAGCGTATGCTTCCCATGTGCAAATACATCGTTTGCTAGACTATATTATTATGCTGAACTTGGAGCAGCGTATTCTTCCGATGTGCAAATACACCGTTTGCTGGACTATGTTGAACTTGGTGTCGTCCTAAAGGTCCCAAAACTCGGAGCGAGAAGAGAAAAGTAAGTAATACTTATCATGCAAATTATTCAAATTTCGTTACTAGTCTCAACTAATCCGTTTTTCTTTTTAGATTTATCAAGACAAGAGAATAACGTAAGCAGCGATGAATTGATCAGCTGGAGCTATGCGTGGAGGTTTCCCCGAACTAGTTATAAAGGAAGATGAGAAACTCAAAGAGCCAAAAGTAATTTTTAGAGGTCAGTATAATTATTAGAATACCTACTAGTCTTCTAAGTGATGTTCTTAAAGTAGGTACTTACCTACTATGCACAGACATAGTAGTATTAACAAAAACAAAAAACCACGAGTGCCTGTACTTTGTGTGCCAAAAGATACAAGATTTCTTCGTTCAAACTTCAATGTGGTGTCAATTAGTCCTTGACTTGACATCACAGTAGGTGTCAGGAGAGTGGCAGGCTAGGTTTTATATAAACACAGGCACATGCAATGCATGTCTGTGGTACTATGACTATATTAATACTTACCTTTTATTATTTATAAGGCAAAATTGTTGTCACTCTCTGTGAATGCTACTTTGGTGGGTCTCTTCAAGACAGTCAGTGGTTAATCTATAACTGCTTCTAGTCTAGCCTAGAACAACAGCAATTTATCATGTACCTAATGTAATGCAACATGTTAATATATCTTTTATGTCATACATATCGCAACAATTGGTCGGAACGGAGAGACAGATGTTGTGTTACTTATTGTAATGTTTTATAATTCCTAATACAATCTGTTGCATTTATTTCAGGTTTGAACAATACCATAGGCTGTAAAAAGGAGTGTACTTATACACCAGGATCACAAAATGAAGCTAACTTCAACATCATCCTTGCATGTAGTTCCTGTATCCCAATTTTAAAGCGGCAACAGAAATAGAATTCATCTTTCAACTATCAACCTGTAATGGTTCTTTATTGACTGTGCTATTTCTTAGTTGTAAGTAGTTCTAAAATAGGATTTTTAGTCTCAGTTAGTAAAATGAAAAGTGCAACTGTCACTGATACAAAAAGGGTGACCCGCTACAATAGTGATGTTCGGCTATCAATAGACTTCGACATTTTATACACTTTACATTAGCTGAATGCTTTAACTGCAGTGTGCTGTCATTAAATACACCAATTACTGATTGAAATTAATAATCATACATAGTATAGTTGTAATTCTCAAATTAAAAGGGTTAATAAAACTTAGTATATTCATGAAATTAACTTTTATTTATTCCTTGAATAAAACACTAAACACATTCTTGTTAATATTCTACTGCATGTAATGTGGCTCTGTGACCTGCAAGTGGTGGACCTGTCGATGGAGGAATGTGATTCTAGCTAAGATGGTCAGACTGATAATTTAGTGGCTATTAATAAATTTGTTCTGTGACCAGCATCACTTGTCGTTAACATGACAAGGTGTCATCATTCAGGTTTGTTTGTGGGTCCTTCCTCATAGTCTCGTTGAAGTGTAAGACACCATAGCCTTAGGGCATATCCACTATCTCCTGAAATAAATAATCACCATTTATTTGTTATTAAATAAGATGTAAATTTTGTGTTGTTAAAAGAGGTAAGGAGTTAAATTTGAAGCGGACTCAACTATCAATCACTGCAGTAAGTATCCTAGACCTAAGCAATATCTAACATCACTGGACCACGTTGTGACATTCATTTGTGAGCGTTTTCTAGCTTCAGAAAGCATGTATAGACCTTGATCCCGGTTGCCTTTAAAATGGGAGTTGTTAAGCCACGTGAAGACTATATGGGCAGCTTCAAAAATGTCAACAATGGGCAGTCACAACCTGCACCTGTATACATTACAACATAGCTCACTACCTATTATGTGGAACAAATACTATTAGGTGAAGTTAGTATGGCCTTGCTGGCCCTTTTGGGGATAAAAGAAGTGATTAAATATATAACTAACCAATTATGTGGTATTGCCTGTGGCTTCTTATTGCTTCATTAGGGTCAATGCATTGGAGCTATTCAAAATGTGGTAAGGTGAACATGACAGCTTCCGGCAAACCATGCATAAACATTCAGGATTTGTTATTTTGAGCCATAGATCTGAAAACAAATGACAAGTCAATAAGGCAAGTTCTGAATCTGTATATATGAAACAGTTCATTTAGTTGTTGTAGGTATTTATTCATCAATGCATTACACATACCTACTAATATTGCATTAGTATATATTGAATGATAAAAATTCCTATCTACATAAAATGACCTTTTGTCATAATCTATTACATTAGGTAGTACAATAGCAACATAGATGCAATCTGAAGAAGAAAAGAAACTTGTGTGGACGGCACATTTTACTTACATAAAAATAAATGAATGTTCAATTAACTTATTTCTACTACTTATTACTTACTGTGATAAAATATTACTCCAATGATACTCATATGTCCAATGATACTCCAATTACTATATTGTGATTTATTCATTTCTTATTTATTTTATTCACTTCTTCTGTTCTGTTTATTTCTTCCGTTTATTCAGTGCATTTACTATTTCTTCAATGCATATTGACCAAGTACCAGTACTAAGGATATTAGCGTACACAGCACCTTTAAAAGAAGAGTGGAAGACTGTCAAGACAGTGTAATAAAAGACATATTGATTTAGTGTTATCAACAGTAGGTATGTTCTAGTGTCTGTATTGAATAGACCGGGCTTTGATTAGAGTAGAAGACTGTCAAGACAGAGGAATATAAGTCAGAGGAATTCAAATTATGCTAACAACATGTTATACTGTCTTTGTTTATACCGGGCTTTAGACTGTAATAGTAGACTGTCAAGACACTTCAAGACAGTGGACTAAAGACATATAGAAACATGTAATAGTGATATGTTATCAACAGTATGTTCTATTGTCTGTATGTATAGATAGACCAAACCCCGATTATACGAGACTGTGGCTAAATACTTACCTTGAACTTCATAAAGTTGTATAGCATACTCGTAAATTAACATCGAGTATATCAAACGCCTTTACTCTCCACTCCACGTAATGCACCTCCAGCTCCGTGGCGTAGGTACTATTACGTAGGTATTATTAACTTTTAACTAGGTAAACCATTAAACTATAAACTTAAAACTAGTGACAGAACAGCAGAAGTGTACATGCGACTTAGGAAATACGTGTGATATGTACCATGCGACGTAATCCGGGTGAAAATAGCCAGACAATTGTCGCCCACGACTCTCCGAGAATAGGCAAAACGGCATATCAAGAGAAAGATGACATTTGTGCGGAAATTGTCGGCCACGGATTCAATCCGAGTGGCGGAGAATTGGGGTCCAGTTCTTCTCAAGCGGGCCGCGTTCCGAACTGGTGGTACTATTTGCATTGTATTCATTGACGTGTCGCAAGTGCCTATGTATTAGGATTATGCGAAATAAATGTTTTTTGACTTTTTGACTTTAATGCTTGGAATGCTGCGACTGCAGACACCAGAAAAAGAGGTTGCGACCATGCACAATTAAAGCAATTTGTTTTGTATACTCTATTCAATAGCTTTGCGCAAAAATGTAAACAAACACATTTGATCCTATATATCCATAGTTACTTGCAATTGAATATTTACCCTGATTATATTCCAGTACCCGGAGTCATACAGTGTTCTTACAATCATTTCGACACCAAATAACTTCTACTACTTCCTACTTCATTTAAAATACCTACTCAGGATAGTAAAAAATTAAATGATTTGTCATACTATATTTATCTTCTCATCGGTCTTAGACAACGATTGTCAAAACATGACATGTTTACATTATTGCCAGATCGGGTAGGATAGATGGAGTTGGTAAACTTAAACTTGTCCACTTATTAGGTAAATAATCTTCGTCCTACTTTTCCTGGGCATTTGGATATTTGTCACTTCCTACTGACCGTCTGTCTGTCTGTCCATCACGAGACTGTATCTCTGGAACCATGATAGCTAAAGAGCTGAAATTATTACAGATGATGTACTCCTGTTGCCGCTATAACAACAAATACTGAAACAAAAATGGGGATCAAGGGAGTTCCCATACAACAAACTTTATTCATTTTCCATTTTTCGGTACGGAACCTTTATCCGCGAGTCTGACTCGTGCTTAGCCGATTTTGTCAGTTGTGCCGTTGTGCTAAACGTTTATTTATATTTGGTTTACGGCCTATATTGCCATTTTGAAATGGACAGGCGCTGGCCGTGACTACCTGGCTATAAGTTCTTATAATAAACCCGCCTTCCATTCCCATCATTCGTAAGGTAATGGAAATGCCACAAACGTGTCACCCATCTCAGGACCAGCCACAGAGTAAAACGCTTAACGTAATGATCGTTCATAGAACACTGTGTTACTGGGGCAACAATTGCTATAATTAAAACAAGCATTTTTATTTCATTATCAATATATGCTGTAATGTGGTAATTTAAAAAGATATAAAAGTGTTTTATTATTATTAAAGTACTACTTAAAATGTTAAACCACGAACTAACTAGGTATTTTCAGTTCAGCGAAGGAGAGAAAGAGAGCTGTGTCTCATCACATATTGTATAAAGGTAGGTAAGCTCCAGTATTTTAACAAAGAAATGCAGTTCATTCATAAACTTTGCATCCGAAGCGTTCGAGCACGGTAAGTTCAGATAGTGGCTCTATCCCGCGTACGCTTAGATTGTGCAATGATCTCCCTGCCTCGGTTTTCCCAAACACCTACAGTATGGGGTTCTTCAATGGGGGTCTCAGAAGGCTTTTACAGGGTCGGCAGCGCGCCTATAATACCTCCGGTGCGGTGTCCCAAACGTTCATAGGCTGCTGTGATTACCAGTCCTTCTGGTGGGTCTTATGCCTGTCTGCCATCTTCGTGGTATAAAAAAAGAAAAAGTAAAACTGCGGCACTCCGGGATTGCCGCAGTTAAACAGTTTAAACGGGAGTACTAGCTCCGTAGTCTATAAACCATTGTAATAGGTACTCGTGCTGCCTAACCAATGCTGTGAAATTTTAAAAAAGTGTGTACGTGTAATCTTTACGCGCGATTGAACTAAAACTTCTTTGCCATTGACAGCATCAAATGTTGTATTAATATCATTCATTCAAAATTCAAATAGTAAGCGTTACTTCCGTCAGAAAAAAAAATCTGAGTTACTCCCTACTTGCGCCTTAAGAAGTTTTACTTTAATAACACAGTCGATTCTACTGTCCGATTCGAACTGCAACACATTGTTGCTGCTAGACATTTGCATGTTAATGTATAATAGCCAAACATGGGATGCTGTACTTAATATATAAGGTATGTTTTTAAATCGATATCTATGACCCTTTTTCCGAACAAAATATTTCAATGTTAAACCAAAAATACTGACTGGCACACTATTGATGCACATCAAATAAATCTAATTAAATATACTGTTTAATGGTATTTGCCGAACTGTTTTACTGAACGAATAAATTCAAAATAGTATCATGTAAAAAATCTTTAGTGCAACAAAAACATTATAGTAATTTTTGATACTGTTGCATAATAAGGGTTCTTTTAACACGAGTGTGTTTTAAAAAAACGAGCCGTAGGAGAGTTTTTTTTATAGTATCACACGAGTGTTCTAAGACCAAGTTAAGTACAGTGTCATACACTACTTTATCTACTCTCATACTATAATACCTGATTTCCTTTTCTGATATATGGTTGCTCCTAGATTTCGCCGGTAACAGGTTCATGGTCATGTTTGACGCAGCTTCCAGAATGTCTGGTGGTGTACGATTAACACTATCCTCGTTTTCAAACATGTTTTTACACAAAAACTATTTTATTTTATAAACAAAACAAAACTTTGTTTAATTTAAATGTAAAATGTTGGCGCCAAGGCGCAGACATCGATTGCGCAATGCGCATGCGTGTTTCTTTTTTTTTTCAGGCTGCTGAGTAATACAGATCAGTGCTGCTGAGGCACTACCTTTTTTTATTAAAGTAGAGGTTCAACCTTCTTGATTCAGCTGGAGGTTGTATAGGTGTATCGTTATGATTAAAAAGTTATATTATGACTAGCTGATGCCCGCAGCTTCGCCCGCGATGGCGCTGTATGTGAAAAATGATTTTCCCGCTTTTATGTTGAAAATTTTCCTGAAGTTTCTTTGCTATAAACCTCACGGAGCCCGAGACCTTTCCAACGAATGCAAAACCGTGAAAATCGGTTCGTGCGTTCTGGAGTTATAGCGTCAGGAAGGAAAACCCGACTTATTTTTATATAATAGATATAGGTGTCCATACAAGACTTTTATCGTAATAAAACTTTTTTTTTGGCCTGTTTGTAATGTTAGTCATAAGAGTTTTGATTTCAATTTTATAATCTTTGTATTATAGTAGGTATCAGAGTAGATAATAGTAGTTTTCGATACAAGTGTGGGATTTCTGTTATTACAACGAGTTACGCCAGGTGTTGACCCGAGCCGAAGGCGAGGGTAGACAGTCGGAACGAGTTTAAAATAACAGTCCCACACGTTGTATTGAACCACTATTTTTAATACAGTTGCGAAAAAATTAAGCAATTTTATAAAATATGTAATAAAAACAATAAACCTGAATATCCAAAATGGCGCCAACCGTAAAAGAATATTATACCTTCCTAAGCAGAGACTATGGCTGTGCACTTCATGCAGCCAACTTTTTTATATTTATAAATTTAATTTGGCCGATAATTATATTAATTTATGCTTAAATTTTAATTAAAATTACTTTTAATCTGATATTGAAACAAGTTAGTATCTTTTTTTTAGAAATATTTGCATGAATCACGGACATTATTTTGACAATTGGGCAAGAAAACGCACGAGTGCGGGAATGGTAAAGAAAAAGCACGAGTGTGTAATAGCCCACATCCCGAACGCTAAACGTCCCTGTAATACGCCACTTTTTGAGCAACTGTATTAAAAAAACATTTATCTACTCTGATACTATAATACCACAGAGCATCGCGCGCCTCTACAGAGGGAGGGGCCAAAGCTTTCAAACCCCCTCTGGCAATAATGTGACACATAATGTGACATATCGACGACAAAAAGTGCCCAGTTCCATACAAACTGAAGGAAGATTTCCCCCCGCCACCCGCAAAATATGACAGAAAATTTTGTACCGAGCAATTGTTCTATGCCGTCTCCCCTCAGACAGTTCGCGTTGCTCTATGTATAATACAAAGATTATAAAATTGAAATCAATACTCTTATGACAAACATTACGCACAGCCAAAAAAAAAGTTTTATTAAAAAAAAGTTATATAAGGACACCTATAACATAATATAACTTTTTAATTATAACGATACACCTATACAACCTCCAGCTGGAAAAAGAAGTTTGAACCTCTACTTTTAAAAAAAGTAGTCCGTCCGCAAAACAGATCAGTGCTCCGCAGCCTGAAAAAAAAAGAAACACGCATGCGCAATCGACGTTGGCGCCTTGGCACCAACATTTTACATTTAAATTAAACAAAGTTTGGTTTTGTTTGTAAAATAAATTAGTTTTTGTGTAAAAACATGTCTTAAAGCGAGGATGGTGGTAATTCTACTCCACTAGACATTCTGGAAACTGCGTCAAACATGACCATGAACCTGTTACCGGTGAAATCAAGGAGCAACTTTCTATGTATCAGAAAATGAAATCAGGTATTATAGTATGAGAGTAGATAGAGTGTTATAAGACCAAGTTATGTAAGATGACACTGTACATAACTTGGTCTTATAACACTCGTGTGATACTATAAAAAACTCGCCTACGGCTCGTATTTTACAACACACTCGTGTTATAAGAACCCTTATTATGCAACAGTGTCATAAACTACTATTTTAAGTAAAAGAGTAATTTACTTTTAGGAACATCATTTATTCTAAGTAACAACCCAATTTAATTTGTCTTCTTTATAATTATAATAATTAAATTTAATTAAGATTTAAAAATATAAACCTAACCTATTCCGTTATAAGATTGTACAATTTACAGTACAAGTTAGTATTTTTGATACTTAAACATTCGTATAAGGTATTGTTTTATAAATCATTATTATATTCTGTTTATTGAAGCGCTCGTGGCCCCGCGGACTCAGTGTTCTTTAAACGATCACTGCAGTAAGCAACTTTCACTATGGCTGGATGGGTGACCATCCATGTGATCACTTTGTGACATTTATTTGAGCGTTTCCGTTCTTCAGAAGGCACTTTAAGCCGTTGGTCCCGGTTGCCAGTAAAATGGCAGTCGTTAAGTCAAGTTGAAGACTTTATTTCAACAGCAGGCGGTCACAACCTGCGCCTGTCCATTTAAACACGGCATACGGCTCACCACCTATTACGTGGGACAAATTATACAAAGGTGAAATGTGAGCATATAATATGCCTCTGCCTACCCCTTCGGGATAAAGGCGTGACCGTTTTTTACCCGAACTGCCGAAGACAGGAGGGTAATGTTTTTCGAGATAATGTATGTATATATGTATAATTCTTTGTCACGTCCTACAGTCTGAACGGCTTAGCGGATTTTGACATACGAGGTGTCATTTGATTCGTCGTGTTTATGTGAGTGACACCAGGTACATTAAAATTTTAAAAAAATCATAATGGCTGACTTTTGGCGCTAAAATGAAAACGTTGAAAACCCGACTGCCAAATAAACATACCGCTGAAAAGCAATAAACAAGCAAGCAGGCGGGAACAAGCTATGGGAACATGTACTTATTTTGTAAACCACCACTCGCTTGACTTAGTTTCTTCCCGCCAGCAAATGTTGCCGACAAAGTACCTAAAACAGTAAGTAGCTAAAGAAAATCACAAAAGAAATGTAGAGCTTGTTTTTTGGTTCTCAGTTGTATGTTTATTTGGCAGTTGGGTTTTTTGTATTCTAAATAATTAAGTTTATTTTGCACAGCATTCAGATTTCTGGTATGCATTCAGTTAATTAGTGGAGTTACCTAGTGTGCAGAAAAATATGTACGTGCATGTAAAAACATCCCATTTTAAAATATTAACAAAACCGTGTGAAGTGTTTTACCAAAAAACATTCTTTTGGTAACAATCATTCTCACGTTTTTTCAAATATTGTGAAGCGTACTTCTAAAAATAAGTTATGGCATTATGGGCTGATCAAAAATTTCGACAGTGGATAACAATGCCGTGTTGAAATAGACAGGCGCAGGTCGTGCGTGACGACCCGCAGTTGAAATTCTTCAAGCCGCCCATAAGGCCTTCAACTTGGCTTAACGATTGTCATTTTACTGACAATGCGGTTTCATTTCGAGATTTTCTTCTCTACGCAATGGAGAGTTTTGCGAAAGTGTTCCCTTAGTAGCCTCTTACGGCACTCTCGGGATGAATTGGGGTGGCGACATTTTGTACTACTACTTTGACTGCAGGAAACTACTAGGTGAAATTTGGGCGTATACTACGCTTCTGCCTATCCTTTCGGGGATAAAGGCGTGACTATATTATTATGTATGTGTGATCTCAAAAACGAAGGTAATGTCTAACCGCTTCAAAACTCCAATTTTCGTAAATGGCAACATAATCGATTATGTCGAAGAATATATGGCTTTTTTGGCGGGATTTGGAAGGAATCGTATCGCATCGTTTTATAAATTTGCAAAATTAGTGTTTTTTCGAGTGCTTTGTGTGTATTAATGGTGGATTCTTAAACATAAACGTTCGACAACGTGCACTAGTGTTGGGAAGTGATAAAACGCAGTGAATCGCAACTTTGCAGTTTCTGACAAAAAAATCCAAAGAAACTTTCAGAAATTTATCCACCGCTTTTCTGAAGGAAGACTGACTTTGACTTAGGGCTGTACTTGACTTTGACTGGACTTAGAGGACGAGGACTGTGACTTATTTAAGCAAAATGAAGATATAACTTTAAATAATAATAAATAAAGACATGGCTTAAAGGTCTTGTAACCAAGCCATAACTAATTTAAAAAAAAAAAAAAAAAAAAACGAAGAATATATCTACCTAGGCAAACAAGTGTCATTTCGCAAAAATAACAACATAGAAGAAATAGACAGGCGTATATCACTCACATGGAAAAAGTTCTGGGCCTATAAGGAACTTATGAAGTCAAACATGGACGTAAAACTAAAAAAGAAAGTAATGGACTCATGCCTCCTACCTTGTCTCACATACGGATGTCAAACGTGGATATTCGATTCAGCAGCCAACAGAAAGCTAACAACATGTCAAAGAGCCTTAGAACGCAGCTTACTAAATCTAAAATTGAGGGACAGAGTCCGTCATAAGAGTATAAGAAAACAGACTGGCGTGATAGATGCCTTGTCCTTCGCACGAGGTCTGAAGTGGAGGTGGGCGGGTCACGTCACGCTACCCTAACATTAGGTGGACGAAATCAGTTACTATGTGGGTCGGACCGCATGGGCACAGAGGCAAAGGTAGACCAAAAGCAAGATGGAAGGACGAAATAGAAGTTATAGGAACAAGTAATTGGGC
The DNA here is from genome assembly GCA_933228765.1 of Miltochrista miniata. NCBI lineage: Eukaryota > Metazoa > Arthropoda > Insecta > Lepidoptera > Erebidae > Miltochrista > Miltochrista miniata. Next base: position 34,931,115 of record OW121756.1, on the reverse strand, counting down.
CTACCTCGCAAAAAATCGTGACGAATGGAAATCTCTGGAGGAGGCCTTCACCCGATCAGGGGTCCAGGCGGCATACGCTTTAGATTAAAATTATTTACCCAATTAAGTTAACACGAATGTACATGCCGATGTAATAATAAAGGCTTTTTTATTTTTATTTATTTATTTTATATGTATGTATTATGTTATATGATGTAAACCAGTTTTCACACACAACCATGGCAAAAAAACAAAACTGTTTGAGGAATAAAAACATAATTTTTTAAAAACAAAAACAACGTGCGTCATTCAAATGCATGTAAAAACACAACGTGTAATTGTGCAAAGGCAGGATACATTATCATAAATAATATCACTTTAAGAATGTAAAATTACAAAAATGTTCATGCTGTGTTATCTATACTAATATTATAAAGAGGAAAGATTTATTTTTTTGTTTGTTTGTTTGTTTGTAACGAATAGGCTCCGGAAATACAGGACCGATTTAAAAAATTCTTTCACTGTTGGGAAGCTACACTCTTTGTGGTGAACATAGGCTATATTTTATTCCCGTATTCCCACGGGAAGGGGAACTACGCGGGTGTAACCGCGTGACGTCCGCTAGTCTGTAATAAACTGCGAGTCCTGGGACATCCTTCCGAGGGCTTACCCGGGGGCTCCCAACCATAGGCAGGATATTTTTTTTTTAATAAATATTGTCGGACATTCTTACACAACATCATCTAGCCCAAACTAAGCTATAAACTTAGACGACTGATAGACATACTTATATATTTCTAAATACATACATAATATAAATAAATTGCACCCAGACACAGTACAAATCAATGTGCTCATCTCACAAAGAGATTTGTCCTGGGTGGGAATCGAACCCACGACCTCCGAATCCGTAGTCAGGTACGCTAACCACTAGACCACGAGGCCAGTCGCTTGTTGAATGTTGGGCGTTACTTGCGGTTTTTTAGGCGGTAGAAGTCCGGCATAGCATCCATGATAGATTTACTCTCACGTTAAAAAAAACTGTGATAAACTGAAACATCAAAAGGACATTCCATTTTTCTGTCAATTTAAACGTGTGAAGTGGTCACTTGTACCACAGACTAACTAAATTGTACTACGTAATCTTACCTATACATACCTACATATACAATACATACATACATACGTACATACATACATACATACAGAGGCATAATATATGCCCACATTTTACCCTACAGTTTTATGTCCCAAGTAATACGTATTGAGCCTATTGTCGTGTCGAAATGGACAGGCGCAGGACATATCCTGTCCATTTCAACACGGCAATAGGCTATTCATTTCAACAATACCGCGAGATATTAACTAGTTTAATTAACCCTTTGCGCTCAGTAAGACTACTTCGCAGTATGGGGTGACAATAGGAAAGTAAAGTGTAGTAAGAGCCGACAAAGGAAACTCATTTGCAAAAAGATCCATTGCATTGAAAAGAAAAACTTGAAATGTAACCCGACTGTCAGTAAAATAACAATTATTTAACCAAGTTAATGGCCTTATGGGCTGCTTGAAAAATTTCAACTGCGGGTCGTTACGACCAGTACTTGTCCATTTCAACACTGCAATAGGCTCACCACCTATGACGTAGGGCAAAAAACTATAAGGTGGCGTATACTATGCCTCTGGCTACCCCCTCGGGGATAGGAGCGAGACTATATGTATGTATGTATGGATAACCTTGTTTAGGAAACCAAACATTAACGCTACTGCAATTAGTACCTATTATAGGTAGGTGCTTATTAGAGGTTTCTAATCTTCTCTCAAGCTAAATGCTTATGTTTCAATTATCAGTACTGTAATTACTTAATTATTCTTATAATGATTTATCGTACTTATAGGCCCGCCCTTGCCTGTTAAAAGGCTATCGTAATTTCAAAGCGAAGACACTATTGGGAGTCCTGGAACATCCGTCCGAGGGCTTACCCGGGACTCCCAACCATAGGCTGTTGGGCGTTACGTGAGGTTTTTTAGTCGGTAGGAGTCCGGCATAACATCCACGAGGATTTTCCCTCAAGTTAAAAAAAAGCGAAAACACTACGTTATACTAATTAAATTTCACATAGTGCGAAATTCTGATGGAGGTCAACATCCGATTGTCTTACCCTCGATGATCGGTGTGTTTTTTTACACTACTAAGGAGGCAGACAAGCTAAGGACCTACCTGATGGTTGGTTACCGTAGCTTATGGTCATTTTCAGTCCCAGAGGCGCTGCACACGCGCTGCTGACCAGGTCTTTAGTAACAACCCGCAACATATTCATTCGCCGAAGACTATCGGCCTCCATGACCGGGGGCCTGAGGATGGTGAGAGGGTTGCTCACCGTCCTTACAGAAGCAGGCCCATGACGGCTGAGTGACGTGAGGGATTCACGCACGCTCCACTTAGAAGCGGGATCACACTCGAACCCCCCAAAGACGCGGGATAGCACCCGAACCACCCCCTGAGTGAGGCCGTGGGTCTGTTGGAAGTCCTGGGACATCCTTCCGAGGGCTTACCCGGGGTTCCCAACCATAGGTTGTTGGGCGTTACGTTAGGTTTTTTAGTCGGTAGGAGTTCCGCATAGCATTCAGGAGGATTTTCCCTCACGTTAAAAAAAAATCCCGCAACATACTCATGCATTTTGAGTATCTTCTGAAAATGATGCGGTTACTTCTAAGTTAACGCTAACGCCATCTACTACTCGACCAAGAGAAGTGGTCGACTCAAATGTGACGAAAAATCTCTTTAATCGATCGGTTTTAGCCCCTCTCTACAAAATAGATTGCAGAGGGGCTTATGGCGAGACTTGTGTCTGTAGTCTGTGACTCTGTTGCATCAAATTACTTCACTAGGTCACTTGAATCATATGTTCAAAGTTTGAAATAAAACAAAAATGACAACGTCAATCGGATTGAACTTTCACTTTCAGAATAAACGTTAGAGGCGCAGTCGAGTGAGACCGTCTCACGGCTTCTTGTTTTTTGACCGGAACTAAATTAAGGAAAACGGATACATGAGCTCGGTTTGCATCCTTGCGGACGGTACTAAGGTTATTCCGGTACCTGAAGTAGTGTGCAGGCGGTTAAAACTATTCCACGCGTTGGTCAAGGCGCTATAGAAACAAGCAGACGCGCCATCTAGGCATTCTTACCGGCCACTTCTGAAAACCAGCGTTGGTTGGCGTAGCATCTGCTGCGTTACAGCATTATGCTGAGAAGTCACTATTTCCTGGCGAAAGTTTGTGAGTGTGGATGTTTGTTACTCTTTCACGCTCAAACCGCTGAACGGATCGGGCTGAAATTTGGTACAGAGATACGTTATAGTCTGGAATAACACATAGGCTACTTTTTATTCCGGGAATAAGTTCCCACAGAAACAAATTTTACGCGGGCGAAGCTGCGGGCATTACCTAGTAAAACATAATATATTTCTTTCTTCTTTCTAAAACGTTTGGTCGAGTAGCACCGACTATTAAGTTAGACATACATACATACATATGGTCACGCCTTTATCCCCGAAGGGGTGGGCAGAGGCATATTATATGCCCACATTTCACCTTTGTATAATTTTTCCCACGTAATAGGTGGTGAGCCGTATTGCCGTGTTTAAATGGACAAGCGCAGGTTGTGACTGCCTGCTGTTGAAATAAAGCCTTCAACTTAGCTTAACGACTGCCATTTTACTGGCAACCGGGACCAACGGCTTAACGTGCCTTCCGAAGCACGGAAACGCTCAAATAAAATGTCACAAAGTGATCACATGGATGGTCACCCATCCATGGACCGGCCATAGTGAAAGTGGCTTACTGCAGTGATCGTTTACAGAACACTGAGTCCGCGGGGCCACGAGCGCTTCCTTAAGTAAGACAATTACAATTATCAAATGTTTTAACGTGCTGTCTCTCTTGAACTGAACACAATGGCTATCGCGCTGATATTTATTTAAACGATAGATAAACCAAACGGCTGAATAGAACTATTTAGGTCAATTGGTTATCAAATCTTAATGTGGTTGAAACTCATTTATTTATCATTGGACATTTAGTTACGTTGTGTGGCGTCATTGATTTAAATTAATCAATTCAGTTGATGAACGCAGTTGGCAATGGAAGACAATAGCATTTATATGGTTCAACTAGCTGTTGCCCGCGTTATAATGCCAATTTGATTGCTCTCTGCTTAGCCCCTAGGATATGTCGCGTGATAATATATAGCCTATTTGAAGACCCTACCCCTAGTTATTATTTGTGCAAAATTTGAATCAAATCTATTTAGTACTTTTTGAAATCCTTACGGACAAAGCAAAGCAAACAGACAAACAGACAAAAAAAAATCTAACTATATTTTCGGCTTCGGTATTTTATGTTGAACACCCAGTGAGTATTTTTTTTAAATATTTCCAACGTACAGTTTTGACTTTTCTATCATTTTATTATATGTATAGATAACATCTTTTTTACGTGTGGAAATCATCATGGATGCTATGCTGGACTCCTACCAGCTCAAACCACTCGGAACCCTACAACTGGTTGCGGCCAAAAATTCCGAGAAGAATGCCACAGATTATTTTATAATAATAGATGACGGTTACCTTCCTAGGTAACCGTCATATATTATTATTATTATTTTATTTTTTTTAAACTACTTAGGTGGCAGACAAGCTTACGGCCCACCGGAAGGTTGGTAACCGTAGCCTATAGACGTTTGCAACACCAGAGGCGCTACACACGCGCTGCCGACCCGGGTGCAGGCTATGACGACCCACAGTTGAAATTTTTCAAGCGGCCCGTAAGGCCTTCAACTTGGCTTATCGACTGTCATTTTACTGACAACCGGGACCAACGGCTTATCGTGCCTTCCGAAGCACGGAAACGCTCGTAAATAAATGTCACAAAGTGGTCCACGTGGTGGTCACCCATCCATATCCGGCCATAGTAAATGTTGCTTACTGCAGTGATCGTTTACAGAACACTGAGTCCGCGGGGCCACGAGCGCTTCAATCTATATACAGATTACAGATTATAAAATAATCTGTTATTGTTATATGTATTGTTATATGTATACAATGCACAGCATATTTCAGAGCAATTGTGACTTGAAAACTTTATTACATATATACGTCACGACTTTATCCCCGAAGGGGTAGGCAGGCGCATATAATATGCCCACATTTCGCCTTTTTAGATTTTGTCCCACGAAATAGGTGGATAGCCATATTGCCGTATTGAGATGGACAGGCGCAGGTTGTAACTACCTGTAGTTAAAATTTTTCAAGCCGCCTTAAAGGTCTTCAACATGGCTTAACGACTGTCATTTTACTGGCAACCGGGACCTACAGCTTAACGTGCCTTCTGAAGCACAGAAACGCTCAAATAAATGTCACAAAATGGTCACGTGAATGGTCACCCATCCAAGGACTGGCCATAGTGAAAGTTGCTTATTACAGTGATCATTTACAAAACACTAAAGTCCGCGGGGCCACGAGCGCTTCTTTTAAAAACTTTATTATTATAACCAAATACACCAAACCAAAATCGCGATAAGGAACAGTGCAATCAACACTCTCTCGCTTCTCCACTCCAGCTCTCTCTTTACCATAAGGTCCTTGTAAGAGCAGAAAGGTCTACGCTGACTCGTTTATCATTTGCTTGTAAAGACGGTGGCCGCAAGCTATGACTCCACGACAACATCTATTAGCCAACCTTTTTGGGGGTCCCCTCTTCATCATATTGTTTAAATAGTTAGCTACAAAATTAAATACTGCATCGAAGCGCTCGTGGCCCCGCGGACTCAGTGTTCTGTAAACGATCACTACAGTAAGCAACTTTCACTATGGCCGGTCCATGGATGGATGACCATCCATGTGATCACTTTGTGACATTTATTTGAGCGTTTCCGTGCTTCGGAAGGCACTTTAAGCCGTTGGTCCCGGTTGCCAGTAAAATGGCAGTCATTAAATCAAGTTGAAGACTTTATTTCAACAGCAGGCAGTCACAACCTGCGCCTGTCCATTTAAACACGGCAATACGGCTCACCACCTATTACGTGGGACAAATTATAAAAAAAAAGGTGAAACGTGGGCATATAATATGCCTCTACCTACCCCTTCGGGAATAAGGCGTGACCATATGTATGTATGTATGTAAATACTGCATTTAGTTATAAAGTCGACCTTTGCCCGTTTCTTAAGTTCTAATGTTATCTTTGTTCTATTCTGTAATGATAATAATTCCACTACAAGACTTTGTAGATCTTATAAACCGATTGGCCATTGTAGCGTCTACATTGATAAAATTATCTACTACATGCATTCAGTCATCAGTGTTAACTAGTTGTTAACGCATCAAAGTCGACTACGTACGTGCGCGTGAGTTGATTACGATTTGAAATTCGAACACATGTTTTAAATTCCAACTGTAAAAAAAATATTATTGTCCTTTAAAGTCATGTGAACCAAATTTTTAAAAGTGAACATTATTTCTGTGTTTGAATGGAATTTATATGTGGTAGGTAATAAATTATTTACTGTGGATTTTATTTTCAAATTAAATTTGAATTTCATTGTGTAAAAAATATATTTCTATACCTAACTAGCTGATGCCCGCAGCTTCGCCCGCGATGGCGCTGTATGTGAAATTTTGCTGAATTTTCTTTGCTATAAACCTCACGGAGCCCGAGACCTTTCCAACAAATGCAAAACCGTGGAAATCGGTTCGTGCGTTCTGGAGTTATAGCGTCAGGAAGGAAAACCCGACTTATTTTTATATAGTAGATTGTGTAACTACACTATTAAGTACCTAATTAAATATAATTTTCACACGTTTCAAAATCTGAAAATGCATTGATTGAGCACAAATTTTGACATGTTTTGATGTACAATCTATATCTTACGGATCACCTTTTAGTCAGATGGGCCGTAAGCTTGTCTGCTACGTTAGTAGTGTATATAAAAAATCTGCTTCAGAAATGATTTAAGGCTTTTTTTTCCTTTATTCCTACGGGAACTTTGCGAATGATGCCGTGAAAAGTTCGCCAATTTTACATGCGTCATGGTTGAGCATAAATAATCAACAAGACTCATGTTTTTCATACCCGTTTGCTGCACAAACTTGTTTCCTTCCCAAAAGGAAGCCTATGATCTTTAGTTATGTACTATGTATATATTTTTAGTACGGATTGAATAGACACGAGTGGAGATTGAACACTTAGACTGCCTCTGTGGCGCGGTCGGTAGTGATACCGCCTGCGGCGCTGGTGGTCGTGGGTTCGATTCCCACCGGAGACAAATATTTGTGTGACCCATAAATGTTTGTCTCAAGAGTCTGGGTGTTTCTATGTATATTATGTATGTATTTAAAAGTATATAAGTATTAATATCCGTGGTCTGATACCCATAACACAAGCAGGTTATTCCTAGCTTACTTTGGGATCAGATAGCGTTGTGTGAAATGTCCGTGAATATTTATTTATTTATTTATTATTTATTTAACATTTCTGTACTCTCTTATTGAGAATGTTAGGTATTATACCGGGTTTGGAATCCTGAGGTCATCCTTCCGAGGGCTTACCTGGGCCGCCCGAGGCTCCCAACCGTAGGCATTAAGTGCGGTTTTTAGTCGGTAGGAGTTCGGAATAGCATCCATTTAGGATTTTCTTAGTTTAAAAAAGGTTTATACCGATGTAATTATTTTGTCATTCAACATGCGTTAAACGGCACCGTCATCTGAAAGTAAGAAAAAAAGAAAAATAGTTTATTCCACACATACAAAAAAAAACAATTGCAATACTAAAATACATACATCCTTTTTTTTGTTTAACGTGTAACATTTATTTTCTATGAGTAGCAATGTCTGGTCTCTGGCTGGACAATACTAATTGACCGTGTCAGTGCGCCATGATCGATTCATTGTTTTTTTGCTGTGGCAACAGCTGTCTCAAGGAAACGGACGTTAGTCTATGGGTTTTTTGTGATGGACGGAGGAATTGTTGCGTAGCAAACTGGTTTAAAGTTTTCCAGAGTATTCGATAGTGAGGGTATAAATAGCCCTGCTATGAAGTTCACGGTCTCTTCTAACATCTAGCCAATACGATTCACATCTTAGTTAACGTTGAGCTCTGATGATTTAGCGCACCTCATGTGTTGCGAGGTTATAGTTTGACTCAGGCACTGTACAAACCTGAGGACTTGTTGAGGAATATAGCCTAGGTTCTACTTTCCTCAGAAAGAATAAGTTTCTGTTTCAACCTACACCCGGGATACCGGTAAGTGTCATTTCTTGTTTGCAAAGCGGTTCGAATTTCGTCGGTCGCGATGTCAGTTATTTTATTTGTCGTTTACTTGTCATAACAGGGTTTTTTACTACGGAGAAAAGCGGCCCGTCCACGGTTGGCAGAGCCACACCCAAAGACACGTGGACTGCACGAGCGAGGGGCTTTGAGAGGAACCAGCCGCCTCCACGTGGCATTCTCGTGCTGTATCGCTCTTAGCTTGACTCAAGGCCAGTAATTGTCACCCAATTATTAGTGTAGTTAGCTGCTTACCCGTTTTACCTGCTCACGTGGCAGTAGTCTATTGAGTAGTATTAGTATCTAAGCCCTGACTATATTTCTGTGTACCTATGATATTTGTGACTACCAGTGAATAAGCTATCTGTGTGTCTCTGTGTGTCTCTGTGTACTTAATAAATATATGTGTGTACACCCTATTGTCTGTCTTCGTTAGAGCCCTAGCCTACCCTTGCACACACACTGGAAACTCAGAAATAAGGCGCCCTGGGATAGAGTTCTCTGCATAGCTACCTCGCGCTAGTTGGTGAGTAACACTGAACATCTTTGAGTTACAAACGTGAGGGAAAGTCCTCATGGATGTTATGCCGGACTCCTACTGACTAAAAAACCTCACGTAACGCCCAACAGCCTATGGTTGGGAGCCCCAGGTAAGCCCTCAGAAGGATGTCCCAGGACTCCCAACAGACCCACGGCCGCCACCGCGGCCTCGCCCAGGGGGTGGTTCGGGTGCCATCCCGCGTCTTTGGGGGGCTTCGGGTGTGATCCCGCTTCCAAGGGGGGGCGTGCGTGAGTTCCTCACGTCACGCTGCCGTCTTGGGCCTGCTTCTGTAAGGACGGTGAGCCGCCCTCTCACCGTCTTCAGGCCCCCGGTCATGGAGGCCGATAGTCCTCGGCTAAATACATACATCCTTAAAACTAAAACACACCATTCCATTGCCACACACTCTGTCGAATAACTGTCACTTTGTGGAATATGTCGTCTGACCCCAATAAAGATATATCATTGGTTTGTGTCATGAATTAAATTTATCTGATTAAGATTCCATACTCATCTATTTATAAATTTATACGAAGAAAAACACCCAGATATCGATACAAGCATTGGCTGTTTGGATATAAAAAAAATGTATTAACCCAAGATTTGAATCAGTGACCTATAAGGTATGCGCGCAATATTATTTACAAAATATTGATAACGAAATGGACAGAGTTATCTATCGCAACACAAAATGTAAATACATAGATATATCTTATTTTTGTAATAGAGTAAACTTCTTCTACGTATAATTTTCCCGAAGGGGTGGACAAGTCATACTATACACCAGTATACTATATACTGTATACTTTATACTAAATACTGTATACTGTTTACTATATACCAGGGGTTGCCAACCGGTCGATCGCGGTACCACGGGCGGATCAACGTTAAGAAAAGGAGACGGCAACTTGTGACTGATCTCGTCCAAGGTCTAATCAGCAATACACTGGCCTTTACAGCTAAAAATCCCCTTTCCTTCCTCTTCAAACTTTGACAATTTCTTCTAAGAACAATCTTGACATCTTGTCTTTGGACCATAGACTTTTATCGTGAGCTTAACAATAGAAGTAAGCTGTAGCTATTGGAAGAGAATTCTTGAATAGCCTGGGGTGAGGCCCGGACCGGCCAGGTGTACTGGTGTTCGCCGAAAGTCGCACAGCTGCTCCTAACGTGCGTAACCGCGCCCGCTCTGGTACAGCAGATTCCACCTGAGACGTTCTGGCCCAGACCATGCGAAGGCCAAAGGGTCCTACAAGTATTATTCCTATTCCTACTTCTATTAGATTGTCGGGGACCTTTCTATTATATGTGTATCGGCAACAAATGTGTGCTGCGTGTTCCATTACTCAGAGGTCTCATCGCAACGTGCTGCACCGACGATAACCTCGTCACGGCATAAGGAGCAACCATGAGGACCACGGCAGATGTTGCTCAAGTCGTGGGTCGAATACGGCGGGTGGGTCTGGAGGTAGCTCTTCACAAATCCTAGGCTCTGTGCTTGCACGGACCTCACACTCGCGCACAGAGGGCCGTACCAAATAGCAGCAAAAAAAGCACGTTTGTTGTTTGATTTAATAAATATTTGTTGTCAAAGCGGCAACAGAATATATATCATCTGTGAAAATTTCAGCTCTGTAGCTATCGCGGTTCCTGAGAGACAGCCTCATGACGTGAGACAGACAGACAGACAGTTTTTACCCTTCGGGCACGGAACCCTATATAGTCTTACAGTCGCTTGAAGGCCTTGTTTCATTAAAACACAATAATCTTGAATGTAACGCTTGAGTGACTCTTATGTTTTCAAGAAAGTTTACATAATAAAGAACGATTTTTAAAATATTATTCATTGTGAAGGTTGTTATTTATAGCAGAATAAAAACGTTATACCACGGGCACCCAACTCATACAGATTATCTTTAATAAACAGAAAATATCAAAAGATGGCACTAGTAGTTTCGTATTCCGGAATTCAAATTTCAAAATATCTTATTTAGATATATAATGCATGGCAAATTATTTTAAAAATTAAATCATGATATTGGCTGCTATAGTAGCACATCAAACTCGTTGATTATAGAATAAACGTAGATTGTGTAAAAATTATCTCTCGATAGCGTTTGATTAAGATAAAAGATGGCGCATTTTGCATGATTAACATGAACGCCATCTTTTATCGATGTTAAAGAAATTACTATTTCATTAGTTTTTACGAACGGCCAGTTTACGTTATCGAAACAAGCAAGCGGCAACGGTGGCGGTGATGAACTTAAATATAAAGCGTTATTTGGCCGATTCTCTCAGTGGCACTTTAGCTCAGCGGGTATGCAAGCTGCTTTGGTCGTATGTTTAAGTTAATTCTGGTTCGAATCCCACTGACTGCATTTCTTTTTGTATTTTTCTTATTTTTTTTTTACTTTTTCACTTAATCTAACATAGATTATTAAATAGTCCTACTTATTTCTCGAATTTTATAATCCTTTTTTTTCCTTTCAGAATAGTTTCACGTTATTGTTATAAAAAATGAAAGCTGTAATATATGTGATAATTGTAAGAGAAATATGTTCCAGCGAGATTTTGTACCAGCTTTATTAGGGTTCCAAAGGGTAAAAACGTCGGGTCCCTATTGATGAGACTTCCCCATCTGTCTGTCTGTCTGTCCGCCATGACGCTGTATCTCAGGAACCGTTATAGCCAGAGAGCTGAAATTTTCACAGATGATGTAGGTATTTAGGGTTGCCAACAGTACTTTATAATAAAGTATTGTACTTTATTTCGGGTATTTGTACTGTATACTTTATGAGAACAATAAAGTACGCGAAAATACTTTATTTCGCATGATTTGATTTTTCTGGGATTTTGAAAAGTTTCCTCTGAATATTTTTTCGTATAACGGAATGGGCCAAGATCCCCGGCCGTGGAGCCAGACTTAAGTAATTATAGGAAATAGGTATGAATCTTTACTCCTGATCTAAGTAAGTACATAAGTTTAGAGTTTACCTGTATGGACTTACAATCTATATTATCATTATAAACAGGAAAGATTTGATTGTTTGTTTGTTTGCATCAAATAGGCTCCGGAACTACTGGGCCGATTTAAAAATCTTTCACTGTTGGGAAGCTACACTCTTTGCGGCGAACATAGGCTATATTTCATTCTCGTATTCCCACGGGAACGGGAACTACGCGGGTGAAACCGCGTGACGTCCGCTAGTTTATACTAATATTATAAAGAGGAAAGATTTGATTGTTCGTTTGCATCGAATAGGCTCCGAAACTTTTGGACCGATTTGACAAATTCTTTCACTGTTGGGAAGTTACACTCTTTGCGGTGAACATAGGCTATATTTTATCCCCGTATTCCCACGGAAACGAAAATTACGAGGATGAAACCGCGTGATGTCCGCTAGTTATCTATAAAGAGAAAAGATTAGTTTGTTTGTTCGCATCGAATAGGCTCCGAAACTACAGAACCGATTTCAAAAACTCTTTCTCTGTTGGGAAGCTAATCTCTTTGCGGTGAACCTAGTCTATATTTTATTCCCGAGTTCCCACGGGAACGGGAATTACGCGGGAGAAACCACGTAACGTCCAATAGTTTTAAAAATAATAAAAAGCACTTGTGTACTGCCAAGGTTCTAAAAAGTACAATTTTAAAATTGTAAATAAAATGTACCCTTCTTTGTAAGTCTGTACTTTTTTTTACCCCATTGAAGTCAGATAACTATACTTTATTTCTTCAAAAAAAATTTGGCAGCCCTAGATGTATTCCTGTTGCCGCAATAACAACAAATACTAAAATCAGAAAAGAAAGGAAAGATTAAGGGGAATCTCATTCAAAAATCGTGACTTTTTGCCGTTTTTTGGTACGGATCCCTGTGTGCAAGTCCGACTCGCACTTGGCCGGTTTTTTTATATAATTCCGCCTGCCACCCGCTGTAAAAATAAGTATCTACCAAGATAAAATATTTATTTTTTAGTACATATGCCAACTTTTCCATAGAAAGTATTTATTTTTATTGCAAAATTAAAAAAAGAGAAGTCCTGTCATTTTCACTTCATAATAAAAATAGTAAAAAAAAATAAACAAAAAGAACCATGCTACCCGTTGGATTTGAACTGCGTCAACTCGTAACAGGCGCCACCCGCCTACCCGCTGAGCTAACTGTGCGACTGATGCATGAAGTGAAATACTTAGTCATATCGGAACAGTTGAAACGAATTCAACTGTTCTCATCATTACATAGTATAAAACAAAGTCGTTTTTTCTGTCCCTATGTCCCTTTGTATGCTTAAATCTTTAAAACTACGCAACGGATTTTGATGCGGTTTTTTTTAATAGATAGAGTGATTCGAGAGGAAGGTTTATATGTATAATAATATCCATTAAATTGTGGAGTAATACTGTATACCCGTGCGAAGCCGGAGCGGGCCGCTAGTATCATTATATGATAATTGAGAACATTGGTTTAAATTTTAAATCAATCAATTGCAAAATATAAATACTCAATACAAAGATAACATGCTTATTTAAAGCAATTAGTAGGTATGTCAACTTTTTCATAATATTTTTCTTATAACATATAATAAAAAATGACAAAGTCCCGTGTGAGTAAGTGGTCTTTTTTCACTTAATAAAAATATTGAGTAGTATAAAATGTGGGTACGTTCAAAAAGTAAAACTTAATAAGATAACATAAAGAATCGTGTGAAAAGTGGGAATCGAACTGGGGTTGCATGCACCGGATACCGCCCGTTTACCAGTCTGTGCTAATTAAGTGACTACGTCATGATTGAAATAACTAAATACTTTATCAAAACAGTTGAAACGAAATCAAATTTGACCTTGAAATCTAGTTGAACATTTTGCTAAAAATATCGTCGCCATCTAGTTACATTTGAGGATTCCCACACTGACAGGTAGGCGGCCAGGTCTGTGGAGCGAGTTACGAGTGTAACCGATTTTTGTTCCTGTTCGTGCATCTGTATAGAATATATTATATAATCTGTGGTTATACCTAGTCATAATATTTTCCATGACGTTTTCATTCTTTGTTTGAAAATAATGAATTGTAATTATATACTAGAATAAAATTTTATTAGGTACATACTAGAATAGAACTATTATTGTTTTGTTCTTCTGACTAAAGTATAATTAAGTATACATAGTTCACCTATTATTACTGGCACAGTATTCAAAGCAAACATGAATGTAACGTATAACTGTGACATATTGACTTTTTTACATGACTCTAACCAATGAGAGTGGAGTCGTCTGTTAAAGTCATATAAAAAGTAATATAGAAATTGATACGACTCTCTCAATCAATCAAATCAGTTTGTCAATCAAATCAACTTTTTTACCTACAAAGAACTACCTAATATTAGGAATTTTATTTATATTTAGATAGACATTTAGTTTAAAAAAAAGTTGACCTAGCACACGCTAGATTCCAAACCAAAAAAAAAACGGCAAAAAAATAACTTTTGTGAGCAATCTTTTATACTCTTGATTGTTGACACTTGATGGAACTTGTTATGATACAATATTAAAACACAGTCACTTGTACTTTTCCACTATTTTAATTCATATTTTACAGTGCCTGACCGGTTTCGCTTTACTTAAAGCATTAATATTGTTATGTTTCTGTTTTTATGCTTTGTTGTTACAGTGAATAAATAAAATTTTATCTCACTAGCTATCACGGTTCTCGACATACAGCATCGTGATAAACAGACAGACAGACGCACGGCCTCATGAATAGGGTCCCGTTTTTTCACTTTGGGTACGGACCCCTAAATATGAAGTTGTTAACATAAAGTATTAGCAGGTACTGTTTCTAATTCCTGTTAAACTATTGACTCTTTAAAAATCGATGAAATCGATTAGTTCATGGTAAATTTTGTAACGTAACTGTTAACTGTAACTACGTATCTTATCTTTCTTCGAACATGACATTCCTCAAAATAATATTATGAAAAACATGACATACTTACACTCATGTATAGCGACTATTCAGTTTTCATTGAAATTATAAAACCACATACAAGCTAATTGAAATGTCCGGAATTTTTGAAAAATACATCAATTATTAAATAGTGTGTTTTAATAATATTACTTACGAACATAACATATTAAATTAGTCTTAATATTTGAAATCAGTTTTAATTTGAGCACTTTGTGCAAACCTTGATCTGATGCTCTAAGAAAATGGGTATTTTGCATTCTATGGCACAAGGTTCTGATTTTTATGTCCTTGAACCTTGAACAAAGGGCACACCGTCCTTGGCTTGAAGGTACAGGATAGCTCCATTTCAGATCCCGCCTCAAAGATGGTACCCGGTAACGCTTCTGCAAATGTTCACAAATGGGCCTAATTGATTTAAAAATGTACGGCTAAACTTTATGTTTTTCTTGTAAAAAGCTGTTGAGTACTTAATTAGAACCCAAGAGTTAATTCCAGCAACATATTTATTAACTTGTAAAATTAACACAGCTGCCAATGTCGGGTTTTTCTTTGGATGGAATTTTTTTTTGCCAAAGCATGTAAATAGTAGTTTTCGATACAAGTGTGGGATTTCTGTTATTACAACGAGATACGACAGGTGTTGACCCGAGCCGAAGGCGAGGGTAGACAGTCGGAACGAGTCAAAATAACAGTCCCACACGTTGTATTGAACAACTATTCTTAATGCAGTTGCGAAAAAATTAAGCAATTTTATAAAATAATAAAAACACAATAAACCTGAATATCCAAAATGGCGCCAACCATAAAAGAATATACAAGCTGTTGATTTGGTCGTGCACAAGCCTCCTTCAGTGCGTAGTGTACTATAGGTATTATCGATTGCAAGCAACACAGCAACACAGTAGATAACAAAACCCCAAAAATCCTGTTTTTAGTGAAATATGATTTACGAAGAAAAAATCTTCACCCGTGTATTTAATGTTTACGTCGCCGAGCCAACGCTAAAGCGCAAGTCACACTGCCAGCGGGCGGGTGAGCGAGCTAGGCACACTGCGAGCTGCCGAATAACCTACGTGGCTGATGCGAGCGAAGCTACTCGTTTTCGTCGTTAGGCGCGCCCGCTTCGCTAGCTTAACTACCGTCCTCCCCGTTTCGGGTACTCAGACTAGTCGTCGCTTGTCATTCGAATAGCAGTGTCCACGTGTCTAGTCTCATCCGCACTACCCGGTTCGCCCTTCCGTATGTAGTTTTTGGTGTAAACCCCATAGTTTAGCTCGGCAATGTCGCGTAGTTTGCATAACTTCAATATCTCACTTCACCCGCCCGCCTAGCTCGCTCGCCCGCCCGCTGGCGGTGTGGCCTGGGCTTAAAGCTAGACAATAGTAGGTACCTAGATAATGCGGCTACGTATCGCATCTCATGGCTCCTCTACACTGCCCGCGAAGTTGAACGAAGTTAAATGAATACGATAGTGTAAAGAGGCCCTTCGGTTTACCTCGTCAAAAACTATACCTCCCCTCAGGCGACTTTATTTGCTGTCGATTTTAGCGCCTCAGCCAATGGGCCCAAAGATGCGGGAAGTGCGTTCACGAAGTACCTCTCTACACTACTTGGCCGACATCGTGTGTGCCGGTACTTTGCCGGCGCGTGATTTAAGCTATAATTAGTGCTTTGGTGTATGTGATCCAATTATCAGCGTCAAACAGTGGTCAGGAGCAAATTATGTTGTTCCTGGAAACTCTGCCACACAAATTTCTTTGTTCATTACAAACGGCGGCAATGTGCGTGCGCAGGCTACTGACACCACTGAGTGTGTAGTGACGCACTTTTTTCGAACTTAGACAAAGTTTCTAGAGTAGGTACTTCGCCTACTTTGCGGGCAGTGTAGAGGAGCCATTAGTTATTAGATTTCATGAGTTTTTAGTTCCAGCTGACAAGTTCGGTGACCTTTATGTACTTTTTTGATTTGATATTAATGATTTGATGATGAGTTTATGTTGATTTAAAAGATTCCTTCCTACTTCAAGGGCTTAGGACCGGCAGAAACACGATATTTATCATGCAATTGCAAACAAAAACATTAAGTACTGTTAGTAAACATTAGGTATGAGAAAAGTATTCTGAAATGAAGCATTTCTGGCGTAGTTAAAAATTTTAAATCAACTTATTTACAGAATTAATTGAGAATCAAAGCTTAAATACCTATTTACAAAATCATGTAACACGCAATAATTGTTCAAAATGCTCACCCCCAGTGTCTATGCACAGATTGGCGCGGCGCACTAAGTTGCGTTTTTATTTGTTCAAATGCCAAAACAATTCTTTCACGTAATTGTGTAACACTCACAATGTCTTCATTGTAAACAAGTCTTTCAATATCTCCCCACAAATAAAAGTCTAAGGGCGTTAGGTCGGGTGAACGCGGCGGCCAGGCTACCGGTCCACCACGGCCTATCCACTGCGTACCAAACACTTCACTTAAATATTCGCGCACTTGGCGTCCATAGTGAGGTGGCGCACCGTCCTGTTGGAAGTACAAGTCCCTATGAAATGCGAGTGGAATGTCATCGAGCATCTCATTAACCACATGTCGGAGTAGCACCAAGTATGTAGCACTGTTCAAACGACCGTCAATAAAATATGGGCCAAGTAGATGATCACCGATGATACCAGCCCACACATTCAGACTAAACCGGACCTGGAACGAGTCCCGCGTAGTAACATGTGGGTTGTGTTGTCGGTGAGCCCACCAATGTTCATTGTGGACGTTATAAACGCCCACGCGCGTAAACAATGATTCGTCGGACCACAAAATGTTCACGTCCTGATGTTCAAGGAGCCAGTGACAAAAAACTGTCCGAGCGTTATTGTCCTGCGGATGCAACTCTTGAACACGTCGGAAATGGAACGGATGCATTAGTTCGCGATTCAGCAGCTTCCACACTGTGGTATGATGAACACCGAAACGGCGACCGGCTTCACGCGTACTGGCTCGAGGTTCTTCCTCAAAATAGTTGAGAATCTGCTCTTGCCGATCAGCTGATAGGCCTTGTGTACCACGACCTTGTGCATGTCGAGGAAGTACGTAGATATCGGCGCGTGCGGTTATACTCACGCTGAACGCGGGCGAGCGACTAATTAATTCAAAATTTCAAATTCACCGATCAAAGGCGCCGCCTGAGCTGCTCGCTCCTGCGCGGGGGTTGGAGGGGTAACTTACACGCGCCGCGCCGCCACCGCAGGCCTCCTTTGCCTATGCCTACACATTTGTATGTGCCTACTAAACTGTAGGCAAAGAAGAAACGGTTTTGAATGAACGGTGAAAATGTACCTATGTAGGTAATAGTATTATTAGAATACTAGCTGACCCGCGCAACTTCGTTTGCGTCTCATAAGAGAGAGAGAGAGACAGAGAGAAAGAGCGCTATTATTTTGATATCATGTTTCCGTCATTTACCCCCGTTGCGTTTACTCCCGTCGCATCGCTACTATTCATTATTTTAGAAATAATTAACGTTACTGTGATCGAAAACCTCCCAAAACGCGAGACAGCACCCAAACCCACTTAGGTGAGGCTATAGTGGTAGCCGTAGGCTGTTAAGCAGGATACGTGTGGTTTTTAGTCTTTAAGAGTCCGGCATAGCATATAATATGTAGGAATTTCCGCACTTTAAAAAAAATGTAACTGTGAGCGAACCTTAAAAGATAAATAAATAAATAGTGTGTTTTAGAACTTTTTCAGAGAAACAATTTTGAAATAAATTATTTTTAAGTAACTTCAACCATTTACGCAGAGGCGCAACGGATACTCTAACGACTTAAATGTTTTCCGTTTTCGAAACATTTCTCATTGCTGCACCGCTCTTATTAATCTTAGCATTATGTTATGTAGCCTTAAGCCATTCTCAATAAATGTACCTACTTACTATCTAACAGTTAAAGAGTTTTTGAAACCCTACCAATAGTTTCAGTAAGGCTTGCCTTGTATGATGTGATCATGGTCCCTTTGCAGCGTGTGTCCAATCCAGCTACACTTCCGACGTTTGATCTGTTGGTGGATAGGGGTCTCACTGCAGCGTTCCAATAGGCTTACGTTGGTGATTTTCTCGGGCCCTTATATACCGAGTATCCGTTGGAGGCAGCGGTTGACGAAGACTTGTAACTGGTAGCTGGTGCGAAATGTTTTTAGCGACCTTCCATGTCTCGCTTCCGTATAGCAGTTAGCAGTACAGTTTTAACGTTTACTTTGTTTTGAGTTGCACTCTTCGAGTCCATTTTCGCGACTACCTACGGGGCGCAGTTGTGTGAAGGTTGTTCTAGCCTTGGCGAGTCTCGAAATGATGTAGGGTACTCTTCTATCCCATCAGTTTCTGACACGACTCTCCCGAGGTACGTGAATTAGTGCCTCCACCACATCTCCTGCGTCTGTCGATTTTATTTTCAGTCCAGCCATTCGCTGCCTCATCCTACACGTTGTCCTGCAGATATACATGACGGTGTGTGTGTGCCTCAGCAGGCACAGGTCATCGGCGTCATTTAAATCCTCCAGGATATCAGGATAGTCCCCATTCTATACCGCGCCGCTTCTTCTTTGCGGTATTCAGCATTATACCATCTATTTTCTATGAATGGTTATTAACTATCCTGATAACTTCATAACTATTCTCTAAGGTAGGTACAGTATGTATTTTCAAAAGAGTTTGTGAACTCTATGTTTAATTTCTTTTTCAGAATATTGATGACATTTGATTGATGTCATTTTATACACGTTACGTCTACTACTACATTGATACATGTAATAAAATTCTAACACGCCGGTGTTTGTATGTAAATTGTTTATACTGAGGAAAATTCTATACTGAGGCTTTAATCATTAAGCTCTCTATAAAAGCAGATTCACATGCTACTTGATGAGTATGATTAATAAATACCTCTAATTTCATAGACCTTATGTGACGTAAACAAAGTTGCGAGGGTCAGCTAGTTAAAAGATAAAACAATAGGTTTCTTCTTACCTACTTAAAAACTATTTTTACAAATTTTATGGTAATAATAGACATTCTTTGAAATGTGCATTTGTGGTATTGTTGTGACTTTTATGACACGTTTAAAGTACATAGGTATGGGATAGATGGCGCTCGTGGCTACATCAGCGTGAAATTTTACTTCCCGCTTCCCATGGGAACGTACTCCCGGGATAAAAAGTAGCCTATGTGTTATTCCAGACTATAATGTATCTCTGTACCAAATTTCAGCCCGATCCGTTCAGCTGTTTGAGCGTGAAAGAGTAACAAACATCCACACTCACAAACATTCGCATTTATAATATTAGTAAGATTTAGAACCGATTCATACGAGTTGCTTTTTAAATTTATTTTATTTAATAATAAAATTATTAAGAACTTAATTTTACTGCCCCATTTTTTCACTTAATATTGGTTTAGTATAAGCAGTAGAGTTCCCATAGCAAATAGAAAAGAATTTAAGCAGAAAAAAAAAAGTGTCTCGTTTTATCCCGAAATATCAACGAGTGTAGGCAGTACAGTCATGTGTGCAAGTAATGCACAAATGCAGATCAACATCCTGTATACCTTCCTAAACAGAGACTCTGGCAGTGCACTTCATACAGCCAACTTTTTTTATATTTATAATTTTTTATTATATTTATAAATTTTATTTGGCCGATACTTATATTAATTTATGCTTCAATTTTAATTAAAATTACTTTTAATCTGATATTGACACAAGTTAGTATATTTTATAGAAATATTTGCATGAATCACAGACGTTATTTTGACAATTGGGAAAGAAAACGCACAAGAGTGCGGGAATGGTAAAGAAAAAGCACGAGTGTGTAATAGCCCACATCTCGAACGCTATACGTCCCTGTAATACGCCACTTTTTGAGAAACTGTATTAAAAACATCTAAACCACCTTTAGTTTTAATGTAAAAATTAATTATTGCTAGCAATTGCACCTATATATATACACATGCATATATACAAATACTTCTAGAAAACCAAAACAAGTAGTGAATGAAAATACTAGCTACACTTGTTGCCCATTTTCCTACACTGGGGTGCAGACGGACCCCACAGCACTTGTACAGGCGATCATACGATACGACGTCGTCGCGGTGCTGATGAATTGCAAGCACTAATCACCAAACTAAAGTACTGTATTGCGCAAATCTGTGGTTAGCAAGGGAACTGAGATATTCTCAAAACAAATCGGTCTGGGGTGCTGGAGCAGGTTCCATGGTTAACGATTGTCATTTTACTGACAACCTGGTTTCATTTCATTACTAAGTATTGTACATTACAATGTGCAGTAATATCAACAGTTACATTATGAACTTAAGCTATATACAGCTCGCAAATTGACGTCGCCACCAACCTGATGGTAAGCCGTGGCGCATCTAGCGATTGGGGGCCAGTCTCACAGTCCTTAAGACTTTCGACAGTGGCCCTCAAGTTGGCGGCCCTGTGATGTGCCTCTTCACGCTCCTCTTGAAGAACCCGGGATTGCAAGATGAGGGAAAAACGTGTGCGGGCAGGTCGTTTCATGTTTTTATAGTTCGACAGAGGAACGATCTTTTGAAACGCTCGGTTCTGGTGAAAATTCTCTCCACTGTGTATGAGTGGCATCTCTGCCCGGCACGCGTTGTTCGGGATCGATGTATTGTACACCTCAAATGGGGTTGGAAGGGTCCTTTCTTCTACCTATAATATTTTTATCACAACTTAACTAAAAGATCTCCTACTTGCTGTGTACCATGACTTTCTCTCTAGCACCAATCTAACTCTTCTATGAGTCCGAAATTACCATAATCTTTGAAAACATGAAATATTTCTTTACTGGATAGCACTTTGAGGAGCATAGTCTATTTTTCTTTATAAGAAATATCTGGTTAATGACGAAAATTTATCAAAATCGGTTCAGAGGTTGTCAATTACCAACAACGGACATGGCGTCCCACACTAAACACTTTCCCATGTAAGACAATCGGATGTTGACCTCCATCAGAATTTCGCACTATGTGAAATTTAATAAGTATAACATAGTGTTTTCGCTTTTTTTTAACGTGAGGGAAAATCCTCGTGGATGTTATGCCGGACTCCTACCGACTAAAAAACCTCACGTAACGCCCTACAGCCTATGGTTGGGAGTCCCGGGTAAGCCCTCGGAAGGATGTCCCAGGACTCCCAATAGTGTCTTCGCTTTGAAATTACGATAGCCTTTTAACAGGCAAGGGCGGGCCTATAAGTACGATAAATCATTATAAGAATAATTAAGTAATTACAGTACTGATAACTGAAACACAAGCATCTATGTATAATTATAAGTATAATCTTTAAACAAGTAATCGTGGCAAAACGATAAATAAATAAATATTTTTTCGGAATTATAGTATTGAAAGTAATACTTATAGATAAAATTGTTTAGATAATTTGAGTTGTTTAGACGATAAAACCTAACCATATCTAAAATAGGGCGCCTTAATATATAATTTTCAAGTAGATAAGTTAAAGATTTATTATGATTAAATAGATAAGATTAAATGAATATTCTCAATACTCATTTATATAATCGTGTTTGTCTGAGTGACTCCACGTAGGTGCACGTATTTTTTTTCGATTTTAATTAAGTAAAATAGTTAAATCTGACATGGTTTTGGTTTTGCTATAATATTTTTGTCACTGTGATAAGTGTAACTAGACCCTATCGTGTAAAATGAAATTTATATTACATGACTATAGAAACCAAAATTTACGAAGATTATAGTGTTGTATATCAAAAGCTTCAGTTAATTTCCTGTACATATACCCAGGTAAGCTTGGCCCAGATAATAAAATACTTCGAAATAACGTAAATCTCTATAGGTACCTGAATCAGTTTAATGAGAACCTTGTAATGAAGCCATGTAATACTGGATTAAGGCTTGTCAAATAAACAAGATATCTACGGCATTAACGAATTAGAACTATTTACCTACGTACTAGCATTTTGATAATGTTTTACAATTCGGCAAAGAGATTGGTAAATATTATAAGAAGTACTATACAACCGAACAAGTGTTAGTCGGACTCGCGCGGTGGGTTCCGTACTAAAAATCGGAAAAATATCACGCTTGTTTTATGGGAGCCCCCTTAATCCCCCCTTTTTCTGATTTTAATATTTCTGTTATAGCGGCAACAAAAATAGGTACATCATCTGTGAAAATGTCAGCTATCTACCTATCACGGTTGTCAGGATACAGCGTGAAGGACGGACGGACGGTGAAGTCTCATGAATAAGGTCCCATTTTTACCATTTGGATACGGAACCCTAAAGATTGTAGATTTTTGACTGCCTCGGTGGTGTAGTAGTCGCGTAGTAAGACGCTAATCGTGGCATTGATTCCCAGCTCGTGTCTCGAGTATTTCTGTACCTTTATTCTCAACGAGTTACCCTAAAACAGGTCACAGTGTGATTCGTTGAGAAAAAAACTCTTATGAAAAATTATACATTTATTGTTAAAAATTACAGTGGAACATTTTGAATTTTATAAATTATATATAAATATTATTTACATTATTACCGTCTAAACTAAACCAAAATAAGGCCCCCGTGGCATTGTACCCAAAAGACTAGCAGCATTCCCCCTTTGAATAGCAATACCTAATCGCTGAGCGAGAAAACTGCCAGCCCTTTTTTTGTTTTTTTTTTTTTTTTACGTGAGGGAAAATCCTCATGGATGTTATGCCGGACTCCTACCGACTAAAAAACCTCACGTAACGCCCAACAGCCTATGGTTGTGAGCCCCGGGTAAGCCCTCGGAAGGATGTCCCAGGACTCCCAACAGACCTACGGCCGCCACTGCGGCCTCGCTCAGGGGGAGGTTTGGGTGCTAGCCGCGTCTTTGGGGGGGTTTCGGGTGTGATCCCGCTTCTAAGGGGGGGCGTGCGTGAGTTTCTCACGTCACGCTGCCGTCATGGGCCTGCTTCTGTAAGGACGGTGAGCGACCCTCTCACCGTCCTCAGACCCCCGGTCATGGAGGCCGATAGTCCTCGGCGAAGACACGTCGCCGTCGGCGGCGCCCTGGCCGCCGACTGCGGAACTCGGGTGGGTGAGTTCTCGCCCGTACCCGCCCCGCCGCCTCCTTCACGAGCATGATCTGCTCGCAGAAGGAGGCGGCGCAGTCCCACTTACTCCCGCTGGAGACCATGGCTCGCACCACTACGAGGACCTGGCGCTGTTGCGCCCACGCCGTGAAACTGCCAGCCCTTGGGTCACCAGTCGACTCTACCAGGCACTTTTTCAAATTGTTGAAATATTATTCTCATCTGGTGATAAATATTAGGTAGTATTATACAAAAAGAAACATACGTGTATTATATTGTTAGTGTTGTATTTATAGCATATCTTTAAAATATCCGTGAAATTTAGATGTTCAAAGTCCGATAAATATATTGATATCGGTGGCCACTAGTTTAAGTTGATACTACCATTAATAATGTCATGGCATTCATGTAACGTAAATCAGAAGAAATAATTGATAGTTAAGTGTATATTGGATGCATACTATGCACGTTCATGCATACATAAATGGTCACGCCTTTAATTTCTGAATGAGTAGGCAGAGGCATACTGCATGCCCACATTTCACCTTTTAAATTTTTGTCCGATGTAATAGGTGGTGAGCCGTATTGATATCGACAAAGGCAGATTGTGACTGCCCACTGTTGAAATCAAGCCGCCCTTAAAGGCCTTCGACTTGGTTTAAGGACTTGACTTTTTTACCGGCAACTGGGGCTAACGGCTTAACGTGCCTTCAGAAGCACGGAAGCAAATAAAAGTCACAAATTGGTCTTGTAGTGGTCACCCACCCATAACCGGCGATAGTGAATGTTGCTTATAACAGTAATCTATACAAAACAATGAGTCCGCAGGGCCACGAGCGCTTCACTACATACTAATGCATATTCAACTGCATTCAAAACAGAAACAACAAAAATATAGGTACTTACTTGCAAGTCAAAAGGTCAAAATGTATATCAGATAACTGAGCTCCATATACGCCTACATTCTTAACAAATTTAGAACGTGAGGTGTTAACCCGATATAGTTTGATTGGTACGTAGGCACTGCATTCTGGGTGCATGACTGTACGCACACTTGTTAGTATTGGACCTTTAAATACTACTAGCTGACCCGCGCAACTTCGTTTGCGCCACATAATAGAGAGTATTACCTGTTCCCGTCGCATTTACTCCCGTAGCGTCTCGTCGTTAATATACAATACTACGTGAGAGAGAGAGAGAAAAGTTTCTCGTCGCATTATTGTAGAAAAAAATTGATTGCCATTATAATGGTTATTGTGCACCAATCCTAAGATAGACACATGCTATCGCGCCATTTTTTTAGAACTTTTTTAAGAGAAACAATTTTGTAATACATATTTTTTACATAACTATAAATATTTACGCAGCACACGCAACGAAGCTCTCAAAAGGAATAACTTTTCCCCCGCTTTTGAAACATTTACTATTACTGCTCCGCTCCTATTCGTTGTAGCGTGATGCTATATAGCCTATGACACTACACAATAACGTAGCTTTCTATTGGTGAAAGAATTTTTAAAATCGGTTCAGTAGATCCCGAGATTACCCCTTACAATTTAACAAACACACAAACTTTATTCTTTACTAGCTGAGCCCGCAACTTCGTTTACGTCACATAAGGTGTATGAAAGGAAAGGTATTTCTTCATCAGAGTCATCAAGCAGCGTCTGAAACTGCCCTGTTTGCTTAATCATAAAAGAGCTTAATGATTAAGTCTATTTTAAAACAATTCAGTCCACGCCTTCGGCGCGGACTGAATTGTTTAAAAATAGTCTTACTCATTAAGCTCTTTTGTGATTAAGCCAACACGCCAGTTTAGGTTCACTCACATTCAAAGAAACCCCTACAATTAAAATTTTCAAAATATCTGATTCTTAAAAGTGTTATAACTCTTTTATTTCTAAACCGATTTACATAAAACAAACGCTAAATGTTAACTGGAGCAAACCTCAACACAATAAAAAAACCGCATTGCAATCGGTTGAGCGGTTACTGAAATTAGCGTGCACAACCGTACAGACAAACAGATATACAGACATACAGACATACAGACATACAGACATACAGACATACAGACAAACAGACAAACAGACAAAAATTCTAAAAATCATTGTTTTGGGTTCTATTGCGTTCATAAAGCCCCCCTATAATATTTTTTCTTATTTATCTTCCATGTACAGACAGCGACCTGTTACGATTTTATTATATGTATTGATAATATAATATTAGTATAGAAGTTTAGATTAAATGAGTCAAAATGATTTTCATAAATACGTCTTTTTTTAGGAAATATGTGTACATGAATTTATAGTGTGATATTGAATAACCGACGTAAGTCGCAGTTCAATGGTACAAGTATCGCTAAGGGTTAAAGTAGTAGGGGTGCTGGGTAGGACAACCTCCACGTGGTGCATCCTGGTAACGTGGACGACGATGTGGACTTCGCCTGAGGCGCACGTCGTCGCCCACGGCCAATAGTCCACCAAGGAGGGGGTGGCTTAATGGCCGGTTTGGAGTTCTCCGCATGCGCTCTGCTATGCAGAGCGTACTTAGTGGAGAACTCCCAGGGCGACGAGTACTTCGCCACTGAGTGATCAGTGGCGAAGTACACGGTTCCATAGGAACCATCGTTCGGCCGAGCCGTAACCCCGTCTGGCAACAGACGGGCACGGTGGCTCTTTGGAGTTGCGAGGAAGAAAACCTCTATAAAAAATAACCCGAATCTCACGCTCTGACGCCCGGCAATTTGATGCATCGCTGGGGGGAACTCAGTGCCTAGGGCGTCACTCCCACCATCCCACCCTTCCCATCCTCACATCCTCTCCCAACTTCCCCACTCCCACCCTTACGTCGGCGGACGCAAAACGCAAAAAACTTACTATGGAGGAAATTACTACAGTCGTAACTACCCAGGAGCGCACCCGGACAGTGTCCGGGGAATCGCTTGCCATGTCTCGGCATGGCGACCCCCGCCAGGGTTCATCCCAGGTGGTATATGGGAGGGGTCACCATAGTTTAGGCCCAGGGGTGTGCCTTAAAACCACCCCCAGTGACGCGGAGGTCGCGTCAACCCGTGCTGGCTCGGAGATGGAGTCGGCGGTCGACATCGGCACCGAAACCGAGGGCAACCTCGCCGATTGCAACCATGCCGACGTAGCAAGAAAAAGACCCAGGTCGAGCGGACCAGGCAAAGGCCTGTTCCGCCGGCCTGGTGAGGAGGAAACAACATCTAGTGAGGAAGACCTTCCTAGGAAGGTCGCAGCTACAACCGCGGGTAGAGGTCGGAAAGCCGACCTCTACAGAGCGAAAGGTAGCAGAGCAGCAGCAGAGCCGCCGGCAGTTGTGCCCCCGCTGCCAAGCGGGAAGGTCACGGAGGTGCCGGCGGCGGTGAACATCTTGGCGGCTCTTTCCCGCATTTCTGGCGCTGTAAAAGGCCAGAAAAACATTGCGGGAAAGAAGAGACTCGTGGCGGACGCGGTCCCAGGCGCCGCCAAAGCGCTGGAGGAGCTCCTAGAAAGGAGCGTCTCCAGCGAGGAGGATAAGCTCCGGGCTCGGGTCGCGAGCCTGGAGAAGGAGCTTGCCGATTCCCGCAACCAACAACAGCTGATGCGGGAGGAGATCGGCAAGCTCACGCAGCTGGTCCAGGGGACCGGGGAGGCCCGGGGTGTGAAAACCCCCGCTCCCCGTGCACCACCCAAAGCGACACCTACAATGGTCCAGCTGCTGGAGGCCATTGAGAGACGCCTCGGCGTCCTGGAGGACCGGGCATACCGCCCGCCGCTGGCGGCACCCGTCGTCACGTCATACGCGACGACGGCTGCACCCAGTGGTGCATCTGGTCCCAAGAAGATGGCCTCCGCCGCGACCGCTACCCGGAAGACGGCAAAGGGGGGGAGTGGCAACCCCACCTCCCCAAGCACAGCCATCGCTCCCACTGCACCCCAGATTCCCTCGCGAGAGGGGGTCTGGGAGGTGGCAGGAGCAAAGAAGAAGGCGGCGAAGGCTGCCAGAAAGGCGGCGAAGGCCGCCAGGAAGGCGGCAAAAGCCGCCGCAAAAGCGGCAAAGGCCGCCGCGGCGAAGGCGCCAAAGAGGCTCCGCGCTCCTCGCTCCACTGCCGTCGTCATCACGGTGACGACAGAGGGCAAAGCGAAGGGCGTGGGGTACGCCGAGGTCCTGAGGCAGGCGAAAGCCTCAGTCGACCTCAAGGCCCTCGAGATTGAGGGAGGTCTCCGGTGCAAGGTGACGCGCACCGGAGCACGCCTCCTCGAGGTCTCTGGCGCCACCAGCGGCCCTAAAGCGGATGCCCTAGCGGCAAAGCTGAGGAAGTCGCTGGACACGGGCGACGTCCGCGTCACCAGACCAAACAAATGCGCGAGTATGCGCATTTCAGGTCTGGCACTTTATGGAACTTGCTACTCATATTGATTCTTCACATTTATTATTGTAATACCTAACCGGTTTCGCCTTTCGGCATTCTCAAAGGCTATTTACTTATTTAGAGTTAGGTATTACAATGCTAACCCCGTCACAGACTAAAACCGTCATCGCGGTCGCGACCTAGGGATAGGTATTCCACTTCTTTGGGGCAGATGGGTGAGGGGGGGATTTAGAATGTTATTCCGCGTCTTGACTCCTTGTGTTCTTCCGGTGAGTGATTAATCCCCTAAAGAAGAAAATTTTGTATTTGTCTTGCTACACAATTTGGTCATAAATCTATTTATCGTCAATCACTTATTATTATAATACACACACAACATCACGCCTGTCTCCCAACGGGGTAGGCAGAGACTATGACTTTCCACTTGCTACGATTCTGGCAAACAACTTTCGCTTCTTCAACTTTCATAAGTGTCTTCATACATGCTCTTCAGTTAAGTGTACTCTTGACCTGACCTTTTCTCAGAAGATTATCGATTGATCGACATGAGTATGCCGAGCTCGACCCCTACCAGTTTGCTCATTATACTATGTGAGAAAAAAATTGTTATCAAAAGAAAGTAACTCTGTCTTTCACGCCTGAATCGCTGAAGCGTTTCAAATGAAATTTGAGATAACGGTAGGGTGAGTCCCTGGGAAGGACATAGGCTACTTTTAAACTGACAGCGCAAAATGAGGGTAACGATTTTACGCGGGCGAAGCCGCAGGGAACATCAAATAATAAATATACTTACTTGTAATTTCAAGGACACGGCAGATGTAATATAAAATGTTACTAAGCTGTTAAATTCTTAAGCTTCTGATAATTCTAGAAGTATATAATAGTTAGGTGACGCAATGCACTTTGTTTTAACAACTAGGTACGGGTAGATTGCGTGCAACTAAGTAGCAACAAAACGTCATTCACAAGTCAGTTGCCATGATTATCAGTAGTTACATAACATATATCATAGATATTATCTATGATCAATTTAATTTACACACAAAGGAAACACGAGTGTGTAGGCGGATGCTGTGTATTTAATAGGTAATCGTGGATAAAAGAGATTTTAATATACACTAAGGGCGGATTTAACCAACATCATATACTAGCTAGAGAATAACATGTATTAAGACTAAAAGTAAAGTGATTTGCCATTTTACAAACAACTGCTAATAAGCACAAAGTAACTATGGTAACTATACTGAAGTGATCTATTTCAATAAGGTTACCATGGTTCGTATAGTTACGTCTACTTCAGTATGGTTGCCATAGTTACGTAGTGCTTATTAGATGTTGGTAAAACGGAAATTCACTATACTTTTTAAATATGTACAAGATTAGTCTCTAGTAGGTATATTCTTACTTCAGTTTTGGCTAACGCCCTATGTTTAACAAGACATCATTGATTTTGTTAAAGTAGGTAATTATTTTTCAGTCCAATACTGATTGTAATTGTAAATTGTCTTTGATTGAATATTCTTTTTGTAGACGTCCAATGAATACAATTCTACCGGAAACAGTAAAGGCAACAGGCAAGGGTTATGAACTTAGCAGTCTGTACATAATAATAGCTGACTCTCAATGAAGTATCAATAGATGCACTGTTGTAGTGTAACGGAATAAAGTGGCACTTTTTATTTCACTGTTGGGAAGCTACACTCTTTTCGGTGAACATAAGTATTTTATTCCAGTATTCGTGTGACGTCCGCTAGTCTTAGATAATTATTATCTGCGTTTCTTTATCGAGTGAAAATTTATAAAGTTT
Organism: Miltochrista miniata; assembly: GCA_933228765.1. Classification (NCBI taxonomy): domain Eukaryota; kingdom Metazoa; phylum Arthropoda; class Insecta; order Lepidoptera; family Erebidae; genus Miltochrista; species Miltochrista miniata. The sequence continues at coordinate 34,901,017 of OW121756.1, read as the reverse complement.
CAAATTCTTTCAGGTGTAAAAATATATTGTTTGTTTGTGTTAAAATAAGATTTTCGTAATGTTTATTTGTGGTTAAGACTTGTCCTATTTAGTAGAGTACAAGGTTATGATTGTTGGTTTGCAGTTGATACTTTATTGAATTTCAAAAATAAAAGTCACTAAGTCAAGTTGAAGGCTTTATGGGCGGCCGCCCGTAAAGCCTTCAACTTGACTTAGCCCGTAAAGCCTAAATTTTCTACGAATGTAGCCGCACTTGTCCTGACGGCCAGCAACGTAGCTAGACTGCTTAGCCCGTAGAGTGAGATAGCCGTCAGGGTGATAAGGGGTAACGAACGATCTCTGGTGAGGCGGCATGTCTCCTAGTCGGAACCCCTCCATAGGACCTGGAAGTGAGAGCTCTTGCGTCACTGTTTAAATGGCGCAAGGAGGCGCTGGAGCGTGGCCAAAGGCTCTCGAGAAATGGAGGCTCAGCGATCCTAGAAAACTCTTTACTATTTTTTATGCCTCTAAAAGGGGCACACAAGCATACGGCATCTTCTAAGACCCCTAATACTTATAAAATTCGTCATTTCCCCCCGCTTATTAGATCCAACCATAGCCACGGGCGTTGCAACGTGTCCGAAAAGTCAGTGAATGTAAGTAAAAAAGTAATTCGCATGAAGTCTCGAATTTTATAAGTATGAGTGTAAGAAACCGCAATAGTTTCAAAATAACTTCTATGACCCCTTTTGACATACGTACAATTTTTTTTGCAGTTTATTGAGTAATAGTGTTCGGAGTGCTGGCTAAGTCATTGGTCCCGGCTGCCAGTAACTTGGTAGAAAACATTCAGAAATTCACACCTTTCTGCCGAATGTATAACCCCTTTTTACTGTTTTTAATGAGAAAATATCCTCATGGATGTTATGCCGGACTCCTACCGACTAAAAAACCTCACATGGCCTACTAACATCCTGCGGTTTGGAGCCCCGGGTAAGCCCTCGGAAGGATACCCCAGGACTCCCAACAGAGTCTTGGGCGACGACACTTCGGCGGCGCACCCGCCGCTGACTGCGGAACTCGGGTGGGAGAGTCCACTCCCGCTCCCAAACCGCCGTCTCATTCACGAGCATTACCTGCTCGCATAAAGAAGCCGTGGAGTCCCACTTACTCCCGCTGGGGATCTTGGCCCGCACCATGGTCTCGAGAGAGAGAGTATCCACGTCGAGACCTAGCTGTTGCGCCCACGACGTGCACTCCACCAACGTGTGGAGCGCTGTGTCCTCGCTGCGCTCCTCGCAGTGTTGGCACTCAGCCGTGGTTTCGCGGTGTATTCGCCGCAGATACTTTATTGAGATTGACATTGTGATTATAGTGATTGATTAATTTTATAATATCATTGACTTGTTTGACCTTGTTTTAGTGCGTATTGTTTATGTTTTTCATCTTGTGACATGTTGTTAAATTAAGTTGTTAATTATTTATCTATCACAAACAATTTTTACATTGCATCGGATATTGATTCATATTGTAGCATCTATAAATCTTAATCTAAAAAAAAAAAAAATACAACAACATATATCATCATTAAATGATGATATATGTTGTTGTATTTTTTTTTTTTAGATTAAGATTTATAGATCTATGACCCCTTTTCAGGTCAGGGTGATAAGGGGTAACGAACGATCTCAGGTGAGGCGGCATGTCTCCTAGTCGGAACCCCTCCATAGGACCTGGAAGTGAGAGCTCTTGCGTCACTGTTTAAATGGCGCAAGGAGGCGCTGAAGCGGGGCCAAAGGCTCTCGAGAAATGGAGGCTCAGCGATCCTAGCTCCACCAGGAAACCGTGCAGACATAAAAGGTGCGACTTGAGCAACCCAAGAAGATATTCGCCACAATCGCGGTAGTCAGACCGGTCATGGACGAGCGGCTGGAGAGGAGATAGGGTGCTCTCACCTGCCGATTGTCACAGATACTTACCGGGCAAGGGAGCTTCGATAAGTATTTATTTATTTATTTATCTATCACAAACAATTTTTACATTGCATCGGATATTGATTCATATTGTAGCATCTATAAATCTTAATCTAAATAAAAAAAAAATACAACAACATATATCATCATTTAACAACTTAATTTAACAACATGTCACAAGATGAAAAACATAAACAATACGCACTAAAACAAGGTCAAACAAGTCAATGATATTATAAAATTAATCAATCTCTATAATCACAATGTCAATCTCAATAAAGTATCTGCGGCGAATACACCGCGAAACCACGGCTGAGTGCCAACACTGCGAGGAGCGCAGCGAGGACACAGCGCTCCACACGTTGGTGGAGTGCACGTCGTGGGCGCAACAGCAAGGTCTCGACGTGGATACTCTCTCTCTCGAGACCATGGTGCGGGCCAAGATCTCCAGCGGGAGTAAGTGGGACTCCACGGCTTCTTTATGCGAGCAGGTAATGCTCGTGAATGAGACGGCGGTTAGGGAGCGGGAGTGGACTCTCCCACCCGAGTTCCGCAGTCAGCGGCGGGTGCGCCGCCGAAGTGTCGTCGCCCAAGACTCTGTTGGGAGTCCTGGGGTATCCTTCCGAGGGCTTACCCGGGGCTCCAAACCGCAGGATGTTAGTAGGCCATGTGAGGTTTTTTAGTCGGTAGGAGTCCGGCATAACATCCATGAGGATATTTTCTCATTAAAAACAGTAAAAAGGGGTTATACATTCGGCAGAAAGGTGTGAATTTCTGAATGTTTTCTACCAAGTTACTGGCAGCCGGGACCAATGACTTAGCCAGCACTCCGAACACTATTACTCAATAAACTGCAAAAAAAATTGTACGTATGTCAAAAGGGGTCATAGAAGTTATTTTGAAACTATTGCGGTTTCTTACACTCATACTTATAAAATTCGAGACTTCATGCGAATTACTTTTTTACTTACATTCACTGACTTTTCGGACACGTTGCAACGCCCGTGGCTATGGTTGGATCTAAAAAGCGGGGGGAAATGACGAATTTTATAAGTATTAGGGGTCTTAGAAGATGCCGTATGCTTGTGTGCCCCTTTTAGAGGCATAAAAAATAGTAAAGAGTTTTCTATTAAATATGAACGACTGAGAACCGTTTCACCAGTTCTTAAGATTTTTAACCTTAAGTTTCTTGAATGAACTTTCACATAATAATATCGTCTGAACGTCACAGATTTTATTCCCAATGGGAAATTTTATGAAATTGTATCGCTGTGGTTATGATGTTGCAGGTCATTTAGTAAATAAACTAGAAATGATACACAGAATATTCGAGATGGAACAGAATATACGTTGGTTTTTCCTTTAACATCATACAAACTCGAGAATATGTTAATATTTTAAAATAGGGTACGAGTGGTAGCTATTTTTTTTTTCATATTCTAGAACTATATTGAATATGATAACAAATGTGAGACTTGTACTTAGCACAAAATTCTTGATGTCTGATCATAAATCACTGTAAGTTCTAAATTGCTTTCTACACGGCCTGTGCTCCGGGAACGGGCCTGAGGCGGTCATCTGAGTTGCTTAGTATGCCCGTTCCAGACTCTCGCGAGGCGCCTTCTAGAAGCTCTCGACAGAGATTAGGCAAGTGGAGGCGACAGGAGTGCTGCCATCTACACTCTCGCGCTCGCCTCTCGCTCGTAAGTTCTCCTCTTGTCGCCTCCTAGAGAGTCTGGATCGGCTATTAGAATAAGGGTCCGAAGCGCGTGTATAGCGCCAGTGACCATTTCATTAGGTGTGCCGTAAGTTTGCTTGCCACCTTAGAGCAATATTTACAAAATAACCAGTCTGATCATAATTTAAGAATTTGTCTCGTAAGTTTACCCTATGATAAAAATTTATTATTTTTTTTTGTTTCAGAACAGTCTAGACTGAAAACGTTTCAAAATGGTAATAGTCAGCAAGCCACTTTTCGATTCTGTGTGCAAGAATCTGCCATGTGCCCAGATGGGGCATCCATGGACAGAAAGTTGCTGGAGAGCATACATGGATGTTTACAAATCAGCTTTTATTGGCAGTGCTAAGTTTTACTCTGTAGTTTATCTTGTAAGTACTATTTTCGAGCATTCTTCTTAATCATAATCGCTATTGGTACTATTTACCAGGAATCGTACTCTCTCTCTTTTTTAATAGGACTAGATGATGTGATTTTCGCATCTCATGAGAGCAGACCCCAGGGATTTAAAAGCCCATGACGTGTTAATCCAAACTCTATTTTCTCCTATTTAAAATAATTCTGGTAGATCCGCTAAGCTACGATAACGATTAAAAAGATCGTTTCTCTGTCGAACCATAAAAATCTGGAACGACCTGCCAGCGCACCTGTTTCCCTCCTCTTACAATCCTGGGTTCTTTAAGCGGAGCGTGAAGAGGCACATCATAGGGCCGCCAAGTTGAGGACCACTAGTCTTACAGACTGTGACAGTGAGCTACAATCGCTAGACGTCGCTGTGACTTTCCATCAGGCGGCGCGCGACAAAATGATGCCGCCGCGGCGACATCTTTTGTCGAGCTAAATGTACTTATGTAAAAAAATAGCTAGTAGTGCATAATTGAATAACAAACATCCAAATGTCATTACCATCTTTCATATGTATCTTTATAAATAGTAGCAAATTAAACAAGTGTCTAGTCATGTCACGTTCCTTCTCTTGGTCCGAGGGGAGGTAAACTCGAATTGATATGCCGTGGGTTCCTAAGTGTAAGTAACATTTTCAAGACCTCCTAATATCTTATATAATTTATTTTTTATACCACTAAAGTGGCAGACAAGCATACGGGCCACCAGAAGGACTGGTGGTCACCGCAAATTATGAACGTGATTACTTAGAGGAAGTAGCACAACAGAAAATTACCACCATAGTAGATAGCAGCAGGTACCGCAGTGATGCCGGCTAAGGATGCAATTGGCACTAACGATATAAATAATTATAATGGTGAAGATTTTTTAGGGTTTTTGAGCTCTTCTACAGCTGTACTCAAATTTTTAGTTACAGCATATTATTCAGTTGTTGATAGCTAACACAAACACTTGTTAAATTCATCCAGGGATTGGCTATGAACGAAAGAGTGTAATACGGTGCTCCAATAAAAAAAAAACAAATTTTCACTAAGGTAACATCAAATTTATATTTCAGGCCCAAATTTTGATGCGAGGTAGAAAGATGGCAAAAAAGAAGGAATGGCAGAAAATGGGTGAATACTATGTGAGATCATCATTGCTTGGATTCGCAGTTGGGACTCTGGGAATACAACTTATTTGTTTTTTTAGGTAAGGTAGGTGAGGAAAAGTTAGTATCTTGAACATACATACACATATACACGTATAATAATTATAAGGGTCTCGACTCATCGTATCGTTTTTGTCCAGTCGGTGTCGAGTCCCTAGGTCCATGGGGTCCCAATGCGCAAAAATTTTTCAAGAATTTGAAAAAGCGCCTTGTGGAGTCGACTGGTGACCCAAGGGCTGGCAAGCTTTCTCGCTCAACGAATAGGTATTGCTATTCAAAGGGGGAATGCTGCTAGTCTTTTGGGCACAATGCCACGGGGGCCTTATTTAGGTTTAGTTTAGATAGTAATAATCTAAATATAGATAATTATCTAAATATAGATAAAAAACTTGCGCCTTAAAATGCCGGAACATTCCACAAGATTTTTCGATAAATCGTTTGCGGTTAGAGCTACTCGCTTGTGGAATGCCTTGCCTGTGTCTGTGCGACGTGCACAGACCATTGATAATTTTAAAAGGATGGTCCTTAATTATTATCTATCGCTATCTCTATAAAGCTCTTAATGTTTCACACAATTTCATTCTGTCCCTGTTAATTATTATATTTATTGTATTGAAGAAATATATAAGTATATATTATATACATATTTATAATTATGTAAGTATTATAACTATATGTAATAGTATATTTATACGTAAGTATGTATGTATACAGGTACCTATGTGTATGTAAATTTTGAAAATATAGGCTATATAGTTATATGCATTTCTACTTATTTGTTAATTATAAATGTAATGTATAGTTTAGGTAGGTACATTCATTGATTCATGTTTTTAAAGTCACAATATACCTACCCCATAAACACAATTATTTCTGCGCACTAAGTCCATTATAGGTTGCCTGGAAGAAATCGCAACTCGCGATAAGGCCGCCGATTGTACCCTAAATATAATAATTACCTATAAGAATAATTTAGATAGCATAAGAAAAATATTGTAATCTTGTAATATGTTTATGGTGTACAATAAAGCATATTGTATTGTATTGTATTGTATTGTATAATTATGTAATAATTATGTTTCTCTGTAATTTTTAACAATAAATGTATATTTATACACGTGTGGTGTCGAGTCCCTAGGTCCATGGGGTCCCAATGCGCAAAAATTTTTCAAGAATTTGAAAAAGCGCCTTGTGGAGTCGACTGGTGACCCAAGGGCTGGCAAGCTTTCTCGCTCAACGAATAGGTATTGCTATTCAAAGGGGGAATGCTGCTAGTCTTTTGGGCACAATGCCACGGGGGCCTTATTTAGGTTTAGTTTAGATAGTAATAATCTAAATATAGATAATAATCTAAATATAGATAAAAAACTTGCGCCTTAAAATGCCGGAACATTCCACAAGATTTTTCGATAAATCGTTTGCGGTTAGAGCTACTCGCTTGTGGAATGCCTTGCCTGTGTCTGTGCGACGTGCACAGACCATTGATAATTTTAAAAGGATGGTCCTTAATTATTATCTATCGCTATCTCTATAAAGCTCTTAATGTTTCACACAATTTCATTCTGTCCCTGTTAATTATTATATTTATTGTATTGAAGAAATATATAAGTATATATTATATACATATTTATAATTATGTAAGTATTATAACTATATGTAATAGTATATTTATACGTAAGTATGTATGTATACAGGTACCTATGTGTATGTAAATTTTGAAAATATAGGCTATATAGTTATATGCATTTCTACTTATTTGTTAATTATAAATGTAATGTATAGTTTAGGTAGGTACATTCATTGATTCATGTTTTTAAAGTCACAATATACCTACCCCATAAACACAATTATTTCTGCGCACTAAGTCCATTATAGGTTGCCTGGAAGAAATCGCAACTCGCGATAAGGCCGCCGATTGTACCCTAAATATAATAATTACCTATAAGAATAATTTAGATAGCATAAGAAAAATATTGTAATCTTGTAATATGTTTATGGTGTACAATAAAGCATATTGTATTGTATTGTATTGTATTGTATAATTATGTAATAATTATGTTTCTCTGTAATTTTTAACAATAAATGTATATTTATACACGTATACACATAAACATACATACACATATACATACATACACATATACATACATACACATACCTATTCATACATACATGTAGTCACGCCTTTATCCCCAAAGGGGTAGGCAGAGGCATAGTACACGTCCGCATTTCACCTTATAGTTTTATGTCCCACATTATAGGCGGTGAGCCTATTACCGTATTGAAATAGACAGTCGCAGGCTGTGACGACCCATAGTTGAAGAATTTTAAGCCTCCGAAAAGGATTTCAACTTGGCTCAACACCTTGTCTTTTATTGACAACCGGATTTCATTTCAAGTTTCTCTTCTCTAAATGGATCGTTTTGCGAAAGTGTTTGTCGTCTCTTACTACATCCTCGTGATGAATTGGGGTGGCGACATTTTGAGCTCTTTGCCGTTGCGTCGCGGGGCTTGTTTCTTATATTGTGCAATATAAGATAATATAATTATAAGATAATATAAGATATTATTATGCAATTTATTAACCCTACATGAACTAATGAATTACATTACTACTTAAACATTGATAGCTGTTTTCGTACTCTCGCATCACAAACATCACTTTCTTTTCATCTTTGTATGATATTGTGAGAAACAGTTGATCTATTTTAAAGAACGTTTTGTTTTTCAGAAAACTTCTTGGACAATTTACACCAGTTTCGTTTGTACAAGTGCCTTTCACTTTGACTGGAGTTTTTATATATTTAGAACCACCCCATAGAAGGGGATTGGTTATAAATCTCTTTTGTAATTTGGTGAGTTGCACTTTTTTGTAACCATTATCCTTGATGTTTTTTTAAATCGAGATTATAATTTTATAAGATTCCTTCATCATTTTAGGGTTTTATGCCCACAGCCTCTCCGCCTCCGTCACAGGGATGTATCTTAGGAACCGTGCAGTAATAACAAAAAATACTAAAATCGAATCAAATGATTTTTGAGGAGGGCTCCCATACAACAATCGTGATTTATTTGCCGTTCTTTGGCGCAGAACCATCCGTGCCATGTTTTCTTTATTAATCTTTATCATAATTTCTCTAAAACAGGTCATCGAGTACTACCTAAGACTTATGCAGAGAGCTGGATATTTGTCGATAACAAAGTCAAAACTAGTTTTAATGTTCATGATGGGTAGCTCTCTGTTGTTCTACTTGATGAGATTGGAAGGTGACAAAAAGGAAAGAACACCTTTATTCTGGTAAGTTCTTCTTGATATTATTATCGCATCGTTAGAATCTAATTGACCATATTATTGTCTACTAACGGACGTCACGCGGTTTCACCCGCATAGTTTTCGTTGCCGTGGACATACGAGAATAAAATATAGTCTATGTTCACCGCAAAGAGTGTAGCTTCCCAACAGTGAAAGAATTTTTCAAATCGGCTCAGTAGTTCCGGAGTCTATTCAATACAAACAAATAAACAATCAAATCTTTTCTATTTATAATGATACTAAAGATGTATCATAACGGTCTAGTTGATAATTTTATTACAATTTAACAGATTGCAGATGATTTTCATTCTGTAAGGTATTTATTCCACGGAACATGAATAAATAAATAAATAAATAAATATTCACGGACATCTCACACAACGCTATCTGACCCCAAAGTAAGCTAGGAATAACCTGCTTGTGTTATGGGTATCAGACCACATATGATACATAGAAACAGCCAGACTCTTGAGACAAACATTTATGGGTCACACAAATATTTGTCTCCGGTGGAAATCGAACCCACGACCTCCAGCGCCGCAGGCGGTATCACTACCGACTGCGCCACAGAGGCAGTAGACACATGATAATATTTCAATGATAATTACAACATTCGGTCAACATGGTTCTTACGAATTTTACGGTGGTATAATTATACATTATCATTACTATGGTACGAAACAAAGAGTATGAGAATGTTGTACATTACACAAATAATACCTTGAATACTATTATTGACTGCCTCTGTGGCGTAGTCGGTAGAGATACCGCCTGCGGCACTGGAGGTCCTGGGTTCGATTCCTGGGTCACTCCAAATATTTGTGTAATCCACAAATCTTTGTTTCGGAGTTTGGGTGTATTTAGTAATATATAAGTATGTCTATCAGTCGTCTAGATCCCATAGCACAGGCTTATATTAGCTTAATTTGGACTAGATCATATGTGAGATTGTCCACAATATTTACATATTTATTTAGTTAGGTAATCCCCGGAACATAGAACAACTTTGTAGCGTTAAAACAATGTTAATATTTCAATGATAATTACAACCAATGTTAATATTTCAATGATAATTACAACATTCTGTCAACAAGGTTCTTAAAAATTTTACGGTGACATAATTATACATTAACATTACTATGGTACGATACAAAGAGTATGAGAATATTGTACATAACACAAATAATACCTTGAATACTATTATTACCTTTATCTTTCGTAGTTCATTGGTCGACGTATCTAATCTGTTTGTTGAGTATTTTCAAGACATCGTAGTTTGTTGTCACAGTGACTAGGTACTGTTTACCCAAGATCATTTGGTCACAGATTATAGATAAGTTTGAAATGTGTTATCTAAAGTTTGACGAATTTATGTCATAATCTGAGATAAAGCGTTTGTAGGTAAGACTGCATTTTTGTGTCACGAAAATGTACCTAACTGTCCTTTAAACTTGTAAGGCAATCAATGCATTTGGGTATATTTAGAAGTCTTTTATTTTGAAACAAGATGTTTTACATCTCCGTGTAACTTAATTTTTAAGAACCACAGAATGAATTACGACCTGACAGATCACATTTAGATTTTCAAACAGCCTTTCGTTGAATAATACAATCTTACGATTGTACTTTCATTTCTCTAAAAAAACCATTTTATTTTTTAGGTTCTTCACACCTGAAAAAGTAAGAAAAAAGTCCGATGATAATTCCTTGGTGTGCCCCCATGAAGGAGACTGTAAAAAATACATATTTAAGGTGAGATTAATTTTTAATACATTGATTTTTAATACAGTGACTTAAAAATTCATTAACAGTAATTAATTAGCCAAAATCTGTGCTTGTCCGTTTGGTAACGGCAATTATCACATTTGTTATGTATTGGGTGCAATGGAAACTTAGTCATATCTAAGATTAAAGTCCAGCCTCACCTGCGAGTGCTGCTCTGTGGACTAACAGCTGAGGTCATGGCCAAGACTCATGAGAAGTAAACCTGGAAACAAAATCCCATTGCAATGCAATGTATGCAATGCAATGCAATGCCATGCGATTCAATGCAATGCAATGTATGCAATGCAATGCAGTGTATGCAATGCAATGTATGCAATGCAATGTATGCAATGCAATACAATACTCTGGTACGCCCTCGGAAGGATAACTCCAGGGTTACAAACCTATTTCACCAATTTATCTGACCAGCAGCGTGTCACAGTCAAGTTACACTCTTACAAAATGACAAAAATTGAAAAATTCTACGTTCAATACTCGACATAAGATTTATAATATGTATAAACTAATTTGATATGACTGAAAATAGTTTTTACACTTTGTTATCTGTATTTTGAATGTTTCGATGATAAAGTACCTATTTGTTGTTTTGCTACTTACCATACCTAAGTAGGTACGAAATAAAGAATCTGAATCTTATCTTATAAATATTTTTTTTAGTAAAAATTTAATTTTACTTTAAAAATAAATAAATATAACTGACTGGCGTGCTGTGGTTCTGGGTTCAATTCCCTATGTGTGTTTATACAAATGTTTGTTTAGAGTTTGGAGTTTTCTATGTATAATGTGTACTTTGCATTTACAAATATAAAATTATGTTTCTCAGTTTTATAGATCTCAATATACAAGCTTTGTATGAGAATGGTCCACAATTTTTATTTATATACTGGTTTTCTTTCTTATAATAACTGGTTTTCTTTCTCAGGGTGCTTCTACATATTTTGGAATTGGTTTGGCAGTTTCCCTGGCCAGGCTTATTCTACCTCAAATCAGAAATCCTATGAAAGCGATATCTTCGATACGAAGCAAACATTTCAAACTGGCGTTGTTCTTTAGCAGTTATATTGGTATTTATAGAGTACGATTTATTTAGTCTGTTTTCTATGAAATTCATAAAATATAAGACCATTTTATTCACATCGGAAAAAAATTAGGTCACTTTTCATTATTAGCGTTGATAATTTTTCATTATTAAAGTTGAGGTGATGAACATCATAAAAGCAAAAGATTGGTGAAACTTTTAGCAATAAATGCAATTAATGGAGAAAAAATCAAAATTTACAGTTTAAGAATAATGCTATTGTAAGTGTTTTCATTTCTTGTCATTGTACGTGGAAGGGAAAACGTTTTCAATGGTACTTTCAACACAACATTTTTCTATAATACAAAAATATCATCTTTATTTCTTAGTGTAATTTAGAAAACTTTAGAGACTCGTTGTATTATTAAGTAGCATAAAATAAATTTTCTTTTTTAATTGCAGGCTGTGATATGTTACTTATGTCGCAAACAAGGCGTTGATTCAGCATTGTATGCCCTCCCTGCTGGATACGCGGCTGGACTATCATTCCTGTTTAAACCAGACGTGGGATTAGCAATAGCTGCACTGACTGGAGCGTTTAAGGTAAATTATATTAATACATTTAATACTTATTAAGGTAAACTGCCCCGTTGGTCAAGAGTGCGACGGCGGATCAAGAGGTTGTGAACCCGATTCCCACCGGGTACAAAAATTTACGTGATCCTTAATATTTGTCTCGTGGGTCTGGGTGTTTCTTTGTATGATACTACCTACTGACAGCCTCGGTGGAGTGGTTGGTAGCGATACCACCTGTCGCGTTTGAGGTCCTGGGTTCGATTCCTGCGTGTCGGTCTAAATATTTGTGTGATCCACAAATCGTTGTTTCGGTGTTTGGGTGGTTTCTATGTATGTATTTAGAAATATATTATATAAGTATGTCTATCAGTCGTCTAGATCCCATAGCGCAAGCTTATAATTAGCTTAATTTTGGCTAGATGATGTTGTGTGTGTGTAATATTTATTTATTTTATAAGTATGAATTTACATAGTAGGTACCCACCACAATGTGTTGGTATTTTTTATCTTTTTCATTTGCAATTGTCTTTAGGTTCTATGGGTAGATCTAGTACTGTGCTATTTTATTTGAATCTAAATGAACAATGGCATATTTAAGTACTTATCTGTTTCAACCTTTAAGGCCACCACAAACGTAGCTGTAATATATATTAATATATCGAAATATATATATTATATTATAGCAAGCTATCACACACGGGAGCTATACTATAATATATATTTTGCCCTTATTCGTGCTCACTCGATCTCCGGCCGTCCTTGCAAGCGCACGGTTTTAATGCTTATTTTATGTACAGGATGTTCTAATTTCAGCGTACCTAAATCATAAAAACAAAAAAAGGCAAAAAATCCCGTTCAATTACAAACTAATTCTTTGAGCGAGAAATAGGCCAGCCCTATGTTCATGAAAGGAGTCAACTTATAGACGCTTTGCGACTCATCGTACATCGATCTTCAATTGTTTTAACAATCTTCATTTGTTTTGTCGATCTTCACTTATTTTAACCATCCTCATTTGTTTTGTCGATCTTCATTTGTTGTACCGAACTTCATTTATTTGTGTCCGAACTTGGCAGCAAGCAGCACTGCTCGGCAGCAGTGCTGCATTGCTGCTACAGAACCTCTGGTCCCCATATATTTTGTGTAGGTTTATTTTAGAATACATTCCAGAACAATAATTATGGACGGATACCACCACGTCACAATCTGCCTCTGTCCATTTCAACACGGCAATACGTCCAGTGCTGGAAGCAGGTCTCTCTCAATTCACGCCACATTACATGGGACAAAATCTTAAAGGCGAATTGTGGGCATATAATATGTCTCTGCCTACCCCGTCGGGAGGAAAAGGTGTGACTATATGACACTCTTCCCGAATATTCGGTAAACAAACGGAACATCCTTTATCCTCAAAATATACGAAAATATATATATTAATATACAAAATAAATATAGTAATATGCTAAAATATACCAAGCTATATCTGTCGACATATTTTGATGACGTCATTGAAATATATATTATAGCTGCGTGAGTGGTCCTTCGAAAATTTGTATCCAAAATATGTCGTAATATGCCTTGCTATATTTCACATTAATATATATTATAGCTACGTTTGTGATGGCCTTTAAGACGATAATAATAATTTTCATAGCTTAACTCAAAATCAGAGTCATTATTTATGAAAAATCGTGTCTATACATTAATCAGCTTTAAAAAAGAAATAGTCTAACCATTAACTTAAGTCTAACATGAATTACATTTTTATACCGAAGTCACAGTTATTCCTACACGAATGTGCACATAGCTACAGCTATAACGAGCTATTTCATCAATTCACTTTTCTTTATATTTCCAGCTGTACTCAACGATACTCTACGAGAAGAAAATCCTGCCTTCGAATATTCCTTTGCCTGAAATACTGTATTGTTTGTGCCAAGGCGCGCTGTTCAGTGCGAGAGTGATCGATCCTGACGTATGCCCGCACTATGTGTTCAATCTTATGAACACCGTCAGCGGTGGAAAGTAAGACATTTTTGCTACTTTATTATAGACTAGCTGGGGCCATCGGCTTTGTGCCTATGAACCCTGTAGAAACTATTTATTTATTCAACATTCAACACTCGAACAGCTTTCCTAAATTTGATGAAAATCTATTTTATTATTGCTAGCATGTTTATAATTTCCCAGAGTTATAATTTCATTAATGTCAAATAATCTTACTAATATTATAAATGCGAAAGTTTGTGAGTGTGGATGTTTGTTACTCTTTCACGCTCAAACCGCTGAACGGATCGGGCTGAAATTTGGTACAGAGATACATTATAGTCTGGAATAACACATAGGCTACCTTTTATCCCGGGAATAACTTCCCGCGGGAACAAATTTTACGCGGGCGAAGCTGCGGGCATAAGCTAGTAATCTATAAAATATCCCTAATTTTGAAATGTATTGTTGTGACTGCTTCTTTCCTTTGTATAGTAGATAGCATTATGATACATAGCCTGTATCACTGCTAAAGCTTTTTAAGCTTAGTAGTTTTATTTTATGGCACTGGGGTGGCAGATAAGTATACGGGCGGACTGGTGGTCACCGTAGCCGTAGTAGTATGAACGTTTGCAAACCTTCTAAGACCCCCCTTGAAGAACTCCATAGTGTATATGTTTGGGAAAACCGAGGCTGGGAGCTCATTCCATAATGTAAGCGTTCGCGGAAGATGCTGTTATTTCAATTTTTTTTTATACTACTTAGGTGGCAGACAAGCTTACGGCCCACCGGAAGGTTGGTAACCGTAGCCTATAAACGTTCGTCAAATGTCAAAGTTTATCAATATAACACACAAACGAATTTTTCCGCTTTGTAACGTTAGTATAGATCCTGTCAAAGAATAAAAGTGTATCTACTCTTGCCTGTGACAATGGAAAAAGATAAATCCAGATTTTAAGAGACCAACCTTTTGCTGATCGGTTTGTTTAGTTTAGTTTTAGTTTTAATTCTTTATTGCACACAGAAACAAAAATACATTGACATTGATAACTAGGAACTATGATGTACAAAGGCGAGCTTAACTCAACACTGAGTTTTCTCCCAGCAAACCTTTGGGTGAAAGGAAAAGCGCAACGGAAGGTTTAAGAAGTGTGCAACTAGATAGAAGATAAGATGAAAGTTAAAGTTTTGTAATGTTACATACATATCTAACATTATTCATAGATACACGTCATACACACAATACCAATATACTAATTACATAAATATGGATAGGAACTTGACAGTAATAAGTATAAACATAATATTATAGAACATACAAATCTGCATCAGCATATCGTAATACATGATGAAATACACTAAACATACACTGCTCGTACATACTTATATATTTGAAGAAAGAAATAGTTCCTTAACTCTATCCTTGAATACACCCAAAGAGGTACTTTCCCGCACAGAATGTGGCAATGAGTTCCACAACCGTACTGCGCGAATGGTAAAGGAACCATCATAACAATGCGAAGAGTGAGAAGGCATACGAAGAAGAAGTGAAGAGGATGTACGACAAGGTTTACCCCTAGGAACAAGAAACTGAAAGCGTTCACGTAAATAAGAAGGTGAATTTACGTTATAAAGGATAGCATATAGAAGGAAGAGAATATGGGAATCTCGACGCTGCCGAATCGGTAACCACCCCAATCTTGTACGGAATTCTGATACATGATCATACTTTCGAAGACCAAATATAAAGCGGATACCCAGATTCTGAAGTCGCTCAAGTTTATTAAGGTGTTCCTCCTTTGTATCAAGGTAGCAGACATCGGCATAGTCTAAAATTGGAAGTAACAGGGTTTGCGCAAGAGTAACTTTAGTGTCGAAAGGTAGGAATTTCTGGAGACGTTTGCCATCAATCAGATGCTTCATTTGATTTCCATTTATTACTTGGTATTTTAGAACGGAATTGTTTGATGTGATAACGTCTTCTAAATCGATGAACGTTTGCTGCAGGCACGAATAAATGTCACGTGCCGCCTAACCTGAGTGTGCAAGCGAGAGCGCCGAACTAGATTCAAACGTGAGCATCAAGATGACAAGACCAAGTCCCCAATTTAAAATGTATCACATTGAAGTGTTTGTACTACAAATGTACTATTTGTACCCCTAACAAGACATTTGTACTTTTAAAGGTAAAGGAAGTATGTCAAGACGTCCCTGGTCCCGCCACTTTGATATCAAAGTGGCGGATTCTTCTGAAAGCGCTAGTCAGAGGCAGGTAATTCACACCCCAAGACTTAGTACTACATATGTACAGGTATATACTCAATTTTCAATACGGCAATAGTGGCGGGACCAGGGCCGTCTTGACATACTTCCTTTACCTTTAAAGGTATAAATGTCTTGTTAGGGGTACAAATAGTACATATGTAGTACAAACACTTCAATGTGATACATTTTAAATTGGGGACTTGGTCCCGGCATCTTCATGCTCACATTCAAACGACTGCATAGGCCTAAACGTTTGGCCTGTGATGCATCTATTTCTTTTTCACTGCATCGGCCGATTACGTTAATATTTTCCGAAGGCGTTATCACATTATTTTGTCATCCCTAAACTGACTTTAAATACAAGCCCATGTAAAGCTGTGCTTATATTGATTATAAGAGATCGTGTGGTACTTGATGACACAGAATTCAGTTACTCACACTTTCGACATGTTTGTTTCAGAATCAATGATGTCGCAGACAATTTCATGAAAAGGATCAACGATGCGTTATAATACCAACTTCTATAGATTGTAACGTAAATAGAGCAAGTTTAAAATTTTACGACAAAAACCTGACTACTGAGTAATGTACTAAAGAATTGAGCTGAGATACAGCCTCGTGATTGACAGACGGACGTTTTGTTTTACTCTTCGGGTACGGAACCCTAAAATGCTCTCTGAAAAATATGACAAAGAAGTAATCATGAATTGACTGCCTCTGTGGCGCAGTCGGTAGTGATACCGCCTGCGGCGCTGGAGGTCGTAGGTTCGATTCCCACCGGAGACAAATATTTGTGTGACCCATAAATGTTTGTCTCAAGAGTCTGGGTGTTTCTATGTATAATATGTATGTATTTAAAAATTATATAAGTATTAATATCCGTGGTCTGATACCCATAACACAAGCAGGTTATTCCTAGCTTACTTTGGGATCAGAAGAAAGAAGAATTGTCCGTGAATATTTATTATTTATTTATTTAATTAGTAGAACCTACCTATTTATAAAAAGATTGAACCTAAACTTACTAAACACTTTTGAGCAGATCTTAACGTAGATTTGAGTTGAATTCAAACCTCTTGTTCAAAACCATTCGTAAACTTTTAAGAACTCATTTCAATGTTTATCGGATACGATAATTAGATTCACAGAGCCTATTTAATGCACAGATCTTGCCGGACTTTTGATTCGTGTTTTAGAAGCCATCGGATCGTGTAACGCCTTGTTAACCGTCAGAAACTTTTAGAATTGTTGTGCATAAGGCGATCCTGACGAAACGTCGATATAAAGAAGTAGCTGTTATTTTATATAAATTAGCTATCATGCAAAGTTCTATTTTTTATACCACTAAAGTGGCAGACAAGCATACGGCACCACCAGATGTATCGTTGGTCACCGCAGCCTAAGTACGATTGCAACACCAGAGGCGTCACACTCGCGCTGCCTACCATGTAAAAAGCTTCTAGGACCCCGTTTTGTAGAACCCCATACTATATATGATATAAAAACAGATTTTGTTATGTGGCATATTTTAAAATGAAATTGAGTTTATTACCTCTATACGGCTAGATAGCACATGATGTAATACCATGTAGTCAATAACCCGTATTCTATTTACAAAGATAATATTACAATCGTATGTACTACATTTTACTATTCAGACGCTTCCATTGATATATAATTATACAAAACTAACTAGATCTATTTCGAATTTTATTGCACACATTTTTTTTGCTGCTTGCAGTTACAGTCGGGTAAAAAGACAAAGACTATTTCATATTACATAACAATGTAAAATAATATAAAAAATAAGTTATACTAGGTATTAATTTAATTTTGTTGCTGTACACGTTTCAAGTATTGTTTATGTGAACACAAAGTTACGTTAAATGTTAGGTATAACATTCACAGTTAATTGTTATAATTATTAAAATACTACTACATTATATTTTTCTAATGTGAAAGTTATTCGTCCGAGCACGTTTGAGGAACGCTTGGGAAAATTTTCCTTTCTCCTAAATACATTTCTTAGTACTCTCGTCTCCTAACTACATCTTTTTTTTTCATGTACGGTAAATTGTAAAATGAATAAAATATAATAACCATTTTGTTCCCTAGCGTGCCTCAACTTATCGTGTACGCGTACGCTCCAGCCGGTGCTATAAGAAAATGGTTTCAAAATTACTGCAAAAATGCCATTAATATACGGAATAGCTTAATAATGTATATTATTTATAAATTTGTGATGGTGATTTATAGTTAAAAGATTTTAGAATATAAAGTGGGTACAGTTAATATTAAATTCATGTAATTTATTCGTTTCTATTTATCATTTGTGTGTGAGGCTACCGCTCTCCTAATTCGAGTTGACTGATCATCATTGTCCACTACTGTCTTTCGCATTTTCTGTACACATGTTACAGGTTCTAATGTTGTTGTTTTGTAAAGGGCGCAACGCATACGACGATGACGTTGCAGTGGCGGACAAAATAATTATCCGCGAAGATAAGACTCGGACAAAATTGCAGCAACGTCCTTCGCAGATAAAACTAAAACATCTCGTTGCTAAAGAAATATTATTTTACAATACAGATGTTCATGCCCTTTTCTCCGAATGGAAAAGCAGAGACGGGGCTGAAATCTACTTGAAAAATTTGACGGACCATCTTATTATATGCCTCTACGATAAACGGGGGTATGTGTAAATTTGAAATGACAAAATAGCCATTCCAATTTTAATTATTTGTACGGATGACCTGAGCAGGTGCGTTTTGTAAGATAACTAAAGTGTAATGAAACTGGTTTGTAATTCTTTTGTATATAAATATTAATAAATGATTGTTATTATCATTCTAAACTCTTTGTTATATTACTTGAATTCCTATTTACAACTCTGAAACGAAAGTTATATCAACCTTTAAATTTTCCTTATATTTGGAATTTTTGAATACAGCTATGGTGGCAGACAAGCTTACAGTCCACCTTGTGATCATATACCGTAGCCTATGGACGTTTGCAACATTGGAAGCGCACGACCCATTGTTGAAAGTTTTCAAGCTTCCTTTCAACTTGGCTTAACGAATTTTCGAAAGCAAAAACAAGAAATAATAATCAAAATATTTTTTAAAGTTTTATTATTTTTCAAAATAAGTCAAGCTGACTGGACGACAATCCTCAGGTAAGTACTACTAAATTTGAAATTTATGATTATCCTCCAGGATTAATGATGACAACTTTCTTAGGCCCACTTTGTGTAGTTGTAATCTGATGGATTGCTCCTTTACGGAACAGGCATATCGATTCACACTGTAACATATCAATAGGTACAAATAAGTATTGAAAAATATAATTTAAAATTATTGTTACACTAGCTGACCCTGCAACTTCGTTTACGTCACATAAGGTGTATGAAATTAGAGGTATTTCTTCATCAGACTCATCAAGCAGCGTGTGAAACTGCCCTGTTTGCTTTATCATAACAGAGCTTAATGATTAAGGCTATTGTAATTATTTTACAATAGCTTTTTTATCACTAAGCTTTTTCATGATTAAGCTATTTTTAGATTCTTAATTCTATTGTATAATTCTTATTTATATATAACTTTATTTATTTATAAACCGATTGACATGAAATAAACACAAAATGTTAAGTGGAGCAAACCTCAACACAATAAAAAAAAATGTATTGCAATCGGTTAAGCAGTTACTGAGATTAGCGTGCACAACCGTACAGACAAACAGATATACAGAGATACAGACAAACAGACAAAATTTTTAAAAAAACATTGTTTTGGGTTCTATTGCGTTCATAAAGCCCTTCTATAATATTTTTTCTTATTTATCTTCCATGTAGGTACAGACAGCGACCTGTTACGATTTTATTATATCTATGTATTGATTGATAATACCGTCAGTGCTTCAGGAGACACGCTAAGCGGCTTGTCTCGGTTACCAGTAATAATGGTAGTAGTGAAGTCAAGTTAAAGGTCTTATAAGCGGCTTGAAAGACCTCACTAGCGGGTAGCGAGAAGTTACGCCTCTCCTCCAAGTTCCAAGTTATACGCTCCATTTCATTCCAATAGCAGCAACAGCCTCACCAATTATTAAGTAGGATAAAGAACAAATCAACGCACATGTTTCCCTTCGCTTACAACCCCAGGTTCTACAAGCGAAGCGTGAAGAGGCACATCATACATAGGGCCGCCGAATTGAGGACCACTGTCAGAAGTCTTATGGACTGTGAGAGTGGCCCCCAATCGCTAGATGTCATCATTACGTCATCCTGGCTTTCCATTAGGCGGGCGACTTTAATTTAGCGAGCTTAATAAAAAATAATACTACAGGCAAGAGGCTGAATTGTGTGGATTTGTATGAACATAATTATGTTGAGGGTAATCTTTCGATGTGATGTGAGTTAAACGCACTCCTCCTGCCTACCAAAAGAAGTGGGATATATTACATTCGAAACTTAATACGCAGCCGCGGTGGTTGTCTAAGTTCGACTTATCCAATACATCTCTTTGAGGAGTTAACCGGGTTACCAGACTGATAGGTTCAGGTCGTGCGGCTTTAGTCACTTCGAGTACGGCATGACATTCATAAATAGTTCGTAAAAAAACATCACTCTTCCTTGGTGTCACGCAGTCTGGTCAAAATAACAGTATACTTACTTGTTCTTTGTAGATGAAGTTGTTCTCATTACCTCCACAACCTGAATAAATAGCTTTCTTGCACATTTTCCACACATGGTCGTAGTACCACCTTTCAGCAGAACCAAAGCAATATCCATAGTCATAAGTAAGTAAACAATAATTTGGACGTGGCCCTGTAAATAAGTATGGCTGAATTATAAATTACTAGGTATATTTTATCAATTGTAGTCTCAGATTTATGGCATATGCATCAAAAGTTGAAACAGAATTTCTGCCTGCGTAGATAACTAGAAATAAAGAAAGAAAGAAACCTTCACTCATACTTATAGAATTCGGGTCTTCACGCGAAATACTTAGTTACTTACATTTACGTTTCGAGCACGTTGCAGCGCTCGTGGTCGCAATTGGACTCAGTCAGAGTCCAAACTAAGTATTTCGCGTGAAGTCCCGAATTCTATAAGTATGAGTGTTAAAAAACCGCGATAGTTTAAAAATAACATTAAGAAACCTTCATTTGATACAGGCATGTAGGACACATTAATTGTTTACCTAAAATTGAACTATTCACATTCCATAGAAACTTATTCCAGTGATGAAATTGCCTTTATCTTATTTGAAACTACAATTTAAACCTGTATCAAAGTTCAGCCATATACATTTAGCTGCTAGAGTGTAATTCAATAACAACATCTAAACACTCAATAGTTAAGTATAGAGTAATCACAATTCTCACTTGTATAATTCAATTCAATACTTGCTACGCTACATCTTTGAATCCTGGGTTATCCTTTGGAGGACTAACCCGGGACTCTCAACCGTAGGCAGTGATACAGAACCGAGTGGTTTTAGTTGGTAAGTACATAGCACCCATGAAAGATTTCCACTCTTAATAAAAACTGCATATTTAAACACTTACTTGGGCCATCTTTTTTGCTCAAACATTTATCTAGGCATTCTTCTTCGGTGTCAAATCTGTTGCCGTTGCCTTGACACCCTCCCCATTTAAAAGTATTGCAAGTTCCATTAGAGTTATCATAATAGTACATTGTAATGCCACCCCTACATGGTCCATGGTCTGGCTTTAACATGCAAGTTTTGGAGATCACTACAAAATAAATTTAATAAGTGGTAATGAAAAATATAAATGTGGGGTGTATAGTATACGTTACTGCGACGTCCGCTGTGGCTGCTGGCTATTAGAATTATTAGAGGATACCGCACGGTTTCCTTTGAAGTGGCGAGTCTCCTAGCTGGTAGGTACTCTTCCATGGGACCTGGAAGCAAAAGCTGTTGCAGCACTGTACCAGTGGGAGCGGTGCAGCGGGATCTAAGACATGCTCTTCGAGAAATCGAGGGACAAAGGTCCCAGCTCCTCCAGCTGGGCAACCAAGTGCAGGGCATGACATAGCCGAGGCGGTAAGACCCGTTTTAATGAACTGGGTTGAGAAGCGTCATGATTGCCTTTTCTACCGGTTAACGCATGTGCTCACAGGTCACGGGTCTTTCGTTGTGTACCTGCACCGGATACAGCGGGAGCTAACGTTGTGAGTTCCACCACTGCTTGGGCTGCTCACAGGAGGCTCACAGGTATATTGCCTAGAGTGGTAGAGCAACGACGCGGTCTTATTTATGAAAATCTCACGCTCCAGGCCATGGTTTTGGCCATGATGAGCAAGCGGAATGGAACTCCGCCACCTCGTTTTGCAAAGTGGTGATGTGCGCAAAAGAAGCGGCGGAGAAGAAAGAGGAGAGAAAGAGTTCTCTCCCGTACCGCAGAAGACGCACTGCGCGCCGGAGATCCCAAAATGATCTGCTTAGTGCTTCCCCATATGCGTGAACCTAGAGGCGACACTCCGGGCTAGCAGTCGCTAGGAGGTATCCGCGAGGAGGTATCACCTTGAGCCTGCTTCTGCTAGGCAGAAGCAGGCTCAAGGTGGTCCTAGCGGAGTTATCCCAAATGTTAGAACAGTATTTAACACAGGGAATTGTCTTCTCTTACCGTGTGCCTCATATGGAACGTATCTGGTGGGAAGCGCCTTCGGCATTACATTGTTGAAAATTCTCACGCAAAGTCCCGTGTGTATTATCCAGGAATAAAAACATAATCGCCATATTGAAAAAACTACAATATGCTTCACGCACATTTTGTGATCGTTGACCGGCAATTGCAATAAATAACTAGCAAATAAAATATAGCAATTTATCGGACAATTTTATTGAAAATGTATTGTTTACTTTTAAATTTATTCGGAGCATTCGTTTTTTATTGTTTCCAGATTGTGCACGTAATATGTTTTCCATACAGTTTATTTTTCAAACTTTTTTATTTATTTTATGGCTGAGTTTGTAGTAGAGTTATCTAAATATCAGTCTGTATTAACCATTGAATTTTGTTGTAAGTAAAATACTTTCGGTTTGACCTTTTTATAAATTTATTTATCTTATATTTAGGACTAGTCATAAAGGAACTTAACCCTAGTTGACCTTTGAGCTAAACATATGGAACAGTATACTAAATTAATAATTAATCGCTTTTTCATTTTTCTTTGCAAATTGTTTACGCTATTTTAATCACCACCATAGTCAAAATAATGAATAATAACATATTTTTCATTCCATTCTTATTTAGGTCCATTTTTTTGGGGTCCATAATTCACTAAAATATCGCTGAATTTACTTTTTGTGTAACCCACCAGAGGCAGTGCAAACTTGTAAACTTACAAGAAAACTTGAAAATGTTTACAAAGAAAATAAAAGACGACTAACGAACTCGAAACTTGGCACAAATGAGCTAGACGCGGTAGAAACCAGCCACCATCTTGCGTAGAAGATCTTAACGAGCCCAAATTCTATACTATAACGTTTTTCTCATGCTTAAACCAAATTACCATATGTATTCTTGGTATGAAATTCAGAACAGCTTTCGCACTTGGCAAATTTGCATTGTTAATTGTGGCTTCTAGCGTTGGCGCCTTCGTTGTACGGAACTCCGGTTTGAGTATGTTAATGTCACTATTTCAATGCATCTTAAAATTTCCGTCTAGCCTACGTTTTCCTTCCTTGTTTTCGTACTGCTGCTTACTGGCGTGTTAAACTTACATAAAGATAAACGTAATTTAGAATGTGGGTATGCAAAAACAGATTTTGCAGCACGTCGTTTTCATAATTAGCATGTTTGTACTGTGGATGGAAGTCTTAAGAACGTTAACAAATGAGGTTAAGTTATATCCCGTGTGATAGGTACTAGTGGTTGTTGTAATAGCGTAGGTGTTGTAATAGTTCTCAGAGGGGTCGGCGTAACGTGTTACGCCGACGACACCCTCGTTACGGCGCGGGGAGCAATGCACCGTGACGCAGCACTTAAGGCCATGGCAGGGGTTGCTCAGGTCGTAGGTCGGATTCGGCGACTGGGTCTCGAGGTCGCCCTTCACAAATCCGAGGCTCTGTGCTTCCACGGACCTCGGATGGGGCCACCTGCGGGATCCAGCCTACAGGTAGGGGGCGTCAGCATCGGCATCGAGCCCTCGATGAAGTATCTGGGGCTCGTACTCGATGGCCGGTGGAACTTCGGACATCACTTCCGAAGTTTGGTCCCAAAACTGAGAGGAGCATCGGCCGCACTCGCGCGGCTGATGCCCAACATCAGGGGACCCAACGCTCCCTACAGGAGGCTGTACCTGGGGATCGTGCGAAGCATGGCCCTGTACGGGGCTCCTGTATGGGCGGAGACCCTGACGGCCAGCAATGAGGCTCGACTGTTGAGCCCGCAGAGAGTGATGGCCGTCAGGGTGATAAGAGGATACCGCACGATCTCCGGTGAGGCGGCATGTCTCCTAGCCGGGACCCCTCCATGGGACCTGGAAGCGAGAGCCCTTGCGTCACTGTTCAGATGGCGCAAGGAGGCGCTGGAGCGGGGCCAAAGGCCTGCGTCTCGAGAAATCGAGGCCCAGCGGACCCTGCTCCACCAGGAAACCGTGGAGACATGGAAGGTGCGACTTGAGCAACCAAAGGGGGGATTCGCCACAATCGCGGCCGTCAGACCGTCATGGACGAGTGGCTGGAGAGAAGACACGGTGCTCTCTCCTACCGGTTGACACAGATGCTTGCCGGGCACGGTAGCTTCGGTAGGTATCTGTGGCGAAAACACCGGGAAACCACGGCCGAGTGTCAGCACTGCGAGGACCGCAGCAATGACACGGCGCTCCACACTCTGGTGGAGTGCACGGCGTGGGCACAACAGCGCCAGGTCCTCGTAGTGGGTCTGGGCGTGGACACTCTCTCGCTCGAGGCCATGGTGCGAGCCATGCTCTCCAGCGGGAGTAAGTGGGACTGCGCCGCCTCTTTCTGCGAGCAGGTCATGCTCGCGAAGGAGGCGGCGGGCCGGGTGCGGGAGAGAACTCTCCCACCCGAGTTCCGCAGTCGGCGCCCTGGGCGCCGCCGACGTGTCTTCGCCGAGGACTATCGGCCTCCATGACCGGGGGTCTGGGGACGGTGAGAGGGCTGCTCACCGTCCGTACAGAAGCAGGCCCATGACGGCAGCGTGACGTGAGCAACTCACGCACGCCCCCCCCCCCCCCTTAGAAGCGGGGTCACACCCGAAACCCCCCATAGACGCGGGATTGCACCCGAACCACCCCCTGGGCGAGGCCGCATTGGCGGCCGTAGGTCTGTTGTGAGTCACGGGACATCCTTCCTGAGGGCTTACCCGGGGCTCTCAACCATAGACTGTTAGGCGTGGCGTGAGGTTTTTTAGTCGGTAAGAGTCCGGCATAACATCCTATGAGGATTTTCCCTCACGTAAAACAAAAAAAAAAAAAAAGGTGTTGTAATAGCGGCATGTTTTTATTTCAAGTCAACCGTCTATCTATAACTTTTGTAAACTAAAAACAGATAGTATTGTCTTGACTTTTATGACCTTTTTGAAAATACCACATTTCAACAGTTGTAAATGTTCCAACGTGTTATCAGACTAGAAAGGCTTTAAAAATAATGTGAAGAAATTGATTTCCCATTTTTAAACAACACTAGCATAGTAAGTACCAACTGAACGGTAAACATGCCAAAACGATCTCTAAAATAGTAGTTTCATGATGCCAATACGCAGTGATTCCCGATTGGCTTCTCAAAAAGATAAGCATCTCATATTGCCTGAACTGCAATAGCGAAATGTTACTTTATCTAAGCCTGGGGATTTGCGGTATTTGCTCGCCTTACAAAGCCTAGTACCTGCAGGATGCCAAATGCGAATAACAGTAAAACTCCGTTCAATAGATTGCTATCTCAACTTGTAAATATGTGGGGCTGTCATGTAAGGACTGTAAGCCTCACAATCTTGGAATGTAATAAAAACTGGCTCGCGACATACGCATACAATGTAAACTATTTGTCTCTTTCGGTATAGATAGGTTAGTCTACATAATATGCAATCTATGACCCAGTTTTTGCATTGTTGATCAGTCTATGTTTGTGAATGCAGAATTAGACTCAAAAACTTTTCATTTGTAGCCCTGATTCCTCATTGTTCTACAATCAATTGCTGCCTTAACCCTAATTTTATAGTACGGTTTGTCCTGTATGACCTTAAGAGGCATTTCGAACTACATACCTACCTACGTGTCCGTGATAAACCATTAAACCGTTGATCTATGTATAAACTTTCAAGGCTTTCAACATAATTTGAGAAGTTGACAGTGTGTGGCTCAATTCTTTTTCTACACCAAGTAGCCAGAGTCTGCCATTGACCGTTTCAATGCAGCTATATATGCTGACCATCTTATACTGTTGGGGTTAAAATACAAGAGATGGGATGACAACGCCTAAAGGCCTTGGCTCACCCACTCCCTATTTAGGGACGTGAGAGTATAATAATATGCGAGTATTATATAAAATGTTGTAATAAAACTCCCCAAGTATCGAGACGACACACCAACAAGAGTGTAATCATACGGAATTCAATCCAGTCAATTGTAAATCCGACGGAGCGGTACCTGAAAACATGCAGTATGCACAACGAAAGAATTTTCTTGGCGAGTTGATTCTCGCGGTAAATCCCCTCTCAATCCAGACTCAATCCCGGCATCCTCAATCACGAGAAAAACGGGAATCTTGGGTATACAAGCAGACGATTTGCACTATAGATCTCGGGAATTTGCGCAAAATATTTATTCGCATCTGGCTCGATTGCTTGCTTTTATATAACGTGTTTGTAGTCTTTCTTGGTTGTAATTTTATTTGCCTTGCGTGTAGGTTTTCGATAATCATGAAGTTGAACATAAAAATATCTAATTGCTTCATACTCACGAAGTACGTACCTAGGTATTTTAGGAAAATTGAGACATTAATCAAAGACGTGTGTTTGTCGACTATAGTAGAAACTTACAGAGAATCTGTAAGTTTTTAGATACAATTTTACTGAAAGAATGTTAAGATGAGTTTTCAGATACCTACGAGTACATAAATATTGCAGTGGCAGCATTCTGTAAACTGCGTTCAGTTTTCAATTCACATAATTATATCGCAATGCCTGAAGAAGAAAGTCTGAAGTCTGAGACGTGTTGTGCAGCAAGCTATGGAACGGGCTATGCTTGGAGTTTCTTTTAGAAATAAACCCCGAAATGTGGCAGAGAACTAAACTGGTCTACATAACTCGCAGAATAAGCCAATTATTATAGCAGTGGACCGGCCACATTACAAAGTTTGTGTAAATAGTCATAATGCCATGTAGGTAAAAAATCTTGAAACATCAAGATTTTTTTTACAATTTTGTATGCTCATGATTTATAATTAAATTGCATCCAAATTTATCAACGAAATCATATCTTACAAATGTTTTGATACCTACATGGCATTTTGACTTATTTAAAGAGAATTTTCATAATATGGATCGATGCCTCCGGAGCTAGAAAGTTCTGAGTTAAGGGAAACAGCACTCCTTTTTTTTTTGCAAGCAATTGTTCTTAGACTCTTGTTTCCTGAGATTGTACATTTATGTATTTTTTTTTTATTATTTTACGTGAAGGAAAATCCTCATGGATGTTATGCCGGACTCTTACCGACTAAAAAACCTCACGTAACGCCCAACAGCCTATGGTTGTGAGCCCTTGGAAGGATGTCCCAGAACACATTCGTATTAGACGTGGTAAATTGTGGAATGTGTGTCAAAAAATATAAATAGGCGGTAATTAGTGTTTAGAAGTAAGGATGTGTTTGTATG
This sequence comes from Miltochrista miniata, assembly GCA_933228765.1. Lineage (NCBI taxonomy): Eukaryota > Metazoa > Arthropoda > Insecta > Lepidoptera > Erebidae > Miltochrista > Miltochrista miniata. The sequence continues at coordinate 34,872,967 of OW121756.1, read as the reverse complement.
TGTGTATGTTTATGTGTACGCATGTGTTAGTGAGTGGGTATGAGAGTTAACCTAGCCTAGAAATGGACTGCAGAAAACCGTTTTATCATCATAACCTGTATTAGCCTTTACGACAAAATAACCAGTTCTGTACACCTATGTGGTTCATAACTACGAGTAAACAAATATTAACTAAGCTAAATAGGAACTACATACATGCAAATAAGCTTCATTAGCAAGGCAAACAAAGAAGAATCAATTCGCATCGCTGCATAGAAAATTATTGAGGTGAAGTTAAGGTAGAATAAAATTCTTAGCAAAACCTTTGTGACGTGTAGCTGGAGGCAGCCCCTGGCGGAAGCGGTGCCGACAAACTATGCGAATGGGAAGACGCTCTGAATAAGTGTCATAGGGTAGATAGTGACAGAGAATATTGATGTAGTTTTAATTAATATTTTTTTATTCTTAATATGAAACATCTGGAGCAGAGAGGTAGGCCGATTCTTGTCGTGGAGAGCCACGGTAGTTCGGCGGATTGAGGGTGATATGTGTGTAAGAATTGAAAAAGCCTTAGATCTCATAGCTTCGATTCATTTCGAACTCGAATACAAATTACGGAAATCGTTACAAAAAAAAATTATATACTTAGGCCAAATTACTTGTTATTGTAATCTGTCTTTTTGCATAAATACGTTTTGAAATATAGTTTCGATGTGTCACATCTGCCAGGCGTCCTGTGATGTCCATATTTTAAAATCTGAAAATGAATTGTCTAACTGGATGGTAGTCTACGTTATTGTTTACGAAGCTATGAGCATAAATTAATTTGGTACCCTCTCTCCTTTATCCTCGAAGAAACTACGAGTACTCTACGTTCACATTTTACCAGGCAATTCTATTATAAGAATTTATAGTTATTTTTATAAGTCGTTGTTCTTTAAAACAATCTAAACGTCTACCACGTGATTCTTAACGGTAGTTTTCCATCCAAAGGTTGCCTGTAAAAGATTGCTTTTTAGCGAAATTACCGCTATCTACATGTATGAAATGTAATATCTGTTTAAAAATTTTAACAATGGTGTGTAATAAAGTTTATTCTATTTATTCTATTCTATCTGTTCCTCAACCTACTCTATACTTACAATGCCACCGCTCCGCGCACGATGTTTGTTCATTAGAGGTTTTAATTTGATTTTTCTAGCGCGTTCTAATTGCAGTGCGCTTATAATGCTCAACTCATTCATAGCGTACATAGCGGGTCCACAATAAGTCCTGTTATTTTTCTATGCTTTGAAATCGTATTTCTCTTTGCTTGTTTGTTATTCTGAATTGTACTAACTTTCTGTTTGTCATCATTTTCAGAGTAAATTTTCGTATTTTCATTTCAGTTTTGAAATTCGCATAGAATTGTTAAAACACTTCTCCTATACCAGACACCTCGTTATACCTATCCATACATTATTATTTGCAATTTTTTTACACTTGTTCAAACAGTATAAATACCTTTACCTACAACCTACTTGCAAGTATGACATGGCCACGGTAATACTACACGGCCAAAGCTGGATAATACTTTAGTACGGAAGTCAAATTAACGCGGCTGGTAGATACCCTGGAAACCAATTTGAATGTGAGTACAAAGAGGTTGTTGCTTAAGCCACCGGCTCACAAAGCTCTCGGGTGTCTATTGATCAAATGACAGCTTTAGTGAATCTTACTAATATTATAAATGTGAAAGTTTGTGAGTGTGGATGTTTGTTACTCTTTCACGCTGAAACGGCTGAACGGATCGGGCTACAATTATAAATATTCACGGAATAAATATTCACGGAAATTTCACACAACGCTATCTGATCCCAAAGTAAGCTAGGAATAACCTGCTTGTGTTATGGGTATCAGATCACGGATATTAATACTTATATGCTTTTAAATACATACATAATATACATAGAAACACCCAGACTCTTGAGACAAACATTTATGGGTCACACAAATATTTGTCTCCGGTGGGAATCGAACCCAAGAGACCTCCAGTATCGCTACCGACTGCGCCACAGAGGCAGTCTATTTGATACAGATATACATAATAGTCTGGAATAACACATAGGCTACTTTTTATCCCGGGAATAAGCTCCCACAGGAAGCGGGAACGAGAAAAAAAATTACGCGGGCGAAGCTGCGGGCCTCATCTAGTGCCATATATATGGGACTGGTAACTGGTACTTATGCGGTAAGTGCTAGTAAGTTACCAGAATCATTTATAATTATTATTATTCTTTGATATGAAACTCCTGTTGCAACAAAAAAAGATCGAATTGCTGAAAGCTCTTTCCTATAGGATTCCTGCGTCACAAAACTTGAATCAAATCCATGCAATAGTGCTTTGATAGATCACCACCTTTTCTTTCCCTTCTGTTTTAATTATTTATTTTTGCTGTGTAGAATTACGTTCTTGTACAATAGTGTATGGCCTGTTTGGCAACTATTTTTTGAGAATGAAAGAAATAAAAGACATTTTCTTTCTTTCCTTTTCTTTTCTTTCCCAGGTACATTGTTGAGTATAGGCAGTAAGTATAAATGACTATCGCAGCGACAAAGTGGTAGAGGCTTTGCGCATAACGCAGCTAAGGTCGGAACCTTAGCTGCGTTATGCGCAAAGCCTCTTCCACTTTTTTTTTGGGTTTTCGGGACTACACATGATACCGTTACCATATTGGAAGGTCCCGTGTGGCGATTTGAAAATGTACAGAATGATGCCACCATTTCATCCCGAGGGTGTCGTAAGAGGCGACTAAGGGAACACTTGCGCTATACGATTCACTGTGTAGAAAAGAAAAACTCGAAATGAAACCCGGTTGTCAGTAAAATGACAGTCGATAAGCCAAGTTGAGGGACATAAGGGAGGCTTTAAATGTTCAACTGTGGGTCTTCACGGCGTGCGCCTGTCCATTTCAACACGTCAATGGGCTCACCACCTACTACGTGGGACATTAGACTATAAGTTGAAATGTGGGCGTATACTATGCCTCTGTCTACCCTTTCGGGCTTATAGGCGCGACTATATGTTTATATGTATGCATATTGGATGGTTCCAATATGCATACATACATTCATATAGTCACGCCATTGGCTAAAGCTGCTGGTGGTGGATAATAAGGCCGACCAACCTTGGTTGACCTTATTATCTACCTCCAAACTTCTCAAGGATAGGGTTGTATAAGAGGAAATTAATTATTCTTATCCTATAACCCCTTACTGTTTAGATTTTTGGTTATGTGCTATACCTACTCAGCTTCACAACGTATTTTTTTATATAAAGCTCGCCAAATTGACGTCGCCAGCCTGATGAAAAGCCGTGGCGCTTTTAGCCATTGGATGCCACTCTCACAGTCCGTAAGACTTCTGAGAATGGTCCTCAATTTGGCAGACCTGTGATGCGTTTCTTCACGCTCCCGGGTTGTTCAAGAACCCAGGATTGTAAGATAAGGGAACACGTGTGCGTGTGTGGCCGTTCCAGTTTTAATTAAGTCGATACATTTGGGTTGACTTCATACGAGTCATCCTCAAACCTGTAGGTATGGCAGGAGCATGTTTTGACATAAATAAATAAATAATTGAAATAAATAAGTGCTTTATTCGGAACGCTCAATATGTAAAACAAACAAACAAAACAAAAAAACAAAAGTGATATGGGTACAATGTTCGTGCCCAAAAAGGTCGTCATCTCAGCAATTGCTGCACTTATTTAAATGTTAGGCAGCGCTGATACTCATACCTACTTTAAAACAATTTTTGTAAGACCTGTTTAATGTCAATACGGCATTATATATTTGTAAACAGAGTAGCACCAGTTTTCGTGGAAATACGGAAATATAATATAGCCTGTGTGACTCGGGAATAGTGCAGCTTCCCAGGAGTGAAAGAATTTTTTAAATCGGTCCAATAGTTTCCAATCAATCAAGTTTTCCCTCTTCATATTATTAGTTTCTTTATAGAAAAGAACACACTCTAACAAATTTAAACAGCGCCATCTGTTTAATATGTCAGGAACTTCGACAACTTTACGTTGTATACTAACCCAAGAGAGTTCAGCAGTTTGACTTTGTAGTTCGTGTATGTAAAGTAATGATATTAATACGCCGTACACTCTTCAATCAAATCTAAGTGTTTTCGAATTTGTATGTTAATACTATGTAATACTAGCTGATGCCCGCAGCTTCGCCCGCGATGGCGCTTTATGTGAAATTTTGCTGAATTTTCTTTGCTTTAAACCTCACGGAGCCCGAGACCTTTCCAACGAATGCAAAACCGTGGAAATCGGTTTGTGCGTTCTAAAGTTATAGCGTCAGGAAGGAAAACCCGACTTATTTTTATATAATAGATAATGCGTTAATACTATTTTAAGTCTGAAAATTTTGCGGTAAGGTAAACAGAAATTGAACTAAGATTGTACCTATGTACCTGGTAATTAATAGATTTGAACGAGGCAGTCGCTTTTTAGGGTTTGTACTCAACTTTAGGGTTAAATAAGATACTATTCATCAGACTCTCTTGCCATCCGTCTATATCTATGTCTGTCTGTTCGTCATGAATCTCAGGCGTCCGTATCTCAGGAAGCGTGATAGAGCTGAAATTTTCACAGATGATGTATTTTTTTGTCGCCGCTATTACAAAAAATACTAAAATCAGTGGAAAAGGGGGATCAAGGGGGCTTCTCACAAAACAAAAGAGATTTTTAAAGTTACGTACGAAACCCACCGTGCACGAGTCCAACTTGCTATTGACCGGTTTCAGATCCATTTTTTAAAATATAATTTTCTTTCTTATTAGAATTAGAGAATAATTCTTGTAGTAACTAATAAATCCTTTCATTTGTGTAGGCTTGTTGCTAATTAGGTACCAATTTTTTCTTTTATAAGTTAAAATGGAAACTTTACCTCGCTCTGGAACGACCACCTTAGTCCACCAGGTCATCGGAGCTAACTGTAAGATGCACAAGTCGCACTTGAACCGACTACAGTCACACTGTCCTCCCTCACAACTGTGAGCGAACTTTGTAAACCTCAGAAAGAGATTATTTATACTTTTTTGTTCCTGGCTTACCTTGCTCGTCAACATCCGGCGACTTGGGGGTTAATTATTTTTCCAAACTCTGATATGGATGCTTTGTGCCGCTATGCACCACATTCAAATTATTTCTACTAGTACGTCAGATATTCCGGAAACTAAGGCCTGTGTTGTAATACACAAATATAGAAATGCAAAAGAAACTCTGTCTGTACGTTACAATTTCACCTCAGAATCAAATTACTAAATTGGTTCTGATTGAAATTGGTACAGATATATATAGAGCAAGAGGAATAGACATACTCTAATAAGTTTCTTTATCCCGTTTCCAAGTTTCTATGGAAAACGGATAAGAAGTGCTGGAAAACATCACTCCGCGGACTGCATAGTGGGCCTTGGCTTGTAATGTAAAAGTTTGTGAAGATGTTTGTTACTCAATCACGCTCTGATTCTTCCACTAACATAGTTGAAATTTGGTATTAATACTGGTTGCTGACTGCCAGCACACGTGTATTCCTCATCTTACGCCTCGTAATCGCATCTATTTTTTAGTTTTAAGGAAAGAGGTACATCCTGTGATGAACCTCTTTCCTATTGAGGCTGCCAAATTGAGGACCACTGTCAAAAGTCTTACGAACTGTGAGTGTCGCCATTATGCCAATTTTCCATCAGGCGGAAGGCATCAATTAGGCGAGTTTAATATAGAAAATATACAAAGACTACTTATCGGAACTAGTTCAGAAGAAAATGTGTACGGGAAAACTTCACTATACATTAATTTTGAGTAAAATAAAACAAAAAGTGATTTATTTCGACATTTAATTGTATTTACAGTTTGTTGAAATAATAAAATTATTTGATAAGATAACAATGGTAAAATATCAACTTGTCATTATTTTACAATGCATAACTTGAAATTAACAGTATTCATCAATTTGAACATTCATTCGAGTCTTGATTTTTATTCAAATTATGCCACTTATATGCAAGTTGGATCAAAAGAGTAACAAATAAATCCAGGTAAGTGAGAATCAGGCTCTGAGGCTCGCACACTGAGGGTAACAAAAATCCCCAAAAATTCGACAGGCATGGTCTGCTATTTGAGAGTGAATTTTAAATGTTTCATACCCGTGATCGTGTTTAAGACTCCGTTGTTCGTTACGAATTTCGGCAGTTTCTGAGGAACCGTGATAGCTAAGGAGCTAAAATTTTCACAGATGGTGTATTTCTGTAGCAGCTATAACAACAAATACTAAAATCGGAAAATAAAGGGAAATTAAGGGGCTGCCATTCAACAAACGTAACTTTTTGTCGTTTTTGGGTACGGAATCGTCTGTGCGCGGGAAGCCGGTTTTTTATTTAAGACAAGGAGAATGAAATTATGGATGTTCAATTGCTCATAATAATCATGAATATTGGTTCAGTAATTCTTGCATCTATGTGGAAGAAAAAGAAAGAGGAAGAAGAAATAAAAGGAAGAAACCGATCAAATTGAAAATTATAGACTCAGAAATGTTAACATAGAAAGTCCTAGTATATCTAAGTATTTTTTAAATTTTCTTTTATGTACATACCAAACGTATTTACAATTATGTAAGGCGTCTTTCTAATCATCTGTATGTCTAAATACAATAAACATAGAACAATCGATTATGGGGGTCGTATAATTTTACTGTCGACAACCAAAAATATCAGCTGGAAAAACAAAATCTACAGTTGAAAACCTGACTTGTATATTGTTCATGCAAAAAATAATAAACAAAGGATTGTATTAAAAGGTGAAAGCAGATTTTGTTTCAATAGAGTAAAAATATGAAATTAATTTGTCCTTCGAATAAGGGAACACTTTCGCAAAACGATCCATTGCGTAGAGAAGAAATATAGTCGAAATGACACGCGGTTGTCATTAAGAATGTGGACGATTTGCCCTCAATTCTTATTAAATTGTGGGTAGTCTTAGTCAATAGACATTTTGCTTTGTAGCCGACCCGATCCGGAAGGAAAATGACCTTCAATCTTTAAGCCAAATAGCCTTATGGCGGCTTGAAAATTTTTAGATGATGGTCATCTAAACCTGCGCCTGTCCATATCAACACGGCAATAGGCTCACCACCTACTTATTTCGTAGGACATAAAACTGTTAGGTGAAATGTGGACGTATACTATGCATCTGCCTTCCCCTTCGGGGATAAAGACATGACTACAAATGTACGTAATTAAACTTAGTAGAATGTTAAAGTAATGAAAACTTTTCGCCTGAACATCTTCCCTGAGCGATACGAATAGTAATTTGCTTTGTGTTCCCTAGATGGCGGTTAGAGTTCCGTTATCTTATTAATTTAAGCCATCGCGTCGTTCATTCTCAGGCCATATGTGGACGATTTCGGTTCTAAAATAAACATTTTCTTATCTATACAAGTTTTTTTATAACAAAACTAGAAGACCAGGCACGCATTGCTGTTATTGTAACCCGGTACTCCCAGCCGTAGCCTACTAGACTTTCTCAAAAAAAAACCACCCATCTCTCAAGTTGAATCAAACTGTACATTGCCTGCAAATTTTGTTAAATTCGGTTAAGCAGTTTAGGAGTCCATCCCGGTCAAACAATATGACACGTAATTAACATCTTTTTTCTAGCAAAGTAAGCTCTTTTAATTAGAACATTTTCTAATACCTACGCTTGATACTGAGTTTGATTATTTATTGTAACCGAAATGTTAGTTCATCTAGAAGAGAAAAGCAAACAAATGGACGATGAAACGTAAACTACATATTTAGAATAAAAAAGTAGTATTTTTTTCTAATTTTACATTTAATTTGTTAATTAAAAGGTCATCCTAGAGAACTTTTCTCAAAGCTAAAGAAGCGCATGTGTAGTTTTATACGGCAAAAGTTACCCCATACATTATCTTGAAAATCATAATAAATATTATCTACGCTCTTTACGTGTAAATCCAAAGTAAACGGTATGCTGTATGCTGCAATACCAAGTTTAAAGGAACAAGTAATTCGGAAAACGGTAATGAACGTATAACTAGGATAAAATTAAGGTCTAAAATTAGTCCTGAAGTAGTTACACTCTTTTAACTTCACGTTCGGTTGAATCCGGCCTTAGAAAGTCCACAAATTAGAGATAGTACAGATGGAAATCACATGTATGTACTTTTTTTTCCACCTACCCTCTGCTACACACACTCGCGCACCAATCAGTATCGAAAACTCGGCTCAAACCGCTTAACCTTGTGTCTGTGAAGTCTGTGAGCGTTGTCTATGTGTGCGTAGCCTCTGTGAATGAGTTGTATATGACGTGTGCGTAGCCTCTGTGAATGAATTGTATATGTGTGCGTAGCCTTTGTGAATGAATTATCTATGTGTGCGTAGCCTCAGCGAATTTAGTGTGTAGGTATCCATCATCTGTAGGTACTATCTCTAATTTGTGGTATAGCCTTAAGTGATTACTGTAAGATCAAGAAATAAATTATTCTTCCAGATAAGTAGAAATGTAACGTGCATGTTTCAAAATTTACTTCCCAATCTTCAAGTAGGTACTGTAAATGACTTGGACTACAATTAGGCTGTACAAATAGCTTAGACTGGTTTCATTTAACATTATGGTAACAAAACTCATCTTGTGTACATAATTATTGTGTTTTAAACAATAACAATTAGATACAACTGAATTAAGCAAAGATATCAAACAGCTTTATGAAAATTTAATTTTCTTTTCTACCCTAATATTAATTGGCGTGGAAGCCTTAATGAGTTATCACAATATTTTATTTACTTACAATAAAGATAATAACTATTTACATTCTTATTTTAATAATTGTTATTTTATGGAATGTAATAGAGGTGATAACAATTATAACAACAAAAAGATCAATTAAAGTTCAACTCTTAAAACGACTCCATCAATGTTCATTTTCAAAAATTTTACAATTCTCATCATTCCTTTTTAATGGGTTTCAGGAAAGAAAAATGCCACTACAAATTTTAATTATAAAAAAGTCAGAAGAATGTAACCTCATTTTGGCGAAAAGAAGCGTATCTTTAACGTTTTAAATATCGAAATGTAGATTAATGATTAACAGTATTCTCTTCAGAATAATAATGAATATCAGGCGCATATTTTTCCTATCCAACCAAAGGCACATGAAAAGTAATTCTTCGTTACAAATTTTAAAACTCTCAAAATATCTAAAGAAAAGAAACAGTTTAGTCTGAAAAATAATCTTAGGCCAATAATTACAACCAAAAAAACTAAACTCTACAAAATAAATTACAAATTTATCAAATACTCGTATAGTTCTAATGTCAGACTAAATTCGTATATTAACTTATTCTAACGTAATTTACGCATCAACCAATAACAAGTTGTTTTAATGCACGTGGCGAATGAGTGGCTTCATCATAATCGTCGTAGTCAGGAAGCGGAAGTGAATCTACTTCATGGCCGATCACCATCGGGAGTAGGAATAGAAATAAGAGAAGAATCCAGCTTCGGAAGTATCTTGCTGATGATGTGCCGCTGTGGGTTACTGAAATGATAAAAATAATAAATTGATTGATATTTTTGGAAATTCTCACACAACGTCCTTTAGCCTAAATTTAGCTTGTAGTATAGGATCTAGACAACTGTTAGAATCTCTATCTCTTCAGTCTCTACTATTATAAAAATGTAAAAATTGCTGTGACGGTACATTCAAGAAAAATTTAAAAAAATACTGTTATCGACTAATTAAGGGCTTCTGAGTCCAAATCTATAATTTTTTTCGTAGTGTCCGTTTCTTCGTATGTTTGTTTATTGGTTCGGGGTTGGAGCAAAATTCAGTAGCTTGATCATGACTATACTATTAAGGTTTTGTAGGTATTTTTTCAACTTAAATAACGCTGTATGTTTTATTTAAATCGGTTCAGCGGTACTCAGTTTGACCTATGTTTTAATAGAAGACCTATGCAGTGGACAGGTCAAAGTTGATTGGTTAATAGTTAAAATCACATCGCGAACGCAGTCCCGGGCAGAAGCTAGTAGTTATATATTTCTAAAGACATCATAACATAATGTTTAAACCTAAACTCAAACCTAAAGTACTGCATAGGCGTTGTTTTGGGCGCATGGATGTTAATAAATTGTGCGACGATGCTGCTGAGATCGACCGGGCGCCTTTGAGAGAAGCTGCCACAGTCGATGAAAAAGTTCTGCACTTTAATCAAACTTTAAATAGCCTCTACGACATTCATGCTCCTGTTAGGAGGGTGAAGTTAAAGCATCCCCCAGCGCCGTGGCTCACAAATGAAGTGCGAATTGCTATGAGACGCAGAGACAGGGCTTTTCATAAATTTAAAAAACACCGTACGGACATACATTGGAGCTCTTACAAAACAGCAAGGAATCGGTGTAATCAGGTGATACGGAACGCTAAACGCCGACACATCTTCGACAACATAACTTATTCATCACCAGCGCATGTATGGAAGTTTCTTGGGACTCTGGGAATCGGTAAACCAAGGCAGATGGAGCTACCTAAGACAATTGAGTTAGATGCTATTAATCGTCATTTCTCCACCTCTCTCGCAATTGATGGCCTAACCAAGAGTCAAACGGTTGACTTCGTAGCCGGATTAACCATTCCCAGCTATTCACCTTTTCAGTTTTCTCCAGTCACGTCGGTTGAGATCAAAAGGATTATTTTGGCCATCAAATCAAAGGCTGTGACGATATTAGTCGTCAGATGATCATGTTTATCCTAGACCTACTTCTTCCTGCTATCTCACACATTGTTAACTTTTCCCTAACTTCTGGACAAGTTCCAATCTTGTGGCGTAAAGCTTACATTCGTCCCCTTCCCAAAATTTCCAATCCCTCACTTCCTAAACACTTTCGTCCAATCTCTATCCTTCCTTTTCTATCGAAAGTGCTGGAGGCATGCGTGCATAGGCAGTTGTCCAACTTTGTACACAGGAATGCCATTCTTAATCCCCTACAATCAGGATTTAGACCTGGACATAGCACGACTACAGCACTCCTAAAAGTAACAGGCGACGTCAGGGATGGGATGGAAAAAGGTAAGGCCACAGTAATGGTCTTAGTGAACTTTTCCAATGTCTTTAATTGCGTTAACCACGACATACTTTTGTCCATCCTTGCCCATATAAAGATCTCTTCGGACGAGCTGGATTGGTTTTCTTCATATCTTCGGGGTCGCCAGCAGTCAGTTTGTGTCGATGAGATGTCGTCGAGTTGGTGCAATCTTGACTCTGGGGTCCCTCAAGGCGGCATACTATCTCCTCTTCTTTTTTCGATATTTATCAACCTCTTAACCACCGATCTTCAGTGTACGTATCACTTGTATGCTGATGACTTGCAGTTATATAGCCAAGCCCCTGTGGACAATATCTCAGAGGCCATTGATTGTGTAAATGCGGATTTGGACTTGATAAGTAGATGGTGTGATAGATTTGGGCTGGCCGTCAACCCTGACAAATGCCAAAGCATAATTATCGGCACTAATCACATGATAAACCGTTTGAATGAACTGACTCTTCCGTTGATAACCTTTAACGGAAGAGTAATTCCTATTAATGAGAGTGTTAAAAATCTGGGTTTACACATAGATTCAACCTTGAATTGGCGGGTTCAGGTCACTAAGGTCTGCCAAAGGGTGACTGGGACACTTCGGGCTCTTTATCGTCTTAAGAATTTTCTGCCAGCCAAAACCAAGACAATGCTTATGCAGACTTTAATTTTTCCTATTTTCGACTATGGTGATGTGTGCTATCTCGACCTGAATGCAGATCTGCTCAATAAACTCGACCGGCTTCTCAATAATTGCATTCGATTCGTCTACAATCTTAGGAAGTACGACCACGTATCGGTTTTTCGTGAGGAGCTGGGTTGGTTACCGATTCGACGACGACGTAGTCTGCGAGCTGTCTGTTTAGTTTTTTCACTTCTAAAGTCTCCCAATGCTCCTACTTACTTAAAATCCCATCTACATCTACTTGGCTCCAATCATGACAAACATCTACGCTCTTCTAACAATCTTCTTCTGCACTGTCCAACTCACACTTCAAATCTCGTCCATTCTTCTTTTACGGTGCGATCCATTCTTCTTTGGAATGCCCTTCCTCTCGAAATTAGGACATTGGTCGACCGTTTTTCGTTTAAAAACAGAGTACGTGAACTTTATAGGGTTCCATAGGCAGAACCTTAATTTTAATTAATTTTGTTTAGTATTGTCCTGTTTGTATTTATTTATAATACATATTTATTTATAGTTATATCTATTTAATATGTAATGTATCTAAATATTTTATATTTGTAAGGTATTTATCATTTTAATTTTTTTATTTTTATATAATTATGATGTAGATTTATATTATCTTTATAATATGATATATTTATGTACCTATGTACTTAGTAACAATGAGTTCTCAATATTATTATTATTTTTGTTGAAGCTTTTAATTCAGACCATGTTATTCTTATAACTTTCTTCGTCATACTTTGAGCACCTACTTTAACTAATCTCTGCATCACCCAAAGGTTGACTGGTAGAAAATGCCTTTGGCATTAAGTCCGCCTTTGTACAAATAGATTTTGTGCAGAAAGTTTAAATAAATAAAAATAAAAATAAATGTTTGTTTCCGAGTTTTTCTAACACCCAAACTCAGAAACAAACATTTAATTTTGTGGATCACACAAACATTTGGACTGACCTGGGAATCGAGCCCAGGACAGAAGTTGCGAAGGTGCATGCGGATTAGAAGAAAATTTTAACAGATGGTTTTCCCGAATTTCTAAACCCTTATGCATGAGGTTCTTCAAAAGGGGTCATAGAAGATTTTTGTACCATCATCATCACGAGTCGAGAAAGAAGCTATGTCAAGCGAGTGGTGGTTTACAAAATAGCTACATGTTCCTATAGCTTGTTCCCGCATGCAAATGTTGCCGACAAAGTAAAACAAGTAAGTGGCTAAAGAAAATCACAAAAGAAATGTAGAGCTTGTTTTTTGCTTTTTAGTTGTATGTTTACTTGGCAGTCGGGTTTTTTGTATTCTAAGTAGGTAATTAAGTTTATTTAAAACTTTTTAGTTATGTTAGTAGTGGAGTTATTATTTTTGTGTAGTGAAGGGACATCACCAAAATTCAACCTTCATTATTATATGTTTGGTCATATTTCTGGTGCTACTCAACCGATTGCAATCAAACAAATGTTAGAATTGAAGTCTGACCAAGGCCTTATAAACACATAATACCGCATCGAAATCGGTTCAGTAGTTTTGCGTTCATCGCAGTTATATAATTATAACGCCAAAAGTCCACCATTTTGATTTTCCATGAATTTTATTATACCTGGTGTCACTCACACAATTACGACGAATCAAATGACACCTCGTATGTTAAAATCCGTCAAGCAGTTGAGTTTATACAAGAAAAAAAATCAATGTTTTCATTTTAGCGCCAAAAGTCAGCCATATTGATTTTTTAGAAATTTTTATGTACCTGGTGTCACTGACACAATCACGACGAATCAAATGACACCTCGTATGTCAAAATCACAGTGACAAAGAATTGGACATACATACATACATACATTATCTCGAAAAACATTACCCTCCTGTCTTCGGCAGTTCGGGTAAAAAGTCTATATATGATATAATTATATATCTAGACTATTTATACTAAAGCACTACGTCAGTTTGTTTTTCATTCTAAACAACCCTGAGATTTTTGATATAATGATAGGTATACGTTATACATTTGAGTTGAGTAGAACCGAAGATATATTTGAGTTTCAGTAAAAAAGAAAGAATTTTTATGAAATTTCCCAACGAGATATTTAATATACGAGAAAGGATACATCGCCTTTGTTAATATTTAATATCATTCTACATTCAATAAGGTATTAGATATATTAAATACTAACTGGAAAATGCCCGAATTTACTTACAATAAATACCAGATTAAATATTAGCCTACTTGATTGTAATGGCAGGAAAAATTGAAATTGCCACAACACAATTAAATTTACTATCTGCGCAAACTTGCCTACTACGCAAACTTTCAAACCAACATAATTTTTAAACGGGTAAAAGCGGGACCACTGTCTGTCTGACTCTGTCTATCTTACTGTTCGACACGAGGCTGTATCTCAGGAACTGTGATAGCTAGAGAGCTGAAGTTTTCACAGATGATGTTTTTCAGTTGTCGCTATTACAACCAATACTAAAATCAGAAAAAGAGGGATTAAGGGGGGCTCCCATACACGTAATTTTGTGCCGTTTTTTGGAACGAAACCCTCTGTGCTCGAGTCCGACTAGCACATGGCCGGTTTTCCAATTCACGCGTCTATATTACATATCAAGGCATACTTCAAATTGCACCACAGTATGACCAAAGGTAATATAATAGTATTACATACAGATCGGCAACTCCCTGTCGCGCCACAGATGTCAGTAGAGTTGACGTGCGCGTTGACGGACAATTTGCTTACATTTTATTGATCACACGCACACATTCAAGCTCGAGTTTCCGCCACACAAACAGAAAAATAAACTTACTTCTCTCTGGTCTAGGATCAGTGTCTGGAGTGAAGAAGTCTAGGTTAGCAGAACTTCTGTATACATCGTAGACTGTAGCTTGACACGCCACCCTTAGTCGCCCTCCCACGAACAAGTCTTGTGTCACTTTGATGTCCGCTATCACGTTGGTCCAGTAATACCCGTTGTCTGTGGGGTGGATGCTCATTTCTGATGATCGGAGCTGAAAATCAATATGAAATTTAGCGTTATTATAAAATATAAAAATAGGTCATTCTAGCGGCTTTGTCTGAATGGAACTTTAGTTCCGTTTCTGCGTCCCTTGTGAAAATATTTGAGGAATTAAAAACCGGCCAAGTGCCTAACTCGCCCATGAAGGGTTTCGTAGCAGCAAGTAACATAATATAAAAGTTCTTATAGTTCGTTGTAACTTTGATTGATGTTTTAACACGTTCGCAGTGGTAGTAATTTTTCTAACCGAAAATTGCGGTTTATGACGAATTAAAAAAAAACTACCAGCTCTATATCGTTCAAACCAATTTTCGTTGGTAGTTTTTATGACAATGTACATCATATATTCTTTTTAGAAATATCATTCTCTTAGTTTAGAAGTCAGAGGGGGGAAAACACACATTTTTCCACTTTGGAAGTGTCTCTTGCCCAAACTATTCACTATAGAAAAAAATGATGTTAGAAACCTCAATAGCATTTTTGAAGATCTATCTATAGATGACCCCCACACGTATGGGTTTGATGAAAAAAAAAAAATTGAGTTTCAGTTCTGAGTACCCCCAAAATTTACTGCTTTTTTTCTAGTTTTATATAAGAATCTTAATGCGGTTCACACTACTTGTAACTCTATGGGTTCACAGAATACATCTAGTTACACAGTTTCAATAGCATAGGCCTTATAGTTTCGGAGAAAAGTGGCTGTGACACACGGACGGACAGACAGACAGACGGACATGACGAATCTATAAGGGTTCCGTTTTTGCCATTTGGCTACGAAACCCTAAAAATGGTCTATGTAAAACATAACACACACGTATGGGTTTGATGAAAAAAAAAATTTTGAGTTTCAGTTCTGAGTACCCCCAAAATTTACTGCTTTTTTTCTAGTTTTATATAAGAATCTTAATGCAGTTCACACTACTTGTAACTCTATGGGTTCACAGAATACATCTAGTTACACAGTTTCAATAGCATAGGCCTTATAGTTTCGGAGAAAAGTGGCTGTGACACACGGACGGACAGACAGACAGACGGACATGACGAATCTATAAGGGTTCCGTTTTTGCCATTTGGCTACGAAACCCTAAAAATGGTCTATGTAAAACATGACCCACACGTATGGGTTTGATGAAAAAAAAAATTTTGAGTTTCAGTTCTGAGTACCCCCAAAATTTACTGCTTTTTTTCTAGTTTTATATAAGAATCTTAATGCGGTTCACACTACTTGTAACTCTATGGGTTCACAGAATACATCTAGTTACACAGTTTCAATAGCATAGGCCTTATAGTTTCGGAGAAAAGTGGCTGTGACACACGGACGGACAGACAGACAGACGGACATGACGAATCTATAAGGGTTCCGTTTTTGCCATTTGGCTACGAAACCCTAAAAATGGTCTATGTAAAAATAAACCACTTTTAATCCCTCAAATATTTTCGGACTATCCCATACTAGTACCTGTATGAAATTTCTGCGAAAATGCTCAAGCCTAAGGCCTTAAAAAAATCTGTTAGATAGTGTAATATACATTAATTTTGTGTTGGTTGAAGTTGTGTGGATGTAGATTTCTCCGCAATGAACAAACCGAAATAAATAAACATTCACACATCCGCACAATAACCACTAACAATTTTTTGCATTTATTATGTTAGTAAGAAGTAAGATTTAAAAGTTTCACTATAGACATCTATATGAACCAATATGTATTACTTTCCAACTCTGGCCTTTTGCAGTTATGCATGTCTCATGGATCTACTCTACCACGTTACAGGAAAAAACAGAAAGTTAATTATCTTTCTATCTTAATAAAATCAATAGCTCTTTGATCAAGCGAACACTCGGGAAGGCTGCTTATCTCACAATCTCCTTTTCGTACAATAAAGAAATAATACTGCAGCGATTTTTTTTCTAATGTACGACAGACATAGATACAGATAAAAGACGCATTTACTAAAATTCAATATAGAATAATTAATAGAAAATTCAGGTTATCAAAAGTACCCACCTCATCTTCATTGATGTAAATGGTAAGGTTGGCAGCTGGTCTTGCTGGCGATGACGTGCAGTTTGCCTGGAGCACCTCCCCGGGCTGGTAACGGTCCTTGTCAGCTTTTAGTACTGGGCCATTCAGCGGCAACACTGAAATGATACAACATAGAAAATAAATAGAAGTATGCCAAGTATTCTGTGAACCACAAATTTTAATGTTTGTTTTGGAGTTCGGATGTTTTTAAGTATATTATGAGAATATGTGATTTAAGAAATATACAAGTAACTCTATTAGTGGTCTAGATCGCATAGCACAAGCTTATATTAGCTAGATTAATTTGAGCCAGATAATGTGTATACACATTCAACATTATCATGAAAGTATTACTGGGATACTCTTCTAAGAAGTTACCCTAAGTACCAATCGCTAAACACATAGATAGGATCCGTGTAGTAGTAGTCGGTACGAGTTCAATATAAATGGTCTCCATGCGTTATAAATGATCTATACGAAATATTGCATCAGAAAACCTTCTTTCTGAAAATTACTTTTCAACTTCTAGCGATCATCAGCTTACCTGTTTGTAAGATATTGATGACTATTTCCATTAGCAAAATACCTATCTACCACTGAGTCGTTTATACATAAACATAAAAATCAAAAAACATCATTTCCTAAGCCAGATATCGCTGACATAATGACATGGAGTATAAAAAGATCCATCTATTTAATGTCAAGAACACGAATATTGATTTATCATTACAGAAATATAACATCGCTTATCCCACAAGAGAGCAAAAAATGAATCCCGCAGAACCTTTTTCTAAAAAGTACATCCCGAATAGAAAGAAGGATGTAAATAAAATTCACATCATCGTGTGGGTATTCTACAGGGCTAAAAGATAGTAATATATGTTTTACGTAACAACTTCTATGTCTCTAGTCTACAATTATTGTATTCAGGAGTCCTGGGACATCCTTCCGAGGGTTTACCCGGGGCTCCCAACCGTAGGCTTTTGGGCGTTACGTGAGGTTTTCTAGTCGGTAGGAGTCCGGCATAACATTCATGAGGATTTTCCCTCACGTTAAAAAAAAATAGTATACAATTGTAATTTAGGTACTCTCTGTTTCTTTGTTTTAAATTGCCAATAAAATCTTGCAGAAAACTGTGACACATTTTCAGACATGGTGGTCTTCAAATTCTCCAAAGTACTTTTAATAAAACAACCTCGCCATTTTCCTCCAAAGGGTAGGCATGCACCCATAACGTCACCAGGTGAATAAGTACTAGGTTCCCGCTAAAATACCTCAATGTCTGCATCTAGAATGACCTACAGTTGTCTAACCATTGTCATTCTTATAGACTAACAATTTCCGCATTTCTATTTAATATTTAAGCGCAAATTAATATTCTGTGATCCCATTGCTTTATCTGTGGTTACATTTTTGATGGACAGTCTGTCCACAGATAACTTTATAATTTTCCCTGATATTAATGAGCTCATATTCTCTTTTGGTAACATTTTCATAAAGTAAAAACTTTTTCATTAATTGAATACTCACTAATTTGAATGAAAAAATGTTAATGTATTTTCTGTAATCTGAATTTTTGACGAGGGTTTGGTTACTCGTGAAGGCTCTAAATAAAATTTTATGTTTAGGTATTTTATGATGTGGGCACATTTAATGTAAACATATTTTTTTTTTAAATCTATACACAGTTGGCACGAATATCCCCACACTCATTACGTACAAATTGCCCATATTTGATCATTTAATGGTGAGTTATGGACGTATTGTATCTACTCCTGTAACTAAACCTTTGGAGTAAAAAAAAAAAAAAAAAAAAAAAAAAAAAAAAAAAAAAAAAAAAAAAAAAGGCTCCGGAACTGCTGGATCTATTTAAAAAAATCTTTCACTGTTAGGAAGCTACACTCTTTGCGGTGAACATAGGCTATATTTTATTCCCGTATTCCCTCGGGAACGGGAACGGGAACTACGCGGGTGAAACCGCGTGACGTCTGCTAGTTGTTTATATTTCCATCGCCAAATAAACTTCTAAAATATGGATTCATAAAACGTATCTATACCTCGTAAAACCAAAATCGACAATAAATAAAAGATATTAAATGAAAACTGTTTTCAAAGGCAACTGTCACACGAGTCACAACTGCTACGGATACAAACTAGAAGCTAAATTGACAAGATACACCTGAGATACACTCGATGCAGCGAATACTAAGTTATCTCAAGTGAATTTCACTTGATCGTAACTTTGGCATATACCGGATAGCAATACAATTTAGGTGGTTTCAAATTGTAACTAATACACTGCACGTAATAATTTTAGTCTACATAGGTAATTACGTTCTTTTGCATGAGGATTATAATTTCTAATTCAGTCATAAAACATTATACATAGGAAATATCAAAACTTGTAACAAATATTGACGGATTCCAAAAATATTTGTTTTGATCCAAGCTTTCAACTCTAAACCTCAGAAACAACAGTTACATACAAGCAACGAGAAAAGGGCTTGAAATACCAAATCAGAGATTAGTTCGTCAAAGGGCAACTACACTCCACTCCATGTCTACTATACAAATAGGTATGCAACGTGGGAGTTGTAGAAATAAAAATGCGACCCTATTTTAACCACCGTGCTGGACTGGAACCTAGTCGGTACTACACGGTCCTTACTTATTTTATAACTCTTTGGAATATCCCAGCTACCTTTACCACCGCGACCGCGCTCAAGGGTTCAGGTGTTATCCCGATTCTTTAGGGGTTGGTTTGGGTTTGAAACGTGCGTGAAACTTTCAAGTCACGCCACCGCGCCGCTGATACTGAGTATTTAAAAAAAAACTAAAGTCTTAACAAATAAGACTATAAATATATGGAACCATTTAAAAAACAACAATAAAATTCTAACAACATGCAATTCAAATTCACAAGAACACAAAAAACTTGAGCCCCTTACCGATAACATCGACGAACCTGGTAGCAATCTGTGTAGCGAACGATGGTGATTCTGCAGTCACCTCGCAGCTGAAGTTTCCGGCTAGAGCGAGGTCCAACTTTCTCAGCAACACTTGAGTGCCATTCGAATTTTCTGTCTGAAAATCAAAGTAGGAAACACTTATTACTTTACAAGCTTCAAACTGGGTTTTTGGAGTAACGACGTAAGGTAACTTGAAAAATTGTTAGGATGTAACAAATTATTGCAACGAGTATTATTTTTTGTTTCTTCGAGTACTTAGTGTTTGTCATTACAAAAATTTTAACTGTCTGGCTATCACGGCTCATGAGCCTGGTGACGTAAAGACAGACCAGACGGACAGCAGTCTCAGTAATATGTAAAAGTAATTAAAGGACAATTACTTTTTAGTACGAAACCATAAAAAGTGAAGACACAAACGTACTTAGCCCTAACTACTTAGCCATTATCTTCATCTCATAAAGTTTTACACAAAATCACAGGTCTAAATCACCGTTTATCTCATTTGGGACACATTGCCGTTAAGCGTATCCCACATAAACATTCGCTAAGGAGGGACCCAAAACGCTATCTCCAACGATCCCACAGAATCCCTAGAACGTAGTCGCTCCATTTAGCAAGCGTTCTCATTTGCCTTAAACGCAGTTTAGCATAATGAAGAGAAAAAAGAACAATACAGAATTCAATGCAAATGTAACCGGTTTGGCAGAGTTTCAAAATGGATTTAAAAGCATCAACTGTCTATATCTTGAAAATTTTAGAGAGATTAGAATGAGAATTTTAGAGTTTTATTATTCATAAAACCGACCAAATGGAGTCGGACTCGCACATAGATGGTTAGGTTCCGTATCGAAAACTTCCAAGTATTCAGTATTAATTTGCTTTTCCACAATGTTTGTAAGATATTAATTAAATACATAAAAGCTTCATTATGGACCCTGTTAGGGCACAGCAACACAATAAAAATATATTATAAGCCAACATGAGCATGCATTGTGGCAACTAAGAATTTAAATATAAATACAGGTCATTACCTCATTCATTTAAATAAAAATTAACATTAATTTTGTACATTGAAAAATAATCATTTTAAAACACTAGCATAGTACAAATTTAAACATTGAAAGGTGATAGCCAGAAACAACAAAACAGGATCACTCATACATGTCACACTGATTACAATAATACATAATAAATATAAATTAGTACATATTCTGAGGAATGTCAATTTTTAACAATGATTAGTTTAAGAATAAAATTTAAAAAATATATTAAATTAGTCAATCTTCGGTTTATTAAATGTCAATATTTCATTATCCATTTTGAGTGTTTATTTTGTCTTAATAAGTATTCGTCTATACTGTATTTCAATAGCTTTGCGCAAAAATGTAAACAAACACATTTGATCCTATATATCCATAGTTACTTGCAATTGAGTATTCACCCTGATTATATTCCAGTATCCAGGAGTCATACAGTGTTCTTACAATCATTTCGACACCAAATAACTTCTTTATGACAGTTTATTTTCATTTATAATACCTACTCAGGATAGTAAAAATTTCAATGATTTGTCATACTATTTTTTTCTACTCATCTGTCTTAGACAACGATTGTCAAAACATGACATGTTTACATTATTGCCAGATCGGGCAGGCTTGGACTTATATGCTATAGTAGGCTTTTGTATGTAAATACTTTTGGAGTTCCTTTTTAAATTTTTTTTCTCACTTTCAATATTCTTTATGTCGTTTGGTAATTTGTTATATATTTTGACACACATAACTAAAGGGCCTGAGTGGAATTTGGCAAGCTTACAATTTGGGTAACACTAGTTTGTTTTGATACCGTAAATTCCGTTTTCGGGGTCGTTGGTCGCGCGTCAATGGAAAAAATGAGGGGCGTTTATTAACAAATTTACATATCCCTAGTATGTAGATACAGGTTAGTGTCAGTATTTTAAATTTTAAAAAGAGTGGTTTATTACTTTCTAAGCGCTCCGCATTTGCCAAGATTCTAATACACCGTTTCTGTAGAATAAAAAGTTTCTCCGCATCTGTACTCTTCCCCCAAAGCGTTATACCGTAATTTAGCCAAGAGTAGGCGTAAGCATAATAAGCCGTCATTGTCGTTTTTAAATCTGTTGCCTTTTTAGCTCATAAAGCGCATAGGAAAATCTTGACAATTTGTTAGCGATGTTGCAAAAAAATTACGTTTGTTGTACTCCCCTTAAATACTATTATTTTTTGGATTTTCGTATTTGTTGTCATATCGGCAACAGAAACATCATCTGTGAAAAGTTCAGCTCTCTATCTATGACTGTTCTTGAGACAAAGCCTCATTCATGACAGACAGCGAAGTCTCATTAATAGGGTCCCGTTTTTACCCTCCGTGACTGAACCCTAATAACAATACTAAGCATAATGCAACCGGTGTATTGTAGAGTTTCAAAATGGAGTCAAAAGCATCGACTGTCTTTAATATCTTGAAAAAAGCAAAAAATAATTTGTAGAACCTCACTTCGTAGTATTGAAAGAGAGGTATAATAGTGAATACACTCTCTAAATCGCCTTTCGAAATCGTTTTCTGTCTCGATTCAGTGTTTATCGATTCAATCTAGTAAAGTAAGAACATACTTGCAACGTATTGAATGAAATTTACAATGCATGAAGACTTTTTCATAATATTCAAACGCGGAATGGGCAGCGTATTGCTTTTCCTTGTATCTAAGTGGAATAATAAAATATTATTATCTTTGAAACTACTTTTTCGCATCGAAAAATTCTTTGAGGCTTCATTTATGGGTGGGAGTTCCCTCGGATGTCTTGCCAGACTTAAACCGAATCAAATCAGTCACTTCCGATCTAGTTGTCAAACTCCTTGACATAATGGAGATAATATAGGATATTTTTGGATCAGTCTGGCAACTATAATAATTATTATGGTTTGTTCGTATAAACCTTAATAAGGCATCTTACCCAAATAAACCTAACCTAAAGGCCAAACTAAATAAACTCGGAAATAACCAACGTATTTTTTATGTTGGTAATAAACGAATCGACTCCAGCATATTCTTTATCAAAACCTCTTTTAAAGAAACCCAATCTAAATTTCGATAATGGCAATAAATGAATTTTTAAATCCCAGATATTTAAGCTTGGGTTTCAATGGCCAAATACTTCAAACATTTGCTACTCTACGTGATCCGTACCCTTTCATTAATTTGTGTATAGATACCCGAATAACCCACCTTATCCAATTTGTCGGTGTTCTTTGGACATGTAAATTTAAAGAGGTCAATATGGTACTGGTTTAAAAGTTGTTCCATTTCTATACTCCAAGGTATTATGAATGTATATTGTTGAATAAATTTAATTAAAAAAATAAAGGACTGGGTTTCAGAAATTACAATAATTTTGCATACGTCTATGAATTTGAATTATTTCATTTTATTTACCAAGTCACCCCATGGTGATGTAAATAGAATATCTTAACGATTGTAGAAGTTTACACTACCCTAAAGTTTGGCTGGAAACTTACTGTAATGGGTCAATGTGGTAAAATGTCGGAGGTCATAGGGGGCTTTTTTGGTAGGATGGGTTTTGACCCCGGTAGCGTTAACGACACTTTAGTGATATTGTACTGTTCAACAAAGGAACCAAGACCATGATGGATGGAGTAGAAATATATGGTTTTATATAGGTAGGTATTATGAATCTGTGCACTTTTTCGGGGCTTATTTGTGAGAGAGAGAGTCAAAGCTTACCCTAGATGGCTAGTGCCAGTGCGGCAAATAGTACAGTGCGGAGTTTCACAGGGGTCAGTTATTGGACCGCTCGTGTAAAATATAGGCTAGGATTAAGTGTTGTGAGACGAGAGAGAATCAGAGAAATTAGCGTAACGTGCTATGCCGATGACATCCTCGTTTATGGCGCTAGGAGTAACGCAACGAGATGCAGCTCTAAGGACCACGGCATGAGTGTTGCTGCTGCATAAATCTTAATATCTATACATATAATAAAATGATAGAAAAGCCAAAACTGTACATGGGAAATATTAACAAAAACATACTCGCTGGGTGTTTTACATAAGATACCGAAGTTGAAAATATAGTTAGAATTTTTTTTGTCTGTTTGTCTGTTTGCTTTGCTTTGTCCGGAAGGATCTCGCAAAGTACTGAACAGATTTGGTTAAAATTTTGTACAAATATTACTTAGGGGTGTGGTTTTAAAATAGGCTATATATTATCACGCTACATATCCTAGGGGCTAAGCAGAGAGCAATGAAATGTGTAAACCGTTGGATTGGTTTAACTAAAACGTAGCAGGAAAATTAGTAAGAGATAGGTTTTACACTCAGACAACATATTATTACGCTAATTTTTTTAGGAGCTCGGCAGAGAACAATGAAAATCTGTTTGTATATTTTTGCAAAATACAGAAAGTACTGAATAATTTTAATAATTAATCTTCTATTTGAATAGCAATCTAGAGGTAGGATCTTTAAATAGGCTATATATTATCACGCTACATATCCTAGGGACTAGGCAGAGGGTAATGAAATATGTAAGTATGTGGATTGATTAAACGAAAACGTTGCAGGAATTTTAGTAAGAGATCGGTTTTACACACTGGCTACATATACGCTAAATATCTTGGAGACCCGATAGAGAAAAAATAAATTTTGTGTTTGCTACGATATCCAGACGACTGATATACAAACATAGAAAACACCCAAACTCCGAAACAAACATTTATGATTCAAACAACTAATTGGAACAGCCCAGAAATAGAACCAAGCCCTACGGCACGGCAGGCGGTATCACTACACCGACTACGCCACAGAGGCAGTCAATAAAATTATATTTTATATTCTTTCATTTAATTATTCTAACGGCTTGACAGACACCAAATTTATTGGTAATGTATTTACGGGCAACAATCAAAAGTACCTAACTGTAAAGATTAGTAGTAGTAATTTATAGGCTTGATAAAGAACAATAATCAAATTCATTAGAGTAAGTGTTTGTTTTTAAATATGCATTTAGTATATAACATAATAAGTAAGTTTATCAGTTTTCTAGATCTCATAGCTCACCCTAATATAAATCAAATTTCAGGCTACGCTATACTATTGTACAAGCCATGTAATATGTATGTAGTATAACTTTTTATAACGTGAAGGAAAATCCATCGTGGATGCTATGCCGGACTCCTACCGACTAAAAAAACCTCACGTAACGCCTAACAGCCTATGGTTGGAAGCCCCGGGTAAGCCCTATGAAGGATGTCCCAGGACTCCCAGCAGACTCACGTCCGCCACTGCGTCCTCGCCTAGGAGGTGGTTCGGGTGCTATGCAGCGTCTTTGGGGGTTTCGGGTGCGATCCCACTTTTAAGGGGGGGCGTGCGTGAATTCCTGCCATCACGCTGCCGTCGTGGGCTTGCTTCTGTTAGGACGGTGAGCAGCCCTCTCACCGTCCTCCGGCCCCCGGTCATGGAGGCCGATAGTCTTCGGCGAAGACCGGCGCCCAAGCCACCGAAAGCCGTAAGCCGCAGTAATTCATGCACTGTTTGCTTAAGCATAAAAGATTAAGTCCATTCTAAAACAATTTTTTTGCGATAGTTGAGATGTTACTACTTCCTGAACTACAAAACCCTCAACATTGAAACTTGTGTGAAAATTCAAAGAGGTTAATATTCTTACTGTAGCATCACAATATATTTTTGAAAACCTTATGTATGTACAAAGAAATCTACATAGTTTCGCTAAGTTAAGTGATAGACACAATGTCAACACTAGAAATAAAAATAACCTTGCTGTTTTTCATAGCAGATTGCACAAAACCAGCAATTCTTTCATGGGTAACTGTATACGCTTTTACAACAGGCTACCAGACGAAATTAAAAGTATGTCCCTTAATAAGTTTAAAAGATCTGTTAAAAGTAAATTGTACTGCAGGGGCTACTATACAATCAATGATTATTTGTTGGATAAGGAAGCCTGAAAATGACCTGCTCTGCTGGATTCTCAAAAAAATTGTTAAAATGCATAGTTTTTAGATTCTTTAAATTGTAAATAGAGCAAAAAAAAGAACAACCCGCTGAGTTTCTTGCCAGTTCTTCTCAGGTGGTTCGCGTTGTGAACTGGTGGTAGAGTTTTGTTTTATATTCTGGACGTTTTACAAGCGCATCTGTATAATGCCTATGTGAAATAAATATAATTTTGATTTTGATTTGATTTTGATTTTTGTGAAACAATTCTTTACGTACTTCCTTTATGAAACTGAAAAAAAATTGGAATCGGACCACGCATCGAGAAGTCACAACTATTAAACCATTGGTCTTTCATCCCCTCTCCCAAAGGAACCGCACAAAATATCGGGATCAAAAGTATCCTAGAACCTTTCTCGTATCATAAGCTCAGATTGAACCAAATTTCATTCAAATCGAATCCGTTGTTTCGGCGTGATACTTATTCGGATTACAGGCAGACAGACAGACATGAAAAATTTAAATTAAACTAGCTGACCCTCGCAACTTTATTTACGCCTCATAAGGTGTATGAAAGGACAGGTATTTTTTCTTCAGACTCATGGGAGTGTATGAAACTGCACTGTTTGCTTAAGCATAAAAAGGCTTAAAGATTAAGTCCATTTTAGAAACAATTGAGTCCACGCCTTCGGCGCGGACTGAATTACGCCACACAAACGTTGTTTATAATGAACATAATTAAAAATACAACTTTACTGGAAAATGTTGAGCTTTGGCTACAGTGACATAGGTAGATACATAAATTAAATCACCTTAAACATAATAAGTACATGCATACGGTCACGCCTTTATCCCCAAAGGGGTATCGAGGCATATTATATGTTTACCTTTTTTTAATTTGTCCCACGTAACGTAATAGGTGGTGAGCCGCATTGCCGTGTTGAAATGGACAGGCGTTAGTACTGCCTACTTTTGAAAATTATCATTACATAGTATAAAACAAAGTCGCTTTTTCTGTACCTATGTCCCTTTGTATGCTTAAATCTTTAAAACTACGCAACGGATTTTGATGCGGTTTTTTTTAATAGATAGAGTGATTCAAGAGGAAGGTTTATATGTATAATAACATCCATTAAATAGTGGAGTAATACTGTATACCCGTGCGAAGCCGGAGCGGGCCGCTAGTTAAATCTATAAGGTCTTCAACTTGGTTTAACGACTGCCATTTACTGGCTACCGTTAGCGTTAGTGTTATCGTCTCAACTCTTCCGGTTATGCGTAAAGTTTTCAGTCTGTGGCCCTAATCTAACAAACGTTTCGTGTTCGCGCTTCACCATACTACTTACTCTTATTATTATTAAAGGGGCTAATTAATAAACACGTACGTCTACGGAATAAAGACAATTGGGTTGGATGACATAAATAATCATTTCTCTTCCTCCAATGCCATGGCTGATCCAGTTAAAAGTCAAACGGTAGACTCTCTGGCTGTCCTGCCGGTTCCCTGTTATGCTCCTTTTAAATTTTCTCCAGTCTCGGAGGATGAGATTAAAAAGATCATCATTTCGATACATTCCAAAGCAGTTGGCTGTGACAACATTAGTCGCCGCATGATTACCACCATCCTTGAACAGCTCCTCCCTGCTATATCTCATATCATTAACTTTTCCCTCGATTCTGGTCAATTCCCTAGTTCGTGGCGTAAAGCCTACGTACGTCCCTTACCCAAAATTACAAACCCTTCCCTGCCTAAACACTTTCGTCCAATATCCATACTTCCTTTTCTGTCTAAGGTATTGGAAGCATGTGTGCACAGCCAACTGTCTAAATTTATTTTCCGTAATGCCATATTGAGCCCTTTTCAATCTGGTTTTAGACCAGGTCACAGCACCACTACTGCCCTTCTTAAGATAACTGGTGATATTAAGGAAGGTATGGAGAAGGGTATGGTTACAGTGTTGGTGTTAGTGGACTTCTCTAATGCTTTTAACAGCGTCAATCATGACATCTTATTGGCTGTTCTTGCTCACATAGGAATCTCATCTGACGAGTTGGAATGGTTCTCCTCTTATCTTCGGGATCGCCAGCAATCAGTTTCTGTTAATGACACTTCGTCACACTGGTGTAACCTAAATGCTGGGGTCCCACAAGGCGGTATACTCTCTCCTCTTCTATTTTCTATATTTATTAATTTCCTCATTGCTGATCTTCAGTGTGCGTATCATCTGTATGCTGATGACTTGCAGATGTATAGTCAAGCTAGGGTTGATGACATTGCGGAGGCTATTGACAGCTTGAACAGGGATTTAGACTCTTTAGGGAGGTGGTGTGACAGGTTCGGCCTATCAGTTAATCCGGAGAAATGTCAATGTATAATAATAGGTAGCTCCCGGATGATGAGCAGGCTGGAGGGTGTAAGTCTGCCACAATGTACATTTAGGGCTCAAACTATACCGGTTACTACTACTGTAAAGAACCTGGGATTGTATCTTGATTCCGCTCTTGATTGGCGTGCTCAGGTTACTAATGTCAGCCAGAAGGTTACTGGAACACTACGGGCATTTTACAGACTTAAAAACTTTCTTCCTGTAAGTACCAAGATGACGCTTGTGCAGATGCTAATCTTTCCTATTATTGACTATGGTGATGTGTGCTATTTCGGCCTGAATGCAGATCTGCTCTATAAACTTGACCGACTTCTCAATAATTGCATTCGATTTGTTTTCAATCTCCGAAAATATGATCACGTCTCGGCTTATCGGGATGAGCTGGGTTGGTTACCCATACGTCGCCGGCGTAGTTTACGTGCGGTGACTATGGTTTATTCAATTCTACACTCTCCTCATGCTCCTACTTACTTGACTCCTTATTTTCAACTGCTCTGTTCAAATCATAACAAAAACTTGCGCTCATCTAAAAACCTTCTTCTTCGCTGTCCCTCTCACTCCTCTGATTTTATACACTGCTCTTTCGTTGTTCAGTCCATTCTCTTCTGGAATGCTCTTCCTCTTGAAGTTCGGTTGGCTACTAGTAGGGAGTCCTTCAAGGAAAAAGTACGACTACTTTATAGTGTACCATGACTTAGAGAATCTTTGTGGTTTTGCTACAATCTTCGTTTCTGCTTGCTGCTTGTCAACATTTTTTTTTCTTTTTTTTTTTCTCTATTCCCCTTTATCTCATCTCTGATTTTTTTATTTTTTTTTTTTAGTTTATTTATGTAGCTTTGTATTTTTTATTTAAGTATGTATATGTATATGTGTGTATATGTGTATGTATATGTATATGTGTGTATATGTAGGTATGTGTATATGTATGTGTATTTATGTGTATATGTATGTATTTATATATGTATGTAATATCACATTGCGTTTTTTATGACCTCTTGCAATATTTATAAAACAGTTCTCAATATATCCCTGAGTACCTACTTTATCTTGTCTCTGCATCACCCTCAGGTAGACTGGTAGAGAATGCCTAAGGCATTAAGTCCGCCTTGTACTATGTGCTAAAGTTTAAAATAAATAAATAAATAAATAAATAAGTACGTCATACCGGCCTTGGACCCACTAAAACCATGAGGTCTCTTCCTATCCATCTAGCGCAGTCTTAGGGTATCCTTTAGAGGGCTTACCCGGGGCTCCTAACCGTAGGATGTTTGGTAGGATACGTGTGGTTTTTAGCCAGTAGGAGTCATAGTAAATTCATGTGGGATTTTCCTCACGTTAAAAAAATCCATCTAGCGCATAACTCCCCGGGTAAGTTGGAGGATGTCCTAAATTTGTTCCCACATTTTGGTTACGACTTATCCTAGAGGCTCGATAGAATACGGTTCATACTTTGCTTATAACATAATTTCCACGCGGACGAAGTCGCGGGTAACAGCTAGTTATGAATAGATTCAAATCTAAAAATAATGATTACATACTAAGTTTTTCCAAAAATATTACCTATCATAGTAAGCCACATTGGTAGCCAAGGTCTGTTGGGAATCCTGGGGCCATCATTAGGTAGGAAACGTGTTTGGTTTTTAGTCGGTAGGAGTCCGGCATAGCATCCATGCAGGATTTACCCTCACGTAAAAAAAGAAACATAGGTACTCAATTATGTACCAACAATCTACTCTGTGTTTTATAGCGGTATCTCTGAGAATTACCCTGCACCAATTGAGAACTATCCATCCGTATAATAGCATCTTTTATCTGCCCGCAAGGGGAGACAAACAGCGGCGCGTTGTGTAAAAGAAAAGCACATAACGGTTAAAACGATAATTATCTTTATGTAACAGTTGGGCGGATTCAATGTAGGGTATGCTGTTACGAAATTGAAATTAAACTTTAGCTATAAACGGGTAATGTTATTGTTAGGAACTTAGGTATGAAGGACACTTGCCTATTTCAGTATGTGACAATATTGGATTATTTACAAAACTTTACTAATCATGAGTTTTACACAAAGCTTTTGGACAGGCACATATGTTGAAAAGTATTCTTTGAATGAAAACCAAAGTACCTTTTTGTAAGTATCTACCTACTATTTATGCTTGAAATAATATCAAAGCATCTAATTACCAACTAAAAATATTTCTTTCGTTGAAATTTAAATCAATTTAATCAACATTATGATTTCATGATTCACGAAGACTTAAATGTTTCTTAAACTTAAATATAGTAAATACCTGGTCACTATCTCATAATTATTTCACATTTCATCACAGAATTATAATACGAGTAATATAATGATATTACTTGTATTATAATTCTGTGATGAAATGTGAAATAATTAAACAGAAATTATGAAAATAAGTCTTTTTTCATGTGACTGACTCACTTTACGCGATGTCATTCACCGTTCAAATCAAACTCAAAATAATGAACGTTTAAATGAGAAAATCTCAGCAAGACTTAATCACAAAATTAACGTAAACAAAAATTTTAAAAGTTTGTTTTGCAATATTCAAAGTTTGCTATTTTTACGAAATCTATTTTTATTTTCATTTAGAATTCTAGGTAGACACTGTAATGTTTTCTAAAGCTGTAGCAGACTACATTTCAGCAAAAATAATTTATAGTTTTAATAGCTGACAGATAAATATAATAAACTTTTGACATGGCAGACAGGTCCTAGAATCTAATATTAACAAAATGTATTGTGAGAATATCAAAGAATTTTCTATAAGCATTAGAAAAATGTGTCACACTAAAATAACGCGAAGAAACTTCGTAAAATTCTTAAACTGCTGAAATTTTATTTGTGAACTAGCGGACGTCACGCGGTTCCACTCGCGTAGTTTCCGTTCCCGTGGGAATACGGGAATAAAATATAACCTATGTTCACCGCAAAGAGTGTAGCTTCCCAACAGTGAAAGAATTTTTCAAATCGGTCCAGAAGTTCCGGAGCCTATTCGTTACAAACAAACAAACAAAAAAACAAAAAAACAAAAAAGCAAAAAAAACAAATCTTTCCTCCTTATAATATTAGTATAGATATGTGTAACATCTTTCTCAGCTGTTAAAATTTTGTAGCGCCTAGTGACGGCAATCCGCTTGGCCTCTATTACGACAGACCACAAATCTTATCTAAATTAGCCAAGTGTGTTTATCTCGACCTAACCCCTCCGGATATATTACCCTCGACTTCCCATGATCATTCCTGCCTCACGGCGTGCTGACCGAATCGCGGGAGAGCGCCCGTTGCGGTCTGCTTAATGTTATTCTCCGCGGGCGCTTTTCTTGATATGGCATTAGATCATAAACCTAAATATCCAATACTAATGAAGCGCTCGTGGCCGCGCGGACTTGGTGTTCTGTAAACGACCACTTTCGCGCGACACGCTATGGGTGAAAACCACTTGACCACTTTAAGACTGTAATTTACGAGCTTTTTCGTGATTTGAAAGGCACGTTAAGCCGTTTGTCTCGGTTCTCAGTAACATGACAGTCAATAAGTCAAGTTGAAGCTCATAAGGGCGGCTTGAAAAATTCAAGAGTAAGTCGTCGTAAAGTGTAGCGTCTGGTCTGTGTTTCAAAACCTTAAAGGCTATGGTAACCAACCATTCGGTGTGCCTCCACCTTGTTTGCCACTTTAGTAGTATAAAAAATATATTTAAGACTACTTACATCAACATGAATTCCAGTTAACGCAAAAACTCTCGTGTCAGGTTTCTCGTTTGGTATGTATCTGTAGAACTCGTGACTCCCTCGGTACCACTTGACGGAGTACAGTGGGGCTCCCTGCATGTCTCTGGAGCAGGTCAGTGTGGCTGTACCACCACGGATGACTATGGACGGTTCTACTAGAAGTACGACGTCTCGCAGACTTGTGACACCTGAAACAATTTGGAATATGAGCTGAGTAAATCAAGAAGTTTTACGTTTAAAAAGTTTTTAGTATTTCGCCGTCCCCGGAGAATAAAATGATAACTGCAAAAACACAACTTTTCAGGAAAAATAAAAAACATGTTTTTAACGATTACTCCGGAAATACTGGACATAGATGCGTGATTGTTAGGTTTTTAAAAACATAATTTTTTCCTCATTTGAATCGTTTTAGTCAAATTTGTGTAACATCTGTCAAAATTAAGATATTTAAAGAATAAAAAGTTAGTGTAAATTAATCATCCTCAAAGTTGTATAATGTCAATTATCATTTTATTCTACGTTCAGCGTGATCAGAAAGAAATATGATACTCGTTTCTTATCATTTTCTTCTACGAGTTTTTGGGATGGGAGTGATGATGATAATACTTTAATATCATCTTATTCTCATAAATGCTGCAAAACTTTTTTTCTATAAAGGATATAAATTTAGTTTTCCAATAAAACTCATTACGATAATCGTCAATATTAGCTTTATTCAAAAGTTTCAAAATAAAGTTTAAAAACACAACATCCTAGCCATAATTCTAAAATTAACAGACTAGGTCCTCATTATCGATCGATAAATTACTAAAAACCCTTATCCTTATCAATATTAATAAAAAAAATAAAAGACTTCATATCAATTTGCTATTATTGTAAGTTAATTCTAAAATTAACAGACTAGGTCCTTATTATTGCTCGATAAACTAATAAAAACTCTTATTCCTAGCAATATCTTTTAAAACAATCAAAATAACAAAGAGAAGCAACGATATTTTCATAATTTATCTACAATCTATTAGCATGAAATTAAATTCAAGCAACGGGACGTCAGGCGGGAGCTTCAATCTCTAGATATTCATAAGTCGAGTGGGCCAGACGGCATTCCCGCGATGGTACTTAAGCGGTGTGGTCCGGAGTTGTGTCCGGTACTTACACGTCTTTTCACGCTTTCATACTCGATGAAGGAAGCCTCGGCGTCGTGGAAGGTCGCGCACATGCATCCTGTGCCCAAGAAGGGTGACAGGACCAACCCGGTCAATTATAGGCCTATAGCAGTCACCTCCCTAATATCTAAAGTGATCGAGCGTGTAATTAATACACAGCTCCTCAGGTACCTCGAGGAACATGACCTGCTCAGTGACCGGTAGTACGGTTTCCGTCACGGTCGCTCGACGGGCGATCTTCTAGTGTACCTCACACACCGCTGGGCGGTAGCTATCGAGAGTAAGGGCGAGGCTCTAGTAGTGAGCCTTGACATCTTGAATGCCTTTGACCGGGTCTCGCACCGTGGTCTTCTTACGAAATTGCCCTCCTATGGACGGCCCGAGAGTTTATGCGGATGGGTGTCCAGCTTTTTGGCCGGTTGAAGCATCAGGGTCGTCGTTGACGGCAGCCGTTCTGACTGCATGGCCATAAACCCAGCGTTTATGGCCATGCAGTCATACTACAAGGCTCAGTGTTGTCCCCTACTTTGTTTCTGCTGCATATCAATGACATGTTGTCTATTGACGGCATTCATTTTTATGCGGACGACAGTACGGGTGACACTTATTACACGGGCCGTCCCGGTATCCCTCGGGTTGCAGTGGAAGAAAGTCGTGAACAACCTGTGTCTGAAGTCGAGGCTACTCTTAGAGTGTTCGATTGAGGTGGACAAAATGTTGTCCAATTCAACCCTACCAAGACACAAGTTTGTGTATTCACCGCAAAAAACCCCATTTACTGTGGCGCCGCAATTTCAGGGCACATCTCACACCCTCTCTGAAAGTATAAGGATCCTTGCTGTTGACATCTCCAGCGACGTGCAGTTCTGCAGTCACTTGGAGGGCAAGGCCAAGCTAGCGTCCAAGAAGCTCGGAGTGCTCAGCAGGGCGCGGCGGTACTTTACTGCGGCGCAAGCACTGCTTCTCTATAAGTCGCAAGTGCGTCCGCATATGGAGTACTGCTGTAACCTTTGGGCGGGGGCCCCTGAAAACCAGCTTCGTCCATTTGACACGGTGCAAAGGCGAGCTATGAGAGTTGTCAACGATCCCGTACTTGCAGGTGGTGTGGAACCTCTTAGTGAAAGGAGAGACTTTGCCTCTTTGTGTGTGTTCTACCGCCTGTACAACGGTTTGTGCTCTGAAGAATTGTTTGATATGATGCCTTCGGCTACATTCCATCATCGCGCCGCTCGCCAATGAGCGGGTGTTCATCCTCACACGTTGCGTCCTGAGCGCTCGAGCACGGTGAGATCCGATAGAGGCTATCTTCCGCGTACGCTTAGTTTTTGGAATGATCTCACTGCCTCGAGTGTGGGGTTCTTCTAAAGGGGACTTAGAAGGTTTTCACAGGGTCGACATCGCGATTGTGGCACCTCTGGTGCGGTCACTATAGGCTGCGGTGACCGCCGGTACATTTGGTGAGGCCGTATGCTTGTCTGCCACTCTAGTGGTATAAAAAAATTATGCATTTGAATGTGAGACATTCACTTCCATGATTTGAGTCCATTATATCTTTTGCCCCTCATCATCTTTTATGTCATCATCATCAGTTGGTTCTTATTGTCTATTAATGCCTTCATATTATAAAACTCTGTTTGCATCATCTGTTTAACGTCCTATTTATTTCCATGCACCTTCGCGTTCATAATGATTGTGTATATCTGATCAGGAGTGTACACCACTCTATGTAATAACTATGTCTTATCGATCCAAACTTCATAAGTCGTTTGACTTAATGCCTATATACGAAGCGAGTGGACGGTTTTGAACGAGAATAAAATGATAACATGCATTTATCATCTTAAGTTGAATGTTTTTTCACGAGAATATAATTATATTACTATTTGTCATAATAACAAGTGGGGATACGTTTTGATAATATTATATTATCCATTTATTCCCGTGCTTTTAGGCCTGTCTTAAATCTTCGAATACTATTGTAATTTTTTGTAACTCTGTAAATAACTGTAAAAAAATTACAAAAAAAATTAAGTAGATGTATTAACACTCAAAGATCTCAAAAATGACATAACATTAAAATCAAGATACTGGCAGTTATCATTTTATTCCCCGGGGACGGCGATTTACTCATATAAGTACTGTTGATTGCTGACTCTTGGTGGAACTTCTGCACATATTGAAATACTGCTCTGTTTACTTTATGGCATTACCAAAGGTCTGACATTAGGTTAAACTAGATAAAACTAAAGACTAGATAGAAAATCATAGTTTTTCAATACAAAGAGTTGGGTTTGGAAAGTTAGTCAGCTAAAACGACATAATTTGCACATTTTTATGCGACGAAAAACAAAATAATAATATGCTTAATATTTTCTTTCTGTTGATAACACTACCAAGAATGACTTCTAATATGTATGATATTGGTTATTCAACCGAAGTAATAATCATTTATAACTATTCATCTCAAGTAAAGTAATAATATCAAGTAAAGTAGTAAAGTATAAATAAATAAATATATGCCGAACTTTCAAAATCAATTTATCACGATATCAATAATAATAAAATGACATAGACCAATAAGCAATTCAATGTATTCGCATACGTGTCCTTGAATAAAACCAAATGATACCCAGCTCAATAAATCTTCAAAGGAAACGCTACGATCTGACGTAGCAAGATATCGTGTTGTTCATTCAGCTTACGTCGGAGCCAAAAAAGAAGTGACAAAGTATGATCACATTCCTTGGTTATCTAATAGAGGGTTGTACCGAAACAGATCGACTACGGCATAACTCTTGTGGGACGTGTCACATATTGCTTGACCGCTGAGGAAAATATAAAATGTTTTGCGCGAAATAAAAGATCGCAAAATGTGTGTAGGGAATGATAATAAAATTACATAAATTGTTGTTGAACGTTCTCACACAACTGAAAAGCTGAAGGCTTTCAGGAAGAAGAGAGAAATGAGAAGAGGTGACGTTTAGAATTTGAAAGTAATAATTTATTTAAATATAAGGAAAGAACTCGGGGTCGTGGTAATTTCGGGCAGCAATTACGGTTTCCGAAGGCCTTCGCAGGGTTCGACTTATCTTGGTGGTTCTGAAGTCTGAGGCAGTCCGTGACGTAGCCGTGCCGTCCACAACTTTGGCTGGCACGGTGTTCTCAACCCGCAGGGTGGATTGCTTCTCTCGTAGAACCCGAAAGGTGTACTTTCACAACCCGTAAGGTGGATTTCTTGAACCCGTAGGGTGGACCCTGGAATGTTCCAGAAGACGGGTTAGCTGGAACCCTTTTTTTCCCGCCCATTGCTAAGACAGCCGACCCCGGTTAAACCATTTAGGAGTCGGTTGCCTTACAATGTTTGTCTATATATTAAGTTTACAGAGACCTTTTTTTCACACCCCTGTAATCTACCCTCCCATAACAGGGTTGACCAACAGCCGTTAATTTTCACTGTTTAAAAAATCTAGATTTATAATAATTAATTTAACTCACCCAATGATGGGGTCTTCTGTCTAGAGCTATTTGCTCCTTATACTTGACAAATATTTACGATGATATTTACGATGATATAAACGATGATTTTCAAACTTTTGTATTTCTCACAATTTCCAATGACACTTATACGTCCGTGAGCTATTTTAAATATTAATCTGGCGGTGCTCCTGCCTTTGACGCAACGCTTTATATATTAATGAAATAGCGCCTCTAGTGGCACCACTCGAAACTACTCAATCGTCAAGACCGCCTATATGACTATGGCTTCCGTCGTTGCGACCCTTACTCGGTAGATGGCGCTTTCATTTATTGATCTAAGTTTTCATTTTAAACCCCTAATGTTAAACCCCTATTTGCACCCGTTGTTTCACAACGTTACATACTCCCCCTCCCCGGTGAGCGTTTGACGTACCCTAACACGTCAAATGCTGCGTTCGTCCTCGAACGCCCCTAACATAATACCTACTACTCGTCTATGTGTGTGTGTATGTTAGTGTGTTGTGTGAATGAGGTGATGCTGGGTGTAGCGAAGAGTCGGCCTTAACCTTAATGAAGCCAACTCGCAGGATGTATTTAGGTGATTCTGAAGGATCTTATGGGACAGAAAGAGAAAAGACGTATTTGAGGCTTTGGGTTGAAGGTTCAGGTAATACGCACCGCCTGAAAGTGGTGTGTGTATAATAAGGCTTTTTGCTGAAGGCTGGGATTTATACAACCGTCCCAGAGAAGAACATCCTACTAGGGCTAGTGTAACACTTCCGACTCATAGGATGGACTATCCCCCAGGGCAAGCCTCTAGCTTCCGAGTGGTAGGAGTAGCCATATGACGAAAATAAAGATAACGGTGATCTACACCTACGACTGTTAGGGCAAGACAAATGCTGCCAAATAACAGTCCACCATATTTCTGTTCGGGTAAGCCTCATGCTTCCTCGTAACAGTACTAAACCTACACCATAAATCTGTTCGGGTAAGCTTCATGCTTCCTCGTAACAGTAACCTACAACATAATTCTGTTAGGGCAAGACCATGCTGCCAACTAACAGTAAACGACGAACTCTGTTAGGGATAGACTCATGCTTCCAACTAACAGAAAACTCCCAACTAAACCAAGAAACAGAAAAGTGATAGAAATAATTTACTCGCAGAATCCTCCGTGATGCTAATTGACCCCTATGTCCCCATGACGAACACGGCCTGTGTTTGTCACGTTGTTATGTGTACTT
Source organism: Miltochrista miniata (assembly GCA_933228765.1). Lineage (NCBI taxonomy): Eukaryota > Metazoa > Arthropoda > Insecta > Lepidoptera > Erebidae > Miltochrista > Miltochrista miniata. Next base: position 34,835,139 of record OW121756.1, on the reverse strand, counting down.
ATTTGAAAGTCGTGTGTAGTGTGTAGTGTCCCTAACTAATTACTAGGCTATTTAGCCCTTTAACCAAATAAAATAAAAACCAACTAAGTGCTTATTTGCAATCTTAGTAGAAATAACAAAAGCTAAGTGCTTATTCGCAACTTTAGTAGAAGAGTGTTGACTATGACTATTATGTCAACCCTAATAAATAACGAAGATAAACGCTCTCTGGCCATTATGCCAAATCTCCAAATAAATATGGTACCCTTGTATGCCACCATGGCAGTGTAAAATGTATGTGCGTGCTTAAATGAATAATATGTATGTATGTACGTATGAAATCTCCCCTGTGCAAGTTTTGTTTTGTTTGCGCGTAAGCTGCTGACGTAATCGTGTTGATGCAAACGTGTTATTTATCGTTGCATCTAAGGCCAGTGTCACACTACATTCCATGGTATCTAATAACCCGTCAGCTTTGGTCGGGAACCAAAACTTAGGACCTTTGAGTCACTTTCTCTAATCTACGAAAGTGATTCGCCTGTAACCAGTTTGACTCCTACTTCCGCCTTTGGGAGTCACACAACATGAAGTTCAAGTGTCACTATGTAAACAAACAAACAAAACAAAACTGCTTGTTAAGTGTTAGGAATGGTGTGTTAAGATGATTATGATGAATGTTTGATGAGTATATACTACCTAATTGTTATGTAAGTGTAATTGTGAAACTTCCGTATGAAAATATGTATGCGTGTAACATGACACGAAATGTGGTACCTAATGTGCCACCTCAGTATTAAAATTCTCCTACGGTGTGCTAACACCCTTATATTTTCCAAAAAAATAACTATCAAAAACACTATTGTGTAACTGTACTGATGTACTAGATACGCTATTCGCAAACGCATTTTAATGCAGTGTGTTACGGCCCTTACCGTTATCTGCATTCGTCTTTGTAACATTGAGGAATGTGAATATTTTTCGATACACCCGCAGAATAACGAAAAAATAAATTCTACTTTTAGGGTTCGGTGAACCGAATTATAAATTGAACCTTTATAAAACTTAGTATTTGCTTTAGGAAATACTTAAGTTTGGAAATATTACCTTTTAGGGTTCCTTCACTCAATTAATAGATTGGACCCTTCTAGAAATTAATTGTCTGTCTGTCTGTCTGTGTTTAAATGTAATCTAATCCGAAACTGTAAGTAGTGAAAGTGAGGTGTATGATGATAGGTTGATGAAGTTAGCTAAATGTTTGACCGTTTTAATCGATTAATATAATTTTTGACGTTAATATTATTTTTATTAAGATGTAACTATTCCCACGAACGTACTAAGAGTTACTTGTATTTTAACTCGTATCACTAATTTTTTTTTTTAAATCGTTCCTTACTACTACGGAACCCTTAATTATTATGAACTGTGTCAAAGACGATACGCACTTGGACGGTTCTTGAAATAAACTATATAGTAGTAACCAACCTTTTATGTAAATTGTTCCTCACCACTACGGAACCCTTGAATATTTCGAATTGTTTGAAAAACCGATTCGTACTTGGACGATTCTGGAAATATCTTGTATCAGACTGTTGGTGTCCGGAGTGTATTTGATTCAATTCCACCCACAGTTTGTTTGATAAAAAAATTTCCGCAACTATCGAGCTAGTTAATCAACTTACTCGTAAACGTTATGAAAGCAACATCTGCCGTTGTTTATTCAGAACCCGAATCAAAGTTATTAGTTTACTATTGTTATGGCAAGAATGTTTTCACTGCGTGATCTACGTTTGGAATGTTTTTTCTTACAGTTGTATTTCAGTGTATCAGAATTCGACGTAATTCGAAAAGTGAATTAATTATGAATCTTTTATAATTTACGTGAAGTGAAATTTGTAAAATCTTTGTTCTACCGTTTTACTAGAGTGAAATTTCAATAGGGATTATTACCCAGAAGTGTGATTATCGGCTGTTGGTCTCGCTGTAAATTCACATATAGGAAATACAACAAAATAATACACAAATTGAGGCGGTTTGACGCCGTAAAAAAATAAAAATTGTGGTGGTGATATCCTGTGACTACTTTTTACGATGAATATAGGCAATACAATTCACTTACGAAAATTAATGTAAGCGTTTCAAATTAGAAGTTTTACTTCAGACTTTAACAAAGTACTATTTAAAATTGACACAAAACAAAAAACTTTTACTTTAAATTTAATTAAAAAAATTTCCACCATAAAATAACTACCTATAGAGGGTGTGAAAAATAAATTGGGGACCGTTAAAATTTTGAAAAATTACAATTTACGTTGAGAAAAAATTCAAATTTTGCCTTGTTCTTGTTTATGCCGAAATCTGTCTAAAATCACTAAAAAACACACAAAATAAGCCGGAAAGAACAAGTTGGCAGCAGAGGTCAGGAGAGCCAAATTCCTGGGTAGTTGTAATAATTTGGAGGGAAACTACCCCGCTAACGGGCACTCTTAAGGCTATTTTACACAAATTGAATAATCTTATAATTATGACTTCCCGACTCCCGTCGGAAATCGCTTTCTCGCTACCCGAAACCACGATATGGGCGCCACTGAAAAGCTGAAGGCTTTCAGGAAGAAGAGAGAAATGAGAAGAGGTGACGTTTAGAATTTGAAAGTAATAATTTATTTAAATATAAGGAAAGAACTCGGGGTCGTGGTAATTTCGGGCAGCAATTACGGTTTCCGAAGGCCTTCGCAGGGTTCGACTTATCTTGGTGGTTCTGAAGTCTGAGGCAGTCCGTGACGTAGCCGTGCCGTCCACAACTTTGCCTGGCACGGTGTTCTCAACCCGCAGGGTGGATTGCTTCTCTCGTAGAACCCGAAAGGTGTACTTTCACAACCCGTAAGGTGGATTTCTTGAACCCGTAGGGTGGACCCTGGAATGTTCCAGAAGACGGGTTAGCTGGAACCCTTTTTTTCCCGCCCATTGCTAAGACAGCCGACCCCGGTTAAACCATTTAGGAGTCGGTTGCCTTACAATGTTTGTCTATATATTAAGTTTACAGAGACCTTTTTTTCACACCCCTGTAATCTACCCTCCCATAACAGGGTTGACCAACAGCCGTTAATTTTCACTGTTTAAAAAATCTAGATTTATAATAATTAATTTAACTCACCCAATGATGGGGTCTTCTGTCTAGAGCTATTTGCTCCTTATACTTGACAAATATTTACGATGATATTTACGATGATATAAACGATGATTTTCAAACTTTTGTATTTCTCACAATTTCCAATGACACTTATACGTCCGTGAGCTATTTTAAATATTAATCTGGCGGTGCTCCTGCCTTTGACGCAACGCTTTATATATTAATGAAATAGCGCCTCTAGTGGCACCACTCGAAACTACTCAATCGTCAAGACCGCCTATATGACTATGGCTTCCGTCGTTGCGACCCTCACTCGGTAGATGGCGCTTTCATTTATTGATCTAAGTTTTCATTTTAAACCACTAATGTTAAACCCCTATTTGCACCCGTTGTTTCACAACGTTACACAACATCATCTTTCATCATCATTTAAGATAATTTATGAAAAGCAATTAGTATGCTGACTCAATCATAAATTTAAAAATGGAAAAAGAATAAGTTTCAAGCATGATTCAAACCTGCCTCTTTCGCAAATTACGACTTCTTAACCACTTGATCACTGAAACCTACTCTACTACTTTTTATTGACAAACCCGGTCAGTCGATGCAGGTCATATAATGCATGTTATATATAATTTTGAAAAGCAACTTAGTATGCTAACTTAATCACAAATTCAAATCATGTGAAAAATTTATCGATCTCGAGCAGACAAAAAACTTGTAGGGTTTATTTTATCTACACTATTTTCAATTGAACACCAATTAAGTTTCCAATTACGATTGCAATTTTCAGCCTTTATGATTCAGAACACGGTCACATTTTCGTTTCGTTAAGCAGGTTTCAAGGTACATAATGATTGTTGGTTAACTTTGATGTTACTACATCAAAGCTAAATTTATGTAATCAAAGCTAAAGTTATAGGCACTGCCAAATCCACAAACTATGAAACATTCCGAGTATTGTGGTAAAACTGTGGACCAAGTTACTTAAATATTGAAATTAGTTCTATTATATGCATCAACGACGACAGACTTGTTGTTGTTTACGAGGAATTCTCAAAATTACAAGTTTATTGATGAAAACTATACAAACGATACGGTTGGCCATCAAAATTTTTACTTTGTTATATTTATAAAACTCTCTAAAGTAAAAGTTCTATCGTTATTAATCAAAAATGTTTTCGACAAAATTTTCTAACCAAATAATTGTAAACAATTGTGTTGTTTCCAAGTTTAATAGGCTGTTTCCTGAGGCTATTACTTCCGAAAATGTACCCGGCACTTCAGGCCGTAAAGAGAAAGAAAAGCACCGTGTGGTTTAAGCCGGTAAGGGTCCGGCATAGCATCCTTGAGAGATTCCATATGTACGTAAAGAAAGACTGTTCTTCGCTTCTGTTTAATCTGCAATAAAAATGTCACCCCATTTGAGAATCTGCACATACTTAAATGGGGTGGCATTTAAATGCTTCACGCAACAATAGGTTGAGGTTATAATTATCCATCCTACTTTTCTAGTCATGGAAAAAAATGCCTTGACATTTTTAGTTTGACTACTTAAAGCTCGAAAATAATAGATCTGTTTAGCTAATTTTTATTTTAAAATGTTAGTGAAATTCTGGGGGAAGCTTAAAAGGTGACAAGGTGAAAAAGTTTAAAAGACATATTTCTGAATTGACTCAGGATAGCTCACCAGGTTTTTAGTAAAACACTACACCGTAATATTTACCAAGTAGTTTAAATTGAACCATGGCTTTTCTTAAATGTTAAATAACTACTTAGGACTTCATTTATTGTAAAGTGGCGTTAGTGAAGTATTTTATGAATCATATTCACTTATAGACTGACCATAACTGCTGTGCACTCCATATTGTCGATGATTTTGATCTTGGAGTTATCAGAAGAAAAATTCATCAGTTTTAAAAATGTAAACTGATATCGTAAGATTTGTCCGACGTGTATTAATAGCATGTGTACTCATGCTCTTTTTTCCCCGGCTCCCACCTCGCCGCGCATACCGCAGAGAGAGCAGCTGGCACAGCAGTTGTGCCAGCTGCTCTCTCTGCGGTAAATTTATGCACATTGCTGTGCACTGGTCTAATCTCGCTTTCGAATTTAGATATTGCAATATCTAAATTCGAAAGCGAGATTAGACCCTAACCAACACACATAGAACAGGTATAGCACCCGAACACTTAGGCGAGGCTGCGGTTGTAACCATACTCAACCGGGAATCCGGGAAGTCTAGTCCCTGAAGAATTACATAATGGATCTTTTTAACCTGGAAATATTTTAAAAAAAATCGAAATAATAGGTTTTTAGGATAGCAAAATTGCTTGTGGATGCAGCTACTGACGCGGTTCTTTTAATAAAATAAATGTACACATTTTACATGTTTATACCAACAAGAGCATTCTAAAATTAGCATGTTGTTTAACATTCACTGCGCTCAGCCATGTCATCAAAATGGCGGCAAATAAAACCGCTTCGAATGTTTGCTAGAGGTCCTGAATAACGTGTTTCGCTTACAGAGTTTTTGATACAGAGCTAAGAGTAAGTGTAATTTCGCAAGATGTTCTTTTAAAATTTTCCACTTCGAAAAACAAACGTTTCGTTTTATTGAAGTTATTTTTGTAATAATTTGCGTATTCAGTAAAATGCTTGCTCGCTCGATCATTTATACACCCAAAATAAGCCAAGAACATTCGTCTGTGTAATACTCTTAATAGCACTCAATTTACTTTTCGTGTTCATCTTTGAACAGGCAAATGAACAGTACTAAGTAGGTTATTTATTATAGGGTCACTTAATTTTAATGTATTGCACAATTTAAACTAATGAACAAAAAATAATAGAACAGGTGAATCATCTTACTAATATTATAAATACGAAAGTTTTTAAGTGTATGTGTCTGTTGGAAATCCTGGGGTCCACCTTCCAAGGGTTTTTCGGGGCTCCCAACCGTATGCAGTAGGCAGGAAACGTGTGGTTTTTAGTCAGTAAAAATCCGGCATAGTATCCAAGTAGAATTTTCCTGACGCTAAAAAAGTGCATATTTAGATGTGTGAATGTTTGTTACTCTTCCACGCTATAAGGGCTGAACGGATCTGGCTGAAATTCGGCAAAGGAATAGATTAAAGCCTGGAATAACAAATATACCTTTTTATCCCGGAAATAAGTTCCCACGGAAACGGGAAAATATGTTACTAGTGCGAAGTCGCGTACATCAGCTAGTTGTTTATTATTCATTAGCCAAGGAACCAAAGAAAGAAATGGGTGGGTATTTGGCTACAATTTTTCTAACACGAGAGAAAGTAGATGAACACTTTAGAGTCACATGGTACCAATTTGGTACTGTGCGATACAAGTTTAGTATGAAAAGTGAGCAGCTCCTGGCGCTGGTTTTTGGAAACCTTCACTAAAACATTATTAGGAAGCGAAAAATGTTTATTTACACTTTTCGCTTCCCAATAATACTGGTATAGAGGCAAATGTGAAAAATAAAATGGTAGAATAGTGAAAAGCAATTAATGGCCTTTGAAAACAGGCTGATATTACTACACTCCCTGTGCGCCATAACTGAAGGCATAGCTTTTTTATTTACAGTTATGGTGGTCATAACCGTAACCTGGAACAGCTAATGGTTACTGCGGAAGGCGTCCGAGAGGCCGTAGTCCATTTAGATGGTTAAACCAGATACGCACTGCTTTGGACACTGGAATATATGATGCTCTCCACATTTTCAAAGATTGCAACAATCAATTTAGCCTATAGCAGTCCACTGCTGGACATAGGTCTGTCCCGAATTTCGCCACAACACACAGTCTTGCACTTTGCGCATCCAGTCAATCCCTGCAACCTGCTTTAGGTCGTCGCTCCATTTGGCAATGCTCTCCACATTGCCAAAGATTGCAACAGGTGGCGCAATATCGTCAGGGAGAGAGTGATTTAGAGGGAAAATCATGACCCTCAGTAATGAGGAGCACGACGTGAGGAGGAAATGGCGGCAGACAAGCATATGGCCTACCAGATGTACTGATGGTCACCGTAGCCTTTGGAAGTTTGCAACACCAGAGGCGCTACACTCGCGCTTCCGACCCTGAAAAAAGACTATCCAAGACCGCTTTTGAAGAACCTCATAGTCTAGGCGTTTGGGAGAACCGAGCCAATGAGATCATTTCACAATCTAATCGTGCGCGGGAGAAAGCCCCTATCAGATCTTACCGTGCTCGAACGCTCCGTACGCAAAGTGTGAGGATGAACCAATCGCCTGTAGCGAGCGGGGCGATGATAGAACGTAGCCCTGGGTAATAAAAATCAGGTTCTTTTATTTTCTGCTTGATAGAGTCATCAGGGAATGCAGAGACGGTGCTTTGGCCATTGTTTTGTAGAAAATATAAGTATTTCTTAAAACATTAATTGACTTGTAATAAATTCTAAAATAATTAGGTACTTACCCTACAACTTGTCGATTTTGGCAAACGTGATATACCTCCTTTAACATTTTTGGATTTAATTTATTTTAAAAACGGTAATGTCGTGTTTCGTATATTTTTCGAATATCTTTCGTTTAAGCACCACAAGTTTGAGATAAAATGGTATACTATAAAATATGCGTTAATTCTTCCCAGTGCTTTCAAAGTATTCAGGTCTTAAAACGACACATTAATAGGTCGTTTAAGAAAGAAATATATTCCCAATTTACATAATTTTAATGTAAGTTTGCCGCTTTTGCAGTAGAATTGCGTCATTATTTAAATTTTCTCTTTGGAAAACAACCTGATCTCTATCTGGAGAGCTGTAACTTATTTTTACGTCAAAAGCATTTGAAGAATTTACTAGACTGTTCAGCACAGTAAAATATTCAGAGCCTTACAAACACTAAAATAGGCGCTTTCCACAGGAATAATAACAATGTCGTTCCTTTTAATGATAAAGTAAAAGAGGGCTATCCAATTTCAATAATAAACGATTTAGATAGGTAGGATATTTATTACCATTAAGCATCTGTTGTATAATATTTTGAACTTTTTTCTTAGAGAGAATTAAAGACCGAACTAAATCCGACTATTTTTGGTGTAGAAATCATTCTCATAGATACTATCCCGGACTCCCACCGTCCAAAATCATGTTGTACTACTAACTGGCTACGTTCTGAAAGTACCGGTTACATTTACGCTACCGGTCATTGCCAATTTAATTTGATACGGATATTATTGTGTGCTATGTGAACTAACTTTCACCTAAGATAATATTATATGCTACCACAGAAAGCAATATGGTTTAAATAGTATCTGGGCGAACGGCAGTGGTCCAGCCTAGTCGAGCAAAAAAGCGGCACGGGCCGTACCATTCTATTGTCGAAAGAGTTCATCCCATTTTAGACCCTTCTATAACTTTGTTGTGAATAATACTAGAAGCCTGAATTTTCAGTAATCAAGTAGGCATTTTATAAATCCTACCAATCCTACTTCCTACTAATATTATAAATGTGAAAGTTTATGAAGATGTTTGGATGTTTGTTACTCAATCACGCTCTAACGGCTGAACGGATTGGGCTGAAATTTGGTACAGATATAGCTTATATATAGCTCTTCGTCCCGGGTAAATGTTCCCACAGGAAGCGGGAACGGGTCCCGAATTTCACGCGGGCAAAGCCGCGAGCATCATCTAGTACTGTTTATTTCAAACAATGTTTTTAAACTTTTTAAAAAACTATTTTTTTAAATATGTTTTTAAAATTGAAGAAGCGATCAAGCGCTTCTTCAATTTTATAAACATTCTGTACAACGGCCCTGAGATATTTAATCTGTGCCAGAGGGTCTGAACTAATAGTACTCTTGTTTACTGCCTACCCTAACGTTCTACAGAATGTATAATTTATAAATAGACTAAGCAACGCATGAAATAAGACATTCAAATTGGATTGTGCTAGAAGGAAATATTTGAGTAGATGATTTATATTCGAAGATAAAGTACCTTAGAGCTTTTGTATTTTTTTTTATACATTGAAGGACCTTGACGAGTACATTTTGTTTTCGTAATAGCGGTCTCGGGATTTTTTTTTTGGTAGACATATTTATGCAACTAAGACATTTTATATTGAGAATATACTTTTTTTTATATGTATATCGGTGGACCTTAGGAGCTAATTTCATTTCTGTTGAATAGTTACTTTAAATATATTCGGCGTGGTATAACTTCCAAATGGCTTGAAAGATTCTTACGATGAAGATATGATTATTGTTGGGACATTGGAGGGTATGGAATGCTATATTCCCAACCGCTGGATCCCTGTAGGTGCAAAAAAGCGACCGTGGTTCAATCGGCTCTGCAGAGAAGCTCTAATGCAGAAAGAATCTGCCTACAGAGCTTGGACCACGGCTCGTGCAAATTCAGATCCAAACATCTCTGAGGTGAAACGCAAATTAAATGCCGCCTCGAGGTCCAGTAAAAGAGCAATTGTCAGGGCCAAGTTCGACTTCGTCGGCAGAATTGGCGAACGGCTAGCAGGCTACCCTTCAGGAAGTCGTGAATTTTGGTCGCTTGCCAAAGCTGCCGAGGGAAACTTCTGTCGGTCAGGTTTACCACCCTTGCTTAAACCCGACGGTAGTTTGGCCCAGAGTGCCAAGAAGAAAGCCGACCTTTTGGGTAATCTCTTTGCCTCTAACTCGACCATGAGCGACGGGGGTGCTTTACCGCCGGGCATTCCGAGTTGTGGCACTTCCATGCCGGAAGTTAAATTTACACAGCGGAATGTCCGACGGGAGCTTCAATCCCTGGACGTTCATAAGTCGAGTGGGCCAGACGGCATTCCCGCGGTGGTACTTAAGCACTGTGGTCCAGAGTTGTGTCCGGTACTTACACGTCTTTTCACACTTTCATATTCCATGCGACAAGTCCCAGCGTCGTGGAAGATTGCGTATGTGCATCCTGTACCCAAGAAGGGTGACAGGACCGACCCGGCCAATTACAGGCCTATAGCCGTCACCTCCCTTTTATCCAAGGTGATGGAGCGTGTTATTAATACACAGCTCCTGGGGTACCTTGAGGAACACGACCTGCTCAGTGACCGGCAGTACGGTTTCCGTCACGGTCGCTCGACAGGCGATCTTCTTGTGTACCTAACACACCGATGGGCGGCGGCTATCGAGAGTAAGGGTGAGGCTCTAGCAGTGACCGGGTCTGGCATCGTGGTCTTCTTACGAAATTGCTCTCATATGGACTACCCGAGAGATTATGCGCATGGGTGTCCAGCTTCTTGGCCGGTAGAAGCATCAGGGCCGTCGTTGACGGCAGCTGTTCAGACTGCATGGCCATAAATGCTGGAGAACCGCAAGGCTCAGTGTTGTCCGCTACTCTGTTTCTGCTGCATATCAATGACATGTTGTCTATTGACGGCATTCATTGTTATGCGGACGACAGTACGGGGGACACTTGTTACACGGGCCGCCCCGGTATCTCTCGGGACACAGTGGAGGAAAACCGTGAACAGCTTGTGTCTGAAATCGAGGCTACTCTTACTAGAGTGTCCGATTGGGGTGGACAAAACCTTGTCCAGTTCAACCCCTCCAAGACACAAGCTTATTTTTTCACCGCTAAGCAAACCCCAATTACTGTAGCGCCGCAATTTCAGGGCACATCTCTTTCCATCTCCAAAAGTATTGGGATCCTTGGCGTTGACATCTCCAGTGACGTTCAGTTCCGTAGTCATTTGGAGGACAAGGCTAAGCTGGCGTCCAAGAAGCTGGGTGTGCTCAACAGGGCGCGGCGGTGCTTCACTGCGGCGCAAACACTGCTTCTCTATAAGTCGCAAGTGGGGCCGCATATGGAGTACTGCTGTCACCTCTGGGCGGGAGCACCTGAATATCAGCTTCGTCCATTTGACTCGGTGCAAAGACGAGCTGTAAGAGTTGTCAACGATCCTGTACTTACAGCTGGTGTGGAACCTCTTCGCGACAGAAGAGACTTTGCCTCCTTATGCGTGTTCTACCGCCTGTACAATGGTATGTGCTCTGAGGAATTGTTTGATATGATGCCCACGGCTACGTTCTATCATCGCACCACTCGCCACAGACAGGGAGTTCATCCTCACACTCTGCGTCCGGTGCGTTCCAGCACGGTTAGATCCGATAGGTGTTTTCTTCCGCGCACGCTTAGGTTGTGGAATGACCTCCCTGCCTCGGTTTTCCCAAACGCCTACAGTATGGGGTTCTTCAAAAGGGGTCTTAGAAGGTTTTTGCAGGGTCGCCAGCGCGAGTGTGGCACCTCTGGTGTTGCAAACGTTCATAGGCTGCGGTGACCACCGGTCCTTCTGGTGGGCCGTATGCTTGTCTGCCACCTTAGTGGAATAAAAAAAAAAAAAAAACATGCGTCTGAGGCAGATTCTTAGCAACTACCTGCTGACGCAGTTTAACCAAATGTGGGTATAAACATCTTCTAATGGATGAAATGCAGGGATGTAAAAATATCATACAGTTCTCCGACCCAAGTTTATATCCTTTGAAGAATAGTGATAACCAGCCTATTAGCAGACCCAAGGCTCCTAACAAAACGTAGGATGCAACCGGGTATAAATGCACTAAATTAGGAAATATACATACATACATAAATATGGTCACGCCTTTATCCCCGAAGGGGTAGGCAGAGGCCTAGTATACGCCCACATTTTACCTTACACATTTATGTTCTACGTAATAGGTAGTGAGCCTATTGCCGGGTAAAAATGGACAGGTGCAGATCGTGACAACCCGCAGTTGATATTATTTAAGCCGTCCAAAAAGCCTTCAACTTGGTTTAACGATTGTCATTTTAATGACAACCAGGTTTCATTTCTCTTCGCAATGGATCGTTTTGCGAAAGCTTTCCCTTAGTCGCCTTTAACTCTTTCCTGTCACCACAAGGGACTTGCATAATGCTCTAAATTAAAAAAAAAACATTTTCTATAACGCGACAATGCTCACTAAAACCGAAATAATATCATTATGTACTCAAATATTCTTTGAACCCAAAACATACCATCATTTCAAGTGGTCGGAATGTTTCTGACATTCAAATTCATCTCCTTGTCATCTTACGGACAGGCCTCTTCTTAATACATCACAAAGATATCATAAAGGAGTTTCGTCGAAACGTTTCATCTCTTGTTCAAGTATAATTTATTACATTTGAGTATCCATTTAGGCTTGTATTTGAATAGACAGTATTGGTAGCTACTTATATAGTTAAAGTGGACTTGGACCTCACTTCTTTTACAAGATGTTTTTGAAAGGAAACCTTAATATACTAATGCACTAAAGGTTTACCTATATTCTACTACCATCTTACTAATATATTATGGCTCGTACTGTTCAAAAAAATGGTTTCTATTGCAATTTTGGATTGGGTCTTGGAACTCGGAGCACCAAAATAGGGCCGAAAACTCGGTACTCCTATTTTCATATTCATAGTTATGGCAGGACAACGTCTGTCGGATCAACTATAAGGCTGCTTTCAGAGTCACGTAGACCATCGGCGCAGACAGCTCAGCGCGTAGCTCGTCAGCGAAAGACGTATTAGTATAGTGCTTCATCTTGGCGCGACATTAGAACATTCACCGAATACAAAGGCGCGAGTGCGTTGGTCAGCGCCGACAGCTACGCGGCGCCGACGCGCTACGCGGACGGACGCTGACCCGTCAGCGCTGACCAACGCACGCGTGATAGCTACGTTCATACTCTTTACTTTGGCTGTCAGCGCCGACGGTCAGCACGACTCTAAAACCAGCCTTAATAATAATAATTGTATATTAATAAGAAAAACCGAGAACACCTTTTATTTCACCCGCCAAATATAAATAAGGCTTTCAAATTCAAATTTTCCTGAATTCATCAGCATCCTATTTCCAGCCCACGCAAATATTTTCTAAATTTTGCCAGCTTATTAATTGTTGTGTACCAACATTTTTTCCCTTATTTTGAACCCTTTGTTTCAACGAACGAGCCCATTTAATTTGACGGTATCATTAAGGCGTACACAATTTATTGAGGTTCTCTGTTACACAAACTTAGAAATATCAGTACACAACCATGATTGTATTTAAACCAGTTTTGAGCCCAGTTTAGTTAGAGATATTTGGGATGTATGTGACAGAATATCTATTATTTTAATGGTCTGTCTATCCGTCACGAGGCTGTATCTCAGGAACTGTGTTAGCTAGAACTGATTTTAGAAAAATAAAGTTGGGGAGCAAACTAAAAAGCAAAAAGGTGTACAGATTTGAAATTGTAAACTATATAGGTATCCTAATTTGTAGATATTGGAAAATACGTACAATAATAGCACCTTTGTATTTGTTTAACTAGGTGTAAAAGTCGTCTTTTGGGCAGTCAGTTACAAAGTAGAATAGTTATGTTCTGCCCAGGAAATCAATTTATATTTACACCAAATTTAATCCAAACTGCTTCAGCGGTTCATGCGTGAATGCAAAACATATAGACAGAGCTACTTTCGCTCTTATAATATGGGTGCTAATTAAACGAATTTCTTTTTAATAGCTTTATTGGCCTCCGAAAAAATACTTTGCCCCCCAAAGTAATAAGTCAGCCACAATTAATGAGCGTCAGTATTTATAGATTCTAGCCACCATTTAACTTCTTTTTTAGCCACTGTTAATATAATTCAGCATCGTGATTATTTTTTAGCATCTAATTTTGTAACATGCATTTATACGGTGAACTTCTAAATTACTAAAAAATGGCATCAAAATAGACATTATTTGTTAATATCTTAGCTTCTAATTTCCTAATTCAGCATGTTTAAAATGTAACTCATCCCACATTAATGGATCATCAGAGTTAAGTAAAATTGCCATCAAAAATCAAATTATGGCCACTAATATTACCTAAATAGCTAGAACCACTTGTAGCCACTGACTCAGTCTTTTGTAAATGATCACTGCAGTAAGCAACTACCGCTATTGCTGGAAATGTTTTACCACATAATTGAACAGCTGCAAACCTAGGTAATTCTCTCTCCGACAGTTTAATGTAGGTACTTCTAGACAAATGTTAAGCATAATCCAGACAAAGTACAAAGGCCGAATGGGGAGAACTAGGGAGTATTTGGAACATTGTGAGCCATTTTCTGACAGGTGTCAAATGCGGTGTAAACATTAACTCTGTAAATAATAATTCTTTTTGCTAGTAATAATTCAGCTAACTCTTCTAAGCTAAGTTAAAAACGTTTCAAGTGACCCAAGTGTTAACTAGTATTGTTCTCCAGTGTTGTTATGAACCGTGAAAAGTTTTAGACCACAATCCAGTAAGTGAGTCGGCGATACACTATTAACAAATAAAAACCGTATTGAACTTGTGTTATTGCTCTGAAACACTAAGCACTGTGTAAAGTTTTCGACAATATTGTACATACTGGTCATCAAGCATTTGATAGTCAAGTTGAAACTATAAACTTGTCGAACTTGATTATTGATATGTTCAAAAGATAAACATTATCTGAGTCACCAACACTGTCAACGGACGGTGCAGCCAACCTTCGATAAATAATAAACTGTGGGCGCGTTCCAGGACACTGCTAACTACAATATAACCGATCTTATGCATAGGAGGACGTACAGTCATTGAACAACTATTGTATGAAATTGAACTGTCTATTGAAGTGGAATAAAATAATAGAAAAAGAAGATCAGATTGTTTGTGACTTTGTTGCAAATTTGATATTGCTTATGAAGTAAAAAAATTGTTTTCCAATTTTGGTGCATCTTTATATATAAAATAAATAACTCCATGGAGAATTCCGAAAACGTTACGTTGAGAAATAATTTACGACACAAGTCGACTTTAAGCGAAGATTAATTTGATATGGACAATATATCTTGCTGCAGTCAACCAAATAGTGATAATGATACTGAGGAAACGGAAGTACTAACAAATGAAATTAATAAATTAAAATTAGAACTTATTGTAGCAAATACGGAAATTGAGAACTTAAATATTGAGAATACGTCACTAAGAAAGGAAATACTAAACTACCGAAATAAATTAAGGCTATTAAAATCAGTTGGTATTACGGAAAATTGCACCACAAGGAGAACAACCCCATTGAAATTTTACTCACCTCAGTACCGGAAAATTATCGATACAAGCTTAAACATGAAATCACCCATATCACTCACACAGAAATCATCTACAAATGCTGTAAGGCAATCATATACGAACTTGAATCGAAGCTTCGACTCGGCCACAACCTTGCCGCCTTTGACTTTTAGACAGAAGACAGTAAGTGAAGACTGTCCGCCGGATATGGCGAAGATTTTGGATCAAAGCAAGGATCTCGTGGTGGGTCCACTTCATTTGAAAGCAGTTGGTCAAACACGTATCTCTTGTGACCGTTCATTGAACGAAGAAGAACAAAGGGGAGATAATGCTAAACAACCTGTAAAACATAAGGTAATAGTTTTTGCAGATGAAACTGGTTATGGTGTTAAAGATTATTACAGAATTTATTAGGAAATGATTTTTTGGTTACATCCATTGTAAAACGAGATGCACCTTTGACGGAGATCTTAAACTCTTGTGTATCCGTTTGTAAAAATTTCACTTACTCTGACTACGTTATAATATTGGGAGGATCGCATGATGACAATCCGCTAAGGGTGCAGTCATCTCTGTATTTTCTAATTAATAAGATTAACCATACAAATATATTAATTGGTAAAATTTATAGAAACAAATATTTAAATGTTATGAAATTTAATGATTTATTGAAATTAATAAGTAATAATTGCAGTAGTACATCAATATTAGATTATAACTATAGACCTTATTCTGTGAATAAGCTGTTTATGTGTAGGTACATGTGCAGAGAGATTTTGCGTCTGAAAAATCGGCAGACATATGTAAACTACATTCGTGAACAGGGAAAACGAGCGACGGGCTATCGTGACGTATCAATTCAGACTGATGATATGGCTCTTTCCCGGCTCTCTTTTCATGAAGAAAGTACTTGTGTTAGTGGAGAAACAGACAAATTGTTTTTTCGCGCATAGTGACATCAATGTTTCAGATAGCCGTCAGTCAGTGTATTTGACTGAACAGCTCAATTTTAAGTATGATGTGAAAGGTGATGTAGCTTTCGATCACAGGGAGTCAATATGTATATTTCACCAAAATTTGTGTGGAATTAGTAGCAAAACGCATGAATTGGAACTGTACATACATTCACGGTTAATACGGTTGGATTATATTTGCGTCACGGAACATTTCCTTAACAAAATAAATGCTCCACTATTGACCTTATCAAACTATAGCCTAATAACATATAACACTTGAAGCAAAAAAAAGCGTGGGGGTAGTCTTATTTTGGCGCGGAAAGACAGGGAACTTGTAGAATGTCCTCAAATCAATAAACTTTGCAAAATCAATTCTTTCGAGATCTGTGGTGTTAGGGATGTCGGCACGGGATTGGTAGTGTGTTGATGCTATCGAATTCCAGACGAAAAGAACTTCGATAGTTTCATAGAATATTTAGAAAAGGCTCTCGAGTATCTTTTTGTCAAGAAGGCTATTATCTGCGGGGATTTTAATGTGGACTTGTTGTCCTGTAAGGAACAGCGATCTACTTTCCTAAGTTTGCTTAAGTGTTACAATTTTGGTACTCTTTTGGATACCGCTACATTCCACCGAAATGGTCGATCGTCATGCATTGACAATTTTATAACGAATTTAGACGAGGAGAGTATCGGTGATGCATCAATTGATCGAAATGGACTGGGAGACGGGCACTCGGCAATTTTTTGCCAACTAAAATTGTTAAATGAGATGGACAAAAACATATCAATAACCAATTTGTGACTACAGAAAAAAGAATATTAAACAAGAAAAATAATTTACAGTTCTCGAAAGTAATTTTAAGTAATGACTGGAATACTATGGGAGTAAATACATTTATAAATAAACTCCACAGTGCATATCACTGTAGTTTTCCTAAAAGACATAAAAAAATCAATATTGCAAAGCTTGACACAGGCATACGATGGCTGACTACTGGTATTAGGGTGTCCAGTAGAATGAAACGCTTTTTATGTGTAAATAATGGAAGTGACCTGCATGAGAGTATTCGGGAATACAAGAGTAAGTACATTAGGCTATATAGGCGGGTAATAAAGAGCGCAAGAAAAATATCTGTTCAAACACAACTTCAAAATTCAAAAAATGTGACTAAGGAAATATGGAAGGTGGTAAATCGTCATAGAGTCCGACGAAAAACGGAAACCACTAAGTCTATCAAGTTGATACATAATGACGTGGTCACCAAGAATCCTAAAGAAGTTGAAAATATTTTCGCTGAACATTTCAACCAAAATCGTCTTGCGGGCTTCGCGAGTAAAACTAATAAGATCTCTCTTTTAGAAAGTAGCACAAAGCGGGTAGAAACAGATATGGTTTTATCTTCTATAACCACACGGGAAATTATTGGAATTGTAAAAACCATGGAAAAAAAGAGTTCTAATGGTTATGACGAACTTTAAATTACTGTGATAAAGGAACATATAAATATTTTAGCTTCACCCCTTGCATCTTTTTTTAATAATTGTTTTACACATACATATACACATACATATGGTCACGCCTTTATCCCCGAAGGGGTAGGCAGAGGCATATTATTTGCCCACATTTCATCTTTTTGTATATAATTTGTCCCACGTAATAGGTGGTGAGCCGTATTGCCGTGTTTAAATGGACAGGCGCAGGTTGTGACTGCCTGCTGTTGAAATAAAGTCTTCAACTTGTTTTAACGACTGCCATTTTACTGGCAACCGGGACCAACGGCTTAACGTGCCTTCCGAAGCACGGAAACGCTCAAATAAATGTCACAAAGTGATCACATAGATGGTCACCCATCCATGGACCGGCCATAGTGAAAGTTGCTTACTGCAGTGATCGTTTACAGAACACTGAGTCCGCGGGACCACTAGCGCTTCAATAATAATTCAATAATTAATTGTTTTAAAGCGTCAATTTTCCCAGAACAATTGAAAATTGCAAAGGTGGTACCTATATTCAAAAAGGGATCTTCGATAGATCCAAAAAACTACAGGCCAATATCTTTGTTGCCAACCATATCAAAGATTTATGAAAAACTTATAAAGTCGTGGCTTTTATGTCATCTTGTAGGCAACAAAGTGATACACAGAAGACAATTTGGATACCAGAGAAACATAGGAACGGCAGACGCTATAAATACATTGGTTGCTGACGTTGTTGAAAAAATCAATAAAAAAATTAAAGTAGCTGGAATTTTTCTGGATTTAAGTTCAGCATTCGACACTGTAGATCACGCTATACTGATAAAAAAATTGGAGCATTATGGTATACGAGTTGCTGTTCTACGTTTATTTAAGTCTTATCTCGGTAACAGACAGATGTTTGTAGAATTAAAAGAATTTGATGACAAAAACTGTCAAATCATACACAGATCCGGAATTTCTCGGGTAGAGACTGGAGTACCTCAAGGATCCATCTTGGGTCCCATTTTATTCTCGATATTTACAAATGATTTGGTTGATTATGTAAACAGATTATTCACGAATTACAATGTAGTCATGTTTGCGGACGATACTAATGCTGTCATAAGTTCAAACAGCATAGAAGGACTAAACAAAAAAATAAACACTGTACTAAGAATGTTTCATGAATGGTTCCATGCGAACAATTTAATAATAAACTCAAAAAAGACAAATGCTCTGCTGTTTAAAACTACGTCTCGGAACAAAGATAGACTGTCTATAGAATTAAATGGGGAAAAAATTTGTTCGGTTAGTTCTGTAAAGTTCTTGGGTGTCTACATAGATTCTTTCCTAAATTGGGTACCGGAGCTGCAGGCAATCGAGGCTTCGGTTTCATCCAGTTGTTATGCACTCCGAAGTTTGAGAGAGGAAGTGAGCATACAGCGTCTAAAATCGGTCTATCATGCGCTGGTCGAATCAAGGCTGCGTTATAGTATACAACTTTGGGGTAATGGCTATGCTTACAATTATATTAAAGCTTTTATACTACAAAAAAGAGCAATTAGGACAATTATGCGCATTCCACAAATGGAGTCCTGCCGTGACTATTTTAAAAAAATATCAATTTTGACAGTGCCTAGTCTTTACATTTTGACTGTGTTGAAACACTTAGCGAAAGATATAAAAAAAATTGAAACGAGTAAAGAAAAGACGCTAAGAGAAAATACGAGGACAAAAAGATTAAAAAGTAAACTATACCTTCAATGGACATAGTTAGACAATAGCTCTCAATACCAAGCTATTAAATTGTTTAATAAACTGCCCGAAAGCTTTAAAGGTATGATTTATAATCCAAAACAATTTGAGAGATCTCTTAAGACATTTTTATTGAACAAAGCGTTGTATTCTGTGGCTGAATTTACCATTGATGAAAACCTCTAGAATATGGATTATTAACTATGTATTTTAGCGATAATTCTGACATATTAGGTATTTATTCTTACTATAGATCTCATTAAGTATTTATTCTTACCTACTATGATTATATTTAACAAATATGAATTAATGTAATTATGTATAAATCTGACTGATGCAATGAATTTATTATGTAATTTAAGTAACTGGACATTTAAAATTTGTTACTCACTTGACATAATTGAAAATAATCTACTATTTTTTTTTAATGTAATGTGTTTTCTATTATTATGATTTCATTTATTTATTACCAATTATGAATTTATTAAATTAGTTTGACATAAATGTAAAATGAATTTATCGCATAATATGAGATACTGGACATTTAAATTGTATAATTAATAATTTTAACAATCTATTTCTTGTTATTTTAATGTGCTTTTTGTATTTATTATGTATTTTGCTTTTCAAACACAATTGTATGATTGTTCCTGAATAAATGAATTGAATTGAATTGAATTGAATTTTATAACAAGCCTAATTGAACCTTAGCGTTTGGTACCTGGCTAGAATACTACGTAATATCTGTTTTAGATTCTGATGATCCAATAAATGGCAAAACCTAGGACATATAAAACGACTTCTATTGCTTACTTAAAGACTAAAATAGATTAGTAAACGACTATTATTATACCTAGTTTTTCAGAATTGTTATTTTTTTCTAAAATCTTATCGTATTGACATTATTACTGTATTAAAACGGACAAAGCAGGCTCTGGCTACCTGTTGTTGACTGTTTTTCAAGCCGCCCGATCTTGGCTTAACGACTCCGTAGCCGTAACACTGCTATAAAACTGTACCTATACTATCTAGACTACTGAAATACCATTATTAATAGTGCACAAACAGAATTTTCTAAGCAAATATTGAATATTCTAAGTACAAATTTTGGGATCTTAGTTTCAATTTCAGAACAAATGTTTATAGTTCAATTTACTGAAATTGCTTAGGAGGGACTTTCACTCCAGGGTTAATTACTAAAGCGGTATTTATAGAGAAGTTTTATAATATTAATATTAAAATATGCTAAAATCAACGTATGATAAACTTGAAGCTAGTAATGAAGGGCGGCAAGGAGTAACATATCACAAAGGACATTGATTAATTATCATAAACTAGCTAACGAACGCGGCTCCACTCGTGTGGTGAGGTTTTCCTCAGGGACTTGAGACCGGGATAAAAAGTAGCCTCCACATTTCATCACAAATGGTTCAGTGATTCAGGCGTGACAGTATAACGGACAGACAGAGCTCCAGAGCTACTACACTCTTATGTATTTTCGTAGGGATTCTCACAATGCAGGCGTGATTTTTTTCGCAAATAGGTACACTGTAGTAAATTCGTCAAGCGTCTACCCAATGTTTGACAAACCTAGAATCTGTATTTGAGCCGTAAATAGGGTCCGGTAGAGCGGCTTATAAACAGATCTTTAAAGACCAATCAATATATATCTCTCAAGCAGACTATTTCTAGATTTGCATACTAACCTTACTACGAGTATAACACGCTCATATTGGTACCTAGGTACTTGTATTGTTTCTACTCGCCTTGTTCTTCGCCATAATTTGTCAACGCTCTTTAATTTATCCAAAGAAAAATATCCTTTTTCATTTCAATTTTTTTTTATACTACTTAGGTGGCAGACAAGCTTACGGCCCACTGGAAGGTTGGTAACCGTAGCCTATAGACGTTTGCAACACCAGAGGCGCTACACACGTGCTGCCGACCCGGCGCAGGTTGTGACGACCCACAGTTGAAATATTTCAAGCCGCCCGTAAGGCCTTCAACTTGGCTTAACGACTGTCATTTTACTGACAACCGGGACCAACGGCGGAAATAAAGTAGCACACTAATATAAAAGGCCTTACATTCTCGAAAAATATATATTTTGTTGAAAAATGAGACGTATTTTTGCTAAATTAACAATCTCTGTTCACAGATTACCAGACAAAGTGGATACATTAAGTTTACGATAGGAGCTTTAAACCGGTTACCCTACTTTTCTAACTCAATTAACATGATCCGACCTACCTATCTCGCTCTCTAAGTTCTATCAAAATACTTTTATGTGCTTCAAACTTGTGAGCTAGTGAAATTGGATCAACTAAATAATTTATTTGAAAATATTGAAGGTTATACAACGATACTGGGTTAAGATAAACAACTGTAAATAAGTCTTTACACATCATAATATATATAAATTATTAGGTATGTACTTACATATAAATTATATTTTGACACGTGTCTTGTAGATTAAAATCTACATTTGGTCATCATTTTTCCTCTTCTTACGCCAACAAAAACAGATTTCATTTGCACCTCAGGCTTACAATAAACTAGCCGATGACACACGGATTCAACCACATAGTTCTCGTTCCCGTAGAAATATGGGAATTAAATAAAACCTATGTTAATTGGGGATAATGTAGCTTCCCAACAGTGAAATAATTTTTCAAATCGGTTCAGTAGTTTTTGAGTTCTTAATTACAAAGTCATACAAAAATGTAATGTTTTTCTCTTTATAATAGATATTAGTTTCGATATAGAAAGCGTAATTTGTGTGAAATGGCGCTGTGTAAGAACGTTTAAAAATATTTATTTAGGGATATTTTTAAATGCACATCTATATAATTTTTCTGCACACTAGGTAACTCCACTAATTAACTGAATGCATACCAGAAATCTGAATGCTGTGCAAAAAAACCAATTGATTAACTAAACATGTACTACTTTAAAAACTTAAATTTTACACAAAACGAGATGACCTTTTTATATCGAATTTAAACCAAAAATGTAGTTCGTACACCAGATTTAAGATTTGCTTAACAAAAATACAAATCGCTTATCAAAAATACTAACATGCACTCTAAATTTTACAATCTTATAACGGAATAGATTAGGTTAGGTTAGTTTTCCATTTTTTTTATTATTAAAATTTAATTTTGTAAAGATGACTGATTAAATTTTGTTTTCAATTAGAATAAAAGATGTTCCTAAAAGTAAATTAGAGGATGGTTTTCCCTAAAAAAAGTTTTAATATGTTTGTTAAGCAAAGGAATTTTTAGATATGCTATTATTATAATAGTAATTTGTTCAGTAAAATAGTTCTGCAAATACCATTAAACAGTATATTGAATTTGACTTATTTAGTGTGCATAATTAGTGGGCAAGTCAGTATTTTTGGTTTAACTTTGTAATATTTTGTTCGAAAAAAGGGAATAAACAGATATCGATTTAAATACATGCCATTTATTTATAACTCGAGGTTCCGCTTATTTTCGTAACGATTATGTACCATCAAAAACAATATTTATTTTACTGTAATAGCTAAAACATTTTAGAATCATAAAACAGAAAAAAACCACTCAAGAGCTTTTCTACGGAGAAATGTCCAGCCGCATTTCCGCATCCATTTAAACACTTCCATTACAGAAGAAACCTGGACAAGTGCGAGTCGGACTTACCACCTGAGAGTTCCGTACATCCGTTCGTCCGTAAGTCCGTCAGACATCGACGGACGGACAACAAAGTGATCTAAAGGGTTCCGTTTTTTTCTTTTTGAGGTACCTACGAAACCCTAAAAAGTCTCCACAATCGCGATCAGTGAATGAATGGGCGGTTACAGATTGACCTGTGTAATGTACCGGAAAATGGAATTTGCGTGTGTTATCGGAAATCGTAAGGAATCACGCACTCGCCGAGCTCAATTCAATAATATGTAGGTGCCTTTAGGCGGCTTATGGAGTAATTTTGAAGCCTTTTCTGCAAGCTTAAAAGGTTTCAATTACGTATATCCATTGGTATTACGTAATATATTTTCGTTCTTAGAATATGATTTATTTGGTGTAAATTTTCCGTGGGTTCCCCGAATTACATATAGGTGGTATATTGAATGGAATGCCTTTTCTGTAGCTTAACATTTGAAATATTCTTGCGGTTTACGAAGTACATATTTCTATTTTTATTATCAACTTACGTTACATGAGGATAAAGAAGTCATAGTGGCTCTGTGAGTACCAAAATCATAACCATATTGTTGGATGGCGTATTGAATTTTTACGTCGTCCTTATTTTTACATAATTATCCTATATTCTCTGAATAACTCTGATATGGAAAAAGGTTATGTTTCTTCTGTATTATGTACCATGTATCTATATATATAAAAATCAATGCCACTTTTCGTTGTAATTTTATAACTCAAGAACGAGCTCAGCTATCCAAACCAAATGTGTTGTGTGTGATGTGTGTGTGATGGTTTATGTGAAGTTTGCACAAAATCGGTCGAGCGGTTCTTCATTTATCACGCAAACGAAGTTGCGCGGGTCAGCTAGTATTGTATAATTAGCAAAGTGAATTGAAAAGATATTTCTTCATGTTAGTAATACTTTTAAACAAAAATATTATTATTTCTACGTTTATAATTGCTGCCAGATTCACGAGGTAGTAATAGGCTCGTTCGTGTATTGTGATGGATCAGATTCGCGTGGAATTCCGTTCCCGTTTCCGATTCTCATGGGAACATTTACCCAGTATGAAAAGCCTACATGTTATTCTAGACTATATTCTACCCCGATACTAAATTTCTGCACAATCAGTGCAGTTGTTAGAGCGTGATTGGGTTACAAACATCCACACCTCCACACTCACAAACTTTCAGATGTATAGTGTTAGTATTATTCAACTTAGAAGGTTTTTACAGGGTCGGCAGCACGAGTGTAGTGCCTCTGGTGTTGCAAACGTTCATAGGCTGCGGTGACCACTATAGCGGTATGAAAAAAAAACTGGGGAAAATGCTTTTTATATAATACTAGCTGACCCGCGCAACTTCGTTTTCGTGATAAATCAAGAACCGCTCGACCGATTTCGTGCAAACTTCACATAAACCATCTACTAAATAGTCCGAACAAAGCCTAAACATTTGGTTTGGATAGGTGAGCCCGATCTCGAGTTATAAAATTACAACGAAAAGTGGCATTGATTTTTATATAAATAGATTTTATAATATCTGTTCCAAAGAGGCTTAATTATATTCTCCAAGTTGTTATTTCTAACATCATATCTCTTCAGCACATACATTGAAATGCGTCCCATATAGACATTATGTTAATTTTAAGGAAGATATCAAACAATTGTGTAAAAACAGTATCTGTTAAAATACAAGATATCAGCGTGGAAAAATGTCTTTTTAGGGTTTCGTATCCAAAGGAACCCCGAAATGGAACCCAGTAGTCAGTGAATGACAATCGTTAAGCCAAGTTGAAGGTCGAAAAATTTCAACTGCAGGTTTTCGTGACCAGCGCCTATCCATTTCAACACAGTAATAGGCTCACCACCTATTACATGGGACATAAAACTATAAGGTGAAATGTGGGCGTATGCTATGCCTCTGCCGACCCCTTCGGGGATAAAGGCGTATGTATGTATCCAAAGGGTAAAAACAGGACTCTAAAGACTCCACTAGTTCTCTATTAGTCACTAGGCTGACATCTAATGAACTGCTATCTATATGTATATCTACAAAACTGAAAATTTCACTCATTATACATTTCTGTAATTAAAAACAAAAAAAAAAAGGCGAAAAAACAGCAAAAAATCACGGTTGCTGTATGTGAGCCTAAGCCTGCCCGTGCCCATACAACAATAGTAGATTGTACAACAAGTGCATAAAAGAAGCCATTTTATACGAGACATTAAGTCGAGGATAAAATGGGTGTTATGATCGAGTTATACACTCTGCTTTTCACTTCGATTGCAGGGAAATGAAACAGTGATATTGTAAATAAAAGTCTTTAATTAAAATTAAAAGTAACATTTGAACAATTTTCAATTTGAACAATGTCTTATTTCAAGTTTTTTTTAATCATTCTACATGAAGCATTAGGCATGGGTAACGAGACCTATACTGCCTAATCATAAGATCATTTTATAATATTTTTTCACTCATAATACTATCTGATTTTTAATATTTCTTATTTTATATAGAACACAGAAAGTACAAATTAAATGTAACAAAAAAAAAACAAGTTATTTAATAGCGTTTTATTATGTTTGGTTCATAGAGTAACACGATCTTCATGGTACCGTCTCTACGGTCTAGTATGGCCATATTGTTTTAGAAGAAGAAAAAGAACTTTATGCACTAGAGCATAAAATGTTGTTTTAGTCCGCATACACCCAGCATAAACAAGAACTTTACGAGCATAAGAAGTGAAAACATGATTTTCATTTTCTTGTATGGCAGCCCCTCCCATACAACAAAGGTGATTTCTTGCCGTTTTTTCGGTACCTATGGAACCCTTCGTGCGGGAGTCTGACTCTCACTCGGCTGGCTTTTTCATTATTGTCTAAAAACACAATCCCCTGGTAATGAAAAAATTAACATGTGAACAGAGTCCCACATTTAGAAAATGGTAATTGAAGAGGAAAGGTCTTGACCTAGTTTTACATTTTGCGCATTCACGGTGACGTAAGCTGAGATTACATAAGAGTACCTACATACTCGTAATTTTTTATCTTTATTTCTATGCAAATTTCTTCATTGAGTTTTATACAAAACCGGCCAAGTGCGACTCCGAATCGCGTACAGAGTGCTGTTCCAAAAACGGCAAAGAAAAATTACGTGTGTTGCGTGGTAAGTAGCTACCCTTTATTATTTTTAATTTTCAGTTTGTGTCTTTATTTTTTTTATACCACCAAGGTGGCAGACAAGAATACGGCCCACCAGATGTACCGGTGGTCACCGCAGCCTATGAACGTTTGCGACACCGAAGGCGCCACACTCGCGCTGCCGACCCTGTAAAAACCTTCTAATGAGCCTCAGCAATAGGGTCCTGTTTGTTTTCATGCTTTGGGTATAGACCGCTAAAAAAGGTGTTTATTAGATTTCATTCATGATTAGCCTAAGAATAAGTGCTCCTTCTAGTTTTGCGTCTTTATCAGTCTATTTGGAGGGGTCCGTGCCTAATACACATACAATACATACATACACATAGTTAGGTACGCCTTAATCCCCGAGGGGGTAGGCATTAGTATACGCCCACATTTCACCTTGTAGTTTTTTGTCCCACGTTAGGTGGTGAGCCTATTGCCGTGTTGAAATGAACAGGGGCAGTTTGGGCCGACTGTTCTTGTTTAAATTTTTCAAGCCGCCCAGGCGTTCATCTAGCAGACAGAGTTGTTAATTTTATTATGAGAGTTCGTTAATTGAATTAATGAGTAACTAGTTTCAATGTAATTAGATTAACGTGTAATTCCATTACTCAGTAATTAGTTACTGCTAGTACTCATTGTAATTAATTACTCAAGTAATCTGTTACACAGTAATTGATTTAAGCATTACAAAGTAATTGTAATTTGTAACGGTTAATCTAATTCATTTTGATGATCACTGATATTTTTATACTGTGGCGCGATTTCTACGTAAGTAGGCATAATAATTGCGAAATAGTTGCGAAAAAAACTGACCATGTCCTGCCTCCACAAGCGCTAGCGCGAGACTGATCGGCCGTCAGCGGCGCAATTCTATTGCGTTTGGTAGATATTCGTACATGATAACTATGTAAATACTTGTGTATAGAAAAACGATTGGAAAATGTGTATAAAAACTCAATAGCTTTAATTGAGTGCAAAAAAATATATAAAATGTTAATAGTTTAGCCACAGTATTGAAAAAACTTTTCTGAGAGAGTCAACTTTGGGATTATTTTCTATCTAGTGAAATTTATTGGATCGTGTAACGGAACTGGAATATGTTTAGCTTATATCCTTAACTATTATATATATATATATTTATCAGAATTAAAAACCCTTTTCTTTTTGATTAGGATTGTTTCAAAAAACTCAAAATCTGACCCACGCGGCATTAACTTACTAGATATGCAATAGTATGCATGTTAATATAATACAAGTCTATTTACCATAAAGATGATTCAGTTATACACAAATGAGTAAGTTTTAAAGTGGAAATTAAATAACCTTTTAATCTCATTATTATTTTCTTGCACTTCTAATATTCTCTTTCAAAATAATCTGATAGTTAAGATGCCCTTTGGTATTAAGCTCATGCTGCAAATAAGTCAAGCTTCAATCCACGTAACTTAGCAATATAAGTTTTCAAACCATCTACAAGTTGGTGCTAGTTAAACGGTAGTTGCGCAACCCTAGAGGTTTCCTCTTTTTAAACTTGACTCAAAGTACACGATGAGGCGTTTATGGTTTTAATGTAAAGTTCGTACTAATTTTAGTGCCAGGCCGCATCTGCGTTTTTCCCGCCGCGGAAAAACGCAAGTTCGGTCTCGCGCTGGAGAGATTTGTATTTTTGTATAGGTATATGTTTGTTAAAGTTATTCTTAAAGACGGACGGATATTGGAAATTCTTCCCATAGTAGAATACTCATTTTACGTGTGGAATCCCTCATGAATGCTATGCTAATAAAGCCTTAAAAGAAGATTTTAAGTAACTTAATGTAAGAAATTTTAAGGTAATTGCCAACATAGCTAACCCACAACTCTCTTTGAAACTGATTATTTTAGCGTTTCCGACAGAATTTTGTTACGCGGTCCCTAGACCATGACATTCACTTCAATCAATACAATTTAACCATCATGCAGGCATGACAGCATGTACTTTGTTCAATATCAATCATTTCAATCAACACTACTAAACAATCATGCATCTATAACAGCATTTAATGCATGTACGCTTAAAGTGAATGACTTAATCCACAATATTAGGCAGTTGATGATGCTTTTAACTGTAATTTCAGCAATTGCGGCTTGCCTGTTCAGTGTTGCGATGCGTGTTCATCGACTTCCTCAGATCTTTTGTTCATTACGTTGAAGTTTCCAGTTCCTTAACTAGAGGAAAATTTAGTTTCATGTGTTTGCGCCAAGTTAATCCAACTACATACTAATATCATTAACAAACTAATGCCTTCGGTTTCACCCAAGGAAACGTATTTCATGAATAAAAAGTATATCTCAAATGTTATTACAGATTATAATCTATTCCTATTCTAAAATTAAAGCTCTATCCTATAAATATATAATATACTAGCGGTACCCTGCCACGCTTCGCTGTGACTTTTTTATGGTGGTTTTATGTACCTATGAGAAATGAGTAACAAACTAAATGATGGGTACATTTAAAAAAAAATGTGTGCGTGTACTGCATGTGCGTGCGTACACACGTAAGAAGTGAAACTTCTTCATGACCTAATTTTTCGAAAGAAATATCATTAAATATACATAGGAGTTAGTAGTCCAAAAGTTCAAAAGTTCAAAAGTCCAAAGTCAAAAAGTCAAAAAGTCCAAAAGTCCAATAGTCCAAAAGTCCAATAGTCCAAAAGTCCAAAAGTCCAAAAGTCCAAAACTACAAAGTCTAAAAGTCTAAAATTCTAAAAGTCCAAAACTCCAAAACTCCAAAACTCCAAAACTCCAAAACTCCAAAACTCCAAAACTCCAAAATTCCAAAAGTCCAAAATTCGAAAAGTCCAAAAGTCCAAAACTCCAAAATTTCAAAACTCCAAAAGTATAAAAGTTCAAAAGTCCAAAGTACAAAAGTTCAAAATTCCAAAGTCCAAAGTCTAAAACTCCAAAACTCCTAAACTCCTAAACTCCTAAACTCCGAAACTCCAAAGCTCCAAAGCTCCAAATCTCCAAAACTCCAAAACTCCAAAACTCAAAAACTCCAAAACTCCAAAACTCCAAAACTCCAAAACTCCAAAACTCCAAAACTCCAAAACTCCAAAACTCCAAAACTCCAAAACTCCAAAACTCCAAAACTCCAAAACTCCAAAAACTCCAAAACTCCAAAACTCCAAAACTCCAAAACTCCAAAACTCCAAAACTCCAAAACTCCAAAACTCCAAAACTACAAACTCCAAAACTCCAAAGCTCCAAAGCTCCAAAGCTCCAAATCTCCAAAACTCCAAAACTCCAAAACTCCAAAACTCCAAAACTCCAAAACTCCAAAACTCCAAAACTCCAAAGCTCCAAAGCTCCAAAGCTCCAAAGCTCCAAAGCTCCAAAACTCCAAAACTCCAAAACTCCAAAACTCCAAAACTCCAAAACTCCAAAACTCCAAAACTCCAAAACTCCAAAACTCCAAAACTCCAAAACTCCAAAACTCTAAAACTCTATACCTCCAACTCCAAAGTTCCAAATAGTCAAACGCCCAAAACTCGAAAAGTCCAAAAGTACAAAAGTCCAAAAGTCCAAAAGTCCAAAAGTCCAAAAGTCCAAAAGTCCAATAGTCCAAAATTCCAAAGTCCAAAAGGCCATAACTCCAAAGTCTAAAAGTCTAAAATTCTAAAAGTCCAAAACTCCAAATTCTAAAACTCCAAAACTCCAAAACGCATAACTCCTACACTCCAATACTCCAAAACTCCAAAATTCCAAAAGTCTAAAGTCCAAAACTCCAAAATTCCGAATGTCCAAAAAGTTCCAAAATAACATGCAAAACATATCTGACCTCTTTATTAGGTGCGTACTCTCTTTTATTATTCTGAATGCAAGGAGGCCGCAATCAAACTTCTCTTAAAAAACATCAATCTGGTAGGTACCTTCTAAATAGGTTGTTTATAATAATTTTGTTCTGAAGCTGGCAGAATATAATTAAAAAAACAATGACCAACGCCATCTATTGGTAATATCACTTTTTAAAGCTATTTTATTCTTATTGCTGTTATGATAAAAGTGTATAAAGTAGCCTAAAACCATCTCTGAATCCTATTGTATATCGTGTCCAATTTTGAGCTCAATCGATTCAGTAAATTTTGAGTTTTTAATAGATACACAAACGCACACAACATTTTTATATATATAGATTGTTATACTAAAATTAAAGTCTATTGAAATACCAAATTTCAGCCAGATCTGTTCAGTTATGAGGGCGTGATTAAGTAATTTTGGTTAGAATGTTTGTGACTCAATCACGCTCTAACGGCTGAACGGATCAGGCTAAAACTTGGTAGATGGATGGCTGGAATTAAATTACACATAGGCTCTTTTATCCCTGGAATATACTCCCATGGAATACAGGAGTGGAAACAGTATTCCACTCGGGCGAAAACGCAAGAATCATGTAGTCCTCCAATGTGTTTTGTTCAGTTTCCGGTAGTGAGCAAACATTTTCCAAATAACTAAGTATACAATGGAGTGCATTAAAATAAAATATTTATTTAAGTACGAAGGATGTACCCTTCGATATTTATTTACAAAACATTCGTGTTTGAGTCCAACATAAATATAAACACGAAATTGATGTTCACATATTTTTATTTTTGTAATCTCTATTTTGATACAGATTCCTACATACATTCACACTTTTATCCCCGAGGGGGTAGGCAGAGTCACAGTATATGCTCCAAGTTTTGCCTTATAGGTTCTTGTTCCATTTAATAGGTGGCAAGCCTATTGACGTGATGAATAAAGAGCTGCAGGAGTAACGACCTGGTTGAAATTTATCAAGCCAGCCATAAGACCTTCACATTAGCTTAATGACTACCATTATCCGACGACCGGGACCAACAGCCCAATATACCTTCCGAAACACGGAAGCGCTCTCAAATGAAAGGTCACAAAGTGGTCACCCATCCGTGGACAAGTCATAGTGAAAGTTGCTTCCTGCAGTGATCGTTTACAGTTAAGTACAGATTCAGCGGAGCTACGAGCGGTTCTATGAAGATTCCTGATACGCAGAATAAACCTCAACAAGTTTTGATCTGGCAACGCGTGTAATACTACCTAGATACTACATTGCATAATCCTCTTATATCTTATCAGTGCGATGTATGCATTTTCCGGGAAACACTACTACAATGGGATTTGTTTAAAACCGAATTAATTGCCACGTTTCCTCGTAATTTATATGAATAAATTCTCACATCTCAAGCAACGTTCGAAGGCTTATTTATTTGCAAATGATTATTTATTTTTCGTTCAGAATATTTCTGTTGAACTGCTTTATAATTTAACCTAGTAGATAAACATTTGTAACGCTTTCTAAAAGAAGATTCTAGATTGCTAAAGGTGTATCTTATACCTCAATGAAATCAGTCTATGCCATGCCATCAGGTTCTGCGACTTCCGCATTCAGTCACTCCCTACGACCTTCTTCAGCCCTTTCATCTTCTGTTGGGAGTCCTGGGACATCCTTCCGAGGGCTTACCCGGGGCACTCAACCATAGGCTGTTGGGTGTTACGTGAGGTTTTTTAGTCGGTAGGAGTCCGGCATAGCTACCATGAGGATTTTCCCTAACATTAAAAAAAGAAAAGGTCTTTCAGCTTACACTTACATATAACTTATCGCATGTTGTAGATATTTTACGTTTATTTCGTAATGTAATTTGGCTATATATAGCACAAAAGTGATCGTCTACCAGCATTCGTTCGACATTTGGTAGGTATTTGCAAAGAATTGACATGGGTTACGGTAATGAGATCTGGCAGGCACTCTATAACATAACTTAATATTAGAAGAGCAACGGTTTTATTTGTGACATTGTACCAATATTACAAAAAATGAAAGGTTTTGACAAAACCTGTGGTATCATTGGATGGTAGCCTAAGTTTAAAACGAGTTTTTGAAGATGTGTATACCTAACTCTGTCACATTCTAATCGTAGAAAACTTATATTTTTAGACTGATAGCGGTCATCCCACATTAATACACAGGCTCATTGATATTGCAAAAACCCATTTCTTTTTTTATAGGACACAATAAAATACCACTGAAAACTTGTGCATTTTACTGTTCTTTTATCATAAATGAAATGAATGTGTTGCAAGTACAATAAAGCATACATTTATCTATCAAAACTTCACTGAGAAACGATTCTGTGTTTCAATCGTAACAGACTAAGTTACATAATACGTTTATATAGTAGACATAATAGGTAGGTACGTACGTATAATATCGGGTTCCTACACTGAAGCTATTCTAATCTTAACTGACATTATCCAGGATTATAGAGAACCTCTCGTACCAAACTTGTTCAATGTTCTGTTAACGAACACGTGGTACCTTACGATACGCTTATTTCTTAGGTGTGAATTATACGGCGACGGTGTGGGCACAGTATAAAGTAGTGGTGTGGGACAGGCGCAGCGTATAATCGCGCTTCGAACTTTTGTCATACAAAATGTAGGTACGGTAAAAACAGGGCAAGACGGTGGCGTGTCTGTTCACCCTTCGAAAAAGTGGGATAGGAAGGGAAAAAACAAGGCAAGACGGTGGTGCATCTTTTTCGCTGCGAAGAAATGGGATAGCAAAGGAGAAGAGGAATAGCACCCGAATTTTTCCAAGAAGTGGGTTAAAACCCAAACCCTAAGGGAAAGTATGCGATGGCAGACAAAGCCTGTCGGGAGCTCTGGGGATATTCTTCCGAGGGCATACCCGGGACTCCCGGCCATAGGCAGATGGTAGGGCACCGTGTAGTTTTAGCCTGTAGAAGTCCAACATAACATCCATGAGAATTTCTACACGAGAACAAAAAAAATACAGAAATGCCACGCCGCCGCCGCCGCGCCGTTATTGTATGATTTAGAACACGCAATCTCCGTACATTTTGTGTTACAAAGGTTCGAAGCGTCATCGTGTCTATGCAGCTTCTGTATAATTCACCCCTTAAATGCGTGACCGTTTGTAGCCATTTTCTTTTACGAGCGGTACGTGTTTTGAAAAGCATGTTAAGTCCTAAGTCCCGGTTGCTAGTCACATGCCTACGTAATAGTCGTTTTTCAAAATTTCAGCTGTACGTATCCTCAACCTGCGCCTTTCTCTTTTTTAACATCATTATAATCTGACTTTCATACCAAAAACAACTGGTAAAATGCATTTACTTGGCACCGACTTCAAAATTTTACAATACTGAAATCGCTGCCATTCTCCTTTTATGAAGTCTGTAAAAATAACCACAGCACGGCACAACCAATCACCCCCTTGTCTTATATTTAAATTACTTTATACGAAACGTTCAGTATTTACTAGGTATAAGATTTTTAATGTCGCTCCGTAATTCCGTAAAATTACAATCAAGGCTGTTGAGTTTTAATAATCTATTCAAAGTTTAAATTACAGTAGATATTAAATGTTCTGGTTTTATGTTGCAGTGTTTATAGTTTGATCATTTTAATCAAAATTCTGCGAAATTGTAATTAAAATCATATTAGTCAAAATTCTATGTAAAATTCTGAATTTCTACTTATCTCGCGATCCCGCAAAACACAGCTCATTGAAAGGAAAAGCAAACACCCATTCAAAGTGTTGGTAACGATGAATACAGTTCAGTACAGTATAGGCGCTGGGCTAACAAAATCTGCCGCTTTGCAACTCACCGCAATTCTGAATAAGCAGAAACAAGTTGAGCACGGACGCCGTGACTAGGGATAGGGTTGGCAGCTTTTACATTTATTTTATTCTTATTTTACGTTTTTTAACGTGAGGAAAATCCTACATGGATGCCATGCCGAAGTCCTACCGAATAAAAACTACACGTATCCCACCTAACAGGCTACGGTTGGGAGCCCCGGGTAAGCCTTCGCAAGGATACCCCAGGACATTTTTTATTTTACGTTCCTACTGTATTGAATTGATACATAGTTTTTTTTTGGTAAGGAATAGAAAATACATTGATAAAATGAATGATAGAAGCTCTCGTAGCTTACTAGCCTGGTGTTCTGTAACGGTTGCTGCGATAAGCATCTTTGATATGTATGGTTCTGAGATGGCTGATCGTTTTGTGGCATTTATATTATGAACTTCGGACACGGTCAATCCTTCTAAGTTATGAATAAAAGAAGATTTAGTGTGCGTGCTTTCTTTGCACGTGCATGTGCAACGATCTATTTGTACACATTTATTGACGTCAAGTTATTGATGATTATTTGACCGTATCCAGAGCCCATTAGGAAGCATTTACGTGCTTTGGAAGGCGAGCAGAACCATTGCTTCCAGTACCCAGTTTCGTGGCAGTTCAAGTAGAAGCTTGCACAAGCACTTGTGCCTGTCCGTTGCCTACTGTCTATTAAGTGGGACAAAATACACATGGTGAAATGTGGACGTTCGATATTTATGATGCATAATATTGAATGTAAGTATGTACCTACATAAAAATGACCGTTGTACCACAAAAATGTTGTGATATTTTTAAAAAATTAGTGCTTCTCTTTAAGAGTATCCTGTCTCCAGAATTTGTTGATTTTACTGGTTAATATAAAAATATTACTAAAAATACTTACACTTCAGTTTGACAAACGCCATTTCGTCACGTAAGTAAACCGCAAAATTACTGTACAATCGAGCACAAATTCCACACAGAACAACTTCAACAAAATAAATTTTCCACAGGATTGGCAATTAATAGCGCCATAAACGTATTTTATTTACTTTTATCGCCCTCACAGAGCGATAAACAGTTAATAACGTTCGGTGTTACTGTATGAGTAAATATACCTCGATTACATCTTGCGGGAGTCCTAAAGTAAGAATGTGACCTAGTATAGTAACACCTTCGATGATAAAAACGGGACACAACTACTGAGAATCAGCCGTTTGTTGGTCTGTCTCTCACTAGACTGTATCTCATGAACCACGATAGTTAAAGGATTTTTACAGATGCCGTTAGAGTGAGCTTTAATTGAGTTATATTTTACACAATTTTATCCTTACCCTTAGAAATGCAAACAAACATCAGTGGAAAAGCATATGCTTTTTTATTGCAGTGAAATCAAAATTGATTATTTTTAGTATGCTGCGTGCTGTGTTGAAAATGTTATATTTTATTATATTTTATGTAACTACGCGGTATTTCTAACATTGTAAACATTGAAGTGCTGATTAAGTAAAAAAACTAATATTTCATCGTAGTTACGGTAAAATATTCTCTATAATGTTAGAATTAACTCATGTGTTGCTCAAACTCTTGGAATAGCTATCTCTATCACAACAATACAGGAAACAAAAATAAAAAGAACATGTTTGTATAATGCATGACATTGCTTTTTGTAGTATGATACCTACGCTACTCATTTTAATTTAAAATAATAATAAATTCCTTTAAAAATTTAATAAAACAGTGTACAGTGATACGTCCTGCCCGAGGCATCTAGACCACTCGCAGTAATGTAACCTACTGTCTGCACACCTGGGGCACAAGTCTACTATTTAAATTGTGTCAGAACAGAATCGTAATCAGAGCTGAACATTAAAGCTACGCGTCGGCTTTTTTTTGTTTTTTTTTTTTTCAATGTGTGGAAAATCTTACCTTAATGCTACGCCGGACTCCTATATGCTAAAAACCACACGTATCCCACCTAGCAGCCTATAGTTGGGAGCCCCTGGTAAGCCCTCGGAAGAATACCCCAGGACCAACAACAACGTCGGCTTTTGTACAATTTAACAGTTTTTGTACACAACAGTGATACTTACATTTTACACCCCACCTAAAGCGTTAATACTATTAAAAATGTAACCTTATTATGAGTAATGTAACAAGGTGTGTGCACCTGAGGCCAAAGTTTGCTATTTCAATTGTGTCAGAATAGAATCGTAATACTAGTACCTTAAAAATCTGCTACTGCCTGACTACGGTACATTATGACCATTTTCGTAAGTTACAGCGCTACGATTATTATTCTGTTTTGACACAATTAGAAGCGCAGTCTAGGCCCATGCAGTGACACCTTTTCACAAAAGGGATTTATTAAAGTTAATATAACTAAACTATTTCCTTCCAATTAAAGTGTAAACAATTATAATGAGACAACTAAAATTAAGTTTGTGAAAAATCTATTAAAAAGAAAATGAAGAAATGCATCGTTTTACTAGCGAGCTTCATAATGCAGTTACTTGTCTGTGGCAGACTTTTCAAAAGTGTTTAGAAAATTGTTACAGACGTGTGAAACTTTGCATCGATACTGTTGCTGAGCTCTTTGAGTAGACTTTAAATTGAAATGATAAAAGATAGTGAGCATATCAGCTTCGTTAAACTTGCCAAGTAGTTTCTCTTTGTTCCATATTTCAAAAGATATTTATAATAAACTAGCTGACCCGCGCAACTTCGTTTGCGTGATAAATCAAGAAACGCTCGACCGATTTTGTGCTAACTTCACATAAACCATCTACTAAACAGTCCGAACAAAGCCTAAACATTGGGTAAAAGAAACACCGTGTATATAGATTTAAATCTTTTACTTTTCATAGTAAATAATCTTGAGCATTTCAGACATGTATATTTTTTTTTATAATACAGCAGATACACATTAATGTAATTATATATGTATAACACATGTTCCATTACAGACTAAATAATATATATGATTTCATTTCATCCTTAAAAAATAACAATAAAATTTGGAAAAATATTAGCGTCAACCCTAGCATTAGTGTACTCCACGTTTGAAAATGAATCTAGTCTGGTGACGTCACACGCTTTGTAATTGGTGCACTAGCCCATTTTCTTTCCCTGTACACTATGGCAGTGTAATTTTAATTTCTTAGATAACTTGAACCGACTCTTTTGTTCAGCGTGGTACAGTGAGGCCAATCGCATTCCTAGATTGACGTTACACTAGTTCAGTTTTAGTAAAATGTTTAGAACTATAAAGTATGCGTGTCAAAATGTGTGTGTGCGTGCGTGTGTGTGTGTGTATGTGTGCATGCGTGCGTGTGTGTGTGTGTGTGTGTGTGTGTGTGTGTGTGTGTGTGTGTGTGTGTGTGTGTGTGTGTGTGTGTGTGTGTTCGGGCGTGCGTGTGATCGAGCGTGCGTGTCCTTGGGTGGTTTGTGTGAAAATACTTGTAAAACAAAAACGAATATTCGGTCTTTTTTGTTGCCTTATCAGTTGTGATGAGTACTTACTACAGTGAGAAGCCACACTACGTGACCATTTGATATTTTGAGCCATTTTACATGTTAAAAAGGTGAAATTTGGGCATATAAAATGCCTCTGCCTACCTCTTCGGGGATTAGGTTTTCCCTTCGGAACAGAACTAACATTCCATTGCTGAAGATTTATACAACCAACAAGATGATAAAAGGAGGGGAGGGGGGAAGAGGAACCCGCCTCACACCCTCGATTCGTCAATCCTAACTTACAACCGTTAAGGATAACCCCAACTAATTGTATGGGAGGAATGACGAACCGAACTCCTCAGGAAAGGAATTTTGGATGTGGGATAGGAAAAATTACCTGTACCCTCCAGATTGTTGGTAATTAGCACTACTCCGCTTAACAATGTGACTAATTTGTCAACACGTGTTCGCCTACACACGAGGCATCTTCAGGACTGCTTGGCAGCGAATTTTCGAAAAAATTGGCTCTTCCCCCTCCCCTCCTTTTACTATCATTTTAGGATGGATTTCCGCCATGTAACGCCTGATTCCATTAGTTAACCAACAAGATGCTATCTTCTTAAAATGAACTGCATAAATATAAAATTTAGCGTCACATTAATTCATCTGAACACAGACAGGAGACGCCAGCGTACGAGCATACGAGGTAATAAATTATAATCTCCCTTACACCGAGTACATTATGTTTGCGCCAGCGGCAGCGTACAAACTCCGGAACCACAGACAAAATAAGCTATTTTTATGAAAACGTATTTTCTTTTTCAATTTCATAAAGTCTGAGGCTACAGTGCTTCAGCAGAAAGCTCTTAATTAAAACCCGAAACAATGGAGTTGCTAAGTCAAAATGGCTGTTTGATGCATCGCAAGAATATTATGCAATCTCTGTTGTAAGGTTGTGGCTTTTAATTCTTGGGGACTTTTACTTTTTATATATTTCTTTTTCTAGGAAGGTAACGAGCAGGGGTCACTTATTAATTTGTAGTTAGAGTAAACCGGTGGATACGAACAAAGGCAAGTATTCATAGATATTTCTACTTTAAGCATACCACACAACATACAATTAACAGAATCTAGAGAGAATATCCAGTAGAGAATATTATCCCTCTGAAATAAATTTATTGATAGGGGCAGACTTCTTCTGGGATCTCATTCTCAATGGTCAAATCAAGCTGGGTCAAAACCAACCAGTTTTACAAAATTTATCTTTTGGTT
Source organism: Miltochrista miniata (assembly GCA_933228765.1). Taxonomy (NCBI): domain Eukaryota; kingdom Metazoa; phylum Arthropoda; class Insecta; order Lepidoptera; family Erebidae; genus Miltochrista; species Miltochrista miniata. Next base: position 34,796,491 of record OW121756.1, on the reverse strand, counting down.
GGTTTGTAGTCGGGCCAGCTGCATGCAAATACAAAAACAATTCAATCAATTGTAAATTCAGTTTGGAAATCAAGAAGTACCTCAAAATCGTGTTTGGCAGCAATTTTTTTAGTATTTGAACTGTACCCCTGGCTAAGATGAGTAATTGAAGCAAAATGTAAATTAAATATCGCCAGAAGCGCTTAAAAGAGCAATAGTAAAGAGACTTAGAGCTATTCGTTTGAGAATCAAACTTTCTGGTCATTTGCCAAAACCGTCAAGAGAAACTGTTGTAAATTCGTCATATCACGTCTAAAAGCCTAAAAAGAGTATAATAGGAGAGTATTGGAGTTAATATCCTTTGAGTAGAGTAACGACATTACCGGTTAAAGAGAATATCTCGTGGGGGTTTGTTTGCCGGACTAATTTTGATTGATCTACTTACTGTGGTAAACTTCGAGGAATATACCTAACAAGAACAGCCCAGCCCTCCCAATCGTTTCCTCACCACGACAGGGATAAAAAGACTTTGAAAATGCTCGAAGTTCAATTCCTAAATCCTTGACTGAACTACTTATTCCAGCTCACCATTTATTCACAAATTTAGATTTACAAAAAAAAAGTATATTAATAAAAATGGTCTGTCGTACTCACAAACGTTTCTAACAGAAGCCTGAAGTAATAAAAAATTAACTCCAACTGAAAATGCTCAACGCTTTATTGTGCAAACAACATTGATTTCAAAGTTTCGTAGAAAATAATTGGATTGAACAAGTAAAAAGTCAGTTTCAATTTGATAAAACAAAGTAACGTTATTTTTTTGCTTCAATATTAACTTTTTCATAGCTTATCTGCAAGAATGGAATTAGTGTTTGTGTGCAGAGTTCTGGAAAACGAATGCAATTTTATCGATAAATAACTAATATTCTACTAAGTCTGATCAAACCACATTTTCCCTTTTTTTCCAGAATACTTTGATATTTTCACTTTGTCTTTATATCTAAACGGGATCACGGATGACCCCAATTTATTTAGTTTCCGTAAAATGTTGTTGGGCACTGAGAACCACACGATTTCCTTTCCATTGTAATCATTGTATCTCTTTGTAGTTTTACTGATTTCTATATAAAATAATTTTGACAAAAAATAGGGCGTTCATCTAAAGCGCTCGTGGCTCACGGACTCAGTGTTTTGTAAACGACCACTGCAGTAAGCAACATTTACTATGGCCGGTCCTTGAATGGGTGACCACTTTGTGACATTTGTTTTCGATCATTTCCGTGCTTCGAAAGGCACGTTTAGGCATTGGTCCCGGTTTCCAGTACATTAGCAGTCAAGTTGAAGGCCTTTAGGGGCGACTGAAAATTTTTAAGGAGGGCAGTCACAACCTGCGCCTGCCTATACACGGCAATATACGGCTCACCACATATTACGTGGGACAAAATCTAAAGGTGAAATTTAACTGACAAATTCTATACGAGGCTAAAGGCGTAATCTATACTTATAATAAATCTGTAGAAGTGAAAAATCATCACATTAAAAATATCAAAAAAATAAATAGCAGGGGGTGTTACTAGACCGACACCGAACCCAAAAATGTGATTAAAAAATTTTTGGTCTGTCTGTCTGTCTGTCTGTTTGTTCAGGCATCACGCAAAAACTACGGACCGGTTCAATCACAATGAAACATGGTATAATTATTCTTTAATAGCCTGGGCACCACACTGGGTACTTTTTATCCCGGAAAAGTATATAGAATTCAAACCAAACTTAATTTTGCGGTTCGATCCCTAGACCCAAAGTTATTATCAATTATTGCTTATAAACGGTTAATGGTACGATGATGAAACTAAGCATGAGCGTTGTTTGTTACAATTTGAAAAAAGTAATTTTAACATTTTTGCAAATTCCACCTCCAAAGGTATAAAAAAGGAGGGTAAAGTTTGTATGGGACAACGTGATTTCTTGGTCCGATCTACTTAATATTTGGCATATAGCATTATTAACATAATTGATGGAAGACGTGTTTCATATTTTATTGAAATTTATACTATATCGAGCTAAAAAGGTAATGTAAATTATTTTGGATCTGATTTTCCCCGGAGTTGATATCAATACTCCTTAAATACTCTTATTTTATACTTAAATTACTTTTTATTTTGACACATAATTTGTGAAAGTCAATAAAATTGACGTTTTCATTTACGTTGTATTTCAAACTTCAAACAGATGATTTTACTACATAGCCATAAAGTTAAAAAATAGCGCTGTTTTGCTATAATATTAACCAAATATGCTATATGGAAGTATTATTGCTAATTTATTCAAATTTTGTGTGACAAAAATACATTTGTGAAAAGAAGAAGAAAATTCTAAGTTGTAAGCCAGAAAAAATGAAAGACCGCTTCAAGGCTTCAGGTAGTATCCACTGGTCAATAAAATAACACCACATGTTATCATCTACGCTCAATCCTTACGACAAAGGTTGTCAGCAGCCCTAAGCGACTGGTTATGGAAGGCATGCACTTTATTCTACATTATAGTGCCGACTGCATTCTGTCAGGAAACAGGCTCACTAAGTCTTTGTAAAATACGGGATGGCCTCTACGTAGACTACATTCGACAGGACTGAAAAGAGCCATTAAGTACAATGAACATGAACGCTCAGCTGATGAAATTTACATTGTTATTACGTTACCAGGTCTTGGTTGGACCATCTGTATTAGGAGGATAAAGCTTACAGTAGTTCGGTTTGTCCAAACGTCGTAGACTGGGACTACCTGAAGAAGGAACTAAGTTACGATGTCAATTGCTTAGAAGAGAAGTTGTGTCAAGTAGTTGTTTAGCCATTGAATTAAGAAATGTATTTAATAAATAAATTTATTTAGCTCATATTATTATGCATTATGAATTTGTTAATCAGAATGCGAATTTTTGTTAGTGTGGATGTTTGTTACTCTTTCACGCTGTAACGGCTGAACGGATCTGGCTGAAAATTGGTCCCACAGAGATTTAATGAATTTTAGTGGACATGGGGGATATGTTATAGTCTAGGAACAAAATTTCACGCAGGCGAAGCTGCGGGCATCAGCTAGTATAATATATGTCTGTTCTGCTATTGCGTCCAAACCCTTTTCAAAACGTATCTTATAGTAGCAGTGTGTATGTCATCTGAGAATCCGGTAAAATATATACGTTATAAATATGTATTACAATCATTAGGTGTGATTTCATGGCTATGGTAAGTATGATTTATACCTTTTGTCCTTAAAGGGAACGGCAGAAATTCATTTAACTGAATACGATATTTCACAAAGCAAGACATTTTATTATCGTCATAATTCATTGCTTTTAGAAGACAGTACAAACAATTAAGCTCGTACTTATTCAATTTGATACGCATATTATATAGTCACGTCTTTATCTCCAAAGGAGTCAGCAGAGGCATGTATCCACATTCACTATTTTGTTTTTTCATCCATATTGGTGGTGAGTCTACTGACATTATGAAATAGACAAGTGCAGGTTGTAGCTACTCGCTGTTGAAATTTTTAAGCCGCCATCAACTTAGCTTAACGTTATTGGCAACCGAGACCAAGGCCTAACGTACTCTACTAAGCACGAAAATGTTTCTAAATATAAACACCTCAAAGTGGTCACTAGTATCAGGTCCAGGCAACACGTAAAATGCTTTATGCAATGATTGTACTGTCGGAAACCGACATTTACTGTGTGCGTCGAGTCCATTTAAATTGAATGAGAACTGCTAGGAAATATTTCGGTAGGGGCCTTTGTGGTTGTGCTCAGTAGCCTGTGTGCGGCGACCCTTATAGAATACTGAGTTAGCGGGGCAAGGCTTTATTGTACATGTTAGTAGGTATAAAAAAAATCCTGTTCATAATTTAAAAAGGGAGTTTTTCTTTTTTTTAAGTGTAGAAGTCCATCATGACTTTTACCAACTAAAACCACGCGAGGCCCTACCACCGCCTATGGCCGGTAGCCCCGGATAAGCCCTAAGAAGGATGTCCCAGATTTCCCAACAGACTTTCGCTACCACCCTCACTTAGGGGTTCGGGTGCTATCTCATAATATTATCTCAGAATATAGATTTGTTTTTTCAAACTTTTGCTTGTATCTACAGAGTACCTAACGTTTCTTAATAATATGCTAATGTAGCGTATACGAGTATCGAAGGGATTTATTGGGTGCGTAGAAATTCCTTTCCATAATGTATTATTATTTGGTTCACTGCTTTTAGGTTGACTGCTATTTATATTTCCTTATATAAAAAAGCTACGTTATTGTTTTGTTCAAGAATACGTACTACGAATGTCCTTATAGTTAAGAGATGTCAAACGATATGCATCACATTGAGATCATAGTTTATACTATACCTACTTTGCGGAGAATAAACCTCGCGAGCACCCACAAAAAAAAAACAACCTGTCAGGAATCATATCCTCTGATTCAGTCAAAATTGGATCAAAAAACACGTGTGCGAAGTCTAGTAAAAATTGGTTAAAAAATGCGTCCTCTAAACCGGATTTGACATAAACACATACATACAGACGAAAGCAAAAATTGTCCATACTGTCGAATCGGAGACTCTCGCTCGCTTCCCTCGCTCGGTCAGTAATTAACTGCCTCATAGGTCAAGAGGTCGTAAAGTGCGACTGTGGATTCTGAGATCCATAAATAGTTGTCTCGAGAGTATGGGTGTTTTTATGAATTAGTTTCTATTTACCGTATTTGTATTTAAGTATTAATAATAATATCCGTGGTATTATATTTATAACACAAGCAGGTTAATCCTAACTTACTTTGGGATCATTGGGATATCCTTCCGAGGGCCTACCCGGGGCTCCCAACCGTTGACAGTATGTAGGGAACGTGTTGGTTTTAGGTCGGTAAGAATCCGGCATAGCGTCCATGACGGATTTTCCACACGTCATAAAAAAAGCTTACTTTTGGATTATTTTTACACAAAATAACCGTGAATGATTATTTATTTATAAAAATAAAAAAAATCTAAATGCTCATTGATATCAAACATACTAACACAATAGCATACAATAGATTTTTTTTTTTTTTGGAGTCGAAGAAAAATCTATAATGTACTTTATTCGGATTATTTCACGTCCCATTTTATCGTACGCTTCGATAGCCTTTTCGTCGTTGACGAGGACCATAAGTAGTCCGCCGGATACTCGACTAGCTATTTACCTACTTCTATTGTTCTCTTAGCGATATAAACGAGATCTTATACCGTCTTGAAGTGAATTGAATAGTTGTTATAGACTACTCTAACGGTACAATACGTTTTCAGTTTGTCTATTCAAACGAGTTAGTTTTAACAGCTGACTGAAGTTACGTCGTACATGGTACAATGATACTACTAAGACTGCCAAATTGTAATTGTAGCCCTGTTCAAAATACGTTTTACAATTATATTTTACTTTTCAGAAAAATAAGCTATATGTAGGTAATAAATCTAAATAAGGCACCGTGGCATTGTGCCCAATAGGCCGGCAGCATTACCCCTTTGAAAAAAAATTCATAAAATATGCCAAAAGAGATAACTCCCAGTTTTGGGTCAACAGTCCACTCAGTTGGGATTTTTTTAAAACTTTTAAAGATATTAGCAAATTTTCCAGCATAGTACAACAAGGTCAAATACTTACTTCCCTACAGCAATAATTATTTTTTGTTAGACACCTTGTATACAATCACCAAGTATTTGGTAAAATGCTGTTATTCACACATCACAAAATACTTCAATTTTATGTAGCTGAGAGCCAAAAATGGACAACAAAACAACTGCGGATCCTCAATTTCTGAAAATGACAGGCTCAGCAATACTCTTCCTTGCCAAACTCGCTGAGAATCTAAATAAATAAGTATTCACGGAAATTTTTACAAAACGCTATCGGATCCCAAAGTAAACTATAGGGTTAACCTGCTAGTGTGATGGGTATAATACCACGAATATTATCCCTATATACTTTTTTCCAATACATAAAAACACCCAGGCAAAATACAAATATGTTTGATATAATATGTAAGTAGGTATATTTTATGCAATGTTGTTCATACATAAGTAGTACCTCGATACTGATGTAACCATCTTACTCTATGACTGCTCCAGGTAAGTAAGTAAGTAAGTAAGTAAGTAAGTAAAACTTTATTGTACACCAAACATGAAATTGACAACAAAAAATATATAGTGTATACAATGTACAAATGGCGGCCTTATCGCTAAGAGCAATATCTTACAGGCAACCGTAGATAGGACAAAATTATGAGAAATGGGTAGTATTTGGTGTCAGAAAGAAAACTTAGAGATAACTAAAAGTGTAGAAAGAAAAATGAGTTTCACAGTCACAGTAGGTACGTATACCTAATTTACAATACATAAACTAGCAATCTATAATATACTAATACATAATTTCCAAATACATACATAACCATTCATATACTTACATAATAATACCACTAAATATACAACAGTAAAACATACATATAAATAACGTAGAAAATACTGTGAGAAGATAATAACATTTTTATATGAAGAAAACAAAGCATCTAAGCACTTAAGTAATGCTCTTTGACCATACGTTTGAATACAGGCAGCGATTGGGCACGCCTAATCGATACTGGCAGAGCATTCCACAACCGCACGGCTTGCACAGTGAAGGACCTGTCATAGAACCTAGTAGAATGCTCTGGGATAGCTAAAGCCAAAGACTCCGATGACCTCAAGGATCTAGAATGTGTGTCATTTAGGAACATAAACCGTTCTTTTAAATAAGTTGGGGTACAGGGAATAAACAATACGCTATAAAGTATTGAGAGAATATGAGTATTCCGTCGAAGGCGAATTGGGAGCCAATTGAGCATACTGCGATATTCAGATATATGATCATATTTGCGTAAACCAAATATAAATCTAATACATAAATTTTGAAGGCGCTCAAGTTTATCAAGTTGCTCCTCAGTGACATCGAGATAACTAACATCGGCATAGTCAAGTATTGGAAGCAGAATAGATTGTGCAAGCGCAATTTTGGTAGCCGTAGGCAGAAAATTGCGTAATCTACGCAAGGACCCGACCGATGCATACATTTTGCGACTAACTTCTCGCATTTGGGGAGCCCATGATAATGTGGTATCAATCATTATACCAAGATTTTTGACACAACTACTAATAGGCAGTACTATGCCATTAAATACAATATTAGGAAGTTGTGTCCAGTCTATCTGAGATACCATCCGTTGGCTACCCACAACAATAACTTGAGTTTTATAGGGATTGACTTCAAGACCATATTTCCCATTCCATTGGCAGATCTGGGACAAGTCACTGTTAATAATTGCAATAGCCTCGCTCAACTCATGCACTGGAGACTGCATGTATATTTGGAGATCGTCTGCATAAAGGTGGTAAGATGAAAGTAATGATTTTGAGAACCAGGTTGACCACTTCGTGGCATTCCCATTTTACGAGGGCTTTCGAGCTCCGGAACGCACGTTATACCATTGGTTATGCCAGTAACCCGTCGGTTTTTTGGCTAATTTGGTGGCCTCATAGTCGGCATAAAAACTTTGCAGGTGGCTGCAACCATAGTAAAATCTCATTACCTTCAATCAACTTTCTCCGTTCAAAGGTTGACGGATAGAAATTGCTTTTTAGCGATAATGCCGCCCATGTACATCTTCTTGCTCTGTATTTATGAACCATAATTTTATTTAGGTACTTGGCGTACAATAAAGTGTAAAATAAATTAATAAATAAAAATTAAATACTCTACATTTCCTGCCCGTCGCGTATGATGTCATGACTATGTATGTTTGTTTTATGGGCAAGGTTACAAGTTATGGAAAATGGTTCAATGTAGCCTGTGGATGCTTGCAACTCCAGAGGTACCCTCGATCTGATGACCCTACAAACCTAAGACCCCTATGAAGAACCTCGTACTGAAGACGTTTATAAAAACCGGGACAGGGAGTTCATTTCCAAAATGTAAGCGTGCATATAAGAACGCCCCATTATAAAAGTATGTATGTATGTCAATTCATAAAGAAATTTTGAAAATACTGGGACAGGGAGTTCATTTCACATTCTATGCGTGCGCGTAAGAAAGCCCTACAAGCATCCCTACTAATTAGTATAAATGCCAAAGTAACTCTGTCTGTCTGTTAGGCTTTCACGCCTGAACGGCTGGAACGATTGAGATGAAATTTGGTATAAGGCTAGTTCGAGGCCCTGGAAAGGACATAGGCTACTTTTTAACCGACTTCGCAAAAGGAGGGTTATGATTTAACCTCTACGCGGTCAAAACAGCTAGTACCTAATATATAAGAATGTACATATCATAAGTACGGAAGCATGGTATTTCGTCAGCGTAATACTCTGGTAAATGACATCACTCAATTTGGTCTTCGATGCTCCTTACACGTAATTTGGCTATACTAAGCCCTTCTCCGTCGTTATTTCTCATCCCCTGATTCAATTCCGTGAAATGTATTACGTGTTTCTCCGAGATATGACTTGTATCCTGTAACGCCGTAAGGCAAGTTATACATCGAAAGAGGCATTTTAAAATGACTAAACTCGACCACCGCGTTGATCAGTGTAACTGACGACATTAGACTGGGCATGGAGAATGGAAATGTTACTGTAATTTCCCTACTTGATTTCAGCAACGCCTTCAATACAGTGGATTTCCAAATCCTGCTCGGCATATTGCGCTCGATTAACATATCTCCAACAGTTATTGAGTGGTTTCATAGTTACCTGTACGGTCGGCGTCAGCGTGTACGCATTGAAGAATCATTTTCTTCTTGGTGCGACACGACTGTGGGCGTGCCTCAGGGTGGCGTTTTATCACCATTACTTTTTTCTATTTTTATTAATTCCATCTCTAAATCTTTACTGTCATCCTACCACCTTTATGCAGATGATCTACAGATTTATATGCAAGCTCCAGTCCATGAAATCAGCGAAGCTATATCAATCATTAACTCTGATTTAAGACGAATTTGTAGGTGGAGCAAGCAATATGGGCTTAGTGTAAACCCTTCGAAAACTCAGGTGGCAATTATTGGTAGTTCCCGGATGGTGTCACAAATTGATCGCACACAATTGCCTGACATCATATTTAATGGAGTTGCGTTACCTCTAAGCGCAACTGTCAAAAATCTGGGTATTTTGGTAGATGACACTCTTTCTTGGCGACCCCAATTGCAAGAGGTAAGTCGGAAGCTGTTTGCATCTGCAGGATCTTTGCGTCGATTACGAAATTTCTTACCAACGGCTACCAAAATTGCGCTTGCACAAACTCTCCTTCTTCCCTTGCTAGATTATGCCGATGTCAGCTATCTCGATATCACTGAAGAGCAACTTGATAAGCTCGAGCGCCTACAAAACTTATGCATACGATTTATATTTGGATTACGCAAATATGATCATGTTACCGAATATCGCAATCTGCTCGAGTGGCTACCAATTCGCCTTCGACGAAATACTCATATCCTTTCTATACTTTACAATATACTGTTCAATCCCCGGTCCCCAACTTATCTCAAAGAACGATTTATGTTCCTAAATGACACACATTCAAGATCCTTGCTGTCATCGGAATCTTTGGTATTGGCTGTTCCCACTCATTCCACTAGCTTCTACGATAAATCGTTCACCATACAGGCTGTACGGTTGTGGAACGCGCTTCCAGTAACGATTAGACGGGCGCGGACACGATATTTTTGTCGTCTTTTTTAAGTGTATGTTTGTATATATTATATGTATGTATGTATGTGTATGTATGTTTATATATGTATGTTTGTGTAAATGTATGTATGTATATGTGTATGCATGTATGTATATTTATGTAATTAAAATGTTTATTGTATTTAGGTATTGAACATATTGTACATGTTACAAATTATTTCTACACTGAAACTACCCATCTTACTTATAATTAACTTCTTTACTGTCCATCCCAAGGTTGCCTGTCAGAAATTGCTTTACAGCGATAAGGCCGCCCTTTGTACAACATTCTGATAAAATTATTGTAAACTTGTTTTTAACTTGGTGTACAAATAAAGTTTATTCTATTCTATTCTATTCTATTCTATACAATACCAATGTTAGGCTTAGAAATTTTTATTTTATTTTATTTTATTAAAAAGGGTACAAAAACAGACAGCAGGCTATAAAAAAATAATAAAGTGTTACAGTTGCTTATCATTCTAAACCCGAAGTCCAATAACTTAAGTACCACAACTTTTTTTAAACATTCGGTTTTTTTATTATTAGACCTAAATTTTACCTACTAATTACAACAAATATATTTGACCAACATCAACAAAGAAGAATAAACAAAGAAACATAACTAACTAACTAACTAACTATCTTCACGCCAAATCCCTTCATAATAAGAAACATATTTCTAATAATATTTAACCCTCTTCACTGATAATTCTTTTAAATTGAAGTAGATTATTATAGAAAACATCTACACGAGAGCACACGGAATTATACTGCTTACACATTCTAAAGAGCGGACTATTTGCCGAAACTTTGTTGTTGCAGCTAGATACGACAAACAACTGTTTAATATTGGTAATGTTTTTTTTTTACTGTGAAAATGTTTTCCGTACCCGCAGAGTCAAACTGGGACCCTATTGTTATACTTTGCTGTCCGTCTATCTGTCTATCACAAGGCTGTATTGCAGTGTACCATGATAGCAAGACAGTTGAAATTATTACAGACACTGTATTTCTGTTGCTGCTATCAACAAATCGTCGTTGCGCCTGACAAGTTCCAGATGTGATTTTTACAAGGTTTTGGGAAACTCAAAAAAACATGTTTTTACAAAAAGTGTGTAAGTTATCAAAAATCTGTAAATGCAGTATTATGAACAATATTTTTTTACATATGTAAGATATACATTTGAAATGCAATTTTGCATATATTTGAAGATTTTATTATTTTGTTCTGTAAATCTGCACATACCTGTTTTGGCACTGTGCATGCAAATTATTCATATGCCATTTTCATGCACATAAGGGATAATGTTAGCACTGTTTTCTCAAAAACTAGTCTATTATGTGACATTTCGGTATTAAACATTCAGTGTACTACTTTCATTTTCACAATTATTGGTCGGTCTTTTTATAATGTATTAGTATTGATTAAAACTTCTGTTCTTAATTCTAAAAGTTAAATTAAAAGTATGGTAAAATACCTAAAAGTCACAATATTAACTCCTCTATAAAGTCCTTAATCCACTTACACGAGTCCAATGCAGAGTGCAGAACAAAATAGATGGAGCTTAAACATTTGAATAATTACGTACGATCTTATGCCTGTAGAAACCATGCTCAGTTTTATACCTATTCTTAATTAGGTAATCAAATTCAGGCAATCCAATACTGGACATAGGCCTCGCCCAAATTACGCCGGACCATACGGTATTCAGTATTCAGTATTTTATTTGCCATTCCACAGTACATACATGGTTGTAGATGTCAATTTAAGTTACAATTTGTTCAGTGTGGACCTTGTTAGGGCGCAGCAATCTTCTAATATATAAAATTCTCGTGTCACAGTTTTCGTTGCCATACTCCTCCGAAACGGCTTGACCGATTCTCATGAAATTTTGTGAGCATATTGAGTAGATCTGAGAATCGGCCAACATCTATTTTTCATACCCCTGTGACCGGGAATAACATTCCACGCGGGCGGAGCCGCGGGCATCAGCTAGTATAATATAAAATTGAATTTAATATATAACAAATTCGAATTGTCAACATTACATTTTGCATACATCATAAATCTCCCAATGTTCTTATATTGTCATAATAAATTAAAATTAATACAATTTAATAAGTATTTTAAATTGTACACTATATATATCACACTATCATCTTTCTTATAATAAATAAATTCAAATTATCACATCTTAATATTTAGTGCACAATAAATTCAATTCTTAGAATCTCAACACCTTATAATAAAAAGCAAAGTCAGGCAGTCAATAACATAGAATCATTGCTGTTATTTATAAAAATTGCATTGCATGTACATACCTTTATTACATTATTCAATATACCCATTGTTATCTCCATTTACTTAACATAAAAAGCATTAATTCAGGCAGTCAATAATATAGAATTATTGCTAATATTTATAGATTGCATTGCATGTACATACCTACATTACATTATTCTATATACCCATTTTTACCTCCATTCACTTTATATAAAAAAAAACATTAATTCAGGCAGTCAATAATATAGAATCATTGCTGTTATTTATAAAATTACGGTCCTACGTCTTCCGCATTCAGTCACTCTCTGTGACCTTTTCAGGCGGTCGAGCCATCAGGAAGGGATCGTCCTATCCTACTTTCAGCAAGCTCGGCTATCGTTTCTTTTATAGATAGTACCTACCATCAAAACGCATGCTCTAAAAGCTATGTCGACAACGATGGTATTCTGACGGATGACATCGTTTCAAATCAGGTTGTAAGTAGACTCCTGGCCAACCACAAACCTCAATCTTTCGACTAGGATTAGGCCCTGCTACGTCGTTTCTTTACGGTGAGGCAATTTGTCACACTATTCTTGAGAACAACTTGTAAACACACAAGGTCGCGCACAAGTGTCATGGGGCAGGTCTTGTCACCTTTTTTTAAAGATCAGAGTCACACTCCCTCTCCCTGTGTGTGTGTCTGTTCCTGTGTGTGTGGATGAGATTGAAATTTAAAGGACCAGAGTCTCACCAAATTTATGGTGTTGTTTATGAATTCCGTCCTCTCAAGGGGATTTATTACTTTTGAGTTGCTCAAGAGCTGCGCTGCCTTCGCTCTGATCGATATCTGGTTTATTGGTGCGTTAATGGAACGCTGTGGCCATCATTACTAGGCCACGTAGGCTTTAATCTGTGATAATTATTGGTCTCTGTAAAAAGGAGTCCATTTCCTCGAGAATCTTAATGAAATTAACCTTGAGGGTACAATTTTGCTACCAGTGGTTGTTTGCTGCTGTTGAACTATGGTACAGACCTTAGTGCCCCTGTTCTGCTCAATCTTAGCCTCGAAAACACTGGTGTTATTACGTCTGAGGTCGTGTCTTAGCAGCTTTTGAATTTTGACGTTAAGGTCTAACCGTTCTGACGAATACGCAGGCGTAGGTCTCATTTCCCGTCTAATCTTCATAACTTCGAGAGTCTCGGAGCTTTGAACACCTTTTTTGTCACTGCTAAACAAAAATCTTCGAACACTTGTTGTAAAGTTTTTACCACTGTGTCGGTTTTATCGTTGTCAGTGGTTTCTAGCAAATCGAAACGATTTCGAAGTTTCAATTGAAACCTTTCGGATCCCAATTCTATGCAGCGCATAGTAGGTCGAAGAACAGGCTTGCATAGTAGGTCGAAGAATAGGCTTTATAACCTGGGCTCTTTCTGAAAACACTGGGACAAGTCAGTGATCACTACCGGCATTAAACCACCTGACAATCACAAAGTCATTACTTTTGTCCGTTATGATAAATAATTTCTCATTAATTGTGACTTTGTCAGGGCTTTTTTTTTTTTGTTTAACGTGAGGGAAAATCCTCATAGGATGTTATGCCGGACTCTTACCGACTAAAAAACCTCACGCCACGCCTAACAGCCTATGGTTGAGAGCCCCGGGTAAGCCCTCAGGAAGGATGTCCCGTGACTCCCAACAGACCCACGGCCGCCAGTGCGGCCTCGCTCAGGGGGTGGTTCGGGTGCAATCCCGCGTCTATGGGGGGTTTCGGGTGTGACCTCGCTTCTAAGGGGGGGCATGCGTGAGTTGCTCACGTCACGCTGCCGTCATGGGCCTGCTTCTGTAAGGACGGTGAGCGGCCCTCTCACCGTCCTCAGACCCCCGGTCATGGAGGCCGATAGTCTTCGGCAAAGACACGTCGGCGGCGCCCAGGGCGCCGACTGCGGAACTCGGGTGGGAGAGTTCTCTCCCGCATCCAGCCCGCCGCCTCCTTCGCGAGCATGACCTGCTCGCAGAAAGAGGCGGCACAGTCCCACTTACTCCCGCTGGAGAGCATGGCTCGCACCATGGCCTCGAGCGAGAGAGTGTCCACGCCCAGACCCACTACGAGGACCTGGCGCTGTTGTGCCCACGCCGTGCACTCCACCAGAGTGTGGAGCGCCGTGTCATCGCTGCGGTCCTCGCAGTGCTGACACTCGGCCGTGGTTTCCCGGTGTTTTCGCCACAGATACCTATCGACCACAGATACCTACCGAAACTTTGTCGGGGCTTCACCAAATCTACTTTCTGTGGGGCCTTATGTTAAAGAAAGAATTCACCAAGAAGTAACCCAGAGATTGGAGGGAAAATCAACAAGTAGGTATGTGGCCCAGTCATTCACCGTATCACGGTTTTGCGAACACCTTATACCCTACAGTTTGGCGTTGAAAAACCCCCATTAACATTGAAGTTGGCAGTGCCTTGTAATATGTTCGCTATGTCGTCGTATACACCCTCGATTGCCTCTTTCGTGCTTCTCCAGGTAGTGGCAAACACCTGTATCTCATTCAGGGAGTTCCTGTCGATGAGTTCCAGTATATGATATGCTACCCGAGCCGATACACTGCTGACTTCCACACCACTGCTAATGAGGTAAATTTTCACCATAAAATCGACACCACCGTCGGAGGTCCTTCCATCACTTTGCTAAAAATAGAGCGTTTCATCTGGTGTGGGGGTTAGCGTGTTCTAGTTCTCCTTAATTGAAGAGTGTAAGTGAAGATACCCTTTATTCGGACCTCGCACAAGTCTAGTATGTCTTTGCGACTCAGTTCTACCTCGAGTTTGATAAGATGCTCGTTCAGCTATGGAGTGTACCTAAAGTGCGTCGTTATATGGAGCCAGGATCAGTTGTGAATGGTAGTCTGTCTTAGCCCGTAAATTCTTTGCACTTCCCTCCCGCCATTGTTGCGACCGCTACCGCGACCGGAACAGCAGAAGTGTAGGGAACTGGGGCCGTTTATTTTTATAAGCTTTCATATTGGTAGGGGTTTGAGCCTTTTGTACGACGTTGACCAGACGGCTAAGTAGTGCTTTAGTAGTGCGTAGTGCTTTATTTTGTTTGTTTTTCTCTTCTTCATGACCTCATCCGTTAATCAGCAGGAGCACCACTCGCAGGTGAAACCCGAAAGTGGCCCCTATGTTGTGGGTAGGACTCTATCCATTACGATATTGGCACGATCGCATATTCCATATGTGCGTGTGTGCACATAACGTTTTTTTCCAAAGCTTAAAACACAAACGGAATATTGCAAAATCGGTTTTAAGCTAAATATTACACAACGGATTTTACTAGAATGTGTAGATTTAGATGGAGATTATAAATATGCAAAAATCAAAAAAATGCACATATGGAACTTGTCAGGCGCAACGACGAAATACTAAAATTGGCTAGTTTTTATTTTAAAATGAGTCTAGCGATCTACGTAAGTGATTTTTGCACAATCGAAAAGGTTCCTCATAATAAAGTCCAGTAAAGTTTATTTCCTTCAAAGAATTAGTTATTATATTTATGTTCAAATTACAAAATTAGTTGCAAGTTAAAATAAGTCAAGTTAGTTTAAAATTAAACAAACTTGGTATAGTCCAATCCTGCCCGATCTGGCAATAATGTAAACATGTCATGTTTTGACAATCGTTGTCTAAGACAGATAAGTAGAAAATTTTAGTATGACAAATCATTGAATTTTTTACTATTCTGAGTAGGTATTTTAAGTGAAAATAAACTATCATAAAGAAGTTATTTGGTGTCGAAATGCTAGTAAGAACACTGTATGACTCCTGGATACTGGAATATAATCAGGGTGAATACTCAATTGCAAGTACCTATGGATATATAGGATCAAATGTGTTTGTTTACATTTTTGCGCAAAGCTATTGAAATACAGTATAGCCGGACGGGATGACGGGAAAGTATAATTGGAATTGTTTCAACAGGAAGTGACATTGTGGAACTCGTTGCCTCATTCTGTACGCGATAAAGCTTCTTAGTACCTATGTATTTAAGTAAGGTCAGGATGCAAAATTTTATCCTGCCCCGAGATGAATGTTTCTCAAATATAAAACAAGTAGGTTGGATTTATTAGGTACTTGCGGACGTCACGCGGTTTCACCCGCGTATTTCCCGTTCCCGTGGGAATACGGGAATGGAATATAGCTTATGTTTACCGCAGAAAGTGTAGATTTCCAACACAGTAGAAGAATTTTTCAAATCGGTAGTTCCGGAGCCTATTCGATGCAAACAAACAAACTATCTAATCTTTCCCCTTTATAATATTAGTATAGATTCCATAATGTAGGTACTAACTGTGCCTTTTAACTTCGCCAAAAGCACAGTCTAGTAAGCGCAGCCCTGAATTTAGATTATACCTAAGTGTAATTGACTCTAAATAATACTTATAATATATTATTCATTAAAATACTTATACATTCTTAGTTCAGACTTTTTAGGGTTTCGTCTCGGCGTTGATGGTAATCTATTAATAAATCTATTAAAGAAGAACGTTGTGCCCTTACGTGGATTTGCACACACAAAGCGAATTTAATTTATTTTGAGGAGTTTACATACGACCTGAAAAATGGCGCTGAACTTATTTCAGCTTTTATTCTACGCACAGATATCAGAAAATTCTGATTCTTTTTTTCAGATTTCTGTGTTTCTACGCATGGAAGATTACTAGTTAAGTAAAGGTATATTATAGGTACTATTCTCGCTCAAAGTCTAACGAATGTAAAGTACGGTCAACATTGTTTGATACTTTAGCATACCCATGTCCGGCGAAACCACAATAGAATGTGGCAATACCTAGTTTAGGACCAGGGTATCAAACATGGCCTTAGAATGTCCCTCTGCGGTTGTATGAAACAAAATTACGAAATTAAACCCTTAACTCATGTGCGAGGGATATATAGTAAGTATATTAGGGGTATTATTATATTTTAAAAGCTTATTTGGATATCAGTTTCTTGGGTAATTTTTTGAATAAGTTCTCGGAAGGATATTCAAGGATTCCCGACCGACTTTTACTACCACCGATTATTATGAGTGTAATTGTTTTAAAACTGACGGAAATGTATTTTTCCGAGGAACTACCCGGGGCGCCCCTTTTGCTGTACTTATGTAAGAACCTTAGTAATCTATACGTGAGCCAGTTCCATTCGAAATGATTTATATTACAAGAAAAGGCGGTAAAATTTCTAGTACCTATAATAGGTATTTGCTTTGTGTTTCAAGAAAAATGCTTTTAAACAGCAGCATCTGAGGTAGGTAATTAGGAAACAGTTGAACCTGTTTTATTGTATTGCAACCGCGTTGCGCTGTTTCTTTGAATCAGTTTTTTTTTCAGTTCTCTGGATAGTTTGGTCCTATTTTCAATTTTCAATACTTTCCAAGCAGTC
Organism: Miltochrista miniata; assembly: GCA_933228765.1. Lineage (NCBI taxonomy): Eukaryota > Metazoa > Arthropoda > Insecta > Lepidoptera > Erebidae > Miltochrista > Miltochrista miniata. The sequence goes on along the minus strand of OW121756.1, from coordinate 34,779,040 downwards.
TTTGCAGGAAACTCTCTGCAAGGCCGCGAAATAAAAATTATAATAAACAAAAAGCATACAGCGTCATCTACCACGTTTTGAAGGCAACTCTTACGTTATAATGAAACAAAATTAAATATCATGACAATTCTCAATGTAACTGCAATGTTGACATCCTGTGTAAGTTGGTTACATTATAATCCATTACACAGTGTTCTAAGTGATAATACCATGGGTACAGTCGTTACAGAAAATGTCTAGTTCTTCACGGAGAAAATGTTTAAGAAGTCAGATAAATATTTTTGATGTGTCAATTCGATGTAATTAATATTTTTTATCACTACATATATATTATTATAAAACAAAGTTCTTCACGACAAACTTAAAAACTACTGCATTGATTTTCATGCTGAGATCACCAATGATTCTTGAGAACGGTTTGCGTATATAATTTGGTGAGTTTGTTTGACATTGACTAAAATATAACGATATTAGTTGGAGATGTCGGAAAAAAATCAAGTGTACGGGAGCTTTTAACGAAAACGTTGCCTAAACCCTTCGAGTCATAACAAAATAATGTATGGTAGAATTGTGTAACTTATAAAGGCCTACAGAATAGTCGAAAAATGATAGAGCTCCAAATCCTAATGCAGAAAAAAATAGAAATGCAGAGATGATGGTCGACAGAAAAAAACATTGCTTGTACAGTAAATATGACAATAATTTTACTGTATGACTTGATTTAAAAAGTAAAAAGACCATACTCTATACATCTAAAAAAACTGTGGAGGGTCGAGAGTCTGTACAATTGTAAGATAATTTGAAAATTTTAATTGGAGGGCGTTCTCTAATCGATACATACTGAAGCCGAAAATGTAATTGAAAATTTTCATGTCCGTCTGTCTGTCTATCTGTATCCCGAATAAGTATCACGCTGAAACTACTGAATTGATTTAAATGAAACTTGGTACAATCTGAGCTTATGATCCGAAGAAGGTTCTGGGATACTTTTGATCCCGATATTTTGCACGGTTCCTTTAGGAGAGGGCAGGGCAGTTTTACACGCTGCTTGATGAGTCTGATGAAGAAATACCTCTCCTTTCGTACACCTTATGTGACGCAAACGAAGTTGCAAGGGTCAGCTAGTTTGTAATAAGATTGATGACATTCTTTAGCCACATGGCTTAAAAGTTCTTCGGCTACCACCGCGGCACCGTATCATCCTGAACTAAACCCAATCGAAAATGTAGGGGGAATAAAAAAAATATATAATGCCTCGCATAGCATCGAACAAAATGTGATGGGAATAATGAAATTAATAAACGAACGTTAAGGTCAAATTGATGAAGAGATGTGGCGTAATACAAAGAAGAAGAATACTATGGACATTTTGATATGGAATCTGAATTTATAATTAACCTTGTAGAGAGCAGCGAATCCTAAATTTCATCAATTTTATTCTTTTAGCAGCAAAACATATTAATATGTTTAACATACATTTCACCCCTTAAGTTTTTTATTTTAGTTAAACGAGTGTTTTTGTATTTTGTACTTCACTGTACCTCTTGTCACGCACACGAAGTCACTGTGTTTATACGAGGTTTACCCACACATAGGGCCGCGCGCACAGATGAGTTGAACTTACTATAATTGATACTGTTGATTGATGGCACTTGACGGAAATAGGTATTACAATAATAAATGTTGTGAAACAGTACAAGTGAAGTTTTTCAATATTTACGATAGGCTGGTTTATTTTTAGACAATACTGCGTTTAATCCCAAAACATAATATTAGTAGGTATATTATTATTCATTTTCAATGAAATGTAAAAATATTGCTATTAAACTTTTATATTGGTTTACAAATATTTTTATACAGATTTATGATATATCTTGCGATTTTGTAAAACAATAATTCTTCTGTGCACTTTTTTCCGAAATCATAACTAGAAATCTTAATTCTATAATTATTCTATATTAATTTAATCAAAATAATTCTGACATAAAATATTTGAATTACACTGATCTCGCCTTAAATCCACTAATTTGTGATTGAGGTGACTCATATTTCAACAAGTGGGTACATTTGATTGGGCAATAATTAGAAAGTCAAGTCATTTCTCCATTTAAAAACCAATATTAGAATAAAAGTTCTTGAAAAGCAAAACATGTGTCTGAAATATTTTTACAGTAGATTGTACTTTTCAATTTCCTTTCCGAAGTAGAGTGTACTCTTACATTACGTTGATACTGAGCGAATTCAATTTATTTTCAATGAGTTTGGTGTGTGTGGAGCGTTTATAAATAAAGAAATATTATTTTCAGCCAAGTAATTTTTGGGGTAAAAAGTTTATATACTCGTAAAACTCGAGTACGATTGCTTTTATTTTCAAATCTGAGAATAATTTCACAAAATAAGCCGTGGTTACTTTTTGTAGAAATCTATTTCTCTTGAAAATATTTTTGATATCTGTATACCTAGAACAATTTGTCAAATTAATGGGACTAAAAAGTGAAACTGCTATCATGTCTCTTATTAAACTCACACTGAATATTATAAAAATAATTACCAACCTTAGTTAGGCATAAAAACGACCCTAGCGAGCTATAAAAATAACTTAGATGACACTTAAGCACTGGACTCAACAAGTTTCTAGCTCGACCTCAATTTTACCAAGCATATATATTTTGTACACAGTGTGTAATAATTTTTGTACTACTGTACACAGTGTGTAATAATTTTTGTACTACATGCTACGGTAAAATGATTTAAACATACCCTTCGAATAAATTACTCTTCTGTGTGTTACTATAGAGATGTTACTATATTATAAATCTGGTACTTTGCCTCTATTAATCTTTTTATTTTGTGTTCTTTTGAAACTTTCGTACCTTTTTTTTAACGTGAGGTAAAATCCATTACGGATGCTATGCCAGACTCCTACTAAATAAAAAAACCTCACGTAACGCCCAACAGCCTATGGTGGGGAGCCCCGGGTAAGCCCTCGGAAGGATGTCACTATGGTACCTAAAGGGTAAAAATGGGACCCTATTGCCTCACTTCGCTGTCGGCCTGTCTAAGTCTGTCACTCAGTTTCTCAGGAACCGTGCAAGAGAGCTGAATTTTGGTTCAGAACCTTCCGTGCGCAAGTTCGATTTTTATAATTTGTAACACTAAGATGATCAGTGTTACTCACCAACTAGCGCGAGGTAGCTATGCAGAGAACTCTATCCCAGGGCGCCTTATTTCTAAGTTTCCAGTCTGTGTGCAAGGGTAGGCTAGGGCTCTCACGAAAACAGACAATAGGGTGTACACACATATATTTACTAAGTACACAGAGATACACAGAGACACACAGAGAGCTTATTCACTGATAGACACAAATATCACAGGTACACAGAAGTAAAGTCAGGGCTCAGGTATTAATACTACTAGGCTACACATAAGTAGTGGATTTACTAGCCTGCAGAGTGAGCTGAGTGAGAGTGACTGCCTGTTGTTACTGCCAGGTGATGACGGCAGATACCTCTCACATGAGAAGCTCGTGTAGTCCGCACTTCCACGTTGTCGTACCACGTGCAGCCCACTAACTTATAGGTGCGGCACCAAATATCTCATCCGGCAACTAGCCCCGTAGTAAAAAACCCTGTCATGAAAGAAACGACAAATTAAGATCTTGGCTGCGCGACAGACGACAATCGACCCGCTTTGCAAAAGAAGAAGTGACTCACCAGTTTTCTGGGTAAAATGTAGCAAGATGCAATGCAGCAACCCAATCACAGCCCGTTAGGCCACGCGAGGTAACAAATAATCGCGCTTGAGCGAAAAACTGATTCGCGGCACAGTCTCAGAGCAAAAGCCAAAGGACCTCCAACTACCCCAAAGCAGGTCTCGGTCAAAAGTCCTGTCTTTCACGAAAAATCTTAACAAAACCCGTTCCTTTAAATGCGAAACGCTTCGTCACCGAACTTATGACATCCTGTCATTCTGACAGCAGAAATGTCACCACTGACAACCGATTAAAAAAAGATAACTCGATAAGGCTGCTTTCACATCCTAAATACTGCATCTATAGAAAATAAATGCTACAACCACCCCCCCTTTAATAGTATTTCCTGCGGATATGACACGCTGGAAATACACAATAAAGAAAACAGAAAAGTACTGACTAATAAACAAAGACAACCAGCTAGGTCCTTCAAACACCAGCTGACTACGACCATTACAATACCAAAGAAAGATCCTCCTATGTACCTAACTAGACACTGACTCGTGTACCGGTTAGGCTAAGTAACTAGAGTCTAATGCCCTTCATAGAAAACGAATGCTCCCTTTACTCACTGCCGATACCCTAACACTACCCAAGCTCTCAGGATAATGTAGAGTACTAAGAAGCGAATGAGAGAAAAACGCTCGGTGCGGTGCATAGAAGAAACTACAACGTGACAATTTAAAGTCACGTACACATATAGAAATACAAACAAAAGATTAAAATAGTCTTACATAATGATCACATAGCACTGGTTTAATAAACTAGAGAAACAGTGCTATGTAGTTACGTTAGGTATTGGAGACTGCTCCTCCTGATACTTCAGGATGTCCTTGATATGGTACTCCCCAAGATCCTTACCGTCCAGATCTGACAGCCTATATACTAAAGGGGATCGTTTAGCAGTCACCACACATTTAAGGAACTTAGGAGCTAGCTTAGCAGTAAAATTCTTGGCCTTGTTGGACAGGTAGAACGTGCGTTTGTAAACTATCTGTCCCACTTTCAGCTCTACATGCCTTTTTCTGAGGTTGTAATACTTTTCATTACGCTGGTGGGCAACGTTCAAATGTTTCCTCACCTGGTCGTAAATGCGTTGTATTTCTCTCAGCTTGACACCGAAGGCTGATGGATCGTCTACAGAGACTGAAGTAGGATGGCACGCGATATCTGTCTGCCTGTACAGCACTCCATCCCCAATAAATTCCCTACCATGTACCAAAAAGTAAGGGGTGAAACGAGTTGCTTCGTTAACTGCAGTGTTTAAAGCACACTGTATCTCAACCAAGAACTGATCCCAAGACTTGTGTTGTGACTTCACATAGCATGAGATCGCTTGAATCACATTGCGAATAGCTCGTTCCGCCTGATTAGTTTGGGCATGATACCTAGGGTTATAATATATATTAGGTACATTGTATTTAGCCAACAGATCCTTAAATGGCTTACTCACAAACTGAGGGCCATTATCCATGTAAATAGTCTTGCAGACTCCGTGCACGAGAAACACACTCTTCTCTATGAACCTCGCGACTACAGCGCCTGTGGCAACCCGAACAGGGCACAACATGACGTATTTGCTAAAGTAGTCGGAGACCACGATCAGGTGTACGTTTCTATTGCTCGAAGTGGGAAAGGGACCAAGCAGATCGACAGAGATAGCTTCGAATGGCTTCGAAACCCGCTTCGGGCTACCCATTAGGCCGGGACGAGACGTATTTACGGGTTTGTACTGCTTGCATGTTTCGCAATTCCCAACATATTCTTTGACGTCCTCGTACATCTTGGGCCAGTAATAATTTAGGGCTAACCTTTTATGCGTCTTCCAAACGCCACCATGGGCACTAAGTGTGTCATCGTGGTACTTAGAGAGCAGGGGCAAGCGATCCTCCTGAGGTACCACCAGCTTCCAGTCAAAGTCTGAAGTCAAAGAATATTTATTTTTAGTTAACCTATATAGAAGGTTGTCACGAATGTCATAATTTGGTGACTTCCTAGGGTTCTTCCGAACACTATTCATGGTGTGGTCATACCACGGGTCTTTAGTGGGTACTGCATCGAGGGAATCAATTTTGATACGAGACAGAGCATCAGGTACAACGTGGTCTTTACCTTTTCGATGCTCTATGTCAAAATCGAATTGACTGAGCCTCATGCTCCAACGTGCTAGACGACCCGTGGGATTTTTTAGCTTATGGAACCACAGAAGAGATGAATGATCCGTGACGACCGTACATTTTTGGCCTTCGACGTACTGTCGAAATTGTTCCAAAGCGAAAATCACGGCCAGAAGTTCTCGCTCAGTTGTGCTGTAGTTCACCTCGTTCTTGTTGAGAGAACGGCTACAGTAGGCGATAGGGTGCTCAACACCATCGTGAGTTTGTGTCAGTACAGCAGCAACTGAGTAAGCTGACGCGTCACTAAGAATGCGGAAGGGCATCTCAAAGTTAGGCATTTTTAATATAGGGGCAGAAACCAAGGCTGACTTTAGCAGGTTAAAGGACTGTTCAGCCTCAGGGGTCCATTCGAGCTTAAGGTTCGTAGAAGTGAGTTTGCACAGAGGTTTACTAATCTTCGAGAAGTTGTTAACAAAGCGACGATACCAGCCGGCCATTCCCAGAAATCTCTTAACCTCCTTAGGGTTAGAAGGGGTGGGATAGTTGAGGATAACCTCAACTTTACCCGGGTCTGTCCGTAAGCCATGTTTGTCCACATAATACCCCAGGTATTTGAGTTCACTCCGACAAAAGTGGGATTTTTTCATATTAATAGTTAGGCCAGCATCCTTGAGTTGCTGATAGACTCTATGTAAGAGCTCTACATGCTCCTCAAAGGTGCTGGACACACAGACTATGTCATCCTGAAACGCAAATACCTTGTTGTCGAACTCGGGACCAAACAGACGGTCCATGAGGCGTTGCATCGTGGCACTGGCACCGACAAGACCGAAGCACATGGAATTGTAATGGAACAATCCTCTCCGGGGAACCGTAAAAGCAGTCTTCTCAGCAGACTGGAGTGAGTCGAATGGAATCTGCCAGTAGGCCGCACTCAGATCTACAGAGGTTAAATACTTAGCATTATTAAGATGGTCTAAGATTTAATTGATATAGGGTAAGGGGTAGGCGTCACTCTTAGACACAGAGTTCAGCTTGCGAGAGTCCAAGCACAATCTGAGGTCGCCGTTCGCCTTCTCCACCATGACCACTGGAGAGTTCCAGGCGGACTGAGACGGGGACACTACTCCCATCTCCAGCATTCGGTCCAGCTCGGCTTCCAGGGCCTTCTGCTTAAGGGGAGAGACCGGATAATAACGCTGCTTGATCGGCTTGCTGTCACCAGTGTCAATGACATGGTGCACAAGTGAGGTCCGACCTAAACCCACCTTATCAGTGTTCAACGAGTCGAACTTTTCAATGACCTCGTTGATTACACACCTTTGTTTAGTTGTCAGGTTGTCGTAATCCTCGAGGCCACCGTTAAGGGACACAGACTCTATAGGATTATTATCACTAAAGCTATCAAGACTAATATTTTGTAAAATTAACTTATCACTTAACTTAAATTGTTGCCAGAAATCCACTCCAAATATCATGGAGGTGGTTATACCTGGGACAACATAGAACTTGACAACTCGGATAACCGAATTGTACTCAATTGGCAAAGAGATACAACCCAGACATTGCAAGTGAGTGCTGTCTGCAGTTGTAATACGAAAAGTAGGATTGATACTCACAAGATCAAAACCCAGTTCCAAGAAGATGCGGTGCGCTCCCTTACCTAGTATAGAGCAGGAGGCACCGGAATCTAGAAGGCCTAAGACATTTAAATTTAAAACCTTAACAACTAGATACGGTCTAATGTCACTATCCCGTTTAGGAAACAGGACCTTATCAGAAATAGACTCAGATACAGAGTGATGCACAGAGTTCCTAATAAGGCCCTGGCCTACGCGTTTTTTGACTTGCTAGTACAGTGTGAGCAGTCTGGGGTCTTGACTCCTTTGAGACCACACCGGAAACACACCGGCTCCCTTGACTGTGTGCAGCTGTATGCAGTGTGACCGCCCCCGCCGCAACGAAAGCATTTGCGATCGTGGGGGGTAACCGGCGTCTCCACTGCAGACACCTGCTTAGCGGGCTTTTGTACACCTTTGTTCTTAAGCTGGTGTAAGTCAGATGTAATCTCAAACTTGTCAAGAGCAGGCTCATGGAAAGCGTCTGCCCTAGTACGCGCAAGCTCCAAGCGCTTACCCAAACGTCTCAAGTCATCTACAGAGTTGACATCATGCAAGGCCAGTTCCTTCATGTAGTCAGGTCTAATGTTGTGCATGAGAATGTCCAGCTGTTCCTCACTGGGCATCTTACATGACAACCTTGAGAACATGGCTTGCATTGTACATATATAGTTAACCAAGGACTCAGAGCGGGCTTGTGTACGCTGTCTTATCTCGTTCCTGAGGCGGTAATCATAATCAGGAATATCGAAGGTATCTCTAAGCTCACTAATAAGATCCTCCGATTGATCCATCCGAACAATAACGTATTGATGTAAAATAAACTACGTTTCATTGATTGATTCATCACTATAATAATAACATATATAATTATCAGTACAAAAAACGTAAAGCTACATAAAATTACTCACCAAAGACAATATCATTTTGTCATTGAAGTATAGGTTTAATGCAATAGAATGCATTTAATACTTAACAGCAAAAAGACAGCTCAGAGTAGAACGTTGATAAAAGGATTGAATTACCTGAAACAAAGATTAAATCAATATTATAATAATTTGTCTTAATTATGTGGTAAAGTATCAAAAAGTTTTGGCTCATCAATTAGGTATTTCATGAGCTAAAGTTTTAGATACCTTGGTAAGAAAATTATTTGTAAGAAAGACAATTAGGAATGAAGTAACTTAATTTACTTCTTCTTTTTTATTACGAACAGTTTGTTGTACAAAATGTTTTATGTTTAAGGTTTACCTAGGTATACAATATTTTAGACTAAGGCCTTTTTAGCCAACTTTACCAGCTATTACCCATAGGCTCTAGACGATGCGGAAGCAGCGTTAAGTGAGAATTCTACTCAAGCTTCTTACACACACACACCCGGAATACTGGTACATCCTACTGATGAGTTATTTGGCGCTAGACTGATAGTTAGGAACGGCTTAGTGTCCAATAGCCAGTTTTGTTTCAGCTTGGTTCGGGTTATGACCAGGCAAGATCCTTGTCTGGTTGGAGGGTTATCTCTTTGAATTCGACATCCACCCGATAAAATATGTTTCGAGGCTCTGAATCTGAATTCTGATCCGGTTCACGCATCCCATGAGAACAGAGTCTAGGGATAAAATGTAATTTATATGTGATCGCGTGATTTTTTTCGCGCAATTCTGGGAGGAATGCCTCTGTGGCGCAGTCAGTAGTGATATCGCCTGCGGCGCTGAAGGTCGTGGGTAGGATTCCTACCGGAGACAAATATTTGTGTGATCCAATGTTTGTCTCAAGAGTCTGAGTGTTTCTATGTATGGTTTGAATTTAAAAAATATTTATGTATCTATTAATATCCGTGGTCTGATACCCATAACATAAGCAGGTTATTCCTAGCTTACTTTGGGATCAGATAGCGTTGTGTGAAATGTCCGTGAATATTTATAGATATTTATTATTTTTTTATGAATTCAGTGACACATCGCATGACATAAAGCAAAGGACTCTCCGCAATGGCGATACAATTCCGCGCGAAATATTATTGATACAATTTAACATCGCAATATTTTAATTGTAATTCCAAAATTCGCTCCGTGTAAAACCACCGTTTGGACAGTGCTTTAGAAGTTTAGAGTGTAATTGAATAACAAACATCCAAACATTTTCATAAACTCACTTTTATATTACTAGTAATGTCCACGCGAAGGAAGTCAGAGGAAAAGTTAGTCTTGAAAATATGAGTATCATTTTAACGCGAGTTCCATATAACAGCGATATAAGCGCTCCTTTTGGGTACTAAATATTTTTTATATCACACGATTACAGTATATTTAATGCGTTATACCCACGAATATGCGAATCATTGGGATATAAAAGAAAATGTTTTGGCGCATGTGAGACTCTAGCATTGATTATTTTTTGCTTAGCCCGTGGAACTGTGTTTTACCGTATCCCATGGAAACTTATTAGAGGGATTAAAAGAAACCATTTTTTTATTCCGGTTTATTTATTCTATTTTCAGCCGTTGAAGTGTAAAACAGTAACAGACACTTACAGAATTATCCACACATCCATACTCACAAAGTTTTGCAATTTAAATATTAGTAATTCCCGTGTGGCGACGGGAAAGAATACGAAATGTCGCCACCCCAATTCATCCCGATGTCCGAAGGTGTCGTCAGAGGCGACTAAGGGAGCACTTTCTTAAAACGATCCATTGCGTAGAGAAGGAAAACTCGAAATGAAACCCGGTTGTCAGTAAAATGACAATCGTTAAGCCAAGTTGAAGGCCTTATGGGCGGCTTGAAAATTTCAACAGTGGGTTGTCACCACCTGCGCCTGATCATTACAACACGGCAATAGGCTCACCATACCTCACCACCTATTACAAGGGACATAAATGTATGACGTGAAATGTGGGTGTATACTATGCCTTTGCCTAACCCTTCGATAAATGTATATATATGTATGTATTATTACTAAGATACTGAGCATATATTTTAAGTCAGAAGCATTCAATATAATAGATGAAAGCTAATAACCGGTCTTCAGTTTCTGTAAATGACAGGCCGACAAATTTCTTTTCATCTCTCAAATTAAGTGAGCATTGATATGATAATATCGATGTTGTTCATTCATAATAACAGCAAAATGATATCTCATTACGATACGACTCTCCCAAATTGTGTCGCTTTGTGGTTGCGGATGTTAGGTAGACAAATAAAACTTGACGATAATTAAGGTTACGTTAAGAGCCGCTAATAGGGCTAACGAAATTGACCGTACAAAACAGGGTTCCTACCCGAAGGGTTAAACGGGACCCTAGTCACAAGTTCGCTGCCCGTCTGTGTCTGTATGTATGTCCGTCACGAGGCTGTATCTCATGAAAGGTGATAGCTAGAGAGCTAACATTTTCACAGATGATGTATGTCTGTTGCTGCTATAATCACAAATACTAACATCAGAAAAAATGCCACATTAGGGGGTTCTCATACAACAAACGTGATGTTTTGTCGTTTTTTGATACGGAGCCCTCTATGCGCGAGTACGACTCGCACTTGGCAGATTTGTTTGTCGGTACGCAATGCCAATAGTTCTATTTATATTACAAGACATTATCTAAGAACTGCCAGGTGTTTATCAGATCAGATCATAAATCATCAATGAAATCAAAACATATAATAAAATCGTAACTGTATGTTTGTCTGTACGATTGTGCACGATAATCTAAGCAACCGCTCAACCTATTGCAATGTGGTTTTCTTAATTGCGTTGCGGTTTGCTCCACTTAACATTTAGTGTTTGTTTTATGTCAATTGGTTAATAAATAAAAAAAGATAATATCAATCTAAAGAATTACATATAAAATGCAGCGTACGAAGTCGGCAATAGCTAGTTTATAATAAAATACTACCACCCCTCAACCTCAAACAAATCGTAGGTATGGCCTTTGTAGAGTTCAAAGGCATGAACTTACGTCAATAGACATTTTTCTCGATTTATTTACTAATCTTAGAAAAACCCTCGGATACATGATACTATGCCACACTTCTACCGACGAAAACCACGCTGTGACCTTCGATCGTAGGCAGATCGCATGTTTATTATGGCAACCCATTAGAAATAACCTTATTTTACGCTAAGTCTAAAAGATAAATGTACGGTGTCCAAAATTAATTTTCCACCGAAATATGCGACGGTTTTGACAATGTGCGAATTTGAGTTTCATTTCTCGACTTTTTTGCTGAACTTGAGTTATTTTATAAGAACGTCTTTATTTGTGATGAGCTAAACTATTCATATTCTGTTCCGTCTTCATCAAACTAGTATCTCAAAATAATAAATTTCTCACAATAACTATTACAATCTACATTACTTAACAAAAAAAATTCATAAATATATTTACTGGCTTATAAAATCTCTGAATTTTTCAAATAAAAAAGGAGCAGAGAAGTTTCATGGATTTCGCCCACCAGTTGGCTTGAGAACCTCCTATTTTTCTGGTGTCAGTTGAAAACACATCAGCAAGTATTGGTTCCCAACATCAATAACGGAAAATTTATCATTCCACTAAAGTCTCCGAGAATTTCCCGGTCAGTAACTGTGTAGTCATTCCCCTGTCTTATCAGATTGGTTTGAAATATAGTGCCATGTCGTAATCAATACGGTCGATGATAAATGTAATACGGACGAATGAGCAACATCGTCTGGATCTTTGGGATTGGGATCATTTCTTATCGATAGTTCTGATGTCATAAAAGGAAGTAGGTACGTGCAGTGGGTATCAATAATATAGCTTAGAGGCGACTAAACCAAAGAAAATCAACCTAACAAAATACAAACACAATTTGTCATAAATGTGCAAGCTGCAGGTGCGCTGTTTGAATTATTTCATCTGTGACGTATTCGTAAAATTGTGTGTTAGGGGCCTGGCGTATGCTATTTTATCGACATGGACTGTACTATAACACTAATATGTTTTATACGCTTATGACTTTAATTCAAAAACTTGATCATTATGGGATCCAGGGGACGGCCTTGGATTTAATTAGTTCTTACCTAAGAGATAGAGTACAGAGAGTAGTTATAAATGGTAAACGGTCACATGGGTCTGCTGTAACAATGGGGGTGCCTCAGGGTTCAATTCTGGGACCTTTTCTATTTTTAGTGTACATAAATGATCTCCCTCACCTTATAAGAGACGATCACGAGGTAGTTTTGTTTGCTGATGACACATCTTTAATATTTAAAGTTGAACGTGGACAACGCAATCTTGACGAAGTAAACAATGCCCTCTCTAGGGTAGTCCACTGGTTTAACGCAAATAATTTATTGTTAAATGAAACTAAAACAAAATGTATTAGATTCACCTTGCCAAATGTTAGGCTCGTTAACACCAGTATTAGGATTAGGGATGATCAAGTAGAATTGGTCGATGAAACTGTCTTTCTGGGCATAAAGTTAGACTCCAACTTGCAGTGGGGGCCTCATATCGAGAAAGTCTCGGGCAGACTGAGCTCTGCAGCCTATGCCGTTAAAAAGATCCGACATCTGACAGACATTAGAACAGCGCGTCTTGTCTACTTTAGCTATTTCCACAGTGTCATGACCTATGGCATACTATTATGGGGTAACGCTGCCGACATCGAATGTATCTTTGTGTTGCAGAAAAGGGCTGTCCGGGCTATCTATGGTATGGGGTTTCGGGAGTCATTAAGAGAAAAGTTTAAGGATATCAACATCCTTACTGTGTATTCACAGTACATATATGAAAACTTATTATATACTCATAAAAATAATAGTAAATTTGTTAAAAATAGTGATATCCATAACCTAAACTTAAGAAATAAGAATAAATTGGCTGTACCTAGATTTAGGCTTAATAAAATAAGCAATTCTTTTGCGGGCAATTGTATTCGAATGTACAATACATTGCCGACAGCCGTAACAGGTTTGTCAGTTAATAAATTTAAAAAACTAATTAAACTTAAATTGTGCCAGAAAGCTCATTATAGCATTAAAGACTTTCTAGAAGACAAGGCTGCCTGGCAGTGACACGAATTGCTCCTTTCTACATTAAAAAAAAACTGTATTAGATACTAAGATGAATTAATAGGGACCGGACTGAGTTTCTTGGGGTGTTCTTCTCAGTCTGTAGCATTTCCGAACCCCCGGTAGAGTCACAAAAATTTCGACAAACCTAAATAATTTTTTAAAAATTTCAAAGGGAATAAATTTTATTTTATTTTATTTTTTATTTTACGCAGATACATAAGTCTATGAACGCTTATAACGCTAGGACGCAGTATAATAGCACGGGCGACCCTTAACAACTTTTGTTGAATTAAATAGTTTCAAAGCTCTTTTCTGATAAACTTACAAACAAACATACGTCACACCTTTATCCCCGAAGACGTAGGTAGAGATACTATTATGCCTAGATAATCGCTATTGGCATTTTGTCTTTCATAGTAGGTTTGACAACCTACTATGAAAGACAAAATGCCAGCCATAGTCGTGATAAAAAGTACAGGCGCGCAGTTTCTGGCCACCGACTGATGTAATTTTAGTCACTCATAAGGTTTAACCACTGTTGTGCTGGAAGCCATTCCCATCGACTATAAACAGGCATTTATTTCTGAGAACTACACTGACAGATATTGAGTTCTAAAATCAATAATAGTCAATTTATCATTCTGCTAAAGTTACAGAGTATTTCTCGGTAGTAACTTTGAAGCCATTCCCCTGTAATATAAGATGTCGGTTTGAAATGTAGTATCATGTCGAAACTGTCGTTGACAAATGCAATATGGCCGATTAAGCAACATAGTTACCGACAGGTTCAACATTCTGTTTTGATAATTGATCTTTGCCTGAAGATAGTTTCTGGTATTAAGAGCTATCGTTATGAATCATTTTAAAGTATCAAGTAATTTTATTATTCTCAGTTAAATAGGTAGGTACTTTAAAAAGTATTTGTGTATACAAAATGAAACCAAATACAAGGTATTTTTTACGTCTAACTGGAAATAAATACCTAGTGGAAATAGAGTAGGAAAAAATAAAAAAAAATAGAAAAATGTCAAAAAGTATATACCTACCTACATGCCAGACCGGACCTAGCTCCTTGAATAGAAGAATCTTATTGTAATACCACTAACCTGGTTAAAGTCTATATTGAGTGACAAGCATACAATACAAAAGATGAGTATATGGGAAACTAGACTACTACTTACTTGCTGTATATTGTATTACGTGTTAACATGTTTTGAACGTGAGAAAAATCCACCAAAAAATTAAATGATAATGAAATTGGAAAGTCCTTTATTCATATATTGACTTATAGCAACGTTTATGAACGTCAAAATGATTGCTTCTACATTTACATTTACTGCCAGATTCGCAACGCAATAAGTAAGCCGGAGAGAAAAGAAACTGGCAATAAAACTCTCGGCCCTGCAATAAGCCTCATGGATGCTATGCCGGACTCTTACAGACTAAAAACCACACGTTCCCTACCTACTAGATACGGTTGGAAGCCCCGTGTAAGCCCTCGGGAGGATATCACCAGGATATGTATGTAAGCATGCAAAAGAACAATTTCTATCTACGTAAGTGTGAAGGTATAACACCTTTTTTTGTATCTGGGCTGTGTGACATTCCCATCTCGTTCATGAAATAAAAACAATTGTGACATTTACAGCTTCTTGTCATAATTGTGTGACATAGCGTTCGTACATTTTATTAGAATATCGTGGTCGTAGGTAACAATAAGATTGCTATTTAATTAATCAATTCTCATTGAATTTCTCAAAACTCGCATTAAGTTAATATACTTATAATTTCTAATTACACGAACTCATAGAAGTTTAGTTATTTATAAAAAAAGGTATAAAAATAGTACAACCGTCGCCGTCGTTCAATCATTCCAGTTAAACATAAGTCTTTCTTTATTTACATAAATTTTACTTCTAACTAATATTATAAATTCAAAAGTTTGTGAGTGTAGATGTTTGGATGTTTGTTATTCTTTCACCTCTAACGGCTGAACGGATCTGGCTAAAATTTGGTTTAGGGGTAGATAATTGTCTGTAAATGAAAGTGTCTAAAACAAAATTTAAAAAAAAGAAATAGAATGTAGTCTAGAAATCACGTAAAATGAAAAAATAATATATACATAGGCTACTTTGGTCCCGGGACATGGGAAGCGGGAACGGTATTGAAATTTCTCACAGGCAGAGCCGCGGACGCTATCTAGTATTAACTAGGCTAAGTGAACACTAGAGAAAACGGGGTAGCAATTACACGAATTACCCAGCGAATAATTGCAGTTAATAAAAGCTTGTACGAGTAGAATGTCTGCAAATAGAATGCATGTGGCACTGTCGAGATAGTTTTTTGAACCGTAATTTATTGATGGTTAGGTTGAAACAGGGAACATTAACGTACGAAGGTGAGCGAGCTAAGCGAGCGTGTCGCGGCAGAAGCATTGAGCAGCTAATTCCTTATTTGGGTGCTTTTTCACCAAAGATGTGCTATGCTACGTTGTTATGGATGCGTTTGACATACGCATGTGACCAGGATCAACAGCTTAGCACGCCTTACGAAGAACGAAAGCGGTCGAAAATAGAACTGCCACAAGGAGACACCCATCTGAAAACCAGTCGTGGCGTAAGATGCTTAACGCAATAATTGTTTTCATAGAGACAGCGTGGCTGTATATTATTAATATAGGCCTTATAATCTAAAGTATCTACTTCGTTAATAAGACAAGATTTTTTACTAGACACTAACGTTTGCCCATGGCTATGTATCCGTAGAATAATAATTCAATTTAGCCAACCAGCAATGCCAGCAAAGGTCCGGGGTATCATGCTAAACAATACAAATTTTATTTGTGTCTAAATACTAGAAATCTCATTCTAAACCCCTTCAAGCCTTTTTTTCGTAATAAAAGGTAGCCTATGTCCTCAATTCTATCTAAGTTATATTAACTTTGTGTACAGTTTGTAAGATTATATATTTCATGCTGAATTAAAACTGTATACTTTGTAACTGCACTCAGAGTAACTCTATCGAGTTTAGTAGGTGCTTAACAATTTTATACTTTACAATTTTTATATAGCCAGTGTTTCCTTAGTTTTAACCTACGAATAACGAATAATGTATTCTAGAATACATTATTCGTAGGTTTTAACCGAATCTTTACTTTATATGAAAGAACTAGATGGCGCTCACAGTTCTTCATTTATACTTACAAACTTCCGCATTTTTAAAATTTTCCTAATTTTAAAAATGCGGAAGTTTGTAAGTTTTTCTATTACTCTTTTAAAAATGTCCTTTGTATGCCTCCAAATATAAATGACTACTAAACTCTTTCGTCGTCGTTTATATCGTTAAAATGCTATTATTAGAAATTAATAAATGTAGAAAATTTCAGTTATTTTGCAAACGTCGCGTAATACGAACAAATAAATGTGAGGCCTAGATTCTAAATTATTTACTTCATATTTTTCTCTATCATCAATATCAGTTGGTTTAGTTACAACTGCAACTCAGAAGGATAACGTCAGAGTTCCTGATACTCGCAAAAAAGGCTACAGCATACTTAAGCGCGGTTTATTATAAATTAAAACGTAGATACCGACGTAACCTACTTAAGTATGACACAGTAAACAGGTGGTTTTAATGTAAGCCGTGTTCATTTAGCGCTGCCTACACACTGTTGAACGTTCTGAATTATTCGTGCGCGTACTATGTGGGGAGTAAAGTACTAAGTTAATTACTTAATTATGTTTTGGAGCATTTTCCTGAGGAAACGTATTATTTTTAGTTTGGCGATTTTAAAATGAGCGGACTTTAGCTTTATGGCCAGGTGTTTTACTTACAGGCTCTCATACCGACTTCCAATTCTGACAGTGAATCTAGAAGTAATAAAGAAATGATGTTCATATGTGATTACTTTGCGACTTACATGAATTTGAAATAATTAGTTACAATACATAATGAATTCAAAATAGTTATACTTGCATAATAATGTTCGTCCATTTTATGTATCATACGAGGAAGAAACAGTATTCAAGATTAATTCTGACGAAATGGATGAGAATGTCAGTTAACTGTGTTGTTTTAACACGAATAATAGTGTAATAAATACTATTATAGGGACAGGAAATGATGACGCGCGAATATTGTAAGTAGCGGACGAGCGCCCCGTGATAGCAAGTAGTCGCGTACTGACAGGGCAGTAGGCAGGGCACGTAGCTTATATACCAAGTATCTGGTTTTAACATTATATGTGAATTGCAGTAACTAGTGCGTTTACTTGGCTCCAGATGTCAACCCCAGATAGGTGTAGTCTCACCCCTGCACAGCACCCAAACACTACGAGTATAGGTACTCACATAGATGCGCAAAATATATTATACAAGCTACACGTACTGGTTTGTAGTCTAAAGAGTTGTTTGATATGATGCCTACGGCTACATTCTTTCATTGCACTGCTCGCCACAGTCAGGGTGTTCATGTTCATCCTCACACGTGGCATCCGGAGCGCTCGAGCACGGTTAGATCCGATAGGGGCTTTCTTCTGCGCACGCTTAGGTTGTGGAATGATCTCCCTGCCTCGGTTTTCCCAAACGCCTACAGTATGGAGTTCTTCAAGAGGGGTCTTAGAAGGTTTTAATGGGTCGGCATCCCAATTGTGGCACATCTGGTGTTACGAACGTCCATAGACTGCGATGACCACTGGTACATCTGGTGGGCCGTATGCTTGTCTGCCACCTTAGTGGTATAAAAAAAACACACAAAATGACATGACATGTCAAAGTGTATAAAATACTTTTTTCCTAGTTAATTCTCTCCCTCTCCCCCTTAATTATACTATGTTTATATCCCCTCTCGTTGTCTCTGTCTTTCTCTAGCAACGCTACCACAAATTGCGCGTTTCACTGCCATGTCATGTAACTGTTGGTATTGGAAGCATTCGCTTGAAAACTTTACACTAGGTACAGATAGGCGTCAGTAAACATCTATATCAAGTTACTCCATTGTTGAAATACGCAGTGTGTTCACCGCTTAGACTGTGTGCTTCAAATAGACAACAAAGCTTTGTTTGCGGTTTTGAAATCAGATGCCAACGATGCTTGGTGTGAGTTGTTCTTTATTAAGTTATCCCCTTTGTTACGTCTATCAGAGATTTCAAATATATAACGTGAAGTCTCTTTGAACACAGTTTATTTAACAAGGTTGGGATTTGAAGCGAATACTTACACTCGGGACACTCTCTCAGGGTTCCTTCTTGCTGACATTGGCTACCTCAGAGGTTTGTTCGGGTGTTATCCCGCTACTTGGGTAAGGGGGTTTTAGTAGGGTACTATCCCACTATTATGAGGGTCAAAAAGAGACACGTCAACGTTTTGATCTGCTTCTGTAAGAATGACGAGCAGCCAACTCGCCGTTCTTAGGCCTTCGGTCATGGAGGCCGGTACTTCTGGGCGTATAGCAGCCTGCGACGACCTCACCATTGTTAGCAAACCTACTAATTGAATTTCAAAATTATTTTTAAACGTATATAGTCACCAACGTAGATATATTTCCAAACCATTTTCAGAATTAACTCTATTTGTTTACCTTCAGTAAAAATATTCAGCTGTTCTCAAAAACAGCACTTTAATTTTATTCTATTTAACAAAATTTCCAGGCGACTGAGTGTAAAAACCGCCACAACATTATCTATTAGCGTCCTAACAAAACGATCGTTGTACCCACAGCACTAATGACGGGAGCCGTCAGCCTGTCCATTGTGTGAAATTGTCTACCCTTTTTATTTGAAACTGACTTAAAATTACATTGTGAAACCCTCTGTTTCTTATTTTATTAATTTACTTGTCTTGTAGCTCGTTAAATTAATGCCAACGGCCTGATGGAAAGCGATGCCGACATCTTGCGAATGGGAGCCATCTCACCACAGTCTTTGTGACTTCTGAAAGTGCGACAGTGTTCCTCAAGTTGGTGACCCTATGATGTTCTTCTTCACGCTCCGCTTGAAGAACCCAGAGTTGTAGGCGAAGGGCAACATGTGCGAGCAGGTCATTCCAAGTTTTTGTACCACCTATACATACCGAAGGTGTCGTAAGAGGCGACTAAGGCAACACTTTCGCAAAAAAATCCTTTGCGTAGAGAAGGAAAACTCGAAATGAAACCCGGTTGACAGTAAAATGACAATCTTCAAGCCAAGTTGAAGGCCTTATGGGCGGCTTGAAAAATTTCAATTGCGGGTCGCGGGGACCTGCACCTGTTCAATTCAACGCGGCAATAGGCTCACCACCTATTAAGTGGGACATAAAACTATAAAGCGAAATATGGGCGTATACTATGCCTCTGCCTATCCCTTTGGGGATAAAGCCGTGATTATATGTATGCATGTATGTCCAATCGAAGATCCATAGAAAGAATCTTTTAAATCGCTCCGTTCTGGCGAAGATTCTCTCCGGAGACTTGTCAGTATCGATACATTTTAGAAGCCTCGCTCGGTAGAGTCACGACAATTTTAACTAAGCTAAAAGAATTTGGAAATTTCTAATAGAATAACTTTTATGTTTTTTGAAATTCTGTATTGTGACTCCGGTGATGTTGGTACCGTGGCGTCACCTCTTCTTTGGAGGTTGCTCGGGAGTTATCTCGCTTCTTGAGACGTGTGGCGTAGGTGGAAATCTCACGTCACGCCGCCGACATCTTGGGCCTGCTTTTATAAAGACGGCGAGCAGGCCTCTTCGCTGTGCTCATGTTTTGAAAGTTAATACACGCACCACATACAAGGTAAATTTAATCACCATCCAATTTCATATCCCAATTTGTGATTTGTAGCAAAATTAGCATATTGAGAATATGCTAATTTTGCTCCATAAACGACTATAATACGCAGGTAAATTGGTCAATTACGAAATTGAATATGAATGAAATGAGCTTTTGATAATCCGATGACCAGAATTTGGACTTAGACAGTACTGCAGGTGTAGGTACCACTTTCAGGTGTGGTTTGTTTGGGCGAATATGCGAATCCTTATCAAATAGCGTCCTTGGCTGTTTTCTACCGAATCTATCACGGCGAGTGTTCTGAAGAGCTATTCAACCTGATATTGCCCTGTCCTTTCCGATCCCGAACAACGCGTGCCGGGCAGAGGTGCCATTCATACACAGTGGAGAGAATCTTTGCCAGAACTGAGCGTTTTAAAAGATCGTTCCTCTGTCGAACTATAAAATCCGTGAATGACGTGCCCGCACACGTGTTTCCCTTATTTTACAATCCGGGGATTCTTCAAGCGGAGCGTGAAGAGGCACAGCACAGGGCCGCTAACTTGAGGACCACTATCAGAAGTCTTACGGATGTGATAGTGGCCCCCAATCGCTAGCTTCGCATTGTCTATCCATCAGGCTGGCGATGTCAATTTAACGAGCTTATAATAAATATAAAATAAAAGCATCCCAAAAAATTTAGGCCATGTATTGTTAGAGTCTCGTAAATATGGATAACATGTCTTCCTGTGCTTGATTTTTATAAAAATTATGGAGTCTTGTGTGGTCCATTGGACTAATTTCAATAAAGTCTGTAAGTACTTTGAATTTATTCTACAAGTTTGTGAAAATGATTACAAGTTGGTTACTTAATCACGCTCTAATCCCTAAACCAATAAAATTTGATTGAAATTATTTCAAACAGCTGATATTCCCCGTAAATCTATATAAACTTTATTATAAAGCAGAAGTGTTGGTTTGTTTGCTTAAATACCTACTAGGATCTTAGACAATACTGATTGGATTTCAAAATTATTTTACAGTTTGAAAGTCTATTTATTGAAGAAGGTTATAGTGATTATATTTTGAAAAAAGCTGGACTGAATTTTTGAAGGAGTTCTTCTCTTTTTATTAGATTTCAGAACCCTCAGTGTAGAGCCACATCAATTTTGACAAAACTATTTTTTTTAATTTGAAAGACAATTAAATTAATTTATACTGTTAATTGATGGCATTTGTGGAACTTGCTGCACATATTGAAAACGACACTTATACTTTTCCACAATATTTTTTATTATAAACCTGACCAGTTTCGCCTCACGGCATTTTCAAAGGTTTAATTTTCAAAACTTTTGCGCATCTTAAAGATTATTGTTGTCTGTGTGAATATTTGTACCTACATAAATAAAAATGTTCGTACATTGCGCTACATTATATTTAAACCCTGAACCGGTACTCCTTAGGTATAGATGAATTTGCCTTAAATTACTTGCTGATGATTAATTTGTATTCATCGTGGCAGCTTCGTCTTGGTTATTGAAATGAAGTATGACAGGCGCGAGTTAATATCAATCTATATAATTTTTTCTCGTTACTTCAATATGTAGTAGATAAAGTAAGAATACATAAACCATACATACATATAGTCACGCTTTTATCTCCGAAGGGGTAGGCAGAGGCATAGAATACACCCATTATTCAACTTATAGATTAATGTCCCACGTAATAGGTGGCGAACCGATTGACGTGTTGAAATGAATAGGTGAAAGACGTGACGACCCTTCAACTTGTCTTAACGATTGTCATTTTACTGACAACCGGTTCATTTCGAGTTTTCCTTCTCTACGCAATGAATTATTTTGCGAAAGTTGTCCCTTAGTCGTCTCTTACTACATCCTCAGGATGTATTGGGGTGGCGACATTTTGTACTCTTTCCCGTCGCTACACGAGAATAAAGTGAGAATGAATCTCCTAAATGTTTCTATGCGTTTGCATGGTAATGTAAACAATCAATAATACATAGTAAAAACAAACAATCAACAATACGTACCTACATGAAAGTAAAATACCTATAAAATTCTGTATTTTGTTCTTCACTAACAAAGTACTTAAATCATAATGTGTGCAACAAAAAGTTGTGCTCAAATAATAAGCTCTTTGAAACTCATTACATCTTAGTACAACTTCCAGCGCTTCACATAGGTAGTAAGGTATTTAGGAACATCATGTATTACTTAAGTAAGTATGTACATGTGAAAAGCGGTGGCATGAAATTATTTTATAACACTACCAAATGGCGGTAAAGGATTACAATATAAACTTCTTAATTAAGCTTGTTGAGGTGTTTATATCTATGAGGTGACATGAAGCTTTATTAATCATTTATATTTGAGTGTAACATCATATCTAACTGGATGTGGAAGGCGCAAGACCGTGTATTGTGGCGTGAGTTGGGAGTGGCCTACTTCCAGCAGAGGTCTGCTAAAGACTGATTTGATTGATTGATAACATATGTAACAAGGCATACCCTTTACAACCTGAAATAGTAACTATATTAATATCCAGCCATCCATCTATAAATCATTCTTCACATCAGTCTATCACAGTCCCCTGCTAGACCTAGATCAGGATTTGACTGCCTCTGTGGCGCAGTCGGTAGTGAAACCGCCTGCCACGGAGGTCCTGGGTCAGTCCAAATATTTGTGTGATCCACAAATGTTTGTTTCGGAGTTTGGGTGTTTTCTATGTATAATATAAATGTATGTGTTTACAAATATATAGGTAAGTGTCTATCAGTCATCTAGATCTCATAGCCCAAGCTCATATTAGCTCAATTTGGGCTTGATGATGTTGTGTGAGATTGTCCACAAATATAAAAAATATAATTACTATAAGGAGGACTGTAAGGTTGGCCTACAACACTTTTGCCACAACAATTTTACAATCGGATTTTGTTTCTATCTTTCCTTCTCTTCTTCACAACGTTACTATATCTGTTAATTAGCAGGTGCACTATTTGCATAAAGAGACGACTTGATTTCTGAAAATTTCACTTGAGCTCCAATGCATTCACTGCACAGTGCGCATACCACACTATTTCACTAATTACCAACACAAAAATTCCATTTTTACCTCCTACTACCTATTACGTTCCCGAGATTGTTAAGCGACGCGAGAAAAAATCTTACACAGTTTCTCCTCCGATTCATAATTGTATAAAAGTTCTACTTTGTATGCAAATAAAAGAAAACTAATATAAACGGTTATTCCGAAACTAAAATAAATACAGTAGCTAGAACAAAGGCTAAACTAAAAACTCATAATGCTCACACAAGAAAATCCTTTATTTTGTAGCGGTTTTTACGTAGCTCGTAAAAATTCATTAAATTTTACTTTACTTTCAAAAATACAAGCACCTCGACCAAATATTGTTTCAAACACTCAATTTCTTTCGGAGGGTCTTATTTTAAAATAACTGGCGTGTCCCTAATCCCCCTGCTAAAATATAGTAAGTAAGAATAAATAGCGATTTCGTAATATATATTCAGAAAGTTTATTTAAGTTGGGTGGGTATAATGTAATTTCAATTGCAGCACGTTGAAGTCTTTTGTGCGTCATCTAACCGTTATTCCTCATAAGAATCGACTTAAAATCTTTTCCATACTATTCCTTCTATCCATTTGAAGTAGGTAGATCTAGAAGACAATCCTTGGATATCCCTGCTTGTGCTAAAAAGAAGTAATGATGTGTCCATAGCAATAGAAATTGCATGTGCCATGCCACATAAGCTATCGGTCGATGGTCGATTAATTAACACATACAGATCGCAATCCAGCCTAATAGCTCAGTATCTGTAGACTGTGCTAATAGTGAAAGAATTGGCTCATACAATCACAGGGCGGAAACTCCATACAAATGATTCGCTTTCAATTCTGTCATCGTACAGAGTTTGAATGTGTGGAGCTCGATTAGTAATAAGCAGTACATGAAGAAACCGATCTCAAGTCAAATCTATTCAGTAGCTTTTGTTAACAGACAAAATTCGATCGGTTTTATATTACATGTTTACAAACGTATAAATTGTACATCTTTTACAATATTATCTTATAAAGGCATAAAATATAGGTTTTATATACAAGTAATTAATTTCAAGGTATCTCATTATCTACTCGCAATATTTAAACAACCTTTGTACTGAGGAAGATATTGCTTTAATCCTTTATCTAAAAGTAACATTATACTTACAAATTAGGCTTCTTATACTCTCAATATTGTCTTGGGACTTAGAATATCTGCTTTGTTATTGAAGACGTTTTAACATAAAATATACTTTTTATTTACATAATTCATAAATAAATGTAACCGGAAGGTGATATTGAATTTTTTTTGTAAATAAGTTTAGAAATGATAATTTTTTTATATTTCTTATTCGACATTGAGAAGAATAAAAATATTTTAGAAGATATTTATTTGTCATAGACGCTTCGATTGCGCCCATTTCATCATCATGTTTAAAATGGTTTTCTTTTTGTCTTTAGAAGATGTTTGATCTACATAGCCCTATGTCTCAGCCATCAGCTATTTGCAGCACCAGCCCAACGTTGGTTTTAACGTATTTATATTAAGGGTTCGTATGACGCTAACGCTACTTTCTCCACACGTCACAAATTCTCAACAATAAGACTTAAGGGTAGACAAAGCTTACTGAAGGTATATTTCATTTTCATACTTTGTGATTTCTTAATATGAGACAAATAAAATCTTGCCAGTTAATATCTGTGAACGCATTCAATCAAGAATTCCCGTCCAAAGTGTCGATTCTCGAGCACACGACGCAAATGCGTGGACGGAAATTTAGGGATGGAAACATCTGTCTCTTTCGTAAATTTCCGCCCAAGCATTCATGTCGTATAAATCGAAAATCGGCGCCTAAGTATGCGTTTAAAGTTTTTAATCTGACCAAAACTAGGTACCAATAAAACTACAACATCGAAACAATTTATTATAAACCCCACATTTCCTATACGCAATAAAATGTAAAGAGAAACACGTATTCATTTCGGCGACTATTAATCAAAGTGTCACCACATTTCGTAGCTGAGTGCCATTGAAACATTTTAGTTACGATATTAAACTTGGGCGAGTTGTTTTCACAGTGTACAGTCTAGTAATTGTTTAGATTGCAGTGACTTTTGACATAGGACCCGGTGGTCAATGTGGCGTAACGGTTTGTAAACAATTACTGTTTGTTCGTTTTATACGGACAGTTGCTATTGTTATGTTTATATTTGAACAAGAACAGTGTTTTAGCAGCTATTCTTTTATTTTATCGTAAACGTTTTAGTGGATTTTAAATTTTTTAATACTGTGGCGACCGCCACATAGCAAAGATCAATTGAAGTCCTGCATCGCGGTATGAAAGTTCTCACAACGAAGAAAAGATAAATCCTGAATCGCGGTTTCAGAGTTCTCACGGCGATGAATGATATAACCAACAGTCCAACATCAATCGTTGGGCTTCGGCCCGCCAGGCACATTCACCTAGCCTGGTCGGAGGATCCTCCCTTTGTGTGTTGGAGGAACATTCCCAACCCTTCCTCCACACTACAATACATAAAACAAAATTATAATAAAAACGACAATGTTAATACATCGAATAAATAAAGTCGATGAAATCACAGATACTAACGCTAGTTTTGATTGATAATTGTGCCATTATAATAATTGAAACGATAAAACTGATTGCTTCATAATGACGAACACATTACCCATTCTACTCGGTATAAAATATAGCGACCCCAAACTTACCAAACACAAAAGGAAGATGATATACCCTTGGATATGTCAAAAAATGTTACATTTTGTCTGAATATTAGAAAAGTTTTGTATAATATTGGGGAAAACTTGTGATGGGATTCATAAAGAAAATTTTTGCAGAATATTATATTAAAGCCTTAGTTACCATCTGTGTAGGTAAGGGTGACGCCACACTGTGGTCCGACCCGTACCGCAAGCGTGCCGGACAACTCAAGTGAGAGATAAGGCGGGAATGAGAACATGTGGCACCGCCTGTAAAATTTTGTGGCTCAAGTCATTCGGGTTATTTTATTGGTATACCGTCATAATACCAGAAATCATAATGCCTTTACTTAAAATGCCTGAGCCCAAAATACCCGAAATCGAAATATCAATATTCAAAAGGCAAATATTTATAATATAAATAATTTAAAATGCCTTACGGTCGAATAACCGAAACCCAAAATATAAATTTATCAAATACCTTATCCTAAAATGTTCAAACACGAAATACCTTTTTTTTAACATGATTTAAATCCTACATGGATGCTATATATCTGTGAATGGTTACCACCTCGACTCAGAGTATCCCGTTTTAATTTTTTTTTTATTTTTCGTTAGCCCACTGTAGTACTTTTGTAACTCTGAATCAAAGTGTTTTAACATGAGGTAAATCCTACATGGATACTATGCCGGACTCCTACCGACTAAAAACCACACGTATCCTACATAACAGCCTACAGTTGGGAGCCCCAAGTAAGCCCTCAGAAGGATACCCAAGGACCAACAGGTGGGGGGGGGGGTGTAAATAAGTTAAAGTCAAATAACAAAACGTGTGAGTGGCAATAAATCTTTATTTCTGAAATCATTCATTTATTAACTACGCGCTATCTATATAATGAACTGGTATAATACCTAATACCCAGTAGGTTAAAGCGATGAACTGGGTAGGTTATGGTTTTTTTTTTAATATTCACATTGTATTCTATTTTCGGTATTTTAAATTAAGGATATTTGAAAATTTGTATTTTGAATTCTGATATAATAATTATTTGTATTTTAAGTTAAGACATTTTAAGGTAAGGTGAACTGAAATAAGGTATTTTGAATGTTAAGGTATTTCGAATTCGGGTATTTTGGTCTAATGCATTTTAAGTAAAGGCATTTTGATTTCTGGTATTTTAATATATAACCATTTTATTACATCAATTGCGTTGTACTCGGGTTTCTGAGTCAAACATTAAAATTTATATTTTACAACCTCTGTAGCTTGCGTAAAAGTTTAGCACCGGAGGGTTACAATTATTTTATTTTATTACTACTTTCTTTTCTTAGCGTTCAAGAATTGGAAATATTTAGCCTGGGGACTATTTAGATTGAATGATAGGGTTAATACACCGGACAAAATGGTACCTACCTGAGACATTTTCCTTATTATTTTTATAAACACAAAAGTTTGTAAGTTTGCATGTTTGTAACTATATCCCCATAATGGTATTTGAGGTAGGCCGCAGATCGATGAAAGATTATGATGAAACTGTGATAGTCCCTTATTTACTACGGAACCCGAGAAATAAATATAAATGAATAATTATCGTAATATAAGAATGACGTGATTCAGGAACACAAACCGTAGCAAGGGATAAATTGTTCCTATGTGAAAAGCTATGCTTCCTATTCCGAAGTCTACTCATAAGTAAGATCGTTAGATCATAAATAGCTATCGCCCCATATGTTTATATTTTTGTACAAAAGAATTTTAAAAGAATAGAAGTGATGTTATTTTTAGTTACTAATATTGTTGGTTAAGTTTGGTTGTTTCGAGGGTTGATCAAAAGAATAATGTAGATACTTTCCCTAAAACATTGTTTTAACAGTAGCTTCTTGTAGCAACATTTTTTTCACATTTCAAGTCGTATCTGTATTACTTAATTGGTTTTAGACTTTAAATAAACGCAGGAGTATTTTTAGGTTTTCGTAGCCAAATGGCAAAAACGGATCCCTTATAGATTCGTCATGTCTGTCTGTCTGTCTGTCCGTCCGGGTGTCACAGCCACTTTTCTCCGAAACTATAAGGCCTATGCTATTGAAACTTGGTAAATAGATGTATTCTGTGAACCGCATTAAAAATCTTATATAAAACTAGAAAAAAGCAGTAAATTTTGGGGGTTCCCATACTCAGAACTGAAACTTCTTTTTTTTTTCATCAAACCCATACGTGTTGGGTATCTATAGATAGGTCTTCAAAAATGCTATTGATGTTTCTAAAATCTTTATTTTCTAAAGTGAATAGTTTGCGCAAGATACATTTCCAAAGTGGAAAAATGTGTCCCCCCCCCCCTAACTTCTAAACTAAGAGAATGATAAATCTAAAAAAAATATATGATGTACATTGCCATAAAAACTACCAACTAAATTTGGTTTGAACGAGATAGAGCTGTTAGTTTTTTTTAATACGTCATAAACCGCAATTTTCGGTTAGAAAAATCACTACCACTTCGAACGTGTTAAAACATCAATCAAAGTAACAACGAACCATAAGAACTTTTATATTATGGTACTTGCTGCTACGAAACTCTCCACGAGCGAGTCCATCTCGCACTTGGCCGGTTTTTTTACATAATAAAATCCTCGTGCTAAACCCACACGGTGCCCTACCACGGCCTACGGCGAGGAGTCCCAGGATCCCTTGGATGGATTTTCAAGAATTCCTGGCAGAAATTGACTATTTGGACACTTGAGGGTAAGGTATAAAAAAAATACTTTACTGTCAAGCTTAAGGCCTCAACCAACGTGCAGCCCTGGTGTGATTGGAATTCCTTTCAAGAATTAAAACATCTATTAATACAGACACAGTTGTATAACAAGAAATATCAATTTACTTGATACAAAAATGATGCTCAATATACCTATACATATAAAACAAGTCTTGTAATTTGTCAACATAACTTGAAGTGATCTCCTTGCATTTTTCCTAACTTACTTCGTCAAGAGGGTTTATTACGTGAAAGTCGGTCGTCGAAAGAAAAATAAAACAAGAAACTGAGGATGGGGGCTTTTTGACGAAGTTTAAGTGAATTAAAAATAACATCGTATGAAGTCCCTTCACGTTCCTACAGTTTTTTAAGTTTCTCCTTGTATTTTTTTTGTAATTTGCTTTAGTTTCTCTTTTCGAATTCGAGTTAAAGGCGTGATTTGGATTGGATCTATGACGTGCAAATAATTTTTTTTTTCATTAACCCCTCCTACCGCCGCAAGCCCGCAACACGATTGAGGTGATGTTAACGGTGGCTTACTTTATTTTCTTTACGGTAAGCAAAAACAGGTTAATTAACCGTTAATGGTGTTTACTTTTTGCGATTTGATCTACGCATCGCAGCTTTAAATTTCACAAGGTTGCAAATTAATTACTTTTCAATTAAGAATCATAAGCATCGGTGGTAGGGGTGCTGGGCTTGCTATCAAGGTGTAAAGCAAGAAAGAAACATATTTATTGCTACTCATTTTTTAGGAAAAGCATGATATCATGTACGAATACAAAGTTGTGATGAAATTATATTCACTTTAAGAATATCACAAGTTTATGCACAATATTATCGTTGTAGACATGGGAAAAATACATAAATTCTAAGCTTAGGTATCTAATACAAATTAGGCCCGTGGAAAGGTCCGTAGTATACAAATTTACGATGCCTCACAAATCCACGGGAAGGTAGCAAATGTGGTTTAGATATGGCGCCCATTTTGACTAAAATGCTACAAGGTTTGTTTATGTCTAGACATTTGGATTATTCAAATATACGCCTTTATACTGGTTGAATTTATAGTCGTTCTGGACCCGAGAGGGGGTTACTCGGAATCAATAATGGAACCATTTCGGAGTGTCAAAACAGCTGTGCAGGTTATAATAAAAAAATGACTTCTATGTAATCTTTATCACTCGTTCGAGTTGAAACATTAGTAGTGCTTCGATTATTCATTGAACTTTTCAATGAATGAAACTCCGAAACCCATAGGTACCTACTACGCCGCGGCGCGTGTCTCCATGTGAT
Source organism: Miltochrista miniata (assembly GCA_933228765.1). NCBI lineage: Eukaryota > Metazoa > Arthropoda > Insecta > Lepidoptera > Erebidae > Miltochrista > Miltochrista miniata. The sequence goes on along the minus strand of OW121756.1, from coordinate 34,748,931 downwards.
CAGTTCATTGGCCGAATGCATCGTTTCGATAATAATAGGTACTTAGATAATAATAAAGGACTCCAATTTCTCCTTCATACTTTACGCGGGCTTAGGACCGTCGGAAATACTTTAATATTGTTCTATTTTACGGTGAATTAATAAGGTTTATGTAATAATAATGAAAATAAACACGAACAAATAGGGAGTATTTCCGGCGTATTTAAAAAATTGGAGCTATTTACAAAATAATCAACTTAAATACCTAGACCTGCCTATTCACAGTTTATTTAGACTTCCCTGTACCTTAGCAACTGCTCAAAATGGAGTCCAGAAAGTTCGATACACAAACGGGCACGTTTTAGGCTATTGTCTTTTAGTTTATTCAATGTGTCTCTGTCACTTTTCACTATTTCAAAGGCGTCCACTATCGCACTGTGTAATTCATCACGAGATTCGTACTCTCGAGTGTAAACTAATCGTTTTATTTCCAACCACAAATAAAAGTCGATCGCGACGACAATACTGCGCGCGAGTTATAGTCGAACTGCGCGCCGCGGTCGCCGGTCGGCGGCGCGGTCGGCCGAGCGCATTTACCTACCTACAAGACGTAACTAGTCGAGTACCTACCGACGTTACTTGGCAACGAGTCCACGTGGACCGATGCGTTCATGCGTTGTGATTGGTCGAATTTTCCCAGCGCGGTGACTCTTGTTACTGATTGGAACGTTAGACATTGAATGAAAAATTGTAGTAGAAAATCGTAGTAAACGTATTTCGTGAAATTTAAAGGAATAACCAGGTGTTCTCGTTTTGATTTTGGCAAACGATGTAGATTTTGACATTTTCGTAATTTTTTATTGTTGATTTTCAAATTGACAGTGCCGATCGGTTCTGTTATCGAAACTGGGCCTAAACCTTTCCGTTCCAAAACGACTATAAATTCAACCAGTATAGTAAATTATGTACATATGTTAGGTTATAGCGTCGAAAACCACCTGTAACTCTGCCTTAATAGAGGTCTAGTGAGGCTGTGAACAGTCTACACAGGTAAAGAAAAATGTGGTCGTGAATTTTTACTCTCAGATTTTCTCACAGGATTGCGTTACGAATACCGCAGTGAATGTAAATGTAGAAACAATATTCTTGATGGACTTAAGTGTTACTTAGTAACCTACATGAGTAAAAAGATTATGGATTTTTGCAAGTGTTTATCGTAGGTGCGGATTACAAAAATCACTTTATTGTTCCATGCCCATTTCAAAAGTGAGCTATACACCCCTGATAACTAAAAAATAGTATTCAATAAAACTGTTAGGCACTTGAGGTATAATTTGATTTTAGGGACATTGGGCACATAAAATTTAACGCGGGCAGACTCGCCGCTGATATCTAGTTTATTTATACCTTAGAATAAAATTAAAAGTGTTTGGTTAGCTTGACAGTATATGAACAAACCTAAACTTAGCTCTCATGTAGCAAACTGATAATAACTTATAGTACTTTTGGAAGGTGTAACTGCTGGATGGCGATGTAATTACCTGCAAGAAATAAAAATAAAATTTAAGTATAACGAATAAATAGAATAAAATAATCTTATTATCTTATCATACAGCAGCGCAAAGCGAATCCTGAACAAAGTTATGACTACTTAGGTCGCGTTCCTCTATGATATATAATAAAACAAAGTCGGGGTTAGTCACAATACTTATTACCTACTCGAACAGGGGTGAGATTTTTATGATACGAGTACTTCATTTCTAGGATTTGAGTCGGTCTCTCAGTTGTTGCCTTGAATAGAATATAGCAGAAAGACACTTAATTGTAAACCAATTAATATTAAATGAATTTGGAATACAGGTCTTGATCTCTTCCAGTCAAAGAATCCTACTTCCTGCTAATATTATAAATGTGAAAGTTTGTGAAGATGTTTGGATGTTTGTTACTCAATCACGCTCTAACGCCTGAATGGATCTGGCTAAAATTTGGTACAGGGATAGAGTATAGTCTGGAATAACACATAGGCTACTTTTTATTCCGGGAAAATGTTTCCACGGGAAGCGGGCACGGGAACCGAATTTCACGCAGGCAAAGCTGCGCGCATCAGTTAGAAATCCCGATAAATTAAAAATGGGCAGATAAATAAGTGTAAGCATAAGGAGACCTGAAGAGTGAATAGAGCAACCTGTATGCAACCTATCCAAATGGCTTCCATAGGGTGAAATAATATTATCATATTTTTGGAGGTCAAAGACTCCGATTTCTCAATTATTTGCATAATATTTGAATGAAAATTATTGTAAAATCGGCCAAGTATCGTAATCAAATCTGCATTCGGCTCAAGCTCTTTTTAACATAAGCGACACACACAATCAAGTATTATCACAAAGGCTACATTACTTAGTACCTACGCATCGCTTAGAAAATTTTGCTCCGTAAAAATTTGCATACTCGTATTGACTGTAGAGCTTCCGGCTTCAAATAGATCCCTACAAGACTCAGGGGCGTCGTAAGCGAGGCATGGAAGTTTTATATTACATGAATATACATCAGTATTTACATGGGCTTACAAGAAGTGAACTAGGGCAAAAAATATCCTATGTAACTAAAGTCAAAATTATAAGAAAATTTATTTTAATCCTACCATTGAATCACTCCGTGGCGTAGTGGTTTATGGTGTGGTTCTTACCGCAATTAAGTGGACGACGGTTCTGGACCCAGCTCGCTACAACTTTTAGTCCTGGGACATCCTTCCTTTCCTCCCAACCATAGGCTGTTGGGCTTTACGTAAGGCTTTTTAGTCGGTAGGAGTCCAGCTTAGCATCCGTGAGGATTTTCCCACACAAAAAAAAAATTCTACCATGAATGTGAAAATGTTGTTGGTTGTTACTCAATAAAACAAATTGCCGAACTAATTTGGTTAAAATTCGGTATTTGAAACCCTGTATCCAATAATAAATATCCAACCAATAATAACCAGAGTTGGTTTTCTATGCGAGTAGCTCAGAAATCTAACGTTGATTTTATAATTGTATTTTTGTTTATAATCTGCGTTTACTTAACCGATTGCGATGAAACAAACGTAAGATTTAAAGTTTGTATAAGAAATTTCTAAAAAAACTGCGTCAAAATCCGTTAAGCAGTTTTTGCGCTTATCGCGAACTCGCATAAATTTATAATAATTAGTTTACTTTTGAAATTAAATTGAATGCATACTTATAGGCATTCAATTTTATTTCAAAAGCGTAAAAACTGATTATCGTTACGTTTCACTGAACACTTCAATCAGAATGATGGAATTTTAACGAAACCAATTGATAACGTTCTTGTAATTTTTTTTTTTGTTTTTTTTTATTTTCCTGTAATTTACTGGATGAAATTGAAAAACAAAATGGCCTGTGCACCAACAGGTAACATAAAATTTATATGAATTGTGGATAAGTACCTAATTGAGTATTAAATTGAAATCTTCCTTTTAAAATCATCTTAGGTACCTGTGAAATTTCCAAATGCCTCAGAAATTTTATATTATTAGTATAAAAAAATATATTGAAACCATAAATGTGATGAAACAGTACTTTTCAACAACTTCATAGATAGCTATAGGCTCACCACTTACTACGTATTTTTAGGGACGAAAAAGTTTTTTTTGGTGTTTTCTGCAAAAAATATTTTCGTCTCACTTTTGGGAAAGGACTCTTACTAGTGAATTTATTCAGGACTTGTACCATATTCCCTTAAGCTAGTCCAAAAGGTCAGCTATTAAATACGATGCAATCTCTGTACCGGTCATAAACAGCCAAGATTTTTGATGTAAGTACAAAATTGTGTCGGAAGGCCGGAATGTTATGACTTCCCCAACTTTGCAATCTTCAGCCAAGCCTTATATTAATAGAAAAGGTCATGAAGAAAAGGGTCGCTTCATCTCGAGTTCAACTTAATTAGTGCCTTCCGTATATCGTAGAACACTCCAAGCAGTAAGTGAAGTATGAACCTAACTTAAGTGAGGACCCACCCCCAAGCTTGAAAGCAATATAAACGTTGGATGCGTGGTTCCGTCGATCTTTATGTAAAGACGTAGGAGAACAAATTATTAATGTTTGAGGTCTATATTTGGCTCGATAGGTATTGTGAGTCAATAGGTGGCAATACCGTAGATACACATAGTGTAACTAGAACTACGTACGAGAGAGTAATCTTTTTTAAATACCACCCAAAACATAACGTAAATTACGATATTGTTTATGAAAACTCGGATAAAAATTATATTTTATTCACCGTGTAAAAAAAGTATGACATACTCTGATTATGAATATCGCTGAAATTGGCCTCGTGCGTCGAAAAATGTTTGGAGGAAGCTATGCGTCTGCTTAATAAACAGCTTTTTCATTATTAAATTATTATTAAATTACTCATTTTCGTATATAGGGAGTTTGTTTGTAGGGGAATATGCCTGAAGGTAATATTGATTTTCTTATTATAATGTATTATAACATGTTATAAAAAAAATAATACACTCGTAGATTATCTTTAAAATGAGAGAACTCTTACCGAACATAACAGTTTTTGGCGTTACTTTATGTAACAGAGTACTACTCGTTGTAGGCCCCTAAAATATTGTCCTTCCTATAATGTCCTTCATATAACCCTTTACGTCCTATAATGTCCTTTTATCAGAAAATGGCGATCAGAGCTATGCCGTGAAAGAGGATTTAATTTTGCTATACAGTCTGCAGTCTCACAAAGTTCAAAGGTTTAGTGAAATTTGTATAGGATAGGGAGAATTGCAACATATTGAAACCTTCACACCTTCTAATTTACGAACGAAGCTATGGTGAAGGATTCTATGCCGGACTCCTACCGACAACCACACGTATTCTATCCAACAGCCTACGGTTGGGAGCCTTGGATACACCCTCGGAAGGATACCCCAGGACTCCCAAAAGACCTACAGCTACCACTGCGGCCTCATCTAGGGGAGGTTCGGGTGCTATCTCGCGTCTTTCGGGGGTTGTACAGGTGTTATCCCGCTTCTCAGGGGGGAGGGGGGGGGGGGGTATAAATCTTTCAAGTCGCAAAGTCCGGTCATGGAGGCCAATACTCTTGGGCGAAGTACCAACCTGTCTGGCTAGCGCAGTACAATAATTACGTCACTTCAGCAAACGAAATTGAGAGTGGCCTCAGTCTAGCAATGGACTACGATAAGAGCTTACTTGATTCATTAAGAGATCACTCAACAAAAGGGACGTCAAAGGGTTGATACCTAATCATTTTCTGATATAGTAGCTTCTAAATTTAATTCAAGTACTGTCTCTCCTCGGATAATATTGGCTTGTAGAATATTTCCGAGTAACGAAATACTGTTGGACCACTACGGATTTTATCATTTGTTAGTTGTAGAGCTTAGGCTGGGCATAAAAGACCGCCACTGTGTAGCTAGCTTGATCGATCGATTGTGATCAGCTCTGATTACATTTGACTTTGGATTTTAAAAATAGTATAGAAAAAGGCTTCACACAAAATTTGTGTAAAGCCCTTTTCTATAATATGTTTAAATATCTACACTAATATTATAAACAGGTAAATTTGTATTTTCCTATGTTTGTAAAGAATAAACTCAAAAACTATTGTGCCGCTTTTAAAAATTCTTGCACTATTGAAAAGCTACATTTAACTTGAGAGATACGCGGTTCAAGTATCATCATCATTTTCGGACGTTTTTACCATCTAGCCCAAATTAACCTAATAATATATCTAATCAAACGTAGCTCAATAAATATGAAATACATTTCAGAGCCTGACAATGTTTTTCGATAAGGAATTTTAAACTCAATAATGCCTCGAAATAATATCCATCTCGTAGCGCTACGCCGCTACGAAGTGTTACGGTCCGATCTGAGACGAAAAGCTGTTTGTGGTAGCACATGAGGCTGCATAAGTAGCCAAAGTCTGTCAGGTATACAGAGACATACTTCCGAGGGCATACTTGAGACTCCAGGCTGTACGCAAATGGTTAGACACCGTGTGATGCTAGCCGGTAGGAGGCATAGTACCCATTAGGATACGGGATAACGGTAAAAAGAGGCGTGTAAGCTGTTGGGCCCAGTAATAGTAAACTGTTAATGGCATAAGGAACTTGAACATTTCTGTTGAAAATGTTTAAACAACTTAAAAAAAAATGACAAAAGGATTCTAATAACCTTCTTGGACATATTGATCTACCGAAATTACTCTAAAGGCTGAGTATAACCGAACGAAGTCTCTTTTTGACAGCTTATAAATAAAATTACATCATCTATCTATTCATAAAATTCTAATCTCTTAATTAAGTCTGATTCCTGTCATGTCTTCTTTTAATTAATATATTAATATTTACGTACGTTATATAGGATTACCCGAGAGCACGTATTGTGAACATGTTCAATCTTTGCTGTCAATTGTGGCAGCCAACTCGTATCTCGAGAGAATTAGGCAATATTTACTTTAGCCAAATAACATTTTGATTGTCTAATATCTTGTAGCAGAGACTTACTTTTTTGTCATTAGACTTGGCGCAGAGACTTCTTTATTAACATCAAAAAAAGAGGAGAGTCTCAATTACATTTTATGTTTGTCACAAAATCTTTATTAACTATGATGATTCAATTTTATTTGATAGATCATACTTCAAAGACGGTCCCAGATATAAATAGTCCTTCCATTATGCTCCGTCTTTAACGTAGATATTAACAGGCGACGAAGAAATTTCAGTTAAACATAATATGTGTACTAAAAATAATGTAATTCGGATCCTTTATCAAGGATTAAGGTATTTGACAGCACAAGTTTTGAAAAATTTCGTTTTGCTTTGTTGCGGACTTTAGGATGTCCCTACTACCTAAGGGTTCCATTTAATTTATCATTTCACAAAACTTTTGATCCCACAGCTCACCGCAAGAAATACTTTATTAAAATGGAGCGGCGTATGCTGTGACGAGCCAATGTTGAAATACTTCAAGTCGCTCTCATTATAATCTTCAACTTGACCTAACTACTGCCATGCTACTGACAACCGGGACCAATGGCTTAACTCGTTTTCCGAAGCATGAAACGAATGAAATGTCACAAAGTGGTCACCCATCCGAAGCCACAGCTATATAGCACAGTAGTTGTCTACTGCAGTGATCACTTACTTACAGAAATCCCCAGACTACGAGCGCTTCATTTATGTTAGGAGAGCAAGATACTTATTGCTCATCTAAACCCACAAATAATATTATAGAGAGAAAGGTTCGATTGTTTGTTTGTTTTCATAGAATAGGATCTGAAACTTGAGAAGCTGAAGCTTTCAGGAAGAGAGAGAGAGAAAAGAAAAGATTGAATTTGAACTGTAAATAATTAATGATTTATTAAAATTTAGCACTTGGGGGTCGTGGGTGTTTCGAGCAGCAAGTGCGATCTCCGATGGCCTTCGCAGGGTTCCGACTTATCTTAGTGGTTCTCAAGGCTGATGCAGTCCGCGACGTAGCCGTGCCGTCCACAAATTCGGCTGGCACGGTGTTTTCGACCCGCAGGGTGGATGCTGACAACCCGTAGGGTGGACGTTGACAACCCGTAGGGTGGATGCTGACAACCCGTAGGGTGGACGTTCCTGCTTGGAACCCGCAGGGTGGACCCCAATGATGGGGTTATTGACGCTCGCAGCTAAATCGCTGATCACTTTGGGAGCACCTGGCTCCTAACAATATTTTTTCACTTTGAAATTATACTCTGATGCACCTACGCCTTCGCGACTAGTGACTTTACATTATTTGAGTAATGGGGGCTTCGAAATTCGCGCGCGGTTGTTTTTATATTTTTGTACAGCGCCTCTAGCGGCACCACTCGAAACTACTAAACGTCAAGACCGCTTTTTAAATACGAATGAGGCTTCCGCCGTTGCGACAATAACTCGGTAGATGGCGCTTTCATTTATTAATCTACGTTTTCATTTTAAAACCCCTAATGTTGAACCCCTAATTGCACCCGTTGTTCCACAACGTTACAAACTTTAGAACCGATTTGAAAAATTCATGCAATATTATTATACTAACACACTGTTGGGAAGATTCTATCCGATGAAAAATCGAATAGAATGTGTAACCTGCTTTTAAATAAATAAATAAATAGAAACTTCTGAACAGATTTGAAAAATTCACCCATTACTAGACTAAGCCATCTTTCACTGTTGGGAAGCTGGGTCCCCGGGTGACATTTATTCCCACGGGAACGAGAGCTACGTGGGTAAATCCACGTAACGTCTGCTGTCTCTGTTGTGCAATACTTGGTTGGATGATGGCAATAATTCTTTCGAGTTTATTCAACATTACTAAAACATTTACATCTCGATGAAGTACGATTTCGCATAAATGAGAGAGAGAAAGATGTTTACCGAGGGACTGGTGTTGGGGTAGTAAATACTGTTTGTAATGGGTTTCAAATTATTCGAAAATACTTATTTCAAGCGCAAAATTACTGTACAATATAATATAATATGTTGAATGAAACTTTTAGTGATATAGATCACACAAAAACCTACTATTTACGCACAATTTACCTAGTTTATATTTGTGAATGACTGTACTCTTTCACGCAAAAACAATTGAATGAATGTAAAGAAAAAAACAGTAATACGCTTGTTTTGATACCTAACAGGGAAGAATTCTTATGTCTAACGGGTACAGGGAAACATCTCACGGGGGCGGAGCCAGGGTAGAAAGAGGACCACATTTCACCAATTTTTGTATTTGACGCTTTTTGCTAATAATCTTGCCAACACACAAATTTATCGCGATTACTGCGGTACCAATGCCTAGCGTTGCCGGTGAATAATTCAGAGGCTGCTGTTAACAATCTCTTGTCGTCGATTTCTCGGGCTTGTTTAAAGTCTTCCACCCGTTCAATGAAAGAGTGTACCTGCGAATTACCGTCGTATCTAAATTTGGAAAGTTCCGTAAGAGAGCATCGCTCATATTTTACGGGAAAACTTGGAAAGTGACTCTCTTTCCGGTTGTTGCTATTTGCTTTCTCTTTAATGTCCGCGAGGGTTTCTGCCTCCTGCGCCTCATTGGTAGGGGCAGCAATGCTCTCGTCCGCATCATCAAATTCGCTGGTGTTTGATGCATGCGAATAACTTTCGGATATGGCTTTCAATCTCTTGTATGTAGTTTTGAAAGTGAGATGAAAGTCGTCGTATCTTTCTTTTAAATCAGACTCCTCTGGGGGAATGATTCTAGCAAACCTAGACTCCATATGAGCGCATAAAGCTTTGGAGCTAGCCAGTAATGACAGTTTGTACTTGTCCTGAAGGGACGCCACGTTCCTCTCCAACACGGCCAGCGAGGAGTACAACCCTACTAAGTCTTCCTCCAAATCCAAAGGGGAGACCTGTAAGTCCTCTTCGTCCGTGGTTAACTTTAATTTTTTAATTTGTTGCCTGAGGGCTGCCACCGTTGAACCAGGTTCCTCTCCCCGGATCTTAACTTCATATGCAAGTTCCGCTTTTGGAAGCGATGTGAAATTTGATTTGAATGCCATTGTACTGACTATTTCAATTACTCTAGCCGGGAATCTTTAGTGATGATGATTATTTACCAATGTATAGTGTATTTATCTGCTACTTATTTTACATGAAAAGTTAATTTTATGTAAACAACGAATGTTCGCTATATTCGCTAACGAATTCTGTTGTAGTGAACGACGGCCCTTATCGTTGTCTGTTTACGTCTTGTTGAATGTTAAGGAATGTGAATATTTTTCGATCCACCCGCCGAATAACGAAAAATAAATTCTACTTTTTAGGGTTCGTTGAACCGAATTATAAATTGAACCTTTATAAAACTTAGTATTTGCTTTAGGAAATACTTAAGTTTGGAAATAGTACCTTTTAGGGTTCCTTCACTCAATTAATAGATTGGACCCTTCTAGAAATTAATTGTCTGTCTGTCTGTCTGTGTTTAAATGTAATCTAATCCTAAGCAGTGAGTAGTGAAAGTGAAGTGTGTGATGATGGGTTGATGAAATTAACTAAGTGTTTTACAGCTTTACTCGAATAATGCAATTTTCGACGCTGCTATTATTTTTATTGAAATGTAACTATTCACACGAACGTACTACGAGTTAATTGTATTTTAACTCGTACCACTAATTTTTTCTTTAAATCGTTCCTTACTACTACGGAACCCTTAATTATTCTGAACTGTGTCAAAGACGATTCGCACTTGGACGGTTCTTGAAATAAACTATATGGTAGTAACCAACCTTTTATGTAAATTGTTCCTCACCACTACGGAACCCTTGAATATTTCGAATTGTTTGAAAACCGATTCGTACTTGGACGATTCTGGAAATGTTTTGTATGAGACTGTTGGTGCCCGGAGTGTATTATATTCACTTCCACCCACAGTTTATATGGAAAAAAAAAATTTCTTCTACTATCGAGCTAGTAATTCAACTTACTCGTAAACGTTATGAAAGCAACATCTGCCGTTGTTTATTCGGAACACGAATCAAAGTTAATAGTTTATAATTGTTTTTTGGCAAGAATGTATTCACTGCGTGATCTACGTTTGGAATGTTTTTTCTTACAGTTGTACTTCAGTGTATCAGAATTCGACGTAATTCGAAAAGTGAAACAATTATGAATCTTTTAAAATTTACGTGAAGTGAAATTTGTAAAATCTTTGTTCTACCGTTTTACTAGAGTGAAATTTCAATAGGGATTGTCACCCAGAAGTGTGATTATCGGCTGTTGGTCTCGCTGTAAATTCACATATGGGAAATACAACAAAATAATACACAAATTGAGGCGGTTTGACGCCGTAAAAAAAATAAAAATTGTGGTGGTGATATCCTTTGACTACTTTTTACGATGAATATAGGCAATTAACTCACTTACTAAAATTAATGTAAGCGTTTCAAATGAGAAGTTTTACTTCAGACTTTCACGAAGTACTATTTAAAATTGGAACAAAACAAAAAAAACTTTTACTTTAAATTTAATTAAAAATTTTCCACCATAAAATACTATTTGAGGGTGTGAAAAATAAATTTGGGGACCGTTAAAATTTGGAAAAATTACAATTCACGTTGAGAAAAAATTCAAATTTTGCCTTGTTCTTGTTTATGCCGAAATCTGTCTAAAATCACTAAAAAACACACAAAATAAGCCGGAAAGAACAAGTTGGCAGCAGAGGTCAGGAGAGCCAAATTCCTGGGTAGTTGTGATAATTTGGAGGGAAACTACCCCGCTAACGGGCACTCTTAAGACTATTTTACACAAATTGAATAATCTTATAATTATGACCTCCGACTCCCGTCGGAAACCGCTTTCTCGCTACCCGAAACCACGATGTGGGCGCCACTGAGAAGCTGAAGCTTTCAGGAAGAGAGAGAGAGAAAAGAAAAGATTGAATTTGAACTGTAAATAATTAATGATTTATTAAAATTTAGCACTTGGGGGTCGTGGGTGTTTCGAGCAGCAAGTGCGATCTCCGATGGCCTTCGCAGGGTTCCGACTTATCTTAGTGGTTCTCAAGGCTGATGCAGTCCGCGACGTAGCCGTGCCGTCCACAAATTCGGCTGGCACGGTGTTTTCGACCCGCAGGGTGGATGCTGACAACCCGTAGGGTGGACGTTGACAACCCGTAGGGTGGATGCTGACAACCCGTAGGGTGGACGTTCCTGCTTGGAACCCGCAGGGTGGACCCCAATGATGGGGTTATTGACGCTCGCAGCTAAATCGCTGATCACTTTGGGAGCACCTGGCTCCTAACAATATTTTTTCACTTTGAAATTATACTCTGATGCACCTACGCCTTCGCGACTAGTGACTTTACATTATTTGAGTAATGGGGGCTTCGAAATTCGCGCGCGGTTGTTTTTATATTTTTGTACAGCGCCTCTAGCGGCACCACTCGAAACTACTAAACGTCAAGACCGCTTTTTAAATACGAATGAGGCTTCCGCCGTTGCGACAATAACTCGGTAGATGGCGCTTTCATTTATTAATCTACGTTTTCATTTTAAAACCCCTAATGTTGAACCCCTAATTGCACCCGTTGTTCCACAACGTTACAAACTTTAGAACCGATTTGAAAAATTCATGCAATATTATTATACTAACACACTGTTGGGAAGATTCTATCCGATGAAAAATCGAATAGAATGTGTAACCTGCTTTTAAATAAATAAATAAATAGAAACTTCTGAACAGATTTGAAAAATTCACCCATTACTAGACTAAGCCATCTTTCACTGTTGGGAAGCTGGGTCCCCGGGTGACATTTATTCCCACGGGAACGAGAGCTACGTGGGTAAATCCACGTAACGTCTGCTGTCTCTGTTGTGCAATACTTGGTTGGATGATGGCAATAATTCTTTCGAGTTTATTCAACATTACTAAAACATTTACATCTCGATGAAGTACGATTTCGCATAAATGAGAGAGAGAAAGATGTTTACCGAGGGACTGGTGTTGGGGTAGTAAATACTGTTTGTAATGGGTTTCAAATTATTCGAAAATACTTATTTCAAGCGCAAAATTACTGTACAATATAATATAATATGTTGAATGAAACTTTTAGTGATATAGATCACACAAAAACCTACTATTTACGCACAATTTACCTAGTTTATATTTGTGAATGACTGTACTCTTTCACGCAAAAACAATTGAATGAATGTAAAGAAAAAAACAGTAATACGCTTGTTTTGATACCTAACAGGGAAGAATTCTTATGTCTAACGGGTACAGGGAAACATCTCACGGGGGCGGAGCCAGGGTAGAAAGAGGACCAGAAAGAAAGAAAGAAAGAAAGAAAAGAAAGAAAAATGTTTTTAATCCTGCCAAATGGATAGTACACCGATACACCAAACAATAACTTATAACTATACTTAATATAATAAAAAATAACAAATAAAAAAAAATCTTGTTCCGTATACCGATGCACGTCCCACCCGCGCAGGATAAGGCCGCCTTTCAGCATTATGTCGCCACATGTGTGAAAACATATCGCTTTCCCCATGCAACGACGCTGATTTTCAAAGGCGGCCCCAACGAGGCGAGGACAGGGAGACGGTCCACGAAGGAAACAAAATAACAACAAAACTAATCGTACTATAATACTTATCATTAATACAACATTTATAGTCCGTTCACAGCTATTTTACAACAGGAAGTTATTTTACCTCTAACTGTAAATGGACCACAACATCAAAACTAATCAAAACAAAACACACACAACGCTAACAAAACGCAATTATTTAAGTTCTCCGATTCCCCACGCACACCCGCGCCACAAAAATGTCAGCGACGACTCGAAGAATATGTACATACTAACTACATTTCACTTCATTGAAGAAAAAGTAATCGGTCTAGATCAGAGCGGAACAGACAAATCAAAAATCCACACTGGTCCGACTGAGACAGCTACAGCGCGTCGTCTTTTCGGCCAATAGTGTTTTGCCTTACCAATATGTAAATAAATACGTTCCCCTCGGACGGTGGCATGGCGTCCATTAGTGAAAATATAAACTATAAATTGTGTGTAGTTTTACGTTGCTTGGTGTTACCCAATACTTAGTGAGAGTGCAATTTTCTAGTGCTGACCAATGTTTCATTTACCAAACATATTACAATGGAGCCACAATGAACAGAAAGAATGGCATGACGGCCTCTACAGAAAGCCGCCATCATGTTGTACACAAACAACAACAACAAGATACTATTTATTATTGAGAGAAACAAATAAACAAACAATAATACTACGACGGAAATTTTGAGGTTAGTTATGATTAAACTTTAAATAAACTTAAATTACATTTTATAACTATTGTTGAGAGAAATGGCAACATTGAGGTTAGTTGTGATTAGGTCTAAGTAATTAAATTCTAAGGGCATGTATTTAAATCAACGTCTGTACGCTCCCCCTTCCCGAACAAAAACACTGCTAAGTCCAACCAAAAACACACTGACCTGCACACCAATTATGTATGCACACTAATTAAATCAAATTCATTACAAATAATGGTTAATGGTACATATTTGCAGAACTGTTTCACTAAACGAATAAGTTCAAAATAGTAAGTATATCTAACAATTCCTTAGCTCAACAAACATTAAATATTTTAAAGTAGAAATCTACCCAATTTACCCTCATAAACATTGCTTATTCCAAACAAAAACCCACACAGCACAAAGAGGTATACATCAATCAATCATCAATACATATAATAAAATCGTAACAGGTCGCTATCCGTACATGAAAGATAAACAAGAATAAATATTATATTATTCCATATTTGTCTCCGGTGGGAACCGAACCCTCCAGCGCCGCAGGCAGTATCACTACCGACTGCGCCACAGAGAGCATTATATAACACTCATAGCTTAATATGTCCCATTTATGGATCCCTTATCGTCTCTCGGGTCAGACATCATGGTCCCAATTGTTCTTGCATGAGCTTATGTTTTATGTGTTTAGAGAAAGTTCGCTTTGATTTCAGCCCGCGGAGCGGTGGTGACAGGACATTCCAGCAGTGTGTCCCCGCACTTCGAAAGCAGCCCCTGAAAGCCATAGTCCTGCCCCCCGGAATCGAGAGTGGTGGCAACACCGACCTTTTGCTATACCTCTGCTTGTCGTGCCTCCAACATAACTTTTCATATAGATAAGTTGGTCTTTGTGTATTTATGACTCCAAACAATAGCCCAGCCAAGTGTAACTTCCTCCTCGCATTCATTTTTAGCATTTTCATGCTATTAATAAATGGTGTGACATGGCTCCTCCTTGGAATATCAATGCAGAACCGAACACATGCATTCTGGACTCGCTGTATGATGGCCTCTGTCCTTTTAAGAAGACAGGGACCATATACCGTGTCGCAATAGTTAAACCTTGACAGTATTAAGCTGTCAACTAGTAGTTTCCTCATTGACAAACTCAAATATGGCCTTATATTGTACAGGACTTTTAATCTGTAATAACAGTTACTTATCACCTTGTTGATATAACCCTCAAAGCGCAACTCTGAATCCATCACAAGACCCAAGTTTGTCGCCGTCTCCACTCTTTCTATTGCCTGTTCATTTATTTTTATAATAGGGTCTTGTGAAAGTATTGAGCTGACCTGTTTCTTTGATCCCAATATCATGAACTTAGACTTCATTGGATTTAGCAGCAAAGAGTTTTGCTTTGCCCATGATACCACTCTACCAAGATCCTCGTTCAACAGCTCCACTGCCGCTGCTGTGCCGGAGGGTTCAAAATTTAAGTATAATTGTATGTCATCTGCATACATATGGTATTTACAGTTTGTGATTGAGTTCTTAATGTCAGCGCTATACAATATATACAGTAACGGACCCAATATTGAACCCTGCGGCACGCCTCTAACCACTTGGCGAGGGGCAGAACAGCACCGGCTTCCATCCTCCTTGCTAATTTCCACACATTGTGACCTGTCCTGGAGATAGCTTGAGAACCACAATACTGTTTCCCTGGTAAAACCATAGTAAGATAATTTAGACAAAAGCAGTGCCGTATCCAAAGAATCGAAGGCTCTGGAAAAATCCAACAACACCAGTATTGAGCCCTCTCCCACATCTCTCGCCTCCAAGATGTTCCCAACAACATCGGACAGAGCAGTAGCCGTACCCCTACCCTTGCGGAAACCTGATTGCAAGTCAGGCAGCAGTTGGTTTTGCTCGACATACTCCATCATCTGCATATAAATCACACGCTCTAACACCTTAGAGAGGCATGGGAGAATGCTTATTGGTCTCAGGTCCCTGTAACTCTGTGGGTTACTGTTCTTGGCCAGGGGACGGACTATAGCACATCGCCAGAGGTCAGGAAATGTATGAGTGACAATGGATGTGTTGACAATATCAGTTATGGCCTGAAGGGCTGCAGGCAGAGTCATAGAGAGCATGTCAAGACTAATTCCATCCACACCTTGGGCATTTGTCTGTATGTCTCTCATAATTCTCAATACAACCTCGGGGCCAACAGGCTTCAGACTGAACCGACTGTTAGTGCATCTGTTATACTCAAAATATGTTAGGTAAGATATGGATGGCGCCGTTATTCCTGGGATCGTTAAAAAGGCTTTGTTAATAGCGTCTGGGTCGTCAAAAAAATCCGGCAGTTGAGTCTGTCCGTGCAAAGGCATTATGTCCGTTTTTAAGTTAGTCCACAGACGTTTTGGGTCTTTGATGCTATTGTTAATTCTTTCCTTAAAAAATGCAGTCTTTTCATTGTGTAGGGACACAGAAGCCAAACGCTTCAATTCCTTGTAATAGTTATGGTGCTCATCCCTTCCCGTGGTACGATATCTCTTTCGAGCCCGGTTCCGCAGCCGGAACAACATACGAATGTTTTCCGTAATCCAGGGAGTGGGTCGATCCTTAAAGGTTTTCTTTTTTAGTGGAGCGTGCAGATCAAACAAAGTAATTACATAGGTATTGAATGCTTGCACCATGGAGTTTACATCCCCCATAGTGCCCAACCGAACCCATGGCAAACAGTCCCTGTCCACCTCAAAGTATTCCATGAGAATATCCTTAATGGGCCTATAAGTAACTATTCTAGGTTTAGGCTTACTCTTTTTAAATACAGTATCACAGACCACAAATGAGTGTCGACCCAGCTCCGGGATGTGGTCCACCACAACATTGCATGTCCTTAGGTCTGTACATATTACGTCAATGAGAGTAGCCCTACTGGAGGTGAAATGTGTCGGTGTTGGTACTATCTGATTCAAGCTCATGCAACCCAGAAAGTCTCGCAATCTCCTTGCCTTGCTCTCATCCGCCAGCATTAGATCACAGTTGAAATCACCCAACAACACCACGCAATCATAGGGAGCCAATGCAACCAAACTGTCAGTCACACTCCCCAGAAATACATCCACATCCAGCCATGGGGGGCGATAGGCCGTCCCCACAAGCAGCTTTCTCCCGTGCATGGTTAGCGTGATCCACATTTGCTCGACTCTTGGATGTATAGGATGCTCTCTCGTACGAGCACTGATACCTGTTCTAATATAGAAAGCGACACCACCACCGCGACCCTTACGTATATTTAAAGGTCGCGGAATATGCCTCAGCCTATACCCCTGCACTGTAGGAGCACGACCCTCCTCCCCCGTCTTGAGCCACGTCTCATTAATTGCCATAACATCCACATCGTGATGAAGCATAGCCAGTCTAAACTCTTCCTGTTTAGTTGAGAGAGAACCCGTGTTTAGGAGACCAAACCTTAGGTATTTTCTCACAATCATTTTGGAATCAAACATAGAAATATACAATAAATATAGCTCCCTAAATATTCCATGCAATAACCAATGTAAACATTGTACTTTAAACACTGTAAAATAAATATTATGTTAATATAATTTAGAAATAAACTCAGAAATATATAATATATGCAGCACCCTAAATATTCCATGCAATAACCAGTGTAAATATTATATTTTAAACATTGTAGAGTAAATATTATGTATATATAGTATCCTAAATAATACATGTAGAGACCAAAATAAAACAAAATTATAAATTGATTGTATATAGTATTACTTAGACGATAATTAGTATTGCAAATAGTAAATATTATTTTATACATGTTATATATATTGTGTTTAAAAAAAATGTATGTCTGTAGTGCCATAATGTATGTTAAAAAATTAAACTTATTTATGTGTATTATTTGTGTAATGTTAACCCTCACGTGTGAACATACTCGACTTAGCTGACCATAACAGCGCGCCTCCACACTCGCACCAGACTCGCTATGACGTATTACACCGTACCAGAATATCTCATAAACTTGCACAAATTTTAAGTACCCATTTTTAATAATTTGTAGTATAAATAATAATAGTAACACAAAAATACAGCAACATTGCAACTTCGAACATATATCCAACACTGAAATGAGAGCAAGACAGTAACACAGCAAGCAGACATTATACTCCAAATGAGAGTGAGACAGTAGGCAATTATATTTTAAAAGAATTACAATTTCATATGAGATTTTTTTCGATATATCCAATAGTAAATACCATATCAAACACTTGTTATATGAACTATCCCGCTCATTATACCCAAAACTTAATTTAACAAGTATGGACAATAAGTTTGTAATCACAGGATGTGACATTATGACACAATGCTCCCGTCCTTCACAAGGATGTCGGCACACAATGTGAGAGGAGTAACTATTAACAATAACAATTAAACCCAACTGAAAGATGGACTCACAATTAGATACAAAGATTGTTTTATACAATAATATTAGTAGGAACGACAGTTTATGTACATGAAACACCAGCACTGAACAATTTGGACAGATCCGCTTCAGTCCGAACGCGGTGAGTGGCGTCCCCGGGCCCCCTGCAGGCGAGGATGGCTCCCCGCTTTGTCCACACAAACCTCCAGCCAGCGG
Organism: Miltochrista miniata; assembly: GCA_933228765.1. Classification (NCBI taxonomy): domain Eukaryota; kingdom Metazoa; phylum Arthropoda; class Insecta; order Lepidoptera; family Erebidae; genus Miltochrista; species Miltochrista miniata. Next base: position 34,730,491 of record OW121756.1, on the reverse strand, counting down.
CACCGGCAGACTCCCGCGCGGCACCGACGCGCCGTCGCGGCGCCCGCCACGCCCTCGGTGGTGGCTGTGCGGCGCACGCGCGCGCTCCGCAGCAGCTCGTCGCGCACGTCGCGGCGCGCCAGGCGCGCCACCAGCACGCGCGGCCGCGCCTCGCGGGGCCCCTGCGGGCCAGTAGCGTCGAGCGCGCGGCGCCCCACTCGCTCCACGCTGACCACATCGCGCTCGTCCAGGGCGACGCCCAGCTTGGCGCCGAGCGACTTGAGGAGGTGGACCGGGTTCTCCCCGGGCTGCTCCGGCACGTTGGATATCTCCACGTCGTTGGCCAGGAGCTCCTGGTCCCTGTCGTTGAGCTCGCGCCTGAGATTTTCCACGACGCGCTCGACGGACCCCGCCCCGGCGGCGCCCTCCAGCGCCCGCAGTCTAGCTTCGACTCCATCTACGCGGGAGTTGCACCTCTGCACTGACTCCTTAATGGCATTCATCTCCAGCTCCATTTGCCTTTGGAAATTGATTACGTCAGTACGGAGCGCCTTAATTTCATTCATCAACAAACTAAATTCTCGGCCCCCAATTCCCTCGGGCGACCCATCGCTCGTCGAAAGCATGGGCCGATTGGGGTACACAGGAGCGGAGTCCGAGTCGCTCACGCCCTCAGGCAAGATCGCCCGGACGGGTGTTTCGTCGTTCCTCTGCTTGGCCGGTCGTTTGCAGTTAGGGCAATACCAATCTGAGGGGACACCATCCCTAGGAAGTATGCCCACACAGGACCTATGATAGGGGATGGCGCACTTCCTACACTTCACAGCCTTCGCAACATCCGTCTGCGATACGAAACGGCCACAGCCCTTACAATTATTCATGATTACTGTAATGAATGCAATCAGTAAATTATCTAGTATTGTAATTGCTATTCGACAATAGATGTCGCTGTTAAACTGACGTGATTCAGCACTGCAGAACAACTTCAAGGGTGCGTTTACAGCCACTCGACAACAGATGTCGCTGCTATGTGGAAACGTGTTGCGCCGTTAACAAATAGGAAAAGATTTTAATTTACGACCGCCCGCAAAGTTCACAAAATCAATGTTTAGGTTATCGAATATTATCTGCACAGGAATACAACCAACTTATCTCTTAACACTCACAAAAATTGCCTAATGTTTGCCGTGTACACAATTACCACATCATTCACAAAATCTCTTCCTTCACTGTATTCTTCCACTTCACTTCTGATTGTTTTTCTTGCCACAAATGTACTTTACAGTTCTGCAATTATTAATTACTTTTATAATTCAAAGTATCCTGTTTATGATTTTTCACCTTACTCACGAAAACAAATGCACTTTATATTTTTAAATTGTTTTTATTTACTCAGTGACAATCGCACGTCTTGTATAGATGGTGGCGCCACCTACCCTCTTTTTTCCACCACATTTCACCAATTTTTGTATTTGACGCTTTTTGCTAATAAACATAAGCTAATACGTTACTTTCTTTTTATCGTGCAGAAATCCTACATGGATGCTGTGCAGGACTCCTAGCGACTAAAATTACACGATGCCCCACAACTGTCTACTGCCGGGAGTCCCGGGTATGGTCTCGGAAAGATTTTTCAGGCTTTCCGGCATACTTAGGGCTCGTTTAAGGAGAGGCGGGGCGTTGAGCTTCACGTGCGGCGTGGCTTGCCGCGGCACGTCGAACGATTTGACCGTTTATTGTGAGGCGGCGTGTAAAGCAGGCCGCGTCGTGTCACGCGCAAACTCAAACATATAGAAATGCATATACCGCGCACCTCTTCCACCACTCTTCCTTGCCACGTCCTTTGCGGCGTCATGAAGCGGACTTCATCCGCCGCGTTCCCTCAATGCGAAACTGGATGGTTTACCCACCGCATCCTCCGCGGCGTCGCCTGTCGCTTCATTTGCCGCGTCCGACGCTGCGCCACACGTCACTTGGGTAGCTACATCTCAAACAAACGCTTGCAAAAACGCTTCTCCTTGAACGCTCTAAACATTTCCATATGTTTGTGTTTCTGGCGGCCCGCTTCGCGGACCGCACCGCTCGACGTGCCGCGTCTCCTTAAACGAGCCCGGCTACCACCACGGCCTCGCCCGGGTGGTTCAGGTACTATATCGCGTCTTGGGGTAGGTTCGAGTGTTATCCCGCTACAGGCGGAAGAAGGGGGGCATAAAACAATCAAATTTAATTGTCTTTATAATAAACTAGCTGACGTTACGCGGTTTCACCCGCGTAGTTCCCGTTCCCGTAGGAATACGGGAATAAAATATAACCTATTTTACCCGCAAAGAGTGTAGCTTTCCAACAGGGAAAGAATTTTTCAAATCGGTCCAGTAGTTCCGGAGCCTATTCGTTACAAACAAACAAAGAAACAAAAAAAACAGAAAAACAAATCTTTCCTTTTTATAATATTAAGTATAGACTAGCGGACGTAACGTGGTTTCACCCGCGTAGTTCCCGTTTCCGTGGGAATACAGGAATAAAATATAGCCTATGTTCACCGCAAAGAGTGTAGCTTCCCAACAGTGAAATAATTTTTCAAATCGGTCCAGTAGTTCCGGAGTCTATTCGTTACAAACAAACAAACAAAAAATACGAATCTTTCCTCTTTATAATATTAGTATAGATAAACATTAATTACAATATAAATAATTGCGTTTAATAAATGGTTAAGTCAGCCGTAAGTACCTTAATATGTAAAATTTAGATTCTAAAACTTTTCATACTTGGAAAAAATCTAAAATGTATAGAAACCAGGGCCAATTTAGAAAGAAATGAATATAAAGACTTTTTAAACAAACACGGTATCAGAACAGACACTTCGTAGAAACTTTTAAAGTAAGCATAGTAGGCTTTAGCTACCGCTGGTTTATTTATAAATATGCGTTTAGAAAATCTACAAAGTATTTTTCTGTAAAGATAACAAGACGCTTTTGTGCTAATTCTTTAAAATGTTATGTTTGAATAAAATCTTCATAAGGTGAATGTTATTACACTGAAGCATTACCGGAAAAAGAACACGCATTAAAATAATTGGTACTCTCTAACAGAATATGTAATGTTCAATATTGAAATACTGTTTGAGGTACCAATACGAGGCATTCAATTTCATTTGCATCTATTTAATTCAACATCAAACTTGAAATTGAAAAACACTTATTCAGATCACATCAAAAATACTTCCCACTTGTGAATGTATTATTTCATTATTTTAGAACAATTTTAATTGCCATTAAAACTTATTGTGAGTACTCATTAAAAATGGGACACGTGTTATCACGGACTTTATTTTAGAAGTTTTAAGTGGTACAATTTCGTGGTACACATTTATTACGCAACTTTAACCATTTACACACGCACGTACCGAAAACTCTCTAAAAGATATAAATTTTTCCGGTTTTTGCAATGTATGTTTCAACTGCCTTGCTCCTATTTGTCGTTACGTGATGATTTAAAGTTTATCCACTCAATATAGTGTCGAACTTTAAAAGATTTTTTTCTGAATAACTTACAGTTTGAAAAGCTGTAGTTCCTGAGTTCAACCATACAAAGGGTTAAGTGGTAACAAAAGATGTGAACCAGTAAAAATGAAAAGATGACAACACCGCAAGAAAAGGAAGTATGCAAGACTGAGTTTGTATAATTCGATTACGACAAGACAGGTGAAGATGTACATACGAAGTATTTATTTATTTATTCAGTGCAAGTAAAATAAAGAGATTTCATAAGTTCCAAGTTTATGTTCATCACCGATCCCATATCAATATAAATATTTTAAATTAATTCAGTTATTTGAATATACCTAATGTATTTATACTAAGTAAAAAGCAGGTCTGTAAAAGTATACGTTACGTAATGGAATACGTTCAAGTTTGTAATATTAATAATTAAGTACAGCAAAATTGCATGGAGAACTCTACAAAACTCAAATAATGGTCTTTCCGACATTTTTGGTCACCGGGGAGTTGGGGACGATTGTGCAATGCGATTGAATTTGTACTCAATGTTTCTGGTTTTGTATGTCTGTGCAGAACTGTAATAAAAAAACCGAACACATTTTTTTCACCCGCCAAATTTAAATAAGGCTTTCAAATTCAAATTTTCTGAATCCATAAGCATCCTGTTTCCAGCCCACGCAAATATTGTCTTAATTTTGCAAGCTTATTAATCGTTGTGTACCAAAATTTTTCCCCTTATTTTTAACCCTTTGTTTCAACGAACCCGTTTAATTTTACGCTCTCATCAAGACGTAGACAATTTATTGAGGTTGGTTCTAAAACTTAGGAAATATCAATACACACCTATGATCGTATTTTAACTAGTTTTGAGTTGGTTTAGCTATAGATATTTTGGAGTTTCGTACCGAGACTTGCTGTCCTTCTATCTATTTGTCTGTCTGTCCGTCACGAGGCTGTATCTCAGGAACCATGATAGCTAGGAAGCTGATGCTGCCGAAAATTCCAAGCTAATAATGAAAATACCACAAACGGTTATCCATCTCAGGATTAAAGCAGAGCTGCATGCGACAAAAATAAAGATAAAGTTAGGCAGCTCAATATTAAAAAAACTTTAAAACCAGCCAAGTGCGAATTGGATTTGCGCATTCAAAAAACGGCAAAAAATTATATTTTTTGTAAGGGAACCACCGTTGAATATTATTATTTTCAGTCTTTTTTTGTTATGAAGACACCAGAAATACATCACTTGTTTTAGCTCTCTAGCTATCACGGTTCCTGAGATACAGCCTCATGACAGACTGCCAGATAGTCTGGCAGGCAGACAGACGGTCGGCGAAGTCTCTTTGGGTACGGATCCCTAAAACACATTCTTTTAGCCCCTCTCTATAAAATAGATTGCAGAGGGGCTTATGGCGAGACTTGTGTCTGTAGTCTGTGACTCTGTTGCATTAAATTACGTCACTAGGTCACGTGAATCATCTGTTCAAAGTTTGAAATAAAACAAAAATGACAACGTCAATCGGATTGAACTTTTATTTTCACAATAAACGTTAGAGGGATAGTCGGGTGAGACCGGCTCACAGTTTCTTGTTTGTCTTCATGAAATTGAAATTCACATAATTTATCCTAATTTTTGTAGCTGTTGGAAAATACGTGCAATATTAGCACCTTTGTATACACGTTTACCACACAATTGAACAGCTGCAAGGCTAACTTATTCTCTCTCCGACAGATTAATGTACTCAAATCTTAAGCATAATCCAGACAAAGTACAAAGGCCGAATTTGGGAGAATTAGGGAGTATTAAGAAAATTGTGAGCTATTTTATAACAAGCCTAATTGAATCATAGCGTTTGGTACCTGGCTAGAATACTACGTAAGATCTGTATTAGATTCTGATGATCCAATAAAAGGGAAGACCTAGGACGTATAAAACGATTTCTATTGCTTACTCAAAGACTAAACTAGATTAGTAAACGACTATTACTAGACTGCTTACTTAGGATTGAAGCTATATCGTTTGATATAAAAAGATACGCAGTCAATCTGTTGTATTTTTGTTATAGTTTTTCAGAAGTGTTACATTTATCTAAAATCATATTGTATTGACATTATTACTGTATTGAAACGGACAAAACAGGCTGTGGCTACCTGTTGTTGAATATTTTTCAAGCCGCCCGACCTTGGCTTAACGACTCCGTAGCCGTAACACTGCTATAAAACTGTATACTATCTACACTAGTGGTATACCATTATTAATAGTGCACAAACAAAATTTTCTAAGCAAATATTGAATATTCTAAGTACAAATTTTGGGATCTCAGTTTCAATTTCAGAACAAATGTTTATAGTTCAATTTACTGGAATTCCTTAGAAGGGACTTTCACTCCAGGGTTAATTACTAAAGCGGTATTTACAGAGAAGTTTTATAATATTTATTTTACAAATATGCTAAAATCAAAGTTTAGGAGACTTGAAGCTAGTAATGAAGGGCGTCAAGGAGTAACATTTCACAAGGGACATTGATTAATTATCATAAACTAGCTAACGAACGCGGCTCCACTCGTGGGGTGAGACTTTCTTCAGGCATTCGAGACCGGGATAGAAAGTAGCCTGTACTATCCACATTTCATCACAATTGGTTTAGTGATTCAGGCGTGACAGTATAACGGACAGACAGAGCTACAGAGCTACTACACTATTATGTATTTTCAAAGGGATTCTCACAATGTAGGCGTGATTTTTATCGCAAATAGGTACACTGTAATAAATTCGTCAAGCGTCTACCCAATATTAGACAAACCTAATCTATATTTGAGCCTTAAATGGGGTCAGGTAGAGCGGCTAATCAAAAAAAAATTCAAAAACCAATCTATACATTAAATTTCTCAAGCATAATACTAAGATCTTATTGTACCACGATGATGTTGGTACCTAATTGTATTGTTTTGAGTAGCCTTGTTTTCTGCCTTAGTTTGTTAAAACTTTTCAATTTATCTAAAGAAAAGTCTCTTTTTCACCAAATAAAGTAGCACACTGATATAAAAATTCTAATATTCTAAAAAAAATATTTTGTTAAAAATGAGACGTATTTTTGCTAAATTAACAATCTCTGTTCTCAGATTACCAGACAAAGTGGATACATTAAGTTTACGATAGGAGCTTTAAACCGCTTACCCTACTTTTCTAACTCAATTAACATGATCCGACCTACCTAACTCGCTCTCTAAGTTCTATCAAAATACTTTTATGTGCTTCAAACTTGTGAGCTAGTGAAACATTGATCCAAATTATTTATTTGAAAATATTGAAGGTTATAAAACGAAACTGCGTTCAGATAAACAACTGTAATTAAGTCTTTACACATCATGTACAAATATTATATACATAAAATTATATTTTGACACCCATCTTGTAGCTTAAAAACTACTTTTGGTCATCATTTTTTGTCTACTTATGCCAACGAAAACTGATTTCATTTGCAACTCAGGCTTACTGCTCGTTCGCTCTAACTTTGCCGCTCGGCTCTATACTAAAGTCGAATTTTTAATTAGACGAAGTAAATTGACAGCAACTAATGTCACTTCTTCATACAATGTTGCGTATTTTCTATGACGTAGTGACATTAGCTACTGTCAATTTACTTCGTCTAATTCGCAAACGGGTAGTACAATAAACTAGCCGATATCACGCGGCTTCAACCGCATAGTTCCCGTTCCCGTTGAAATATGGAAATTAAAAGTCTACCTATGTTAATTGGTATAATGTAGCTTCCCAACAGTGAAAGATTTTTTTTCAAATCGGTTTAGTAGTATTTGAGTTCATTAATTACAAACATACAAAAATGTATTTTTTTCTCTTTGTAATAATAATATTAGTTAAGATATAGATAGCGTAATTTGTGTGAAATAGCGCTGTGTAAAAACGTTCGAAAACATTTATTTATAACTCGAGGTTCCACTTATTTTCGTAACGATTATGTACACAAGGACAATATTTATTTTATCGTAATAGCTAAAACTTTTTAGAATCATAAAACAGAAAAAAAACACTCAAGCGCTTTTCAAGGGAAAATGTCCAACCGCATTTCCTCATCCATTTAAACACTTCCATTACAGAAGAAAGCCGGACAAGTGCGAGTCGGACTTACCAACTGAGAGTTCCGTACATCCGTCCGTACGTCCGTCAGACATCGACGGACGGACAACAAAGTGATCTAAAGGGTTCCGTTTTTTCCCTTTTGAGGTACGAAACCCTAAGAAAATCTCCACAATCGCGATCAGTGAATGAATGGGCGGTTACAGATTGACCTGTGTAATGTACCGGAAAATGGAATTTGCGTGTGTTATCGGAAATCGTAAGGAATCACGCACTCGCCGAGCGCAATTCAATAATATTATGTAGGTGCCTTTAGGCGGCTCACGGAGTAATTTTGAAGCCTTTTCAGCAAGCTTAAAAGGTTTCAATTACGTATCCAGTTGTATTACGTAATATATTTTCGTTCATATAATATGATTTATTTGGTGTAAATTTTCCGTAGGTACCTCGAATTACATATCGACAGGACTGCTTTTTCTTAGAAATATTCTTCCGGTCTACGAAATAGGTACATATTTCTATTTTTATTATCAACTTACGAAAGATGAGGATAAAGAAGTCATAGTGGCTCTGTGAGTATCAACATCTAACCATTTTACTGAATGGCGTATTGAATTTTTACGGCGTCCTTATTTTTACATAATTATCCTATGTTTTCTGAATAATATGGTAAAGGTTATGTTTCTACCGTATTATGTACCATATATATTGTTTAATTAGCAAAATAAAATGAAAAGATATTTTTTCATGTTAGTAATACTTCTGAATAATATAAAGATTATTACTTACTGCTGCGTTCATAATTTACTGCCAGATTCACGAGATTTAAGGCACGTCCATGGATTGTGATGGATCAGATTCGCGTGGAAATCGGTTTTCGTTCCCGCTTTCCATGGGATCATATTCCCTGTATGAAAAGCCTATGTGTTATTCTATACTATATTCTATCCCGGTACTAAACTTAAGCCCGATTAGTGCAGCCGTTAGAGCGAGATTGAGTTACAAACATCCACACCTGCACACGCACAAACTTTTATAATCTATAATATTAGTATTATACAAACTGGAAATATGCTTCATATTAGATTTTTTTATCAAATACAATGTCAAAAATAAACTTAGCCTATTAGTCAAACAACCCACCCCTAACCGTTCCTGGTGCAAAGGTGCCCATAACACTAGCCGCATTACCACGTTGAATGGCTATAGCCAGCCTTTGCACCAGGAACGACTTGGAGCGGGAGTCACCCGTTTTCTCCCCAATCCTTTGCCCCAACTGTCCTATAATTTGTTTTGCCTCGGAGCCCCAGCAACCCATTGTCTCCACGGCGATGGGTACGAACAAATAACGTGGCTCCATTGCAGCGTATTTCTGCTTCTTCTTCTCTGCTGCATCCTCCGCGGCCGCCGATGGTGAATGAACGGTGCGACCCAAATGGCTGGCGGCCACTGTACTGACACAAGTCGCATCCCACACCAGACACCTGCCATTCATCCACGGAACCAAGGTCATCCCGTCCGGCCTCTTTCCATCAGATCTACATAGACCCGGTGGTTCGAGGACGCAAGGGACACCCGCTGAGACGAAAGCCCTCCGAACAATGTCGTTCAGGGCATGGTGATGGCATGGTGATGGATTCCGAGTCTGGCAACACTATCGAACTGTCAAAAATTTTAGCTCTCTGAAAATATTTTTAAAATTAATTAGTTATTTAGTATTTAAACAATTTTAAACCAATTAAAACCAATATCATCGCATTAATAGTGTCCTAAAATAGTCAGATTAATATAATAAAAGTGTTCTGTCCGTGTATTTTGGTGTAAAAAGTGACGAGTCAGGTACCCGTTTTTTTCGAATGTTAAATGTTTTCTTTTTCACGTAAATACATAATAAATCGACTGTTTCTCGTGAGTAGAATTATTATACTTGTATAAGCGTTTACTCGACGTTGACGACGGTTGGTGTATTTGCGTAAGTACATAAAAATATTAAGTATAATTTATTGCCGGTACATAACCTTGTTACTTCTTACCATAAACTATACAAGGAGCTCCATCATATAATTCGCGTTTAATTGCACTTACTTATTAATAATATGAATACCCGTAGTCGCAGAGCTCTCGGCCGCCAGCAGGAAGAGCCCAAACTTCAGTTGGTGTTGCTGGAGCTTAAATCTAAAACGGAGCTCTGTGTACAGTTGGAAAAGGAAAGAGAAGAAAATGAAAATCTATTGATAAACGCTCTGAATGACACAAAAGAATTAAAATGCGAATTATCAAGACTTCATGTTAGTTATGATGACATTGTTGCGGAGCGGGACCACCTTCAGTCAATTGTAGATAGGTTCCAAGAGTGCAGTGACGGGTATGAGAAAACCTTGAGGAGGACTACCTTTCTGGAACAGGAGCTAAGGGATGCCCAGGGACAGATTTCACACCTGGAAGAAGCTGCTGAGAAAGTTACTGCCCAAAAAACCGATAATCTTTTTAGTGAGTTAATGAGTGGTATCCCGCAGTTTATTCCTTCTGCAAATTCTCAAAACCTGGACTTGACTACTATAGATCTAACAGGTGACAGTCCATATCAACAGGACAAGTCGGTTTTGTTTTGCAGCAGAAATAAACTAAAAAAATATCTAAAAGTTAAAAAGTTCATACAAAAATCAAAAAAGCAATTAAAATTCTATAAAATGTTAATCAAGAAGTGTAAAAATATAGGTTCTTGTTTAAAATTTAGAGAACAAGCTAAATTGTCAATGTTAGAACTAGAACAAAGCCATTTAAAATATTGCACTGACACACAAAAATTAGAGTCAAAAATACAAAGTTTGCAATTTGAGCTACAATATAATATATGACTAAAAAATATGAATGGTCCCTTAAGGACTTTACTAAATGTTCTTTAACAATAGACAAGGTACTCAAAACATCAAATGATAACACTGAGCGCCTTAATTGTTTCCTAAATGACCACTTATGCAGTATTAACTGCTCTAAAGCAATTGAGCCGGTGGAGGCCCAGGGCGAACCGGTTACCGCTGAGCCCCTAGCTCCCATTACCACATGCTCGCCCAGTACATCAGTGGATATATTGTGTGACAGTGTAAATAATAGTAATAGTTGTACTAAATTAATTGTATTTAGTGATGATATTGGTACCAATCTAAGTTCATTTTTAAAACAAAACTCAAATTCAAGTTATTACTCGGTTATTAATAATTGCTATCCGGGTGCTTCATTAAGTGGTATTATGCAAAAGATATTAGAATATTAATTTGAAGCTAACAGTAAAATAATAATTTTCTGTGCAAACAGGGGGAAAATTAACAATGATGATTTGTCCCTATACATGAATTACATCTTAAACTTAAATGTCATACAAGTTGTAATGTTCACACTTCCATTTATAAAAGGTGTGCCAGATTCGGAAAATTCATTTAGATATAAGATGAATTTACGTTTAAATTTAATACGTCAGTATAATAATAAATTTAATATAATTGACTTTAATTCTGTATTTAACACAAATTTGTCACATAGCAAGTTTATAGTCTATAATAATCACAAGGGTAGGTATTGTCTACCCAAATATTATAAAAGACAAATAGCAAGTTTGCTATTTAATTATTTTTATTCTGTAGCCAAAAACTTGGCTGACAAAACTGCTTTATTTGAGCAGAGTAGATTTAGGACTTTGGAATCTGTTCCAAGTAATTTAAATTAACTGCTGGGACAACAGAGGAATTACCCTCTAGCCAAAATTGTAAATTAATAGAGTTAAATTTAATTGCAAACCGTAATTTTATCGGAAACTGTCCTCCGAACAAAATTAAATTAAAAAATGTAAATTACATCAGCCTGGTGCATTATAATATTGCAACATTAACACAGGTCAAAGAGTTTGAATTGGAGCTGTTCATGAGCTCAGAAAATATTGAAATTGTTTGTCTTACAGAACATATGCGTAAGGAGTATGAGCTCATGTTCAGTTTCAGTAGTCACCGGGTTGGTAGTGCGTTCTGCAGGGTCAACACAACACGGGGGGGTTCGTTGATTTTATTAAATAAGAAATTAAAATATAAGGAACGGAAAGATGTTGTGTCCCTCTCTGTAGAGTGTACAGTTGAAATATCGTGCGTAGAATTGGAGCAATTCATAGTAGTATGCGTATATAAACCTGGAGTCTCACCCTTTTGTGAGTTTGAGGAATTAATGGATAAAGTGCTATTTAAACTTGGAAAAACTAATAAACACCTAATAGTGTGCGGTCTCGGATGGTCTCTGAAGAGGCGTAGTCACACCTTACTGCGAAAGCGGAGGGGTTGGCAGCGCCTCCCAGGGACTAGCACTCTTCCCATGCTACCGAGCGGGTGGTCAGGTTGCGGATAGACCGCCCTGCGCCCGGAAGCATCTAATGATGCAGACGGGTGCGGGGGTTGCCCATGTTGGGCCCCGGACAAGGGAAGGGCGTTCACCTACGGGTCAAGGTAGATGACGTCTATACCCATACCCACTAATCCATGATCCAAATAAAATCCCATCCTTCCACTCCCATCCCCAGAGGTGGCCGCACAGCGCCCAACCGTCCTTACAAATCCCTCACAAACCAAACCAAAGCTTCACTCCAAAAGCGACAATCCTATCCAAACGCCCCATTCCCTCCCATCCATCCCGGCAGGCGCAACGGAGAACCAGCGGACACACAGTAGTGGAAGCTGACACGCTGACGCGCCTAACGGGGTTTAGCAACCTCTCCCCATACATCCTACACAAACCTTTCTCACCCACAATCCAATAACCCCTCCTCTCACATACCGGCAGCCCCGGAAAAAAATCAAAATGAGCGCAAGTAAAAAGTTAATTGTACCACAGGAGGGTACCGGCGATGCCGGAGAATCCCTCCCTGGGTCACACTGTGGCTTGGGCAGCCCCACTGTATCTGTGGAGGGGCAACCTGCGCGATCAATAATAATAAACGACGATAGCACGAAAAGTACGCAAGGAGGGCACCCCGGCAGGTCTCTATCAGAGACTCTCGGGGAACGCCTTTCAAAAATGAGGCTAACCGAAGATGGTTGGATCTCGGTCTCCAAGTACAAACGGATGAGAAAGGCAGAACGGAACAAGAGAAAAAGAGCACTGAGGCAGGCCAACCCGCATGCTGCAACGGTCAAGATGGCTGGCGCGGTAGAGGGTCAAGCAGGCCCGCATGCTGCAACGGCCACTATGGCTGGAGCGGCAGAGGGTCAGGCAGGCCCAAGACCCCAAAAAGTTCGGAGGCAGGGAACAGACCCTGGAGAGCGGACACAGCAACTTCCACCGAAGCGTCCGAGATACCACGCTGAGTCGACCGAGACGACACGGAGATCAGTAGTGGGTCAAAGTGACCTCTCAGTCATCATTCAGCGTGAGGACGGCGCCCCGGTGGACGAAGCGACGGCCGCCGAAATCAAACAGAGCCTGACCTACCTCATCGAGGACGCTATAGTAGCCGGAAAGCGCAGCGCCGAACTAACCTTCCTAGCCTCGGGCCTGGTATCAGAAGGGTACTACCTTGTGACACCAGGCACCGAGGAGTCGATGAAATGGCTGCTGACCTGTGAGCTTGGCAACCAGAACGGCGTGCCCCTAAGGGCAAGACGGGCAGAGAAGCACCGGATTTTGATCTGGCTCCCTGGGTGCACGGGTGGTCGGTCCATGGAACCGCTTGAGTTTATCAAGAACCAGAACGACAACAGGGAGTCAGATCTAAAGATCTCACAGTGGACACTCATCCACAAGGAGAGAGTACCCTTAGGAACTCGATTGGTGGTGGGTGTCCCCAAAGAAGCGGTGGCAGTGGGTAACATACGCCTGAACTATCAGTGCACACAAGTTCTCGCTCGACCACTCACAAAAGAGACCGAAAGTAGCACAGAGGGAGGCACCGAAACGGTAAACGAGCTTCCGGCCCACAGCGATGTTACCAACCTGCCAGGGGGTCCCACCTGGGGGGGACAACTGGGCCGACGTAAAGAGATCCCTACAACATCAGCACACACGGGGAAGGAAGCGTCTCCAGGCAGCGTCAGTGACATACCTAAGGACATACCGCAAGGATGTACCTCTGGGAGCCGCGACGCCGCTGAAACCCAGCAGACAATTCCCAACCTACACACACCAACAAACGTCACGAGACACCACCTCCCTACGTCGAAAAGTGACCTAACCCCCCCGCGAAGCGTTGCATTACTGCAGCCGCCCTGGTACGGGGAAAGGTCCACAGACATGCAGTAGGGAGGTTAACAAAGACACACACACACACACACATACACCTAAATCACACCAATGAACACACACAGTAACACAAAACACAAACACAATAAAATAAAAATAGTACAACTCAATATGCACCACTGCCGCGAGGCGACCACCGAACTTTGCCGCTACGTGGTGGATGAGGGAATAGATATCGCCCTACTGCAGGAGCCATATATACGCAACAACCGTATAACTGGGCTCGACGCTCTGGGAGGAGACATAATCCACCACCAAGATGGTGAGTCAACCCCAAGAGCATGCATTTATGCCAGCAGTAGGACTAGGACGATAGGGCTAATAAAAGCAGACTGTTACAGAGACCTCGCCAGCGTCGAAATAACGCTGGAAACGAACAAGGCCAAAGAACGGGTGTTGCTGGTCTCCGCTTACCTGCCAAGCGAGAAAGACTTCGAGCCGCCATCAAAAGAGCTCCAAGACATCGTGCAGAAATACCAAGGTAAGCGCATACCCATTATAGTAGGCTGTGATGCCAACGCCCATCACTTAGCATGGGGCAGCACAAACTGCAATAAAAAGGGTGACCTTCTGCTAGAATTTTTAAGCTCCTCAGAGTTAGGGATAATGAATGTGGGCAGCACTCACACCTTTGTTACAAGTACAAGGAAAGAGGTGTTGGACATCACTATCGCCAACGACAGGATAAGCAGATACATTAGAGACTGGAGATTGGACGAAAGCGACTCCATGTCGGATCATAGGAGAATAACTTTCAGTCTAGAGGGAAAAATAGAAAGCGTAAAGACAAGAAATCCGAGGAAAACTGACTGGGCGATGTTTGAAAACCAAATTAAGGAATTATGGCCCCAAAGTCAGGAGAACTCGATTGAAAGCACCGACGACATAGAGAGTCAGGCAAGCAAGCTGGATGAAATTCTAAGGAAGGCATACCACAAGGCTTGCCCTCTGAAAGAGATTAAACCAGGAAAGGGACAACCCTGGTGGACGAAGGCACTAGGGAAGAAAAGGAAAGAAGTAAGGCGGGCTCTCAGAAAGGCACTCAAAAGGGGAGATGATGAGAGCTGGAGGAAATACAGAGCGGAAAGAAACAAGTTCAAACAAGAATGCAGGAAAGAGAGCATGAGTGGCTGGAGGGCTTTCTGCGAGGGCATAGAAAAGCAACCAGATGCAGCAAGACTCGTGAAAACCCTATCCAAGGTACACTCATGCAAACTTGGCAGCATCAAGAACGGGAACGAATTAATCACCGAACCCGCTAAGATACTGGAGGTCATGCTGAAAACGCACTTTCCAGACTGCAAGAGCCATATTGATGACACAGCGCCGGCCAATTCACGCAACATCGAAATTGGACGGCCGAAAGAAGTCATCACGGAAGAACATCTAAGATGGAGCATCCAGTCCTTCCAACCTTACAAGGCGGCTGGACCAGACGGGATATTCCCAAAGATGCTGCAAACAGCAAGCAGCCACATTGCCAAGGACCTGGTTGCACTGTTCAATAGCAGCATCAGCGCAACATACATCCCAAAGAAATGGAGAGAGGTAAGAGCAGTGTTTATACCAAAGCCCGGAAGGCCATCGTACCAGGAGCCGAAAGCATTTAGATGCATAAGTCTCTCCTCTTTCCTACTAAAGACACTAGAAAAAATACTAGATAGAATAATAAGAGAACAATTAGAAAAAAGCGAATCACCACTGCACTCGAACCAACACGCATATATGGAGGGCAAATCAACTGACACCGCCCTCCACAACCTGGTCAACAGGGTGCAGAAATCGATGAACGCCAAAGAATATGCGCTGGGATGCTTCTTCGACGTAGAGGGAGCCTTTGACAGGGCCACTCCCGAGTCGATAGAAAGCACCCTAAACCGAGAAGGAATCGATAAGAACATATCAGAATGGGTGAAACATATGCTAAGACACCGACTGATACAAGCAGAAATAGCAGGCGCAACTCTCACCGTGGTGGCACAAAGGGGATTCCCACAAGGTGGATGCCTATCGCCACTACTATGGTGCCTGCTAATAGATGAGCTAATCAAGAAAATAAATAAAATGCATATATACACGCAAGTATACTCCGATGACGGGGTGCTCCTCGTCACCGGCCCTGTACTAAGCGTCATAAGTGACATCATGAACAGGGGACTGAAGGCAGCACTGACATGGTGTAAGAGCAAAGGGTTGAATCTAAATCCTGAAAAGACCAAACTAGTGCTATTTACCAAGAAGAGAAAGCTGGGCAGCGCTGAACCAGTGAGACTTAACAATCATACCTTAGAGATGGTTAATGAAATTAAATACCTGGGGGTAACACTGGACAGCAAACTCACATTCAAGAAGCACATTGTAAATACATGCTCTAAAGCAAAAATGGCGCTAATGCAATGCAAAGGCGCCATAGGAAGAACATGGGGCATGAGACCAGCGACTGTAATATGGATTTACAAAGCGGTTGTCCTCCCGAGAATATTACATGGAGCTCTAGTCTGGTGGCACAAGGCTGCTAACAGAACAAACAGGAATGAATTAGACAAGGTACAGAGGCTAGCGGCCCTAATGACCACGGGTGCGATGAGGACAACTCCAACAGCCGCACTCGAGATCGCACTGGGACTATACCCCCTGGACCTAGAGATAAAGAAGAGAGCGATAGAACAATGGTTCAAGCTGAGGAGCGTGGGCCTGTGGAGGGCAAATCTGCGGATAACGGACACGCAAAAATCAGCGATGAATACGAGGACAAAATGTCAATGATCCTTTTAAATAACGATCTAATCAGGAAGGAAAGGATCTTTGACAAAAAATATAGAGTACATATAGGAACCCGAGAAAGCTGGCAGATAGATGACAGGCAGGGCACTATCTGCTACACAGACGGCTCAAGAAAGGAGTCCATAAAGCGATCTGGATCCGGAGTGCACATTAAATGTGACGACGGAACGGAAATGAACAGATCCATAAGCTTAGGCAAATACGCTAGTGTCTTCCAAGCTGAAATTAGAGCAATCACAGAGTGTGCGGAATTGATACAACCACACTGAAACAAGGAAGGCCACTATATACAGCGACAGCCAGGCAGCACTGAAAGCGCTTAGTAAGGAAGAGATAATGTCAGCTACGTTAAGGAATGCAGAGCATCCCTTGACAGGCTGGCGGAACAAGCAGAAGTCAGCCTGGCCTGGGTACCCGGCCATGAGGGAAACCAAGGAAATGAAGAGGCAGACAGGCTGGCCAGAGAAGGAGCAGACGAACCCTTGGTGGGACCGGAGCCCGGGATCCCCATTGCTCACAAAATCACCAAGGGAGTAATCAACAGGAGAATAACAGTAGAAACCAACCGCAGATGGAGATCTTCGGATGGCATGAGACAGTCAAAGATCTTCATCAAAGGAATGGACAGGAAGAGAACTAGCCAACTGGTCAAACAAACCAGAGGAAACATGAGGCTAGTCATCGAGATCATCACAGGACACAGTCGCCTTAATAGACACCTAACACTAATAGGAGTGAAGGACGACCCAATATGCCCAGAATGCTTGGAAGAGGAGGAAACCAGCATCCACCTGTTAGCTGAGTGCCCGATGTACTCGCTGAGCAGATGGGAGATCATGGGCACAGACAGAATAAAACAAGAAGAACTGAAACTACTGAAGGTGGATCAGATAGTAAGGTTCTGCAAAGAAACCAGAAGATTTGAAGGGGCACCGTGAGGATTGCTGGGATACCCAAACCGATCCCTAGGAAAGGTCCGGGGAAATGGACGAAATAGGCGGCAATACAGGCGGTCGGATCGTCCGCCCGGCGATGCCGGCGTCCCCACAAGAAGATAATAATAAAAAATAATAAATAGTGTGCGGTGATTTTAATGTTAATATACTTATAAATACGCGTCAGACCAATGATATCTTAAATTTATTTAAATCACACAATCTCACTAACTTATTTTTAAAGCCTACTAGATATTGTGATACAACAGCTACTTGTCTGGACAATATATACAGTGATATGTTGCCAGAAAGTAAGAGTATTATAAATAAGATAAAATCAGATCATACTGGGCAAATAGCATCTTTCAAGATCACAAGAGAAAAAGTTAAAAGACGTAAAATATTATGTAGACCAGTAACTAGTGACCGCTTGGAACGTATGCGAGTTGGACTTTGCAATAAACTTCCATTTTTAGACACTGGCTTAGATCCAAATGTAATGTATAAGTTATTTTTTGATTCCTTTTACAATGAGTTCAACTCCGTATTCAAGTCTAAGGAAGTCACAATCGGTGATAGGCCAGCCTTCAGTGAATGAGCCACTGAGGATATACATAAAAGTAGACAAAAACTGTATGAACTATACTCAGAAAGACAGCTTAATAGAACAGATGAATTTCTAAGTTATGTTAAAACTTATTCAAAAAAGTTTAAAGCAGACTGCTTAGCAGCCAAAAGAAAGTATATAAGTAATAAAATTCTCAATAGTGTAGACAAAGTTAAATCTACTTGGAAAATAATTAACGCAGAAAGAGGCCAAGCAAAATCGAATGATAATAATTTTAAACTTAAAGTAAATGGTAACATAATTACAACAGATGCCGAAGTCGCTAACGAATTTGAACAATTTTTTTCTCGAATTCCAGTAGATTTGACCAGAGCCCTAGGTTCTTCTACCCCAATAGCAGAATCCTTGTTAAAAGCAAATGTTCCTTGCTGTAATGAAATATTCAAATTCAGTAAAATTTGTATACACACTGTCATAAAAACTTTTAAATCTTTAAATATTAAGAAAACTGCTGACCTCTGGGGAATTTCTTTACATTTAGTTAATTCGTTAATTGAAATGGTTGCCCCATAATTATCAATAATATTTAATAATTGTGTTGATAGAGGTGTGTTTCCTGACTTAATGAAGTTCAGTAAAATAACTCCTCTGTTTAAATCGGGTAGCACCTCAGATCCGTCCAATTTTCGTCCTATTTCTGTACTACCCACGTTTAGTAAAATCTTTGAAAAGGTAATGCTTAATCAAATGCAAAATCATTATAATACAAATAAACTATTCCATACTAAACAATTCGGTTTCACGCGCGGTCGGTCTACCACGGATGCTGGAATCAAATTGTTAGAGTGTATATATGAGGCTTGGGAGGAGTCGTATGATGCTTATGGTGTATTCTGCGACTTATCTAAGGCTTTCGATTGCGTCCAGCATCAGACTTTAATTAAAAAACTTGATCATTATGGAATCCGGGGGACGGCCTTGGATTTAATTAGTTCTTACCTTAGAGATAGAGTACAGAGAGTAGTTATAAATGGTAAACAGTCAAATGGTTCTGCTGTAACAATGGGGGTGCCTCAGGGTTCAATTCTGGGACCTTTTCTATTTTTAGTGTACATAAATGATCTCCCTCACCTTATAAGAGACGATCACGAGGTAGTTTTGTTTGCTGATGACACATCTTTAATATTTAAAGTTGAACGTGGACAACGCGATCTTGACGAAGTAAACAATGCCCTCTCTAGGGTAGTCCACTGGTTTAACGCTAATAATTTATTGTTAAACGAAACTAAAACAAAATGTATTAGATTCACCTTGCCAAATGTTGGGCTCGTTAACACCAGTATTAAGATTAGGGATGATCAAGTAGAATTGGTCGATGAAACTGTCTTTCTGGGCATAAAGTTAGACTCCAACTTGCAGTGGGGGCCTCATATCGAGAAAGTAAAATAAAATAAAATAAAATAAAATTTATTCCCTTTGAAATTTTTAAAAAATTATTTAGGTTTGTCAAAATTTTTGTGACTCTACCGGGGGTTCGGAAATGCTACAGACTGAGAAGAACACCCCAAGAAACTCAGTCCGGTCCCTATTAATTCATCTTAGTATCTAATACAGTTTTTTTTTTAATGTAGAAAGGAGCAATTCGTGTCACTGCCAGGCAGCCTTGTCTTCTAGAAAGTCTTTAATGCTATAATAAGCTTTCTGGCACAATTTAAGTTTTATTAGTTTTTTAAATTTATTAACTGACAAACCTGTTACGGCTGTCGGCAATGTATTGTACATTCGAATACAATTGCCCGCAAAAGAATTGCTTATTTTATTAAGCCTAAATCTAGGTACAGCCAATTTATTCTTATTTCTTAAGTTTAGGTTATGGATATCACTATTTTTAATAAATTTACTATTATTTTTATGAGTATATAATAAGTTTTCATATATGTACTGTGAATACACAGTAAGGATGTTGATATCCTTAAACTTTTCTCTTAATGACTCCCGAAACCCCATACCATAGATAGCCCGGACAGCCCTTTTCTGCAACACAAAGATACATTCGATGTCGGCAGCGTTACCCCATAATAGTATGCCATATGTCATGACACTGTGGAAATAGCTAAAGTAGACAAGACGCGCTGTTCTAATGTCTGTCAGTTGTCGGATCTTTTTAACGGCATAGGCTGCAGAGCTCAGTCTGCCCGAGACTTTCTCGATATGAGGCCCCCACTGCAAGTTGGAGTCTAACTTTATGCCCAGAATGACAGTTTCGTCGACCAATTCTACTTGATCATCCCTAATCCTAATACTGGTGTTAACGAGCCTAACATTTGGCAAGGTGAATCTAATACATTTTGTTTTAGTTTCATTTAACAATAAATTATTTGCGTTAAACCAGTGGACTACCCTAGAGAGGGCATTGTTTACTTCGTCAAGATCGCGTTGTCCACGTTCAACTTTAAATATTAAAGATGTGTCATCAGCAAACAAAACTACCTCGTGATCGTCTCTTATAAGGTGAGGGAGATCATTTATGTACACTAAAAATAGAAAAGGTCCCAGAATTGAACCCTGAGGCACCCCCATTGTTACAGCAGACCCATGTGACTGTTTACCATTTATAACTACTCTCTGTACTCTATCTCTTAGGTAAGAACTAATTAAATCCAAGGCCGTCCCCTGGATCCCATAATGATCAAGCTTTTGAATTAAAGTCTGATGCTGGACGCAATCAAAGGCCTTAGATAAGTCGCAGAATACACCATAAGCATCATACGACTCCTCCCAGGCCTCATATATACACTCTAATAATTTAATTCCAGCATCCGTGGTAGACCGACCGCGCGTGAAACCGAATTGTTTAGTATGGAATAGTTTATTTGTATTAAAATGATTTTGCATTTGATTAAGCATTACCTTTTCAAAGATTTTACTAAACGTGGGTAGTACAGAAATAGGACGAAAATTGGACGGATCCGAGGTGCTACCCGATTTAAACAGAGGAGTTATTTTACTAAACTTCATTAAGTCAGGAAACACACCACTATCAACACAATTATTAAATATTATTGATAATTCAGGGGCAACCATTTCAATTAACGAATTAACTAAATGTACTGAAATTCCCCAGAGGTCAGCCGTTTTCTTAATATTTAAAGATTTAAAAGTTTTTATGATAGTGTGTATACTAATTTTACTGAATTTGAATATTTCATTACAGCAAGGAACATTTGCTTTTAACAAGGATTCTGCTATTGGGGTAGAAGAACCTAGGCCTCTGGTCAAATCTACTGGTATTCGAGAGAAAAAATGTTCAAATTCGTTAGCGAGTTCGGCATCTGTTGTAATGATGTTACCATTTACTTTAAGTTTAAAATTATTATCATTTGATTTTGCTTGGCCTCTTTCTGCGTTAATTATTTTCCAAGTAGATTTAACTTTGTCTACACTATTGATAATTTTATTACTTATATACTTTCTTTTGGCCGCTAAGCAGTCTGCTTTAAACTTTTTTGAATAAGTTTTAACATAATTTAGAAATTCATCTGTTCTATTAAGCTGTCTTTCTGAGTATAGTTCATACAGTTTTTGTCTACTTTTATGTATATCCTCAGTGGCCCATTCACTGAAGGCTGGCCTGTCTCCGATTGTGACTTCCTTAGATTTGAATATGGAGTTGAACTCATTGTAAAAGGAATCAAAAAATAACTTATACATTACATTTGAATCTAAGCCAGTGTCTAAAAATGGAAGTTTATTGCAAAGTCCAACTCGCATACGTTCCAAGCGGTCACTAGTTACTGGTCTACATAATATTTTACGTCTTTTAACTTTTTCTCTTGTGATCTTGAAAGATGCTATTTGCCCAGTATGATCTGATTTTATCTTATTTATAATACTCTTACTTTCTGGCAACATATCACTGTATATATTGTCCAGACAAGTAGCTGTTGTATCACAATATCTAGTAGGCTCTAAAAATAAGTTAGTGAGATTGTGTGATTTAAATAAATTTAAGATATCATTGGTCTGACGTGTATTTATAAGTATATTAACATTAAAATCACCGCACACTATTAGGTGTTTATTAGTTTTTCCAAGTTTAAATAGCACTTTATCCATTACTTCCTCAAACTCACAAAAGGGTGAGACTCCAGGTTTATATACGCATACTACTATGAATTGCTCCAATTCTACGCACGATATTTCAACTGTACACTCTACAGAGAGGGACACAACATCTTTCCGTTCCTTATACTTTAACTTCTTATTTAATAAAATCAACGAACCCCCCCGTGTTGTGTTGACCCTGCAGAACGCACTACCAACCCGGTGACTACTGAAGCTGAACATGAGCTCATACTCCTTACGCATATGTTCTGTAAGACAAACTATTTCAATATTTTCTGAGCTCATGAACAGCTCCAATTCAAACTCTTTGACCTGCGTTAATGTTGCTATATTATAATGCACCAGGCTGATATAATTTACATTTTTTAAATTAGTTTTGTTCGGAGGACAGTTTCCGATATAGTTATGATTTGCAATTAAATTCAACTCTATCAATTTACAATTTTGGCTAGAGGGTAAATCCTCTGTTGTCCCAGAAGTTAATTTAAATTACTTGGAACCGATTCCAAAGTCCTAAATCTACTCTGCTCAAATAAAGCAGTTTTGTCAGCCAAGTTTTTGGCTATAGAGTAAAAATAATTGAATAGCAAACTTGCTATTTGTCTTTTATAGTACTTGGGTAGACAATACCTACCCTTGTGATTATTATAGACTTTATACTTGCTATGTGACAAATTTGTGTCAAATACAGAATTAAAGTCAATTACATTGAATTTATTATTATACTGACTTATTAAGTTTAAACGTAAATTCATCTTATATCTAAATGAATTTTCCGAGTCTGGCACACCTTTTATAAATGGAAGTGTGAACATTACAACTTGTATGACATTTAAGTTTAAGATGTAATTCATGTATAGGGACAAATCATCATTGCTAATTTTGCCCCTGTTTGCACAGAAAATTATTATTTTACTGTTAGCTTCAAATTTATATTCTAATATCTTTTGCATAATATCACTTAATGAAGCACCCGGATAGCAATTATTAATAACCGAGTAATAACTTGAATTTAAGTTTTGTTTTAAAAATGAACTTAGATTGGTACCAATATCATCACTAAATACAATTAATTTAGTACAACGATTACTATTATTTACACTGTCACACAATATATCCACTGATGTACTGGGCGGGCACATAGTAATGGGAGCTAAGGGCTCAGCGGTAACCGGTTCACCCTGAGCCTCCACCGGCTCAATTGCTTTAGGGCAGTTAATATTGCATAAGTGGTCATTTAGGAAACAATTAAGGCGCTCAGTGTTATCGTTTGATGTTTTGAGTACCTTATCTATGGTTACAGAACATTTAGTAAAGTCCTTAAGGGACCATTCATATTTTTTAGTCATATATTGTAGCTCAAATTGCAAACTTTGTATTTTTGATTCTAATTTTTGTGTGTCAGTGCAATATTTTAAATGACTTTGTTCCAGCTCCAACATTGACAATTTAGCTTGTTCTCTAAATTTTAAACCAGAACCTATATTTTTACACTTCTTGATTAACATTTTATGGAATTTTAATTGTTTTTTTGATTTCTGTATGAACTTTTTAATTTTAAGATATTTTTTTAGTTTATTTCTGCTGCAAAACAAAACCGACTTGTCCTGTTGATATGGACTGTCACCTGTAAGATCTATAGTAGTCAAGTCCAGGTTTTGAGAATTTGCAGAAGGAATAAACTGCGGGATACCACTCATTAACTCACTATAAAGATTATCAGTTTTTTGAGCAGTAACTTGCTCAGCAGCTTCTTCCAGGTGTGAGATTTGTCCCTGGGCATCCCTTAGCTCCTGTTCCAGAAAGGTAGTCCTCCTCAAGGTTTTCTCATACTCGTCACTGCACTCTTGGAACCTATCTACAATTGACTGAAGGTGGTCCCGCTCCGCAACAATGTCATCGTAACTTACATGAAGTCTTGATAATTCGCATTTTAATTTTTTTGTGTCATTGAGAGCGTTTATCAATAGGTTTTCATTTTCTTCTCTTTCCTTCTCCAACTGTACACAGAGCTCCGTTTTAGATTTAAGCTCCAGCAACACCAACTGAAGTTTGGTTTCCTCCTGCTGGCGGCCGAGAGCTCTGCGACTACGGGTATTCATATTATTAATGAGTAAGTGCAATTATACGCGAATTATATTGATGATGGAGCTCTTTGTACAGTTTAATGGTAAGAAGTAACAAGGTTATGTACCGGCAATAAATTATACTTAATATTTTTATTAAAGTCTTAAGTCTCGGGCAGACTGAGCTCTGCAGCCTATGCCGTTAAAAAGATCCGACAACTGACAGACATTAGAACAGCGCGTCTTGTCTACTTTAGCTATTTCCACAGTGTCATGACGTATGGCATACTATTATAGGGTAACGCTCCCGACATCGAATGTATCTTTGTGTTGCAGAAAAGGGCTGTCCGGGCTATCTATGGTATGGGGTTTCGGGAGTCATTAAGAGAAAAGTTTAAGGATATCAACATCCTTACTGTGTATTCACAGTACATATGTGAAAACTTATTATATACTCATAAAAATAACAGTAAATTTATTAAAAATAGTGATATCCATAACCTAAACTTAAGAAATAAGAATAAATTGGCTGTACCTAGATTTAGGCTTAATAAAATAAGCAATTCTTTTGCGGGCAATTGTATTCGAATGTACAATACATTGCCGGCAGCCATGACAGGTTTGTCAGTTAATAAATTTAAAAAACTAGTAAAACTTAAATTGTGCCAGAAAGCTTATTATAGCATTAAAGACTTTCTAGAAGACAAGACTGCCTGGCAGTGACACGAATTGCTCCTTTCTACATTTAAAAAAAAAACTGTATTAGATACTAAGATGAATAAGAGGGACCGGACTGAGTTTCTTGGGGTGTTCTTCTCAGTCTGTAGCATTTCCGAACCCCCGGTAGAGTCACAAAAATTTTGACAAACCTAAATATTTTTTTAAAAATTTCAAAGGGAATAAATTTTATTTTATTTTATTTTATTTTGACGTGGAAATCTTCCCGTACAGCGACGACAACTCAAAGCGTGATGGCCATCAGCTCCCACCATGGATCCGCAGGTGCATCTATGGGGTTCACACACCCTGCAGCCCAAGCGGAGAGCCACTGCCACACGCAGAGAGTCATCGTCTAACAAAGTGCCCAGGTGAGGTGACGGCAGTGCGTGCAGCCATGCCCCCGACTCCGGCTGCGATACATCAAGAAGCCTGGCTCTATCGGCCGCAACAGCACCGTCCAGCAACAGTTCCCGAACTCGCTTTGACGCTATGTCATCCCACGCCCGCTGACTGCATAGAGCCTCAGTCGCCACCGCACTCATGCCTAGAGTGGACCAGGCCTCCAAGGCACCCGAAACAAAGGATATACCATCCACGCCACCATTAGTACGGAGTATTGCAGTGACGAGACTGGCAACCCCATGCACGGAAGCCAAGAAAGCCGGCAAACCCACATCATGTGCGCATCTTACACCAAGGCCCCCGTAGCGGGTCGGAAGAACTGCCTGACTCCACTGGGGCCCATCAAGGGAGACATTCAGGATGGATTCGAGCGTTAATTTTATTGCTTTGTCAAAGCTTGATATCTCCCGCGGGAAAAGCCATGTAGGGGCCGTACGCAACAAGTACATGAGCTTCGGAACAGCGAAGCACATGCGTAGCAAGACAACTGCAACGTGCGCGGAAAGATTTTTGAGACGCTCCCGAGCGGCAAGGAGAAGCTGTTCACAAGAAGTTATAGCCTCAGGAACTGCATCCAAGAAAATGGGAGACCCTAACAGGTAGAAATTTGATTTTGTAAGTTCCTTGAGGCCTGGTAATAGAGCATTAAAACGTAAGAAGTGGTTACGGGCATCGATACTGCAGGGAAAAATCTCGCACTTAGACGCATTCACTACCAAACCAAGCTCCTTGAACCGAGGAAGAAGCATCTTTAAATCCCGATACACTTCCTCCGGTTTACCTCCAAGGGTGCCATCGTCAAGGTACCAAATATTGAGAGGAGACTGTATTTCTCGGATAACCTTGTGAATGGTCAAACTAAATACGAGTGGTCCAAGCGGATCTCCCTGCTGGGCCCCCACTTGCGAGAGAATAAGATTAGCATTAAAAAAAAGATTAGAAGATGGTTGATACACCTGGTAAAGAAAAGGATAAAGAGAAGGAATATTATCCCTAACCTCGCTCAAGAGGACGTCTCTTTCCAAACTATTAAACGCATTACATATGTCGAGCTTTAGCAACACGCTGCCCGCGCTCTCCAAACCCATCGCAAAAGACCGCGGGGCATGCACTGCCGCCTCACAGCCCAATCGCGAACCAAACCCCAGCTGATGCGGTCGCAAATACTCTGCCATCTCATCCCTCACGGCCCGACAAGCAAGTTTGGCAGTCAAACGGCGCAAGACACTACCAATAGCGATAGGTCTTATGCCTCCATCCTTTTTTGTTAGCGCACAAAGAGAGGCGCCGTAAAGAAAAGGGCACACGACAGGGTTCAGTTGCCCGCTCAATAGAAAATTCACCAGTCGTGCCAGGCCCTCCAGCAACCGCAACCCATTTTCTCCTCCCGGAGAAGTCAGCTCCTTGAGATGTCCAGGACGGAGCCCGTCCAGCCCAGCTGCAGAACCGCTGTAAAATGAACCGAGGTATAATAAGTTCATATTAGATTATTTTGTAATATCTGTTGAAAAGAGGCGTAATTATATTCTCCAAGTTGTTATTTCAAACCTCATGTCTCTTCAGCACATACATTGAAATGCGTCCCATATAGACGTTATGTAAATTTTAAGGAAGATATCAAACAGTCGTAGAAAAACAGCATCTGTTTAAATACAAGATAGCAGAGTGGAAAAATACCTTTTACGGGTTCCGTATCCAAAGGAACCCCGAAATGAAACCCGGTTGTCAGTGAAGTGACAATCCCCAAGCCAAGTTGAAGGCCTCATGGGCGGCTTGGAAAATTTCAACTGCAGGTTTTCGTGACCTGCGCCTGTCCATTTCAACACGGCAATTATTGCCGTGTTGAAATGGACAGGCGACAAAAAAGTAAGTAATAATCTTCTATCGTTGCTGGCTACGAAACTTGGTTACGAAAACGTCAAATTACTTCTGTTTTCGTAGCTGGTTATCAAAGGGAGAAAATAATTCCATGTTCGTAGCTGGTTACGAAAGATCAGTTACGATGGTGGACCAAAGGATCCAAAGGGACTTTATCACTGAGACTCCACTATTCGTCTCTGTCACTAGGCTGAAAACTAATAACTGCTATATCTAGAGAGCTGAAATTTTCACAGATTATACATTTCTATAATTAAAAACAGAAAAAAAATCAAGGCAAAAAAACAGCAAAAAATCACGTTTGTGAGCCTGCCGATACAAAAAACATTATTTTCGGTTTCTTGTATGGGAGCCCCTCCCATACATAAAAGGTTATTTCTTGCCGTTTATTGGTATGGAACCCTTTTTTTTTTCAACGTGAGGGATCGGAAGAATGTCCCAGGACTCCCAACAGACCTACGGCCACCACTGCGGCCTCGCCCAGGGGCGGTTCGGGTGCTATCCCGCGTCTTTGGGGTTTTTGGGTGTGATCGCGCTTCTAAGGGGGAGGGGGGTGGCGTGCGTGAATTCCTCACGTCACGCTGCCGTCATTGGCCTGCTTCTGTATGGACGGTGAGTAGCCTTCTCACTGTCCTTAGCCCCCTTGGTCATGTAGGCCGATAGTCTTCGGCGAAGACACGTCGGTGGCGCCCCACCCATACAACAAAGGTGATTTCTTGCCGTTTTTTGGTATGGAACCCTCCGTTCGCGAGTGTGACTCACATTTGACCGGCTTTTTTTTCATTATTGTCTAAAAACACAATCCCCTGGTAATGAAAACATTAACATGTGAACAGAGTCCCACATTTAGAAAATGGTAATTGAAGAGGAAAGATCTTGACCTAGTTTTAAATTTTGCGCATTCACGGTGACGTAAGCTGAGATTACATAAGAGTACCAACATACTCGTAATTTTTTATCTTTATTTCTATGCAAATTTTTTCATTGAGTTTTATACAAAACCGGCCAAGTGCGACTCCGAATCGTGTACAGAGTGCTGTACCAAAAAACGGCAAAGAAAAATTACGTTAGTGCATGATAGCTTCACTTTATTATTTTTAATTTTTAGTTTTTGTCTTTATTTGTTGTTATTGCGGCAAAAGAAATACATAAACTATGAAATTTTCAGCTTTCTGAATATCATATTCTCGAGATACAGCCTCGAGACGGACAGACAGAAGGACAGACGGACTGCGAAGCCTCAGCAATAGGGTCCCGTGGTCACGCTTTGGGAATGGACCCCTAAAAAGGTGTTTAGATTTCATTCATGATTAGCCTAAGAATAACAGCTCCTTCTGGTTTTGCGTCTTTATCAGTCTATTTTGAGGGGTCCTTGCCTAATACATATACATACATACACATAGTCACGCTTTAATCCCCGAGGGGGCAGGCATTAGTATACGCCCACATTTCACTTTGTAGTTTTTTCGTCCCACGTAATAGGTGGTGAGCCGTGTTGTAATGGACAGCGGCAGGTTGGTCCAACTGTTCTTGTTTAAATTTTTCAAGCCGCCCATAAGGCGTTCATTTTAACTTAACAACGGTCATGTTACTGACAACCTGGATCAACCACTTAACCCTTTCGAAACAGGACCACGTAAATGTCACAAAGTGGTCACATGGTTGTCACCCATCCAAGGACTGGCCATAGCAAAAGTAGCTTACTGCACTAATCGTTTATTGAGTCAAAAGCACAACGACGTGAGTTCCGTCGACGTGAGGACCACTTTGTTTCACTATTGCCTCAATTCCGTATTCTATTTCGACAAATCACCAGTTACAAAGTTACATTATTGATAATGGCGCTATCCGGAGCAAAATAAGGCCTGCATAAAAAGTGAATATTATTTGAGTGTAACCTTTTTTTAGTATCACTTGAAACGACTTGATTACCATATTACAAAAATGTATTATGTATTTTGCTAGATTTTTCGTTTCAATGCTCATTTTCATACTTCATTGAGGGTATTTTTTCCGTAATCGGTTTTAAATATTAGGTGCTTACACATCAAATTGGCGTTTTTCGTACTGGCCACTTTAATTACGATTTTCTCCTCTTTGGTAAGGAATTCCAAATTCAAATTTTCCCAGCTATTTACTCATGTATTTATCCTTCGATGACCGTCATTCATTTGTTTTTTTCTTCTGTTTTTTTCTGTTTGCGTCACTCATTTTACAAAATGGAAAACTTAAAATATCGCATTATTTACGAGTACGAGTTCCGCCGTGGCACTAGTGCTGCGGAAACGACTAGAAGGGAGAATGATGTGTATGGCGGTCATGTTGCAAAAGAAAACACAGTTCGTTTTTGGTTCCAACGTTTTCGTTCAGGAAATGTCGACCTGCAGAACAAGCCCCGTGGACGGCCTGAGACTCAAGTTGATAATGAAGTATTGAAGGCTATTGTGGAAGCGGATCCATCGCAAACCACGTCCGAGTTAGCTGCAGGCTGCGGTGTTAGTGATAAAACTGTTTTAATTCACTTGAAGCAAATTGGGAAGATTAAAAAGCTTGAAAGGTGGGTACCTCACGAATTGACTAAAGCAAACCTGCAAAAGCGCGTCGACTGCTGCGTTACATACTGAACCGGCACAATAATGAAGGTATTTTAAACCGAATCATTACCTGTGACGAAAAATGGATTCTTTACGATAATCGAAAGCGCTCAGCGCAATGGTTGGATCCTGGCCAGCCAGCCAAATCCTGCCCCAATCGAAAATTAACCCCAAAAAAGTTACTTGTAAGCGTTTGGTGGACTAGTGCCGGTATTGTTCATTACAGTTTTCTCAAATCTGGCCAGACTATTACGGCTGATGTCTATTGTCAGCAATTGCAAACCATGATGGAAAAGCTAGCGGCTAAATAACCTAGGCTGGTCAATCGCTCCACGCCACTGCTGCTTCACGACAACGCTAGACCACACACTGCACAACAGACGGCTACCAAATTAGAAGAGCTTCAATTGGAATGTCTAAAACATCCTCCATACTCCCCGGATCTTGCTCCAACAGATTACCATTTTTTTCGAAATTTGGACAACTTCTTGCAAGGGAAAAAATTCAACTCTGATGGGGCAGTCCAAATCGCCTTCACAGATTTTATTGATTCCCGTCCGACTGGTTTTTTTAGTAAAGGGATCAATGAACTACCTATGAGATGGCAAAAATGCATAGAAAACAATGGTTCATACTTTGATTAATTAAATATATTATATTTAAAAATATTCGACTTTTTGTTCCTCCTATACAAAACGCCAATTTCATATGTAAGCACCTAATATTTAGCCTGACTAGATTATTTTAAAATCCCTCTAAAATGTTTTATCCTCATTAGAATATACGTAGGCGACAATGCCAAGCCTTTATTTGTGGTATTTTCGTCTAGTCCCTCAATCTCAATATTTAATAACGATTTTAATATTATCCTGACCAAGACATTTTATATTTCTACTTGAAACAAAATAATCCATACTAATATTATAAAGCTGAAGAGTTTGTTTGTTTGTTTGTTTGTTTGTTTGTTTGTTTGAACGCTAGGATCTCAGGAACTACTGGTTGGATTTCAAAAATTCTTTTATAGTTTGATAGTCCATTTATCGAGGATGGCTATAGGCTATATAACATCACGCTAAGACGAATAGGAGCGGAACAGCAATCAAGAATATTTTGAAAACGGGGAATATTTTTTACCGTCTGAGAGCTTCCGAGGCGTAGGCTGCGTAAATGGTTACAGTTAGGTAAGAATTGAGTATTACAAAATTGTTTCTCTTAAAAAGTTCTAAAAAAAAGTTCGCGACAGCATATGTCTATCTTTTAAGGTTCGCTCACAATAACCTAATTTGTCTATCTCTGAAGGTTCGCTCACGATATAATAAAACTGAAGAGTTTGTTTGTGCTAGGATCTCAGAAACTACTGGTTGCATTTCAAAACTTATTACATTTTTTATTAGTCCATTTATTGAGGTTGCCTAATGGCGATATAGCATCACGCTAAGACGAATAGGAGCGGAGCAGCTATGAATAATGTTTCGAGAACGGGGATTATTTCTTTCTTCTGAGAGCTTCCATTGCGGACGCTGCACAAATAGTTAAAGTTGCCTGAAAATTGTGTATTACAAAATTGTTCCTCTTAAAAAGTTATAAAAAAAGTCCTTGACAGCATATGCCTATCCTTTAAGGTTCACTTAAAATAACCCTCTTATTAAGTATGAGCGACGCGACGTAAGTAAACTTGGTTTGCAGTGGCAGCCAGTCAACTGAACGATAAAAACCGGCCAAGTGCGAGTCGGACTCGCACACGATGAGTTCCATACCGAAAAACGGATGGGGGAAGTAAAAGCGACGGGAAACATTATATCACTTTAACACCTCTTTCCCTTTCTCTCTCATGTGACGGAAACTAAGATAATATGCGGTTCAGCTCTAATGAATACAAGCGATGCGACGAGAATAAGCGCGACGGGGGTAAATACAACGGGAAATATTATAATACTCGAAATATTAATACCATACCTCACTCTTTCTCACTCTCATGTGGTGCAAACGAAGTTGCGCGGGTCAGCTAGTCGACTTTAAAATTGTAAGTAGGTAGGTACCTATTTAACACATTACAAAATTTCTGTCACAACACTTACTAGATAGCCAATAATACGCATGTTAATATTACAAGTCTATTTACCATAAAGATGATTCAGTTATACACAAATGAGAAAGTTTTAAAGTGGAAATTACGTAACCTTTCAATCTCATTATTATTTTCTTGCACTTCTAATATTCTCTTTCAAAATAATCTGTAAGTTAAGATGCCCTGGGGTACTGTTAAGCTCATGCTGGAAATAAGTCAAGCTTCAATCCACGTAGCTTAGCAATTTAAGTTTTCAAACCATCTACAAGTTGGTGCTAGTTAAACGGTAGTTGCGCAACCCTAGAGGTTTCCTCTTTTTAAACTTGACTCAAAGTACACGATGAGGCGTTTATGGTTTTAATGTAAAGTTCGTACTAATACTAGTGCGAGGCGGTTTCTAACCTCAAAATGTCAAACTTAGACTTAATTTCATTGATTTTGACAGTTTGATGACACCTTAGAACCTTAGGTCAGAAACCGCCGCGGAAAAACGCAAGTGCGGTCTCGCGCTGGAGAGATTTGTATTTTTGTATAGGTATATGTTTGTTAAAGTAATTCTTAAAGACGGACGGATTTTGGAAATTCTTCCCTTATTAGAATACTTATTTTACGTGTGGAATCGCTCATGAATGCTATGCAAATAAAGCCTTAAAAGAAGATTTTAAGTAACTTAATGTAAGAAATTTTAAGTTAATTGCCAACATAGCTAACCCACAACTCTGTTTGAAACTGATTATTTTAGCGTTTCCGACAGAATTTTGTTACGCGGTCCCTAGACCATGACAGTCACTTAAATCAATACAATTTAATCATCATGCAGGCATGACAGCATGTACTTTGTTCAATATCAATCATTTCAATCAACACTACTAAACAATCATGCATCTATATCAGCATTTAATACATGTACGCTTACAGTAAATGACTTAATCCACAATATTAGGCAGTTGATGATGCTTTTAACTGTAATTTCAGCAATTGCGGCTTGCCTGTTCAGTGTTGCGATGCGTGTTCATCGACTTGCTCAGATCTTTTGTTCATTACGTTGAAGTTTCCAGTTCCTTAACCAGAGGAAAATTTAGTTTCATGTGTTTAATCCAACTACATACTAATATCATGAACAAAATAATGCCTTCGGTTTCACCCAAGGTAACGTATTTCATGAATAAAAAGTAAGTCTCAAATGTTATTACAGATATGATATGATATGTCTATGCGGGCGTGATTAAGTAATTTTGGTTAGAATGTTTGTGACTCAATCACGCTCTGACGGCTGAACGGATCAGGCTAAAACTTGGTAGATGGATGGCTGGAATTAAATCTGGAATTAAATTACACATAGGCTTTTTTATCCCTGGAATATACTCCCATGGAATACGGGAGTGGAAACAGTAATCCACTCGGGCGAAAACGCAAGAATCATCTAGTCCTCCAATGTGTGTTGTTCAGTTTCCCATGTATAAAGTCGCATGTCTATTGACGTGTTGAAACAAACAATCCGTTCATAAAACTTCCAACGGCTAAAAAGTAACTGATAACCAGGACCAACAGCTTCGGTGCAAATGGTCTTTACAAGGAATAATGCAAATATAGTGATAGAATAGAATAGAATAGAATAAACTTTATTGTACACCAATTAAAAACATACAGAAGAGAAAGACATTACAATTTTTATAAATGTACAGAGGGCGGCCTTATCGCTAAAAAGCAATCTCTTACAGGCAACCTTTGGATGGAAAAGACTGTTAAGAATCATAGGATATAGGTGGTCATTAGTGTAAAAGATTTCAGATGTGATTTTCTAATACACGTCATAAAATCGAACGTTTAAACGTTCCACGTCATCAACACATACTTGTCAATAATAAATAAATAAAACATAATATACATACACAATTACATACATATTAAATATATATATATATATATATTAAATATATATAAATATATAGATACAAATACGTACGAGTACATTCATAGATACTATAATGATAAATAATGTTCTTTAACTAGTCTTTTAAAAACGTTTAAAGACTGCGCGCGCCTTATATTTATGGGTAAAGCATTCCACAACCGTACAGCTTGTACCGTAAAGGATTTATCATAAAAAGATGTGGAATGTCGAGGAATTTCTAGTTCCAGTGATACTGATGACCTAAGAGATCGCAAATGTGTGTCATTAAGAAACTTAAAACGTTCTTTCAGATAAGCGGGAGTAAAGGGGTTAAAGAGAGTGCTGTAAAGCATAGAAAGAATATGAGCGTTCCGACGAAGACGAATTGGGAGCCACTCGAGCTGTCTTCGAAACTGAGATACGTGATCATATTTGCGTAACCCAAATATGAATCTAATACAAAAATTTTGAAGTCGCTCAAGTTTGTCTAACTGCTCCTCAGTGATATCGAGATAGCTGACGTCTGCATAGTCGAGTAAAGGAAGGAGAAGGGTTTCTGCAAGCGCCCTTTTAGTGGCAGTTGGCAGGAAGTTGCGTAATCTACGCAGTGAGCCTGCCGAAGCAAAAAGCTTTCGGCTAACCTCTCTCATTTGGGGACGCCAAGATAATGTACTGTCAATCAAGATACCCAAGTCTTTAACCTCACTGCTAACTTGCAGGGTAACACCATCAAATTCGATATTCGGAAGGGTTGTCCATTGCACTTTATTTATCATTTGTAAGCTACCGACCAAAATTACTTGTGTCTTAGAGGGGTTTACTTTTAAGCCATATTTTCTGCTCCATTGACTGATGTACGCCAAGTCAGTATTAAGTATTGTAAATGCAGTTGATAGTTCAGACCATGCGGCTTGATTGTAGATTTGAAGATCATCTGCATAAAGGTGGTAGGATGAAAATAGATATTTCGAGATCGAATTTATAAAAATAGTGAAAAGCATAGGAGACAGCACGCCACCCTGCGGAACGCCGGCAGAAGTACTACACCAAGTGGAAAAAAGTTCTTCAACGCAAACTCGCTGCCGGCGTCCAAACAGGTAACTATGAAACCAATCAATCACTGGTGGGGATATGTTAAAGGAGCGTAACATACTAAGCAGGATAAGGAAATCTACTGTATTGAAGGCGTTGGTAAAATCCAATAATGTGAGTACTGTGAGATTTCCCATCTCCATGCCTAGACGAATATCGTCAGTCACCTTAATCAATGCGCTGGTCGTACTGTGCCCTGACCGAAAGCCTGATTGAAAAGGATTTAGGAGGTTGTGTCTGTTTAAATAAGTATTTAATTGGGAGTGAACAAGTTTTTCTAGGACTTTGGAGAGGAACGGTAATATGGAAATAGGACGATATTCGGAGAAGGATGCTGGGTTTGATTTTTTAGGCAAAGGAATGATATGTGCGTCTTTCCAGACTTTCGGAAACTCGGCGTAGATGAGTGAGTGGTTTAAAATGTGACAAATAATCGACAGTATTTCGTCAATGACAGGCAGTACCATCTTCCGGCTAATGTTGTCACCACCAATCGCATTGGAACCTATCGACATTATACTCCTTTTAACATCACACGCAGATAATTGATCAAAATTGAACGGCGAGTGATCAGGAGTTGAAAGCGATGAAAGAAAATGCAATGTATTGTCCCTATTAGACTGATCTAATGTGGACGAAGATGAGAAATGATTGTTAAGTAAATCAATATCAAGTGAGTTTGATATCAGATTTTGACGTTGCTTTCCAAGGCAGGGTCTCCGTTCTCGACCGAATTATGAATGTATTGGCGTTGCGCTTTTCTACACACCTTACTGCAGGGATTTCGTAACAAAATGTATTTCTCCTTGTTGAAATCTGTAGGCCGTATATTGTATCTGCATTTAGCAGCAGCTTTTTTTGAAAGGAGATTTTTTATGTCAGCTGTAAGCCAAGGAGCTGGAAAGTGCTTAACTTTTACTGCTCGTACTGGTGCATGCAAGTCATAAAGCTCTATGATTTTTTCATTAAAGTATTTAACTTTGGCATCAATCGTTTGAGCTTCAAACAACGGATCCCAGTCGATGTTACTGGCATCCTCACGCAGTTTGTCAAGATTCATGCCACCAAAATTGCGCTGCATAAGGAGTTTAGGCTTAGGTTTAGGAGGACGAACTTTATACGAAAGAAATATCAAGTCATGACAAGAAAAAGCGTCTGCAGGATATTGACCGTGTTTAGCAACAAGGTCGGTGGAAGATACAAGAATTAAATCAAGAAGAGTTGGAGGATGACCAGGAGCGTGATGGGTGGCACTAGAAGGCAGGACAGATAGATTACAGGCTTCGACTATGCTTAGAAAAGTAGAAGAGCGGGAATCTTGCTTTAACAGGCAAGTATTAAAGTCTCCCATAATAATAGTCTGACTATAATTTGGTGAAAGTCGTTCAACTAAATTTTCAAATGAAGAGAAAAAATTTATGTGCATTGAGGGGCAATAATATACTCCAAGTAATAATTTAATATGGGCGAGCTCAATTTCCAAGAAGAGATGCTCACCAGCGCTTGATGGCGGTGGTTGCGGGGATAAGTCGACAATACTATATGGTATGTGATTACGTAGATAGATCGCAACACCGCCACACTTTGGGCCGGTGCGATCATTTCTAATTAGATTGAACTCGGGAAGAGAGTAGGACCTAGAAAGTAGACAAGGTTTAAGAAAAGTTTCAGAGATAAGAATAGCATGAATATTTTTACAGTTAAAGGTTGTCAACATACTCGGGAAATGGGCGTGAACACTCTGTGCATTTATATGGACTACATTGAAATTCTTCGGTACATCAGCAAACTGGGAATGAATAACATCACCTAATGACGGCATATAAGAAAAACTATCATTCAGACTACTCGCTGTAACAAAGCTTTCATTGTCACTATCTATGCTTGCCATCAAAATTATAAAATTACAATAGATTATAATATATATAATAAAAATAAAAAATAAAATAAAATAAAATATATAATACACCTACTACCGCAAATTAATATAATGTGTAATGTGATACACTATGTACCTATAATAAAATATAATACACGTACCACACACAAACTGATTCTGATTATATTATAAACAAATTCCACCCGCCAGCTGCGTGTTACATCGCGTGTTTTTATTATTTTATTCATTACTGGAGGAGACTAACATAACAAAACCAAAAAAAATAATAGAAGTAATACAAACGACACCACAATCACGCATGTCGGTACCCACCCAATACAACGATAACCATAGATTTAGAATTTTTCGCTAACGATAACAAATTATACGTATCATTAACACCATTATCTACGCTGTATGGTCTATTTGCCGCACAAGGTTGGTAAAACGGAAAAAAGAAAAAAAAAAGCGTCAATGTATTATGACAGCTGACACTTGACAGTTGACATTAACAGTCAAAACCAAAACAAGAAAAATAATTACAGCGGTGTTAGTAAAATAAATACAATTTAGGGAAATATTTGGACAGTGAAGTTAAAGAATTAAGGTAGTGAGTAAATAAGAATATCAATAAATAAGTACCTGACCTTACGCAACAGTAAAAGTGATGGAAGTATCAACAAATGTAAACATTACTTTTTGACTACGGCACGTCTGGACTTGGTTGAAACCTTGACTACAGGAGCGGATGATTTTTGGCTATTACTATCAAGCTGATTTAGGTCACTTAAATTTGCTACACGGTGACGTGTTCCGTCCGCATCCAGGACGTAAACATGGCCCTCTCTGGTCCAACATTTATTGATCCCGAAACGCTCACGTGCCGCAAGGAATACTTCGTGCCGGGCCCGTGTCACGAACTCAGAAAGCGTAAACCCTGTGCCCTTCAACTTTGATTTCGTAAACCACACTTTATTACGAACATCCAAGTGACGAAACTTCATCAAGATGGGTCGTGGCTTATTGGCACTTGAAGGGCGGCCCATCCTATGGCATCTACTGATATCATCCGCTGTGAAAGTTTGAAGTCCCAGTTGTTCCTTGACTATTTTCACTACTGTTTGGGATGCTTCCTCGTTCTTTGGCTCCTGAACTCCATGCAACATGAGCATCTTGCGTCGACTCCTTAGCTCCATATTGTCCACCTGACGAGCCAGGAACTCAAACTGCTGGCGGAATGCAGAAAGTGTACCCATCACAAACGTTTTGAATGCATTGTAATCAGTTGCAAGGCCCGCCAGTGTAGAAGTATTTGATGGACCCTTCCCGGCATTTTGAAGCTCCAGTTCAAAATTAGCCATGCGCTCATCAAGACTTGCCATGGATGCTGAAAAAGTTTCCCTGAAGGTATCCATCCTCCTCACCAAAGTGATCTTAAAAATTGTGACACGAAGAAGTGATGTGAAACAAGTTCCAGTAATAATTGAATGGAGATTTCACACAGCCAGTAAGTGTATTAAAAATACATATGTTTCTTTATACTTGTATGTGCTGAAACGTGTTTTTACTATTTTTAATTACTTAATAAATATAAGAGCAAAAAAAAGACGTGTTATTGTTAACTACCCGCCTTTGCTTAACATACCTTCTGAAGCACAGAAGCGCTCTCAAATGACAGGTCGCAAAGTGGTCACCCATCCGAGGCCCAGCCAGAGCCAAAAGTTTATATTACAGAACATTTTGTCTGTGGAGCCACGAGTGCTTCAATGTATTCAGGTTCTTGATACGCAGAATAAACCTTAACAAACTTTGATTTAATGCAACGTGTGTGTATAATATACTAGTATATACTACATTGCATAATCCTCTTACATCTTATCAGTCCTGCGATGTATGCATTTTCCGGGAAACACTACTGCAGTGGGATTTGCTAAAAACCATATTAATTGCCGCGTTTCCTCGTAATATATGTGAATAAATTCTCACATCTCAAGCAACGTTTAAATGCTCGTTTATTTTCAAATGTTTATTAATCTTTGTTCAGAATATTTGTGTTGAATTGCTTTATAATAATAACCTAATAGATTAACATCTGTAACGCTTTCTTAAAAATATTCTAGATTGCTAAAGATGTAACTTATATCTCAATGAAATCAGGCTATGCCTGTCCACTCCCAAATTACTCCACAACACATGGTCTTGCGCCTTCCGCATCCAGTCACTCACTACGACCTTCTTCAGGTCTTTCAGCTTACACTTACACATAACTTATTGCATGTTGTAGATA
Organism: Miltochrista miniata; assembly: GCA_933228765.1. Lineage (NCBI taxonomy): Eukaryota > Metazoa > Arthropoda > Insecta > Lepidoptera > Erebidae > Miltochrista > Miltochrista miniata. Next base: position 34,691,349 of record OW121756.1, on the reverse strand, counting down.
TTTTACGTTTATTTCGTAATGTAATTGGTTATGTATGGCACAAAAAAGATCGTCTACCAGCATTCGTTTGACATTTGGTATTTGCAAAGAATTGACATGGGTTACGGTAATGAGATCTGGCAGGCACTCTATAACATAACTTAATATTAGAAGAGCGATTGTATTTATTGAGAACTTGTACAAAAAATGAAAGGTTTTCACAAAACCTGTGGTATCATTGGATGGTAGCCTAGGTTTACAGCGAGTTTTCGAAGATGTTTATACCTATCTCTGTCACGTTCTAATCATTAAAAACTTGTATATTTAGACTGATAGCGGTCATCCCTGATTGATACACAGGCTCACAATAAAATATCACTGAATACTTGTGCATTTTACTGTTCTTTTATCAAGAATGAAATTAATGTGTTGCAGGTACAATAAAGCATACATTTATCTATCAAAACTTCACTAAGAATCGATTTTGTGTTTCAATCGTAACAGACTAAGTTACATAATAAGTTTATATCGTAGACATAATAGGTAGGTACGTATGTATAATATTGGGTTCCTACACTGAAGCTATTCTAATCTTAACTGACATTATCCAGGATTATAGAGAACCTCTCGTAGCAAACTTGTTCAATGTTCTGTTAACGAACACATAGTACGTTAAGATACGCTTATTTCTTAGGCGTGAATTATACAGAGACGGTGTGGGACAGGCGCAGCGTAGGTATAATCGCGCTTCGAACTTTTGTCGTACAAAATGTTGGTACGGTAGAAAGAGGGCAAGACAGTGGCGTGTCTTTTCACCCTTCGAAGAAGTGGGATTGGAAGAGAAATAAAACAAGGCAAGACGGTAGTGCGTCTTTTCACCCTCCAAAGAAGTGGGATAGCAAAGAGGAAGCGGGTTAGCACCCGAATCATCCCAAGAAGTGGGATAAAACCCAAACCCACCCACATACATACACAATAGTCGTTTTGCAAACCTGAAGACTTTTTTCAAAATTTCAAGTGAACGTATCCTCATCCGGCGCCTTTCTTTTTCAACACCATAATGTGAGACCAAATTATAACTGGTAAAATGTATTTACTTGGCACTGACCTCAATATTTTACAAAATTGAAATCGGTGCCGATCTCCTTTTATGTGAAGTCGGTTCAAAATAACCACATCACGTCACAATTAATTACCCACTTGCCTTATATTTAAATTACTTTAAGCCGAGCATTCAGTATTTACTAGGTAGGTTAAGATTTTTAATGTTTCTCCGTAATTCCGTAAAATTACGATCAAGGCTGTTGAGTTTTAATAATCTATTCAAAGTTTAAATTACAGTAGATATTAAATGTTCTGGTTTTATGTTGCGGTGTTCATAGTTTGATCATTTTGTTCAAAATTCTGCGAAATTGCCTCTACCTGGTAAGAAAATACGAGTAAAATTTTACGTCAAAGCCACTTAAGGCGCCTTTGCTGTAAGTCGTCGTAAGTATGCTAGTTTAAAAGGCGAAGGCGCCACCGTAGCAAGCGGTTTCAAACTAATAATTAAACCACTCATTCACTTTGAGGTTGTTTTAGTTTTGAGTAAAAATATATTTGAAGCGTGAAAATGACGCGTGCGAGGAATTTTCTTACATAATCTTACCAAAATGATTTCTCCTACCTGATCAAAAGACCTGGCGATTTCTAGTTAATTGGGCGCCACTGTTTACCAGTCTATAACAGTGATCCTCAAGTTGGCAGCCATGTGATGTGACTCTATACACTTCGCTAGAAAACCTAGGGTTGTATGAGAAAGAAAATGAGCAAGCTGGCAGAGGTAATCAAGTACAAATGACTCAAGAGAAAGAATATCTTTTTAATCACTCGGTTCTTTTAAAAAGGGAGGGGCTTAAAGAGCTGTTCGGACACTCGTCCTGATAGATTTGGTAGAATTGGAGACGCTATTTTAACTTTTTTTTACTTACTTTAACCCAACTGATCTAAAAGCGAGATGGACATATCAAACCCTATCCAATCAAAAACTCGATGTGCTTTTTCACAAGCTAGGCCAAAAAACTTAGTATAAATACAAAAACTACTTTCTAGGATCCGGAGAAGCCTTCTTGTTGAAATTTTCTAGGAACAACTTGTGCAAGTGGGTTGGACGACTACCATGCTACTGGCCACCGAAACCAATAGCTAAGATTCAACTAAACAAACAAACAAAAGTACATTTATTTCACTTAGGTATGTACAGATGCACTTGTGAAACGTCACGAATTTATACCAAAGAAGTACCACCAGTTCACAACGCGACCCACTTGAGAAGAACTGGCAAGAAACTCAGCGGGTTATCATTTTTAGTGCTCTATTTACCATATAAAGAATCTAAAAACTATGCATTTGTACATTTTTTTAGAGAATCCAGCAGAGCGGGTCATTTCCTTGTCACCCATCTTATGGTTGACTGAGAGCATTTACTCACTGAACAAGCGGAACTACGACAGCTACCCACACAAACCGTTTTTCTAGCAAAATTAAAAGCAAACTTACCTATCTGATACTGAACTAGACAAATCCTCCAATTAACATCAATGAATAAAGATTTTGGAATAGAGCAAAGTTCAACCTTTGCTACATTTGTATGTAAAGTTGAAAGTGACAGAATTGGGTCAGTAAATTGGTCGGAGGAAACGGACGGACATGCAATCAGTTACGTATAGTTAGTGCGCTTGGAACTTATCTTGATACGGTATTGGGTCTTTCTTGCGTCGACAGGTAATTTTAGTTCATTATAATATCACAGGGATGTTTTTTAGTGTAAAACAATATAATCTCGAAGAGATTTTATAAATTTAGGGAACATGTTATGAAAACATGGTGTTATCAATTTCCTTAAGAACTATTATGACTTTAATTTTAAATCGAAATAATTTCAATGTTTTAAAATGTATCACACTCCCTAAAATAGTATGTTGCCAAAATTACTTAAAAAAAAATACTACCTAATTATTTTTATCTGGCCCTTCGAGGTGTATCTTTGCTGCGTTGCAGTGATGTAGGTAACCTGTGTCCTATTCTGCGGTAGGGGCAAGACGGAACACCCTTGGTGGATTAGTGGCTGTCTGACTGCTCTTTAAAGTATAAAGTCATACTCAATGCCGCCCTATCCCCACAACAGAGCGACGACTGACCAAACAAATTCTACGATACCAAAAAACAATAAAAACCAAATCATATTAGTCCAAATTCTATGTTAAATTCTGAATTTCTACTTACCTCGCGATCATGCAAAAACACAGCTCAATGAAAGGAAAAGCAAACACCGATTCAACGTGTTGGTAACGATGAATTCAGTTCAGTATAGGCGCTGGGCTAACAAAATCTGCCGCTTTGCAACTCACCGCAATTCTGAATAAGCAGAAACAAGTTGAGCATGGACGCGGTGACTAGGGTTAGGGTTGGCAGATTTTACATTTATTTTGTTTTTATTATTATGTTTTTTTTAACGTGAGGAAAATCCAACATGGATGCTATACTGGACTCCTACCGACTAAAAACTACACGTATCCCCCGTTAGGCTGATAAGCCTACGGTTGGGAGTTCCGGGTAAGCCCTCGCAAGGATGAATGGAAAGCATTGATAGAAATAAATGACAGAAGTACTCGTAGCTTACTAGCTCTGTGTCCTTTAACGGTTGCTGCGATTAGCATCTTTGATATGGATGGTCCTGAGATGGCTGATCTTTATGTGGCATTAATTTATGAACTCCGGACACGGTCAATTCTGCTAAGATATAAATGAAAGAATCTTTAGTGTGCGTGCTTTCTTTGCACGTGCTTGTGCGACGATCTATTTGTACACATTTAATTGACGTAAAGTTTTTGATGATTTTTTGACCGTATCCAGAGCACATTAGGAAGCATTTTACGCGCTTTTGAAGGCACGTGGAGCCATTGCTCCCGTTTACCAGTTACGTGGTAGTTTAAGAAGAAGCTTGCACAAACACTTGCATCTATTGTCCGTTGCCTACTGCCTATTAAGTGGGACAGAATGCAAATGGCGAAATGTAGACGTTCGTTATGTATGATGCATAATATTGTACCTATGTAAGTAGGTATGTACATAAAAATGACCGTTGCAATGTTCTACAAAAATGTGGATTTATTTAGTTTTGTGCGTCACTTTTAGAGTACCCAGTCTCCAGGATTTATTGATTTTACTGGTTAATATAAAAATATTACTAAAAATACTTACACTTCAGTTCGACACACGCCATTTCATCACGTAAGTAAACCGCAAAATTACTGTACAATCGAGCACAAATTCCACACGGAATAACTTCTACAAAATAAATTTTCCACAGGATTGGCAATTAATAGCGCCATAAACGTATTTTATTTACTTTTATCGCCCTCACAGAGCGATAAACAGTTAATACCGTTCGGTGTTACTGTATGAGCAAATGTACCTCGATTACATCTTGCGGGAGTCGTAAAGAAAGAATGTGGCCTAGTATAGTAACACCTTCGATGATTATCTTGTAAGTTTTAGGGGTTCCGTACGTAAATGGTAAAAACGGGACTCTGTTATTGCGAGTGCGTTGTTTGTTGGTATGTCTATCACCAGACTGTATCTCATGAATCGTGATAGCTAAAAAGCTGAAGTCTTCACAGATGCTGTTGGAGTGAGCTTTAACTGAGTTATATTTCACACAATTTTATACTTACCCATAGAAATGCAAACAAATATCAGTAGAAAAGCATGTGCTTTTCTATTGCAGTGAAATCAAAATTGATTATTTTTAGTATGCTACGTGTTGTGTTGAAAATGTTATATTTTATTACATTTTATGTACACGGTATTTCTAACATTGTAAACATTGAAGTGCCGATTAAGTCAAAAAACAAATATTTTCATCGTAGTTATGGTAAAATATTCTCTATAAGGTTGTAATTCACTCATGTGTTGCTCAAACTCTTGGAATAGCTAGTTATATGTTTAGACTAAGTATCTCTGTACACTACGTCGAATTAGCAATGTTTAGATATTCGTCACAAAAACTGCATGTAATTCATAAAACACAAAATTACAGCTCCAAATGCTTATACACAAACTCCAACACTACACTCACAACCCCACAAATTCCCTCCACTAACTTGCCTTACACAAAAAGAAAAACATGTATTATTTTCACACTGCCATATTTGATTTTACCGCGCTCTACTATACAAGTAATATGCCCTATAGCTGACTTATCAATAAAATACCACCACCTGCAACACCTAACGCGTCTTGTTTTGTATTACCACATTTATAAAATGGCGAATCTTATTGATATAAGTCTGGATCTCGACCTCCAGAGCGCCACAAACTCACAGATAATTAAGCCTGATAATTGTCACAACTTGCTCAAAAATAGTAACATAACAATGAGTATATTGCAAATGAATATTTGCAGTGTAAATAAAAATTTTGATCAGTTTCGCATACTCTTGACACAATTAAAAATTAAGATCGACGTCATAGTCCTGACAGAGTGCTGGCTAAGCAAGGTGGTGAGTCTGCCGAGGCTGGATAGGTATTCATCGAAGTGCACTACTTCTCCACTGAACCAAAACGACGGCGTAATCATCTACGTAAATAAAAACATAAAATGTTCCATACGGGAACCAGTGTTCCCAAATGTGAGCTGTCTCACATGCGAGATCAGAAACACTACCATTGTGGCCGTCTATAGATTACCCTCACGCAATTCCAAAGAGGACTTTAATAGTTTCACTGACTGCCTAAACAACATATTTACCAGCACCACTAGTAAATACACTTGCTTGGTAGGAGACACAAATATAAACATAGGACCGGGCAGTAAAAATCCTTATGCTAACGATTATCTCTCATTCGCAGCTTCGCACGGTCTTTACCCTACCCACCACTACCCCACTAGAATTGGATCATACACTAACCAATTGTACTCCCCTAACAACTACATTTGTACTTGAATCCACTATCACAGACCACAAACCGGTCTTGTTGGCTATGAGCCCAGGTAAGATTTACCAAAACCAAACTCACTTTAGGTCAGTTATTGAGCACTCAAAAGTAAAGCTCGAAATAGACAACACAGACTTTTCTTCTACAATCAATCTGGATAATGCAAATACGGCAGCAGACAGGCTGATATCTATCCTCTCGGAAATAGTTACTAAACATACAACCAACTTCAAGAAACAAAACAGAAACAGAATTCTAAAGCCTTGGATGACAACAGGCCTAATTCGGTGTATCAAAAATCGTGATCGACTACACCTAAAAGCCAAGAAGTCACCCGAAAATATGACCCTTAAACTAACTTACACACGCTACAGAAATTTTTGCAACAAACTTCTTCGCAAACTAAAAATAGAATACAGTAGGTCTCTGATTGACAAAGCTGGAAATGACACAAAGGCCCTGTGGAAAGCAGTGAAAACTATAACAGGTACAGATAAAGTCAAAAGCAGTCCCACAGAGCTTTTACTGACAGATCCAAACCCCCAAATAGCTATCAATCAGGTCGGTAAATACTTCAAGGAGATAGGAAGTCAACTAGCGGAAGCAATAACTTCTTCAAATCCGATACCACAGTCGACGCAGATGAGCACCCCTCCACCCACATCAAACCCAGCTAACTCCTTAGCTCTCATCGAAGTGACAGAAGCCGATGTGAACAGACTTATAATGGAGCTACGCAATGACTGTGCAGTGGGATGGGACGGCATCTCAGCAAATATCCTGAGCAGCTCACGGGAAGTGTTAGTCCCTCCAATAACGCACATATGCAACTTAGCCATATGTACAGGCGTTTTCCCAGCGGCTTTCAAAAAGTCTATTATCCACCCGATATATAAAAAAGGAGACCGAGATAATGTAAACGACTACAGGCCTATATGCATACTGACTGCATTATCAAAAATCCTGGAAAAAATAATAAGCAATGCACTTAAAAGTTTCGTTGAAAAGTACCAAGTTGTAGCGAGAAACCAATATGGCTTCAGTCCTAACGTATCTACTGAGGATGCGGTTCTTGACCTGACGACAAAAATAACAAAATCACTAGACGAAAGGACAAAATGCCTCTGCATCTTCCTGGATCTCACTTAGGCGTTCGACACTGTCTCAGTGCCCATCCTACTATCGAAAATGGAAAAGATGGGTATACGAGGAACGCCTTTCAATATTCTCGAGGACTACTTAACAAACAGACAACAATTCGTCAAAATAGGAGCCCACACAAGCGAAGAATTCTCTGTCTCGTACGGTATCCCACAGGGTAGTATTCTGGCCCCAACGCTATTCTTGTTGTACATCAATGACCTCTGTACAATGACCCTGCCATACACCAGTATCATTACATACGCAGATGACACAGCTATTCTGGTGACGGGTCCAGACTGGAAAACAGTAAAGCGCAGGGCAGAGTGCTCCCTAGCAAAAGTCATGCAATGGCTACATAAAAACTTACTAACCCTAAACTTGACGAAAACGCAGTACATCCCATTTTCAATCACAAAAATCGGTGCACCCGACAATAGTTTCACGCTAAAGGCTCATCTCTGTACGACCCATAACTCATGCACGTGTAGCGAAATAACTAGAGTCGGAACATACAAATACCTTGGTGTGCTTATAGACAGTGGACAGTCGTGGGAACACCATATAGGCTTAATGACCACCCGTATACGTCGACTTATCCATTTCTTTAAAATTCTTAGAGACACAACCTCACTAGACAAATTGAAAATAATCTACCTAGCGCTGGGACAATCAGTTGTTCAATATTGTATCACGGCCTGGGGAGGGGCAGCAAAGACTCACTTCCTGAGACTGGAAAGGGCGCAGAGGGCCGTACTAAAAGTAATCTCTAGGAAGTCCTACAGGTACCCAACAGCACAACTTTTTACCGAACTAAAAGTAGCAACCGTTCGCCAACTCTATGTGCTCCGTCTAGTCTTACGAAAACACCAGACCAAACCGACACCAAATCCGAGGAGACGTACAAAATGTTATATATTCCCTAGTACGGCCTGCAAGACTTCGTTCGCAAGAAGTCAGTATAACAGCCTAAGCGCAAAAATCTATAACGAACTTCACAAACAGCTAAATATAGCTAACCTAAACACCTATGAAGTTAAGGGCAAGGTTTATGACTGGATACAAAGGTTGGACTATTACTCAACTGAGGACCTCCACACACACACACACACACACACACTCAAACACGCGTACATACTGTCTTGTCATTCAATAAAATAAGTATATTGGTAATTCTATTTTGAAATTTAATTTATTCGAATTACGTACCTAATCATTTAAGTTAATATATCCAATTTATTAATATTTTAACATCTATGTAGTGATTATTATAGTAAGTGATTATTATGGTAAATGATTATTGTTATTGTTTACCTACGCTACTCATTTTAATTTAAAATAATAATAAATTCCTTCAAAAATTTAATAAAACAGTGTACAGTGATACGTCCTGCCCGAGGCATCTAGACGACTCGTAATAATGTAACCTACTGTCTGCACACCTGGGGCACAAGTCTACTATTTCAATTGTGTCAGAACAGAATCGTAATCAGAGCTGAACATTAAAGCGACGCGTCGGCTTTTTTTTATTTTTCTTGTTTTCAATGTGTGGAAAATCTTACCTTAATGCTACGCCGTACTCCTATATGCTAAAAACAACACGTATTCCAACAGCCTATAGTTGGGAGCCCCTGGTAAGCCCTCGGAAGTATACCCCAGGACCAACAACAACGTCGGCTTTAGTACAATTTAACAGTTTTTGTACACAACAGTGATACTAAGAAAAAAGAAAAGAAAAATAAATTTATTTCACATAGGCATATACAGATGCTCTTGTAAAACGTCCAGAATATAAATCAAAATCTACCACCAGTTCACAACGCGACCCACCTGAGAAGAACTGGCAAGAAACTCAGCGGGTTATTCTTTTTAGAGCTCTGTTTACAAAATGAATCTAAAAACTATGCATTTTTACAATTTTTTTGAGAATCCAGTAGAGCAGATCATTTCCAGGCTTCTCCATCCAACAAATAATCACCAATTGTATAGTAGCCCCTGCAGTACAATTTACTTTTTACAACCTTTTTAAATTTATTAAGGGACATACTTTTAATTTCGTCTGGTAGCCTGTTGTAAAAGCGTATACAGTTACCCATGAAAGAATTACTGATTTTGTGCAATCTGCTATGATAAACAGCAAGGTTACTTTTATTTCTAGTGTTGACATTGTGTCTATCACTTAACTTAGCGAAACTATGTAAATTTCTTTGTACGTACATCAGATTCTCAAAAATATATTGTGATGCTACTGTAAGAATTTTAACCTCTTTGAATTTTTCGCGCAGAGAGACCCTTGGACCTAGTCTATATATAGCTCTTATGGCCCGCTTTTGTAAAATAAAATTTTTATCTATATCTGCAGCATTGCCCCACAGTAGAATACCGTAAGACATTATGCTATGAAAGTAACTGAAATAGACTATTCTAGCCGTATCTACATCCGTCAAGTGCCTTATCTTTTGTACAGCAAATGCTGCTGAACTTAATCTATTTGATAGTTTGACAATATGTGGACCCCATTGTAAACCAGCATCGACCGTTAACCCTAGGAACGTCGTTGATTCCACAAGTTCCAACACCCGACCATTAAGTTGAACATTGGTTTCTGACTGTGTTACATTAGGCAAGGTAAATTTTATGCATTTAGTTTTATTATCATTCAGTCTAAGATTGTTAGTGTTAAACCAATGAACCACTTTCAAGATTGCGTTTGCGTTACTTACATATTACATCCCCCCAAAGCGTTAAGACTAATAAAAATGGAACCTTATTATGAGTAATTTAACGAGGTGTGTGCACCTGGGGCCAAAATTTGCTATTTCAATCTTATCAGAATAGAATCGTAAGTACCTTAAAAATCTGTAACTGCCTGGCTACGGTACATTATGACAATTTTCGTAGTTGCAGCGCTACGATTATTATCCTGTTTTGACACAATTAGAAGCGCAGTCTAGGCCCATGCAGTGACACCTTTTCACATACAGGGTTTTATTAAAGTTAATATAACTAAACTATTTCCTTGCGATTAAAATGTAACGAATTATAATGAAACAACGAAAAATTAAGTTTGTGAAAAAACTATTATAAAACTTCATTACCTATAGCAAAAAGAAAATGAACAAGTCCATCTATTCATTTTACAAGCGAGGCTTATAATGCAGTACTCGTCTGTGGCAGACTTATCAAAAGTGTTTAGAAAATTGTTATAGACGTGTGAAACTTGCATCGATACTGTTGTTGAGCTCTTTGAGTAGACTTTTAATTGAAATGATAAAATAAAGTGAGCATATCAACTTCGTTAAACTTGCCAAGTAGTTTCTCTTTGTTCCATATTTCAAAAGATATTTATAATAAATTTAAATCTTTTACTTTTCACAGTAAATAATCTTGAGCATTTCAAACATGTATAAATTTTTTAATAATACAGCAGATATACATTAATGTAATTATATGTATAACACTTGTTCCATTACAGACTAAATAATATTATAAGATTTCATTTCATCCTTAAAAAATAATGATAACAATAAAATTTGGAAAAATATTAGCGTCAACCCTAGCATTAGTGTACTCCACGTTTGCAAATGAATCCAGTCTGGTGACGTCACACGCTTTGTAATTGGTGCACTAGCCCATTTTTTTTCCCTGTACACTATGGCAGTGTAATTTTCTTTTCTTAGATAACTTGAACCGACTTTTTTGTTCAGCGTGGTACAGTGAGGCCAATCGCATTCCTAGATTGACGTTACACTAGTTCAGTTTTAGTAAAATGTTTAGAACTATAAAGTATGCGTGTCAAAATGTGTGTGTGCGTGCGTGTGTGTGTGTATGTGTGCGTGCGTGCGTGCGTGTGTGTGTGTGTGTGTGTGTGTGTGTGTGTACGTGTGTGTGTGTGTGTGCGCGTGTGTGTGCGTGTGTGTGTGTGTGTGGTCCTACATGCGCAAGCGTTCGGGCGTGCGTGTGATCGAGCGTGCGTGTCCTTGCGTGGTTTGTGTGAAAATACTTGTAAAACAAAAACGAAAATTCGGTCTTTTTTGTTGCCTTATCAGTTATGATGAGTACTTACTACAGTGAGAAGCCACACTACGTGAACATTTGATATATTGAACCATTATACATGTTAAAAAGGTGAAATTTGGGCATATAAAATGCCTCTGCCTACCCTTCGGGGATTAGGTTATCCCTTCGGAACAGAATTAACAATCCATTGCTGAAGATTTAAATAACCAACAAAATAATAAAAGGAGGGGAGGGGGGAAGAGGAACCCGCCTCACACCCTCGATTCGTCAATCCTAACTTACAACCGTTAAGGATAACCCCGACAAATTGTATGGGAGGAATGACGAACCGAATTCCTCAGGAAAGGAATTTTGGATGTGGGATAGGAAAAATTACCTGTACCCTCCAGATTGTTGGTAATTAGCACTACTCCGCTTAACAATGCGACTAATTTGTCAACACGTGTTTCGCCTACACACGAGGCCTCTTCAGGACTGCTTGGCAGCGTATTTTCGAAAAAATTGGCTCTTCCCCCTCCCCTCCTTTTATTATCATTTTAGGATGGATTTCCGCCATGTAACGCCTGATTCCATTAGTTAACCAACAAGATGCTATCTTCTTAAAATGAACTGCATAAACTGCATTTAGCGTCACATTAATTCATCTGAACACAGACAGGATACGCCAGCGTACGAGCATACGAGGTAATAAATTATAATCTTCTTTACACCGAGTACATTATGTTTGCGCCAGCGGCAGCGTACAAACTCCGGAACCACAGACAAAATAAGCTATTTTTATGAAAACGTATATTTTCTTTTTCAATTTCATAAAGTCTGAGGCTACAGTGCTTCAGCAGAAATCTCTTAATTAAAACCCGAAACAATAGAGTTGCTACGTCAAAATGGCTGTTTGATGCATCGCAAGAATATTATGCAATCTCTGTTGTAAGGTTGTGGCTTTTAATTCTTGGGGACTTTTACATTTTTATATATTTTTTTTATAGGAAGGTAACGAGCAGGAGTCACTTATTTGTAGTTAGTCAATACTCAATGGTCAAATCAAGCTGGGTCAAAACCAACCAATTTTACAAAATTTATCTTTTGGTTGGTTAGTAGTCGGGCCAGCTGCATGCAAATACAAAAACAATTCAATCAATTGTAAATTCAGTTTGGAAATCAAGAAGTACCTCAAAATCGTGTTTGGCAGCAATTTTTTTAGTATTTGAACTGTACCCCTGGCTAAGATGAGTAATTGAAGGAAAATGTAAATTAAATATCGCCAGAAGCGCTTAAAAGAGCAATAGTAAAGAGACTTAGAGCTATTCGTTTGAGAATCAAACTTTCTGGTCATTTGCCAAAACCGTCAAGAGAAACTGTTGTAAATTCGTCATATCACGTCTAAAAGCCTAAAAAGAGTATAATAGGAGAGTATTGGAGTTAATATCCTTTGATTAGAGTAACGACATTACCGGTTAAAGAGAATATCTCGTGGGGGTTTGTTTGCCGGACTAATTTTGATTGATCTACTTACTGTGGTAAACTTCGAGGAATATACCTAACAAGAACAGCCCAGCCCTCCCAATCGTTTCCTCACCACGACAGGGATAAAAAGACTTTGAAAATGCTCGAAGTTCAATTCCTAAATCCTTGACTGAACTACTTATTCTAGCTCACCATTTATTCACAAATTTAGATTTACAAAAAAAAATCACTTCAGAAGTATATTAATAAAAATGGTCTGTCGTACTCACAAACGTTTCTAACAGAAGCCTGAAATAATAAAAAATTAACTCCAACTGAAAATGCTCAACGCTTTATTGTGCAAACAACATTGATTTCAAAGTTTCGTAGAAAATAATTGGATTGAACAAGTAAAAAGTCAGTTTCAATTTGATAAAACAAAGTAACGTTATTTTTTTGCTTCAATATTAACTTTTTCATAGCTTATCTGCAAGAATGGAATTAGTGTTTGTGTGCAGAGTTCTGGAAAACGAATGCAATTTTATCGATAAATAACTAATTTTCTACTAAGTCTGATCAAACCACATTTTCCCTTTTTTTCCAGAATACTTTGATATTTTCACTTTGTCTTTATATCTAAACGGGATCACGGATGACCCCAATTTATTTAGTTTCCGTAAAATGTTGTTGGGCACTGAGAACCACACGATTTCCTTTCCATTGTAATCATTGTATCTCTTTGTAGTTTTACTGATTTCTATATAAAATAATTTTGACAAAAAATAGGGCGTTCATCTAAAGCGCTCGTGGCTCACGGACTCAGTGTTTTGTAAACGACCACTGCAGTAAGCAACATTTACTATGGCCGGTCCTTGAATGGGTGACCACTTTGTGACATTTGTTTTCGATCATTTCCGTGCTTCGAAAGGCACGTTTAGGCATTGGTCCCGGTTTCCAGTACATTAGCAGTCAAGTTGAAGGCCTTTAGGGGCGACTGAAAATTTTTAAGGAGGGCAGTCACAACCTGCGCCTGCCTATACACGGCAATATACGGCTCACCACATATTACGTGGGACAAAATCTAAAGGTGAAATTTAACTGACAAATTCTATACGAGGCTAAAGGCGTAATCTATACTTATAATAAATCTGTAGAAGTGAAAAATCTGTACATTAAAAATATCAAAAAAATAAATAGCAGGGGGTGTTACTAGACCGACACCGAACCCAAAAATGTGATTAAAAAATTTTTTGTCTGTCTGTCTGTCTGTCTGTTTGTTCAGGCATCACGCAAAAACTACGGACCGGTTCAATCACAATGAAACATGGTATAATTATTCTTTAATAGCCTGGGCACCACACTGGGTACTTTTTATCCCGGAAAAGTATATAGAATTCAAACCAAACTTAATTTTGCGGTTCGATCCCTAGACCCAAAGTTATTATCAATTATTGCTTATAAACGGTTAATGGTACGATGATGAAACTAAGCATGAGCGTTGTTTGTTACAATTTGAAAAAAGTAATTTTAACATTTATCCAAAGGTATAAAAAAGGAGGGTAAAGTTTGTATGGGACAACGTGATTTCTTGGTCCGATCTACTTAATATTTGGCATATAGCATTATTAACATAATTGATGGAAGACGTGTTTCATATTTTATTGAAATTTATACTATATCGAGCTAAAAAGGTAATGTAAATTATTTTGGATCTGATTTTCCCCGGAGTTGATATCAATACTCCTTAAATACTCTTATTTTATACTTAAATTACTTTTTATTTTGACACATAATTTGTGAAAGTCAATAAAATTGACGTGGATTCGGCGGGAAACTTTCAGACAAGCATTACATTGTGTTTTAATAATTTTTCAAAACTAGTGTAATTTCGAGTGTTTATGTGTAATTTATGGTGGATTATTAAACATAAAGGTTCGACAACGTGCAAAAGTGTTGGAAAGTGATAAAGCGCAGTGAAACGCGAGTTTTTAGGTTTGTCGACGAATTCCACAGCAAGCCCTAGTAAGGTACCACCGCCTTACTAGAGTAGAACTTGTCCAAACTTGGACATACATGAATACGCTGCTCATAAGAAGAATCATAATATGAAAATGATTTATATTTTCACAATGAAATTTACTTGACTTTGGCATACTCTCAAACCGAGAAAGTCCAAGAACAAGAAGAAAAAAAAAAAAAAAAAAAAATTGACGTTTTCATTTACGTTGTATTTCAAACTTCAAACAGATGATTTTACTACATAGCCATAAAGTTAAAAAATAGCGCTGTTTTGCTATAATATTAACCAAATATGCTTTATGGAAGTATTATTGCTAATTTATTCAAATTTTGTGTGACAAAAATACATTTGTGAAAAGAAGAAGAAAATTCTAAGTTGTAAGCCAGAAAAAATGAAAGACCGCTTCAAGGCTTCAGGTAGTATCCACTGGTCAATAAAATAACACCACATGTTATCATCTACGCTCAATCCTTACGACAAAGGTTGTCAGCAGCCCTAAGCGACTGGTTATGGAAGGCATGCACTTTATTCTACATTATAGTGCCGACTGCATTCTGTCAGGAAACAGGCTCACTAAGTCTTTGTAAAATACGGGATGGCCTCTACGTAGACTACATTCGACAGGACTGAAAAGAGCCATTAAGTACAATGAACATGAACGCTCAGCTGATGAAATTTACATTGTTATTACGTTACCAGGTCTTGGTTGGACCATCTGTATTAGGAGGATAAAGCTTACAGTAGTTCGGTTTGTCCAAACGTCGTAGACTGGGACTACCTGAAGAAGGAACTAAGTTACGATGTCAATTGCTTAGAAGAGAAGTTGTGTCAAGTAGTTGTTTAGCCATTGAATTAAGAAATGTATTTAATAAATAAATTTATTTAGCTCTTATTATTATGCATTATGAATTTGTTAATCAGAATGCGAATTTTTGTTAGTGTGGATGTTTGTTACTCTTTCACGCTGTAACGGCTGAACGGATCTGGCTGAAAATTGTTCCCACAGAGATTTAATGAATTTTAGTGGACATGGGGGATATGTTATAGTCTAGGAACAAAATTTCACGCAGGCGAAGCTGCGGGCATCAGCTAGTATAATATTATGTCTGTTCTGCTATTGCGTTCAAACCCTTTTCAAAACGTATCTTATAGTAGCAGTGTGTATGTCATCTGAGAATCCGGTAAAATATATACGTTATATATATGTATTACAATCATTAGGTGTGATTTCATGGCTATGGTAAGTATGATTTATACCTTTTGTCCTTAAAGGGAACGGCAGAAATTCATTTAACTGAATACGATATTTCACAAAGCAAGACATTTTATTATCGTCATAATTCATTGCTTTTAGAAGACAGTACAAACAATTAAGCTCGTACTTATTCAATTTGATACGCATATTATATAGTCACGTCTTTATCTCCAAAGGAGTCAGCAGAGGCATGTATCCACATTCACTATTTTGTTTTTTCATCCATATTGGTGGTGAGTCTACTGACATTATGAAATAGACAAGTGCAGGTTGTAGCTACTCGCTGTTGAAATTTTTAAGCCGCCATCAACTTAGCTTAACGTTATTGGCAACCGAGACCAAGGCCTAACGTACTCTACTAAGCACGAAAATGTTTCTAAATATAAACACCTCAAAGTGGTCACTAGTATCAGGTCCAGGCAACACGTAAAATGCTTTATGCAATGATTGTACTGTCGGAAACCGACATTTACTGTGTGCGTCGAGTCCATTTAAATTGAATGAGAACTGCTAGGAAATATTTCGGTAGGGGCCTTTGTGGTTGTGCTCAGTAGCCTGTGTGCGGCGACCCTTATAGAATACTGAGTTAGCGGGGCTAGGCTTTATTGTACATGTTAGTAGGTATAAAAAAAATCCTGTTCATAATTTAAAAAGGGGGTTTTTCTTTTTTTTAAGTGTAGAAGTCCATCATGACTTTTACCAACTAAAACCACGCGAGGCCCTACCACCGCCTATGGCCGGTAGCCCCGGATAAGCCCTAAGAAGGATGTCCCAGATTTCCCAACAGACTTTCGCTACCACCCTCACTTAGGGGTTCGGGTGCTATCTCATAATATTATCTCAGAATATAGATTTGTTTTTTCAAACTTTTGCTTGTATCTACAGAGTACCTAACGTTTCTTAATAATATGCTAATGTAGCGTATACGAGTATCGAAGGGATTTATTGGGTGCGTAGAAATTCCTTTCCATAATGTATTATTATTTGGTTCACTGCTTTTAGGTTGACTGCTATTTATATTTCCTTATATAAAAAAGCTACGTTATTGTTTTGTTCAAGAATACGTACTACGAATGTCCTTATAGTTAAGAGATGTCAAACGATATGCATCACATTGAGATCATAGTTTATACTATACCTACTTTGCGGAGAATAAACCTCGCGAGCACCCACAAAAAAAAACAACCTGTCAGGAATCATATCCTCTGATTCAGTCAAAATTGGATCAAAAAACACGTGTGCGAAGTCTAGTAAAAATTGGTTAAAAAATGCGTCCTCTAAACCGGATTTGACATAAACACATACATACAGACGAAAGCAAAAATTGTCCATACTGTCGAATCGGAGACTCTCGCTCGCTTCCCTCGCTCGGTCAGTAATTAACTGCCTCATAGGTCAAGAGGTCGTAAAGTGCGACTGTGGATTCTGAGATCCATAAATAGTTGTCTCGAGAGTATGGGTGTTTTTATGAATTAGTTTCTATTTACCGTATTTGTAATATCCGTGGTATTATCGTAGCCTCATCCCCCCCTCAGTACTCGGCCAGTGCGGAGTTTCTTTTTCTCGAGGTGTGGGTTAAGGGAGTAAAAGTCCTTCTAGGAGTTGTTTACTGCCCTCCCACCGTTGATTATTTCACTGATTTGGAATCGGTTTTAGAATCCTTGGGGCCTGACTATGAGCATCACATCATCATGGGTGACTTTAACACTAATCTTCTCTTACCTAACACTTCCCGTGCTATCAGGTTAATTCACATTGTTAAGTCTGTTAGTCTACATGTGTTAACATTGCAGGCGACACATCACAATATAGATGTACCTGATACATGGCTAGATCTAATTCTAACTTCATCACCTTCTCTAGTTCGTTCTCACGGACAACTTCTTGCTCCAGCTTTCTCTCGTCATGATCTGATTTATCTATCATATACTCTCAAACCTCCAAAATTAAAACCCAAAGTGCTGCACATGCGTTGTTTTGGGCGGGTTGACCTCAATTTAATCCGTGATGATGCCGCTGATATTGACTGGGGACCGGTGTTGGAGGCTGACACTATAGACAAAAAGGTCTCGGAGTTTAATAAGGCTGTCACGGGTCTCTATGATGTACATGTTCCAATAAAAGCGGTTAAATTTAAGCGGCCTTCGGCACCTTGGATCACGGATCACGTACTACGACTAGAATCACGTAGTGCCCTACCACTGCCTATGGCCATGAGCCCGGGGTAAAGGTCAAAGCCCACTTAAACGACTCCGCTTCAACACCGCTCCCACCCAACACTGCCCTAAAAGAAGAAAACTACTCGCAGTCTACGCGGCGACAGCTAGCACGCACCCAGCAGTCCACGCGGCGACAGCTAGCAGACGGCCAGCTGTCCACCCGCCGACCGCTCCCGCTTTTCGCAATAGACACAGTTCGCGATCGGTTTCCATTAAAGCAACTCTTAGTTTTTACTATGTCCCGATTCACAACGCGTGAACTAGCTATTATTGCTATTGCACTTGAGATGACGAAGAAAAACTCTACATTTACTTTCATATGGATCGGTACTTATTTGACTACATATTATCATTTATTGAAAAAGACCGACTAAGCAGCGACGGCGCCACGCCGGCGCGAGCCGGTGAGGCGACTGCTAGCAGAGAGCGCGCGGGCACCGCGCCGACCGCTCGTCTACAACGCACGGCCAGCGAGGCGTCCACTTCCGAGCAGTCTGACGGCGGTAAGCTCACTGTAAGCGAGCTGTCTGCTAATTGATGATGACAATGTAAAATATATCTAAATAGCAATATTTAAAGCCTATATTTGAATTATATTATTTTTGCCGGGTGGGAGCGGAGTCGTTAAAGTGGGCTTTGACCTTAAGTCCTCGAAAGGATATCCTAGGATTCCCGACAGACTTTGGCACCGTGGCGTCACCTGGGGTGTTCTAGTATGTACAATCCCGCGTCTTTGGGGGTTGTTCGTGTGTTATCCCTACCGCTTTACAGGCGTGTGCCGTGGGTGAAACTCACGACATGCCGCCGCCGCACCGTCTTGAGCCTGCTTCTATTAAGACGGCGAGTAGCCCTTCTCAGATGTAATCATGTTTTGAAAGTTAATACACGCACCACAAACAAGGTAAGTATAATCGCCAGCCAATTTCATATCCCAATTTGTGATTTGTTCTTAATATGCTAATTTTGCTCCATAAACGACTATAATAAGCAGGTTGTGGCGGTCGCCACATAGCGAAGATCAGTTGAAGACCTGCATCGCGATATGAAAGTTCTCGCAACGAAGTATAGATAAATCCAGAATCGCGATATCAGAATTCTCACGATGATGAATGATATAACCAACAGTCCAACATCAACCGTTGGGCTTCGGCCCGCCAGGCGCGATCACCTAGCCTGGTCGGAGGATCCTCCCTTTGTGTGTTGGAGGAACATTCCCAACCTTTCCTCCACATTGGTGACCCCGACGTGATTGAAAGCAGCCTTCACGAAGCAGAGCAGCAGCATCATCATCATCATCGCCACCTTTACAGTACTCCAGTATGCCCGGTAAACAGTCTCAGCCAGCCAGCATCTACGGCCTCTACAGGGATACCACAAGCTAGCAGCGACCGCTCCAGCCTGGTTACCTCTTCGGCCACATCAGCGTCTAGGCACCGAACACTGCACTACGGTACTTGTAAGAAGAGCGCATCTCTCCCGTCTACGCAGCAGCCTACGCATCGAACCACCCCGACTCACTGAGGGTACCGCAGCACCGCGCACCGCACCATTGTACTTAGCCCCGACTCACTGGGACTAGCAGTATTCGATTCCGACTCACTGGAATCAGCGGCACAGTTCCGAGTCAGTGGAACTAGCGGAGTACAGTTCCTACTAAATGGAACTACACGAACTGGCACTGGCGCATCTGACAACAGACTACAAGACACCAGACTCATACTCGCCTCCGGTTTCGGAGGGGAGTGATGTGGCGGTCGCCACATAGCGAAGATCAGTTGAAGACCTGCATCGCGATATGAAAGTTCTCGCAACGAAGTATAGATAAATCCTGAATCGCGATATCAGATTTCTCACGATGATGAATGATATAACCAACAGTCCAACATCAACCGTTGGGCTTCGGCCCGCCAGGCGCGATCACCTAGCCTGGTCGGAGGATCCTCCCTTTGTGTGTTGGAGGAACATTCCCAACCTTTCCTCCACACAGGTAAATTGGTCAATTACGAAATCGAATATGAATGAGATAAGCTTTTGATAATCCGATGACCAGAATTTGAGCGTATGAATTTGAGACTGATTTACTTTGGTCAGTACTGCAGGTGAACCACTTTCAGGTGTGGTTTGTTTGGGCGAATATGCGAATCCTTATCAAATAGCGTCCTTGGCTGCTTTCTACCGAATCTATCACGTACCGAATCTATCACGGCGAGTGTTCTGAAGAGCTTTTCAACCTGATATTACCCTGTCCTTTCCGATCCCGAACAACGCGTGCCGGGCAGAGGTGCCACTCATACACAGTGGAGAGAATCTTGCCAGAACTGAGCGTTTTAAAAGATCGTTCCTCTGTCGAACTATAAAAGCCGCAATTGACGTGCCCGCACACGTGTTTCGTTCATTTTGCAATCAGGGGATTCTTCAAGTGGAACGTGAAGAGGTACATCACAGGACCACCACCTTGAGAACAACTAAATATAAAATAAAAGCATCCCAAAAAAATTAGACCATGTATTGTTAGTCTCGTAAAAATGGAAACATGTCTTCCTGTGCTTGGTTTTTATAAAAATTATGGAGTCTTGTGTGGTCTAATCTCAATAACGTCTGTAAGTATTTTGAATTAATTCTACTAATATAATAAATTTGAAAGTCTGTGAAAATTTTTACAAGTTGGTTACTCAATCACGCCCTAATCCCTAAACCAATTTGGTTGAAATTATTTCAAACAGCTGACATTCCCCGTAAATCTATATAAACTTTATTATAAAGCCGAAGTGTTGGTTTGTTTGCTTAAATACCTACTAGGATCTCAGACAATACTGATTGGATTTCAAAATTATTTTACAGTTTGAAAGTCTATTTATGAAGGTTATAGTGATTATATTTTGAAAAAAACTGGACTGAATTTTTGAAGGAGTTCTTCTCTTTCTATTAGATTTCAGAACCCTCAGCGTAGAGCGACACCAATTTTGACTAAACTACTTTTTTTAATTTGAAAGAGAATTAAATTAATTTATACTGTTAATTGATGGCATTTGTGGAACTTGCTGCACATTTTGAAAACGACACTTATACTTTTCCACAATATTTTTTATTATAAACCTGACCAGTTTCGCCTCACGGCATTTTCAAAGGTTTAATTTTCAAAACATACACATCTTAAAGATTTTTGCTTTCTTCTGTGTAAATATTTGTACCTACATATAATAATGTTCGTACATAGCGCTATATTATATTTAAACCCTGGACCGGTACTCCTTACGTATAGATGAAGATCTGTATTTGCCTTAAATTACTTGCTGATGATTAATTTGTATTCATCGTGGCAGCTTCGTCTTGGTTATTGAAATGAAGTATGACAGGAGCAAGTTAATATCATTCTATATTATTTTTTCTTGTTATTTCAATATGTAGTAGATAAAGTAAGAATACATATAATCATACATACATATAGCCACGCTTTTATCTCCGAAGGGGTAGGCAAAGGCATAGAATACGCCCATAATTCACCTTATAAATTAATGTCCCACGTAATAGTTGGTGAGCCTATTGCCGTGTTGAAATGGAAAGGCGCAGGACAGGCGCGTGACATCCGTTCAACTTGGCATAACGATTGTCATTTTACTGACAACCAGCTTTCATTTCGAGTTTTCCTTCTCTACGCAATGGATGGATTTGCGAAAGTTTTCCCTTATTCGTCTCTTACTACATCCTCGGGATGAATTGGGGTGGTGACATTTTGTACTCTTCCCGTCGCTACACGGGAATAAAGTGAGAATAAATCTCCAAAATGTTTCTATGCGTTTGCATGGTAATGTAAACAATCAATAATACATGGTAAATATCCAGTTTACTCTAATCTTAGTGTTAATGACCATGAAAGTGAAATACCTATTAAATTCTGTATTTGTACTTAACTAACAAAGTACTTAAATCATAATGTGTGCAACAAAAAGTTGTGCTCAAATTATAAGCTCCTTGAAACTCATTACATCTTAGTACATCTTCCGGCGCTTCACATAGGTGGAAGGTATTTAGAACATCGTGTATTACTTAGGTAAGTATGTACATGTGAAAAGCGGTGGCATGAAATTTTATAACACCACAAAATGGCAGTAAAGGATTACAATGTGAACTTCTTAATTAAACTTGTTGAGGTGTTTATATCTATGAGGTGACATAAAGCTTTATTAATCATTTATATTTAAGTGTAACATAATATCTAACTGGATGTGGAAGGCGCAAGCCCGTTTATTGTGGCGTGAGTTGGGAGAGGCCTACTTCCAGCAGAGGACTGTCATAGACTGATTTGATTGATTGATAACATAAAATAATAATAAATAAATAAATAAAAATTCACAGACGAAAGTAAGCTGGGAATAACCTGCTTGTGTTATGGGTATCAGACCACGGATACACGTTCAGTGCTGACTTACTCCTCATAGGTGTTTTTCTTTTCCCACGTGACTGTGCTGACTCCCACGACCATGTGTGATGCAGCAACTACGCGGAAATTACCTTGGCAGTGCTGTGCTGGCTAACACACGTGCTGTGTTAATATGAATCAATACGTCTGTGCTAAAACCTACACCTGTGTGTTGATGTTTTTTTATAGAAAATGGTTTTCTGTATTAATTAACTAGCTGACCCTTGCAACTTCGTTTACGTCACATAAAGTGTACGAAAGGAGAGGTGGTAATTCTTCATCGAACACGGTGTGAAACGGCCCTGTTTGCTTAATCATAAAAGAGCTTATTGTGGGACTTTTGGTTCTCTGCCTTTTCGCAGAAAATTGTTTTTCCAATTATAACTTGCCAACTTTTTCCTTTCGAAGAATCGTTAGTTCGCGTAATCTACTCTAACTTCTCTATTCTTTAGTTTTATTTCCCAACCTCACTGTATGTTTTGTCTACTTTTTAATACGCTTTTATTAGGTCGTCGTGTATGTAACTAACAATGTAATGGAATCTAAGGAAACTAATTTAACCATCTTCCAAGGATCGTAGCGTCATGAAAATTGGCAGATGTATGTAGTTCTGATGACAATACAATAATATGGTACTGTCAAACTGATGTGATGATGGAGCCGGAAGATACGCACTGAAAACAAGTGGAATCTAAGGTAGCTAATTTAACCAGCTTCCAAGGATCGTAGGGTCATGAAAATTGGCAGCAGTATGTAGTTTTGATGACAATACAATAATATGGTACTGTCAAACTGATATGATGATAGAGCACGAAAATAGGCACTGAAACTTCGATGGAAAAGTGGAATCTAAGGTAGCTAATTTAACCAGCTTCCAAGAATCGTAGCGTCATGAAAATTGGCAGATGTATGTAGTTCTGATGACAATACAATAATATGGTACTGTCAAACTGATATGATGATGGAGCCGGAAGAAAGGCACTGAAAACAAGTAGAATCTAAGGTAGCTAATTTAACCAGCTTCCAAGGATCGTAGGGTCATGAAAATTGGCAGCTGTATGTAGTTCTGATGACAATACAATAATATGGTACTGTCGTACTGACCTGATGATGGAGCCGGAAGATATGCACTGGAACTTCATGATGGAATATCGTATTATATCTGTTTTTGGATTCGTCAGAAAAGTCTTGTAATGAACTTTGACCAGGCTTAGGTTTCAAGGTTATAACAAACTTTTTTTTAATTGACTTGTAAAACTATGCAATGGAATCTCAGGTAACTAATTTAACCATCTTCCAAGGATCGTAGCGTCATGAAAATTGGCAGAAGTTTGTAGTTCTGATAACAATACAATAATATGGTGCTGTAAAACTGATCTGATGATGGAGTCGTAAGATATGAACTGGAACTTCATGATTGAACATCGTATCATAGCTGTGTTTGGATTTGTTAGAAAAGTCGTGTAATGAACTTTGACCACGATTAGGGTTTAAGGTTATAACAAACCTGTTATATATTGAAGTTAATATTGAGTGTAAATATTGACATAGGTACCTGCATAAAATGTATATGTATTAGAGTAATAATGAAATATTTTCACATTAGTCGAACTCAGACAAAACACCAAGTAATACAGGAATCCTTACTAATATTATAAATGCGAAAGTAACTCTGTCTGTCTGTCTGTTACGTTTTCACACCTAAACCACTGAACCGATTTTGATGAAGTTTGTTATAAAGATAGTTTGAGTTTAAGGGAAGGACATAGGCTACTTTTTAACTGTCTGCGCGAAAGGAGGGTAATGATTTTGTGCGATAACGACTTCTACGCGGATGAAGCCGCAGGGAACAGCTAGAAAAGGAATATTTGTTCTGACTAAAAAGTATAAAATAAATAAATGATTTAAAAAACCCTAGAAAAATACGCTTTAATAATGCACGAAAAAACCAAAAATAAATTATACATCGTTCAAGTTGCCTCTATTTCTGGGCTGAAGTGTAAACTATGTGCATGAAGCCGCAGGGAACAGCTAGTAAAGGTATATTTGTTCTGACTAAAAAGTATAAAATAAATAAATGATTTAAAAAAACCGTAGAAAAATACGCTTTTATAATGCACGAAAAAACCAAAAATAAATTATACATCGTTCAAGTTGCCTCTATTTCTGGGCTGAAGTGTAAACTATGTGCATGAAGCCGCAGGGAACAGCTAGTAAAGGTATATTTGTTCTGACTAAAAAGTATAAAATAAATAAATGATTTAAAAAAACCCTAGAAAAATACGCTTTTATAATGCACGAAAAAACCAAAAATAAATTATACATCGTTCAAGTTGCCTCTATTTCTGGGCTGAAGTGTAAACTATGTGCTTTTAATTATAATGTTTGATTGTAAAAGCGTAGGGCGCTAGACAAGAAAGACTTTTTTGTAAGCAAATTCCTATTAATATCTACTAATCCTTATATAATAAAAATCCTGGCGAAAGCTACATGAGATCGCACAAGAGCATAACGTTTATGCTGCCAAAGGGAACGCCTATTCTTTCAGGCAATTAAGTAGATACACGAGGGGAATACGTTAACAGTGGCAAAATGTTGAGTTCTTGTTTGAGGACGAGATAACTTTAGTTACCGTTAAAAACCCGCTTGGGGATATATGCGTTTGTATTCATATTACATAATTACTACATATTGCACTAAATATCTCGGAATGCCGAAACTTTAAGGACCTACCTATGAATTATCTAATAGAGATCCGTAACTACGCGGGCGTCACGAAAAACTGGCAAAAGTAGGTGTTGAAAATGCGTAGGCGTGATTTACTACTTTACTTTTCAAGTAAGTATGTCATGCATTTCAATTAAAGCCTATCATCGTTAATACATTTTTGAAATTTAAAATGATACTAATAATAGTAAAAGTCACAATAGAAATATAAAAGCGTGACAGTGCAAATTAAAAGTTTAAAAACACGATAAAAACATGCTTATATAAATGTGACCTTATCCTTAATCTAACAAGACATCATGCAGCTTCCGCCAGGAAAGTCTTTTCTGTTCCAGCGCCCCACGCTTTTGCAATCAAATATTATAATTAAAAGCACATAGTTTACACTTCAGCCCAGAAATAGAGGCAACTTGAACGATCTATAATTTATTTTTGGTTTTTTCGTGCATTATAAAAGCATATTTTTCTAGGGTTTTTTTAAACCATTTATTTATTATTATGACACTTTTCAAAATGCCAACTTTCAAGTAGACGAATATTTTAGATAGTGTAATATTCACTTAGTTGTTTATTGTTTTCCAAATGTTATTTTTTTTAAATCACCCAGAAAAAGTTATGTCAAACAATTTTATAAAATCGTTTGTCATAACTTTTTCAGAATGGTTTAAAAAAAATAAGTACGAGTCGGGGTACTCAGAGTACCATAATGACGTTTTTTTTATATGAAAATTGCGTTAACATTAGTTTATTTTTTATTATTTTATCAATGCACGAAAAGGTACGAAACGTTATTCGTGCAATAGTTGTTTGGCCTAGTGAAAGATTTGACAAATGAAAAATCGCCAAAACGTTTGGTGTCATTATAATATTCAGCATAACAAAAATTCTTCCAAATGAAACGTTGTCATACGAAAATTTGGTAATCGTGAGTTGTCAAAGTGAAAAATAGGTAAAACGTTGGTTGGCAAGTGATAATCGGGCAAACAATTTTCGGCGAAAAGGCAGGATACCGGGACTTTTTTTTCAAATATTTATTATAACATTACGCATCATAAATGGCAATATAAAAATGTCAGTAATTTTAGTTAATAATTCATACCTAAATGACGCTGTGCCTTTTCTTTTTAAGAAATTATTCCTTATTTAAAAAGGCGTGTTATATGTATGTATAGTATCAGTCATTTGTATTCTCAAAATATTCATTTATTTTAGGCACACACGATGTATGGCGTCCCAGCACTACCGTTTAGCTCAGGTTTAGCACACATAAGTGTGTCGCAGCCTCCGTGTCACTTCTATTTTACAGACCATGCGTGTATTCTGAAAACACACCCAGCAGTCAACGTGTTACTTTTAAATACATACTTATCATACAGAGAAACACCCAGACTCTTGAGTCAAACATTTATGGGTCACACAAATTTTTGTCTCCGGTGGGAATCGAACCCACGACCTCGTGATCCGCAGTCGCACATTTCGACCTCTTGTCCAACGAGGAAGTCAATAACATATGTAACCAGGTATACCCTTTAGAACCTGAAATAGTAACTATATTAATATCCAGCCATCCATCCATAAATCAATCATCAACTCAGTCTATCACAGTCCACTGCTAGACCTAGATCGCTCAGACCTAGATCAGGATTTGACTGCCTCTGTGGTGCAGTCGGTAGTGTTACCGCCTGCCGCGCTGGTGGTCCTGGGTCCAATTACTGGGTCGGTCCAAATATTTGTGTGATGCACAAATGTTTGTTTCGGAGTTTGGGTGTTTTCTATGTTAAATATAAATGTATGTGTATACAAATATGTAAGTGTGTCTATCAGTCGTCTAGATCCCATAGCACAAGCTTATATTAGCTTCATTTGGGCTAGATGATGTTGTGTGAGATTATCTACAAATATAAAAAATATATAATTACTATAAGGAGGACGGTAAGGTTGGCCTACAATACTTTTGCCACAATAATTTTGCAATTGGATTTTGTTTCTATCTTTTCTTCTCTTCTACATAACGTTACTATAATCTGTTAATTAGCAGGTGCACTATTTGCATAATGAGACGACTTGATCTCTGAAAATTTCGCTTGAGCTCTAACGCATCCACTGCACAGTGCGCATACCACACTATATCACTATTAACCTACACAAGAATTCCATTTTTACCTCCTACTACAGTCTAAAGTAATTCTAAGCGTGAAAAAAACTTACACAGTTTCTCCTCCGATTCATAATTGTATAAAAGCTCTACTTTGTATGCAAATAAAAGAAAACTAAACGGTTATTCAGAAACTAAAATAAAAATACCGTAGCTAGAACAAAGGGTAAACTATAAACTCATAATGCTCACACAAGAATAAAAATCCTTTATTTTGTAGCGGTTTTTACGTAGCTCGTAAAAAATCATTAAATTTTACTTTACTTTCAAAAATACAAGCTCAAACACTCAATTTTCTTTCGGAGGGTCTTATTTTACAATGACTAGCGTGTCCCTAATCCCTCTGCTAAAATATAGTAAGTAAGAATAAATAGCGATTTTGTATTATAATTCAGTAAGTTTATTTCGTTGCGTGGGTATGATATAATTTCAATTGCAATAAGTTAAAGTTGCGTTATTTGACCGTTATTTCTCATGAGAAAAGACTTAAAACCTTTTCCATACTGTTCCTAATATCTATTAGAAGTGAGTAGATCTAGAAGACAAAACTTGGATCTCCCTTCCCTACCCCTGCTTGTACTAAAAAAAAGTAATGATGTGTCCATAGCAATAGAGATTGCATGTGCCTAATAGCCAACCTAATAGCTCAGTATCTGTAGACTGTGCTAGCAGACAAAGAATTGGCTGATACCACAGGGCGGAAACTCCTTACAAATGATTCGTTTTCAATTCTGTCATCGTACAGAGCT
Organism: Miltochrista miniata; assembly: GCA_933228765.1. NCBI lineage: Eukaryota > Metazoa > Arthropoda > Insecta > Lepidoptera > Erebidae > Miltochrista > Miltochrista miniata. The sequence goes on along the minus strand of OW121756.1, from coordinate 34,663,243 downwards.
TGAATGTGTGCGTGTGACCAATAAGGCTAAGCAAATGTTCCCTCACGACACCCGCCAACAATAATGACAGCTGTGGCGCAGGATTGGCGGGGATGGGGAAGCTGGGTCAGTGGGGGGCAGGGAGTTGCCTATCTGCATGTAATACTATTATATTATCTTTGCTGGTGCTATGATCTGTATACTGTGCTAATAGTCAATGACTTAGATAGAACAATTGAATAACTGGAATCTCTACAATACGCATCTGTTGATATAAACCACAAATCAAGGCTTTGTGCTTTTACACACAGATAAACAATCAAAATGGCTGGGTAGTGTACTAGTAATTTGTAATTCCAAATAACACTTTGGTTTTAGTTAGAGAGCACTGGGGTTATCCAACCAAGGGCGTATCCAGGATTTTCGGCCGTTGGCAGACGGAAGCACACCAGGCTTTTGTAGGTTGGAGTCATATCATCCATCATTGATCCAAGAAGATTTCCATTCGTAAAAAAATGAAGTAGGTAGTCTATAAAAGTATAACTAACTGATTTGTCTTTATAGCGGCTGAATTATTGACTACGTCAGTAGCTCAGTGGTATGTGCTATCTGTGTCGCGTATGTGATAGCTGTGCCAAATTCGAATTCCGGGTCGTAACAAATATTTGTGTGACCAATCATGGTCATCAAGCAATAGCTGAGATGACGACCTTTTCGGGCACGCACATTGTACATTTTCTACAGTTTATTTTTTATTTTTTATTATTGTTTTTGTGCGTGCCGAATAAAGCATTTTATTTATGTATTTATTTATTTATGTTTATTTCGAAATTAGGTTGTTTACTAAACACACTACTAATAATTTAAAATACTAGAATAATACAAGTAGAGTCTAACCTCAACCACGGGCGCTGCAAAGGGCCCGAAACGTCGGTGTACGTAAGAAAACAATATTTTGCGTAAAGACCCGAATCCCATAAGTATGAATTATTGTTACAGTGCATAGTACATTCGTTATTAAAATTGTATTTCTTTTATACCACCAAGGAGGCAGACAAGCATACGACCCACCAGAAGGACTGGAAGTCTCCGTAGCCTATGGACGTTTGCAACACCAAAAGCGCTACATTCGCGCTGCCAAACCTGTAAAAACCTTCTAAGACCACTATTGCCATTTATTTAAAAATATTAAAGAGTGTTATCCATATTCTAAATCCTAGTTTGGGCTAAATTTGTGGCAAGTATGCGAGAATGTCCTAAAATATTTACTTTTATCTAGGCCTGGTGTGTTTTATACGTCTGTGAACTGACATAAAAAGGAAATTAAATACGTGCTGCGATAATGAATATGCCTGGATATGCCGACTCACATGGACGGAATGCGTGAGGAACTTCCGTAGCCCTCATTTTCATTTCCTGAACTAATAGAAAGTGAGTGACCGTCCATTTTGTAGCGAGTTTGAATACTATGCTTTATGCGTCAGTAAAGAACGTGTGAAATCAATTAAAAGCATTAGAAAGTGTCGTATTTTTCCATAAAACATTTTTTTTGCGTGAGGAAAATCCTACAGGAATGCTATGCCGGACTCCTACCGACTAAAAACCACACGCATCGCACCTAACAGCCTACAGTTGGGAGCCCCGAGTAAGCGCTCGGAAGGATGTTCCCAGGATTCCCTACAGACCTACGGCTACCACTGTGGCCTCTCACCTAGGGGTTTCTTATAATACTAGTTGTAGAAGTGGCGGGTGATAATTGATATTTAATGAATATGATAAAAATTTGGCCAATGGAGCTCGATTAGTAATAAGCGGTATATGAAGAAACCGATCTCAAGTCAAATTTATTCAGTAGCTTTTGTAAACAGACAAAATTCGACCTGTTTTAAATTACATGTATATAAACGCATAAATTGTAAACCTTTTACAATATTATCTTATAAAGGCATTTAATATAGGTTTTATATACAAATAATTAATTTCAAGGTATCTCATTATCTACTCACAATATTTAAACAACCTTTGTACTGAGGAAGATATTGCTTTAATTCTTTATCTAAAAGTAACATTATACTTACAAATTAGGCTTCTTATACTCTCAATATTGTCTTGGGACTTACAAGATCTGCTTTGTTATTGAAGACGTTTTAACATAGGTAAAATATACTTTTTATTTACATAATTCATAAATAAATGTAACCGGAAGGAGATATTGTTTTTTTAGTCAATAAGTTCAGAAATGATAAATATTTCTCATTCAACATTGTTTTGATATTAGAGATGAATAAAAATATTTTAGATCTTTATTTTTCATAGACTCTTCGATCGAGACCATTCATCATCATGTTTAAAATGGTTTTCTTTTTGTCTTTAGAAGATGTTTGATCTACATAGCCCTATGTCTCAGCCATCAGCTATTTGCAGCACCAGTCCAACGTTGGTTTTAACGTATTTATATTAAGGGGCGTATGACGCTAACGCCACTTTCTTCACAGGTCACCAATTCTCAACAATAAGACATAACCGATAGACGAAAATTTACTGATGATAATTATGTTTCCTATTTTGTGATTTCTTAATAAGAGACAAATAAAATCTTGCCAGTTAATATCCGTCAACGCATTCAATCAAGAATTCCCGTCCAGAGCGTCAATTCTCGAGCACACGACGAAAATGCGTGGACGGAAATTTAGGGATGGAAACAACTGTAAACTGACCAAAACTAGGTACCAATAAAACTACAACATCAGAACAATTTATTATAAACCCTACATTTCCTATACGCAATAAAATGTAAAGAGAAACACGTATTCATTTCAGCGACTATTAATCAAAGTGTCACCACATTTCGTAGCTGAGTGCCATTGAAACATTTTAGTTACGATATTAAACTTGGGCGGGTAGTTTTCGCAGTGTACAGTCTAGTAATTGTTTAGATTGCAGTGACTTTTGACATATGACCCGGTGGTCAATGTGGCGTAACGGTTTGTAAACAATTACTGGACACTTGTTTTATGTGGACAGTTGTTATTGTAATGTTTATATTTGGACAAATACAGTGTTTCAGTTCAACAGCTATCTTTTATTCTATCGTAAAACAGAATTATAACAAAAATTACAATGTTAATAAATACATCGAATATTTAATATCGATGACATTACAGATACTAACGCTAGTTTTGAACGTTAATTGTGCCATCATTATAATTAAAACGATAAAACTGATTGCCTCATAATGACGCACAGATTACTCATTCTACTCGGTATAAAATATAGCGAACCCAAACTTACCAAACACAAAAGGAAGATGATATACCCTTGGATATGTCAAAAATGCTACATTTTGTCTGAATATTAGAAAAGTTTTGTATAATATTGGGGAAAACTTGTGATAGGATTCATAAAGAAAATTTTTGCAGAATATTATATTAAAGCCTTAGTTACCATCTGTGTAGGTAAGGGTGAGGCCACACTGTGGTCCGGACCGTACCGCAAGCGTGCCGGACAACTCAAGTGAGAGATAAGGCGGGAATGAGAACATGTGGCAACGCCTGTAAAATTTTGTGGCTCAAGTCATTCGGGTTATTTTATTACATCAATTGCGTTGTACTCGGGTTTCTGAGTCAAACATTAAAATTTATATTTTACAATCTCTGCAGCTCGCGTAAAAGTTTAGCACCGGAGGGTTACACTTATGTTATTTTATTAATACTTTCTTTTCTTAGCGTTCAAGAATTGGAAAGATTTAGCCTGGGGACTATTTAGATTGACTGATAGGGTTAATAAACAGGACAAATTCGTGCCTGAGACTTATTCCTTATTATTTTTATAAAATACTAGCTGATCCGCGCAACTTCGTTTGCGCCACATTAGAGAGAGTATTACCTGTCCCCGTTGCATTTACTCCCGTCGCGCTGCGTTTACTCCCGTAGCGTCTCCTTGTTAATATTCAATACATAACTATAAATATTTACGCAGCACACGCAACGAAGCTCTCGAAAGCAATATCTTTTCCCCCGTTTTTGAAACATTTACTATTACAGCTCCGCTCCTATTCGTTGTAGCGTGATGCTGTATAGCCTATGACACACCACAATAACGTAGCTTTCTATTAATGAAAGAATTTTTAAAATCGATTCAGTAGATCCCGAGATTACCCCTTACAATTTAACAAACACACAAACTTTACTTCTTTATAATATTAGTATAGACTAGCGGTCGTCAAGCGGTTCAACCCGCATAGCTCCCGTTCCCGTGGGAATACGGGAATAAAAAATAGCCTATGTTCACCGAGAAGAGTGTTTTTTTTTACGTGAGGTAAAATCCTCATGGATGTTATGCCGGACTCCTACCGACTAAAAAACCTCACGTAACGCCCAGCAGCCTATGGTTGAGAGCCCCGGGTAAGCCCTCGGAAGGATGTCCCAGAACTCCCAACAGACCTACAGCCGCCACTGCGGCCTCGCCCAGGGGGAGGTTCGGGTGCTAGCCGCGTCGTTGGGGGGGATTTCGGGTGTGATCCCGCTTCTAAGGGGGGGGGGGGGGCGTGCGTGAGTTACTCACGTCACGCTGCCGTCATGGGCCTGCTTCGGTAAGGACGGTGAGCGACCCTCTCACCGTCCCCAGACCCCCGGTCATGGAGGCCGATAGTTCTCGGCGAAGACACGTCGGCGGCGCCCAAGCCGCCGACTGCGGAACTCGGGTGGGAGAGTTCTCTCCCGTACCCGCCCCGCCGCCTCCTTCACGAGCATGATCTGCTCGCGGAAAGAGGCGGCGCAGTCCCACTTACTCCCGCTGGAGAGCATGGCTCGCACCATGGTCTCGAGCGAGAGAGCGTCCACGTGCAGACCCACTACGAGGACCTGGCGCTGTTGCGCCTACGCCGTGCACTCCACTAGCGTATGGAGCGCTGTGACATCGCTGCGGTCCTCGCAGTGCTGACATTCAGCCGTGGTTTCCCGGTGTCTTCGCCACAGATACCTACCGAAGCTAACGTGCCCGGTAAGTATCTGCGACAACCGGTAGGAGAGAGCACCGTGTCTTCTCTCCAGCCACTCGTCCATGACCGGTCTGATGGCCGCGATTGTGGCGAATCCCCCCTTTGATTGCTCAAGTCGCACCTTCCATGTCTCCACGGTTTCCTGGTGGAGCAAGGACCGCTGGGCCTCGATTTCTCGAGACGCAGGCCTTTGGCCCCGCTCCAGCGCCTCCTTGCGCCATCTGAACAGTGACGCAAGGGCTCTCGCTTCCAGGTCCCACCGAGAAGAGTGTAGATTCCCAACAGTGAAAGAATTTTTAAAATCCGTTTGGTAGTTCCGGAGCCTATTCGATGCAAACAAACAAACAATAAAATTTTTCCGCTTTATCATATATTAGTATAGACAAAAGTTTGTAACTATATCACCCCCTACAATCAATCAATCAATTAAAACAGCCTATCGCAGTCCACTGCTAGACGTAGACCTCTGACAGCAGCGTGACTGATGGCAGCGTGACGTGAGGAATTCACGCATGCCCCCCTTAAAAAGCGGAATCACACCCGAAAACCCCCAAAGACGCGAGATAGCACCCGAACCAACCCCTAGGCGAGGCCGCAATGGCAGCCGTGGGTCTGTTGGAAGTCCTGGGACATCCTTCCGAGGGCTTACCTGAGGCTCTCAACCATTGGCTGTTGGGCGTTACGTGAGGTTTTTTAGTAGGAGTACCTACCATGACCCAACGGTTAAATGTATCTGACTGAAATTTGGTACAAGATTACAGTCTGGAGTAACAGTGGAAACGTCACGTCGATATTTCTGTTTAGTAAAATAAGAAATAACTGGTATTTGCGGTAGGCTGTAGATAGGTGAAAGATTATGATAAAACTGTGATGGGGGCCATCACAGTTTTATCATTGTTTACTACGGAACCCGAGAAATATGTAAGTTATCTACTTTAAGATAAAATTGATTGAATGACGTGATTCAGGAACCCAAACGTAGTAAGGGATAGATTGTTTCTATGTAAGTAGGCATGCGTCAAAATTCCGAAGTCAAAAAGTGATCGGGTTATTCAAAAAAGCCATCAACAAAAATTATATATTCCTGTACAAAAGAATTTTAAGAGAATAGAAGTTATGTTATTTTAAGATACTAACATTGTTGGTTTAGTTCGGTTGTGTCGACGGCTGATCAAAACAATAATATCGATTCTTTCCATATTAACAGTGTTTTGACATTAATTTCTAGTAACAACAGTTTTTTTTTTCACCTTTTCCAGTCTAATATGCCAAACTTTATTTATTTCATAATTAGGAGAATAATCTATCTTCACGAGCCCTGGATGAGAGTATTGGAAGGCCTTAATATAAACGCGAGAGTAATTTCCATATGGGAAATCCTCGTGGATGCTATGCCGGACTCCTACCACTACCTACGGCCAGGAGTCCCGGGTAAGTCCGTGAATGGATGTTCAAGAATTATCGGCAAAAATTACTTAGCCATTTGGACACTTAAGGGAAAGTCCGTAGTATTTTTAGGGTACTATGGAACCTTAAAATACTTTGGGTATGCCCAAAGGGTAAAAACAGATGCCTACTCATGAGACTTCTCCGTCTCCGCCTGTCTGTCTGCTTGTCTATCACGAGGCTGTATCTCAGGAATCGTAATAGCCAGAGAGCTGAAATTTTAACAGATGATGTATTTCTGTTGCCGCTGTAACAACAAATACTAAAATCAGAAAAAAAGGAGGTATAAAGGGGGGTTCCCATTCAACGAACAGCTTTTAAATCCCTTTAGCTCAAGGGTTCTTAAAGGTACGAGTTTCACGTGTAGGCCTGGCTTAATTGGAGTTCTTTTCAATATCTATTAATTTGTCACAGTTCTAGAACAAGAAATTTCAATATACTTGATACGAAACAAATGCTCAATATATATAAAACAAGTCTTGTAATTTGTCAACGTAACTTGAAGTGATCTCCTTGCATTTTTACTAACTTCGTCAAGAGGGTTTATTACGTAAAAGTCGGTCGTCGAAAGAAAAATAAAACAAAATGAGGATGGGGGCTTTTCGACGAAGTTTCAGCGAATTAAAAATAACATCGTATGAAGTAACTTCGCGTTAATACAGTATTTTTTCACTATGTGGGAAAATATAACAAAATCCGGTTTTCACCATACCTAATACAAGGACTTTTCTAAAACACGTACTAGCGCCTCCCTATCCTCATGCGAATTGTCCGAGATTTTTACCTAATAATAAAAAGATCTTGGTGATTTGCTTGCTCGGATACTTTTTTTGTTTATTTTCTCTGTATGGAAAATCGTCCCTAGGATTCCCTACAAACCTTGGCTACCCCTGCGGCCTCACCTAGGGAGTTTGGCTGATAATCAGCGTCTTGGGACATGTGGCGTGCGTGAAGCTTTCACGTCTCGCTGTCGTCTTGGTCCTGCTAAAGGGTCTTGTTGTTGCTCGACATTTGGCCGAGTGCATAATGTATTAATATAAAAATTCGAGTCGTTTACTACCGAGCTCTTAGGCTAAGTGGAACGCAAAATCTGCTAAATCATTCGAGAACGGCATAATGAAAAATATAGAAACGTGTTTCTGGACCTGAGTATTTACTGATACTGCATGTTAAGGAAGTCTTTCCTACAGTAGGAACGCTTACAAGGAGAGGTTTTTCCTTGTAATGATGGGATTCGTCATTTTAATTTATCATTTCATTGTTTAGTGGAAGGAAAGAAAGTAAGAAGAAAAAGTATTTATTCATGGCTATTTGTTGGTATTCTATCTGTGGAATTACTGTCTCCCTTTGTGACTTCGAGTTAAGGGCGTGATTTGGTATAGTATTATGACATGTCATTAATTTTTTTTTCAATAACCCCTCCTACCATCGCAAGCCCGCAACCCGTTTGAGGTGATGTTAAAGGTGGCTCACTTTAGATTGTTTGCGGTAAGCAAAATTGGTTAATCGTTAATGGTGTTTACTTTCTTGCGATTTAACTACGCATCGCAGCTTTAAATTTCACTAGGTTGCAAATTAATTACTTTTCAATTAAGAATCATAAGCATCGGTGATAGGGGTGCTCGGCTTGCTAACAAGGAGTAAAGAAAGAAAGAAACATATTTAACCCTTAGCCATCTACCATAACTTTTTGTCACACAACCACCTATCATACGTCTATGAGACTCCTGAGTAAAATGGTTCTTTAAAGTAATATCTTGTTTATTGAGGTATATTTTTTTAGTAATAACCAACTTAGGAAAGTATTAAACTCTTTAGTAAAGGTACAAGAGAATAATTTTTATAGGCATTTTGTCTTAATTACTATTAATCAACAATATCTCCTATTTTTAGCTTACAAACTAAGTCATTTGGTAAATGAGATCTATAAAAAATAATCACATGGATAGTAACTTCTTTTATAACTTTTTACTCTTTCAATAATCAACCATAGCAAAAAAAAACAAAAGGATGAAAATTACATTAAATTAAAACAAAATTGCAAGCCCTAAAGTTATAGTTTTTCACGACAATTATTGCAATTATTGCAATTAACGCACGTACGACCTTGATGAGCAGTTGCACGGCACTGAAGGGGGGCGGGGAAAAGGTACAGGAACGGACAAGTTCGTAAACGACTCCGTCTCAGATATATTTACGTTTTAAATATCTGCTGGATCTGTGAGACGTATGGTAGGTAGTTAAGTGTTAATGCTACTATTTTTTTAGGAAAAGCATGATATCATGTACAAATACATAATTGTGATGGAACTATATTCTTAACTTTAAGAATATCAAAATTTTATGCAAATTACTATCGTGGTAGATATGGGAAAAATACATAAAATCAAAGCGTAGGTATGTAATGCAAATTCGGCCCGTGGAAAGGTCCGTAATATACAAATTTACGATGCGCCACAAATCCACGGGAAGGTAACAAATGTGGTTTAGCTATGGCGCCCATTTTGACTAAAATGCTACAAGGTTTGTTTATGTCCAGACATTTGGATTATTCAAATATAGCTATGCCTGTATATAGTACATTATGTACATACGTTAGGTAGATAGCTTCTAAAACCATCTGTAACTCTGCCTTAATAGATAGACCTCTATGTGAGGCTGTGAACAGTCTACACAGGTAAGAAAAATGTGGTCGTGAATTTTTACTCTCAGATTTTCCCACAGGATTGTGATACGAATCCCGCAGTGAATGTAAATGTAGAAACAATAATCTTGATGGACTTAACCTACATGAGTAAAAAAATTTTAAATAAAAAATAGAACCGACTTCATACAAATCCTCAAAAATTTAATTTACCTAGCACATAGTAATATGTATTTTGATTTATCAGATTTTATTCAATATCATATTGAAGTCGGCGCCAAGTAAACCCATAGGTTTAGGTAGGTATTATTAATGGCACCAACTTCAATATTATATTGAATAAAATCTGATAAAACAAAATACATATTACTATGTGCTAGGTAAATTTTATTTTTAAGGATTTGTATGAAGTCGGTTCTATTTTTTATTTAAAATTTTTATTTCTTTATTTTAAGTGACGGGTGGACCGAAAAGTATTTCTATTTAGGTGTAAAGTTCTCATCAACATAAATCAATCAAGTCGAAACACAAGGTAACTGCTGTAAATCGTTAAGGAATTCCCTCGACTGTCTTCCGGTTCCATCATCAGATCGACTCCAGACCTTCGTTAAATTTTAGTACCAACATTAAAGCACTTAATCAAAAAGTTAACAAACGCACTAGTTGTCCCTACAATTTTCGGTGGTTGCCCTCGATTTCTCCTGGATTACAGCATCAGATCCTGATACCCTTGATATGGGACCACCTCAGAAGGAACCTCTTTCAAACAAAAAACGAATTTTCAAAATCCATCTATAATTGGCGCCGCTATCGCGTAACATACATACAAAAAAAAACATAGCTTACGAATTGAGAACCTCCTCCTTTTTTTGAAGTCGGTTAAAAAGATTCTGGATTTTTGCAAGAGTTTGTCGTAGGATTACAAAAATGACTTTATTGTGCTCATGCTCATTTTAAAAGTAAGCTATACACCACTGATAACTAACAAGTAGTAAGTGACTAGAACTGCTAGGCACTTGAGGTATAATTTGATTTTAAGGACAATGGGTACATAAAATTTAACGCAGGTGGACTTGCCGCGCTGATATCTATTGTATTTATAACTTTAGAACAAACCTAAACTTAGCTCTCATGTAGCAAACTGATAATAACTTATAGTACTTTTGGAAGGTGTAACTGCTGGATGCGATGTAATTACCTGCAAGAAAGAAAAATAATATTTAAGTATAACGAATAAAATAATCTTATAATGTTATCATAGAGCAGCGCAACGCGAATTCCTGAACAAAGTTATGACTACTTATGTAACGTTTCTCTATGATATATCTATATCATAGAATAATACTGATTATTTAAAAATGAGAAGAATGAAAAATGGAGAGATAAATAAGTGTGAGCATTATGGAGACCTGAAGAGTAATGACTTTCTGTGTTCAAATGGAAATATCTTTAGTATTCTGATAGTTTGATGACTTCACCGAATATGGGATCTCTCCAATATTCGGTGAAGTCCAAGAATTCCCATTCAAAGGACTCTGGAATAATAACCGAAAGCAACCTATATGCAACCTTGTTGACTGCCTCTGTGGTAGTCGGTAGTGATACCGCCTGCGGCGCTGGAGGTCGTGGGTTCGATTCCCACCGGAGACAAATATTTGTGTGACCCATAAATGTTTGTCTCAAGAGTCTGGGTGTTTCTATACATAATATGTATGTATTTAATAGTATATAAGTATTAAAATCCGTGGTCTGATACCCATAACACAAGCAGGTTATTCCTAGCTTACTTTGGGATCAGATAGCGTTGTGTGAAATGTCCGTGAATATTTATTTATTTTTATTTCATTATATTTTTCGACTTTAAGGATTCCGATTTCTCAATCATTTGCATGAAAATGATTGTAAAATCGGCCAAGTATCATAATAAAATCTGCATTCGGCTCAAGCTCTTTTCAACATAAGCGAAACACACACACAATCATAAGTATTATCACAACGGCTACATTACTTAGTACCTACGCATCGCTTAGAAAATTTTGCTCTGTAAAAATTTGCATACTCGTATTGACTGTAGAGCTTCCGGCTTCAAATAGATCCCTACACGACTCAGGGGCGTCGTAAGCGAGGCATCGAAGTTTTATATCACATGAATATACATCAATATTTACACGGGCTTACAAGAAGTGAACTAGGGCTAGAAATATCTTATGCTACTAAAGTCAAAATTATAAGAAAACTAGCGGTTCCCGCGGCTTCGACGCGTAGAAGTCGTTTATCGCGTAAAATCATAACCCTCCTTTTGTGCAGTCGGTTAAAAGTAGCCATGTCCTTCCCAGGGCCTCGAACTCTCCCTATATCAAATTTCATCTCTATCACTCCAGCCGTGTAAGCGTGAAAGCGTAACAGACAGACAGACAGAGTTACTTTCGCATTTAAAATATTAGTAGGAATGAATGTGAAAATGTTGTTATTACTCAATTACACTAATTGCCTTACTAATTTGGTTGAAATTCGGTATTTGAAACCCTGTATCCGATAATAAATATAATGTGTGTGTACTTAGGATCGTCACCAATTAATGAAACTCTTTTGCGTTGCTCTGTAATCAAAGAATTTTATTAAATTCTAACAAAATACAAGTAGTATTATAAAAGTAAAACATTTCTATTACTAGGTACATACCTGTAATCAAAGAAACGACAATTAAAGTTCCATACAAGATAGAAGTCGATTCCTTCCTTTTTCTAACTTATTGTAGAAAATGTATTAACTAATTATCTAACAGAATTTATCTCCACACGTATTATCTGTCATATCAACTTTTTTAATATGGCCATCTTGACGGGACAAAACGATGGCAACGGTTATCGTTACATACAGCCTATGAGCGACAGAAATAATCTTAAGAAAACAAATAGATTTTCTTACATCTCCCCCCCCGCATGAAGCCTGTACACAAAATGTTGGGTACTAACTTAAATCTATAAATTTGTACTTAACTACTTACAGTATAATTATTATCTATTATCTCTTGCTAAACCACCTTATTCTTTCTTCTTAGTTTGATGTTGTTGCTGGAATTAATTTAGTAATGTGGAATAGATTTGATTCCAATCGCTTGTGACCTGTGTTTATTTTGTAAATAGATCTTGAAACTTTCTCTACAATCTCATAAGGACCAATTCTTAACTCATCTAGTTTTCTTCTATTTAGTTTGTTTCCATTTTCTACATAAACCATATCTCCAATGCTAAATTCATAATGTTTTCGAGTCTTGTCAATTATTCCTTTATTGTAGTTATGTGATTTCATTGTATTTTGTAAAGCTGTTTTCCTGTTTCTTATCCAATCACTGTTTGATTTTATACTTTTTATTTCATTTGGTAATATTGTGACATCTGTGCCATATAAAAGGTATCTTGGTGCAAAACCAGTGACCGAGTGATCAGTGTCGTTATATTTACTTACACATTCCTGCGCTATAGTGGTTTTCCTTTTTCATTAATCTTACATCTGATTTTGTTTACAAGTGTCTGGTTCAATCTTTCATTTAATCCATTTGAAGATGGTGTGTTTACTGCAGTAAAAACCAATTCTATCTGTTTATAGTTTACAAATTCCTTGAACTCTTTGGAATTAATTCCTGGGTATTGATCTGTGAGCAGCATATGAATGTCCTCTGTCTCTGTTATATTATTAATTAAATGTATAAAATCATTGGCATTCTGGGTTTTTGAGGTCTTAATAAATGCATATCTTGTAAAGTGGTCGACAGCTAAGTGTAAATATTTTTTTGTTGATCTTGACCCTCCAAAGCCTCCGATTGTGTCCAAGGAAACAATTTCAAAGGGTCTTGTTGCTGGACCTAAGTGTGACATTAAGCCAAATTTGTCTTGCCCTCTTGATTTATTTCTTATACATATTTCACAGTTTTTACAAACCATCCTTATGTTGTTTGTCATATTTTTGGCAGTGTAGAGTGGGCTAAGTTTCTTTTGCATTTGATTAATTCCAATGTGGCACATTTTTTCATGTACTTTTTTTATGAGTTCAATGCTGTATTCTTCTGTTAATTTTTTTTTTTCCTTTGTTTTTATTTTCTTGTAATATATTGTGTTTTTTTATGAATTTATTTTTATTTTTCTGTATTTCTTTGTTTTTATTTTGATCAGTTTTGATTTCTTCCAATGTTATGAAGTTTACAATTGTCAATTGTTCTTCAGTATTTTCGTTACATTCCAATACTGGATTCCTGCTGAGGCAATCTGCTTCTAAATTATTTTTTCCTGGTGCATACTTTATACTAAACTCGTATTGAGACAAATAATATACCAAATCTCCTAGCTCCTCATCTGGTCTAGATTTTATTTTCATATTTTCAAGTGGTTTGTGGTCTGAATATACTGTAAATGGTCTTCCAATCAACCAGTATTGCCAGTACCTTACAGCTTCTTTAATAGCCAAGCACTCCAAATATATTGCTTTTTTCTTCTTCTGTGCAGCGTTTAGTTTTTTTGAGAAGTATGCTACTGGCTTTTCTTTACCGTTCAGCTGAGTTTGTTTCAAAATTGCACCAATGCCTTCCAAAGATGCATCTGTATAGATATTAATAGGTAAATTTATATCAAATATTTCTAAAACTGGCTGTGAACATAACATTATTTTAATTTGTCTCCTCTTACTCTCCTCTCCTCCTTAGACCAAATAAATTTTTGATTTTTTCTTAATAGGTTATGTAGTGGATCTAGGATAATAGCACTTCTTGGAATATATTCATGATAAAAATTTATTTTTCCCAAAAATTGTCTAATATTCTTCTGTGTTTTTGGTATTGGAAATTTTTTGACGGAAATTAAGTTGTCTTTTAGCGGACTCACTGAATTGTTCTGTATGATATGGCCTAGGTACTTTATACAGTTTGAGGCAAACATACATTTTGTAAATTTTAACCGGAATCCTTTTTTTTTTATCGCTTCGAGTAATTGTGTTAAGTGGTCTATGTGTTCCAGAAAAGTCCTCGAAAATATTAGAATATCATCAATATAGTTTACAGCAAAATCATTGAGTTGATATTTCCTTAATATGTTGCTTAAAATCCTTTGAAATATAGCTGCTGATGTTTTGAGCCCGTATGGCAAACAGGTCCATTGAAAATGGCCTTCCTGCGTCACAAATGCTGTCTTTTTTCTATCTTCAATTCTCAAAGGAATGGACCAGAATGCTGAGTTTATATCTAAACTAGAAAAAATTATACAGTTCCTTGTTTTAATCATCAAATCTTCTATTAGGGGAAATGGTTGTGCTTGTGGTACTACTATTTTATTTAAATCTCTGAAATCTATACACAACCGGGATTTCTTATTTTCTTCTTTTTTAAATGCCAGAGTAACTGGTGCGGCAAACGGACTGTAGGATTCTTCTATTAACCTTTTGTCTAGCAATTTTGAGATCTGTTCTTCGATTTCTTTCTTATCCTCTATTGTACACCTATAAGGTCGCTTATAACAATATTTATCTATTAATAGGTCTATTCTTGCCTCATATTCATTGACTGTGCCTATGTCATATTTATCTTTTGCAAATATTGTGCTATATTTGTAGATCAATTGATCTATCTCTGCCTTCTCCTGTGAATCTAAATGATTTGTTTTTATCTGGAAATTTTCTTCAATCACATGTTCATTAAAATTTATTACATATTTCTTTAACATACCTGTTTCTGTCAAGTAATGTTGATTATTCTGATTTGTCTTTATTGTTTCTTTTATCATTGTTATTTCTTCTGGTTTATCAACTTTTTTAAAGTTATAATCTTTTTGTATTATTTGTAAATGTTCATTTTGTGTTAGTTTAAATTGTTTTATTATATCCAATCCTATAAGAAAATCATATTTGAAGTTTTTCTCATCAATTATGTATAAATCTACATTGTCTTCTATTTCAAAGATTTTAACCTTTAGAGTTGTCAAAACATTGGCTTTTCTAACACCATTAATTGTTACCAAGTCTGCTTTATTTAAATTATTTTCTTTTCCTCTTAGTTTTAATAATCTGGAGTTAATTAAAGATACATTAGATCCTGAATCATAAACTCCTTCTATTTCTTTTTTATCATTTAGTAATAGTTTGACATATATTAATGGTGTTACTATTCGTTTTTTGAATCAGTTTCATTCAGCTCTGCCTCAATCACTGAATTATTTACGTGTCGTACTGAGTTTCTTTTTACTTTATCATCTTCCTTTGTTTTAAACCAGCACTTTTCTTCAGGATGATAACGAATACCCTTATTGGCCTTTTCACATATTTTACATGGTTTATAGACATCTTGTTTTGAATTTACTTTATAATTAGAGTATATTCTTCTTCCGAAAGTATTTTTTTTATTCACCATGTGTTCAAATTTACTTATTTCTTTAAATAATTCAACCGTGTCTCTTAGTGTTTCCCTATCAATTCTATTAAGTATGAATTCTGGTAGGCCCGCTGCAATAAGATGCCTGTGTCAATACTTCTTCTCATATCCAACAGTAATTTTTCATTTTTCATCGCATAATCTATTAATGATACATCTTTGTATTTAAATAATAATGCATATGTGACTTGATTCCATCCTTTATTGACAAATGGTTCACAAAATTTGTTTTTCCAAGTTAACCACTCTGAATCAAATGATAATTTTATCATCATTGAGCTGTACCAGTCTGCGCACGATTTATCCATAAATAATCTGAGTATTTCAATTTTCTTCTCATCGGTGGTCACATCAAAACGTTTATGTTGTGGAGCTAAATCCTTTTTTGAAGTGTGTGCGGACCTCCACTGAGATCACAAACAAATTCTTTCTTATAAATGTATGACAGAAGATTTTCCTTGACTGTCAGGTTAAAATATATTCCCAAGAATTAATTGTAAGTTTTTTGCTTGTATAATATAAAAACAGTTTCCAATGTTATAAATGTGTTTATTGTAAAACTGTGCACCTGCTACAACATAATAATAGGTTATGGTCCATTAGTTTCTGAAAATAAAATGGCGACATCAAAAATGTACGCACATATCGAACCATTAAATCGAAATAATTTCGATACATGGAAAATACAAGCAGAAGCTATATTAATAAAAAACGGATTGCATGGATGCTTAAAGCAGACGAATGACACACAAAAAGATTCTTTGGCTAAAGCTGAACTTTTTCTGATCATTGCACCATCTGAACTAAGGTTGGTAAAGTCATGTAAAACCGCAAAAGATATTTGGGAAACGCTAGAAAAGGCATATCAAAGTCAAGGACCAGCGAGAAAAGCGACTCTTTTGAAAAAGCTTATAAAAAAGAAGCTGAAAATTGATGAAAATGTCAGAGATCACATTAATGAGTTTATGGATCTTGTAGATAAACTAAAAGACATGGATGTGAACATCAATGAAGACTTATTAACTATAATGTTGCTATACAGTTTGCCCGAGAAATACGAAAGTTTTCGAATCGCGATAGAATCGAGAGACAAGCTTCCTTCGTCCGAAGAATTAAAAATAAAGATTTTAGAAGAAAGTGAAGCGAGAGAGAACTACGAAGAAGAAAAAGAAGAAGAGGCACACTACAGTAAGAAAAATAATAAAAAATATCAAAAGAGATCGACCGAAAAATTTAGTAAAGATTTATATTGTGAGTACTGTAAAAAGAAAGGCCATACGGAATAAAAATGTTGGACTAAGAAAAAGACTCAACAAGAATCACACCTGGTGAAAGAGACATGTTTGTCTATTCTGGACACAAACAAAAATGAAAGTTGGTGTTTGGACAGTGGCTGCACGTCACACATGTGAAAAGATAAAGAAATGTTTAAAACATTGAATAGAACAAACGAAAGTCTGAAACTTGCTTCAATTGACAAAACTGAAACAATTGAAGGAAAAGGAACGGTTGTTATAAAAACACACGATCGAGAAGTAACTTTAAATGACACTTTGTATGTACCAAAGTTATCAACAAACTTACTATCAGTTGCCAAAGCGACGTCAAATGGATATACAGTAAGTTTCAACGATAAAACTGCCACAATACATGATAAAGATGGAGTGTCATTGAGAGCATACAAAGAAGATGGTCTATATTATGTGAAGACTGTAAAAAATCACATTTCTCGTCTTGCCGAAACAAAAACAATTGATGATTGGCATAGGAAATTAGCTCATGTAAATGAACAAGATTTGAAAAACGCAATTAAGAATCAAACAATAAGAGGCGTAGAAATAAACAAAAATGAGAAGTTATCCGAATGTGAAACTTGCATTAAAGGAAAAATGGTGACTCTCCCTTTTCCCAACGAACGTCATGAAGATGTGAAGGCAAAGAAGAGATTACACATTGTTCACTCAGACGTGTGTGGACCGATGCCTGTGACTAGCAATGGTGGTCACAGATATTTCATCACATTCACCGACGAATTCAGCAGATACTGCAGGGTTTATTTGCATATTTGAAATGGAGAACTTCACGAAAGAAAGAATAGTAATGTTTCAAACGGACAATGGAACAGAATATATTAATAAAGAATTCAATGATTTTCTCAAAAAGAATGGCATAAGCAGAAGGTTGACAGCGCCGTATACACCCCAACAAAATGGGCTATCCGAAAGGAAAAATAGAACATTGCAAGAAAAAACCCGATGTATGCTAATTGAATCTAATTTAAAGGAAAGTTTCTGGGCTGAAGCGATAAATACGGCAAATTATATCACAAACCGTTTGCCAACTAGAGCAAATGGCTACAAAACGCCATTTGAACTGTGGGTTGGATATGCGCCTTCTGTTAGACATGTCCACAGATTTGGACTAAAAGCATTTGTCCTAAATAAAGGGAAGAAAAATAAATTCTCTCCAAAAGCACAAGAAGGAATTTTCCTTGGCTACTCAGATATAGTAAAGGGTTACCGAGTCTGGCTAGAGGAAAAACAAGATATTGTAATTAGCAGAGACGTAAAAATACTTAACAAAATGTATTTTGAAAAGGAAAATGTTCAAGATATTCCAAAAAGTGCTGACACTAAAGGTTGTAGCATTTATTTTCTATAGATGCAGTATTCAGTATGTGAAAGCAGCTTAATCGAGTTATCTTTTTTTTAATCGGTTGTCAGTGGTGACATTTCTGCTGTCAGAATGACAGGATGTCATAAGGATCAGTGACGAATCGTTTTTGCATTCAATGAAAGCAGGTTTTGGATGAAATTCGAGACGATTCCACGTGAGGGAGGGGATAAAGCCCTGATACAAAGTTCCAAGGCTCTTTTTACGATCGGCTAAGGACGAGGGAAATTGATAATACTCTGAGTGGCACGCCTCAATGTTTCTTTGGAGGTTGTAAGTTGCAACCTGAGGACCTGTTAAGGAGCTAGTCTGAGTTTACTTATTTTCCTCAGAAAGAATAAGTTTCTGTTTCAACCTACACCCGGGATACCGGTAAGTGTCATTTCTTGTTTGCAAAGCGGTTCGAATTTCGTCGGTCGCGATGTCAGTTATTTCATTTGTCGTTTACTTGTCATAACAGGGTTTTTTACTACGGGGAAAAGCGGCCCGTCCACGGTTAACAAAACCACACCCAAAGACACGTGGACTACACGAGCGAGGTGTTTTGAGAAGAACCAGCCGCCTCCACGTGGCATTCTCGTGCTGTGCTGCTCTCAGCTTGACTCAAGGCCAGTAATTGTCACCCAATTATAAGTGTAGTTAGCTGCTTACCCGTTTTACCTGCTCACGCGGCAGTGGTCTATTGAGTAGTATTAGTACCTAAGCCCTGACTATACTTCTGTGTACCTGTGATATTTGTGTCTATCAGTGAATAAGCTCTCTGTGTGTCTCTGTGTATCTCTGTGTATTTAATAAATATATGTGTGTACACCCTATTGGCTGTTTTCGTCAGAGCCCTGGCCTCCCTTGCGCACCCACTAGAAACTCTGTAACAAGGCGCCCTGGGAAAGAGTTCTCTGTATAGCTACCTCGCGCTAGTTGGTGAGTAACATCATTGTGTTATAAGGTGAACAAAAGTACCTAGAATTATATGAAGAAGTTCCAGAAATAATTCAATATGACGCAGAATCAATTGAAATCAGGGAACCTGAAATCATTGGAAGCTCCCCTACTCAAGATGAATCATCAGAAAGCGATGAATATGAGGATCTCGCCGATGTCGATGAAACAGAAAATGACGTCATCGTGTCTGAAATTCCCACTACGAGTGGAAGACCGCAAAGACAGCGAAAGTTACCCGCATGGGCGGAGGATTATGAATTAGAAACTAACATGCAAGTAACTGAAATCGCATGTCTGAACAAAAATGATCATGATGAAAAGTGGCATGATGCGATAAAAGCAGAAATAAGAGCTCATATCAAGAACAAAACTTGGAAAATAATTAAAAAAGAAAAGAATATGAGAGAAATTGGTCATAAAATAGTATTAAAAGAAAAGATAGGACCAAATAATCAAATCATAAAGAAAGCAAGATTGGTTGCGCGTGGTTTCACCCAAAGGCCAGGCATAGATTATGATGAAACATTCGCACCAGTGGCTAAATTAAGCTCGGTTAGATCACTTATAGCGTTTGCTGCTGAAAAAGATTTTAAAATGTATCAAATGGACGTTACTACAGCCTATCTAAATGGCGATCTAACTGAAGACATATACATGAAGGTTCCTACAAATATAGAAGAATATATAAGCGAGATAATGATTGATGAAAGCGACAAAGATCTTGATATGTATAATAAAGCAAAAGAAATGCTAAAGGATGCAGTCAAAAACAAAGACAAAGTCTGTAAGCTCCAAAGGTCAATATACGGTTTGAAACAGTCAGGCAGAATATGGAATAAAAAATTAGATGCTGAACTGAAAAAGCTTGGGATGTTGCAATCCAAAGCCGATCCGTGTATTTACGTGTCAGGAGGAGAATCACACGAAATAATAAGAATAGCTATATATGTTGATGATTTGTTGATCGTGTATAAATCAAAAGAAAAATTGAACGAACTGAAAAACACACTCAAAGAAAAAATTGAGATGAAAGAATTAGGTAGACCGGAAAAACTCCTTGGCATGGATTTCATATTCAAGAAGGACAAGATAAAAATTTGCCAAAAGGACCTGATTGAAGATGCATTGAAAAAGTTTCAAATGGAGGAGTGCAAATCGACTACCACACCTATTGAGCCGGGTTTGTTTCTAGAAAGAAATACAGAAACATTACCAGATTTGCCATATAAAAATTTAATAGGCACATTGATGTATCTGGCGATTGGTACAAGACCCGACATAATGTTTGCTGTTAGTTACCTATCACAGTTTAATGATTATTACAATGAAAGTCATTTTAAGAGTGCGAAGAGAGTTTTGAGATACCTAAAGGGAACCAAGAATATTGGTCTTGAATATAAAAAGACAAAACAGCCTCTTATCGGAATGGCAGATGCAGACTGGGGAGGCGATAGACTTGATAGAAAATCATTCTCCGGATATTGTTTTAAGTATGCCGGATCCCTAGTTAGCTGGATGGCAAAGGAACAACTAAATGTGGCTCTCTCAACTGCAGAGGCGGAATACACCGCATTGTCTGAAGCAGCAAAAGAAGCTATTCACCTGAAGTCCATTTTTCAGGATATTGGTGTCCAAGTAGAAAACTTGGTAATATATGATGATAATCAGGCAGCCATAAAGCTAGCCTTAAATCCAATCATATCATCGAAGTCCAAGCATGTTGATCTCAGAATACATTTCATTAGAGATTGTGTGGAACAAAATAAAATACAGCTGAAGTATCTCGAGACAGGAAAAATGGAAGCAGACATTTTTACCAAAGGTTTGCCTGGACCTCGACTTAGTGAGCTACGATGCAGAGCGGGTATTGAATAGTTCGTGAGGAGGAGTGTTGTGGAGCTAAATCCTTTTTTGAAGTGTGTGCGGACCTCCACTGAGATCACAAACAAATTCTTTCTTATAAATGTATGACAGAAGATTTTCCTTTACTGTCAGGTTAAAATATATTCCCAAGAATTAATTGTAAGTTTTTTGCTTGTATAATATAAAAACAGTTTCCAATGTTATAAATGTGTTTATTGTAAAACTGTGCACCTGCTACAACATAATAATAGTTTACATTCTTTCTCAAAGGTTTCAATCTACTGGCTTGCATTATTATTTTTGCTTGTGAATTTTTCAATCACAAATTTATCCGCTATATGTTTTAAATTTTTTTTATCACTTATTTCTTTATTTTCTATAAGTTTTCTAATAGTTTTTCCAATGTACTAGTTTCATTTTTCTGTGCAGCAGCAAGTTGTTCCTCTAGAAATAGATCTCCAAACTGTAAATTTCCATCTTCATCCATATAATTTTTTTTTTATTGTTCTGTCATTGTAATCCAAACTCTTCTTATTTGATATCTTTTTTTTAAACTATTTTTCACCTTAGCGTATGTAGATGTTGTTATTATTTCTATATGATGACTGACAGATTGAAATTCTTCCGGCAATGCATAAACTTTATCATCACATGTGGCAATTGAGGTTATACAACACACATTTGACTTACCATCACTTGTCGGCCGTATAGTGAATTCAAAACGTAGTTTTTCCATTGTGTAACAAGAATTGTCGTTTTATAATGTGTGTGTACTTAGGATCGTCACCAATTAATGAAACTCTTTTGCGTTGCTCTGTAATCAAAGAATTTTATTAAATTCTAACAAAATACAAGTAGTATTATAGAAGTAAAACATTTCTATTACTAGGTACATACCTGTAATTAAAGAAACGACAATTAAAGTTCCATACAAGATAGAAGTCGATTCCTTCCTTTTTATAACTTATTGTAGAAAATGTATTAACTAATTATCTAACAGAATTTATCTCCACACGTATTATCTGTCATATCAACTTTTTTAATATGGCCATCTTGACGGGACAAAACGATGGCAACGGTTATCGTTACATACAGCCTATGAGCGACAGAAATAATCTTAAGAAAACAAATAGATTTTCTTACATAAATATCCAACCAATAATAAATAGAGTTGGTTTTCTATGCGAGTAGCTCAGAAATCTAACTTTGATTTTATAATTGTATTTTTAACCGACTTCAAAAAAAGGAGGAGGTTCTCAATTCGTCTGTATGTATTTTTTTTTATGTATGTTAAGCGATATTTCCGTCAATTATAGACGGATTTCAAAATTTCTTTTTTTGTTGAATAGGGTTTACTTCTGAGGTGGTCCCATTTTCACCAAGTCAGGATGTGATGATGGGATCCAGGAGAAAACGAGAGCAACCACCGAAAATTGTAGGGACAACTATTGCGCTTGTTAACTTTTTAATAAATTGCTTTAATGTTCTACATTTTAATGAAGGTCTGGAGTCGATCTGATGATAGAGTCGAAAGACAGTCGAGGGCATTCCTTAACAATTTACAGCAGTTACCTTGTGTTTGGGCTTGATTGATTTGTATTGATGAAAACTTTACACTTAGATTGATAGATCCGACTCAAAAAAAAAGGAAGTTCTCAATGTTTTATGTATGTTCACCGATATTTCGTCAATTATAGACGAATTTCAAATCTGCTTTTTGTTGGATAGAGTTCACTGCTGAGGTGGTCCCAATTTCACCAGGTCAGAATCTGATGATGGGATTCAGGAGAAATCGAAGGCAACCACCGAAAATTGTAGGGACAACTAGTGCGTTAGTTAACTTTTTAAATCAGTGCTTAAAGGTACTACAATTTAATGAATGTCTGGAGTCGATCTGATGATGGAACCGAAAGATAGTCGAAGGAATTCCTTAACGATTTACAGCAGCTACCTTGTGTTTGGGCTTGATTGATTTGTATCGATGAGAACTTTCACCTAGATAGACATATTTTTCGATTCACACGTCACTTAAAATGATGAAAAAAAATTTTTCAATAAAAAATAAAACCGACTTCAAGCAAATCCTGAAAAATAAAATTTACTTAGCACAAAGTAATATGTATTTTGATTTATCATATTTAATTCAATATAATATTGAAGTTGGTGCCATCAATATAAAACCTACATAAAACTATGGGTTTACTTGGCGCCGACTTCAATATGATATTGAATAAAATCTGATAAAATCAAAATACATGTTACTTTGTGCTAAGTAAATTTTATTTTTCAGGATTTGCTTGAAGTCGGTTTTATTTTTTATTGAAAAATTTTTTTTGTTTATAACTTGCGTTTACCTACTTAACCGATTGCGATGAAACAAACGTAATATTTAAAGTTTGAATAAGAAGTTTCTAATGAAAACTGCGTCAAAATCCGTTAAGCAGTTTTTGCGTTTATCGCGAACTCGCATAAGTTTATAATAATTAGCGTTATTTTAAAATGAAATGGTATGCCTACTTATAGGCATTCAATTTCATTTTAAAAGCGTAAAGACTTATTAATTATCGTTACGTTTCACTGAACACTTCAATCAGAATGATGAAATTTCAACGAAACCAATTGATAACGTTCGTGTAATTTACTGGATGAAATTAAAAAACAAAATGGCCTGTGCACCAACACGTAACATAAAATTTATATGAATTGTGGATAAGTACCTAATTGAGTTTTAAATTGAAATCTTCCTTTTAAAATCATCTTATGTACCTGTGAAATTTCCAAATGCCTCAGAAATTTTATATTAATGGTAGAAAAAAATATATTGAAACCAAAAATGTGATGAAACAGTACTTTTCAACAACTTCACAGATAGCTATAGGCTCACCACTTACTACGTATTTTTAGGGACGACATAGTTTTTTTAGTGTATTCTGCAAAAAATATTTTCGTCCCACTTTTGGGAAAGGACTCTTACTAGTCAATTTATTCAGGACTTGTACCATATTCCCTTAAGCTAGTCCAAAAGGTCAGCTATAAAATACGATGCAATCTCTGTACCGGTCATAAACAGCCAAGACTTTTGATGTACAAAATTGTGTCGGAAGGCCGGAACGTTATGACTTACCCAACTCTGCAATCTTCAGCCAAGCCTTATATTAATAGAAAAGGTCATGAAGAAAAGGGTCGCTTCATCTCGAGTTCAACTTAATTAGTGCCTTCCGTATATCGTACAACACTCCAAGCAGTAAGTGAAGTATGAACCTAACTTAAGTGAGGACCCACCCCCAAGCTTGAAAGCAATATAAACGTTGGATGCGTGGTTCCGTCGATCTTTCTGTAAAGACGTAGGAGAACAACTTATTGATGTTTGAGGTCTATATTTGGCTCAATAGGTATTGTGAGTCAATAGGTGGCAATACGTAGATCCACATAGTGTAACTACAACTACGTACAAATGCGTAATCTTTTTTAAATATCACCCAAAACGTAAATTACGATATTGTTTAAGAAAACTCGGATGAAAATTATATTTTATTCACCGTGTAAAAAGAGTATGACACACTCTGATTATGAATACCGCTGAAATTGGCCTCGTGTTTCGGAAAATGTGTAGAGGAAGCTGGGCGACTGCTTAATAAACAGCTTTTTTATTATTAATGATTACCCATTTTCGTATATAGGGAGTTGGTTTGTAGGGGAATATGCCTGAAGGTAATAACGATTTTCTTATTATTGACTGCCTCTGTGGCGCGGTCGGTAGTAATACCGCCTGCGGCGCTGGAGGTCGTGGGTTCGATTCCCACCGGAGACAAATATTTGTGTGACCCATAAATGTTTGTCTCAAGAGTCTGGGTGTTTCTATGTATAATATGAATGTATTTAAAAGTATATAAGTATTTATATCCGTGGTCTGATACCCATAACACAAGCAAGTTATTCCTAGCTTACTTTGGGATCAGATAGCGTTGTGTGAAATGTCCTTAAATTTTTATTTATTATTTATTAATGTATTATAACAGGTTATAAAAAATATTCAGTCGTAGATTGCGAGAACTCTTTGCGAACATGACAGTTTTTGATGTTACTAATGTAATAGAGTGCTAGTAGTTAACGGCATCTATGAAAAAAAAATGTCCCTTTATCAGTAAATAGCTGTCAGCGCTATACCGCAAGAGGGGATTTGATTTTTCCATACAATCTCACTTGCATCGTTCAAAGGTATAGTAAAGTATGTATAAGATGGGGTGAATTGCAACATACCGAAACCTTCACACCTTCTAATTCACGGACGAAGCTATGGTGACCGTCTTTTTTTAACGTGAGGAAAATCCTACAAGTATTCTATGCCGGACTCCTACCGACTAAAAACCACACGTATTCTATCTAACAGCCTACGGTTGGGAGCCTCGGGTACGCCCACGGAAGGAAGTCCCCATTACTCCCAACAGACCTACGGCCTCACATTGGCGTGCGGGGTTTCGTCACGCCATCCATGCTATCTAGGGCTTGCTTCTGTGAGGACGGTGAGCAGCCCCCTCACCCTCCTCAGGCGCCCGATTGTGGAGGCCGATAGTCTTGGGCGAAGTACCAACCCGTCTGGCTAGCACAGTACAATAATTACCTCACTTCAGCAAACGAAATTGAGAGTGGCCTCAGTCTAGCAATGGACTACGATAAGCTTATTTGATTCATTGAGAGATCACTTAACAAAAGGGACGTCAAAGGGTTGATACCTTATCATTTTCTGATATAGTAGCTTCTAAATTTAATTCAAGTACTATTTCTTCTCAGATAATACTATAGGCTTGTAGAATATTATCGAGTAACGAAATACTGTTGGACAACTACGGATTTTATCATTTGTTAGTTGTAGAGCTTAGGCTGGGCATAAAAGACCGTCACTGTGTAGCTAGATCAGCTCTGATTACATTTGAATTTAAAACATATTATAGAAAAGGGCTTCACACAAATTTTGTGTGAAGCCTTTTTCTATAATATGTTTAAATATATACACTAATATTATAAAGAGGTAAAATTTGCTATTTCCTGTGTTTGTAAAGAATAAACTCAAAAACTATTGTTCCACTTTTAAAAATCTTTCGCTATTATAAAGCTACATTCACCTTGAGTAACATAGGCTATATTTTATTCAAATCAAATCAAATCAGTCGTTTATTTGCGTCGAATATGGTTACAGAGATGGTATCTTAAAACTAGTAGGTACAGCATACTCGTGCAAAAATTATAGACACACTTGTAATATAAATGTCAATATTTCCATGTCAATAATAATAATAATAAACGTCCCTGTACCCGATACCGGTGGGGTACTATTTTTTATATTTTTAAATGTACTTTTTTTATATGGATGTATATTTAAAAATGTAATTTATAAGTAGTTTAAAGTAATAAAGAGGAATAATAATAACAATTTAGGTTCATATTTTAGGTATTTTGTCATCCAGATATTCTTTAATACTAGTACATGTTGTTCATTAAAAACCGAGATAATTGTTGTTTAAATTGTATTATGGGCAGTTCCTGTATTGTTTTTGGCAGGTGATTATACTCAAGAGCAATGAATCCGGGTCACTTAAAGAATGTTAAAAATCTCGGAAACTAAAAATGATAGGTTAATGCAATAAATTGTATTTAATAGACAATGTAATACTCCTTAAATGAAAGTAAAAAAAATATGAGTCACCATACATTTTATTAACACAAAATTACATAAAGAAAAAACTGCTGATCTCTCCTTAAAACAAAAATAGGAAACATGAAATTTTTGAACTTTATTACGATTTTCTTGAATTTTAATACTTCGTATTGCCTCCTCGTGCTTCCATTACTGCGTTTACGCGGTCTGGCATGCTGTACACCAAGTTCCTTATACGATTTTGGGGAATATTCTCCCATTCCTCTGTGAGAGCAATTTTGAGCTCACGAAGCGTGATTGGGGGAGGGTTTCGTTGTTTTACGCATCTGCCTAGCTCGTCCCAAGCATGCTCGATCGGGTTGATATCCGGGCTGCGCGCTGGCCACTCCATACGAGTAATGTTCATCTCTTGAAGGTAGTCATTCACAATCCTACCTGTATGAGGTCGGGCATTGTCATGCATAAATATAGCATCCTCACCTAAATTGACCATAAATGGACCAACGTGATCATTGAGGATTTCTTCCACATATCTTACGCTAGTTAAAGAGCCGTTTTCTATGATCACCAGCTCTGTGCGACTTTCAGAAGAAATTCCGGCCCACACAAGTACAGACCCACCACCGTAGGCTACTTTTTCTTCGATGCATGCTTGCTTGAATCTTTCCCCTGGTCTTCGATACACTCTGTGTCTTCCATCGTGCTTGTAGAGCATAAATTTTGATTCGTCGGAGAACATAACTTTTGACCAATCTTCAATACTCCAATTTACGTGGCTCTGGGCATACCTTAGTCTCGAAATACGATGCCCACGCTCCAGTTTAGGGCCGTTTGCAGGTCTAAGGGGTTTTAAGTTAGATTCAGCAAGCCGACGTCTTACTGTCCATGCACTTGGGTTACTTCCTCCGAGGCGTCGAAACTGATTGGTGAGTTCAGTTCCTGTGAGAAAGCGATTTCGAAGCATGGTGTTCACCAAGTATCGGTCTTCTCGTGCTGTGGTACACCTGGTTCTGCCCGTTCCTGGTCTGCGTAGGTTAGAACCAGTTTCTTCGTAACGTCGGAGAACTCTTTGTACTGTTGACAGCGACACACCGACAGTCCTGGCTGTATCGCGCTGACTCCGGCCGGTTTCCAGCATTGTAAGTATTCTGGTGCATTCTTCAGGCGTAAGCGACATAATTTCAGCTTGATTAATGAATATAGAGCACTATCAACATGGTTTATGTACCCACATAAATGACAGATTACAAAAAAATTTAACAAAAAAAAAACCGACTTCAAACAAAACTAAAAACTTAAAAATATAATTTACTTGGCACAAAGTTAGTATATTCTGATTTATCAGATATCATTAAATATAATACAGAAATCGGTGCCCAGTACTGCCCAGTAAAACTATGTAGGCTTAGGTAGGCATTATTAAGCTCTCTCATAGTCATATTGGCACCGACTTCAGTATTATATTTAATGATATCTGATAAATCAGAATATACTAACTTTGTGCCAAGTAAATTTTATTTTTCAGTTTTTAGTTTTGTTTGAAGTCGGTTTCTTTTTTGTTAAATTTTTTTTTTACTTTTTTTAGTGACGTGTAGACTGAAAATCTATCTACCTAGGTGTAAAGTTCTCGACAGTACAAATTAATCAAGCCCAAACACAAGGTAACTGCTGTTTATCGTTAGGTAATTCTCTCCACTGTCTTTCGTCTCCATCATCAGATCGACTCCAGACCTTCATTAATTTGTACTACTTTAAAGCTTTTAACAAAAAAATTACAAACGCCCTAGATGCCCCTACAATTTTTAAAAGTTACCTTCGATTTCTCCAGGATCGCATCATCGGATCCTGACTTCCTTAAAATATGACCACCTTGGGAGTATCTATTTTCGAACGAAAAAAAAAATTTTCAAATCGGTTAATAAACGACGGAGTTCTGCGCGAACAAACATAAAAAAAAATAAAAAAAATATATACGGTCGAATTGAGTAACCTCCTCCTTTTTTGAAGTCGGTTAACAAAAGCAACACCAAATGCTGTAATTTCGTAGTTCCATCATCGAAAGTGGCCCTTATTCAAATTTGATTTTTTTATGATATAACTTTACAATAACTAAGAAGTTTTAATACCTTCATTTAAGGAGTATTACATTGTCTATTAAATACAATTTATTGCATTAACCTAGCATTTTTAGTTTCCGAGATTTTTAGGATTCTTTAAGTGACCCGGATTCATTGCTCTCGAGTGTATATTGAAATTGCCATACAATATGCGTTTCTTTTATATAATTGTAATCTTATGGAAGGAAGCTTAAACTTAAGTTTATGTCTAGAGGAGGATTTAAATTTTTCAAAAATGTCAGAATGTTTTCTTATAAAAATACTTATTTCTAATATATACAAGCATTCCCGTATTTCCACGGGAACGGAAACTATGCGGTTGAAACCGCATGATGTCCACTAGTGTAGAATATAAATGAAAAGTAATTTTCTAAGATCTCTTAGGTTACGTCCGCACAGGCAGGCGGCTTGCTTGGCGCCTAGAGCCTAGCGAGTCACCTAGCGAGTCGCTTAGTAAAACGAACATACTTGAATGTTCGCGACCGGCCGCACTGCGCGCTTGGCGCCTAGTGAGTAGCTTAGCGTGTATCCAAGTAAACAAACATGTTGGTTTTTTTGGCAAGGCGCGAGGCATTTTTAACCGACTTAAAAAAAGGAGGAGGTTCTCAATTCGTCTGTATGTTTTTTTTAAGCTATTGCATAGTTTATGTATGTTTACCGATATTACCGTCAATTATAGACGTATTTAATTTTTTTTTTCTTTTGGTGAATAGGGTTTACTTCTGAGGTGGTCCCATTTTCACCAGGTCAGTATCTGATGATGGGATCCAGGAGAAATCGAGGGCAACCTCCGAAAATTGTAGGGACAACTAGTGCATTTGTTAACTTTTTAAATAAGTGCTTTAATGTACTACAATTCAATGAAGGTCTGGAGTCGATCTGATGATGGAACCGAAAGACAGTCAATGGAATTTCTTAACGATTTACAGCAGTTACCTTGTGTTAGGGCTTATTTGATTTGTATTAAAGAGAACTTTTCACCTAGATAGATAATTTTTGGCCCACCCGTCACTTAAAATATTGAAAAAAAAATTAAGTGACGGGACAGATTTTACTCAATATAATATTGAAGTTGGTGCCATTAATAATACCTACCTAAACCTATGGGTTTACTTGGCGCCGACTTCAATATGATGTTGAATAAAATCTGATAAATCAAAATACTTTGTGTGATAAGTAAATATTTTTCAGGATTTGTTTGAAGTCGGTTAATTTTTTGAAGAAAAGAATGGACGAAATATTAATCGTATCATAAATCGAAATAATATGTATCTAGAGTTTTACTTAATTACCTCAATGTAACGTAACGTAAATAAGTATGTTTTTAAAATTACGCAATTGCTTATACAAACCAGTAAACTCCCCATGACTTGACCGTGACTTATTTATGTCATGAACCCAATATGAAGCGCTCGTGACCCCGCGGATTCAGTGTTCTGTAAACGATCACTGTAGTAAGCAACATTTACTGTGGCCGGTCATGAATGGGTGACCGTCTCGTGATCACTTTGTGACATTTATTTGCGAAATTTTTCGTGTTTCGGGAGGCACGTTAAGCCGTTGGTACCGGTTGCCAGTAAAATGGCAGTCGTTAAGTCGTCAAGCTATTTTTGAAAGTGACATCTCGTCAACGTGCCGATAAGCAAATGACCTAGGCACCTAGCGACCCACCACGCAAACCACCTTTCAGTGCGGCCACCGTGTAACCTAGCAAGCAGCCAGGATGCAAGCCACTAGGCTCTAGGCGCCAAGCAAGCCGCCTGCCTGTGCGGACGTAGCCTTAGCGCTACGCGCCGCCACCGCTACGGACTGCTACGGTCCGACCTGAGACGAAAAGCTGTTTGTAGTAGCAAATGAGACTGCAGTAGTAGCCAAAGTCTGTTGGGTCTCCAGGGACATACTTCCGAGGGCGTACTTGAGACTCCTGGCCGTACGCAGATGGTTGTACACCGTGTAATGTTAGCCGGTAGGAGGCATAGTAGTCCTGGGGTATCCTTCCGTAGGATACGTGTGGTTTTTAGTCAGTAGGAGTCCGGCATAGCATCCCTGTAGGTTTTTCCGGACGGTAAAAAAATTGAGGCATAGTATCCATTATGATATGTTGAAAAACGGTACAAAAAAAGGCTTGTAAGCTGTTGGACCCAGTACTAGTAAGCTAATGGACTAACTTGAATTTTTTTTTATAATATAATAGTACTAGCTGACCCGCGCAACTTCGTATGCGTCACAAAAGAGAGTAAATCACCCGTTCCCATCGCGTTTACTCCCGTCAGAATAATTTCGTTAACGATAGATGTTTCACGTCGCATTATTGTAGAAATTGCGCATATTCATGCATAGGACGTGAACTACCGGTGTACGTCGCCAACAGAATAGGGTAAACCTGACAGTCATTGGACAGTTAAGCAAATATACTAGTTAAAATATTTTTATTCCGTCGGCTACTATAGTTACTTAGATATTATAGAGACATTTTGAAACTAGATAAAATGAGCTATCGTAGAAGAATTTAAAAATCTTATATCTTGTAAAAAGTTGCAAATTATCAGTGTTATAAAAAATATGACCAAAAAACGTAGTTATTGGACAAAATTTATAATTATTGGACAGTAAATAACAGTTATTAGACAGTCGGTAAATATAAGGAAATAATAGCTATACAAGTAACAAAACAACATATAAATATTGAGGTTTTTATAATATTAACAAAGTTGCTTTTTCAAACCTAAAATATCCTTAAAAAATTCTGTGAACCAAACAGTTAGCAAGTTGTTCATCATCAAACTTTAATCTGTCTTGATAATTGGAGATCATGAAAATTTAAGGAAATGACATCACAACAAAATAAAATTAATAAAGAAATTAAATAAAAAACAACTGAATATTATTATTTGGAATATTTTGGTCTTAAAAAAATTAAATAATTAAATAAATAGAACAAAAAATATTTTTTTAAGCAATCTCTATTATCTTTAGGTTTTCCGTCTCCCTTAACTCCCTGAGTGCTAAATACAAATTATTTGTGTCATTATTCTTGTTTTTTACCTTAGGCATTTTGTTTTTTGACTCCTATTTGCAAGCAAACCATTATAGGATACTATATAACACAGTTATTGGATGCTGTCCCATAACTGACAAAGTAGTCCGTGATGTCTGAGATTGAAAGTAATACCTATAACAAATTTAATTGCTATAGAATTAAAGCTAAAAATCGTTTAAATTTATATCTCTGGAAAAATGTAGTGATTGGACACTGTCCAATAATAGTTTTTTTAAAATTGTGGCATACAATCATTGGACAGATTAAAATAGCCTCAAAATATAACATTTATGAGTTAAAAGTCATTTAATCATGTAAATTGTTTAATAACCTACCACTTTCCAAACAGTCAAAGCAACAACATACGCCACTGCGCCAATATCACAACAAAACACTTGACCCAACCTTATAAAAAAAAAAAATTTTCACGACGATTATCCGTTACCATGACAGTCGTCGCGAAAAAAATATTTTGTCGCTTTCTTACTGCCAGCTGTTGTAAAACCTATGAACTAAAACAATATCGTCTAATAAGAGTTTTTATTTATAAGCATAGATGTCGCTCTTTGTTTGTTGTTATCTTATTATTTGACATTCAAAAGCGACTGTCCAATAACTATTCGGTGTCCAACGACTGTCTGGTTTATCTAGTGAATCGACCAAAAAAAGCGAAAAAAAAAGCGAGGTCAAACGGGATATAAAGTATCCTATGTCGGTCTCCTGGTTCTAAGCTACCTCCTCACCAATTTTCAGCCAAATCGGTGCGGCCGTTCTTGAGTTATAAATGTTGTAACAAACCCGTCTTTGTTTTATATATTAAGATTGTATACAGATAGGCAACTCCCTGCTCCTCATTGAGCAAGCTTCCCCACCCCCGCCACAGCTGTCATTATAGTTAGCGAGTATATTGACGGAACGTTTGCTTAGCCTTAGTAGTCAAGGGCACACAACCCTCTTGAGCGAAGTACCGAAGTTGCACGATGCCACTGCTGTATAAATACCTAAAACGCGAAATACCCGAAACTCGAAGTACCTAAATACATTCAAGCTCTGTACAAACATAACGTGTTTTTAGTGTAGGTGACAAAAATGAAAACGAATCATTTGTATGGAGTTTCCACCATGTGATTTCAGGTAGCCCCACTCTTTTATCCCGTTTTAACCCTTCAACACACTAAAAAAATATATCGAAAATCGGTAATCACGCGGACCTAGCTCCACCACCCTAAAAATGAAAAAAGATTTCCCATTTCCCAAAAAAAAAATTTTTTCTCACTTACCAGACCAAATTTTTCAATTCTGCAAACAGCAACCGGATTATTGATAAATTGTTTATTTTACTGTGTATAATAATAAACAATAATGAAAACACATTATTTATAATAAAAAAACAAAACACACACGCACACTCGCACTTGGTACACACGCACACAACAAAAAAAACATTGATTACTCTACCACCACACCATATTTTACGATCCTGTAAACACCAACCGGATTATTGATATATTGTTTATTTTACTGTGTATAATAATAAATAATAATGCAAACACATTATTTATAATAAAAACACGAAACACACACGTACTACACAAACGCACGCCATCCATGCGCAATCGACTCTCAACTTCAACTGTTCGATTTTTGTAAATAATTCTGGCCCATTGACGTCATTTTATAAGATTCCAAAAACAAGAAAATGTTATAAACTACACATGCAATAAACCTGTTCATAGAAAAGTAGGACGTAAGAAGGCTAAATTTAAGTTTAAAGTCGTCTGGGTAGGTGCGGCGACCGGTCGCCGCGCGGGGCTTTACGGAAAAACTTGATTATTATGCGCGGCGACCGGTCGCCGCGAGGAGCTCTAAGGGTTAACACAACGATTTTTCTAAACAACTTAATAGTAATGCCAACATTGATACGTTTCGGAGCAGCGGTTCCCAAACTTGTATTTTTTTTTTGACGGAAGGATTTTATTAATGTCTTCTTGGATATTGTGATCTACCAAAATTACTCTGAAGGCTGAGTATAACCGAACGAACTCTCTTTTTGACAGCCTATAAATTACATCATCATTTTATTCACAAAATTCTAAGCTCTTAATTAAGTCTGATTCCTGTCATGTCTTCTTTTAATTAATAAAGTAATATTTACGTACGTTGAATAGGATTACCCGAGAGCACGTATTGTGAACATGTTCAATCTTTGCTGTCAATTGTGGCAGCCAACTCGTATCTCGAGAGAATTAGGCAATATTTACTTTAGCTAAATAACATTTTAATATTCTAATGTCTGGTAGCAGAGAATTACTTATTTGTCATTAGACTTGGCGCTGAGGAAAGACTTCTTTATTAACATCAAAAAATAGGAGGTTCTCAATTACATTTTATGTTTTTTACAATATCTTTATTAACTATGATAATTCAATTTTATTTGATAGATCTTACTTCAAAGACGGTCCCAGATATAAATGGTCCTTCCAATATGCTCCGTCTCTAATGTAGAATTAACAGGCGACGAAGAAATTTCAGTTAAACATAATATTTGTACCGAAAATAATGTACTCAAGATACTTTATCAAGAATTAAGGTATTTTACAGCACAAGTTTTGGAAAATTTCGTTTTGCTTTATTGGGGAGTTTATCATGTCCCTACTACTTAAGGGTTCCATTTAATTTGTCATTTTACAAAAGTTTAGATCCGCGGTGAGCTGTGTCACCGCAAGAAATACTTTATTAAAATGGAACGGCGTATGCTGTGACGAGCCACTGTTGAAATACTTCAAACTTGACTACTGCCATGCTACTGACAACCTGGACCAATCTTTTAACTCGTCTTCCGATGCATGGAAACGAATGAAATATCACAAAGTGGTCATCCATCCAAAGAACAGGCACAGCTATATAGCACAATAGTTGTCTACTGCAGGGATCACTTACAGGAATCCCCAGACTACGAGCGCTTCATTTATGTTAGGAGAAAATAAATTTTGGTAGAGCTAGATAATTTTTGCCCATCTAAACCTACTAATAATATTATAGAGAGAAAGAGTTCGATTGTTTGTTTGTTTTCATCGAATAAGATCCGAAACTTCTGAACCATTTTGAAAAATTCTTTCACAGTTGAGAAGCGGGGTCCCCGGGTGACATTTATTCCCACGGGACCGAGAGCTACGCGGGTAAAACCGCGTAACGTCTGCTTGTTGTACAATATTTGGTTGGATGATGGCAATAATTCTGTCAAATTATTTTCAACATTAATAAAAATTTAGACCTCGATGAAATACGATTTCGCATAAATGAGAGAGATGTTTACCGAGGGACTGGTGTTGGGGAAGTAAATACTGTTTGTAATTATGAGGTTTTTAATTATTGGAAAATACTTATTTGAAGCGCATAATTACTGTAAAATATATGTTTAACTGTTGAATGAACATGAAAAAGGTATTACGGAGAATCTTTTAGTGATATAGATCACACTAAAACCTACTATTTACGCAAAAGTTAGATGTGTGGATCAATGTCGGTACTCTTTCACGCAAAAACTATTGAATGAATGTAAAGAAAATAAAAAATAATACGCTTGTTTTATAACCAACAGGGAAGAATTCTTATGGCTAACGGGTACTGGAACCAACAAACACAAGTCACATGTGGGCGGATCCAGGGTAGGAAGAGGCTCACGTTGCACCAATTTTTGTATTTGAAGGTTTTGGCTAATAGGAACACATAAACTATTTGCTATAACTAATGGGATCACACGTTACCTTTTTTATCGTGCAGAAATCCTACATGGATGCTATGCAGGACTCCTAGAGACTAAAAATGTCCTACAACTGTCTACTGCCGGGAGTCCCGGGTAAGCCCCTTATGTCTCAGGGTTCCCGGCAGACTTTAGCTACCACCGCGGCCATGAATCCCTATTTCCTTGGACACGACATCACGCGTGAACTGCTGATTTCGCTACAATTTTTTTTTGTGGTAAAAAAAATGGTCTTATGGAAAAAAATTAAGAAAGTTGCGTGAAAACTTAGAAAATCTGCAACAACTGTCACTGGCTCGAACTGTTCAAAGAAATGGTTTCTATTGCGATTTTGGATCGGTTCTTGGAACTCAAAGCACCGATATGGTAATCGGAAACAGAAAGACGGACTGGGAAATGACAACCAGGAACCGGGAACTCGGAACCCGAAATCGGGAACAGGGATCAAGAAACCAGGAACGGGAACATGGAACTCGAAGCACCAAAATGGGAACAGAAAGGAGGACTGGGAAATGAAAATCAGGAACCGGGAACTCGGAACCCGAAATCGGGAACAGGGACCAAGAAACCAGGAACGGGAACATGAACTCGAAGCACCAAAATGGGAATAGAAAGGACGACTGGGAAATGAAAATCAGGAACCGGGAACTCGGAACCTGAAACCGAGAACAGGGATCAGGAAACCAGGGACGGGAACATGGATCTCGAAGCACCAAAATGGGAACTAGGAATAGAGAGACGAACTGGGAAATGAAAACCAGGAACCGGAAACGCAGAACCTGAATCTGGGAACAGGTAACAGGGATCAGAAAACCAGAAACATGGGACCGTGAACTCGGCACTCGGGATACCGATTTCCATATTCATAGTTATGGCAGGACAACGTCCGTCCTTGCGATTAATATAAAAGTATAAATAATTGAGTTTAATAAACGGTTAAGTCAGCAGTAAGTACCTACCTACTGAATATGTAAAATTTAGCTTCTAAAACTTTTCATACTTGGAAAAAATCTAAAATGTATAGAAACCAGGGCCAATTTAGAAAGAAATGAATATAAAAGCTTTTTAACAAACACGGTATCAGAACAGACACTTCGTTGAAACTTTTAAAGTAAGCATAGTAGGCTTTAGCTACCGCTGGTTTACTTATAAATATGCGTTTAGAAAATGTAAAAAATATTTTTCTGTAAAGATAACAAGACGCTTTTGTGCTAAAAGATTGAAAAATTCTTTGAAATGTTCTGTTTGAATAAAATCTTCATAAGGTTAATGTTATTACACTAAAGCATTACCGGAAAAA
Organism: Miltochrista miniata; assembly: GCA_933228765.1. Taxonomy (NCBI): domain Eukaryota; kingdom Metazoa; phylum Arthropoda; class Insecta; order Lepidoptera; family Erebidae; genus Miltochrista; species Miltochrista miniata. The sequence goes on along the minus strand of OW121756.1, from coordinate 34,626,406 downwards.
GAACACGTATTAAAATAATTGGTACTCTCTAACAGAATATGTAATGTTCAATATTGAATTACTGTTTGAGGAACCAATACGAGGCACTCAATTTCATTTGCATCTATTTAATTCAACATCAAACTTGAAAATGAAAATATATTTATTCAGATCACAACAAAAATACTTCACACTTATGAATGTCAATTTACTGTCAAATTCGTAAAGTCAAAGCCCGAGTGAAAAGTACCTGGCAGTAAAACTTTCAGCCAACCTTTTCTAACTGCCAGTTTGAGGACATTCTTGCACTACACTGTAAAATAAATGTACACACATTTATTTAGACTAATATTATAAAGAGGAAATATTTTGATTGTTTGCATCGAATAGGCTCCGAAACTACTGTACCGATTTGAAAAATTCTTTCACTGTTAGAAAACGGCTCTCTTCGCGGTGAACATAAAGTATATTTTATTCCCGTATTCCCACGGGAACGGGAGCTACGCGAGTGAAACCGTGTGACGTCCGCTAGTCTTAACTAAAATTTTAAAGAGGAAAAATTTGATTGTTTGTTTGTTTGCATTGAATAGGCTCCGTAAAGACTGACTGATTTAAAAACATATTTCACTGTTGGAAAGCTACACTATCTCCGGGTAACATAGGCTATATTTTATTCCCGTATTCCCACAGAAACAGGAGCTACGCGGGTGAAACCGCGTGACGTCCGCTAGTGCTTAATACATTTATTTGCTTACTTCTTTGAACTTGGGACCCAGGATTAGTTTTGATTACCTGCACATAAATTTAGTTTTGATTGAACTATATTCTAATGTTCTCAGTACTGTTAGAATCAATTGCCATTGAACGTCTAATGCCTTTAGGCGTGATCACGTGTCCTGGGGTATCCTTCCGAGGGCTTGCCCGGGGCTCCCAACTGTAGGCTGTTAGGCAGGACACGTGAAGTTTTTTAGTCGGTAGAAGTCCGGCATAGTATCCATGAGAATTTTTCCTCACGTAAGACAAAAAGGAAAGAAGTGATAGGTAACGTTTTAATCTTCGTCTGTCAGCGAGCAAATTTATCACTTATAAATAAATGTCACTAAAACATCTTCAATTTCTTCGACGTCGATATTCGGTCGTATTTACATTTTGAAAGAGTCACGCTTTCCTATTACTGGAGAGGCTGAGAGATATTATGAAAATCTCCTACGTAAGAGATACACACGTTCATAATATATATTCCTAGAGAAAGTAATCGGAGAATAGACCCCATCAGCCTTTTCTGTCCATTGTCGAAATACGAGAAAATGTATCTTTTGAAATAGGTATTACCTAACTAACACGGTTTGTTATGTGTATGTACCAGTTCAGGAAAAAGGTTAGTTCAGAATGGTATACATATAATCTCAGTCGATTGACGCACACTGCTGAGCATAGGCCTTCAAAAGAATTATACATTTCAAACCTATTAAAAAAACAATTTACATTTATAATTACTGGCAAAATACACTTTAAAGACTAAAAGTATCCGAGCAATTAGGAAGCTTTGGTTCACAATGACGCTTTTTTAAATGTCGAAATCCCATATGGATGCCACTATCTAAACCTACCACAGGAAGGACGACGTTTGTTTGTCAAAATACAGGCAAAATAAAATTGTAACATGTTAGAACGATGGAAGTTCTAGTACATAGAACTTCATATTACCTAATATTGAAGCTTAGGCACGATATATTTTAGCGTCTGTTAGCTTAGTCTACGTCGAAAGCTGGACCAGCCCTGTGTAAATTTGGCGTATGGATTAAGGACATATATCATGAAAAAATAAAATAGATAGCTATATTACTTACAAAATAGGTCATTCTACGTTCAAGATGTATTGAAAAATTATTACAAAAAGGGTCAAGGTATTTCAATATTTTATAACTACCTTGCCTAGTTTTAAGCTTTTGATCGATATTTTGATAGGACGTTCACATTTTTAATATCCTTAGACATTTTTTAATAATACGCAGATCTCAAAATTAGCAGTAAAATTAGTACCTACCTACCTAAGTGAAAAAAGCTTAATACATCATTTGACTTACAACTTTTTGTTATAGTTTTTAAACTGACAATGTTTGCTCCTCCTAAAATTAATTAAGTTGTTAACCTTATATATTGTACAAATGATTTTCAGTAGAATCTGATTCCTCGCATGTTTAGCTTTAATTAAGAGAACAGAATTGTATTTACTTATGTCGAATAAGATTAACCAAACGTGCGTACCAATTGTGAATGTGGTTCATCTTTGTAGACGATTGTGGCAGCTTCCTTACAATACAACTCGAGAGAACAAAAGCAATATTTGCTACTGGTAGGTTTAGTTTTAACTACGAGCATCTATCTTATGATGAAGTCACCTTGTACTACGAATGATTGTAGTAAAGTAAATGAAAATAGTTTTCAATGAAACAGATTGTTTACTGTTGATTGATAGCACTTGATGAGACCTGCTGCACATATTGATACTAGTGCAGCATCCTACTTCCTACTTCCTACTAATATTATAAATCTGAAAGTTTGTGAAGATGTTTGGATGTTTAGATGTTTGGATGTTTGTTACTCAATCACGCTCTAACGGCTGAATGGACTGGGCTGACATTTGGTACAGATATAGCTTATAGTCTGGAATAACACATAGGCTACTTTTCATCCCGGGAATATGTTCCCACAGGAAGCAGGAACGGGTACCAAATTTGACGCGGGCGAAGCCGCAAGAATCATCTCTAGTATAACATAATATTGAACTTGGCTCTCATTTCACATTTATGTTTTTGATGAAATATTTATTTACATTACACCTGACCGGTTTCGCCTTCCATCCTCATGCCCTTGTAAATGCCATAAGGTTAAACAAGGTCAGGTGCAGGTACCTATTTAGTGTTAATAAATATTGTGGAACAGTCATTATAAGTGGTAGTATTCAATCAATCTTATTATTACAGTATACTCCTGGGCGTAAGAAGCTTCCAATTTTCGCTATAATACAGGGTCCTTGGCCTTCCAGATCCAGTACCGTTATGTGATTTTATGTAGGTAGTCAGTTCATCTAGCAGGGTGACCAGGGTTGCCAAGTCATGACCATCACTCCAAGACTTGTCTGCTCCATTGACCGCTGGGTTCTTCCATTTTAGGGTCTCGAAGCAGTACAACACTAGCAGTAGTAAGTAGCAGTTAATATTGATACTCATAATATATATAGCTACAATTTACATTTTCAATGAATGCTTTTTGAAGTTTTCCCTTATTAGTTTCCTGTCGCTAATATATCGACTCCCTCTGTGGCGTAGTCGGTAGAGATACCGCCTGCGGCGCTGGAGGTCTAGGGTTCAATTCCTGGGTCGGTCCAAATATTTGTGTGATCCACAAATATTTATTTATTTATTTATTATTTCATTATTTTAGAACAATTTTAATTTCCATTAAAACTTATTGTGAGTGACCCTTAAAAATGGGACACGTGTTATCACGGACTTTATTTTAAAAGTTTTAAGTGGTACAATGTCGTCGTACACATTTATTACGCAACTTTAACCATTTACACACGCACGTAACAAAAACACTCTAAAAGAAATAAATTTTCCCGGTTTTTGCATTGTATGTTTCTACTGCCATGCTCCTATTTGTCGTTACGTGATAATTAAAAGTTTATCCACTCAATACAGTGTCGACCTTTAAAAGCTTTTTTTCTGAATTACTGTACGGAAACCTGTAATTCCTGAGTTCAACCATACAACCAAACTCTTCGGCTTAATGTTATTAATGTGGGAATGTAGAATAGGTTAAGTGGTAACAATTAGATGTGAACGGGTAAATACGAAGAGATGACAACACCGCAAGAAAAGGAAATATGCAAGACTGAGTTCGTAAAATTCGATTACGACAAGACAGGTGAAGATGAACATGCGAAGTATTTATTTATTTATTCAGTGCAAGTAAAATAAAGAGATTTCATAAGTTCCAAGTTTATGTTCATCACCGATCCCATATCAATATAAATATATTAAATTAATTCAGTTATTTGAATATACCTAATGTATCTAAACTAAGTTAAAAGCAGGTCTGTAAAAGTATACGTTACGTAATGGAATACGTTGAAGTTTGTATTATAAATAATTATTAAGTACCTACCTACAGCAAAATTACGAGTACATTGAGAACTCTACAAAACTCAAATAATGGTCTTTGCGACATTTTTGGTCATCGGGGACTTGCGAACAATTGTGCTATGCGATTAAATTTGTACTCAATGTTTCTAGTTTTGTATGTCTGCGCAGAACTATAATAAAATAAATAACCGAACACATTTTATTTCACCCGCCAAATATAAATAAGACTTTCAAATTCAAATTTTCTGAATCCATCAGCATCCTGTTTCCAGAGCACGCAAGTATTTTCTTAATTTTGCCAGCTTATTAATTGTTTTGTACCAACATTTTTCACCTTATTTTGAACCCTTTGTTTTAACAGACGAGCCCATTTAATTTGACGGTCTCATTAGGGCGTACACAATTTATTGAGGTTCTCTGTTACACAAACTTCGAAATTTCAATACACAACCATGATCGTATTTAAACCAGTTTTGAGTAGGTAAATTTTAGTTAGAGATATTTTGGAGTTTCGTACCGAGACTTGCTGTCCGTCGTTGCTAACGTCAAGTTTTTTGTATGGGAACCACCCTTGATTATTATAATTTTCTGTTTTTTTTTGTTATAGCGACACCAGAAATACATAACTCGTTTTAGCTCTCTAGCTATCACGGTTCCTGAGATACAACCTCATGACGTACTGCCAGATACTCCGGCAGGCAGACAGACGGTCGGCGAAGTCTCTTTGGGTACGGAACCCTAAGAAAACACTTACTTTTTGTCGCACAGTCGGGTAAAAGATGTTGGACAGATTCACGAAATTGAAATCCACATAATTTACCTTATTTTTTGTATCTGTTGGAAAATGTGTGCTATAATAGCACCTTCGTATACACGTTTTACCACATAATTGAACAGCTGCAAGCCTAGGTAAATCTCTCTCCGACATATTAATGTACCTACTCAAATCTTAAGCATAATCCAGACAAAGTACAAAGGCCGAATTTGGGAGAATTCGGGAGTCTTGAAAACATTGTGAGCCATTTCATAACAAGCCTAATTGAATACTAGCGTTTGATACCTGGCTAGAATACTACGATTCTGATGATTCAATAAAAGGCAAAACCTAGGACGTATAAAACGATTTCTATTGCTTACTCAAAGACTAAACTAGATTAGTAAACGACTATTACTTTTTGAAATAATATATATATATAGGCTCCCCAATTATATATTTTTATACAAAACGGGATTTCGCCTCGGGACCACGATAGGTGTAACCCTGTCGAAACGTCGAGGAAAGTGAAGGTACCGAAACCTTTAATTAATAATAAATTGTGCCACGCGAAATCCCGTTTTGTATAAAAATATGTGTTCAACGCGTGTTAGTTTAAAACAAATGTCCCCAATTATATATTATTTCAAATTAATATTATTGAATGTAATACTGAAATCGGCGCCAAGTAAAACTATAGGTTTAGGTAGGTATTATTAATCTCTCATAGAAAAATATTGGCACCGACTTCAGTATTACAATCAATAATATCTGATAAATCTAAATGTACTACCTATTACTTTGTGCTAGGTTAATTTTATTTTTCAATTTTTAGTTTTTGTTTGAAGTCGGTTTATTTTTGTTAACAATTTTTTTTTCATTATTTTTAGTGACAGGTAGACTGAAATTATATCAGTCTAGGGGTAAAGTTCTCCCCAATACAAATTAATGAAGCCCAAACACAAGGTAACCGCTGTAAATCGTTAAGGAATTCCTTCGGTTCGAGGGATTTCTTCGATTTCTCCAGGATCCCAGCATCAGATTCTGACTTCCTGTATATGGGACCACATAGGAAGCACCAGCTTTCAAATAAATAAAGAATTTTCAAAATCGGTTAACTTTTTCAAGCGATTTGCTGGTAACAAACATAAAAAAAAAACAAAAAAAAATGCAGACGAATTGAGAACCTCCTCCTTTTTTGGAAGTCGGTTAAAAATATGCTAAAATCAAAGTTTGATAAACTTGAAGCTAGTAATGAAGGGCGGCAAGGAGTAACATTTCACAAAGGACATTGATTAATTATCATAAACTAGCTAACGAACACGGCTCTACTCGTGTGGTGAAGTGCCTATGATTCAGGCCTGACAGTATAATGGACAGACAGAGCTACAGAGCTACTACACCATTATGTATTTTCATATAGATTCTCACAATGTAGGCGTGATTTTTTTTTCGCAAATAGGTTACACTGTAGTAAATTCGTCAAGCGTCTGCCCAATATTTGACGAACCTATAATCTGTATTTGAGCCGTAAATAGGGTCCGGTAGAGCGGCTAATAAAAAAAATTCAAAGGCCAATCTACTTATACAAATACAAATTCAGCCATTGAGATAGCATGCAAAATTTCGAGTATTTCACCGTCACATTTTAACAAGTAAGCATGTCATTACATAATTTAATTATAAGAGACCACAGACATTAGTGATAAATTGAATTAAATTCTTCAAAAATAATTAATTCCCAACAATTACAATAATAAATAAATACTATTTGAAGTCATTTAAAACGAGAGTTTAAGTAATTGAATACATAAATACACAAACATAATCCACTGATACCTTAGCATTGGTTCAAATGTAATGGCAATAATTAATTAAACCATAACTACGTCAAATCACAAATCGGAACATTGATGGACACATGATTTTCATTAATAGAAAAATAAAATTTGTGACTAATGGTATCAAATTCGTCACTGAGTAATAACGCTTCTCCAGGAGCCAAGTCCTCAGTTGCGAACAAAATTTGTTAAAAGGAAGGTCTCTAATATTTTTTGGAATTGCATTAAAAATTTGCCCACACCTAACATAGCAGCTTTTCGAATACATTGAGGTCTTTGGAACTCTTGACAAAACAATTCTGTCAGGATTTCTCGTGTTCCTTGAATATAATATATCTCTCGCAGTTTTAAATAAGTCCGGGTGTGATTTCACAAATTTGGCTGCCTCCAAATTAAATTTCCAAATAAAATTAAATATACATTAAATTTCCCAAGCATAATACTAAGATCTTATTGTACCACGATGATGTTGGTACCTAATTGTATTATTTTGAGTAGGCTTGTTTTCTGCATAGTTTGTAAAACATATTGAAAAACTTCACTTGTACTGTTCCACAACATTTATTATTGTAATACCTAACCGAATATTATTGTAATATTATTGTAATAAACCTTTGAGAATGCCGAAAGGCGAAACCGGTTAGGTATTACAATAATAATTGTTGTTGAACAGTACAAGTGAAGTTTTTCAATATGTGTAGCAAGTTCGATCAAGTGCCATCAATCAACAGTATCAATAATAGTTTGTAAAAACTCTTCAATTTATCTACAGAAAAATCTCTTTTGTTTATCAAATAAAGTAGAAGACTGATATAAAACTCCTAATATTCTCAAAAAAAATATATTTAGTTAAAAAATAAGACGTATTTTTGCTAAATTAAGAATCTGTGTTCACAGATTACCTACCAGACAAAGTGGATACATTAAGTTTACGACAGGAGCTTTAAACCGTTTACCCTACTTTTCTAACTCAATTAACATGATCCGACTACCTAACTCGCTCTCTAAGTTCTATCAAAATACTTTTATGTGCTTCAAACTTGTGAGCTAGTGAAACATTGATCCAAATAATTTATTTGAAAATATTGAAGGTTATAAAACGATACTGGGTTAAGATAAACAACTGTAAATAAGTTTTTACACATTACATAAATAATTATTATGTAATGTGTAAAAAAAACTTATGTGTAAGTGTATGTATATATTTTGATACACATCTTGAAGATAAAAAAACTACTTTTGGCTATCATTTTTCGTCTACTTATGCCGACGAAAAGTGATTTCATTTGCACCTCAGGATTATAGTAAAATAGCCAACGTCATGCGGTTTCACCCGCGTAGTACTCGTTTCCGTGGAAATATGAAAATTAAATAAAACCTATGTTAATTTGGGAAAATAGGGCTTCCCAACAGTGACAGAATTTTTCGAATCGGTTATGTAGTTTTTGAGTTCTTTAATTACAAACATACAAAAATGCAATTTTTTCCTCTTTATAATATTAGTTTAGGTATACCTATATAGCGTAATTTGTGTGGAATGGCGCTGTGTAATACGTTCGAACGTACGAACGTTCGAAAATACTTATTTATAACTCGAGGTTCCACTTATTCTCGTAACGGTTATGTACCATCAAAAACAACATTTATTTTACTGTAACAGCTAAAACTTTTCAGAATCATGAAAAAGAAAAAAAAACCACTCAAAAGCTTTTCTACGGAAAATGTCCAACCGCATTTCCTCATCCATTACAGAAGAAAGCAGGACAAGTGCGAGTCGGACTCGCCCACCGAGAGTTCCGTACATTCATCAGACGTCGACAGATGGACAACAAAATGATCCTATATGGGTTCCGTTTTTTCCCTTTTGAGGTACAAAACCCTAAGAAAATCTCCACAATCGCGAACAGTGAATGAATGGGCGGTTACAGATTGACCTGTGTAATGTACCGGAAAATAGAATTTGCGTGTGCTATTGGAAATGGTAAGGAATCACGCACTCGCCGAGCTCAATTTAATAATATGTAGGTGCCTTTAGGCGGCTTGCGGAGTAATTTTGGAGCCTTTTCAGCAAGCTTAAAAGGTTTCAATTACGTATCCAGTTGTATTACGTAATGTATTTTCGTTCTTATAATATGATTTATTTGGTGTAAATTTTCCGTAGGTACCCTGAATTACATATTGAAAGGAATATAGAAATGTAGCTGAACATTCGAAATATTTTTGCAGTTTACGAAGTACATATTTCTATTTTTATTATCAACTTACGATAGATGAGGATAAAGAAGTCATAGTGGCTCTGTGAGTACCAAACTCATAACCATTTTACTGGAAGGCGTATTGAATTTTTACGGCGTCCTTATTTTAACATAATTATCCTATATTCTCTGAATGACTCTGATAGGGAAAAAGGTTATGTTTCTTCTGTATAAGTATCATGTATTATATTAGCAAAGTGAAATGAAATGATTTTTATTCATGTTATTAATACTTTTGAACATAAAGATTATTACTGCTACGTTCATACCAGATTCACGAGTTAGTAAATAGGCACGTCCATGTATTGTGATGGATCAGATTCGCGTGGAATTCGGTTCCTGTTCCCGCTTCCCATGGGAACATTTTATATGTTATTCCAGACCATGTTCTACCCCGGTACCAAATTTCAGCCCGATTCGTACAGCCGTTAGAGCGTGATTGAGTTACAAACATCAACGTCTCCACACTCACAAACTTTCATAATCTATTAGCATTATATTTAGTATTATAATTAGTATTATACAACTGGAAAAATGCTTTATATTAGAATATTTTGTAATATCTGTTCAAAAGAGGCGTAATTATATTCTCCAAGTTGTTGTTTCAAACCTCATATTGTCTTCAGCACATACATTGAAATGCGTCCCATAAAGACGTTATGTAAATTTTAAGGAAGATATGAAACAATCGTGTAAAAACAGCATCTGTTTAAATATAAGATAGCAGCGTGGAAAAATATCCTTTTAGGATTCCGTATCCAATGGAACCCTGAAATGAAACCCGGTAGTCAGTGTAATGACAATCGTTAAGCCAAGTTGAAGGCCGAATGGGCGGCTTGAAAAATTTCAACAGCAGGTTTTCGTGACCTGCGCCTGTCCATTTCAACTCAGTAATAGGCTCAACACCTATCACATGGAACATAAAACTATAAGGTGAAATGTGGGCGTATGCTATGCGTCTGCCTACCACTTCGGGGATAAAGGCATATGTATGTATCCAAAGGGTAAAAACAGAACAAAAAAATAAGGCGAAAAAACAGCAAAAAAGTTGAGAGGTGTCAAGGGACACCCGGATGGAACGAAGTTCCTTTCGATTAATTAGTGAAGGAATTGTAATAAAGTTTTATTTTTTTTAATTAATAATAATTTTTTTTTATTATTAACCCCCATTTATTACCCCCCTTCCCCCCTTTACCCCCCCTTTTCCCCTTCCCCCTTTACCCCCCTCTCCCTCCCCCATATTAAATCCCCCCCATATTACCCCCATATTAAAGGAGGGTAGAGGTACAGCAATAAGGAACTTCGTTCCAAAAAAGTGTCGTGACAACTTTTCGTAAGAATTTTTTCCGTCTAGCCCCCTTTCACAACGCGCGATAAGGATCTTCGTTCCAAAATCACGTTTGCTGTATGTGAGCCTAAGCCTGTCCATGCCCATACAACCAACATGATTTTCATTTTCTTGTATGGCAGCCCCTCCCATACAACAAAGGTGATTTCTTGCCGTTTTTTCGGTACCTATGGAACCCTTCGTGCGGGAGTCTGACTCTCACTCGGCTGGCTTTTTCATTATTGTCTAAAAACACAATCCCCTGGTAATGAAAACATTAACATGTGAACAGAGTCCCACATTTAGAAAATGGTAATTGAAGAGGCAAGGTCTTGACCTAGTTTTAAATTTTGCGCATTCACGGTGACGTAAGCTGAGATCACATAAGAGTACCTACATACTCGTAATTTTTTATCTTTATTTCTATGCAAATTTCTTCTTTGATATTAAACAATATCGGCCAAGTGCGACTCTGAATCGCGTACTGCGTGTTGTATCAAAAACGGCAAAGAAAAATTACGTATGCTGCATGGTAGCTACCATTTTTTTTTTAATTTTCTGTTTTGTCTTTATTTTTTTATACCACCAAGGTACAGCCAGACAAGCATACAGCCCACCAGACGTACCGGTGGTCACCGCAGCCTATGAACGTTTGCAACACCGGAGGCGCCACACTCGCGCTGACGACCCTGTGAAAACCTTCTAATGAGCCTCAGCAATAGGGTCTTGTTTGTTTTCATGATTTGGGTATACACCGCTTAAAAAGGTGTTTATTAGATTACATTCATGATTAGCCTAAGAATAAGTGCTCCTTCTAGTTTTGCGTCTTTATCAGTCTGTTTTGAGGGGTCCGTGCCTAATACACATACAATACATACATACACATAGTTACGCCTTAATACCCGAGGGGTAGGCATTAGTATACGCCCACATTTTACCTTGTAGTATTTTCGTCCCACGTAATAGGTGGTGAGCCGTGTTGAAATGGACAGCAGCAGGTTGGCCCGACTGTTCTTGTTGAAATTTTTCGAGCCGCCCATAAGGCCTTCAAGTCATGTTACTGACAACCGGGCTTAACCACTTAACCCTTCCGAAGCACAAACTAAAAAGTTCATGGTGGTCACCCATCCAAGGACCGGCCATAGCAAAAGTAGCTTACTGCAGTAATCGTTTACTGACTCAAAAGCACAACGACGTGAGTTCCGTCGACGTGAGGACCACTTTGTTTCACTATTGCCTCAATTCCGTATTCTATTCCGACAAATCACCAGTTACAAAGTTACATTATTGATAATGGCGCTATTCAGAGCAAAATAAGGCCTATATAAAAAGTGAATATTATTTGAATGTAACCTTTTTTAGTATCAATTGAAAGGACTTGATTACCATATTACAAAAATGTATTATGTATTTTGCTAGATTTTTCGTCTCAATGTTCGTTTTCATGCTTCAAAGAGGGTATTTTTTCCGTAATCAGTTTTAAATATTTAGACTGACTAGATTATTTTAAAATCCAGCTAAAACGTTTTATCCTCATTAGAATATACGTAGGCGACAATGCCAAGGCAGGCCTCCGTCACTCGCTACAAGTCGTTTTATAAGCACCTACTCCTAAGTATTATGACGCAGAACTAACGTGGCCGATCGGCAGAGGGCTGCCACACGCAAGACCGAGCGAAGTGCGCACAACCAATGTACATTTCCCGCGTAAAATAATATTTCGCTTTATTTAGTCTTGCTTTTTTTTTCATCTTACTTCTTACTAATATTCTAAAATTAAATGCGAAAGTGTTTAAGTGCGGATGTGTAGATGTGTGAATGTTTGTTACTCTTTCACGCTCTAACGGCTAATGGATCTGGCTGATATTTGATACAGGGATAGATTGTAGTCTGGAATAACAAATAGGTTACTTTTTATTCCGGGAATAAGTTCCCATTGGAAGCGGGAAAAGGAACAAACTTTAACGCGGGCTAAGCTGCGAGCATCAGCTAGTTATAATATAATTCTTATATAAAGAAGAAGAAGTTATAAAATATTATTAAGTTTTTTTTAGACACTGTGTTTATTGTTTTTTGTAGTTATATGTATTTTTATTACGTGCTTACAACCCTAATGTTGTCAATAGTTGTCACTCGATGACGCAATCATACGGTGTGCGCACGAATCTCGACTCTCGGAATACGTCGTAAAGCATGTTTTCCACTGTAGCGATATGTCATAGCTAATATTTTTGAGGTTAAGTATGGGAGTGACGTATCTGTTACGTAGTAACTATTATTTAATCTGTGGCCAAGGGCCAAGCCTTTATTTGTGGTATTTTCGTCTAGTCCCTCAATCTCAATATTTAATAACGATTTTAATATCATCCTGACCAAGACATTTTATATTTCTACTTGAAACAAAATAATCGACTTTAAAATTGTAAGTAGGTAGGTACCTATTTTGCACATTACAAAATTTCTGTCTTAACACTTACTAGATATGCAATAGTATGCATGTTAATATATTACGTCTATTTACCATAAAGATGATTCAGTTATACACAAATGAGTAAGTTTTAAAGTGGAAATTACGTAACCTTTCAATCTCATTATTATTTTCTTGCACTTCTAATATTCTCTTTCAAAATAATTAGTTAAGATGCCCTGGGGTAGTAAGCTCATGCTGGAAATAAGTCAAGCTTCAATCCACGTAACTTAGCAATTTAAGTTTTCAAACCATCTACAAGTTGGTGCTAGTTAAACGGTAGTTGCGCAACCCTAGAGGTTTCCTCTTTTTAAACTTGACTCAAAGTACACGATGAGGCGTTTATGGTTTTAATGTAAAGTTCGTACTAATATTAGTGCGAGGCCGCATCTGCGTTTTTCCGCGGCGGTTTCTAACCTCAAAAGGTCAAACTTTGACTTAATTTCATTGATTTTGACAGTTTGATGACACCTTGAGGTCAGAAACCGCCGCGGAAAAACGCAAGTGCGGTCTCGCGCTGGAGAGATTTTATTTTTGTATATATATATATATATATATATATATATATATATATATATATATATATATATATATATATATATGTTTGTTAAAGTTATTCTTAAAGACGGACGGATTTTGGAAATTCTTCCCTTATTATATTCTATATTCATGGACATCTCACACAACGCTATCTGATCCCAAAGTAAGCTAGGAATAACCTGCTTGTGTTATGGGTATCAGACTACGGATATTAATACTTATATACTTTTAAATACATACATATTATAATACTATATTATTACTATATTATTAGAATACTTATTTTACGTGTGGAATCCCTCATAAATGCTATGCAAATAAAGCCTTAAAAGAAGATTTTAAGTAACTTAATGTAAGAAATTTTAAGGTAATTGCCAACATAGCTAACCCACAACTCTCTTTGAAACTGATTATTTTAGCGTTTCCGACAGAATTTTGTTATGCGGTCCCTAGACCATGACATTCACTTCAATCAATACAATTTAACCATCATGCAGGCATGACAGCATGTACTTTGTTCTATATCAATCATTTCAATCAACACTACTAAACAATCCTGCATCTATGAAAGCATTTATTGCATGTACGTTTACAGTGAAAGACTTAAACCACAATATAAGGCAGTTGATGATGCTTTGAACTGTAATTTCAGCAACTGCGGCTTGTCTGTTCAGTGTTGCGATGCGTGTTCATCGACTTGCTCAGATCTTTTGTTCATTACGTTGAAGTTTCCAGTTCCTTAACTAGAGGAAAATTTAGTTTCATGTATTTGCGCTAAGTTAATCCAACTACACACTAATATCATAAACAATCTAATGCCTTCGGTTTCACCCATGGAAATTTATTTCATAAATGAAAAGTACAGCTCAAGTGTTATTCCTGATTATAATCTTTTTCTATACCAAATTTCAGCCCAATCCGTTCAGCTATGAGGGCGTGATTAACTAATTTTGGTGAGGATGTTTGTGACTCAATCACTCTCTAATTGCTGAATGGATCAGGCTAAAACTTAGCAGTGGATAGCTGGAAGAGATTAAAATCTGTAATTAAATTACACATAGGCTTTTTTTATCCCTGGAAAATACTCCCATGGAATACGGGAGTGGAAACAGTATTCCACTCGGGCGAAAACGCAAGAATCATCTAGTCCTCCAATGTTTCTTGTTCAGTTTCCGGTAGTGAGCAAACATTTTCCAAATAACTGAGTACACAATGGAGTGCATTGAAAGAAAATATTTATTTAGGTACGAAGCATGTATTCTTCGATATTTATTTACAAAACGTTCGTGTTTGAGTCCTACTAAAATAGAAACACGAAATTGATGTTCCTTCATTTCTATAATCTCTATTTTGATACCGGTTCCTACATACATTCACGCCTTTATACCCGAGGGGGAAGTCGGAGTCTCAGTATACGCCTCAAGTTTACCTTATAGATTTTTGTGCCATGTATAAAGTCGCATGTCTATTGACGTGTTGAAACAAACAAGCCGTTTATAAAGCTTCCAACTTGGCTTAACGGCTACCAAGTAACTGATAACCAGGACCAACAGCTTAACATACCTTCCGAAGCATGGAAGCGCTCTCAAATGACAGTTCACAAAGTGGTCACCCATCCGAGGCCCAGCCATAGCAAAAGTTTATATTACAGAACATTTTGTCTGCGGAGCCACGAGTGCTTCTATGTATTCAGGTTCTTGATACGCAGAATAAACCTTAACAAGCTTTGATTTAATGTAAGTCAATGCAACGTGTGTATATAATATACTACATTGCATAATCCTCTTACATCTTATCAGTCCTGCGATGTATGCATATTCCGGGAAACACTGCTGCAGTGGGATTTGCTAAAAACCATATTAATTGCCGCGTTTCCTCGTAATATATGTGAATAAATTCTCTCATATCAAGCAACATTCAAATGCTAATTTATTTTAAAATGTTTATTTATTTTTCGTTCAGAATATTTGTATTTAATTACTTTATAATAATAACATAGTAGATTAACATCTGTAACGCTTTCTAAAAGAAGATTCTAGGTTGCTAAAGGTGTATCTTATATCTCAATGAAATCAGCCTATACTAGTCCACTCCCAAATTACTTCACAACACATGGTCCTGCACCTTTCGCATCCAGTTACTCCCTACGACCTTCTTTAGGTCTTTCAGCTTACACTTACACATAACTTATTGCATGTTGTAGATATTTTACGTTTATTTCGTAATGTAATTGGTTATGTATGGCACAAAAGTGATCGTCTACCAGCATTCGTTCGACATTTGCTATTTGCAAAGAATTGACATGGGTTACGGTAATGAGATCTGGCAGGTACTCTATATCATAACTTTATATTAGAAGAGCGATTGTATTTATTGTGACATTGTACCAATATTACAAAAAATGGTTTTGAAAAAACCTGAGGTATCATTGGATGGTAGCCTTAAGTTTACAGCGAGTTTGTGAAGAAGTTTATAATTCTGTCACGTTCTAATCCTTGAAAACTTATATTTTTAGACTAATAGCGGTCATCCCACATTAATACACAGGCTCATTGATATTGCAAAAAACCCATTTCTTTTTTTATAGTACACAATAAAATACCACTGAGTACTTGTGCATTTCACTGTTCTTTTATCATGAATGAAATGAATGTGTTGCAAGTACAATAAAGCATACATTTATCTATCAAAACTTCACTGAGAAACGATTTTGTGTTTCAATCGTAACAGACTGACAGACGACAGACATAATAGGTAAGTATGTATAATATCGGGATCCTACACCGAAGCTATTCTAATCTTAACTGACATTATCCAGGATTATAGAGAACCTCTCGTAGCATTACTTGTTCAATGTTCTGTTAACGAACACATAGTACGTTACGATACGCTTATTTCTTAGGCGTGAATTATACGGAGACAGTGTGGGATGGGCGCAGCGTAGGTATAAAGCCGCTTCGAACTTTAGTCATACAAAATGTAGGTAAAAACAGGGCAAGACGGTGGCGTGACTTTTCACCCTTCGAAGAAGTGGAATAGGAAGGGAATAAAACAAGGCAAGATGGTAGTAGAAGTCCGACCTAACATCCATGAGGATTTCGACTCGAGAACAAAACAAAATACAAAATGTTTGGTACGCCCGCCGCGCCGCCGCGTCGTTTCTGTATAATTTAGTAGACGCCGTCTCCGTATATTTTGTATGACAAAGGTTCGAAATGTCATCGTCTCTATGCAGCTTCTGTATAATTCAAGCCCAAGATGCGTGACCGTTTGTAGTAATTTTCCTTTACGAGCGGTACGTGTTTTGAAAAGTATGTTAAGTCGTGGGTCCCGGTTACCAGTCATTCATACCTACGATATAGGCGTTCTGTAAACCTAAAGACTTTTTTCAAAATGTCAACTGAACGTATCCTCAACCTGCGCTTTTCTCTTTCAACATCATGATGTAATTCCAAAAACAACTGGTAAAATGTATTTACTTCACACCGACTTCAATATTATACGATTCTAGCGGACGTTACGCGGTTTCACCCGCGTAGTTCCCGTTCCCGTGGAAATACGGAAATAAAATATAACATATGTTCACCGCAAAGAGTGTAGCTTTCCAACAGTGAAAGAATTTTTCAAATCGGTCCTGTAGTTCCGGAGCCTATTCGTTACAAACAACATACATACATACGGTCACGCCTTTATCCCCGAAGGGGTAGGCAGAGGCATATTATATGCCCACATTTCACCTTTGTATAATTTGTCCCACGTAATAGGTGGTGTGCCGTATTGCCGTGTTTAAATGGACAGGCGCAGGTTGTGACTGCCTGCTGTTGAAATAAAGCCTTCAACTTAGCTTAACGACTGCCATTTTACTGGCAACCGGGACCAACGGCTTAACGTGCCTTCCCAAGCACGGAAACGCTCAAATAAATGTCACAAAGTGATCACATGGATGGTCACCCATCCAAGGACCGGCCATAGTGAATGTTGCTTACTGCAGTGATCGTTTGCAGAACACTGAGTCCGCGGGGCCACGAGCGCTTACAAACAAACTAACAAAAAAACAAAAAATCGAAAAAACAAATCTTTCCTCTTTATAATATCATATAATTATACGATACTAGCAGACGTCACGCGGTTTCATCCGCGTAGTTCCTGTTCCCGTGGGAATACGGAAATAAAATAAATTCTATGTTCACCGCAAAAAGTGTAGCTTTCCAACGAAATGAAAGAATTTTTCAAATCGGTCCAGTAGTTCCGAAGCCTATTCAACAAACAAAAAACAAATCTTTATGTACTCTTTTCAATATTAGTATAGAGTATAGAAGTATAGATTATAATCGGTGCCAATCTCCTTTTATGAAATCGTTTAAAAATAACCACATCACGTCACAACCAATTACCCCCCCTCCCCCCCCCCGTCTAATATTTAAATTACATTATACGAAGCATTCAGTATTTACTTGGTATAAGATTTTAAATGTCTCTCAGTAATTCCGTAAAATTACGATCAAGGCTGTTGAGTTTTAATAATCTATTCAAAGTTTAAATTACAGTAGATATTAAATGTTCTGGTTTTATGTTGCGGTGTTCATAGTTTGATCATTTTAACAAAATTCTGCGAAATTGCCTCTACCTGGTAAGAAAATACGAGTAAAATTTTACGTCAAAGCCGCTTGAGGCGCCTTTAAGTTACGTACCACTTAAGTCGTCATAAGTATGCTAGTTTAAAAGGCGAAGGCGCCACCGTAGCAAGCGGTTTCAAACTAATAATTAAACCACTCATTTACTTTGAGGTTGTTTTAGCATTGAGTAAAAATATATTTTGAAGCGTGAATATGACGCGTGCGAGGAATTTTCTTATTACCAAAATTATTCCTCCTGTCTGATGAAAAGACCTGGCGACACCTAGTTAATTGGGGCTCACTGTATACCAGTCTATTGACATTGGTCCTTAAGTTGGCGGCCAGGTGATGTGACTCTACGCTCCGCTTGAACACCCAGAGCTAATCAAGTATAAATGACTCAACAGAAAAAAAAAATTAACCGCTCGATTCTTCTAAAAAGGGAGGGGCTTAAAGAGCTCTTCGGAACGCTTGTAAAATGTCCCCAATACTAATCAAAGAAGTACAAATTCACAACGCGACTTACTTTAGATGAACTGGCAAGAAACTCAGTGGGCTATTATTTTTAGTGGTATATTTACAATATTAAAGAATCTAAAAAATTGCATTTTAACATTTTTTTTAGAATTCATCAGAATTGGTCGTTTCCTTGTGGGTGCCTTCAAACATCGCAAATTGAAATGTTTTCGTCACGCATCTCATTATCGACTGTGAGCATTTACTCGCTGAACTAACGGAACTACGAGAGCTACTCACAAAAAAACCATTTTTCCAGCAAAATGAAAAGGAAACTTACCTATCTGATACTGAACTAGACAAATCCTCCAATTAACATCAATGAATAAAGATTTTGGAATAGAGCAAAGTTCAACCTTTGCTACATTTGTATGTAAAGTTGAAAGTGACAGAATTGGGTCAGTAAATTGGTCGGAGGAAACGGACGGACATGCAATCTGTTACGTATAATTAGTTCAGTGCGCTTGGAACTTATCTTGATACGGTATAGGTTCTTTCTTGCGTCGACAGGTAATTTTAGTTCGTGATAATTTTAGTTCGTGAAAATATCACAGGGATTCAATCAAATATCTAAGAGAGTTTATAAATTTACGAATCATCTTATGAAAACATGGTGTTTTCAGTTTCCTCAAAAAGTATTAGAGCTTTATCAAAATGTAAATCGAAACGATAGTCAACGTATTAAAATGTATTACACTTCGTAAAATACTATCGTGCCATAGTTATTCTTAAAAAAATTACTGCATCATAGATTTTCATCTGGCCTTTCGAGGAGAAGCCTTTTAGGAGGCGTCTCTTTGCTAAGTTGCAGTAATGTAACCTGTGTCCCATTCTGCGTCTTGGTAGGGGCAAGACGGAACACCTTTGGAGTGTAAGTGGATATTCTGACTGCCCTTCAGAGCATGGAGTCATACTCAATCCCCACAACAGAGCAGCGACTGACTTAACATACTCTACGATACCAAAAACACAATATAAACAAAATCATATTAGTCCAAATTCTATGTAAAATTCTGAATTTCTACTTATCTCGCGATCACGCAAAAACACAGCTCAATGAAAGG
This sequence comes from Miltochrista miniata, assembly GCA_933228765.1. Taxonomy (NCBI): domain Eukaryota; kingdom Metazoa; phylum Arthropoda; class Insecta; order Lepidoptera; family Erebidae; genus Miltochrista; species Miltochrista miniata. Next base: position 34,606,896 of record OW121756.1, on the reverse strand, counting down.
AAAAGCAAACACCCATTCAACGTGTTGGTAACGATGAATACAGTTCAGTATAGGCGCTGGGCTAACAAAATCTGCCGCTTTGCAACTCACCGCAATTCTGAATAAGCAGAAACAAGTTGAGCACGGACGCGGTGACTAGGGCTAGGGTTGTCAACTTTTACTCTTATTTTATTTTATATACTTTTAAATTTATATTGAATTGATACACCGTTTTTATGCTGTACCTACTTTGAACTGACTGATAAAATGGCAATGGAAAGATAGAAGCTCTCAAAGCTGGGCTAGCTCTGTGTTTTGTAAAAGTATAAACGATCACTGCGATAAGCTTCTTACGAGAGAGCTGATCCTGAAGTGGGTGATTGTTTTGGATTATTGATCATCATGGTAGCCCAAGTTGAAGAGGCCCTTAAGAAAGGCTTAAAATTTTTTTAAGCTGGTGAACAACTTGCATCTGTCTATCCGTTTCCAACTGTCTAATAAGTGGGACAAAATACAAATCTGTCTAATAAGTGGGACAAAATACAAATCTGTCTAATAAGTGGGACAAAATACAAATGGTGAAAAATGGATGTATATTATGATTTTTTAAGTACTCTGCATGTCACCTCTGTACTGTAAAATTATTATGAGTTTTTATGTTTAGTGTTTCATTTTAAGAGTATTCAGTCTCCAGGATTTATTGATTCTACTAGTTAATATAAAAATTTAACTAAAACGTACTTACACTTAAGTTCGACACACGCCATTTCGTCACGTAAGTAAACCGCAAAATTACTGTACAATCGAGCACAAATTCCACACAGAACAACTTCTACAAAATAAATTTTCCACAGGATTGGCAATTAATAGCGCCATAAACGTATTTTATTTACTTTTATCGCCCTCACAGAGCGATAAACAGTTAATAACATTCGGTGTTACTGTATGAGCAAATATACCTCGATTACATCTTGCGGGAGTCGTAAAGTAAGAATGTGACCTAGTATAGTAACACCTTCGATGATTATCTTGTAAGTTTTAAGGGTTTCGTACGTAAATGGTAAAAACGAGAATCAGCCGTTTGTTGGTCTGTCTCTCACTAGACTGTATCTCATGAACCACGATAGTTAAAGGCTTTTACAGATGCCGTTAGAGTGAGCTTTAATTGAGTTATATTTTACACAATGTTACTCACCCCTAGATATACGTGATTTTTTATTGGAGTGAAATCAAACTTGAATATTTTTAGTATGCTACGTGTTGTGTTGAAATTACATGGGTATTTCTAACATTGTAAACATTGAAATGCTTTTAAAGTTAAAAAAAACATTTTTTTGTTAAAGTTATGATTATATATTATATTCTCGAGTTAAATCAGTTGTTATTGTAGTTCACTCATGTGTCGCTCAAACTATTGGGATAGAATATCTATCCCTTTTTGCTATCTATATCACAACAATACAGGAAACAAAGAAAACAGATACATGTTTGTATATGCAGAATATTGCTGTTTATAGTATGACCTACGCTCCATCATTTTTATTTTTATTTTCAAAAAAGAAATTATTCTTTCAAAAATTTAATATAACAGTGTACAGCGATACCTACTGTCCTAGGCATCTAAATGACGCGTAATAATGCCGTAAGATCTACTGTTTGCACACCTGGGGCCCAAGTATACCATTTCAGTTGTGTCAGAATAGAATCTTAATCGTAGTTTAATGTAAATCTGATGCGGAAGTGGCTACGGTACAATTTACCAGTGACCTGACTCAATTGGAAGGGCAGACTAGGCCCATGCTTTGACACTTTTTCACATACATGGTTTTGCTACAGTTAATAAATAACTAAAGTGTTTAGTTGCAATTAAAGTGCAACGAAGTGTAATAATGAGACAACTAAAAATAAGTTGGTGAAAAGCTATTATAAAACTAAATTATAGCAAAAATAATCTGAACAGCCCATCTATTCATTTCACTAGCGAGCTTGTTAATGCAGTACTCGACTGTGGCAGACTTATCAAACGTGTTTAGAAAATTGTTATAGACGTCTGAAACTTTGTCATCGATACTGTTGCTCAGCTCTTTGAGTAGACTTTAAATTGAAATGATAAAAGATAGTGAGCATATCAGCTTCGTTAAACTTGCCAAGTAGTTTCTCTTTGTACCATATTTCAAAAGATATTTATAATAAATTTAAATCTTTTATTTTTCATAGTAAATAATCTTGAGCATTTTAGACATGTATAAATTTTATTAAAATGCAGCAGGTACACATTAATGTAATTATATGTATAACACTTGTTCCATTACAGACTAAATAATATATATGATTTCATTTCATTCTTAAAAAATAATGGTAACAATAAAATTAGGAAAAATATTAGCATCAACCCTAGCATTAGTGTACTCCACGTTTGCAAATGAATCCAGTCTGGTGACGTCACACGCTTTGTAATTGGTGCACTAGCCCATTTTCTTTCCCTGTACACTATGGCAGTGTAATTTCATTTTCTTATATAACTTGAACCGACTCTTTTTTTCAGCGTGGTACAGTGAGGCCAATCGCATTCCTAGATTGACGTTACACTAGTTCAGTTCTAGTAAAATGTTTAGAACTATAAAGTATGCGTGTCAAAATGTGGGTATGCGTGCGTGTGTGTGTGTGTGTGTGTGTGTGTGCGTGCGTGTGTGTGTGTGTGTGTGTGTGTGCGTGCGTGTGTGTGTGTGTGTGTGTGTGTGTGCGTGCGTGCGTGTGTGTGTGTGTGTGTGTGTGTGTGTGTGTGTGCGTGTGTGTGTGTGTGGTCCTACATGCGTCGAGCGTGCGTGTCCTTGGGTGGTTTGTGTGAAAAATACTTGTAAAACAAAAACGAATCTTCGGTCTTTTTTGTTACCTTATCAGTTGTGATGAGTACTTACTACAGTGAGAAGCCACACTACGTGACCATTTGATATTTTGAGCCATTTTACTTGTTTAAAAGGTGAAATTTGGGTAAAATGCCTCTGCCTACCCCTACGGGAATAAAGGCGTGACCGTATGTATGTATTACTGAAATATTATATAATAATGTATGTAATATATATTAATGTTTCACTGAAAAAGTCAGGGAACAGAATTAACATTCCTTTGCTGAAGATTTATATAACCCACAAGATGGTATCTTCTTAAAATGAACTGCATAAATATTTTTTTAGCGTCACATTAATTCATCTGAACACAGACAGGAGACGCCAGCGTACGAGCATACGAGGTAATAAATTATAATCTCCCTTACACCGAGTAGGTACATTATGTTTGCGCCAGCGGCAGCGTACAAACTCCGGAACCACAGACAAAATAAGCTATTTTTATGAAAACTTATATTTTCTTTTTCAATTCCATAAAGTCTGAAGCTACAGTGCTTCAGCAGAAAGCTTTTAAGTAAAACCCGAAACAATAGAGTTGCTACGTCAAAATGGCTGTTTGATGCATCGCAAGAATATTATGCAATCTGTGTTGTAAGGCTGTGGCTTTTAATTCTTGGGGACTTTTTCTTTATATATTTTTTTTTACTAAGAAGGTAACAGACAGGAGTCACTTTTTTGTAAAGTAGTAAAAGAAAGTTTTCAAGCTATTCGTTTTTTTAGTGCTTGGAACTGTGCCTTTGGCTAAGAAGAATAGAAGGGAAACGTAAATTAAACATTACCAGAAGCGCTTAAAAGAGTAAAGAGACTTAAAGCTATTCGTTTGAGAACCAAACTTTCTGGTCATTTGCCAAAACCGTCAAGAGAATCTGTTGTAAATTCGTCATATCGACGTTTAAGAACCAAATACTGCTATCTACAAAACGTCAACTTTACAGGAGAGGAAAAAAACTTATTAAAAATTTAATATTAGAGTTCTGGATTATTTATACACGCAATATTCTTATAAAATACTATACCTTATAACTGGTAACCACATTTTTTATTAGAAATTACGAGAAAAGGTATTTAGTGTAGATAGCAGCTATTGTTTTACATATAGGCTAAAATTACTAGGGTAGCAATGTATTTAGCAGGCATTTATAATCAATGGAAAATTGATTTAATGTAGAAAATGTGTTTATTTATACACACACTATTTTCAAAAAGATTATACTAGCACTGGTAACAACTTTTCTTATTAAAATTCACGGGAATTATTTACCCATGTAGTTAGCAGTTATTGTTTTTATATAAGCAAACATTTTCAAGATAGCAATGTAGTTAGCAGGTAATTATAACAATATAAACTCGATTTGATAGAGAAACTTAGTTTATTTTAGAGCATAAATCAGAATATCAAGAACAAAAAAGGAAAAAGAACAATGACAATGTACCTAGTTATAAAATTAAATTAAACGTAGGGGAGAGAATCAAGGCGGCTGGGTATCGAGGTCGCCCTTCACAAATCCGAGGCTCTGTGCTTCCACGCACCTCGGATGGGGCCACCTGGGTGATCCAGCCTACAGGTTGGGGGCGTCAGCATCGGCATCGAGCCCTCGATGAAGTATCTGGGGCTCGTACTTGATGACCGGTGGAACTTCGGACATCACTTCCGAAGTTTGGTTCCAAAACTGAGGGGAGCATCGGCCGCACTCGCGCGGCTGATGCCCAACATCAGGGGATCCAACGCTCCCTACAGAAGGCTGTACCTGGGGATCGTGCGAAGCATGGCCCTGTCCGGGGCTCCCGTATGGGCGGAGACCCTGACGGCCAGCAATGAGGCTAGACTGCTGAGCCCGCAGAGAGTGATGGCCGTCAGGGTGATAAGAGGATACCGCACGATCTCCGGTGAGGCGGCATGTCTCCTAGCCGGGATCCCTCCATTAGACCTGGAAGCGAGAGCCCTTGCTCACTGCTTCCCTCTCAGTGTCAGATGGCGCAAGGAGGCGCTGGAGCAGGCCTTTGGCCCCCAAAGGATTGCGTCTCGAGAAATCGAGGCCCAGTGGACCCTGCTCCACCAGGAAACCGTGGAGACATGGAAGGTGCGACTTGAGCAACCATGGGGGGGGATTCGCCACAATCGCGGCCGTCAGACCGGTCATGGACGAGTGGCTGGAGAGAAGACACGGTGCTTTCTCCTACCGGTTGACACATGCTTGCCGGGCACGGTAGCTTCGGTAGGTATCTGTGGCGAAAACACCGGGAAACCACGGCCGAGTGTCAGCACTGCGAGGACCGTAGCGATGACACGGCGCTCCACACGCTGGTGGAGTGCATGGCGCGGGCGCAATAGCGCCAGGTCCTCGTAGTGGGTCTGGGCGCGGACACTCTCTCGCTCGAGGCCATGGTGCGAGCCATGCTCTCCAGCGGGAGTAAGTGGGCTCTTTCTGCGGGCAGGTCATGCTCGCGAAGGAGGCGGCGGGCCGGGTACGGGAGATAACTCTCCCACCCGAGTTCCGCAGTCGGCGCCCTGGTCGCCGCCGACGTGTCTTCGCCGAGGACTATCGACCTCCATGACCGGGGGTCTGAGGACGGTGAGAGGGCCGCTTACCGTCCTTACAGAAGCAGGCCCATGACGGCAGCGTGACGTGAGCAACTCACGCACCCCCCCCCTTAGAAGCGGGGTCACACCCAAAACCCCCCATAGACGCGGGATTGCACCCGAACCACCCCCTGGGCGAGGCCGCAGTGGCGGCCGTAGGTCTGTTGGGAGTCACGGGACATCCTTCCTGAGGGCTTACCCGGGGCTCTCAACCATAGGCTGTTGGGCGTTACGTGAGGTTTTTTAGTCGGTAAGAGTCCGGCATAGCATCTTACGAGGATTTTCCCTCACATCAAAAAAAAAAAGGGGAGAGTATCAAAAAAATTATGGCAATCTCGTGGCAAAACAGTCTTCAACTGTTGCAGGTGATCATACTTCGTTTTCTTTATTGGGATCTTGCTCGAACGCTCAGTACGCATCAAAAAATGAAGGGGTATAGACGCTTCGATGTGTATATGGCAGATTCTTCCAGAAAAGATATCACGAACGTAGATAGCATTTGTTTCCATAATGTATTTAGTCGCTATCACCAGCAACAAAAAGTGTTCGTTTTAATTATTGAACTTAGCAGTAATTGGTTTATCTTGATAATGTTAAAAGTAATGCGTTCTTGATATTTTATGTCTTTGACAACTGATGAAGCAATATTTTTTAGTATACCTAAACAAAAAACCAAATTATCGAAAAAGTAGATAGCAGTATTTGGTTCTTAACCGTCGATATATCACGTCTTAAAGCCTAAAAAGAGTATAATAGGAGAGTATTGGTGTTGATATCCATTGAGTAGAGTAACGATATTACCGGTTAAAGAGAATATCTCGTGGGGGTTTGTTTGCCAGACTAATTTTGATTGATCTACTTATTGTGGTAAGCTTCGAGGAACATAACTAACAAGAACAGCCCAGCCTTCCCAATCGTTGCCTCACCACGACAGGGATGAAAAGACTTTGAGAATGCTTAAGGTTCTAGTCCTAAATCCTTGACGGAATGACTAATTCCAGCTCACCATTTATTTACAAATTTAGATTTACAAAAAAAAATCACTTCAGAAGTATATTAATAAAAATGGTCTGTCGTACTCACAAACGTTTCTAACAGAAGCCTGAAGTAATAAAAATTTAACTCCAACTGAAAATGTTCAACGTTTTATTGTGCAAACAACATTGATTTCAAAGTTTCGTAGAAAATAATTGGATTGAACAAGTAAAAAGTCAGTTTCAATTTGATAAAACAAAGTAACGTTATTTTTTGCTTCAATATTAACTTTTCCTAGCTTATCTGCAAGAATGAAATTAGTGTTTGTGTGCAGAGTTCTGGAAAACGAATGCAATTTTATCGATAAATAACTAATATTCTACTCAGTCAGATCAAACCACATTGCCCCTTTGCTTCCAGGACACTTTGCTATTTTCTCTTTGACTTTATATCTAAACGGGATCACGGATGACCCCAATTTATTTAGTTTCCGTAAAATGTTGTAGGGAACTGTGACCACACTATTTTCTTTGCATCATATCCATGTATCTCTTTGTATTTTTACTGATTTCAATAGAAAATAATTTTGACAAAAAATAGGGCGTTCCTAAAGCGCTCGTGGCTCACGGACTCAGTGTTTTGTAAACGATCACTGCAGTAAGTAACATTTACCATGGCCGGTCCTTGAATGGGTGACCACTTTGTGACATTTGTTTTCGATTATTTCCGTGCTTCGAAAGGCACGTTTAGGCATTGGTCTCGGTTTCCAGTACATTAGCAATCAAGTTGAAGGCCTTTAAGGGCGGCTAAATTTTTTAAGGAGGGCAGTCACAACCTGCGTCTGTCTATAACAACACGGCAATATACGGCTCACCACATATTACGTGGAACAAAATCTAAAGGTGAAATTTAACTGACAAAATCTATACGGGGATAAAGGCGTAAAATATAATGTATGTTCTGCTATTGCGTCCAAACCCTTTTCAAAACATATCTTATAATAGCAGTGTGTATGTCATCTGAGAATCCGGTAAAATATATAAGTTATAAATATGTATTACAATCATTAGGTGTTATTTCATGGCTATGGTAAGTATGATTTATACCTTTTGTCCTTAAAGGGAACGGCAGAAATTCATTTAACTGAATACGATATTTCACAAAGCAAGACGTTTTATTATCGTCATAATTCATTGCTTTTAGAAGACAGTACAAACAACTAAGCTCGTACTTATTCAATTTGATACGCATATTATATAGTCAAGTCTTTATCTCCAAAGGAGTCAGCAGAGGCATATATCCACATTCACTATTTTGTATTTTGATCCAAATTGGTGGTGAGTCTATAGCCATTATGGAATTGACAGGTGCAGGTTGAAGCTACTTGCTGTTAAAATTTTCAAGCCGCTTAAAAGGTCATTAACTTAGCTTAACGTTATTGGCGACCGAGACCAAGGCCTAACGTACTCTACAAAGCACGAAATTGTTTAAAAATATAAACACCTCAAAGTAGTCACCAGTATCAGGTCCAGCCAACACGTAAAAATGCTTTATACAGTGATTGTATTGGCAGAAAATAACATTTACTGTGTGCGTCGAGTCCATTTAAATTGAATGAGAACTGCCAGTTAATATGCCGGTAGCGGCCTTTTGTGGTTGTGCTCAGTAGCCTGTGTGCGTCGACCCTTATAAAATACTGAGTTAGCGAGGCTAGGCTTTATTATACATGTTAGTAGGTATAAAAAAACCTTGTTCATAATTTAAAATTTCTTTTTTTTAAGTGTAGAAGTCCATCATGACTTTTACCAACTAAAACCACACGAGGCCCTACCACCGCCTATGGCCGGTAGCCCCGGATAAGCCCTAAGAAGGATGTCCCAGATATGCCAACAGGCTTTCGCTACCACCCTCACTTAGGAGTTCGGGTGCTATCTCATAATAACATCTTAGAATATAGAGTTGTATTTTCAAACTTCTGCATGTATCTACAAAGTACCTAACGTTTCTTAATAATATGCTAATGTAGCGTATACGAGTATCGAAGACATTAATTGGGTGCGTACAAATTCCTTTCCATAATGTATTATTATTTGGTTCACTGCTTTTAGGTTGACTGCTACTTAATTTTTTAGGGTTTCGTAGCCAAATGGCAAAAACGGAACCCTTATAGATTTGTCATGTCTGTCTGTCTGTCTGTCTGTCCGTCCGTGTGTCACAGCCATTTTTCTCTGAAACTATAAGGCCTATGCCATTGAAACTTGGTAACTAGATGTATTCTGTGAACCGCATTAAAATTCTTATATGAAACTAGAAAAAAAGTAGTAAATTTTGGGGGTCCCCATACTCAGAACAGAAACTCAATTTTTTTTTTCATCAAGCCCATACGTGTGGGGTATCTATAGATAGGTCTTCAAAAATGCTATTGAGGTTCCTAACATCATTTTTTTCTAAAAAGAATAGTTTGCGCAAGAGACACTTCCAAAGTGGAAAAATGTGTGCCCCCCCCCCCCCCCCTCTAACTTCTAAACTAAGAGAATGATAAATCTAAAAAAAATATTATTATGTACATTGCCATAAAAACTACCTTCGAACGAGATAGAGCTGCTAGTTTTTTTAATACGTCATAAACCGCAATTTTCGGTTAGAAAAATCACTACCACTGCGAACGTGTTAAAACATCAATCAAAGTTACGACGAACTATAAGAACTTTTCTATTATGTTACTTGCAGCTACGAAACCCTTTATGGGCGAGTCCAACTCGCACTTGGCCGGTTTATTTTATATGAAAAAGATACGATATTGTTTTGTTCAAGAATACGTACTACGAATGTCCTTATAGTTAAGAGATGTCAAACGATATGCATCACATTGAGATCATAGTTTATACTATACCTACTTCTGCGGAGAGTAAACCTCGCGAGCATCCACGAAAAAAAAAACCTGTCAGGAATCATATCTTCTGTTTCAGTCAAAAATGTTTAAGATACGTTCACAAATAACGCGATAGTAATCTTCACCCTTTTTCTTCCCCATTTTCCTCTAGTCTAAAGAGCTCTCGACAAAAGTTGTATTTTAGATCAAAGAACACGTGTGCGAAGTCTAGTAAAAATCGGTTAAGAAATGCGTCCTATAAACAGGATTTGACATAAACACATACATACGGACGAAAGCAAAATTGTCCATGCTTTCGAATCAGAGACTCTAGCTCGCTTCGCTCGCTCGGTCAGTAATTGACTGCCTCATAGGTCAAGAGGTCGTAAAGTGCGACTGTGGATTCTGAGATCCATAAATATTTGTCTCGAGAGTATGGGTGTTTTTATGAATTAGTTTATTTTTACTGTATTTGTATTAAAGTATTAATATCCGTGGTATTATATTTATAACACAAGCAGGTTAATCCTAGCTTACTTTAGGATCATTGGGATATCCTACTGAGAGCTTACCCGGGGCTCCCAACCATAGACAGTATGTAGGGAACGTGTTGGTTTTTAGTCGGTAAGAGTCCGGCATAGCGTCCATGACGGATTTTCCAAAGATCATAAAAAAAAAAGACTAGTTTTGAATCAGACAGCGCTGTGTAAAAATTACCGTGAATGAATATTTATTTATAGAAATAGAAAAATTGAAATCTAAATGCCCATTATATAAAATAGAATAGACGTTTTAGGAGTCGAAGAAAAATCTATAAGGTACTTTATTCGGATTATTTCACGTCCCATTCTGTCGTTCGCTTCGATAGCCATTTCGTCGTTGACGAGGACCATAAGTAGTCTACCGGATACTGGAGTAGCTATTTACCTACTTCCATTGTTCTCTTAACAATATAATACGAGATCTTATACCGTCTTAAAGTGAATTGAATAGTTGTTATAGACTACACTAGCGGTATAATACGTTTTCAGTTTGTCTATACAACGAGTTGGTTTTAACAGCTGGCTGAAGTAACTGCGTAGAGGTACAATGATATTGCAAAGACTGCCAAATTGTATCCCTATTATGTAGTATTGTAGCCTGTATTGTAGCCCTGTTCAAAATACGATTTACTGTTATATTTTACTTTTCAGAAAAGGGAGCTATATGTAGGTAATAAATCTATATTTAGATTTGGCACCGTGGCATTGTGCCCAAAAGACCGGCAGCATGACCCCTTTGAATAAAATTTCATAAAATAATGCTGAGAGAGATAACTGCCAGTTTTTGGTCAAAAGTCCACTCAGTTGGAAACTTTTTTTATTCTTTAAAAGTTATGAGAAAATTTTCCAGCATGGTACAACAAGGTTAAATACTTACTTCCCTATAGCAAAAATTATTTTTTGTTAGACACCTTGTATACAATCACCAAGTATTTGGTATAATGCTGTTATTTGCGCATCACAAACAGATCACGTGCATCCTGTGCCCAAGAAGGGTGACAGGACCGACTCGGCCAATTATAGGCCTATAGCCGTCACCTCCCTTTTATCTAAGGTGATGGAGCGTGTAACTAATACACAGCTCCTGAGGTAGGTACCTTGAGGAACATGACCTGCTCAGTGACCGGCAGTACGGTTTCCGTCACGGTCGCTCGACGGGCGATCTTCTTGTGTACCTCACACACCGCTGGGCGGCGGCTATCGAGAGTAAGGGTGAGGCTCTAGCAGTGAGCCTCGACATCTCGAAAGCCTTTGACCGGGTCTGGCACCGTGGTCTTCTTACGAAACTGCCCTCCTACGGACTGCCCGAGAGTTTATGCGGATGGGTGTCCAGCTTTCTGGCCAGTAGAAGCATCAGGGCCGTCGTTGACGGCAGCTGTTCTGACTGCATGGCCATAAACGCTGGAGTACCACAAGGCTCAGTGTTGTCCCCTACCCTGTTTCTGCTGCATATCAATGACATGTTGTCTATTGACGGCATTCATTGTTATGCGGACGACAGTACGGGCGACACCTATTACACGGGCCGTCCCGGTATCTCTCGGGTTGCAGTGGAAGAAAGTCGTGAACAACTTGTGTCTGAAGTCGAGACTACTCTCACCAGAGTGTCCGATTGGGGTCGACAAAATCTTGTCCAATTCAACCCTACCAAGACACAAGTTTGTGCTTTCACCGCAAAAAAGACCCCATTCACTGTGGCGCCACAATTTCAGGGCACATCTCTCACCATCTCTGAAAGTATAAGGATCCTTGGTGTTGACATCTCCAGTGATGTGCAGTTCCGCAGTCACTTGGAGGGCAAGGCCAAGCTGGCGTCCAGGAAGCTCGGAGTGCTCAGAAGGGCGCGGCGGTACTTTACTGCGGCGCAAGCACTGCTTCTCTATAAGTCGCAAGTTCGTCCGCATATGGAGTACTGCTGTCACCTTTGGGCGGGGGCACCCGAATACCAGCTTCGTCCATTTGACTCGGTGCAAAGGCGAGCTATGAGAGTTGTCAACGATCCCATACTTGCAGGAGGCGTGGCTCAACAATACTCTTCCTTTCCAAACTCGCTGAGAATCTAAATAAATAAAAAAATAAATAAATATTCACGGAAATTTTTACACAACGCTATCGGATCCCAAAGTAAACTATAGGATTAAGCTGCTAGTGTGATGGGTATGATACCACGAATATTATACTTATATACTTTTTTCGCATTAATACTTATCTATACTTCTATACTAATATTATAAGAGGTAAAGTTTGTGTGTTTGTATATTTGTTAAATTGTAAGGGGTAATCTCGGGATCTACTGAAACGATTTTAAAAATTCTTTCACTAATAGAAAGCTACGTTATTGTGGAGTGTCATAGGCTATATAGCATCACGCTACACCGAAACGGAGCGGAGCAGTAATAGTAAATGTTTCAAAAACGGGGGAAAAGTTATTCCTTTTCAGAGCTTCGTTGCTTGTGCTGCGTAAATATTTATAGTTATGTAAAAAATATGTACTACAAAATTGTTTCTCTTAAAAAAGTTCTAAAAAAATTGCGCAATAGCGTGTGTCTATCTTCGGGTTGGTGCACAATAACTATTTTAATGGCAATATTTTTTTTTTACAATAATGCCACGAGATACCTCTTTCATAAACGAAATTATTCTTAAAAATAATGCGACGGGAGTACACGCGACGAGAAACCTTTCTTTCGCTCTCTCTCTCTCTCACGTAGTATTGAATATTAACGACGAGACGCTACGGGAGTAAACGCAACGCGACGGGAGTAACTGCGACGGGAACAGGTAATACTCTTTCTTATGTGGCGCAAACGAAGTTGCGCGGGTCAGCTAGTAATACATAAAAACACCAAGGCAAAATACAAATATGTAGTGACCGACCGAAGTTTCGGTTTCGGTTTCGGTTTCGGCCAGTTTCGGCCAAAAAATCGAGTTTCGGCCGCAGTTTCGGTTTCTGCCAAAATGGGCCGAAACTTTCGGCCGGGCCGAAACTCACGTGTTCATGAATTTTGAGTGTCTTTAGTTGGGGTCAACCCAACCAGTTAATATATTACTAACCAAAGATTTAGAGATTTACACTTTACCTTTAGGTATTTAAACCACAAGCAATTACAATCATTGAGAAGTATTGGATAGTTACCCCTGCGGTCCTGTGTTATGTCTTAGACCTCTTTTTTTAGGATCCCGTTTTTACTTTTGGTTACTGAATCCTAAAGATCTAGGACATTACATAACCCTACCCCTTTGTTGTCGTGTTCCGTTGACTATGTTGGTCGTCTGTCTGTCTGTCAGCCGGCTGTAACTCATCCACAGTGATAGTTAGACAGTTGTTTTTTTACAGATGATGTATTTCTGTTGCCGCTATAGCAACAAATAACAAAAATAGACAAAATAATAGTAGGTATTAAAGGGGGCCTCCCATACAACATACGTGACTTTTCTGCCGCTTTTCTTGTACGGAACCCTACGTGCGCGAGTCCGGCTCACTCTTGTCCAGTTTTAGTTATACACTTCTAGAATGTAACCAAAACCGGCCAATAGCTAATAGCAGGGCACCGTGTGGTTATAGTCGGTAGGAGTTCGCAATACCATCTATGTGCAATTCCACACGAAAAAGAAGGAAACTCATCTTTAGGCGGAGATATTTCTAAAATAAACACTTGAGAAGATTTATACCGTTGATTGATGGCACTTGGTGGAATTTGCTGCACCTATTGAAAAAAATAACCAGCTAAGTGCGAGTCGGACTCTCACACGGAGGGATTAAAGCGGGAACCTGTTAACGAGACATGAGGCCTAGCCATCCATCTGTCTCTTAGTTACGAGGTTGTATCGCTGGAACCGCGCCAGATAGAGGCCTAAAAATTTCACAGATGATGTATTTCTGTTGCCGCTATTTTTTTAACGTGAGGGAAATCCTACAGGGATGCTATGCCGGAGTCTTACCGACTAAAAACCACGCGTTGGGAGCCCCAAGTATGCCCTCGGAATGATGCACGTCTTTGGGGGGTTGTTCACTTGTTATCTCGCTACTCGAGGGGGGCGTGCATGAATCTCTCACTTCACGCTGTCGTCTAGGGCCTGCTTCTTTAAGGACGGTGAGCAGACGTCCTCAGGACCCTGCTCATAGAGGCTGATAGTATAGGGCGCGCTGTCGCAGACTGTGCAACTTGGGTGGGAGAGTTCTGTCCCGCTTCCTCCCCGGCGCCGTCTCTTTTACGAGCATGACTTGTTCACAGGAAGAGGCCTATGGCCCCGCTCCAGTACCTTCTTGCGCCATTTAAACAATGACGCAAGGGCCCTCGCTTCCAGGTCCCATAGAGGTGTCCCGGCTAGAAGACATGCCGCCTCAACTGAGATCATGCGGTATCCCCTTATCCTTACCCTGACAGCCATCGCCTTCTGCGGGCTAAGCAATCTAGCCGCATTGCTGGCCATCAGGATCTCCGCCCATACGGGGGCCTCATATAGGGCCATGCTCCGCATGATCTTAAGGTACAGTCTCCTGCAGGGAGCGTTGGCTCCCCTGATATTGGGCAACAACCGCGATTGTGCGGCTGATACCCCCTCCCTCAGTTTTGGGACCAAACTTCGGAAGTGGTATCCGAAGTTACACCGGCTATCGAATACGAGCCCCGGATACGACGTCGAGATCTCGGTGCGTTGCTCCTCGCGCTGTAATTAGGGTGTCGTCGTAACACGTTACGCACGTAACAGGTTACGCCGACACCTCTGAGCAACGGACCGACCATCGTAACCGATGTTCCACAGAAGCGGTCCTAAGAACGATCCCTGTAGAACACCGAACGACTCGCCGACCCTGCCCTAGCTCGGGTAAGTTATGGCCCTCTCGGAAAGATAGGATAGACAATTCGACGGAGGTATTGAGGCATTCCATGGTAAATAAGCGCCTCCCAAACGCAGCTTCAGGGCAAGGTGTTGAAAGCGTTGGAGATTACAAATGACACTGCCACCACCAACCAATTCACCATGAGAAGTTACGCTATAAAAAAAATACCTACTAAAATCAGAAAAAACATCCACACAAAAATGTAATTTTTGTAACGGATTTCTCTGTGCGGGAATCCGACTCGCACTTTACTGGTTTTTTTTTTTTTTCAATATGAGCACGTGAGTTTCGGTTTCAGTTTCGGCCGAAACTGACCCTGGGGCCGAAAGTTCGGTTTCGGTTTCGGTTTCGGCCGGAAAACCAGTTTCGGTCGGACACTACAAATATGTTTGATATAATATGTAAGTAGGTATATTTTATGCAATGTTGTTCATACATAAGTAGTACCTAGATACTGCTGTAACCATCTTACTCTATGACTGCTCCTGGTTGACCACTTTGTGGCTTTCCCATTTTACGAGGGCTTTCGAGCTCCAGAACGCACGTTAAACCATTGGTTCTGCCAGTAACCCGTCGGTTGTTTGGCCAATTTGGTGGCCTCATAGTCGGCATGAAAACTTTGCAGGGGGCTGCAACCATAGTAAAATCTCATTACCTTCAATCAACTTTCTCCGTTCAAAGGTTGACTGATAGAAATTGCTTTTAAGCAATAAGGCCGTCCATTGTACTTCTTCTTGCTCTATATTTATGTACCATAATTTTATTTACTTGGCTTACAATAAAGTGTAAAATAAATAAATAAATAAAACTTTAATACTCTGCATTTCCAGCCCGTCGCGTATGATGGCATATGCAGGGCATATGTTTTTTTTTATTTCGCTCGTACCCTCGGTTGAAGTAACAGTGTTGAAATCTTTGTCGTATTTTGCTTCTTTATTTAAATTACATAAAGTGCAAAAATCAAACCCGAAATAGTGTAAAACTGCTATTTGTGACAATAATTAACTATTGTGCTATAAATTAACTGTGTAAAGAGAAGTTTTCGAACTTTTTTTTTTTTCATTCGTGTTTGCGTACCAGTGTCAGTTTAATATATCTTTTGAAATGAAGTGCTTTGTCTGTGAAAACGAGCAAAATGACGAAAATATGCTGCAGTGTGATGGTTGTAAGCGAAATATATGTCAGCAATGTAGCAATTTAACGAGCAGTGAGGCGCGCGTAATGGGCTTGAAAGGCAAACGCACGCTGCTGTACTTGTGCTCGCCGTGCCGGGAAGCATTGTTTCAAGTGCCAAAACTTATTAAGTCATACGATAGTCTACGTGAGGAACTTAATGAAATGAAAATGCAGTTATCAGAATCCTTGAAAGTGCCTGTTCATGCATCAACTTCAGCCGTGGAATGGGTTGTAACCGGTCCAGTGGCAATTACATCTGGCGACACTAATGCACTGCTTGAGGAAATTGTAGAACGCGAACGTAGGGCCAATAACGTTATCCTTGTGGGCGTCAAAGAGAGCGACTCTGGTATAGGCACGGACCGTAAATCGCACGACGAATCTATAGTCAAGCGAATCCTATGTGATATAAACGGTGGTGGTGAATACTCCAAGAAGATCATTGCTGTGCAGCGTCTTGGCCGTCGTGATTCTGATCACAAGAAGCCCAGGCCTGTAAAGGTGGTGTTCAGGAGCCGAGAGGATGCTGTTAGGATTCTCAAAAACAAGAGTAAGGCCAGCAAGGAGGTAAGAGTATATGATGATAAGACACCCTTACAACGCGAGCAACTAAACAAGTTACGTGACACCCTCAAGACTAGAACTGAAAAGGGAGAGACTGACTTGACAATTAAGTACATTAAGGGCAGTCCTAAAATTGTTCATCAAAAAAACTAATTAACTCCAACAGAAACCCATACACTGACCTTACATTTAGTTACACCAATTTAAGTTCACTGCATGCAAAGTTTGACCTGCTTCTTCTGTACATAAACACAAACAAACCATGTATAGTCATTTTAACTGAAACGTGGCTGAACTCCTCAGATCGTAGTGGTACATACAATATTGCGGGCTATACACTTTACAGACTTGACCGTAAGCATAAGAAAAGGAAAATTGATGGCAAAACTCGAGGTGGAGGTGTGGCCATGTATATAAGAAATAGTGTAGATGGTATTCCGATTGTAGCTAGAATAAATAACTCATACATGTGTGATGATGTCGAAGCACTCTATATCGATATACAATTGGGCACCCATCACTTCCTTGTGGTGGGTGTGTACCGTTCAGAAAATAGAGATGAACTGATGTGGAGACCTCATGACCTGAATTTACTTAACAATATAATAGCCGCTTCTAAATACAATACGGTAATAGTGGCAGGGGACTTTAACTATCCCACTCTTACTTGGCCAAACCTAACTGACACTAAACAAACGGGCCCAGCTGAGTTATTTGTTGATATGTTTCTTGACAGCAATCTGTATCAACTGGTGAATAGCCCTACTCGATTTAGGGAGGGTCATGCCCCGTCACTTCTTGATTTGATTATGGAAAATGAAAAGAACCTAATTAAAGACATTACGCACAAGGCACCTATAGGTAAAAGTGATCACTGTGTATTGGAATTTGGAGTGCAATGCCAATTGCAAAAACCAATTACAAGACCTAAAGTCAAGAGATTTTATCAATTAATTAACTACATAGACTATAATAACGAACTAGCTAAATATATGGAAAAGTTGGACCCCTCATCAGACACTGAGGAGTTATGGCAGGGTATCCTACATGCAATTAACTGTACAACTGACAAATTTGCACCTGAGAAAACAGTTTCAAATAAGAAACCTAACAGACCATGGGTAAACAGGGACGTACTAAAATTAGTTTCAGAAAAGAAATTACTATGGAATAAATACAGAAAATCGGGAACAACAGTAGACTATAAACAGTTTAGGGAAATTAGTAATAAAAGTGTAGCACTAAATAGAAAATTGAGAAACCTGTATGAATCGAAAATATTGGAAGATGGGAATAAGGCATTCTACTCGCATATACGCCGCTGTATTTCATCCAAAGTGAGCATTCCACCTGCCGTAAGAAATGGAAAGGGTGACCTTGTTACAAAACCCATGTGATGTTGCCAATGCCTTTGCTGAGGAATTTGAGAAGGCCTATTCCAGGGAACCAGCACTACATGTTTAATGTAGCGGCGCGAGGGTGGATAGTGGCTTGGGCGACATCATTTTTACAGAAGACGACGTAAACAAGGCTCTTACCAAACTAAATGTCCAGTCGTCCCCAGGACCAGATCTAATTCCTAACTGCATTCTTAAGAATTGTGCTTCAACTCTAGTCACCCCCTTGCTTCACTTATGAATAAGTCACTAGAAAGTGGTTACTTACCTCAGGACTGGAAACATGCTGTGGTGACTCCTATCTATAAAAAGGGTGACAAGACTGAACCTGGTAATTTTCGACCAATTAGCCTGACTTCTACCTTTGTGAAGGTAATGGAGAAAATAATTAGCATAAAACTAACACAATACCTTAACAAGGAATGCATAATATCTTCGAATCAACATGGGTTTATGGAAAAGAGATCAACTATCACGAACCTGCTAACCTGCCTGCACTCATGGACAAATGACGTAGACAAGAAGATACCAGTTGACATTATTTACCTTGATTTTGAGCGAGCTTTTGACAAAGTTCCTCATAAACGTCTGCTTATGAAATTAAATCAATTTGGAATTCGTGGAAAGTTGCTAAAATGGATAGAAATGTACCTATCAAACAGATCTTTTCAGGTACGAGTAGTAAACACCTTATCCGAAAGGAAACTAGTTCTGAGTGGAGTTCCTCAAGGATCTGTTCTCTCGGCTCATCTATTCAACATATATGTGACTGATTTGATTGGGTGTCTTAAGTCTGAGTCATCGTTCTTCGCCGACGACGGAAAATTCTTTGCTAACCCTCTAATACACTCTGGTCAGTTGCAGGATGATCTAAACCGCATTCAAGAATGGACTAGAGATTGGATAATTCAGTTGAATAAATCAAAGTGCAGTGTTCTTCACCTTGGGAGAGCCAACCCTGAAATTGTATACACTTTGGATGGTACACCTATTAACTCGGTCAACGTTCAAAAGGACTTGGGGGTTCTAATTACCAGTAATTTGAAATGGGAGGAACACATTGTTGGAATTGTAAAGAAGGCCAACTCTTTTATCTATATCATAAGAAAAGCATTCCAGTCGATGACTGAAGATGTTTTCCTGAAAATTTATAAAACTTACATACGGCCACTACTGGAGTATGGATTTCAAATTTGGAGCCCATACTTCCGCAAGGATATTGACTTGTTGGAAAGCGTGCAAAGGAGAGCCACAAAGATACCGGCAAGCCTGCGCCGTAAAGAGTACCCCTTGCGATTACAAGCGTTACGCCTTACCACCCTGGAAGAAAGACGCCTTCGAGGTGACCTTATTGAGACTTACAAGATCATTTCCCGTAGGTATAACTTACCAGACATCCACAACATTTATACATTGAGAGTGCCTGTAAAGTCATCCCGAGGACATAGCCTAAGAATAGTTCGCTCACCATCAAATACGAATACTGCACAGCACTTCCTTGGCAACCGGGTAGTTCACAACTGGAACAGACTGCCCGATGACATTGTAACAGCAGCCTCAGTGAACGGGTTTAAGAATAAACTAGACCACTGGTTACGGACAAATAAACTGTGTAATTTAAGGAACAATTAAGTGTAGTGACTTTTCCAACACTGTGATATAGACACATCAGCTAGTAGCTGCTCGTCTATTAATCAATAATAATAATAATAATATGTATGTTTGTTTTATGGGCAAGGTTATAAGTAAAGGAAAATAATCACCGTAGCCTGTGGACGCTTGTAACACCAGATGCGCTACCCTCGAGCTAAAGACCCTACAAATCTAAGACCCCTTATGAAGAACTCGGTACTGAAGACGTTTATAAATACTGGGACAGGGAGTTCATTTCACATTCTACGAGTGCGCGTAAGAAAGCCCTACAAGCATCCCTACTAATTAGTATAAATGCGAAAGTAACTCTGTCTGTCTGTTAGGCTTTCACTCCTGAACGGCTGGAACGATTGAGATGAAATTTGGTTCTAGTTTGAGGCCCTGGGAAGGACATAGGCTAATTTTTAACCGATTGCGCAAAAGGAGGGTTATGATTTAACCTCTACGCGGTCGAAACAGCTAGTTATATATAAGTATGTACATTTATCATAAGTACGGAAGTATGGTATTTCGTCAGCGTAATACTCTGGTAAATGACATCACTCAATTAAGTCTTCGATGCTCCTTATATGTAATTTGGCTATACTAAGCCCTTCTCCGTCGTTATTTCTCATCCCCTGATTCAATTCCGTGAACTGTATTACGTGTTTCTTCGAGATATGACTTGTATCTCGTAACGCCGTAAGGCAAGTTATACATCGAAAGTAGCCTAATTAAGGGGCGCGTTCGCAAAATGCACAAAAAGACTTTTGAAAGGATTTTGGAAATTTTCAAGAACTTACTTCATGAAATGACACTAAAATGGAACCTTAAATTCTTAATAGATGAGACTACATTAATACCGTGCGCTTTTTACAAAATAATTATTTACTTGCGAAAAAACCTCTTAAAATCATCGAAATTTACCTTTGTCCATTTCATTATTCTGCTATTTCGATGATTTATGATAACTTTGAGAGGTGTTTCTTCTAATGTAAATAATTATTTTGTAGCGCACGGTTTCGATTTCCAAAATCCTATGTCCATTTTTCGCGGATTAGCCCCTTAATCTTAAAATAGTGACTATACAATAACAATGTTAGGCTTAAGGCCATACCCAGGGCTAACGACCTTGAGCAAATGGGCGATATGACTCGCTAACATAGAGACGCGCAACTACAGAGACATCAGAGTAAAAGAACCACGGAAGAAGAAGAAAAATAGTAGCGGAAATGCGTTCCTGGCTTCACCAAATAAACAAGAAGCTGTGAGACGGTCTCACCAGACTGCCCCTCTCTAAAACGTTAATGTGAGAGTTCAATCCGATTGACGTTGTCATTTTTGTTTTATTTCAAACTTTGAACAGATGATCCACGTGACCTAGTGACGTAGTTTAATGCAACAGAGTCACAGACTACAGACAAAGTCTCGCCATAAGCCCCTCTGCACTATATTTTATAGAGATAGGCGAAAAGTAAATTAAAAACAAAGGAACGTTTGTATTTCAATTTTCCTTTGTTTTTAAGTGTAGTAAAAATACACTGCAAAAAATGTGATTGATTATTACGTAAATGTGACGAATTCACAAAGACGAATGTTCATACATTCATTGTTTTGTACTTAAATTATTACAAATCCAGAATCCAGGGGTCTTCCACTCGCTTAAAATTTTTGTTACTTTTGGAACAAAATTTCATTTCATTTTATTATTACAAACAAACAAAAATAGACGTAAACGCAGTTGCGAGGGTCAGCTAGTTATGTATAAATAAGAAGCGCTCGTGGCACCGCGGACTCAGTGTTCTGTAAGCGATCACTGTAGTAAGCTCATTCACTATGGCCAGTCCTTGGATGGGTGACCATCCATGTGACCACTTTGTGACAGTTATTTGAGCGTTGTTTCCGTGTTTCGGAAGGCACGTTAAGCCGTTGGTCCTGGTTGCCCGTAAAAGGCAGTCGTTAAGCGAAGTTGAAGGCCGTTGTGGCGGCTTGATTAATTTTAACAGCAGCAGGCAGTCACAACCTGCGCCTGTCTATCTCAACACGGCAATACAGCTCACCGCCTATTACGTGGGACAAATTCTAAAACGGTGAAATGTGGGAACATAATAATATGCCTCTGCCTACCTCTTCGGGGATAAAGGTGTGACCATATGTATGTATGTAAGCTGACCCTCACAACTTCGTTTACGACGATTAAGGTGTATGAAACATGAGGTATTTCTTCATCAGTCTCATCAACCGGCGGGTGGAACTGCCCTGTTTGCTTAATCATAAACGAATTTAAAGATTAAGCATATTGTAAAACTAGCTGACCCTCGCAACTTCGTTTACGTCACATAATGTTTGCAAAAGGAGAGGCACTTCTTCATCAGACTCATCAAGCAGCGTGTGAAACGGCCCTGTTTGCTTAATCATAAAAGAGCTTAAAGATTAAGTTTATTCTAAAACAATTCAGTCCCCGACTTCAGCGCGGACAGAATATTTTTACAACAGCCTTAATCATTAAGCTCTTATATGATTCAGCCAACACGCCTGTTTAGATTTACCGTCACAATCCAAGGAACCCTTGAATTATAGGTTTTGAGAAAGTTGAGATATCTCTAATTCCTGAACTACAAAACCCTCAGCACTGAAACTTGTGTGAAGCAATCCTTAAAGTACTACCGTTATAACACTGAAAAAAAATTAGAATCGGACCACGCATTGTGAAATTACAACTAAAAAACCATATTGTCTTTCATCCCCTCTACCAAAGGAAGCTCGCAGAATATCGGAATCAAAGTATCCAGGAACCTTCCTCGGATTATAAGCTTTAATTGTTCAAAGTTTCATTCAAATCGATTCTGTAGTTTCTACGTGATACTTATTCGGGATACAGACAGACAGACAGACATGAACATTTTAAATTGCATTTTCGGCTTCAGTATCGATTAGAGAACATCCTTCAATAATAATAAAACATAATAATAAAACGGGGTTTAATCATTAAGCTCGTATACTTAAGAGCTTAATGATTAAGCCCCGTGAAAAATTTTAGAATAAATTCTAAAACAATTCAGTCCACGCCCTCGGCGCGGCCTGATTTATCTATACTTATAATAAAACTGTTGAGGGTAGAGAGTCTGTACATGGAAGATATTTTGAAAATTTTTATTGAAGGATGTTCTCTAATCGATACTGAAGCCGAAAATGCAATTTAAAATTTTCATGTCTGTCTGTCTGTCTGTATCCCGAATAAGTATCACGTAGAAACTACAGAATCGATTTGAATGAAAAAAATGATAAAGCAACACGCAGGTTTAGATTTATCCTTACATTCAAAGGAACTCTTGAATTCTAGGTTTACAGAAGTTGAGATGTCTCTAACTCCTGAACTTCCTCGGATCAATTTTCATTCAAATCAGTAGTTTCGGCGTGATACGTATTCGGAATACAGACGGACATGAAAATTTTAAATTTCATTTTGGCCTAAGTAGGTATCGATTAGAGAACGCGTTCTTTTTTTTTTTAATAGCTTCCATATTCAGACTGTCGGAGACATATCGTCGCCAGCAGGACGACGCAGGGGCATCCAAGACGCGGGGGGTCCACGCGCCCCGCTCACCGAGCAACAGCTGTGCGGCCGTCAGTCACTACGTCATTAAACACCGTCATCTCAACACGCGCACCTATATCTACCTACCTATACGTCTGTGATTTGTACAAGAACCGTTATTATAAAGTTCACCAAGAAACCAGCTGTTTCTCTTGCCACCACCTGCAAGAACCCAGAGCACGTCGTCACCACATGGTCCTTCGAGCCGGATTTCTCAATGACCACAAGGGCCTGCTTTGAATATAGGGCAAACTCGCAATTCGCCGCTATAAACTGTTTGATAGGCATTGTTTCAGCCTTGATCAACTGAATGAGCCAACCGACAACGCAGGCGACCAAACTGCGCGTGGGGGCATCCTCCTGACAAACCCAGAGGCACCCTTTGTGGCAGCCTCTAGAGTTTGGGACAGAAGAAGATTTAGAACAGCTCTAACTTCCAATCACTGTTTCACTGTGTAGAAACGGACTCCTGTTAATTTGAAACTGCAATAGTAGAATAACATAACATATAATTGTTGGACTTTAGTCATATTCATTGTTTCTTTTACTTTTCATACTTGACTCTTCACCTTTATTTTCGTTCTTTAATTCTTTTAACTTGCAACCATGGCTGATGAAAAAGTGAAAGAATTGGTAAAGAGGCGTGCTGCTTTAAAGTCTCAGTTGACTCAATTTACTAGCTATTTGACGCCTATAAAAACATGCAAACAGCTTAGCGATGAACAGTTAGCCGAATTAGAGTTGAAAGTTGATAAATTGGTTTCTATATATCCTATTTATGATGGATTTCAGAGTGAATTGGAGTACTTGGCGGCTAAACCAGACGAGCAATATTCTGATCGCGACCAGTTCGAGACCCAGTACTACAAGCAGCTAGCAGCTGCTCGCACAATCGTAGCTACGCACCGCAGTCAGCAGACTGGAAAATCTGAGGTCGGTTCTGGTGATCAGCTCACTGTGGTTACACAAAGGCAAGGTAATGTTAGATTACCTAAAATTAATTTACCTCATTTTAGCGGCGGTTATCAGAATTGGTTGGAGTTTAAGGACATGTATGTGTCCTTGATTCATGAGGAGAAAGGCATCAATGATATCAACAAATTTCATTATTTACGTAGTTCTCTTCACGGCGCTGCTGCCTTGGTAATTAGGAGCTTAGATTTTACAGGCAGCAACTATGAGGAAGCGTGGAAATTATTATGTGACAGGTACGACAACAAACAGCTACTAGTTACTAATCACATACAAGCTTTGTTTAACATTGAGTCGGTGAGCAAAGAGTGTAGTAAAAGCCTGCGTATGGTTGTGGATGAAACAAGAAAAAATCTGAGGTCTTTAGCAACCTTGGGTCAACCTATTGAACACTGGGACTCAGTAATTATCCACATCATGGCGTCAAAGCTAGATCCAATTACTAATAGGGAATGGGAGGAACATAGGAATTCTCTGACTGAGCCCCCTTCTTTAAGCACATTCACTACCTTCGTTTCAAACCGCTGTAACCTGTTGGAGACGCTCGAGGAGGCAAGGGTGTCTCATGCTAGGGTCACAACTAACAATAAGCCGAAGAGTTTCGTAGTAGCTTCCAGCAAGGCTAAGCCGGGACTTAGATTTTCACTTTCCTGTCCATTGTGCAAGCAATCACATAATTTATTTAGCTGTGATCAGTTTAGGGCATTATCCATTGATGCACGCATTAGAAAGGTCAAAGATTTAAAACTATGCGTGAACTGCTTACGTCCAGGCCATTTGCAGGAAACCTGTAGACTGGGAAATTGCAAATATTGCGATCAAAAGCATAATTCTCTCGTTCATTCCCACGCTGAAGAATCTAGTTCAAAATTAATTGATTATATTTGATTTCATTGGACTGAGTAATTGTGTTTTAAATGAAGCAGAAGTCTTTTGGTCAGTGATAGGTCATAGTCGCATACAGCTAGGTAAACAACAGCCAACGCTTTTCGAAACAAAGCTCGGTTGGCTAATATCAGGCGCACTACCACAGTCAATTGATAGCAAATTATTGTGCATGTTTACACATGATAAACACACAACACACACACACACCACAGACCTCACACGTTTTTGGGAACTAGATTCAATCTCACCAAAATACAATCTCACTTCCGAAGAACGCCTATGTGAGCAGAACTTCATAGACACAACAAAACGAGACAGCAACGGCCGTTTCATTGTGTCCATTCCATTGAAAGCATCCCCTAAAGCATTAGGAAACTCTTATGACATGGCCAAACGACGTTTCTTGTCATTAGAGCGTAGACTCAACCGAGAACCGGAACTTAAGAAACTTTATGTGGATTTTATGAACGAGTATGAGGCATTAGGTCACATGACTAAATCTCCTATTCTCTCAGATTCATCACCATACTCATATTTTCTTCCACATCACGGCGTGTTTCGAGAGTCCAGTACAAGCACCAAATTGCGAGTCGTCTTCGACGCCTCAGCGGTTACAACATCAGGCAAGTCATTCAACGATATTCAGGCTGTAGGCCCTAGAGTTCAGGATGATCTGATGTCTATTCTATTGCGGTTCCGCCAACATAAATACGTCATATCAGCTGACATAGAGAAGTTTTTCAGACAAATCAATATTGAGGAATCTCAACGGCCTCTACAGCAGATTCTATGGCGATGCGATCCTTCTCTGCCCCTTATAGAGTATATTTTGAACACAGTAACTTACGGGAATTCAGCTTCACCATACATCAGTACAAGATGTCTGACTGAGCTCGCGAAGCAGGCATCTACTACACAAGCGCAACGCGCTATTCATCATGATCTCTACGTGGATGATCTCCTGTCGGGGAGTGACTCCATCGATTCCACTATCACCCTAGGCAGAGACATCATCAAAACTTTGGGGTCAGCACAGTTGACTCTACGGAAGTGGCAGTCTAATAGCCACGAAATTCTAAATTCAGTGACAAATCAGACTACAACTTCTTCTAACACAGTGAGTTTAAGCATTGACGAACCTAGTAAAACTCTCGGTCTCAATTGGCGGTGTAACACAGACACACTCACTTTTTCAATAAATTCACCATTACACACAAACACTATCATTACAAAACGTCACATACTGTCTATAATTGCACAGATCTTTGATCCC
The DNA here is from genome assembly GCA_933228765.1 of Miltochrista miniata. Taxonomy (NCBI): domain Eukaryota; kingdom Metazoa; phylum Arthropoda; class Insecta; order Lepidoptera; family Erebidae; genus Miltochrista; species Miltochrista miniata. The sequence goes on along the minus strand of OW121756.1, from coordinate 34,580,695 downwards.
CTAGGACTAGTTTCACCAACCATCATGGAGGCCAAGCTAATCCTCCAAAGGCTGTGGATTGATGGGTGTTCTTGGGATGGAGAGGTGCCGGCAGAGGTTAAAAAGCTTTGGCTAAAGCTTACTGAAACTTGGCCTCATCTGAACACACTTAGTATCCCACGGTGGGTTGTATGTGACAATCCTTCATCTATAGCTTTACACATTTTTAGCGACGCTTCCGAACGGTGTTACGGCGCTTGCATTTACATTCGCGCCGTGGCAGGCGATGGCTCCATTCATGTAAGTCTACTTACCTCCAAGAGCAAGATCGCGCCGGTTAAGGCTACTACTATCCCAAGGTTGGAGCTTTGCGGAGCTTTACATGGTACAAGACTATGTACGAAAGTTCTGGAATCCCTAACAATAAAACCTGATAGTTGTATCTTTTGGTGCGACTCAATGATAGTTCTGGGATGGCTGTCATCGTCCCCGGCTTCTCTTCAGCCTTTTGTCAGGCATCGCGTTTCCGAGATCCGGGAAGGTTTTGGTGATCACACATGGCGCTACGTGCCCTCAAAAGAGAACCCAGCTGATCTGATCTCACGTGGTCTTAGCGCTGACCTCATAGGTCAATGTTCCTTGTGGTGGTCAGGTCCTTCCTATCTGTCTCTTGATGCCTCTCAGTGGCCGTCTACACCTAAATCAGACAGCAATGTTCCACTACCGGAGCTATTGAGATCACACACACAATACAATGCATCATTTCATACAAACACAATTACTCAGTCCAATGAAATCAAATATAATCAATTAATTTTGAATTTAATCAACAATTCATCTAATTACACTAAATTACAACGTACTATAGCATATTTATTTAGATTTGTAAATAAGGCTCGTAATAATAATTTAAGTCTAGGCTCAACTCTAACAAGTTCAGAATTGTCGTACAGTGCTGACTTTATTATTCAAACATGTCAGAGGGAAATGTTTCCCATGGAGTATGATCTGCTCTCATCGGGAAAATCTCTTCCCAAGAAAAACCGTCTTATTTCTTTATCACCATTCATCAAATCAGGAATCATACGTGTAGGAGGAAGACTGGACAACTCATACTATGATTACAATGTAAAGCATCCGATTCTTATATGTAGTCAGCATCATATTACTAAGTTGCTATTCAATACCTACCACTTAAGATTATTTCATGCTGGACCACAGTTATTATTGTCGTCATTACGACATAACTACTGGCCTTTGGGTGGCAGGAACCTTGCAAAATCCACAGTACATAAATGCGTCAAATGTCAACGTATCAAGGGTCAAACCGTTCAACCTATGATGGGTAATCTGCCAAAGGAACGGGTTCAGTTAGAGTTTCCTTTCCTCGAGACAGGCACGGATTACGCCGGACCAATTCTGATAGCCGATCGTAAAGGTAGAGGATGCCGACTCATTAAATCCTATATCTGTGTATTCGTTTGTCTAGCCACACGGGCAGTTCATTTGGAGCTTGTCTCGGATCTTACCAAGGAAGCTTTTATTGCAGCACTTAACAGATTTATTGCTCGTCGAGGTAAACCGAAAACCATCTACTCTGACAATGGTACTAATTTCGTAGGAACATGTAACGCGCTGGCTGACATTTTAAAGCAGGACTACTCATCCGAAATGGCAGAGTCAGGTATTAATTTCTCTTTCATTCCAAGTTATTCTCCTATGTTCGGTGGGATATGGGAAAGTTTAGTACGTAGCGTTAAAGGACATTTGCGACGTATACTAGGTCTTACACATCTTACCTTCGAAGAGATGGCTACGTGTTTGATACAGGTTGAAGCCATATTAAACTCTCGTCCTCTTACACCCTTATCCACAGATCCATCTGACCTTTACCCTTTAACTCCTGCCCATTTCCTAATTGGAAGGTCTCTCACTGCTTTGCCTCATCCAGAAGTAACCAGCCAGAACATTGCCAACCTAAAGCGATTCGAGCGCATAGAACACCTAAAACAACAATTTTGGAAAAGGTTTTCTAACGAATACATATTTTACCTCCAACAGAGGACCAAGTGGGCGCACTCCGAAGGAACCCTTGAAGAGGGATCTATGGTGGTCCTGAAGCAGCCAAACACGCCGCCTCTCATGTGGCCAATGGGGCGCATTGTTCGTCTCATACCCGGGAGAGACGGAATAGCTAGAGTCGCCGATATCAAGACTAAGACAGGTATCGTTCGACGCGCTTATAATACTATCTGTCTCCTTCCAGTCACACACTGAATTTGAAGACAAGTCTTCAACCCCGGGAGCATGTCGGAGACATATCGTCGCCAACAGGACGACGCAGGGGCATCCAAGACGCGGGGGGTCCACGCGCCCCGCTCACCGAGCAACAGCTGTGCGGCCGTCAGTCACTACGTCATTAAACACCGTCATCTCAACACGCGCACCTATATCTACCTACCTATACGTCTGTGATTTGTACAAGAACCGTTATTATAAAGTTCACCAAGAAACCAGCTGTTTCTCTTGCCACCACCTGCAAGAACCCAGAGCACGTCGTCACCACAGACTCTCGACCCTCAACAGTTTTATTATTATGTATAGATATAGACTAGCAAGAAACTCGGCGGGCACTCACTTTATTCACTTTTAAACCTTAACCAATTTGCCGGTAGATAGTGCCTACTTGTGGCGACCCACAAGACGTAATAAGCTAAAAGAGTCAATTCTTTCAGCTTAGGTTGAGAGCAGTGTCTCAAAAAAGCAGTGTGTTAATAATAACTATAATATAAGTATTTTCATTAGTTGTCTATATCCCTTAGCGCAAGGTTATAATAGCTTAAGTTGTGTGCGAATGTCCACAAATATTTCTTCATTTATTTATATTGAAATGATTAAGTACCGCTTACAATATAAGCATGATTACCTTTCAAAGAAATTTAATTAAACAATACGAAAAATAAGTATGCATTGTGTAACTCGGGCTCTGGCTCTGTTACACGCATTACTCTGTACATAAATGAAAATATAACATTTTACGAGAATATTTTGCAGACCAGAGCGACACACGTCCGTCTAGCAACACGACTCCCCCCGCACTAGATTTTCGGGAGAGCGCGGGGAAGCAAGCAATGTGATGTATTCTTTGAATACATTATTAGTTATAATTAGTTAAAACTTATACTAATTCAAAATTGAAGAAAACCATTTTAGAGGTCTATGTTTTCTTTAGTCTCTGATATAAATTTTATTATCATTAATTAATAAATAGATGTCATACAACGACTTCTTCTAAAAAATTATGGGCAATTTCAGTGATGTTTTACTAGCTATTTATAATAAATACACAATTTCTGATAAAACCATTTTCTGGAACACATCTTGTAGATTTCAAATCTACTTTTGGCTGTCATTTTTCGTATACTAATACCGAGAAGAACGTCTTTATTTGCACCTCTTTTTCGCAAACTTTGTCAACCACTCCCCTTTTTTTTTTTTTTTTTTTTTAACGTGAGGGAAAATCCTCGTAGGATGCTATGCCGGACTCTTACCGACTAAAAAACCTCACGTAACGCCCAACAGCCTATGGTTGAGAGCCCCGGGTAAGCCCTCAGGAAGGATGTCCCGTGACTCCCAACAGACCTACGGCCGCCAATGCGGCCTCGCCCAGGGGGTGGTTCGGGTGCAATCCCGCGTCTATGGGGGATTTCGGGTGTGACCCCGCTTCTAAGGGGGGGCGTGCGTGAGTGCTCACGTCACGCTGCCGTCATGGGCCTGCTTCTGTAAGGACGGTGAGCGGCCCTCTCACCGTCCTCAGACCTCCGGTCATGGAGGCCGATAGTCCTCGGCGAAGACACGTCGGCGGCGCCCAGGGCGCCGACTGCGGAACTCGGGTGGGAGAGTTCTCTCCCGCACCCGGCCCGCCGCCTCCTTCGCGAGCATGACCTGCTCGCAGAAAGAGGCGGCGCAGTCCCACTTACTCCCGCTGGAGAGCATGGCTCGCACCATGGCCTCAAGCGAGAGAGTGTCCACGCCCAGACCCACTACGAGCAACCACTCCCCTTAACAATATTTTTTTTTACTGTGAAAATGTTTTCCGTACCCGCAGAGTCAAAATGGGAGTCTATTGTAGTAAGATTTTGTTGTACGTCTGTTTGTCTATCACAAGGCTGTATTGCAGGTACCATGATAGCAAGACAGTTGATATTATTACAGCCACTGTACCTATTTCTGTTGCTGCTATCAACAAAAACTAAAATTGGCTAGTTTTTTGCTTTTTCAAAATGAGTACGGATCTACGTAAGTGATATTTGCACAATCGAAAAGGTTCCTCATAATAAAGTCCAGTAAAGTTTATTTCCTTCCAAAAATTAAGTATTATATATAAGTTCAAATTACAAAATTAGTTCCAAGTTAAAATAAGTATAATTGGAATTGTTTCCACAGGAAGTGAGATTGTGGAACTCGTTGCCTCATTCTGTACGCGCTAGAACTTCTAAGTACCTATGTATTTAAGTAAGGTCAGGGTGCAAAATTTTATCCTGCCCAGATATGAATGTTTCTCAAATATAAAACAAGTAGGTTGGATTTATTAGGTACTAGCGGACGTCACGTGGTTTCACCCACGTAGTTCCCGTTCCCGTGGGAATATGGGAATGGAATATAGCCTATGTTTAACGCAAAGAGTATAGTTTTCCAACAGTATAAGAATTTTTGAAATCGGTCTAGTAGTTCCGGAGCCTATTCGATGCAAACAAACAAACTAACAAATTATCTAATCTTTCCTCTTTATAATATTAGTATAGATTTCATAATGTACACGTTGTGTAGTATTATATTGTAGGTAGGTACTAACTGTGCGTTCCAACTCCGCCAAAAGCACAGTTTAGTGAGCGTAACCCTGCATTTAGATTATAAGTGTAATTGATTCTAAATAATACTTATAATATTAACTAGCTGACCCGCGCAACTTCGTTTGCGTCACATGGGAGTAAGAAGGAGAGAGGCGTGGTATTAATATGTAAAGTGACATAATGTTTCCCGTCGCATTTACTTCCGCCCGTCCTTTTTTGGTACGGATCCGACTCGCACTTGACCGGTTTTTATCGTTCACTTGGCTACCACTGCAGAAGTGCAGACCACAATTACTGCCGTCGCGTCTCGTCGCCTCGCTCATAGTCATATTTTCAAACTTATTAAGAGGTTATTGTAAGCGAACCGTAAAAGATAGGCATATGGTGTTCAGGACTTTTTTTATAACTTTTTAAGAGAAACAATTTTATAATACATTATTTTTACGTAACTTTAACCATTTACGCAGTGTACGCAATGGAAGCTCTGAAAAGAAAGAAATTTTCCCCGTTCTCAAAACATTATTCATGGCTGCTCCTCCCCTATTCGTCTTAGCGTGATATTATGTTGTCATTAAACATCCTCAATAAATAGACTATTAAACTGTAAAATAATTTTTGAAATGCAACCAGTAGTTTCTGAGATCCTAGCACAAACAAACTCTTCAGTTTTAAAATATTGTGAGCGGACCTTAAGAGATAGACGAATTAGGTTATTGTGAGCGAACCTTAAAAGATAGACTTAAGCTGTAGCGGACTTTTTTTTAGAACTTTTTAAGAGAAACAATTTTGTAGTACACAATTTTTACGTAACTTTTACCATTTACGCAGCGTACGCTTCGGAAGCTCTCAGACGGTAAAAAATATTCCCCGTTTTCGAAACATTCTTGATTGCTGCTCCGCTCCTATTCGCCTTAGCGTGATGTTATATAGCCTATAGCCATCCTCAATAGATGGACTATCAAACTGTAAAAGAATTTTCGAAATCCAACCAGTAGTTCCTGAGATCCTAGCGTTCAAACAAACAAACAAACAAACAAACAAACTCTTTAGCTTTATAATATTAGTATGGATTATAATACTTATACAAATTTAAGAGTTTTTTCAGGGTTTTCTTCTCAGCGTTGATGGTAATCTATTAATAAATCTAACGTTGTGCCCTTACGTGGATTTGCACACACAAAGCGAATTAAATTTATTTTGAGGAGTTTACTTACGACCTGAAAAATGGCGCTGAACTTATTTCTACGCATGTAAGACTACTAGCTAAGTATAGGTATATTATAGGAGCTATTCTCGCTCAAGGGCTAACGAATGTAAAGTACGGCCAACATTGTTTGATACTTTAGCACACCCATGTCCGGCAAAACCACAATAGAATGTCGCAATACCTAGTTTAGTAGCAGGGTTTCAAACATGGCCTTAGAATGTCCCTCTGCGGTTGTACGGAACAAAATGATGAAATTAAACCCTTAACTTATGTTTGAGTGATGGGGGTATTATTATATTTCAAAAGCTTATTACGATATGAGAGACATTGGCTACCACCAGTATGTGCGTAATTATTTTAAAACTGCCGGAATTTCTGGCACATTCTTTCGAGGAACTACCAGGGGCGCCTCATTTGCTGTATGTAAAAACCTTAGTAATACGTGAACTAATTCCATTCGAAATGGTTCATAATACAAGAAAAGGCAGTAGAATTTCTAGTACCTATAATAGGTTTTTGCTTTTTATTTCAAGAAAAATGCTTTTATACAGCAGCATCTATTCTGAGGTACGTAATTAGAAAACAGTTGAACCTGTTTTATTGTATTGCAACCGCGTTGCGCTGTTTCTTTGAATCAGTTTTTTTTTTCAGTTCTCTGGAAAGTTTCGTCCTATTTTTAATACTTTTTTAGTATTGATGGAATTTATGTTGTTATAGCTGTCATTTGCCCTACGACTTTGCCCTTGATGTACTGCGAATTATTCGCATTTATTTCTGTTCCGTTATTTTTGCAGAATGTATAAATGTTAATTTATTTATGTCCGATTAATTTGACTTTTATGTAAAGTTATATTTAGATAGAAAATGAAGATTCGAAGAGTTCTACGTCCAGCCGTAGACCACGAAGCTGTTATTATTGATACTTTTGATTGATAACACTTGATGGAATTAGGTATTACAATAATAAATGTTGTGGAACAGTACAAGTGGAGTTTTTCAATATATACGATAGGCTGGTTTGTTCAATATTTAGATAATGCTGCGTTTAATCCTAAAACATAATATTAGTAGGTATATTTATTCATTTTCAATGAAATGTAAAGATATTGCCATCAAACTTTTATATTGGTTTACAAATATTTTTATACAGATTTATGATATATCTTGCGATTTTGTAAAACAATAATTCTTCTGTGCACTGTTTTTCCGAAATCATAACTAAAAATCCGAATTCTATGATTATTCTATATTAATTTAATCAAAATAATTCTGACATCAAAGTTTTGAATTACACCGATCTCACCTTATATTCACTAATTTATGATTGAGGTGACTCATATTTCAACCAATAGGTACATTTGATTGGGCAATAATTAGAAAGTCCAGTCATTTCTCTATTTAATAACCAATATTAGAATGAAAGTTCTTGAAAAGCAAAACATGTGTCTGAAATATTTCTACAGTAGATTGTACTTTTTAATTTCCTTTCCGAAGTAGAGTGTACTCGTACATTACGTAGATACTGAGCGAATTCAATTTATTTTCAATGAGTTTGGCGTGTGTGCAGAGTTTACAAATAAAGAAATATTATTTTCACCCAAGTAATTTTTGGGGTAAAAAGTTCATAATACTCGTCTAACTCGAATACGATTGCCTTTGTTCTCAAACTTGAGAATAATTTCACAAAATAAGCCGTTGTTACTTTTTGTAGAAATCTATTTCTCTAGAAAATATTTTTGATATCTGTACACCCAGAACGATTATTCGAATTAATGGGACTAAAAAGTGAAACTGCTATTATGTCTCTTATTAGACTCACACTGAATATTATAAAAATAGTTACTAACATTAGTTAGGCATGAGAACGACCCTAGGTAGCTATAAAAATAACCTAGATGACACTTAAGCTCCAGTGCTTAAGTGTCATCTAAGTTTCTAAGCTCGACCTCAATTTTACCAAGCATGTATATTTTGTACACAGTGTGTAATATTTTTGTACTACATACAACGGTAAAATGGTTTAAACATACCATTCGAGTAAATTACTCTTCTGTGTGTTTAATAGAGATGTTACTATATTATAACTCTGGTACTTTGCCTCTATCAATCTTTTTATTTTGTGTCGTTTTAAGAATTTTGTACCTTTTTTTTTACCGTGAGGTAAAACCCATCACGGATGCTATGCCTGACTCCTACCAACTAATAAACCTCACGTAACGCCCAACAGTCTATGGTTGGGAGCCTCGGGTAAGCCCTCGGTAGGATGTCACTTTCGTACCTAAAGGCTAAAAATGGGACCCTATTGCCTTACTTCGCTGTCGGCCCGTCTAAATCTGTCGTGGCGCTGTTTCTCAGGAACCGTGCTAAAGAGCTGAAATTTTGGCTCAGAACCTTCTATGCGCGAGTTTGATTTTTTATAATTAAATTAAACTTTGAAGAATTTTATATTTAGGGTCTTACTTGCGATAAATAAAAATCCTACATTTTACTTTTCTGACGTTATGAACACTGGTCACTCCATAACATATCATCATCATAACATGGTAGATTTTGTACTTAATAGTACTCCACGAAGTTACGTATAAATGAAGGTACTGTTGAGAGTCCTGGGGTATCCTTCCGAGAGCTTACCCGGGGCTGCCAACTGTAGGCTGTTCGGTGGGATACGTGCGGTTTTTAGTCGGTAGGAGTAAGGCAAAGCATCCATGGAGTATATTCCCCACGTTAAAAAAATAACGTATAAATGTAAAATGAATAAAGTTTCATTGATTGATTGATCTAATAATAATAATCCTACTAATCCTACTTCCTACTTCCTACTAATATTATAAATGTGAAAGTTTGTGAAGATGTTTGGATGTTTGGATGTTTGTTACTCAATCACGCTCTAACGGCTGAATGGATCTGGCTGAAATTCAGTACAGGGATAGAGTATAGTCTGGAATAACACATAGGCTACTTTTTATCCCGGGAAAATGTTCCCACGGGAACGGGAACCAAATTTCACGCGGGCGAAGCCGCGCGCATCAGCTAGTATTATAAATGTGAAAGTTTGTGAAGATGTTTGGATATTTATTACTCAATCACGCTCTAACGGCTATATTGAGCTGGCTGTAATTTGGTACAGGGATAGAGTATAGTCTGGATTAACACATAGGCTGCTTTTTATCCCGGGAAAATGTTCCCACGGGAAGCAGAAACGGGAACCAAATTTCACGCGGGCGTAGCCGCGTATCAGCTAGTAACCCATATAATTATGAAGATAAAATACCTAAAGCTACATAAATTACTCACCAAAGAAACTATCATTTTGTCACTGAAGTATCGGTTCATTGCAATAGAAGGTATTTCATACAAATAGCATAAAGACAGCAGAACATTAATAAAAGAATTTCAATTACCTGAAACAAAGATAAAATCAATATTATAATAATTTGTCTTAATTATGTGGTAAAGTATCAAAAAGTTTTGGCTCATCGTTACGCATTTCATGAGCTAAAGTTTTGGATATCTTTTGGTAACAAAATTATATGTAAGACAGACAATTAAGAATGAAGTTCATTCTTCATTCATTTTATTACACACAGTTTGTTGTACAAAATGTTTTATGTTTGATGTTTACCTAGGTATTAAATATTTTAGACTAAGGCCTTTCAGTCAACTTTTATAGCTATTACCCATAAATAGGCTCTAGACGAAGCGGCAGCAGCGTTAAGTGAGAATTTTACTCAAATTTCCTGCACACACACGAAACAAACCCTTGGACGAGGCCTAAGGAAATACTGGTCATCCTACTGAGGAGTTACTTGGCGCTGGACGGGTAGTTAGGAACGGTGTAGTTTTAGTCGGTCATAAACGACAAAAAGACCAATAGCTAGTTTTGTTTTAGCTTTGTTCGGGTTATGACCAGGCAAGATCCTTGTCTGGTTGGAGGGTTCTCTCTTTGAGTTCGACATCCACCCGATAAAATATGTTTCGATGCTCTAAATCTGAATTCTGATCCGGTTCACGCATCCCATGAGAACGAATTCCAGGGATTAAAAGTAATTTATTTGTGGCCTCGTACTTTTTTTCGCGAAATTTAGTGACACATCGCATGACATAAAGCAAAGGACTATCTGCGATAAAATTCCGCGCGAAATATCATTGATACAATTTAACATCGTAATATTTTAATTGTAATTCGGAAATTCACTCCGTGTAAAACCACCGGCGGACAGTGCTTTAGAAGTTTAGAGTGTAATTGAACAACAAACATCCAAATATTTTCATAAACTCACTTTTATATGACTAGGAATGTCCACGCGAAGGAAGTCAGAGGAAAAGTTAGTCATGAAAATATGAGTATCATCATAACGCGAGTTTCAGATAACAGCGATATAAGCGCTCCGTTTGGGTACTAAAATATTTTTTATATCACACGATTACAGTATATTTAATGCGTTTTAGCCACGAATATGCGAATCATTGGGATATAAAAGAAAATATTCTGGCGCATGTGAGACTCTAGCATTGATTATTTTTTGCTCTGCCCGCGTGGGACTGTATTTTACGGCATCCCATGGGAACTTATTAGGGGGATGAAAAGTAGCAATTTTTTTATTCCGGTCTATAATCTATTTTCAGCCGTTGGAGTATAAAACAGTAACAAACACTCTCACCATTATCCACACATCCATACTCACGTACTTTTACATTTTTAACCGACTTCAAAAAAAGGAGGAGGTTCTCAATTCGTCTGTATGTATTTTTTTTATGTATGTCAAGCGATAATTCCGTCAATTATAGACGGATTTCAAAAATTTTTTTTTGTTGAATAGGGGTTACTTCTGAGGTGGTCCCATTTTCACCAGGTCAGGATCTGATGAAGGGATCTAGGAGAAAACGAGGGCAACCACCGAAAATTGTAGGGACAACTAGTGCGCTTGTTCACTTTTTAATCAAGTGCTTTAATGTTCTACACTTTAATGAAGGTCTGGAGTCGACCTGATGATAGAGTCGAAAGACAGTCGAGGGCATTCCTTAACAATTTACAGCAGTTACCTTGTGTTTGGGCTCGATTGATTTGTATTGATGAGAACTTTCACTTAAATAGATATATTTTTCGGTTCACCCGTCACTTAAAATAATGAAAAAAAAAAAATTTTTCAATAAAAAATAAAACCGACTTCCAACAAATCCTGAAAAATAAAATGTACTTACCACAAAGTAATATGTATTATGATTTATCAGATTTTATTCAATATAATATTGAAGTTGGTGCCATGAATAATACCTACTTACATAAAACTACGGGTTTACTTGGCGCCGACTTCAATATGATATTGAATAAAATCTGATAAATCATAATACATATTACTTTGTGGTAAGTACATTTTATTTTTCAGGATTTGTTGGAAGTCGGTTTTATTTTTTATTGAAATTTTTTTTTTAATATTTGTAATACCCCGTGGGGCGACAGGAAAGAATACAAAATGTCGCCACCCCAATTCATCCCGATGTCCGAAGGTGTCTTAAGAGGCGACTAAGGGAACACTTCGTAAAACGATCCATTGCGTAGAGAAGGAAAACTCGAAATGAAACCCGGTTGTCAGTAAAATGACATTCGTTAAGCCAAGTTGAGAGCGGCTTGAAAATTTCAACTGTGGGTTGTCACTTGTCACCACCTGTGTCTGTCAATTTCAGCACGGCGTAATATAACCCCACTATTACGTACGACATAAAACTAAAAGGTGAAATTTGGGTATATACTATGCCTCTGCCTAACCCTTCGATATAAAGGCGTGACTATTTTATGTATGTCCATGTAATATTAGTAAGATACTGTGCATATATTTTTAGTTAGAAACATTCAATAATATAATAGATGAAAGCTAATAACCGGTCTTCAGTTTCTGTAAATGACAAGCCGACAAATTTCTTTTCATCTCTTAAATTGAGTGAGCATTGATATGATAATATCGATGTTGTTCATTCATAATAACAGCAAAATGATATCTCATTACGATACGACTCTCCCACATTGTGTCGCTTTGTGGTTGCGGATGTTAGGTAGACAAATAAAACTTGACGATGATTATGTTTACGTTAAGAGCCGCTGATAGGGCTAACGAAATTGACCGTACAAAACAGGGTTCCTATCCGAAGGGTTAAACGGGACCCTAGTCACAAGACTTTGCTGCTCGTCTGTGTCTGTATGTCTGTGCGTCAAGAGGCTGTATCTCATGAACGGTGATAGCAAGAGAACTGAAAATTTCACAGATCATGTGTTTTTATTGCCACTTTATCAACAAATACTAAATTAGAAAAAAAATGGCGCATTAAGGAGGCTCTCATGTAACAAACGTGATGTTTTGTTGTTTTTTTGATACGGAGCCCTCCATGCGCGAATTCAATTCGCACTTGGCAGATTTGTTTCTAGGTACGCAATGCCAATAGTTCTATTTATATAAAAGACATTATCTAAGAACTGCCAGGTGTTTATCAGATCAGATCGTCAATCATCAATGAAATCAAAACATATAATAAAATCGTAACTGTATGTTTATCTGTACGATTGTGCACGCTAATCTCAGCAACCGCTCAACCTATTGCAATGCGGTTTTCTTTATTGCGCTGCGGTTTGCTCCACTTAACATTTATGTAGTGTTTGTTTTATGTCAATTGGTTAATAAATAAAAAAGTTTTATCAATCTAAAGAATCACAAATAAAATGAAGTGTACGAAGTCGCAGGCAATAGCTAGTTCATAATAAAATACTAACACCCCTCAACCTCAAAGAAATCGTTGCGTAGGTATGCCCTTTGTAGAGTTCAAAGGCATGAACTTACGTCAATAGACATTTTTCTCGATTTATTTACTAATCTTAGAAAACCCTTGGACATCGGATGCTATGCCAGAACGAAAACCACACTGTGACCTTCGATCTGCCTACTGTTTATTATGGCAACCCATTAGAAATAACCTTATTTTACGCTAAGTCTAAAAGATAAATGTACGCTGTCCAAAATCAATTTTCCACCGAAATTTACGACGTTTTTGACAACATTTTGACAATGTGCGAATTTGAGTTTCATTTCTCGACTTTTTGCTGAACTTGAGGTATTTTATAAGAACGTTTTTATTTGTGATGAGCCAAACTATTCATATTCTGTTCCGTCTTTATCAAACTAGTATCTCAAAATAATACATTTCTCACAATAACTATTACAAACTGCATTATTTAACCAAAAAATGTCATAAAAATATTTACTGGCATATAAAATCTCTGAATTTTTAAATAAAAAAGGAGCAGAGAAGTTTCATGGATTTCTAACACCAGTTGGCCTGAGAACCTCCTATTTTTCTGGTGTCAGTTGAAAACACATTAGCAAGTATTGGTACCCAACATCAATATCCGAAAATTTATCATCCCACAAAATTCTTCGAGAATTTCCCGATCAGTAACTGTGTAGTCATTCCCCTGTCTTATCAGATTGGTTTGAAATATAGTGCCATGTCGTAATCAATGCTGTCGATGACAAATGGAATACGGACGAATAAGCAGAACCGTCTGGATCGTTGGGGTCATTTCTTATCGATAATTCTGATGTCATGAAAGAAAATACGTGCAGTGGGTATCAATAATATAGCTTAGAGGCGACTAAACCGAAGAAAATCAACCTAGCAAAATACAAACACAATTTGTCATAAATGTAATTCTGTTTAAGCCTGTCACAGCCTATTGGTAAAGCTGCAGGTGCGCTGTTTGAATTATTGCATCTGTGATGTATTCGTAGAATTGTGTTTTAGGGACTGGCGTATGCTATTTTATCGACACTGACTGTACTATAACACTGTCCTTGTCCCTCCTAAAATTATAAAGCTGAAGTTTGTTTGTTTGAACGCTAGGATCTCAGAAATTACTGGTTGGAATTCAAAAATTCTTTTACAGTTCGACAGTAGTCTATGAACGCCTATAACACTAGAACGTATGATAGCCGCACGGGCGACCCTTACCAACTTTTGTTGAACTAAATAGCATCGAAACTCTTTTCTGATAAAATTACAAACATAGTTAAGTCACGCTTTGATCTCTGAAGACGTAGGCAGAGATACTATTATGCCCTTTTTTTAACGTGAGAAAAATACCACACGTATCCTACGTACGGTTGGGAGACCCGGGTAAGTCCTCGGAAGGATACCCCTGGACTCCCAACAGACCTACGGCTACCACTGCGATACTATTGTGTCTACATATCGCTATTGGCATTCAATTTTTGTCTTTCATAGTAGGTTGTCAGCCTTTTGTCGTGACAAAAAGTACAGGCGCACTCAGGTTGTGGTCACCGATTGACGTAATTACAGCCACTCATAAGGTTTAACCACTGTTGTGCTACTGGAAGCCATCCCCATCGACTTTAAATTGGAATATTATTCTGAGAACTACATTGACCAATATTGAGTACTAAAATCAATAATAGTCCATTTATCATTATGTTAAAGTTACAGAGCATTTCTCGGTAGTAACTTTGAAGCCATTCCCCTGTAATACAAGATGTCAGTTTGAAATATAGTATCATGTCGAAGCTGTCGTTGACAAATATGCAATATGGCCGATTAAGCAACATAGTTACCGACAGGTAAGTACATCATTCTGTTTTGATAATTGATCTTTGCCTGAAGATAGTTTCTGGTATTAAGAGCTATCGTTATGAATCATTTTAAACTTAACTGAGAATAATAAAATTACTTGATACTTTTATCAAATAATTTTATTATTCTCAGTTAATTAGGTACTTTAAAAAGTAGTTGTGTATACAAAATGAATCCAAATACAAGGTATTTTTTTACGTCTAACTGGAAATAAATACCTAGTGGAAATAGAGTTGGAAAAAATAAAAAAAATAAAAAAAATGTCAAAAAGTATATACCTACCTACATGCCAGACCGGACCTAGCTTCTTGAATAGAAGAATCTTATTGTAATACCACTTACCTGGTTAAAGTCTATATTGAGTGACAAGCATACAATACATAAGATAGGTTTATGGGAAACTATACTACTACTGCTCGTTCGCTTTGCCGCTCGGCTCCATACTAAAGTCGAATTTTTAATTAGACGAAGTAAATTGACAGCAACTAATGTCACTTCTTCATACAATGTTGCTTATTTTCTATGACGAAGTGACATTAGCTACTGTCAATTTACTTCGTCTAATTAACAATTCGGGTATACGCCTCTACGCCAGCGGCAAAGTTAGAGCGAACGGGTAGTACCTACTTACTTGCTGTATTACGTGTTAGCATTTTTTGAACGTGAGAAAAATCTGTCTAAAAATTAAATGAAAATGAAATTGAAAAGTCCTTTATTCATATATTGGAATATAGCAACGCTTATGAACGTCAAACTGATTGCTTCTACATTTACATTTACTGCCAGATTCGCAACGCAATAAGTAAGCCGCAGCCGGAGAGAAAAAACCTGACAGTGAAACTCACGGCCTGGCAATAAGCCTCATGAATGCTATGCCGAACTCTTATCGACTTAAAACCACACATTCCGTACCTGCAGCCTACGGTTAGGAGCCCCGCGTAGGCCCTAGGGAGTATATCCCCAGGATACGTGTTAGCGTGCAAAAGAACAATTTCTATCTAAGTGTGAAGGTGTAACACCTTTTTTTTATCTGAGCTGTGTGACATTTCCGTCTCGTTCATGAAATAAAAACAATTGTAACAGTTACAGCTTCTTGTCATAATTGTGTGGCATAGCGTTCGTATATTTTATTAGAGTATCGTTATCGTAGGTAACCGTAAGATTGCTATTTAATAAATCAATTCTCATTGAATTTCTCAAAACTCGCATTAAGTTAAGATACTTATAATTTCTAATTACACGAACTTACAGAAGTTTAATTATATATAGAAAAGGTATTAAAGTCGTACAACCGTCTTTCAATCATTCCAGTTAAACATAAGTCTTTCTATATTTACATAAATTTTACTTATAACTAATATTATAAATGCAAAAGTTTGTGAGTGTAGATGTTTGGATGTTTGCTATTCTTTCACCTCTAACGGCTGAACGGATCTGGCTGAAATTTGGTTTAGGGGTTGATTATTGTCTGTAAATGAAAGTGTCTAAAACAAAATGAAAAAAAAAAAGAAATAGAATGTAGTCTAGAAATCAGATAAAATGAAAAAATAAATAGACACATAGGCTACATTGGTCCCGGGACATGGGAAGCGGGAACGGGAATAAAATTTCACGCGGGCAGAGCTCTGGACGCCAGTATTAACTAAGCTAAGTGAACTCTAAAGCCTTTGACCGGGTCTGGCACCGTGGTCTACTTACGAAATTACCCTCATATGGACTACCTGAGAGATTATGCGGATGGGTGTCCAGCTTCTTGGCCGGTAGAAGCATCAGGGCCGTCGTTGACGGCAGCTGTTCAGACTGCATGGCCATAAACGCTGGAGTACCGCAAGGCTCAGTGTTGTCCCCTACTCTGTTTCTGCTGCATATCAATGACATGTTGTCTATTGATGGCATTCATTGTTATGCGGACGACAGTACGGGGGACACTTGTTACACGGGCCGCCCCGGTATCTCTCGGGACACAGTAGAGGAAAATCGGGACCAGTGACGTTCAGTTCCGTAGTTATTTGGAGGACAAGGCTAAGCTGGCGTCCAAGAAGCTAGGTGTGCTCAACAGGGCGCGGCGGTACTTCACTGCGGCGCAAACACTGCTTCTCTATAAGTCGCAAGTGCGGCCGCATATGGAGTACTGCTGTCACCTCTGGGCGGGAGCACCTGAATATCAGCTTCGTCCATTTGGCTCGGTGCAAAGACGAGCTGTAAGAATTGTCAACGATCCTGTACTTACAGCTGGTGTGGAACCTCTTCGCGACAGGAGAGACTTTGCCTCCTTATGCGTGTTCTACCGCCTGTACAATGGTATGTGCTCTGAGGAATTGTTTGATATGATGCCCACAGCTACGTTCTATCATCGCACCGCTCACCACAGACAGGGAGTTCATCCTCACACTCTGCGTCCGGTGAGTTCCAGCACGGTTAGATCCGATAGGTGTTTTCTTCCGCGCACGCTTAGGTTGTGGAATGACCTCCCTGCCTCGGTTTTCCCAAACGCCTACAGTATGGGGTTCTTCAAAAGGGGTCTTAGAAGGTTTTTACAGGGTCGGCAGCGCGAGTGTGGCACCTCTGGTGTTGCAAACGTTCATAGGCTGCGGTGACCACCGGTCCTTCTGGTGGGCCGTATGCTTGTCTGCCACCTTAGTGGTATAAAAAAAAAAAAAAAAAAAAAAAAAAAAAAGAACACTAGATAAAACGGGGTAGCAATTACATGACTACTAAACTATCGTCGTCGTTTATATCGTTAAAATGCTATAATTAGATATAGCATTTTAACGATATAAACGATATAAATATCTATAGAAATTTTCAGTTATTTTGTAAATGTCTCGAAATTAATATAAGAATACGAACAAATAAATGTGAGGCCTAGATTCTAAATTATTTACTTCATCTTTGTCCTAGGAAAAGGAAATTGAGAAACATGGAGTAAAGTATTTTAGATGTTCTATTTCCATTTCAAATTATTTTCTATTCAGAATTTGGAACCGGGGAAAGAACTCCTATAACAACATCGAGATCCGTTGGTTATGTTAGATTAATGACGCACGAGTCAAGCGAGCGTGCCGCGGCAGCGCTTGGTGATTGCCAGAGCCAAAGTGTGTTTTTTGAAATCCTGTATGAAAGTCAAGATATTATGTTATAGGTGTTATATTAGTATGTATCATCAATATCAGTTGGTTTGGTTACAACTGCAACTCGGAAGGATAACTTCAGCGTTCCTGATACTCGCAAAAAAGATACTGCATACTTAAGCGTGGTTTATTATAAATTAAAACGTAGGTACCAACGTTACCTACTTAAGTATGACACAGTAAACAGGTGGTTTTAATCTAAGCCGTGTTCATTTAGCGCTGCCTATACACTGTTGAACGTTCTGAATTATTCGTGCGCGTACAATGTGGGGAGTAAAGTACTAAGTTAATGACTTAATTATGTTTTTGGTGCATTTTCCTGAGGATACGTATATTTTTAGTTGGGCGATTTAAAATAAGTGGGCGTCAGTTTTACTGTCTGGTGTTTCTCTTATAGGTACTCTGCCTGTTGACTTGCAAATCTGGCAGCGAATCTAGAAATAATAACCTTGACATGATTACTTTGCGACTGAAATGAATTTGAAACAATTTGTTACATAACGAGTTCAAAATGGTTATACTTATTCTTTTTCATTTAACGTGAGGGAAAATCCTTAATGGATGCTATGCCGGACTTCTACGGACTAAAAAACTCACGTTACGCCCAACAGCCTATGGTTGGGAGCCCCGTGTGAGCCCTCGGAAGGATGTCCCAGGACTTCCAACAGATCTACGGCTACCACTGCGACCTCGCCTAAGGGGGGACAACGGCGATGTAGTGACCTATCAAAGTGTATAAAACACTTTTTTCCTGGTTAATTCTCATTCCCTCCCCCTTAATTATACTACGGTTTATATCCACTCTTGTTGTCGCTGCCTTTCTCTATCAACGCTACCACAAATTGCGCGTTTCACTGCCATGTCATGTAACTGTTGGTATTGGAAGCATTCGCTTGAAAACTTTACACTAGGTACAGATAGGCGTCAGTAAACATCTATATCAAGTTACTCCATTGTTGAAATACGCAGTGTGTTCACCGCTTACACTGTGTGCTTCAAATAGACAACAAAGCTATGTTTGCGGTTTTGAAATCTGATGCCAACGGTATTTGGTGTGAGTTGTTCTTTATTTAGTAAACCCCTTTGTTACGTGTATCAGAGATTTCAGATATATATAACGTGAAGTCTCTTTGAACACAGTTTATTTAAAAAGGTTGGGATTTGATGCGAATACTTATCTATATTGTGTTCAAATATTATCAAAGATAAACTGTTTTATATTTGATTATGTATAATGTGATGCGGCTTCATTTGCGTAGTTTTCATCTTCGTGAGGGCAATAAACAACTTTATACTTTTACTTAAGGGCACTAGAAACAACTCGCTGTTCTCAGGCATAGAGCAACGCGAACTGTCTAAGGGCGCGCGATGCTCTGTGTTCTCAGGCCCTAGGTCATGGAGGCCGGTAGTCCAGGGGCGTATAGCAGGCTAAGACGACGCCGCCGTTGTTAGCGTGTGCTAACAAAGGCGGCGTCGTCTGCTCTGCTAATTGTTTTTTAAAATTATTTCTAAACGTATATGTATAGTCAATGTGGATAATATTTCTGAACCTTTTTCATAATTAACTCTGTTTGTTTACCTTCAGTAAAAATACTCAGCAGTTCTAGAAAACAGCTCTTTAATTCTATTTAACAAAATTTCCAGGCGACTGAGGGTAAAAACCGCCACAACATTATCTATTAGCGTCCTAACAAAACGATCGTTGTACCCACAGCACTAATGACTGGAGCCGTCAGCCGTCCATTGTGTGAAATTGTCTACCCTTTTTATTTGAGACTCACTTAAAATTACATTGTGAAACCTTCTGTTTCTTATTTTATTAATTTACTTATCTTTTGGCTCGCTAAATTAATGCCACCAGCCTCATGGAAAGCCATGCCGACATCTAGCGAATGGGAGCCATTCTCACCAGTCCTTGTGACTTCCGAAAGTGTGGCAGTATTCCTCAAGTTGGTGACCCTATGCTGTGCCTCTTCACTCTCCACTTGAAGAACTCAGAGTTGCAGGCGATGGGAAACAATAAACATGTTGGGGAAACTCCTTCCAAGTTTTCATAGGTACCTAGTTCAACAGAGAATCTTTTAAATCGCTCAGTTCTGGCGAGGATTCTCTTCGTAGGAGTACTTGTCGGTGTCGATTCATTTTATAACCCTCGGTGGAGTGACGACAATTTCAACTAAGCTAAAAGATGTGTTAAAATTTCAAAGAAAATAACGTTTATTTTTTTTATTTCCTTTGAAATTCTTTATTGTGACTCCGAAAATGCTGGTAGAAAATTTCTTACACACGAAAGAAAAGTAGTCAAAAGTAACATAAAGGAGTATTCACAGTCGTTTTTTTACGTGTGGATATCCACGGTGCGGTGCCTCACTACTGCCTATGGCCAGGAGCCCCGGGTAAGACCTTGGAAGGAAATCCCCAGAGGTAGCCTCACCTGGGGTGTTCACTGTTCAGGTATTATCCTGCATCATGGAGCGTGTGGCGTGGGTGAAACTCTCGCATCACACCGCCGCCGTCTTGGGCTTGCTTCTATAAAGACAGCGAGCAGCCACCCTACGCTGTGCTCATGTTTTGAAAGTTAAAACACGCACCACGACCAAGGTAAATATAATCGCCATCCAATTTCGTACCCCAATTTGTGATTTGTTCTCAATATGCTAATTTTGCTCCATAAACGACTATAATACGCAGGTAAATTGGTCAATTACGAAATCGAATATGAATGAGATTAGCTTTTGATAATCCGATGACCAGAATTTGGACGTATGAATTTGAGACTGATTTACTTTGGTCAGTACTGCAGGTACTTTACTGTACTTTCAGTTGTAGTTTTTTTGGGCGAAAATGCGAATCCTTATCAAAAATAGCGTCCTTGGCTGCCTTCTACCGAATCTATCACGGCGAGTGTTCTGAAGAGCTTTTCAACCTGATACTGCCCTGTCCTTTTCGATCCCGAACAACGCGTGCCGGGCAGAGGTGCCACTCATACACAGTGAAGAGAATCTTTGCCAGAACTGAGCGTTTTAAAAGATCGTTCCTCTGTCGAACTATAAAAACCGTCAATGACGTGCCCGCACACGTGTGTTCCTCATTTTGCAATCCGGGGATTCTTCAAGTGGAACGTGAAGAGGCACGTGACAGGACCACCAACTTGAGGACAACTACCAGAAGTCTTACGGACTGTGAAAGTGGCCCCCAATCGCTAGCTTCGTATTGGCTATCCATCAGGCTGGCGACGTCAATTTGACGAGCTTATAATAAATATAAAATAAAAGCATCCCGAAAAAATTAGGCCATGTATTGTTAGAGTCTCGTAAATATGAATAACATGTCTTCCTGTGCTTGGTTTTTATAAAAATTATGGAGTCTTGTGTGGTCCATTGGACTAATTTCAATAAAGTTTGTGAATATTTTGAATTTATTCTACTACTTAACATAATAAAAGTGAAAGTTTGTGAAAATGTTTACAAGTTGGTTACTCAATCACGCTCTAATCCTTAAACCAATTTGATAGAAATTATGTCAAACACCTAACATTCCTCGTAAATCTACTTTATTATAAAGCAGAAGTTTTGGTTTGTTTGCTTAAATAGGTGCCTACTAGGATCTCATACAATAGGATTGGATTTCAAAATTATTTTACAGTTTGAAAGTCTATTATTGAAGAAGATTAAAGTGATTATATTTTGAAAAAAGCTAGACTGAATTTTCGAAGGAGTTCTTCTCTTTCTATTAGATTTCAGAACCCTCAGTGTAGAGCCACATCAATTTTGACAAAGCTATTTTTTATTAATTTGAAAGAGAATTAAATAAATTTATACTGTTGATTGATGGCATTTGTGGAACTTGCTGCAAAATTAAAAGCCAGTGCAGCAGCGGAAGCGGCTGAAAATATTAAAATTAATAAATATAAGGGTCTCGACTCATCGTATCGTTTTTTGTCCAGTCGGTGTCGAGACCCTAGGTCCATGGGGTCCCAATGCGCAAAAATTTTTCAAGAATTTGAAAAAGCGCCTTGTGGAGTCAACTGGTGACCCAAGGGCTGGCAGTTTTCTCGCTCAACGAATAGGCATTGCTATTCAAAGGGGGAATGCTGCTAGTCTTTTGGGCACAATGCCACGGGGGCCTTATTTAGGTTTAGTTTAGATAGTAATAATGTAAATATAGATATGTAATAATTATGTTTCTCTGTAATTTTTAACAATAAATGTATACTTGCTGCACATATTGAAAACGACACTTATACTTTTCCACAATATTTTTTATTATAAACCTGACCAGTTTCGCCTTACGGCATTTTCAAAGGTTTAATTTTCAAAACATACACATCTTAAAGGTTTTTGCTTTCTTCTGTGTGAATATTTGTACCTACATATAATAATGTTCGTACATAGCGCTACATTATATTTAAACCCTGAACCGGTACTCCTTAGGTATAGATAAAGATCGGTATTTGCCTTATGATTAATTTGTATTCATCGTGGCAGCTTCGTCTTGGTTATTGAAATGAAGTATGACAGGAGCAAGTTAATATCAATATTGTTTTCTCGTTATTTCAATATGTAGTAGATAAAGTAAAAATATAGTCACGCTTTTGTCTCCGAAGGGGTAGGCAAAGGCATAGAATACGCCCATTATTCACCTTATAGATCAATGTCCCACGTAATAGGTGGTGAGCCTATTGCCGTGTTGAAACGGATAGACAAAGGTGACGACCCTTCAACTTGGCATAACGATTGTCATTTAAC
Source organism: Miltochrista miniata (assembly GCA_933228765.1). Taxonomy (NCBI): domain Eukaryota; kingdom Metazoa; phylum Arthropoda; class Insecta; order Lepidoptera; family Erebidae; genus Miltochrista; species Miltochrista miniata. The sequence goes on along the minus strand of OW121756.1, from coordinate 34,558,143 downwards.
TCACAACCGGCTTTCATTTCGAGTTTTCCTTCTCTACGCAATGGATTGTTTTGCGAAATTTTTCCTTAGTCGTCTCTTACTACATCCTCGGGATGACTTGGGTTGGCGATATTTGGTACTCTTTCCCGTCGCTACACGGGAATAAAGTAAGAATGAATCTCCAAACTGTTTGTATGCTTTTGCATGGTAATGGAAATAATCAATAACACATGGTAAATACCCTGTTTACCCTAATCTTAGTGTTAGTGACCAGGAAAGTGAAATACCTATAAAATTCTGTATTTGTACTTAACTAACAAAGTACTTCAATCATAATGTGTGCAACAAAAAGTTGTGCTCAAATTATAAGCTCCTTGAAACTCATTACATCTTAGTACATCTTCCGGCGCTTCACATAGGTGGAAGGTATTTAGAACATCGTGTATTACTTAGGTAAGTATGTACATGTGAAAAGCGGTGGCATGAAATTTTATAACACCACAAAATGGCAGTAAAGGATTACAATGTGAACTTCTTAATTAAACTTGTTGAGGTGTTTATATCTATGAGGTGACATAAAGCTTTATTAATCATTTATATTTAAGTGTAACATAATATCTAACTGGATGTGGAAGGCGCAAGCCCGTTTATTGTGGCGTGAGTTGGGAGAGGCCTACTTCCAGCAGAGGACTGTCATAGACTGATTTGATTGATTGATAACATAAAATAATAATAAATAAATAAATAAAAATTCACAGACGAAAGTAAGCTGGGAATAACCTGCTTGTGTTATGGGTATCAGACCACGGATACACGTTCAGTGCTGACTTACTCCTCATAGGTGTTTTTCTTTTCCCACGTGACTGTGCTGACTCCCACGACCATGTGTGATGCAGCAACTACGCGGAAATTACCTTGGCAGTGCTGGCTAACACACGTGCTGTGTTAATATGAATCAATACGTCTGTGCTAAAACCTACACCTGTGTGTTGATGTTTTTTTATAGAAAATGGTTTTCTGTATTAATTAACTAGCTGACCCTTGCAACTTCGTTTACGTCACATAAAGTGTACGAAAGGAGAGGTGGTAATTCTTCATCGAACACCGTGTGAAACGGCCCTGTTTGCTTAATCATAAAAGAGCTTATTGTGGGACTTTTGGTTCTCTGCCTTTTCGCAGAAAATTGTTTTTCCAATTATAACTTGCCAACTTTTTCCTTTCGAAGAATCGTTAGTTCGCGTAATCTACTCTAACTTCTCTATTCTTTAGTTTTATTTCCCAACCTCACTGTATGTTTTGTCTACTTTTTAATACGCTTTTATTAGGTCGTCGTGTATGTAACTAACAATGTAATGGAATCTAAGGAAACTAATTTAACCATCTTCCAAGGATCGCAGCGTCATGAAAATTGGCAGATGTATGTAGTTCTGATGACAATACAATAATATGGTACTGTCAAACTGATGTGATGATGGAGCCGGAAGATACGCACTGAAAACAAGTGGAATCTAAGGTAGCTAATTTAACCAGCTTCCAAGGATCGTAGGGTCATGAAAATTGGCAGCTGTATGTAGTTTTGATGACAATACAATAATATGGTACTGTCAAACTGATATGATGATAGAGCACGAAAATAGGCACTGAAACTTCGATGGAAAAGTGGAATCTAAGGTAGCTAATTTAACCAGCTTCCAAGAATCGTAGCGTCATGAAAATTGGCAGATGTATGTAGTTCTGATGACAATACAATAATATGGTACTGTCAAACTGATATGATGATGGAGCCGGAAGAAAGGCACTGAAAACAAGTAGAATCTAAGGTAGCTAATTTAACCAGCTTCCAAGGATCGTAGGGTCATGAAAATTGGCAGCTGTATGTAGTTCTGATGACAATACAATAATATGGTACTGTCGTACTGACCTGATGATGGAGCCGGAAGATATGCACTGGAACTTCATGATGGAATATCGTATTATATCTGTTTTTGGATTCGTCAGAAAAGTCTTGTAATGAACTTTGACCAGGCTTAGGTTTCAAGGTTATAACAAACTTTTTTTTAATTGACTTGTAAAACTATGCAATGGAATCTCAGGTAACTAATTTAACCATCTTCCAAGGATCGTAGCGTCATGAAAATTGGCAGAAGTTTGTAGTTCTGATAACAATACAATAATATGGTGCTGTAAAACTGATCTGATGATGGAGTCGTAAGATATGAACTGGAACTTCATGATTGAACATCGTATCATAGCTGTGTTTGGATTTGTTAGAAAAGTCGTGTAATGAACTTTGACCACGATTAGGGTTTAAGGTTATAACAAACCTGTTATATATTGAAGTTAATATTGAGTGTAAATATTGACATAGGTACCTGCATAAAATGTATATGTATTAGAGTAATAATGAAATATTTTCACATTAGTCGAACTCAGACAAAACACCATGTAATACAGGAATCCTTACTAATATTATAAATGCGAAAGTAACTCTGTCTGTCTGTCTGTTACGTTTTCACACCTAAACCACTGAACCGATTTTGATGAAGTTTGTTATAAAGATAGTTTGAGTTTAAGGGAAGGACATAGGCTACTTTTTAACTGTCTGCGCGAAAGGAGGGTAATGATTTTGTGCGATAACGACTTCTACGCGGATGAAGCCGCAGGGAACAGCTAGAAAAGGTATATTTGTTCTGACTAAAAAGTATAAAATAAATAAATGATTTAAAAAACCCTAGAAAAATACGCTTTTATAATGCACGAAAAAACCAAAAATAAATTATACATCGTTCAAGTTGCCTCTATTTCTGGGCTGAAGTGTAAACTATGTGCATGAAGCCGCAGGGAACAGCTAGTAAAGGTATATTTGTTCTGACTAAAAAGTATAAAATAAATAAATGATTTAAAAAAACCCTAGAAAAATACGCTTTTATAATGCACGAAAAAACCAAAAATAAATTATACATCGTTCAAGTTGCCTCTATTTCTGGGCTGAAGTGTAAACTATGTGCATGAAGCCGCAGGGAACAGCTAGTAAAGGTATATTTGTTCTGACTAAAAAGTATAAAATAAATAAATGATTTAAAAAAACCCTAGAAAAATACGCTTTTATAATGCACGAAAAAACCAAAAATAAATTATACATCGTTCAAGTTGCCTCTATTTCTGGGCTGAAGTGTAAACTATGTGCTTTTAATTATAATGTTTGATTGTAAAAGCGTAGGGCGCTAGACAAGAAAGACTTTTTTGTAAGCTAATTCCTATTAATATCTACTAATCCTTATATAATAAAAATCCTGGCGAAAGCTACATGAGATCGCACAAGAGCATAACGTTTATGCTGCCAAAGGGAACGCCTATTCTTTCAGGCAATTAAGTAGATACACGAGGGGAATACGTTAACAGTGGCAAAATGTTGAGTTCTTGTTTGAGGACGAGATATCTTTAGTTACCGTTAAAAACCCGCTTGGGGATATATGCGTTTGTATTCATATTACATAATTACTACATATTGCACTAAATATCTCGGAATGCCGAAACTTTAAGGACCTACCTATGAATTATCTAATAGAGATCCGTAACTACGCGGGCGTCACGAAAAACTGGCAAAAGTAGGTGTTGAAAATGCGTAGGCGTGATTTACTACTTTACTTTTCAAGTAAGTATGTCATGCATTTCAATTAAAGCCTATTATCGTTAATACATTTTTGAAATTTAAAATGATACTAATAATAGTAAAAGTCACAATAGAAATATAAAAGCGTGACAGTGCAAATTAAAAGTTTAAAAACACGATAAAAACATGCTTATATAAATGTGACCTTATCCTTAATGTAACAAGACATCATGCAGCTTCCGCCAGGAAAGTCTTTTCTGTTCCAGCGCCCCACGCTTTTGCAATCAAATATTATAATTAAAAGCACATAGTTTACACTTCAGCCCAGAAATAGAGGCAACTTGAACGATCTATAATTTATTTTTGGTTTTTTCGTGCATTATAAAAGCATATTTTTCTAGGGTTTTTTTAAACCATTTATTTATTATTATGACACTTTTCAAAATGCCAACTTTCAAGTAGACGAATATTTTAGATAGTGTAATATTCACTTAGTTGTTTATTGTTTTCCAAATGTTATTTTTTTTAAATCACCCAGAAAAAGTTATGTCAAACAATTTTATAAAATCGTTTGTCATAACTTTTTCAGAATGGTTTAAAAAAAATAAGTACGAGTCGGGGTACTCAGAGTACCATAATGACGTTTTTTTTATATGAAAATTGCGTTAACATTAGTTTATTTTTTATTATTTTATCAATGCACGAAAAGGTACGAAACGTTATTCGTGCAATAGTTGTTTGGCCTAGTGAAAGATTTGACAAATGAAATATCGCCAAAACGTTTGGTGTCATTATAATATTCAGCATAACAAAAATTCTTCCAAATGAAACGTTGTCATACGAAAATTTGGTAATCGTGAGTTGTCAAAGTGAAAAATAGGTAAAACGTTGGTTGGCAAGTGATAATCGGGCAAACAATTTTCGGCGAAAAGGCAGGATACCGGGACTTTTTTTTCAAATATTTATTATAACATTACGCATCATAAATGGCAATATAAAAATGTCAGTAATTTTAGTTAATAATTCATACCTAAATGACGCTGTGCCTTTTCTTTTTAAGAAATTATTCCTTATTTAAAAAGGCGTGTTATATGTATGTATAGTATCAGTCATTTGTATTCTCAAAATATTCATTTATTTTAGGCACACACGATGTATGGCGTCCCAGCACTACCGTTTCGCTCAGGTTTAGCACACATAAGTGTGTCGCAGCCTCCGTGTCACTTCTATTTTACAGACCATGCGTGTATTCTGAAAACCCACCCAGCAGTCAACGTGTTACTTTTAAATACATACTTATCATACAGAGAAACACCCAGACTCTTGAGTCAAACATTTATGGGTCACACAAATTTTTGTCTCCGGTGGGAATCGAACCCACGACCTCGTGATCCGCAGTCGCACATTTCGACCTCTTGTCCAACGAGGAAGTCAATAACATATGTAACCAGGTATACCCTTTAGAACCTGAAATAGTAACTATATTAATATCCAGCCATCCATCCATAAATCAATCATCAACTCAGTCTATCACAGTCCACTGCTAGACCTAGATCGCTCAGACCTAGATCAGGATTTGACTGCCTCTGTGGTGCAGTCGGTAGTGTTACCGCCTGCCGCGCTGGTGGTCCTGGGTCCAATTACTGGGTCGGTCCAAATATTTGTGTGATGCACAAATGTTTGTTTCGGAGTTTGGGTGTTTTCTATGTTAAATATAAATGTATGTGTATACAAATATGTAAGTGTGTCTATCAGTCGTCTAGATCCCATAGCACAAGCTTATATTAGCTTCATTTGGGCTAGATGATGTTGTGTGAGATTATCTACAAATATAAAAAATATATAATTACTATAAGGAGGACGGTAAGGTTGGCCTACAATACTTTTGCCACAATAATTTTGCAATTGGATTTTGTTTCTATCTTTTCTTCTCTTCTACATAACGTTACTATAATCTGTTAATTAGCAGGTGCACTATTTGCATAATGAGACGACTTGATCTCTGAAAATTTCGCTTGAGCTCTAACGCATCCACTGCACAGTGCGCATACCACACTATATCACTAATAACCTACACAAGAATTCCATTTTTACCTCCTACTACAGTCTAAAGTAATTCTAAGCGTGAAAAAAACTTACACAGTTTCTCCTCCGATTCATAATTGTATAAAAGCTCTACTTTGTATGCAAATAAAAGAAAACTAAACGGTTATTCAGAAACTAAAATAAAAATACCGTAGCTAGAACAAAGGGTAAACTATAAACTCATAATGCTCACACAAGAATAAAAATCCTTTATTTTGTAGCGGTTTTTACGTAGCTCGTAAAAAATCATTAAATTTTACTTTACTTTCAAAAATACAAGCTCAAACACTCAATTTTCTTTCGGAGGGTCTTATTTTACAATGACTAGCGTGTCCCTAATCCCTCTGCTAAAATATAGTAAGTAAGAATAAATAGCGATTTTGTATTATAATTCAGTAAGTTTATTTCGTTGCGTGGGTATGATATAATTTCAATTGCAATAAGTTAAAGTTGCGTTATTTGACCGTTATTTCTCATGAGAAAAGACTTAAAACCTTTTCCATACTGTTCCTAATATCTATTAGAAGTGAGTAGATCTAGAAGACAAAACTTGGATCTCCCTTCCCTACCCCTGCTTGTACTAAAAAAAAAGTAATGATGTGTCCATAGCAATAGAGATTGCATGTGCCTAATAGCCAACCTAATAGCTCAGTATCTGTAGACTGTGCTAGCAGACAAAGAATTGGCTGATACCACAGGGCGGAAACTCCTTACAAATGATTCGTTTTCAATTCTGTCATCGTACAGAGCTTGAATGTGTGCGTGTGACCAATAAGGCTAAGCAAATGTTCCCTCACGACACCCGCCAACAATAATGACAGCTGTGGCGCAGGATTGGCGGGGATGGGGAAGCTGGGTCAGTGGGGGGCAGGGAGTTGCCTATCTGCATGTAATACTATTATATTATCTTTGCTGGTGCTATGATCTGTATACTGTGCTAATAGTCAATGACTTAGATAGAACAATTGAATAACTGGAATCTCTACAATACGCATCTGGTGATATAAACCACAAATCAAGGCTTTGTGCTTTTACACACAGATAAACAATCAAAATGGCTGGGTAGTGTACTAGTAATTTGTAATTCCAAATAACACTTTGGTTTTAGTAAGAGAGCACTGGGGTTATCCAACCAAGGGCGTATCCAGGATTTTCGGCCGTTGGCAGACGGAAGCACACCAGGCTTTTGTAGGTTGGAGTCATATCATCCATCATTGATCCAAGAAGATTTCCATTCGTAAAAAAATGAAGTAGGTAGTCTATAAAAGTATAACTAACTGATTTGTCTTTATAGCGGCTGAATTATTAACTACGTCAGTAGCTCAGTGGTATGTGCTATCTGTGTCGCGTATGTGATAGCTGTGCCAAATTCGAATTCCGGGTCGTAACAAATATTTGTGTGACCAATCATGGTCATCAAGCAATAGCTGAGATGACGACCTTTTCGAGCACGCACATTGTACATTTTCTACAGTTTATTTTTTATTTTTTATTATTGTTTTTTGTGCGTGCCGAATAAAGCATTTTATTTATGTACTTATTTATTTATGTTTATTTCGAAATTAGGTTGTTTACTAAACACACTACTAATAATTTAAAATACTAGAATAATACAAGTAGAGTCTAACCTCAACCACGGGCGCTGCAACGGGCCCGAAACGTCGGTGTACGTAAGAAAACAATATTTTGCGTAAAGACCCGAATCCCATAAGTATGAATTATTGTTACAGTGCATAGTACATTCGTTATTAAAATTGTATTTCTTTTATACCACCAAGGAGGCAGACAAGCATACGACCCACCAGAAGGACTGGAAGTCTCCGTAGCCTATGGACGTTTGCAACACCAAAAGCGCTACATTCGCGCTGCCAAACCTGTAAAAACCTTCTAAGACCACTATTGCCATTTATTTAAAAATATTAAAGAGTGTTATCCATATTCTAAATCCTAGTTTGGGCTAAATTTGTGGCAAGTATGCGAGAATGTCCTAAAATATTTACTTTTATCTAGGCCTGGTGTGTTTTATACGTCTGTGAACTGACATAAAAAGGAAATTAAATACGTGCTGCGATAATGAATATGCCTGGATATGCCGACTCACATGGACGGAATGCGTGAGGAACTTCCGTAGCCCTCATTTTCATTTCCTGAACTAATAGAAAGTGAGTGACCGTCCATTTTGTAGCGAGTTTGAATACTATGCTTTATGCGTCAGTAAAGAACGTGTGAAATCAATTAAAAGCATTAGAAAGTGTCGTATTTTTCCATAAAACATTTTTTTTGCGTGAGGAAAATCCTACAGGAATGCTATGCCGGACTCCTACCGACTAAAAACCACACGCATCGCACCTAACAGCCTACAGTTGGGAGCCCCGAGTAAGCGCTCGGAAGGATGTTCCCAGGATTCCCTACAGACCTACGGCTACCACTGTGGCCTCTCACCTAGGGGTTTCTTATAATACTAGTTGTAGAAGTGGCGGGTGATAATTGATATTTAATGAATATGATAAAAATTTGGCCAATGGAGCTCGATTAGTAATAAGCGGTATATGAAGAAACCGATCTCAAGTCAAATTTATTCAGTAGCTTTTGTAAACAGACAAAATTCGACCGGTTTTAAATTACATGTGTATAAACGCATAAATTGTAAACCTTTTACAATATTATCTTATAAAGGCATTTAATATAGGTTTTATATACAAATAATTAATTTCAAGGTATCTCATTATCTACTCACAATATTTAAACAACCTTTGTACTGAGGAAGATATTGCTTTAATTCTTTATCTAAAAGTAACATTATACTTACAAATTAGGCTTCTTATACTCTCAATATTGTCTTGGGACTTACAAGATCTGCTTTGTTATTGAAGACGTTTTAACATAGGTAAAATATACTTTTTATTTACATAATTCATAAATAAATGTAACCGGAAGGAGATATTGTTTTTTTAGTCAATAAGTTCAGAAATGATAAATATTTCTCATTCAACATTGTTTTGATATTAGAGATGAATAAAAATATTTTAGATCTTTATTTTTCATAGACTCTTCGATCGAGACCATTCATCATCATGTTTAAAATGGTTTTCTTTTTGTCTTTAGAAGATGTTTGATCTACATAGCCCTATGTCTCAGCCATCAGCTATTTGCAGCACCAGTCCAACGTTGGTTTTAACGTATTTATATTAAGGGGCGTATGACGCTAACGCCACTTTCTTCACAGGTCACCAATTCTCAACAATAAGACATAACCGATAGACGAAAATTTACTGATGATAATTATGTTTCCTATTTTGTGATTTCTTAATAAGAGACAAATAAAATCTTGCCAGTTAATATCCGTCAACGCATTCAATCAAGAATTCCCGTCCAGAGCGTCAATTCTCGAGCACACGACGAAAATGCGTGGACGGAAATTTAGGGATGGAAACAACTGTCTCATTCGTAAATTTCCGCCCAGGCATTCATGGTGTATGAATCGAAAATCGGCGCCCAAGATGGCGTTTAACTATTTGTAAACTGACCAAAACTAGGTACCAATAAAACTACAACATCAGAACAATTTATTATAAACCCTACATTTCCTATACGCAATAAAATGTAAAGAGAAACACGTATTCATTTCAGCGACTATTAATCAAAGTGTCACCACATTTCGTAGCTGAGTGCCATTGAAACATTTTAGTTACGATATTAAACTTGGGCAGGTAGTTTTCGCAGTGTACAGTCTAGTAATTGTTTAGATTGCAGTGACTTTTGACATATGACCCGGTGGTCAATGTGGCGTAACGGTTTGTAAACAATTACTGGACACTTGTTTTATGTGGACAGTTGTTATTGTAATGTTTATATTTGGACAAATACAGTGTTTCAGTTCAACAGCTATCTTTTATTCTATCGTAAAACAGAATTATAATAAAAATTACAATGTTAATAAATACATCGAATATTTAATATCGATGACATTACAGATACTGACGCTAGTTTTGAACGTTAATTGTGCCATCATTATAATTAAAACGATAAAACTGATTGCCTCATAATGACGCACAGATTACTCATTCTACTCGGTATAAAATATAGCGAACCCAAACTTACCAAACACAAAAGGAAGATGATATACCCTTGGATATGTCAAAAATGCTACATTTTGTCTGAATATTAGAAAAGTTTTGTATAATATTGGGGAAAACTTGTGATAGGATTCATAAAGAAAATTTTTGCAGAATATTATATTAAAGCCTTAGTTACCATCTGTGTAGGTAAGGGTGAGGCCACACTGTGGTCCGGACCGTACCGCAAGCGTGCCGGACAACTCAAGTGAGAGATAAGGCGGGAATGAGAACATGTGGCAACGCCTGTAAAATTTTGTGGCTCAAGTCATTCGGGTTATTTTATTACATCAATTGCGTTGTACTCGGGTTTCTGAGTCAAACATTAAAATTTATATTTTACAATCTCTGCAGCTCGCGTAAAAGTTTAGCACCGGAGGGTTACAGTTATGTTATTTTATTAATACTTTCTTTTCTTAGCGTTCAAGAATTGGAAAGATTTAGCCTGGGGACTATTTAGATTGACTGATAGGGTTAATAAACAGGACAAATTCGTGCCTGAGACTTATTCCTTATTATTTTTATAAAATACTAGCTGATCCGCGCAACTTCGTTTGCGCCACATTAGAGAGAGTATTACCTGTCCCCGTCGCATTTACTCCCGTCGCGCTGCGTTTACTCCCGTAGCGTCTCCTTGTTAATATTCAATACATAACTATAAATATTTACGCAGCACACGCAACGAAGCTCTCGAAAGGAATATCTTTTCCCCCGTTTTTGAAACATTTACTATTACAGCTCCGCTCCTATTCGTTGTAGCGTGATGCTGTATAGCCTATGACACACCACAATAACGTAGCTTTCTATTAATGAAAGAATTTTTAAAATCGATTCAGTAGATCCCGAGATTACCCCTTACAATTTAACAAACACACAAACTTTACTTCTTTATAATATTAGTATAGACTAGCGGTCGTCAAGCGGTTCAACCCGCATAGCTCCCGTTCCCGTGGGAATACGGGAATAAAAAATAGCCTATGTTCACCGAGAAGAGTGTTTTTTTTTACGTGAGGTAAAATCCACATGGATGTTATGCCGGACTCCTACCGACTAAAAAACCTCACGTAACGCCCAGCAGCCTATGGTTGAGAGCCCCGGGTAAGCCCTCGGAAGGATGTCCCAGAACTCCCAACAGACCTACAGCCGCCACTGCGGCCTCGCCCAGGGGGAGGTTCGGGTGCTAGCCGCGTCGTTGGGGGGGATTTCGGGTGTGATCCCGCTTCTAAGGGGGGGGGGGGGGCGTGCGTGAGTTACTCACGTCACGCTGCCGTCATGGGCCTGCTTCGGTAAGGACGGTGAGCGACCCTCTCACCGTCCCCAGACCCCCGGTCATGGAGGCCGATAGTTCTCGGCGAAGACACGTCGGCGGCGCCCAAGCCGCCGACTGCGGAACTCGGGTGGGAGAGTTCTCTCCCGTACCCGCCCCGCCGCCTCCTTCACGAGCATGATCTGCTCGCGGAAAGAGGCGGCGTTGTCCCACTTACTCCCGCTGGAGAGCATGGCTCGCACCATGGTCTCGAGCGAGAGAGCGTCCACGTGCAGACCCACTACGAGGACCTGGCGCTGTTGCGCCTACGCCGTGCACTCCACTAGCGTATGGAGCGCTGTGACATCGCTGCGGTCCTCGCAGTGCTGACATTCAGCCTTGGTTTCCCGGTGTCTTCGCCACAGATACCTACCGAAGCTACCGTGCCCGGTAAGTATCTGCGACAACCGGTAGGAGAGAGCACCGTGTCTTCTCTCCAGCCACTCGTCCATGACCGGTCTGATGGCCGCGATTGTGGCGAATCCCCCCTTTGGTTGCTCAAGTCGCACCTTCCATGTCTCCACGGTTTCCTGGTGGAGCAAGGACCGCTGGGCCTCGATTTCTCGAGACGCAGGCCTTTGGCCCCGCTCCAGCGCCGCCCTTGCGCCATCTGAACAGTGACGCAAGGGCTCTCGCTTCCAGGTCCCACCGAGAAGAGTGTAGATTCCCAACAGTGAAAGAATTTTTAAAATCCGTTTGGTAGTTCCGGAGCCTATTCGATGCAAACAAACAAACAATAAAATTTTTCCGCTTTATGATATATTAGTATAGACAAAAGTTTGTAACTATATCACCCCCTACAATCAATCAATCAATTAAAACAGCCTATCGCAGTCCACTGCTAGACGTAGACCTCTGACAGCAGCGTGACTGATGGCAGCGTGACGTGAGGAATTCACGCATGCCCCCCTTAAAAAGCGGAATCACACCCGAAAACCCCCAAAGACGCGAGATAGCACCCGAACCAACCCCTAGGCGAGGCCGCAATGGCAGCCGTGGGTCTGTTGGAAGTCCTGGGACATCCTTCCGAGGGCTTACCTGAGGCTCTCAACCATTGGCTGTTGGGCGTTACGTGAGATTTTTTAGTAGGAGTACCTACCATGACCCAACGGTTAAATGTATCTGACTGAAATTTGGTACAAGATTACAGTCTGGAGTAACAGTGGAAACGTAACGTCGATATTTCTGTTTAGTAAAATAAGAAATAACTGGTATTTGCGGTAGGCTGTAGATAGGTGAAAGATTATGATAAAACTGTGATGGGGGCCATCACAGTTTTATCATTGTTTACTACGGAACCCGAGAAATATGTAAGTTATCTACTTTAAGATAAAATTGATTGAATGACGTGATTCAGGAACCCAAACGTAGTAAGGGATAGATTGTTTCTATGTAAGTAGGCATGCGTCAAAATTCCGAAGTCAAAAAGTGATCGGGTTATTCAAAAAAGCCATCAACAAAAATTATATATTCCTGTACAAAAGAATTTTAAGAGAATAGAAGTTATGTTATTTTAAGATACTAACATTGTTGGTTTAGTTCGGTTGTGTCGACGGCTGATCAAAACAATAATATCGATTCTTTCCATATTAACAGTGTTTTGACATTAATTTCTAGTAACAACAGTTTTTTTTTTCCACCTTTTCCAGTCTAATATGCCAAACTTTATTTATTTCATAATTAGGAGAATAATCTATCTTCACGAGCCCTGGATGAGAGTATTGGAAGGCCTTAATATAAACGCGAGAGTAATTTCCATATGGGAAATCCTCGTGGATGCTATGCCGGACTCCTACCACTACCTACGGCCAGGAGTCCCGGGTAAGTCCGTGAATGGATGTTCAAGAATTATCGGCAAAAATTACTTAGCCATTTGGACACTTAAGGGAAAGTCCGTAGTATTTTTAGGGTACTATGGAACCTTAAAATACTTTGGGTATGCCCAAAGGGTAAAAACAGATGCCTACTCATGAGACTTCTCCGTCTCCGCCTGTCTGTCTGCTTGTCTATCACGAGGCTGTATCTCAGGAATCGTAATAGCCAGAGAGCTGAAATTTTAACAGATGATGTATTTCTGTTGCCGCTGTAACAACAAATACTAAAATCAGAAAAAAAGGAGGTATAAAGGGGGGTTCCCATTCAACGAACAGCTTTTAAATCCCTTTAGCTCAAGGGTTCTTAAAGGTACGAGTTTCACGTGTAGGCCTGGCTTAATTGGAGTTCTTTTCAATATCTATTAATTTGTCACAGTTCTAGAACAAGAAATTTCAATATACTTGATACGAAACAAATGCTCAATATATATAAAACAAGTCTTGTAATTTGTCAACGTAACTTGAAGTGATCTCCTTGCATTTTTACTAACTTCGTCAAGAGGGTTTATTACGTAAAAGTCGGTCGTCGAAAGAAAAATAAAACAAAATGAGGATGGGGGCTTTTCGACGAAGTTTCAGCGAATTAAAAATAACATCGTATGAAGTAACTTCGCGTTAATACAGTATTTTTTCACTATGTGGGAAAATATAACAAAATCCGGTTTTCACCATACCTAATACAAGGACTTTTCTAAAACACGTACTAGCGCCTCCCTATCCTCATGCGAATTGTCCGAGATTTTTACCTAATAATAAAAAGATCTTGGTGATTTGCTTGCTCGGATACTTTTTTTGTTTATTTTCTCTGTATGGAAAATCGTCCCTAGGATTCCCTACAAACCTTGGCTACCCCTGCGGCCTCACCTAGGGAGTTTGGCTGATAATCAGCGTCTTGGGACATGTGGCGTGCGTGAAGCTTTCACGTCTCGCTGTCGTCTTGGTCCTGCTAAAGGGTCTTGTTGTTGCTCGACATTTGGCCGAGTGCATAATGTATTAATATAAAAATTCGAGTCGTTTACTACCGAGCTCTTAGGCTAAGTGGAACGCAAAATCTGCTAAATCATTCGAGAACGGCATAATGAAAAATATAGAAACGTGTTTCTGGACCTGAGTATTTACTGATACTGCATGTTAAGGAAGTCTTTCCTACAGTAGGAACGCTTACAAGGAGAGGTTTTTCCTTGTAATGATGGGATTCGTCATTTTAATTTATCATTTCATTGTTTAGTGGAAGGAAAGAAAGTAAGAAGAAAAAGTATTTATTCATGGCTATTTGTTGGTATTCTATCTGTGGAATTACTGTCTCCCTTTGTGACTTCGAGTTAAGGGCGTGATTTGGTATAGTATTATGACATGTCATTAATTTTTTTTTCAATAACCCCTCCTACCATCGCAAGCCCGCAACCCGTTTGAGGTGATGTTAAAGGTGGCTCACTTTAGATTGTTTGCGGTAAGCAAAATTGGTTAATCGTTAATGGTGTTTACTTTCTTGCGATTTAACTACGCATCGCAGCTTTAAATTTCACTAGGTTGCAAATTAATTACTTTTCAATTAAGAATCATAAGCATCGGTGATAGGGGTGCTCGGCTTGCTAACAAGGAGTAAAGAAAGAAAGAAACATATTTAACCCTTAGCCATCTACCATAACTTTTTGTCACACAACCACCTATCATACGTCTATGAGACTCCTGAGTAAAATGGTTCTTTAAAGTAATATCTTGTTTATTGAGGTATATTTTTTTAGTAATAACCAACTTAGGAAAGTATTAAACTCTTTAGTAAAGGTACAAGAGAATAATTTTTATAGGCATTTTGTCTTAATTACTATTAATCAACAATATCTCCTATTTTTAGCTTACAAACTAAGTCATTTGGTAAATGAGATCTATAAAAAATAATCACATGGATAGTAACTTCTTTTATAACTTTTTACTCTTTCAATAATCAACCATAGCAAAAAAAAACAAAAGGATGAAAATTACATTAAATTAAAACAAAATTGCAAGCCCTAAAGTTATAGTTTTTCACGACAATTATTGCAATTATTGCAATTAACGCACGTACGACCTTGATGAGCAGTTGCACGGCACTGAAGGGGGGCGGGGAAAAGGTACAGGAACGGACAAGTTCGTAAACGACTCCGTCTCAGATATATTTACGTTTTAAATATCTGCTGGATCTGTGAGACGTATGGTAGGTAGTTAAGTGTTAATGCTACTATTTTTTTAGGAAAAGCATGATATCATGTACAAATACATAATTGTGATGGAACTATATTCTTAACTTTAAGAATATCAAAATTTTATGCAAATTACTATCGTGGTAGATATGGGAAAAATACATAAAATCAAAGCGTAGGTATGTAATGCAAATTCGGCCCGTGGAAAGGTCCGTAATATACAAATTTACGATGCGCCACAAATCCACGGGAAGGTAACAAATGTGGTTTAGCTATGGCGCCCATTTTGACTAAAATGCTACAAGGTTTGTTTATGTCCAGACATTTGGATTATTCAAATATAGCTATGCCTGTATATAGTACATTATGTACATACGTTAGGTAGATAGCTTCTAAAACCATCTGTAACTCTGCCTTAATAGATAGACCTCTATGTGAGGCTGTGAACAGTCTACACAGGTAAGAAAAATGTGGTCGTGAATTTTTACTCTCAGATTTTCCCACAGGATTGTGATACGAATCCCGCAGTGAATGTAAATGTAGAAACAATAATCTTGATGGACTTAACCTACATGAGTAAAAAAATTTTAAATAAAAAATAGAACCGACTTCATACAAATCCTCAAAAATTTAATTTACCTAGCACATAGTAATATGTATTTTGATTTATCAGATTTTATTCAATATCATATTGAAGTCGGCGCCAAGTAAACCCATAGGTTTAGGTAGGTATTATTAATGGCACCAACTTCAATATTATATTGAATAAAATCTGATAAAACAAAATACATATTACTATGTGCTAGGTAAATATTATTTTTAAGGATTTGTATGAAGTCGGTTCTATTTTTTATTTAAAATTTTTATTTCTTTATTTTAAGTGACGGGTGGACCGAAAAGTATTTCTATTTAGGTGTAAAGTTCTCATCAACATAAATCAATCAAGTCGAAACACAAGGTAACTGCTGTAAATCGTTAAGGAATTCCCTCGACTGTCTTCCGGTTCCATCATCAGATCGACTCCAGACCTTCGTTAAATTTTAGTACCAACATTAAAGCACTTAATCAAAAAGTTAACAAACGCACTAGTTGTCCCTACAATTTTCGGTGGTTGCCCTCGATTTCTCCTGGATTACAGCATCAGATCCTGATACCCTTGATATGGGACCACCTCAGAAGGAACCTCTTTCAAACAAAAAACGAATTTTCAAAATCCATCTATAATTGGCGCCGCTATCGCGTAACATACATACAAAAAAAAACATAGCTTACGAATTGATAACCTCCTCCTTTTTTTGAAGTCGGTTAAAAAGATTCTGGATTTTTGCAAGAGTTTGTCGTAGGATTACAAAAATGACTTTATTGTGCTCATGCTCATTTTAAAAGTAAGCTATACACCACTGATAACTAACAAGTAGTAAGTGACTAGAACTGCTAGGCACTTGAGGTATAATTTGATTTTAAGGACAATGGGTACATAAAATTTAACGCAGGTGGACTTGCCGCGCTGATATCTATTGTATTTATAACTTTAGAACAAACCTAAACTTAGCTCTCATGTAGCAAACTGATAATAACTTATAGTACTTTTGGAAGGTGTAACTGCTGGATGCGATGTAATTACCTGCAAGAAAGAAAAATAATATTTAAGTATAACGAATAAAATAATCTTATAATGTTATCATAGAGCAGCGCAACGCGAATTCCTGAACAAAGTTATGACTACTTATGTAACGTTTCTCTATGATATATCTATATCATAGAATAATACTGATTATTTAAAAATGAGAAGAATGAAAAATGGAGAGATAAATAAGTGTGAGCATTATGGAGACCTGAAGAGTAATGACTTTCTGTGTTCAAATGGAAATATCTTTAGTATTCTGATAGTTTGATGACTTCACCGAATATGGGATCTCTCCAATATTCGGTGAAGTCCAAGAATTCCCATTCAAAGGACTCTGGAATAATAACCGAAAGCAACCTATATGCAACCTTGTTGACTGCCTCTGTGGTAGTCGGTAGTGATACCGCCTGCGGCGCTGGAGGTCGTGGGTTCGATTCCCACCGGAGACAAATATTTGTGTGACCCATAAATGTTTGTCTCAAGAGTCTGGGTGTTTCTATACATAATATGTATGTATTTAATAGTATATAAGTATTAAAATCCGTGGTCTGATACCCATAACACAAGCAGGTTATTCCTAGCTTACTTTGGGATCAGATAGCGTTGTGTGAAATGTCCGTGAATATTTATTTATTTTTATTTCATTATATTTTTCGACTTTAAGGATTCCGATTTCTCAATCATTTGCATGAAAATGATTGTAAAATCGGCCAAGTATCATAATAAAATCTGCATTCGGCTCAAGCTCTTTTCAACATAAGCGAAACACACACACAATCATAAGTATTATCACAACGGCTACATTACTTAGTACCTACGCATCGCTTAGAAAATTTTGCTCTGTAAAAATTTGCATACTCGTATTGACTGTAGAGCTTCCGGCTTCAAATAGATCCCTACACGACTCAGGGGCGTCGTAAGCGAGGCATCGAAGTTTTATATCACATGAATATACATCAATATTTACACGGGCTTACAAGAAGTGAACTAGGGCTAGAAATATCTTATGCTACTAAAGTCAAAATTATAAGAAAACTAGCGGTTCCCGCGGCTTCGACGCGTAGAAGTCGTTTATCGCGTAAAATCATAACCCTCCTTTTGTGCAGTCGGTTAAAAGTAGCCATGTCCTTCCCAGGGCCTCGAACTCTCCCTATATCAAATTTCATCTCTATCACTCCAGCCGTGTAAGCGTGAAAGCGTAACAGACAGACAGACAGAGTTACTTTCGCATTTAAAATATTAGTAGGAATGAATGTGAAAATGTTGTTATTACTCAATTACACTAATTGCCTTACTAATTTGGTTGAAATTCGGTATTTGAAACCCTGTATCCGATAATAAATATAATGTGTGTGTACTTAGGATCGTCACCAATTAATGAAACTCTTTTGCGTTGCTCTGTAATCAAAGAATTTTATTAAATTCTAACAAAATACAAGTAGTATTATAAAAGTAAAACATTTCTATTACTAGGTACATACCTGTAATCAAAGAAACGACAATTAAAGTTCCATACAAGATAGAAGTCGATTCCTTCCTTTTTCTAACTTATTGTAGAAAATGTATTAACTAATTATCTAACAGAATTTATCTCCACACGTATTATCTGTCATATCAACTTTTTTAATATGGCCATCTTGACGGGACAAAACGATGGCAACGGTTATCGTTACATACAGCCTATGAGCGACAGAAATAATCTTAAGAAAACAAATAGATTTTCTTACATCTCCCCCCCCGCATGAAGCCTGTACACAAAATGTTGGGTACTAACTTAAATCTATAAATTTGTACTTAACTACTTACAGTATAATTATTATCTATTATCTCTTGCTAAACCACCTTATTCTTTCTTCTTAGTTTGATGTTGTTGCTGGAATTAATTTAGTAATGTGGAATAGATTTGATTCCAATCGCTTGTGACCTGTGTTTATTTTGTAAATAGATCTTGAAACTTTCTCTACAATCTCATAAGGACCAATTCTTAACTCATCTAGTTTTCTTCTATTTAGTTTGTTTCCATTTTCTACATAAACCATATCTCCAATGCTAAATTCATAATGTTTTCGAGTCTTGTCAATTATTCCTTTATTGTAGTTATGTGATTTCATTGTATTTTGTAAAGCTGTTTTCCTGTTTCTTATCCAATCACTGTTTGATTTTATACTTTTTATTTCATTTGGTAATATTGTGACATCTGTGCCATATAAAAGGTATCTTGGTGCAAAACCAGTGACCGAGTGATCAGTGTCGTTATATTTACTTACACATTCCTGCGCTATAGTGGTTTTCCTTTTTCATTAATCTTACATCTGATTTTGTTTACAAGTGTCTGGTTCAATCTTTCATTTAATCCATTTGAAGATGGTGTGTTTACTGCAGTAAAAACCAATTCTATCTGTTTATAGTTTACAAATTCCTTGAACTCTTTGGAATTAATTCCTGGGTATTGATCTGTGAGCAGCATATGAATGTCCTCTGTCTCTGTTATATTATTAATTAAATGTATAAAATCATTGGCATTCTGGGTTTTTGAGGTCTTAATAAATGCATATCTTGTAAAGTGGTCGACAGCTAAGTGTAAATATTTTTTTGTTGATCTTGACCCTCCAAAGCCTCCGATTGTGTCCAAGGAAACAATTTCAAAGGGTCTTGTTGCTGGACCTAAGTGTGACATTAAGCCAAATTTGTCTTGCCCTCTTGATTTATTTCTTATACATATTTCACAGTTTTTACAAACCATCCTTATGTTGTTTGTCATATTTTTGGCAGTGTAGAGTGGGCTAAGTTTCTTTTGCATTTGATTAATTCCAATGTGGCACATTTTTTCATGTACTTTTTTTATGAGTTTAATGCTGTATTCTTCTGTTAAATTTTTTTTTTCCTTTGTTTTTATTTTCTTGTAATATATTGTGTTTTTTTATGAATTTATTTTTATTTTTCTGTATTTCTTTGTTTTTATTTTGATCAGTTTTGATTTCTTCCAATGTTATGAAGTTTACAATTGTCAATTGTTCTTCAGTATTTTCGTTACATTCCAATACTGGATTCCTGCTGAGGCAATCTGCTTCTAAATTATTTTTTCCTGGTGCATACTTTATACTAAACTCGTATTGAGACAAATAATATACCAAATCTCCTAGCTCCTCATCTGGTCTAGATTTTATTTTCATATTTTCAAGTGGTTTGTGGTCTGAATATACTGTAAATGGTCTTCCAATCAACCAGTATTGCCAGTACCTTACAGCTTCTTTAATAGCCAAGCACTCCAAATATATTGCTTTTTTCTTCTTCTGTGCAGCGTTTAGTTTTTTTGAGAAGTATGCTACTGGCTTTTCTTTACCGTTCAGCTGAGTTTGTTTCAAAATTGCACCAATGCCTTCCAAAGATGCATCTGTATAGATATTAATAGGTAAATTTATATCAAATATTTCTAAAACTGGCTGTGAACATAACATTATTTTAATTTGTCTCCTCTTACTCTCCTCTCCTCCTTAGACCAAATAAATTTTTGATTTTTTCTTAATAGGTTATGTAGTGGATCTAGGATAATAGCACTTCTTGGAATATATTCATGATAAAAATTTATTTTTCCCAAAAATTGTCTAATATTCTTCTGTGTTTTTGGTATTGGAAATTTTTTGACGGAAATTAAGTTGTCTTTTAGCGGACTCACTGAATTGTTCTGTATGATATGGCCTAGGTACTTTATACAGTTTGAGGCAAACATACATTTTGTAAATTTTAACCGGAATCCTTTTTTTTTTATCGCTTCGAGTAATTGTGTTAAGTGGTCTATGTGTTCCAGAAAAGTCCTCGAAAATATTAGAATATCATCAATATAGTTTACAGCAAAATCATTGAGTTGATATTTCCTTAATATGTTGCTTAAAATCCTTTGAAATATAGCTGCTGATGTTTTGAGCCCGTATGGCAAACAGGTCCATTGAAAATGGCCTTCCTGCGTCACAAATGCTGTCTTTTTTCTATCTTCAATTCTCAAAGGAATGGACCAGAATGCTGAGTTTATATCTAAACTAGAAAAAATATTACAGTTCCTTGTTTTAATCATCAAATCTTCTATTAGGGGAAATGGTTGTGCTTGTGGTACTACTATTTTATTTAAATCTCTGAAATCTATACACAACCGGGATTTCTTATTTTCTTCTTTTTTAAATGCCAGAGTAACTGGTGCGGCAAACGGACTGTAGGATTCTTCTATTAACCTTTTGTCTAGCAATTTTGAGATCTGTTCTTCGATTTCTTTCTTATCCTCTATTGTACACCTATAAGGTCGCTTATAACAATATTTATCTATTAATAGGTCTATTCTTGCCTCATATTCATTGACTGTGCCTATGTCATATTTATCTTTTGCAAATATTGTGCTATATTTGTAGATCAATTGATCTATCTCTGCCTTCTCCTGTGAATCTAAATGATTTGTTTTTATCTGGAAATTTTCTTCAATCACATGTTCATTAAAATTTATTACATATTTCTTTAACATACCTGTTTCTGTCAAGTAATGTTGATTATTCTGATTTGTCTTTATTGTTTCTTTTATCATTGTTATTTCTTCTGGTTTATCAACTTTTTTAAAGTTATAATCTTTTTGTATTATTTGTAAATGTTCATTTTGTGTTAGTTTAAATTGTTTTATTATATCCAATCCTATAAGAAAATCATATTTGAAGTTTTTCTCATCAATTATGTATAAATCTACATTGTCTTCTATTTCAAAGATTTTAACCTTTAGAGTTGTCAAAACATTGGCTTTTCTAACACCATTAATTGTTACCAAGTCTGCTTTATTTAAATTATTTTCTTTTCCTCTTAGTTTTAATAATCTGGAGTTAATTAAAGATACATTAGATCCTGAATCATAAACTCCTTCTATTTCTTTTTTATCATTTAGTAATAGTTTGACATATATTAATGGTGTTACTATTCGTTTTTTGAATCAGTTTCATTCAGCTCTGCCTCAATCACTGAATTATTTACGTGTCGTACTGAGTTTCTTTTTACTTTATCATCTTCCTTTGTTTTAAACCAGCACTTTTCTTCAGGATGATAACGAATACCCTTATTGGCCTTTTCACATATTTTACATGGTTTATAGACATCTTGTTTTGAATTTACTTTATAATTAGAGTATATTCTTCTTCCGAAAGTATTTTTTTTATTCACCATGTGTTCAAATTTACTTATTTCTTTAAATAATTCAACCGTGTCTCTTAGTGTTTCCCTATCAATTCTATTAAGTATGAATTCTGGTAGGCCCGCTGCAATAAGATGCCTGTGTCAATACTTCTTCTCATATCCAACAGTAATTTTTCATTTTTCATCGCATAATCTATTAATGATACATCTTTGTATTTAAATAATAATGCATATGTGACTTGATTCCATCCTTTATTGACAAATGGTTCACAAAATTTGTTTTTCCAAGTTAACCACTCTGAATCAAATGATAATTTTATCATCATTGAGCTGTACCAGTCTGCGCACGATTTATCCATAAATAATCTGAGTATTTCAATTTTCTTCTCATCGGTGGTCACATCAAAACGTTTATGTTGTGGAGCTAAATCCTTTTTTGAAGTGTGTGCGGACCTCCACTGAGATCACAAACAAATTCTTTCTTATAAATGTATGACAGAAGATTTTCCTTGACTGTCAGGTTAAAATATATTCCCAAGAATTAATTGTAAGTTTTTTGCTTGTATAATATAAAAACAGTTTCCAATGTTATAAATGTGTTTATTGTAAAACTGTGCACCTGCTACAACATAATAATAGGTTATGGTCCATTAGTTTCTGAAAATAAAATGGCGACATCAAAAATGTACGCACATATCGAACCATTAAATCGAAATAATTTCGATACATGGAAAATACAAGCAGAAGCTATATTAATAAAAAACGGATTGCATGGATGCTTAAAGCAGACGAATGACACACAAAAAGATTCTTTGGCTAAAGCTGAACTTTTTCTGATCATTGCACCATCTGAACTAAGGTTGGTAAAGTCATGTAAAACCGCAAAAGATATTTGGGAAACGCTAGAAAAGGCATATCAAAGTCAAGGACCAGCGAGAAAAGCGACTCTTTTGAAAAAGCTTATAAAAAAGAAGCTGAAAATTGATGAAAATGTCAGAGATCACATTAATGAGTTTATGGATCTTGTAGATAAACTAAAAGACATGGATGTGAACATCAATGAAGACTTATTAACTATAATGTTGCTATACAGTTTGCCCGAGAAATACGAAAGTTTTCGAATCGCGATAGAATCGAGAGACAAGCTTCCTTCGTCCGAAGAATTAAAAATAAAGATTTTAGAAGAAAGTGAAGCGAGAGAGAACTACGAAGAAGAAAAAGAAGAAGAGGCACACTACAGTAAGAAAAATAATAAAAAATATCAAAAGAGATCGACCGAAAAATTTAGTAAAGATTTATATTGTGAGTACTGTAAAAAGAAAGGCCATACGGAATAAAAATGTTGGACTAAGAAAAAGACTCAACAAGAATCACACCTGGTGAAAGAGACATGTTTGTCTATTCTGGACACAAACAAAAATGAAAGTTGGTGTTTGGACAGTGGCTGCACGTCACACATGTGCAAAGATAAAGAAATGTTTAAAACATTGAATAGAACAAACGAAAGTCTGAAACTTGCTTCAATTGACAAAACTGAAACAATTGAAGGAAAAGGAACGGTTGTTATAAAAACACACGATCGAGAAGTAACTTTAAATGACACTTTGTATGTACCAAAGTTATCAACAAACTTACTATCAGTTGCCAAAGCGACGTCAAATGGATATACAGTAAGTTTCAACGATAAAACTGCCACAATACATGATAAAGATGGAGTGTCATTGAGAGCATACAAAGAAGATGGTCTATATTATGTGAAGACTGTAAAAAATCACATTTCTCGTCTTGCCGAAACAAAAACAATTGATGATTGGCATAGGAAATTAGCTCATGTAAATGAACAAGATTTGAAAAACGCAATTAAGAATCAAACAATAAGAGGCGTAGAAATAAACAAAAATGAGAAGTTATCCGAATGTGAAACTTGCATTAAAGGAAAAATGGTGACTCTCCCTTTTCCCAACGAACGTCATGAAGATGTGAAGGCAAAGAAGAGATTACACATTGTTCACTCAGACGTGTGTGGACCGATGCCTGTGACTAGCAATGGTGGTCACAGATATTTCATCACATTCACCGACGAATTCAGCAGATACTGCAGGGTTTATTTCTTAAAACAAAAAAGTGAAGCTTTAGAAAAGTTCAAAGACTACAAACATGAAATGGAGAACTTCACGAAAGAAAGAATAGTAATGTTTCAAACGGACAATGGAACAGAATATATTAATAAAGAATTCAATGATTTTCTCAAAAAGAATGGCATAAGCAGAAGGTTGACAGCGCCGTATACACCCCAACAAAATGGGCTATCCGAAAGGAAAAATAGAACATTGCAAGAAAAAACCCGATGTATGCTAATTGAATCTAATTTAAAGGAAAGTTTCTGGGCTGAAGCGATAAATACGGCAAATTATATCACAAACCGTTTGCCAACTAGAGCAAATGGCTACAAAACGCCATTTGAACTGTGGGTTGGATATGCGCCTTCTGTTAGACATGTCCACAGATTTGGACTAAAAGCATTTGTCCTAAATAAAGGGAAGAAAAATAAATTCTCTCCAAAAGCACAAGAAGGAATTTTCCTTGGCTACTCAGATATAGTAAAGGGTTACCGAGTCTGGCTAGAGGAAAAACAAGATATTGTAATTAGCAGAGACGTAAAAATACTTAACAAAATGTATTTTGAAAAGGAAAATGTTCAAGATATTCCAAAAAGTGCTGACACTAAAGGTTGTAGCATTTATTTTCTATAGATGCAGTATTCAGTATGTGAAAGCAGCTTAATCGAGTTATCTTTTTTTTAATCGGTTGTCAGTGGTGACATTTCTGCTGTCAGAATGACAGGATGTCATAAGGATCAGTGACGAATCGTTTTTGCATTCAATGAAAGCAGGTTTTGGATGAAATTCGAGACGATTCCACGTGAGGGAGGGGATAAAGCCCTGATACAAAGTTCCAAGGCTCTTTTTACGATCGGCTAAGGACGAGGGAAATTGATAATACTCTGAGTGGCACGCCTCAATGTTTCTTTGGAGGTTGTAAGTTGCAACCTGAGGACCTGTTAAGGAGCTAGTCTGAGTTTACTTATTTTCCTCAGAAAGAATAAGTTTCTGTTTCAACCTACACCCGGGATACCGGTAAGTGTCATTTCTTGTTTGCAAAGCGGTTCGAATTTCGTCGGTCGCGATGTCAGTTATTTCATTTGTCGTTTACTTGTCATAACAGGGTTTTTTACTACGGGGAAAAGCGGCCCGTCCACGGTTAACAAAACCACACCCAAAGACACGTGGACTACACGAGCGAGGTGTTTTGAGAAGAACCAGCCGCCTCCACGTGGCATTCTCGTGCTGTGCTGCTCTCAGCTTGACTCAAGGCCAGTAATTGTCACCCAATTATAAGTGTAGTTAGCTGCTTACCCGTTTTACCTGCTCACGCGGCAGTGGTCTATTGAGTAGTATTAGTACCTAAGCCCTGACTATACTTCTGTGTACCTGTGATATTTGTGTCTATCAGTGAATAAGCTCTCTGTGTGTCTCTGTGTATCTCTGTGTATTTAATAAATATATGTGTGTACACCCTATTGGCTGTTTTCGTCAGAGCCCTGGCCTCCCTTGCGCACCCACTAGAAACTCTGTAACAAGGCGCCCTGGGAAAGAGTTCTCTGTATAGCTACCTCGCGCTAGTTGGTGAGTAACATCATTGTGTTATAAGGTGAACAAAAGTACCTAGAATTATATGAAGAAGTTCCAGAAATAATTCAATATGACGCAGAATCAATTGAAATCAGGGAACCTGAAATCATTGGAAGCTCCCCTACTCAAGATGAATCATCAGAAAGCGATGAATATGAGGATCTCGCCGATGTCGATGAAACAGAAAATGACGTCATCGTGTCTGAAATTCCCACTACGAGTGGAAGACCGCAAAGACAGCGAAAGTTACCCGCATGGGCGGAGGATTATGAATTAGAAACTAACATGCAAGTAACTGAAATCGCATGTCTGAACAAAAATGATCATGATGAAAAGTGGCATGATGCGATAAAAGCAGAAATAAGAGCTCATATCAAGAACAAAACTTGGAAAATAATTAAAAAAGAAAAGAATATGAGAGAAATTGGTCATAAAATAGTATTAAAAGAAAAGATAGGACCAAATAATCAAATCATAAAGAAAGCAAGATTGGTTGCGCGTGGTTTCACCCAAAGGCCAGGCATAGATTATGATGAAACATTCGCACCAGTGGCTAAATTAAGCTCGGTTAGATCACTTATAGCGTTTGCTGCTGAAAAAGATTTTAAAATGTATCAAATGGACGTTACTACAGCCTATCTAAATGGCGATCTAACTGAAGACATATACATGAAGGTTCCTACAAATATAGAAGAATATATAAGCGAGATAATGATTGATGAAAGCGACAAAGATCTTGATATGTATAATAAAGCAAAAGAAATGCTAAAGGATGCAGTCAAAAACAAAGACAAAGTCTGTAAGCTCCAAAGGTCAATATACGGTTTGAAACAGTCAGGCAGAATATGGAATAAAAAATTAGATGCTGAACTGAAAAAGCTTGGGATGTTGCAATCCAAAGCCGATCCGTGTATTTACGTGTCAGGAGGAGAATCACACGAAATAATAAGAATAGCTATATATGTTGATGATTTGTTGATCGTGTATAAATCAAAAGAAAAATTGAACGAACTGAAAAACACACTCAAAGAAAAATTTGAGATGAAAGAATTAGGTAGACCGGAAAAACTCCTTGGCATGGATTTCATATTCAAGAAGGACAAGATAAAAATTTGCCAAAAGGACCTGATTGAAGATGCATTGAAAAAGTTTCAAATGGAGGAGTGCAAATCGACTACCACACCTATTGAGCCGGGTTTGTTTCTAGAAAGAAATACAGAAACATTACCAGATTTGCCATATAAAAATTTAATAGGCACATTGATGTATCTGGCGATTGGTACAAGACCCGACATAATGTTTGCTGTTAGTTACCTATCACAGTTTAATGATTATTACAATGAAAGTCATTTTAAGAGTGCGAAGAGAGTTTTGAGATACCTAAAGGGAACCAAGAATATTGGTCTTGAATATAAAAAGACAAAACAGCCTCTTATCGGAATGGCAGATGCAGACTGGGGAGGCGATAGACTTGATAGAAAATCATTCTCCGGATATTGTTTTAAGTATGCCGGATCCCTAGTTAGCTGGATGGCAAAGGAACAACTAAATGTGGCTCTCTCAACTGCAGAGGCGGAATACACCGCATTGTCTGAAGCAGCAAAAGAAGCTATTCACCTGAAGTCCATTTTTCAGGATATTGGTGTCCAAGTAGAAAACTTGGTAATATATGATGATAATCAGGCAGCCATAAAGCTAGCCTTAAATCCAATCATATCATCGAAGTCCAAGCATGTTGATCTCAGAATACATTTCATTAGAGATTGTGTGGAACAAAATAAAATACAGCTGAAGTATCTCGAGACAGGAAAAATGGAAGCAGACATTTTTACCAAAGGTTTGCCTGGACCTCGACTTAGTGAGCTACGATGCAGAGCGGGTATTGAATAGTTCGTGAGGAGGAGTGTTGTGGAGCTAAATCCTTTTTTGAAGTGTGTGCGGACCTCCACTGAGATCACAAACAAATTCTTTCTTATAAATGTATGACAGAAGATTTTCCTTTACTGTCAGGTTAAAATATATTCCCAAGAATTAATTGTAAGTTTTTTGCTTGTATAATATAAAAACAGTTTCCAATGTTATAAATGTGTTTATTGTAAAACTGTGCACCTGCTACAACATAATAATAGTTTACATTCTTTCTCAAAGGTTTCAATCTACTGGCTTGCATTATTATTTTTGCTTGTGAATTTTTCAATCACAAATTTATCCGCTATATGTTTTAAATTTTTTTTATCACTTATTTCTTTATTTTCTATAAGTTTTCTAATAGTTTTTCCAATGTACTAGTTTCATTTTTCTGTGCAGCAGCAAGTTGTTCCTCTAGAAATAGATCTCCAAACTGTAAATTTCCATCTTCATCCATATAATTTTTTTTTTATTGTTCTGTCATTGTAATCCAAACTCTTCTTATTTGATATCTTTTTTTTAAACTATTTTTCACCTTAGCGTATGTAGATGTTGTTATTATTTCTATATGATGACTGACAGATTGAAATTCTTCCGGCAATGCATAAACTTTATCATCACATGTGGCAATTGAGGTTATACAACACACATTTGACTTACCATCACTTGTCGGCCGTATAGTGAATTCAAAACGTAGTTTTTCCATTGTGTAACAAGAATTGTCGTTTTATAATGTGTGTGTACTTAGGATCGTCACCAATTAATGAAACTCTTTTGCGTTGCTCTGTAATCAAAGAATTTTATTAAATTCTAACAAAATACAAGTAGTATTATAGAAGTAAAACATTTCTATTACTAGGTACATACCTGTAATTAAAGAAACGACAATTAAAGTTCCATACAAGATAGAAGTCGATTCCTTCCTTTTTATAACTTATTGTAGAAAATGTATTAACTAATTATCTAACAGAATTTATCTCCACACGTATTATCTGTCATATCAACTTTTTTAATATGGCCATCTTGACGGGACAAAACGATGGCAACGGTTATCGTTACATACAGCCTATGAGCGACAGAAATAATCTTAAGAAAACAAATAGATTTTCTTACATAAATATCCAACCAATAATAAATAGAGTTGGTTTTCTATGCGAGTAGCTCAGAAATCTAACTTTGATTTTATAATTGTATTTTTAACCGACTTCAAAAAAAGGAGGAGGTTCTCAATTCGTCTGTATGTATTTTTTTTTATGTATGTTAAGCGATATTTCCGTCAATTATAGACGGATTTCAAAATTTCTTTTTTTGTTGAATAGGGTTTACTTCTGAGGTGGTCCCATTTTCACCAAGTCAGGATGTGATGATGGGATCCAGGAGAAAACGAGAGCAACCACCGAAAATTGTAGGGACAACTATTGCGCTTGTTAACTTTTTAATAAATTGCTTTAATGTTCTACATTTTAATGAAGGTCTGGAGTCGATCTGATGATAGAGTCGAAAGACAGTCGAGGGCATTCCTTAACAATTTACAGCAGTTACCTTGTGTTTGGGCTTGATTGATTTGTATTGATGAAAACTTTACACTTAGATTGATAGATCCGACTCAAAAAAAAAGGAAGTTCTCAATGTTTTATGTATGTTCACCGATATTTCGTCAATTATAGACGAATTTCAAATCTGCTTTTTGTTGGATAGAGTTCACTGCTGAGGTGGTCCCAATTTCACCAGGTCAGAATCTGATGATGGGATTCAGGAGAAATCGAAGGCAACCACCGAAAATTGTAGGGACAACTAGTGCGTTAGTTAACTTTTTAAATCAGTGCTTAAAGGTACTACAATTTAATGAATGTCTGGAGTCGATCTGATGATGGAACCGAAAGATAGTCGAAGGAATTCCTTAACGATTTACAGCAGCTACCTTGTGTTTGGGCTTGATTGATTTGTATCGATGAGAACTTTCACCTAGATAGACATATTTTTCGATTCACACGTCACTTAAAATGATGAAAAAAAATTTTTCAATAAAAAATAAAACCGACTTCAAGCAAATCCTGAAAAATAAAATTTACTTAGCACAAAGTAATATGTATTTTGATTTATCATATTTAATTCAATATAATATTGAAGTTGGTGCCATCAATATAAAACCTACATAAAACTATGGGTTTACTTGGCGCCGACTTCAATATGATATTGAATAAAATCTGATAAAATCAAAATACATGTTACTTTGTGCTAAGTAAATTTTATTTTTCAGGATTTGCTTGAAGTCGGTTTTATTTTTTATTGAAAAATTTTTTTTGTTTATAACTTGCGTTTACCTACTTAACCGATTGCGATGAAACAAACGTAATATTTAAAGTTTGAATAAGAAGTTTCTAATGAAAACTGCGTCAAAATCCGTTAAGCAGTTTTTGCGTTTATCGCGAACTCGCATAAGTTTATAATAATTAGCGTTATTTTAAAATGAAATGGTATGCCTACTTATAGGCATTCAATTTCATTTTAAAAGCGTAAAGACTTATTAATTATCGTTACGTTTCACTGAACACTTCAATCAGAATGATGAAATTTCAACGAAACCAATTGATAACGTTCGTGTAATTTACTGGATGAAATTAAAAAACAAAATGGCCTGTGCACCAACACGTAACATAAAATTTATATGAATTGTGGATAAGTACCTAATTGAGTTTTAAATTGAAATCTTCCTTTTAAAATCATCTTATGTACCTGTGAAATTTCCAAATGCCTCAGAAATTTTATATTAATGGTAGAAAAAAATATATTGAAACCAAAAATGTGATGAAACAGTACTTTTCAACAACTTCACAGATAGCTATAGGCTCACCACTTACTACGTATTTTTAGGGACGACATAGTTTTTTTAGTGTATTCTGCAAAAAATATTTTCGTCCCACTTTTGGGAAAGGACTCTTACTAGTCAATTTATTCAGGACTTGTACCATATTCCCTTAAGCTAGTCCAAAAGGTCAGCTATAAAATACGATGCAATCTCTGTACCGGTCATAAACAGCCAAGACTTTTGATGTACAAAATTGTGTCGGAAGGCCGGAACGTTATGACTTACCCAACTCTGCAATCTTCAGCCAAGCCTTATATTAATAGAAAAGGTCATGAAGAAAAGGGTCGCTTCATCTCGAGTTCAACTTAATTAGTGCCTTCCGTATATCGTACAACACTCCAAGCAGTAAGTGAAGTATGAACCTAACTTAAGTGAGGACCCACCCCCAAGCTTGAAAGCAATATAAACGTTGGATGCGTGGTTCCGTCGATCTTTCTGTAAAGACGTAGGAGAACAACTTATTGATGTGTGAGGTCTATATTTGGCTCAATAGGTATTGTGAGTCAATAGGTGGCAATACGTAGATCCACATAGTGTAACTACAACTACGTACAAATGCGTAATCTTTTTTAAATATCACCCAAAACGTAAATTACGATATTGTTTAAGAAAACTCGGATGAAAATTATATTTTATTCACCGTGTAAAAAGAGTATGACACACTCTGATTATGAATACCGCTGAAATTGGCCTCGTGTTTCGGAAAATGTGTAGAGGAAGCTGGGCGACTGCTTAATAAACAGCTTTTTTATTATTAATGATTACCCATTTTCGTATATAGGGAGTTGGTTTGTAGGGGAATATGCCTGAAGGTAATAACGATTTTCTTATTATTGACTGCCTCTGTGGCGCGGTCGGTAGTAATACCGCCTGCGGCGCTGGAGGTCGTGGGTTCGATTCCCACCGGAGACAAATATTTGTGTGACCCATAAATGTTTGTCTCAAGAGTCTGGGTGTTTCTATGTATAATATGAATGTATTTAAAAGTATATAAGTATTTATATCCGTGGTCTGATACCCATAACACAAGCAAGTTATTCCTAGCTTACTTTGGGATCAGATAGCGTTGTGTGAAATGTCCTTAAATTTTTATTTATTATTTATTAATGTATTATAACAGGTTATAAAAAATATTCAGTCGTAGATTGCGAGAACTCTTTGCGAACATGACAGTTTTTGATGTTACTAATGTAATAGAGTGCTAGTAGTTAACGGCATCTATGAAAAAAAAATGTCCCTTTATCAGTAAATAGCTGTCAGCGCTATACCGCAAGAGGGGATTTGATTTTTCCATACAATCTCACTTGCATCGTTCAAAGGTATAGTAAAGTATGTATAAGATGGGGTGAATTGCAACATACCGAAACCTTCACACCTTCTAATTCACGGACGAAGCTATGGTGACCGTCTTTTTTTTAACGTGAGGAAAATCCTACAAGTATTCTATGCCGGACTCCTACCGACTAAAAACCACACGTATTCTATCTAACAGCCTACGGTTGGGAGCCTCGGGTACGCCCACGGAAGGAAGTCCCCATTACTCCCAACAGACCTACGGCCTCACATTGGCGTGCGGGGTTTCGTCACGCCATCCATGCTATCTAGGGCTTGCTTCTGTGAGGACGGTGAGCAGCCCCCTCACCCTCCTCAGGCGCCCGATTGTGGAGGCCGATAGTCTTGGGCGAAGTACCAACCCGTCTGGCTAGCACAGTACAATAATTACCTCACTTCAGCAAACGAAATTGAGAGTGGCCTCAGTCTAGCAATGGACTACGATAAGCTTATTTGATTCATTGAGAGATCACTTAACAAAAGGGACGTCAAAGGGTTGATACCTTATCATTTTCTGATATAGTAGCTTCTAAATTTAATTCAAGTACTATTTCTTCTCAGATAATACTATAGGCTTGTAGAATATTATCGAGTAACGAAATACTGTTGGACAACTACGGATTTTATCATTTGTTAGTTGTAGAGCTTAGGCTGGGCATAAAAGACCGTCACTGTGTAGCTAGATCAGCTCTGATTACATTTGAATTTAAAACATATTATAGAAAAGGGCTTCACACAAATTTTGTGTGAAGCCTTTTTCTATAATATGTTTAAATATATACACTAATATTATAAAGAGGTAAAATTTGCTATTTCCTGTGTTTGTAAAGAATAAACTCAAAAACTATTGTTCCACTTTTAAAAATCTTTCGCTATTATAAAGCTACATTCACCTTGAGTAACATAGGCTATATTTTATTCAAATCAAATCAAATCAGTCGTTTATTTGCGTCGAATATGGTTACAGAGATGGTATCTTAAAACTAGTAGGTACAGCATACTCGTGCAAAAATTATAGACACACTTGTAATATAAATGTCAATATTTCCATGTCAATAATAATAATAATAAACGTCCCTGTACCCGATACCGGTGGGGTACTATTTTTTATATTTTTAAATGTACTTTTTTTATATGGATGTATATTTAAAAATGTAATTTATAAGTAGTTTAAAGTAATAAAGAGGAATAATAATAACAATTTAGGTTCATATTTTAGGTATTTTGTCATCCAGATATTCTTTAATACTAGTACATGTTGTTCATTAAAAACCGAGATAATTGTTGTTTAAATTGTATTATGGGCAGTTCCTGTATTGTTTTTGGCAGGTGATTATACTCAAGAGCAATGAATCCGGGTCACTTAAAGAATGTTAAAAATCTCGGAAACTAAAAATGATAGGTTAATGCAATAAATTGTATTTAATAGACAATGTAATACTCCTTAAATGAAAGTAAAAAAAATATGAGTCACCATACATTTTATTAACACAAAATTACATAAAGAAAAAACTGCTGATCTCTCCTTAAAACAAAAATAGGAAACATGAAATTTTTGAACTTTATTACGATTTTCTTGAATTTTAATACTTCGTATTGCCTCCTCGTGCTTCCATTACTGCGTTTACGCGGTCTGGCATGCTGTACACCAAGTTCCTTATACGATTTTGGGGAATATTCTCCCATTCCTCTGTGAGAGCAATTTTGAGCTCACGAAGCGTGATTGGGGGAGGGTTTCGTTGTTTTACGCATCTGCCTAGCTCGTCCCAAGCATGCTCGATCGGGTTGATATCCGGGCTGCGCGCTGGCCACTCCATACGAGTAATGTTCATCTCTTGAAGGTAGTCATTCACAATCCTACCTGTATGAGGTCGGGCATTGTCATGCATAAATATAGCATCCTCACCTAAATTGACCATAAATGGACCAACGTGATCATTGAGGATTTCTTCCACATATCTTACGCTAGTTAAAGAGCCGTTTTCTATGATCACCAGCTCTGTGCGACTTTCAGAAGAAATTCCGGCCCACACAAGTACAGACCCACCACCGTAGGCTACTTTTTCTTCGATGCATGCTTGCTTGAATCTTTCCCCTGGTCTTCGATACACTCTGTGTCTTCCATCGTGCTTGTAGAGCATAAATTTTGATTCGTCGGAGAACATAACTTTTGACCAATCTTCAATACTCCAATTTACGTGGCTCTGGGCATACCTTAGTCTCGAAATACGATGCCCACGCTCCAGTTTAGGGCCGTTTGCAGGTCTAAGGGGTTTTAAGTTAGATTCAGCAAGCCGACGTCTTACTGTCCATGCACTTGGGTTACTTCCTCCGAGGCGTCGAAACTGATTGGTGAGTTCAGTTCCTGTGAGAAAGCGATTTCGAAGCATGGTGTTCACCAAGTATCGGTCTTCTCGTGCTGTGGTACACCTGGTTCTGCCCGTTCCTGGTCTGCGTAGGTTAGAACCAGTTTCTTCGTAACGTCGGAGAACTCTTTGTACTGTTGACAGCGACACACCGACAGTCCTGGCTGTATCGCGCTGACTCCGGCCGGTTTCCAGCATTGTAAGTATTCTGGTGCATTCTTCAGGCGTAAGCGACATAATTTCAGCTTGATTAATGAATATAGAGCACTATCAACATGGTTTATGTACCCACATAAATGACAGATTACAAAAAAAATTAACAAAAAAAAAACCGACTTCAAACAAAACTAAAAACTTAAAAATATAATTTACTTGGCACAAAGTTAGTATATTCTGATTTATCAGATATCATTAAATATAATACAGAAATCGGTGCCCAGTACTGCCCAGTAAAACTATGTAGGCTTAGGTAGGCATTATTAAGCTCTCTCATAGTCATATTGGCACCGACTTCAGTATTATATTTAATGATATCTGATAAATCAGAATATACTAACTTTGTGCCAAGTAAATTTTATTTTTCAGTTTTTAGTTTTGTTTGAAGTCGGTTTCTTTTTTGTTAAATTTTTTTTTTACTTTTTTTAGTGACGTGTAGACTGAAAATCTATCTACCTAGGTGTAAAGTTCTCGACAGTACAAATTAATCAAGCCCAAACACAAGGTAACTGCTGTTTATCGTTAGGTAATTCTCTCCACTGTCTTTCGTCTCCATCATCAGATCGACTCCAGACCTTCATTAATTTGTACTACTTTAAAGCTTTTAACAAAAAAATTACAAACGCCCTAGATGCCCCTACAATTTTTAAAAGTTACCTTCGATTTCTCCAGGATCGCATCATCGGATCCTGACTTCCTTAAAATATGACCACCTTGGGAGTATCTATTTTCGAACGAAAAAAAAAATTTTCAAATCGGTTAATAAACGACGGAGTTCTGCGCGAACAAACATAAAAAAAAATAAAAAAAATATATACGGTCGAATTGAGTAACCTCCTCCTTTTTTGAAGTCGGTTAACAAAAGCAACACCAAATGCTGTAATTTCGTAGTTCCATCATCGAAAGTGGCCCTTATTCAAATTTGATTTTTTTATGATATAACTTTACAATAACTAAGAAGTTTTAATACCTTCATTTAAGGAGTATTACATTGTCTATTAAATACAATTTATTGCATTAACCTAGCATTTTTAGTTTCCGAGATTTTTAGGATTCTTTAAGTGACCCGGATTCATTGCTCTCGAGTGTATATTGAAATTGCCATACAATATGCGTTTCTTTTATATAATTGTAATCTTATGGAAGGAAGCTTAAACTTAAGTTTATGTCTAGAGGAGGATTTAAATTTTTCAAAAATGTCAGAATGTTTTCTTATAAAAATACTTATTTCTAATATATACAAGCATTCCCGTATTTCCACGGGAACGGAAACTATGCGGTTGAAACCGCATGATGTCCACTAGTGTAGAATATAAATGAAAAGTAATTTTCTAAGATCTCTTAGGTTACGTCCGCACAGGCAGGCGGCTTGCTTGGCGCCTAGAGCCTAGCGAGTCACCTAGCGAGTCGCTTAGTAAAACGAACATACTTGAATGTTCGCGACCGGCCGCACTGCGCGCTTGGCGCCTAGTGAGTAGCTTAGCGTGTATCCAAGTAAACAAACATGTTGGTTTTTTTGGCCAGGCGCGAGGCATTTTTAACCGACTTAAAAAAAGGAGGAGGTTCTCAATTCGTCTGTATGTTTTTTTTAAGCTATTGCATAGTTTATGTATGTTTACCGATATTACCGTCAATTATAGACGTATTTAATTTTTTTTTTCTTTTGGTGAATAGGGTTTACTTCTGAGGTGGTCCCATTTTCACCAGGTCAGTATCTGATGATGGGATCCAGGAGAAATCGAGGGCAACCTCCGAAAATTGTAGGGACAACTAGTGCATTTGTTAACTTTTTAAATAAGTGCTTTAATGTACTACAATTCAATGAAGGTCTGGAGTCGATCTGATGATGGAACCGAAAGACAGTCAATGGAATTTCTTAACGATTTACAGCAGTTACCTTGTGTTAGGGCTTATTTGATTTGTATTAAAGAGAACTTTTCACCTAGATAGATAATTTTTGGCCCACCCGTCACTTAAAATATTGAAAAAAAAATTAAGTGACGGGACAGATTTTACTCAATATAATATTGAAGTTGGTGCCATTAATAATACCTACCTAAACCTATGGGTTTACTTGGCGCCGACTTCAATATGATGTTGA
This sequence comes from Miltochrista miniata, assembly GCA_933228765.1. Taxonomy (NCBI): domain Eukaryota; kingdom Metazoa; phylum Arthropoda; class Insecta; order Lepidoptera; family Erebidae; genus Miltochrista; species Miltochrista miniata. Next base: position 34,521,717 of record OW121756.1, on the reverse strand, counting down.
ATAAAATCTGATAAATCAAAATACTTTGTGTGATAAGTAAATATTTTTCAGGATTTGTTTGAAGTCGGTTAATTTTTTGAAGAAAAGAATGGACGAAATATTAATCGTATCATAAATCGAAATAATATGTATCTAGAGTTTTACTTAATTACCTCAATGTAACGTAACGTAAATAAGTATGTTTTTAAAATTACGCAATTGCTTATACAAACCAGTAAACTCCCCATGACTTGACCGTGACTTATTTATGTCATGAACCCAATATGAAGCGCTCGTGACCCCGCGGATTCAGTGTTCTGTAAACGATCACTGTAGTAAGCAACATTTACTGTGGCCGGTCATGAATGGGTGACCGTCTCGTGATCACTTTGTGACATTTATTTGCGAAATTTTTCGTGTTTCGGGAGGCACGTTAAGCCGTTGGTACCGGTTGCCAGTAAAATGGCAGTCGTTAAGTCGTCAAGCTATTTTTGAAAGTGACATCTCGTCAACGTGCCGATAAGCAAATGACCTAGGCACCTAGCGACCCACCACGCAAACCACCTTTCAGTGCGGCCACCGTGTAACCTAGCAAGCAGCCAGGATGCAAGCCACTAGGCTCTAGGCGCCAAGCAAGCCGCCTGCCTGTGCGGACGTAGCCTTAGCGCTACGCGCCGCCACCGCTACGGACTGCTACGGTCCGACCTGAGACGAAAAGCTGTTTGTAGTAGCAAATGAGACTGCAGTAGTAGCCAAAGTCTGTTGGGTCTCCAGGGACATACTTCCGAGGGCGTACTTGAGACTCCTGGCCGTACGCAGATGGTTGTACACCGTGTAATGTTAGCCGGTAGGAGGCATAGTAGTCCTGGGGTATCCTTCCGTAGGATACGTGTGGTTTTTAGTCAGTAGGAGTCCGGCATAGCATCCCTGTAGGTTTTTCCGGACGGTAAAAAAATTGAGGCATAGTATCCATTATGATATGTTGAAAAACGGTACAAAAAAAGGCTTGTAAGCTGTTGGACCCAGTACTAGTAAGCTAATGGACTAACTTGAATTTTTTTTTATAATATAATAGTACTAGCTGACCCGCGCAACTTCGTATGCGTCACAAAAGAGAGTAAATCACCCGTTCCCATCGCGTTTACTCCCGTCAGAATAATTTCGTTAACGATAGATGTTTCACGTCGCATTATTGTAGAAATTGCGCATATTCATGCATAGGACGTGAACTACCGGTGTACGTCGCCAACAGAATAGGGTAAACCTGACAGTCATTGGACAGTTAAGCAAATATACTAGTTAAAATATTTTTATTCCGTCGGCTACTATAGTTACTTAGATATTATAGAGACATTTTGAAACTAGATAAAATGAGCTATCGTAGAAGAATTTAAAAATCTTATATCTTGTAAAAAGTTGCAAATTATCAGTGTTATAAAAAATATGACCAAAAAACGTAGTTATTGGACAAAATTTATAATTATTGGACAGTAAATAACAGTTATTAGACAGTCGGTAAATATAAGGAAATAATAGCTATACAAGTAACAAAACAACATATAAATATTGAGGTTTTTATAATATTAACAAAGTTGCTTTTTCAAACCTAAAATATCCTTAAAAAATTCTGTGAACCAAACAGTTAGCAAGTTGTTCATCATCAAACTTTAATCTGTCTTGATAATTGGAGATCATGAAAATTTAAGGAAATGACATCACAACAAAATAAAATTAATAAAGAAATTAAATAAAAAACAACTGAATATTATTATTTGGAATATTTTGGTCTTAAAAAAATTAAATAATTAAATAAATAGAACAAAAAATATTTTTTTAAGCAATCTCTATTATCTTTAGGTTTTCCGTCTCCCTTAACTCCCTGAGTGCTAAATACAAATTATTTGTGTCATTATTCTTGTTTTTTACCTTAGGCATTTTGTTTTTTGACTCCTATTTGCAAGCAAACCATTATAGGATACTATATAACACAGTTATTGGATGCTGTCCCATAACTGACAAAGTAGTCCGTGATGTCTGAGATTGAAAGTAATACCTATAACAAATTTAATTGCTATAGAATTAAAGCTAAAAATCGTTTAAATTTATATCTCTGGAAAAATGTAGTGATTGGACACTGTCCAATAATAGTTTTTTTAAAATTGTGGCATACAATCATTGGACAGATTAAAATAGCCTCAAAATATAACATTTATGAGTTAAAAGTCATTTAATCATGTAAATTGTTTAATAACCTACCACTTTCCAAACAGTCAAAGCAACAACATACGCCACTGCGCCAATATCACAACAAAACACTTGACCCAACCTTATAAAAAAAAAAAATTTTCACGACGATTATCCGTTACCATGACAGTCGTCGCGAAAAAAATATTTTGTCGCTTTCTTACTGCCAGCTGTTGTAAAACCTATGAACTAAAACAATATCGTCTAATAAGAGTTTTTATTTATAAGCATAGATGTCGCTCTTTGTTTGTTGTTATCTTATTATTTGACATTCAAAAGCGACTGTCCAATAACTATTCGGTGTCCAACGACTGTCTGGTTTATCTAGTGAATCGACCAAAAAAAGCGAAAAAAAAAGCGAGGTCAAACGGGATATAAAGTATCCTATGTCGGTCTCCTGGTTCTAAGCTACCTCCTCACCAATTTTCAGCCAAATCGGTGCGGCCGTTCTTGAGTTATAAATGTTGTAACAAACCCGTCTTTGTTTTATATATTAAGATTGTATACAGATAGGCAACTCCCTGCTCCTCATTGAGCAAGCTTCCCCACCCCCGCCACAGCTGTCATTATAGTTAGCGAGTATATTGACGGAACGTTTGCTTAGCCTTAGTAGTCAAGGGCACACAACCCTCTTGAGCGAAGTACCGAAGTTGCACGATGCCACTGCTGTATAAATACCTAAAACGCGAAATACCCGAAACTCGAAGTACCTAAATACATTCAAGCTCTGTACAAACATAACGTGTTTTTAGTGTAGGTGACAAAAATGAAAACGAATCATTTGTATGGAGTTTCCACCATGTGATTTCAGGTAGCCCCACTCTTTTATCCCGTTTTAACACAACGATTTTTCTAAACAACTTAATAGTAATGCCAACATTGATACGTTTCGGAGCAGCGGTTCCCAAACTTGTATTTTTTTTTTGACGGAAGGATTTTATTAATGTCTTCTTGGATATTGTGATCTACCAAAATTACTCTGAAGGCTGAGTATAACCGAACGAACTCTCTTTTTGACAGCCTATAAATTACATCATCATTTTATTCACAAAATTCTAAGCTCTTAATTAAGTCTGATTCCTGTCATGTCTTCTTTTAATTAATAAAGTAATATTTACGTACGTTGAATAGGATTACCCGAGAGCACGTATTGTGAACATGTTCAATCTTTGCTGTCAATTGTGGCAGCCAACTCGTATCTCGAGAGAATTAGGCAATATTTACTTTAGCTAAATAACATTTTAATATTCTAATGTCTGGTAGCAGAGAATTACTTATTTGTCATTAGACTTGGCGCTGAGGAAAGACTTCTTTATTAACATCAAAAAAGAGGAGGTTCTCAATTACATTTTATGTTTTTTACAATATCTTTATTAACTATGATAATTCAATTTTATTTGATAGATCTTACTTCAAAGACGGTCCCAGATATAAATGGTCCTTCCAATATGCTCCGTCTCTAATGTAGAATTAACAGGCGACGAAGAAATTTCAGTTAAACATAATATTTGTACCGAAAATAATGTACTCAAGATACTTTATCAAGAATTAAGGTATTTTACAGCACAAGTTTTGGAAAATTTCGTTTTGCTTTATTGGGGAGTTTATCATGTCCCTACTACTTAAGGGTTCCATTTAATTTGTCATTTTACAAAAGTTTAGATCCGCGGTGAGCTGTGTCACCGCAAGAAATACTTTATTAAAATGGAACGGCGTATGCTGTGACGAGCCACTGTTGAAATACTTCAAACTTGACTACTGCCATGCTACTGACAACCTGGACCAATCTTTTAACTCGTCTTCCGATGCATGGAAACGAATGAAATATCACAAAGTGGTCATCCATCCAAAGAACAGGCACAGCTATATAGCACAATAGTTGTCTACTGCAGGGATCACTTACAGGAATCCCCAGACTACGAGCGCTTCATTTATGTTAGGAGAAAATAAATTTTGGTAGAGCTAGATAATTTTTGCCCATCTAAACCTACTAATAATATTATAGAGAGAAAGAGTTCGATTGTTTGTTTGTTTTCATCGAATAAGATCCGAAACTTCTGAACCATTTTGAAAAATTCTTTCACAGTTGAGAAGCGGGGTCCCCGGGTGACATTTATTCCCACGGGACCGAGAGCTACGCGGGTAAAACCGCGTAACGTCTGCTTGTTGTACAATATTTGGTTGGATGATGGCAATAATTCTGTCAAATTATTTTCAACATTAATAAAAATTTAGACCTCGATGAAATACGATTTCGCATAAATGAGAGAGATGTTTACCGAGGGACTGGTGTTGGGGAAGTAAATACTGTTTGTAATTATGAGGTTTTTAATTATTGGAAAATACTTATTTGAAGCGCATAATTACTGTAAAATATATGTTTAACTGTTGAATGAACATGAAAAAGGTATTACGGAGAATCTTTTAGTGATATAGATCACACTAAAACCTACTATTTACGCAAAAGTTAGATGTGTGGATCAATGTCGGTACTCTTTCACGCAAAAACTATTGAATGAATGTAAAGAAAATAAAAAATAATACGCTTGTTTTATAACCAACAGGGAAGAATTCTTATGGCTAACGGGTACTGGAACCAACAAACACAAGTCACATGTGGGCGGATCCAGGGTAGGAAGAGGCTCACGTTGCACCAATTTTTGTATTTGAAGGTTTTGGCTAATAGGAACACATAAACTATTTGCTATAACTAATGGGATCACACGTTACCTTTTTTATCGTGCAGAAATCCTACATGGATGCTATGCAGGACTCCTAGAGACTAAAAATGTCCTACAACTGTCTACTGCCGGGAGTCCCGGGTAAGCCCCTTATGTCTCAGGGTTCCCGGCAGACTTTAGCTACCACCGCGGCCATGAATCCCTATTTCCTTGGACACGACATCACGCGTGAACTGCTGATTTCGCTACAATTTTTTTTTGTGGTAAAAAAAATGGTCTTATGGAAAAAAATTAAGAAAGTTGCGTGAAAACTTAGAAAATCTGCAACAACTGTCACTGGCTCGAACTGTTCAAAGAAATGGTTTCTATTGCGATTTTGGATCGGTTCTTGGAACTCAAAGCACCGATATGGTAATCGGAAACAGAAAGACGGACTGACAACCAGGAACCGGGAACTCGGAACCCGAAATCGGGAACAGGGATCAAGAAACCAGGAACGGGAACATGGAACTCGAAGCACCAAAATGGGAACAGAAAGGAGGACTGGGAAATGAAAATCAGGAACCGGGAACTCGGAACCCGAAATCGGGAACAGGGACCAAGAAACCAGGAACGGGAACATGAACTCGAAGCACCAAAATGGGAATAGAAAGGACGACTGGGAAATGAAAATCAGGAACCGGGAACTCGGAACCTGAAACCGAGAACAGGGATCAGGAAACCAGGGACGGGAACATGGATCTCGAAGCACCAAAATGGGAACTAGGAATAGAGAGACGAACTGGGAAATGAAAACCAGGAACCGGAAACGCAGAACCTGAATCTGGGAACAGGTAACAGGGATCAGAAAACCAGAAACATGGGACCGTGAACTCGGCACTCGGGATACCGATTTCCATATTCATAGTTATGGCAGGACAACGTCCGTCCTTGCGATTAATATAAAAGTATAAATAATTGAGTTTAATAAACGGTTAAGTCAGCAGTAAGTACCTACCTACTGAATATGTAAAATTTAGCTTCTAAAACTTTTCATACTTGGAAAAAATCTAAAATGTATAGAAACCAGGGCCAATTTAGAAAGAAATGAATATAAAAGCTTTTTAACAAACACGGTATCAGAACAGACACTTCGTTGAAACTTTTAAAGTAAGCATAGTAGGCTTTAGCTACCGCTGGTTTACTTATAAATATGCGTTTAGAAAATGTAAAAAATATTTTTCTGTAAAGATAACAAGACGCTTTTGTGCTAAAAGATTGAAAAATTCTTTGAAATGTTCTGTTTGAATAAAATCTTCATAAGGTTAATGTTATTACACTAAAGCATTACCGGAAAAAGAACACGTATTAAAATAATTGGTACTCTCTAACAGAATATGTAATGTTCAATATTGAATTACTGTTTGAGGAACCAATACGAGGCACTCAATTTCATTTGCATCTATTTAATTCAACATCAAACTTGAAAATGAAAATATATTTATTCAGATCACAACAAAAATACTTCACACTTATGAATGTCAATTTACTGTCAAATTCGTAAAGTCAAAGCCCGAGTGAAAAGTACCTGGCAGTAAAACTTTCAGCCAACCTTTTCTAACTGCCAGTTTGAGGACATTCTTGCACTACACTGTAAAATAAATGTACACACATTTATTTAGACTAATATTATAAAGAGGAAATATTTTGATTGTTTGCATCGAATAGGCTCCGAAACTACTGTACCGATTTGAAAAATTCTTTCACTGTTAGAAAACGGCTCTCTTCGCGGTGAACATAAAGTATATTTTATTCCCGTATTCCCACGGGAACGGGAGCTACGCGAGTGAAACCGTGTGACGTCCGCTAGTCTTAACTAAAATTTTAAAGAGGAAAAATTTGATTGTTTGTTTGTTTGCATTGAATAGGCTCCGTAAAGACTGACTGATTTAAAAACATATTTCACTGTTGGAAAGCTACACTATCTCCGGGTAACATAGGCTATATTTTATTCCCGTATTCCCACAGAAACAGGAGCTACGCGGGTGAAACCGCGTGACGTCCGCTAGTGCTTAATACATTTATTTGCTTACTTCTTTGAACTTGGGACCCAGGATTAGTTTTGATTACCTGCACATAAATTTAGTTTTGATTGAACTATATTCTAATGTTCTCAGTACTGTTAGAATCAATTGCCATTGAACGTCTAATGCCTTTAGGCGTGATCACGTGTCCTGGGGTATCCTTCCGAGGGCTTGCCCGGGGCTCCCAACTGTAGGCTGTTAGGCAGGACACGTGAAGTTTTTTAGTCGGTAGAAGTCCGGCATAGTATCCATGAGAATTTTTCCTCACGTAAGACAAAAAGGAAAGAAGTGATAGGTAACGTTTTAATCTTCGTCTGTCAGCGAGCAAATTTATCACTTATAAATAAATGTCACTAAAACATCTTCAATTTCTTCGACGTCGATATTCGGTCGTATTTACATTTTGAAAGAGTCACGCTTTCCTATTACTGGAGAGGCTGAGAGATATTATGAAAATCTCCTACGTAAGAGATACACACGTTCATAATATATATTCCTAGAGAAAGTAATCGGAGAATAGACCCCATCAGCCTTTTCTGTCCATTGTCGAAATACGAGAAAATGTATCTTTTGAAATAGGTATTACCTAACTAACACGGTTTGTTATGTGTATGTACCAGTTCAGGAAAAAGGTTAGTTCAGAATGGTATACATATAATCTCAGTCGATTGACGCACACTGCTGAGCATAGGCCTTCAAAAGAATTATACATTTCAAACCTATTAAAAAAACAATTTACATTTATAATTACTGGCAAAATACACTTTAAAGACTAAAAGTATCCGAGCAATTAGGAAGCTTTGGTTCACAATGACGCTTTTTTAAATGTCGAAATCCCATATGGATGCCACTATCTAAACCTACCACAGGAAGGACGACGTTTGTTTGTCAAAATACAGGCAAAATAAAATTGTAACATGTTAGAACGATGGAAGTTCTAGTACATAGAACTTCATATTACCTAATATTGAAGCTTAGGCACGATATATTTTAGCGTCTGTTAGCTTAGTCTACGTCGAAAGCTGGACCAGCCCTGTGTAAATTTGGCGTATGGATTAAGGACATATATCATGAAAAAATAAAATAGATAGCTATATTACTTACAAAATAGGTCATTCTACGTTCAAGATGTATTGAAAAATTATTACAAAAAGGGTCAAGGTATTTCAATATTTTATAACTACCTTGCCTAGTTTTAAGCTTTTGATCGATATTTTGATAGGACGTTCACATTTTTAATATCCTTAGACATTTTTTAATAATACGCAGATCTCAAAATTAGCAGTAAAATTAGTACCTACCTACCTAAGTGAAAAAAGCTTAATACATCATTTGACTTACAACTTTTTGTTATAGTTTTTAAACTGACAATGTTTGCTCCTCCTAAAATTAATTAAGTTGTTAACCTTATATATTGTACAAATGATTTTCAGTAGAATCTGATTCCTCGCATGTTTAGCTTTAATTAAGAGAACAGAATTGTATTTACTTATGTCGAATAAGATTAACCAAACGTGCGTACCAATTGTGAATGTGGTTCATCTTTGTAGACGATTGTGGCAGCTTCCTTACAATACAACTCGAGAGAACAAAAGCAATATTTGCTACTGGTAGGTTTAGTTTTAACTACGAGCATCTATCTTATGATGAAGTCACCTTGTACTACGAATGATTGTAGTAAAGTAAATGAAAATAGTTTTCAATGAAACAGATTGTTTACTGTTGATTGATAGCACTTGATGAGACCTGCTGCACATATTGATACTAGTGCAGCATCCTACTTCCTACTTCCTACTAATATTATAAATCTGAAAGTTTGTGAAGATGTTTGGATGTTTAGATGTTTGGATGTTTGTTACTCAATCACGCTCTAACGGCTGAATGGACTGGGCTGACATTTGGTACAGATATAGCTTATAGTCTGGAATAACACATAGGCTACTTTTCATCCCGGGAATATGTTCCCACAGGAAGCAGGAACGGGTACCAAATTTGACGCGGGCGAAGCCGCAAGAATCATCTCTAGTATAACATAATATTGAACTTGGCTCTCATTTCACATTTATGTTTTTGATGAAATATTTATTTACATTACACCTGACCGGTTTCGCCTTCCATCCTCATGCCCTTGTAAATGCCATAAGGTTAAACAAGGTCAGGTGCAGGTACCTATTTAGTGTTAATAAATATTGTGGAACAGTCATTATAAGTGGTAGTATTCAATCAATCTTATTATTACAGTATACTCCTGGGCGTAAGAAGCTTCCAATTTTCGCTATAATACAGGGTCCTTGGCCTTCCAGATCCAGTACCGTTATGTGATTTTATGTAGGTAGTCAGTTCATCTAGCAGGGTGACCAGGGTTGCCAAGTCATGACCATCACTCCAAGACTTGTCTGCTCCATTGACCGCTGGGTTCTTCCATTTTAGGGTCTCGAAGCAGTACAACACTAGCAGTAGTAAGTAGCAGTTAATATTGATACTCATAATATATATAGCTACAATTTACATTTTCAATGAATGCTTTTTGAAGTTTTCCCTTATTAGTTTCCTGTCGCTAATATATCGACTCCCTCTGTGGCGTAGTCGGTAGAGATACCGCCTGCGGCGCTGGAGGTCTAGGGTTCAATTCCTGGGTCGGTCCAAATATTTGTGTGATCCACAAATATTTATTTATTTATTTATTATTTCATTATTTTAGAACAATTTTAATTTCCATTAAAACTTATTGTGAGTGACCCTTAAAAATGGGACACGTGTTATCACGGACTTTATTTTAAAAGTTTTAAGTGGTACAATGTCGTCGTACACATTTATTACGCAACTTTAACCATTTACACACGCACGTAACAAAAACACTCTAAAAGAAATAAATTTTCCCGGTTTTTGCATTGTATGTTTCTACTGCCATGCTCCTATTTGTCGTTACGTGATAATTAAAAGTTTATCCACTCAATACAGTGTCGACCTTTAAAAGCTTTTTTTCTGAATTACTGTACGGAAACCTGTAATTCCTGAGTTCAACCATACAACCAAACTCTTCGGCTTAATGTTATTAATGTGGGAATGTAGAATAGGTTAAGTGGTAACAATTAGATGTGAACGGGTAAATACGAAGAGATGACAACACCGCAAGAAAAGGAAATATGCAAGACTGAGTTCGTAAAATTCGATTACGACAAGACAGGTGAAGATGAACATGCGAAGTATTTATTTATTTATTCAGTGCAAGTAAAATAAAGAGATTTCATAAGTTCCAAGTTTATGTTCATCACCGATCCCATATCAATATAAATATATTAAATTAATTCAGTTATTTGAATATACCTAATGTATCTAAACTAAGTTAAAAGCAGGTCTGTAAAAGTATACGTTACGTAATGGAATACGTTGAAGTTTGTATTATAAATAATTATTAAGTACCTACCTACAGCAAAATTACGAGTACATTGAGAACTCTACAAAACTCAAATAATGGTCTTTGCGACATTTTTGGTCATCGGGGACTTGCGAACAATTGTGCTATGCGATTAAATTTGTACTCAATGTTTCTAGTTTTGTATGTCTGCGCAGAACTATAATAAAATAAATAACCGAACACATTTTATTTCACCCGCCAAATATAAATAAGACTTTCAAATTCAAATTTTCTGAATCCATCAGCATCCTGTTTCCAGAGCACGCAAGTATTTTCTTAATTTTGCCAGCTTATTAATTGTTTTGTACCAACATTTTTCACCTTATTTTGAACCCTTTGTTTTAACAGACGAGCCCATTTAATTTGACGGTCTCATTAGGGCGTACACAATTTATTGAGGTTCTCTGTTACACAAACTTCGAAATTTCAATACACAACCATGATCGTATTTAAACCAGTTTTGAGTAGGTAAATTTTAGTTAGAGATATTTTGGAGTTTCGTACCGAGACTTGCTGTCCGTCGTTGCTAACGTCAAGTTTTTTGTATGGGAACCACCCTTGATTATTATAATTTTCTGTTTTTTTTTGTTATAGCGACACCAGAAATACATAACTCGTTTTAGCTCTCTAGCTATCACGGTTCCTGAGATACAACCTCATGACGTACTGCCAGATACTCCGGCAGGCAGACAGACGGTCGGCGAAGTCTCTTTGGGTACGGAACCCTAAGAAAACACTTACTTTTTGTCGCACAGTCGGGTAAAAGATGTTGGACAGATTCACGAAATTGAAATCCACATAATTTACCTTATTTTTTGTATCTGTTGGAAAATGTGTGCTATAATAGCACCTTCGTATACACGTTTTACCACATAATTGAACAGCTGCAAGCCTAGGTAAATCTCTCTCCGACATATTAATGTACCTACTCAAATCTTAAGCATAATCCAGACAAAGTACAAAGGCCGAATTTGGGAGAATTCGGGAGTCTTGAAAACATTGTGAGCCATTTCATAACAAGCCTAATTGAATACTAGCGTTTGATACCTGGCTAGAATACTACGATTCTGATGATTCAATAAAAGGCAAAACCTAGGACGTATAAAACGATTTCTATTGCTTACTCAAAGACTAAACTAGATTAGTAAACGACTATTACTTTTTGAAATAATATATATATATAGGCTCCCCAATTATATATTTTTATACAAAACGGGATTTCGCCTCGGGACCACGATAGGTGTAACCCTGTCGAAACGTCGAGGAAAGTGAAGGTACCGAAACCTTTAATTAATAATAAATTGTGCCACGCGAAATCCCGTTTTGTATAAAAATATGTGTTCAACGCGTGTTAGTTTAAAACAAATGTCCCCAATTATATATTATTTCAAATTAATATTATTGAATGTAATACTGAAATCGGCGCCAAGTAAAACTATAGGTTTAGGTAGGTATTATTAATCTCTCATAGAAAAATATTGGCACCGACTTCAGTATTACAATCAATAATATCTGATAAATCTAAATGTACTACCTATTACTTTGTGCTAGGTTAATTTTATTTTTCAATTTTTAGTTTTTGTTTGAAGTCGGTTTATTTTTGTTAACAATTTTTTTTTCATTATTTTTAGTGACAGGTAGACTGAAATTATATCAGTCTAGGGGTAAAGTTCTCCCCAATACAAATTAATGAAGCCCAAACACAAGGTAACCGCTGTAAATCGTTAAGGAATTCCTTCGGTTCGAGGGATTTCTTCGATTTCTCCAGGATCCCAGCATCAGATTCTGACTTCCTGTATATGGGACCACATAGGAAGCACCAGCTTTCAAATAAAAAAAGAATTTTCAAAATCGGTTAACTTTTTCAAGCGATTTGCTGGTAACAAACATAAAAAAAAAACAAAAAAAAATGCAGACGAATTGAGAACCTCCTCCTTTTTTGGAAGTCGGTTAAAAATATGCTAAAATCAAAGTTTGATAAACTTGAAGCTAGTAATGAAGGGCGGCAAGGAGTAACATTTCACAAAGGACATTGATTAATTATCATAAACTAGCTAACGAACACGGCTCTACTCGTGTGGTGAAGTGCCTATGATTCAGGCCTGACAGTATAATGGACAGACAGAGCTACAGAGCTACTACACCATTATGTATTTTCATATAGATTCTCACAATGTAGGCGTGATTTTTTTTTCGCAAATAGGTTACACTGTAGTAAATTCGTCAAGCGTCTGCCCAATATTTGACGAACCTATAATCTGTATTTGAGCCGTAAATAGGGTCCGGTAGAGCGGCTAATAAAAAAAATTCAAAGGCCAATCTACTTATACAAATACAAATTCAGCCATTGAGATAGCATGCAAAATTTCGAGTATTTCACCGTCACATTTTAACAAGTAAGCATGTCATTACATAATTTAATTATAAGAGACCACAGACATTAGTGATAAATTGAATTAAATTCTTCAAAAATAATTAATTCCCAACAATTACAATAATAAATAAATACTATTTGAAGTCATTTAAAACGAGAGTTTAAGTAATTGAATACATAAATACACAAACATAATCCACTGATACCTTAGCATTGGTTCAAATGTAATGGCAATAATTAATTAAACCATAACTACGTCAAATCACAAATCGGAACATTGATGGACACATGATTTTCATTAATAGAAAAATAAAATTTGTGACTAATGGTATCAAATTCGTCACTGAGTAATAACGCTTCTCCAGGAGCCAAGTCCTCAGTTGCGAACAAAATTTGTTAAAAGGAAGGTCTCTAATATTTTTTGGAATTGCATTAAAAATTTGCCCACACCTAACATAGCAGCTTTTCGAATACATTGAGGTCTTTGGAACTCTTGACAAAACAATTCTGTCAGGATTTCTCGTGTTCCTTGAATATAATATATCTCTCGCAGTTTTAAATAAGTCCGGGTGTGATTTCACAAATTTGGCTGCCTCCAAATTAAATTTCCAAATAAAATTAAATATACATTAAATTTCCCAAGCATAATACTAAGATCTTATTGTACCACGATGATGTTGGTACCTAATTGTATTATTTTGAGTAGGCTTGTTTTCTGCATAGTTTGTAAAACATATTGAAAAACTTCACTTGTACTGTTCCACAACATTTATTATTGTAATACCTAACCGAATATTATTGTAATATTATTGTAATAAACCTTTGAGAATGCCGAAAGGCGAAACCGGTTAGGTATTACAATAATAATTGTTGTTGAACAGTACAAGTGAAGTTTTTCAATATGTGTAGCAAGTTCGATCAAGTGCCATCAATCAACAGTATCAATAATAGTTTGTAAAAACTCTTCAATTTATCTACAGAAAAATCTCTTTTGTTTATCAAATAAAGTAGAAGACTGATATAAAACTCCTAATATTCTCAAAAAAAATATATTTAGTTAAAAAATAAGACGTATTTTTGCTAAATTAAGAATCTGTGTTCACAGATTACCTACCAGACAAAGTGGATACATTAAGTTTACGACAGGAGCTTTAAACCGTTTACCCTACTTTTCTAACTCAATTAACATGATCCGACTACCTAACTCGCTCTCTAAGTTCTATCAAAATACTTTTATGTGCTTCAAACTTGTGAGCTAGTGAAACATTGATCCAAATAATTTATTTGAAAATATTGAAGGTTATAAAACGATACTGGGTTAAGATAAACAACTGTAAATAAGTTTTTACACATTACATAAATAATTATTATGTAATGTGTAAAAAAAACTTATGTGTAAGTGTATGTATATATTTTGATACACATCTTGAAGATAAAAAAACTACTTTTGGCTATCATTTTTCGTCTACTTATGCCGACGAAAAGTGATTTCATTTGCACCTCAGGATTATAGTAAAATAGCCAACGTCATGCGGTTTCACCCGCGTAGTACTCGTTTCCGTGGAAATATGAAAATTAAATAAAACCTATGTTAATTTGGGAAAATAGGGCTTCCCAACAGTGACAGAATTTTTCGAATCGGTTATGTAGTTTTTGAGTTCTTTAATTACAAACATACAAAAATGCAATTTTTTCCTCTTTATAATATTAGTTTAGGTATACCTATATAGCGTAATTTGTGTGGAATGGCGCTGTGTAATACGTTCGAACGTACGAACGTTCGAAAATACTTATTTATAACTCGAGGTTCCACTTATTCTCGTAACGGTTATGTACCATCAAAAACAACATTTATTTTACTGTAACAGCTAAAACTTTTCAGAATCATGAAAAAGAAAAAAAAACCACTCAAAAGCTTTTCTACGGAAAATGTCCAACCGCATTTCCTCATCCATTACAGAAGAAAGCAGGACAAGTGCGAGTCGGACTCGCCCACCGAGAGTTCCGTACATTCATCAGACGTCGACAGATGGACAACAAAATGATCCTATATGGGTTCCGTTTTTTCCCTTTTGAGGTACAAAACCCTAAGAAAATCTCCACAATCGCGAACAGTGAATGAATGGGCGGTTACAGATTGACCTGTGTAATGTACCGGAAAATAGAATTTGCGTGTGCTATTGGAAATGGTAAGGAATCACGCACTCGCCGAGCTCAATTTAATAATATGTAGGTGCCTTTAGGCGGCTTGCGGAGTAATTTTGGAGCCTTTTCAGCAAGCTTAAAAGGTTTCAATTACGTATCCAGTTGTATTACGTAATGTATTTTCGTTCTTATAATATGATTTATTTGGTGTAAATTTTCCGTAGGTACCCTGAATTACATATTGAAAGGAATATAGAAATGTAGCTGAACATTCGAAATATTTTTGCAGTTTACGAAGTACATATTTCTATTTTTATTATCAACTTACGATAGATGAGGATAAAGAAGTCATAGTGGCTCTGTGAGTACCAAACTCATAACCATTTTACTGGAAGGCGTATTGAATTTTTACGGCGTCCTTATTTTAACATAATTATCCTATATTCTCTGAATGACTCTGATAGGGAAAAAGGTTATGTTTCTTCTGTATAAGTATCATGTATTATATTAGCAAAGTGAAATGAAATGATTTTTATTCATGTTATTAATACTTTTGAACATAAAGATTATTACTGCTACGTTCATACCAGATTCACGAGTTAGTAAATAGGCACGTCCATGTATTGTGATGGATCAGATTCGCGTGGAATTCGGTTCCTGTTCCCGCTTCCCATGGGAACATTTTATATGTTATTCCAGACCATGTTCTACCCCGGTACCAAATTTCAGCCCGATTCGTACAGCCGTTAGAGCGTGATTGAGTTACAAACATCAACGTCTCCACACTCACAAACTTTCATAATCTATTAGCATTATATTTAGTATTATAATTAGTATTGGAAATGCACTTACCTTGAACTCTTGTTGGTAGGTAGGCGCTGCTCCCAGCTTTGCGTTCGGGGTCTTGATTCACGACCGCGAAATATGCACACAGGAGTTATAACCGTAACTCTCGAGACTGTGGCTGATGATAAGCGATGTAGCGCGATATGATGGGTAATCACAGCGGCCGATAGCGGAGCGGAGCGTTAAGAGACGGGTGCGTGCGTATCTTCCAATAGCTATGGCGGAATGTGAATGTAGGAAGCGGGCGGGATAGTGTTGCCATAGACAATACATAAAAGTAAGATGCGTTTAGTGCGTGAGTGTTGACATATAATAATTATAATAAATACCATTAAATACATAAACTAAAAAATATGTATGCGTCGGTACTGGCGCATCCAACTTCGGGGGGCTTAGAGGATTCTTCCTCTACATTGAATAAAAAAATAAAAAATAAAAGGAATGAAAACTTATGAACTAAAAAATAATTCAAAAGCGTAGGAGTTATTGCGTGGGTAACGGGCAAAGCCGAGTTACAGGACGAATGTATTCACCAGAAGAAGTCTTAATTCTGACGACTCTAATTACACCATCCTTCCCGGGAAACACCTCTGATACAACCGCGAGTGGCCACGATAAAGGATGCGTATTGTCATCCTTAACAACAACTACAGTTCCTATCGTCACAGGTTTGGACGGCATATTCCACTTATGTCTAAGTTGGAGAGAGGTAAGATATTCTTTGCTCCAACGTGTCCAGTAACTTTGAACAATTCTATTTAATAATTGATAGCGGGTGAGTCTGTTATCTGATAATAGGGGTTCAATGTGTTCAGCGGGTAAATATTTAAGCGGAGTAACATTAAGAAAATGATTAGGCGTTAGGGGGGTTGGATCCGATGGATCCGAAGAAAGTATGCAAATCGGACGGCTATTCAAAATGCCTTCAATTTGCACCAATATTGTACTGAATTCTTCATAGGTGAGTATTTGACTCCCGATAGCTTTAAATAAATGAGACTTAACACATTTGACATTAATTTCAGGCAACGAATTAAAATTGGGCCCGAAAGGTGGGCTGTGCTGAAACTGAATCTTATGTTGAGTTAGATATTTATTCAGATCATTTTTATAATTAGTGGACTGTATAAGCGTGTAAATTTCGTTCAATTTTCGTTTCGCACCTATGAAATTAGTGCCTCCATCGCTGTACAACACTGAAACAGGACCCCTGCGTGAGATAAAACGTTTAAAGGCAGCGAGAAATAAATCTGTACTAAGATCACTTACTAACTCTAAATGGAGCGCCTTTGTTGTGAGACAGACGAACAAGCAAATATACGCTTTATGACTTTTTACTCCACGACGCCTTATGTGAGTTACGTAAAAGGGTCCCGCGTAATCAACTGCGGTATGCACAAACGACTTTACTTGTGAAACTCTAATGGATGGAAGATCACCCATAGGTGGAGTTGTAGAACGAGGCCTAGCTTTAAAACATAAATTACATTTATGTACTCGTTGGCGAATCAAATTTCGTGCAGAAAGAATCCAATACTTTTGGCGAGTCAATGCTAACACTAGTCCAGGACCGGTGTGTAAATTGTCGGTGTGATAGTGGTCTACTAAGAGCGACACTATACGTCCTTTAGGTGATAGCAGTATTGGATATTTTGTGTTGTAATTTAGTTGAGAATGAGTAAGTCGACCACCTACTCTAATTAACCCTTGTTCGTCAAGAAAAGGGTTGAGTTTTAAAATAGCCTGATTTGGACAAATTTTAGTAGCCTTAAGTGCTTGTAATTCTACCTGAAAATACTTAGACTGATCGAAGCGGACCGCATAATATTCTGCGTATTCTAAATCGTATACAGAAAGTATACCGCGGGATTTGAGAATCCTTGTGAAACGTAATACATAAACCAGTGAACGAATAAATTTTACCCAACTCGAGCAACGCTCGGCAAGTTCGTCTATCATGTGAACGTGATCGGAGACAGGTATGGTATGTGCATGGAGAGAAGCTATTTTAATTTCCGGTAATTCTGTCTTCTCGTTATGATTGATTTTATATTCCTTCACAGGCCATGCATTTATAGGTGCGGACAGCCATTTCGGCCCGTGAAACCAAAGATAGTTATTTATTAACCCTTTAGGTGTCACAGGGCGCGAGACTATATCGGCGGGATTTTCAACCCCACGAACGTGATACCAATGGGAAGCAGGCAGATATTCATTTACCTGAGCGATGCGATTAGCTACAAAAGTTTGAAACTTATGAGCGGGAGAGTGAATCCAGGTAAGGGTTACCGTAGAATCAGAGAATGCGAATATATTGTTTATTTGACACCGCTTATTAAAAACAGTGCGCACAGAATTAATTAATTTTGCGAGTAAGACCGCCGCGCAGAGTTCTAAACGCGCTAGCGTTTTATTAGAATCTGACACTTTGGATTTAGCGGTCAGTAGATTCACATTAAGAGCGTTTCCGTTCTCAGCCGTTTCTATTCGTACATAGATAACAGCACCATAACATTGCTGGCTGGCATCCGAGAAGCCTATTAGAGTAATTCGACGAGCGGATGTTAAACCTATATGTCTCGGTATTTTTATTTCAGATAAACGCGACAACTCCGTATGAAAGTGTTTCCATTTAGACAGAATGCAACCCGGGACCGTCTCGTCCCAGTCCAGTTGTAATTTCCAACATTCTTGTATAAGCAACTTCATGTATGCGACCACTGGACTGATGATTCCAAGCGGATCGAACAAGCGCGCGGTTACGGAAAGGATCGAGCGTTTAGTGCATGTTAAAGGCATGTCGATCACTATTTTAAAGTTAAAGGTGTCATCGTTAGGTTGCCATTGCATACCCACGATCTTAGTGTCAACATGAGGATCCTCATCAAACTTGACAGCGAGACAGCTCTTATGAATTGACGGGATACGTGACAATAGGGTATTGTCATTAGAGATCCACTTAGTTAAGTTAAAACCTCCAGATTTAAACATAGCGACCATTTCCCTATAGGTGTCTTCAGCTAAATCTACATTCTCTATGGAACTAACGTAGTCGTCAACATACATGTGATTGTCAGCTTCGTAAGCCGCCAGAGGATATAAAGCGCGACAGTCTGACGCGAGCTGGTTTACGACTCGCATTGCCAGGAAGGGTGAGCTGGAGACGCCAAAACAAACGCGGTTGAAATGATAGCTTTCAATAGGAGAATTGGAATCGAACCTAAATAATATTCTTTGATATGTATGATGATCTTGAGTAAGTTTCACTTGAAAATACATTTTTTCTATGTCCGCGGTTACAGCAACCGGGTACATACGCAAATTGAGAAGCAAATGAAAGATATTGTTCTGTAATATTGGTCCCGTATAAAGCAAATCGTTAAGCGATTTACCTGACGTGGTTTTACACCCAGCGTCTAAGACCACACGCGTTTTAGAGGTTTCTTTGTCAGGGCGATAAACGGCCCGATGCGGCATATAATAAACTTGAGAGTCTAGAAAGCTATTTGACACTTTAGTGAGATAACCTTGATCAATATATGTTTGAATAATGGCATTATAATCGTTGCGTAAGTTAGAAGCGTCTAACTTTTTTTCTAAATTTAAAAACCTGCGTTTGGCGATTGTGTACGAATGCCCTAGCTCACTGGGAGGGTATTTAAAGGGAAGACTAACCGTATATCTACCGGTATCGTCGCGTGAGTACGTAGACGAGAACAGCTTTTCACATGCTGCGTCGTCCGTGCTAATGTGCTTCTTATCTGGCACCTGTTCTATCTCCCAAAAGCGTTGCGTTAATTGTTCGAGAGACACATCTTGAGTGTGACATAAGAAGGCCTTGTCGGACACGGAGGAATGAGACATGCGATCGCGGGGATGCTTGTTTGCCACTAGCGAATAAGGTAAAGCATGCGCCTTTCCCATTGCGACGTATCCGAGCGTGGTTTCTATCGCGATTACTGATGAGGTTGGGGATGTAATTGTTTGCGACCCTAAAATCATGGGGAAGAGTTCATTACCTAACAAACAATCTATACCACCCGGAGTATAGTATCGTTCGTCAGCCATAGGTAAATTTTGTAAATGGGTTAATTCCGCTGTATCAATTTCCACGTTAGGCAAAAAATCTGTAATAGTGTCTATAACCCGTGCACTAACCGAATAAGAACAGCGGGCATCAAATCGCGAATATATTTTGAAATGCGTAATTCCATAAGATTGGCTTTCAAGTTGACCTATGCCTTTAATGACAGAAGGAGCGTTAAGTATGGTTAAGTGCAAACGCTCACAACAAGACTTCGTAATAAAGTTACTCATAGACCCTGAGTCCAAAAACAAACGTATACGATCCGATTTATAATTTGCATATACACAAGCAGTCGGCAACAAAACCGTGGTCGCGCTGCTTGAATTACGCGGCGGAGGGATCACAGCCGATAACGACGCGATATTGCCACTATGTGACCGCGCCTCCCGCGAGTGCGAGCGGGACGGATCATCTGCCGATGACGCATGAGTCGACATGGAATGCTCGGACGGCGCAGTAGACGCGTTTGCCTGCCTCGATGCGTTGCCGGCAGCATGATTTCTTGTTGAATTTGATGCGTTCAAATTATTTTTATAACACAGTAAACTATGATGAGACCGATTGCAAATCGAACACCTATTAACAGATCTGCAAGCACTCACGTGATGAAAACCTAAACAATTAACACAAAAGGAATGTTTACGAACTATTTCATTTCGCGTTTCAACAGTCTCTTGAATAAAATGTTGACATTTGAACAAAGGGTGAGCGGAATTATTGTTACATACGATACAATTTTTTATGTTAGAAGTATCGACTGATTTCAAATTAGTAGGGCGGGTTTGCGTAAAAAATGACTTAGGTTTATTTAAATGAGAGGCGGTTGAACTCCGCTGAGCGCGATAATCACCTTTTTGGGAATGTGATGGTGAGCGGAGCGTTTGGAGTTTGCTTTGTTCTGTCAAAAATGTTTTGACGTCACTATATGTAGGTACACTCAAATGTCTATGAGATTGTTCAAACAATTCAAGCATAGGTTTATCAAACTTGCTTAATGCTAAATGAGTTATTATGAAATCTGATAAATTTGTGATAGGTAGACGCTGCAGAGCTGCTTCAGCTGAACAAAAGTTCTCCAAGATCTGATCAGCCGATTGCCCTGGCTTCTGGTGTAACATTTGTTCTAAATAGCACGACGCCTGAACCCTGGTATCGTGGTATTTAGCCAGAAGGGCTTGCCAAATAACATCGTAATTTTGTGCGGTAGCAGCTATGCCTGAACAAACAGTAAGTGCCTTACCCGAAAGGCAACCTATCAAATATTGAACCTTTTCGGCGTTGGTGAGACGAGTATTCGTATGTATCACACTACAGAAATTTTCATAAAATATAGGCCACTTACCATAAGTACCATCGAAACCTGTGAGTTTAAGTGGGGGTAATTTGATATTAAAATTATCACTTTTCTTTTTATCGTCGAGTTCTTGTCTCAGAGTAGTTTCCGTTTGCTTTATGAAACAGTATAATTCATCAAATGTATTAAAAACACTATAACTCGGCTGTACCTGCGGATTATCTTTTAATTGTTCAATTAACAATTTATCGATAGTTTCGATGTAATCCGATCGGGTTTTATCGATAGATTGAACCCGAGCGAGAAACATCATGCGTACTGTTTCATCGGTAACCTTGAGACTTAAGTTGTACACTTCTTGAACCATGTGAAACAAACTTTGTTTTTTGTATTCTAAAAAATTTATCATGACCTGACTTTCGTCTGAACTTTTACTATGGGATTTGTCTTTAGAAGCCATGATAATATAATTGATACGAGATACGAGTATGTATATAAGTGGGTAGGTAATAGAAATATTCAGCGAAAAAGTATAAAATTCGAACAACGATCAGCTGTTTGCTTAAATCAGCTGTTTGCGGTAAAGTATTCAGAGAACAAACCCAATATGGAGTCTGCCTAACAATCAGCTGTTAATCGTTTGAATACCGTTATGTATCGGCTGCGTTGCCCAGTACCGTCACAATAAAATAAATATATGTGGGTATAAAATTAACGTATAAATATGAGTTTTATCTACGATTACAATTCGAAAGATAATATGAAATTGTAATGAAATTGGGGAAAACTACGTTAAATTTATGACGGTTGAGAAAATTGTTAATTTTGGATTGTCCGTTTTACTTTATGCCAAAACTCCTAATTACCAAAAAATATCAAAATGATTGCCTAGAATCGGACAACCGGACTAACATGGCCAGGATGGTCCAAGTCCTGGGTAGCGATAATTTCGGGGGGCGCTACCTGCCAGCGGGTTGATTATATATAGGTAAATATGATTATGATAAATAGCGTAAATGCGTTATAGAATATGAGTACTTATGAGTAATATAAAATATGCGGTGTGAAAAGATAATTAACTTTTCTAATGCGTGCGGGTGGCGTTAAATATAATATTTGCGTTGAGTATTTATGAGTAATATACTAAATATATATATGCGTATGCGTGAATTTAATAGGAAAAGAGGTAATTAATATTATTAGTAGAAAGAATGCGTTAGATGGAATATCCGGACGGAGGACCACACTTGGAAATGCACTTACCTTGAACTCTTGTTGGTAGGTAGGCGCTGCTCCCAGCTTTGCGTTCGGGGTCTTGATTCACGACCGCGAAATATGCACACAGGAGTTATAACCGTAACTCTCGAGACTGTGGCTGATGATAAGCGATGTAGCGCGATATGATGGGTAATCACAGCGGCCGATAGCGGAGCGGAGCGTTAAGAGACGGGTGCGTGCGTATCTTCCAATAGCTATGGCGGAATGTGAATGTAGGAAGCGGGCGGGATAGTGTTGCCATAGACAATACATAAAAGTAAGATGCGTTTAGTGCGTGAGTGTTGACATATAATAATTATAATAAATACCATTAAATACATAAACTAAAAAATATGTATGCGTCGGTACTGGCGCATCCAAGTATTATACAACTGGAAAAATGCTTTATATTAGAATATTTTGTAATATCTGTTCAAAAGAGGCGTAATTATATTCTCCAAGTTGTTGTTTCAAACCTCATATTGTCTTCAGCACATACATTGAAATGCGTCCCATAAAGACGTTATGTAAATTTTAAGGAAGATATGAAACAATCGTGTAAAAACAGCATCTGTTTAAATATAAGATAGCAGCGTGGAAAAATATCCTTTTAGGATTCCGTATCCAATGGAACCCTGAAATGAAACCCGGTAGTCAGTGTAATGACAATCGTTAAGCCAAGTTGAAGGCCGAATGGGCGGCTTGAAAAATTTCAACAGCAGGTTTTCGTGACCTGCGCCTGTCCATTTCAACTCAGTAATAGGCTCAACACCTATCACATGGAACATAAAACTATAAGGTGAAATGTGGGCGTATGCTATGCGTCTGCCTACCACTTCGGGGATAAAGGCATATGTATGTATCCAAAGGGTAAAAACAGAACAAAAAAATAAGGCGAAAAAACAGCAAAAAAGTTGAGAGGTGTCAAGGGACACCCGGATGGAACGAAGTTCCTTTCGATTAATTAGTGAAGGAATTGTAATAAAGTTTTATTTTTTTTAATTAATAATAATTTTTTTTTTATTATTAACCCCCATTTATTACCCCCCTTCCCCCCTTTACCCCCCCTTTTCCCCTTCCCCCTTTACCCCCCTCTCCCTCCCCCATATTAAATCCCCCCCATATTACCCCCATATTAAAGGAGGGTAGAGGTACAGCAATAAGGAACTTCGTTCCAAAAAAGTGTCGTGACAACTTTTCGTAAGAATTTTTTCCGTCTAGCCCCCTTTCACAACGCGCGATAAGGATCTTCGTTCCAAAATCACGTTTGCTGTATGTGAGCCTAAGCCTGTCCATGCCCATACAACCAACATGATTTTCATTTTCTTGTATGGCAGCCCCTCCCATACAACAAAGGTGATTTCTTGCCGTTTTTTCGGTACCTATGGAACCCTTCGTGCGGGAGTCTGACTCTCACTCGGCTGGCTTTTTCATTATTGTCTAAAAACACAATCCCCTGGTAATGAAAACATTAACATGTGAACAGAGTCCCACATTTAGAAAATGGTAATTGAAGAGGCAAGGTCTTGACCTAGTTTTAAATTTTGCGCATTCACGGTGACGTAAGCTGAGATCACATAAGAGTACCTACATACTCGTAATTTTTTATCTTTATTTCTATGCAAATTTCTTCTTTGATATTAAACAATATCGGCCAAGTGCGACTCTGAATCGCGTACTGCGTGTTGTATCAAAAACGGCAAAGAAAAATTACGTATGCTGCATGGTAGCTACCATTTTTTTTTTAATTTTCTGTTTTGTCTTTATTTTTTTATACCACCAAGGTACAGCCAGACAAGCATACAGCCCACCAGACGTACCGGTGGTCACCGCAGCCTATGAACGTTTGCAACACCGGAGGCGCCACACTCGCGCTGACGACCCTGTGAAAACCTTCTAATGAGCCTCAGCAATAGGGTCTTGTTTGTTTTCATGATTTGGGTATACACCGCTTAAAAAGGTGTTTATTAGATTACATTCATGATTAGCCTAAGAATAAGTGCTCCTTCTAGTTTTGCGTCTTTATCAGTCTGTTTTGAGGGGTCCGTGCCTAATACACATACAATACATACATACACATAGTTACGCCTTAATACCCGAGGGGTAGGCATTAGTATACGCCCACATTTTACCTTGTAGTATTTTCGTCCCACGTAATAGGTGGTGAGCCGTGTTGAAATGGACAGCAGCAGGTTGGCCCGACTGTTCTTGTTGAAATTTTTCGAGCCGCCCATAAGGCCTTCAAGTCATGTTACTGACAACCGGGCTTAACCACTTAACCCTTCCGAAGCACAAACTAAAAAGTTCATGGTGGTCACCCATCCAAGGACCGGCCATAGCAAAAGTAGCTTACTGCAGTAATCGTTTACTGACTCAAAAGCACAACGACGTGAGTTCCGTCGACGTGAGGACCACTTTGTTTCACTATTGCCTCAATTCCGTATTCTATTCCGACAAATCACCAGTTACAAAGTTACATTATTGATAATGGCGCTATTCAGAGCAAAATAAGGCCTATATAAAAAGTGAATATTATTTGAATGTAACCTTTTTTAGTATCAATTGAAAGGACTTGATTACCATATTACAAAAATGTATTATGTATTTTGCTAGATTTTTCGTCTCAATGTTCGTTTTCATGCTTCAAAGAGGGTATTTTTTCCGTAATCAGTTTTAAATATTTAGACTGACTAGATTATTTTAAAATCCAGCTAAAACGTTTTATCCTCATTAGAATATACGTAGGCGACAATGCCAAGGCAGGCCTCCGTCACTCGCTACAAGTCGTTTTATAAGCACCTACTCCTAAGTATTATGACGCAGAACTAACGTGGCCGATCGGCAGAGGGCTGCCACACGCAAGACCGAGCGAAGTGCGCACAACCAATGTACATTTCCCGCGTAAAATAATATTTCGCTTTATTTAGTCTTGCTTTTTTTTTCATCTTACTTCTTACTAATATTCTAAAATTAAATGCGAAAGTGTTTAAGTGCGGATGTGTAGATGTGTGAATGTTTGTTACTCTTTCACGCTCTAACGGCTAATGGATCTGGCTGATATTTGATACAGGGATAGATTGTAGTCTGGAATAACAAATAGGTTACTTTTTATTCCGGGAATAAGTTCCCATTGGAAGCGGGAAAAGGAACAAACTTTAACGCGGGCTAAGCTGCGAGCATCAGCTAGTTATAATATAATTCTTATATAAAGAAGAAGAAGTTATAAAATATTATTAAGTTTTTTTTAGACACTGTGTTTATTGTTTTTTGTAGTTATATGTATTTTTATTACGTGCTTACAACCCTAATGTTGTCAATAGTTGTCACTCGATGACGCAATCATACGGTGTGCGCACGAATCTCGACTCTCGGAATACGTCGTAAAGCATGTTTTCCACTGTAGCGATATGTCATAGCTAATATTTTTGAGGTTAAGTATGGGAGTGACGTATCTGTTACGTAGTAACTATTATTTAATCTGTGGCCAAGGGCCAAGCCTTTATTTGTGGTATTTTCGTCTAGTCCCTCAATCTCAATATTTAATAACGATTTTAATATCATCCTGACCAAGACATTTTATATTTCTACTTGAAACAAAATAATCGACTTTAAAATTGTAAGTAGGTAGGTACCTATTTTGCACATTACAAAATTTCTGTCTTAACACTTACTAGATATGCAATAGTATGCATGTTAATATATTACGTCTATTTACCATAAAGATGATTCAGTTATACACAAATGAGTAAGTTTTAAAGTGGAAATTACGTAACCTTTCAATCTCATTATTATTTTCTTGCACTTCTAATATTCTCTTTCAAAATAATTAGTTAAGATGCCCTGGGGTAGTAAGCTCATGCTGGAAATAAGTCAAGCTTCAATCCACGTAACTTAGCAATTTAAGTTTTCAAACCATCTACAAGTTGGTGCTAGTTAAACGGTAGTTGCGCAACCCTAGAGGTTTCCTCTTTTTAAACTTGACTCAAAGTACACGATGAGGCGTTTATGGTTTTAATGTAAAGTTCGTACTAATATTAGTGCGAGGCCGCATCTGCGTTTTTCCGCGGCGGTTTCTAACCTCAAAAGGTCAAACTATGACTTAATTTCATTGATTTTGACAGTTTGATGACACCTTGAGGTCAGAAACCGCCGCGGAAAAACGCAAGTGCGGTCTCGCGCTGGAGAGATTTTATTTTTGTATATATATATATATATATATATATATATATATATATATATATATATATATATATATATATATGTTTGTTAAAGTTATTCTTAAAGACGGACGGATTTTGGAAATTCTTCCCTTATTATATTCTATATTCATGGACATCTCACACAACGCTATCTGATCCCAAAGTAAGCTAGGAATAACCTGCTTGTGTTATGGGTATCAGACTACGGATATTAATACTTATATACTTTTAAATACATACATATTATAATACTATATTATTACTATATTATTAGAATACTTATTTTACGTGTGGAATCCCTCATAAATGCTATGCAAATAAAGCCTTAAAAGAAGATTTTAAGTAACTTAATGTAAGAAATTTTAAGGTAATTGCCAACATAGCTAACCCACAACTCTCTTTGAAACTGATTATTTTAGCGTTTCCGACAGAATTTTGTTATGCGGTCCCTAGACCATGACATTCACTTCAATCAATACAATTTAACCATCATGCAGGCATGACAGCATGTACTTTGTTCTATATCAATCATTTCAATCAACACTACTAAACAATCCTGCATCTATGAAAGCATTTATTGCATGTACGTTTACAGTGAAAGACTTAAACCACAATATAAGGCAGTTGATGATGCTTTGAACTGTAATTTCAGCAACTGCGGCTTGTCTGTTCAGTGTTGCGATGCGTGTTCATCGACTTGCTCAGATCTTTTGTTCATTACGTTGAAGTTTCCAGTTCCTTAACTAGAGGAAAATTTAGTTTCATGTATTTGCGCTAAGTTAATCCAACTACACACTAATATCATAAACAATCTAATGCCTTCGGTTTCACCCATGGAAATTTATTTCATAAATGAAAAGTACAGCTCAAGTGTTATTCCTGATTATAATCTTTTTCTATACCAAATTTCAGCCCAATCCGTTCAGCTATGAGGGCGTGATTAACTAATTTTGGTGAGGATGTTTGTGACTCAATCACTCTCTAATTGCTGAATGGATCAGGCTAAAACTTAGCAGTGGATAGCTGGAAGAGATTAAAATCTGTAATTAAATTACACATAGGCTTTTTTTATCCCTGGAAAATACTCCCATGGAATACGGGAGTGGAAACAGTATTCCACTCGGGCGAAAACGCAAGAATCATCTAGTCCTCCAATGTTTCTTGTTCAGTTTCCGGTAGTGAGCAAACATTTTCCAAATAACTGAGTACACAATGGAGTGCATTGAAAGAAAATATTTATTTAGGTACGAAGCATGTATTCTTCGATATTTATTTACAAAACGTTCGTGTTTGAGTCCTACTAAAATAGAAACACGAAATTGATGTTCCTTCATTTCTATAATCTCTATTTTGATACCGGTTCCTACATACATTCACGCCTTTATACCCGAGGGGGAAGTCGGAGTCTCAGTATACGCCTCAAGTTTACCTTATAGATTTTTGTGCCATGTATAAAGTCGCATGTCTATTGACGTGTTGAAACAAACAAGCCGTTTATAAAGCTTCCAACTTGGCTTAACGGCTACCAAGTAACTGATAACCAGGACCAACAGCTTAACATACCTTCCGAAGCATGGAAGCGCTCTCAAATGACAGTTCACAAAGTGGTCACCCATCCGAGGCCCAGCCATAGCAAAAGTTTATATTACAGAACATTTTGTCTGCGGAGCCACGAGTGCTTCTATGTATTCAGGTTCTTGATACGCAGAATAAACCTTAACAAGCTTTGATTTAATGTAAGTCAATGCAACGTGTGTATATAATATACTACATTGCATAATCCTCTTACATCTTATCAGTCCTGCGATGTATGCATATTCCGGGAAACACTGCTGCAGTGGGATTTGCTAAAAACCATATTAATTGCCGCGTTTCCTCGTAATATATGTGAATAAATTCTCTCATATCAAGCAACATTCAAATGCTAATTTATTTTAAAATGTTTATTTATTTTTCGTTCAGAATATTTGTATTTAATTACTTTATAATAATAACATAGTAGATTAACATCTGTAACGCTTTCTAAAAGAAGATTCTAGGTTGCTAAAGGTGTATCTTATATCTCAATGAAATCAGCCTATACTAGTCCACTCCCAAATTACTTCACAACACATGGTCCTGCACCTTTCGCATCCAGTTACTCCCTACGACCTTCTTTAGGTCTTTCAGCTTACACTTACACATAACTTATTGCATGTTGTAGATATTTTACGTTTATTTCGTAATGTAATTGGTTATGTATGGCACAAAAGTGATCGTCTACCAGCATTCGTTCGACATTTGCTATTTGCAAAGAATTGACATGGGTTACGGTAATGAGATCTGGCAGGTACTCTATATCATAACTTTATATTAGAAGAGCGATTGTATTTATTGTGACATTGTACCAATATTACAAAAAATGGTTTTGAAAAAACCTGAGGTATCATTGGATGGTAGCCTTAAGTTTACAGCGAGTTTGTGAAGAAGTTTATAATTCTGTCACGTTCTAATCCTTGAAAACTTATATTTTTAGACTAATAGCGGTCATCCCACATTAATACACAGGCTCATTGATATTGCAAAAAACCCATTTCTTTTTTTATAGTACACAATAAAATACCACTGAGTACTTGTGCATTTCACTGTTCTTTTATCATGAATGAAATGAATGTGTTGCAAGTACAATAAAGCATACATTTATCTATCAAAACTTCACTGAGAAACGATTTTGTGTTTCAATCGTAACAGACTGACAGACGACAGACATAATAGGTAAGTATGTATAATATCGGGATCCTACACCGAAGCTATTCTAATCTTAACTGACATTATCCAGGATTATAGAGAACCTCTCGTAGCATTACTTGTTCAATGTTCTGTTAACGAACACATAGTACGTTACGATACGCTTATTTCTTAGGCGTGAATTATACGGAGACAGTGTGGGATGGGCGCAGCGTAGGTATAAAGCCGCTTCGAACTTTAGTCATACAAAATGTAGGTAAAAACAGGGCAAGACGGTGGCGTGACTTTTCACCCTTCGAAGAAGTGGAATAGGAAGGGAATAAAACAAGGCAAGATGGTAGTAGAAGTCCGACCTAACATCCATGAGGATTTCGACTCGAGAACAAAACAAAATACAAAATGTTTGGTACGCCCGCCGCGCCGCCGCGTCGTTTCTGTATAATTTAGAAGACGCCGTCTCCGTATATTTTGTATGACAAAGGTTCGAAATGTCATCGTCTCTATGCAGCTTCTGTATAATTCAAGCCCAAGATGCGTGACCGTTTGTAGTAATTTTCCTTTACGAGCGGTACGTGTTTTGAAAAGTATGTTAAGTCGTGGGTCCCGGTTACCAGTCATTCATACCTACGATATAGGCGTTCTGTAAACCTAAAGACTTTTTTCAAAATGTCAACTGAACGTATCCTCAACCTGCGCTTTTCTCTTTCAACATCATGATGTAATTCCAAAAACAACTGGTAAAATGTATTTACTTCACACCGACTTCAATATTATACGATTCTAGCGGACGTTACGCGGTTTCACCCGCGTAGTTCCCGTTCCCGTGGAAATACGGAAATAAAATATAACATATGTTCACCGCAAAGAGTGTAGCTTTCCAACAGTGAAAGAATTTTTCAAATCGGTCCTGTAGTTCCGGAGCCTATTCGTTACAAACAACATACATACATACGGTCACGCCTTTATCCCCGAAGGGGTAGGCAGAGGCATATTATATGCCCACATTTCACCTTTGTATAATTTGTCCCACGTAATAGGTGGTGTGCCGTATTGCCGTGTTTAAATGGACAGGCGCAGGTTGTGACTGCCTGCTGTTGAAATAAAGCCTTCAACTTAGCTTAACGACTGCCATTTTACTGGCAACCGGGACCAACGGCTTAACGTGCCTTCCCAAGCACGGAAACGCTCAAATAAATGTCACAAAGTGATCACATGGATGGTCACCCATCCAAGGACCGGCCATAGTGAATGTTGCTTACTGCAGTGATCGTTTGCAGAACACTGAGTCCGCGGGGCCACGAGCGCTTACAAACAAACTAACAAAAAAACAAAAAATCGAAAAAACAAATCTTTCCTCTTTATAATATCATATAATTATACGATACTAGCAGACGTCACGCGGTTTCATCCGCGTAGTTCCTGTTCCCGTGGGAATACGGAAATAAAATAAATTCTATGTTCACCGCAAAAAGTGTAGCTTTCCAACGAAATGAAAGAATTTTTCAAATCGGTCCAGTAGTTCCGAAGCCTATTCAACAAACAAAAAACAAATCTTTATGTACTCTTTTCAATATTAGTATAGAGTATAGAAGTATAGATTATAATCGGTGCCAATCTCCTTTTATGAAATCGTTTAAAAATAACCACATCACGTCACAACCAATTACCCCCCCTCCCCCCCCCCGTCTAATATTTAAATTACATTATACGAAGCATTCAGTATTTACTTGGTATAAGATTTTAAATGTCTCTCAGTAATTCCGTAAAATTACGATCAAGGCTGTTGAGTTTTAATAATCTATTCAAAGTTTAAATTACAGTAGATATTAAATGTTCTGGTTTTATGTTGCGGTGTTCATAGTTTGATCATTTTAACAAAATTCTGCGAAATTGCCTCTACCTGGTAAGAAAATACGAGTAAAATTTTACGTCAAAGCCGCTTGAGGCGCCTTTAAGTTACGTACCACTTAAGTCGTCATAAGTATGCTAGTTTAAAAGGCGAAGGCGCCACCGTAGCAAGCGGTTTCAAACTAATAATTAAACCACTCATTTACTTTGAGGTTGTTTTAGCATTGAGTAAAAATATATTTTGAAGCGTGAATATGACGCGTGCGAGGAATTTTCTTATTACCAAAATTATTCCTCCTGTCTGATGAAAAGACCTGGCGACACCTAGTTAATTGGGGCTCACTGTATACCAGTCTATTGACATTGGTCCTTAAGTTGGCGGCCAGGTGATGTGACTCTACGCTCCGCTTGAACACCCAGAGCTAATCAAGTATAAATGACTCAACAGAAAAAAAAAATTAACCGCTCGATTCTTCTAAAAAGGGAGGGGCTTAAAGAGCTCTTCGGAACGCTTGTAAAATGTCCCCAATACTAATCAAAGAAGTACAAATTCACAACGCGACTTACTTTAGATGAACTGGCAAGAAACTCAGTGGGCTATTATTTTTAGTGGTATATTTACAATATTAAAGAATCTAAAAAATTGCATTTTAACATTTTTTTTAGAATTCATCAGAATTGGTCGTTTCCTTGTGGGTGCCTTCAAACATCGCAAATTGAAATGTTTTCGTCACGCATCTCATTATCGACTGTGAGCATTTACTCGCTGAACTAACGGAACTACGAGAGCTACTCACAAAAAAACCATTTTTCCAGCAAAATGAAAAGGAAACTTACCTATCTGATACTGAACTAGACAAATCCTCCAATTAACATCAATGAATAAAGATTTTGGAATAGAGCAAAGTTCAACCTTTGCTACATTTGTATGTAAAGTTGAAAGTGACAGAATTGGGTCAGTAAATTGGTCGGAGGAAACGGACGGACATGCAATCTGTTACGTATAATTAGTTCAGTGCGCTTGGAACTTATCTTGATACGGTATAGGTTCTTTCTTGCGTCGACAGGTAATTTTAGTTCGTGATAATTTTAGTTCGTGAAAATATCACAGGGATTCAATCAAATATCTAAGAGAGTTTATAAATTTACGAATCATCTTATGAAAACATGGTGTTTTCAGTTTCCTCAAAAAGTATTAGAGCTTTATCAAAATGTAAATCGAAACGATAGTCAACGTATTAAAATGTATTACACTTCGTAAAATACTATCGTGCCATAGTTATTCTTAAAAAAATTACTGCATCATAGATTTTCATCTGGCCTTTCGAGGAGAAGCCTTTTAGGAGGCGTCTCTTTGCTAAGTTGCAGTAATGTAACCTGTGTCCCATTCTGCGTCTTGGTAGGGGCAAGACGGAACACCTTTGGAGTGTAAGTGGATATTCTGACTGCCCTTCAGAGCATGGAGTCATACTCAATCCCCACAACAGAGCAGCGACTGACTTAACATACTCTACGATACCAAAAACACAATATAAACAAAATCATATTAGTCCAAATTCTATGTAAAATTCTGAATTTCTACTTATCTCGCGATCACGCAAAAACACAGCTCAATGAAAGGAAAAGCAAACACCCATTCAACGTGTTGGTAACGATGAATACAGTTCAGTATAGGCGCTGGGCTAACAAAATCTGCCGCTTTGCAACTCACCGCAATTCTGAATAAGCAGAAACAAGTTGAGCACGGACGCGGTGACTAGGGCTAGGGTTGTCAACTTTTACTCTTATTTTATTTTATATACTTTTAAATTTATATTGAATTGATACACCGTTTTTATGCTGTACCTACTTTGAACTGACTGATAAAATGGCAATGGAAAGATAGAAGCTCTCAAAGCTGGGCTAGCTCTGTGTTTTGTAAAAGTATAAACGATCACTGCGATAAGCTTCTTACGAGAGAGCTGATCCTGAAGTGGGTGATTGTTTTGGATTATTGATCATCATGGTAGCCCAAGTTGAAGAGGCCCTTAAGAAAGGCTTAAAATTTTTTTAAGCTGGTGAACAACTTGCATCTGTCTATCCGTTTCCAACTGTCTAATAAGTGGGACAAAATACAAATCTGTCTAATAAGTGGGACAAAATACAAATCTGTCTAATAAGTGGGACAAAATACAAATGGTGAAAAATGGATGTATATTATGATTTTTTAAGTACTCTGCATGTCACCTCTGTACTGTAAAATTATTATGAGTTTTTATGTTTAGTGTTTCATTTTAAGAGTATTCAGTCTCCAGGATTTATTGATTCTACTAGTTAATATAAAAATTTAACTAAAACGTACTTACACTTAAGTTCGACACACGCCATTTCGTCACGTAAGTAAACCGCAAAATTACTGTACAATCGAGCACAAATTCCACACAGAACAACTTCTACAAAATAAATTTTCCACAGGATTGGCAATTAATAGCGCCATAAACGTATTTTATTTACTTTTATCGCCCTCACAGAGCGATAAACAGTTAATAACATTCGGTGTTACTGTATGAGCAAATATACCTCGATTACATCTTGCGGGAGTCGTAAAGTAAGAATGTGACCTAGTATAGTAACACCTTCGATGATTATCTTGTAAGTTTTAAGGGTTTCGTACGTAAATGGTAAAAACGAGAATCAGCCGTTTGTTGGTCTGTCTCTCACTAGACTGTATCTCATGAACCACGATAGTTAAAGGCTTTTACAGATGCCGTTAGAGTGAGCTTTAATTGAGTTATATTTTACACAATGTTACTCACCCCTAGATATACGTGATTTTTTATTGGAGTGAAATCAAACTTGAATATTTTTAGTATGCTACGTGTTGTGTTGAAATTACATGGGTATTTCTAACATTGTAAACATTGAAATGCTTTTAAAGTTAAAAAAAACATTTTTTTGTTAAAGTTATGATTATATATTATATTCTCGAGTTAAATCAGTTGTTATTGTAGTTCACTCATGTGTCGCTCAAACTATTGGGATAGAATATCTATCCCTTTTTGCTATCTATATCACAACAATACAGGAAACAAAGAAAACAGATACATGTTTGTATATGCAGAATATTGCTGTTTATAGTATGACCTACGCTCCATCATTTTTATTTTTATTTTCAAAAAAGAAATTATTCTTTCAAAAATTTAATATAACAGTGTACAGCGATACCTACTGTCCTAGGCATCTAAATGACGCGTAATAATGCCGTAAGATCTACTGTTTGCACACCTGGGGCCCAAGTATACCATTTCAGTTGTGTCAGAATAGAATCTTAATCGTAGTTTAATGTAAATCTGATGCGGAAGTGGCTACGGTACAATTTACCAGTGACCTGACTCAATTGGAAGGGCAGACTAGGCCCATGCTTTGACACTTTTTCACATACATGGTTTTGCTACAGTTAATAAATAACTAAAGTGTTTAGTTGCAATTAAAGTGCAACGAAGTGTAATAATGAGACAACTAAAAATAAGTTGGTGAAAAGCTATTATAAAACTAAATTATAGCAAAAATAATCTGAACAGCCCATCTATTCATTTCACTAGCGAGCTTGTTAATGCAGTACTCGACTGTGGCAGACTTATCAAACGTGTTTAGAAAATTGTTATAGACGTCTGAAACTTTGTCATCGATACTGTTGCTCAGCTCTTTGAGTAGACTTTAAATTGAAATGATAAAAGATAGTGAGCATATCAGCTTCGTTAAACTTGCCAAGTAGTTTCTCTTTGTACCATATTTCAAAAGATATTTATAATAAATTTAAATCTTTTATTTTTCATAGTAAATAATCTTGAGCATTTTAGACATGTATAAATTTTATTAAAATGCAGCAGGTACACATTAATGTAATTATATGTATAACACTTGTTCCATTACAGACTAAATAATATATATGATTTCATTTCATTCTTAAAAAATAATGGTAACAATAAAATTAGGAAAAATATTAGCATCAACCCTAGCATTAGTGTACTCCACGTTTGCAAATGAATCCAGTCTGGTGACGTCACACGCTTTGTAATTGGTGCACTAGCCCATTTTCTTTCCCTGTACACTATGGCAGTGTAATTTCATTTTCTTATATAACTTGAACCGACTCTTTTTTTCAGCGTGGTACAGTGAGGCCAATCGCATTCCTAGATTGACGTTACACTAGTTCAGTTCTAGTAAAATGTTTAGAACTATAAAGTATGCGTGTCAAAATGTGGGTATGCGTGCGTGTGTGTGTGTGTGTGTGTGTGTGTGCGTGCGTGTGTGTGTGTGTGTGTGTGTGTGTGCGTGCGTGTGTGTGTGTGTGTGTGTGTGTGCGTGCGTGCGTGTGTGTGTGTGTGTGTGTGTGTGTGTGTGTGTGCGTGTGTGTGTGTGTGGTCCTACATGCGTCGAGCGTGCGTGTCCTTGGGTGGTTTGTGTGAAAAATACTTGTAAAACAAAAACGAATCTTCGGTCTTTTTTGTTACCTTATCAGTTGTGATGAGTACTTACTACAGTGAGAAGCCACACTACGTGACCATTTGATATTTTGAGCCATTTTACTTGTTTAAAAGGTGAAATTTGGGTAAAATGCCTCTGCCTACCCCTACGGGAATAAAGGCGTGACCGTATGTATGTATTACTGAAATATTATATAATAATGTATGTAATATATATTAATGTTTCACTGAAAAAGTCAGGGAACAGAATTAACATTCCTTTGCTGAAGATTTATATAACCCACAAGATGGTATCTTCTTAAAATGAACTGCATAAATATTTTTTTAGCGTCACATTAATTCATCTGAACACAGACAGGAGACGCCAGCGTACGAGCATACGAGGTAATAAATTATAATCTCCCTTACACCGAGTAGGTACATTATGTTTGCGCCAGCGGCAGCGTACAAACTCCGGAACCACAGACAAAATAAGCTATTTTTATGAAAACTTATATTTTCTTTTTCAATTCCATAAAGTCTGAAGCTACAGTGCTTCAGCAGAAAGCTTTTAAGTAAAACCCGAAACAATAGAGTTGCTACGTCAAAATGGCTGTTTGATGCATCGCAAGAATATTATGCAATCTGTGTTGTAAGGCTGTGGCTTTTAATTCTTGGGGACTTTTTCTTTATATATTTTTTTTTACTAAGAAGGTAACAGACAGGAGTCACTTTTTTGTAAAGTAGTAAAAGAAAGTTTTCAAGCTATTCGTTTTTTTAGTGCTTGGAACTGTGCCTTTGGCTAAGAAGAATAGAAGGGAAACGTAAATTAAACATTACCAGAAGCGCTTAAAAGAGTAAAGAGACTTAAAGCTATTCGTTTGAGAACCAAACTTTCTGGTCATTTGCCAAAACCGTCAAGAGAATCTGTTGTAAATTCGTCATATCGACGTTTAAGAACCAAATACTGCTATCTACAAAACGTCAACTTTACAGGAGAGGAAAAAAACTTATTAAAAATTTAATATTAGAGTTCTGGATTATTTATACACGCAATATTCTTATAAAATACTATACCTTATAACTGGTAACCACATTTTTTATTAGAAATTACGAGAAAAGGTATTTAGTGTAGATAGCAGCTATTGTTTTACATATAGGCTAAAATTACTAGGGTAGCAATGTATTTAGCAGGCATTTATAATCAATGGAAAATTGATTTAATGTAGAAAATGTGTTTATTTATACACACACTATTTTCAAAAAGATTATACTAGCACTGGTAACAACTTTTCTTATTAAAATTCACGGGAATTATTTACCCATGTAGTTAGCAGTTATTGTTTTTATATAAGCAAACATTTTCAAGATAGCAATGTAGTTAGCAGGTAATTATAACAATATAAACTCGATTTGATAGAGAAACTTAGTTTATTTTAGAGCATAAATCAGAATATCAAGAACAAAAAAGGAAAAAGAACAATGACAATGTACCTAGTTATAAAATTAAATTAAACGTAGGGGAGAGAATCAAGGCGGCTGGGTATCGAGGTCGCCCTTCACAAATCCGAGGCTCTGTGCTTCCACGCACCTCGGATGGGGCCACCTGGGTGATCCAGCCTACAGGTTGGGGGCGTCAGCATCGGCATCGAGCCCTCGATGAAGTATCTGGGGCTCGTACTTGATGACCGGTGGAACTTCGGACATCACTTCCGAAGTTTGGTTCCAAAACTGAGGGGAGCATCGGCCGCACTCGCGCGGCTGATGCCCAACATCAGGGGATCCAACGCTCCCTACAGAAGGCTGTACCTGGGGATCGTGCGAAGCATGGCCCTGTCCGGGGCTCCCGTATGGGCGGAGACCCTGACGGCCAGCAATGAGGCTAGACTGCTGAGCCCGCAGAGAGTGATGGCCGTCAGGGTGATAAGAGGATACCGCACGATCTCCGGTGAGGCGGCATGTCTCCTAGCCGGGATCCCTCCATTAGACCTGGAAGCGAGAGCCCTTGCTCACTGCTTCCCTCTCAGTGTCAGATGGCGCAAGGAGGCGCTGGAGCAGGCCTTTGGCCCCCAAAGGATTGCGTCTCGAGAAATCGAGGCCCAGTGGACCCTGCTCCACCAGGAAACCGTGGAGACATGGAAGGTGCGACTTGAGCAACCATGGGGGGGGATTCGCCACAATCGCGGCCGTCAGACCGGTCATGGACGAGTGGCTGGAGAGAAGACACGGTGCTTTCTCCTACCGGTTGACACATGCTTGCCGGGCACGGTAGCTTCGGTAGGTATCTGTGGCGAAAACACCGGGAAACCACGGCCGAGTGTCAGCACTGCGAGGACCGTAGCGATGACACGGCGCTCCACACGCTGGTGGAGTGCATGGCGCGGGCGCAATAGCGCCAGGTCCTCGTAGTGGGTCTGGGCGCGGACACTCTCTCGCTCGAGGCCATGGTGCGAGCCATGCTCTCCAGCGGGAGTAAGTGGGCTCTTTCTGCGGGCAGGTCATGCTCGCGAAGGAGGCGGCGGGCCGGGTACGGGAGATAACTCTCCCACCCGAGTTCCGCAGTCGGCGCCCTGGTCGCCGCCGACGTGTCTTCGCCGAGGACTATCGACCTCCATGACCGGGGGTCTGAGGACGGTGAGAGGGCCGCTTACCGTCCTTACAGAAGCAGGCCCATGACGGCAGCGTGACGTGAGCAACTCACGCACGCCCCCCCTTAGAAGCGGGGTCACACCCAAAACCCCCCATAGACGCGGGATTGCACCCGAACCACCCCCTGGGCGAGGCCGCAGTGGCGGCCGTAGGTCTGTTGGGAGTCACGGGACATCCTTCCTGAGGGCTTACCCGGGGCTCTCAACCATAGGCTGTTGGGCGTTACGTGAGGTTTTTTAGTCGGTAAGAGTCCGGCATAGCATCTTACGAGGATTTTCCCTCACATCAAAAAAAAAAAGGGGAGAGTATCAAAAAAATTATGGCAATCTCGTGGCAAAACAGTCTTCAACTGTTGCAGGTGATCATACTTCGTTTTCTTTATTGGGATCTTGCTCGAACGCTCAGTACGCATCAAAAAATGAAGGGGTATAGACGCTTCGATGTGTATATGGCAGAT
This sequence comes from Miltochrista miniata, assembly GCA_933228765.1. NCBI lineage: Eukaryota > Metazoa > Arthropoda > Insecta > Lepidoptera > Erebidae > Miltochrista > Miltochrista miniata. The sequence goes on along the minus strand of OW121756.1, from coordinate 34,483,004 downwards.
TCTTCCAGAAAAGATATCACGAACGTAGATAGCATTTGTTTCCATAATGTATTTAGTCGCTATCACCAGCAACAAAAAGTGTTCGTTTTAATTATTGAACTTAGCAGTAATTGGTTTATCTTGATAATGTTAAAAGTAATGCGTTCTTGATATTTTATGTCTTTGACAACTGATGAAGCAATATTTTTTAGTATACCTAAACAAAAAACCAAATTATCGAAAAAGTAGATAGCAGTATTTGGTTCTTAACCGTCGATATATCACGTCTTAAAGCCTAAAAAGAGTATAATAGGAGAGTATTGGTGTTGATATCCATTGAGTAGAGTAACGATATTACCGGTTAAAGAGAATATCTCGTGGGGGTTTGTTTGCCAGACTAATTTTGATTGATCTACTTATTGTGGTAAGCTTCGAGGAACATAACTAACAAGAACAGCCCAGCCTTCCCAATCGTTGCCTCACCACGACAGGGATGAAAAGACTTTGAGAATGCTTAAGGTTCTAGTCCTAAATCCTTGACGGAATGACTAATTCCAGCTCACCATTTATTTACAAATTTAGATTTACAAAAAAAAATCACTTCAGAAGTATATTAATAAAAATGGTCTGTCGTACTCACAAACGTTTCTAACAGAAGCCTGAAGTAATAAAAATTTAACTCCAACTGAAAATGTTCAACGTTTTATTGTGCAAACAACATTGATTTCAAAGTTTCGTAGAAAATAATTGGATTGAACAAGTAAAAAGTCAGTTTCAATTTGATAAAACAAAGTAACGTTATTTTTTGCTTCAATATTAACTTTTCCTAGCTTATCTGCAAGAATGAAATTAGTGTTTGTGTGCAGAGTTCTGGAAAACGAATGCAATTTTATCGATAAATAACTAATATTCTACTCAGTCAGATCAAACCACATTGCCCCTTTGCTTCCAGGACACTTTGCTATTTTCTCTTTGACTTTATATCTAAACGGGATCACGGATGACCCCAATTTATTTAGTTTCCGTAAAATGTTGTAGGGAACTGTGACCACACTATTTTCTTTGCATCATATCCATGTATCTCTTTGTATTTTTACTGATTTCAATAGAAAATAATTTTGACAAAAAATAGGGCGTTCCTAAAGCGCTCGTGGCTCACGGACTCAGTGTTTTGTAAACGATCACTGCAGTAAGTAACATTTACCATGGCCGGTCCTTGAATGGGTGACCACTTTGTGACATTTGTTTTCGATTATTTCCGTGCTTCGAAAGGCACGTTTAGGCATTGGTCTCGGTTTCCAGTACATTAGCAATCAAGTTGAAGGCCTTTAAGGGCGGCTAAATTTTTTAAGGAGGGCAGTCACAACCTGCGTCTGTCTATAACAACACGGCAATATACGGCTCACCACATATTACGTGGAACAAAATCTAAAGGTGAAATTTAACTGACAAAATCTATACGGGGATAAAGGCGTAAAATATAATGTATGTTCTGCTATTGCGTCCAAACCCTTTTCAAAACATATCTTATAATAGCAGTGTGTATGTCATCTGAGAATCCGGTAAAATATATACGTTATAAATATGTATTACAATCATTAGGTGTTATTTCATGGCTATGGTCAGTATGATTTATACCTTTTGTCCTTAAAGGGAACGGCAGAAATTCATTTAACTGAATACGATATTTCACAAAGCAAGACGTTTTATTATCGTCATAATTCATTGCTTTTAGAAGACAGTACAAACAACTAAGCTCGTACTTATTCAATTTGATACGCATATTATATAGTCAAGTCTTTATCTCCAAAGGAGTCAGCAGAGGCATATATCCACATTCACTATTTTGTATTTTGATCCAAATTGGTGGTGAGTCTATAGCCATTATGGAATTGACAGGTGCAGGTTGAAGCTACTTGCTGTTAAAATTTTCAAGCCGCTTAAAAGGTCATTAACTTAGCTTAACGTTATTGGCGACCGAGACCAAGGCCTAACGTACTCTACAAAGCACGAAATTGTTTAAAAATATAAACACCTCAAAGTAGTCACCAGTATCAGGTCCAGCCAACACGTAAAAATGCTTTATACAGTGATTGTATTGGCAGAAAATAACATTTACTGTGTGCGTCGAGTCCATTTAAATTGAATGAGAACTGCCAGTTAATATGCCGGTAGCGGCCTTTTGTGGTTGTGCTCAGTAGCCTGTGTGCGTCGACCCTTATAAAATACTGAGTTAGCGAGGCTAGGCTTTATTATACATGTTAGTAGGTATAAAAAAACCTTGTTCATAATTTAAAATTTCTTTTTTTTAAGTGTAGAAGTCCATCATGACTTTTACCAACTAAAACCACACGAGGCCCTACCACCGCCTATGGCCGGTAGCCCCGGATAAGCCCTAAGAAGGATGTCCCAGATATGCCAACAGGCTTTCGCTACCACCCTCACTTAGGAGTTCGGGTGCTATCTCATAATAACATCTTAGAATATAGAGTTGTATTTTCAAACTTCTGCATGTATCTACAAAGTACCTAACGTTTCTTAATAATATGCTAATGTAGCGTATACGAGTATCGAAGACATTAATTGGGTGCGTACAAATTCCTTTCCATAATGTATTATTATTTGGTTCACTGCTTTTAGGTTGACTGCTACTTAATTTTTTAGGGTTTCGTAGCCAAATGGCAAAAACGGAACCCTTATAGATTTGTCATGTCTGTCTGTCTGTCTGTCTGTCCGTCCGTGTGTCACAGCCATTTTTCTCTGAAACTATAAGGCCTATGCCATTGAAACTTGGTAACTAGATGTATTCTGTGAACCGCATTAAAATTCTTATATGAAACTAGAAAAAAAGTAGTAAATTTTGGGGGTCCCCATACTCAGAACAGAAACTCAATTTTTTTTTTCATCAAGCCCATACGTGTGGGGTATCTATAGATAGGTCTTCAAAAATGCTATTGAGGTTCCTAACATCATTTTTTTCTAAAAAGAATAGTTTGCGCAAGAGACACTTCCAAAGTGGAAAAATGTGTGCCCCCCCCCCCCCCCTCTAACTTCTAAACTAAGAGAATGATAAATCTAAAAAAAATATTATTATGTACATTGCCATAAAAACTACCTTCGAACGAGATAGAGCTGCTAGTTTTTTTAATACGTCATAAACCGCAATTTTCGGTTAGAAAAATCACTACCACTGCGAACGTGTTAAAACATCAATCAAAGTTACGACGAACTATAAGAACTTTTCTATTATGTTACTTGCAGCTACGAAACCCTTTATGGGCGAGTCCAACTCGCACTTGGCCGGTTTATTTTATATGAAAAAGATACGATATTGTTTTGTTCAAGAATACGTACTACGAATGTCCTTATAGTTAAGAGATGTCAAACGATATGCATCACATTGAGATCATAGTTTATACTATACCTACTTCTGCGGAGAGTAAACCTCGCGAGCATCCACGAAAAAAAAAACCTGTCAGGAATCATATCTTCTGTTTCAGTCAAAAATGTTTAAGATACGTTCACAAATAACGCGATAGTAATCTTCACCCTTTTTCTTCCCCATTTTCCTCTAGTCTAAAGAGCTCTCGACAAAAGTTGTATTTTAGATCAAAGAACACGTGTGCGAAGTCTAGTAAAAATCGGTTAAGAAATGCGTCCTATAAACAGGATTTGACATAAACACATACATACGGACGAAAGCAAAATTGTCCATGCTTTCGAATCAGAGACTCTAGCTCGCTTCGCTCGCTCGGTCAGTAATTGACTGCCTCATAGGTCAAGAGGTCGTAAAGTGCGACTGTGGATTCTGAGATCCATAAATATTTGTCTCGAGAGTATGGGTGTTTTTATGAATTAGTTTATTTTTACTGTATTTGTATTAAAGTATTAATATCCGTGGTATTATATTTATAACACAAGCAGGTTAATCCTAGCTTACTTTAGGATCATTGGGATATCCTACTGAGAGCTTACCCGGGGCTCCCAACCATAGACAGTATGTAGGGAACGTGTTGGTTTTTAGTCGGTAAGAGTCCGGCATAGCGTCCATGACGGATTTTCCAAAGATCATAAAAAAAAAAGACTAGTTTTGAATCAGACAGCGCTGTGTAAAAATTACCGTGAATGAATATTTATTTATAGAAATAGAAAAATTGAAATCTAAATGCCCATTATATAAAATAGAATAGACGTTTTAGGAGTCGAAGAAAAATCTATAAGGTACTTTATTCGGATTATTTCACGTCCCATTCTGTCGTTCGCTTCGATAGCCATTTCGTCGTTGACGAGGACCATAAGTAGTCTACCGGATACTGGAGTAGCTATTTACCTACTTCCATTGTTCTCTTAACAATATAATACGAGATCTTATACCGTCTTAAAGTGAATTGAATAGTTGTTATAGACTACACTAGCGGTATAATACGTTTTCAGTTTGTCTATACAACGAGTTGGTTTTAACAGCTGGCTGAAGTAACTGCGTAGAGGTACAATGATATTGCAAAGACTGCCAAATTGTATCCCTATTATGTAGTATTGTAGCCTGTATTGTAGCCCTGTTCAAAATACGATTTACTGTTATATTTTACTTTTCAGAAAAGGGAGCTATATGTAGGTAATAAATCTATATTTAGATTTGGCACCGTGGCATTGTGCCCAAAAGACCGGCAGCATGACCCCTTTGAATAAAATTTCATAAAATAATGCTGAGAGAGATAACTGCCAGTTTTTGGTCAAAAGTCCACTCAGTTGGAAACTTTTTTTATTCTTTAAAAGTTATGAGAAAATTTTCCAGCATGGTACAACAAGGTTAAATACTTACTTCCCTATAGCAAAAATTATTTTTTGTTAGACACCTTGTATACAATCACCAAGTATTTGGTATAATGCTGTTATTTGCGCATCACAAACAGATCACGTGCATCCTGTGCCCAAGAAGGGTGACAGGACCGACTCGGCCAATTATAGGCCTATAGCCGTCACCTCCCTTTTATCTAAGGTGATGGAGCGTGTAACTAATACACAGCTCCTGAGGTAGGTACCTTGAGGAACATGACCTGCTCAGTGACCGGCAGTACGGTTTCCGTCACGGTCGCTCGACGGGCGATCTTCTTGTGTACCTCACACACCGCTGGGCGGCGGCTATCGAGAGTAAGGGTGAGGCTCTAGCAGTGAGCCTCGACATCTCGAAAGCCTTTGACCGGGTCTGGCACCGTGGTCTTCTTACGAAACTGCCCTCCTACGGACTGCCCGAGAGTTTATGCGGATGGGTGTCCAGCTTTCTGGCCAGTAGAAGCATCAGGGCCGTCGTTGACGGCAGCTGTTCTGACTGCATGGCCATAAACGCTGGAGTACCACAAGGCTCAGTGTTGTCCCCTACCCTGTTTCTGCTGCATATCAATGACATGTTGTCTATTGACGGCATTCATTGTTATGCGGACGACAGTACGGGCGACACCTATTACACGGGCCGTCCCGGTATCTCTCGGGTTGCAGTGGAAGAAAGTCGTGAACAACTTGTGTCTGAAGTCGAGACTACTCTCACCAGAGTGTCCGATTGGGGTCGACAAAATCTTGTCCAATTCAACCCTACCAAGACACAAGTTTGTGCTTTCACCGCAAAAAAGACCCCATTCACTGTGGCGCCACAATTTCAGGGCACATCTCTCACCATCTCTGAAAGTATAAGGATCCTTGGTGTTGACATCTCCAGTGATGTGCAGTTCCGCAGTCACTTGGAGGGCAAGGCCAAGCTGGCGTCCAGGAAGCTCGGAGTGCTCAGAAGGGCGCGGCGGTACTTTACTGCGGCGCAAGCACTGCTTCTCTATAAGTCGCAAGTTCGTCCGCATATGGAGTACTGCTGTCACCTTTGGGCGGGGGCACCCGAATACCAGCTTCGTCCATTTGACTCGGTGCAAAGGCGAGCTATGAGAGTTGTCAACGATCCCATACTTGCAGGAGGCGTGGCTCAACAATACTCTTCCTTTCCAAACTCGCTGAGAATCTAAATAAATAAAAAAATAAATAAATATTCACGGAAATTTTTACACAACGCTATCGGATCCCAAAGTAAACTATAGGATTAAGCTGCTAGTGTGATGGGTATGATACCACGAATATTATACTTATATACTTTTTTCGCATTAATACTTATCTATACTTCTATACTAATATTATAAGAGGTAAAGTTTGTGTGTTTGTATATTTGTTAAATTGTAAGGGGTAATCTCGGGATCTACTGAAACGATTTTAAAAATTCTTTCACTAATAGAAAGCTACGTTATTGTGGAGTGTCATAGGCTATATAGCATCACGCTACACCGAAACGGAGCGGAGCAGTAATAGTAAATGTTTCAAAAACGGGGGAAAAGTTATTCCTTTTCAGAGCTTCGTTGCTTGTGCTGCGTAAATATTTATAGTTATGTAAAAAATATGTACTACAAAATTGTTTCTCTTAAAAAAGTTCTAAAAAAATTGCGCAATAGCGTGTGTCTATCTTCGGGTTGGTGCACAATAACTATTTTAATGGCAATATTTTTTTTTTACAATAATGCCACGAGATACCTCTTTCATAAACGAAATTATTCTTAAAAATAATGCGACGGGAGTACACGCGACGAGAAACCTTTCTTTCGCTCTCTCTCTCTCTCACGTAGTATTGAATATTAACGACGAGACGCTACGGGAGTAAACGCAACGCGACGGGAGTAACTGCGACGGGAACAGGTAATACTCTTTCTTATGTGGCGCAAACGAAGTTGCGCGGGTCAGCTAGTAATACATAAAAACACCAAGGCAAAATACAAATATGTAGTGACCGACCGAAGTTTCGGTTTCGGTTTCGGTTTCGGCCAGTTTCGGCCAAAAAATCGAGTTTCGGCCGCAGTTTCGGTTTCTGCCAAAATGGGCCGAAACTTTCGGCCGGGCCGAAACTCACGTGTTCATGAATTTTGAGTGTCTTTAGTTGGGGTCAACCCAACCAGTTAATATATTACTAACCAAAGATTTAGAGATTTACACTTTACCTTTAGGTATTTAAACCACAAGCAATTACAATCATTGAGAAGTATTGGATAGTTACCCCTGCGGTCCTGTGTTATGTCTTAGACCTCTTTTTTTAGGATCCCGTTTTTACTTTTGGTTACTGAATCCTAAAGATCTAGGACATTACATAACCCTACCCCTTTGTTGTCGTGTTCCGTTGACTATGTTGGTCGTCTGTCTGTCTGTCAGCCGGCTGTAACTCATCCACAGTGATAGTTAGACAGTTGTTTTTTTACAGATGATGTATTTCTGTTGCCGCTATAGCAACAAATAACAAAAATAGACAAAATAATAGTAGGTATTAAAGGGGGCCTCCCATACAACATACGTGACTGTTCTGCCGCTTTTCTTGTACGGAACCCTACGTGCGCGAGTCCGGCTCACTCTTGTCCAGTTTTAGTTATACACTTCTAGAATGTAACCAAAACCGGCCAATAGCTAATAGCAGGGCACCGTGTGGTTATAGTCGGTAGGAGTTCGCAATACCATCTATGTGCAATTCCACACGAAAAAGAAGGAAACTCATCTTTAGGCGGAGATATTTCTAAAATAAACACTTGAGAAGATTTATACCGTTGATTGATGGCACTTGGTGGAATTTGCTGCACCTATTGAAAAAAATAACCAGCTAAGTGCGAGTCGGACTCTCACACGGAGGGATTAAAGCGGGAACCTGTTAACGAGACATGAGGCCTAGCCATCCATCTGTCTCTTAGTTACGAGGTTGTATCGCTGGAACCGCGCCAGATAGAGGCCTAAAAATTTCACAGATGATGTATTTCTGTTGCCGCTATTTTTTTAACGTGAGGGAAATCCTACAGGGATGCTATGCCGGAGTCTTACCGACTAAAAACCACGCGTTGGGAGCCCCAAGTATGCCCTCGGAATGATGCACGTCTTTGGGGGGTTGTTCACTTGTTATCTCGCTACTCGAGGGGGGCGTGCATGAATCTCTCACTTCACGCTGTCGTCTAGGGCCTGCTTCTTTAAGGACGGTGAGCAGACGTCCTCAGGACCCTGCTCATAGAGGCTGATAGTATAGGGCGCGCTGTCGCAGACTGTGCAACTTGGGTGGGAGAGTTCTGTCCCGCTTCCTCCCCGGCGCCGTCTCTTTTACGAGCATGACTTGTTCACAGGAAGAGGCCTATGGCCCCGCTCCAGTACCTTCTTGCGCCATTTAAACAATGACGCAAGGGCCCTCGCTTCCAGGTCCCATAGAGGTGTCCCGGCTAGAAGACATGCCGCCTCAACTGAGATCATGCGGTATCCCCTTATCCTTACCCTGACAGCCATCGCCTTCTGCGGGCTAAGCAATCTAGCCGCATTGCTGGCCATCAGGATCTCCGCCCATACGGGGGCCTCATATAGGGCCATGCTCCGCATGATCTTAAGGTACAGTCTCCTGCAGGGAGCGTTGGCTCCCCTGATATTGGGCAACAACCGCGATTGTGCGGCTGATACCCCCTCCCTCAGTTTTGGGACCAAACTTCGGAAGTGGTATCCGAAGTTACACCGGCTATCGAATACGAGCCCCGGATACGACGTCGAGATCTCGGTGCGTTGCTCCTCGCGCTGTAATTAGGGTGTCGTCGTAACACGTTACGCACGTAACAGGTTACGCCGACACCTCTGAGCAACGGACCGACCATCGTAACCGATGTTCCACAGAAGCGGTCCTAAGAACGATCCCTGTAGAACACCGAACGACTCGCAGACCCTGCCCTAGCTCGGGTAAGTTATGGCCCTCTCGGAAAGATAGGATAGACAATTCGACGGAGGTATTGAGGCATTCCATGGTAAATAAGCGCCTCCCAAACGCAGCTTCAGGGCAAGGTGTTGAAAGCGTTGGAGATTACAAATGACACTGCCACCACCAACCAATTCACCATGAGAAGTTACGCTATAAAAAAAATACCTACTAAAATCAGAAAAAACATCCACACAAAAATGTAATTTTTGTAACGGATTTCTCTGTGCGGGAATCCGACTCGCACTTTACTGGTTTTTTTTTTTTTTCAATATGAGCACGTGAGTTTCGGTTTCGGTTTCGGCCGAAACTGACCCTGGGGCCGAAAGTTCGGTTTCGGTTTCGGTTTCGGCCGGAAAACCAGTTTCGGTCGGACACTACAAATATGTTTGATATAATATGTAAGTAGGTATATTTTATGCAATGTTGTTCATACATAAGTAGTACCTAGATACTGCTGTAACCATCTTACTCTATGACTGCTCCTGGTTGACCACTTTGTGGCTTTCCCATTTTACGAGGGCTTTCGAGCTCCAGAACGCACGTTAAACCATTGGTTCTGCCAGTAACCCGTCGGTTGTTTGGCCAATTTGGTGGCCTCATAGTCGGCATGAAAACTTTGCAGGGGGCTGCAACCATAGTAAAATCTCATTACCTTCAATCAACTTTCTCCGTTCAAAGGTTGACTGATAGAAATTGCTTTTAAGCAATAAGGCCGTCCATTGTACTTCTTCTTGCTCTATATTTATGTACCATAATTTTATTTACTTGGCTTACAATAAAGTGTAAAATAAATAAATAAATAAAACTTTAATACTCTGCATTTCCAGCCCGTCGCGTATGATGGCATATGCAGGGCATATGTTTTTTTTTATTTCGCTCGTACCCTCGGTTGAAGTAACAGTGTTGAAATCTTTGTCGTATTTTGCTTCTTTATTTAAATTACATAAAGTGCAAAAATCAAACCCGAAATAGTGTAAAACTGCTATTTGTGACAATAATTAACTATTGTGCTATAAATTAACTGTGTAAAGAGAAGTTTTCGAACTTTTTTTTTTTTCATTCGTGTTTGCGTACCAGTGTCAGTTTAATATATCTTTTGAAATGAAGTGCTTTGTCTGTGAAAACGAGCAAAATGACGAAAATATGCTGCAGTGTGATGGTTGTAAGCGAAATATATGTCAGCAATGTAGCAATTTAACGAGCAGTGAGGCGCGCGTAATGGGCTTGAAAGGCAAACGCACGCTGCTGTACTTGTGCTCGCCGTGCCGGGAAGCATTGTTTCAAGTGCCAAAACTTATTAAGTCATACGATAGTCTACGTGAGGAACTTAATGAAATGAAAATGCAGTTATCAGAATCCTTGAAAGTGCCTGTTCATGCATCAACTTCAGCCGTGGAATGGGTTGTAACCGGTCCAGTGGCAATTACATCTGGCGACACTAATGCACTGCTTGAGGAAATTGTAGAACGCGAACGTAGGGCCAATAACGTTATCCTTGTGGGCGTCAAAGAGAGCGACTCTGGTATAGGCACGGACCGTAAATCGCACGACGAATCTATAGTCAAGCGAATCCTATGTGATATAAACGGTGGTGGTGAATACTCCAAGAAGATCATTGCTGTGCAGCGTCTTGGCCGTCGTGATTCTGATCACAAGAAGCCCAGGCCTGTAAAGGTGGTGTTCAGGAGCCGAGAGGATGCTGTTAGGATTCTCAAAAACAAGAGTAAGGCCAGCAAGGAGGTAAGAGTATATGATGATAAGACACCCTTACAACGCGAGCAACTAAACAAGTTACGTGACACCCTCAAGACTAGAACTGAAAAGGGAGAGACTGACTTGACAATTAAGTACATTAAGGGCAGTCCTAAAATTGTTCATCAAAAAAACTAATTAACTCCAACAGAAACCCATACACTGACCTTACATTTAGTTACACCAATTTAAGTTCACTGCATGCAAAGTTTGACCTGCTTCTTCTGTACATAAACACAAACAAACCATGTATAGTCATTTTAACTGAAACGTGGCTGAACTCCTCAGATCGTAGTGGTACATACAATATTGCGGGCTATACACTTTACAGACTTGACCGTAAGCATAAGAAAAGGAAAATTGATGGCAAAACTCGAGGTGGAGGTGTGGCCATGTATATAAGAAATAGTGTAGATGGTATTCCGATTGTAGCTAGAATAAATAACTCATACATGTGTGATGATGTCGAAGCACTCTATATCGATATACAATTGGGCACCCATCACTTCCTTGTGGTGGGTGTGTACCGTTCAGAAAATAGAGATGAACTGATGTGGAGACCTCATGACCTGAATTTACTTAACAATATAATAGCCGCTTCTAAATACAATACGGTAATAGTGGCAGGGGACTTTAACTATCCCACTCTTACTTGGCCAAACCTAACTGACACTAAACAAACGGGCCCAGCTGAGTTATTTGTTGATATGTTTCTTGACAGCAATCTGTATCAACTGGTGAATAGCCCTACTCGATTTAGGGAGGGTCATGCCCCGTCACTTCTTGATTTGATTATGGAAAATGAAAAGAACCTAATTAAAGACATTACGCACAAGGCACCTATAGGTAAAAGTGATCACTGTGTATTGGAATTTGGAGTGCAATGCCAATTGCAAAAACCAATTACAAGACCTAAAGTCAAGAGATTTTATCAATTAATTAACTACATAGACTATAATAACGAACTAGCTAAATATATGGAAAAGTTGGACCCCTCATCAGACACTGAGGAGTTATGGCAGGGTATCCTACATGCAATTAACTGTACAACTGACAAATTTGCACCTGAGAAAACAGTTTCAAATAAGAAACCTAACAGACCATGGGTAAACAGGGACGTACTAAAATTAGTTTCAGAAAAGAAATTACTATGGAATAAATACAGAAAATCGGGAACAACAGTAGACTATAAACAGTTTAGGGAAATTAGTAATAAAAGTGTAGCACTAAATAGAAAATTGAGAAACCTGTATGAATCGAAAATATTGGAAGATGGGAATAAGGCATTCTACTCGCATATACGCCGCTGTATTTCATCCAAAGTGAGCATTCCACCTGCCGTAAGAAATGGAAAGGGTGACCTTGTTACAAAACCCATGTGATGTTGCCAATGCCTTTGCTGAGGAATTTGAGAAGGCCTATTCCAGGGAACCAGCACTACATGTTTAATGTAGCGGCGCGAGGGTGGATAGTGGCTTGGGCGACATCATTTTTACAGAAGACGACGTAAACAAGGCTCTTACCAAACTAAATGTCCAGTCGTCCCCAGGACCAGATCTAATTCCTAACTGCATTCTTAAGAATTGTGCTTCAACTCTAGTCACCCCCTTGCTTCACTTATGAATAAGTCACTAGAAAGTGGTTACTTACCTCAGGACTGGAAACATGCTGTGGTGACTCCTATCTATAAAAAGGGTGACAAGACTGAACCTGGTAATTTTCGACCAATTAGCCTGACTTCTACCTTTGTGAAGGTAATGGAGAAAATAATTAGCATAAAACTAACACAATACCTTAACAAGGAATGCATAATATCTTCGAATCAACATGGGTTTATGGAAAAGAGATCAACTATCACGAACCTGCTAACCTGCCTGCACTCATGGACAAATGACGTAGACAAGAAGATACCAGTTGACATTATTTACCTTGATTTTGAGCGAGCTTTTGACAAAGTTCCTCATAAACGTCTGCTTATGAAATTAAATCAATTTGGAATTCGTGGAAAGTTGCTAAAATGGATAGAAATGTACCTATCAAACAGATCTTTTCAGGTACGAGTAGTAAACACCTTATCCGAAAGGAAACTAGTTCTGAGTGGAGTTCCTCAAGGATCTGTTCTCTCGGCTCATCTATTCAACATATATGTGACTGATTTGATTGGGTGTCTTAAGTCTGAGTCATCGTTCTTCGCCGACGACGGAAAATTCTTTGCTAACCCTCTAATACACTCTGGTCAGTTGCAGGATGATCTAAACCGCATTCAAGAATGGACTAGAGATTGGATAATTCAGTTGAATAAATCAAAGTGCAGTGTTCTTCACCTTGGGAGAGCCAACCCTGAAATTGTATACACTTTGGATGGTACACCTATTAACTCGGTCAACGTTCAAAAGGACTTGGGGGTTCTAATTACCAGTAATTTGAAATGGGAGGAACACATTGTTGGAATTGTAAAGAAGGCCAACTCTTTTATCTATATCATAAGAAAAGCATTCCAGTCGATGACTGAAGATGTTTTCCTGAAAATTTATAAAACTTACATACGGCCACTACTGGAGTATGGATTTCAAATTTGGAGCCCATACTTCCGCAAGGATATTGACTTGTTGGAAAGCGTGCAAAGGAGAGCCACAAAGATACCGGCAAGCCTGCGCCGTAAAGAGTACCCCTTGCGATTACAAGCGTTACGCCTTACCACCCTGGAAGAAAGACGCCTTCGAGGTGACCTTATTGAGACTTACAAGATCATTTCCCGTAGGTATAACTTACCAGACATCCACAACATTTATACATTGAGAGTGCCTGTAAAGTCATCCCGAGGACATAGCCTAAGAATAGTTCGCTCACCATCAAATACGAATACTGCACAGCACTTCCTTGGCAACCGGGTAGTTCACAACTGGAACAGACTGCCCGATGACATTGTAACAGCAGCCTCAGTGAACGGGTTTAAGAATAAACTAGACCACTGGTTACGGACAAATAAACTGTGTAATTTAAGGAACAATTAAGTGTAGTGACTTTTCCAACACTGTGATATAGACACATCAGCTAGTAGCTGCTCGTCTATTAATCAATAATAATAATAATAATATGTATGTTTGTTTTATGGGCAAGGTTATAAGTAAAGGAAAATAATCACCGTAGCCTGTGGACGCTTGTAACACCAGATGCGCTACCCTCGAGCTAAAGACCCTACAAATCTAAGACCCCTTATGAAGAACTCGGTACTGAAGACGTTTATAAATACTGGGACAGGGAGTTCATTTCACATTCTACGAGTGCGCGTAAGAAAGCCCTACAAGCATCCCTACTAATTAGTATAAATGCGAAAGTAACTCTGTCTGTCTGTTAGGCTTTCACTCCTGAACGGCTGGAACGATTGAGATGAAATTTGGTTCTAGTTTGAGGCCCTGGGAAGGACATAGGCTAATTTTTAACCGATTGCGCAAAAGGAGGGTTATGATTTAACCTCTACGCGGTCGAAACAGCTAGTTATATATAAGTATGTACATTTATCATAAGTACGGAAGTATGGTATTTCGTCAGCGTAATACTCTGGTAAATGACATCACTCAATTAAGTCTTCGATGCTCCTTATATGTAATTTGGCTATACTAAGCCCTTCTCCGTCGTTATTTCTCATCCCCTGATTCAATTCCGTGAACTGTATTACGTGTTTCTTCGAGATATGACTTGTATCTCGTAACGCCGTAAGGCAAGTTATACATCGAAAGTAGCCTAATTAAGGGGCGCGTTCGCAAAATGCACAAAAAGACTTTTGAAAGGATTTTGGAAATTTTCAAGAACTTACTTCATGAAATGACACTAAAATGGAACCTTAAATTCTTAATAGATGAGACTACATTAATACCGTGCGCTTTTTACAAAATAATTATTTACTTGCGAAAAAACCTCTTAAAATCATCGAAATTTACCTTTGTCCATTTCATTATTCTGCTATTTCGATGATTTATGATAACTTTGAGAGGTGTTTCTTCTAATGTAAATAATTATTTTGTAGCGCACGGTTTCGATTTCCAAAATCCTATGTCCATTTTTCGCGGATTAGCCCCTTAATCTTAAAATAGTGACTATACAATAACAATGTTAGGCTTAAGGCCATACCCAGGGCTAACGACCTTGAGCAAATGGGCGATATGACTCGCTAACATAGAGACGCGCAACTACAGAGACATCAGAGTAAAAGAACCACGGAAGAAGAAGAAAAATAGTAGCGGAAATGCGTTCCTGGCTTCACCAAATAAACAAGAAGCTGTGAGACGGTCTCACCAGACTGCCCCTCTCTAAAACGTTAATGTGAGAGTTCAATCCGATTGACGTTGTCATTTTTGTTTTATTTCAAACTTTGAACAGATGATCCACGTGACCTAGTGACGTAGTTTAATGCAACAGAGTCACAGACTACAGACAAAGTCTCGCCATAAGCCCCTCTGCACTATATTTTATAGAGATAGGCGAAAAGTAAATTAAAAACAAAGGAACGTTTGTATTTCAATTTTCCTTTGTTTTTAAGTGTAGTAAAAATACACTGCAAAAAATGTGATTGATTATTACGTAAATGTGACGAATTCACAAAGACGAATGTTCATACATTCATTGTTTTGTACTTAAATTATTACAAATCCAGAATCCAGGGGTCTTCCACTCGCTTAAAATTTTTGTTACTTTTGGAACAAAATTTCATTTCATTTTATTATTACAAACAAACAAAAATAGACGTAAACGCAGTTGCGAGGGTCAGCTAGTTATGTATAAATAAGAAGCGCTCGTGGCACCGCGGACTCAGTGTTCTGTAAGCGATCACTGTAGTAAGCTCATTCACTATGGCCAGTCCTTGGATGGGTGACCATCCATGTGACCACTTTGTGACAGTTATTTGAGCGTTGTTTCCGTGTTTCGGAAGGCACGTTAAGCCGTTGGTCCTGGTTGCCCGTAAAAGGCAGTCGTTAAGCGAAGTTGAAGGCCGTTGTGGCGGCTTGATTAATTTTAACAGCAGCAGGCAGTCACAACCTGCGCCTGTCTATCTCAACACGGCAATACAGCTCACCGCCTATTACGTGGGACAAATTCTAAAACGGTGAAATGTGGGAACATAATAATATGCCTCTGCCTACCTCTTCGGGGATAAAGGTGTGACCATATGTATGTATGTAAGCTGACCCTCACAACTTCGTTTACGACGATTAAGGTGTATGAAACATGAGGTATTTCTTCATCAGTCTCATCAACCGGCGGGTGGAACTGCCCTGTTTGCTTAATCATAAACGAATTTAAAGATTAAGCATATTGTAAAACTAGCTGACCCTCGCAACTTCGTTTACGTCACATAATGTTTGCAAAAGGAGAGGCACTTCTTCATCAGACTCATCAAGCAGCGTGTGAAACGGCCCTGTTTGCTTAATCATAAAAGAGCTTAAAGATTAAGTTTATTCTAAAACAATTCAGTCCCCGACTTCAGCGCGGACAGAATATTTTTACAACAGCCTTAATCATTAAGCTCTTATATGATTCAGCCAACACGCCTGTTTAGATTTACCGTCACAATCCAAGGAACCCTTGAATTATAGGTTTTGAGAAAGTTGAGATATCTCTAATTCCTGAACTACAAAACCCTCAGCACTGAAACTTGTGTGAAGCAATCCTTAAAGTACTACCGTTATAACACTGAAAAAAAATTAGAATCGGACCACGCATTGTGAAATTACAACTAAAAAACCATATTGTCTTTCATCCCCTCTACCAAAGGAAGCTCGCAGAATATCGGAATCAAAGTATCCAGGAACCTTCCTCGGATTATAAGCTTTAATTGTTCAAAGTTTCATTCAAATCGATTCTGTAGTTTCTACGTGATACTTATTCGGGATACAGACAGACAGACAGACATGAACATTTTAAATTGCATTTTCGGCTTCAGTATCGATTAGAGAACATCCTTCAATAATAATAAAACATAATAATAAAACGGGGTTTAATCATTAAGCTCGTATACTTAAGAGCTTAATGATTAAGCCCCGTGAAAAATTTTAGAATAAATTCTAAAACAATTCAGTCCACGCCCTCGGCGCGGCCTGATTTATCTATACTTATAATAAAACTGTTGAGGGTAGAGAGTCTGTACATGGAAGATATTTTGAAAATTTTTATTGAAGGATGTTCTCTAATCGATACTGAAGCCGAAAATGCAATTTAAAATTTTCATGTCTGTCTGTCTGTCTGTATCCCGAATAAGTATCACGTAGAAACTACAGAATCGATTTGAATGAAAAAAATGATAAAGCAACACGCAGGTTTAGATTTATCCTTACATTCAAAGGAACTCTTGAATTCTAGGTTTACAGAAGTTGAGATGTCTCTAACTCCTGAACTTCCTCGGATCAATTTTCATTCAAATCAGTAGTTTCGGCGTGATACGTATTCGGAATACAGACGGACATGAAAATTTTAAATTTCATTTTGGCCTAAGTAGGTATCGATTAGAGAACGCGTTCTTTTTTTTTTTAATAGCTTCCATATTCAGACTGTCGGAGACATATCGTCGCCAGCAGGACGACGCAGGGGCATCCAAGACGCGGGGGGTCCACGCGCCCCGCTCACCGAGCAACAGCTGTGCGGCCGTCAGTCACTACGTCATTAAACACCGTCATCTCAACACGCGCACCTATATCTACCTACCTATACGTCTGTGATTTGTACAAGAACCGTTATTATAAAGTTCACCAAGAAACCAGCTGTTTCTCTTGCCACCACCTGCAAGAACCCAGAGCACGTCGTCACCACATGGTCCTTCGAGCCGGATTTCTCAATGACCACAAGGGCCTGCTTTGAATATAGGGCAAACTCGCAATTCGCCGCTATAAACTGTTTGATAGGCATTGTTTCAGCCTTGATCAACTGAATGAGCCAACCGACAACGCAGGCGACCAAACTGCGCGTGGGGGCATCCTCCTGACAAACCCAGAGGCACCCTTTGTGGCAGCCTCTAGAGTTTGGGACAGAAGAAGATTTAGAACAGCTCTAACTTCCAATCACTGTTTCACTGTGTAGAAACGGACTCCTGTTAATTTGAAACTGCAATAGTAGAATAACATAACATATAATTGTTGGACTTTAGTCATATTCATTGTTTCTTTTACTTTTCATACTTGACTCTTCACCTTTATTTTCGTTCTTTAATTCTTTTAACTTGCAACCATGGCTGATGAAAAAGTGAAAGAATTGGTAAAGAGGCGTGCTGCTTTAAAGTCTCAGTTGACTCAATTTACTAGCTATTTGACGCCTATAAAAACATGCAAACAGCTTAGCGATGAACAGTTAGCCGAATTAGAGTTGAAAGTTGATAAATTGGTTTCTATATATCCTATTTATGATGGATTTCAGAGTGAATTGGAGTACTTGGCGGCTAAACCAGACGAGCAATATTCTGATCGCGACCAGTTCGAGACCCAGTACTACAAGCAGCTAGCAGCTGCTCGCACAATCGTAGCTACGCACCGCAGTCAGCAGACTGGAAAATCTGAGGTCGGTTCTGGTGATCAGCTCACTGTGGTTACACAAAGGCAAGGTAATGTTAGATTACCTAAAATTAATTTACCTCATTTTAGCGGCGGTTATCAGAATTGGTTGGAGTTTAAGGACATGTATGTGTCCTTGATTCATGAGGAGAAAGGCATCAATGATATCAACAAATTTCATTATTTACGTAGTTCTCTTCACGGCGCTGCTGCCTTGGTAATTAGGAGCTTAGATTTTACAGGCAGCAACTATGAGGAAGCGTGGAAATTATTATGTGACAGGTACGACAACAAACAGCTACTAGTTACTAATCACATACAAGCTTTGTTTAACATTGAGTCGGTGAGCAAAGAGTGTAGTAAAAGCCTGCGTATGGTTGTGGATGAAACAAGAAAAAATCTGAGGTCTTTAGCAACCTTGGGTCAACCTATTGAACACTGGGACTCAGTAATTATCCACATCATGGCGTCAAAGCTAGATCCAATTACTAATAGGGAATGGGAGGAACATAGGAATTCTCTGACTGAGCCCCCTTCTTTAAGCACATTCACTACCTTCGTTTCAAACCGCTGTAACCTGTTGGAGACGCTCGAGGAGGCAAGGGTGTCTCATGCTAGGGTCACAACTAACAATAAGCCGAAGAGTTTCGTAGTAGCTTCCAGCAAGGCTAAGCCGGGACTTAGATTTTCACTTTCCTGTCCATTGTGCAAGCAATCACATAATTTATTTAGCTGTGATCAGTTTAGGGCATTATCCATTGATGCACGCATTAGAAAGGTCAAAGATTTAAAACTATGCGTGAACTGCTTACGTCCAGGCCATTTGCAGGAAACCTGTAGACTGGGAAATTGCAAATATTGCGATCAAAAGCATAATTCTCTCGTTCATTCCCACGCTGAAGAATCTAGTTCAAAATTAATTGATTATATTTGATTTCATTGGACTGAGTAATTGTGTTTTAAATGAAGCAGAAGTCTTTTGGTCAGTGATAGGTCATAGTCGCATACAGCTAGGTAAACAACAGCCAACGCTTTTCGAAACAAAGCTCGGTTGGCTAATATCAGGCGCACTACCACAGTCAATTGATAGCAAATTATTGTGCATGTTTACACATGATAAACACACAACACACACACACACCACAGACCTCACACGTTTTTGGGAACTAGATTCAATCTCACCAAAATACAATCTCACTTCCGAAGAACGCCTATGTGAGCAGAACTTCATAGACACAACAAAACGAGACAGCAACGGCCGTTTCATTGTGTCCATTCCATTGAAAGCATCCCCTAAAGCATTAGGAAACTCTTATGACATGGCCAAACGACGTTTCTTGTCATTAGAGCGTAGACTCAACCGAGAACCGGAACTTAAGAAACTTTATGTGGATTTTATGAACGAGTATGAGGCATTAGGTCACATGACTAAATCTCCTATTCTCTCAGATTCATCACCATACTCATATTTTCTTCCACATCACGGCGTGTTTCGAGAGTCCAGTACAAGCACCAAATTGCGAGTCGTCTTCGACGCCTCAGCGGTTACAACATCAGGCAAGTCATTCAACGATATTCAGGCTGTAGGCCCTAGAGTTCAGGATGATCTGATGTCTATTCTATTGCGGTTCCGCCAACATAAATACGTCATATCAGCTGACATAGAGAAGTTTTTCAGACAAATCAATATTGAGGAATCTCAACGGCCTCTACAGCAGATTCTATGGCGATGCGATCCTTCTCTGCCCCTTATAGAGTATATTTTGAACACAGTAACTTACGGGAATTCAGCTTCACCATACATCAGTACAAGATGTCTGACTGAGCTCGCGAAGCAGGCATCTACTACACAAGCGCAACGCGCTATTCATCATGATCTGTACGTGGATGATCTCCTGTCGGGGAGTGACTCCATCGATTCCACTATCACCCTAGGCAGAGACATCATCAAAACTTTGGGGTCAGCACAGTTGACTCTACGGAAGTGGCAGTCTAATAGCCACGAAATTCTAAATTCAGTGACAAATCAGACTACAACTTCTTCTAACACAGTGAGTTTAAGCATTGACGAACCTAGTAAAACTCTCGGTCTCAATTGGCGGTGTAACACAGACACACTCACTTTTTCAATAAATTCACCATTACACACAAACACTATCATTACAAAACGTCACATACTGTCTATAATTGCACAGATCTTTGATCCCCTAGGACTAGTTTCACCAACCATCATGGAGGCCAAGCTAATCCTCCAAAGGCTGTGGATTGATGGGTGTTCTTGGGATGGAGAGGTGCCGGCAGAGGTTAAAAAGCTTTGGCTAAAGCTTACTGAAACTTGGCCTCATCTGAACACACTTAGTATCCCACGGTGGGTTGTATGTGACAATCCTTCATCTATAGCTTTACACATTTTTAGCGACGCTTCCGAACGGTGTTACGGCGCTTGCATTTACATTCGCGCCGTGGCAGGCGATGGCTCCATTCATGTAAGTCTACTTACCTCCAAGAGCAAGATCGCGCCGCTTAAGGCTACTACTATCCCAAGGTTGGAGCTTTGCGGAGCTTTACTCGGTACAAGACTATGTACGAAAGTTCTGGAATCCCTAACAATAAAACCTGATAGTTGTATCTTTTGGTGCGACTCAATGATAGTTCTGGGATGGCTGTCATCGTCCCCGGCTTCTCTTCAGCCTTTTGTCAGGCATCGCGTTTCCGAGATCCGGGAAGGTTTTGGTGATCACACATGGCGCTACGTGCCCTCAAAAGAGAACCCAGCTGATCTGATCTCACGTGGTCTTAGCGCTGACCTCATAGGTCAATGTTCCTTGTGGTGGTCAGGTCCTTCCTATCTGTCTCTTGATGCCTCTCAGTGGCCGTCTACACCTAAATCAGACAGCAATGTTCCACTACCGGAGCTATTGAGATCACACACACAATACAATGCATCATTTCATACAAACACAATTACTCAGTCCAATGAAATCAAATATAATCAATTAATTTTGAATTTAATCAACAATTCATCTAATTACACTAAATTACAACGTACTATAGCATATTTATTTAGATTTGTAAATAAGGCTCGTAATAATAATTTAAGTCTAGGCTCAACTCTAACAAGTTCAGAATTGTCGTACAGTGCTGACTTTATTATTCAAACATGTCAGAGGGAAATGTTTCCCATGGAGTATGATCTGCTCTCATCGGGAAAATCTCTTCCCAAGAAAAACCGTCTTATTTCTTTATCACCATTCATCAAATCAGGAATCATACGTGTAGGAGGAAGACTGGACAACTCATACTATGATTACAATGTAAAGCATCCGATTCTTATATGTAGTCAGCATCATATTACTAAGTTGCTATTCAATACCTACCACTTAAGATTATTTCATGCTGGACCACAGTTATTATTGTCGTCATTACGACATAACTACTGGCCTTTGGGTGGCAGGAACCTTGCAAAATCCACAGTACATAAATGCGTCAAATGTCAACGTATCAAGGGTCAAACCGTTCAACCTATGATGGGTAATCTGCCAAAGGAACGGGTTCAGTTAGAGTTTCCTTTCCTCGAGACAGGCACGGATTACGCCGGACCAATTCTGATAGCCGATCGTAAAGGTAGAGGATGCCGACTCATTAAATCCTATATCTGTGTATTCGTTTGTCTAGCCACACGGGCAGTTCATTTGGAGCTTGTCTCGGATCTTACCAAGGAAGCTTTTATTGCAGCACTTAACAGATTTATTGCTCGTCGAGGTAAACCGAAAACCATCTACTCTGACAATGGTACTAATTTCGTAGGAACATGTAACGCGCTGGCTGACATTTTAAAGCAGGACTACTCATCCGAAATGGCAGAGTCAGGTATTAATTTCTCTTTCATTCCAAGTTATTCTCCTATGTTCGGTGGGATATGGGAAAGTTTAGTACGTAGCGTTAAAGGACATTTGCGACGTATACTAGGTCTTACACATCTTACCTTCGAAGAGATGGCTACGTGTTTGATACAGGTTGAAGCCATATTAAACTCTCGTCCTCTTACACCCTTATCCACAGATCCATCTGACCTTTACCCTTTAACTCCTGCCCATTTCCTAATTGGAAGGTCTCTCACTGCTTTGCCTCATCCAGAAGTAACCAGCCAGAACATTGCCAACCTAAAGCGATTCGAGCGCATAGAACACCTAAAACAACAATTTTGGAAAAGGTTTTCTAACGAATACATATTTTACCTCCAACAGAGGACCAAGTGGGCGCACTCCGAAGGAACCCTTGAAGAGGGATCTATGGTGGTCCTGAAGCAGCCAAACACGCCGCCTCTCATGTGGCCAATGGGGCGCATTGTTCGTCTCATACCCGGGAGAGACGGAATAGCTAGAGTCGCCGATATCAAGACTAAGACAGGTATCGTTCGACGCGCTTATAATACTATCTGTCTCCTTCCAGTCACACACTGAATTTGAAGACAAGTCTTCAACCCCGGGAGCATGTCGGAGACATATCGTCGCCAGCAGGACGACGCAGGGGCATCCAAGACGCGGGGGGTCCACGCGCCCCGCTCACCGAGCAACAGCTGTGCGGCCGTCAGTCACTACGTCATTAAACACCGTCATCTCAACACGCGCACCTATATCTACCTACCTATACGTCTGTGATTTGTACAAGAACCGTTATTATAAAGTTCACCAAGAAACCAGCTGTTTCTCTTGCCACCACCTGCAAGAACCCAGAGCACGTCGTCACCACAGACTCTCGACCCTCAACAGTTTTATTATTATGTATAGATATAGACTAGCAAGAAACTCGGCGGGCACTCACTTTATTCACTTTTAAACCTTAACCAATTTGCCGGTAGATAGTGCCTACTTGTGGCGACCCACAAGACGTAATAAGCTAAAAGAGTCAATTCTTTCAGCTTAGGTTGAGAGCAGTGTCTCAAAAAAGCAGTGTGTTAATAATAACTATAATATAAGTATTTTCATTAGTTGTCTATATCCCTTAGCGCAAGGTTATAATAGCTTAAGTTGTGTGCGAATGTCCACAAATATTTCTTCATTTATTTATATTGAAATGATTAAGTACCGCTTACAATATAAGCATGATTACCTTTCAAAGAAATTTAATTAAACAATACGAAAAATAAGTATGCATTGTGTAACTCGGGCTCTGGCTCTGTTACACGCATTACTCTGTACATAAATGAAAATATAACATTTTACGAGAATATTTTGCAGACCAGAGCGACACACGTCCGTCTAGCAACACGACTCCCCCCGCACTAGATTTTCGGGAGAGCGCGGGGAAGCAAGCAATGTGATGTATTCTTTGAATACATTATTAGTTATAATTAGTTAAAACTTATACTAATTCAAAATTGAAGAAAACCATTTTAGAGGTCTATGTTTTCTTTAGTCTCTGATATAAATTTTATTATCATTAATTAATAAATAGATGTCATACAACGACTTCTTCTAAAAAATTATGGGCAATTTCAGTGATGTTTTACTAGCTATTTATAATAAATACACAATTTCTGATAAAACCATTTTCTGGAACACATCTTGTAGATTTCAAATCTACTTTTGGCTGTCATTTTTCGTATACTAATACCGAGAAGAACGTCTTTATTTGCACCTCTTTTTCGCAAACTTTGTCAACCACTCCCCTTTTTTTTTTTTTTTTTTTTTAACGTGAGGGAAAATCCTCGTAGGATGCTATGCCGGACTCTTACCGACTAAAAAACCTCACGTAACGCCCAACAGCCTATGGTTGAGAGCCCCGGGTAAGCCCTCAGGAAGGATGTCCCGTGACTCCCAACAGACCTACGGCCGCCAATGCGGCCTCGCCCAGGGGGTGGTTCGGGTGCAATCCCGCGTCTATGGGGGATTTCGGGTGTGACCCCGCTTCTAAGGGGGGGCGTGCGTGAGTGCTCACGTCACGCTGCCGTCATGGGCCTGCTTCTGTAAGGACGGTGAGCGGCCCTCTCACCGTCCTCAGACCTCCGGTCATGGAGGCCGATAGTCCTCGGCGAAGACACGTCGGCGGCGCCCAGGGCGCCGACTGCGGAACTCGGGTGGGAGAGTTCTCTCCCGCACCCGGCCCGCCGCCTCCTTCGCGAGCATGACCTGCTCGCAGAAAGAGGCGGCGCAGTCCCACTTACTCCCGCTGGAGAGCATGGCTCGCACCATGGCCTCAAGCGAGAGAGTGTCCACGCCCAGACCCACTACGAGCAACCACTCCCCTTAACAATATTTTTTTTTACTGTGAAAATGTTTTCCGTACCCGCAGAGTCAAAATGGGAGTCTATTGTAGTAAGATTTTGTTGTACGTCTGTTTGTCTATCACAAGGCTGTATTGCAGGTACCATGATAGCAAGACAGTTGATATTATTACAGCCACTGTACCTATTTCTGTTGCTGCTATCAACAAAAACTAAAATTGGCTAGTTTTTTGCTTTTTCAAAATGAGTACGGATCTACGTAAGTGATATTTGCACAATCGAAAAGGTTCCTCATAATAAAGTCCAGTAAAGTTTATTTCCTTCCAAAAATTAAGTATTATATATAAGTTCAAATTACAAAATTAGTTCCAAGTTAAAATAAGTATAATTGGAATTGTTTCCACAGGAAGTGAGATTGTGGAACTCGTTGCCTCATTCTGTACGCGCTAGAACTTCTAAGTACCTATGTATTTAAGTAAGGTCAGGGTGCAAAATTTTATCCTGCCCAGATATGAATGTTTCTCAAATATAAAACAAGTAGGTTGGATTTATTAGGTACTAGCGGACGTCACGTGGTTTCACCCACGTAGTTCCCGTTCCCGTGGGAATATGGGAATGGAATATAGCCTATGTTTAACGCAAAGAGTATAGTTTTCCAACAGTATAAGAATTTTTGAAATCGGTCTAGTAGTTCCGGAGCCTATTCGATGCAAACAAACAAACTAACAAATTATCTAATCTTTCCTCTTTATAATATTAGTATAGATTTCATAATGTACACGTTGTGTAGTATTATATTGTAGGTAGGTACTAACTGTGCGTTCCAACTCCGCCAAAAGCACAGTTTAGTGAGCGTAACCCTGCATTTAGATTATAAGTGTAATTGATTCTAAATAATACTTATAATATTAACTAGCTGACCCGCGCAACTTCGTTTGCGTCACATGGGAGTAAGAAGGAGAGAGGCGTGGTATTAATATGTAAAGTGACATAATGTTTCCCGTCGCATTTACTTCCGCCCGTCCTTTTTTGGTACGGATCCGACTCGCACTTGACCGGTTTTTATCGTTCACTTGGCTACCACTGCAGAAGTGCAGACCACAATTACTGCCGTCGCGTCTCGTCGCCTCGCTCATAGTCATATTTTCAAACTTATTAAGAGGTTATTGTAAGCGAACCGTAAAAGATAGGCATATGGTGTTCAGGACTTTTTTTATAACTTTTTAAGAGAAACAATTTTATAATACATTATTTTTACGTAACTTTAACCATTTACGCAGTGTACGCAATGGAAGCTCTGAAAAGAAAGAAATTTTCCCCGTTCTCAAAACATTATTCATGGCTGCTCCTCCCCTATTCGTCTTAGCGTGATATTATGTTGTCATTAAACATCCTCAATAAATAGACTATTAAACTGTAAAATAATTTTTGAAATGCAACCAGTAGTTTCTGAGATCCTAGCACAAACAAACTCTTCAGTTTTAAAATATTGTGAGCGGACCTTAAGAGATAGACGAATTAGGTTATTGTGAGCGAACCTTAAAAGATAGACTTAAGCTGTAGCGGACTTTTTTTTAGAACTTTTTAAGAGAAACAATTTTGTAGTACACAATTTTTACGTAACTTTTACCATTTACGCAGCGTACGCTTCGGAAGCTCTCAGACGGTAAAAAATATTCCCCGTTTTCGAAACATTCTTGATTGCTGCTCCGCTCCTATTCGCCTTAGCGTGATGTTATATAGCCTATAGCCATCCTCAATAGATGGACTATCAAACTGTAAAAGAATTTTCGAAATCCAACCAGTAGTTCCTGAGATCCTAGCGTTCAAACAAACAAACAAACAAACAAACAAACTCTTTAGCTTTATAATATTAGTATGGATTATAATACTTATACAAATTTAAGAGTTTTTTCAGGGTTTTCTTCTCAGCGTTGATGGTAATCTATTAATAAATCTAACGTTGTGCCCTTACGTGGATTTGCACACACAAAGCGAATTAAATTTATTTTGAGGAGTTTACTTACGACCTGAAAAATGGCGCTGAACTTATTTCTACGCATGTAAGACTACTAGCTAAGTATAGGTATATTATAGGAGCTATTCTCGCTCAAGGGCTAACGAATGTAAAGTACGGCCAACATTGTTTGATACTTTAGCACACCCATGTCCGGCAAAACCACAATAGAATGTCGCAATACCTAGTTTAGTAGCAGGGTTTCAAACATGGCCTTAGAATGTCCCTCTGCGGTTGTACGGAACAAAATGATGAAATTAAACCCTTAACTTATGTTTGAGTGATGGGGGTATTATTATATTTCAAAAGCTTATTACGATATGAGAGACATTGGCTACCACCAGTATGTGCGTAATTATTTTAAAACTGCCGGAATTTCTGGCACATTCTTTCGAGGAACTACCAGGGGCGCCTCATTTGCTGTATGTAAAAACCTTAGTAATACGTGAACTAATTCCATTCGAAATGGTTCATAATACAAGAAAAGGCAGTAGAATTTCTAGTACCTATAATAGGTTTTTGCTTTTTATTTCAAGAAAAATGCTTTTATACAGCAGCATCTATTCTGAGGTACGTAATTAGAAAACAGTTGAACCTGTTTTATTGTATTGCAACCGCGTTGCGCTGTTTCTTTGAATCAGTTTTTTTTTTCAGTTCTCTGGAAAGTTTCGTCCTATTTTTAATACTTTTTTAGTATTGATGGAATTTATGTTGTTATAGCTGTCATTTGCCCTACGACTTTGCCCTTGATGTACTGCGAATTATTCGCATTTATTTCTGTTCCGTTATTTTTGCAGAATGTATAAATGTTAATTTATTTATGTCCGATTAATTTGACTTTTATGTAAAGTTATATTTAGATAGAAAATGAAGATTCGAAGAGTTCTACGTCCAGCCGTAGACCACGAAGCTGTTATTATTGATACTTTTGATTGATAACACTTGATGGAATTAGGTATTACAATAATAAATGTTGTGGAACAGTACAAGTGGAGTTTTTCAATATATACGATAGGCTGGTTTGTTCAATATTTAGATAATGCTGCGTTTAATCCTAAAACATAATATTAGTAGGTATATTTATTCATTTTCAATGAAATGTAAAGATATTGCCATCAAACTTTTATATTGGTTTACAAATATTTTTATACAGATTTATGATATATCTTGCGATTTTGTAAAACAATAATTCTTCTGTGCACTGTTTTTCCGAAATCATAACTAAAAATCCGAATTCTATGATTATTCTATATTAATTTAATCAAAATAATTCTGACATCAAAGTTTTGAATTACACCGATCTCACCTTATATTCACTAATTTATGATTGAGGTGACTCATATTTCAACCAATAGGTACATTTGATTGGGCAATAATTAGAAAGTCCAGTCATTTCTCTATTTAATAACCAATATTAGAATGAAAGTTCTTGAAAAGCAAAACATGTGTCTGAAATATTTCTACAGTAGATTGTACTTTTTAATTTCCTTTCCGAAGTAGAGTGTACTCGTACATTACGTAGATACTGAGCGAATTCAATTTATTTTCAATGAGTTTGGTGTGTGTGCAGAGTTTACAAATAAAGAAATATTATTTTCACCCAAGTAATTTTTGGGGTAAAAAGTTCATAATACTCGTCTAACTCGAATACGATTGCCTTTGTTCTCAAACTTGAGAATAATTTCACAAAATAAGCCGTTGTTACTTTTTGTAGAAATCTATTTCTCTAGAAAATATTTTTGATATCTGTACACCCAGAACGATTATTCGAATTAATGGGACTAAAAAGTGAAACTGCTATTATGTCTCTTATTAGACTCACACTGAATATTATAAAAATAGTTACTAACATTAGTTAGGCATGAGAACGACCCTAGGTAGCTATAAAAATAACCTAGATGACACTTAAGCTCCAGTGCTTAAGTGTCATCTAAGTTTCTAAGCTCGACCTCAATTTTACCAAGCATGTATATTTTGTACACAGTGTGTAATATTTTTGTACTACATACAACGGTAAAATGGTTTAAACATACCATTCGAGTAAATTACTCTTCTGTGTGTTTAATAGAGATGTTACTATATTATAACTCTGGTACTTTGCCTCTATCAATCTTTTTATTTTGTGTCGTTTTAAGAATTTTGTACCTTTTTTTTTACCGTGAGGTAAAACCCATCACGGATGCTATGCCTGACTCCTACCAACTAATAAACCTCACGTAACGCCCAACAGTCTATGGTTGGGAGCCTCGGGTAAGCCCTCGGTAGGATGTCACTTTCGTACCTAAAGGCTAAAAATGGGACCCTATTGCCTTACTTCGCTGTCGGCCCGTCTAAATCTGTCGTGGCGCTGTTTCTCAGGAACCGTGCTAAAGAGCTGAAATTTTGGCTCAGAACCTTCTATGCGCGAGTTTGATTTTTTATAATTAAATTAAACTTTGAAGAATTTTATATTTAGGGTCTTACTTGCGATAAATAAAAATCCTACATTTTACTTTTCTGACGTTATGAACACTGGTCACTCCATAACATATCATCATCATAACATGGTAGATTTTGTACTTAATAGTACTCCACGAAGTTACGTATAAATGAAGGTACTGTTGAGAGTCCTGGGGTATCCTTCCGAGAGCTTACCCGGGGCTGCCAACTGTAGGCTGTTCGGTGGGATACGTGCGGTTTTTAGTCGGTAGGAGTAAGGCAAAGCATCCATGGAGTATATTCCCCACGTTAAAAAAATAACGTATAAATGTAAAATGAATAAAGTTTCATTGATTGATTGATCTAATAATAATAATCCTACTAATCCTACTTCCTACTTCCTACTAATATTATAAATGTGAAAGTTTGTGAAGATGTTTGGATGTTTGGATGTTTGTTACTCAATCACGCTCTAACGGCTGAATGGATCTGGCTGAAATTCAGTACAGGGATAGAGTATAGTCTGGAATAACACATAGGCTACTTTTTATCCCGGGAAAATGTTCCCACGGGAACGGGAACCAAATTTCACGCGGGCGAAGCCGCGCGCATCAGCTAGTATTATAAATGTGAAAGTTTGTGAAGATGTTTGGATATTTATTACTCAATCACGCTCTAACGGCTATATTGAGCTGGCTGTAATTTGGTACAGGGATAGAGTATAGTCTGGATTAACACATAGGCTGCTTTTTATCCCGGGAAAATGTTCCCACGGGAAGCAGAAACGGGAACCAAATTTCACGCGGGCGTAGCCGCGTATCAGCTAGTAACCCATATAATTATGAAGATAAAATACCTAAAGCTACATAAATTACTCACCAAAGAAACTATCATTTTGTCACTGAAGTATCGGTTCATTGCAATAGAAGGTATTTCATACAAATAGCATAAAGACAGCAGAACATTAATAAAAGAATTTCAATTACCTGAAACAAAGATAAAATCAATATTATAATAATTTGTCTTAATTATGTGGTAAAGTATCAAAAAGTTTTGGCTCATCGTTACGCATTTCATGAGCTAAAGTTTTGGATATCTTTTGGTAACAAAATTATATGTAAGACAGACAATTAAGAATGAAGTTCATTCTTCATTCATTTTATTACACACAGTTTGTTGTACAAAATGTTTTATGTTTGATGTTTACCTAGGTATTAAATATTTTAGACTAAGGCCTTTCAGTCAACTTTTATAGCTATTACCCATAAATAGGCTCTAGACGAAGCGGCAGCAGCGTTAAGTGAGAATTTTACTCAAATTTCCTGCACACACACGAAACAAACCCTTGGACGAGGCCTAAGGAAATACTGGTCATCCTACTGAGGAGTTACTTGGCGCTGGACGGGTAGTTAGGAACGGTGTAGTTTTAGTCGGTCATAAACGACAAAAAGACCAATAGCTAGTTTTGTTTTAGCTTTGTTCGGGTTATGACCAGGCAAGATCCTTGTCTGGTTGGAGGGTTCTCTCTTTGAGTTCGACATCCACCCGATAAAATATGTTTCGATGCTCTAAATCTGAATTCTGATCCGGTTCACGCATCCCATGAGAACGAATTCCAGGGATTAAAAGTAATTTATTTGTGGCCTCGTACTTTTTTTCGCGAAATTTAGTGACACATCGCATGACATAAAGCAAAGGACTATCTGCGATAAAATTCCGCGCGAAATATCATTGATACAATTTAACATCGTAATATTTTAATTGTAATTCGGAAATTCACTCCGTGTAAAACCACCGGCGGACAGTGCTTTAGAAGTTTAGAGTGTAATTGAACAACAAACATCCAAATATTTTCATAAACTCACTTTTATATGACTAGGAATGTCCACGCGAAGGAAGTCAGAGGAAAAGTTAGTCATGAAAATATGAGTATCATCATAACGCGAGTTTCAGATAACAGCGATATAAGCGCTCCGTTTGGGTACTAAAATATTTTTTATATCACACGATTACAGTATATTTAATGCGTTTTAGCCACGAATATGCGAATCATTGGGATATAAAAGAAAATATTCTGGCGCATGTGAGACTCTAGCATTGATTATTTTTTGCTCTGCCCGCGTGGGACTGTATTTTACGGCATCCCATGGGAACTTATTAGGGGGATGAAAAGTAGCAATTTTTTTATTCCGGTCTATAATCTATTTTCAGCCGTTGGAGTATAAAACAGTAACAAACACTCTCACCATTATCCACACATCCATACTCACGTACTTTTACATTTTTAACCGACTTCAAAAAAAGGAGGAGGTTCTCAATTCGTCTGTATGTATTTTTTTTATGTATGTCAAGCGATAATTCCGTCAATTATAGACGGATTTCAAAAATTTTTTTTTGTTGAATAGGGGTTACTTCTGAGGTGGTCCCATTTTCACCAGGTCAGGATCTGATGAAGGGATCTAGGAGAAAACGAGGGCAACCACCGAAAATTGTAGGGACAACTAGTGCGCTTGTTCACTTTTTAATCAAGTGCTTTAATGTTCTACACTTTAATGAAGGTCTGGAGTCGACCTGATGATAGAGTCGAAAGACAGTCGAGGGCATTCCTTAACAATTTACAGCAGTTACCTTGTGTTTGGGCTCGATTGATTTGTATTGATGAGAACTTTCACTTAAATAGATATATTTTTCGGTTCACCCGTCACTTAAAATAATGAAAAAAAAAAAATTTTTCAATAAAAAATAAAACCGACTTCCAACAAATCCTGAAAAATAAAATGTACTTACCACAAAGTAATATGTATTATGATTTATCAGATTTTATTCAATATAATATTGAAGTTGGTGCCATGAATAATACCTACTTACATAAAACTACGGGTTTACTTGGCGCCGACTTCAATATGATATTGAATAAAATCTGATAAATCATAATACATATTACTTTGTGGTAAGTACATTTTATTTTTCAGGATTTGTTGGAAGTCGGTTTTATTTTTTATTGAAAATTTTTTTTTAATATTTGTAATACCCCGTGGGGCGACAGGAAAGAATACAAAATGTCGCCACCCCAATTCATCCCGATGTCCGAAGGTGTCTTAAGAGGCGACTAAGGGAACACTTCGTAAAACGATCCATTGCGTAGAGAAGGAAAACTCGAAATGAAACCCGGTTGTCAGTAAAATGACATTCGTTAAGCCAAGTTGAGAGCGGCTTGAAAATTTCAACTGTGGGTTGTCACTTGTCACCACCTGTGTCTGTCAATTTCAGCACGGCGTAATATAACCCCACTATTACGTACGACATAAAACTAAAAGGTGAAATTTGGGTATATACTATGCCTCTGCCTAACCCTTCGATATAAAGGCGTGACTATTTTATGTATGTCCATGTAATATTAGTAAGATACTGTGCATATATTTTTAGTTAGAAACATTCAATAATATAATAGATGAAAGCTAATAACCGGTCTTCAGTTTCTGTAAATGACAAGCCGACAAATTTCTTTTCATCTCTTAAATTGAGTGAGCATTGATATGATAATATCGATGTTGTTCATTCATAATAACAGCAAAATGATATCTCATTACGATACGACTCTCCCACATTGTGTCGCTTTGTGGTTGCGGATGTTAGGTAGACAAATAAAACTTGACGATGATTATGTTTACGTTAAGAGCCGCTGATAGGGCTAACGAAATTGACCGTACAAAACAGGGTTCCTATCCGAAGGGTTAAACGGGACCCTAGTCACAAGACTTTGCTGCTCGTCTGTGTCTGTATGTCTGTGCGTCAAGAGGCTGTATCTCATGAACGGTGATAGCAAGAGAACTGAAAATTTCACAGATCATGTGTTTTTATTGCCACTTTATCAACAAATACTAAATTAGAAAAAAAATGGCGCATTAAGGAGGCTCTCATGTAACAAACGTGATGTTTTGTTGTTTTTTTTGATACGGAGCCCTCCATGCGCGAATTCAATTCGCACTTGGCAGATTTGTTTCTAGGTACGCAATGCCAATAGTTCTATTTATATAAAAGACATTATCTAAGAACTGCCAGGTGTTTATCAGATCAGATCGTCAATCATCAATGAAATCAAAACATATAATAAAATCGTAACTGTATGTTTATCTGTACGATTGTGCACGCTAATCTCAGCAACCGCTCAACCTATTGCAATGCGGTTTTCTTTATTGCGCTGCGGTTTGCTCCACTTAACATTTATGTAGTGTTTGTTTTATGTCAATTGGTTAATAAATAAAAAAGTTTTATCAATCTAAAGAATCACAAATAAAATGAAGTGTACGAAGTCGCAGGCAATAGCTAGTTCATAATAAAATACTAACACCCCTCAACCTCAAAGAAATCGTTGCGTAGGTATGCCCTTTGTAGAGTTCAAAGGCATGAACTTACGTCAATAGACATTTTTCTCGATTTATTTACTAATCTTAGAAAACCCTTGGACATCGGATGCTATGCCAGAACGAAAACCACACTGTGACCTTCGATCTGCCTACTGTTTATTATGGCAACCCATTAGAAATAACCTTATTTTACGCTAAGTCTAAAAGATAAATGTACGCTGTCCAAAATCAATTTTCCACCGAAATTTACGACGTTTTTGACAACATTTTGACAATGTGCGAATTTGAGTTTCATTTCTCGACTTTTTGCTGAACTTGAGGTATTTTATAAGAACGTTTTTATTTGTGATGAGCCAAACTATTCATATTCTGTTCCGTCTTTATCAAACTAGTATCTCAAAATAATACATTTCTCACAATAACTATTACAAACTGCATTATTTAACCAAAAAATGTCATAAAAATATTTACTGGCATATAAAATCTCTGAATTTTTAAATAAAAAAGGAGCAGAGAAGTTTCATGGATTTCTAACACCAGTTGGCCTGAGAACCTCCTATTTTTCTGGTGTCAGTTGAAAACACATTAGCAAGTATTGGTACCCAACATCAATATCCGAAAATTTATCATCCCACAAAATTCTTCGAGAATTTCCCGATCAGTAACTGTGTAGTCATTCCCCTGTCTTATCAGATTGGTTTGAAATATAGTGCCATGTCGTAATCAATGCTGTCGATGACAAATGGAATACGGACGAATAAGCAGAACCGTCTGGATCGTTGGGGTCATTTCTT
Organism: Miltochrista miniata; assembly: GCA_933228765.1. Taxonomy (NCBI): domain Eukaryota; kingdom Metazoa; phylum Arthropoda; class Insecta; order Lepidoptera; family Erebidae; genus Miltochrista; species Miltochrista miniata. Next base: position 34,449,119 of record OW121756.1, on the reverse strand, counting down.
ATCGATAATTCTGATGTCATGAAAGAAAATACGTGCAGTGGGTATCAATAATATAGCTTAGAGGCGACTAAACCGAAGAAAATCAACCTAGCAAAATACAAACACAATTTGTCATAAATGTAATTCTGTTTAAGCCTGTCACAGCCTATTGGTAAAGCTGCAGGTGCGCTGTTTGAATTATTGCATCTGTGATGTATTCGTAGAATTGTGTTTTAGGGACTGGCGTATGCTATTTTATCGACACTGACTGTACTATAACACTGTCCTTGTCCCTCCTAAAATTATAAAGCTGAAGTTTGTTTGTTTGAACGCTAGGATCTCAGAAATTACTGGTTGGAATTCAAAAATTCTTTTACAGTTCGACAGTAGTCTATGAACGCCTATAACACTAGAACGTATGATAGCCGCACGGGCGACCCTTACCAACTTTTGTTGAACTAAATAGCATCGAAACTCTTTTCTGATAAAATTACAAACATAGTTAAGTCACGCTTTGATCTCTGAAGACGTAGGCAGAGATACTATTATGCCCTTTTTTTAACGTGAGAAAAATACCACACGTATCCTACGTACGGTTGGGAGACCCGGGTAAGTCCTCGGAAGGATACCCCTGGACTCCCAACAGACCTACGGCTACCACTGCGATACTATTGTGTCTACATATCGCTATTGGCATTCAATTTTTGTCTTTCATAGTAGGTTGTCAGCCTTTTGTCGTGACAAAAAGTACAGGCGCACTCAGGTTGTGGTCACCGATTGACGTAATTACAGCCACTCATAAGGTTTAACCACTGTTGTGCTACTGGAAGCCATCCCCATCGACTTTAAATTGGAATATTATTCTGAGAACTACATTGACCAATATTGAGTACTAAAATCAATAATAGTCCATTTATCATTATGTTAAAGTTACAGAGCATTTCTCGGTAGTAACTTTGAAGCCATTCCCCTGTAATACAAGATGTCAGTTTGAAATATAGTATCATGTCGAAGCTGTCGTTGACAAATATGCAATATGGCCGATTAAGCAACATAGTTACCGACAGGTAAGTACATCATTCTGTTTTGATAATTGATCTTTGCCTGAAGATAGTTTCTGGTATTAAGAGCTATCGTTATGAATCATTTTAAACTTAACTGAGAATAATAAAATTACTTGATACTTTTATCAAATAATTTTATTATTCTCAGTTAATTAGGTACTTTAAAAAGTAGTTGTGTATACAAAATGAATCCAAATACAAGGTATTTTTTTACGTCTAACTGGAAATAAATACCTAGTGGAAATAGAGTTGGAAAAAATAAAAAAAATAAAAAAAATGTCAAAAAGTATATACCTACCTACATGCCAGACCGGACCTAGCTTCTTGAATAGAAGAATCTTATTGTAATACCACTTACCTGGTTAAAGTCTATATTGAGTGACAAGCATACAATACATAAGATAGGTTTATGGGAAACTATACTACTACTGCTCGTTCGCTTTGCCGCTCGGCTCCATACTAAAGTCGAATTTTTAATTAGACGAAGTAAATTGACAGCAACTAATGTCACTTCTTCATACAATGTTGCTTATTTTCTATGACGAAGTGACATTAGCTACTGTCAATTTACTTCGTCTAATTAACAATTCGGGTATACGCCTCTACGCCAGCGGCAAAGTTAGAGCGAACGGGTAGTACCTACTTACTTGCTGTATTACGTGTTAGCATTTTTTGAACGTGAGAAAAATCTGTCTAAAAATTAAATGAAAATGAAATTGAAAAGTCCTTTATTCATATATTGGAATATAGCAACGCTTATGAACGTCAAACTGATTGCTTCTACATTTACATTTACTGCCAGATTCGCAACGCAATAAGTAAGCCGCAGCCGGAGAGAAAAAACCTGACAGTGAAACTCACGGCCTGGCAATAAGCCTCATGAATGCTATGCCGAACTCTTATCGACTTAAAACCACACATTCCGTACCTGCAGCCTACGGTTAGGAGCCCCGCGTAGGCCCTCGGGAGTATATCCCCAGGATACGTGTTAGCGTGCAAAAGAACAATTTCTATCTAAGTGTGAAGGTGTAACACCTTTTTTTTATCTGAGCTGTGTGACATTTCCGTCTCGTTCATGAAATAAAAACAATTGTAACAGTTACAGCTTCTTGTCATAATTGTGTGGCATAGCGTTCGTATATTTTATTAGAGTATCGTTATCGTAGGTAACCGTAAGATTGCTATTTAATAAATCAATTCTCATTGAATTTCTCAAAACTCGCATTAAGTTAAGATACTTATAATTTCTAATTACACGAACTTACAGAAGTTTAATTATATATAGAAAAGGTATTAAAGTCGTACAACCGTCTTTCAATCATTCCAGTTAAACATAAGTCTTTCTATATTTACATAAATTTTACTTATAACTAATATTATAAATGCAAAAGTTTGTGAGTGTAGATGTTTGCTATTCTTTCACCTCTAACGGCTGAACGGATCTGGCTGAAATTTGGTTTAGGGGTTGATTATTGTCTGTAAATGAAAGTGTCTAAAACAAAATGAAAAAAAAAAAGAAATAGAATGTAGTCTAGAAATCAGATAAAATGAAAAAATAAATAGACACATAGGCTACATTGGTCCCGGGACATGGGAAGCGGGAACGGGAATAAAATTTCACGCGGGCAGAGCTCTGGACGCCAGTATTAACTAAGCTAAGTGAACTCTAAAGCCTTTGACCGGGTCTGGCACCGTGGTCTACTTACGAAATTACCCTCATATGGACTACCTGAGAGATTATGCGGATGGGTGTCCAGCTTCTTGGCCGGTAGAAGCATCAGGGCCGTCGTTGACGGCAGCTGTTCAGACTGCATGGCCATAAACGCTGGAGTACCGCAAGGCTCAGTGTTGTCCCCTACTCTGTTTCTGCTGCATATCAATGACATGTTGTCTATTGATGGCATTCATTGTTATGCGGACGACAGTACGGGGGACACTTGTTACACGGGCCGCCCCGGTATCTCTCGGGACACAGTAGAGGAAAATCGGGACCAGTGACGTTCAGTTCCGTAGTTATTTGGAGGACAAGGCTAAGCTGGCGTCCAAGAAGCTAGGTGTGCTCAACAGGGCGCGGCGGTACTTCACTGCGGCGCAAACACTGCTTCTCTATAAGTCGCAAGTGCGGCCGCATATGGAGTACTGCTGTCACCTCTGGGCGGGAGCACCTGAATATCAGCTTCGTCCATTTGGCTCGGTGCAAAGACGAGCTGTAAGAATTGTCAACGATCCTGTACTTACAGCTGGTGTGGAACCTCTTCGCGACAGGAGAGACTTTGCCTCCTTATGCGTGTTCTACCGCCTGTACAATGGTATGTGCTCTGAGGAATTGTTTGATATGATGCCCACAGCTACGTTCTATCATCGCACCGCTCACCACAGACAGGGAGTTCATCCTCACACTCTGCGTCCGGTGAGTTCCAGCACGGTTAGATCCGATAGGTGTTTTCTTCCGCGCACGCTTAGGTTGTGGAATGACCTCCCTGCCTCGGTTTTCCCAAACGCCTACAGTATGGGGTTCTTCAAAAGGGGTCTTAGAAGGTTTTTACAGGGTCGGCAGCGCGAGTGTGGCACCTCTGGTGTTGCAAACGTTCATAGGCTGCGGTGACCACCGGTCCTTCTGGTGGGCCGTATGCTTGTCTGCCACCTTAGTGGTACAAAAAAAAAAAAAAAAAAAAAAAAAAAAAAAAGAACACTAGATAAAACGGGGTAGCAATTACATGACTACTAAACTATCGTCGTCGTTTATATCGTTAAAATGCTATAATTAGATATAGCATTTTAACGATATAAACGATATAAATATCTATAGAAATTTTCAGTTATTTTGTAAATGTCTCGAAATTAATATAAGAATACGAACAAATAAATGTGAGGCCTAGATTCTAAATTATTTACTTCATCTTTGTCCTAGGAAAAGGAAATTGAGAAACATGGAGTAAAGTATTTTAGATGTTCTATTTCCATTTCAAATTATTTTCTATTCAGAATTTGGAACCGGGGAAAGAACTCCTATAACAACATCGAGATCCGTTGGTTATGTTAGATTAATGACGCACGAGTCAAGCGAGCGTGCCGCGGCAGCGCTTGGTGATTGCCAGAGCCAAAGTGTGTTTTTTGAAATCCTGTATGAAAGTCAAGATATTATGTTATAGGTGTTATATTAGTATCTATCATCAATATCAGTTGGTTTGGTTACAACTGCAACTCGGAAGGATAACTTCAGCGTTCCTGATACTCGCAAAAAAGATACTGCATACTTAAGCGTGGTTTATTATAAATTAAAACGTAGGTACCAACGTTACCTACTTAAGTATGACACAGTAAACAGGTGGTTTTAATCTAAGCCGTGTTCATTTAGCGCTGCCTATACACTGTTGAACGTTCTGAATTATTCGTGCGCGTACAATGTGGGGAGTAAAGTACTAAGTTAATGACTTAATTATGTTTTTGGTGCATTTTCCTGAGGATACGTATATTTTTAGTTGGGCGATTTAAAATAAGTGGGCGTCAGTTTTACTGTCTGGTGTTTCTCTTATAGGTACTCTGCCTGTTGACTTGCAAATCTGGCAGCGAATCTAGAAATAATAACCTTGACATGATTACTTTGCGACTGAAATGAATTTGAAACAATTTGTTACATAACGAGTTCAAAATGGTTATACTTATTCTTTTTCATTTAACGTGAGGGAAAATCCTTAATGGATGCTATGCCGGACTTCTACGGACTAAAAAACTCACGTTACGCCCAACAGCCTATGGTTGGGAGCCCCGTGTGAGCCCTCGGAAGGATGTCCCAGGACTTCCAACAGATCTACGGCTACCACTGCGACCTCGCCTAAGGGGGGACAACGGCGATGTAGTGACCTATCAAAGTGTATAAAACACTTTTTTCCTGGTTAATTCTCATTCCCTCCCCCTTAATTATACTACGGTTTATATCCACTCTTGTTGTCGCTGCCTTTCTCTATCAACGCTACCACAAATTGCGCGTTTCACTGCCATGTCATGTAACTGTTGGTATTGGAAGCATTCGCTTGAAAACTTTACACTAGGTACAGATAGGCGTCAGTAAACATCTATATCAAGTTACTCCATTGTTGAAATACGCAGTGTGTTCACCGCTTACACTGTGTGCTTCAAATAGACAACAAAGCTATGTTTGCGGTTTTGAAATCTGATGCCAACGGTATTTGGTGTGAGTTGTTCTTTATTTAGTAAACCCCTTTGTTACGTGTATCAGAGATTTCAGATATATATAACGTGAAGTCTCTTTGAACACAGTTTATTTAAAAAGGTTGGGATTTGATGCGAATACTTATCTATATTGTGTTCAAATATTATCAAAGATAAACTGTTTTATATTTGATTATGTATAATGTGATGCGGCTTCATTTGCGTAGTTTTCATCTTCGTGAGGGCAATAAACAACTTTATACTTTTACTTAAGGGCACTAGAAACAACTCGCTGTTCTCAGGCATAGAGCAACGCGAACTGTCTAAGGGCGCGCGATGCTCTGTGTTCTCAGGCCCTAGGTCATGGAGGCCGGTAGTCCAGGGGCGTATAGCAGGCTAAGACGACGCCGCCGTTGTTAGCGTGTGCTAACAAAGGCGGCGTCGTCTGCTCTGCTAATTGTTTTTTAAAATTATTTCTAAACGTATATGTATAGTCAATGTGGATAATATTTCTGAACCTTTTTCATAATTAACTCTGTTTGTTTACCTTCAGTAAAAATACTCAGCAGTTCTAGAAAACAGCTCTTTAATTCTATTTAACAAAATTTCCAGGCGACTGAGGGTAAAAACCGCCACAACATTATCTATTAGCGTCCTAACAAAACGATCGTTGTACCCACAGCACTAATGACTGGAGCCGTCAGCCGTCCATTGTGTGAAATTGTCTACCCTTTTTATTTGAGACTCACTTAAAATTACATTGTGAAACCTTCTGTTTCTTATTTTATTAATTTACTTATCTTTTGGCTCGCTAAATTAATGCCACCAGCCTCATGGAAAGCCATGCCGACATCTAGCGAATGGGAGCCATTCTCACCAGTCCTTGTGACTTCCGAAAGTGTGGCAGTATTCCTCAAGTTGGTGACCCTATGCTGTGCCTCTTCACTCTCCACTTGAAGAACTCAGAGTTGCAGGCGATGGGAAACAATAAACATGTTGGGGAAACTCCTTCCAAGTTTTCATAGGTACCTAGTTCAACAGAGAATCTTTTAAATCGCTCAGTTCTGGCGAGGATTCTCTTCGTAGGAGTACTTGTCGGTGTCGATTCATTTTATAACCCTCGGTGGAGTGACGACAATTTCAACTAAGCTAAAAGATGTGTTAAAATTTCAAAGAAAATAACGTTTATTTTTTTTATTTCCTTTGAAATTCTTTATTGTGACTCCGAAAATGCTGGTAGAAAATTTCTTACACACGAAAGAAAAGTAGTCAAAAGTAACATAAAGGAGTATTCACAGTCGTTTTTTTACGTGTGGATATCCACGGTGCGGTGCCTCACTACTGCCTATGGCCAGGAGCCCCGGGTAAGACCTTGGAAGGAAATCCCCAGAGGTAGCCTCACCTGGGGTGTTCACTGTTCAGGTATTATCCTGCATCATGGAGCGTGTGGCGTGGGTGAAACTCTCGCATCACACCGCCGCCGTCTTGGGCTTGCTTCTATAAAGACAGCGAGCAGCCACCCTACGCTGTGCTCATGTTTTGAAAGTTAAAACACGCACCACGACCAAGGTAAATATAATCGCCATCCAATTTCGTACCCCAATTTGTGATTTGTTCTCAATATGCTAATTTTGCTCCATAAACGACTATAATACGCAGGTAAATTGGTCAATTACGAAATCGAATATGAATGAGATTAGCTTTTGATAATCCGATGACCAGAATTTGGACGTATGAATTTGAGACTGATTTACTTTGGTCAGTACTGCAGGTACTTTACTGTACTTTCAGTTGTAGTTTTTTTGGGCGAAAATGCGAATCCTTATCAAAAATAGCGTCCTTGGCTGCCTTCTACCGAATCTATCACGGCGAGTGTTCTGAAGAGCTTTTCAACCTGATACTGCCCTGTCCTTTTCGATCCCGAACAACGCGTGCCGGGCAGAGGTGCCACTCATACACAGTGAAGAGAATCTTTGCCAGAACTGAGCGTTTTAAAAGATCGTTCCTCTGTCGAACTATAAAAACCGTCAATGACGTGCCCGCACACGTGTGTTCCTCATTTTGCAATCCGGGGATTCTTCAAGTGGAACGTGAAGAGGCACGTGACAGGACCACCAACTTGAGGACAACTACCAGAAGTCTTACGGACTGTGAAAGTGGCCCCCAATCGCTAGCTTCGTATTGGCTATCCATCAGGCTGGCGACGTCAATTTGACGAGCTTATAATAAATATAAAATAAAAGCATCCCGAAAAAATTAGGCCATGTATTGTTAGAGTCTCGTAAATATGAATAACATGTCTTCCTGTGCTTGGTTTTTATAAAAATTATGGAGTCTTGTGTGGTCCATTGGACTAATTTCAATAAAGTTTGTGAATATTTTGAATTTATTCTACTACTTAACATAATAAAAGTGAAAGTTTGTGAAAATGTTTACAAGTTGGTTACTCAATCACGCTCTAATCCTTAAACCAATTTGATAGAAATTATGTCAAACACCTAACATTCCTCGTAAATCTACTTTATTATAAAGCAGAAGTTTTGGTTTGTTTGCTTAAATAGGTGCCTACTAGGATCTCATACAATAGGATTGGATTTCAAAATTATTTTACAGTTTGAAAGTCTATTATTGAAGAAGATTAAAGTGATTATATTTTGAAAAAAGCTAGACTGAATTTTCGAAGGAGTTCTTCTCTTTCTATTAGATTTCAGAACCCTCAGTGTAGAGCCACATCAATTTTGACAAAGCTATTTTTTATTAATTTGAAAGAGAATTAAATAAATTTATACTGTTGATTGATGGCATTTGTGGAACTTGCTGCAAAATTAAAAGCCAGTGCAGCAGCGGAAGCGGCTGAAAATATTAAAATTAATAAATATAAGGGTCTCGACTCATCGTATCGTTTTTTGTCCAGTCGGTGTCGAGACCCTAGGTCCATGGGGTCCCAATGCGCAAAAATTTTTCAAGAATTTGAAAAAGCGCCTTGTGGAGTTAACTGGTGACCCAAGGGCTGGCAGTTTTCTCGCTCAACGAATAGGCATTGCTATTCAAAGGGGGAATGCTGCTAGTCTTTTGGGCACAATGCCACGGGGGCCTTATTTAGGTTTAGTTTAGATAGTAATAATGTAAATATAGATATGTAATAATTATGTTTCTCTGTAATTTTTAACAATAAATGTATACTTGCTGCACATATTGAAAACGACACTTATACTTTTCCACAATATTTTTTATTATAAACCTGACCAGTTTCGCCTTACGGCATTTTCAAAGGTTTAATTTTCAAAACATACACATCTTAAAGGTTTTTGCTTTCTTCTGTGTGAATATTTGTACCTACATATAATAATGTTCGTACATAGCGCTACATTATATTTAAACCCTGAACCGGTACTCCTTAGGTATAGATAAAGATCGGTATTTGCCTTATGATTAATTTGTATTCATCGTGGCAGCTTCGTCTTGGTTATTGAAATGAAGTATGACAGGAGCAAGTTAATATCAATATTGTTTTCTCGTTATTTCAATATGTAGTAGATAAAGTAAAAATATAGTCACGCTTTTGTCTCCGAAGGGGTAGGCAAAGGCATAGAATACGCCCATTATTCACCTTATAGATCAATGTCCCACGTAATAGGTGGTGAGCCTATTGCCGTGTTGAAACGGATAGACAAAGGTGACGACCCTTCAACTTGGCATAACGATTGTCATTTAACTCACAACCGGCTTTCATTTCGAGTTTTCCTTCTCTACGCAATGGATTGTTTTGCGAAATTTTTCCTTAGTCGTCTCTTACTACATCCTCGGGATGACTTGGGTTGGCGATATTTGGTACTCTTTCCCGTCGCTACACGGGAATAAAGTAAGAATGAATCTCCAAACTGTTTGTATGCTTTTGCATGGTAATGGAAATAATCAATAACACATGGTAAATACCCTGTTTACCCTAATCTTAGTGTTAGTGACCAGGAAAGTGAAATACCTATAAAATTCTGTATTTGTACTTAACTAACAAAGTACTTCAATCATAATGTGTGCAACAAAAAGTTGTGCTCAAATTATAAGCTCCTTGAAACTCATTACATCTTAGTACATCTTCCGGCGCTTCACATAGGTGGAAGGTATTTAGAACATCGTGTATTACTTAGGTAAGTATGTACATGTGAAAAGCGGTGGCATGAAATTTTATAACACCACAAAATGGCAGTAAAGGATTACAATGTGAACTTCTTAATTAAACTTGTTGAGGTGTTTATATCTATGAGGTGACATAAAGCTTTATTAATCATTTATATTTAAGTGTAACATAATATCTAACTGGATGTGGAAGGCGCAAGCCCGTTTATTGTGGCGTGAGTTGGGAGAGGCCTACTTCCAGCAGAGGACTGTCATAGACTGATTTGATTGATTGATAACATAAAATAATAATAAATAAATAAATAAAAATTCACAGACGAAAGTAAGCTGGGAATAACCTGCTTGTGTTATGGGTATCAGACCACGGATACACGTTCAGTGCTGACTTACTCCTCATAGGTGTTTTTCTTTTCCCACGTGACTGTGCTGACTCCCACGACCATGTGTGATGCAGCAACTACGCGGAAATTACCTTGGCAGTGCTGGCTAACACACGTGCTGTGTTAATATGAATCAATACGTCTGTGCTAAAACCTACACCTGTGTGTTGATGTTTTTTTATAGAAAATGGTTTTCTGTATTAATTAACTAGCTGACCCTTGCAACTTCGTTTACGTCACATAAAGTGTACGAAAGGAGAGGTGGTAATTCTTCATCGAACACCGTGTGAAACGGCCCTGTTTGCTTAATCATAAAAGAGCTTATTGTGGGACTTTTGGTTCTCTGCCTTTTCGCAGAAAATTGTTTTTCCAATTATAACTTGCCAACTTTTTCCTTTCGAAGAATCGTTAGTTCGCGTAATCTACTCTAACTTCTCTATTCTTTAGTTTTATTTCCCAACCTCACTGTATGTTTTGTCTACTTTTTAATACGCTTTTATTAGGTCGTCGTGTATGTAACTAACAATGTAATGGAATCTAAGGAAACTAATTTAACCATCTTCCAAGGATCGCAGCGTCATGAAAATTGGCAGATGTATGTAGTTCTGATGACAATACAATAATATGGTACTGTCAAACTGATGTGATGATGGAGCCGGAAGATACGCACTGAAAACAAGTGGAATCTAAGGTAGCTAATTTAACCAGCTTCCAAGGATCGTAGGGTCATGAAAATTGGCAGCTGTATGTAGTTTTGATGACAATACAATAATATGGTACTGTCAAACTGATATGATGATAGAGCACGAAAATAGGCACTGAAACTTCGATGGAAAAGTGGAATCTAAGGTAGCTAATTTAACCAGCTTCCAAGAATCGTAGCGTCATGAAAATTGGCAGATGTATGTAGTTCTGATGACAATACAATAATATGGTACTGTCAAACTGATATGATGATGGAGCCGGAAGAAAGGCACTGAAAACAAGTAGAATCTAAGGTAGCTAATTTAACCAGCTTCCAAGGATCGTAGGGTCATGAAAATTGGCAGCTGTATGTAGTTCTGATGACAATACAATAATATGGTACTGTCGTACTGACCTGATGATGGAGCCGGAAGATATGCACTGGAACTTCATGATGGAATATCGTATTATATCTGTTTTTGGATTCGTCAGAAAAGTCTTGTAATGAACTTTGACCAGGCTTAGGTTTCAAGGTTATAACAAACTTTTTTTTAATTGACTTGTAAAACTATGCAATGGAATCTCAGGTAACTAATTTAACCATCTTCCAAGGATCGTAGCGTCATGAAAATTGGCAGAAGTTTGTAGTTCTGATAACAATACAATAATATGGTGCTGTAAAACTGATCTGATGATGGAGTCGTAAGATATGAACTGGAACTTCATGATTGAACATCGTATCATAGCTGTGTTTGGATTTGTTAGAAAAGTCGTGTAATGAACTTTGACCACGATTAGGGTTTAAGGTTATAACAAACCTGTTATATATTGAAGTTAATATTGAGTGTAAATATTGACATAGGTACCTGCATAAAATGTATATGTATTAGAGTAATAATGAAATATTTTCACATTAGTCGAACTCAGACAAAACACCATGTAATACAGGAATCCTTACTAATATTATAAATGCGAAAGTAACTCTGTCTGTCTGTCTGTTACGTTTTCACACCTAAACCACTGAACCGATTTTGATGAAGTTTGTTATAAAGATAGTTTGAGTTTAAGGGAAGGACATAGGCTACTTTTTAACTGTCTGCGCGAAAGGAGGGTAATGATTTTGTGCGATAACGACTTCTACGCGGATGAAGCCGCAGGGAACAGCTAGAAAAGGTATATTTGTTCTGACTAAAAAGTATAAAATAAATAAATGATTTAAAAAACCCTAGAAAAATACGCTTTTATAATGCACGAAAAAACCAAAAATAAATTATACATCGTTCAAGTTGCCTCTATTTCTGGGCTGAAGTGTAAACTATGTGCATGAAGCCGCAGGGAACAGCTAGTAAAGGTATATTTGTTCTGACTAAAAAGTATAAAATAAATAAATGATTTAAAAAAACCCTAGAAAAATACGCTTTTATAATGCACGAAAAAACCAAAAATAAATTATACATCGTTCAAGTTGCCTCTATTTCTGGGCTGAAGTGTAAACTATGTGCATGAAGCCGCAGGGAACAGCTAGTAAAGGTATATTTGTTCTGACTAAAAAGTATAAAATAAATAAATGATTTAAAAAAACCCTAGAAAAATACGCTTTTATAATGCACGAAAAAACCAAAAATAAATTATACATCGTTCAAGTTGCCTCTATTTCTGGGCTGAAGTGTAAACTATGTGCTTTTAATTATAATGTTTGATTGTAAAAGCGTAGGGCGCTAGACAAGAAAGACTTTTTTGTAAGCTAATTCCTATTAATATCTACTAATCCTTATATAATAAAAATCCTGGCGAAAGCTACATGAGATCGCACAAGAGCATAACGTTTATGCTGCCAAAGGGAACGCCTATTCTTTCAGGCAATTAAGTAGATACACGAGGGGAATACGTTAACAGTGGCAAAATGTTGAGTTCTTGTTTGAGGACGAGATATCTTTAGTTACCGTTAAAAACCCGCTTGGGGATATATGCGTTTGTATTCATATTACATAATTACTACATATTGCACTAAATATCTCGGAATGCCGAAACTTTAAGGACCTACCTATGAATTATCTAATAGAGATCCGTAACTACGCGGGCGTCACGAAAAACTGGCAAAAGTAGGTGTTGAAAATGCGTAGGCGTGATTTACTACTTTACTTTTCAAGTAAGTATGTCATGCATTTCAATTAAAGCCTATCATCGTTAATACATTTTTGAAATTTAAAATGATACTAATAATAGTAAAAGTCACAATAGAAATATAAAAGCGTGACAGTGCAAATTAAAAGTTTAAAAACACGATAAAAACATGCTTATATAAATGTGACCTTATCCTTAATGTAACAAGACATCATGCAGCTTCCGCCAGGAAAGTCTTTTCTGTTCCAGCGCCCCACGCTTTTGCAATCAAATATTATAATTAAAAGCACATAGTTTACACTTCAGCCCAGAAATAGAGGCAACTTGAACGATCTATAATTTATTTTTGGTTTTTTCGTGCATTATAAAAGCATATTTTTCTAGGGTTTTTTTAAACCATTTATTTATTATTATGACACTTTTCAAAATGCCAACTTTCAAGTAGACGAATATTTTAGATAGTGTAATATTCACTTAGTTGTTTATTGTTTTCCAAATGTTATTTTTTTTAAATCACCCAGAAAAAGTTATGTCAAACAATTTTATAAAATCGTTTGTCATAACTTTTTCAGAATGGTTTAAAAAAAATAAGTACGAGTCGGGGTACTCAGAGTACCATAATGACGTTTTTTTTATATGAAAATTGCGTTAACATTAGTTTATTTTTTATTATTTTATCAATGCACGAAAAGGTACGAAACGTTATTCGTGCAATAGTTGTTTGGCCTAGTGAAAGATTTGACAAATGAAATATCGCCAAAACGTTTGGTGTCATTATAATATTCAGCATAACAAAAATTCTTCCAAATGAAACGTTGTCATACGAAAATTTGGTAATCGTGAGTTGTCAAAGTGAAAAATAGGTAAAACGTTGGTTGGCAAGTGATAATCGGGCAAACAATTTTCGGCGAAAAGGCAGGATACCGGGACTTTTTTTTCAAATATTTATTATAACATTACGCATCATAAATGGCAATATAAAAATGTCAGTAATTTTAGTTAATAATTCATACCTAAATGACGCTGTGCCTTTTCTTTTTAAGAAATTATTCCTTATTTAAAAAGGCGTGTTATATGTATGTATAGTATCAGTCATTTGTATTCTCAAAATATTCATTTATTTTAGGCACACACGATGTATGGCGTCCCAGCACTACCGTTTCGCTCAGGTTTAGCACACATAAGTGTGTCGCAGCCTCCGTGTCACTTCTATTTTACAGACCATGCGTGTATTCTGAAAACCCACCCAGCAGTCAACGTGTTACTTTTAAATACATACTTATCATACAGAGAAACACCCAGACTCTTGAGTCAAACATTTATGGGTCACACAAATTTTTGTCTCCGGTGGGAATCGAACCCACGACCTCGTGATCCGCAGTCGCACATTTCGACCTCTTGTCCAACGAGGAAGTCAATAACATATGTAACCAGGTATACCCTTTAGAACCTGAAATAGTAACTATATTAATATCCAGCCATCCATCCATAAATCAATCATCAACTCAGTCTATCACAGTCCACTGCTAGACCTAGATCGCTCAGACCTAGATCAGGATTTGACTGCCTCTGTGGTGCAGTCGGTAGTGTTACCGCCTGCCGCGCTGGTGGTCCTGGGTCCAATTACTGGGTCGGTCCAAATATTTGTGTGATGCACAAATGTTTGTTTCGGAGTTTGGGTGTTTTCTATGTTAAATATAAATGTATGTGTATACAAATATGTAAGTGTGTCTATCAGTCGTCTAGATCCCATAGCACAAGCTTATATTAGCTTCATTTGGGCTAGATGATGTTGTGTGAGATTATCTACAAATATAAAAAATATATAATTACTATAAGGAGGACGGTAAGGTTGGCCTACAATACTTTTGCCACAATAATTTTGCAATTGGATTTTGTTTCTATCTTTTCTTCTCTTCTACATAACGTTACTATAATCTGTTAATTAGCAGGTGCACTATTTGCATAATGAGACGACTTGATCTCTGAAAATTTCGCTTGAGCTCTAACGCATCCACTGCACAGTGCGCATACCACACTATATCACTAATAACCTACACAAGAATTCCATTTTTACCTCCTACTACAGTCTAAAGTAATTCTAAGCGTGAAAAAAACTTACACAGTTTCTCCTCCGATTCATAATTGTATAAAAGCTCTACTTTGTATGCAAATAAAAGAAAACTAAACGGTTATTCAGAAACTAAAATAAAAATACCGTAGCTAGAACAAAGGGTAAACTATAAACTCATAATGCTCACACAAGAATAAAAATCCTTTATTTTGTAGCGGTTTTTACGTAGCTCGTAAAAAATCATTAAATTTTACTTTACTTTCAAAAATACAAGCTCAAACACTCAATTTTCTTTCGGAGGGTCTTATTTTACAATGACTAGCGTGTCCCTAATCCCTCTGCTAAAATATAGTAAGTAAGAATAAATAGCGATTTTGTATTATAATTCAGTAAGTTTATTTCGTTGCGTGGGTATGATATAATTTCAATTGCAATAAGTTAAAGTTGCGTTATTTGACCGTTATTTCTCATGAGAAAAGACTTAAAACCTTTTCCATACTGTTCCTAATATCTATTAGAAGTGAGTAGATCTAGAAGACAAAACTTGGATCTCCCTTCCCTACCCCTGCTTGTACTAAAAAAAAAGTAATGATGTGTCCATAGCAATAGAGATTGCATGTGCCTAATAGCCAACCTAATAGCTCAGTATCTGTAGACTGTGCTAGCAGACAAAGAATTGGCTGATACCACAGGGCGGAAACTCCTTACAAATGATTCGTTTTCAATTCTGTCATCGTACAGAGCTTGAATGTGTGCGTGTGACCAATAAGGCTAAGCAAATGTTCCCTCACGACACCCGCCAACAATAATGACAGCTGTGGCGCAGGATTGGCGGGGATGGGGAAGCTGGGTCAGTGGGGGGCAGGGAGTTGCCTATCTGCATGTAATACTATTATATTATCTTTGCTGGTGCTATGATCTGTATACTGTGCTAATAGTCAATGACTTAGATAGAACAATTGAATAACTGGAATCTCTACAATACGCATCTGGTGATATAAACCACAAATCAAGGCTTTGTGCTTTTACACACAGATAAACAATCAAAATGGCTGGGTAGTGTACTAGTAATTTGTAATTCCAAATAACACTTTGGTTTTAGTAAGAGAGCACTGGGGTTATCCAACCAAGGGCGTATCCAGGATTTTCGGCCGTTGGCAGACGGAAGCACACCAGGCTTTTGTAGGTTGGAGTCATATCATCCATCATTGATCCAAGAAGATTTCCATTCGTAAAAAAATGAAGTAGGTAGTCTATAAAAGTATAACTAACTGATTTGTCTTTATAGCGGCTGAATTATTAACTACGTCAGTAGCTCAGTGGTATGTGCTATCTGTGTCGCGTATGTGATAGCTGTGCCAAATTCGAATTCCGGGTCGTAACAAATATTTGTGTGACCAATCATGGTCATCAAGCAATAGCTGAGATGACGACCTTTTCGAGCACGCACATTGTACATTTTCTACAGTTTATTTTTTATTTTTTATTATTGTTTTTTGTGCGTGCCGAATAAAGCATTTTATTTATGTACTTATTTATTTATGTTTATTTCGAAATTAGGTTGTTTACTAAACACACTACTAATAATTTAAAATACTAGAATAATACAAGTAGAGTCTAACCTCAACCACGGGCGCTGCAACGGGCCCGAAACGTCGGTGTACGTAAGAAAACAATATTTTGCGTAAAGACCCGAATCCCATAAGTATGAATTATTGTTACAGTGCATAGTACATTCGTTATTAAAATTGTATTTCTTTTATACCACCAAGGAGGCAGACAAGCATACGACCCACCAGAAGGACTGGAAGTCTCCGTAGCCTATGGACGTTTGCAACAC
The DNA here is from genome assembly GCA_933228765.1 of Miltochrista miniata. Classification (NCBI taxonomy): domain Eukaryota; kingdom Metazoa; phylum Arthropoda; class Insecta; order Lepidoptera; family Erebidae; genus Miltochrista; species Miltochrista miniata. The sequence continues at coordinate 34,432,664 of OW121756.1, read as the reverse complement.
CAAAAGCGCTACATTCGCGCTGCCAAACCTGTAAAAACCTTCTAAGACCACTATTGCCATTTATTTAAAAATATTAAAGAGTGTTATCCATATTCTAAATCCTAGTTTGGGCTAAATTTGTGGCAAGTATGCGAGAATGTCCTAAAATATTTACTTTTATCTAGGCCTGGTGTGTTTTATACGTCTGTGAACTGACATAAAAAGGAAATTAAATACGTGCTGCGATAATGAATATGCCTGGATATGCCGACTCACATGGACGGAATGCGTGAGGAACTTCCGTAGCCCTCATTTTCATTTCCTGAACTAATAGAAAGTGAGTGACCGTCCATTTTGTAGCGAGTTTGAATACTATGCTTTATGCGTCAGTAAAGAACGTGTGAAATCAATTAAAAGCATTAGAAAGTGTCGTATTTTTCCATAAAAAATTTTTTTTGCGTGAGGAAAATCCTACAGGAATGCTATGCCGGACTCCTACCGACTAAAAACCACACGCATCGCACCTAACAGCCTACAGTTGGGAGCCCCGAGTAAGCGCTCGGAAGGATGTTCCCAGGATTCCCTACAGACCTACGGCTACCACTGTGGCCTCTCACCTAGGGGTTTCTTATAATACTAGTTGTAGAAGTGGGGGGTGATAATTGATATTTAATGAATATGATAAAAATTTGGCCAATGGAGCTCGATTAGTAATAAGCGGTATATGAAGAAACCGATCTCAAGTCAAATTTATTCAGTAGCTTTTGTAAACAGACAAAATTCGACCGGTTTTAAATTACATGTATATAAACGCATAAATTGTAAACCTTTTACAATATTATCTTATAAAGGCATTTAATATAGGTTTTATATACAAATAATTAATTTCAAGGTATCTCATTATCTACTCACAATATTTAAACAACCTTTGTACTGAGGAAGATATTGCTTTAATTCTTTATCTAAAAGTAACATTATACTTACAAATTAGGCTTCTTATACTCTCAATATTGTCTTGGGACTTACAAGATCTGCTTTGTTATTGAAGACGTTTTAACATAGGTAAAATATACTTTTTATTTACATAATTCATAAATAAATGTTACCGGAAGGAGATATTGTTTTTTTAGTCAATAAGTTCAGAAATGATAAATATTTCTCATTCAACATTGTTTTGATATTAGAGATGAATAAAAATATTTTAGATCTTTATTTTTCATAGACTCTTCGATCGAGACCATTCATCATCATGTTTAAAATGGTTTTCTTTTTGTCTTTAGAAGATGTTTGATCTACATAGCCCTATGTCTCAGCCATCAGCTATTTGCAGCACCAGCCCAACGTTGGTTTTAACGTATTTATATTAAGGGGCGTATGACGCTAACGCCACTTTCTTCACAGGTCACCAATTCTCAACAATAAGACATAACCGATAGACGAAAATTTACTGATGATAATTATGTTTCCTATTTTGTGATTTCTTAATAAGAGACAAATAAAATCTTGCCAGTTAATATCCGTCAACGCATTCAATCAAGAATTCCCGTCCAGAGCGTCAATTCTCGAGCACACGACGAAAATGCGTGGACGGAAATTTAGGGATGGAAACAACTGTCTCATTCGTAAATTTCCGCCCAGGCATTCATGGTGTATGAATCGAAAATCGGCGCCCAAGATGGCGTTTAACTATTTGTAAACTGACCAAAACTAGGTACCAATAAAACTACAACATCAGAACAATTTATTATAAACCCTACATTTCCTATACGCAATAAAATGTAAAGAGAAACACGTATTCATTTCAGCGACTATTAATCAAAGTGTCACCACATTTCGTAGCTGAGTGCCATTGAAACATTTTAGTTACGATATTAAACTTGGGCGGGTAGTTTTCGCAGTGTACAGTCTAGTTATTGTTTAGATTGCAGTGACTTTTGACATATGACCCGGTGGTCAATGTGGCGTAACGGTTTGTAAACAATTACTGGACACTTATTTTATGTGGACAGTTGTTATTGTAATGTTTATATTTGGACAAATACAGTGTTTCAGTTCAACAGCTATCTTTTATTCTATCGTAAAACAGAATTATAATAAAAATTACAATGTTAATAAATAAGTCGAATATTTAATATCGATGACATTACAGATACTAACGCTAGTTTTGAACGTTAATTGTGCCATCATTATAATTAAAACGATAAAACTGATTGCCTCATAATGACGCACACATTACTCATTCTACTCGGTATAAAATATAGCGAACCCAAACTTACCAAACACAAAAGGAAGATGATATACCCTTGGATATGTCAAAAATGCTACATTTTGTCTGAATATTAGAAAAGTTTTGTATAATATTGGGGAAAACTTGTGATAGGATTCATAAAGAAAATTTTTGCAGAATATTATATTAAAGCCTTAGTTACCATCTGTGTAGGTAAGGGTGAGGCCACACTGTGGTCCGGACCGTACCGCAAGCGTGCCGGACAACTCAAGTGAGAGATAAGGCGGGAATGACAACATGTGGCATCGCCTGTAAAATTTTGTGGCTCAAGTCATTCGGGTTATTTTATTACATCAATTGCGTTGTACTCGGGTTTCTGAGTCAAACATTAAAATTTATATTTTACAACCTCTGCAGCTCGCGTAAAAGTTTAGCACCGGAGGGTTACTGTTATTTTATTTAATTAAAACTTTCTTTTCTTAACGTTCAAGAATTGGAAACATTTAGCCTGGGGACTATTTAGATTGACTGATAGGGTATACGCTAGACAAAATCGTGCCTGAGACATTTTCCTTATTATTTTTATAAATAATAGGGCCCCGTGTGGCGACGGGGTCCCGTGTTGCGACGGGTAAGGGTACAAATTGTCGCCACCCCAATACATCCCGAGGGTGTCGTAAGAGGCGACTAAGGGAACACTTTCGCAAAAAGATCCAGGGCGTAGAGAACGAAAACTCGAGATAAAACTGGTTGTTAGTAAATAGACGATCGTTAAGCCAAGCTGAAGGTCTTATGGGCGACTTGAAAATTTTAACTGCGGGTCGCGGCGACCTGCGCCTGTCCATTTCAACACGGCAATAGGCTCACCACCTGTGGTGGAATGTGGGCGTATACTATGCCTCTGCCTGCTGCCTTCGGCTTCGGGGATAAAGGCAAATGTACCTATGTATGTATTTTTATAAATACAATAGTTTGTAAGTTTGCATGTTTGTACTATCACCCCCCAACGGTTAAATGGATTACAGTTTGGAGTAACAGTAGAAATGTCACATCGTCGCTACCTCATGAGGAGGAAATCGTACGCTTCGGACCATTATGGCGGTCATGGTCAATTTTAAGATTGTTAATCCTGTGGTCTTGTCTCACCGAGTCAAGGATCCCTTAGAGATGGCGATGAATGCTGATCAGTCTTCCAGATATTTCTGTTTAATAAAACAAGAAATAACTGGTATTTGAGGTAGGCTGCAGATGGATGAAAGATTATGATGAAACTGTGATGGTCCGTTGTTTACTACGGAACCCGAGAAATATGTAAGTATGTAAGCAACTTTAAGATAAAAATTGATTGAATGACGTGATTCAAGAACACAAACCGTAGCAAGGCATAAATTGTTTCAATGTATGTAGGTATGCTTCCAATCCGAAGTCAAAGTGAGTCAATATTTTTATATTTCTGTACTGAAAACTTAAATACAAAAATATAAATAAATAAATATTCACGGACATCTCACACAACGCTATCTGATCCCAAAGTAAGCTAGGAATAACCTGCTTGTGTTATGGGTATCAGACCACGGATATTAATACTTATATACTTTTAAATACATACATATTATACATAGAAACACCCAGACTCTTGAGACAAACATTTATGGGTCACACAAATAATTGTCTTCGGTGGGAATCGAACCCACGACCTCCAGCGCCGCAGGCGGTATCACTACCGACCGCGCCACAGAGGCAGTCAAAAAAAAAGGATAGAAGTGGTGTTATTTTCAAATACTAATATTTTTGATTTAGTTCGGTTGTGTCGACGGCGAATCAAAAGAATAATGTCGATTCTTTCCTTAAAAAACAGTGTTATAACTTCTAAAGCAACATTTTTTCACCGCTTTAAGTTGTATCAGCTTATTTAGTTAAGTTAATGTTAAATATATGTAGATTGATTATTATTAAGTTGCATCTGCATTGAATAATAATAAATCTTCACGAGCCCTGGACGAGAGTTTCGAGTTTTAAGGAAACGCGGGATATTTTTTTGACGTGTGGAAATCCTGGTAGATGCTATTCCAGACTATTGCCGGATAAACCCACACCGTGCCCTAAAACTGCCTACGGTCCGGAATCCCGGGTAAGTCCTTGGATGGGTGTCCAAGAATTCCCGGCAGAAATTAGTCATTTGGACACCTGAGGGAAAGATATTTTATTAAATACATTACCCTTAAGGTCAAGGCCTCAACCAACGTGCAGACCTGGCCTGATTGGAATCCTTTCAAGAATTAAAACATCTATTAATGCGGACACTGTTCTAAAACAAAAATATATCAATTTACTTGATACAAAAATGATGTTCATATACCTATACATTTAAATCAAGTCTTGTAATTTGTCAACGTAACTTGAAGTGATCCATGCATTTTTACTAACTTACTCTGTCAAGAGGGTTTATTACGTGAAAGTCGGTCGTCGAAAGAAAAATAAAACAAGAAACTGAGGATGGGGGCTTTTCGACGAAGTTTCAGCGAATTAAAAATAACATCGCATGGAGTACTATTAAGTATTTTTAAGTTTCTCCTTGTAATGATGTGATTGATTATTTTAGTTTTTTTTTTGTTAAAAGATAATCGATTTTAGGTTTTTAAACTTGCATGGTCACTAACACTATTATTAGAGTTAACGGGATATTTCCCATGTAATAGGTATTGAGTATAACCGTGATCATGGCGCTCGCAACAGTGCCGAAATATCGGAAATACTCAATAATACATGGTAAATATCCCGTTAACTCTAACAACAATCGTTTTTGTATTCTATCTGTAGAATTACTGTCTTGCTTTCCGAATTCAAGTAAAAGGCGTGATTTTATTATGGTATTATCACTGTATACTGTAGTTTGACTCGGCCGGGTTTTAGAAATAAATGCCTACAGCCGCGCGGTACGTAAGCATGCGATAGGGCTGCCCACCTACAGCATTTTAATAATTAGTGCCTACTTTGATTTTCTATTTAGTATTGCGATTGTAAATATGTGCATACATACATTCATATAGTCACGCCTTTATCCCTGAAGGTGTAGGCAGAGGCATAGTATACGCCCACATTTTACTTTATAGTTTTACGTACGCGTATTTATAGTGAGCATAATGCAGTTCAATTTTTTCAATCCGCCCACAAGGCCTTCATCTGTATTAAGGATTGTCGTTTTACTGACAACCGGCTTCAGTTTCGAGTAAATATGTACCTTTTTTATTTAAACAAAAAAATACTTTGTGAGTAATAATATAATATCCCCGCAACGGCTGGCGGCGCGGGGCGCCGTCGTGGCGGCGCAGCGCCCGTTATCTACTAACGATGGAGTGAGACGGGTATAGAAATTTGAAAACGAGTAAGCGGCGTAGAAGACAATAATAATCGGCTCATCACATGTTTCGTCAGTGATAGAATCACGGAATTCTAGTCTTTATAATCATTGCGTTAAATTTTTGATTTACAAAATTAAAACTATTTTTCGATTTGAAAGTACTAGTCAGTCTCTAGTACACTAGTACTTTTCGTACATTGTCAAGTTGTGTTAAATTTTGGAAGTTCATATTTGTCTCTATGCGTGTAATAAAAATCAAAGGTAACAAAAATGCTGTCAATCAAAGTCATACGGTTTGTTTCTTTGTGGATGACCGATGTTACAGTACACTTAGCGTGTACTGTAACATCGGTCATCCACAAAGAAATGAATACTCTTGAAACATACCTAAATCATTGCTCTCAATTAAATAACTACGAACTGACAACAGAACTAAATGTACTACCTACACGTACTAGAGTTCTGAACTAGTTTTTTTTTGGATATTGTACTATATTGGATCGCACCGTTCACTGACTGAGCAAGCACAAGTCTAGTTTAAAACACAAACATACCTACTTCATGTAACTACCCAGGTCACTCGTGTCAATCACTTTGTTTAACTTTAGTCAACTAGTAGTATAGTACCAATTAGTACTTAAGTAAAATCAATTTATAGTCTTACCTTTCGGAGTTTCCAGGTAATCTAAAAACGTTATCTCTGGGTATTGACGAATTCATGCAACCAAAACAAGCACAATAGACTCTAGTTGTCATATTAAATATTTTTAGTAAATAAAACACGCGCGGTTACTATCTTAAAAACGACACACCGTCCATTCGTCTACTCGGCACAATCGCCTGCTAGCGTGCTGAAAGGCCTGCCAAAAACGAGAATCGTAGGTATAGCTTGCGCTTCGTCCGTTTGTAGGGAGCTACAATACTGGTTAGTAGTACTCTTTATACTGTGGTATTATGATGTACATTTTTTTTTTCAATACCTACTATTCCTACCGCCGCGCCCCTGCCCGCAAGCCCGCAACTCGTTGTTAAAGGTGGCTTACTTTAGTTTGTTTACGGTAAGCAAAAATATAGGTTAACCGTTAATGGTGTTTACTTTCTTGCGTTTTGATCTACGCATCGCAGCTTTAAATTTCACAAGGTTGCAAATTAATTACTTTTTAATTAAGAATCATAAGCATCAGTGGTAGGGGTGCTAAGCTTTTTTTTTTACGTGAGTGAAAATCCTCAGAGGATGCTATGCCGGACTCTTACCGACTAAAAAACCTCACGTAACGCCTAACAGCCTGTGGTTGGGAGTCCCGGGTAAGCCCTCGGAAGGATGTCCCAGGACTCACAACAGACCTACGGCCGCCACTGAGGGGTGCTGGGCTTGCTATTAAGGAGTAAAGAAAGAAAGGCATATTATTATGTACAAATACATAATTGTTATGGAATTATATTCTTCACTTTAAGAATATCACAATTTTATGCATATTATTATCGTGGTAGACATGGGAAAAATACATAAAATCTAAGCTTAGGTATCTAATGCAAATTCGGCCCGTCGAAAGGTCCGTAGTATACAAATTTACGATGCCCCACAAATCCACGCGCAGGTAACAAATGTTGCTTAGCTATGGCGCCCATTTTGACTAAAATGCTGCAAGGTTTGTTTATGTCTAGACATTTGGATTATTCAAATATATGCCTGTATATAGTAAATTATGTACATACGTTAGGCAGATAGCTCCTAAAACCATCTGTAGATCTGCCTTAATAGAGGTCTAGTGAGGCTGTGAACAGTCTACACAGGTAAGAAAAATGTGGTCGTGAATTTTTACTCTCAGATTTTCCCACAGGATTGTGATACGAATACCGCAGTGAATGTAAATGTAGAAACAATATTCTATGGACTTAAGTGTTACTTAGTAACCTACATGAGTAAAAAGATTCTGGATTTTTGCAAGAGTTTATCGTAGGTGCGAATTACAAAAATGACCTTATTGTGCTCATGCCCATTTTGAAAGTGAGCTATACACCACTGATAACTTAAAAATAGTATTAAATAAAACTGTAAGGTACTTGAAGTATAATTTGATTTTAAGAACATTGGTTACATAAAATTTAACGTGGGCGGACTCGCCGCTGAAATCTAGTTTATTTATAACTTAGAAAAAAATTCAAAGTGTTTGGTTAGCTTGGCAGTATATGAACAAACCTAAACTTAGCTCTCACGTAGCAAACTGATAATAACCTATACTTCTTTTGGAAGGTGTAACTGCTGGATGGCGATGTAATTACCTGCAAGAAAGAAAAATAACATTTAAGTATAACGAACAAAATAATCTTATTATGTTATCATAGAGCAGCGCAACGCGAATATCTGAACAAAGTTATGGCTACTTAAGTAACGTTTCTCTATGATATATCTATATCTATACATATAATAAAATGATAGAAAAGTCAAAACTGTACGTTGGAAATAATAAAAAAAAAAGACGTGTGGCACTCGGGGACTGCCGCGGTGGAGCTATTGCATAGCATTTTTAGGGTTAGGTAGCCGAATGGCAAAAAAACGGAACCCTTATAGATTCGTGTCGTTATTTTACATAAACATTACCGTGTCCGTTGTGAAAAGTTATGAATTAAAAGTTAGTGGGTGATTTGCAAAGTGTTGTCAATATTCTTATCTATGAAGCATTTCAATCGGAGCATCGAAATTGTTTTCACATTAAGAACTCTAAATTCAACCAGTACTCCTAATTCAACTTTGGTCGAGTGGTTAAGACGCGGATCGGTACGCAGAAGGTGTTACGTGTTTTTCGTGACGGAATTTCTGGATTCGGTCTCCACGCTCAAGGCCCGCGATAGAAGCTATGCAATAGATTAAAATTCTATTTGAATGAAAATTATTGTGAAATCGGCCAAATAACATAATCAAATGTGCATTCGGCTCAAGCTTTCAACATAAGCGACACACACACAATCAAGTATTATTACAACCGCTACATTACTTAGTACCTACGCATCGCTTAGAAAATTTTGCTCCGTAAAAATTTGCATACTCGTATTGACTGTAGAGCTTCCGGCTTCAAATAGATCCCTACACGACTCAGGCGCGTCGTAAGCGAGGCATGGAAGTTTTATATCACATGAATATACATCGGTATTTACATGGGCTTACAAGAAGTGAACTAGGGCAAGAAATATCCTATGTAACTAAAGTCAAAATTATAAGAAAATTTATTTTAATTCTATCAATGAATGTGAAAATGTTGTTATTTGTTACTCAATAACACTAAATGTCGAACTAATTTGATTGAAATTCGGTATTTGAAACCCTGTATCCAATAATAATTATCTAAGCAATAATAATCAAAGTTAGTTTTCTATGCGAGTAGCCCAGAAATCCACAGGCGTGGCGACAGGGTCCCGTGTTGCAATGGGTACAAAATGTCGCCACCCTAATACATTCCGAGGGTGTCGCAAGAGGCGATTCAATAATTGCGTTGAGAGAGAAAACTCGAAATGAAAGATATTCATTCGGGGATAAAGTCGTGACTATATGTATGTATGTATGTAGCACAGAATTCTTACTTTGATTTGATTATTGTATATTTTTGTTTATTAACTTGCGCCTAATTAACCGATTGCGATGAAACAAACGTAATATTTAAAGTTCGAATAAGAAATTTTTAATGAAAAACTGCGTCAAAATCCGTTGAGCAGTTTTTGCGTTTATCGCGAACTCGCGTAAGTTTATAATAATTAGCTTACTTTTATAATTAAATTGTACGCCTACTTATAGGCATTTAATTTCATTTTAAAAGCGTAAAGACTGATTATCGTTACGTTTCACTGAACACTTCAATCAGAATGATGAAATTTTAACGAAACCAATTGATAACGTTCGTGTAATTTACTGGATGAAATTGAAAAACAAAATGGCCAGTGCACCAACAGGTAACATAAAATTTATATGAAATGTGGATAGGTAATTGAGTTTTAAATTGAAATCTTCCTTTTAAAATCATCTTAGGTACCTGTGAAATTTTCAAATACCTCAGAAATTTAATATTCCCTATTAGTAAGTAGAAAAAAATATATTGAAACCAAAAATGTGATGAAACAATACTTTTCAACAACTTCATAGATAACTATAGGTTTACCACTTATTACGTATTTTTAGAGACGACATAGTTTTTTTTTTTTGGTGCATTCTGCAAAAAATAGTTACTATATTTCACCCAACTTTTGTGAAAGGACTCTTACTAGTCAATTTATTCAGGACTTGTACCATATTCCCTTAAGCTAGTCCAAAAGATCAGCTATAAAATACGATGCAATCTCTGTACCGGTCATAAACAGCCAAGATTTTTGATGTACAAAATTGTGTCGGAAGGCCGGAACGTTATGACTTCCCCAACTCTGCAATCTTCAACCAAGTCTTATATTAATAGAAAAGGTCATGAAGAAAAGGGTCGCTTCATCTCGAGTTCAACTTAATTAGTGCCTTGCGTATATCGTAGAACACTCCAAGCACTTATACTTATAGAATTCGGGACTTCACGCGAAATACTATTTACTTACATTCACCGACGTTTCGAGCACGTTGCAGCGCCCGTGGTCGCGGTTGGACTGAGGCGAGGATCGACAAAAACCACGAAGTTATTTCTTGTCGAACTACCCTCCGTTGCGCCAGGCCTCCGTCACTCGCTCAAAACCGCGCGCTATGTACCTACCGCTCGGCATCTCCCCGGGGATACAACTGGCAGAGGGCTGCCGAACGCCCGACTGAGCATTCGCATCGCACCGTACCGCACGTTTCCCGCGCTTTACGCTTCGAAATACCGAAACCACGTAATTATTGTGCAGTGGAAGGGTGTAAACAAAAGAAAATTTGTCGTTTTTTAAATTGCCAAGAGACGAAGAAAGCTGAGTAATATTTTAAATCTTATCAATTTGAATGTTTTCACCATTAATTTATTTGTTTGAACAGAAGTAGGTAGGTTATAAGTATGTAAATCGTAAATTAAGGAGTTATTTGAGTCAGTCAGGTATTATGAAATTGTTGTTTTTTATAGGCAATTCAATGTTTTATAGAATTTGTAGGTAAATAGGTTTTATAGGTAGTCGAAGCGCTCGTGGGCGCGGGGACTCAGTGTTCTGTAATCGATCACTGTAGTAAGCAACTTTCACTATGGCCAGTTCTTGGATGGGTGACCATTCATGTGACCACTTTGTGACCTTTATTTGAGCGTTTCCTTCGGAAGGCACGTTAGGCCGTTGGTCCCGGTTGCTAATAAAATAGCAGTCAACCAAGTTGAAGGCCTTTTTAGGCGGTTTGAAAAATTTAAACAGCAGAGAGTCACAACCTGTACTTGGTACAAACTATAAAAAAATGAAATGTGGTCATCCAATATGCCTGTGCCTTCCCCTTCGGAGATCAACGCGTGACCATATGTATGTGTGTGTAACATAGTAAGGTAGGATGGCCGGGTGAGATAGGTGAATAGCCGGTACTTACGCTAAAGGTAATATCAGTTAAATTTAGATTTCTTTGATATTTTAGTTATGGGTAGGCATAAGATAAACAATATAAATATATATAGGTATACCTACCTACTGTGATTCATAATTTATTTTTGGTTTTTACGTGCATTTATAAAAGCGTGTTTTCCTAGGGTTTTTTTTAAACCATTCATATCTTTTTTCCTTACATTCCATTACATTGTTAGTTCCATACACGTCGACCTAATAAAAGCGTATTAAACATGGTCGATTCGTAACATTTGTTTTATTACAACAATCATTATAGGTTCAACCCTAGCGCATTCTTACGATGACGTCACTCGCACAGCGGGCAAGACAGTCTCGACGCTATGAGCGCGTATTTAAGGTACAATTCTTCTCGTTCTGAGCAGCAGGTATTATTTTTAAAATTTTGTAGGCTAATATAGCGTAGGTATTGTCGCTTTTGTATGGGAGTGATGTATCTGTTACGTAGTAACTATTTAGTAATCTGTGGTTGCGCGTTGTTATTACAACGAAGGATAAGGCCGGCGACACACTACACTCACTACGTCAGTTTTAATTGGCACAGTTTTACGTTCAAGTTTATCGATCGAACTTCACCAACCGAAAGTCCTCTCCACTGATCGCCATTATTATCCACGTATGGTGCGTGAAGCCATTGAAATCAGAAAACGCAAAAATTTCAATAGGGATGATGGATACAAGCTCTCCGGGATGTGGAATTCAGTGATTAATAAACTTGAACGTAAAACTGCCAATTAAAACTGACGTAGTGAGTGTAGTGTGTCGCCGGCCTTATCCTTCGTTGTAATAACAACGCGCAACGGAGGGTAGTTCGACAAGAAATAACTTCGTGGTTTTTGTCGATCCTCGCCTCAGTCCAACCGCGACCACGGGCGCTGCAACGTGCTCGAAACGTCGGTGAATGTAAGTAAATAGTATTTCGCGTGAAGTCCCGAGTTCTATAAGTATGAGTGTTAAAAACCGCGATAGTTTAAAAATAACATTAACACTCCAAGCAGTAAGTGAAGTGAGGACCCACCCCCAAGCTTGAAAGCAATATAAACGTTGGATGCGTGGTTCCGTCGATCTTTCTGTAAAGACGTAGGAGAACAACTTATTGATGTTTGAGGTCTATATTTGGCTGGATAGGTATTGTGAGTCAATAGCTGGCAATACCGTAAATCCACATAGTGTTTGTAACTACAACTAGGTACGTACATACGATGAAGAATCTTTTTAAATATCTCACAAAACATAACGTAAATTAAGATACTATTTTATAAAAACTGAAATGAAAATTATATTTTATTTCCCATGTAAAAAGAGTATGACATACTCTGATTATGAATACCGCTGAAATTGGCTTCGTACGTCGAAAAATGTTTGGAGGAAGCTGGGCGACTGCTTAATAAACAGCTTTTTCATTATTAATGATTACCCATTTTCGTATATAGGGAGTTTGTTTGTAGGGGAATATGCCGGAAGGTAATAACGATTTTCTTATAATAATGTATTATAACGTGTTGTAAAGAAAATAACACACTCATAGATTATCTTTGAAATGAGAGAACTCTATGCGTCCATAAGAGTTTTTGGTACCTATTACTTTATGTAATTCGTTCACCTCGTTGTAAGCCCCTAAAATATTGTTTTTTATGTCATATAATATCCTTTTATCAGTAAATGGATGAAGTCGTGAAGGATGATTTGATTACAGTCTCACTAGCAAAGTTCAAAGGTTTAGTAAAGTATGTATAAGATGGAGTGAATTGCAACATACCGAAACCTTCACACCTTATAATTCACGGACGAAGTTATGATGACCGTCTTTTTTTTAACGTGAGGAAAATCCTACCAAGATTTTATGCCGGACTCCCACCGACTAAAAACCACACGCCCAACAGCCTACGGTTGGGGGAGCCTTGGGTACTCCCTCGGAAGGATACCCCAGGACTCCTAAAAGACCTACGGGTACCACTGCGGCCTCATCTAGGGGAGGTTCGGGTGTTATACCGCTTCTCAGAGGGGGCTTGCGTGAATCCCTCACGTCATGCTGTCGTCCAGGACCTGCTTCTGTGGGGACGGTGAGCTGCTTCCTCACCGTCCTCAGGCCCCCGGTCATGGAGGCCGATAATGTTGGGCGAAGTACCAACCCGTCTGGCATAATAATTACCTCACTTCAGTAAACCTAATTGAGAGTGGCCTCAGTCTAGCAATGGACTACGATAAGAGCTTATTTGATTCATTGAGAGATCACTCAAAAGGGACGTCAAAGGGTTAATACCTAATCATTTTCTGACATAGTAGCTTCTAAATTTAATTCAAGTACTATCTCTCCTCGGATAATATTCAAGGCTTGCAGAATATTACGGAGTAACGAAATACTGTTGGACCACTACGGATTTTATCATTTGTTGGTTGTAGAGCTTAGGCTGGGCATAAAAGACCGCCACTGTGTAGCTAGATCAGCTCTGATTACATTTGACTTTGGATTTTAAAAATGGTATAGAAAAAGGCTTCACACAAAATTTGTGTAAAGCCCTTTTCTATAATATGTTTGAATATCTACACTAATATTATAAACAGGTAAATTTGTATTTTCCTATGTTTGTAAAGAATAAACTCAAAAACTATTGTGCCGCTTTTAAAAATTGTTGCACTATTGAAAACCTACATTTACCTTGAGAGATACGCGGTTCGTGCATCATCATCATTTTCGGACCTTTTTACCATCTAGCCCAAATTAACCTTATAATATATCTAATCATACATAGATCAATAAATATGAAATGCATTTTTAGAGCCTGCCAAGTTACAATGTTTTTCGATGAGGAATTTTAAACTCAATAATAATAATAATAACAATAATAATAATAATAATCGGAATATCGGACTATGCCCATTAATATTAGGCCACATCTACCTCGATTGCCCATGCATAGAAAGAACTTGACACTGGTGAGTACTGTTGATTCACTATTATCTATGTATTTAGAAAATAGTGAAACTCTTAGTGATACTCATTCAATCCTGTACTGCGCTGCCATGGCAACATGTCGTGTAGCAGGTGTTCCGCTCTCGGCGGAAAACCATGATACACGACCGACAAGACCTATCGTGCCAGGGTGGCAGCGTAGGATTGAACGACGTATCACTGAGACAAGAGTACTCATCAGCAAGTTATCATGCTTTAGATCTGGGAATACTCGGCCGAAGGTGATGCGCTTTGTGAACCGAGCATTTTCAGGAACTGGAGTTAGTCCCGTGGATTATGTGAATCGGGTCACAGAGCGCATTGACTTCCTAAAGCAAAAAGTTTATGCATGGGCACATCGGATTCGTAGATTCAAAAAACGCGTAGACCGATTTACTATCAATCGCAGATTCCAAAGAGACCAGAGATGGGTCTATAGAAATTGGGAACAATCTGATAAAGGTGTGAATGACGGACATCTACCGGATACTGATGAAACAAATAAATTTTGGCAAAGTATCTGGTCGGTACCCGTTAGTCACACCGAGGGTGATTGGATGTGTGATGTCAAGCGGGCATGTGAGAATGTATCAGACATGGAAAAAATCGTCATTGACAGTTCTGATGTAGCTAGTGCAGTCCGTCCGTTATCTAATTGGAAATCTCCAGGGCCGGACGGACTGCACAATTTTTGGCTAAAATGGCTACGCAGTTCACATGCTCGATTGGCATCTCACTTCCAATCTGCTCTAGAATCTGGATCGTTGCCAATTTTTATGACAACTGGTGTGACTCATCTGCTCCATAAATCTGGAAGTACTTCGAACCCCACTAATTATAGACCGATCACGTGTCTGCCGTCGATCTATAAACTTCTGACATCCATTTTGAGAGATAAAATAAATAAACATATTAATGTCAATAAAATTATGAGTGACTCTCAAAATGGATGTAGAAGTGGGGCTCGGGGTACTAAGGAGCTTCTCCTCATTGATATGACTATTAGCCAACAAGTTCGTCGTAACCGTAAGAATCTATCAACATGCTGGATAGATTATAAGAAGGCGTTCGATTCTGTACCTCATACGTGGCTCTTAAGGGTGCTGGAGTTGTATAAAGTTGATACAACTCTATGCACCTTTTTACAGTCATGTATGAGGCAATGGAGGACCCTTCTTACCTATCCAGGATGTGGGGGGTTCTGCGGTGACGATGAGCCGATTAGGATTAAGCGGGGCATCTTCCAAGGTGACAGTTTGAGTCCTCTTTGGTTTTGCTTAGCACTGAACCCTCTTAGTACTCTACTAGAGAGTTCAGGGCTAGGTTACAGATTACGGGGAGGAGGTCAGGTTATATCTCACTTACTTTTCATGGACGACTTAAAGCTATTTGCTACAACAAATTCTCATTTGATTGATTTACTAAAGGTTACTGAGAACTTTAGTAATTCAATCAAAATGGAATTTGGTGTGGATAAATGTGCAGTTATGCATGTTAAGCGAGGACGGATAGTGGAATCGGAAGGTATTCAGCTTTCTGATTCCATTCATCTGACATCACTCCTCGTATCTGACACCTATAAGTACTTGGGTATGTCACAAGCGTTGGGCATCAATGAAGCTGACATGAAACAGTCGTTGCGAGAACGTTTCCTGAGTCGCCTGAGAAAAGTATTAAATAGTCTTTTGTCGGGCGGCAACAAGGTGCGTGCTTTTAACGGCTGGGTCATGCCACTCTTGATGTACTCCTTTGGCATACTCAAGTGGACTCAAACTGAACTAGATGCCTTAGACAGGAGAGTTCGTACACTATTGACATCATATCGAATGCATCATCCGCGTTCATCGGTGATGAGGATGTACATCCCGCGGAAATGTGGCGGCCGAGCCTTCTTGAATGCCAAAACCCTACATAACCGCGAGGTGTGCAACCTTAGAGAATATTTTCTCCACATGAATGCGGATGTGCATCGGGATGTTGTCAAAGTGGATACTGGACTCACCCCGCTTGCCTTGGCGAAAGAGAACTGGCGCAAACCTGTAATACTGGGTGTTGATGACCGGCAGGAGATATGGAAGGGCAAGGAGCTCCACGGTAGGTTTTATAAGGCTCTGCATGGATCTCATGTAGACCTTATAGCCTCTGTGGCCTGGCTACGATTCGGTGATCTCTTTGGAGAGACCGAGGGTTTTGTCTGTGCAATTGCAGATGAAGTTATCATGACGAACAACTATCGGAAGTATATACTGAGGGATGGTACGACTGATGTATGTCGAGCGTGTCATCTTCCTGGCGAGTCCCTCAGGCATATTATTTCTGGTTGTTCTCGTCTTGCTAACGGCGAGTACTTGCACAGGCACAACCTAGTAGCCAGGATCATCCATCAGCAACTTGCTCTGAAGTATTACCTGGTGGATATCGAGGTTCCATATTACAGGTATGTAGCTGAGCCAGTTCTTGAAAATGGTCATATCACATTGTACTGGGATCGATCTATTATCACAGACAGGACTGTTGTAGCCAACAAGCCTGATATTGTGGTAATAGATCGATCTGAGCGGCGAGCAATGATTGTTGATATCACAATCCCCCATGACGAGAATCTCGTAAATGCTGAGAGCGACAAAAAAATAAAATATGTGGACTTAGCTCGCGAGATTGTCGACATGTGGGAAGTTGATACGGCAATCATTGTTCCAATAGTCATTTCCGCTAACGGTCTTATAGCTAAGAGCCTCGACCAACACCTTCAGAGGCTCGCGTTGGGCAGCTGGATCAAGGGCGTGATGCAAAAAGCAGTGTTACTGGACACGGCACGCATTGTGCGGAGGTTCCTCTCTCTGGAGCCCTGACCACCGGTAGCTTGGTCCCTGTACCCGATGCCGGTGGGATACTATATTTTATATTTTTAAATGTATTTTTTTTATAACTATATTTAAAAATGTATTATATAAGTTATTTTATTGAATAAAGAGCATAATAATAATAATAATAATAAACTGGCAACCCTTTGTGCTGACAGTCGAGTATTTGCAATTCTAAAATTTCAATTATTATAAATATTTAATATTTATTGATTTTACCAAAATATGATATTTTAACAGTTATACTATAATAAGATAATACAATGGATATATATTTATCGAAAAATTACATGAAAATAAAATTTTTATCAAGTTTAATATACGGATTTGACATGACATCTCACGTCATGTCAACGAAAGCAGAAAAAACCCAAATATAAATAGAAATGCAAAGAAATCTGTGATGCTGACACGAGCCAGAAGCAGAGATGCACAAAAAACACCTCCGGACTCGTCCCTTAGCTCCGCTTCGCAAGTCAAGGTACAGGATGTCGAAGTGTCGAGCGCAAGTTCTAGTGACGAGTTCTTCTCCCCTCCGGCGTCGCCAATACCTGTACGCCGGCCAGGGAGAGGCCGGCCGCCGGCCTGCTTGGGACCCCGAGGCCCTCCGGCTTCGAATAGGGCCCCCGCTACCGGTGGTAATGTGCACCGCATGAGATGGACCACATCAATAAATGAGAATGTCATGCGGGCATATTTTGTGGCTACAGAGGTTGAAACCAACCTCACTGCGTACCGTCATCGTATATTGCCTCTGTTTCAGGAGCTTGAACCAGCTATCAACGTATCGGCTCAACGACTATCGGACCAGGTACGTGTCATTCAACGTAATCGTATG
Organism: Miltochrista miniata; assembly: GCA_933228765.1. Lineage (NCBI taxonomy): Eukaryota > Metazoa > Arthropoda > Insecta > Lepidoptera > Erebidae > Miltochrista > Miltochrista miniata. The sequence continues at coordinate 34,414,901 of OW121756.1, read as the reverse complement.
TTGGATGATGTAGTGCTTGACCGTTTGCGCTCAGAGTGTTTACAGAATAAGCGTGTTATTACTCCGTACCAAATAGTAAGTACAGATAATAATAATTTAAATGTCATAGTAGAAGAAAATAATACTCCTCTAAACCAAAATAATACAGTTGTTGATGACACGTTTATTCCTGTGGATACGCAGTACAATGAAGAGGCTAGGGTAACTTTGGAATGTGCAATTCGTGAATATCGGTTCATGCCTAGCAATTTAAGACCACGTTTGCCCCGGTTGCCCATGCATAGGAAAAACCTGATGTTAGTGAGTGCTGTTGACTCATTGCTAGCTACTTATTTAGATGATAGTGGGTCTCTCGGTGATACCCATTCGATTCTGTATTGTGCAGCTGTTGCGGTTTGCCGTGTAGCAAGAGTTAAAATACCATCGCCTGACCTTGTTACCCGGCCAAAGCCTGTTGTTCCAGTTTGGCAATCCAGGATCGAACGACGTATCACCGAGGCAAGAGTGCTTATTGGCAAATTATCCTGTTTTAAGTCAGGTAACACTCGGCCAAAAGTAATGCGCTTCGTGAAACGAGCGTTTTCTGGGACTGACATTAGTCCTGAGGAATATACCGCTCGTGTCACGGAGCGCATTGATTTCTACAAACAAAAAATCTATGCATGGGCACATCGTATCCATCGTTATAGAAAACGTGTGGATCGATTTAACATTAATTGCTCATTCCAAAGAGACCAGAGGTGTGTATATAGGAATTGGGAGCGACCAGATAAAGGTGTGAGTATTGGTAGCCTACCGAATGCTGACGAAACAAACGTGTTTTGGCGCGGCATCTGGTCGGCATCTGTAATTCACACCGAAGGTGACTGGATGTGTGATGTCGAAAAAGCGTGTGAAGACATTGGTGACATGGAACCTATAAAAATTGATCATTTAGATGTGAGTAATGCAGTTCGTTCGTTATCAAATTGGAAAGCTCCAGGACCGGACGGACTGCAAAACTTTTGGATCAAATGGTTCCGTACTTCACACGCTCTTTTGGCATCTCAGTTCCAGGCAGCTATTGACTCTGGCTCGCTGCCAATTTTTATGACAACAGGAGTTACTCACCTGCTTTATAAGACAGGAAGTACTTCGAACCCCAGCAATTATAGGCCGATCACTTGTTTGTCATCGGTCTATAAACTTCTCACATCCATTTTGAGAGACAAAATTGCCAAGCATATTAGCTTTAATACGGTAATAAGTGCCTCCCAAAATGGATGTAGAACTGGCGCTCGAGGTACTAAAGAGCTCCTCCTCATTGATACGGCCATCAGCCAACAGGTTCGCCGCAACCGTAAAGATCTCTCTGTATGTTGGATAGATTATAAGAAAGCGTTCGATTCCGTACCTCATTCGTGGCTCTTGAGGGTGTTGGAGTTGTATAAAGTAGATACAACTCTATGCACCTTTCTAAAGTCATGTATGAGTCAATGGAGAACTATTCTTAGCTATCCAGGATATCGAGAGCCGTGCGGTAGTGGTGAACCTATAAAAATCGAGCGGGGAATATTCCAAGGCGACAGTTTGAGTCCTCTTTGGTTTTGTCTAGCACTGAACCCTTTAAGTACTTTACTGGAGAGTTCAGGGCTAGGTTATAGGTTGCGAAGAGGAGGTCAGGTAATATCTCACTTACTTTATATGGATGATTTAAAGTTGTTTGCTACAACAAACTCACAGTTGATAGATCTACTAAAGGTTACTGAAAACTTTAGTAATTCTATCAAAATGGAGTTTGGTGTTGACAAATGTGCAGTCATGCATATTAAGCGAGGGAAGATAATGGAATCAGATGGTATTCAGCTTTCTGATTCCATCCATCTAACCTCACTCCTCGTAACTGATACCTATAAGTACTTGGGTATATCGCAGGCTTTGTGCATCAATGAAGCTGACATGAAACATTCATTACGAGAGCGTTTCTTTGGTCGCCTGAAAAAGGTACTAAATAGTCTTTTATCAGGTGGCAACAAGGTTCGCGCTTATAATGGATGGGTCATGCCACTTCTGATGTACTCCTTTGGTATACTCAAGTGGACTCAAACCGAATTGGACGCTTTGGATCGGAGAGTACGAACACTGCTAACGGCATACCGTATGCATCATCCACGTTCATCTCTGATGAGGCTGTACATCCCACGAAGGTGTGGAGGACGAGGCTTTTTAAATGCTAAAACCCTTCATAACCGCGAGGTGTACAGTCTTAGACAGTATTTTCTAGATGTGAATGTGGATATGCATCGTGATGTTGTTGCAGTGGACGCTGGACTCACCCCGCTTGGTTTGGCTAAAGAGAACTGTAACAGGCATACAGTGCTTAGCCTTGGTGACCGTCAGAGGGTATGGCAGAGTAAAGAGCTTCACGGTAGGTTCTATCAGGCCTTACATGGGCCTGATGTGAACTTTTTAGCTTCCGTGGCCTGGCTACGTTTCGGTGATCTCTTCGGAGAAACCGAAGGGTTTGTCTGTGCAATTGCAGATGAAATTATCAAGACGAACAATTACCGGAGGTATGATCCTCCATTATGAGGGACGGCACGATCGACATTTGTCGAGCGTGTCACCAACCAGGTGAGTCCCTCAGACATATAGTTTCCGGTTGTTCTCGTCTTGCTAACAGCGAGTACTTGCACAGGCACAATCAAGTAGCCAGGATTATTCACCAACAGCTTGCTCTGAAATACCATCTGGTGGACGCTGAGGTTCCGTACTATAAGTATGTTGCTGAGCCAGTTCTTGAAGATGGTCCTATCACATTGTACTGGGACCGGCCTATCATCACAGACAGGACTGTTATTGCTTACAAACCTGATATTGTGGTGATAGACAGGTCTGAGCGCAAGGTAATGATTGTCGATGTCACAATCCCTCATGATGGCAATCTCGTAAAAGCTGAAAAAGATAAAGAAATTAAATATTTGGACTTAGCACGCGAGATTGTTGACATGTGGGAGGTGGACTCGGCAGTCATTGTCCCGATAGTTGTCTCAGTGAACGGACTTATAGCCAAGAGCCTCGACCAACATCTTAAGAGGCTCTCGTTAGGTAGCTGGGTCAAGGGCCAGATGCAGAAAGCAGTACTCCTCGATACGGCACGTATTGTGAGGAGGTTTCTGTCTCTGGAGTCCTAACCACCGGTATCTTGGTCCCTGTATCCGATACCGGTGGGCTGCTATTTTATATATTTTTAAATAGATTTTTTTTTTATAATATTTTAAGTGTATTTAAAAATATATTGAATATGTGTTGTAATTAATAAAGGAAATAATAATAATAATAATAATAAGCTCAACGTCAACATTTTGCTAGACCGAATTTATTGATTTTAATTGTAAAACGTCATAATAATACAAAATTTTCTACAGAATTATCTTCTAAAACTGGAAAAGTGTGAGAAATCCACAACATGAATATGTTTACAAGAAATATACAACAAAATGAAATATACTACACAATGGTTCTGTATTTGACAGATGTCAAGACACAATATTTACAATTATAAAACACACAATAAAATGGTAAAATAAATGTTGACCCGATCCAGAAAACGAGAAGCACAAGTAACACCTCCGGACTCATCACTCAGCTCCGCCTCTCTTCCCCGTGAATGTGTAACAGCGCCAAGGGGAATCGCAGAGGCGTCGAGCTCATCGTCGAGTGATGAGTTTTTCTCTCCGCCGACGTCGCCAACACCTGTACGTCGGCCGGGGAGAGGCCGGCCACCGTCTCGCTTGGGACCCCGACGCCCACCGGCATCGCATAGGGCCCCCGCTTCCGGTGGTAATGTGCACCGCATGAGATGGACCACACCTATCAATGAAAATGTCATGCGGGCATATTTTATGGCTACAGAGGTTGAAACCAACCTCACTGCGTATCGTAATCGTATACTGCCTCTGTTTCAGGAGCTTGAACCATCTATCAACGTATCGGCTCAACGATTATCGGACCAAGTGCGTGTCATTCAACGCAATCGTATGTTGGATGACGCTGTACTTGACCGTTTACGCTCAGAGTGTCTGCAGAATAGGCGTGTTATCCCTCCTCCGCAACAAACTGTAAGTACAGCAGATAATATCAGCATAGTTGTGGATGACAGTATCACTGCTGTGGATGACACGTATATTCGTGCAGATACGCAGTACAATGACGAGGCTAGGGTAACTTTGGAATGTGCAATTCATGAATATCGTTTCATACCTATTGAATTAAGACCACGATTGCCCCGGTTACCCATGCATAGAAAAAACCTGATGCTGGTTAGTGCGGTTGACTCACTATTATCTATTTATTTAGATAATAGTCGGTCTCTCGGTGATACCCATTCGATCCTGTATTGTGCAGCTGTTGCGGTTTGCCGTGTAGCTAAAGTAAAAATGCCATCTAAAGACCTGGTTACACGGCCAAAGCCAACCGTTCCTGTTTGGCAATCCAGGATCGAAAGACGTATCGCCGAAGCGAGAGTGCTAATCAGCAAATTAACCAGTTTCAGATCAGGTAACACTCGGCCAAGGGTAATGCGCTTTGTGAAACGAGCGTTTTCTGGGACTGAAATTAGTCCTGAGGAATATACCGCTCGGGTCACGGAGCGCATTGATTTTTGGAAACAAAAAGTCTATGCATGGGCACACCGTATACGTAGGTTTAGAAAGCGCGTCGATCGATTTCAAATTAATTGCTCATTCCAAAGAGACCAGAGGTGTGTTTATAGAAATTGGGAGCAACCAGATAAAGGTGTGAGTATTGGTAGCCTACCGGATGCTGATGAAACGAACATGTTTTGGCGAAGCGTCTGGTCGGCACCTGTAAATCACACCGAAGGTGACTGGATGTGCGGTGTCGAGAGAGCATGTGAAGGTGTTGTAAATATGGAACCAATAAGAATAGATTGTTCAGATGTGGCTAATGCAGTTCGTTCGGTATCAAATTGGAAATCTCCAGGACCGGACGGACTGCATAACTTTTGGATTAAATGGTTCCGTAGTTCACATGCTCTTTTGGCATCTCAGTTCCAGGCGGCCATTGATTCTGGTTCACTCCCAAATTTTATGACCACAGGAGTTACTCACCTGCTACATAAGACAGGAAGTACCTCGAACCCCAGCAATTATAGGCCGATCACTTGTTTGCCATCGGTCTATAAACTTCTCACATCCATTTTGAGGGACAAAATTGCCAAGCATATTAGCTATAATACGGTAATAAGTGCCTCTCAGAATGGATGTAGAAGTGGCGCTCGAGGTACTAAAGAGCTCCTCCTCATTGATATGGCCATCAGCCAACAGGTTCGCCGCAACCGCAAAGACCTCTCCGTATGTTGGATAGATTATAAGAAGGCGTTCGATTCCGTACCTCATACGTGGCTTTTGAGGGTGTTAGAGTTGTATAAAGTAGATACAACTCTATGCACCTTTTTGAAGTCATGTATGAGTCAATGGAGAACTATTCTTAGCTACCCAGGATATCGAGGGCCATGCGGTAGTGGTGAACCTATAAAAATCGAGCGGGGAATATTCCAAGGTGACAGTTTGAGTCCTCTTTGGTTTTGCCTAGCACTGAACCCTTTAAGTACTCTACTTGAAAGTTCAGGGTTAGGTTATAGGTTGCGAAGAGGAGGTCAGGTAATATCTCACTTACTTTATATGGATGATTTAAAGTTGTTTGCTACAACAAACTCACAATTGATAGATTTACTAAAGGTAACTGAAAACTTTAGTAATTCTATCAAAATGGAGTTTGGTGTAGATAAATGTGCAGTCATGCATATTAAGCGAGGGAAGATAATGGAATCAGATGGTATTCAGCTTTCTGATTCCGTCCATCTGACGTCACTCCTCGTAACTGATACCTATAAGTACTTGGGTATATCGCAGGCTTTGTGCATCAATGAAGCTGACTTGAAACATTCATTGCGAGAGCGTTTCTTTGGTCGCCTGAAAAAGGTACTAAACAGTCTTTTATCAGGTGGCAACAAGGTTCGCGCTTATAATGGATGGGTCATGCCACTTCTGATGTACTCCTTTGGTATACTCAAGTGGACTCAAACCGAATTGGACGCTTTGGATCGGAGGGTGCGCACATTGCTAACCGCATACCGTATGCATCATCCACGTTCATCTTTAATGAGGATGTACATCCCACGAAGATATGGAGGACGTGGCTTTTTAAATGCCAAAAGCCTCCATAATCGCGAGGTGTACAACCTCAGGCAGTATTTCCTTAGCATGAGCGTGGATATGCATCGTGATGTGGTTGCAGTGGACGCTGGACTCACCCCGCTTGGTTTGGCTAGAGAGAACTGGCATAGGCCTACAGTACTTAGCCTTGGTGACCGTCAGGAGGTATGGCAGAGTAAGGAGCTACACGGGAGGTTCTATCAGGCCCTACATGGGTCTGATGTGGACTTTTTAGCTTCCGTAGCCTGGCTACGTTTCGGTGATCTTTTTGGAGAAACCGAAGGTTTTGTCTGTGCAATTGCAGATGAAGTTATCAAGACGAACAACTATAGGAGGCATATTATGAGGGACGGCACGATCGACATTTGTCGAGCGTGTCACCAACCTGGTGAGTCCCTCAGACATATAGTTTCCGGTTGTCCTCGTCTTGCTAACAGCGAGTACTTGCACAGGCACAATCAAGTAGCCAGGATTATCCATCAACAGCTCGCTCTTAAGTACCACCTGGTGGACGTTGAGGTTCCGTATTATAAGTATGTTGCCGAACCAGTTCTCGAAAATGGTCTTATCACATTGTACTGGGACCGTTCTATCATCACAGACAGGACTGTTATAGCTAACAAACCTGATATTGTGGTGATAGACAGGTCCGAGCGCAAGGTTATGATTGTCGATGTCACAATCCCTCATGATGGCAATCTCGTGAAAGCTGAAAAAGAGAAACAAATTAAATATTTAGATCTAGCTCGCGAGATTGTCGATATGTGGGATGTGGACTCGGCAATCATAGTCCCGATAGTTGTAACTGTGAACGGACTCATAGCCAAGAGCCTCGACCAACATCTAAAGAGGCTCGCGTTAGGTAGCTGGGTCAAGGGCCAGATCCAGAAAGCAGTTCTGCTCGATACGGCACGTATTGTGAGGAGGTTTCTGTCTCTGGAGCCCTAACCACCGGTATCTTGGTCCCTGTATCCGATGCCGGTGGGATGCTATTTTATATATTTTTAAATAGATTTTATTTTTATTTTTATCATTTTAAATTTATTTAAAAATGTATCTAATATGTGTATTTGATGAATAAAGGACATAGGCTGGTGATTGATTATATAATTTCACTTGAGAAATTATATAATCAATCACCAGCCTGTGAAGAATCTCTGCCACATTCTTCCTTGCCCATAACATCCCAGACTGAGTCAACGCTTCCAGGGGTTCACTTAGCGGGCAGTATGGATGAACATGCTGTACAATTAAACTTAACTTCCTCTGCTGACCCTGTAACAAAGGTTTCAGAAATTGTAAATACTGGAAAGATAGTTGTATATTGTGATGAAATCGGCCAGAACTTAGGTTACCACTTAGTTCAACATATGAGTAGTTCAGTCATAATTAATTCATTTCCTGGGGCCACCTACTCTCAAATAGTTAGTAAAGTATTGACTAGTACACACTGCCCACAATCAACAATAGTTATATTTATTGGCAGGAGAGACTATGTAAATATAAACACTATTAATAATTTCCATGAAAAGTTGTCAAAATTGTCAGTCAAACAGGTAATATTGTCTACATTACCATATAGTAAATCTTTCTCACGTAATGAGAACAATACTCGATACAAAATAAACAAAAAATTATACAAGTTGACTAATAATAGTAGAAATTTTGAATTATTCGACTGTAATCTTGTATTACGTGAATCTTTTTTGACTATAAATAGATACTTACTATCTAAGTTCTTAAGACGATAGGTAGCGATATTGCTATCAAATTTTTTATTGAATCAAGCCAAACTTTTGGCTTCTAATAAAACTGCTCATATTGAGTATAATTTTAATAATAGTGTTGACATACTAGGTTGGGAAGGCGTCCCAAACAAGTCAAAAAACTAGGTTATAAGACAACAGATAAAAAATCTGGCCATGGCTACAGGTCTTTTGAGACCATTGAGCCTACCACAAATAATGTTTTAAAAAGTAATAATTCTGAGTGCTGTAATAACAATATATCTAGTAGTTCAAACATAGCACACAATAGTATTGAAGTCTTATCCAACAAGCAGACAAATATCCAGAATAGTAAGACAACAAAATGTTTCTCTGGCAAGCTAACACCTTGTTATACTAAAAATAAAGAAATTATAAAATGTATTAACCTGGTCCATCAAAACATTCAAGGTTTGGATGGGAAGGAGCTGGAATTGGAATTGTTTATGAATTCCAGCAGTATTGACATTGTATGTTTAAATGAGCACTGGCTAAGAAGCCATGAATTCACTTACAGCTTTAATAATCATAAGGTTGCAAGCTCGTTCAACAGGAAAAATTATATACGAGGTGGCTCGTCAATATTGGTTAGTAAATTATTAAAATTTAAAGATAGATGTGATGTTGTTAGTCTATCCGTTGAACGGGTTGTAGAAATTTCATGTGTTGAATTGGAGCGATTCATTGTATTAAATATGTATAAACCTCCGTGCGCCCCTTTTGATGTTTCTTTGGAGATTATGGAGTGCGCTCTAAATAAAGTTTATAATAGCCATAAAACTGTTATTGTATGTGGAGACCTTAACATTGATATTTTGGTGAAAACTTCAGAAAGTTTGGACCTTCTGAATCTATTTAAATCATTTAATTTATATAATAATTTTATGGAACCAACCAGAATAACGGCCACAACTGCAAAATGCATTGATAACATATATAGTAGTGAGAAATCCATACATAAATCTATTATCAAAAAAGTTCGCTCAGATCACACAGGGCAGTTTGTCTCATTCTGCATTTCTGAAAAAGTCCAAAAGAGACAAGTAAATATGATAACATTCAGTGAAAGCCGTATACAAAATTTCAAATGTAATATTACACAAAAGGTACAGTTGTTGCCCTATCACGGTAGTTCGAATCACTTGTATAACTCATTAGTCAACTTGATTAATGGTGAGTTCAGTGCAATTTTCACACCTAAGCGCCGATCTTTTACTAAACGTTTCTCCATGAGTGAGTGGGCAACTCCTGGAATTTATAAAAGCCGTAACAAACTGTATGAACTATATGAAGAGAAGTCCTATAACCACAATCCGCAATTTCAAGAATTTGTAAAAAAATATTCAAAAACATTCAGACAAGCCTGTCTTAGAGCGAAATCTATTTATTTAAAAAATAAAATCAAATGTTCAAATAATATTATTAAAGAAACTTGGAATGTCATAAACATGGAAACTGGTAAATCTAAAATACGTTGTAATGATTTTCATTTAAAAATAGATAATTTTGATATTGAAGAGGACTTGGAAGTTGCGACTGAATTTGAAAAATATTTTTCTAACATTCCAGTTTCTATTACCAGAAGTCTCTCTTCTTGCTCTGCTTCTGCCGAACAAATTCTAAAACTTGGCGTAGACGAATGCGGCACAGACTTTGAATTCTCAGCTGTCAGTCCTATAGATGTTTTAAAAACTTTTAAAGAAATTAATATGAAAACCACTAAAGATTTATGGGGTCTATCTGTCAAAACTGTTGCTCATATTATAACTGTAATAGCCCCGCATCTGGCAACTGTGTTCAATAGCTGTGTCGAGACTGGTGTGTTTCCTGACTTGATGAAACATAGTAAAGTCATACCTTTATTTAAGGCGGGAAATAGTGAGGATCCCTCGAACTTTCGACCTGTTTCCATATTACCTACACTCAGTAAAATTTTTGAAAAGCTAATGCTTAAACAGTTGCTCAGTCACTTTAATAAACATAATTTACTACACAGGAAACAGTTCGGGTTCACAAAGGGTTGTTCAACAGTGGATGCAGGAGTTGCTTTACTTAAGAGTATTTACACGGCTTGGGAGGATTCGCAGGATGCACTGGGTGTGTTTTGCGATTTGTCTAAGGCCTTCGATTGTGTTCACCACGAAACTCTGGTCAAAAAGTTGCGCCACTATGGTGTCAGGAATAGAGCTCTCGACCTCATGACTTCTTATTTGAGCAATAGAATTCAGAGGGTTGAAGTAAACGGTATACGATCTCCAGGGACCCCAGTTGTAATGGGTGTCCCGCAGGGTTCAATCCTTGGTCCATTTCTCTTTTTAATATACATAAATGATTTACCTTATTATGTTAGGGATGAACATGAGATTGTTCTGTTCGCGGATGATACTTCTCTGACATTTAAAATTAATAGACAGTTAATGGATTATGACGATGTTAACAGTGCACTTTCAAAAGTTGTTTATTGGTTTAGCGTTAATAACCTTCTTTTAAATGATAAAAAAACTAAAGTAATAAAGTTTTCGACACCTAATGTGAGACAGGTGGCGACCAATGTACAACTGAATGGATCCGGGCTGGACTCTGTGGAGACTACAGTATTTTTAGGCATTACAATTGACTCGAAGTTGCACTGGGGCCCCCATATAGAAAAATTGTCAGGTAAATTAAGTTCTGCTGCATATGCAGTTAAAACAATTAGACGGCTCACTGATGTTGAAATGGCTAGAATAGTCTATTTCAGTTATTTCCATAGTGTTATGTCATACGGAATTCTTCTCTGGGGAGATTCAGCGGACATCAATAACATATTTATATTACAAAAGAGAGCTGTGAGAGCAATATACCAGCTAGGTCCTAGAGTTTCTCTAAGAGAAAAATTCAAAGAAATTAATATTCTAACTGTTATATCACAATACATATATGAAAATTTAATTTATGTGCATAAAAATAAGGACCAATTTCTAAAAAAATGTGATATACACAATGTAAATACCAGGCATAAAGATAATCTTGTTTTACATGCTACTCGTCTACACAGTATAAGCAGTTCTTTTGTCGGACAATGTATAAAGTTTTATAATAAACTTCCCAAAGAAACTAGATTATTGTCAATAAACAAATTCAAAGCTACCATTAAAGCCAAATTATGTAGCAAGGCATATTATACAATTCAAGACTATATAGATGATAAAAATGCGTGGGTTTAAGGCGCTCCAAGTCAACACACAAAAAAAAATTATGTACCTACCTAGACGAATTTTGTTTAAAAAAGGATATTGCTTAATGAAAACTCGCGTGTACAAATCTTATCACACAAATCATTCAACAATTACACCTCTGTAGTTGTTGAATGATTTGTAATTACCTACTGGATGTTAAAAGAGTGGCTGGAGTTTTATTGCCAGGTTCTTTTTTTCTCCAGCTCTACCTATTGCTTTGCGAATCTGGCAGTAAATGTAAATGTAGAAGCAATCATTTGGACGTTCATAAGCGTTACATTGTGACCTATATGAATAAAGATTTTTTCATTTTCATTTTTTTTCATTTTCATAATAATAAAAAAAAAAAAAAAAAAAAAAAAACCTAAAACCCTCGCGGACAGTCGTTGTCTTTTCATGGGATTAACGCAACCCTATGAGGGCATAGTAGATTTGCTTTTTGAGTCATCCACTTTTTGAGATCAACAAAAAATATCTCACAAGGTTATAGAAAAGCACACATCCGCAGGGCAGCTTGTGGCGAGCTGAATGTGGGTGGCTACACATCGGTCCCGATTCCTTAGAGTTTTGTTACGCTCCTCGACCAGTTAGCATTTAATGGGCTAACGGGAGACGGTACTCCCGGGAGTGCAGCAAATCTCAACTCTGGCTTGCCTTCATTGGCTGGTCAGAGGGGGGAAGCCAGAGCTATATGCTCGGGGGTGGAAGTGTCATTTTCAAGGGCATAACTACGGGGAAACCCGCTCCGGGTCTGACCCGCGATGGCGAAACCGGCGCCGCACCGCTCGACACCCCTAGCCGCTCACACCGGTGTTGCCCTCTGTCGCCTCACAGGCCTACGGGCCTATGGCGATTGTATAGGGGGCCCATCTAGTGAGTTGGCGAGTCACCGTCTGCCAATGTTTTAATAATAAGATATTGAAATGGCAGACGCCGTCTTTATCTATAGATCAAATCACCCAGTCCATTTTAACCCCCAATTCAATAGCCCATTTTGTAGTTAGCATATTTTGTAATAGTTTAGCTCCCATTGTAGGCAGTCCATTGCTGTTCTTCTACATAAGGCGGTTGTGAACTGTCTGCAGTGGGGGTCCCATTTCCCAATACATTAAAAATCTCAAAGGGCCTCTGCGTGTTGGACCAATATGTCCCCATGTAAGCCTACCAAAAGACCGGGTATCTTCAATAAAAAAAAAGAAGATACCCGAGAAAAGAAGAAAAATAATAATAATAATAATAAGCTCCCTAAACAACCACACGTCCTGATTGACCATCGAATCACGTGGGGGGCGGACACACGAATAAAAAATTACTGGCGTGGCTAACGTGGCTCTGGAAACCCATTAAAAATGGAGACTCGTTCAAGAAAGAAACGCATAGGACCGCTGCCCGGGGGCGATCGCCGGGGCACACCTGGAGCTGACGCTGGGTGTCTCAGCATGCGAACCGTCAGCGGTGAGGAGTTGAACAGGCGGGCTCCCACCGATAAAGATACTACAGCCGAAATAATTGACGATGGTGCCACGACCGATAGGACGAACACTCCATCAGAACCGTATAGTCCTAGTACCACTTCATACACACCCTCTAGGCTATCATCACCATCCATACCATCGTCACCACACACTTTTAATTCAGATCCACCCAACCCAGTCTTGAGTGTTGCTCAGGAGGTGAATACCTTTTTACCTGCGTCCACCAAGGCTGGGAAACCAAGAAAACGCATGAGCTGGAGCAAAGATGTGAATACGTTCATCATGCGTACATATTACCTCATCACAAAATTAGAGACCGACATGACCACATACCGTAAACAGCTGCATGAACTTTTCATACAAAACTACCCTACAATTATAGTTAGCGAGCAACGAATTTCTGACCAGAGGCGAACAATAATAAGAAACAAACTCCTAACCCAGGACACATTAGATCAGCTAAAAGAAGAAGTACGCATATTACTACAACAAAATTCAGCCAACACCCTCGCCCAGACACAAAATAGAACTCAAGATGTTTTACAAGAATTAACACCCTTAGACTCGCAATTACTACATACACAAACTCAATTATACAGTCACTTTCACCCAACGCAAACTCCTACATATACACAAACATCACATATATCCACGCAAACTGAATCAATAACTTTGATGATAGAAAATGATATAGATACCGTAACTGTAAATGAACATACAAATGCCATAACTCAAGCGCACGTACAGAAAATGCAAGATAAGCTTAGGTCAACGTTGGTCCTTTATGCTGGGATGGACCCATCATTACGACCAAAACTACCGAAACTAAGATATAGCCCAAACCTTTTCCGTCTAGTCAATATTTTTAATGAAGATATACTACTACAATTCATATCGGTCGACACACAATTAACAGACATACACACCCTAATATATTGCATAGCGGTAGTTGTATCTGAAGAACTCAACTTTAAAATAACCGAACACACAAGATACACCACACCGAGACACACTTTCAAACCACCGTGGGAGCAGAGATTAGAACGTGATATTGAGAAGCTAAGAGCCGATTGCGGCCGACTTACCCAATATATCCACAACAATAGGTCTAATAAGGTAGTTAAGAGAGTGGCGACAATATTCAAAACAAACAATACTCACACAAGACACGAAAACAACAACAAAACACCTGAAGAATTTTTAGATACACTTAAACAAAAACTTGCACTTAAAGTTCACAGACTTAGGAGATACAAAAAGGCACAACAACGAAAAAATGACAATTCAATATTTGCCACAAATGAAAAAATGTTTTACAGAAATCTACAGAAGCCGAAAATTGATACAACAGCAGAAAACCACTCACAAACACCTACAAAAGAAAATTTGGAAACATTTTGGTCTAACATATGGGAAGAACAAGCACATCACAATGATAAAGCTACTTGGATACTAGAAGAAACTACAAAATGGAGATCAATAGCACAAATGGAATTCATAGAATTTACAGAACAGGATATAACAAATATAACAGCTAGATTACACAATTGGAAGTCCCCGGGAATCGATAAAATACATAATTTCTGGTATAAGAAGTTAACTTCGTTACATAAATCAATAGCGCAAAATCTGACAGATATCGTATTAGGTAAACAAAATATACCCGAATTCATTGCGACAGGAATAACATACATGTTACCCAAAACTAAATACACATCACAACCTTCTCAATATAGACCAATTACTTGCCTACCTACCATATACAAAATTCTAACATCAGCAATAACAGACAAAATTTACTCACACATTAATACACATAATATAATAGCCGAGGAACAGAAGGGGTGCAGGAGAGGCCACATGGGGTGCAAGGAACAGCTAATTATAGACTCTACTATTCATAAACATGCAATCACTAAAAATAGAAATTTACATTGCACATATATTGATTACCAAAAAGCATTCGACAGCATTCCACACTCTTGGTTACTACAAGTCCTTGAAATATACAAAATTAACCCAACATTAATAGATTTTTTACGCAGTATGATGTCACGCTGGAAAACTACATTACAACTTAACAACGGACCTAGCACGCTTATAACTAGACAGATACAAATCAAAAAGGGTATATATCAAGGTGATTCCTTGAGTCCCCTGTGGTTCTGTCTCGCCCTAAACCCTTTATCTCACTTACTACACCAAAGTCAAATTGGATACAATCTTAAACTCAATACCGAAGAAACTCTTATCTCACACCTCATATACATGGACGACATTAAATTATATACGAAAACAGAAAAGCAAATGAAAAAACTTTTAGACACTACAACAGAATTCAGTAAAGACATAAACATGCAATTTGGGCTAGATAAATGTAAAACAGTTCACATCATAAAAGGCAAAGTAAAACCGGGGAATTACATAGTCAACGACACTGATACCATAGCAGCTATGGAGCCGACGGATTTATATAAATATTTAGGATACCAACAACTCAGAGGACTCAACCATACCCTGATTAAAAACATACTAAAAACCGAGTATCAACGAAGAATTTCCGTTGTATGTAAATCACAATTATCAGGTAAACATCTGATTAAGGCTCTGAATACTTTTGCCATTCCAATATTGACATACTCATTCGGTGTAATAAAATGGTCTAAAACTGACATTGCGGACTTAGAGAGAACCACACGCACAACACTCACAAAACACAATAATCTCCACCCAAAATCTGCAACTGAAAGACTCACCATTAAAAGACAGAACGGCGGCAGAGGTTTAATTGATATCCAAAACCTGTGGCAGAACCAAATAAACAGGCTGCGAACTTTTTTCTATACAAAATGTAGTACTAGTAACATGCATAAATCTATTATACTAAATGATCTTAACTATACGCCACTTAACTTAAGCGACTCGAACAACTCAGAAAATACTGACAAAACTAACACACAAAATCAAAAAATAGTAGACTGGAAATCTAAAACACTTCACGGAAGACACCCTCATGACTTAGAACAACCCCATATCAATACACTAGCATCTAACAAGTGGCTTAAAGTAGGAAGTTTGTTCCCGGAAACTGAAGGATTTATAATAGCCATACAAGATCAAATCATTAACACCAGAAACTACAGAAAATATATTATTAAAGACCCGACACTCACAAACGACAAATGCCGCAGATGCCACACACAATCAGAAACCATACAACACATAACAGGAGCATGCACAACACTCACACAAACAGACTACACTCACAGACATAACCAAGTGGCAAATATTATTCACCAAAAACTTGCAGTTAAACATTCACTCATACAAGATAACAACACTCCTTATTATAAATATAAACCACAAACGATACTTGAAAATAACACACATAAAATTTACTATGATAGGGCTATACTAACAGATAGGACTATCCACTATAATAGACCGGATATAATATTACAGGATAAAAGTAGAAAAGTCACTTATTTAATAGATATTGCAGTCCCTAACACGCATAACTTACAAAAAACAATAGCCGAAAAAATAAGCAAGTATGCAGAGCTAAAGGAAGAAGTTTTAAGAATCTGGAAACAAGATAATGTTTACATAGTCCCAATCGTTCTCTCCACAACTGGTGTAATTCCGAACCATCTTTTCCATAGTTTAAAATTAATAGGGTTACAAGAATATATTTATGTTACTCTACAGAAAGCTGCCATATTGAACACATGCAGAATCGTCAGAAAGTTCATGCAGGTGGACGAAAACACATCCACAGAGTGATACACACCACAATCTGCATTTACTTGGTTTAGGCCCGTAAATGCAGTTAAACCAGCCCAAGAGCTGAGGAAAAAAAATACAAAACCAAAATAATAATAATAATAACTCAATAATAATAATAATAATAACCTGGCAACCCCACCCAAGAGCAATGGTATATTTTTTTATTGCAGAAAAAAATCATTATTTCTAAATTATAATTGCATTTCGTGTAAAAGTGATACATATTAGAAAATAGTAAATATACATAAACCTACACAATGAAAATTACAATAGAATTATGCTATTATCAATGGATATTTGTTACGAAGAAAAATGTTATAGAGGAGACTGACATGACATATGTCATGTCAACCAAAAATATGTGATTAAAATAATACTAATGCTTACAAGAGCCAGGAGACGCTTAGCACAAGCAACATCACCGGACTCGTCGCACAGCTCCGCCTCGCAGCACAGGGAAATCATATCATCGGAACCGATTGCAGCTGAGGCGTCGAGCTCATCTTCAAGCGACGAGTATTTCTCTCCGCCGACGTCGCCAACACCTGCACGTCGGCAGGGGAGGACCCGGCCACCGACCTGCTTGGGACCCCGAGGCCCACCGGCCTCGAATAGGGCCCCCGCTACCGGTGGTAATGTGCACCGCATGCGATGGACTTCTTCTATGAACGAAAACGTCATGCGGGCATATTTTGCGGCTACAGAGGGAGGAACTAACCTCACTGCGTACCGTGTTCGTTTGCTGCCTTTGTTTCAGGCTCTTGAACCAACTATCAGCGTGTCGGCACAGCGGCTGTCGGATCAGGTGCGGGTCATACAACGGAATCATCTGTTGGATGATGCCGTGCTTGAGAGGCTTCGCTCAGAGTTACCGTGTAGCATCATCATCCCTACTTCGTCTCAAACAACTGAACTAGGAATCCATGCAACGCAACCTGACGTACTTATGGATGAAGTAGTGGATGATATTGCTACTACAGTAAGTACACAATACAATGATGAACTAAGGAGTGTTTTGGAGCGAACGATTCAAGAGTATAAGTTGTGTGATCCCAAGTGTCGCGCACGTATACCGCGTTTGCCTACGCATAAAAAAAACATGGCCCTAGTGAGTACCCTGGACTCGGTTCTACCAAGTTATTTTAATACTTGTGTAGATATACTAGTGACGCACACTCAATTCTGTATTGCGCGGCTGTAGCAGTGTGTCGGGTAGCTGGTGTCAAATTTCCTAAATTTGAGCCAGCTCCTAGACAGGCTGTTCCAGTCTGGCAGTGCAGAATTGAGCGTCGTATCACCGAGACTAGGGTGCTCATTGGTAAGCTATGCTGCTTCAGGGCGGGTAATACTCGACCTAGAGTGATGCGTTTTGTGACTCGTGCATTTGCGGGGACTGATATTAGTCCTCGCGAATACTCTGTACGGGTCACGGAACGTATTGACTACCTGAAGCAGAAAATTTATGCGTGGGCAAACCGTATACGCAGATATAAGAAAAGAGTGGATAGGTATACTCAGAATCGTTCGTTCCAAAAAGATGAGAGGTGTATATATAGAAGATGGGAGCAAACCGATTCAAGTGTGACTAATATGTGCCTACCTGATGCCGAAACCACAATCACATTCTGGAAAGGTATTTGGTCGGCGCCTATTAGTCATACAGAGTGTGATTGGATGCGGGATGTCGGGCGATCATGCGAGTCTATTGAGACCATGGCACCTGTCACAATAACACCTGATGACATTGCCAGTGCAGTTCGTTCGTTGCCCAATTGGAAATCAACTGGGCCGGACGGGCTGCACAATTTTTGGTTAAAATGGTTTCGTAGCTCACATGATTGTCTGGCATCTTGCTTTCAATCATTACTTGAGTCTGGGTCGCTTCCATCTTTTATGACGTCAGGTATTACACACCTCCTCTATAAATCTGGTAGTACCACGGACCCGAAAAATTATAGACCGATAACTTGTTTGCCTACGGTCTATAAGCTTCTCACATCTGTTTTGAGAGTTAAATTATCATCTCATTTAGAAAATTATTCCATAATGTCCAACTCTCAAAATGGATGTAGAAGCGGGTCACGTGGTACTAAAGAACTCCTTATTCTTGACATGGCCATTAATCAGCAGGTTCGTCGTAACCGGAGAAATCTGGCAACATGCTGGATTGATTACAAGAAAGCCTACGATTCCGTGCCACATACATGGCTGTTGAGGGTGCTGGAGTTGTATAAAGTTGATACAACTCTTCGCACCTTCCTGCAGGCATGTATGGGGCAATGGAGAACGGCTCTTGTTTATCCAGGATGTCGTCAGATGCTTGGAAACGGTGAGCCTGTCAGGATTGAGAGGGGTATATTTCAGGGTGATAGTCTGAGTCCCTTATGGTTTTGTCTAGCACTGAATCCTCTCAGTACTTTACTGGAGAATTCAGGGCTAGGCTATCAGTTTCGGAGAGGAGGTCAAGTTGTTTCCCACCTTCTGTACATGGATGACTTGAAATTATTTGCCTGCACCAATACCCACTTGATAGAGTTACTCAAGATCACTGAAACCTTTAGTAATTCTATCAAAATGGAATTTGGTGTAGATAAATGTGCAGTCATGCATGTAAAGAAGGGACGGATTGTGGAATCTGAAAGAGTACAACTTTCAGATTTCACAAAACTTAAATCCCTCTCCGCGACTGAAACCTACAAATATCTTGGTATGTCGCAGGCATTAGGTATTGCTGAGACAGGCATGAAACAAGCGATGGTGGATCGTTTCCTGAAAAAAATACTGAGAAGTCTTTTATCAGGAGGTAACAAGGTGCGCGCCATCAATGGTTGGGCCATGCCTGTCTTAGGATATTCCTTCGGCATACTGAGATGGACTCAGACAGAACTGGACACCCTGGATAGAAAAGTCCGTTCGTTGTTGACCGCAAACCGAATGCATCATCCACGTTCGTCTGTAATGAGGTTGTATATCCCACGGAAATGTGGTGGTCGTGGATTTTTAAATATCAAGACGTTACATAACCGTGAGATATACAACCTTAGGGAATATTTCCTTCATGCGGACGTGGGTATGCATCGGGATGTGGTAACAATAGACAGCGGACTGACCCCTCTTTCTCTTGCCAAAGAGAACTGGCACAAACCAGCAATACTAACTACTAATGATCGCAAGGAGATATGGCAGGGCAAAGAGCTGCATGGACGATTCTATCGGGCCTTACATGGGTCCGATGTAGATTAAGTAAAAAATTAATGTAAAAACTCGATAAAACCTAGTAAAATTCCATAAAATCAAATTATTACTGATCAGAAAGTGTTAATCTATATAATTCCAGACAAATTTTGTGTGATTGTGTGAAATTTTTGTTTTGAAAAAGTTATGAGTCATCTAACCGTTATAGTGAAATTTATTTTGAAGTAAATATCTATTTCCTCGGTGATAATTCATTAATATTGCTTATAAAGTGCGTGTTTGATCAACTTTGTTTACGAATAACATATTAACTACTTCAAATACAGTTAGGAGATAATAAATTGCCGGTAACCTAACCTACAATCTACCTGTCTGTCTCCCTTAGTAGCTAAACTAAGCTAAGCTAAGCTTTTTACGAACTGTCTGCCAAAATCAAATAAATAACATTGGCGTATAGCTAGTGATAGACACATAGTGAAATAGATTCGAAAAAGTAGTGTTAAAGTTTTCTAAAAGATATTCTCAGTGGATAGGCCAGCTGGGTGAGTTTGTTTATCTGTTGTTCACTTGTATATATGCCATAATATATTCAATGCTGATATTAGACAGGTAATTGAACAAAATCCCGTTATTAAATACTAAATATAGTGAGTGTGTCTGCCTGTTTTTCACTTGTATATATTTATTAGTATATTCTATGTTGAAAGCTTACAGGTAGTACACTCAAGATAAACTCCTGATATTTAAATACTGTATTGCATTAAATATATCAAAAGCTTAAATATAGCTATCCATTGCTTTGCAAGCTGCTCCTTGTATTATCCTTGTGTTGTTAATTTGGATTTTTCAAGTACCTACTTATTACTATTTAAACTATAAAATGATGACTCGAAGAGGTCTGGCTCGTCAGGAACAATCTAAACTTCAACTGGTTTTAGAGGAACTGAAATCCACCAAGGAGCAGGTTGTCCAGCTTAACAATGAGCGCGAGGACAATGAAACAGAGCTTATCTCTGTTGTAAAACAGAACGGCCAATTAAAGCAACAGTTGTCCGTGCTAAACTTGCGGTTAGATGAAATGACTGGGGAACGTGATGAACTCCTAATAGTAGTAAGTAGTTTTGATAAATGCAGTGCAGAGTATGAGCGAGCATTAAACCGTATATCTGATCTGGAACATGAGTTAAGGGACTCCCAACAACAAATAACACAACTAGAAGAAGCCTCTCTGCAAGTCAGTATACAACAAAACCAAACCTTGTTCAACGAACTCATAGATAGGTCCCCACGGCTGGTTACTGCTGCAAAACCGATACACACAGATATTATAGACCTTACCAATAATACCCCCAAACACTCTGCAGTATCAGCTAAAATGGGTTTAGGTCATTGTAGTAATAAAAAAATTAAAAAGTATATAAAAATAAATAAGTTGATTAGAAAAAAACAAAATGTGATCAATAACAATAAAAAAATTATCAAAAATATTAAAAATTGCAGAAATAGACTGAATATATTAAATGAATTAAGTCTATGCACTGCAAAATTAGAACATAGCCAAAAACAGCATGCTGCTGACACTCAAGGCTTCAATTTTAAAATACAACAACTTCAAGAGTCCCTGGAGTCTGTAAAGTCCATGTATGATAAATCACAGCTAATTATCAAAGAATATTCTTTGGCGATGGATACACTCTTAAATTCAACATCTCATTATGCTGATCGTTTCAACTCGTTAGCAGATAAAACCCAATGTAACTGCAGCCAACCTGAGCCAGGGAATATACAAACCCTACCTAGTGACCAGCAAGGTAGTAGTCTTAATAAATTACAGGGCAATCTTAGTTTAAAAAGTTATAATGAAACAAAGAATCAATGGATTATGTTCAGTGATGAAATTGGGAGAGATATGGGGTCGAAATTAAGCTTTTGTACACCAGGGCAGTGTTTTATAAATCACTGCATGCCTTCTGCATCTTATGCCCAAATAATGAAGTCCATATTTAGTTATAAATTCCAAAGGCAAGATAATCTGGTTATTTTCATAGGAAACAGGGCAGGTATAACCAAACAAAAACTCATTGAATACTATAGTAAATTAAGCTCATTAGAGTTAAATAATATTATTATTTACACACTGCCTTATTGCCAGGGTATGCCAGTTGCGGAAAATAGGACTAGGTACCATTTAAATTTGTCATTGGACACATTAACATGTCACAATAAAAAGTTTCATTTAATTGACACTAACACTATTGTTAGGAAGAATTATTATTTTTACTTGACTAAAAGAAAGCATAAGCTTCTGGATTATTTTAAAAGACAGGTAGCATTTTCGCTACATTATTTTATAGATATACTAGCCAAAAATCTGGCTACCCAACCTGCTCCTTTTGAGCAGAAATATGACATTACTGATAATAGAACTATGGATAGCTATTTATATCCAAGTAATTTAAATTAGATTATGGGACAAAAGAGCAACGTTCTTGCACTAAGCTTGACATAATATACGAATCAATGAATGTTAAATCTGGCAATTTAGTTTTACATCAGCCACAGCAAAATTTTGAATCGGACTGCTCTCAGGCCATTGAATCTACTAATCATAAAAATTATGGTTTACACCTGGTGCACCAAAATGTAGAGGGCCTTATTAATGGGAAAGAACTGGTGTTGGAGTTGTACATGAACTTGAATGACATTGATATTTTTTGTGTCACAGAACATTGGTTAAGGCGTCATGAAGTCATGTTCAACTTTAAAAATCACCAGGTTGCTAGCTCGTTCTGTAGGACAAAATGTATACGAGGAGGCTCATTAATTCTTATTAACAAGTCTATAAAATTTAAAGAACGTAAAGATATAGTAAGCCTCTCTCTTGAACGAGTTATTGAAATAGCTAGTATTGAGTTCGAGCAGTTCATTGTATTAAGCGTTTACAGTCCCCCGGATGCTCCATACATACAGTTTGAAGAGAAGCTGGAAGAAGCTTTGTTTAAATGCCAGTGCTCTAAAAAATCAGTAGTAGTTTGTGGAGATTTCAATGTAGATATTTTAGATTCTTCGCTGGAACCAACAAAGAGACGGAAAATGTTAAATTTATTGAAATCCTTTGGTTTATATAACGTATTTCTAGAACCTACTCGTATAACTGCCACTAGTGCTACTTGTATTGATAACATTTTTAGTAATATACAACCTGTTAGGAATTGTATTGTGGACCCTGTAAAATCTGATCATCGAGGACAATCGGCTCTGTACTCTAAAAAAATTACCAGAAATAAGAATGTAATCAGTTTTGTACCAGTCAACTCAAAACGCTTAGAAATTTTCCGAGAAAATATAGTAAATAAGATAACAGAATTGCCCGATTACACTACTGTGGATAAATCTTATGCTGATTTATTCAACTTAATCCATGATGTGTTTGGGAAAATCTTTACACCAAAAACAGTATCGTTCGGAAGCAGTTTTGTTTTCAGTGACTGGGCAACACCCGGTATTTATAAAAGTCGTAAGAGACTTTATGAACTTTATTCGGAAAAATCATTTAATTTCAACCCTGACTTTCAGGAATATGTTAAAAAATATTCAAAGACATTTAGACAGGTCTGTTCCTTGGCAAAGTCAAATTTCATTAGAAATAAAATTACAGCTTCGACAAATGTAATTAAAACTACCTGGAACATTATAAATTCTGAATGCGGTAGGTCTAAAACGAGTGAACGAAGCTTTCATTTAAAGATAAACGGTCGCCACGTTACAGGGGATCTGGAAGTAGCGACTGAGTTCGAAAATTTTTTCAGTAATATACCTGTTGGTATAACGAATACTCTTCGGTCGTCTTCCACTTCTGCTGAGCAATTATTATCAGAATGTGTAGATAGCTGTCAAGACGCGTTCGAATTCACGGCTGTCAACTGTAATGGCATTTTGAAAGCTTTTAAGGCTATTAATGTTAAAAAAACTGCAGACCTATGGGGGCTATCAGTAAAATCTGTGTCTAGTGTCATTGATGTCATTGCCCCCCACTTGGCAGCTGTGTTTAACGATTGCGTTTCAGGGGGTGTATTTCCTGATTTAATGAAACATAGTAAAGTTATACCCTTGTTCAAGGCTGGCAGTGCTTCTGATCCAGGTAATTTCAGACCTGTCTCGGTATTGCCGACTTTGAGCAAGATATTTGAAAAATTAATACTTGAGCAGATGCTGACCTATTTTAACAATCACAAATTATTTCATGTTAAACAGTTTGGCTTCACTAAAGGACGGTCGACTACCGATGCTGGTGTAGATTTGATGAAGAGTATTTATGAGGCCTGGGAAGATAAACATGATGCGCTTGGTGTGTTCTGCGATTTGTCAAAGGCTTTTGATTGTGTTCAACATGAAACATTGATCAGGAAACTGCATCACTATGGGATAAGGAATAAGGCTCTCGATCTTCTGACTTCATATTTGAGCAATAGAACTCAGAGGGTCGATGTTGGTGGCACACGTTCAGAGGGATCGGTGGTTACTATGGGCGTTCCACAGGGTTCGATACTCGGACCATTTTTATTTTTAATTTATATAAATGACCTACCCTATTACGTAGGGGACACCAACGGGATTGTTTTGTTTGCAGATGACACTTCCTTAATTTTTAAAATTAAAAGACAATTAGATAACTACGACGATGTCAACAATGCAATCCTGAAAGTAGTACATTGGTTTAATACTAATAATCTTAGCCTGAACGATAACAAAACTAAATGTATTAAATTTACCTTGCCCAATGTAACACAGGCAGAAACCAATGTTCAACTTAATGGCCGAGAGTTGGAACTTGTGAAATCTACGGCGTTCCTAGGGTTGACGGTCGATGCTGGATTGCAGTGGGGTCCACATATTGAAAAGCTAGCTGGCAGGTTAAGTTCAGCAGCATTTGCGGTACAAAAGATTAGGCATTTGACTGATGTAGATACAGCTAGAATAGTTTATTTCAGTTACTTCCACAGTGTTATGTCTTACGGTATTCTACTGTGGGGTAATGCCGCAGATATAAATTCAATTTTTGTTTTACAAAAACGAGCCGTAAGAGCCATATATAGATTAGGTCCAAGGGTCTCTCTGCGCGAAAAATTCAAAGAGGTAAATATTCTGACTGTAGCATCACAATATATTTTTGAAAATCTTATGTATGTGCAAAAGAATCTATCTAGTTTCGTTAAGTTAAGCGATATACACAGTGTAAATACCCGACATAAAGATAACCTTGCTTGTCATCAGTGTAGACTGAAAAAAGTCAGTAATTCCTTCCTGGGTAACTGTATACGTTTTTACAACAGGCTTCCAAATGAAATAAAAAGTATGCCCTTAAATAAGTTTAAAAAGTGTATAAAAAGTAAATTGTACCGCAGGGGCTACTATTCAGTTGACGATTATTTGCTTGACAGGGAAGCCTGGAAATGATCTGCTTGCTCTACTGCATTCTCAAGCAATAGTTTGTGATTTTTAGTTTAAATTTTTGTAAATAGAGCACAAAAAGAAAAGCCCGTCGAGTTTCTTGCCAGTTCTTCTCAAGCGGGCCGCGTTCCGAACTGGTGGTACTATTTGCATTGTATTCATTGACGTGTCGCAAGTGCCTATGTATTAGGATTATGCGAAATAAATGTTTCTTTGAGTTGAGTTGAGTTTGATTTATTAGCATCAGTATCCTGGCTACGTTTTGGTGATCTTTTTGGAGAAACCGAAGGTTTTGTCTGTGCAATTACTGACGAAGTTGTTATGACGAATAACTATCGGAAGTATATTTTGAGAGATGGTACGGTTGACATATGTCGGGCATGCCACCGACCGGGTGAATCTCTCAGACATATAATTTCTGGTTGTCCTCGTCTTGCCAACGGTGAGTATTTGCATAGACACAACCAAGTGGCCAGGATTGTCCATCAGCAACTTGCCCTAAAATATAAACTTGTGGATGCAGAGGTACCGTATTACAGGTATGTGCCCGACCCAGTTCTCGAAAATGGTCATGGCACATTGTATTGGGATCGGTCTATTATCACTGACAGGACTATTGTAGCCAATGAGCCTGATATAGTGGTAATAGATCGATCAGAGCGCCTCGCAATAATCGTTGATATTACCGTCCCACATGACGAAAATCTCGTGAAAGCAGAAAAAGAAAAACAAATAAAATATTTGGATTTAGCTCACGAGATTGTCGACATGTGGGATGTGGATTCAGCGGTTATTGTGCCGATAGTCATATCAGCACATGGTCTGATTGCCAAGAGCCTCGATCAACACCTAAAGAGGCTCGGGTTAGGTAGTTGGGTCAAGGGCCAGATGCAAAAGGCAGTTCTCTTAGACACTGCACGTATTGTGAGGAGGTTCCTGTCTCTGCAGCCCTAACCACCGGTATCTTGGTCCCTGTACCCGATGCCGGTGGGACACTATTTTTTTATATTTTTAAATATATTTTTTTTTATATAATGTATTTAAAAATTTAAATTAATATGTTTTAAAATTGTAAATAAAGGAAATAATAATAATAATAATAATACGTTTATTTCAGAATTAATCCATAATTACAATAGTTATAATAATAAAATAAAAACATTACATGTAGGTACATACATTAACATCAGTATAAACAGAATTTGCAGATAGTAGGTATAATACAATAGAATTAGATAAAAATAAATAGTAATATTCAATGTCAACAACAGGTAATGTCAGACAGGTCATAAAAATTTATATAAATAACACAATAAGCAAACAGTACAATACAATAAATAGAATTATAAATTTAAATATTACTCTTAAATGTCAATTCATAATTTATAACATATTTCGTCATAAGAAATAAACCACCTAATTTAAAATTGTCAAAAAATATATACATACTTAATATTCATTATAATTAAGAGCCAAAGTGTGGAGTCAAGACATCAATTGTCAATGGTCTTGTCCAGTAACAATGCACATCCACTTGTACTGAATGGGGCAGTCTGATCTTGAAGCAATCATCTGTAGGATACTATTGCCGCTGCTTCTAACTCTGCTCATTAAAGAGGCTGCTCTTTTACGTATTATGGCATGATAGCCATCCGTATGTGCTTCCGCAAACATTAATGATGCACTGCAGTACGGAGGCAGCCGCATCAGCATCCTAAAGATGTTGTTATATTGAACCCGCAAGACATTGGCGGCCCGACGGGTATGATTAACCCACAGGCTGCTCGAGTAGAACGATTGGCAGTATGCCTTGAACAGAGTGATCTTCACTTCTCCTGAACATCTAGCAAACCTGCGGGCAACCATATTCCCTCGGACCGCCAATGCCCTACGTTCCCTTTCCAGATCATCGTCATCAGTCATACCCTCATTCACTATATGCCCCAAGTACTTAAAACTGGTTACCCTCTGAAGCTCCATATAAAGCAATAATGCCTCGAAATACTAGCGATTTCGTCCGACCTAAGACGAAAAACTGTTTGTGGTAGCAAATGAGGCTGCTACAGTAGCCAAAGTCTGTCAGGTATCCAGGGACATACTTACGAGGGCATACTTGAGACTCCAGGCCGTACGCAAATGGTTAGACACCGTGTGATGCTAGCCGGTAGGAGGCATAGTACCCATTAGGATACGGGATAACGGTATAAAAGAGGTGTGTACGCTGTTGGGCCCAGTTGGCCTAAGGAACTTGAACATTTCTGTTGAAAATGTTCAAACAACTTAAAAAAAATTGTCAAAAGGATTCTAATAACAATGCGTTCTTGGACATCTTGATCTACCGAAATAACTCTAAAGGCTGAGTATAACAGATGTTGGATCCACTATCTCCTCTGGAACTATGTAGGTTAGTCCATCAGAAGTCAGAAGGTGCAATTGACTGAAACTATAGGACCCAATCAAATAACGTTTATTCAATGCCACAATTTAGAAACACGTTACACGATAAACTAAACGCTATGCGAGTTGAATCTGTGAGCGCGAAAGAACGACTGGCTATTGTCGCGACCTCGCAGGATGCGCTTACTTTTCGCTGACTTAACGTTCTCGAGCCCCTACAACAGATACATGTCTTCTTTTGACATATAATATATAAATAATAATTTATAAATAATTACATCATCTTTCTATTCATAAAATTCTAAACTCTTTATTATGTCTGATTCCTGTCATGTATCCTTTTAATTAATTAATTAATATTTACGTACGTTAGATAGAATTACCCGAGAGCACGTATTGTGAACATGTTCAATCTTTGCTGTCAATTGTGGCAGCCAACTCGTATCTCGAGAGAATCGGGCAATATTTGCTTTAGCTAAATAACATTTTGATGTTCTAATATCTGGTAGCAGAGAAATATTTTTTTGTCAGAGACTTCTATAATAACATCAAAAAAGATGAGGTTCTCAATTACATTTTATGTTTGTCACAAAATCTTTATTAACTATGATGATTCAATTTTATTTGATAGATCATACTTCAAAGACGGTCCCGGATATAAATAAAAATAAATAAATATTCACGGACATTTCACACAACATTTCATATAAATGGCCCTTCCATTATGCTCCGTCTCTAACGTAGATATTAACAGGCGACGTAGAAATTTCAGTTAAACATAATATTTGTAACTAAAATAATCTACTTCGGACACTTTATCAAGAAATATGGTGTTTTACAGCATAAGTTTTGGAAAATTTCGTTTTGCTTTGTCAGGGACTTTATCATGTCCCTACTACCTAAGGGTTCCCATTTAATTTGTCATTTCATTAATCCCCACGGCTCACCGCAAGAAATACTTTATTAAAATGCAACGGCGTATGTTGTGACGAGCCGCTGTTAAAATACTTCAAGTTGCTCTCATTATAATCTTCAACTTGACCTAACTACGGCCATGTAACTGACAACCGGGAACAACGGCTTAAAGCTTCTTCCGAAGCATGAAAACGAATGAAATATCCCAAAGTGGTCACCCATCCGAAGAACAGCCACAACTAGATAACACACTAGTTGTTTACTGCAGTGATCACTTACAGGAATCCCAGACTACGAGCGCTTCATTTATGTTAGTACAAAATACATTTATGTAGAGCAAGATATTTTTTGCCCACTAATAATATTATAGAGAAAGGTTCAATTGTTTGTTTGTTTTCATCGCATAGGATCCGAAACTTCTGAAACTATTTGAAAAAATTCACCCAAATTTATTATACTAACCCATCTTTCACTGTCGGGAAGTTAGGTAACACTTCCACGGCAACGTAAGCTAAGCGGGTAAAACCTCGTAACGTCCACTAGTTGTGAAATATTTGGTTGGATGATGGCAATAATTCTGTCGAGTTATTTTCAACATTATTACAACATTTAGATCTCGATGAAATACGATTTCGCGTAAATGAGAGAGAGAAAGATGTTTACCGAGGGACTAGTGTTGGGGTAGTAAATACTGTTTGTAATGGGTTTCAAATTATTGGAAAATACTTTTCGAAGCGCATAATTACTGTAAAATATATGTTGAATGAACACGAAATAGGTAATACGTAGAAACTTGTAGTAATGTGGATCACACTAAAACCTACTATTTTTTTTTTATAGTACTTAGGTGGCAGACAAGCTTACGGCCCACCGGAAGGTTGGTAACCGTAGCCTATTGACGTTTGCAACACCTGAGGTGCTACACACGCGCTGCCGACCCGGGCGCAGGTTGTGACGACCCACAGTTGAAATTTTTCAAGCCGCCCATAAGGCCTTCAACTTGGCTTAACGACTGTCATTTTACTGACAATTTTATTTTATTTACGCAAAAGTTAGTTGAGATGTGTGGATGAATGTAGGTACTCTTTCACGCAAAAACTATTGAATGAATGTAAAGAAAGAAACAATAATACGCTTTTTTTTTGTTTTACGTGAGGGAAAATCCTCATGGTATGTTATGCCGGACTCCTACCGACTAAAAAACCTCACGTAACGCCCAACAGCCTATGGTTAGGAGCCCCGGGTGAGCCCTCTTAAGAATGTCTCACTGACTCCCAACAGACCCACGGCCGCCACTGCGGGACAGTAATACGCTTGTTTTTGTACCAAACAAGGAAGCAGGGAAGAATTTTTGTGGCTAACGGGTACGGAAAAACATCACACGTGGGGGATCCAGGGTCGGAAGAGGCTCACGTTTCACCAATTTTTGTATTTGAAGGTTTTTGCTAATAGGAACACATAAACTATTCGCTATAACTAATGGGATCACACGTTACTTTTTTTATCGTGCAGAAATCCTACATGGATGCTATGCAGGACTCCAAGCGAAGAAAATTACACGATGCCCTACAACTGCCTGCAGCCGGGAGTCCCGGGTAAGCTCTCCGAATTATGTCCCAGGGTTCCCGGCAGACTTTAGCTACCACCGCGGCCATGAATCCCTATTTCCTTGGACACGTCATCACACGTGAACCGCTGGACTGCTTTCGCTACATATATCTTTTTTGTTGGAAAATGAAAAAAAATGGTCTTATGGAAAAAAATTAAGAAAGTTGCGTGAAAAATTAGAAAATTTGCAATAACTGTCACTGGCTCGAACTGTTCAAAGAAATGGTTTCTATTGCGATTTTGAATCAGTTCTTGGAACTCAAAGCACCAATATGGGAATCGGAAACAGAAAGACAGAATGGGAAATGAAAACCAGGAACCGGGAACTGTGAACCCGAAACAGGGATCAAGAAACCAGGGACGGGAACATGGATCTCGAAACACCAAAATGGGATTTGGGAATAGAAAGACGAACTGGGAAATAAAAACTAGGAACCGGAAGCTCAGAACCTGAAACCGGGAACAGGTAACAGGGATCAGGAAACCAGGAATGAAAACATGGGACCGTGAACTCAGAACTCGGAATACCGATTTCCATATTCATAGTTATGGCAGGACAACGTCTGTCGGGTCAGCTAGGAAATTAATATAAAAGTATAAATAATTGTGTTGAATAAACGATTAAGTCAGCAGTAAGTACCTACCTACTGAATATGTAAAATTTAGCATTTAAAACTTTTCAAACTTGGAATAAAACTAAAATGTATAGAAACCAGGGCCAATTTAGAAAGAAGCAGGGCCAATATAAAAGCTTTTTTAACAAACACGGTATCAGAACAGACACTTCGTAGAAACTTTTAAAGTAAGCATAGTAAGTAGGCTTTAGCT
The DNA here is from genome assembly GCA_933228765.1 of Miltochrista miniata. NCBI lineage: Eukaryota > Metazoa > Arthropoda > Insecta > Lepidoptera > Erebidae > Miltochrista > Miltochrista miniata. Next base: position 34,384,044 of record OW121756.1, on the reverse strand, counting down.
ACCGCTGGTTTACTTATAAATATGCGTTTAGAAAATGTAAAAAGTATTTTTCTGTAAAGATAACAAGACGCTTTTGTGCTAAAAGATTGAAAAATTCTTTGAAATGTTCTGTTTGCATAAAATCTTCATGGGTAATGTTATTACACTAAAGCATTACCGGAAAAAGAACACGCATTAAAATAATTGGTACTCTCTAACAGAATATGTAATGTTCAATATTGAATTACTGTTTGAGATACCAATACGAGGTACTTAATTTCATTTGCATCTATTTAATTCAACATCAAACTTGAAAATGAAAATATATTTATTTAGGTCACAACAAAAATACTTCACACTTATGAATGTCAATTTACTGTCAGATTCGTAAGGTCAAAGCCCGAGTGAGAAGTACCTGGCAGTAAAACTTACAGCCACCCTTTTCTAACTGCCAGTTTGAGAACATTCTCGCACTACACTGTAAAATAAATGTACACACATTTATTTAGACTAATATTATAAAGAGGAAATATTTGATTGTTTGCATCGAATAGGCTCCGAAACTACTGTACCGATTTGAAAAATTCTTTCACTGTTAGAAAACTGCTCTCTTCGCGGAGAACATGGAGTATATTTTATTCCCGTATTCCCACAGGAACGGGAGCTACGCGGGTGAAACCGCGTGACGTCCGCTAGTGCTTAATACATTTATTTGCTTACTTCTTTGAACTTGGGATCCAGGATTCGTTTTGATTACCTGCACATAAATTTAGTTCTGATTGAACTATATTCTAATTTTCTCAGTACTTTTAGAATCAATTGCCATTAAACGTCGAATGCCTTTTGGATTGATTACGTGTCCTGGTGTATCCTTCCGAGGACTTACCTGGGGCTCCCAACCGTAGGCTGTTAGGCAGGACACGTAAGGTTTTTTAGTCGGTTGAAGTCCGGCATGGCATCCATGAGGATTTTCTTTATGTAAAACAAAAAGAAAAGGAGTGATTACGTTTTAATCTTCGTCTGTCAGCGAGCAAATTTATCACTTATAAATAAGTGTCACTAAAAATCTTCAATTTCTTCGACTTCGATATTCGGTCGTATATACATTTTGAAAGAGTCACGCTTTTCTAGTACTGGAGAGGCTGAGAGGGCTATTTATTAAAAGCTCCTACGTAAGAGGTACGAACGTTCATAATATATATTCCTTGAAAAAGTAATCGGAGAACATCAAGCCATCCCCATCAGCCGTTGTTTGTCCATTGTCGAAATACGAGAAGATGTATCTTTTGAAATAGGTATTACCTAACTCTCACGGTTTGTTATGTGTAAGTACCAGTTCAGGAAAAAAAGGTTAGTTCAGAATGGTATACATATAATCTCAGTCGATTGACGCACACTGCTGAGCATAAGTCATAAGGTTTACATTTCGAAGCTATTTTAGGAACAATTTAGGTGGTGGCTAATAATTATTGACAAAATACACTTTTTTTAACGTGAGCAATCCATTATGGAAGCTATGCCGGACTCCTACTGACTAAAAATCTTCACGTAACGCCCAACAGCCTATGGTTGGGCGCCCCGGGTAATGGGGGGGGAAGTATCCAAGCAATAATAAGTCGCTTTCGTTCACATTGACGCTTCTTTTACGTACAGAAACCCCTTACGGATGCCACCACTAAAACCACACGTTGCTCTACCACTGGTAGGATGTCGTTTGTATATCAAAATACAGGCAACATAAAATTTTAACATTTTAGAAAGATGGAAGTTCTAGTACATACAACTTCATATAACCTAATATTGAAGCTTAGGCACGATATATGGTTCGCTTTAGCGTCTGTTAGCTTAGTCTACGTCGAAAGCTGGACCAGCCCTGTGCAAATTTGGCGTATGGATTAAGGACATATATCATGAGAAAATAAAATAGATAGCTATATTACTCACGAAATAGGTCATTCGACTTTTATTGTTTGAAAACATTGTATTGAAAAATTATTACAAAAAGGGTCAAGGTATTTCCATATTTTATAACTACCTTGCCTAGTTTTAAGCTTTTGATCAATATTTTGATGTACAGGACGTTCACATTTTTAATATCCTTAGGCATTTTTTAATAATACGCAGATCTCAAAATTCGCAGTAAAATTAGTACCTACCTAAGTGAAATAAGCTTAATACATCATTTGACTTACAACTTTTTGTAATAGTTTTTAAGCTTACAATGTTTGCTTCTCCTAAAATTATTATTATTATTATTTTTTTTTAAATAAATAAATATTCACGGACATTACACACAACGCTATCTGATCCCAAAGTAAGCTAGGAATAACCTGCTTGTGTTATGGGTATCAGACCACGGATATTAATACTTATATACTTTTTTTTTTTAAATACATACATATTATACATAGAAACACCCAGACTCTTGAGACAAACTTTTTATGGGTCACACAAAGATTTGTCTCCGGTGGGAATCGAACCCACGACCTCCAGCGCCGCAGGCGGTATCACTACCGACTGCGCCACAGAGGCAGTCAAATTGTCAAATTAAGTTGTTAACCTTATATATTGTACAAATGATTTTCAGTAGAATCTGATTCCTCGCATGTTTAGCTTTAATTAAGAGAACAGAATTGTATTTACTTATGTCGAATAAGATTAACCAAACGTGCGTACCAATTGTGAATGTGTTTCATCTTTGTAGAAGATTGTGGCAGCTTCCTTACAATACAACTCGAGAGAACAAAGGCAATATTTGCTACTGGTAGGTTTAGTTTTAACTACGAGCATCTATCTTATGATAAAATCACCTTGTACTACGAATGATTGTAGTAAAGTAAATGAAAATAGTTTTAAATCAAACAGATTGTATACTGTTGATTGATAGCACTTGATGAGACCTGCTGCACGTATTGATACTAGTGCAGCATATAACATAACATTGAACTTGGCTCTCATTTCACATTTATGCTTTTGATGAAATATTTATTTACATTACACCTGACCGGTTTCGCCTTCCATCCTCATGCCCTTGTAAATGCCATAAGGTTAAACAAGGTCAGGTGCAGGTACCTATTTAGTGTTAATAAATATTGTGAAACAGTCATTATAAGTGGTAGTATTCAATCAATCTTATTATCACAGTATACTCCTGGGAGTAAGAAGCTTCCAATTTTCGCTATAATACAGGGTCCTTGGCCTTCCAGATCCAGTACCGTTATGTGATTTTATGTAGGTAGTCAGTTCATCTAGCAGGGTGACCAGGGTTGCCAAGTCATGACCATCACTCCAAGACTTGTCTGCTCCATTGACCGCTGGGTTCTTCCATTTTAGGGTCTCGAAGCAGTACAACACTAGCAGTAGTAAGTAGCAGTTAATATTGATACTCATAATATATATAGCTACAATTTACATTTTCAATGAATGCTTTTTGAAGTTTTCCCTTATTAGTTTCCTGTCGCTAATATATCGACTCCCACTGTGGCGTAGTCGGTAGAGATACCGCCTGCGGCGCTGGAGGTCCTGGGTTCAATTCCTGGGTCGGTCCAAATATTTGTGTGATCCACAAATGTTTGTTTCGGAGTTTGGGTGGTTTGTATGTATAATATGTATGTTTTTAGACATATATAAGTAGGTATGTATATCAGTCGTCTAGATCCCCTAGCACAAGCTTATATATTAGCTTAATTAGGGCTAGATGATGTTGTGTGTGAATGTCCACAAATATTTATTTATTATTTCATTATTTTAAAACAATTTTAATTTCCATTAAAAGTTATTGTGAGTGACCCTTAAAAATGGGGCACGTGTTATCACGGACTTTATTTTAAAAGTTTTAAGTGGGACGGTTTCGTTGTACACATTTATTATGCAACATTAACCATTTACACACGCACGTACCGAAAGCTCTCTAAAAGAAATAAATTTTCCCGGTTTTTGCAATGTATGTTTCTACTGCCGTGCTCCTATTTGTCGTTACGTGATGATTTAAAGTTTATCCACTCAATACAGTGTCGAACTTTAAAAGATTTTTTTCTGAATAACTTACAGTTTGGAAATCTGTAATTCCTGAGTTCAAACATACAACCAAACTCTTCAGCTTAATGTTATTAATGTGGGAATGTAGAATAGGTTAAGTGGTAACAATTAGATGTGAACGGGTAAAATATGAAAAGATGACAACACCGCAAGAAAAGGAAGTATGCAAGACTGAGTTCGTATAATTCGATTACGACAAGACAGGTGAAGATGTACATGCGAAGTATTTATTTATTTATTCAGTGCAAGTAATATAAAGAGATTTCATAAGTTCCAAGTTTATGTTCATCACCGATCCCATATCAGTATAAACATTTTAAATTAATTCAGTTATTTGAATATACCTAATGTATCTTAACTAAGTAAAAAGCAGGTCTGTAAATGTATACGTTACGTAATGGAATACGTTGAAGTTTGAATATAAATAATTAAGTACAGCAAAATTGCATGGAGAACTCTACGAAACTCAAATAATGGTCTTCCGACATTTTTGGTCACCGGGGAGTTCGGGACAATTGTGCAATGCGATTGAATTTGTACTCAATGTTTCTGGTTTTGTATGTCTGTGCAGAACTGTAATAAAAAAAACCGAAAACATTTTTTTCACCTGCCAAATTTAAATAAGGCTTTCAAATTCAAATTTTCTGAATCCATAAGCATCCTGTTTCCAGCCCACCCAAATATGTCTTAATTTTGCAAGCTTATTAATTGTTGTGTACCAAATTTTTTCCCCTTATTTTGAACCCTTTGTTTCAACGAACCCGTTTAATTTTACGCTCTCATTAAGGCGTACACAATTTATTGAGGTTGGTTCTTAACTTTAGGAAATATCAATACACGCCTATGATCGTATTTAAACCAGTTTTTAGTAGGTTTAGTTATAGATTTTTTGGAGTTTCGTACCGAGACTTGCTGTCTTTCTATCTGTCTGACTGTCTGTCTGTCTGTCCGTCATGAGGCTGTATCTCAGGAACCGTGATAGCTAGGGAGCAAATATGATGTATTTCTGTTGCCGCTATAACAACAAAATTAAATACTAAAATCAGAAAAATAATAATTATTATTTTTAAAAAAAATCTGTCTTGATAAGGAACCCTTCGTGCGCGAATCCGACTCGCACTTGGCCGGTTTTTTTAAGGTAACCCCTCAACACACACATAAGATATCGGTAATCGCAAGCACCATTTTCCACCACCCTAAAAATGAAAAAAGATTTCCCATTTTCCAAAAAAAAAAATTTTCTGACTTACCAGACCATATTTTACGATTCTGCAAACAGCAACCGGGTTATTGATATATTGTTTATTTTACTGTGTATAATAATAAATAATAATGCAAACACATTAATTATAATAAAAAAACGAAACACACACACACACACGCACTTGGTACACACGCACTCCACAAAAAAAACATTTATTACTCTACCACCACACCATATTTTACGATTCTGTAAACACCAACCGGATTATTGATATATTGTTTATTTTACTGTGTGTAATAATAAATAATAATGCAAACACATTATTTATAATAAAAACACGAAACACACACGCACTACACAAACGCACGCCGTCCATGCGCAATCCACTCTCAACTTCAACTGTTCGATTTTTGTAAAAAAATCTGGACCATAGATGTCATTTTATAAGATTCAAATAACAAGGAAATGTTCCATACTACACATACAATCAAACTTGTTCATAGAAAAGTAGGAGAAGGCTAAATTTAAGTTTAAAGTCGTCTGGGTAGGTGCGGCGACCGGTCGCCGCTTGGGGCCAACGGAACAGCGCGATTATTATACGCATTCCAAGCTAATAATGAAATGGAAATACCACAAACGCGACAAAAACAAGGATAAAGTTAGGCAGCTCAATATAAAAAAAAAAACTTTAAAACCAGCCAAGTGCGAGTTGGATTTGCGCATCCAAAAAAACGGCAAAACATCAAGTTTGTTGTATGGGAACCACCCTTGATTATTATAATTTTCTGATTTTTGTTGTCATAGCGGCACCAGAAATACATTACTTGTTTTTCTCTCTAGCTATCACGGTTCCTGAGATACAGCCTCATGACAGACTGCCAGATAGTCCGGCAGGCAGACAGACGGTCGGTAAAGTCTCTTTGGGTACGGAACCCTAAGAAAACACTTCCTTTTTGTCGCACAGTCGGGTAAAAAGTTGGACAGATTCACGAAATTGAAGTCCACGTAATTTACCTTAATTTTTCTAGCTGTCGGAAAATGTGTGCAATAATAGCATCTTCGTATACACGTTTTACCACACAATTGAACAGCTGCAAGCCTAGGTAAATCTCTTCTCCGACAGATTAATGTACTCAAATCTTAAGCATAATGCAGATAAAGTACAAACGCCGAATTTGGGAGAATTTAGGGAGTATTAAGAAAATTGTGAGCTATTTTAAAACAAGCCTAATTGAATCTTAGCGTTTGGTACCTGGCTAGAATACTACGTAATATCTGTATTAGATTCTGATGATCCATACATACATACATACATACATATACTCACGCCTTTATCCCCGAAGGGGTAGGCAGAGGCCTATACCGGCCCGCATTTCACCGTGTACAATTCGGTCCCACGTAACAGGTGGTGAGCCCATCGCCGTGTTGAAATGGACCGCCGACGTCAGAGCCTCGTCCGTTGTTCAGCAGGTGCACGAGCTTGCACGTGAGGTTGACTTGGGCCCGGAGGTGTTGGTAGGGCCCCACTACACCCATTAGATTAGATTCTGATGATCCAATAAAAGGGAAAACCTAGGACGTATAAAACGATTTCTATTGCTTACTCATAGACTAAACTAGATTAGTAAACGACTATTACTAGACTGCTCACTTAGGATTGTAGGCACCTATATCGTTAGATATAAAAAGATACGCAGTGAATTTGTTGTCTTTTTCATTTTTTTTTTGTTTTTTTTTGTTGTATTTTTTTTGTTTTTTTTTTTTTTTTTTTGTTTTTCAGAAGTGTTACATTTATCTAAAATCGTATCGTATTGACATTATTACTGTATTGAAACGGACACAGCAGGCTGTGGCTACCTGTTGTTGACTGTTCTTCAAGCCGCCCGACCTTGGCTTAACGACTCCGTAGCCGTAACACTGCTATAAAACTGTATACTATCTACACTAGTGGTATACCATTATTAATAGTGCACAAACAAAATTTTCTAAGCAAATATTGAATATTCTAAGTACAAATTTTGGGATCTCAATTTCAATTTCAGAACAAATGTTTATAGTTCAATTTACTGAAATTCCTTAGAAGGGACTTTCACTCCAGGGTTAATTACTAAAGCGGTATTTACAGAGAAGTTTTATAATATTTATTTTACAAATATGCTAAAATCAAAGTTTAGGAGACTTGAAGCTAGTAATGAAGGGCGTCAAGGAGTAACATTTCACAAGGGACATTGATTAATTATCATAAACTAGCTAACGAACGCGGCTCCACTCGTGGGGTGAGACTTTCTTCAGGCATTCGAGACCGGGATAGAAAGTAGCCTGTACTATCCACATTTCATCACAATTGGTTTAGTGATTCAGGCGTGACAGTATAACGGACAGACAGAGCTACAGAGCTACTACACTATTATGTATTTTCAAAGGGATTCTCACAATGTAGGCGTGATTTTTATCGCAAATAGGTACACTGTAATAAATTCGTCAAGCGTCTACCCAATATTTGGTGGTTTACCCTACATAAAATTATATTTTGACACCCATCTTGTAGCTTAAAAACTACTTTTGGTCATCATTTTTTGTCTACTTATGCCAACGAAAACTGATTTCATTTGCAACTCAGGCTTACTGCTCGTTCGCTCTAACTTTGCCGCTCGGCTCTATACTAAAGTCGAATTTTTAATTAGACGAAGTAAATTGACAGCAACTAATGTCACTTCTTCATACAATGTTGCGTATTTTCTATGACGTAGTGACATTAGCTACTGTCAATTTACTTCGTCTAATTCGCAAACGGGTAGTTCAATAAACTAGCCGATATAACGCGGCTTCAACCGCATAGTTCCCGTTCCCGTTGAAATATGGAAATTAAAAGTCTACCTATGTTAATTGGGTATAATGTAGCTTCCCAACAGTGAAAGATTTTTTTTCAAATCGGTTTAGTAGTATTTGAGTTCATTAATTACAAACATACAAAAATGTATTTTTTTCTCTTTGTAATAATAATACTAGTTAAGATATAGATAGCGTAATTTGTGTGAAATAGCGCTGTGTAAAAACGTTCGAAAACATTTATTTATAACTCGAGGTTCCACTTATTTTCGTAACGATTATGTACACAAGGACAATATTTATTTTATCGTAATAGCTAAAACTTTTTAGAATCATAAAACAGAAAAAAACCACTCAAGCGCTTTTCAAGGGAAAATGTCCAACCGCATTTCCTCATCCATTTAAACACTTCCATTACAGAAGAAAGCCGGACAAGTGCGAGTCGGACTTACCAACTGAGAGTTCCGTACATCCGTCCGTACGTCCGTCAGACATCGACGGACGGACAACAAAGTGATCTAAAGGGTTCCGTTTTTTCCCTTTTGAGGTACGAAACCCTAAGAAAATCTCCACAATCGCGATCAGTGAATGAATGGGCGGTTACAGATTGACCTGTGTAATGTACCGGAAAATGGAATTTGCGTGTGTTATCGAAAATCGTAAGGAATCACGCACTCGCCGAGCTCAATTCAAAAATATGTAGGTGCCTTTAGGCGGCTTAAGGAGTAATTTTGGAGCCTTTTCAGCAAGCTTAAAAGGTTTCAATTACGTATCCAGTTGTATTATGTAACGTATTTTCGTTCTTATAATATGATTTATTTGGTGTAAATTTTTCGTGGGTCGCCCGAATTACATTTTGTAAGGAATGCCTTTTCTGTAGCTTAACATTTGAAATATTCTTGCGGTTTACGAAATACATATTTCTATTTTTACTATCAGCTTACTATAGTAGATGAGGAAAAAGAAGTCATAGTGGCTCTGTGAGTACCAACATCATAACCATATTACTGGATGGCGTATTGAAATTTTACGGCATCCTTATTTTTTACATAATTATCCTATATTCTCTGAATAACTCTGATATGGAAAAAGGTTATGTTTCTTCTGTATTATGTACCATGTATATTGTATAATTAGCAAAATGAAATGAAAAGATATTTCTTCATGTTAGTAATACTTTTAAACGTAAAGATTATTATTTCTACGTTTATATTTTCTGCCGTATTCACGAGGTAGTAATAGGCACGTTCATGTACTGTGATGGATCAGATTCGCGTGGAATTCGGTTCCCGTTTCCGCTTCCCATGGGAACATATACCCGGTATGAAAAGCTTACGTGTCATTCCAGACTATATTCTACCACGGTACTAAATTTCAGCCCGATCAGTGCAGCCGTTAGAGCGAGATTGAGTTACAAACATCCACACCTCCACACTCACAAACTTTCAGATCTAATAAATATTAGTATTATACAACTGAAAAAATGATTCATAATAGAATATTTTGTAATATCTGTTCCAAAGAGGCTTAATTATATTCTCCAAGTTGTTATTTCAAACCTCATGTCTCTTCAGCACATACATTGAAATGCGTCCCATATAGACGTTATGTAAATTTTAAGGAAGATATCAAACAATTGTGTAAAAACAGCATCTGTTTAAATATAAGATAGCAGCGTAGAAAAATGTCTTTTTAGGGTTCCGTATCCAAAGGAACCCCGAAATGAAACCCGGTAGTCAGGGAAATTACAAAGTCAAGTTGAAGGTTTTATGGACGGCTTGAAAAATTTAAACTGCAGGTTTTCGTGACCAGCGGATGTCCATTTCAACATGGTAATAGGCTCACCACCTATTACGTGGGACAAAACTATAAGGTGAAATGGGGGCCTATGCTATGCCTCTGCCTATCCCTTCGTGGATAAAGGCGTGACTATATGTCTCTCTCTGATCACGCGTGACTCCACTATTCGTCTGTCTGTCACTAGGCTGAAATCTAATGAACTGCAATAGCTAGAGAAATTTTCACAGATTACACATTTCTATAATTAAAAAGAGAAACAAATTACGGCAAAAAAACGACAAAACATCACATTTTTTGAATGAGAGTCTGCCCATACAACAAACATGATTTTCGGTTTCTTGTATGGGAGCCCCTCTCATACAACAAAGGTGATTTTTGCCGTTTTTGGTATGGAACCCTTTTTTTAACGTGAGGGATCGGAAGATCCCAACTCGATACCAGATCGATGACCCAACAGACCTCCGGCCACTACTGTTGCCTCGCCCAGGGGGCGGTAGGGGTGCTATCCCGCGTCTTTGGGGGGTTTGGGGTGTGATCCAGCATTTAAGAGGGGGCGTGCGTGAATCCCTCACGTGACGCTGTCGTCATGGGCCTGCTTCTGTAAGGACGGTGAGCGGCCCTCTCACCGTCCTCAGGCTCCCGGTCATGAAGGCCGATAGTCTTCGGCGAAGACACTTCGGTGGCGCCCCTCCCATACAAAAAAGGTGATTTCTTGCCGTTTTTTACTATGGAACCCTCCATTCGCGAGTCTGACTCATATTTGACCGGTTTTTTCATTAGTGTCTAAAAACACAATCCCCTGGTAATAAAAATATTGAGTTTTTGGTAGATTGATTGGTAACAAACACATTTAGAAAATTGTAATTGAAGAGGAAAAGGTCTTGACCTAGTTTTAAATTATGCGCATTCACGGTGACGTAAGCTGAGATTACATAAGAGTACCTACATACTCGTAATTTTTTATCTTTATTTCTATGCAAATTTCTTCATTGATATTATACAATACCGGCCAAGTGCGACTCTGAATCGCGTACTGCGTGTGTAGCAAAAACGGCAAAGAAAAATGACGTGTGTTGCATGGTAGCTACTCTTTATTATTTTTATTTTCAGTTTTGTCTTTATTTTTTTTTATACCACCAAAGTGTACAGCCAGACAAGCTTACGGCCCACCAGATGTACCGGTGGTCACCGCTGCCTATGAACGTTTGCAACACCAAAGGCGCTACACTCGCGCTGCCGACCCTGTAAAAACCTTCTAATGAGCCTCAGCAATAGGGTCCCGTTTTCATGCTTTGGGTATAGACCGCTAAAAAAGGTGTTTAGATTTCATTCATGATTAGCCTAAGAATAACTGCTCCTTCTAGTTTTGCGTGTTTATCAGTCTATTTTGAGGGGTCCGTGCCTAATACACATAAAATGCTTACTGACTGCCTCTGTGGCGCAGTCGGTAGTGATACCGCCTGCGGCGCTGGAGGTCGTGGGTTCGTTTCCCACCGGAGACAAATATTTGTGTGACCCATAAATGTTTGTCTCAAAAGTCTGGGTGTTTCTATGCATAATTATGTATGTATTTAAAAAGTTTATAAGTATTAATATCCGTGGTCTGATACCCATAACACAAGCAGGTTATTCCTAGCTTACTTTGGGATCAGATAGCGTTGTGTGAAACGTCCGTGAATATTTATTTTATATTTTTTATACATACACATAGTTACGCCTTAGTACCCGAAGGGGTAGGCATTAGTATACGCCAACATTTCACATTGTAGTTTTTTCGTCCCACGTAAGAGGTGGTGAGCCGTGTTGAAATGGACAGCGGCAGGTTGGGCCGACTGGTCTTGTTGAAATTTTTCATGCCGCCCATAAGGCCTTCAACTAAACTTAACGACGGTCACCTTACTGACAACCGGGATCAACCACTTAACCCTTCCGAAGCACGAACAAAAAAATGCTTGGTAGTCACCCATACAAGGACCGGCCATAGCAAAAGTAGCTTACTGCAGTAATCGTTTACTGAGTCAAAAGCACAACAACGTGAGCTCCGTACTTAGGACCACTTTGTTTCACTATTGCCTCAATTGCGTACTCTATTTCGACAAATCACCAGTTACAAAGTTACATTATTGATAATGGCGCTATCCGGAGCAAAATAAGGCCTGCATAAAAAGTGAATATTATTTGAGTGTAACCTTTTTTTAGTATCAATTGAAAGGACTTGATTACCATATTACAAAAATGTATTATGTATTTTGCTAGATTTTTCGTTTCAATGCTCATTTTCATACTTCATTGAGGGGATTTTTTCCGTAATCGGTTTTAAATATTTAGCCTGACTAGATTATTTTAAAATCCCTCTAAAATGTTTTATCCTCATTAGAATATACGTAGGCGACAATGCCAAGCCTTTATTTGTGGTATTTTCGTCTAGTCGCTCAATCTCAATATTTCATAACGATTTTAATATCATCCTGACCAAGACATTTTATATTTCTACTTGAAACAAAATAATCGACTTTAAAATTGTAAGTAGGAAGGTACCTATTTAACACATTACAAAATTTCTGTCTTAACACTTACTAGATATGCAATAGTATGCACTATGGCACTTCCATGCCGGAAGTTAAATTTACACAGCGGAATGTCCGGCGGGAGCTTCAATCCCTGGACGTTCATAAGTCGAGTGGGCCAGACGGCATTCCCGCGGTGGTACTAAAGCATTGTGGTCCAGAGTTGTGTCCGGTACTTACACGTCTTTTCGCACTTTCATATTCCATGCGACAAGTCCCGGCGTCGTGGAAGATCGCGTATGTACATCCTGTACCCAAGAAGGGTGACAGGACCGACCCGGCCAATTACAGGCCTATAGCCGTCACCTCCCTTTTATCCAAGGTGATGGAGCATGTAATTAATACACAGCTCCTGGGGTACCTTGAGGAACACGACCTGCTCAGCGACCGGCAGTACGGTTTCCGTCACGGTCGCTCGACGGGCGATCTTCTTGTGTACCTAACACACCGATGGGCGGCGGCTATCGAGAGTAAGGGTGAGGCTCTAGCAGTGAGCCTCGACATCTCTATAGCCTTTGACCGGGTCTGGCACCGTGGTCTTCTTACGAAATTGCCCTCATATGGACTACCTGAGAGATTATGCGGATGGGTGTCCAGCTTCTTGGCCGGTAGAAGCATCAGGGCCGTCGTTGACGGCAGCTGTTCAGACTGCATGGCCATAAACGCTGGAGTCCCGCAAGGCTCAGTGTTGTCCCCTACTCTGTTTCTGCTGCATATCAATGACATGTTGTCTATTGATGGCATTCATTGTTATGCGGACGACAGTACGGGGGACTCTTGTTACACGGGCCGCCCCGGTATCTCTCGGGACACAGTAGAGGAAAATCGTGAACAGCTTGTGTCTGAAATCGAGGCTACTCTTACTAGAGTGTCCGATTGGGGTGGACAAAATCTTGTCCAGTTCAACCCTTCCAAGACACAAGCGTGTTTTTTCACCGCTAAGCAAACCCCAATTACTGTAGCGCCGCAATTTCAGGGCACATCTCTTTCCATCTCCAAAAGTATAGGGATCCTTGGCGTTGACATCTCCAGTGACGTTCAGTTCCGTAGTCATTTGGAGGACAAGGCTAAGCTGGCGTCCAAGAAGCTAGGTGTGCTCAACAGGGCGCGGCGGTACTTCACTGCGGCGCAAACACTGCTTCTCTATAAATCGCAAGTGCGGCCGCATATGGAGTACTGCTGTCACCTCTGGGCGGGAGCACCTGAATATCAGCTTCGTCCATTTGGCTCGGTGCAAAGACGAGCTGTAAGAATTGTCAACGATCCTGTACTTACAGCTGGTGTGGAACCTCTTCGCGACAGGAGAGACTTTGCCTCCTTATGCGTGTTCTACCGCCTGTACAATGGTATGTGCTCTGAGGAATTGTTTGATATGATGCCCACGGCTACGTTCTATCATCGCACCGCTCGCCACAGACAGGGAGTTCATCCTCACACTCTGCGTCCGGTGCGTTCCAGCACGGTTAGATCCGATAGGTGTTTTCTTCCACGCACGCTTAGGTTGTGGAATGACCTCCCTGCTTCGGTTTTCCCAAACGCCTACAGTATGGGGTTCTTCAAAAGGGGTCTTAGAAGGTTTTTACAGGGTCGGCAGCGCGAGTGTGGCACCTCTGGTGTTGCAAACGTTCATAGGCTGCGGTGACCACCGGTCCTTCTGGTGGGCCGTATGCTTGTCTGCCACCTTAGTGGTATAAAAAAAAAAAAAAAAAAAAAAAGTGGAGAGATTTGTATTTTTGTGTACATATATGTTTGTTAAGATTATTCAATACTTCCCTTATTAGAATACTTTTCTTACGTGTGGAATCCCTCATAAATGCTATGCAAATAAAGCCTTAGAAGTAAATTTTAAGGTACTTAATGTAAGAATTTTTAAGGTAATTGCCATCATAGCTAACCCTCACATCTCTTTGAAACTGATTATTTTAGCGATTGATAGAATCACAGTGACGACAGAATTTTATTATGCGGTCCTTAGACCATAACATTCACTTCAATCAATACAATTTAACCATCATGCATGCATGACAGCATGTACTTTGTTCTATATCAATCATTTCAATCAACACTACTAAATAATCCTGCATCTATGACAGCATTTAATGCATGTACGCTTACAGTGAATGACTTAAGCCACAATATTAGGCAGTTGATGATGCTTTTAACTGTAATTTCAGCAATTGCGGCTTACTTGTTCAGTGTTGCGATGCGTGTTCATCGACTTGCTCAGATCTTTTGTTCATTACGTTGAAGTTTCCAGTTCCTTAACTAGAGGAAAATTTAGTTTCATGTGTTTGTGGCAAGTTAATCCAACTACAGACTAATATCATAAACAAACTAATACCCTCGATTTCACCCATGGATAAGTATTCTATGGATAAAAATTATAGCTCAAGTGATATTCCAGATTATAATCTATTGCTACACCAAATTTCAGCCCAATCCGTTCAGCTATGAGGGCGCGATTAAGTAATTTTGGTTCGGACGTTTGTTACTCAATCACGCTCTAACGGCTCAACGGACCAAGCTAAAATTTGTAAGCTGAAATACATTTATACATAGGATTTCCCTGGAATGGAGTATATTCCCATTCCATAGGATACGAGAATGGAAACAGTATTCCACTCGGGCGAAAACGCAAGAATCATCTAGTCCACCTTTAAGTTCTTGTTCAGTTTCCGGTAGTGAGCGAACATTTTCCAAATAACTAAGTATACAATGGAGTGCATTGAAAGAAAATATTTATTCAGGTACAAAGGATGTATCCTTCGATATTTATTTACATAACGCTCTTGCTTGAGTCCTACAAAAATATAAAGACTAAATCGATGTTTCTTATATTTTCATTTCTGTAATCTCTATTTTGATACCGGTTTCTACATACATTCACGCCTTTATACCCGAGGGGGAAGTCGGAGTCACAGTATACGCCCCAATTTTACCTTATAGATTTTTGTCCCATGTATAAAGTCGCATGTCTATTGACGTGTTGAAACAAACAATCCGTTCATAAAACTTCCAACGGCTAAAAAGTAACTGATAACCAGGACCAACAGCTTAACGTACCTTCTGAAGCACAGAAGCGCTCTCAAATGACAGGTCGCAAAGTGGTCACCCATCCGAGGCCCAGCCAGAGCCAAAAGTTTATATTACAGAACATTTTGTCTGTGGAGCCACGAGTGCTTCAATGTATTCAGGTTCTTGATACGCAGAATAAACCTTAACAAGCTTTGATTTAATGTAAGTCAATGCAACGTGTGTATATAAACATGTGTGTACATATTAAAAATACAAGACGTGTGATAATTTCGGGACTGTTTGTGTAAATGTATTCGCAGTCGACTAATAATGACTATAAATAGTTAGCAAGTGCTAGTGCCAAGTAATTCAGTGTTTTAAACTAAACTAAAAATAGTCAGCTCAAAGTGGACTGTAAAACTACCCTAATCCAATGAATAGTAACGCCAAAATAGCACAGGGACATTTCTTCATCTTACTGTGATATAAAATAGGTAGTGCGGGACACAGGGCTATTTTTCGTAACTAGTTAATAGAAGGTTGAAGGCTTTAACAGCAGTAAATACAGCCTGCAGTGTTTTTTTGGTAACAGCGCCATCTGTTACAAAGAACGCAAACTAACAAACAATAACAATAATATGGCTAAATGCAACATATGTGGAAAGTTCAGGTCGGCGAAGGGGAAGGATGGCGCTACCACCTGTAAATGCTGTACGGGGAAAGTCGTGGTAGGAGACAAAAGTGCACTGAAGAAGAAGCCTAATCTACGTGTGCAGAGTACACCCTCTAATTTGAGCAGCCCTTGTGTCGGTTCTGGAGATGTTAGTGACACGCCATCTGATGGCACATCTTTGCAGCCTAATCTTGTGGAGGAGATAAGGCTGTTGAGGGCAGAACTTCGGAACATGAGAGATGAGCTCACAAGAGAAATGAAGGATCTGCGGCGGGAAGTGGATGATCTTCGTGCAAATATAGCAGGTTGTGTGAGCCGACTGGACGGTCTGGAGGGCAAGGTGAAGGAGATGGAGGATCGTGAGTCCAGCACTGATCACCTCGAGAAAACAGTGAGGAAACTGAAAATGGACTTAAACGACCGTGATCAGGAAATGCTGTCTTGTGATATTGAGATCTCCAACCTTCCCGAGGATAATGGTGAGAACACAGTGCACGTCGTGAAGTTGTTAGCGGGAAAGCTGGGAATGCAACTCGAACCCCACGATATTGTTTTTGCGGAAAGAATAGGTCCTTCGGCTAGGAGCAGGAGGGAGGTGTCTGGGCAGACGGATACCGCTGTGTCGAGTGCGCCAGCTCGGCCGCGCCACCTGGTGGTCCGGTTGACCAGGAAGCACCTGCGCGACGAGATGCTGCGGTGTGCGCGCATACGGCGCGGCGCCACCTCTGCGGATCTGGGCATGACCGCCCCTCCACGCCGTTTCTATCTCAACGAGAGACTTAGCCGCTACAACAAGATGATTTTCTTCCACACTCGGGAGTCTGCTACAAGATTGGGATGGAAATATGTATGGGTTAAGCGTGGCAGAATATTGGCTAAGCAGGCTGAAGGTAAACAGATCTACAGTATTCGTACAGAATCGGATCTGAAACGGGTTTTTGATGTTGAAGTTCCATGCGACCCCATTCCATAACTGTATAGGGCAGGGTTTGGAAGTTAATAATATTATAGAAATGAATATACTCACACAAATAAATGGTAATTTAATGATAATCATGCGACATTGTTATAATTTAGTTTTGGTAATGAATTTTACACATATATTCGTAATTGTTATTATAATTATTAATAATGGAATTTATTATTCAGATGCATTTAAATATTATATAGGGATATTAGCTAACAAATGTTTGCTTGTTCATAACATATCAAGATGGCCGTACATCCTAATTAATATTGTGTATATTTTTTCTAGTAATGAAAACGCTTGCATTCCACAAGTAATGCATTGTGTGTTGTTGTACATGGCAATTGGATGTTCTCGGGTTGACTGCAATCAACTCCCAATTCCTGTAGGTTTGCACCATGATATGGTCGATAGCAGTGGGGCCTGTCATTTTTTTCTCTTGTGCTGCGTCATTGTTTACTGTAAATATAAAATAATTATACATAGGTATGTTAAGTCTAATTACAATATTTCTAAAATGATAATTATATTACTAAAGCATAAAGATGCGTAACAGTAAAGATAAGCGTTTAAAACTTGGATTGTTCAATGCTGGGTCATTGGGGACAAAACATGATGAGTTTATTGTAGCAATGGGCAACCTTAATGTTGATATCATGGCGATAAACGAAACGTGGATTAAGGTAGACACGGGTGACGGTCGCGCGCCCCGGGTGCCTAACTATAGGCTTCGTCACACCCCGCGACCGACCTACATATGTGATGGCTGTGGCGGTGGGGTTGGCTTTTACGTGAGACGGGGGATAAATGTGCGGGCCGAGCCTTTTCCTGCTGCCGCAAATGTTGAGCAGATGTGGTTGAGACTGAGTAGAGAGTCGCAATCGATAGTCATTGGTACGGCTTATAGGCCACCCTGGCTTAATGCAAACACGTTTGTAGATGCAATAACGGACACCATTTCTTCGTTCTCTGGAGCTGATAAGATATTTCTTCTTGGTGATTTTAACATAAATCTACTGGATGAGGAGGACTATAAGACGAAGCTACTGCAATCCTTCCTGGTAAGCATGAGTATAGTCAATTTGGTAGACAAACCTACACATTTTACAGACCACAGTGCAACATTGATTGATCTGATCTGTACAGATGCTGAAGTGGCTGACATATCAGTGTGGCATATACCAGACCTTGGTAGGCATGCCATGATTACAGCCGAATTTAACCTAAGAATTGAAAAACCTGCGCCCCGGTGGATTGTGTACAGACCTCTAAGAGACATATTGATAAACAAGTTTGAGGAGGACCTTGGCAGCGTAGATTGGGACTCTATTAGGGATCTGGGTCATGTGGATTACATGGTTGAAGCTTTGAGCACTTGCATTGTCTCATTGTTTGACTTGCATGCACCGGTAAAAAGAATTCTTGTAAAAGAGAAAGGTTACCCATGGATTACCAGTACTGTCAAAGATATGATGCGCTTACGTGATAAATATTACCATAAATTTAAAGCCTCTAATCGAGATTCTCACAGCAGATCGTATGTAGTACTAAAATATTTAGTGAGGGATGCTATTGAAAGTGAGAAGCGGGCTTATTTTAAAACCCATATCAATGACAGTATTGATAATCCAAGGAGACTGTGGAAACAACTCAAGTCAAATATTGTGATGAACAGTAAGAGTGTTCCTGAATTGCCTGACTTCTGTAGTGACCCTGACATACTCTGCAAACATTTTTTAAATGTACCTGGCAGTAATGAAGTATCCATCTCTGACCTCACTTTTTTTGAATGGAACCGATTTAACACCAATACATTCCGACTAGAGTTAGTGACGCAGAGAGAGGTTGAGAAAATAATTAGGAATCTTAAATCAAATGCCATGGGTGTAGATGAGATTTCCCTGGATATGCTGCTGATGACTCTTCCTCAAACTCTCAGTATTGTGACTCATATTATCAATACATCAATCACAACCTCAACGTTCCCAGCATCATGGAAAACAGCTAGAGTGAAACCAATTCCCAAGGTACCATGTCCTGCTGGACCGAAGGACCTTAGGCCCATTAGCATACTGCCCTGCCTGTCTAAGGTCCTGGAGAGAGTAGTCAGTAATCAATTTACTAAGTACTTGGAACACTCAAATGTGTTGCCAGTGAGACAGTCTGGCTTTCGTAGAGGGCACAGCACAGCAACAGCATTATTAGATGTTGTAGACGATATCTTGCAGGCTCAGGACCAGGGCATGGGTACGGTGCTGACTCTATTGGACTTCAGTCGTGCTTTTGATGGGATTAGTATTGCACTCCTTATGTCTAAACTTGCTTACTATGGCTGCTCGGACGGGGTAATCAGGTGGTTTAATAGTTACCTTAGTAAGAGATATCAATTTGTCCAGGTCATGGATGATAAAACTGGTTGCTATGTGGATTCTGCTCATTATCCAGTGACCAGGGGCGTTCCTCAGGGCTCGATCCTCGGGCCACTGCTCTTTATCCTTTACTGCGCGGATATCACCAGCACAATCGTTAACTGCCAGTACCATATGTATGCTGATGACCTACAGCTACACCTATCATTCTCTGCCTCTGACTGTCTTGAATCTGTAAGTAGAGTAAATGAGGACTTAGCTAAAGTTGCAAACTGGGCTCAGAGAAACTCTCTGGTTCTCAACCCAGAGAAGTCTAAGTTTATTATTATGGGTTCAAGACATGTGAGAAGTCAGATTCTGCAGTATCAGTTGGACCTGAGGATTAATAACTGTCTTATGGAGCGGGTGTCTGTGGCGCGCAATCTGGGGGTAACACTTGACGAGCAGCTTCGTTTTGAGACTCATGTAATGTATGCAGTTAGAAACTGTTTTTATAGACTAAGATTACTGTACAGAATACGCCCATACATAAGTGTCAGCATACGAACACTGCTCTGTGAATCATTGATTCTTTCTAAACTTAACTATGCTGACACTGTGTATGGTAGTTGTCTTCTGAAGAGAACTGAAAAAATGATACAGAGGGTTCAAAATGCTTGCGCTCGCTTTTGTTTTGCAATCCCACCGCGTGCACATGTGACGCCCTTCCTAAATAGTGGCAATATTATGAAAATGGCGGAACGACGCGAGTTGCATCTTGCTACGCTGTTGTTCGGAGTGGTGAGGACTGGTAGACCACAATATTTGTATGAAAAATTATCTTGGTCAAGGGATGTAAACGCATACAAGACAAGAGCGTGTACTTACCTAATGTTAACGCCAAATCACAATACAGCTGCGTATAGAGGAGCATTTAAATTCTTTGCCAGTCGTATTTGGAACGACCTTCCACCGCCATTACACGCCGTAAAGTCAGTACACACGTTTAAAAGGAGATACAAGTTGTTCTTAATGGGTAAACAAAAAGGCGTGTGTTGAAACACGATTGTAGCACTCGGGCGGTTTCTTTATCGTGTTTTGTAATGTGTCAATGTGGTCTCTATCTCAATTTCAATAAATGATATATGTAATTAGGTAGGTGGGATTGTGTGGAACTATGAATAACACCGATAATTTAGAGTTTACATGGCAGAGCGGCGTGCGACTCGACAGTTTCAAAATAACTTGGATGGAACTTTGAGTCGAGCATGGAGCGAAATCTGACAACTTGAAAAGTTGACAGTGACGTTGCTCTTGCTTAATGCTCTTGTCAGTTGTTTTTGGTATTTTTTGTTTTTATTGTTGTGTACGTTGATGTTTTGGCTTTTAGCCCACTCATTAGTCGATGTTTTAATGAATGAATGTATTAATATTAATAATGAAAGTAAGATAAAATCAATGTTCATGTAATATTTTTGTTTAAAATACTAAGTAATTTGTTTATTAATGTTTTTATTTTATTTTATTTTATTTTATATAATGTAATGTTTTTTATAATATGCAATGCACTCACTGTAGTAATTTAATTTAATGTTATAAATGAAATTAATGTGAACAAATTGAAATGTTAGGGTAATGAAATAGCATAACGTAAATAATTTTATTTTGTTTTTTTTTTTTAATTTTTAATTTCATTTAATTTTTATTTATTTTTTATTTTTATTTTTTTTATTTGATTTGCGTGTAAAATTTAGTTATAAAATGAATTTATATTCGTACAATGGTGAGCGTGATGTCACTAAGCATCGTAAGGAGTAAGGACCATCTGAAAACCAGCGCTGCATACCATTTCTATGAATGGTATGTAGCATATGCTGAGATGGCTGCCTTTTCGGGTGCATGCACTGGGTTTTTTTTTTATATTTTTGTACTATTATGAGCTCTTATGAATGCAATGCGCTTGAATAAATTTATTTCTTTCTTTCTTTCTTTCTATATAATATACTACATTGCATAATCCTCTTACATCTTATCAGTCCTGCGATGTATGCATTTTCCGGGAAACACTGCTGCAGTGGGATTTGCTAAAAACCATATTAATTGCCGCGTTTCCTCGTAATATATGTGAATAAATTCTCTCATATCAAGCAACATTCAAAATAAATGCTCATTTATTTTCAAATGTTTATTTATTTTTCGTTCAGAATATTTGTATTTAATTACTTTATAATAATAACATAGTAGATTAACATCTGTAACGCTTTCTAAAAGAAGATTCTAGGTTGCTAAAGGTGTATCTTAAATCTCAATGAAATCAGCCTATACCAGTCCACTCCCAAATTACTCCACAACACATGGTCCTGCACCTTTCGCATCCAGTTACTCCCTACGACCTTCTTTAGGTCTTTCAGCTTACATTTACACATAACTTATTGCATGTTGTAGATCTTTTACGTTTATTTCGAAATGTAATTGGTTATGTATGGCACAAAAGTGATCGTCTACCAGCATTCGTTCGACATTTGCTATTTGCAAAGAATTGACATGGGTTACGGTAATGAGATCTGGCAGGTACTCTATATCATAACTTAATATTAGAAGAGCGATTGTATTTATTGTGACATTGTACCAATATTACAAAAAATGGTTTTGACAAAACCTGAGGTATCATTGGATGGTAGCCTTAAGTTTACAGCGAGTTTGTGAAGAAGTTTATAATTCTGTCACGTTCTAATCCTTGAAAACTTATATTTTTAGACTAATAGCGGTCATCCCACATTAATACACAGGCTCATTGATATTGCAAAAAACCCATTTCTTTTTTTATAGTACACAATAAAATACCACTGAGTACTTGTGCATTTCACTGTTCTTTTATCATGAATGAAATGAATGTGTTGCAAGTACAATAAAGCATACATTTATCTATCAAAACTTCACTGAGAAACGATTTTGTGTTTCAATCGTAACAGACTGACAGACGACAGACATAATAGGTAAGTATGTATAATATCGGGATCCTACACCGAAGCTATTCTAATCTTAACTGACATTATCCAGGATTATAGAGAACCTCTCGTAGCATACTTGTTCAATGTTCTGTTAACGAACACATGGTACGTTATGATACGCTTATTTATTAGGTGTGCTTTATACGGAGACGGTGTGGAACAGGCGCCGCGTAGGTATAATGCAGCTTCGAACTTTTGTCATACAAAATGTAGGTAGGATGGTAAAAACAGGGCAAGACGGTGGCGTGTCTTTTCACCCTTCGAAGAAGTGGGATAGGAAGGCAAGAAACAAGGCAAGACGGTAGTAGAAGTCCGACCTAACATCCATGAGGATTTCTACTCGAGAACAAAACAAAATACAAAATGTTTGGTACGCCGCGCCGCGTTGTTTCTGTATGATTTAGAACACGCAGTCTCCGTACATTTTGTATGCTTCTGTATAATTCAAGCCCAAGATGCGTGACCGTTTGTAGTAATTTTCCTTTACGAGCGGTACGTGTTTTGAAAAGTATGTTAAGTCGTAGGTCCCGGTTACCAGTCATTCATACCTACGTAATAGGCGTTCTGTAAACCTAAAGACTTTTTCAAAATTTCAACTGAACGTATCTTTAACCTGCGCCTTTCTCTTTCCACATCATGATGTGATTCCAAAAACAACTTCACACCGACTTCAATATTATACGATACTAGCAGACGTCACGCGGATTCATCCGTGTAGTTCCCGTTCCCGTGGGAATACGGGAATAAAATAAAGTCTATGTTCACTGCAAAAAGTGTAGCTTTCCAACGAAAGGAAAGATTTTTTCAGATCGGTCCAGGAGTTCCGAAGCCTATTCAAAAAACAAAAAAAAGTCTTTATTCTTTATAATATTAGTATAGAGCATAGAAGTATAGATTATAATCGGTGCCAATCTCCTTTTATGAAATCGGTTAAAAATAACCACATCACGTAACAGCCAATTACCCCCTTGTCTTATATTTAAATTACTTTATACTAAGCATTCAGTATTTACTTGGTATAAGATTTTTAATGTCTCTCAGTAATTCCGTAAAATTACGATCAAGGCTGTTGAGTTTTAATAATCTATTCAAAGTTTAAATTACAGTAGATATTAAATGTTCTGGTTTTATGTTGCGGTGTTCATAGTTTGATCATTTTAATCAAAATTCTGCGAAATTGCCTCTACCTGGTAAGAAAATACGAGTAAAATTTTACGTCAAAGCCGCTTAAGGCACCTTGCTATAAGTTGTTGTAAGTATGCTAGTTTAAAAGGCGAAGGCGCCACCGTAGCAAGCGGTTTCAAACTAATAATTAAACCACTCATTTACTTTGAGGTTGTTTTAGCATTGAGTAAAAATATATTTTGAAGCGTGAATATGACGCGTGCGAGGAATTTTCTTATTACCAAAATTATTCCTCCTGTCTGATGAAAAGACCTGGTGACACCTAGTTAATTGGGGCTCACTGTATACCAGTCTATTGACATTGGTCCTTAAGTTGGCGGCCAGGTGATGTGACTCTACGCTCCGCTTGAACACCCAGAGCTAATCAAGTATAAATGACTCAACAGAAAAAAAAAATTAACCGCTCGATTCTTCTAAAAAGGGAGGGGCTTAAAGAGCTCTTCGGAACGCTTGTAAAATGTCCCCAATACTAATCAAAGAAGTAAAAATTCACAACGCGACTTACTTTAGATGAACTGGCAAGAAACTCAGTGGGCTATTATTTTTAGTGGTATATTTACAATATTAAAGAATCTAAAAAAAATGCATTTTAAAATTTTTTTTAGAATTCATCAGAATTGGTCGTTTCCTTGTGGGTGCCTTCAAACATCGCAAATTGAAATGTTTTCGTCACGCATCTCATTATCGACTGTGAGCATTTACTCGCTGAACTAACGGAACTACGAGAGCTACTCACAAAAAAACCATTTTTCCAGCAAAATGAAAAGGAAACTTACCTATCTGATACTGAACTAGACAAATCCTCCAATTAACATCAATGAATAAAGATTTTGGAATAGAGCAAAGTTCAACCTTTGCTACATTTGTATGTAAAGTTGAAAGTGACAGAATTGGGTCAGTAAATTGGTCGGAGGAAACGGACGGACATGCAATCTGTTACGTATAATTAGTTCAGTGCGCTTGGAACTTATCTTGATACGGTATAGGCTCTTTCTTGCGTCGACAGGTAATTTTAGTTCGTGATAATTTTAGTTCGTGAAAATATCACAGGGATTATAATAGTGTAAAATCAAATATCTAAGAGAGTTTATAAATTTACGAATCATCTTATGAAAACATGGTGTTTTCAGTTTCCTCAAAAAGTATTAGAGCTTTATCAAAATGTAAATCGAAACGATAGTCAACGTATTAAAATGTATTACACTTCGTAAAATACTATCGTGCCATAGTTATTCTTAAAAAAATTACTGCATCATAGATTTTCATCTGGCCTTTCGAGGAGAAGCCTTTTAGGAGGCGTCTCTTTGCTAAGTTGCAGTAATGTAACCTGTGTCCCATTCTGCGTCTTGGTAGGGGCAAGACGGAACACCCTTGGAGTGTAAGTGGATATTCTGACTGCCCTTCAGAGCATGGAGTCATACTCAATCCCCACAACAGAGCAGCGACTGACTTAACATACTCTACGATACCAAAAACACAATAAAAACAAAATCATATTAGTCCAAATTCTATGTAAAATTCTGAATTTCTACTTATCTCGCGATCACGCAAAAACACAGCTCAATGAAAGGAAAAGCAAACACCCATTCAACGTGTTGGTAACGATGAATACAGTTCAGTATAGGCGCTGGGCTAACAAAATCTGCCGCTTTGCAACTCACCGCAATTCTGAATAAGCAGAAACAAGTTGAGCACGGACGCGGTGACTAGGGCTAGGGTTGTCAACTTTTACTCTTATTTTATTTTATATACTTTTAAATTTATATTGAATTGATACACCGTTTTTATGCTGTACCTACTTTGAACTGACTGATAAAATGGCAATGGAAAGATAGAAGCTCTCAAAGCTCGGCTAGCTCTGTGTTTTGTAAAAGTATAAACGATCACTGCGATAAGCTTCTTACGAGAGAGCTGATCCTGAAGTGGGTGATTGTTTTGGATTATTGTTCATCATGGTAGCCCAAGTTGAAGAGGCCCTTAAGAAAGGCTTAAAATTTTTTTAAGCTGGTGAACAACTTGCATCTGTCTATCCGTTTCCAACTGTCTAATAAGTGGGACAAAATACAAATCTGTCTAATAAGTGGGACAAAATACAAATGGTGAAAAATGGATGTATATTATGATTTTTTAAGTACTCTGCATGTCACCTCTGTACTGTAAAATTATTATGAGTTTTTATGTTTAGTGTTTCATTTTAAGAGTATTCAGTCTCCAGGATTTATTGATTCTACTAGTTAATATAAAAATTTAACTAAAATGTACTTACACTTTAGTTCGACACACGCCATTTCGTCACGTAAGAAAACCGCAAAATTACTGTACAATCGAGCACAAATTCCACACGGAACAACTTCTACAAAATAAATTTACCACAGGATTGGCAATTAATAGCGCCATAAACGTATTTTATTTACTTTTATCGCCCTCACAGAGCGATAAACAGTTAATAACGTTCGGTGTTACTGTATGAGCAAATATACCTCGATTACATCTTGTGGGAGTCGTAAAGAAAGAATGTGGCCTAGTATAGTAACACCTTCGATGATTATCTTGTAAGTTTTAAGGGTTCTATACGTAAATAGTAAAAACGGGACCCTGTTATTGCGAGTGCGTTGTTTGTTGGTATGTCTGTCACCAGACCGTATCTCATGAATCGTGATAGCTAAAAAGCTAAAGTCTTCACAGATGCCGTTAAGGTGAGCTTTAATTGAGTTATATTTTACATAATGTTGCTCACCCATAGAAACCCAAACAATCATCGCATCGATAGAAAAGCATGTGCTTTTTTTATTGCAGTAAAATCAAAATTACATATTTTTAGTATGCTACATGTTGTGTTGAAAATGTTATATTTTATTACATTTTATGTAACTACACGGTATTTCTAACATTGTAAACAGTGAAGTGCTGATTAAGTCAAAAAATATAACCACTTTATTGCTCAGTATGTTACTCACCAACTAGCGCGAGGAAGCTATGCAGAGAACTCTTTCCCAGGGCGCCTTACTTCAGAGTTTCTAGTGCGTGCGCAAGGGTAGGCCAGGGCTCTGACGAAAACAGCCAAGTAGGGTGTACACACATATATTTATAAAGTACACAGTACACTACAGAGACAGAGAGAAGTTATTCACTAATATACACACATATCTTTCCCCTCGGGGTTTAGGGGATACGCGTTACTTCTCATGAAGCTAACGTAATACCCTGAGGGCACAGTGTTTGGCTTCTTCAATTCGATCCCTAAGATCTAATATCCTAGGGATTAACGAAGGAGCCTACATTAGGAGGAAGGGCATAACGGAATTCCGTTCGGTGAGCAGTCCGCCTGGGGCAGTACCTCCACCCTGCAGAAGACCGCGGTAATAGTAACCTTGCTTCGTGCTGGGTTATGTTCTCCGTCGGTTAGCAGGGTTCCAGTGCTCATTGGGGTGACTTTGTGCCGGTGGCGGTGAGACCAGATGCTCATCTGTCTCCATTGGCTAGCATAGGCGCGGAATATTGGTACGGCGGTCAGGGAGACCCGGTGAAACGGTTGCCCGCTGACCGCCCGCAGGCTGTACGGGACCCGAACCTGGGGATTACGTAATCTCCGCCCCAGGAGGCTGAACCAGCAGCCTGTGTAAAGTCCCTGGTGCTGTGGTCGTGCCGGAGGAGGATACCGGAGTGGACGCGGCCACTGCATTGGGGGGGGACCGGGGGCCCTTCCGTACGCCGTGCCAATCTACCGCACCACCTGTGCCTGCCTTTGGGGAATTGGAGCCTCGCTTAGTCTCTTGCGTCACCGTCACACAGGCACCCCCTACCTTCTTTTTATCCCCTTTCAACAACAATCATGGCAAAAGGTCACAAAAGAAAAAAGGTTTCCACAGCGGCTTCGTCGTCGTCCACACTAAATGTGGACTTCTGCAACATCAGAGGAATGCACTCAAACATCAACGAGATCCACCGCCACCTGGAATCTGCGAGGCCGAACTTATTTTTCCTGGCGGAGACTAAGATATCTTGCCCGAACGATACATCTTACTTGATGTACCCTGGCTATAAGCTGGAGGCTAATTTCAGGCGTCAAGCTGGGGTATGCATGTTCGT
Source organism: Miltochrista miniata (assembly GCA_933228765.1). Taxonomy (NCBI): domain Eukaryota; kingdom Metazoa; phylum Arthropoda; class Insecta; order Lepidoptera; family Erebidae; genus Miltochrista; species Miltochrista miniata. The sequence goes on along the minus strand of OW121756.1, from coordinate 34,356,339 downwards.
GCGGGAGGATATCTGCTGTCGCCGTCTCAGTGACCTGGAAGACAGGGACCTGTCTACATTATGGGCGCGCGTGGATCATGGGGGCCACACTCGGATCTACGCGTGCATTTACAGGTCCCATAGCGGTGATACGGAGACAGTTCGCCTTTTTGACCACATGCAACAATCGACCGACAAGGCTATTGAGCGGTATCCCTCCGCGGAGATAGTGATTTTGGGGGACTTTAATGGTCACCATATTGACTGGTTGGGTTCCGTGCACACTAACTTTGCGGGGAAAGCTGCTCACGACTTTGCCCTGACCTACGGTTTCTCCCAACTGGTAAATTCGCATACGAGAATACCAGATAGGGACAACGAGCAGAGTGCATTGCTGGACCTTCTGCTGACTACGCGGCCTGACGGATACACCACATCAGTGGATGCGCCACTTGGTTCATCGGACCACTGCCTCGTTCGGTCGCGAGTGCCTCTCGCAAGGCCTGAACCACCTCGGCCCAAGGAGTGGCGACATGTGTGGCACTACAAGTCAGCAGACTGGGATGGACTTCGAGAGTTCTTTGCGTCGTACCCGTGGAGGCGGCTTTGCTTCACTTCAGATGATTTGAACTCCTGCGCTGCAGCAGTAGCTGAGGGGATCTTGGCGGGCATGGAATGTTATATTCCTAACCGCTGGATCCCGGCAGGAGCTAGGAAACGACCGTGGTTTAATCGGCTTTGTAGAGAAACTAGGATGTTGAAAGAAACTGCCTACAGAGCTTGGACCACGGCTCGCGCTAACTCAGATCCTAGCATCTCTGAAGTGAAACGCAAACTGAATGCCGCCTCGAGGGCCAGTAAAAGAGCGGTTACCAGGGCAAAGTTTGATTTCGTCGGCAGAATTGGTCAGCGACTAGCCGGCTACCCTTCTGGAAGTCGTGAATTCTGGTCGCTCGCCAAAGCTGCCGAGGGAAACTTTTGTCGGTCGGGATTACCACCTCTACATAGACTGGATGGTAGTCTGGCCCCGAGTGCCAAGGAGAAGGCTGACCTTTTGGGTTCTCTCTTTGCCTCCAACTCGACCATGAACGATGGAGGTGCGCTTCCGCCTGGTATCCCTTGGTGTGGCACTTCCATGCCAGAAATTAAATTCAAGCAACGGGACGTCAGGCGGGAGCTTCAATCCCTAGATATTCATAAGTCGAGTGGGCCGGACGGCATTCCCGCGGTGGTACTTAAGCGGTGTGGTCTGGAGTTGTGTCCGGTACTTACACGTCTTTTCACGCTTTCATACTCCATGAAGCAAGTCCCGGCGTCGTGGAAGATCGCGCACGTGCATCCTGTGCCCAAGAAGGGTGACAGGACCGACCCGGCCAATTATAGGCCTATAGCCGTCACCTCCCTTTTATCTAAGGTGATGGAGCGTGTAATTAATACACAGCTCCTGAGGTACCTTGAGGAACATGACCTGCTCAGTGACCGGCAGTACGGTTTCCGTCACGGTCGCTCGACGGGCGATCTTCTTGTGTACCTCACACACCGCTGGGCGGCGGCTATCGAGAGTAAGGGTGAGGCTCTAGCAGTGAGCCTCGACATCTCGAAAGCCTTTGACCGGGTCTGGCACCGTGGTCTTCTTACGAAATTGCCCTCCTATGGACTGCCCGAGAGTTTATGCGGATGCTTTCTGGCCGGTAGAAGCATCAGGGCCGTCGTTGACGGTAGCTGTTCTGACTGCATGGCCATAAACGCTGGAGTACCACAAGGCTCAGTGTTGTCCCCTACTTTGTTTCTGCTGCATATCAATGACATGTTGTCTATTGACGGCATTCATTGTTATGCGGACGACAGTACGGGCGACACTTATTACACGGGCCGTCCCGGTATCTCTCGGGATGCAGTGGAAGAAAGTCGTGAACAACTTGTGTCTGAAGTCGAGGCTACTCTCACTAGAGTGTCCGAATGGGGTCGACAAAATCTTGTCCAATTCAACCCGACCAAGACACAAGTTTGTGTTTTCACCGCAAAAAAGACCCCATTCACTGTGGCGCCACAATTTCAGGGCACATCTCTCACCATCTCTGAAAGTATAGGGATCCTTGGTGTTGACATCTCCAGTGATGTGCAGTTCCGCAGTCACTTGGAGGGCAAGGCCAAGCTGTCGTCCAGGAAGCTCGGAGTGCTCAGAAGGGCGCGGCGGTACTTTACTGCGGCGCAAGCACTGCTTCTCTATAAGTCGCAAGTGCGTCCGCATATGGAGTACTGCTGTCACCTCTGGGCGGGGGCACCCGAATACCAGCTTCGTCCATTTGACTCGGTGCAAAGGCGAGCTATGAGAGTTGTCAACGATCCCATACTTGCAGGTGGTGTGGAACCTCTTAGTGACAGGAGAGACTTTGCTTCTCTATGTGTGTTCTACCGCCTGTACAACGGTTTGTGCTCTGAAGAATTGTTTGATATGATGCCTACGGCTACATTCTATCATCGCACCGCTCGCCATAGACAGGGTGTTCATCCTCACACGTTGCGTCCTGAGCGCTCGAGCACGGTGAGATCTAATAGAGGCTTTCTTCCGCGTACGCTTAGGTTGTGGAATGATCTCCCTGCTTCGGTTTTCCCGGACGCCTACAGTATGGGGTTCTTCAAAAGGGGACTTAGAAGGTTTTTAAAGAGTCGGCAGCGCGCTTGTGGCGCCTCTGGTGTTGCAAACGTCCATAGGCTGCGGTGACCACCGGTACATCTGGGGGGGCCGTATGCTTTTCTGCCACTCTAGTGGTATAAAAAAAAAAAAAAAAAAAAAAATCATAGAAATACAAAAGAGTAGTACCGATTACTGCACTAATATTACGGAGGCGGTCTACAGATACTAGTTACAAATTGCTTAGGCTGTTAGGCTGAACGCAGATTATAGTCACGACAGACTTAAGACAGACTATTTCTTTACGAGATAAATAGAGAGGCGCACACTTAGAACAAAACGTTTCTTAGACAAAGCTGTCTTTACCTACAAGGCGACAAGTCTGACTAACGTTTGTCGGCTTCCCTTTTATGCATGCGGGCGCGCACATCAAAGACGAAACTGTCTAGCGGCGGGCCCCCAGACTTGCGCAAAACAGTACCCGATGATGTCCTGACATAATATAGCATAGCTTTCCGAACCGTGCCATATGGCATTCGAACAGTACCCGGACCAGTACCCGGTCTTTCGTACAAGTACATACAGCGTTCTGATTGTTCTGACAGGTTTGTTGACCTTCATAAATTCCCGCTTTGCAAAAAATAAGGGGTGGGGGGGGGGGCGAGGGTCACTTATGTTTGTATGTGTTTGCCCCTTATGGTTGGGGCTTTCTTAAAGGGGATGAAAATTTTGTTGTATTTGCGATATCAAGATATCACGCACGGTTTTCGATATACAAGATTTAGAAAAAAAACTACCTTGTAATCATTCTCTTCTATGAAACTGCTAGCTGATGAGGATGACTGCAACACCGCCAGCATGGACGCTTTTTGACGATTGATATCAAACCAGCAAATAAACCTACAGGCAACATTATACTTCGGATATCAACCGAAGACAATTGCATAGTATTTACATGCAGCAGTACATGAGATGGTGCTGTCTTTGCCATACTTTTTAAAGTAAATATCTAGAAAACAAAAAAGTTGTCTCGCTCGCACCCACGCTCTCGTACACGCGTCCGGGTTGAGCTGTCAACATATTGTCAGTACGTGATTTTGTGTTGTCAGCGTCACATTGTTTTCTCACAAATTCAAATAATTTTCGTCTTAAGTAAGTTCTATTTCATCATGAGGAAGCGAAAATCTAAGGACAGGGACAGGGACTATGAAAGTATTATGATGAGCCTGCACCGACGCCCCCGACGGCAAGGTTTCCTTTTTACCCAGAAATAGACGAAATACCAGGTACTCCATAGGTACATACATAGAAACAATAACGATAGAGATGTATGGTTTTCCACATAAATGGTGAAGAAAACCATACTGATTCTAAATGAATCATACTTGATCGGCGCATGGTACATACATAGAAACAATAACGATAGAGATGTATGGTTTGCCACCTAAATGGTAAAGAAAACCGTACTGATTCTAAATGAATCATACTAGATCGACGCATGGATCTAGGTACTATGAAACATTATCTCAGCGTTTACCGCGTCGAGGTATAGGTATTGCTATTGGAATCAAACTTCACCAGGTAAGTTCGTTTGATTCATAATTATGCCACCTTAGTGGTATAAAAAATCGTTATTCGTAATGTCTATTTGGCGGATGGGAGGTTTCAAAGGGGGGGTCAAAATTGCCATTATTTTTACGATAGCTCGCACCGTTTTCGAGATAATTAAAAAAATAAAATATGTCACTTTTTATTCATTTATCATAATAATAAATATTATTCGTTTAATGTATTATTATCTGGCAGGTACTACACGTGTTTCGACTAATGGGCTCTTATATGGTCAATATGCACTTGACAAGTCGATTAAAATATGAATTAAAGTAGCTTCAGCGTGCATGATTTCTTTGCACGTGTGTATGTATCGACGTGTATGTACACTTGATATTGACTCAAGTCGCTTGACAATCTCCTGAGCCCAATAAGCTGGCAGGCGTGCCTCAAGTATTCATATAACATTCAACAGTATTCGTTACTTACTACTCGTACGCTTCAAGTTGAGATACGGAACAAAATGTTCCCAAGCGTGCATCAATCCGGTCACCCGGTCGCTCGGACCACAGATAGTATAATTTATTCTATCTCGGACTTGGATGCGGCCAAACGTGGACTGTACGCGCCCGAGCGGTATATCGCGTCCAAAAAAGGTCCTGGGTCCTGCTAAATTTTGTCGCCTACTGGGTACTGAACCAGTACGCGGTTATGCCATATAACACGTCCGGCAGTACGAACAGTACCTACCCACGGTGTTTGTGTGATGCGTATCGTAGACAAAACAGTTTTGTCTAAGGTGTGCGACGTGTCGTAGACAGAACAGTTTCGTTTTAATTTTAAAACAGACTTGTCTATGTGAGGCAAGTCTGTCTTAAAACTGTCGTGACTATAATCTGCGCTCAGCCTTATTACAAGGTGATATAGGTAACGGGGTACTGGCCTGCAGTGTAAGCTGAGAGCGACCCCGGACGTTGTGTAGCTTGTGCAGTCCACTCTACCACGCCTTTGTACCACGTGCAGTCCACGTACTTGTGGGTATGGCACCGAACATCCACGACTGGTTACTCTAGCCCAACTAAAGAACCCTGTTCGTGAAAGAAAACGACAGATTAAATTACTGATAGCGTGACCGACGAAGATCGACCCGCTTTGCAAACAGTAAATGTAAAACTTACTAGCTTTCTGGGTGAAATTATCTCAGTACATAACTTTGTCAAAAAACATCAACTGGAGTGATAAAAAAACTTAGTAGCTGAGAAGATATCTGGTAAGAGCACCGAAGCCTTCAAATGATCTAAAAAACTTCTTGAATTTCAATAACCTTTGTTCTCTCTCATCAATGTCCGTTCCCCAAAAAAAACTCTAGTCATGTCCTATAGACTACCTGTCATTCGCTTAACCATAGACAACTCTTGTTGCCCTCACACGTTCAATGATGGCTGTCAAGCCCACAACCAGATATTGATGCACCTACAGAAAATAAATGCTAAAAAATATTCTCTATAATATTAGAATTAACTCATGTGTTGCTCAAACTCTTGGAATAGCTATCTATATCACAACAATACATGAAATAAAAAGAACATGTTTGTATAATGCATAACATTGCTTTTTGTAGTATGATACCTACGCTACTCATTTTAATTTAAAGTAATAATAAATTCCTTCAAAAAATTAATAAAACAGTGTACAGTGATACGTCCGGCCCGAGGCATCTAGACGACTCGTAATAATGTAACGTACTGTCTGCACACCTGGGGCTCAAGTCTACTATTTCAATTATGTCAGAACAGAATCGTAATCGTAACTGAACATTAAAGCGACGGTTTTTATTTTTCAATGAGTGGAAAATCCTACCATATTGCTACGCCGGACTCCTATATGCTAAAAACCACACGTATCCCATCTAACAGCCTATAGTTGGGAGCCCCTGGTAAGCCCTCGGAAGGATACCCCAGGACCCCCAACGACGTCGGCTATAGTACAATGAAACAGTTTTTGTACACAACAGTGATACTTACATATTACATCCCACCCAAAGCGTTAAGACTAATAAAAATGTAACCTTATTATGGCTAATGTAACAAGGTGTGTGCACCTGGGGCCATAGTTTGCTATTTCAATCGTGTCAGAATAGAATCGTAATAGTAGTACCTTAAAAATCTGTTACTGCCAGGCTACGGTACACTATGACCATTTTCGTAGTTACTGCGATACGATTATTATCCGGTTTTGACACAATTAAAAGCGCAGTCTAGGCCCATGCAGTGACACCTTTTCACATACAGGGTTTTATTAAAGTTAATATAACTAAACTATTTCCTTGCGATTAAAGTGTGACGAATTATAATGAAACAACTAAAATTAAGTTTGTGAAAAAACTATTATAAAACTTCATTGCCTATAGCAAAAAGAAATTGAACAGTCCATCTATTCATTTTACTAGCAAGGCTTATAATGCAGTACTCGTCTGTGGCAGACTTATCAAAAGTGTTTAGAAAATTGTTATAGACGTGTGAAACTTTGAATCGATACTGTTGTTGAGCTCTTTGAGTAGACTTAAAATTGAAATGATAAAAGATAGTGAGCATATTAGCTTCGTTAAACTTGCTAAGTAGTTTTTCTTTGTTAAATATTTCAAAAGATATTATATTTCAATAATTTAAATATTATTTTTTTTGTTATAAACTGTATAATTTGTTAAAACAGTAGGTACACATTAATTTTATTTTAAAATACTGCTTTCTTTACAATTTAAGGAGTCTACGATTTCATTCTATTATCAAAATAAGAATCAAAAAAGTAATGAGTGTCAACCCTAGCATTTGTGTACTCCACGTTTGCAAATGAATCTAGTCTGGTGACGTCACACGCTTTGTAATTGGTGCACTAGCCCATTTTCTTTCCCTGTACACTATGGCAGGGTAATTTTATTTTCTTAAATAACTTGAACCGACTCTTTTGTTCAGCGTGGTACAGTGAGGCCAATCGCATTCTCAGAATGATGTCACATTAGTTCAGTTCCAGTAAAATGTTTAGAACTGTTAAAGTATGTGTGTCAAAATTGTTCAGTGAGGCCAATCGTATTCTCAGAATGATGTTACACTAGTTCAGTTCCAGTAAAATGTTTAGAACTATAAAGTATGCGTGTCAAATTGTGTGTGTGTGCGTGTGCGCGCGCGCGTTTGTGTGTGTGTGTGAGTGTGTGTGTGTGTGTGTGTGTGGTGGCACGTATGCAAGCGTTCGTGCGTGCGTGTGATCTAGCGTGCGTGTCCATGGTTCCTTGGGTAGTATGTGTGAAATACTTGTAGAACAATAACGAATTTTCGGTCTTTTTGTTGCCTTATCAGTTGTGATGAGTACCTACCACAGTGAGAAGCCACATTATAGCCACATTGAGCAACATGAATACTGAATCGCGATAATGGTTTACTCATCGAATTTGAAATTTTGACCCATTTTACATGTTTAAAAGGTGAAATTTGGGCATATAAAATGCCTCTGCCTTCCCCTTCGGGGATAAAGGCGTGACCATATGTATGTATGTATTACATGCTTATTGTTTCACTGAAAAAGTCAGGGAATTGAATCAATACCTACTCCATTACTGATGATTTATATAACCCACAAGATGCTATCTTCTTAAAATGAACTGCATAAATAAATTTTTAGCGTCACATTTCATCTGAATACAGACAGGAGACGCCAGCGTACGAGCATACGAGGTAATAAATTATAATCTCCCTTACACCGAGTACATTATGTTTGCGCCAGCGGCAGCGTACAAACTCCGGAACCACAGACAAAATAAGCTATTTTTATGAAAACGTATATTTTCTTTTTCAATTCCATACAGTCTGAGGCTACAGTGCTTCAGCAGAAAGCTCTTAATTAAAACCCGAAACAGTAGAGTTGCTACGACAAAATGGCTGTTTGATGCATCACAGGAATATTATGCAATCTCTGTTGCAAGGTTGCGGCTTTTAATTCTTGGGGACTCTTACTTTTTATATTATTTCTTACTAGGAAGGCAACAGACAAGAGTCACTTTTTGTAAAGTAGTAAAACCTTTTAAGCAATTGTTTTTAGTAGGTTCTTGAACTGTACCTCTGGCTAAGAAGGATAGCAGGAAAATGTAAATTAAATATCGCCAGATGCTCTTAAAAGAGCAAAATGAGTAGTAAAGAGACTTAAAGCTATTCGTTTGAGAATCAAACTATCTGGTCACTTGCCAAAACCGTCAAGAGAAACTGTTGTAAGTTCCTCATATCACGTCTTAAAGCCTAAAAATAGTATAATAGGTGAGTATTGGAGTTGATATTCATTGAGTAGAGTAACGACATTACCGGTTAAAAAAAATATCTCGTGGGAGTTTGTTTGCCGGACTAATTTTGATTGATCGACTTATTGTGGTAAACTTCGAGGAACATAACTTACAAGAACAGCCCAGCCCTCCCAATCGTTTCCTCACCACGACAGGGATAAAAAGACTTTGAAAATTATTTATTTCAGCTCACCATTTATACACAAATTTAGATTTACAAAAAAAATCACATCAGAAGTATCAGAAGTATATAAATAAAAATGGTCACAATAAATACTCACAAACGTTTCTCACAGAAGCCTGAAGTAATAAAAATTTAACTCCAACTGAAAACGCTCAACGTTTTATTATGCAAACAACATTGATTTCCAAGTTTCGTAGAAAATAATTGGATTGAACAAGTAAAAAGTCAGATTCAATTTGATAAAACAAAGTAACGTTATTTTTTGCTTCAATATTAATTTATTGTAGCTTTACTGCAAGAGTGCAATTAGTGTATTTGTGCAGAGTTCTGGAAAACGAATTCAATTTTACACAGACAGTACAAACAACTAAGCTCGTATTCAATTTGATACGCATATTATACAGTTACGTCTTTATCTCCGCGCTCGTGGCCGCGCGGACTCAATGTTCTGTAAAAGATCACTGCAGTAAGCAACTTTCACTATGGCCGGTCCATGGATGGGTGACCATCCGTGTGATCACTTTGTGACATTTATTTGTGCGTTTCCGTGCTTCGGAAGGCACGTTAAGCCGTTGGTCCCGGTTGCCAGTAAAATGGCAGTCGTTAAGCTAAGTTGAAGGCTTTATTTCAACAGCAGGCAGTCACAACCTGCGCCTGTCCATTTAAACACGGCAATACGGCTCACCATCTATTACGTGGGACAAATTATTATTAAGCGAAATGTGGGCATATAATATGCCTCTGCCTACCCCTTCGGGGATAAAGGCGTGATCATATGTATGTATGTATGTATGTCTTTATCTCCAAAGGAGTCAGCAGAGGAATATATCCACTATCACTATTTTTTATTTTGATCCATATTGGTGGTGAGTCTATTGCCATTATGAAATAGACAAGTGAAGGTTGTAGCTACTCGCTGTTGACATTTTCAAGCCGCCTATAAGGCCATCAACTTAGCTTAACATTATTGGCGACCGAGACAAGGCCTAATGTACTCCACAAAGCTCGAAAATGTTTATTTATAAACATTTTCGAGCTTTGTGGAGTACATTAGACAACTCAGAGTGGTCACCGGTCTCAGATCCATCCAACACGTAAAATGCTTTATGTAGTGATTGTACTGACGGAAACCGACATTTACTATGTGCTTCGAGTCCATTTAAATTGAATGAGAACTGCCAGTTAATATGCCGGTAGCGGCCTTTTGTGGTTTTGCTCGGTAGCCTGTGTGCGGCGACCCTTATAGAATACTGAGTTAGCGGGGCTAGGCTTTATTATACATGTTAGTAGGTATAAAAAAAACACTGTTCATAATTTAAAAAGAGGGTATTACTTTTTTTTAAGTTTAGAAGTCATCATGACTTTTACCAACTAAAACCACACGAGGCCCTACCACCGCCTATGGCCGGTAGCCCCGGATAAGCCCTAGGAAGGATGTCCCAGATTTTCCAACAGACTTTTGCTACTACCCTCACTTAGGGGTTCGGGTGCTATCTCATAATAACATCTTAGAATATAGAGTTGATTTTCAAACTTTTGCTTGTATCTACAAAGTACCTAACGTTTCTTAATAATATGCTAATGTAGCGTATACGAGTATCGAAGGGATTTATTGGGTGCGTACAAATTCCTTTCCATAATGTATTATTATTTGGTTCACTGCTTTTAGGTTGACTGCTATTTATATTTTTTTATATAAAACAGATACATTGTTCTGTTCAAGAATAGTACTACGAATGTCTTTAAAGTTAAGAGATGTCAAACGATATGCATCACATTGACATCATAGTTTATACTATACCTACTTCTGCGGAGAGTAAACCTCGCAAGCACCCACGAAAAAAAACAATCTGTCAGGAATCATATCCTCTGTTTCAGCCAAAAATAATCAAGATCCGTTCATAAATAACGCGATAGTAATCTTCACCCTTTTTCTCCCCTATTTTCCCCTTATCTAAAGAGCGCTCGACAAAAGTTGTATTTTAGATCAAAGAGCACGTGTGCGAAGTCTGGTAAAAATCGGTTAAGAAATGCGTCCTCTAAACCGGATTTGACATAAACACATACATACGGACGAAAGCAAAATTGTCCATACTGTCGAATCAGAGACTCTCGCTTGCTTCGCTCGCTCGGTCAGTAAATGACTGCCTCATAGGTCTAGAGGTCGTAAAGTGCGACTGCGGATTACGAGGACGTGGGTTCGACTCCCACCGGAGATAAAAATTCTGATATCCATAAATATTTGTCTCGAGAGCATGGGTGTTTTTATGAATTAGTTTCTATATATAATCTTCAAATGGTGACTATACAATAACAATGTTAGGCTTATTAATGTTTTTTTTTACTGTGAAAATGTTTTCCATACCCACGGAGTTAAAATGGCACCCTATTGTACTAAGACTTTGCTGTCCGTCTGTCTGTCTATCACAAGGCTGTATTGCAGGTACCATGATAGCAAGACAGTTGAAATAATTACAGACAATGTATTTCTGTTGCTGCTATCAACAAATGCTAAAATTGGCTAGATTTTCTTTTTCAAAATGATTCTATGAATCTACGTAAGTGATTTTTGCAGCATCGAAAAGGTTCCTCATAATAAAGTCCAGTAAAGTTTATTTCCTTCCAAGAATTAGGTATTATATATAAGTTCAAATTACAAAATTAGTTGCAAGTTAAAATGAGTCAAGTTAGTTTAATATTAAACAAACTTAGTAGCCGGACGGGATGACGATGAAGTATAATTGGAATTGTTTCCACAGGAAGTGAGATTGTGGAATTCGTTGCCTCATTCTGTACGCGATAGAGCTTCTAAGTATCTATGTATTTTAGTAAGAACAGGGTGCAAATTTTTATCATGCGCAGAGTTGTATTTTTTTCAAAATATAAAACAAGTAAGTAGGTTTTATTTATTAGGTACTAGCGACCCGCCTCGGCTTAATATAATTATAAAAATTCTGATATCCATAAATATTTGTCTCGAGAGCATGGTTGTTTTTATGAATTAGTTTCTATTTACTGTATTTGTATGTAAGTATTAATATCCGTAGTTTTATATTTATAACACAAGCAGGTTAATCCTAACTCACTTTGGGATCATTGGGATATCCTTCCGAGGGCTTACCCGCGGCTCCCAACCGTTGACAGTATGTAGGGAACGTGTTGGTTTTTAGTCGGTAAGTATCCGGCATAGCGTCCATGATTTATTTTCCACACGTCATATAAAAAAATTACTTTTGGATCAGATAGCGTTGTATAAAAATAACCGTGAATGATTATTTAATTACATAAAAATAAAAAAATCTAAATGCTCATTGATATCAAACATACAACAGAAAATATATTTTTTGGAGTCGAACAGAAATCTAGAAGGTGCTTTATTCGGATTATTTCACGTCCCATTTTATCGTTCGCTTCGATAGCCATTTCGTCGTTGACGAGGACCATAAGTAGTCTACCGGATACTCGACTAGCTATTTACCTACTTCCATTGTTCTCTTAGCAATGTAATACGAGATCTTATACCGTCTTGAAGTGAATTGAATAGGTGTTATAGACTACACTAACGGTACAATACGTTTTCAGTTTGTCTTTTCAAACGAGTTAGTTTTAACAGCTGACTGAAGTTACGGCGTAGATGGTACAATGATACTACTAAGACTGCCAAATTGTAATTGTCCTGTTAAAAATACGTTTACTATTATAGTTTACTTTTCAGTAAAAGAAGCTTTAGGTAATAAATCTAAATAAGGCACCGTGGCATTGTGCCCAATAGGCCGGCAGCATTACCCCCTTTGAATAAAATTTCATAAAATATGCTGAGAGAGATAACTGCCAGTGTTGGGTCAAAAGTCCACTCGATTGGGAACTTTAGAATATTTTCCAGCATGGTACAACAAGGTCAAATACTTACTTCCCTACAGCAATAATTAATTTTTGTTAGACACCTTGTATACAATCACCAAGTATTTGGTAAAATGCTGTTATTCACACACCATAAAATACTTCAATTTTATGTAGATGAGAGCCAAAAATGGACAACAAAACAACTGCGGATCCTCAATTACTGAAAATGACAGGCTCAACAATACTCTTCCTTGCCAAACTCGCTGAGAATCTAAATAAATAAATATTTAGGGAAATTTTTACACAACGCTATCGGATCCCAAAGTAAACTATAGCTTTAACCTGCTAGTGTGATGGGTATAATACCACGAATATTATACTTATATGCTTTTTTTGACATAAATACTTATGATACATAAAAACACCAAGGCAAAATACAAATATTTTTGATATAATATGTAAGTATACTTTATGCAATGTTGTTCATACACAAGTACTAGATACTGCTGTCACCATCTTACTCTATGACTGCTCCTGGTTGATCACTTCGTGGCATTCCCAGTTTACGAGGGCTTTCGAGCTCCAGAATGCACGTTAAACTATTGGTTCTGCCAGTAACCCGTCGGTTGTTTGATCAATTTGGTGGTCTAATAGTCGGCATGAAAACTTTGCAGGTGGCTACAACCATAGTAAAATCTCATTGCGTTCAAACAACTTTCTTCGTCCAATAGTTGACTGATAGAAATTACTTTTTAGCGATAAGGCCGTTCATTGTACATCTTCTTGCTCTATATTTAAGTACCGTCATTTTATTTACTTGACGTACAATAAAGCGTAAAATAAATAAATAAATAAAAATTAAATACTCTACATTTCCTGCCCGTCGCGTATGATGTCATGACAATGTATGTTTGTTTTAGGGCAAGGTAATGGAAAATAATCACCGTAGCCTGTGGACGCTTGCAACACCAGAGGCGCTACCCTCGAACCACTGACTACTGCCTCGAACTGACGACCCTAAAAATCTAAGACCCCTTAGGAAGAACCCCGTACTGAAGACGTTTATAAAAACCAGGGCAGGGAGTTCATTTCCAAAATCTAAGCGTGCATATACGAAAACCCCATTATAAAAGTATGTATTTCAATTCATATATAAATTTTGCAAATACTGAGACAGAGAGTTCATTTCACAATCTATGCATGCGCGTAAGAAAGGCCCACAAACATCCCTACTAATAGTATAAATGCGAAAGTAACTCTGTCTGTCTATCTGTCTGTTAGGCTTTCACGTCTGAACGGCTGGAACGATTGAGATGAAATTTGGTTCTAGTTCGAGGCCCTGGGAAGGACATAGGCTACTTTTTAACCGACTGCGCAAAAGGAGGGTTATGATTTAACCTCAACGCGGTCGTAGCAGCTAGTAATATATAAGAATGTACATATCTTAAGTACGGAAGCATGGTATTTCATTAGCGTAATACTCTAGTAAATGACATCACTCAATTTAGTCTTCGAAGCTCATTATACGTAATTTGGCTATACTAAGCCCATTTTCCGTCGTTATTTCTCATCCCCTGATTCAATTATGTGAACTGTATTACGTGTTTTTTCGAGATATGACTTGTATCCCGTAACGCCGTAAGGCAAGTTATACATCGAAAGTGGCCTTATTAATCTTAAAATGGTGACTATACTTACAATAACAATGTTAGGCTTAATAATGTTTTTTTACTGTGAATGTAACTGTGGACCCTATTTTTTTTAGCGTGAGGAAAAATTCTCATGGATGTTATGCCGGACTCCTACCGACTAAAAAACCTCACGTAACGTCCAACAGCCTATGGTTGGAAGCCCCGGGTATGCCCTCGGAAGGATGTCCCAGAACTAAATGGGACCCTATTGTGCTAAGACTTTGCTGTCCGTCTGTCTGTCTATCACAAGGCTGTATTGCAGGTACCATGATAGCAAGACAGTTGAAATAGTTACAGACAATGTATTTCTGTTGCTGCTATCAACAAATGCTAAAATTGGCTAGATTTTCTTTTTCAAAATGATTCTATGAATCTACGTAAGTGATTTTTGCAGCATCGAAAAGGTTCCTCATAATAAAGTCCAGTAAAGTTTATTTCCTTCCAAGAATTAGGTATTATATATAAGTTCAAATTACAAAATTAGTTGCAAGTTAAAATGAGTCAAGTTAGTTTAATATTAAACAAACTTAGTAGCCGGACGGGATGACGATGAAGTATAATTGGAATTGTTTCCACAGGAAGTGAGATTGTGGAATTCGTTGCCTCATTCTGTACGCGATAGAGCTTCTAAGTATCTATGTATTTTAGTAAGAACAGGGTGCAAATTTTTATCATGCTCAGAGTTGAATTTTTTTCAAAATAAGTATATAACAAGTAAGTAGGTTTTATTTATAAGGTACTAGCGACCCGCCCCGGCTTCGACCGGGTGCAATGCTGATACTAAATACACTAAGTACAGAAAAACTGTGAACTTTAAAGCATTGTGGATCCCAAACCCGCAGGGATACGCGGAATTTTTTTATGTTATCGTATTAAAGACTATAGTTGCTTATTAAAATATAAGGTGAGACCTTTATACTTTGATACTGAACTGAGAAATTGAACCAAATAAATTTTCCCCCATACATTATATATTTTCATTATTTTTTTAGGCACGAAGGAGTCATTTTATGGAAAAGTTGTAGTACCAAATGTTAATTAGTACCTGAATGACATTAATGTAAAATAAAATTTAACGGTGAAATATTGAAAGAAGTGTAAAAAGTTTAGTAGTGACATACACAAATATTCAACAACTTCTTAAATAGGAATGTGGAAAGTAATAATAATACTTAATATCTGACCAAAATAAAAATATAAAATATTACAGACATTTAATGAATATATTGTTAATGATAAGTAATGACATTGTAATAACATTTTAATTTATTTGACAATTCTATAACTTTTTAATTTGTATTGTATAAAAAAAAAGATTATATTTTATGTGCATGGCTTAAAAGCAAATGATTATATTTTGTATGCCAATTGGCGGAGCATAGTATGTACCTATCATAGCTGTAACATCATTATTTACCTATGTTCACGAATCCTCCAGACGGCCATCAAGCAGTCCAAAAAATTGGGCCGCGAAGAGCTGATGGAGACTCTGGAGCGGAACCCGTGGGGGCGCCCGTACCTTATGGTAAGAGGCAAATTACGCCCTAAGGCGCCCCCACTGACTCAGAGTCTCCAGCCGGAGCGGCTGGAGGAGGTCCTGGACTCCTTGTTCCCGTCGAGAGCGGAGGAACACGTTTCTCCGCGCATGGCTCCGTCTCAGGCGCCCAACGCGGAAAGCAGCGAGAACGACGTGCCCGTAGTCACCGAGGGTGAGTTAGGGGCGGCTGTACTGCGGCTTAAATCCCGCAGAAACACCGCCCCTGGACCCGACGGCATTCCAGGCCGAGCGTGGGTCCTGGCTCTCGAGGAACTTGGGCCTCGACTAATAGGGCTCTTTAGCGCATGCCTCGATAAAGGCCAGTTTCCCAAGGTATGGAAGACCGGGAAACTGGTCTTGATTCGAAAACCGGGGCGGCCGGCAAATTCCCCTTCAGGGTACCGGCCGATCGTGTTGCTCGACGAGGTGTGCAAGCTGTTTGAGCGCATTATTGCACAACGCCTCGTCGGGCACCTCACACGCGTGGGGCCTGATCTGGCGGATAGCCAGTTTGGCTTCCGTCAGGGGCGCTCCACGGTGGACGCGATCATGCGCATTAGAGGCCTGACGGAGGAAGCAGTCTCTCAGGGTGAGGTGGTGGTGGCGGTGTCTCTTGACATCGCCAACGCCTTCAACACCCTGCCCTGGAGCTGCGTAAGGGAGGCGCTGATTTACCATGGAGTGCCTCCCTACCTCCGTCGTATTGTCGGGGCCTATCTCTCCGAGAGAGCCATAACTTACCCGAGCTGGCTAGGGCCGGGTCGGCGGGATGTGTCGTGCGGTGTTCCACAGGGATCGGTATTAGGGCCGCTCCTGTGGAACATCGGTTACGACTGGGTGCTGCGTGGTCCGTTGCTCCGAGGGGTCAGCGTAACTTGTTACGCCGACGATACCCTCGTTACGGCGCGGGGAGCAACGTACCGTGACGCAGCACTAAAGGCCACGGCAGGGGTTGCTCAAGTCGTGGGTCGGATTCGGCGGCTGGGTCTCGAGGTCGCCCTTCACAAATCCGAGGCTCTGTGCTTCCACGGACCTCGGAAGGGGCCACCTGCGGGGTCCAGCCTGCGGGTAGGGGGCGTCAGCATCGGCATCGAGCCTTCGATGAAGTATCTGGGGCTCGTACTCGATGGCCGGTGGAACTTCGGACATCACTTCCGAAGTTTGGTCCCAAAACTGAGGGGGGCATCAGCCGCACTAGCGCGACTGATGCCCAACATCAGGGGACCCAACGCTCCCTACAGGAGACTGTACCTGGCGGTCGTGCGAAGTATGGCCCTATACGGGGCCCCCGTATGGGCGGAGACCCTGACGGCCAGCAATGTGGCTAAACTGCTGAGCCCGCAGAGGACGATGGCCATCCGGGTGATAAGGGGATACCGCACGATCTCCGGTGAGGCGGCATGTCTCCTAGCTGGGACCCCTCCATGGGACCTGGAAGCGAGAGCCCTTGCGTCGCTGTTTAGATGGCGCAAGGAGGCGCTCGAGCGGGGCCAAAGGCCTGAGTCTCGAGAAATCGAGGCCCAGCGATCCCTGCTCCACCAGGAAACCGTGGAGACATGGAAGGTACGACTTGAGCAACCAAAGGGGGGATTCGCCACAATCGCGGCCGTCAGACCGGTCATGGACGAGTGGCTGGAGAGGAGACACGGTGCTCTCTCCTACCGGTTGACACAGATACTTGCCGGGCACGGTAGCTTCGGTAGGTATCTGTGGCGAAAACACCGGGAAACCACGGCCGAATGTCAGCACTGCGAGGACCGCAGCGATGACACGGCGGCTCCACACGCTGGTGGAGTGCACAGCGTGGGCGCAACAGCGCCAGGTCCTCGTGTTGGGCCTGGACGTGGACACTCTCTCGCTCGAGACCATGGTGCGAGCCATGCTCTCCAGCGGGAGTAAGTGGGACTGCGCCGCCTCTTTCTGCGAGCAGGTCATGCTCGTGAAAGAGGCGGCGGGGCGGGAACGGGAGAGAACTCTCCCACCCGAGTTCCGCAGTCGGCGGCTTGGGCGCCGCCGACGTGTCTTCGCCGAGGACTATCGGCCTCCATGACCGGGGGCCTGAGGACGGTGAGAGGGCGGCTCACCGACCTTACAGAAGCAGGCCGATGACGGCAGCGTGACGTGAGGAACTCACGCACGCCTCCCCCCCTTAGAAGCGGGATCACACCCGAAACCCCCCCAAAGACGCGGGATTGCACCCGAACCACCCCCTGGGCGAGGCCGCAGTGGCGGCCGTGGGTCTGTTGGGAGTCCTGGGACATCCTTCCGAGGGCTTACCCGGGGCTCCCAACCATAGGCTGTTGGGCGTTACGTGAGGTTTTTTAGTCGGTAGGAGTCCGGCATAACATCCATGAGGATTTTCCCTCACGTTAAACAAAAAAAAAAAAAAACCTATGTTCACGAAATAAATGAAATTGAAATTGAAAGCGACTTTGTTTCATACTATGTAGTGATTTCGCTTCGGCCGCCTAGGAAACCGGAGTTTGGTAACTGGTTTCCTTTAAGGACTTTTTAATACGCCTACGTAACTGGTTACCATGAAGGATTATTTAATACTTCTACGTAACTGGTTACCATGAAGGAGTTTTTAGTACGTCTACGTAACTGGTTTCCATGGAATAGTTATTAAGTATAGTGGCAACAAAAATGCATCATCAGTGAAAATTACAACTGCCTAGCTGTCTAGCTGATTCATGAGATACAGTCTGGTGGCAGACAGATCGACCGACAGACGGACGGCAGAGTCTCTGTAATAGGGTCCCGTTTTTACCCCACGGGTACGGAACCATAAAAATTTAAACCATCAGTAACTAGTAAAGAGTTTTACTAGTTACTGATGGTTTTAATTTTGTTCTCCTGTAATAAACTGACTTAGTTGGAGAGTTATATTTAATTTTTGATTTATGTTTTATCATGCTCAGCGATACAATTTACAAAGTAGATTTATTTTCTTTCCCAGATATTACCATATATTTCATCTTTATCTTCAGACCAATCCTTTGACTGCATTGCTTTGGTCTCTCCACCGTTTGTTGCAATTCGGTAACTGTACATGCTAACAAAACTGTGGCATAGCGAAAATTGTTAATACTACGGCTGTTTATTTTTACTACTCAATCGAGATCATGTAAAGCTTCTGTTATAATAGCTACCAATAGAGTACAACTAAAAGAGAGCCGGTGACAGAATGCAGCCCTGTCTCACAAGTTTTTGTACAGAAACAGCATTGGTTTTGGTTTCCTTCTACTCTTTCTGATTCCAGTACACGCTTTCGAAATAATGGCGATCTCTATTGTTGAGGCTAATATCCTTCAGTAAAGCTATTAGTCGACAATGCAACACTCGATCGAAAGCCTTTTCATAATTGACAAAGCAAAGATAGACATCCTGCTGCACCACAGCACCTTCCTTGTACCCACACCGGTGCAAAATCGAACTGACTGTCCCCAAGTTGTTTGTCACAGCCTCCGCGTCTTTCTGCGAGTAGGCACAGGAATAGGTCATGCTCGTGAAAGAGGCGGCGGGGAGGAAGCGTGATAGAATTCTCACACTACACCCGAGCTCGGCAGTCTGGCTACCTCAGACTTGTCTTCGCCCAAGACTATCGGCCTCCTGTTCGCCTGTTCTCCTGTTAAATAGTCTAAGCCTGTTCGTCATACTTTATCTTATTGATTTCAATTTAACCGTTTTTAATGACAAAAAGAAAGTAAGTGCCTTCTAACTCTTTCTTCTTTCGTCATCAGTTTCGTAGATGGCCTAAGTTACATAAAATAAGTACTCCTTGGTAACCAGTTACATAGCAGTATTACAAAATTCTTCATGGTAACCAGTACGTAAACGTAAACGTATATATCTTTAAAGGAAACCAGTTACCAAACTCCGGTTTCCTAGGCGGCCGAAGCGGTGATTTCGTAATGTACATGTTTTGTAGTATTATATTGTAGATACTAACTGTGCCTTCTAACTTCACTAAAAGCACAGTGTAATCGACTCTAAATAATACTTATAATATTTATAATACTTAAACATAATTAAGAGTTTTTTACTTCACATTTTTCAGGGTTTTCGTCTCGGCGGTGATGGTAATCTATTAATAAATCTATCAAAGAAGAACGTTGTATGTTTATGATTTGCACACACAAAAATTTATTTTGAGGAGTTTACATACGACCTGAAAAATGGCGCTGAACTTATTTCTACGCATGTAAGATTACTAGCTAAGTATAGGTATAATATAGGTACTATTCTCGCTCAAGGGCTAACGAATGTAAAGTACGGCCAACGTTGTTTGATACTTTAGCATACCCATGTCCGGCGAAACCACAATAGAATGTCGCAATACCTAGTTTAGTAGCAGGGTTTCAAACATGGCCTTAGAATGTCCCTCTGCGGTTGTATGGAACAAAATGAAATTAAACCCTTAACTTATGTGCGAGGGATAGGTATTATTGGCGGTATTATTATATTTCAAAAGCTTATTAGGATATGAGTTTCTTGGGTTATTTTAGAAATAGCTGCAGTTTAATGTATGTTGTTTTTTTTACAAGTGGAAATCCCGCATGCATGTTTAGGCCCTAACCAACTTACCGTAAGTTCTCGGAAGAATATTCCATGATTCCCGACAGACTTTGGCTACTACTGAATATGTACGTGATTATTTTAAAACTGCCAGAATTTCTGGCACATACTTTTGAAGAACTACCCGGGGCGCCCCATTTGCTGTAAAACCCTTAGTAATACCCCAGGGCGGAAACTCCATAGACATTATTCGTTTTCAATTCTGTCATCGTGCAAGCTTGAATGTGTGCGTGTGACCAATAAGGCTAAGCAAATGTTCCCTCACGATACTCATCAACGATAATGAAAGCTGTGGCGCGGGACTGGCGAGGGTGGGAAGCTTGCTCAGTGAGGGGCAGGGAGTTGCCTATCTGAGTGTAATACTGTTATATTATCTTTGATAATACGCGAGCTAATTCCATTCGAAATGGTTCATAAACAAGAAAAGGCAGTAGAAGTTCTAAGATAGTACCAATAATAGGTATTTGCTTTGTGTTTAAAGAAAAATACTGTTAAACAGCAGCATCTGAGGTAGGTAATTAGAAAACAGTTGAACCTGTTTTATTGTATTGCAACCGTGTTGCGCTGTTTCTTTGAATCAGTTTTTTTTTCAGTTCTCTGGAAGTTTCGTCCTAGTTTCAACGCTTAGTATTGACTATATTTATGTTGATTTAGCTGTGTCCTGCGACTTTGCCCGTGATGTACTTCGAATTATTCCTCATTTATTTCTGTTCCGTTATTTTGGCAGATTGAATAAATGTTAATTTGTGCCCAACCATAGACTGCGATTTGCTGGTTTATTGAAATATACTGCTTTTAATTCTAAATCATTTATTAGTCTATTCTATAGCGTATAGTGGCGTAGTCGGTAGTGATACCGCCTGCGGCGCTGGAGGTCGTGGGTTCGATTCCCACCAGAGACAAATATTTATGTGACCAATAAATGTTTGTCTCAAGAGTCTGGGTGTTTCTATGTATAATATGAATGTATTTAAAAGTATATAGGTATTAATATTCGTGGTCTGATACCCATAACATAAGCAGGTTATTCGTAGCTTACTTTGAGATCAAATAGCGTTGTGTGAAATGTTCGTGAATATTTATATTCATTTTCAATGAAATGTAGAGATATTGCCATCACACACTTTATATTGGTTTACAAATATTTTTATACAGATTTATAGTACATATTTCTTGCGTTTTTTGTAGAACTATAACTTTTCTGTGCATTTTTTTCGAAAATATTATTTAATCTAAAATAATTCGGACTTACAATGATGTCACCTCCTCCACTGACTTGTGGATGAGTATCATTTCTCTATTTAAAAACCAATATTAGAATGAAAGTTCTTAAAAAGCAAAACATGTGTCTGAAATATTGTATTATGTAATACAGTAGATTGTACTTTTAAATTTCCTTTCCAAAGTAGAGTGTACTCGTACATTACGTAGATTCTGAGCGAATTCAATTTATTTTCAGTGAGTTTGGTGTGTGTGGAGAGTTTATTATAAAGAATTATTATTTTCACCTAAGTAATTTTTGGGGTAAAAAGTTTATATACTCGTATAACTCGAATACGATTGCCTTTGTTTTCAAACCTGAGAAAAATTTTACAAAATAAGCCGTTGCTACTTTTTGTAGAAATCTATTTCTCTAGAAAATATTTTTATACTTGTATGCCCAGAACGGTTTTTCAAATTAATGGGACTAAAAAGTGAAACTGCTATCATGTCTCTTATTAAACTCACACTGAATATTATAAAAATAACCTTAGTTAGGCATGAGAACGACCCTAGCTAGCTATAAAAATAACCTAGATGACACTTAAGCACTGGACTCAACAAGTTTCTAAGCTCGACCTCAATTTTACCAAGCATGTATATTTTGTACACAGTGTGTAATATTTTTGTACTACATGCAACGGTAAAATGGTTTAAACATACCATTCGAGTAAATTACTCTTCTGTGTGTTTAATAGAGATGTTACTATTATTGTAACTCTGGTACTTTGCCTCTATCAATCTTTTTATTTTGTGTCGTTTTAAAACTTTCGTACCTACCTTTTCATTCTTTTTTAAAGCGATGGAAATTCCATCACGACTCCTACCGACTAAAAACCTCACGTGACGCCCAGTAGCCTATGGTTGGGAGCCCCGGGTAAGCCCTCGGAAGGATGTCAGTTTCGTACCTAAAGGGTAAAAATGGGACCCTATTGCCTCACTTCGCTGTCGGCCTGTCTAAGTCTGTCACTCAGTTTCTCAGGAACCGTGCAAGAGAGCTGAATTTTGGTTCAGAACCTTCCGTGCGCGAGTTCAGTTTTAATATTTAATTAAACTTTGAAGTCAAAGTAAAGTAGTAGTCGGGTCTTACTTGCGATAAATACAAAACCTTTATTTTACTTATCTGACGTTATGAACCGGTCACTCCATTACTCTGGTTGGAACTTCGGGAAAGTACTTACATGGTAAATTTTGTACTCAATAGTACTTCACGAAGTTACGTATAAATGTACTGTTGAGAGTCCTGGGGTATCCTTCTGAGGGCTTACCCGGGGTTCCCAACTGTAGACTTTTAGGTAGGATACGTGCGGTTTTTAGTCGGTAGGAGTCCGGCATAGCATACATGGAGGATATTGCTCACGATAAAAAAAATAACGTATAAATGTAAAATGAATAAAGTTTCATTGATTGATTGATCTAATAATAATAATAACCCATATAATTATGAACATAAAATACCTAAAGCTACATTAATTACTCACCAAAGAAACTATCATTTTGTCACTGAAGTATCGGCTTATTGCAATAGAAGGCATTTCATACTGAAATAGCAGAACTTTGATAAAATAAGTTTTATTTTAAATTACCTGAAACAAAGATAAAATCAATATTATAATAATTTGTCTTAACCCATTACTGCATAAAGTTCGTTTCTGCACTAACTATGATTTTAATGTATTTTAGGGACTAATTGGGGGTTAATTGAAAGGCTTAATCAATAATAACACGACATATATATGTGAGTTTGTTTTTATGACCCGTCCGATATATCGTACGCTATGCACTATGGAACCTGAAGTTCCTTGGATGTAGTATACAGTTCAAAGAATAAGACGGTTAAGTATTTAGAATTATTAGTTAGTAAAATAAAAAAATGAATGAAATAATAATTTTATGGGCTCTGGAGACGGTCAACGCGACTTGACGAGTAGGTACCTATCATGTGTACATACACGTTGATGCACATAGGTACCCAAGCAAATAATTTTTCATTCATATTCATTCATATTTTAGCAGACCTGTCAAATCACATTGACCGTCTCTGAAGCCCATTACAGTAAATGATGTTTTAGGTACATAGTAGGTAATCCCAAAAACATTTCGGGTTACGCTCACATCGCATTTCAAGCATTTGTACTTTGATTTTCCTCCACATTGATAAGCGACTGATAGTTACCTAGTGGTATTTGCCATCATACCGTGTATTTGACAGTGGTTTATCTGGTTTTTGACCTTGATGCGGTGAAGTACGTTTCATGTGGTACAAGTAACATGCCTTTTGAATGCAATCAACAACGTACTCTCATTATCGCAGCCATTTTTTCATCCTAGCAAGTAACCAGCTGTTCACCAGCGCCACATCCCCGAAGTAGGCAAAAATCAGCCACCACCATATCCTTATTCGCATTTTAGTGCGAAGATTCTCTACCTACAGCTTGATCGTATTTATCCACCCTATTCATATGCTCGTTGTAGCTCGTCATCAGTGAGGGCTGCGCGGTCGAAACTTTTGCTTTCTTGTTGTTAGACTAACGAGTAGCAGATGCTAAGATTCACACACACACACACACACACACACACACACACACACACACACACACACACACACACACACACACACACACACACAAAAAGAATCTGGTTGGAGGGTTCTCTCTTTGAGTTCGACATCCACCCGATAAAATATGTTTCGAGGCTCTAAATCTGAATTCTGATCCGGTTCACGCATCCCATGAGAACGAATGCCAGGGATTAAGAGTAATTTATGTGTGGCCTCGTACCTTTTTTCGCGAAATTCAGTGACACATCGCATGACATAAAGTAAAGGACTATCAGCAATGGCGATAAAATTCCGCGCGAAATATCATTGATACAATTTAACATCGTAATATTTTAATTGAAATTCGAAAAGCTCCGTGTAAAATCAACGTGCGGACAGTGTTTTAGAAGTTTAGACTGTAATTGAATAACAAACATCCAAACATTTTCATAAACTCACTTTTATATTACTAGGAATGTCCACGCGACGGAAGTCAGAGGAAAAGTTAGTCTTGAAAATATGAGTATCATTATATCACGAGTTCCAGATAACAGCGATATAAGCGCTCCTTTTGGGTACTAAATATTTTTTATATCACACGATTACAGTATATTTAATGCGTTTTACCCACGAATATGCGAATCATTGGGATATAAAAGAAAATGTTCTGGCGCATGTGAGACTCTAGCATTGATTATTTTGATCTCTGCCCGTGGTACTGTGTTTTACCGTATCCCATGGGAACTTATTAGGGGGATGAAAAGTAGCCATTTTTTTAAATACGGTCTATAATCTATTTTCAGCCGTTGGAGTGTAAAACAGTAACAAACGCTCACACCGTTATCCGCACATCCATACTCACAAACTTTTGCATGTTTAATATTAGTGATTCCCCATGTGGCGACGGGAAAGAATACAAAATGTCGCCACCCCAATTCATCCTGATGCCCGAGGGTGTCGTAAGAGGCAAGGGAACACTTAGGCAAAACGATCCATTGCGTAGAGAAGGAAAACTCGAAATGAAACCCGGTTGTCAGTAAAATGACAATCGTTAAGCCAAGTTAAGAGCGGCTTGAAAATTTCAACTGTGGGTTGTCACAACCTGGGCCTGTCAATTTCAGCACGGCGTAATATAACCCCACTATTGCGTCCGACATAAAACTATAAGGTGAAATTTGGGTGTATACTATGCCTCTGCCTAACCCTTCGATATAAAGGCGTGACTATTTTATGTATGTCTATGTAACATAAGTAAGATACTGTGCATATATTTTTAGTTAGAAACATTCAATATAATAGATGAAAGCTAACCGGTCTTCAGTTTGTGTAAATGACAGGCCGACAAATTTCTTTTCATCTCTCAAATTGAGTGAGCATTGATATGATAATATTGATGTTGTTCATTCATAATAACAGCAAAATGATATCTCATTACGATACGACTCTCCCACATTGTCGCTTTGTGGTTGCGGATGTTAGGTAGGCAAATAAAACTTGACGATAATTATGTTTACGTTAAGAGCCGCTGATAGGGCTAACGAAATTGACCGTACAAAACAGGGTTCCTACCCGAAGGGTAAAACGGGACCCTTGTCACTAGACTTCGCTGCCCATCTGTGTCTGTATGTCTGTCCGTCACGAGGCTGTATCTCATGAACGGTGATAGCTAGAGAGCTGAAATTTTTACACATCATGTGTTTTTGTTGCCGCTATAACAACAAATACTAAAATCAGAAAAATGGCGCATAAAGGGGGCTAACATACAACAAACGCGATATTTTTCCGGTACGGACCCTTTATGCTATACTCGCACTTGGCTTATTTGTTTCTCGGTACACAATGCCAATAGTTCGATTTATATACAAGACATTATCTAAAAACTGCCTGGTGTTTATCAGCTCTTTAATAAAATACTAACGCCCCCACCCCTCAACGTCAGAAATTGTTTGAATGCGTAGGAATGCCCTTTGTAGAGTTCAAAAGCATGAACTTACGTCAATAAACTTTTTTTCGATTAATTTACTAATCTTAGAAAAGCCTTGGGACATCGGATGCTATGTCAGACTTCTGCCGACTAAAACCACCCTATGCCTACTGTTTATTATGGCAACCCATTAAAAATAACCCAATTTTACGGTAAGTCCAAAGATAAACATTTGGTGTCTTACCAAAATTAATTTGCCACCGATTACTTGGAAAAATGTGAAATTTATGACAGACAACATTTTGACAATGTGCGAATTTTAGTTTCATTTCTCAGAATAGACAGAACTTGAGGTATTTAATAAGAACGTCTTTATTTATGATGAGCTAAACTATTCAGATTGTGTTCCCTCTTTATCAAACTAATATCTAAAAATAATAAATCTCTCACAATAAGTATTACAATCTGCATTACTTAACAAAAAATGTCATAATAATATTTATAACACATTTGCTCGTAAAGAGTCTCTTATTTGACCCATTTCACTAGCGTAATGTATCTCATTACGGCCTAGTCCGGTAATGTAAAGTAAAACGGACGATTGCGTCTAAAACGAACGGTACTTTTTTTAAATCTTAGCAAAGAGTTTTTATGTCAGAAAAGTGGTGAACATTTTATGAATAAAATTAACTTTGGGAGATAAAATATAATAAAATAAACATGTAATTGTTTAATTTAATTAATTTTGACAATAAATTACAACCATTTATGTGAAACCAATACAAACAATATTAATTTACTTTATTAATAATACTGGCTGTTTTTGTGCCTTTGCCTCTTAAGAAATAAGAAAAAAAGAAAGCGTTGTGAACAAGTAAAATTCCGCGCGCTTTATTATCGCTATTTTTTGCTACGTTTTTTTGTTAGTTTATGAATGTCCCCGTTTTATTTATTTCCTTGTTTCCTCGCAAATATGTTATAAAACGTCGTATGACACACGTTCGCTTTGATAATTACAGCCTCTGCTTTCTTGTAGCCCTCGCCTGCGGCTCGGGCTAGCAATAACGCCTCGGCTGTAATTATCAACTTACCGAACTTGTATCATAATGTACTATTACTGACATTTAAAATCTCTGATTTCCCAAATACAAAAGGAGCAGAGAAGCTTCATGCATTTTGCGCACTGGTTGACCTGAGAACCTCCTATTTTTATGGTGTCAGTTAAAAACACATTAGCAAGTATTGGTTCCCATTCCCAACATCAATAACGGAAAATTTATCATCACACTAAAGTCTACGACAATTTCCCGGTCAGTAACTGTGTAGTCATTCCCATGTCTTATCAGATTGGTTTGAAATATAGTGCCATGTCGTAATCAATACGGTCGATGACAAATGTAATACGGACGAATAAGCAGACCCGTCTGGATCGTTGGGGTCATTTCTTATTGATAGTTCTGATGTCATAAAAGGAAATACGTGCAGTGGGTATCAATAATACAGGGCGTAATTTTGAGGCAGTAAGGGCTTAGCAAAATATGTGAATGCAGTTCAAATTATCTCAAAAAGTTGGGGAAGGTCTCCTAAGAACGTTTTGCGGTAACTACAACGGTTAAGGTCTTACTGCCCCGTTTCAAAAATACACCCTGTATAGATTAGAGGCGACTAAACCGAAGAAAAATCAACCTAGCAAAATACAAACACAATTTGTCATAAATGTAATTCTGTTTAAGCTTGTCACAGCCTAATGGTAAAGCTGCAGGTGCGCTGTTTGAATTATTGCATCTGTGATGTATTCGTAGAATTGTGTGTTAGGGACTGGCGTATGATATTTTATCGACACTGACTGTACTCTAACACTATCCTTATCCCTCCTAAAATTATAAAGCTGAAGCTTGTTTGTTTGAACGCTAGGATCTCAGAAATTACTGGTTGGAATTCAAAAATTCTACAGTTCGACAGTAGTCTATGAACGCTTATAACACTAGAACGCAGGATAGCCGCACGGGCGACCCTTACCAACTTTTGTTGGACTATATAGCATCGGAACTCTTTTCTGGTAAAATTACAAACATCGTTAAGTGCCCCCCTGACCGCGTGGTCCGATTGCGCTTTGATTTCTGAAGACGTAGGCAGAGATTCTATTATGCCCTTTTTTAACGTGAGAAAAATACCACACGGACCTACCTAACAGCCTACGGTTGGGAGACCCGGGCAAGCCCTCGGAAGGACCCAGGACTCCCAACAGACCTTTGGCTATCACTGCGGCCTCACCTAGGGGGGATACTATTATGTCTACATATCGCTATTGGCGTTTAATTTTAGTCTTTCATAGTAGGTTGTCAGCCTTTTGTCGTGACAAAAAGTACAGGCGCACTCAGTTTGTGGCCACCGATTGATGTAATGACAGCCTCTCATTAGGCTTAACCACTGTTGTGCAACTAGAAGCTATTCCCATCGACTTTAAATGGGAATATTATTCTGAGAACTACACTGACCAATATAGAGTACTAAAATCAATAATAGTCAATTTATCATTCTGCTGAAGTTACAGAGTATTTCTCGGTAGTAACTTTGAAGCCATTCCCCTGTAATATCAAGATGTCAGATTGAAATATAGTATCATGCCGAAACTGTCGTTGACAAATGCAATATGGCCGATTAAGCAACATAGTTACCGACAGGTACATCATTCTGTTTTGATAATTGATCTTTGCCTGAAAATAGTTTCTGATATTAAGACCTATCCTTATGAATCATTTTAAAGTATCAAGTAATTTTATTAGTCTCAGTTAAGTAGGTACTTTAAGAAGTATTATTTTGTGTACCCATACAAAATTAATCCAAAAACAAATTATTTCTTTAAGTCTAACTGGAAATAAATACCTAGTGGAAATAGGGCTTTTGCCCCTCGGGGTTTAGGGGATACGCGTTACTTCTCATGAAGCTAACGTAATACCCTGAGGGCACAGTGTTTGGCTTCTTCAATTCGATCCCTAAGATCTAATATCCTAGGGATTAACGAAGGAGCCTACATTAGAAGGAAAGGGCATAACGGAATTCCGTTCGGTGAGCTGCCCGCCTGGGGCAGTACCTCCACCCTGCAGAAGACCGCGGTAATAGTAACCTTGCTTCGTGCTGGGTTATGTTCTCCGTCGGTTAGCAGGGTTCCAGTGCTCATTGGGGTGACTTTGTGCCGGTGGCGGTGAGACCAGAGGCTCATCTGTCTCCATTGGCTGGCATAGGCGCGGAATATTGGTACGGCGGTCAGGGAGACCCGGTGAAACGGTTGCCCGCTGACCGCCCGCAGGCTGTACGGGACCCGAACCTGGGGATTACGTAATCTCCGCCCCAGGAGGCTGAACCAGCAGCCTGTGTAAAGTCCCTGGTGCTGTGGTCGTGCCGGAGGAGGATACCGGAGTGGACGCGGCCACTGCATTGGGGGGGGACCGGGGGCCCTTCCGTACGCCGTGCCAATCTACCGCACTACCTGTGCCTGCCTTTGGGGAATTGGAGCCTCGCTTAGTCTCTTGCGTCACCGACACACAGGCACCCCCTACCTTCTTTTTATCCCCTTTCAACAACAATCATGGCAAAAGGTCACAAAAGAAAAAAGGTTTACACAGCGGCTTCGTCGTCGTCCACACTAAATGTGGACTTCTGTAACATCAGAGGAATGCACTCAAACATCAACGAGATCCACCGCCACCTGGAATCTGCGGGGCCGAACTTATTTTTCCTGACGGAGACTAAGATATCTTGCCCGAACGATACATCTTACTTGATGTACCCTGGCTATAAGCTGGAGGCTAATTTCAGGCGTCAAGCTGGGGTATGCATGTTCGTGCGGGAGGATATCTGCTGTCGCCGTCTCAGTGACCTGGAAGACAGGGACCTGTCTACATTATGGGCGCGCGTGGATCATGGGGGCCGCACTCGGATCTACGCGTGCATTTACAGGTCCCATAGCGGTGATACGGAGACAGTTCGCCTTTTTGACCACCTGCAACAATCGACCGACAAGGCTATTGAGCGGTATCCCTCCGCGGAGATAGTGATTTTGGGGGACTTTAATGGTCACCATATTGACTGGTTGGGTTCCGTGCACACTAACTTTGCGGGGAAAGCTGCTCACGACTTTGCCCTGACCTACGGTTTCTCCCAACTGGTAAAATCTCATACGAGAATACCAGATAGGGAGAACGAGCAGAGTGCATTGCTGGACCTTCTGCTGACTACGCGGCCTGACGGATACACCACATCAGTGGATGCACCACTTGGTTCATCGGACCACTGCCTCGTTCGGTCGCGAGTGCCTCTCGCAAGGCCTGAACCACCTCGGCCCAAGGAGTGGCGACATGTGTGGCACTACAAGTCAGCAGACTGGGATGGACTTCGAGAGTTCTTTGCGTCGTACCCGTGGAGGCGGCTTTGCTTCACTTCAGATGATTTGAACTCCTGCGCTGCAGCAGTAGCTGAGGGGATCTTGGCGGGCATGGAATGTTATATTCCTAACCGCTGGATCCCGGCAGGAGCTAGGAAACGACCGTGGTTTAATCGGCTTTGTAGAGAAACTAGGATGTTGAAAGAAACTGCCTACAGAGCTTGGACCACGGCTCGCGCTAACTCAGATCCTAGCATCTCTGAAGTGAAACGCAAACTGAATGCCGCCTCGAGGGCCAGTAAAAGAGCGGTTGCCAGGGCAAAGTTTGATTTCGTCGGCAGAATTGGTCAGCGACTAGCCGGCTACCCTTCTGGAAGTCGTGAATTCTGGTCGCTCGCCAAAGCTGCCGAGGGAAACTTTTGTCGGTCGGGATTACCACCTCTACATAGACTGGATGGTAGTCTGGCCCAGAGTGCCAAGGAGAAGGCCGACCTTTTGGGTTCTCTCTTTGCCTCCAACTCGACCATGAACGATGGAGGTGCGCTTCCGCCTGGTATCCCTTGGTGTGGCACTTCCATGCCAGAAATTAAATTCAAGCAACGGGACGTCAGGCGGGAGCTTCAATCCCTAGATATTCATAAGTCGAGTGGGCCGGACGGCATTCCCGCGGTGGTACTTAAGCGGTGTGGTCCGGAGTTGTGTCCGGTACTTACACATCTTTTCACGCTTTCTTACTCCATGAAGCAAGTCCCGGCGTCGTGGAAGATCGCGTACGTGCATCCTGTGCCCAAGAAGGGTGACAGGACCGACCCGGCCAATTATAGGCCTATAGCCGTCACCTCCCTTTTATCTAAGGTGATGGAGCGTGTAATTAATACACAGCTCCTGAGGTACCTTGAGGAACATGACCTGCTCAGTGACCGGCAGTACGGTTTCCGTCACGGTCGCTCGACGGGCGATCTTCTTGTGTACCTCACACACCGCTGGGCGGCGGCTATCGAGAGTAAGGGTGAGGCTCTAGCAGTGAGCCTCGACATCTCGAAAGCCTTTGACCGGGTCTGGCACCGTGGTCTTCTTACGAAATTGCCCTCCTATGGACTGCCCGAGAGTTTATGCGGATGGGTGTCCAGCTTTCTGGCCGGTAGAAGCATCAGGGCCGTCGTTGACGGTAGCTGTTCTGACTGCATAGCCATAAACGCTGGAGTACCACAAGGCTCAGTGTTGTCCCCTACTTTGTTTCTGCTGCATATCAATGACATGTTGTCTATTGACGGCATTCATTGTTATGCGGACGACAGTACGGGCGACACTTATTACACGGGCCGTCCCGGTATCTCTCGGGATGCAGTGGAAGAAAGTCGTGAACAACTTGTGTCTGAAGTCGAGGCTACTCTCACTAGAGTGTCCGATTGGGGTCGACAAAATCTTGTCCAATTCAACCCTACCAAGACACAAGTTTGTGTTTTCACCGCAAAAAAGACCCCATTCACTGTGGCGCCACAATTTCAGGGCACATCTCTCACCATCTCTGAAAGTATAGGGATCCTTGGTGTTGACATCTCCAGTGATGTGCAGTTCCGCTGTCACTTGGAGGGCAAGGCCAAGCTGGCGTCCAGGAAGCTCGGAGTGCTCAGAAGGGCGCGGCGGTACTTTACTGCGGCGCAAGTACTGCTTCTCTATAAGTCGCAAGTGCGTCCGCATATGGAGTACTGCTGTCACCTCTGGGCGGGGGCACCCGAATACCAGCTTCGTCCATTTGACTCGGTGCAAAGGCGAGCTATGAGAGTTGTCAACGATCCCATACTTGCAGGTAGTGTGGAACCTCTTAGTGACAGGAGAGACTTTGCTTCTCTATGTGTGTTCTACCGCCTGTACAACGGTTTGTGCTCTGAAGAATTGTTTGATATGATGCCTACGGCTACATTCTATCATCGCACCGCTCGCCATAGACAGGGTGTTCATCCTCACACGTTGCGTCCTGAGCGCTCGAGCACGGTGAGATCTAATAGAGGCTTTCTTCCGCGTACGCTTAGGTTGTGGAATGATCTCCCTGCTTCGGTTTTCCCGGACGCCTACAGTATGGGGTTCTTCAAAAGGGGACTTAAAAGGTTTTTAAATAGTCGGCAGCGCGCTTGTGGCGCCTCTGGTGTTGCAAACGTCCATAGGCTGCGGTGACCACCGGTACATCTGGGGGGGCCGTATGCTTGTCTGCCACTCTAGTGGTATAAAAAAAAAAAAAAAAAAAAAAAAAAAAAATAGGGCTGAAAAAAATAACAAAATAGAAAAATGTCAAAAAGTATATACCTACATGCCAGACCGGGCCTAGCTCCATATAGGATTTGGGAAGAATCTTATTGTTATACCACTTACCTGGTTAACCCTTAGAGCTCCTCGCGGCGACCGGTCGCCGCGCATAATAATCAAGCTTTTCCGTTGAGCCCCGCGCGGCGACCGGTCGCCGCACCTACCCAGACGACTTTAAACTTAAATTTAGCCTCCTTACGTCCTACTTTTCTATGAACAGTTTGATTGCATGTGTAGTATATAACATTTTCTTGTTTTTGGAATCTTATAAAATGACGTCAATGGGCCAGAATTTTTTACAAAAATCGAACAGTTGAAGTTGAGAGTGGATTGCGCATGGTTGGCGTGCGTTTGTGTAGTACGTGTGTGTTTCGTGTTTTTATTATAAATAATGAGTTTGCATTATTATTTATTATTATACACAGTAAAATAAACAATATATCAATAATCCGGTTGGTGTTTACAGAATCGTAAAATATGGTGTGGTGGTAGAGTAATAAAGGTTTTTTTGTGTTGAGTGCATGTGTACCAAGTGCGTGTGTGCGTGTGTGTTTTGTTTTTTTATTATAAATAATGTGTTTTCATTATTATTTATTATTATACACAGTAAAATAAACAATTTATCAATAATCCGGTTGCCGTTTGCAGAATTGTAAAATTTGGACTGGTAAGTGAGAAATAAATTTTTTTTTGGAAAATGAGAAATCTTTTTTCATTTTTAGGGTGGTGGAAATAGGTGCTTGCGATTATTGATTTTCGATATAAATTTTGTGGGGGTTGAAGGAGCTTGAAGGGTTAAAGTCTAAATTGAGTGACAAGCATACAATACATAAGATGGGTTTATGGGAAACTATACTACTACCTACTTACTTGCTGTATATTGTATTACGTGTTAGCATTTTTTAAACGTGAGAAAAAATAATAAATAAATAAATTTAAAAGTCCTTTACTCATATAATGACATATAGCTTGTTAACGTCAAAATGATAGCTTCTACATTTACATTTACTGCCAGATTCGCAACGCAATAAGTAAGCCGGAGAGAAAAGAACCTGGCAATAAAACTCACGGCCTGGCAATAAGCCTCATGGATGCTATGCCGGACTCTTACCGACTAAATACCACACGTTCCCTACCTACTGCCTACGGTTGGGAGCTCCGGGTAAGCCCTCGGGAGGATATCCCCAGGATACGTGTTAGCATGCAAAAGAACAATTTCTATCTAAGTGTGAAGGTGTAACACCTTTTTTTTTGTATCTGGGCTGTGTGACATTTGCGTCTCGTTCATGAAATAAAAACAATTGTGTCAGTCACAGTTTCTTGTCATAATTGTGTGACATAGCGTTCGTACCATAGATTTAGGATTTTTCGCTACTCTCATAAATTACATCAATCAATCTATCGTACATTCTAAATCTATGGTTCGTACATTATATTAGAGTATCATTATCGTAGGTAAGATTGCTATTTAATTGATCAATTCTCATTGAATTTCTCAAAAATCGCATTACTGAGTTAAGATACTTATAATTGTAATTACACGAACTTATAGGAGTTTAAGCGTAAATAGCCTTCGTCGAAATACTCATATACTTTCTTTACTTTATAATATATTGTTTAATCCTCTAGCTCCTTCTTACCTCAAACATCGTTTTGAGTTTATAAGTGACACGCATTCGAGGTTCCTAAGGTCATCGAAGAACTTAATACTATATAATCCGAGGCATTCTACAAAATTTTATGGCAAATCCTTCACGGTTCATGGTGCACGTTTGTGGGATGCACTACCGGTATCCATCAGGCGAGCTCAATCGTTAGCATCGTTTAAGGCTCATGTAAAACTGTATTATTTATCAATTTAAGTCTTAATATCTGAATTTATGTATATATAATTCTGTATAATATGTAATGTGTATATATATATTATGATATTTATGTATGTGTAGTATAGATAGGTATTATATAGATGAGTAGTTATATATATATATATATATATATCTAAGTATATTATTTTTGACAAAAATATATGTCACCATTTAAACTTCCCACATTCTTTCTCAATACTATCCTATCCATCTAAAGGTTGCCTGGCAGAGATTGCTGTTTAGCGATAAGGCCGCCCATTGTACTATGTTAATACGCAATATCTGTAATTGTTTAATTTATGGTGTACAATAAAGTATATATTATTATTATTATGTCTCTTCTTTTCTCGGGTATCTTCTTTTTTTATTGAAGATACCCGGTCTTTTGGTAGGCTTACATGGGGACATATTGGTCCAACACGCAGAGGCCCTTTGAAATTTTTAATGTAATGGGAAATGGGACCCCCACTGCAGACAATTCACGTCCGCCTTATGTAGAAGAACGGCAATGGACTGCCTACAATGGGAGCTAAACTATTGTAAAATATGCTAACTACAAAATGGGCTATTGATTGGGTGTTAAATGGACTGGGTGATTTGTTCTATGGATGAAGACGGCGTCTGCCATTTCAATATCTAATTATTAAAATATTGGCAGACGGTGACTCGCCAACTCACTAGATGGGCCCCCTATACAATCGCCATAGGCCCGTAGGCCTGTGAGGCGACAGAGAGCAACACCGGTGTGAGCGGCTAGGGGTGTCGAGCGGTGCGGCGCCGGTTTCGCCATCGCGGGTCAGACCCGGAGCGGGTTTCCCCGTAGTTATGCCCTTGAAAATGACACTTCCACCCCCGAGCATAAAGCTCTGGCTTCCTCCCTCTGGACGGCCAATTAAGGCAAGCCAGAGTTGAGATTTGCTGCACTTCCGGGAGTACTGTCTCCCGTTAGCCCATTAAATGCTAACTGGTCGAGAGGCGCAACAAAACTCTGAGGAATCAGGACCGATGTGTAGCCACGCACATTCAGCTCGCCACAAGCTGCCCTGCGGATGTGTGCTTTTCTATAACCTTGTGAGACATTTTTTGTTGATCTCAAAAAGTGGATGACTCAAAAAGCATTTCTACTATGCCCTCATAGGGTTGCGTTAATCCCATGAAAAGATAACGACTGTCCACGAGGGTATATTATTATTATTCCTCTTTATTACAATATATCACATATAAATTTACATTTTTAAATATACCTATATAAAAATACATTTAAAAATATAAAAAAATAGTATCCCACCGGCATCGGGTACAGGGACCAAGCTACCGGTGGTCAGGGCTCCAGAGACAGGAATCGCCTCACAATACGTGCCGTGCTCAGTAAAACCGCCTTTTGCATCAAGCCCTTGACCCAACTGCCTAACGCAAGCCTCTTAAGATGTTGATCGAGGCTTTTGGCGATCAGACCGTGTGCTGATACGACTATCGGAACAATAATCGCTGAATCCACATCCCACATGTTGACAACCTCGTGAGCCAAGTCCAAATATTTCAATTGTTTATCTTTTTCTGCTTTCACGAGATTCTCGTCATGTGGAACCGTAATGTCAACGATTATTGCGAGGCGCTCTGATCGATCTATTACCACTATATCAGGCTTATTGGCTACAATAGTCCTGTCAGTGATAATAGACCGATCCCAGTATAACGTGATACGACCATTCTCTAGAACTGGGTCGTTCACATACCTGTAATATGGTACCTCTGAATCTACAAGTTTATATTTTAGCGCAAGTTGCTGATGGATAATCCTGGCCACTTGGTTGTGTCTATGTAAGTACTCGCCGTTGGCAAGACGAGGACAACCAGAAATAATATGTCTGAGAGATTCACCCGGTAGGTGGCATGCCCGACATATGTCAACCGTACCGTCTCTCAAAATATATTTCCGATAGTTATTCGTCATGACAACTTCGTCTGTAATCGCACAAACAAAACCTTCAGTTTCTCCGAACAAATCTCCGAAACGTAGCCAGGATACGGAAGCTAGAAAATCTACATCGGGCCCATGTAAGGCCCGATAAAATCGTCCATGCAGCTCTTTGCCCTGCCATATCTCCTTGCGATCATTAGTCGTCAATATTACTGGTTTGTGCCAGTTCTCTTTGGCAAGAGCAAGAAGGGTCAGTCCATTGTCTATTGCTACCACATCCCGATGCATACCCACGTCAGCATGAAGGAAATATTCCCTAAGGTTGTATACCTCACGATTGTGTAATGTCTTGGCATTTAAAAAGTCACGACCTCCGCACTTTCGTGGTATATACAACCTCATTACAGATGAACGTGGGTAATGCATTCGGTTTATGGTCAATAGCGAACGGACTTTTCTATCCAGGGCGTCCAATTCAGTCTGAGTCCATCTAAGTATGCCGAAGGAATAGATTAAGATTGGCATGGCCCAACCGTTGATAGCCCGCACCTTGTTACCGCCCGACAAAAGACTTTTCAGCACTTTTTTCAGGCGGCCAAAGAAACGGTCCACCAACGTTTGTTTCAAGCCCATCTCTGTAATACCTAATGCCTGCGACATACCTAGATATTTATAGGTTTCAGTCGCGGAAAGGGATTTAAGTTTTGTGAAATCTGAAAGTTGTACTCTTTCAGATTTCACAATCCGACCCTTCTTTACATGCATGACTGCACATTTATCTACACCAAATTCCATTTTGATAGAATTACTGAAAGCTTCTGTGACTTTTAGTAACTAGATCAAGTGGGAATCGGTGGAGGCAAATAATTTTAAGTCATCCATGTAAAGAAGGTGGGAAACAACTTGACCTCCTCTCCGAAACTGATAGCCTAATCCTGAACCCTCCAGCAAAGTGCTGAGAGGATTCAGTGCCAGACAAAACCATAAGGGACTCAGACTGTCACCCTGAAATATACCCCTCTTGATCCTGACAGGCTCGCCATCCCCAAGAACTTGACGACATCCTGGATATACAAGAGTCGTTGTCCATTGCCCCATACATGTCTTCAAGAAGGCGCTAAGAGTTGCATCAACTTTATACAACTCCAGCACCTTCAACAGCCATGTATGTGGCACTGAATCATAGGCTTTCTTGTAATCAATCCAGTATGTCGCAAGGTTTTTCCGGTTACGACGAACCTGCTGATTAATGGCCATATCAAGAATAAGGAGTTCTTTAGTACCACGTGACCCGCTTCTACATCCATTTTGAGAGTTGGACATAATAGAATTATTTTCAATATGTGTTGATAGCTTAACTCTCAAAATAGATGTAAGAAGCTTATAGACCGTCGGTAAACAAGTTATTGGTCTATAATTTTTAGGGTCCTTAGTACTACCAGATTTGTAGAGGAGGTGTGTTATACCCGAAGTCATAAAAGATGGAAGCGACCCAGACTCAAGTGATGATTGAAAGCAGGATGCCAAACAAGCATGTGAGCTATGGAACCATTTCAGCCAAAAGTTGTGCAGTCCGTCCGGCCCAGTTGATTTCCAATTGGGCAACGAACGAACCGCACTGGCAATGTCACTAGATGTTATTAGGACTAGTTCCATAGTCTGTGTGATCACTTTGTGACATTTATTTGAGCGTTTCCGTGCTTCGGAAGGCACGTTAAGCCGTTGGTCCCGGTTGCCAGTAAAATGGCAGTCGTTAAGCCAAGTTGAAGGCTTTATTTCAACAGCAGGCAGTCACAACCTGCGCCTGTCCATTTAAACACGGCAGTACGGCTCACCACCTATTACGTGGGACAAATTATACAAAGGTGAAATGTGCGCATATAATATGCCTCTGCCTACCCCTTCGGGGATAAAGGCGTGACTATATGTATGTATGTATGTATTATTATTATTAAATAGAAAATGTAATATTATAAAGTTGTACAACCGTCGTTTAATTATTCCAATTGAACATAAGTCTTTTCTATCCTATCCTATCCTACTAATATTATAAATGTGAAAGTTTGTGAAGATGTTTGGATGTTTGGATGTTTGGATGTTTGTTACTCAATCACGCTCTAACGGTTGAATGGATCTGGCTGAAATTTGGTACAGGGATAGATAATAATCTGGAAGAACACATAGGCTACTTTACATCCCTGGAATGTTTCTATGGAAAGCGGGAACGGGTAACATGTTTCAAGCGGGTGAAGCCGCGCGGAATCATGTAGTGTTAACATAAATCTTACTTCTAACTAATATTATAAACGCGAAAGTCTGTGAGATTAGATGTGAGGATGTTTGTTATTCTTTCACTCTCTAACTGGTGAACGGATCTGGCTGAAACTTGGTTTAGAGGTAGATTATTGTCTGGAAGAATGTAG
Organism: Miltochrista miniata; assembly: GCA_933228765.1. NCBI lineage: Eukaryota > Metazoa > Arthropoda > Insecta > Lepidoptera > Erebidae > Miltochrista > Miltochrista miniata. The sequence goes on along the minus strand of OW121756.1, from coordinate 34,317,394 downwards.
TCTGAAAATCTGGGAAATGAAAAATAATGGACCCATAGGCTACTTTTATCGCGGGACATGGGAAGCGGGAACGCGATAAAAATTCCACACGGGCAAAGCCGCGGACGCCATCTAGTATGACTAAGCAAAGTGAACACTAGAGAAAAAGGGGTAGCAATTACATGAATCATCCAGCGAATAATTGCAGTTAATGAAAGCTTGTACGAGTAGAATGTCTACAAATGAAATGGATGTGGCACTGTCGAGATAGTTTTTTGAACCGTAATTTATTGATGGTTAGGTTGGAACAAGGAACATTAACGTACGAAGGTGAGCGAGCTAAGCGAGCGTGTCGCGGCAGAAGCATTGAGCAGCTAATTCCTTATTTGGGTGCTTTTTCACCAAAGATGTGCTATGCTACGTTGTTATGGATGCGTTTGACATATGCATGTGACCAGGATCAACAGCTTAGCACGCCTTACGAAGAATGAAAGCGGTCGAAAATAGAACTGCCACAAGGAGACACCCATCTGAAGACCAGTCGTGGCGTAAGATGCTTAACACAATATTTGTTTTCATAGAGACAGCGTGGCTGTATATTATTAATATAGGTCTTATAATCTAAAGTATCTACTTCGTTAATAAGACAAGATTTTTTACTAGACACTAACTTTTGCCCATGGCTATGTATCCGTAGAATAATAATTTAATCTAGCCAGCCAGCAATGCCAACAAAGGTGCTAAACATGCTAAACAATACAAATTTTATTTATGTCTAAATACTAGAAATCTCATTCTAAACCCCTTCAAGCCTTTTTTTTCGTAATAAAAAGTAGTCTATGTGCTCAATTCTATCTAACTTATGTTAACTTTGTGCACAGTTTGTAAGATTTTATATTTCATGCTGAGATAAAACTGTATACTTTGTAACTGCACTCAGAGTAACTCTATCGAGTTTAGTAGGTGCTTAACAATTTTATACTTTACCATTTTTATATAGCCAGTGTTTCCTTAGTTTTAACCTACGAATAACGAATAATGTATTCTAGAATACATTATTCGTAGGTTTTAACCGAATCTTTACTTTATATGAAAGAACTATATGGCGCTCACAGTCTTTCATTTATACTTACAAACTTCCACATTTTTTTAAATTTTCCTAATTTTAAAAATGCGGACGTTTGTAAGTTTTTCTATTACTCTTTTAAAAATGTCCTTTGTATGCCTTCAAATATAAATGACTACTAAACTCTATCGTCGTCGTTTATATCGTTAAAATGCTATTATTAGAAATAAATAAATGTAGAAATGTTCAGTTATTTTGCAAATGTCGCGTAATTAATTAGAATACGAACAAATAAATGTGTGGCCTAGATTCTAAATTATTTACTTCATATTTTTCTCTATCATCAATATCAGTTGGTTTAGTTACAACTGCAACTCAGAAGGATAACGTCAGAGTTCCTGATACTCGCAAAAAAGGCTACAGCATACTTAACCGCCGTTTATTATAAATTAAAACGTAGATACCGACGTAACCTACTTAAGTATGACACAGTAAACAGGTGGTTTTAATGTAAGCTGTGTTCATTTAGCGCTGCCTACACACTATTGAACGTTCTGAATTATTCGTGCGCGTACAATGTGTGGAGTAAAGTAATAAGTTTTCCGTAGTTAAAAAAAAATTACAACCGTACACCCAGGTGGTCTGGGAAGGTGGACGGTGGGAAAGAACCGGTTGTTAGGAGCCCCGTGTGATCCCTCGGAAGGATGTCCCAGGACTCTCAACAGACCTACGGCTACCACTGCGGCCTCGCCTAGTGGGGGACGCACTGACCTATCATAGTGTACCTATAATACACTTATTTTCTGGTTAATTCTCACCCCCTGCCCCGGTTTATATCCCCTCCTCCTTGTCTCTGTATTTCCTCTTTCACTCTCTATCAACGCTACCACAAATTGCGCGTTTCACTGCCATGTCATGTAGCTGTTCGTATTGGAAGCATTCGCTCGAAAACTTTACACTAGGTACAGATAGGCGTCAGTAAACATCTATATCAAGTTACTCCATTGTTGAAATACGCAGTGTGTTCACCGCTTAGACTGTGTGCTTCAAATAGACAACAAGCTTTGTTTGCGGTTTTGAAATCTGATGCCAACGGTGTTTGGTGTGAGTTGTTCTTTATTTAGTAATCCCCTTTGTTACGTATATCAGAGATTTCAGATATATAACGTGAAGTCTCTTTGAACACAGTTCATGTAAAAAGGTCGGACTTTGAATCGGTTACTTATCTATATTGCGTTCAAACATTACCAAAGATGAACTGTTTTATACTTGACTATGTATAATGTGATGCGGCTTCATTTGCGTAGTTTTCATCTTCGTGAGGGCAATAAACAACTTTATACTTTTACTGAAGAGCACTAGAAGGTAAACAACTAGCCGTTCTCAGGCATCGAGCAACGCGAACTGTCTAAGGGCGCACGTTGCTCTGTGTTCTCAGGACCTGGGTCATGGAGGACGGTAGTCCTGGGCATATAACAGGCTGCGACGACCCCGCCAGTTGTTAGCATACCGACTAATTGTTTTTCAAAATTATTTCTCAACGTATGTAGTCAACGTGGATAATATTTCTGAACCATTTTTATAATTAACTCTATTTGTTTACCTTCAGTAAAAATATTCAGCTGTTCTAAAAAACAGCACTTTAATTCTATTTAAAAAAAATCCCAGGCGACTGAGTGTAAAAACCGCCACAACATTATCTATTAGCGTCCTAACAAAACGATCGTTGTACCTACAACACTAATGACTGGAGCCGTCAGCCTGTCCATTGTGTTAAATTGTCTACCCTTTTTATTTGAGACTCACTTAAAATTTCATTGTAAAACCTTCTATTTCTTTTTTATTAATTTACTTGCTACATTGTCGCCACCGGCCTGATGGAAAACCATGGCGACATCAAGCGATTGGAAACCACTTTCACAGTCCTTGTGACTTCTGACAGTGTTCATGTGACAGTGCTCCTCAAGTTGTTGACTCTGTGCTGTGCCTCTTCACTCTCCACTTGAAGAACACAGAATTGTAGGCGATGGGAAACAATAAACATGTTGGGGCAACTCGTTCCACGTTTTCATACCTAGTTCAGCAGAGGATTGCTTGAATACGCTCAGTTCTGACGAGGATTCTCTCCTGAGGAGTACATGTCGGTGTCGATGCATTATATAACCCTCGGTAGATTCACGACAATATTAACTAAGCTAAGAATTGTAGAAATTTAAAATAGTATTACTTTAATTTTATTTAGGTATTCCTTTGAAATTCTTTATTGTGACTACGGCGCAATATTGGTAGAAAAATTTTTAAACACGAAAGAAAAGAAATCGAAAAAAAAACATATAGGACTACTAACACAGTCTTTTTTTGCGAGTGGATATCCGTAATGGATACTAAGAACCACGCGGTGCCCCGCCACTGCCCATGGCCAGGAGCCCCGGGTAAGACCTCGGAAGAATATCCTGGGATTCTCAACAGACTTTGGCTAACACCGTGGCGTCAACGGTGGTGTTCGTATACATTCCCGCGTCTTTGGGGGTTGTTCGGGTACAATCCCGCGTCTTTGGGGGTTGTTCGGGTGTTATTCCGCTTTATGTGCGTGTGGCGTGGGTTAAACTCTCACGTCACGCAGTCGCCGTCTTGGGCCTGCTTCTATAAAGACGGCGAACAGCCCCCCTCCGCTGTGCTCATGTTGCTGTGAAAGTTAATACACGCACCACAAACAAGGTAAATATAATCGCCATCCAATTTCGTATCCCAATTTGTGATTTGTTCTCAATATGCTAATTTTGATCCATAAACGACTATAATACGCAGGTAAATTGGTTAATTACGAAATTGAATATGAATGAGATGAGCTTTTGATAATCCGATGACCAGAATTTGGGCGTATGAATTTGAGACTGATTTACTTTGGTCAGTACTGCAGATGTACCACTTTCAGGCTTGTCTGGGCGAATATGCGAATCCTTATCAAATAGCGTCCTTGGCTGCCTTCTACCGAATCTATCACGGCGAGTGTTCTGAAGAGCTTTTCAACCTGATACTGCCCTGTCCTTTCCGATCCCGAACAACGCGTGCCGGGCAGAGGTGCCACTCATACACAGTGGAGAGAATCTTCGCCAGAACTGAGAGTTTTGAAAATCGTTTCTCTGTCAAACTATAAAAACGTGGAACGATCTGCCAGCACACGTGTTTCCCTCATTTTACAATCCGGGTGCGTGTAGAGGCACATCACAGGGCCGTCAACTTGAGGACCACTGTCAGAAGTATTACGAACTGTGAGGGTGGCCCCCAATCGCTTGATTCACCATGGAAAGAAAGAAAGAAAGATGGATATTTCTTCCTGTGCTTGATTTTCATAAAAATATGGAGTTTTGTGTGGTCTACGAGTATTGAACTAATTTCAATCAAGTCTCAGAATGTTTTGAAATTATTCTACTACTAGCTGACCCGCGCAACTTCGTTTGCGCCACATAAGTGAGAGTATTACCTGTTACCGTCGCATTTACTCCCGTCGCGTTGCGTTTACTCCCGTAGCGTCTCGTCGTTAATGTTCAATACTACGTGAGAGAGAGAGAGAGAGAGAGAGAGAGAGAGAGAGAAAGAGAAAGGTTTCTCGTTGCATGTATTCCCGTCGCATTATTTTTAAGAACGATTTCGTTTATGAAAGAGGTATCCCGTGACATTATTGTAGAAAACAATTGATTGCCATTAAAATGGTTTTTGTGCACCGACCCAAGTACATATTTTTTACATAACTATAAATATTTACGCAGCACACGCAACGAACGTCTCAAAAGGAATAACTTTCCCCCCTTTTTTGAAATATTTACTATTACTACTCCGCTCCTATTCGTTGTAGCGTGATGCTATATAGCCTATGACACTCCACAATAACGTAGCTTTCTATTGGTGAAAGAATTTTTAAAATTGGTTCATTAGATCCTGAGATTACCCCTTACAATTTAACAAACACACAAACTTTACTTCTTTATAATATTAGTATAGATTATAATAAACTAGATGATGCTCGCGGCTTCGCCCGCGTGAAGTTCGGTACCCGTTCCCGCTTCCTGTGGGAACATATTCCCGGGATGAAAAGTAGCCTATGTGTTATTCCAGACAATAAGCTATCTCTGTACGAAATTTCAGACCAATCTGTTCAGTGGTTAGAGCGTGATTGAGTAACAAACATCCAAACATCTAAATATCCAAACATCTTCACAAACTTTCACATTTATAATATTAAGTAGGAAGTAGGATCTGAAAGTTTGTGAAAATGTTTACAAGTTGGTTACTCAATCACGCTCTAATTCCTAAACCAATTTGGTTGAAATTACTTGAAACAGCTAAAATCCCCGTAAATCTATATAAACTTTATTATAAAGCTGAAGTGTTTGTTTGTTTGCTCTAGCAGTACGATCTCAGGAATTACTGACTGGATTTCCAATTTATTTTACAGTTTGTTTTTATAATTATGATAAAGAAATAAATTAAATTATACTGTTGATTGATGGCATTTGTGGAACTTGGTGCACATATTGAAAACGATACTTGTACTGTTTCAAAATATTTTTCATTATAAACCTGACCGGTTTCGCCTCACAGCATTTTCAAAGGTTAATTTTTACACATCTTAAGGTTATCGCTGTCTGTGTGAATCCGGTACTTAATAGACAATATACGTACAAAGCGCAACATTATATTAGTATCATGAACCGGCACTCCATAAAGAGTTAAATAGATTTATAATTATAGTAACGGACATTTTTCACAGAACGCTATCTGATCCTAAAGTAAGCTAGGAATAACCAGCTTATGTTATGAGTACCTATCAGATCACGGATATTAATACTTATATACTTTTAAATACAAACTTATTACTTATCATACATACCCGAGACAGACATTTACGGATCACACAATTTTTTCCTTCTAGTGGAAATCGAACCCACGACCTCGTGATCCGCAGTCTCACATTTTGACCTTTAGAACAACAAGGCAGTATAAATGAAGGTCTGTCTTTGCCCTAAATTACCTGCTGATGACTAATTTGTATTCATCGCGTCAGCTTCGTCTTGGTTATTGAGATGAAGTATGACAGACGCGAGTTAATACCAATCTGTAATATTTTTTCACGTTATTTCAATATTAAAGTAGATAAAGTAAGAATCAATATATTCATACATACATATAGTCACGTTTTTATATCCGAAGGGGTAGGCAGAGGCATACAATACGCTCATATTTCACCTTATAGTTTTTCTGAATAGCTATATTATTGTTTTTTTAGTTTGAGTTTGCCCACGGGAAAAAAAATCTGTGGTCTATAAATATTTGTATGTCCCAAGTAATAGGTGGTAAGCTTATTGCCGTGTTGAAATGGATAGGCGAAAGACGTGACGACCCTTTAACTTGGCTTACCGATTGTCATTTTACTGACAACCGGCTTTCATTTCGAGTTTGCCTTATCTACGCAATGCATTGTTTTGCGAAAGTTTTCCCTTAGTCGTCTCTTACTACATTCTCAGGATGTATTGGGGTGGCGACATTTTGTACAATTTCCCGTCGCTACACGGGAATAAAGTAAGAATGAATCTCCAAAATGCGTTTGCATGGTAATGGAAACAATCAATAATATAATAAATATCCATTAACTCTAATCTTAGTGTTAATGACCATGAAAGTGAAATACCTAAAAAAATCTGTATTTTGTACTTCACTAACAAGGTACTTAACCCTAGAGTGGTCGCGCTATGAGCATTTTGCCGTCCGTGTCAAACAATGATTCATAACTTTTTACTAGTTACCTATTCTTGGTTGTGCGTCTCAGTAGCTGCGTGCCCACTCCTCCCGCGCCCCTTGTAGTAAATACAAACAAATCAGTCCGCAGGCGACCGCAGGAAGAAGTGTTTGTTGCGCGGGTGACCTGTGATGCGGCAAATTGCTAAGTGCGCGACCACTTACGTAAGTAAAATTGATATGTTTTTGTTCTTGTTTTTAAAGAAATTTCACATTACATATCGGTAATTATTATTATATTTTGTTTCTCTCTAGATACTATAAACACATATATCAGACTTTTTTATTTATATTTACAGATGGTTTGTAATTTTTCACTTCTCAGTTCTATCAAAACGAATAAAAACAACGCGCAAATTATGTCCTGGTTGGAGGAGTAACAATTAGGAAGAAGCTGCATTGCAAACCTTAGACGAAAGTATGTCTGAAAGCGATCGAGACAGTAATTGCTTAAAATATAATACTGATACAGAGCAGTCCGGGGATGACTCTATGGAAATAAGTAACCAGCAGTCATTGCTTGCAGCAGCGAGCCACAGCCGCAGTCGTTCCCCTACAACATTCCAGAGAACACCTTCAGACCATATATAATGAAGAGATCTAGCATAAAAACTTTTTAGATGCCATTATGAAGCCAAATTGCTTGCTTTGTATCATAAGAAAATCAAAGCACTGCTGAAAAACGAGAGGGAATTTGTACGATATGTCCATCTAGGAAAATTTGACGGACAAAAAAAGGGTGCAATGTATGCTCAAAGTTACTGTGCAATGAACATTGTGTGTACATGTGCCAGGGTTGTTTTAGTAAAGCATATGGTCAAGATAACTAAAAAGTTAATTTTTGTTTGATTGTTACGTTTTTTTTTTATTTTATAAGACATTATGTGAAGAAGTTCCAAATTGAGAATTTTTTTTCTAGACTTATTGTTATTTGATTTTTTCTGAGGCTGATTATGAGACTGAATTATACTGTTTGATTGTTCCTAAAGCTGATGTTTCATTGAATAGTACAATATCCATAGTTTTAGAAAAATATGTAAATTAGGTAAAATATTCACCTATTTGTAAGCGCGGCAAAATGCTACACTCGCGACCACTCACGTTCCACAAAAAGGCGCGACTACTCTAGGGTTAAATCATAATGTGTGCAACAAAAAGTTGTGCTCAAATAATAAGCTCTTTGAAACTCATAACATCTTAGTTCAACTTCCAGCGCTTCACATAGGTGGTAAGGTATTTAGAACATCGTGTATTACTTAAGTAAGTATGTACATGTGAAAACTGGTGGCATGAAATTATTTTAAAACACTACCAAATGGCGATAAAGGATTACAATATGAACTTCTTAATTAAACTTGTTGAAGTGATTATATCTTTGAGGTAACATGAAGCTTTATTAATTACTAGCGGACGTCACGCGGTTTTACCCGCGTAGTTCCCGTTTCCATGGGAATACGGGAATAAAATATAGCTTATGTTCACCGCAAAGAGTGTAGCTTTCGAACAGAGAAAGAATTTTTTAAATCGGTCCATTAGTTCCGGAGCCTATTCGTTACAAACAAACAAACAAAAAATCAAATCTTTCTTCTTCATAATATTAGTATAGATATAGTATAGATTTAAACTTAAGTGTAACATAATATCTAACTGGATGTGGAAGGCGCAAGACCGTGTATTGTGGCGTGAGTTGGGAGTGGTCTACTTCCAGCAGAGGACTGCTAAAGACTGATTTGATTGATTGATAACATATGTAACAAGGCATACCCTTTACAACCTGAAATAGTAACTATATTAATATCCAACCATCCATCCATAAATCAATCATCATATCAGTCTATCACTGACAACTGCTAGCTGCTAGACCTAGATAACTCCCAATTTAAATGGATTTGACTGCCTCCGTGGCGCAGTCGGTAGGTAGTGTAACTGCCTGCCCCTCTTAATATTGTGCTGCCGCGCTAGAGGTTCTGGGTTCGATTCCTGGGTCGGTCCAAATATTTGAAGGATCCACAAATGTTTTTTTTTGAAGTTTGGGTGTTTTCTATGTATAATATAAATGTATTTGTTTACAAATATGTAGGTAAGTGTGTCTATCAGCCGTCTAAATTCCATAGCACAAGCTTATATTAGCTTTATTTGGGCTAGATGATGTTGTGTGAGATTGTCCGCAAATATAAAAAAATATATTTACTACTAGCGGACGTCACGCGGTTTCACCCGCGTAGTTCCCGTTCCCGTGGGAATACGGGAATAAAATATAGCCTATGTTACCCGCAAAGAGTGTAGCTTCCCAACAGTGAAAGAATTTTTCAAATCGGACCAGTAGTTCCGGAGCCTATTCGTTACAAACAAACAAACAAACAAACAAAAAAACAAATCTTTCCTCTTTATAATATTAGTATAGATAAGGAGGACGGTAAGGCTGGCCTACAATACTTTTGCCACAACAATTTTACAATCGGATTTTGTTTCTATCTTTCCTTCTCTTCTTCACAACGTTACTATATCTGTTAATTAGCAGGTGCACTATTTGCATAATAAGACGACTTGATCTCTGAAAATTTCACTTCAGCTTCAATGTATGCACTGCACAGTGCGCATACCACACTATATCACTAATTACCAACACAAGAATTCCGTTTTTACCTCCTGCTTCAGTCTAAAGTAATTCCAAGCCTCCTACCTATTACGTTTCCGAGATTGTTAAGCGACGCGTGAAAAAAACTTACACAGGCTCTCCTCCGATTCATAATTGTATAAAAGTTCTACTTTGTATACAAATAAAAGAAAACTTAACGGTTATTCAGAAACTAAAATAAAAATACAGTAGCTAGAACAAAGGCTAAACTAAAAATAATGCTCACACAAGAATAAAAATCCTTTATTTTGTAGCGGTTTTTACGTAGCTCCTATAAATTCATTAAATTTTACTTTACTTTCAAAAATACAAGCAACTCGACCAAATATTGTTTCAAACACTGAATTTTCTTTCGGAGAATCTTATTTTATAATGACTGGTGTATCCCTAATCCCCCTGCTAAAATAAGTAAGTATAAAATAGCGATTTCGTAACATAATTCATCAAGTTTATTTAATTTCAATTGTAGTAAGTTGAAGTCTTTTGTGCGTTATTTGACCGTTATTTATTCCTCATGAGAACCGAATTAAAACCTTTTCCATACTGTTCCTTCTATTCATTTGAAGTTGGTAAATCTAGAAGACAACCCTTGAATCTCCCTTTCCTTTCTGCTTGTACTAAAAAAAGTAATGATGTGTCCATAGCAATAGAGATTGCATGTGCCATGCCGCAGAAACTATCGGTCGAAGGTCCATTAATTAACACATACAGATCGCACTCCAACCTAATAGTTCAGTATTTGTAGACTGTGCCAATAGTCAATGAATTGGCTGATACTGTGATCTGTAGACTATACTAATAGTCAATGACTTGGATAGAGCCATTGAATAACTAGAATCTCTTCAGCACATATCTGGTGACATAAACCACAAATCAAGGCTACGCTACACACAGATTACTATCAAAATGATTATTTTACTAGGTTAGGTTACTTTAATTTTAGTAAAAAACCGGCCAAGTGCGAGTTAGACTCGCCCATGAAGGGTTCCGTAGCAGCAAGTAACTTAATAAAAAAGTTCTTGCAGTTCGTTGTAACTTTGATTGATGTTTTAACACGTTCGCAGTGGTAGTGATTTTTCTAGGCGAAAATTGCGGATTATGACGTATTAAAAAAAAACTACCTGTTATATCTCGTTCAAACAAATTTTTGTTGGTAGTTTTTATGGCAATGTATATCATATACTTTTTTTAGATTTATTATTCTCTTAGTTTAGAAGTTAGAGGGGGGGGGGGGAACACATTTTTCCACTTTGGAAGTGTCTCTTGCGCCGCAAACTATTCACTTTAGAAACAAATGATTTTAGAAAACTCAATAGCATTTTTAAAGACCTATCTATACCCACACGTGTGGGTTTGATTGAGTATGGGGGCCCCTAAAATTTAAAACTTTTTTTATAGTTTTATACGAAAAACTTAATGCGGTTCACAGAATACATCTACATACCAAGTTTCAATAGCAAAGACCTTATAGTTTCGGAGAAAAATGGCTGTGACATACGGACGGACAGACAGACAGACATACATGACGATTCTATAAGGGTTCCGTTTTTGCCATTTGGCTACGGAACCCTAAAAAACACTAGGGTTATCCTTCCGAGGGCGTATCCATGACTTTCGGCCTGAGATGAAAGGGCACTGTGGTTTTTCTCGGTAGAAGCCCGGCATAGCATTCATGAAGATTTTCACACTTAAAAAACGGAGGAGTCCATAAAAGTACCTATAACTGATTTGTTTTTAACGGCTTGATTATTGACTACCTCGGTAGCTCAGTGGAAGGGTAAGCGTAATGTGATAGCCGTACCGGATTCGAATTCCGGGTCCGAACAAATATTTGTTTGACCCAATACAATATGGTCATGTTTGTTTCGAAATAAAATAAATAATAATTTTGTATTGCTTTTATTTAGGTACTTAGAAATAATATAAAAGTGTGTTGTCAATAGTCTAAATCCTAGTTTGGGCTAGATGTGTGAGAATGTCCTATTTTTGTTCCTTTTATCTAGGCCTGGTGTGTTTTATGGCCTGTGAACTGACATAAAAAGGAAATTAAATACGTGCTGCAAATAATGAATATGCCTGGATATGCCGACTCACATGGGCGGAATGCGTGAGGAACTTCCGTAGCCCTCATTCTCATTTCCTGAACTAATAGAAAGTGAGTGACCGTCCATTTTGTAGCGAGTATGAATACTATGCGTCAGTAAAGAACGTGTAAATTAAATGAAAGGCATTGGACTGTGTCGTATATTTTCCATAATACTAATTGTAGAATAATAAATAAATAAATATTCACGGACATTTCACACAGCGCTATCTGATCCCAAAGTAAGCTAGGAATAACCTGCTTGTGTTATGAGTATCAGACCACGGATATTAATACTTATATACTTTAAATACATACTTATCATACAAAGAAACACCCAGACTCTTGAGACAAACATTTATGGGTCACACAAATATTTGTCTCCGGTGGGAATCGAACCCACGACTTCCAGCGCCGCAGGCGGTATCACTACCGACTGCGCCACAGAGGCAGTAGAAGTGGCGGGTGATAATTGATATTTGATGAATATGATAAAAATTTGGCCAATTGAGCTCGATTAAGAAACCGATCTTAAGTCAAATCTATTCGTAGCTTTTGTAAACAGACAAAATTCGACCGGTTTTATATTACATGTTTATAAACGTATAAAATTGCAAACCTTTCACAATATTATCTTATAAAGGCATTAAATATAGGTTTTATATACAAGTAATTAATTTCAAGGTACCTCATTATCTACTCGCAATATTTAAACAACCTTTGTACTGAGGAAGATATTGCTTTAATTCTTTATCTAAAAGTAACATTATACTTACAAATTAGACTTCTTATACTCTCAATATTGTCTTGGGACTTACAAGATCTGCTTTGTTATTGAAGACGTTTTAACATAAAATATACTTTTTATTTACATAATTCATAAATAAATGTAACCGGAAGGACATATTGTTTTTTTAGTAAATAAGTTCAGAAATGATAAATAATTCTCATTCAACATTGTTTTGATATTAGAGATGAATAAAAATATTTTAGATCTTTATTTTTCATAGACTCTTCGATCGAGACCATTCATCATCATGTTTAAAATGGTTTTCTTTTTGTCTTTAGAAGATGTTTGATCTACATAGCCCTATGTCTCAGCCATCAGCTATTTGCAGCACCAGCCCAACGTTGGTTTTAACGTATTTATATTAAGGGGCGTATGACGCTAACGCCACTTTCTTCACAGGTCACCAATTCTCAACAATAAGACATAACCGATAGACGAAAATTTACTGTTGATAATTATGTTTCCTATTTTGTGTTTTCTTAATAAGAGACAAATAAAATCTTGCCAGTTAATATCCGTCAACGCATTCAATCAAGAATTCCAGTCCAGAGCGTCAATTCTCGAGCACACGACGAAAATGCGTGGACGGAAATTTAGGGATGGAAACAACTGTCTCATTCGTAAATTTCCGCCCAGGCATTCATGGTGTATGAATCGAAAATCGGCGCCCAAGACGGCGTTTAAAAATTTGTAAACTGACCAAAACTAGGTACCAATAAAACTACAATATCGAAACAATTTATTATAAACCCCACATTTCCTATACGTAATAAAATGTAAAGAGAAACACGTATTCATTTCGGCGTCTATTAATCAAAGTGTCACCACATTTCGTAGCTGAGTGCCATTGAAACATTTTAGTTACGATATTAAACTTGGGCGGGTTGTTTTCACAGTGTACAGTCTAGTAATTGTTTAGATTGCAGTGACTTTTGACATAGGATCCACTGGTAAATGTGGTGTAACGGTTTGTAAACAATTACTGGACACTTGTTTTTGTGTGGACAGTTCCTATTGCAATGTTTATATTTGGACAAGAACGTTGTTTTAGCAGCTATTCTTTTATTCTATCGTAAAGGTTTTAGTAGATTTTAAGTTTTTTATTACATATACGATACAATATTTTTTGAGTGGCTTCGTGATCCAATGGTTAGTGTGCCTGACTACTGATTCGGAGGTCGTGGGTTCGATTTCCACCCAGGACAAATCACTTTGTGTGATGAGCACATTAATTTGTTCTATTTCTGGGTGTAATTTATATTATGTGTGTATTTAGAAATATTTATGTATGTTTATCAGTCGTCTAGATCCCATAGCACAAGCTTATATTAGCTCAATTTGGACTAGATGATGTTGTGTGATGTGAGAATGTGCGAAAATAAAAAAAAAACTGAATTATGAATGACAATGTAATACACATCGAATAAATAACATTTCGGCGACTATTTATTTTATACCGATATTACTAGTTTCAAACCATAATTGTGCCATTATAATAAATGAAACAATAAAACTGATTGCCTCATAATGACGCACACATTACTCATTCTACTCGGTATATATCACGTTAAAATATAGCGACCCCAAACTTACCAAACACAAAAGGAAGATGATATACCCTTGGATATGTCAAAAAATGCTACATTTTGTCTGAATATTAGAAAAGTTTTGTATAATATTGGGGAAAACTTGTGATAGGATTCATAAAGAAAATTTTTGCAGAATATTATATTAAAGCCTTAGTTACCATCTGTGTAGGTAAGGGTGAGGCCACACTGTGGTCCGACTCGTACCGCAAGCGTGCCGGACAACTCAAGTGAGAGATAAGGCGGGAATGAGAACATGTGGCACCGCCTGTAAAATTTTGTGACTCAAGTCATTCGGGTTATTTTATTACATCAATTGCGTTGTACTCGGGTTTCTGAGTCAAACATTAAAATTTATATTTTACAACCTCTGCAGCTCGCGTAAAAGTTTAGCACCGGAGGGTTACTGTTATTTTATTTAATTACTGGTAATACTTTCTTTTCTTAGCGTTCCAGAATTGGAAAGATTTAGCCTGGGGACTATTTAGATTGACTGATAACCCTATCAGTCAATCATACGCTGGACAAATACGTGCCGAGACCTTTTCCTTATTATTTCTATAAATACAAAAGTTTGTAAGTTTGCATGTTTGTAACTATATCAACATAAGGTATTTTGAGGTAGGCCGCAGATCGATGAAAGATTATGATGAAACTGTGATAGTCCCTTATTTACTACGGAACCCGAGAAATAAATATAAATAAAAAAATATCGTAATATAAGAATGACGTGATTCAGGAACACAAACCGTAGCAAGGGATAAATTGTTTCTATGTAAATAGCTATGCTTCCTATTCCGAAGTCTACTCGTAAGTACGATCGTTAAATAATAAAATGGCTAGGTATCGCCCCATATGTTTATATTTCTGTACAAAAGAATTTAAAAAGAATAGAAGTGATATTATTTTTAGTTACTAATATTGTTAATTTAGTTCGGTTGTTTCGAGGGTTGATCCATAGATAGGTACTTTCCATAAAAACATTGTTTTAACAGTAACTTCTTATAGCAACATTTTTTTTTCACATTTCAAGTCGTATCATCTGTATTAATTGGCTTTAGACTTTAAATAAACGCAGGAGTATTTTTTTTACATAAGGGAATTCTCGTGCTAAATCCACACGGTGCCCTACCACTACCTACGGCGAGGAGTCCCAGGATCCCTTGGTTGAATTTTCAAGAATTCCCGGCAGAAATTGGCTATTTAGACACTTGACGGTAAGGCATTTAAAAAAATAGTTTACCGTCAAGCTCAAGGCCTCAACCAACGTGCAGCCCAGGTGTGATTGGAATTCCTTTCAAGAATTAAAACATCTGTTAATACAGACACAGTTGTATAACAAGAAATATCAATTTGCTTGATACAAAAATGATGCTCAATATACCTATACATATAAAACAAGTCTTGTAATTTGTCAACATAACTTGAAGTGATCTCCTTGCATTTTTCCTAACTTACTTCGTCAAGAGGGTTTATTACGTGAAAGTCGGTCGTCGAAAGAAAAATAAAACAAGAAACTGAGGATGGGGGCTTTTTGACGAAGTTTCAGTGAATTAAAAATAACATCGTATGAAGTACCTTCACGTTCCTACAGTATTTTTAAGTTTCTCCTTCTAATTTTTTGTAATTTGCTTTAGTTTCTCTTTTCGAATTCGAGTTAAAGGCGTGATTTGGATTGGATCTATGACGTGCAAATAATATTTTTTTTCATTAACCCCTCCTACCGCCGCAAGCCCGCAACACGATTGAGGTGATGTTAACGGTGGCTTACTTTATTTTCTTTACGGTAAGCAAAAATAGGTTAACTGTTAATGGTGTTTACTTTCTTGCGATTTGATCTACGCATTGCAGCTTTAAATTTCACTAGGTTGCAAATTAATTACTTTTCAATTAGCGGCGTTTTCCCTGAAAGAAAACGCATATTAAAATACTTACCTAATTCGAAGCTTATATAATGAGATAGGCATATCCGTTACCCGTAGGCTTATCTTACTCATGTTTGATGACGTATTTCCGTCGACTCACCAGTAGGGGGCGCCACCTGTGAACTTATAAAGAACATGGCGTCCACTTTGTCCTCATTGGCTTTTATTCACCAGGCAGATTTAAAAAGTAAGCTTCGAATTAGGTAAGTATTTTAATATGCGTTTTCTTTCAGGGAAAACGCCGCTATTAAAAGTACTTGACCGTAATTCGAAGCTTATATAATGAGAAATGTTTGTTTTCGCCTGGTGAGTGACGGAAACGCCAATGTGATTCTAATTTATTTTTAGGAAAATAATATTATAGAATGTTGTATGTATGGTATCTAGATTTATAATCTTTACCATCTTGAACAACTTCATAATGTAATCTTAAACAGACTAAATAAGGAATCTTATTTAAGGAGTAGTAAGTATTCCTTCTATTGACAGGATTAAATAATTGCGAATTATTATTATATTTGATTGGTGGTAGTAGCTGACATTATTACTCGACGATAAAAAATTTTTGAAATCCATCGTCAATTACCTCTTGTTAAGGATTAATTTGATCTTACCACCACCACCAATTCTTAGAAGCTGCTGTTGACCGGGTAGTGCCGGGGCTAGAATAGTTGGAGAACCTCTAACAGTCATAAATAAACTATTAGACTGTGTAGTCTCATATCGGTTACTCTGATATCCTAATTTCTATCTAGAATAAAGGATTCAATTGATTAGTCGTAGGTGTTATCTTTGTTTACAATGTTTTCCAACCAGATTGTCTGAAATGAAAATGATCAGTTTCGGACTCTTAATTCGGGCCTAAAAGTAGTACCTATGACGTGAGTTAATACAATCGAGCAAAGTTAGATCGTGGTTGCGGCGACCTAAGCATAAAATCAATGACGAGAAACTTGAAAAATGTTCTCTGTGTATCAATACTTAGTAATATTGAACTAAGTCATCAATCCCAATATCAATGAATATGTGACTTATCTTTCTTTACATTTTTTAAAGAGATCGACCAAGATATGTTTAACCAAAACATGCGAACTATGTAAAGTTGACTAACGGTTTCTATATTATCAAGAACAGCAACAACAGATTTATGTAACATAATCGTATTATATAATAACCATGAATAAAATGCAAGTCGGTTAAAACATCTTAAAAGGTAGGCCCTCTATTATTACCTTGTGCCATCGCGGTGCCATAAACACTCCTGTTGACCGATTAAGGTGTGACAGCATCTTGGGTATTAAAAATGGTGGTGGAAGTAATATCCACACATTACAAACAGGCCTATCATGTAGTGTTCTCCATTTCATAATAGGAATATTGTTTGTAGGAAATCTTGCCTTAGTGGTGTTTGAAGCAGGATTCTCACATAAAATACCCGGAGGAGCTGATACATATGGTATCGGCTCGGAATGCAGTGTATGGTGAAGTCAATTTGATGTCGGACCATTACACGCAAGCTGACGAGTTAAGTTCGTCAAGGCAATTGATTTGGTCTCGTCCCTCTGGGGGGATGGACTACAACTGCTTTGAATGAGTGCAGACTAACACCGTACCGGTATATGATTTCGAATCATGTGTAAGATTATCAACATCTCTCTTTGATGCAGTGCAATCTTTGTTATTCTAGGCCCTCGAGCCTGTTAGAGAAATGTTTTCTAGCTGGGCTCCCAAGCGAAATCTGACGCGTCCGTGGTAAGAAAGCATCTCGGATGGAAAGCTTGTAAAATTGACGAGAACCGGTAATTGCGGACCCACTATTGGAGTTCCACTTGTACCACTCCGTGCACTACTATTTTCTTCAGTGGGTTGTCGGTTAGGGGATTGACCGAATGTGACGCCGAGGTAAAGCTACCTCTAGGCACTGCGAAAGGGGTAAAAAATCAAAAGACCCATCAAGTTTGAATTTTCTTTAAAAGAACTAAGTTTCTTTGATTTGGAATTAAATAAATCTTCCTTTTATGTCTAATATCTTTTCTTTTGGTATTGGACTTTCAGGTAGTTCTATGTCTATCGCATAACGATATGAGAGGTTTCTTTGGGAACCTATTATTGTTTTCTCCCAATTGCCTAACCATCTCTGGGTTTGAAGAGTTTTCAAGGCTATTTGTACGTGTTTGTGAAGAGTAACAGGATTTTGATACGCAAAATGAGATTTTGTGTAGGTAGACGAGTATTTGAATACTCTTATTCTATAGAAATCGAGGCACCCAGATGGTGAGAAACGAAAATGTTTTGGGTGCGGCTTACCCGAGCGGAAGACAAGAATGTGTTCTGAGAAAGAATAATGTAAACTACATCAGCTTTATCATGAAAATAAGCTTGACTGAGATGTATTTTGCACATCCAATCTCGTGGTTGGAGGAAATCTGGTAAACGGAACATGCTGAAAGATAGAATTATTCTGGCTTCACAAAGGCGTACAATGTCCTAAAACTGAATTCTGGGCGGATGACCCATCGCTATTTGAAGTTAGGAAAAGTGGAGAAATCAAACTTGGTGACAAAGGAACTAGTTTTAGAGTGCCTTGAGCATTCATCTTTTGAACCATTGCACAATGTGGTCATTTCAGTTAAAAAGGAAACTTTTCGTTGTATGGATTCTTAAGTATTTAAAGCAATTAGTATTCCACCTTAGTCAAGTTTTCCATAGCATTTTAACATAAAGTGAAAATTTACAACTTTGTCAGGACGGGACTTGAACAGAGTTCGGTGTAAATTTAAATGTGGGAAGGTTATCAGTTTTGAGCAGGATTCGAACCTGCGTCCTCTCGAATACCGTGCAGGACGGATTGGAGTTTCTGGATAAAGGGAATGCGGTACCCTTTTATAAATTTAAAACTTTTTGGTACTGTCGTTCCTTACCAACGTATTTTGTACAGAGTTAACTGACCGACATAGAATGACAGGGTCATATTATTTAGTGTTTCCTTTGCTGGTGTGGGCAGAGGATGTTAGACCTCTCCTCGTCTCTTTGAGAGCCTCGAGCTCGGAAATTTCGTAATTGAAGGGACATCCTTGCATGGTTACTTAGTATGTTATCGTACGCCTGGTTACTATCGTATACCCAATTATTATAGATACACAATATTGTACATACCCCTCGAGGGTGGTAACTGGTTAGTGTTTCCTTTGCTGGTATGGGCAGGGGATGTTAAACTTCTCAGTCTCTTTGAGAGCATAAAGCTCAGAAATTTCATAATTGAAGGGACATTTACTGTCGTATGCCCAATTATCATAGATATTGTACACACCCCTCGAGAGTGGTAACTGTAATACAGGCCTAAAAAGGCTCTTGGTACAATGGAATCTGGACTCCATTCGATGGAGATCTGATCTTGACGCCTGATCCTCTCGAAGGCTGGCGTAATGATTTGGATGAACTTTTTTTTCGGGGTCATCCTTTTTCGGAGATCGAAGACCAAAATGCATGCCTTCCCGCGTGCCGTTGAAAAGGCTTCAGCCTCGAAAATGTATGTGTTTGAAGGCGATATTTTATCAAGGTTCATTTTTAAGAATTGGGTCTTTGACAATTCTGAGAATAATATATGAAATCAGATCTATGGTCGCAAGCCATTTCTAATAAATTGATAAAAGATTTATGGAAATCCTATTATTAAAGTAGGTCTTCAATTTTGTCATAAATATTTTAAAGAAACTTAAGTTTTTCAAAAGATTCTGTTTAAAAATACAAAAGGTTTTGGCAGCAAAAGCCTTTTGGCAGAAAGAACCATGTCAGCTTTTTCAAAATGTAGCAGGGATTCGAATTGTCGGATCTCCCCGTTTTTGTTTAGGTTGACGAACCCAGGACTATGATTTTACAATAGTGGGTATCAGCATATTATCTTATCAAGGCAATTTGTCGCCAAAACGTGTCTATCAACCTCTTAGGTTATACTGACCGAAATCTCTTTTAATGCTGTCCCTATATAAAATACGAAGCAAGGATGATTGTTTCTATCATCCTCGTAAATTAACCTCTGATCTGTGAATAAATTTACACTTGGTCAGGACCAGTGTTAGGTAATAAGAAATAACTCACCTATTTCCATCATCCTTATCTGGTTTAGTGGAAGTCGGCTTCTTTTACTCCACTTACGACAATGCACGTGGCGTCGCGATTGCCTTTATTTGAAGTTCGTGCTAAATGATCTGGAACTGTAGCTATTTGACGTACGTAATACAGTAACTGGAGTTCAGAGCGCGCTTCTGAAATACTCCACTTGGAATTAGCTCACTTTCTAAGGATGGAGGATTCATTTTTATCAAGAAACCAAACTAAAAGAAATAGTATTATGTTACGTACCTAAAATTTAAGTACTACTTTCATGGTGAATATTTAGTTATTACTTTGACACACTCGTACGTATTCAGAAACTTGGGAGGATTCCGATTTTACCCATAATAGGCCATATTTTTACATGTATAGGAACATCTATTAATTAATGTGCCTTTATGTGGGTAGGTATAAAAATATTTTGAAAATATTTTCTATATTCGGCGGTACTTACGCTGTACATACACGAAGCAAATAATATCTAAAAAAAAAAAGTATTAGTACCTATGAATACAATCTATAAAATCAGTTTGATATTAGCTGTAACTAAAGATATTAAATGACAGAAACTGCAACCTCGAAAGGTTTACGTGCTATTTTAAAATAATAGGTTTTTTCACGTTATGACGTATCACACTCATATGTGATCGTAAAAATATGAAGTAAAAACATACCTGAGACTTAAACGAACGGTCAAACCGTTAAATATGTCTGTAGGTTCACTTACTTCAATCACAAGTCACTTGCTTTAGATTCACTGTATATTCAAACGAACGGCAAAGCCGTTAAATAATTATTTCTGTAAATTCACTTACTTCATCCCAAGTCACTTTTTATAACTTTACTAGGTATATAACTAGTAACTAGAAAAAATAAATGCACTAGCAGGTGTTGCTGCTATAACCTTTTGCTACGGGAATCAAAACGCCAATGAGGACAAAGTGGACGCCATGTTCTTTATAAGTTCACAGGTGGCGCCCCCTACTGGTGAGTCGACGGAAATACGTCATCAAACATGAGTAAGATAAGCCTACGGGTAACGGATATGCCTATCTCATTATATAAGCTTCGAATTACGGTCAAGTACTTTTAATAAGAATCATAAGCATCGGTGGTAGGGGTGCAGGGCTTGCTATCAAGGAGTAAAGAAAGAAAGAAACATATTTAGTGCTACTCATTTTTTAGGAAAATCATGATATTATGTACAAGGCTATTTCTACTTTTTACGATTCTCATCGTCACCTTCATGGTAAATTTTAAATACTGATTATTTCAACTATTTTTGTAAACAAACACAAAGCGTTCGGTAAGATAAGTAACTTATATAAGTCAACAAGTTAAATTGTGAGTCAGATTTGGAAGAATAACGTTTTGAATTATTAGATCCCTCGTAGGTGACGCGACGATCCACGAAGGTGACGCAGTAGCTTTACAGACATTATTAATCATTATTTAAATACTAATTATAAGTTAATATTATTATGTTCATTCGGCAGTTATATGGTAACAGCTAGTTAACTAAAAACAATTACCAGGTCCTATATACATGCTTTTGACGTTAAAGTTATTCTGGAACCATATAACACAGTACATCTCTTTGGCACAAAGTAGCAAATTATCAGTTATCTAGATCCCATAGCATAAGCTTATATTGTCTTAATTTGGGCAAGCTAGATGATGTTGTGTGAGATTGTCCGTACCTGGCTACTTATAATGGAAACACTCTGCGGCTAGACGATCGGCTCACCGAACTCGAGGTAGAACTGGGTCGCATAAACTAGCACATACTGGGGTTGTGCGGAGTTCGAAGAAAGGGGGAGGACACGCTAACCCTTGCGTCGGGCGACTTATTCTATTTTCGGGAAGGTGATGGAAGACATTCTTCCGAGGGCGGTGTCGACTTTATGGTGAAAAAGGACCTCGTTAGCAGCATTGTGGAGATCAGCAGTGTTTCATCTCAGGTAGCATACGTAATACTGAGACTCACCAACAGGTACTCCCTGAAGGTGATTCAGGTGAACCTATGCCCCGACTTCGAGAAGCACTGACGAGGCAGTTGAGACCGTGTACGAGGACGTGGTGAAAGCATTACAATGTACTGCCAAGACTCACTACAATGTTGTGATGGAGAACTTCAATGCCAAAGTGGGAGTACAAGAACGCCGTGAAACGAAAATTGGAACCTTTGGTGTGGGGCGTAGAAATGACCGGGGGCGTATGCTTATCAACTTTCTTGAGGCTCAGGGGCTCTTCTTGATGAACTCATTCTTTAAGAAGAAGCTCCCTAGAAGGTGGACTGGCGAAGCCTCTACAAGGTCACAAAGAACGAGATAGACTTCATTATGTCGGACAAGAGGTGTATATTTAAAGATGTCTCAGTGATCAACAGATTTAATACCGGAAGTGATCACCAATTCGTCTGAGCATCTCTGAATTTAGACTTCCGCGCCGAAAGGGCTCGGATGATGAAGCCTACTCTCCTACCTACTGCGCTCCAAATAGCTTTGTGTGCCGAGATGTTTCAATTGGAGTTTCAAAATCGTTTCGATCTGCTGGAAACCACTGGCAACGATCACGATAAGGCCAACACTGTAGTCAGGACGCTACAACAAGTCTCCCGAAGGTTTCTGTCTGGAAAAAGCAAAAATAGGTGTTCCAAGCTTTCGCCCGAGACTCTCGAGCTCATGAGAATCAGACGGCAAACACCATCTATGCATACGTCTTCGTCAGACCAGAGAGATTTAAACATCTAAATCCGAAAGCTGATACGATGCGACCTCAGACATTATAACACCAACATCGTCGAGGCAGCGATCGAACAAAATTGGAGTATTAAAGTCTTTGCGCAACAGCTTGGAAGAACCCGTCTGACCAAATTGAAAACAGCGGGTGGCAAAACCGAGACCTCGAGGTTCGAGATTCTCAAAGAAGTTAAGAGCTTCTATAGAGACCTATATGCATCACGGAAAAAAAAACCAATGGGACTTAGCGACTGTGACCACAGGGCCCCACTAACACGCTACTATACCGAAGAGGAAGACAATCCGAAAATTGACCAGGGCGAGGTCAGGGCGGCTCGCGAACAACTAAAAACCAATAAATTCCCTGGGGAGGACGGAATTACGAGTGAGCTTCTTAAAGCTGGCGGGACTCCAGTTCTTAAAGAGCTGACGAGTCTCTTTAATTCCGTCCTCCGACAGGTACAAACACCCAAAGTGTAGAGCGAAGTGCTTTGGCTCTGTTTTTCAAAAAAGGTGACAAGACCTTGCTGGAGAATTACAGACCCATCTCACTCCTTAGCCAAGTTTACAAGTTGTTCTCGAGAGTAGTCACAAACCGCTTCGTCGGAAAACTCAACGAGTTTTACTCGAAGAGTACTACCTAAATGTATACAAAGTTGATATGTATAAGGTATTAAGTATAAGGTATTAAGTGCCTTAATTAAGCTTTAAGTGGCATGACTCTTTCCCGGGATCTGTACTTGAGACTTGGATGCGAAGGCCGTTGTGTCTTCGTTTAAATAGCGCACAAAGGTGTTCGAAAGGTCACAGGTCTACGCCTCGAGAGCCAAAACATTGGCATGACGTGAAAGTTCTTAGCATGCTGCACGCCTTAAGAAGCGGAATCGCACCTGAACTAACCCAAAAGACGCAAGCCCGTAGGCGAGGCCACGGTGATAGCCTAAGCCTGTCAGGTACCCTGATACATCTTTCTAAGAAGTTACCCGGGGCGGCACTTAGCACTATACGGGTAAGTAGGTACGGTGTGAGTTTTAGACGGTATGGACTGTGGTTTGGATCTGGCATAACGTCCGGAGGGATTTATACTCCTATAAAAGGGCATCACACGGAATGTTATAGGTATTGCTCATTCATTTGCCATGATTGTAGAAACCTAGTTATTTGTTCTGCTATCATTCCGCTACATACTACAATACGAATCTAAACGCGTACCAATCTTACTGAAACTAGTCTAGTCAAAGATCACTTTCGTGGCATAAACTCACCCTCGTGGGTAAAATGCCACGAAGGATGTGACACGAAGGTAACGATAATATATCTTTTTTTCAAATTCCGACAAAGTTTAGCCGTTACGGTTTAAATCAAATCAATACATATAATAAAATCGTAACAGGTCGCTGTCTGTACATGGAAGATAAATAAGAAAAAATATTATAGGGGGGCTTTATGAACGCAATAGAACCCAAAACAATGATTTTTAGAATTTTTGTCTGTTTGTCTGTATGTCTGTATGTCTGTATGTCTGTATATCTGTTTGTCTGTACGGTTGTGCACGCTAATCTCAGTAACCGCTCAACCGATTGCAATGCGGTTTTTTTTATTGTGTTGAGGTTTGCTCCAGTTAACATTTAGCGTTTGTTTTATGTAAATCGGTTTAGAAATAAAAGAGTTATAACACTTTTAAGAATTTGATATTTTGAAAATTTTAATTGTAGGGGTTTCTTTGAATGTGAGTGAACCTAAACTGGCGTGTTGGCTTAATCATAAAAGAGCTTAATGATTAATCACGCCTTCGGCGCGGACTGAATTGTTTAAAAATAGTCTTAATCATTAAGCTCTTTTATGATTAAGCAAACAGGGCAGTTTCAGACGCTGCTTGATGACTCTGATGAAGAAATACCTTTCCTTTCATACACCTTATGTGACGTAAACGAAGTTGCGGGCTTAGCTAGTACTACATAAATATCTTAATTTATTTGCGGTTTCGATGAATTGACTCTGACTTCAATAGCTATAATACAATTTACAAAAAGTCACCCACAAAAAGTACTCGAATTAAGTGTCAAATGTAGAAACTTACCGATATTTTTTTTTCTCTTGGAGCCAGAAATAGCACGTTGCACTCCTGCGATGTCGGTCCACCAATAACGTTCAGTTAAGTTGAGTTTTGTTACTGGGGCGGTCGCTTTGATCAACAGTCAACCGTTTACTACGCAAATCTAAAGTACCTACATTCGTGTGACCGACGTATATTGTGTTTTAAGTTCTAAATAATAGTTACAAGATTTTTTTTGTAATACTGTGTGTGTAGTGTATGTTATTACGGTGAATTTAGTATATGTAACTTCAAAATCTATGGAAATTTGGTGAAGCAATACCCTAATGTTTAACTGAATCGGGAAGTGTGACACGAGTAGAATGCGAAAAATGACCCCGATTTTGACCTTTCGTGTTGATTTTTGGTATGAATATTTACTTCTATTGCAACAAATTTCATGTATTTTATAGCTTAATAGCTGTTTTATCCACCATTTCAAAACATTTCTTTCTAACTCATACGGTTTAGCAAATATAAGCGTGTGACCATCAAATTTAAGCAACGAGTAGAAATAGCCACAAATACAAAATTGTGATGGAATTATATTCACTTTAGGAATATAACAAGTTTATGCACATTATTATCGTGGTAGACATGGAAAAAATACATAAAATCAAAGCGTAGGTATGTAATGCAAATTCGACCCGTGGAAAGGTCCGTAGTATACAAATTTACGATGCCCCACAAATCCACGGGAAGGTAACAAATGTTCTTTAGCTATGGCGCCCATTTTGACTAAAATGCTTCAAGGTTTGTTTATGTCTAGACATTTGGATAATTCAAATGTATTCCTGTATATAGTAAATTATGTACATACGTTAGTCAGATAGTTTCCATAACCATCTGTAAGTCTGCCTTAATAGAGGTCTAGTGAGGCTGTGAACAGTCTACACAGGTAACAAAAAAGTAGTCGTGAATTTTTACTCTCAGATTTTCCCACAGGATTGTGATACGAATACCGCAGTGAATGTAAATGTAGAAACAATACTCTTGATGGACTTAAGTGTTACTTAGGAACCTACATGAGTAAAAAGATTCTGGATTTTTGCAAGAGTTTATCGTAGGTGCGGATTACAAAAATGACTTTATTGTGCTCATACCCATTTTAAAAGTGAGCTATACACCCCTGGTAACTAAAAAATAGTATTCAATAAAACTGTTAGGCACTTGAGGTATAATTTGATTTTAGGGACATTGGGCACATAAAATTTAACGTGGGCAGACTCGCCGCTGAAATCTAGTTTATTTATAACTTAGAATAAAATTCAAAATGTTTGGTTAGCTTGGCAGTATAAGAACAAACCTAAACTTAGCTCTCATGTAGCAAACCGATAATAACTTATAGTACTTTTGGAAGGTGTAACTGCTGGATGGCGATGTAATTACCTGCAAGAAAGAAAAATAACATTTAAGTATAACGAATAAAATAATCTTATTAATATGTTATCATAGAGCAGCGCAAAGCGAATTCCTGAACAAAGTTATGACTACTTATGTAACGTTTCTCTATGATATATATATATACATAGTATATACATATATATCATAGAATAATACTGATTATTTAAAAATGGGCAGATAAATAAGTGTGAGCATATGGAGACTTGAAGAGTAACGACTTTCTGTGTTCAAATGAAAATATCAATAGTATTCTGATAGTTTGATGACTTCACCGAATATTGGAGAGAATTCAATATTCTGTGAAGTCCAAGAATTCTCATTCAAAGGACTCTGGAATGATGAACAAAAGCAACCTATATGCAACCTTATTGACTGCCTCTGTGGCAGTCGGTAGTGATACCGCCTGCGGCGCTGGAGGTCGTGGGTTCGATTCCCACCGGAGACAAATATTTGTGTGACCCATAAATGTTTGTCTCAAGAGTCTGGGTGTTTCTATATATAACTAGCTGATGCCCGCAGCTTCGCCCGCGATGGCGCTGTATGTGAAAAATGATTTTCCCGCTTTTCTGTTGAAATTTTTCCTGAATTTTCTTTGCTATAAACCTCACGGAGCCCAAGACCTTTCCAACGAATGCAAAATCGTGGAAATCGGTTCGTGCGTTCTGGAGTTATAGCGTCAGGAAGGAAAACCCGACTTATTTTTATATAATAGATATGTATGTATTTAAAAGTATATAAGTATTAAAATCCGTGGTCTGATACCCATAACACAAGCAGGTTATTCCTAGCTTACTTTTGGATCAGATAGCGTTGTGTGAAATTTCCGTGAATATTTATTTATTTTTATTTCATTATATTTTTGGACTTTAAGGATTCCGATTTGTCAATCATTTGCATGAAAATGATTGTAAAATCTGCCAAGTATCATAATAAAATCTGCATTCGGCTCAAGCTCTTTTCAACATAAGCGAAACACACACACAATCATAAGTATTATCACAACGGCTACATTACTTAGTACCTACGCATCGCTTAGAAAATTTTGCTCTGTAAAAATTTGCATACTCGTATTGACTGTAGAGCTTCCGGCTTCAAATAGATCCCTACACGACTCAGGGGCGTCGTAAGCGAGGCATGGAAGTTTTATATCACATGAATATACATCAGTATTTACATGGGCTTACAAGAAGTGAACTAGGGCAAGAAATATCTTATGTTACTAAAGTCAAAATTATAAGAAAACTAGCGGTTCCCGCGGCTTCGACGCGTAGAAGTCGTTTATCGCGTAAAATCATAACCCTCCTTTTGTGCAGTCGGTTAAAAGTAGCCATGTCCTTCCCAGGGCCTCGAACTCTCCCTATATCAAATTTCATCTCTATCACTCCAGCTGTGTAAGCGTGAAAGCGTAACAGACAGACAGACAGACAGACAGACAGACAGAGTTACTTTCGCATTTAAAATATTAGTAGGAATGAATGTGAAAATGTTGTTATTTATTACTCAATTACACTAATTGCCGAACTAATTTGGTTGAAATTCGGTATTTGAAACCCTTTATCCAATAATAAATATCCAACCAATAATAAATAGAGTTGGTTTTCTATGCGAGTAGCTCAGAAATCTAACTTTGATTTTATAATTGTATTTTTGTTTATAACTTGCGTTTACTTAACCGATTGCGATGAAACAAACGTAATATTTTAAGTTTGAATAAGAAATTTCTAAAGAAAACTGCGTCAAAATCCGTTAAGCAGTGTTTGCGTTTATCGCGAACTTGCATAAATGAAATTGAATGCATACTTATAAGCATTCAATTTCATTTTAAAAGCGTAAAGACTGATTATCGTTACGTTTCACTGAATACTTCATTCAGAATGATGAAATTTTAACGAAACCAATTGATAACGTTCGTGTAATTTACTGGATGAAATTGAAAAACAAAATGGCCTGTGCACCAACAGGTAACATAAAATTTATATGAAATGTGGATAAGTACCTAATTGAGTTTTAAATTGAAATCGTCCTTTTAAAATCATCTCAGGTACCTGTGAGATTTTCAAATGCCTCAGAAATTTAATATTATTAGTAGAAAATAATATATTGAAACCAAAAATGTGATGAAACAGTACTTTTCAAAAACTTCATAGATAGCTATAGGCTCACCATCTACTACGTCTTTTTAGGGACGAAAAAGTTTTTTTTGGTGTATTCTGCAAAAAATATTTTTGTCCCACTTTTGGGAAAGGACTCTTACTAGTCAATTTATTCAGGACTTGTACCATATTCCCTTAAGCTAGTCCAAAAGGTCAGCTATAAAATACGATGCAATCTCTGTACCGGTCATAAACAGCCAAGACTTTTGATGTACAAAATTGTGTCGGAAGGCCGGAACGTTATGACTTCCCCAACTTAGCAATCTTCAGCCAAGCCTTAAATTAATAGAAAAGGTCGTGAAGAAAAGGGTCGCTTCATCTCGAGTTCAACTTAATTAGTGCCTTCCGTATATCGTACAACACTCCAAGCAGTAAGTGAAGTATGAACCTAACTTAAGTGAGGACCCACCCCCAAGCTTGAAAGCAATATAAACGTTGGATGCGTGGTTCCGTCGATCTTTATATAAAGACGTAGGAGAACAACTTATTGATGTTTGAGGTCTATATTTGGCTCGATAGGTATTGTGAGTCAATAGGTCGCAATACCGTAGATCCACATAGTGTAACTCCAACTACGTACGAATGAGTAATCCTTTTTAAATATCACCCAAAACATAACGTAAATTACGATATTATTTATGAAAACTCTGAAAAAAAATTATATTTTATTCACCATGTAAAAGAGTATGACATACTCTGATTATGAATACCGCTGAAATTGGCCTCGTGCGTCGAAAAATGTTTGGAGGAAGCTGGGCGTCTGCTTAATAAACAGCTTTTTTGTTATTAATGATTACCCATTTTTGTATATAGGGAGTTTGTTTGTAGGGGAATATGCCTGAAGTGTAATAACGATATTCTTATTATAATGTATTATAACATGTTATAAAGAAAATATTACACTCATAGATTATCTTTGAAATGAGAGAACTCTTTGCGAACATAACAGTTTCTTTGGTGTTACATAAATGTAATAGAGTACCTACTAGTAGTTGACGGCTCCTATGAAAAAAAAAGTCCCTTTATCAGTAAATAGCTGTCAGTATACTATACCGTGAAAGGGGATTTGATTTTTCCATACAATCTCACTTGCAACGTTCAAAGGTTTAGTAAAGTATGTATTCGAAACCTTCAAATCTAATTCATAGCCGAAGTTATGTTTACCTTTTTTTTTAACGTGAAGAAAATCCTACAGCGATGCCATGCCGGACTCCGACAGACTAAAAAGCACACGTATTCTATCTAACAGTCTACGGTTGGGAGGGGGATGATTCAAAAGGGACGTCAAAGGGTTGATACCTAATCATTTTTGATATAGTAGCTTCTAAATTTCCACCGTGGACGCGATCATGCGCATTAGAGGCCTGACGGAGGAAGCAGTCTCACAGGGTGAGGTGGTGGTGGCGGTGTCTCTCGACATCGCCAACGCATTCAACACCTTGCCCTGGAGCTGCGTCAGGGAGGCGCTTATCTATCATGGAGTGCCTCCCTACCTCCGTCGAATTGTCGGGGCTTATCTCTCCGAGAGAGCCATAACTTACCCGAGCTGGCTAGGGCCGGGTCGGCGAGATGTGTCGTGCGGTGATCCACAGGGATCGGTTTTAGGGCCGCTCCTGTGGAACATCGGTTACGACTGGGTGCTGCGTGGTCCGTTGCTCAGAGGGGTCGGCGTAACATGTTACGCCGACGACACCCTCGTTACGGCGCGGGGAGCAACGCACCGTGCCGCAGCACTTAAGGCCACGGCAGGGGTTGCTCAGGTCGTGGGTCGGATTCGGCGGCTGGGTCTTGAGGTCGCCCTTCACAAATCCGAGGCTCTGTGCTTCCACGGACCTCGGATGGGGCCACCTGCGGGATCCAGCCTACAGGTGGGGGGCGTCAGCATCGGCATCGAGCCCTCGATGAAGTATCTGGGGCTCGTACTCGATGGCCGGTGGAACTTCGGACACCATTTCCGAAGTTTGGTCCCAAAACTGAGGGGAGCATCGGCCGCACTCGCGCGGCTGATGCCCAACATCAGGGGACCCAACGCTCCCTACAGGAGGCTGTACCTTGGGATCGTGCGAAGCATGGCCCTGTACGGGGCTCCCGTATGGGCGGAGACCCTGACGGCCAGCAATGAGGCTAGACTGATGAGCCCGCAGAGAGTGATGGCCGTCAGGGTGATAAGAGGATACCGCACGATCTCCGGTGAGGCGGCATGTCTCCTAGCCGGGACCCCTCCATGGGACCTGGAAGCGAGAGCCCTTGCGTCACTGTTCAGATGGCGCAAGGAGGCGCTGGAGCGGGGCCAAAGGCCTGCGTCTCGAGAAATCGAGGCCCAGCGGACCCTGCTCCACCAGGAAACCCTGAAGACATGGAAGATGCGACTTGAGCAACCAAAGGGGGGATTCGCCACAATCGCGGCCGTCAGACCGGTCATGGACGAGTGGCTGGAGAGAAGACACGGTGCTCTCTCCTACCGGTTGACACAGATGCTTGCCGGGCACGGTAGCTTCGGTAGGTATCTGTGGCGAAAACACCGGGAAACCACGGCCGAATGTCAGCACTGCGAGGACCGCAGCGATGACACGGCGCTCCACACGCTGGTGGAGTGCACGGCGTGGGCACAACAGCGACAGGTCCTCGTAGTGGGTCTGGGCGTGGACACCCTCTCGCTTGAGGCCATGGTGCGAGCCATGCTCTCCAGCGGGAGTAAGTGGGACTGCGCCGCCTCGTTCTGCGAGCAGGTCATGCTCGCGAAGGAGGCGGCGGGCCGGGTGCGGGAGAGAACTCTCCCACCCGAGTTCCGCAGTCGGCGCCCCGGGCGCCGCCGACGTGTCTTCGCCGAGGACTATCGGCCTCCATGACCGGGGGTCTGAGGACGGTGGGAGGGCCGCTCACCGTCCTTACAGAAGCAGGCCCATGACGGCAGCGTGTGGCATTTTAAGAGGCAGCCAAGTTACAATAGTTTTTCAATAAGTAATTTTAAACTTATATAATATTACTAGCTGACCCGCGCAACTTCGTTAGCGCGATAAATGAAGAACCGCTCGACCGATTTTGTGCAAACTTCACATAAACCATCTACTAAATAGTCCGAACAAAGCCTAAACATTTGGTTTGGATGGGTGAGCCCGTTCTTGAGTTATAAAATTACAATGAAAAGTGGCATTGTTTTTTATAAACAGAGTGGAATTTAAAGACGGTAGCTGGAGGGAAAGTACCCTTAATATTGATAAACGCAAGTTTTGCTGAAAGGAAACATTCCCTTATTTTCAAAAGTAAGTAAAAGTGCATTTAAAGATTTTTTAAAAATTACCTGGTTGAGCCGGGAACCGAACCTGGGAGATGTGAAAAAAAAACATCCTGTATTTTATGATACCAACCAAAAGAGTATTTAATAATAAACAATTTCTTTCATTCAACATCTTTCATTCACAGGGGGGGGGGGATAGAAAATAATCAAATTTAATCCCCTTTATATTAAATTAATATAAAAGAATGAATAATTGCGTTTAATATGCGGTTAAGTCAGCCGTAAGTACCTTCCTACTGAATATGTAAAATTTAGCTTCTAAAACTTTTCATACTTGGAAAAAATCTAAAATGTATAGAAACCAGGGCCAATTTCGAAAGAAATGAATATAAAAGCTTTTTAACAAACACGGTATCAGAACAGACACTTCGTAGAAACTTTTAAAGTAAGCATAGTAGGCTTTGGCTACCGCTGGTTTACTTTTGAAAATGCGTTTAGAAAATGTAAAAAGTATTTTTCTGTAATGATAACAAGACGCTTTTGTGCTAAAAGATTGAAAAATTCTTTGAAATGTTCTATTTGAAGAAAATCTTCATAAGGTTAATGTTATTACACTAAAGCATTACCGGAAAAAGAACACGCATTAAAATAATTGGTACTCTCTAACAGAATATGTAATGTTCCATATTGAATTACTGTTTGAGGTACCAATACGAGGTATTGTATTCAATTTCATTTGCATCTATTTAGTTCAATATCAAACTTGAAAACAGAATTATATTTATTCAGATCACAACAAAAATACTTCACACTTATGAATGTCAATTTACTGTCAAATTCGTAAGGTCAAAGCCCGAGTGAGAAGTACCTGGCAGTAAAACTTACAGTCAACCTTTTCTAACTGCCAGTTTGAGGACATTCTCGCACTACACTGTAAAATAAATGTACACACATTTATTTAGACTAATATTATAAAGAGGAAATTTTTGATTGTTTGCATCGAATAAGCTCCGAAACTACTGTACCGATTTAAAAAATTCTTTCACTGTTAGAAAACTACACTCTTCGCGATGAACATTGGGTATATTATATTCCCGTATTCCCACAGGAACGGGAGCTACGCGGGTGAAACCGCGTCACGTCCGCTAGTACTTAATACATTTATTTGTTTACTACTTTCAACTCGGGATCCAGGATTCGGTTTGATTACCTGCACATTAGTTTAGTTCTGATTGAACTTTATTCTAATGTTCTCAGTACTGTTAGAATCAATTGCCATTAAACGTCTAATGCCTTTTGGCGTGATTACGTGTCCTGGTGTATCCTTCCGAGGACTTACCCGGGGCTCCCAACCGTAGGCTGTTAGGCAGGACACGTGAGGTTTTTTAGTCGGTAGTCATGAGGATTTTCCTTATGTAAAATAAAAAGAAAAGGAGTGATTACGTTTTAATCTTCGTCTGTCAGCGAGCAAATTTATCACTTATAAATAGGTGTCACTAAAAGATCTTCGATTTAATACTTCGATATTCGGTCGTATATACGTTTTGAAAGAGTCACACTTTCCTAGTACTGAAGAGGCTAAGAGAGCTATTTATGAAAAGCTCCTACGTAAAAGGTACAAAAGTTCATAATATATATTCCTAGAAAAAGTAATCGGAGACTAGACCCCATCAGCCGTTTTCTGTCCATTGCCGAAATACGAGAAAATGTATCTTTTGAAATAGGTATTACCTAACTAACACGGTTTGTTATGTATAAGTACCAGTTCAGGAAAAAGGCTAGTTCAGAATTGTATAGGTACATAATATAGTCTCAGTCGAGTGAAGCCCACTGCTGAGTATAAGCCATAAGGATTACACCATTTCGAAGCTATTTTAAGAACAATTTTAGGTGGTTGCTACTAATTACTGACAAAATAAACTTTTTTTAACGTGAGGCAAAATTCCTTCACGGATGCTATGCCGGACTCCTACCGACTAAAAAACCTCACGTAACGCCTAACAGCCTATGGTTGGGAGCCCCGGGTAAGCACTCGGAAGGATGTCCCAGGACTTCCAACATACCCACGGCTACCGCTGCGGCCTCGCCTAGGGGGTGGTTCGGATGCTATCCCGCGTCTTTGGGGGGTTTCGGGTGTGATCCCGCGTCTTTGGGGGGTTTCGGGTGTGATCCCGCTTCTTGGGGGGGGGGGGGGGGGGGCGAAGTATCCAAGCAATAATAAGTCGCTTTCGTTCACATTGACGCTTCTTTTACGTATAGAAACCCCTTATGGATGCCACCATTAAAACCACACGTTGCCCTACCACTGGTAGGATGTCGTTTGTATATTAAAATACAGGCAACATAAAATTGTAACATTTTAGAAATATGGAAGTTCTAGTACATACAACTTCATATTACCTAATATTGAAGCTTAGGCACGATATATGGTTCGCTTTAGCGTATGTTAGCTTAGTCTACGTCGAAAGCTGGGCCAGCCTGTGTAAATTTGGCGTATGGATTAAGGACATAATATGAGAAAATAAAATAGATAGCTATTGTACTTACGAAATAGATCATTTGACGTTTAAGATGTATTGAAAAATTATTACAAAAAGGGTCAAGGTATTTCTATATTTTATAACTTCCTTTTCAGTTTTAAGCGTTTGATCAATATTTTGATGTACAGCACGTTCACATTTTTAATATCCTGACGCATTTTTTAATAATACGCGGATCTCAAAATTCGAAGTTTAATTAGTAGGTACCTACCTAAGTAAAATAAGCTTTGACTTACAACTTTTTGTAATAGTTTTTAAGCTTACAATGCTAGCTTCTCCTAAAATTAATTAACTTGTTAACTTTATATATTGTACAATTGATTTTCAGTAGAATCTGATTTCTCGCATGTTTAGCTTTAATTAAGAGAACAGAATTGTATTTACTTATGTCGAATAAGATTAAGAGGGTTAACGCACAAATACATGATTTCACGCGTTTGAAACGTTTGTTTCTAAAGAAACTACCAATGTTTAGTAAGTATGATTAATGTGTAAGAGTAATATATTTCCTTGTCTAAAAATTGTTCTAATCAAAATAAACGTGGCATAACTAGGTTTTTATTAAAAACAGTGTTTACACACCTCGTTTGAAGAAATTCTACGAAACAAGGCATCTTTGCCAATCGGGTGGTATAAAATTAATTGATGTACACAGAAATTAAAGCTGCTATAAGTATCTTCGTATTGTCTTCTTTAAAGTCGCCTAAGAAAATTATACCGAAATATATTTCTTATCACCAAAACATGACAAATAAAGTTTCCAAAAAACGCCACTTGATACTTTTTCAATTTTGTCCGCGCTGGGTGATAAACCCTCTTAACCAAACGTGCGTACCAATTGCAAATGTGTTTCAACTTTGTAGAGGATTGTGGCAGCTTCCTTACAATACAACTCGAGAGAACAAAAGCAATAATTGCTACCGGAAGGTATAGTTTTAAGGCCATACCCAGGGCTAACGACCTTGAGCATATGGGCGATATGACTCGCCAACATAGAGTAGCGCAACTACAGAAACGTCAGAGTAAAAGAACTACGGAAGAAGAAGAAAAATAGTAGCGGAAATGTGTTCCTCGCTTCACCAAATAAACAAGAAGCTGTGAGACTTTCTCACCCGACTGCCCCTCTCTAAAACGTATATTGTGAGAGTTTGTCATTTTTGTTTTATTTCAAACTTTGAAGAGATGATCCACGTGACCTAGTGACTTAGTTTAATGCAACAGAGTCACAGACTACAGACAAAGTCTCGCCATAAGCTCCTCTACACTCTATTTTATAGAGAGAGGCGAAAATAAATTAAAAAAACAAAAGAACGTTTGTATTTCAATTTTCCTTTGTTTTTAAGTGTATTAAAAATACACTGCAAAAAATGTGATTGATTATTACGTAAAAATTAAATGTGACCGATTTACAAAGACGAATGTTCATATATTCATTGTTTTACTTAAATTATTACAAATCCAGACAAGAGGGGTCTTCCACTCGCTTAAAACAAAACTTCATTTCATGTTATTATTACAAACAAACAAAAATAGTCGTAAACGCAGTTGCGAGGGTCAGCTAGTTATGTATAAATAAGAAGCGCTCGTGGCACCGCGGACTCAGTGTTCTGTAAACGATTACTGTAGTAAGCTCATTCTCTATGGCCAGTCCTTGGATGGGTGACCATCCATGTGACCACTTTGTGACAGTTATTTGTTCGTGTCGTTTCCGTGTTTCGGGAGGCACGTTAAGCAACGGCTTAACGTGCCTTCCGAAACTTACGGGCAACCAAGACCAACGGGTCTTGGTTGCCCGTAAAATGGCAGTCATTAAGCCAAGAAGAAGGCCTTTTTGGCGGCTTGAATAATTTCAACAGCAGGCAGTCATAATCTGCGCCTGTCTATCTCAACACGGCAATACAGCTCACCAACTATTACGTGGGACAAATTCTAAAAAGGTGAAATGTGGAGACATAATAATATGCCTCTGCCTACCCCTTCGGGGTTATCCCCGAAGGGGTAGGCAGATACATACATAAAATGTAAATTATGTATGTATTTATGTATGTATGTAACTACATGTCCCTCACAACTTCGTTTACGACGCTTAAGGTTTATGAAAGGGGAGGTATTTCTTCATCAGACTCACGACGAAATATTTAACTCTGGGCTTAATCATTAAGCTCTTATATGATAAAGCCAACACGCCGGTTTAGATTTACACTCACATTCAAAGGAACTCTTGAATTCTAGATTTTGAGAAGTTGAGATGTAACTCCTGAACTTCCTCGGATCAATTTTCATTCAAATCAGTAGTTTCGGCGTGATACGTATTCGGAATACAGACGGACATGAAAATTTTAAATTTCATTTTGGCTTAAGTAGGTACCGATTAGAGAACGCGTTGTTTTTTTTTTAAATAGCTTCCATGTTCAGACTCTCGACCCTCAACAGTTTTATTATGCGGTTGACGGTTAACATAAATAAATAAATATGAGTATTATTTGACTTTTTAAATACACACATTATACATAGAAACACCCAGACTCTTGAGACAAACATTTATGGGTCACACAAATATTTGTCTCCGGTGGGAATCGAACCCACGACCTCCAGCGCCACAGGCGGTATCACTTCCGACTGCTCCACAGACGCAGTCAAGTTGAGAGCAGTTATAGTTGGCATAACTTCCATCGAGAACGGTCGTATCGATAGCGCGCGCGCATGATTAGTGTTTTGTTGACACAGCACAACGCCGTCGTCGCGGTGCGCGTCATACGCTTACCGGGTCATCGACATGACCTAGTTACAGTGTTTTATAATGTTTACTTTGTTTGGTGCAATTTAATTACCGAACATGTCTAAAAAGCAAATAACTATAAAAACCGAGCTTGAAAGACAACTGTATGATTATTACATACAGGAAAAACAAGAAAATGAAGGCCTACAACAGGTAATTCTAGACCTTAAGGAACAGGTCCAAAGCCTCCAAGGACAACTTCAGGTTCTACAGGGAGAACTGCAATGTTTCAAGGAGCGTGAAAAAAAATGTGCCTACCGAGGTAAGTTCGAAAATAAGTTTTTCGCAGCCAATATCCAACGAGCCCGTTGAGTATTGCACGGATGAGGAGGAGCTAGCGAAAGAAACTGAGTGGATTAGGGTAAAGAGTAGGAAGAAACGGAAGTTAAATGCTTCCCTCTCGCCACCACACGCCAGCACTAGTCCCCAGCAAGAACAGGGGCCCACTCAAAATGCAACCATTGCAAAAAAAGTCCCACTTCCACCGCCAATTATTGTGGACAACATTTTGAACTATCAATTATTTTATGATAGTTTAATTCAAACCCAATCAATACAATCCTTCACTGCAAAAATGCTTAGTGGGGATTGTGTCAAAATTAATTGCAAAAATGAAGACTCTTATAGGTCAGTCACTACATTACTAAGTGAGAAGAACTACCGCTGGCACTCTTATGAAGATAAGCAGTCCAGGCCGATAAGAGTAATCGTTAAGAGATTACACTCTTCGTGTCAACCCGACCGAATCAAAAATGATTTGGAGTCACAGGGATTCCAAGTAGAAAATGTTATAAACAAGTTAAGCTGGCGAAATAAAGAGCCTTTAAACATGTTTATATTATCATTTAAAAATTCGGAAAATATTAACAATATATATGCCATTAACTATATATTAGGTTGCAAGGTTGAAATACACCCAATTAAAAACTCACAGCTTATCCCTCAGTGCAAGAGGTGCCAAGCCTACGGGCACACACAAAAATATTGCTCAAAAGAGCCAAGGTGTGTTAAATGCACAGGCAAGCATCTCACAGCTGACTGTACGAAACCCGCCGAAGAAAAACCTAAATGTATTCATTGTGGCTCCCCTCACCCAGCCAATTACAGAGGGTGCGTCGTAGCTAAGGAAATGCAAAAGTTAAAAAATAAAACCCTAAATAAAAAGGCGATCACACAACAGCCTACCCCTAAGAACAACTCTAATGTTCAGGCAACTAGGAAAAGTGCCAATCCAATGCCCCCCGCAACCACTAGTATACTGACTACAAACAAAGCTTCCTATGCGCATGTAAGCAAGAAATCATTACAGCCATCGAGCATAGAAGACAAGCTTAGTCAAATTTTAAAATATATATCCTCATTCGATCGAAGACTAGATAAACTAGAATCCAGCGTTAAAATAGCTGCCCCACAAAACAACCATGAATAACAGTCTCAAAATTATGGCATGGAACTCTAATGGATTACTTCAACACCAAAATGAGTTGCAGTTAGTCTTAGATACAGAAAACATTGACGTGTGCTTGATATCTGAAACGCACTTCACTAAACAGTCTCACATTAAATTTAGAGGATACAAAATATATAACTCACTCCACCCGGACAATACTGCTAGAGGAGGTAGTGCAGTTATTATCAAGAAAAAATTTATCCACTATGAATATAATAGATATGAAGCACCTCACATGCAATCCATGGCGGTATCTATCGAAACTAAATTCGGACCTGTGGTCGTCGCTTCTATTTACTGTCCCCCAAGGCACAAAATAGTAACAGAACAATATAAGCATCTCTTTGACCTCCTCGGATCCAGGTTCATACTGGGAGGTGATTTTAATGCTAAGAATAAGTACTGGGGGTCCAGGTTAACTACGACAAAAGGAAGACAACTACTAAGTGCGATTAAAGAGATGCGGTGTGAAACAATAAGTACAGGAAAACCAACGTACTGGCCAACTGATAGGAATAAAGTACCAGACCTTATAGACTTCTTCGTGTTTAAAAATATATCAAGTAATTTTTTATGTATTGAGGAAAACAGTCACATGAACTCGGATCATTCTCCGATAGTATTAAGATTAAGTAATAAAATTTTACTCAGAAATTCCCATTTGACACTATCAAATAAGCATACAGACTGGGAAAGCTTTAGATTAGAATTAGAAAAAACTATAGATTTAAATGTGCCCTTAAAACTACACAATCTCGACTTAGAAACTAATAAGTTGACCGTGAATATTCAGCAATGTGCATGGAATAATTCGCCATCACTAAGAGCCAAGTACAAGGGTAACACTTATCCCAAGGAAATAATTACATTACTAACAGAAAAAAGGAAGCAGAGAAAAAGATGGCAACAGACCAGATATCCCAAAGACAAAACTTTACTTAATAATATTAGCAAAATCTTAAAGAAAAAAATTCAACAGTTTAACGATGAATGCTTAAGGAATAATTTACAGCAGCTAACTGGTGACCACACAACAGATTACTCCCTATGGAAAGTGACCAAGAAACTCAAAAGGCCAGTGACACAAATTCCTCCTATTAGGGACGACAATGGAAAATGGGCAATAAGCAACGAGCAAAAAGCACACAGATTTGCACAGCACCTTGCAAAAAGTTTTCAACCATACAGACACCAGACAGAAAACCTCACGTGTCTCAACGTATTAGAGGATCAAAGAATTAAACTCGTCACGCCAAAGGAAGTGATGAAAGAAATTAAAAATAACATTAGCTCTAAAAAATCGCCAGGATATGATCTGATCACAGGGGAAATTTTAAAACAATTGCCACAGAAAGCCATCATTAAAATCACAAAGATTATTAATGCCATCTTTGTGTTAAAATATGTACCCGAGGCATGGAAGGTCGCTGAAGTCATCATGATCGCTAAACCTGGCAAGCCACCTCATGAAGCAACTTCATACCGGCCTATTTCCTTGCTGCCTATGATCTCTAAGCTTTTTGAAAAGCTCTTATTAAAGCGGTTGAAACCAATTATTAGCAAGAATAATTTAATACCAAACCACCAATTTGGATTTCGAGAAAACCACTCTACTATAGACCAGGTTCATAGGATAACGAATAACATTGAGAAAGCTTTAGAAGGTAAAAAAGTTTGTAGTACAGTATTCTTAGATGTAGCACAAGCTTTCGACAAAGTCTGGCACGAAGGACTAATATATAAACTAAAAAAAACGCTGCCAAAAGCTTTTTCAGACATATTAACATCTTACGTCACCAACAGAGCATTCAGAATACGACAAGAAGATGCGTATTCTGAGCTTAACACAATTGAAGCAGGGGTACCACAAGGGAGTGTATTAGGTCCAATTCTCTACCTGATATACACCTACGATATACCGGAAACACAACAAAATACAATCGCAACTTTTGCTGACGACACTGCCATTATGGCTACAGGGTCGAGCCACAAAGAAGCCGTTAGGAAAGTTAAAGCGGCTGTTACGAAAATTTATGACTGGGCACATAAATGGCAAATAAAGTTAAATGAATCAAAGTCCTTACACATTGACTTCTCAAATAAAAAACATGAGTACCATCCCATATTTATAAATGGCCTACAAGTGCCACACGCAAACACAGCAAAATATCTGGGCATGACGCTTGATGCCAAACTTCGGTGGAAAGCTCACGTTAAAAAGAAAAGGCAAGAGCTGGACTTTCGATACAAAAGTATGCATTGGTTACTAGGCAGAAACTCTAGTCTGTCAATTCATAATAAGCTACTAATATATAAGCTTACATTGATGCCT
Source organism: Miltochrista miniata (assembly GCA_933228765.1). NCBI lineage: Eukaryota > Metazoa > Arthropoda > Insecta > Lepidoptera > Erebidae > Miltochrista > Miltochrista miniata. The sequence goes on along the minus strand of OW121756.1, from coordinate 34,276,686 downwards.
ATCTGGAAGTACGGTATACAACTCTGGGGCTGTACTAAACCAACCAACGTAGACATAATACAGCGATACCAAAACAAAATACTAAGGGCAATCGTCAATGCGCCTTGGTATGTACGAAATGACTACCTCCACCGTGATCTCAACGTGGATACTGTCTACCAAACCATACAGAAGTCTGCTGCAGCCCACGAACGCAGACTCCTACACCATGTGAATATCGAAGCGATCCAATTGCTTGATACCACGGACATAGTGAGACGATTAAAACGAACTAAGCCTTTTGAATTAGTGTAGTGAACAAATATTAGTGATAGTGCTATAATATAGAACACGTGAACAAAGTGTTTACATACTTAACAGACTCTAAGAAAGTGCAATGAACATGAATCTTAGTTTAAAAATCAGTATACCTAGTAAATTAAGTTAGATGTAAATTACTTATTAGCCATAAACTTATATAACGGCTAGATTGTAATTAATTATTAAGAACATTGTTCTTAATAAAAAAAAAAAAAAAAAAAAAAAAAAAAGTTGAGAGCAGTGTCTCAAAAAAGCAGTGTGTTAATAATAACTGTAATATAAGTATTTTTATCAGTTGTCTATATCCCTTAGCACAAAGTTATAATAGGTAGCTTAAGTTGTGTGGGAATGTCCACGAATATTTCTTCATTTATTTATTTTGAAATGATTAAGTACCGCTTATAATATTAGCATGACTACCTTTTGAAGTGATTTAATAAAACAATACATAAAATAAGTTCAAATGCATTATATTCTCATGTAATGCAGTATGCATTGTGTAACTCGGGCTCTGTCTGTTACACGCATTACTCTGTACATGAATGAAAATATAACATTTTACGAGAATATTTTGCAGACCAGAGCGACACACGTCCGTCTAGCAACACGACTCCCCCCGCACTAGATTTTCGGGCGAGCGCGGGGAAGCAAGCAATGTAATGTATTCTTTGAATACATTATTAGGTATAATTAGTTAAAACTTATACTAAATCAAAATTGAAGAAAACCGTTTTAGAGGTCTATGTTTCCTTTAGTCTCTGATATAAATTTTATTATCATTCATTAATAAATAGATGTCATACAACGCCTCCTTCTAAAAAACTATGGGCTAATTCAATGATGTTTTACTAATTATTTATAATAAATACACAATTTCTGATAAAACCATCTTTTGACACACATCTTTTAGATTTCAAATCTACTTTTGGCTATAATTTTTTGTATACTAATACCGAGAAGGATGTCTTCATTTGCACCTCTTTTTCGCAAACTTTGTCAACTAGTCCCCTTAACTACGAGTATTTATTTGATGGTGAAGTTACACCTTGTACTACAAATAGTTGTTGTAAAGTAAATTAAAATAGTTTTAAATATATGATTATGCTATTGATTGATAACAGACCTTCTGCATGTTGAATAAAACCAATAGCATTGTTGGACAATATTTATTTACATAATACCTGACCGGTTTCGCTTTCCGACTTTATGCCTTTGAAAATGCCGTAAGGTGAAATGAGGTCAGATGTACCTACCTTTTAGTAAATATTGTGGAACAGTCATTATACGTGGTGGTCTTTAATAAGTTAAATCAATCAATCTAATTATCACAGTTTACTCCTGGGCGTAAGAAGCTTCCAATTCAGGAGGGTCCTTGAACTTCCGGATCCAGTACTGTTCTGGGATTTTATGTAGGTAGTCAGTTCATCTAGCAGAGTGACGGTCTACCTTACGTTTGAAAGGTTATAACCTGATGGTCATAACCTGTCAAGTATAAGCAGACAAGTCTTGGAGTAAGCTCCAAGACTTGTCTGCTTCATTAGCTGCTAGGTTCTTCCATTTTAGGGTCTCATAGCAGTACAACACTAGCAGTAGAAATAGCAGTTAATTTAGATTTTTTTTTTATACTACTTAGGTGGCAGACAAGCTTACGGCCCACCGGAAGGTTGGTAACCGTAGCCTATAGACGTTTGCAACACCAGAGGCGCTACACACGCGCTGCCGACCCGGGCGCAGGTTGTGACGACCCACAGTTGAATTTTTTTAAGCCGCCCGTAGGGCCTTCAACTTGGCTTAACGACTGCCATTTTACTGGCAACCGGGACCAACGGCTTAACGTGCCTTCCGAAGCACGGAAACGCTCGTAAATAAATGTCACAAAGTGGTCCACGTGGTGGTCACCCATCCATGTCCGGCCATAGTAAATGTTGCTTACTGCAGTGATCGTTTACAGAACACTGAGTCCGCGGGGCCACGAGCATGATACTCATAATAGTCTTGCTACATTTTAAATTTTCAATGACTGTTTTTGAAGTTTTCCCGTATTAGTTTCCTGTTACTAATACTTCATTATTTCAGAAGGATTTTAATTTCCATTGAAACTTATTTTGAGTGAACCTTAAAAATGAGACACGTGTTATCACGGACTTATTTTAAAAGTTTTAAGAGGTACAATTTCGTCTTACACATTTATTACGCAACTTTAACCATTTACACAGCGCACGCAGCGAAAGCTCTCTAAAAGAAATAAATTTTCCCTGTTTTTGTGACACATTTTCTACTGCCTTGCTCCTGTTTGTCGTTATGTGATGATTTAATTTAAAGTCTGTCCTCTCAACACACTGTCGATCTTTTAAAGATTTTTTGCTGAATTACTGTTTGGAAACATGTAATTCCGAAGTTCAACCAAACAACTAACTCTTCCTAACTAACAACTAACTCTAACTCTTCAGTTTAATGTTATTAATTTATTATGTGAATGTAGAATAGCCTAAGTGGTAACATTTAGCAGTGAATCCATACTTAATATTATAAAGCTGAAGAGTTTGTTTGTTTGTTTGAACGCTAGGATCTCAGGAACTAATGGTTGGATTTCAGAAATTCTTTTACAGTTTGATAGTCCATCTATTGAGGATGGCTATAGGCTATAGAACATCACGCTAAGGCGAATAGGAGCGGAGCAGCAATCAAGAATGTTTCGAAAACGGGGAATATTTTTTACAGTCTGAGAACTTCCGAAGCGTACGCTGCGTAAATGGTTAAAGTTACGTAAAAATTGAGTTGTACAAAATTGTTTCTCTTAAAAAGTTCTAAAAAAAAGTCCGAGACAGCATATGTCTATCTTTTAAGGTTCGCTCACAATAACCTAATTTGTCTATCTCTTAAGATTGGCTCAAAATATTTTAAAACTGAAGAGTTTGTTTGTGCTAGGATTTCAGAAACTACTGGTTGCATTTAAAAAATATTTTACAGTTTAATAGTCAATTTATTGAGAATGGTTAATGACAATAACATCACGCTAAGACGAATAGGGGCGGAGCAGCCATGAAATTTGTTTTGAGAACCGGGAAAATTTATTTCTTTTCAGAGCTTCCATTGCGTTCACGGCGTAAATGGATAAAGTTACGTAAAAATAGTGTAATATAAATTTGTTCCTCTTAAAAAGTTATAAAAAAAAGTCCTAAACAGCATATGCCTATCTTTTACGGTTCGCTTACAATAACCCTCATAATAAGTTTTAAAATATGAGCGAGCGAGGCGACGACACGGCAGTAATCGTAATCTGCAGTGGTAGCCAGTCAAGTGAACGATAAAAACCGGTCAAGTGCGAGTCGGATCCGTACCAAAAAAGGACGGGCGGAAGTAAATGCGACGGGAAACATTATATCACTTTACATATTAATACCACGCCTCTCTCTTTCTCACTCTCATGTGACGCAAACGAAGCTGTGAGGGTCAGCTCTAATGAACATAAGCGACGGGAAACATTATATGACTAAATATTTATACCACACTTCTCTCTTTCTCACTCCCATGTGACGCAAACGAAGTTGCGCGGGTCAGCTAGTGAGTAAATATACAAGGATGGCAACACTAAACGAAAGAGAAGTATGCAAGACTGACTTTGTATACCTAATTCGATTACGACGATACAAGTGAAGATGTACTTACGAGATGTACTTACGAAGTATTTATTTATTCATTCAGTGCAAGTGAAATAAATAAATTGCATAAGTTTCGAGTTTCTGTTCATCATCGATCCCACATAAATATAAATATTTTAGACTCGCGGACGCCACGCGGTTCTACCTGCTTTGTTTCCGTTCCCATGGGAATGTGGGAAAAAAATATAGCCTATGTCACCTGTGAATAGCGTAGCTTCCAACAGTTAAATTTTTTTTTTCAAATCGGTACAGTAGTTTTGGAGCCTATTCGATGCAAACAAACCAGCAAACAATCAAATCTTTCCTCTATAAAATATTAGCATAGATTCATTCAATTATTTAAATATACCCTATGTATTAAACTGTAAAAGTAAGAAGCTAGTCCGGAAATATATACGTTTAAGTTTGTATTATAAATAATTAACTGCAGCAAAATTACATCGAGAACTCTACAAAACTCAAATATTGGTCTTTCCAACATATTTGGTCAACGGGGACTGGAGTACGATTGTTCTATGCGATTGAATTTTCAACTGTATTTTTTGTTTCTGATTTTGTATGTCTTGGTATTATTCTATGTCACATCTAATCTCTACTATTATAAAATTGTAAAATAGCTATGACGACGGCACCATTCAAGATGAATTAAAAAAAAAACTGTAATCGACTAATTTAGTTTTTTCTCTTCGCGTTTGTTTGTGTATTTGTTCAGAGTTGGAGCAAAATCCAGTAGCTTGATCATAATTTGTTCTAATAGGATTTTTTGAGTACTTTTTCAACTTAAATATCACTGTACGTTACATTAAATTTGGTTTAGCAGACATGATAATACAGCTTGACCTATATTTTAGTAATAATAATAATAATAAAGCCATTATTTTCCATACCTCATTACATTTAAATATTATATGTTAGTAATATACTTAAGACTATTGTGAGTTAATAAATTTTGTTTTTAAATTAAGTGAGTCTTATATTAAGTTTTAGGGTGTGGATCCCTTCCGGGTATAGGCCTACTCCAGCTGCTTCCAATGTACTCTGTCCTGTCCTTTCCTCATCCACTCTTTGCCCGCCACTTCAACTATGTCTTCATTCCATCTCTTCTGGGGTCTACCAACATTTCTTTTTCCTATCGGCCCTGGCCATTTTGTTGCTTGTAGGGTCCATCTATTGTCTTTTTGGCGGGAGACATGTCCAGCCCATTGCCATTTTAATGTTAGTGCATGTTTTAGAGCATCTTTAACTTTTGTTTTGCGTCTTATAGTTACATGTTAGTGTTGTTGTACATGCCTAAATCGTCTTATAGTCTATATTTTAGTAGAAGCCCTTAAAGGTCAAAGTCGATTGGTTACTACTGTTACTAGTCAAAATCACCTCGCGAACGAAGTCACGGATAATAGCTAGTAATATTATAAAGAGGGAAGAATTGATTGCTCGTCTGTATGTTTGTTTCTTCGTTTGCATTGAATACTAAACCTATTTGAATAATTTTCTCAATGTTGGGAATATACACTATTTCCGGGTGGCATAGGCTTCATCTTATTCCCTCGTTCTCACGGGAACTACGTGGGTGAAGTCGCGTGACGTCTGCTTGTCACATATTATTATTGAGAAAATGATTTCACCTCTTACGTATGACGCACGCCCCAGTGACGTTGGGTAAAGGTTGGCTAATTGTTGATTTATATTGCAATATGGTGACAATTTTGGGCTTAACTGAGCTAATATTGCCCAGCGCAATTGTTACGTTTTTCTAATGAACTGACCTAAGCTAGGTGACCCGCCTCGCCGGCCTTAGAAACTGAATTTATTGTAGGCGATGAGTGCATGAATTGTGGCAAAAGTACCACTAGGAATGAAACAAAATTGCGTCACTGTATAGATGGCGCAAGGAGGCGTTGGAGCGGGGCCAAAGGCCTGCGTCTCGAGAAATGAAGCCCAGCGGTCCCTGCTCTACCAGGAAACCGTAGAGACATGGAAGGTGCGACTTAAGCAACCTTAGGGGGGATTCGCCACAATCGAGGCCGTCATACTGGTCATGGACGAGTGGCTGGAGAGGAGACACGGCACTCTCTCCTAATAGTTGTCACAGATATTTACCTGGCACGGTAGCTTTGGTAGGTATCTGTGGCGAAGACACCGCGAAACCACGGCCGAGTTTCAGCACTGCGAAGACCGCAGCTATGACACAGCGCTCCACACGCTGGTGGAGTGCACGGCGCGGGCGCATACAGGTCTTCGTATTGGGCCTGGACGTGGACACTCTCTCGCTCGAGATCATGGTGCAAGCCATGATCTCAAGCGGGAGTAAGTGGGACTGCGCCGCCTCTTTCTGCGAGCAGGTCATGCTCGTGAAAGAGGCGGCGGGGCGGGAACGGCAGAGAACTCTCCTACCCGAGTTCCGCAGTCGGCGGCCTGGGTGCCGCCAATGTGTCTTCGCCGAAGACTATCGGCCTCCATGACCAGGGCCCTGAGGATGGTGAGAGGGCTGCTCAATGTCCTTACAGAAGCAGGCCCATGACGGCAGCGTGACGTGAGGAGTTCACGCACGCCCCCATTAAAAGCGGGATCACATCCGAAACCCCCAAAGACGCGGGATAGCACCCGAACCGCCCCCTGCAAGGCCGCAGAGGTGGCCATAGGTCTGTTGGGTGTCCTGGGACATCCTTTCGAGGGATTACCCGGGGCTCCCAACCAGAGGCTGTTGGGCGTTACGTGAGGTTTTTAGTTGTTAGGAGTCTGGCATAGCATTCATAATGGATTTATGTCAGATGTGACCGAATAATTTTACGTGGCCATTTATGCTTAGGTCACAAATATGTCACATTTAGTCTAGTTTCTTTACACAAGCTGTCTGTTTGATTCACACTTTTATTACAAGATACACAAAACTAACAGTGGCAAGGGGAGTACATTTTGGCAACGGCTCAACTTGTTCGTACAAAAATCTTCGCTGAATCATGACTTCTTTATATACTTCTTTCGCACTAACAAAATACGACTTATGTTTACCCCAAGTGACCCAGAATAAGAGTATAACTACCTCGATGGCGCAGAAATATTGTATGCTACTGTCGTGCTGATAGCTTTGAGTCCCGGGTTGGATGAAATGTGAAGTGTGACTGATTAAATTTATTACTTTTGTGCATGATAGATGTAAACTGCCTACACTCAGTTTTTTTTATTATTGTACTTAAGGACGTCACGCGGATTCACCCGCGTAGTTCCCGTTCCCGTGGGAATACGGGAATATAAAATATAGCCTATGTTACCCGCGAATACTGTAACAAGAATTTTACAAATTTGTTCAGTATTTTCGGAGCGTATCAATGCAAAGCAACGAACAATCAAATCTCTCTTCTTTATAATATCAGTATGGATGAACACTAATTTTATAGGACCGACGTCTTGGTAAAGGTCGCGAGCCAGGACTGAATGTGAAAGGCGCATTACCGGGTGTTGTATCTTAATTTGGGAGAGGCCTACGTCCAGTAATGGACAGCCATATGCAGAATTGATTAATTGATAAACTACGGACGTAAATTCAGGGCTACTGTCCGGACCTATGACTATAGCCCTCGAGTGGACTTCCTACTATCTTTTCACACTATTAAACATATTTAGTTCTGTACTCTTAACTGCTCAAGATTTTTCATGAATTCAGGATAACCTACAACCGAATGTCACCTAAACGATTGTAAAGAGCATCCAGCAATTACATAGCGGCACCAACCCAAAATATCAGCATTATTCCAATCAGAGACTAATCTGAGCATTATGTAACAGAGAGCTTTAATCAAGCCGATCTACCGCTTCACTTTGTTCAACTCATTTCATTTTTGAGACAGAGATTAATTGACATAATCCTGCAAAAACAATGATTCAGTGCAAAGGGAAGGTAGAAAAAGGAAAAGATTTACTTATTATCGCATTGATCAATTTTCAGCTGTGTGGAAACGGGAAAATGTAAAAAATGTCACCACCCCAATTTATCCTGAGGGTGTCGTAAGAGGTGACTAAGGGAACATTTTCGCAAAACGATCCATTGTGTAGAGAATGAAAACTCGAAATGAAACCACATTGTCAATAAAATGACAATCGTTAAGCCAAGTTGAAGATATTATGAAAAATTTCAACTGCGGGTCGTCATGATCTGCGCCTGTCCTTTTCAACACGACAATACGTGGTACATAAAACTATAAGGTGTTATTAAGTGGGCGTATATTATGCCTCTGCCTATCCCTACCGGGATAAAGGCGTGAAAATATGTATTTATGTATGTATTGATCCGAAAAATTGAATTAATGAAGGTACGAATAAACAGTGTTCGAGTACAGTCACAGCAAAACCTTTTTTTGAAAAGGAAACTAGATATTAGATCAGATTCAAATCATCGCGATATGTAGGTACCAAAACGTAATTTACTCTGAAGTACCGATTCCTTTAGAAATTTAGTTCGTCGTTATTTAAACACCCTAACCAAATTAAATAAGACGTTACAAGTAAATAAGCTTCAGTCAAAGTAAATGATGCGAGCGGTTTGTTGATCGCAAGTCAAAGAATAAACAACAGCCTGTACATGACAGATATTTCCAACCAAAAATAGCAGTACCATTTCGTCTTATAAAATTACACCTTAATCCCCGAAGGGGTAGGCAGATGCATATATTATAGAATAGAATAGAATAGAGCTCGTGGCCCCGCGGACTCAGTGTTCGTTAAACGATCACTGCAGTAAGCAACTTTCACTATGGCCGGTCCATGGATGGGTGACCATCCATGTGATCACTTTGTGACATTTATTTGAGCGTTTCCGTGCTTCGGAAGGCACGTTAAGCCGTTGGTCCCGGTTGCCAGTAAAATGGCAGTCGTTAAGCAAAGTTGAAGGCTTTATTTTCAACAGCAGGCAGTCACAACCTGCGCCTGTCCATTTAAACACGGCAATACGGCTCACCACCTATTACGTGGGACAAATTATACAAAACGGTGAAATGTGGGCATATAATGTGCCTCTGCCTACCCCTTCGGGGATAAAAGCGTGTCCATATGTATGTATATGTAAGTATGTATGTAGAGTAGAACAATCTTTATTGCACACCAATACAAAAACATTTATGTAGCGAGATTATAGGAGTATAAATGTACAGAGGGCGGCCTTATCGCTAAAAAGCAATCTCTTACAGGCAACCTTTGGATGAAAATTTTTGTCAGGGATCATTTAGTAAGTGGGTAGTTATTGGTGTTAAATATTTTAAGTATAGATTTTTTTTTATTATGAATACCAATGCAATGGTTACATCATGGTTCAAATTTGAAACATATATTAAATACACATAACATAGCAATATACCTACATAAATACTATATTTTACATACCATATATATATATATAGATATATATGTATATATATACATACATATATACATACATACACATACATATAGAACACATAAATATATATTAGATTCATTCATTCATTCATATTATATGCCCGCATTTCACATTTTTAGATGTTATCCCACGATATAGGGGGCTTATTGTATTGTAGTGTTGATATGAAGCGCTCGTGGCCCCGCGGACTCAGTGTTCTGTAAACGATCACTGCAGTAAGCAACTTTCACTATGGCCGGTCCATGGATGGGTGACCATCCATGTGATCACTTTGTGACATTTATTTGAGCGTTTCCGTGCTTCGGAAGGCACGTTAAGCCGTTGGTCCCGGTTGCCAGTAAAATGGCAGTCGTTAAGCTAAGTTAAAGGCTTTATTTCAACAGCAGGCAGTCACAACCTGCGCCTGTCCATTTAAACACGGCAATACGGCTCACCACCTATTACGTGGGACAAATTATACAAAGGTGAAGTGTGGGCATATAATATGCCTCTGCCTACCCCTTCGGGGATAAAGGCGTGACCATGTATGTATGTATGATATGAACAGGCGCAGGTTGTAGCTACCTGCTTCTGAAATTTCCAAGTTGCCCATACGGGCCTTTCACTTGACTTAACGACTTCCATTTTACTGGCAACCGGGACCAACGGCTTAACGTGCCGTTCAAAACACTGAAACGCTCGCAAATAAAATGACAGAAAGTGAGTCAGCGGGATCAAGAGCGCTTCCTAGAGTATGGGGTTCTTCAAAAGGGGTTTTAGAAGATTTGTACCATTTCAGCAGCGTGAGAGCCTTCGATATTGCAAACGTACATAGACTACGGTGACCACAAGTACATCTGGTTGGCCTTAAGCTTGACACCTTAGTAGTATGAAAAATAAATACACACTCACAAACGTTTGCATTATAATATTAGTAAGATTAGACTCGTAACAGTACACACATATTAATAGTAGATGATTGTCCTTTGGGACAGTAACGCAAAATTAATGAACAGGTAAATCAAAAGTCCTTTAATGCTCAAAACCCCTCTGTAACCTAAGCAAATTGAATTGAACCCCTCCCCCCTCCCTCAGCGAACGTTTCTATTTCATTAGCGAGAAATGTCGACACAGGTTTCCTTGTGATTTATTTTCGGTAGGTATTTATGACAAAGTTGATGTTGACGTGACGAAAGGGATTTTTGTAACGTGAAATTTTTGAATTTTAATGGATGTTCGGATACAGAGGATTATACTGTTATGTCAAAGCTTAATTACAAAAGTTCATAAAATATGAAGATCAAAATAATAAAAGAATCAATTTAAAATCCACCAGGTAAAACCATAATTATCACTGTAGGTCCACGGAACCTAGTTAGTAAAATAGTTTTTTTTTATATAATCTACTATATTATTGCATTTCTTTTGAACGTGATAAATTAAAAGAAAGAATAACTTGGTTTTGTATCAAATGACCGTATTTTCTAAAAGATAGCAATACATTTTTAGAAATATTCGAGACAAAATATTTATATCTCGAAGAAAGTGATATTCTAAAACGCTAATATCCTCTTTATGTGAAAATATCTACAGATAAAATGAATTAAGGGGCGGTTAACCCGCACAAGTAGGCATTTGCCCCGGGCGCAAGACACACCGCGCGCCGGCAGCGGCAGTCAACTCTCATGCCACAGTATACAGTATAGTAGAAAGAAACAGCATGCTAACTTTGTTTGACGTAGTAAATGCATCTAACTTTATTAAGTAGTTTCGTAAATAAAAATAAATGAGTTAATCGTAAATAAATTATGTATATTATACTATTATTTTTAAGCTAAAGAGTTTGTTTGTTTGTTTAGTTGTTCTAACTCTAGAGTCTAAGAGACTGCTAGTTGAATTTCAAGAGTTTCTTAACAGAATGTCCATTTTTGAAAAATACCAAAATATATAACATCACGCTAAGGCGAATAAGAGCTTAGCAGCAACGAAACATTTTTCGACAACTAGGATATTTCATTTCTTTTGAGAGTTTCCGTTGCGTACGTTTGCTACAGTTGCGTAAAAAATGTAAATTCTATAATAGCTGGTCATAAAAATTTCTAAAGTTTTCTAAAGTTGGTATGCTAAGTATGAATCACGGGATCATTGTGCAATCCAAATTGGCCGCCGCGGTGTAATCACAAAATTTCATGATGGGTGTCGTTTAAAGGGTTTTTTGGTATGCTGAGTACGAATCACGTACTAATTTTGCAATCCAATATGGACGCCGCGCCGTAATCACAAAATGTCATGATGGGTATCGTTTAAGGGGTTTCTTGGTATGCTGAGTACGAATCACGTGATAATTTTGCAATCCAATATGGGCGCCGCGCCGTAATCACAAAATTTCCGTTTAAGGGGTTTCTTGGTATGCTGAGTACGAATCACGTGATAATTTTGCAATCCAAAATGGCGGCCGCGGTGTAATCAAAAAATTCATGATGGGTATCGTTTAAAGGGTTTTTTGGTATGCTGAGTACGAATTACGTACTAATTTTGCAATCCAATAAGGCCACCGCGCCGTAATCACAAAATTTCATGATGGGTATCGTTTAAGGGGTTTCTTGGTATGCTGAGTACGAATCACATGATAATTTTGCAATCCAAAATGGCCACCGCGCCGTAATCACATAATTTCGTAATGAATATCGTTTAATGGGTTTTTTCGAATGCTGAGTACGAATAACATGATCATTTTGGAATTCAATTTGGCCGCCTAAGCTATTTAGGCCCACTTGCGCGGAGAGTCGAGTTAAATATATAAATATAGAGTTAGTAAGCTCTGAGTTAAATAAATAACTTCTTAACTCTGACCACGTCTTGCACAGTTGCAAATTGGCACGCGGTTAACTAACTCACAGTAAACCGAACAAGTTTTTTTTAGTCTGTGTCGTTCCATGCAATCCAACCACACACAAATGTTAGAACGAAGAATGGAACATGTGTCTCTATCTCTTTTACACTACAGTCTGCTACGTATGATTTACGATACTACCATACTTACGATACTACCATTTACGATACCAATCATAAAATTTTGTGATTACGGTGCGGCGGGCATATTGGATTGCAAAATTATCACGTGATTCGTACTCTGCATACCAAAAAACCCCTTAAACGATACCCATCATGAAACTTTGTGATTATGGCACGGCGGCCATATTGGATTGCAAAAATATCACGTGATTCGTACTCAGCATACCAAAAAACCCCTTAAACGATACCCATCATGAAATTTTATGATTACGGCGCGGCGGCCATCTTGTATTGCAAAATTAGTACGCGATTCGTACTCAGCATACCAAAAAACCCCTTAAACGATACCCATCATGAAATTTTGTGATTACGGCGCGGCGGCCATCTTGTATTGCAAAAAAAATGCGACGTTTTGGGGAGGATGTAGTGTGCCTTCACGAAGAGCGTTACCTGTGCTCGGGCCCTCCCCGTAAGTAGCGGCGAAAGCGAAAACGCGAAACCAATCACTACCGAGAAATGAGTCCCGACAGGGCTAGGGCGTCCCCCCGAGGCGACGCATACCGGTGTGCCCCCGTCGGTATGACTGCATGCGCACGCGGCGAAGGGGGCCGCCACCCTTCACGCAGCGCCAACTCTGGCGGGATGCGAGGAGCCGAGTGCCGGATAGGCACGTGGAATGTGCGTGGTGGTATGGAAGGTAAGATGAATGAATTGATAGATGTAATGAAAGAGCGATGCCTGGATGTATTGTGTGTCACAGAGACGAAGCGGAAGGGGAGCGGCATTGACGATCTTCCTGGCGGCATAATTGCTTTGTGGTCCGGAGTGGACCAAGAGGATAATGCCAGTAAGGGAGTGGGTGTCTTGCTCTCCTCCCGTTTCGCTTCTGGAGTGAAAGATTATGGATTGGCAGGCCCAAGACTCCTGTGGGTACGTATAAAACTGGGGATCACGAGAGTTTTTTTGGTCGCAGCCTATGCTCCCGTCAGCTCGGCTAATCCCCAAGTGCTCGCGGAGTTCTGGGATTCCGTTAGGGACGTCCTCGATTTGGCTGAGGGGAATGAAAAGTTGATCATGTGTGGTGATTTGAATGGATGGGTGGGGACCAAGCGAGATGGCTTCGATGCTGTCCTTGGTCCGTATGGAGATAAGAGAGCGAATGATGCTGGTAAGTCAATCTTAGACGTATGCTTGGAACGAGACCTCCTTGTGGCGAACAGTTTATTCCGTCACAAAGATATCCACACGTATACTTGGAGACGGAAGGAAGAAAAAAGTGTAATTGATTTGATTTTGATAGACAGTCGTCTCCGAGAGGCTATAAGGGATACAAGGGCCTACAGAGGCCCCACTCTTGAAACTGACCACTACCTGGTGGTAAGCCGGTTTGTTGGTCTTTTCAAGAAGTGGAGGCACTGGCGAGTGCGTGTCCCCTTCGGGGACTATGAAAGGATAAAGAGTGAAAAACTGGAAGATGAAAGCGTAAGGAGTATGTATGTAGGCTTAGTCAGTGAAAGGCTTGCAAACGCGAGCCTTTCCGACTTAGATGTGGATGAATGCTGGAATATTATGAAAGAAAGTATAGTGGATAGTGCAAAAGAAGCATGTGGGAGTGCAAAGAGACATGAACATTCGAAAGGTGATGCCTGGTGGGATGCAGAGGTACAATCCTGCGTAGCAAGAAAGAAGAAAGCGTGGTTGGATTATGTCTCATCTTTGCAACTGAATGACAGTATGAAAGACACGAAGAAAGAAATTTACCGCCTCTGCAAGAATGAAGCCAAAGCTTTAGTGAAAGAGAAGCGTGAAAGAATAAATTTGATTGCGGAAGAGAAGCTGACGAGGAACTTCGAGACAAATACCAAACTCTTTTGGAGGGAGGTCAAGAAGTCTCGGAGCTGTTCGTCAGTTTCCAGAATGGATAAGATAAAGAGTAAAGCTGGGGACATTCTTGCGGACCCATTAGAGGTGTTAGAGCGGTGGAATGAGTACTTTGGAGAAATGTATGAATATCTCCCGGATGCGGGCACTGCGAGGGAGTCGATGACTGATCTTGCGGTGCAAGCATCAAGCGGAGATATTACTTTGGAAGAGATTGAATGGTCGATACGAAGCTTGAAAAATGGAAAGTCTGCGGGAATTGATAGGATATCTGCTGAAATGATCAAATTAGGTGGTCCTTGCGTCCGAGACGCCTTCTGGTCATTGAGCAATCTATGCTGGAAGACTGGAAGGGTCCCAATGGACTGGAGGCGTGCTATCATCGTGCCCTTGTATAAAGGCAAGGGCTCACGTATGGAGTGCGCCAACTATAGGGCCATCAGTTTGATCAGTATAGCAGCTAAAGTGTATGGCAAAATTATTGAAAGGAGAATGAGGGTGGAATCTGACGGATTACTGTGGGAGGCGCAGGGTGGTTTCCGAAATGGAAGGGGATGTATGGACCAAGTTTTCTCTCTCCGCAACATCGTAGAGAAGCAGCTGGCTGTAGGCCGGAAGGTTTTCTGCGGTTTTGTGGACATGGAGAAAGCATTTGACAGAGTTGTACGGAAGGATCTCTGGGATATATTGCCAGGATACGGGATTGATGGTGCGCTGCTTCGTGCTGTGCAGTCTACATATGTGGGATGTACGGCATGTGTGCGGGTGGGCGGCAGCCTGTCTCCCTGGTTTGACGTCAACATTGGCGTCAGACAGGGCTGCGTGCTGTCGGCTCTGCTGTTTGTCCTGTACCTGGACGATTGTCTTAAGAGAGTAAGATCGATGAATGTTGGATTGCGAATGGGTGACTTACTTGTGAACTGTTTGCTGTATGCAGATGATGCCGTGCTCATAGCCGAATCGCCATCAGAACTACAGTCACTAGTCACAACGATGAAAGATGATTGTCTAATGAGAGGCTTACAATTGAACGCGACTAAAACGAAAGTGATGGTATTCGAAAGAGAAGAGGACAGAACGAATGCCAGGATAACTGTAAATGATGTAGTGCTGGAACAGGTGGATGAGTTTGTATATCTTGGATGTGCATTTAGCAGGGATGGACGGTACACCGCTGATGTAGAAAAGAGGGTAACTGCGGGCAATAGTGTGAATGGAGCGTTAGGCAAACTTTTAGGTACCAAGGGCTTAAGTCAAAAGGCCCAGCTCGCAGTACACAATGCGGTGCTGATACCTACGCTAACGTATGGAAGCGAGAGTTGGGTATGGCAGGAAACGCATGAAAGTAGAATAAACGCGGTCGAGATGCGCGCGCTACGCAAAATCTGCGGAGTAACGCTCGCAGATCGCGTTCGGAATGAAGATGTAAGAAAGAGAGTTGGTCTGAAAGAGAGTGTCGGTGTTAAAGTAAGGAAGGGCATGCTACGATGGTTCGGGCATGTGGAACGAATGGGAGATGAAAGAATGACAAAACAGATATACAACGCGAAAGTGGATGGACGTAGGAGTCGGGGAAGGCCACGACACACCTACCACGACCAAATTAATCGTGTGTTAGTTGAAGGTGATGTCAAGAGCCGTAGGAACCGACGTGCATGCATGAAAAGAAAAATGAAAGTTGAAGAAGCAAGTGAGGTGTGTATGGACCGTGCCGTGTGGCGCTCGGTTCTTTCTGCCTACCCCGCAAGGGATTTGGCGTGAAGATAGTTAGTTAGTTAGTTAGTTAGTTAGTACGCGATTCGTATTCAGCATACCAAAAAACCCCTTAAACGATACCCATCATGAAATTTTGTGATTACGGCGCGGCGGCTATATTCGATTGCAAAATTATCACGTGATTCGTACTCAGCATACCAAAAAACCCCTTAAACGATACCCATCATGAAATTTTGTGATTACGGCACGGCGGCCATCTTGTATTGCAAAATTAGTACGCGATTCGTATTCAGCATACCAAAAAACCCCTTAAACGATACCCATCATGAAATTTTGTGATTACGGCGCGGCGGCTATATTCGATTGCAAAATTATCACGTGATTCGTACTCAGCATACCAAAAAACCCCTTAAACGATACCCATCATGAAATTTTGTGATTACGGCGCGGCGGCCATATTGGATTGCAAAATTATCACGTACTTCGTACTCAGCATACCAAAAAACCCCTTAAACGATACCCATCATGAAATTTTGTGATTACGGCGTGGCCGCCATGTTGGATTGCGAAATTATCATGTAATTCGTAGACATTTTAATGCATTAGGTAGCTGGTTACCATGTCGTGAAAACACTTAAAAAGTAAAAGATCACCACATTTTTACCATGAGTCGCGTATGTATTTGTAACGGTTAATCTAATTACATTTTGCCCATTACTGATATTGTTATACTGTGGCGCGATTTCAACGTAATTTGGCATAATAATTACGAAATAGTTGCGAAAAAAACTGACACAGGTCCTGCCTCCACAAGCGCCAGGGCGAGACTGATCGGCCGTCAGCGGCGCAATTCTATTGCGTTTGGTAGATATTCGTACATGATAACTATGTAAATAGTTGTTTATAGAAAAACGCTCGGAAAATGTGTATAAAAACTTAATACCTTTAATTGAGTGCAAAAAAAATATATAAAATGTTAATAGTTTAGCCACAGTATTGAAAAAACTTTTCTGAGAGAGTCAACTTTGGGATTTTTTTCTATCTAGTGAAATTAATTGGATCGTGTAACGGGCTCGGAACATGTTTAGCTTATATCCTTAACTATTATATATATATTTTTCAGATTTAAAAACCCTTTACTTTTTGACTAGGATTGTTTCAAAAAACTCAAAATCTGACCCACGCGGCCTTAACTATGTTTTATATAGGAACAGCGCAACTGGCAACATTAGTGAATTGTCAAAATTTTTATAGCTCCGAGTAAATTTAATTAAAATTAATATATAAAAACTAATTTAAATGTTAAAACTTATTGAAATTAAAATACTGGTGTTATAGAAGTGTAAAAATACAAAATTCCAAAGTTTTGGTTATAAATTTTTGAAAAACAAACTAATGAGTCATCCAACCGTTTTAGTGAAGTGATTTTGACGTAAATATTCAAAATTTATTGCCTATTTCCTCGGTGTGGAATTAATATAAGTGCCAAAGTGTTTAATCAACTTTATCCAACGATTTTAGAGTTGTGTGAGTACTTAAAATAAAATTATTGCCGGTAACATAACCTTAGTCTACTTGTACACATAAACCTGCAAAAATTATTAATATTGACGTTTAAAACATTGAAAGTTATAAAGCTAGTAAGTATTTAGTTAGTTCAGCTGGTAACAGACAATTTTACTTCGAATAATTAAATATATATATAACAATATAGATTCACAAAAGAAGTGTCAGAAGTTGTTCAGTGGATAGCTTAGGCGTGCCGGTGAGTTTGTTTACCTGTTGTTCACTTGTATATATGTCATAATATATTCAATGCTGATATTAAACAGGTAGATCAATCAAATCCCACCTTCGCTTTGAAAGTAATAGGTACAGTAGGTGTGTGCACCTGTTGTTCACTTGTAATATAACTATTATTATATTCTATGTTGAAAACTGACAGGTATCACACTCAATCTCGCATTAATATATTGCTATCCCACTTCTATCCATCCATAGTTTCATAGGCTACTCCTTGTTTTTAATATAAACTAGCTGTCTTGTAAAAAACTACAAAATGATGACTCGAAGAGGTCTGGCCCGTCAGGAACAGACTAAACTCCAACTGGTTTTAGAAGAACTGAAATCTGCCAAGGAGCAGGTTGTGCAGCTCAGTAATGAACGTGAGGACAATGAAACAGAGCTTAGCTCGGTTGTAAAACACAACGGCAAACTAAAGCAACAGTTGTCCTTGCTAAGTGTACGGTTAGATGAAGTGACTGGGGAACGGGATGAACTGTTAAGAATAGTTAATAATTTTGATAAGTGCAGTACAGAGTATGAGCGCGCCTTAAACCGCATAGCTGATCTGGAACATGAAGTTAGGGACTCCCACCAACAAATAACTCAGCTAGAAGAGGTCTCTTTGCAAGTCAGTACCCAACAAAACCAAACCTTGTTTGATGAACTCATAGATAGGTCCCCACAGTTAGTTACCGCTGCAAAATATAAACAGACTGACATTATAGACCTGACAAATGATACTCCCAATCACACTGCACTATCGACTAAAATAGGTTTAGGTCATTGTAGTAACAAAAAGTTAAAACATTATATAAAAATAAATAAGTTAATAAGAAAAAATCAAAATTTGCTTAATAATAATAAAAACTTCACCAAAAATATTAAAAATTGTAGAAATAGATTGGATATATTACGTGAACTAAATTTATGCACTGAAAAGTTAGAAATTAGTCAAAACCAGCATGCTGCAGACACACAGGAATTCAATTATAAATTACAACAGCTTCAAGATTCCCTGGAGTCTGTTAAGACTATGTATGATAAATCTCAGCTGAGTATAAAAGAATATTCTTTGGCTATGGATAAACTCTTAAATTCAACATCTCATTATGCTGACCGTTTTAGCTCTTTAGCGGATAAAACTAAATGTGACTGCAGCCAACCCGAGCCAGGGCCGAGTCCGAGCCGGCCACTTACCCTATCTGGTGACCAGATGCATAGGACACAAAAACTGGTCAATATAGGTCTTAAAAAAGATAACAGCGAAAGTAGTCGATGGATCATGTTCAGTGATGAAATTGGGAGAGACATGGGGTCAAAATTAAATTTTTGTACACAGGGGCAGTCCTTTATAAATCACTGCATGCCTTCTTCATCCTATACACAAATAATGAAGTCCGTATGCAGTTATAAATTCCAACAGAAAGACAATCCGGTCATTTTCATAGGAAACAGGACAGGTATAACCAAACATAAACTTGTTAAATATTATAATAAATTAAACTCCTTAGATTTAAATAATATTATTATTTACACACTGCCTTACTGTAAACATATGCCAGTTGCGGAAAATAGGATTAGGTACTATTTAAATTTGTCATTGGACACATTAACACTTCATGATAAAAAGTTTAGTATAATTGACACTAACACTATTGTTAGGAAGAATTATTATTTTTATATGACTAAAGGAAAGCATAAGCTTCTGGATTATTTTAAAAGACGGGTAGCAATTTCGCTACATCATTTTATAGATGTTTTAGCCAAAAATCTGGCTATCAAACCTGCTCCTTTTGAGCAAAATGACATTGATATTAGATCTCTGGATAGCTGTTTATATCCAAGTAATTTAAATTAGAATATAGGACAAAAGAGCAGCGTTCTTGCACTAAACTTGACATAATGTATGAATCAAATTTAGTTCTACATCAGCCACAGCCCAATTCTATATCTGATTGCTCTCAGGCCGTTGAATCTATTAATCCTATTAATCTTAAAAATAATGCTTTACACCTGGTGCACCAAAATTTTGAAGGCCTGATTGGTGGAAAAGAATTGGAATTGGAATTGTACATGAACTTGAATGGCATTGATATTTTTGTGTAACAGAACATTGGTTAAAGCCTTATCAGGTCATGTTCAATTTCAAAAATCACCAGGTTGCTAGCTCGTTCTGTAGAATAAAATATAAACGTGGAGGCTCAATAATTATTGTTAATAAGTCCATAAAGTGTAAAGAACGTAAAGACATAGTAGGCCTCTCTGCAGAACGAGTTATTGAGATAGCTAGTATAGAGTTTGAGCAGTTCATTGTACTAAGCGTATACAGCCCCCCGGATGCTCCATATGTCCAGTTCGAAGAGAAGCTTGAAGAAGCGTTGTTTAAATGCCAAAGTACAAAAAAGACAGTCCTATTTTGTGGGGACTTCAATATAGATGTTTTAAAATCTGCACGGGAACCTTTACAGAGAGAGAAATTGTTAAATTTGTTCAAGTCGTTTGGTTTGTATAATATATTTTTAGAACCTACTCGTATAACTGCCACTACTGCTACTTGCATTGATAATATTTATACTAATATACATCCCATTAAAAAATGTATAGTGGACCCTGTAAAATCAGCTCATCGTGGACAGTCCGTTTCTTATTTGAGAAATAGTAGGGAAAGTAAGAAGATAATCAGTTTTGTCCCAGTCAACACACAGCGCTTGGAAACTTTCAGAAGAAATTTAGTGAAGAAATTACCAGAATTGCCTGATTACGCTAGTTTAGATGAATCCTACACCAATTTATTAAATTTGATACATGATGTGTTTGGGAAAATTTTCACCCCGAAAACATTATCAATTGGAGGCAGTTTTCAGCAAATTCTTTAGTAATGTACCAATAGATATAACTAACACTCTTCGGTCGTCTTCTACCTCCGCCGAGCTATTATTAGCAGAATCCGTTGCTGCCTGTGAAGGCGCGTTCGAATTCACCGTTGTCAACTGCAACGACATCATAAAAGCGTTTAAATCTATTAATGTTAAAAAAACCGCTGACCTTTGGGGATTATCAGTGAAATCCTTTTCAAGTATTATAGATGTCATTGCCCCCTACTTGGCAACTGTGTTTAACGACTGCGTCTCAAGTGGTGTATTTCCTGATTTGATGAAACACAGTAAAGTATTACCACTGTTCAAGGCTGGCAGCACTTCAGATCCGGGTAATTTCAGACCTATTTCCGTGTTGCCGACCTTGAGCAAGATATTTGAAAAATTAATACTAGAGCAGATGCTGATTAATTTTAACAGTCACAAATTGTCTCATGAGAAACAATTTGGCTTCACTAAAGGACGTTCGACTACCGATGCTGGTGTAGAGTTATTGAAATGTATTTATGAGGCCTGGGAGGATAAACAAGATGCAATTGGTGTATTTTGCGATCTGTCTAAGGCTTTTGATTGCGTCCAACATGAAACATTAATCAGGAAATTACACCATTACGGCATAAGGAGCAAGGCTCTCGATGTTCTGACTTCATATTTGAACAATAGAATTCAGAGAGTCGATGTTAATGGTACAGGTTCAGAAGGATCAGTAGTTACTATGGGCGTCCCGCAGGGTTCAATACTCGGCCCATTTTTATTCCTTATATATTTTAATGACCTACCCTTTTACATGGGGGACAACAACAGGATTGTTTTGTTTGCTGATGATACTTCTTTGATTTTCAAAGTCAAACGACAAATAGATAACTATGACGATGTAAACAATGCAATCTTGAAAGTGGTTCATTGGTTTAACACTAACAATCTTAGACTGAATGATAATAAAACTAAATGTATTAAGTTTACCTTGCCGAATGTAACACAGTCAGACACCAATGTTCAACTTAATGGTCGAGAGTTGGAACTTGTGGAATCAACGACTTTCCTAGGGTTAACGGTCGATGCTGGTTTACAATGGGGTCCACATATTGTAAAACTAGCTAGTAGATTAAGTTCAGCAGCATTTGCTGTGCAAAAAATAAGGCACTTGACTGATGTAGATACGGCTAGAATAGTTTATTTCAGTTACTTTCACAGTATAATGTCTTACGGTATTCTACTGTGGGGCAATGCTGCAGATATAAATTCTATTTTTATTTTACAAAAGCGAGCCATAAGAGCTATAATATATATAGATTAGGTCCAAGGATCTCTCTGCGCGAAACATTCAAAGAGGTTAATATTCTTACAGTAGCATCTCAATACATTTTTGAAAATCTTATGTATGTACAAAGAAATTTACATTTCCATAAGTTAAGTGATAGACACAATGTCAACACTAGAAATAAAAATAACCTCGCTGTTTATCATAGCAGATTGCATAAAATCAGTAATTCTTTCAGGGGTAACTGTATACGCTTTTACAACAGGTTACCTAACGAAATTAAGAGTATGTCCCTAAATAAATTCAAAAAGTTTGTTAAAGGTAAATTATACAGCAAGGGCTACTATACGGTTGGTGATTACTTGATGGATAAGGAAGCCTGGAAATGACCTGCTCTGCTAGATTCTCAAAAAACTGTTAAAATGCATAGTTTTTAGATTCATTAATAAAGTTGTAAATAGAGTAGTTAAAAGAATAACCCGCTGAGTTTCTTGCCAGTTCTTCTCAGGTGGGTCGCGTTGTGAACTGGTGGTAACTTTTTGGTTAATATAAGTGACGTTTACAAGTGCATTTGTATATGCCTAAGTAAATAAATGAATTTTGATTTTGATTTTATAGAAAAGCTCATAGCTTATTTGTTGGACTACAGAACAGGTACATAAACTTGAAGAGGCATACTAGATATTCATGTATTTATATATTTAGTACCTACCCCATTAGGTATAACATCATTGACTTACCCTGAATTGAAATCTGCCGCCGGCAGAGTAAGTATCTATTAATTGTTCATTTTAAATCTTAACAAAGGGTAAGACCCACATGAGAGACTTTACACTAGGCAGTTATGATGTAAGGATGCATTTATAATGCGATACCTACATCTCTTTACAAGTCGACATAGAAATCTTCGGGATTTAAAATGTACCTACTAGGGCGAATTCAACCAAAATCGGAGTAACACTATACCTATACTAGAGAATAACTTGTATTTATTCTAAACTAGCTGATGCCCGCAGCTTCGCCCGCGTAAAATTTCACCCGCTTCCCGTGGGAACCTATTCCCGGAATAAATTTCAGCCCGATCCGTTTAGCGGTTA
Source organism: Miltochrista miniata (assembly GCA_933228765.1). Lineage (NCBI taxonomy): Eukaryota > Metazoa > Arthropoda > Insecta > Lepidoptera > Erebidae > Miltochrista > Miltochrista miniata. The sequence goes on along the minus strand of OW121756.1, from coordinate 34,253,722 downwards.
GAGCAACAAACATCCACACTCACAAACTTTCACATTTATAATATTAAGTAAGAAGTAAAGTGATTTTCCAGTTTACCAACAACTGACATAAGCGTAACTATGGTAACTGTACTGAAGTGAATAATTTACACGGATGATTTCGTTGGCGTAAAAGTTATAACGAGAAAAAAAAGGTTTCAAAACACGAAATGCCATTAAACAATTGTTAAAAGTTATTTTTCTTACATTCTTTTCATTTTGCAATGGGTTTCATTCTACAATTATTTTTTTATCATTTTCCACGGCTTCTGCACTGGTTCAAATTTAACGGTTTAACGGAACGGAACAAGTTTAACGGAACCCGAAAGTAATTCAGAAAAACGTACATGAACATCTTAATATTACTTATACAAGGATAAATTCAAGATGTAAAATTATGCCCTAAATAGGAACACTTGTTAAATTGGAGTTTGGCCTTAATAGGATATTTTTTACACAATGCCATCTAAACCCAAAGTAAACTGTGATGAACCTGCTTGCGTTTTAGAACGGATATTAGTACTTACGTACTTTGTTTTTGATAATACATACATAAACATACAAATAGAAGCACCCAAAGAAAGAAAAACCCAAAGAAGAAGAAGAAGTATTAGAAGGTTTTTACAGGGTCGGCAGCGCGAGTGTAGCGCCTCTGGTGTTGCAAACGTCCATAGGCTGCGGTGACCACCGGTACATCTGGTGGGCCGTATGTTTGTCTGCCACCTTGGTGGTATAAAAAAAAAACGCAGACATCAGACAAATATTCCCATAAATTTTTGTCCCGTGGTAGGAATTGGATCCACGATCCGCAGTCGCACTTAACGACAACGAGGAGTTAAAAAATGTCCTATATATCTAAACATGAGAAAAATTATATTTCACCAATAAATTTCCGTCTTCGCATTCAAGTCGTATGGTCAAGAACAGACCCCCTGCAGCCCAATTCTCGTTCAAACGTCGTAAATGCGTGAAAGAATGACACCTAGAAACTGATAATTTTAGAGTAAACAGCTCTCATTGTGCTCTCCTGAAAATTCCTATGAAAGGTGTTATGAAATGTATCGTGTTGTAATTAGACATTATTACTTTGTGGCTGCTGTGTATAAACCCATTAACTTCTTAAGATGAACATTTGATTATTACCCTTAGAAGTTAGACATTTGACCTTGTCTTCAGCTAAAGTCTTGTTCTATTACAAAGACCTTACAGCATTGATGAAGACATTAGAAAACAACTCCTTGACTCTTCTCAAGATCAACATTTGAATATATTCCTAAAATCACTGACCTAACAGTTTGCAAAATCTTTTGACCTTGACATTTGATCTTGTCTTCACTTAAACTCTTGTTCAATTTACAAAGATCCATTGACTTATTATATTCTACTGATAGACAAGGACGTCCATACATTGAATAATGTTCATATATTATATTTCATATACATATACAACTAATAATTTGTACGCGCTTGAGCGAGAGCGATGCAATAGACTTACCCAAAAATGGCACCGTCCAGATTGACAGGTGCTATAAATCACATATTATTTTTGTTTTTTTTTTTTTTTTTATACCACTAGAGTGGCAGACAAGCATACGGCCCCCCCCAGATGTACCGGTGGTCACCGCAGCCTATGGACGTTTGCAACACCAGAGGCGCCACAAGCGCGCTGCCGACTCTTTAAAAACCTTCTAAGTTCCCTTTTGAAGAACCCCATACTGTAGGCGTCCGGGAAAACCGAAGCAGGGAGATCATTCCACAACCTAAGCGTACGCGGAAGAAAGCCTCTATTAGATCTCACCGTGCTCGAGCGCTCAGGACGCAACGTGTGAGGATGAACACCCTGTCTATGGCGAGCGGTGCGATGATAGAATGTAGCCGTAGGCATCAAATCAAACAATTCTTCAGAGCACAAACCGTTGTACAGGCGGTAGAACACACATAGAGAAGCAAAGTCTCTCCTGTCACTAAGAGGTTCCACACCACCTGCAAGTATGGGATCGTTGACAACTCTCATAGCTCGCCTTTGCACTCTCGAGTCAAATGGACGAAGCTGGTATTCGGGTGCCCCCGCCCAGAGGTGACAGCAGTACTCCATATGCGGACGCACTTGCGACTTATAGAGAAGCAGTGCTTGCGCCGCAGTAAAGTACCGCCGCGCCCTTCTGAGCACTCCGAGCTTCCTGGACGCCAGCTTGGCCTTGCCCTCCAAGTGACTGCGGAACTGCACATCTCTGGAGATGTCAACACCAAGGATCCCTATACTTTCAGAGATGGTGAGAGATGTGCCCTGAAATTGTGGCGCCACAGTGAATGGGGTCTTTTTTTTTTGCGGTGAAAACACAAACTTGTGTCTTGGTAGGGTTGAATTGGACAAGATTTTGTCGACCCCAATCGGACACTCTAGTGAGAGTAGCCTCGACTTCAGACACAAGTTGTTCACGACTTTCTTCCACTGCATCCCGAGAGATACCGGGACGGCCCGTGTAATAAGTGTCGCCCGTACTGTCGTCCGCATAACAATGAATGCCGTCAATAGACAACATGTCATTGATATGCAGCAGAAACAAAGTAGGGGACAACACTGAGCCTTGTGGTACTCCAGCGTTTATGGCCATGCAGTCAGAACAACTACCGTCAACGACGGCCCTGATGCTTCTACCGGCCAGAAAGCTGGACACCCATCCGCATAAACTCTCGGGCAGTCCATAGGAGGGCAATTTCGTAAGAAGACCACGGTGCCAGACCCGGTCAAAGGCTTTCGAGATGTCGAGGCTCACTGCTAGAGCCTCACCCTTACTCTCGATAGCCGCCGCCCAGCGGTGTGTGAGGTACACAAGAAGATCGCCCGTCGAGCGACCGTGACGGAAACCGTACTGCCGGTCACTGAGCAGGTCATATTCCTCAAGGTACCTCAGGAGCTGTGTATTAATTACACGCTCCATCACCTTAGATAAAAGGGAGGTGACGGCTATAGGCCTATAATTGACCGGGTCGGTCCTGTCACCCTTCTTGGGTACAGGATGCACGTGTGCGATCTTCCACGACGCCGGGACTTGCTTCATGGAGTATGAAAGCGTGAAAAGACGTGTAAGTACCGGACACAACTCCGGACCACACCGCTTAAGTACCACCGCGGGAATGCCGTCAGGCCCACTCGACTTATGAATATCCAGGGATTGAAGCTCCCGCCTGACGTCCCGTTGCTTGAATTTAATTTCTGGCATGGAAGTGCCACACCAAGGGATACCAGGAGGAAGCGCACCTCCATCGTTCATGGTCGAGTTGGAGGCAAAGAGAGAACCCAAAAGGTCGGCCTTCTCCTTGGCACTCTGGGCCAGACTACCATCCAGTCTATGTAGAGGTGGTAATCCCGACCGACAAAAGTTTCCCTCGGCAGCTTTGGCGAGCGACCAGAATTCACGACTTCCAGAAGGGTAGCCGGCTAGTCGCTGACCAATTCTGCCGACGAAATCAAACTTAGCCCTGGCAACCGCTCTTTTACTGGCCCTCGAGGCGGCATTCAGTTTGCGTTTCACTTCAGAGATGCTAGGATCTGAGTTAGCGCGAGCCGTGGTCCAAGCTCTGTAGGCAGTTTCTTTCAACATCCTAGTTTCTCTACAAAGCCGATTAAACCACGGTCGTTTCCTAGCTCCTGCCGGGATCCAGCGGTTAGGAATATAACATTCCATGCCCGCCAAGATCCCTTCAGCTACTGCTGCAGCGCAGGAGTTCAAATCATCTGAAGTGAAGCAAAGCCGCCTCCACGGGTACGACGCAAAGAACTCTCGAAGTCCATCGCAGTCTGCTGACTTGTAGTGCCACACATGTCGCCACTCCTTGGGCCGAGGTGGTTCAGGCCTTGCGAGAGGCACTCGCGACCGAACGAGGCAGTGGTCCGATGAACCAAGTGGTGCATCCACTGATGTGGTGTATCCGTCAGGCCGCGTAGTCAGGAGAAGGTCCAGCAATGCACTCTGCTCGTTCTCCCTATCTGGTATTCTCGTATGAGATTTTACCAGTTGGGAGAAACCGTAGGTCAGGGCAAAGTCGTGAGCAGCTTTCCCCGCAAAGTTAATGTGCACGGAACCCAACCAGTCAATATGATGACCATTAAAGTCCCCCAAAATCACTATCTCCGCGGAGGGATACCGCCCAATAGCCTTGTCGGTCGATTGTTGCAGGTGGTCAAAGAGGCGAACTGTCTCCGTATCACCGCTATGGGACCTGTAAATGCACGCGTAGATCCGAGTGCGGCCCCCATGATCCACGCGCGCCCATAATGTAGACAGGTCCCTGTCTTCCAGGTCACTGAGACGGCGACAGCAGATATCCTCCCGCACGAACATGCATACCCCAGCTTGACGCCTGAAATTAGCCTCCAGCTTATAGCCAGGGTACATCAAGTAAGATGTATCGTTCGGGCAAGATATCTTAGTCTCCGTCAGGAAAAATAAGTTCGGCCTCGCAGATTCCAGGTGGCGGTGGATCTCGTTGATGTTTGAGTGCATTCCTCTGATGTTGCAGAAGTCCACATTTAGTGTGGACGACGACGAAGCCGCTGTGGAAACCTTTTTTCTTTTGTGACCTTTTGCCATAATTGTTGTTGAAAGGGGATAAAAAGAAGGTAGGGGGTGCCTGTGTGTCGGTGACGCAAGAGACTAAGCGAGGCTCCAATTCCCCAAAGGCAGGCACAGGTAGTGCAGTAGATTGGCACGGCGTACGGAAGGGCCCCCGGTCACCCCCAATGCAGTGGCCGCGTCCACTCCGGTATCCTCCTCCGGCACGACCACAGCACCAGGGACTTTACACAGGCTGCTGGTTCAGCCTCCTGGGGCGGAGATTACGTAATCCCCAGGTTCGGGTCCCGTACAGCCTGCGGGCGGTCAGCGGGCAACCGTTTCACCGGGTCTCCCTGACCGCCGTACCAATATTCCGCGCCTATGCTAGCCAATGGAGACAGATGAGCCTCTGGTCTCACCGCCACCGGCACAAAGTCACCCCAATGAGCACTGGATCTCTGCTAACCGACGGAGAACATAACCCAGCACGAAGCAAGGTTACTATTACCGCGGTCTTCTGCAGGGTGGAGGTACTGCCCCAGGCGGGCTGCTCACCGAACGGAATTCCGTTATGCCCTTCCTCCTAATGTAGGCTCCTTCGTTAATCCTTAAGATATTAGATCTTAGGGATCGAATTGAAGAAGCCAAACACTGTGCCCTCAGGGTATTACGTTAGCTTCATGAGAAGTAACGCGTATCCCCTAAACCCCGAGGGGGTTTAGTATGAATATTACGGTCTAAACGTTGTATAATTATATTACTAAGCAATAACTTTAATATTTTTTCCTATCTACCTACATTGCTTTTACAACATTTTGTTTAATAATTCTACCACAATAAATTAAAATATCTCCGTCACGTGCGTGTCGTTTGTATTATGGCACAAACCGAACTGACCAAGATATGAGTACATCTACCACAGTTGAGTGGAACACGACGCTTGTTCTGATCGCCGCATCTAGTACATAGTACATACATTAGATCGATGCGAAGACCTTATGAATTCATCAGAAGATACCGTGTCTGGTAAATTATGTACATTGAAATTTTGTTGACGTAAACGGACTGCTGACATACGCATAATTTAATATTGAGTTGCGAGCTTTATTAATTTACGAAGGGACAACTAATTTTGCAACGAAATTAAACTGAACTTGGCACTTAAACTTCCATGATTAATTTAGGTAGGTAATTATTATTCTGTAGGGTTCGATTAACAGGTTGTTCCTTTCTTAGAATATTGATAATGTTCAGTGCCGTAAATTTCATAATTATACTTTACTAGCTGACCCACGCGATTTCGTTTGCGTCACATAAGAGAGAGATAAAAAGGTAAAAGTGTATTAACTCAATGTTTTTTTTTTTTAACGTGATGGAAAATCCTGCATGGATGCTATTTCGGACTCCTACCGACTAAAAAAATCTCACGTATCCTGCCTAACAGCGTACGGTTGTGAGCCTCGGGTAAGCCTTCGGGAGGATACCCCAGGACTTCCAACAGACCTACGGCTACCACTGCGGCCTCATCTAAGCGGAGATTCGCGTGCTATCCTACGTCTTTGAGGGGTTTTCGGGTGTTATCCCGCTTCTTATTGGGGGCGTGCGTGAAGCGTCAGAATTTTCACAGATAATGTATTTCTGTTGCCGCTATGACAACAAATACTTAAACCAGAAAAAAGGGGAGCTCTTATACAACAAACATGATTATTTTGCCGTTTTTTGGTATGGAACCCTCTGTGTGTGAAGCCGACTCGCATACTTGGCCGGTTTTTCAATACTACAGTGATACAGGGATAAATTATATTTCGTGTCATTTTTTTTAACGTGAGGGAAAATTCTCATGGATGTTATGCCGAACTTCTACCAACTAAAAATCCCTCACGTTACGCTCAACAGCCTATAGTTGGGAGCCGGGTAAGCCCTGGGAAGGATGTCCCAGAACAAAATAATATTTTGGTTAAGTAAGAGCAGTGCTTGTGAGCGTGAAAACGAATGTCCTCTATAATGCGGATTTATAAGTCTCTTTGACCTTCGCAAGGTCACTTGGATAATGTAAGGAGCGACCCTTCGACTTCATTTCATATTCTAAGGCGCACCGTCATTAAAGATCTAATTAAGTGTTACATAACTAGGCTTTTATGGACCTTCCGTCAGCTTAGATTGTTTGAACGCTGGGGTTTCAGAAACTACTGGTTCGGATTCGTCGGGATTGGTTGGGATTATTCAAAATTATTTAAGTATAAATAAAATAAATATCCATGGTCCGATTACCCATAACAAAAGCAGGTTATTTCTAGCTTACTTCAGGATCAGATAGCGTTGTGTGAAAAAAAAATGTTCATGATTATTTAAAATTTCTTATGATACTCGCGATCATCACGAGCGGTAATGTTGGTGACAACAAAGGTCGGTCCTAGTTTATTTTGCGTAAACAACTTTAGGTTCAGCAGGATGTTACAATTAAAGCAATGAAGCGGAATGCATGCTATAATTAAATGGTTACCATTACTAGCGAATACAGACAGTACAGTTTGTAAGTACATAAAAATGAAATTATAACGTATCACTGAAGGAACCGTTTTGAATCCTTCTTAGGGGTTCCCAAAGGTAGGCAGTAGGTAGGGATCGTGTGTTTTTTAGTCGGCAAAGTCCATGCGGATTTTCCTCAAATTAATGAAGGATTGTTGAATAACACCACTTGTACAAATTTGTCAATATGTGCAGCAAGTTCCATCAAGTGCCATCAACCAGCAGTATAAATAATGAAGGATTGTTTTTCACCTTCAAAAATTGTAAAAACACACAAGTAGAGTCACACAAGTGTAATGTCAATCTAACAGTAATATATCTTGATCTAATATAATTGGTTCCAGCATTAGAATATTATTATTTAAGCTTTTTTGGTATGCTTCTTGCTTTTCACACGAAGCTTACAACCGACCTCGTTTCTAACAAATTTATAAGTAAGCTTTTAAAGAAAACTTAAAGTTTTAAATCGGTTTAAGTACCTATATTTAGTTCGCCAAAATTATGCTGTCTACGGGAAAGCCATGGCGGTATTTAGGGATTTGGGTTCACTCTCGCAGTCTGCAAGGCTTTTTTTTAACGATTTGCACTTCGCCGCCTTGTTTCGAGGGAGCAAGGCGGCTTTGTAAGGGACTCACTGCTTGTGGGACCGTCCTACCCGGTGTTCAGCCTCGCCTTAACCGGGTCGCAGGATAGGCCGGTGGATAAATTACTGTGGCTAGGCAAAGGGTCGCCCTGTTACATCGGGACTCTCCACGGGGGGATTGATGGGCTGCCCCCTCCCTGATCTCTTAAAGGATTTAAAAGTACCAATTTCCTTCGTACAGCTCTCGGATGCCCCTCTGTAGGCAGAGGTGGTGGAGAGTGGCCGAGCGGATCCTAGAGACACCCCGGAACACGGGGAGATGTCTGCAAGCCTATTGACAACGGTCCTTGATGGCCTCATGATGTGCCTCAAGAGGCACAGAACGACTCCAGAACCCGGGGTTGTAAGAGTATAATTGTCACACGGATATTTTTCATTTCTATAAGCGGCCCTTTAGTTTACAACTATTTGTACACTCCTAAATACCCGGGAAACATTCAGTAAGAAGCATTAAATGGTCTATAGAAGTTTTATTTCGGTTCAGATCCTAACCACGGTAGAAGCTTCACACGTGCCTTAGCTTAGATATTTGTCTAAATATTTGGTACTATTTTGTCAGAGCTGAACTAAAATCACAGATAATTTGTAAATGATATCAAGTTTACTTTGAAACTTAGAACATCATCATTAACAGATAAACCATAAATATATTGAGTACAATTCCTCTTACTCAGAAATACCTATAAGTACTTTCATTATCAAATTCATGAAATGTTATAATAATTCCCCTAATTGGCAGCAGTGAGGATGGGAATGTTCAGCTAATTAGCATATTATGTAGAGTGTTTCCCTACTCAGAGAGATGTAACATTTTCTTTTAAGTATGTTGATACGTACCTATATATAGGTACAAGCATAACATTTGTCGGTTTCATAGATAACTTATTCGAAATTACAGATTATTATAGACGGACACTTATTTGACTTGTTTTATGATATAGATACAAAATATTTTACCAAAATAATGTAAATATAAATATGTAATAATTATGTTTCTCTGTAATTTTTAACAATAAATGTATATTCTTTTACCAAAATACCTACCACCCCATGGGAAATAGGACTATATTGACCGACATTTGGAAGATGAAATAAGAATTTCCATTTAAAAAAGAAGTACTGTGTAACACCTCTTTCGTCTTGTATAATGAAACAGTCCGGCTAGTACAAAACTCAATACATTAGTTATTTATTTATCTATCTATCTATATATATAAAAATCAATGCCACTTTTCGTTGTAATTTTATAACTCAAGAACGGGCTCACCTATCCAAACCAAATGTTTAGGCTTTGTTCGGACTATTTAGTAGATGGTTTATGTGAAGTTTGCACAAAATCGGTCTAGCGGTTCTTTATTTATCACGCAAACGAAGTTGCGCGGGTCAGCTAGTACTTATAATAGATCTGTAGAAGTGAAAAATCTGTACATTCAAAATATCAAAAAAATAAATAGCAGGGGGTGTTACTAGACCGACACCGAACCCAAAAATGTGCTTAAAAAAATTTTTGTCTGTCTGTCTGTCTGTCTGTCTGTTTGTTCAGGCATCGCGCAAAAACTACCGGTTTGATAACGATGAAACTTAGTATTATTATTCTTTAATAGCCTGGGCACCACACTGGGTACTTTTTATTCCGGAAAAGTATATAGAATTCAAAGCAAACTTAATTTTGCTGTTCGATCCCTAGACCCAAAGTTATTATCAATTATTGCTTAAACGGTTAATGATAAGATGATAAAACTAAGCATGAGCGTTGTTTGTTACAATTTGAAAAAAGTAATTTTAACATTTTTGCAAATTCCACCTCCAAAGGTATAAAAAAGGAGGGTAAAGTTTGTATGGGATAGCGTGATTCCTTGGTCCGATCTACTTAAAATTTGGCATATAGCATTATTAACATAATTTATTGAAGACGTGTTTCGTATTTTATTGAAATTTATGCTATAACGAGCTAAAAAGGGAATGTAAATTATTTTGGGGTCGATTTTCTCCGGAGTTTTTTTTTTGTTTTTTTTACATGATTGTGGCGAAGCAATTTTTTTATTTTTTTTTTATTTTTTTTTATTTTTTTTTTCTTAAGTAATATCACCTAATAATATTAAAATGTCATTTCACAATCAATAACTATATAAATCAGAATGCTATATAATTCAATTAAAATAAATTAGTTCATTCAACAAATAAATTAAATACACTAAGATGTCATACAAAAATAATAATAAAACTCATATTAAAATGATTTAACATGCCTTAAATATACAAACGAGACAGAATGAATACGAATTAAACTATAATTAATTAAGCATAAACATAAATAAACATAAATTTATTTCTAAAAAAAAACGTGAATACAAAGATCTTATTTCTAAAATAGCATGGATTCAAAGATCTTATAGGTAACATCCTTTTAAAGAACAAGAAACTAATCCCGTACTATATTACAATGATCGTTCGATCCTTTTCCCTAAACTAGACAGAAACTCTGTCTGTATCTTAGAGAAGAGAATCATTAAAAATGTCCGCATATATTGTACTTATGCTATATTTAGAAAAATAAAATAAAAGGGTTAGTGTGTGTGTGTGTGTGTGTGTGTGTGTGTGTGTGTGTGTGTGTGTGTGTGTGTGTGTGTGTGTGTGTGTGTGTGTGTGTGTGTGTGTGTGTGTGTGTGTGTGTGTGTGTGTGTGTGTGTGTGTGTGTGTGCGTTTTCGGTGTGCGCACGTGTGTTTGCTTTTAATCCAACCTGACTTTACAGCATAGTAGTTAGAAGCTCCTCAGCTTCTGTGTATGTCAATTCGTGTAGCCAGAAATTAAGCTTGTGTTTTACCACTGGCTTGGGCAAGGCGTATATATTTAATTGTTTGTGGGCTTTATTGTACAGCCTAGCACTTAAGCCATTAAATTGTCGTCTCGCACAAGCAGTTCTACAGGGGACGGTTGGACATAACGGGAAACCTCTACGCCTCTGATTGACCAGCTCTTTATTAAAGGAAATCATAGAGTGCCTGCGGAGGATCGATCTCAAGATGTATAGTTTTCTAACCGTTAGAACTTTGCATTCTGAATAGAGCATATATGTAGGGTAATCACGAGGTTTAAAATTAATTACTTTTAGTACTGCCCTCTGAGCTTTTTCAAGCGTTAGCATGTTAGATTTATTCGTTCCTCCCCAAACCGGGATGCAGTAGGTCAGGACCGATTGACATAGAGCCAAGTACACCATTCGTAGAGTGTCTCTATCCGCTGAGAACCTAAGATTTTTAAAAATATATATAAGTCTTCTGGTGCGAGATGTTAATGACTCTAGTTGAGTGGTCCAGTCTAGTTTCTCGTCCACTAACACACCGAGATATTTTATAGATTCTTCCATCGTCAATGACATGCAACTGCACTCTTCAGAATTAAGGGGGCAGTTGTGGGCTCTTAGATTTGCGGTTACTGCATCTGGCTTACGTGAATGTGGAAGGATAAAACGTAAGAATTTAGTCTTTGTAACATTTAGGGTTAATAGGTTACTTGACAGCCAATCCATAACTTTCCGCAATGCGTTCTCCGAATGTAGTTTAGCGTCATCCCAACTCTCACCGTATGCCACCAGTGCAGTGTCATCTGCGTAAGTGAATATATCACAGTTTACGAGGGGCAGATTGCAAAGGTCATTGACGTAAATCTGGAAGAGAGTGGGAGCCAAAATACTTCCCTGGGGAACTCCAAAAGCAGTCCGTTCCTCGGCGCTAATGGTGTTATCTATCCTAACATACTGCCCACGATCAGAAAGGTAGTCCCTAAAGACATCGAGAGCCAGTCCTCGTATACCCATTTTCTCCATCTTCTGTATTAGTTTGGAAATACAGACAGTGTCGAATGCTTTACTGAGATCCAGGAAAACACCGTAGCACTTCAGCTTACTGTCAAGTTTGTCAGCAACACACTGCACCAGGTCAACCACCGCGTCTTCTGTAGAGATACCTTGTCGGAAACCATATTGGTTATTAGCTAGGAGGTTGAATGAGGTTAAATAATTAGTTAGACCTTTGTTAAGGATGCGCTCCATGATTTTAGACAAGGCGCTCAGGATGGAGATGGGACGATAGTTAGAGATCTGTTCTTTGTCTCCATTTTTGTATATAGGGATGACTACCGCCGTTTTAAACGCCCTCGGGAATACGCCTTGTGTTATGGCAAGGTTGCAGATATGAGCTATGGGGGGTGCGAGAACGTGTTGGGTCAGTTTTATTAATTTGGCTGGTATATTGTCCCACCCCGTGGCACAGTCATCCCGGAGGGTTTTTACAACTGTCTCAACATCACTTACATAAACCGGGAGTAGCGCCATGGAGTTAAGCGTGCCGTGTTTGGGTGTCCAAAATCTGTCAGTGTCGGATATAGTAATTTTAGATGCCAACGTCTTGCCTACATCTGCAAAATATTTATTAACTATGTTGACAGACGACAATGGGTCTGTAGATAGCGTTAAGAGGTTCGTTGCTGGCTGGTTACTTTTCTGTGTATAACTGATGTTTTTGACGATATTCCAAATGGCGTTGATATTATTTTGAGCCCTAGTAAATTCAAACTTTTCATAAGAACGTTTAATTTTGTTAATAAGTCGATTACAGAAATTTCTGTATCGTGTGTAGGTGCTTTTAAGAATAACATTATGGGGATCTGAATTAAGTTTTGAGTGCATGCTGTCGCGGTTTTTGATACACCTAAGAAGACCGGGTGTCATCCACGGCTTGATCATTTTAGCCTTTCTTGATACTCTGATGTGTGAACTATGTGTATTAACAATACTTTGCAGAGCAGCGATTAAGTAATCTGCGGCAATGTTAACATCAGAAGCGGCCATCACTGGGGCTAAGTCCGCGTTCTCTATATCTTTTACTGCATTGGTGTAATTTAAGCGACTGATTGTCTGTGTAGTGAGTTTGTACTGTGGCTTGGATCTGTCTAAACATAAGACAGTAGCATAATGATCCGTGACACTCATTTCTAATAAAAACGTATTTGCCGGGGATTTAGTCTTAAGTAAAATATGATCTAGACAAGTATTTGTGCTTGGTCTGGTAGGTTGCAGAAAAGCCGGTGCGAGACCTAGTATCGCCGTATGCAAAAGATAATCGTGAGAGTTTGGGTCCTTGTTATCCGATTTGATATCAACGTTCATGTCACCCATCACTATAACAGATTTGCAACTCTTCAAAGCAGACACAGCCGTTTCCAAGCTATTATTGAAACTAGTTATGTTAGTATAAGAAGGTGAACGATATATGCCAATGATCGCTGTATCTGGTGTACGACAAATTAGGCAATTTCCTTCCTCAAAGAATGATGGCTCTGTTACTGTATATTGTAGAGAATTTTTAACGTAGATTACTACTCCATCATTTTGAATTGGGTTATTTTTAGTGGAATAAGCGATATAGCCGTCTACAGTTGGGATTGGGCGACCATTCTTCAGCCGGCACTCCGTCAGTATTATAAGATCATATTGTATAGGCATCTGTGCAAGAATGGTTAAGAAGCAGTTAAGGTTTTTGTAAATACTACGAATATTAATATGAATAATTTTTATCGACGGTTGCGCGGCCATATTTTGTAAGGGGTCGTATGCGTGAGGGCCACAGACTTCAAAAGTAGCTACACTGTGCTCGTCGATTTCGTCAATGATATCATTTATGCAAGCCATTTATGGTTGATAGTAATATATTCTACAGATAGGTCCAGCGAATAGTCTAATTGAGTTAATATTCGTGTCAGAGTAGTTAGAATAAGTGTGAATGATCCAGCGCATTGTGAGAGAAGCTGTTTCTTTTTTTGCAAAGAGGAGATCGGAGATTTGTAAATGTTGAAAAAGGGCTTTATGTGTAACGGATGGTAAGTTGTGTAAGGTGAGCGGTGGGTAGGAAAGGTGTATTGTGTGTGAATATTACGTCTCATGGTAAATATTTTTACAATGATAAAAATTATAAGACATTTACATACTATTTTCAACTCGATAGTTGATAGAGCAATAGCGCGGCACAGAGCAGATAGTCAATTTTTTTTCAGAATATTTGTCAAACAGTCTTCCGATTTAACAGTGTAAGTTTCTCTGCACTCTGGGCCCTTGCGAAGTAGAATCTTGCCGTTCGAAATCCAACAGAATCTGTAATCATTCCTCTTCGCGAAATCCCGAGCTTGCATAAATAGTTTCTTCATGGAGCCAGGAAGATGTTCGTCGACATATATATCGATTTCTTTTCGCTGTTTATGCCCATCACTTCCGTATTTAGTTTATCTTCCAATTTTCGACTTTTATTAAATTTGCGGGCTGCCGACAGATAGTTGTTTTTCATATGCACAGTAGAAAACTCGACCACAATAGTTTTCTTAGCCCCGGGTTTGGAAGGTAAACGGTGTATGTCGCGAATGTCCGAGGTTTGCACCTCACAGTCTACTGTTTTGCCGATCTTAGACACGACGCTGATCATCTCCTCAACCGATTCCTTGTCTTTATTCGGGACATTTCTAATCTCAACCGCAGATGACCTCGAGCATAGTATGATATCTTAGATTTGCTTTTCAAGCCTGTTAATGGTAGCGGCATTCTCAGCTCGGGTCCTCTCAAGGTCCAGGATTCGCTGCTGCAGGTCCTCATAGTAATTATGCATATACTCTATTGACTTCTCGATTTCTGCATTTGTTTTTTGTATTTGATCTACTTTTTCCTTGACATCAGACATCTTAGAAAAAATTTTGGCAAATGTCACTTCCTGCTGAGTTTTCATAGCAGTCAATGTGGTCATAATTAACTCCAGTGAAACAGTGCTAGCGGATTCCTTCCCGTTAGGTGAAGATCCTCGTCGCGGGCGTTTTTTTCTCGAAGCAGTGTTCCTTTCTGGGGAAGGAATGACTTCCGAGTCGGTATATGATGGTTCTCTAGTAATGTTTGCCTTGGGTTTAGCTGGCGGAGTTCTCTTCACGTTAGGCATTTTAAAAATCAGGCGTTCAATTTAGAAGAAAACAGCAAGATGTTATGCTGATGACAATACTACCACAGTGTACGACTACACTACCCCTGGCAGTTAAATAACAGATTAGTGTGGTATCCCCGATTGCCTCAAGAATTTATGCAGGAAATAAATAAACAAAAAGTATCTATGTAGATCCCAGATTTGAACCCTCTGACAGCCTCTCTTGTAGTCGGCGTTTATATCAATACTCCTTAAATACTCTTATTTTATACTTAAATAACTTTTTATTTTGACACATAATTTGTGAAAGCGTTGTCATTTATGTTAGGGATATGGTTTTACTTCAGACTTCAAAGAGGTGATTTTACTACAAAGCCATAAAGTTAAATAAAAAGCGCTATTTTGGTATAATATTAACCAAATATGCTATACGGAAGTTTTGTGTGACAAAAATACATTTGTGAGAAGAAAAGCTAAGATGGCTTGCCAGAAAAAAAATAAAGACCACGCTTCAGGTAGTATCCACTGGTCAATAAAATAACACCGCATGTTACCATCTACGCTCAATCCTTACGACAAATATTGTCAGCAGACTGATCATGGAAGGCATGAACTTTATTCTACATATAGTGCTGACTGCATTCTGTCAGGAAACAGACTCACTAAATCTTTGTAAAATACGGGAATGGCCTCTACGAAGACTACATTCGACA
Organism: Miltochrista miniata; assembly: GCA_933228765.1. Classification (NCBI taxonomy): domain Eukaryota; kingdom Metazoa; phylum Arthropoda; class Insecta; order Lepidoptera; family Erebidae; genus Miltochrista; species Miltochrista miniata. The sequence goes on along the minus strand of OW121756.1, from coordinate 34,238,303 downwards.
GGACTGAAAAGAGTCAGTACAATGAACATGAACGTTCAGCTGATGAAATTTACATTGTTATTACGTTACCAGGTCTTGGTTGGACCATCTGTATTAGGAGGACAAAGCCTACAGTAGTTCGGTTTGTTTAAACGTCGTAGGTAGGACGAAGAAGCAACTAAGTTACGATGTCAATTGCTTAGAAGAGAAGTTGTGTCAAGTAGTAGTTTAGCCATTGAATTAAGAAATGTATTTAATAAATAAATTTACTTAGCTCATATTTTATGCATTATGAATTTGACGATGTATTTTTGTTGCCGGCATAACAACAAATCTATCTATATAAAAAACCATACCACTTTTCGTTGTAATTTTATAACTCAAGAACGAGCTCACCTATCCAAACCAAATGTCTAGGCTTTGTTTAGACTATTTAGTTGATGGTTTATGTGAAGTTTGCACAAAATCGGTCGAGCGGTTCTTTATTCATCACGCAAACGAAGTTGCGCGGGTCAGCTAGTGTATAATTAACTTTTAAACTGGAATTATTTGATTATTTGCTTGCATTGAATATACTTAATCGGAAATTACTGACCCGATTATTATTATTTTTTGGGAAACTACACTATCCCCGTGCGACGTTGGCCTCGTATTTCCACGGGAATGGGAACTTCGTAGGTGAAACCGCATGAGGTCTGCTAATGCCATTATAATTCTTCACGAGTCATCGTTTTACAACAATGAATGTTAGGAGGAATACCGAACGTAACAATAACAAGCAGTTCACTTTTTATTTGGGATATTCCGATAGAAATCGTATGATCCTACTAATATTATAAATGTGAAAGTTTGTGAAGATGTTTGGATGTTTAGATGTTTGGATGTTTGTTACTCAATCACGCTCTAAAGGCTTAACAGGTTAGGCTGAAATTTGGTGCAGAGATAACTTCTATTCTGGAATAACACATAGGCTACTTTTCATCCCGGGAATATGTTCCAGGGGAAGCGGGTACGGGTACCGAATTTCACGCGGGCGAAGCCTCGAGCACCATCTAGTGATTATATATTTCCTTCTCGGAACTGTTATAATAACATTATTTATATATATAAAAATCAATGCCACTTTTCGTTGTAATTTTATAACTCAAGAACGGGCTCACCTTTCCAAACTAAATGTTTAGGGTTTGTTCGGACTATTTAGTAGATAGTTTATGTGAAGTTTGCACAAAATCGGTCGAGCGGTTCTTTATTTATCACGCAAACGAAGTTGCGCGGGTCAGCTAGTTTATTATAAATGGTTTCACAATAGTCATGAAACCATATTGTCAAAAGGTTCAATTTACATTCGTTCATTCGAATGTAATTGTTATGTCGTCTTTTTCTAAAGTGTATGTGATATACCGACCCACTTATATTAGTGTACTACTACTTAGTGGGTCGGCTTTCCTTTCTAATTGCTTTGCGGCTGAACTTCGATATTTTCCGAAGCGAAAGACATCTGTCCTCCAAAACTGGCAATATCAAAGTTCTATAGTTAGATTATAGTTAGAATGAAATAAATAGAATAGAATAAAACTTTATTTGCACACCATGTTATACTTTAAAGAAATAAATAATTGCAGATATTGTACAAAGGGCGGCCTTATCGCTAAAAAGCAATTTCTGCCAGGCAACCTTGGGATGGACAGAAACAGATCTAAACTATAAGACAAATGGGAAGTTTAGGTGTAGAAATAATATGATACAAGACAGTATAAACATACCAGTAGGTATGTAAATAAACAAAGAACTAAGTAGGTACATATTATACGAGTAAATACATCACACATATACATACACATACAAACCTACAAATATACAAACCTACAAATATACATACATACAAATATACATATCTACATATAAATATATACACATACATACTTAAATGCATTCATTTCAGTGTGGTAAAGACATATCAAGCTTAGGAACACGCTACCGGGTTAAATAGTGTTCCTTCACCTAACGCTTAAAGACAACCATAGACAGTGCTTTTTTAATCGTTATAGGCAGCGCATTCCACAATCGCACAGCCTGTACGGTAAAAGATTTATCATAAAATCCGGAAGAGTGAATAGGCATGGCCAATACCAAAGATTCCGATGACCTCAAGGAACCTAAGGACCTAAGGAACATAAATCGTTCTCTGCGATAAGTTGGGAAACGTGGATTGAATAGTATACTGTAAAGCATAGAGAGGATATGAGCATTCCGACGAAAGCGAATTGGAAGCCACTCGAGTTGTTTGCGATATTCGGATACATGATCATATTTGCTACAGTTCTCTACTTGGGGCAGATAATTTTTCACAGAGACTGGTTCACCTTTCATAGACTGGTCCCATCTATGCATAAACTTAAATTGAGTCTAAGAATAAATAGAATAGAATAAACTTAATTGCACACCAATACGACATTAATAAATAACGAGATTACAGGAGTAAAAATGTACAAAGGGTGGCCTTAGCGCTAAAAGGCAATCTCTTACAGGCAGCATTACTTAGTGCGTCGGCTTTCGAGCCTAATGCCAGAAGATGCGGCTGCATTTCGATATTTTCCATGAAGCGAATGACATCTGACCTCCACAACCAATTGGCAATATCGAAAATCTATAGTTAGACTATAGCTCTTTACTTGGGGCAGATATTATTTCACAGAGAGTGGGGTCTCCTTTCGTAGCCTTTTCCTGTCTATACAGAAACTTGAATAGAGTCTCAAAATAAATAGAATAGAATAGAATTAACTTTATTGCACACCAATACGACATTAATGAATAACGAGATTACAGGAGTCAAATGATGACAATGGATTCAAATGCGACCTTGACGGATTTTTAAAGGATTATAGTGTACAAAGGGAAATGTACAGAGGGCGGCCTTAGCGCTAAAAAGAAATCTCTTATAGACAACCTTATAAAATAACTCATTATCATCCACTGAGCCTAGTCTTACTGCCACGCGGTTGAACTTAGGGATAGCCAAGAATAAAATAGGTACCTATTATTTTAAATGATGTTGTGCTATTTATTTTTCCTCCCGTTTATTGATTAAGGTCTTATGGGCTCAGGTGGGCTGTCACTTCCGGTGACTAGTCGTCCGTTTAAGAACTTTGACAAGTTACTTAACCTGTCAGCTTACCTTCGATCGATTTGAGTGCTGTTAGAACACAATGTAAAATTGTAATACAAAATGTACCTACACAATACAATGTAATTGTTAAAGTTTTGACATTGAAAAGCAAATAGGCCAAGAGCTGACTAAGTTGTTTTATCACTTTAATTATTACTAAAATTGACCCAGCACAATCATGAGGATTTCCAAATGTAACAAAAAATCCTTACTATCGAATATAAAATCCTTCAGCCAAGCTACCGTGACAAAATATATTTTTTAATTCTTAGATCCAGGCCATTAAAGTTGTTTGTCTTGAAAATTAAACATACCTACTCACTTAATGTTTTCCATTTTATTTCTATTAATAATTCAAATATTGAGTTTTTGTGAAAGTGCTTTTCATCTCCGCAGGGAATGAATTCAGGCCCCATAAATGAAGTTTTTTAAACGTCACTCATTAGATTAAGTTAGTGATGATAAATCCAAAATTAACCAAACTACCGGTCAAGTGAAATTCTGTTTTGAGCTCGTAGGGTTCCGTACTAAAAACGGCAAAAACATTACGTTTGTTGGTTGTATGGAAGACCCCATAAATACTAGCTTTTATTTGATTTTGTTGATGACAATGGTCTAGCAATCGTGGTTCGTGCGATACAGCCTGAAATCAAACGGACAACACCACAGCGGAGGTGCAGTAATTTATAAGATAAGATACCTCTTACCCTTTAGCCTTTACGTACCGGTAGAGGCATGTTATATGCCCACATTTCACTTATATACATCATTTTTTTTAGAATTTGTCCCACGTAATAGGTGGTGAGCCGTATTGCCGTGTTGAGATGGACAGGCGCAGGTTGTGACTGCCCGCTGTTGAAAGTTTTCAAGCCGCCTATACAGGACTTAAACTTGGCTTAAGGTCTGTCATTTTACTGGCAACCGGAACCAACGGCATAACGTGCCTTCCAAAGCACGGAAACGCTCAAATAAATGTCACAAAGTGGTCACATGGATGGTCACCCATCCAATGACTGGCCATAGTGAAAGTTGCTTACTGCAGTGATCGTTTACAGAACACTGAGTCCGCGGGGTGGTTCAGTAATAGGATCCCGTTTTTACGCTCGTGGTACGGAACCCTAAAAATAAAATGAAATGTAGCATAAAATGAGTAAAAATTAGTAAAATAGTGATGCAGCACAGGTACGCACAATGGTTACGGTAGCAACTTTCTAAGGTTCAAACTTCATCAAATTTTCAGTAAAAATAAAAAGGTAAGAGGAATTATTAAACAATGCAAAAATCTAGATAGTCTGGTAGAAGCGGTTAAGGTTCGTTAATGGTTTCTAAAGTATGTCTCGTTTAGTTGTTTTGCCTAAAATTTTCAGCAATTCAGAGTGTCTTTTCGTGTTGGTATCTTTATTGCTTTAAATTTTTGAAGTAATGCTTCTTCGTTTATATGTGTTTTTTATATGATAAACCAAATATTTGACACCGGAACTTGATGAATGTAGGTACGTTTGTTAATTTCTTAGGTAATAATAAATAATAATAATAAATATTCTTTATTGTACACTATAAAAAAAGATTACATTTTGAAAAGAAATTCAGAACATTGTATGTACAATAGGCGGCCTTATCGCTAAAAGCGATTTCTTCCAGGCAACCTTTGCATGGATAGAAATCATTGAACTGAAAAAGGCAGTGCACAATAAATCTAAAATACAAATAATTGTACTAACAATAAAAATACATACTTATACTATATACATACACAATCAGTAACACTATTAACACAAATACAAATACATACCACTATTACCGCAAATAGATACCGATCAGCACAAAAATACACAATAAACATCTATGTTGTAATACAACTATTCACACTGAAACTACAATCATTAACAGAAGACACATAAAGACAGGAGTTAAAACAGACAATACCATATCGTGACTACGACTAATCCGAGAAGGACAGAAAGTGATCCTTTAGCATCTTCTTGAAAGACACTAAAGATGGTGGATAGGTATGTAGGTAGATAGAAAAGGAAGAAAATCACGCCAAGTTTTGATAAAATGGTAAGCAAAAAGTTTTGCATACTTACGGATTAACCGATATAAAACTGTCCTGTAAGAAGTTATTATCTACGCATACTTAAGAGGCGGCTGGAAGGGAGTGGGAGATAAATTTCCCAAGTTTCAAGGGCGCGTAAACTTAAATACACCTAAGATTATCGGCCGCCATGACCGGGGGTCTAAGGACAGCGTGATTACTGCTCGCCGTTCTTGCAGAAGCGGGCCCAAAACGGCGCAGCGTTACTCGAGAGTTTCACCCACACCTCACGCCCCAAGAAGCAAGAAGAACTGAATGCCCAGGCTAGGTGAGACCGTGGAGGCCAAGGTCTGTCGGGGATCCTCGGACAAACTTCCAAGAGCTTCCCCGGAGCTCCCGGGCCTCCCGGCCGTAAGAAGTAGTAGAGCAACGTGTGGTTTGGTTTTAATCTGTAAGAGTCCGGTACTCCGTTTTTTCTTATTGGAAATCCCTTACAGTAAGGGATTTCCAATCGAAAAAAGGCTATGCATGAAAATAATATTTCTACTTTTAAAATGATTTTAAACTGCTTAATTTAAACTCATATTTGAAGTGTTCACGACACGTGGGATACTATCAACATTCTAAATTTTACATGAATAAAACTTTAATAAATATTCATTGGACCGCAATAAGCCATTTTAGACGGCTTTGATATTCCGAGTAGGTACATAAATAAAACATAAAATAAAATAAAACGCAAAAGAAAATCAGCAAAGAATAAACATTTGTTTACTCTCAGACTGAACATCAGTTACGTAAATAATCTTATCATTGAGTTATTGCTGTTCATGTCTATTTCTATCTTATTTTTGTTTGTTTAAGTTCTAGGCTAAATTGTAGGCTAACGTTAAGTAAACAACAGTATCTTCTCATCTGATTAAAGTCCATTGCTGGACTTTGGCCTCCTCCAAAGTTGCTACAAAGTTCTAGCAACAACTGCATCTAAAATTTTGTGACATAGTGAATACGACAAATTATTATACTATAAAGTTGCTTCCGTCGTCTGTTCGTTTAGATCTTTGAAACAACTCCACGAATTTAAATGCAAATTTCAGCAAAAGATAGAGTGATTCCAGACAAAGGTATATTATGGCGTTTCTGTATCAGAGTATAGCAACCTCGAGAATTTTAGAGAGGTTTAATGTGATGTCGAACAAACGTAAACGGAGTTATTCGAATCAGCTAGTTCAATATTACCATAAAGTCTGTCTCTATACATGCCCATTATTTGCTTTTAAAGAGCAAAGAAAATAAAATTTGCTAGAGGTTAAAATACTTTGACGAAATAGTAATAATATCTACTTGCTGAGAGGCAAAGTTATTAGGATTTATTTGTAGGACTTACAGTAACCACAGACTAAATAACGCCAAAAATAATACTTAAAGTGGCATTTGTTTGGGGTAGCTCGACCAGCTTGGTAAGTTCCACAGGCCTCAAAATACCTCTTTCAGGCCAGAACGGAGTCAAGGAGTTTTAGTGAATAGGTGACCCTGACACTGGACAAAAGCTAAAAAGGATGGAAGTAATTTTGCGTGATAACGACTTCTATGCAAACAAAGTCGTGGGGAACAGCTCGTTAAGAATAAGTACTACAGTTGATAATTATAATAAATAAATAATGTAAATTGGACTTATTTGGCAGTCATGTAATTGTACACTAACAAAAGCTTTCTTGGCGCTTTAAATAGGAAGTTGAATCAAAAAATCTAATGAATCAGCCGTCGAGATCAAAGGATTATTACAACAATGGTTTGGTGCTTCTAAATAGCCTATTGTTATTTATTCTTAATTAATAACCGTAACTAACTTTATGAACCAAAATAAATAAAAAGGCCTAAGGTTTTGGAGCTACAAACAACTTCCTTGACTGGTGATGATGAAGCGACTCTTCCGAATTTTTAAGAGGGAACAAGAGCTGCTAGGAATTTGCATTATAAATACATTTTTGAATTTAGTTATTGGGATAGCAGTTTATCTGGATAATCCCGTACAGCGCAATAGGGATGGCTGTGGTTCATAGCGATTTTCTTTGGTCAAAACCGATGATTCGTTTTTCCCTATGTTTTCCCCGAAATCTGAACTATTTTAAATAGTTTTGGCATTATTATTGAAAAAAAAACCATCCGAGTGCGAGTCGGAGTTTCGTGCCTATAATATGTGTAGGAGCTCCCCTTAATGCCTCATTTTTTTTATTTTATTATATGTTGTTATAGCGTCAACAGAAGTACATTATCTGTGAAAATTTCAGCTCTCTAGCTATAACAGTTCCTGCGGAACAGTCTTGTCGACAGACAGACAGACGGACGGCGAAGTCGTATGAACGGTTTTCTAAAAAAAGTATGTTCTGGTTTTTAAAAAGTTAAAAGCTTTCTAATTTGTCTGCTAGGCCATAGAAACAGGTAATTTTTTTTCATTTTCCTACTTTTCTATTTTTATTAGATATTTATTTAAAAAAAGAAGTAATCGGTATACAGCTGTACAACGTCTCTTGATTTAATAAAATTAAAAAGATTCTTCTATAAATCCAGAGGCATTATTCGGGAAAAAATAGAAGTATACGTTCCTATGGAAAAAGCGCTGGTCGTGTTCCCTCATATCAGGTCAGATTATTTTAACCTCCTCGAGAATTTTTGTACATTTTTATCTCAAAGGGTTTAAAAGAACAAGATCAGGGACCGTTTCGGTTTTCCGTACAGTTTTTGCTACAAATTGTTATAAAATCCATTACGTTTCCAACCATCCAAAAGAGAAAACCGTTTAGGTAATGGTTCCAATAGGTAACCCTTTTAAAACCTTTCATTTTACGCAACCTACTCAAGAGGCTGTCGATAGAACTTGCAAATTTTTTTTTACAAGTAGGTATACCTTTCATAAACTAAGACGTGTTATAAATGCGAAAGTTTGAGCATATCTGTACGTCAGAATGGCTGAATGTTCAATATTCTTTTAGGTTCTAACGTTAAAGTAAGCGCATGTGCTCACTCACTCGTAGTCAGTATTTTTGTTCCAAAGGCATGGCAAGATAAGATTTTAGGCAAGATGCCTTCCTGTGCGTTCCCGAAGTGTAAAAACACTGCCCTACATTCGAAAAAACAATGTATGTGTGCATGTCGTGTCGTTGCTGCAATATATTTGTTTGTGAACTAGTCTCACTTTTTGAGTTCGTAATGTATGACGTGGGCCCGTGATACTATTTCTTGGTCGAAATCATAGACTTTTTTTTATTCCGGGATTAAGTTCTAATGGGAAACAGAAACAAAATTCCAAGCGGTTGGACGAAGAGACTTCAAATTGTCATGGAATAAAACACAACCTTTAAGAATGGGTAATAAAGGGTGTCATAAAACGCGATGACGCTTCATGTCTTAGTAAGTACTCTAGCGTAAGTGGACCCAAGTATAAGCAATGAGGATAATCTCGAGTGTAAATCTTGGTAGATAGAGCCCAAGTTCAATGAACCCACAGATAATACAACCTAATAGACAACGCTTTACTGGGGTTGCACACTCACCGACGTTAAGTACTGAGACTACCAAACCGGTGGCCCGCCCCTTTGTGTCTTGCTCTGACTTCGAATCAGTCGTAACATATACGTCGTACGTACGAGCCAATAGTTATTATCTAATCTCTCCACTTACTCCACCAATATTTTGCGATTATTTTCTCAAGATTACAGCGTCGTCTGACGACGGACAAGCCCCGTAAGGCGACGGGCAAGTGTACAAAATGTCGCCACCCTAATTCATACTAATTGCGTCGTGAGTGGCGACTAAGGAAACACTTATGCCACTCCAAATGAACCCCTGTTGTCAATAAATGACAATCGATAATCCAAGTTTAAGGCCCAAATGGGCGGCTTGAAATACTTGGATTATCGGGACTGTGGGTCTTCACAACCTGCGAAGGTTCTCAAAGCGGATTCACGAAAGCGTTATCTTTTAGTTTGAATTAACTGTGAATGAACCCTATGCTTACCACAGAACCCAATGTGAAAAGTTGTTAATAGCTACCGTAAGACGTAATACGTTTATGCCACTCGCAGCTACACGAAACTTACATTATGAGAGGATGTGCTGAGCTGGGAAAACAGTAAAACTAGGCTTATTGTCTATTAAGTGATGCTTGCGGCTTGGATTTGACTCTGCTCGCACTTCTTTTGTATCAAACTGCCAGATCCCCGATTTATTTAGTCGATAGAGCGAAATTGATTGACAAAAATATAAATATCTTCACAAAATTTCACATAAGGATCATTATCGATGTTCAATAAATGGATGGTGTAAGCATAGGCATACATATCACTGCTATTTTTTGTGTGTCGAAAAGCATAAGTGCCCAAACCTCCCTATTGTATTTGACTTAGCTTGACAACCGACACATATGACTGGCAGCTTAGACCAACGGTATCATATTCACGAGTCACGGAAATGCTCATTATACAAACGTCACCCATATCAGGTGACTGATCACCTGATATGGGTGACGTTTGTATAACAATCACAGTAAAAAAAGATTTTTTAAAAGAAATATGAGCAAATGTGGCCATGAATGCTTTCTAAAATCTTCGATGAGCATTTAGCGGGAGTAAGTGGGACTCCTCTCCCTCTTTCATGCTCATGAAAGAGATGGCGGGGAGGGAGCGGGAGAGAACTCTCCCACCCGAACACCCGAGGTCCGCGGTCTGCGGCGGGCGCGCTGCAGATGTGTCTTCGCCCAAGAATATCGGCCTGCATGACCGGGGGCCTGAGGACGGTGAGGGGGCTGCTCGCCGTCTTTACAGAAGCAGGCCCAAGACGCCCCCTCTCCCCCAAGAAGAGGGACATCACCCGAACCCCTCCACCTAGATGAGCTGTAGGCTGTTATTCACATTTAAAATAAAGCCAGAGTAACAATGCTTTATTACGCTATTCTTGGCAGGTATACATTAGCATTTTAATTGAATTGAATTGAATTAAAATGAGTGATACTTGCCGAAAAACGTTTTCAGAATTTATTAATGTCCGAATTCCGAAGTTGTATGAAACAAAATGTTGTGCAGTAAATTTTATTGTTCTAGTTGTTCTAGTAACAATATAACTTACTACACAACATTTTGTTTCTTTAATCAACTGTTTTACTTTAATCAACTGTTTTTCGACCAAACGTTCATTCGATCAGTAGTAAAAATACTAAATAAAATGTTTGTTTGAAAAAAACTCTTTTGATCAATTGTTCATTCGATCAGTAGTAGAATGGCCTAATGTATTTTCGGTCACACGTCAAATGATCAAAGGAATTTCTGTCATCAGTGGTAAACCTCTGCATTACTGAGACTACACAGAGTCCGTCTGTCACCCATCTGTATAATACGAAATAGGATAGTTCAACAATTAAAATTTTCACAGATGGTGTATTTTTGTTGTCGCTATTACAAAAATTTTAAAAACAACATACATTTTAAGGGGGATCCCATTAAACAAACGTGACTTTCAGTACCAAAAACACTTTTTGTACATAAGTCCGGCTCGCACTTACCTGGTTTTTCTATTACGTCCTAACAAAAAAACCAACAGATTGTTTATCATCCTCATTCGAATAATACAGTTGGCATGAATATTGACCGTTTTAGCGCTGAAATATTAGGTGCTTACATATGAAATTGGCGTTTTGTATAGGAGGAACAAAAAGTCGAATATTTTTAAATATAATATATTTAATTAATCAAAGTATGAACCATTGTTTTCTATGCATTTTTGCCATCTCATAGGTAGTTCATTGATCCCTTTACTAAAAAAACCAGTCGGACGGGAATCAATAAAATCTGTGAAGGCGATTTGGACTGCCCCATCAGAGTTGAATTTTTTCCCTTGCAAGAAGTTGTCCAAATTGCGAAAAAAATGGTAATCTGTTGGAGCAAGATCCGGGGAGTACGGAGGATGTTTTAGACATTCCAATTGAAGCTCTTCTAATTTGGTAGCCGTCTGTTGTGCAGTGTGTGGTCTAGCGTTGTCGTGAAGCAGCAGTGGCGTGGAGCGATTGACCAGCCTAGGTTGTTTAGCCGCTAGCTTTTCCATCATGGTTTGCAATTGCTGACAATAGACATCAGCCGTAATAGTCTGGCCAGATTTGAGAAAACTGTAATGAACAATACCGGCACTAGTCCACCAAACGCTTACAAGTAACTTTTTTGGGGTTAATTTTCGCTTGGGGCAGGATTTGGCTGGCTGGCCAGGATCCAACCATTGCGCTGAGCGCTTTCGATTATCGTAAAGAATCCATTTTTCGTCACAGGTAATGATTCGGTTTAAAATACCTTCATTATTGTGCCGGTTCAGTAATGTAACGCAGCAGTCGACGCGCTTTTGCCGGTTTGCTTCAGTCAATTCGTGAGGTACCCACCTTTCAAGCTTTTCAATCTTCCCAATTTGCTTCAAGTGAATTAAAACAGTTTTATCACTAACACCGCAGCCTGCAGCTAACTCGGACGTGGTTTGCGATGGATCCGCTTCCACAATAGCCTTCAATACTTCATTATCAACTTGAGTCTCAGGCCGTCCACGGGGCTTGTTCTGCAGGTCGACATTTCCTGAACGAAAACGTTGGAACCAAAAACGAACTGTGTTTTCTTTTGCAACATGACCGCCATACACATCATTCACCCTTCTAGTCGTTTCCGCAGCACCAGTGCCACGGCGGAACTCGTACTCGTAAATAATGCGATATTTTAAGTTTTCCATTTTGTAAAATGAGTGACGCAAACAGAAAAAAACAGAAGAAAAAAACAAATGAATGACGGTCATCGAAGGATAAATACATGAGTAAATAGCTGGGAAAATTTGAATTTGGAATTCCTTACCAAAGAGGAGAAAATCGTAATTAAAGTGGCCAGTACGAAAAACGCCAATTTGATGTGTAAGCACCTAATATAAAGCTCATAAATATTTATTTGTCGGCACTAAGCCTTTTCAAGCTCCGAAATATACAGATACGGCGATAAAATAAAACTCGTGAGAGAATCATTTCGCCGGTAATATTCAGATATAAACAAGTAACGAAAACAATTTTGAGTTAAGCCCTTGCTTTTGTGAGCGTTCCATATTCAAAGAATAAAACTGGACACTGTTCAATCTAATTTTTTTTTTTTTAATTTCAAACGGAATAAATTTTATTTGACATTTGAGTCTCAGTCATAGCCCCCCCCCCCCCCCAAAGCGGGGTCGGAACCGCCAAAGCTTACAAATACCTTATCAGTACCAGTACCAGTATATTTTCTTCCAATCGGTGTTTCTCCCAATGCTCATAAATTTTTCAAGAATTTGAAAAAGCGCCTGGTAGAGTCTACTGGTGACCCAAGAGTTGGCAGTTTTCTCGCTCAGCTAATAGTTATTGCTATTCAAAGGGGAATACTGCTAGTCTTTCGGGCAAAATGCCACGGAGGACATATTTAGGTTGAGTTTAGATAGTAATAATGCAAATATATTATGTAATCCGTGTAAATATAATATGTAATACTGTATTCCATAATGGCATCCTTTTTTATGTCTCAGTCTTAGTAAAATCACTCTGTACAATAGGTATAAATGTTACCATCTTTTAAAACACTGACATGGCGCACTTTATTTCAAACAAATTTACAGGTATTTTAATAATCTGAATATTTACAAACAAAGTAATGACACAAGGCATTTAGACAATAGGGTCAAGAATGCGATCATGCGGTTCGAATAACACAGGATACAGATAAGAAAAGGAAATACGTACATATGTAAAGTAAGAAGGTGAAATGTGGACATATTATGTGCCCACATTTCACCTTCTTAGAATTAGTCCCACGTAATAGGTGATGAGCCGTATTGCCGTGTTGATATCGACAGGCGCAGGTTGTGACTGCCTGCTTTTGAAATTTTTTAAACCGCCCATAAAGGCCTTCAACTTGGCTTAACGTCTGTCATTTTACTGGCAACCGGGACCAGCAGTTTAACGTGCCTTCCGAAGCACGGAAGCGCTCGAAAATAAATGTCACAAATCACGTGATGGACATCCATCCATGACCGGCCATAGTAAATGTTGCTTATTACAGTGATCGTTTACAGAACACTGAGTCCGCGGGGCCACGAGCGCTTCGAGAGAGAGAAGAAAGAATAAGGAAGGAAAGATTAAACAAGTACGTATCTACTTAACTATCACTTCCAATATTCTACCAATTTGCTTAGGAGTAGAAGCGCTCGTGGCCTGTCTTACGTGGGACATAAAACAATAAAGGTGAAAAATGTGGGCGTATATATTATCCCTCTGCCTACCACTTCGGGGATAAAGGCGTGACTGTATAAATTTTCAATGGATATTGCCTATACGTGTATTAACATTTAGTGAAATTAATTTTGTAATATTTAATGTATTTTATATATTTTGATTATTGTATTTTGGATTTTTTATTATTTTTAACAATAATGCTCAGGTTCTAAAATGTAATGACGATAATATGTATGTATGTATGTATGTATACCATATAATATTGACATTAACAATGAAATTTAATTTGTTGCTTTATTTTATTAATCTAATTTTCTTAATTGTGTTTCCGTGTTAATTGTTAGTGCTATTTATGTAATTATGTGCAATTGTTTTAGTTATGGACAAATTAGTCTGAAATAAAGAATTTATTATTGTTATATAATCATGTATGTACGTAGAATTAACGCATCAATCTTATCCCAAAACTTCACTATTTCATGTCTGAATCCCAAAGTAGGCATCGAAACTTTGTATAATGTACATTATGTATAATCGTTTGACACTGACATAGATCCTTCCACGGCTGGGTTAACACGACAGCCCGTCAACCACAGTTGGCTCCGCTATAGAACTTGCTGTAGTTCGAAACGAACTAGTTTGTTAATGAAAGAACTCTTATTTCTAAAGACGGTGGAAACAATAGGCAGGAATCGTAGCGGGTTGAGTTGCTTTTGTTGTTGGTTGTGAGGAATTTTGTTCCACATAGGTCGGTTTTACCGGTTTGTGCTCGTAATATGCTTAGGTATGTGTATTGTGACGTAAATTAGGAGAGGCGAGACAGACAGATAAACATGTGGTGAAAGTGATCTGCTTGCTCTACTGATGGAGTTTTAGTTTATAGTACCTACTTATTGTAAATATGTAGTGCACAAAAAGAATAGCCCGCCGAGTTTCCTACCAGGACCCCAATTCTCCGCCACTCGGATTGAATGCGTGGCCGACAATTTCCGCGATAAATGTCATCTTTCTCTTGATATGCCGTTTTGCCTATTCTCGGAGAGTCGTGGGCGACAATTGTCTGGCTATTTTCACCCGGATTACGTCGCATGGTACAGATCACACGTATTTCCTAAGTCGTATGGTATTTTATCTGTAATCCCACACTTCTGTTGTCACTAGTTTTAAGTTTATAGTTTACCTAGTTAAAAGTTAATTTTCAAACGACAGTGAAATACACTAACAATATACAATCACTGAAAATGAAACGCCACGGAGCTGGAGGTGCATTACGTGGAGAGTAGAGGAGTTTGATTTACTCGATGTTAATTTACGAATATGCTATACAACTTTGTGAAGTTCAAGGCAAGTATTTACGCCACAGTCTAGTATAATCGGGGTTTAGTCTATCTATAGGTACAGACAGTAGAACATAGGTACTGTTGATAACATATCACCATTACATGTATCAACATGTTTTTAGTCCACTGTCTTGACAGTCTACTATTACAATCTAAAGCCCGGTATAAACATCGTAGAACATGTTAACATAATTTCGATTCGTCTGACTTAGGTAGGTATATTCCTCTGTCTTGGCAGTCTTCTACTCTATTCAAAGCCCGGTCTATTCAATACAGACACTAGAACATACTGTTGATAACATTATATCGATAGGTATGTCTTTTATTCTACTATCTTGACAGTCTTCTACTCTTTTATAGGCGCTGTGTACGCTAATATCCTTAGTATCTACTTGGTCAATATGCAATATGATACATACTAATACAGTATTAGTATGTGTAAGGCATTGATGAAAAAATACCTACAACTAAATGAACTGTTTCATATACAGAACTTGCCTTATTCACTTGTCATTTGCTTTCAGATCTATGGCTCAAAATAAAAAATCCTGAATGTTTAGGCACGGTTTTCCGGAAGCTGCAATGTTTACCTTACCACATTTTGAATAGCTCCAATGCATTGACCCTAATGAAGCAATAAGAAGCCACAGGCAATACCACATAATCGGTTAGTTATATTTTATCACTTCTTTTATCTCCAAAAGGGCCAGGAAGGGCATACTAACTTCACCTTATAGTATTTGTCCCACGTAATAGGTGGTGAGCTATGTGGTAATGTATGCAGGTGTGGGTTGTCACTGTCCGTTGTTGACATTTTTGAAGCATATGGTCTTCACTGTGGCTTAACAACTGCCATTTTAAAGGCAACCGGGATCAAAGTCTATACATGCCTTCTGAAGGTAGAAAACGCTCACAAATGAATGTCACAACGTGGTCCAGTGGTGGTAGATATAGCTTAGGTCTAGGATACTTACTGCAGTGATTGATAGTTGAGTCTGCTTCAAATTTAACTCCTTACCCCTTTTAACAACACAAAATTTCCATCTTACTTAATAACAAATAAATGGTGATTATTAATTTCAGGAGATAATGGATATGCCCTAAGGCTATGGTGTCTTACACTTCAACAAGACTATGAGGAAGGACCCACCAACAAACCTGAATGATGACACCTTGTCATGTTAAAGACAAGTGATGCTGGTCACAGAACAAATTTATTAATAGCCACTAATTATCAGTCTGACCATCTTAGCTAGAATCACATTCCTCCGTCAACAGGTCCACCACTTGCAGGTCACAGAGCCACATTACATGCAGTAGAATATTAACAAGAATGTGTTAAGTGTTTTATTCAAGGAATAAATGAAAGTTAATTTCATTAATATAATAAGTTTTATTAACCCTTTTAATTTGAGAATTACAACTATACTATGTATGATTATCAATTTCAGTCAGTAAAATGACATTTAATTAGTGCATTTAATGACAGCATACAGCAGTTAAAGCATTCAGTTAATGTAAAGTGTATAAAATGTCGAAGTCTATTGATAGCCGAACATCACTATGGTCGCTACCATAGTGATGTTCGGCTATCAACCTTTTTGTATCAGTGACAGTTGCACTTTTCATTTTACTAACTGAGATTAATAATCCTATTTTAGAACTACTAACAACTAAGAAATAGCACAGTCACTAAAGAACCATTACAGGTTGACAGTTGAAAGATGAATTCTATTTCTGTTGCCGCTTTAAAGTTGGGATACAGGAACTACATGTTAGAATGATGTTGAAGTTAGCTTCATTTTTGTGATCCTGGTGTATAAGTACACTCCTTTTTACAGCCTATGGTATTGTTCAAACCTGAAATAGATGCAACAGATTGTATTAAGAAATTATAAAACATTACAATAAGTAACACAACATCTGTCTCTCCGTTCCGACCAACTGTTGCGATATGTATGACATAAAAGATATCATATTAACATGTTGTAATGCAATAAGTACATGATAAATTGCTGTTGTTCTAGGCTAGACTAGTAGCAGTTATAGATTAACCACTGACTATCTTGAAGAGACCCACCACAGTAGCATTCACAGAGAGTGACAACAATTTTGCATTATAAATAATAAAAGGTAAGTTAATATAGCATTAGTACCACAGAAATGCATGTGCCTGTGTTTATATAAAACCTAGCCTGCCACTCTCCTGACACCTACTGTGATGTCAAGTATTTGGACTAATTGACACCACATTGAAGTTTGAACGAAGAAATCTTGTATCTTTTTGCACACAAAGTACAGGCACTCATGGTTTTTTGTTAATACTACTATGTCTGTGCATAGTAGGTAAGTACCTACTTTTAAAACATCACTTAGGAGACAGGTAGGTATTCTAACATACTGACCTCTAAAAATTACTTTTGGCTCTTGAGTTTCTCATCTTCCTTTATAACTAGTTCGGGGAAACCTCCACGCATAGCTCCAGCTGATCAATTCAATTCATCGCTGACGACATCGCTTTACGTTATTATCTTGTCTTGATAAATCTAAAAAGAAAAACGGATTAGTTGAGACTAGTAACGAAATTTGAATAATTCAAGACATTGCATGATAAGTATTACTTACTTTTCTCTTCTCGCTCCGAGTTTTGGGACCTTTAGGACGACACCTAGTTCAGCATAGTCTAGCAAACGGTGTATTTGCACATCGGAAGAATACGCTACTCCAAGTTCAGCATAATAATATAGTCTAGCAAACGATGTATTTGCACATCAGAAGCATACGCTGCTCTTTCCTTTTCGTTGAATTGTTATTTTCCGTTACATAGCTGGTTCTAATTCCATTATTTTGTTTGAATTATTTGAAATATTTATGATAAATAAAGTTCCCGACATTTGTCTTGTTTACATACTTGTTTTTTTTAATGCTAAGTAAATATTCCGTCTACACGCATACTGCTTACTTATTTCCTTCATTTAAAAATTATTATTTTTATTTAATATGATAGTTTGCGCCCCCAATAACAACTTATTATAAAAATTAAATGTATTCTTAATACGTTAGTATTATTTTGATATTATTAATAAGGTAAAATACGTAGAAAATTGCTAATCGATTTTATTGGTGCTAATATGTAAGAAAACCGGTAATACCCAAGAGAAAACGGAACGTTATTTGTTAACATCACTGTGTGACATTCATAGACAATAACAAAAGCGGGGAATTTGAAGTCTACTACCGCCCAGAATACACAATTTAGTGATCACCAGACAATTTTTAACAGCATTCAATCCAAAGACTTAAGGTCTGGCGATAGACATAGGCGTGTGAATCGAGAATCGGCCTCCTGTTCTTCTCAAGCGGGCCGCGTTCCGAACTGGTGGTACTATTTGCATTATAATCATCGACGTGTCGCAAGTGCCTATGTATTAGGATTATGCGAAAAAAATGTTTTTTGACTTTGACTTATGTTTTTATCCTGTGGTTAAGGAACTCTAAAATCTGGACATTCTGCGTGAGGTGGTGGGAGAAAGTTTGCGCATGTACACTTACGTGCAAAAATGAAAGACGCATTTTTTTATTACTGGCATTTTATTGTGTAAGCTAATAACTTTTTAGTTGGTGGTAAAGAGAGAAAAGCGAAAGTTGCTTATCGTTGTTCAAGAAGTTTGCCGGTTACTGTACTCTTAACTGGCCTTTGTTTACCCATCAATACTAAAACATGGTTCCATTTTCCCTTCCCTCCTCAAATACCATAATTTGTACTCACCAGTCGCTAAGCTACCGTATAAATTTGGGCTGACATTAATAAATCAGCTTAATCTGAAATCTTCAGATCTGCGAATTGAAATTCGTTATGGATGTCACGTAATTATTCATATTCCGATGTCTCAACGATAACTTAAGGCTTGTATGTCCGAAAGAGACTCATCTTGGGGTGAACTTTATACTTAAAAAAATCTTCGATTAGATCTGATAAAACTATATTATTGTAATTTATTAGATACTCTTGCTTCTTCAACGTATCAAAACACGTTTAGGAATACTTTGTTCGATCGAAATCGCTCTCGAAAAATGAGAAATATTGCAAAAATCGTACAAGTAATGTAGTTTTTTTCTCTAAATAAATTAGTTTAATTCTCATATACACTTGTCATAAAATAGATATAGGTCTTTATACCAATATTTTACGTATAGATTTTTTCTCGGACCCTTCAGATTTTATAACAGTAATATAATGTATGAGAATCGAATGAAATCCGGCAAAAGCTGCAATCGTTCGAAATGCCTTAGACTTTGTCAAGGTCGAACATTGCAACCTTAAGATGAAGAAAGGACGGAGGGTTCAAGTCCGAAAAGAGATCGATCCTTCTTCACAAAATTGATGATGAATTTTGAACCTTATGGTATGATATCTTTAAGATATTGTATTGAGTGGTTTCAATATTAGCGAATTAATTTATTTTCTACTAGCGGACTGCACGCGGTTTTACTTTGCGTATTTCCCGTTCCCGTGGGAATAAAGGGATAAAATATAACATATTCCACTAAAACACGGCAATAGACTCCCCACCTATTACGTAGGACATAAAACTATAAGGTGTATGAGCGTATAATATGCCTCTGCCTACACCTTCGACGATAAAGGCGTGATTATTAATGCATGTCTGTATGTTTGTCACCCGGGAATAGTGTTGCTTTCCTACAGCGAATGAACTTTTCAAATCGTTTCAGTAATTTTGGTGCCCATTCAGATCCCCCATTTCAGTCAAATCTTTCCTCTATATAATGTTATTAGGTATAGTTTAGAATTTCATCTCTCTAACATTATTTAGAAATGTACTCGTATACCTACCCCTTCCGAGCAATAACCATAAATATTACAAAATTGGTAACATTCTTGGTCGGAAATAAACAAAATTGTTTACAAAATTGTTTAACAAACAGCCCTCAAGATTTGGCAACAGCAAATAACAAACAAGTAAGTAAATAGATTTTGACGGTTAAATTAGATCTTACTCTTCTTAATAATACGATTCTTAATAATACGATACTCGTATTATAAACGTGAAAGTTTGTGAAGATATATGGATGTTTAGATGAGTGAATGTTTGTTACTTAAAATCGGCATGTATTTAAATCGATATCATTCTGTTTTTTCGAACAAAATATTTAAAAGTTAAACCAAAAAAACTGACTTGCACACTAATTATGCACACTAAATAAATCAATTTCAATAAACTGTTTAATGGTATTTGCAGAACTATTTAACTGAACAAATCACTATTATCAGAATAGTATATCTAAAAATTCCTTAGCCTAACAATCATATTCAAACTTTTTTATAGTAAACCATCTTCTAATTTACGTTTTGGAACATCTTTTTCTTTTATTCTAATTAAAAACCCTGTCTATTCAGTCATCTTTACAGAATAAAATTTTATTAATCAAAAACTAGCCTAACCTAACCTATTCCGTTATAAGGTTGTACAATTTAGAGTGCAACTTAGTATTTTTGATAAGCAATTAGTATATTTGTTTAGCAAATCATATATCCGGTGTACGAACCACATTTTTGGTTTAAATTCGATAGAAAAGGTCATCTCGTTTTGTGTAAAATTTTTGATTTTTAAGTAGTAGGTACATTATTAGTTAATCAATTGTTTTTTTTGTCCAGCATTCCGATTTCTGGTATGCATTCAGTTAGTTAGTGGAGTTACCTAGTGTGCAGAAAAATATAATATATAGATGTGCATTTAAAGATTTCCCCTTAAAATCACGCTCTAGCGGCTGAGTGGCTCTAGCTGAAATTTTGGTACCGGGGTCGAATATGGACTATTTTCTACTCCCTATAAGAGCGGAATAACACATAAGCTGCTTTTTATGCCGGAAAAATGTTCCTACGGAAATCGGGCGGTCTTTTTTTTTCGAGGATTCTTTATCATCGCTATGACTTCGTCCGGAAGTCAAAACTCAGAAGGTTCAACCACAACTCGCAATTTGGGCTAGTTTGGGCCCCAAGATCTCAATAGAGCTCCGTCGCACCCAACTTCACTTAGCAAGTTAATCAAAATACGGATTTTTATGAGAAAAAATAAAAGAGTATATAATGTTGCATTGGTGGATTATAAATAAAAATAAAATTTTAGTGCTAATATCATACTACACCAAACGTCTTTAAAAAAAATTGTACTTAAAAGGGACTTAGAAAACCCCTGGCTTCTTTTTTAACATTTCTTTTATTAAGTTTTCTTGTTTAAATTTAATATGTAAGTGCTCAGTACCACAAATAATGGACTACATACCACAGCCACCGTTAGCCGTCCTTAGGTCATCCTTTCGAGGGTTACACGGGGCTCTTAACCCATCACAAAGGCATTAGGATAGGAACGTGTGGGTTTTAGTCGGTAGGAGTCCGGCATAGCATCCCTGTAGGATATTCCTCACGTTAAGAAAAACAGAGACAGGCGTATGATTAGGTTATGATTAGGTGAGCGGTCCCCCGACGAGACAAACTGTTAGTTAAAATATGAATACGTAAATAATATTGCTACCTATAATAATAATAAAGGTTTAATACTTAGGGTAGATAGGTCATAATATAATGGTTATTTTTTTACTTTTTACAGGTTTTTTTATTGTTCTTTTTTTGTGAGTCGGGGGTTTTTTAAATTTTTAATTTAATTTTTTATTTCATGCTTTTTATAGGGTTTTTTTAATATCAACATACGGATACGTATATACATAGTCTATCAACAATTATTCAGAGCTAATGCGAATTGCGCGGAGTGTGGTTAAAGAATTAGAAATACATTCAACTCCTCATATCTTTCGAATGGCTAAACCGATTTTCATAAAACTTGCGGTATCGTGATGTATAAGTTATGACCTTTCATTTGATACCCAACACGGGTATATTTGAACACATTCAATTTTTCATCACCACTTTCACCCCTCATATCTTTGAAGTGGCTTAACCGATTTTTTTAAAACATAGCTAAGAACACTCTCCCCTAACCCATCTTTCAAACAAAAGAAACAGAATCAAAATCGGTTCATCCGTTTGGGAGCTACGATGCCTCAGACAGACTTACACACACACACACACACACACACACACACACACACACACACACACACACACACACCCACACACACGTCAAACTTATAACACCCCGTCCGGGTTTCCGTCGGGGGTTAAAAAAGGTCACCGTTAGCCGTATGATATGTTTTTCCATGTATTTTGTTAATTATTTACTGTCAATCAATTTGAATTGATGTGACATACCCATTTCCAACAACATTATTAAGAAAAATAAGTCAAATTATAATTATTAATGTCTAACTTCAATATCCTAATACAAAATGACAAAATGAAAATAAAAAAGTTCTTATATACGATCAAGATAAGAAGTAATATTATAATTTAGTGTTTAATAAAAATTTCTCCAATTTCGAAAATATGTTTTCTTTAATTTAGGGTTCCGTATACTAACCGTGAAAATGGGACCCTCTTACAGAGACTGCGCTGTTCGTCTGTCTATCCAAGATATTAGACAGACATCCAGGCAGGCTATTAGAAACCGCGATAGCTGGAGAGTTAATATTTCGCAAATGATTTAGGTATTTTTGTTGCCACTATAACAACAAAATTCTAAACCAGAAAAATATATAGATACTACATACTTAAAGGGGCGCTCCCATACAAAAAGCTTGATATTTTACAGTTATTTTTGGTACGGAACTCTTTCCGGCTTTTTTTCAAACAGTACCTATTAATATTTAAAATTAGCTCTTGGAACACAAAAGCGTAGATCGTCTTTCTTATCTCTCTCCAATCGATCGATCCCCAGAGTTTCGTATTCAATATGTAAAAAACCTATTTGAATATGAAACAATTCCCTAAGAAAATAACATCAATCATTTTCTGATCGTCTTGTGAAAGCTCCTTACTAAGAGAGCGTGTTGAATATGAAATGCTAAATAAGGCATGTAGATAGGCTAGGTTTATTATTGACTGTAGTGATAAATAACTGGCCAAGGTGCAAGTCAGGTTTGTGCAAGGAGGGTTCTGTATTCGTTGTTTACGTTTACGGGCAACTTAAGAAGTCTGGTCCCTATGAATAGTGATCCATATCACATGGGCATTTTGATTAAAATTTCACGCCTAATCACTTATATAGGGCACCATTGGCGTTTGGCGGCCGCTGCCGCGGCAAGCTCGCTTCGCTTGCTCGCCTTCCCGCGTCATTGGTCACAGTTTCAACCTAACCTAACCATAAAATAGGTACTAAGAAGTATCTTAAAAATAAAATTTATGATAAAGACTTATTAATACGGCCATGTTAATCACGTTGCCCGTAAGATAATACCAGCAACAGAAATAATCATCTGTGAAACTTTCAACTGTCTAGCTATCACCGTTCATGAGAAACTGCCTGGTGACAGACAGACAGCTCAGTTTCAGTTATAGGGTCCTGTTATTATCCTTTGGGTAGGTATGCTATCATAAATAAGGTCTTTGAATTTTCAAACATCCCTAATGTTCCCTATCATAAAATCTCAACACTTTTTTCGTGAAAATTGTTCAACAATAAGAGTTTTCAAACACATAAGATACAAGGTTTCCAAACACATACCTAACTTTCATTTACTTTTTTGTTACCTAAATGAAAATGGAAACTTTAAGTAAAATCGAGATGGCTTGAATGTCCCACCCGTAGGTTGTCATAAATTTATAACTGCTTTTAATTTTTTTCCAAATTCGAATTTAATCCTACTTCCTACTAATCCTACCAATATAATACATTTGAAAGTTTGTGAAGATTTGGATGTTTGTTACTCAATCACGCTCTAACGGCTCAACGGATTAGGCTGAAATTTAGTAAAGATAAATAGCTTATAGTCTGGAATAAGACATATATATGCTACTTATAATCCCGGGAATATGTTCCCACGGTAAGCGGGAATGGGTACCGAACTTCACGCGGGCGAAGCCGCGAGCATCATCTACTTTAAAAATAAAATGAGGAAGTCATTCATTTAACAAACATAAAAAATATACCTGTGAGTCTTTTTCAGAATTCAGTTAAAAAATAATTTATTTGTTAAATCTATTTTAAAGTTAGAAAGAGAAAGCAAAATGTTACGAGAAAGCACCGTTAAAAATACATGTAAGTATGTTTAAGTTGAATAAAAAATTTGAATATGATTATTATAAAAGCTTAATTTGTATGAAATTGCTCGTAAATATTCACTGATATATTTTTCAAACAAGTAACCTGTACGAAGATCAAGTTATAATTAATTTCTAAAAAGCTCTTTTTACCTGTAATTTTCTTCGCCCTAACCTAATAAAATTGATTACACTTCATTAACTGTGGGGAGAGTAATTGATTAGCTAAAAAAGTTATTCAGCTGGCATAATTAGATATTTAATACATTAGTACCGAAAAATTTTATGTGAGTATGTAACACACTGTTAATTACCTATTAAAACTTGTTAAATTAATTTACTTACCTCCAAACAACGTAACCAACAGACATAAAAACATGTTAACTCCTTGGCTAAACATTTTTCCACACTAAATTCAAAACAATCACTTCACTCAAAACAAAACAAATTATCTTTAAATAACATTCAAGTAAAACAACAAAACATGACACCTATTTCTTCTTTTACGAGCAAACCGTTCGAAATTTGAAATCGCGCGCCAAAACCGCGCGGGTAGCGTCTACTCTTCCCGGAGTCGATATCGTCACTGAAACTTGTAGTACTACCTGACTAGGAGAGAACGAACTTCAGGCGGCCACATACTAGAAAATTATAAATGCAAGTAATGGTAATACTGTATGTTTATCAATAGTGACTATTGCTGCTTTTCATTCTCTGGTTTTATCATAGTTGGGCAGAGAATTTGTATTCAGAATGATCGTTTTGATAGATTTAAATGAAAATGGTCTATCCAAACGTCATCCTACGTGTCGTAAATTCCTATTTTGCATTGTTTGTACTGGAGTTGTCGGTTTTAATCCGATTTAATGGTTTTCTGGTCAATTTAAACACATAGTGATGTTTCAGTAACATTTTCGGTAGAAATAATTCTTTCATGTGTCATTAATTTTATTTCATTTTATTGCTATAACAAGAATTATGACTGTTTGACAAAATGAAAATCTAATGTTAACAAATACGAAATGACATAATTTTAGTCTGCGATGCAAAAAGGTTCTTTTTGGCACGTTCGCTCGCACAGAAGCGCTCGTGGCCCCGCGGACTCAGTGTTCTGTAAACGATCACTGCAGTAAGCAACTTTCCCTATGACCAATCCTTGGATGGGTGACCATCCATGTGACCACCTTGTGACATTTATTTATTAATGATCAACATACTATATTTATTACGGGTATACTATACTATATTTGAACGTTTGAACCTTGTGACATTTGTTTGAGCGTTTCCGTGCTTCGGAAGGCACTAAGCCGTTGGTCCCGGTTGCCAGTAGAAATGGCAGTCGTTAAGCCAAGTTGAAGGCCTTTGTAGGCGTCTTGAATAATATCAACAGCAGGCAGTCACAACCTGCGCCTGTCAAACTCAACGCAAAGTGAAAAGTGAGCATACAATCTCTGCCTAACCCTACGAACCCCTATAAATGTGGGACCATATTATTGTATGTATGTATGTTTTTTCACGTGAAAAATCCCTCATGTATTCCATGCCAGACTCCTTTTCTTTTTTTACGTGTGGAAAATCCGTCAAATCTTTCAAAAGATTTTCTTACAAAATGTGTTTTATAATATTTCGTCAAAGTATTTTCATCTGTTTACTTCTTTGAACGGGTACCTAATTAATTATATTTCACGTGAAGAAACAATAGGTATGACACATAACAGCGTTTATCCGTGTAAAATTTTACTTCTTACTTCGCTTTATAAATGCGAAACTTTGTGAGTGTGGATGTGTGGATGTTTGTTACTCTTTCAAGCTCTAACGGCTGAACGGATCTGGCTGAAATTCAGTACAGGGGTAGATATAGGTCTAGAATAACACATAGGCTACTTTTTATCCCTGGAATAAGTTCTCACGGGAAGCGGAAACGGGAACAAAACTTGACGCGGGCGGAGCTACTGATTAATATTTCTAGTATTTAACAGTCACAATTATTTATACACCAGCCAATACCCGCGACTCTCCACAAGTGGTGAAGTTTTCTAGTACCAAACCGTTTCCCACGCGAAGTTATTCCTGGGATAAACATGCCAGTTAGCCTAAATAATGTGTAATCCAGGGTGTCAGCTGACTGTTAACCAAATTGCAACTACATCGGTCCATTGGTGAAAAGAAAAAGTATTTAATTTCTAAATAAAATCTTTTATAGAAGCTTTGTCCAAACAAAAACAATCTCCACAAACTATAAAACAACTATCCACAATGCTTGTATCCATTATCCATCTTTTTATAGATAGGTATAAAATAGCCTTCGTCTAGAAATAGATACGAATATCAACGCCCCGCCCAAACTACTGGACATAAAAACATGAAGTTTGGAAGGCAGCACTATACTCTGTTAAAACTAGGATGATAATTTTGATAGCTCACGCCTATGAAGTACCGTATTTGTTTATGTCAAGTATACCTCAAAAAATAACCGTAGCTTATAGACGAGTACCGCCCACTTATCGTAGTGAAGCGTCTTCCAAGAATACCGCACAATTGACCATAGACAAATGAATCGAATAAATCGAATTAAACTATATTATTTTAAATGAAAGTAAAATTATTACGTGGGAATCTACTAGTTTTTTTTGTAATATTAAGCATGTTTTGTAATATTAACCTAAATATTAAGCACGTTCTTAAATAATATAAATATTATAGGCGCCATATTATGCATAATATTGAATTTTCGTTCAAAAAATGGAATAAAAGAAAGATTGTTATGGAGCGTACAGATATTATGCTGGCACGCATAGATTTTTTAAGAAAAGCTTAAAAAATTACAAATTGGGACTCTGTTATTTTTCTCGATGAGACGTGGCTTAATGCCAATCACACCGTGCCGAAAGCATGGACCGATGACACAGCACTGTCTGTTTCAAAAGTACCCGAAGGCAAAGGACAGCGACTTATAATTACACATGCAGGATCGGCAAATGGTTTTGTACCTAATTTTGTTTGTTAGCCTTCAAATCAACGAAAACAAATTTACTGCCAAGAAAATGCTCACACTTTTATAAAATGCGTGAGATAATGTTACTGCGGAGGACTGGAGGAAAGTCATAGAACACACGAAAAAAATTATTGAAGAGGACAGGGAGCGCGATGTTCACTTTGATAACATCTGTGAACAGCAAGAATTTATTATTTGCCTTGGTGATAGTTCGGGTAGTGATGAAGAGGATGAGGATTTAGGTTGTGCACCCCTGAAAGAATTAAAATAGTAATTTAGATTTATTTTTCGTTTCATTTCACCTAAGGCCCTTCCTCGGCAGTGGGTAGGGAGCGGGGAGAAATATCCTTCCGTAGTTCCGCAGTCGGCGACTCGGCTGAGAAAGGCGAGTTGGCTGCTCGCCGTTCTTGCTGAAGCAGGTCAAAACGGTGCCGTGTTTCTTTGCCCCTCTTAGTGGCGGATAGTACCCAACTCTCCTCCTCTTCCCCAAGTACCGAGATAACTCCCCAGACGTGGGATAGCACCTGAACCCCCTAGGCAGGCCTAAGTGGTCGCCAAAGTCTGCCGGGAGCCCCGGGACATCCTTCCAAGACAGTTGTAAGGCATCCTGTGGTCTTAGTAATTAGGATTCCATAGCATCCATGTTAGATTCCACACTTAAAAAGAGGCTCTTCCTTAACAACGATTTGGGGCTTGCGTATATTCTACTGAACAAGTTCATTAGGTACCGAAAAAAAATGCGCAAGATCGTAGTCGTGAGAGGGCTTTTTTTTTCATTTCACGTCACGTGAATTTAATTTAAAAAGGTGTAAGGTGGCTCCTGAATTAATATGGACGTCGTCAGTCAGTCAGTTCTTGTTTTTATATATATAGATAATAAAACCGTTTTTGTTACTATCGATTTCAAATTTTACTGGAACGATAATCGAATACATTCATTAACGATTATACACTATGGGGTGCACTATTCAGAGCTGTCAAATTTATCAACCTAATTTTAACAGAGTATAAGTAGAGATTTTTCAAAATTCGTCCCCTAAGGAGGTTATACGAGGTAAAAAGTATGTATGAAAGTCTAAACATCTATACTTATGTATAGGGTAAACCACCCAATTATTGGCACTTTTAGAATGAATTATTGGCACTTTAGTTAAGAGTATATTTCGAAAAATAAGGGAAACCTAGTTTATTTCAGTTCGGTGTTACCCATTATGTAGTTGTAGGTATGCATTAAAAAGTAAAATAGCATTCTTTTTCTGTTAGAAATGGGCAAAATTACCTAAAGTGCCAATAATTGGAGGAGTGCCAACGATTGGGTGGTTTACCCTATATATTATAATAAAACTGTAGCGTGCCGCGAGTCTGTACATGGAAGATATTTTGAAAATTTTGTTTGTAGGGCGTTTTCAAATCGATACTGAAGCCGAAAATGTAAATTAAATTTTTCATGTCTGTCTGTCTGTCTGTTTATTTATATCCCGAATAAGTATCACGACAAAACTACTGAATCGATTTGAATGAAACTGGTACAATCTGAGCTTATGATCCAAGAAAGGTTCTAGGATACTTTTAAATCCCGATATTGTGGTTCTTTTGAAACGGAGATTTTTCAAAAATTTCAATATTTTAGTTGGTGTCAGAAAGGGGATACTCTATGGATTATTGCACATAAGTTACAATGTTATCGATTTAGTAGTTCAGAAATTAGAGACATCTTAACTTTAGTTAACCCTAGAATTCAAGTATTTAATAACTTTTTTTCATTATTTAATGGTAACTTAATCATAGATGAGCTTAATGATAAAAGCTATTAAAAAATAAATCAGTTTGTGAATTCTTTTGGAATAGACTTAATCTTAAAACTTTTTAATGATACTTAACGCAAACAGAGCAGTTTCACACGTTCCTATGAGCCCGATGTAGAAATAGGAACCTACGTCTTCGTTCATAACATCTTTCTTTTGCTCTCTCTCTCTCTCATGTGATATAAACGAAGTTGCGAGGGTCAGCTACAACTAGCTACTCAGCTATAACTACAACTAGCTGACCCTCGCAACTTATACTTCACTTAACTTATACGCATGTAATAAAATTATAGAAAAGTCAAAACTGTACATTGGAAATATTAAAAAAAAAGATAGTTAGAAAATATTTTGAGATAACTAATGGAATCAGGCGTTACATGGAGGAAATCCATCCTAAAATGATAATAATAAAAAAAAAAAATATTTTCAGACGATAACAGCCCTTTTATGTTAGTATCATAATCTTACGACCTATGTTAGTAAATACACATTAAATACAAATACAAATCAAAACCATAAAATTAAATGTTTATTTTGTGAACAACTCACCCACCCAGACCTCTCACATGCAGGTCGGTGAATCGCCCCAAGACTGCTGAGTCCATCCTGTCTGCTATCATGTTCAGGATGCTGTTACGGCTCCCCCGCATACCATGCACCACAGACAATGTTTTCTTTCGCATTATTGCATAGAAATCTTCTATGTGTGCGTCTGCAAACATGCCCGAGGCACTACAGTACCGGGGCAGCCGCACCAGAGCCCTGAAAATGTTATTATACTGCACTCTAAGTGCATTATACGTTTTCTGTTTGAACCTGACCCATAGACCACTCGTGTAAAAACTTTGACAGTAGGCTTTAAAAAGCGTTAATTTGACGTTCAATGTACAACGAGCGAATCTATGAGCCAGCATGTTCCCCCGAACTGACAGTGCCCTTCTTTCTCTCTCTATATCTTGGTCATCTGTCAAGGTGTCAGTCAAAACATGACCAAGATACTTAAACTGGTCAGCATGGTTCAATTGCACCCCATTTAAATAGAGAGCGGGTACCTTATTTGGTTTCTTGTTTTTTCCTATGAACACCATGAGTTCACTATTCCGTTCATTATACTTCAAACCATGCTGACCCGCATAAGCCTCACACACATGAAGCAGCCTTAATAAATTAAGCAAGCAGATAATAAATTTGTTGTGTGTGTTGACAAATTAGTCACATTGTTAAGCGGAGTAGTTGTAATTACCAACAATCTGGAGGGTACAGGTAATTTAATTCCTTTCCTAAGAAGTTCGGTTGGTCATTCCTCTCATGCAATTAGTTGGGGTTATCCTTAACGGTTGTAGGTTAGGATTGACGAATCGAGGGTGTGAGGTGGGTTCCTCTTCCCCCCTCCCCTCCTTTTATTATCATTTTAGAAAAAAAAATTGTCTGTTTGCTTTGCTTTGTCCGGAAGGATCTCGAAAAGTACTCAATAGGGTTGATTAAAATTTTACACAAATATTAACTAGGGGTAGGGTCTTTAAATAGGCTATATATCACACGCTAGATATCCTAGGGGCTAAGCAGAGAGCAATCAAATTGGAATTATAACATAATTTTTTACGCGTACGAAGTCGCGGGCAACCGCTAGTAAATAATAAATTGAACTCTTAATTTCAAATTCAGCACATCATACTCTTCAATAGAAATAAATGAATAAGCGTTTCAGGATTATTCAGTATTCATAAGTAAGGGCGTTTAATGGGGAATTAAAGTTTGTTAGAAATTCAGTCAGTCTGCGGGGTTATGCGCTTAGGCACTTAGCATAGCCTAAATATCATAAGAGTATGTCATGAGGGTTGAAGGTATATACTATTTCAAGCCCAACAGTTATCTGTTACATCAGCCTACAGAGAAAGAGACCTACATAGAAAGTTTTTATCAAACAACCCTATAAGCTACCCTACAAATATTGAAAACTTTCCAGACTAGATAACATGTTAAACCCATTAGGGTCTCCCAACTATCAATTACCTATGAAAATATTAGATACTTAAGCGCACAATGGAATGTAAAATACAAAGGTTGGTCTTATCAATTTGGTTGTTTTCGTACAGCTGGGAATGTTTTTGCTATGATAATTTGTGAGAAATGGGAACCTTTTTAGAGTATTTCGATGGTTACGTTTAAATTGCTTTTAACCGGCCGAGTCAAACTCGTATGAAGAGCTCTGTGCCAAAAAGGGCAATAAAGTCACGTTATTCGTATAAAAGTGATTTTAAATGTTTTTTTTTTGCAGTATTAGCAACAGAAATACGCAATCTGTGAAAATTTCAGCTGTTTAACCAATGATATATAAAAACTATAGATACGTTACCAACACTTAAAATATGGCAACAAAATAGTCAGGCAATTGCCTTATTTTTCATATATGATACCATAGATAATATCATAGAAATTCTTTTTTTTGAATGTATAAAAGATTTGGTGTTTTACCCGAACTGCCGAAGAAAGGAGGGTAATGTTTTTCGAGACTATATACACTCGAGAGCAATGAATCCGGGTCACTTAAAGAATCCTAAAAATCTCGGAAACTAAAAATGCTAGGTTAATGCAATAAATTGTATTTAATAGACAATGTAATACTCCTTAAATGAAGGTATTAAAACTTCTTAGTTATTGTAAAGTTATATCATAAAAAAATCAAATTTGAAAAAGGGCCACTTTCGAAGATGGAACTACGAAATTACAGCATTTGGTGTTGCTTTTGTTTGTAATCTGTCATTTATGTGGGTACATAAACCATGTTGATAGTGCTCTATATTCATTAATCAAGCTGAAATTATGTCGCTTACGCCTGAAGAATGCACCAGAATACTTACAATGCTGGAAACCGGCCGGAGTCAGCGCGATACAGCCAGGACTGTCGGTGTGTCGCTGTCAACAGTACAAAGAGTTCTCCGACGTTACGAAGAAACTGGTTCTAACCTACGCAGACCAGGAACGGGCAGAACCAGGTGTACCACAGCACGAGAAGACCGATACTTGGTGAACACCATGCTTCGAAATCGCTTTCTCACAGGAACTGAACTCACCAATCAGTTTCGACGCCTCGGAGGAAGTAACCCAAGTGCATGGACAGTAAGACGTCGGCTTGCTGAATCTAACTTAAAACCCCTTAGACCTGCAAACGGCCCTAAACTGGAGCGTGGGCATCGTATTTCGAGACTAAGGTATGCCCAGAGCCACGTAAATTGGAGTATTGAAGATTGGTCAAAAGTTATGTTCTCCGACGAATCAAAATTTATGCTCTACAAGCACGATGGAAGACACAGAGTGTATCGAAGACCAGGGGAAAGATTCAAGCAAGCATGCATCGAAGAAAAAGTAGCCTACGGTGGTGGGTCTGTACTTGTGTGGGCCGGAATTTCTTCTGAAAGTCGCACAGAGCTGGTGATCATAGAAAACGGCTCTTTAACTAGCGTAAGATATGTGGAAGAAATCCTCAATGATCACGTTGGTCCATTTATGGTCAATTTAGGTGAGGATGCTATATTTATGCATGACAATGCCCGACCTCATACAGGTAGGATTGTGAATGACTACATTCAAGAGATGAACATTACTCGTATGGAGTGGCCAGCGCGCAGCCCGGATATCAACCCGATCGAGCATGCTTGGGACGAGCTAGGCAGATGCGTAAAACAACGAAACCCTCCCCCAATCACGCTTCGTGAGCTCAAAATTGCTCTCACAGAGGAATGGGAGAATATTCCCCAAAATCGTATAAGGAACTTGGTGTACAGCATGCCAAACCGCGTAAACGCAGTAATGGAAGCACGAGGAGGCAATACGAAGTATTAAAATTCAAGAAAATCGTAATAAAGTTCAAAAATTTCATGTTTCCTATTTTTGTTTTAAGGAGAGATCGGCAGTTTTTTCTTTATGTAATTTTGTGTTAATAAAATGTATGGTGACTCATATTTTTTTTACTTTCATTTAAGGAGTATTACATTGTCTATTAAATACAATTTATTGCATTAACCTATCATTTTTAGTTTCCGAGATTTTTAACATTCTTTAAGTGACCCGGATTCATTGCTCTCGAGTGTATATGTATGTATGTATGTCCAATTCTTTGTTACGTCCTACAGCCTGAACGGCTTGACGAATTTTGACATGCAAGGTGTCATTTGATTCGTCGTGATTGTGTGAGTGACACCAGGTACATTAAAATTTAAAAAAAAATCAAAATGGCAGACTTTTGACGCTAAAATAAAAACTTTGATTTTTTTCTTGCACGCTCTACAGCCCCAACGGCTTGACGGATTTTGACATACAAGATGTCATTTGATTCGTCGTGATTGTGTAGGTCTAGACACCAAGTATTTTTTTTTTTAAATCAATATGGCAGTCTTTTGGCCCTAAAACGTAAAGCTTGATAATTTTTCTTAGACACTATACAGCCTGGCGAAAACACCGGGAAACCACGGCCGAATGTCAGCACTGCGAGGACCGCAGCGATGACACGGCGCTCCACACGCTGGTGGAGTGCACGGCGTGGGCACAACAGCGACAGGTCCTCGTAGTGGGTCTGGGCGTGGACACCCTCTCGCTTGAGGCCATGGTGCGAGCCATGCTCTCCAGCGGGAGTAAGTGGGACTGCGCCGCCTCGTTCTGCGAGCAGGTCATGCTCGCGAAGGAGGCGGCGGGCCGGGTGCGGGAGAGAACTCTCCCACCCGAGTTCCGCAGTCGGCGCCCCGGGCGCCGCCGACGTGTCTTCGCCGAGGACTATCGGCCTCCATGACCGGGGGTCTGAGGACGGTGGGAGGGCCGCTCACCGTCCTTACAGAAGCAGGCCCATGACGGCAGCGTGACGTGAGCACTCACGCACGCCCCCCCTTAGAAGCGGGGTCACACCCGAAACCCCCCATAGACGCGGGATTGCACCCGAACCACCCAATGGGCGAGGCCGCATTGGCGGCCGTAGGTCTGTTGGGAGTCACGGGACATCCTTCCTGAGGGCTTACCCGGGGCTCTCAACCATAGGCTGTTGGGCGTTACGTGAGGTTTTTTAGTCGGTAAGAGTCCGGCATAGCATCCTACGAGGATTTTCCCTCACGTTAAAAAAAAAAAAAAAAAAAAAAAAAAAGACACTATACAGCCTGAACGGCTTGACGGATTTTGAAATACAACGTGCCATTTGATTTGTCGTGATTATGTGACTGACACCAGGTATAACAGAATTCCTAAAAAAACAATATGGCGGACTTTTGGCGTTATAATTATTTGACTGCGATGAACGCAAAACTACTGAACCGATTTGGATATGGTATTATGTGTTTATAAGGCCTTGGTCAGACTTAAATTCTTACATTTGTTTGATTGGAATCGGTTGAGTAGCACCGGAAATATGACCAAAAATATAATAATTAAGGTTGAATTTTAGTGATGTCCCTTCACTACGCGAAAATTAATAACTCCACTACAAACATAATTAACTAAAAAGTGTAAAATAAACTTGATTATTTAGAAAACAAATAACGCGACTGCCAAGTAAACATACAACTGAAAAGCAAAAAACAAGCTCTACATTTCTTTTGTGATTTTTTTGAAACGTAGAGCTTGTTTTTTGCTTTTCAGTTGTATGTTTACTTGGCAGTCGGGTACTTTGTTTTCTAAATAATCAAGTTTTTTGAAAGTCGTGATGTTCGTGCATGACGTGTATGTTGTGTTTAACTATCACGGTTCATGAGACGGTCTGGTGACAGGCAGACATACTGCGAAGTCTCAGTAATAAGAACACGTTTTTACCCTTTGGGTACGGAATTCAAAAAACTAGTAAAGACATGGTTTTCGTTTGAGTGGCAAATTAAGGAGATATTTCTCAATCAGACGACTTGAAGGCGTAATGGAATTTTACTTGCGAAATTTGTGATTTTTCATGTCGTCACGTTACATAATGTGTTTGAATGTTTGTTACTCAATCACGCTCTAACGGCTGAACAGATCGGGCTGAAATTTGGAACCAGGGTAGATTATAGTCTGGAATAACACATAGGCTACATTTCATCCCGGGAATATGTTTCCATGGGAAGCGGCAACGGGAACCAAATTTCACAGCGAAGCCGCAAGCATCAGCTAGTATGTTTTATAATATTTTATCAAAGTATTTTCAACTGTTTACTTCTTTAAACGGGTGCCTAATTAATTATAATTTACGTGAAGAAACAAAAGGTATGACACATTACAGCGTTGATCCGTGTAAAATGATTAATATTTCTAGTATTTAACAGTCACAATTATTTATACACCAGCTAATACTGCACAAGTGGTGAAGTTTTTCCGAAGCAAACAATTTCCCACATGAAGTTATTCCCGGGATAACCAGGCCAGTACCCTACATAATGTGTAATCCAGGGTGTGAGGTGACTGTATACCTACTAAATTGAAAGAAATCAATACAGGGTTTAGTCTTTTCAAAAAAAATTGAATTTCAAGATAAATCCTCTGTACAAAAGCTTTATCCTAACAGAAACAATCACCACAAACTATAAAAGAATTATCTACAATGCTGGTATCCTTTATCCTACCATTCATAGGTATAATAGCCTTTGTCTCGAGATTGATATCAACGCCCCGCCCAAACTACTAGAGATAGCTGATCTAAAGCATTCGTGAACCCGCGGACTCAGTGTCCTGTAAGCGGTCACTGTAGTAAGCAACATTTACCGTGGCCCATTCTGGATGGGTGTCCATTACGTGACCACCTTGTGACATTTTTTTTACAAACTGCGACTGCCTCTGTGGCGAAGTCGTTAGTGATACCGCCTGCTGCGCTGGAGGTCGTGGGTTCGATTCCCACCGGAGACAAATATTTGTGTGACCCATAAATGTTTGTCTCAAGAGTCTGGGTGTTTCTATGTATAATATGTATGTATTTAAAAGTATATGTATAAGTATTAATATCCGTGGTCTGATACCCATAACACAAGCAGGTTATTCCTAGCTTACTTTGGGATCAGATAGCGTTGTGTGAAATGTCCGTTAATATTTATTTATTTATTTACTAAGTTGCAAGGGTCGGCAGCTAGTAAAATAATAAATTGAGCTATTATTTCCAAATTCAGATGTTATAATATGTATTATGATGTTCAAGAGAAATCATAAATAGAATCCCGTTTTTACCCTTTATGTACGAAACCCTAATTAATGAACACGTGATTCAGGATGATTTAATATTTGGAGGGTTAAAATTTGTTACAAAATCAGTTAGTCAGAGGAGCTATGTGCCTAGACACATAATTATAGTACCTAGTCTAATGAGAGTATCTCATCAGAGTATCTATGCTTTTTCAAACCCCACGGCTATCTTTTACATGAGCATACAGAGAAAGAGACCCACATAGATATTTTTTATCAAACAACCCTACCCCACTAATATTGAAAACTTTCCAGACTAGATAACATGTTAAACCCATTAGGGTCTCCCAACTATCAATTACCTATGAAAATATTAGATGCTTAAGCGCACAATGTAATGTAAAATACAAAGGTTGGTCTTATCAATTTGGTTGTTTTCGTAACTAAAACTGGGAATGTTTTTGCTATGATAATTTGTGAGAAATGGGAACCTTTGTAGAGTAGGTATCTCGATGGTTACGTTTAAGTTGCTTTTAACCGGCCAATTGCGAGTTGAACTTGCGTATGGAGAGCTCTGTTGCAAAAAAAGGACGTTATTCGTATGAAAGCGTTTTTAAATATTATTTTATTTTTGTTTTTTGCAGCATTAGCAACAGAAATACGTAATCTGTGAAAATTTCAGCTGTTTAACCAATAATATATAAAAACTATAGATACGTTACCAACACTGAAAAAATGGCAACAAAATAATTAGGCAATTGCCTTACTTTTCGTATTACTATTCGTATGATACCATAGATAATTTATTAGATTTTTTTTTTAATGTTTATGAGATCTACTGTTTTTGAAAGCCGCGATGTTCGTGCATGACGTGTTTAATTTATAATACGTCGTTGTGTTTAACCATCGAGGTTTATGAGACAGTCTGGTGACAGGCAGACGTACAGCAAAGTCTCAGTAATAGGATGACGTTTTTACATTTTGGGTACGGAATCCAAAAAACTAGTAAAGTCATGTCTTCGTTTGAGTGGCAAATTAATATTATGGAGACAATTCTCAATCAGACGACTTGAAGGCGTAAATGGAAATTTACTTGAAAATATTGTGATTTTTCATGTCGTCACGTTTCAAAGTAAGAGTCAAATGAACGGGAATTGCTGGCATTGCTGCCTTGGCTTTATAAATGTGTGCCACACAAAATGAATTTTCTTCAAGTTCGCGTGCGGCGTGGACTGAATTATTTTACAATTCCTTTTTCTTTTTTAACGTGAGGGAAAATCCTTCATGAATGCTATGCCGGACTCATACCGACTAAAAAACCTCATGTGACGCCCAACAGCCTACGGTTGGGAGCCCCGGGTAAGCCCTCGGAAGGATGTCCCAGGACTCCCAACAGACCTACGGCTACCACTGCGTCCTCGCCTAGGGCGTGGTTCGGGTGCTATCCCGCGTCTTTGAGGGGTTTTCGGGTGTCATCCCGCTTCTTAGGGGGGGCGTGCGTGAATCCCTCACGTTACGCTGCTGTCATGGGCCTGCATCTGTAAGGACGGTGAGTATAGCCCCCTCACCGTCCTCAGGCCCCCGGTCATAGAGGCCGATAGTCTTGGGCGAAGATTTGTCGGCGGCGTGGTGGCGCCCAAGCCGCCGACTGCGAAACTTAGGTGGGAGATTTCTCTACAGCTCCCGCCCCGATTTTACAATACCTAGACTTAATATTTAAGCTCTTTAATGATAAAGCAAACAGACCAGTTTCATAGACAGCGTAAATACGCCTCTCTTTCACTCTCTCTCTCTCTCTCTCTCTCTCTCTCTCTCTCTCTCTCATAAGAGACGTTAACTAAAAATATATGCCATGAAATATGAAATGTGACAAATACGTCAATGTTTTGGGAAGTTTGTCGGGTTAACATTTTCGTTGGATGACAATGTAGAACTGTCTGAGTCCTTCTAAGTCACTGTTTGACGAATCTCCGACTGTAGTAATTGTCTATTTTTATTTTATTTTCCTGAAGTGTATTTGAAAAAGAAGTTCAGGAGTCGAATCCCGCAGTTACACCAAGCAAGAAATTCAGGAATCCAATCTCGTAGTTTTTGATTAAGTACGTACTTCAAAGACCGTTTGATTTACGATTTCCTTATAAAATGTACTGTTTTTAGATTTTCTGCTTGTGGTACATGAAGATAATTACTAATCCAATTTCTACTAAAATTGATTCCTTTGAGAGTGTCGCATTACGCGTTTTTTTGATACATAAACGGCTTTAAGTTTTTTCGGCGTTAATTCAGAAGTTTGTTTTTTTACGGCTTCAGGGGACCATAGACCTAAACATAATAATATGGTGTTTTATTTTACGTGAGGAAATTCTACGTGGATGCTATGCCGGACTTCTAAACTAAAACCACAAGATGCCCTATAACTGTTCACGTCCAGGAGTCCTCGTTATGCCCTCGGAAGGATGTCCTAGGGTAAATATCTGGTGTTAATTTCAACTCGATACCTTAACGGGTTCATGAGGTAAAGGGTCGTGGCAAACAGACTAAGAGACAAGAAAGTGATAAAGGGTTCCGTACCAAAAGGGTAGAAAAGGGATCCTATTTATTAAACTTCGCTGTCCGTCTGTTTGTCTGTCTATCTGTCTGTCTGTCCGTCATGAGGCTGTATCTCAGAAACCGTGATAGCTAGAGGGGTGAAATTTTTACAGTTGTATTAAGTAGTTCTGTTGCTGCTATAACAACAATTATTAAATCAGAAAAGGGGGAATTAAGGGGCTCCCAACCATATGCTGTTAGGCGGGATACGTTAGGTTTTTTGTCGGTAGGAGGTAGTTTCAGCATCCATGTAGGATTATCCCGCACTTAAAAAAAAAAAAAAGAGGGAGCTTGTAGCGTACAACAAATGTGTTTTTGCTGTTTATTGGTACGGAATCCCTGCTGTATGCGAATTCAACTCGCACTTGGCTGCTTTTTCCTTTTCAGGTACGCAACCCTAAAACAGGCGATAATAAAGGTAATGGATATACCTACACGACGAAAATCAAAAGAATTATCCGGTAATTCTAATATGTGTGTGTCCCGACCATAACTACAGGGGTTCAATTTTATGTCTTGCAAGGTTCAATAGATAGTGAAATATCCAAACTCATAAAATTGATATATGACGCATTAAATATAAAATAGATATATGTATTATCTATGGCTTTTTGTACTGTTAGAAAGTAAAATATTGTATTTTCTGGTAATACAGGTGCTACAATGGATTCCTTTCTGATAAAATTTACTTATTTCGGGAAGACATTTTCAGTCGTGGTCATCAAATATTTTAATGATCGTGGAACAAATGCCATCATTATATACATACACATGGCCACGCCTTTATCGCCGAAGGGGTAAGCATAGACATTATATGCCCACATTTTACCTTTTTTAGACTTTGTCCCACGTAATAGGTGGTGACCCGTATTGCCCTGTTGAGATGGACAGGCGCAGGTTGTGACTGCCTGCTGTTGAATTTTTTCAAGCCACTTAAACAGGCCTTCAACTTGGTTTAACGACAGCCATTTTACTGGCAACCGAGACCTACGGCTTAACGTGCCTTCCGAAGGACGGTAAAGCTCAAATACATGTCACAAAGTGGTCACATGAATGGTCACCCATCCAAAGACTGGCCATAGTGAAAGTTGCTTAGTAGGTACAGTGATCGTTTACGGAGCACCGAGCGCTTCCAGCCATAATACAGAAATTTTAGTTTTGTTCATCTCATGAGTCTAAAATAGAACCTTTTTGTACCTCAAAGCCTAATCAATATATCAAGGGAGGCTTGCCGGATGTCTAAAAATATTTTGCGAACGCCACTACACGTATTTCAGTTACTTTTTCCAATCATCACATTCATCGAAAAATAAATTAATATAAAATGTACACTAAAACACGATACTACCAGTTCGCTGTAAGTTTGCCGGTCGACTCTCATACTACGCCCCGACACCAGCCTCTACGCTTGCGGCAAACTTAGAGGGAACGGGATATAAACAGGAATACAATCGCGCACCTGAGCGCTCCCTTACATTGGGGATCCTAAATAAACACTGTGATTACCTTACTTTACTTTGTCATTTCACGTTGATTGAATTATAACTAGGTACCATGACCTTGTATTGTATACTAACCGTAGTTTACTGTACAAAGAACGTCAATAGTAATAAACACTGTGATTACCTTACTTTACTTTGTCATTTCACGTTGATTGAATTATAACTAGGTACCATGACCTTGTATTGTATACTAACCGTAGTTTACTGTACAAAGAACGTCAATAGTAATAAACACTGTGATTACCTTTCTTTACTTTGTCATTTCACGTTGATTGAATTATAACTAGGTACCATGACCTTGTATTGTATACTAACCGTAGTTTACTGTACAAAGAACGTCAATAGTAATAAACACTGTGATTACCTTTCTTTACTTTGTCATTTCACGTTGATTGAATTATAACTAGGTACCATGACCTTGTATTGTATACTAACCGTAGTTTACTGTACAAAGAACATAAATAATAATAAAACCAGCCAAGTGCGAGTCGGACTCGCGCACGGTTTATGTCATGAGGGTTGAGGGTCTATGCTTTTTCAAGCTCAACAGTTACCTTTTAACATCAGCATACAAAGAAAAAGACCCGCACAGAATTTTTTATTGTACCTAACAACCCTACAAGCTACCCTACAAATATTGAAAACTTTCCAGACTAGATAACATGTTAAATCCATTAGGGTCTCCCAACTATCAATTACCTATGAAAATATTAGATACTGATGCACGGGTTTAAACGGCGGTTGTTTAAAACGTGTTTAAAACCTCGCGAACGACAGTCTCGATGCAGCGGCGAGCGCGGACAGACGCAAGCGACGACTACGTTTTTAAAAATGGCGCGAGAAGAAAAATAACGAGAAGTAGCCTCAGAACTTCTCGAGCTATATAGAGACTTGCCCTGCCTTTGGGATTTAACATGTGAGTCGTATAAAGACAAAAAAATGCGTGGGATATTTTAGCAACAAAATTAAAAGAAATTGACCCAACGGCCAACGCCGCGTCTGCAAAGAAGAAGATGGACAATTCAAGAATTTCTTATATACGGGAAGCGAAGAAGGTAAGTAACTTAACTTTATGTGGTTTTCGAATAATAATTTTGTTTGGCTATTATTATTGACTCCTACCGACTAAAAAACCTCACGTAACGCCCAACAGCCTACGGTTGGGAGCCCCGGGTAAGCCCTCGGAAGGATGTCCCAGGACTCCCAACAGACCTACGGCCACCACTGCGGCCTCGCCCATATATACACACATATAGTCACGCCTTTGTTCCCGAAGGGGTAGGCAGAGGCATAGTATACGCCCACATTTCACTACCTTTTAATTGTATGTCCTACGTAATAGGTAGTGAGCTTATTGCCGTGTTGAACTGGACAGGCGCAGGTCGCCGGGACCCGCAGATGAAAATTTAAGCAGCCCATAAGTTCTTCAACTTGGCTTAACGATTGTCATTTTACAGACAACCGGTTATAGTATCTATAGGACACTATAAAACGTTTTGGATAATGTGTGTTAGTAATATTTGATAACCTCAACAAAATATGGGTTAAATAAGGACTAGAATAGATGGCTTTCTAAACAGAGTTTTATTTTATAAATAACTAAGTTTGATATTGTTATAAATTCGGTTTATCTAGCTTATGAAGTGTAATTATTAATATCGTATCGTTAAATGGAACTTATTATTTATTTCAACTAGGTATGAACACTAATTTATCATTCTATCTTGAAAAGTGACGCTACCGGCACGTTTAAATACTAAGTGAGAGTGTTTCTGATGTTCTTCCCGTCTGTCGAAGGCCTCTGAATGTTTCTTTGCAGAGATGGTAGTTCATTTGTTGATTGACGCCAAGTCTCATTAATAAAAGTACCTCTCTCTAAGTCTTCTCTATCAATACACGTAGGAGTCAAATAAGTTTTTGACTTTTTCCTCGA
Source organism: Miltochrista miniata (assembly GCA_933228765.1). Lineage (NCBI taxonomy): Eukaryota > Metazoa > Arthropoda > Insecta > Lepidoptera > Erebidae > Miltochrista > Miltochrista miniata. Next base: position 34,196,387 of record OW121756.1, on the reverse strand, counting down.
ATAATTGTGTAAAGCACAACTCGCCAATACAACTGCATCTATATTTTTGAGGCTTAAATTTAGCGGTTGTCTAAAAACTCGAAAACGAGACGCAAGGATGCCGAAAACCTTTTCGACAATTCTCCTAGCTCTGCATAATTTGTAGTTGAATATTGTTTGCTCCCTTGAAATGTTCCGTTCAGGAAATGGTTTCATAACATGTTTCAAGTGCAAAAGCACTATCCCCCAAAACTACATATGGTACAGATATATCTGTCCCTGGTAGCAATTAGGATTCAGTTAAATGCAATTGGTTGTTAGTAAGCTTAGGATAAAATGATGTCTCCTTGAATTAAATTTGCCTCCATCAGACTGGCTCCCTTTTGAGCCTGTATGGACGTAAATAAATTCGTAATTTACATTTACGATGGCGTATAAAACTACGCTAAATGTGCCCTTATAGTTGAAGAAAAGAGATCCACTTTCAGGTGGTTTTTGTATTAAAATGTGTTTTCCGTCCATACAACCAACACAATTATTGAAGTGCCACTGTGTTTCAAATAACTTTGCAGACATTTTCCATTCTTCCTCCGTTGACGGGAGCTGTAATGAATAAAAATATAAATAATATCTTTTGTAGTCTTCTTACGATAACACGTACATTTTTGTTTCAGGAACAACAAATAGGCGGAACGAAACACAAAAAGTTGACAAGAGACCGCAACATCGAAATTAAAAAAGAAAAACTGATAGAAGCAGCAAATAATCTATTAACCAGCATAACGGAAACTAACGCATTCGGAGTATATGTGGGCAAAAAAATGGATGAAATACCCCTTGGTCAGCAGCGAGATCTAGCTGAGAAACTAATATTAGAGATCATGTTTCTTACCAAGACGAACCATTAGACTTTTGACACAAGAATTGTAATTCCACCAAGAACACATCACTCCACTCAATCATACTGCGTACTCTCACCTCCTTCGATTTCCTCTAACAGCTATCAGTATATGCAAACTGAATCAAATCCTTCTCCTCCCTCTCTTACACAACATTGTTCTCCGTCGCCTGCTTCATCTCATCTATATATATAAAAACAAGAACTGACTGACTGACGATCAACGCACAGCCTAAACTGCTGGGTTTAGAACCATGAAATTTTGCACAAAGGCTCCTTATGTGACGTAGGCGAGCAATAAGAAGGGATTTTTGAAAATTCAGCTCCTAAGGGGGTGAACAAGGGTTGCAAAGTTTGTATGGGACAACGTGATTCCTTGGTACGATCTTCTTCAAATTTGGCATGAAACATCTTTAACTGAATTAATGGGAGACGTATTTGTATTTTTTTGAAATTAATCTTTTAACATTGTTAAAATGGGGTTGAAAAATGTTTTAGGAGGGATTTGCCTCATGATTCATATTAATACTCCGTAGTCGGTACTTTTTTAAATATTTTTTTTTGACACATTGTCATGTTTGACAGCTCAATTCGATTTAAAAAAAGTTGTCGCAATTTTTGATAAATGACAAAAAAATCTAATAATAATTTTATTAAAACTGCATATTTTTGGACCGCATAAACACTTATCAAATCCGTGCCAAATCCACACTGAGTCTTTGGCGGAAAACAGTATCGCCATAAGAAAGAAAAAAAAAACTGCATATTTTATTGATTTTTGCTCTTCAATATGCGGAATTGCCTTCAAATTCTGTATGTCTAAAATACATTTGTCACATTTGTGAGAATGAAAACCTGTACGTGGCTGGCTAGGGAATCATGAAAAAACAGTTCTAGGTAAGATGTACACGGTTCATCCGAATAATACAGAGTATTTATTGCTATCTTCGCTTATTTTATTACTATCTCCACCCATACAGGGATAATACAAACGATCAAAGGCATTATAGATGAACATTTAGCAGATGAAATCTACAGTAAATGTTTGGTCACAATAGGAGAAACTGTATTAGTACGGGTTGCCTCAGCCTCGAAAGTCTGAAGACTTACACAATCCAGAAATACGAGAAAGAAAGAAGTTCAGATATCAATTCCTTAGCAAAAGCAGAGAATTTTCTCTAAACCAATTAACAAAGACATTAGGTATCAATTTTTACAAAAATATAGATTTACTTCGCTCAAAGTATGTGCGTGTTTTGATTTATTTACTGAGAATTATATCTATACATATAAAAACAGTACTGTAAAGTGCCGCGGGCTGGCAACAGAAGACTACAGACGACGGCAGATGGAGCAAACGAGTTCCAAACCGGGCATCGCGACTTGGTCCACCCGCCAGATGGACCGAGGACCTAGAAGAGGTCGCAGGCTGGATGCTGAAGGCGCAGGACGTAAATTAGGAGAGGCCTACGTCCAGGACTGTACATGCTGATTTGATTGATATAAAAATAAAAACTGACTTAGATACCTGTCGAAATCTAGAACCTTGAAATTAGATTAATGGCATAGTTGCGCACAAAGAAACGATTTTTAGGGTTCGTGCCCTTAAACGGGACCCTATTTATGAGACTTCGCTGTCCGTCTGTCTATTATCTGTCAGTCATGAGGCTGTATCTCAGGAATCGTGATAGCTAGAGAGCTGAAATTTTCAGATGATATATTTCTGTAGCCACTATGACAACAAATACTAACGTCAGAAAAGGGGGGCGGGGATTAAGGGGACACCCAACCAATAAACTTGATGCTTTGCTGTTTTTTTGCTACGGAGCTCTCTGTCTTTCCACTCCGACCAACTAAACCGGACAACCGTTTTTCGGAATGGAACTCATTAAGTGACTTTATTCCTATCTATGCATACTTTATTCTTTATTTATTTCCGCTGTGCGCGAGTCCGCTTCGCACTTGGCCAGTTTTTTATACTACTAAGATGGCAGACAAGCTTACGGTCCACCTAATGGTTGGTTACTGTAGTGGACTAATTCGCATAGTGAACGTTTGCAACACCAGTAGCGCTGCTGCATGTCGAGCCATATTTCCCTTGGCATCCAGTAGGGTCACGGGAAAATAAAATATCCCGTAACCCTACTGATAGTGCTCTCCGGAGGGCTTCGAATTAGGTTCGTTTACAACAACCTAATGAAAATCTAATTTGTGCCAAAATAATACAAGGGCGGGAAGGGAACGCGGGAATACACGTGACAGAAAACGCTATAAGAATAGAAGCGACGGGGGACCTTTCTATTTCTCTCTCTCTCTAACGCAAACGAAGTTGCGCGGGTCAGCTAGTTCTTACATAATCTCTCAACCTATAAATTCACCATCCCCAAATAGTCCTATTCCCATTCAGTCACCCACTTGTCCTATTCCCATTCAATCACCCACTTCTTCCTCACATACACAACATCCGCCGCATGCTTCATCTCATTCTTACATAATCTCTTAACCAGTAAATTCACCATCCCCAAATTGTCCTATACCTACACAATCACCCACTTGTCCTCCCTCTCATACACAACATCCGTCGCCTGCTTTATCTCATTCTTACATAATCTCGCAACCAGTATATGCACCATCCCCAAATTGTCCTATTCATTCACCCACTTCTCCTTCCTCTCTTACACAACATTATTCTCCGTCACCTACTTCATGTCATTCTTACCAAAACTTTCCAAATTCCTCACAAATTACACATCCAAATTCTACACTATCGTCACATAACGCTGTCAACGTAAGTGAGAATGCAGTGTTGTATACTGAGGGTCCGGCGGGAGAAATATTAAAAGAACTGTTAGTTTTCAAAAAACACAAATAAATTTTGTAAATTACTTACCTTGATTGTTTTTTTTCAAAACCTTGTTGATTGCCCAGCAAGTTTCCGGGATTATTTTTGATAACAATTGATGAGATATTATCGAGCTATATCTCAAATCCTTATAGTCTCTTTCAGTGGCTAGAAATCTTAGTGTGAAAGTCTTTTTTCAACAGATATAGCTGGTCTCATGTTTGTGTCTTTTTTACTTATAAATGGAACCTTGGACAATAATTCGTAAAAACTTTCTTTATCCATTCTTAGAAAGTTATATATGTCATCAAAGTCCAGTAGGTTAATTAAGTTCCTATGACTAAGGGTTAATCTCTCCTTTAACTATTGCTTCATCCATATTCTTTTTTTTCTTTCATTTTTTTCTTCAATTGCACACAAAAGAGCAAGACACACCCCAACTTTTTGTTCTTTAGATAGGTAAGGTGCCATGACGCTGTTGTAGTGAATATACGATGCGAGCGTAGAGACGTCCTATTCACGGAAAGTTCTATAAAACACTGATGGTTTCAAACACGTTATAAACCGTGTAGCCGGTCAAGCGAAAATCAGTATTTTCTGTTTCAAACCACCGTTTGAAACCGTGTAGCACATGCTTTAGTATCCTATCCCGGTTGCCATGGTTACGCAAAATAAAACTGTGATTGCAATTAGTGCGACTTCCTCGGTCTTAATTGCACCAAAAAAATATGCTAAATTTAGAAAAGTCTTCACACCGTTAACATTTCCTCGTCAAGAAGGGTTATTGTAAGGGAAGAGATTAAAACGTACTATATTATCTCTTCTATGACTATTTTTTTCTTCTTTATAATGAAATGAAGACTTCAAATTGTTAGGACAACGTTTTTACATAGTTTGTTCTTACAAACCTAGACTGTTTCTCATAATTTAACTGTATGACTAGATTTGGTAAGTATAGGTTTATTTAACCTTTGAAATATTATGGCTGTGAGGCGAAACGGGTTAAATGTAATAAATATTATAGAATAGTATAAGTGGTGGTATTTCATTTTAGGCAGAAGGCATCAATAAATTACTGTTAATATTAATAATACAGTTGAATTTTGATTAAATTATTTAGAGCATTTAACTACAATACTATAATTAGAGCAATTGCTCTAAGTTAAATAAATATTACCTATTTATTCATTTTAAACCTTTACTTCTTATCTTCGTATCAATAACTTAATGATAGTAGTGTACATTTTAATGATCCTTATAAAAATGTGAGTTTTAAACCGTTTTATTATCGAATCCCCATCGTACCTTAGCATCAACCGCTACAATTACTTAGACAACATTAACCTGGCGAGAGCTAAGTATTACCGAATTCACTCGCAGGACAGCAAAGCCTACGTTAATTACGCACTAACTTTCAAGTAGGCTGTTGGTAACTATACTTATTATTCTAACTTCGTAGATGAGAAGATATTTCTACCCTTTCTCTCAAGGTTACAGAGTATGGGTTGAAATAAGTTATATGCAAGTACTGTGCTACGACGTCACACATATCATTTATCCTTATTATGGAAACTCGTTAAGTAGGACGGTACCCAAACTGGGTTCCGTGGAACCTAGGGGTTCCGTGGAGTGGACATCAGGGTTCCGCCAAAATTTTACGCAAAAAATGTGATGAGGAAAACTCCTTTAATCTTAAACTACTTTTGCTGGGATAATCACCACCTATTTTCGTAGCGAGATTGTGTGTACATTACTCCTTCTAAGAAAACGCGTTAGAGTTTTCAATGAAAGGTAATCTATTACAACTGAACATTTGGTAGATCTGAAATCTATGTCCGATTACTATCCTGAAAATAACATTGAGTTTAATGGGTACACAATCTAAGTTGCCGAATGTAACACAGTCAGACACCAATGTTCAACTTAACCCTTAATTTACCCGGTAGGTCCCCGGGACTCCTTTGAAAACTCTAAGTGTCCATAAAAGTTACATTTTTTTAAATCAAAACATGCGCGTGCGAGTACCTTCACGCAGCCACGTGGCAAGTCCGGGGATGAGCAGACGTCTGCGTGTGCGACTCCTATCGGTGAGTAAACACACTCGAGGAGTCCATGGGACTCCACCGGGGTATGTATGTTATTGTTTTGGATTCAGTGCTGTTTTCTTTATAAGCTTTTTTCTTTTATTTTAGGAACTTTAATGGCGTCTTCCAATGTTGTAAATGTTCTAGACGACAAACCCAAATCCGTAGTGAACAAGCAGGCAGCAAGATATGGATGAAAGGAACTCTGAACAGGAAGATGAAACATTACCCTTGAATTAGCTACGCAGATTGATGCGCAATGATGTAGTGTCAGAATCTGAAGATGACTGTGCCTTCTGAGCATGACACTGATTCTGAATGTTCAGCCACTTCAGACGAAGATGAAATCACGAACACCGCTTACCTTTGCCATACTTGTACTAAGCCTATGTGCTTTGGCCGTACAAAGAAAATAATGTACCAATAATCGTGTGTAGAATGCCCTGCACGTTTGGTTTTCTACTACATTTTTGATTTGTTTTTATTTTTTTATGAGGGTTTATATTCCAAAGAAGACATTTGTTAAATATTTGTTTATAAATATTTATATTTTGATATAAAAAAAAATACTCAAAATTATATCTCATATTTGTAAGAAGAAATATTTAGTTTTCATAAATCTAAGTTATTAAAGGCTGTTAATTAATAATTTTAAGTCATAACCTTAGTGATTCAATAGCGAAATAGTTGATTAACAAATATAATAATTCGATTCTTAGAAATCTGAGCGTTTATTTGAATAAATCATCCATTTTCTTGAAGGGAGTCCTATGGACTCCATCGGGTAAATTGTGTAGGTAAAATGTCACCGGGTAAACCAAGGGTTAATGGTCGAGAGTTGGAACTTGTGGAATCAACGACGTTCCTAGGGTTAACGGTCGATGCTGGTTTACAATGGGGTCCACATATTGTAAAACTAGCTAGTAGATTAAGTTCAGCAGCATTTGCTGTGCAAAAAATAAGGCACTTGACTGATGTAGATACGGCTAGAATAGTTTATTTCAGTTACTTTCACAGTATAATGTCTTACGGTATTCTACTGTGGGGCAATGCCGCAAATATAAATTCTATTTTTATTTTACAAAAGCGAGCCATAAGAGCTATATATAGATTAGGTCCAAGGATCTCTCTGCGCGAAACATTCAAAGAGGTTAATATTCTTACAGTAGCATCTCAATTCATTTTTGAAAATCTTATGTATGTACAAAGAAATTTACTTAGTTTCCATAAGTTAAGTGATAGACACAATGTCAACACTAGAAATAAAAATAACCTCGCTGTTTATCATAGCAGATTGCATAAAATCAGTAATTCTTTCAGGGGTAACTGTATACGCTTTTACAACAGGTTACCTAACGAAATTAAGAGTATGTCCCTAAATAAATTCAAAAAGTTTGTTAAAGTTAAATTATACAGCAAGGGCTACTATACGGTTGGTGATTACTTGATGGATAAGGAAGCCTGGAAATGACCTGCTCTGCTAGATTCTCAAAAAACTGTTAAAATGCATAGTTTTTAGATTCATTAATAAAGTTGTAAATAGAGTAGTTAAAAGAATAACCCGCTGAGTTTCTTGCCAGTTCTTCTCAGGTGGGTCGCGTTGTGAACTGGTGGTAACTTTTTGGTTTATATAAGTGACGTTTACAAGTGCATTTGTATGCCTAAGTAAATAAATGATATTTGATTTTGATTTTGATTTAGTATTATAAAAAGACCAGCCAGAGGCACTGATTTTGGGCAGTGTTATGTCCTCGCTGTGATTTTCGCAATGTTGGCCCTCGGCCGTGGTCTCTGTGTATTCCGTCACAGATACTAACCGAAGCACCCGAACTCCGGAAATTATCTGTGACAACCGATAGGAGAAATTGTCATGACTTCTCTATAGCCACTCGTTCATGACCGGATTTATCTCCCCGATTGTGGTGAACCTTCGTTGTTTATGTCGGACCTTCCAAGTCTTCATGAGTTCTTGGCGGAACTGGTTTCCTTTCCTAGACTTGATTTCATGAGGCGCAGACCTTTGCCTCGCTCCAGCGCCTCCTTGCACCATTAAAACAACGACGCAAGAACCCGCGTTTCCAAGTTCCAAGAGGTTGCGACATGTGGCCTCAACGGAAATCGTGCAGGTCCCTCATATTACCCTGATGGTTATCAGTTTCGTCGGGATGTCTACTCACGTTATGGGCCATCAGGGTCTCTGCTGATATAAGTGCGTACTGTATTTTCGACGCTGATCTTTCCGAGAGAGCCATAACTTACCCGAGTTGGCTAGGGCCCGGTCGGTGAAATCTCAGGCTCAAGTAGTGAGTCGAATAAGGCGGCTGGGTCTTGAGGGCGCCCTTCACAAATCCAAGGTTCTGTGCTTGCACGGGCCTCGGAAGGGGACACCTTGCAGAATCCAGCATACAGGTAGGGGGCGTCAGCATCGGCATCGAGCTCTCGATGAAGTATCTGAGGCTAGTACTTGATAGTCGATGGAGCTTCGCCACCATATTGGTAGTAGATCTGGATTGATTCTCCTAATGGCCTCGGGGAGGGGGGGGGGGGCTTCCATAAAATAAAAGGTATTTGGCTAGTGTTCCGTTGACTTTAGGAAGCCCTGAATAATAATAATAATAATAATAATAATAAAAAGGCGTTGGAATGTGGTGAGCCCATCGCCCACGGGTGGAACAACTATTGTGGCAATAGTTGCTCCATCCGCGCAAGTAACCAGCACTAGCCCAAGGTGTGAGGCACCGTGCCGAAGTGGCTGCATGGCCCAGGGTGCTTAAAAGACTGGGTCTCAAGCGGTCCCCTCGGAGTACCAGGCGAACTCCGCTGTATATAGCCTTCTACAGGTAAGGGGCTCTGCCTGTGGTGACTGTTTCACCCCACTATTAACCGCCCAAGATGAGTTCATTTTTATCAGATAGAAGACGAAGACCTGGCTCGGCACGAAGAACTCGTCGGGCCAACACCCCACCATCATCGCCACCGGGAGGCTTGACGTCTGCAGAGTCCGCGAGGACTCAGCAACAGGCTTCCGCACCCGGTGGAGGGCGACGCATGAGATGGACCAGAGAACAAAATGCCAACATCATGCGCGCCCACTTTGGGGCGACTGGGGGAGAAACCGGTGGAACGGGGCGTCGAGCAAGAATGCTTCGCAGCTTTCAAGCTCTTGAGCCGTCACTATCCCACATCACTGACCAAAATCTGGCTGATCGGGTTCGTTTCCTACTGCGTTCTAACGCATTTAGTGCAGACGAACTCGAACAACTACGACTCGAGGCTGTTCCTACCCCTCCTCTTGCACCCGCACAGGGACGGGTGTCTATTGTTTCAGTGCAGCATGAAGATGCTGATGCTGTGACGGACGGCACTACTCGACCTGTGGCTCGTGATGAGGAAGGGGAGGGAACAGTCTCCCAGGATATGGAGCAAATCAGGAGGATCCTTGAGGAGGCGATTCTGGAAGTGCGTGAGATGCCTCTCGAAAGGAGGCCCCGGATTCCCAGAATTGCTCAAAGCCACCAAAATCGGGATGTCGTTGAGGCCGTTAACATGTCACTGCTTCCGTATCTGGAGAACAGCAGCGGCCTCACCGAGACGCATTCAATTCTGTTTGGCGCCGCGATGGCAGTTTGCCGATACATCGGAGCCAAGATCCAGCCAAATCGTCAGGTGACAGCTGCCGGTGCTCGGCGAGTGAGAGACGCTGAGCCTGCTTGGAAGCGCAGAATTGAACATCGTATCGCTGAGGCCAGGGTCCTCATCGGCAAACTGATTAGTTTCAGGGAAGGCAACAGGAGACCGAGAGTTTTGCGGTTCGTCAGAGCAGCATTTGCAGGTTGTGACTTAGGCCCTGCAAATCCCAATGCTCAGCAACTGATGGACCGCATAGATACCCTGAAACAGAAGGTCTCAGCTTGGAGCAAACGAATCCGGCGATACTCGGAGAGAGTAAAGAGGTATCACCAGAATCGCCTCTTCGTGAGTGACCAGAGGAAGTTCTACAGGTCAATCGAGAAGCCCAGGGCCAGTAATTCAACTGAGCGTCCTGATGGACAGGAGCTGGTTGCATTTTGGCGCAACCTGTGGTCACGACCTGTGGAGCATGTGGAGGGGCCCTGGATGCAGGTCATTGAGGAGTCGTGTGTGGACTTACCACAGATGGATCCGGTAACTCTCAGTCAGGATGATGTTCGCGCAGCGATTACCAAAGCTCCAAACTGGAAAGCCCCAGGGAGCGATGGGCTGCAGAATTACTGGCTGAAGGGTTTCCGGACCTCCCACGAAACTCTTGCACGGCAGTTCCAAGAGGCCCTGGACAAAAAAATGCTCCCAAACTTCCTCACTACTGGGGTCACTCACTTGATTCCAAAATCCGAAAGTACCACGAATCCATCACAATATCGTCCCATTACGTGCCTCCCTACACTCTACAAGGCACTTACATCTGTTCTAGAGGCCAAAGTAGCGAGTCACATTGACAACTGTCAGATCCTCGCTGCTACACAAAACGGATGTAGGCGAGGGAGTCGTGGTACTAAGGAGCTCCTCCTGATAGACGCGGTTGTTGGTCAACAGGCTAAACGCAGCCGACGTAATTTATCTGCAGCCTGGATAGACTACAAAAAGGCGTTTGACTCGGTCCCTCATACATGGCTGAAAAGGGTCCTCGAGCTGTATAAGATAGACGTTACAGTTCGAGACTTCCTTGGAACCTGTATGGGGCAGTGGAGCACAATGCTTAGTCTGTCCGGGGTGCGACTGTCGGCTGCTGAAGACCTTATAAAGGTGAAACGGGGTATCTTCCAGGGCGATGGTTTGAGTCCACTATGGTTTTGTCTCTCCCTGAATCCTCTAAGCACTCTGCTGGAGAAGTCAGGGACGGGCTTTCGGCTTCGGAGAGGAGGCCCAAAGGTATCTCACCTTTTCTACATGGACGACCTCAAGTTGTTTGCTCCACATGCTGCAGGCCTGGTGCAATTGTTGAATATCACATGTGATTTCAGCAGTGGCATCGGCATGGGGCTTGGAGTAGATAAATGTGCGGTTCTTCATGTGGAGGGGGGGAGAGTCGTTTCATCGGATAGTATACCTGTATCCGATGAAGTGAGCCTTCGTTCACTCTCCGAGGGGGAAACATACCGGTACCTGGGCATGTCGCAGAATTTGGGTGTCGACATGGGGGGCGTCAAACAGGCTGTTTGCGACGTGTTTTGGGAGCGCTTGGCAAGGGTGTGTACTAGCCTATTGTCGGGCGTGAACAAAACGCGGGCGTATAATGGCTGGGTGATGCCCGTCTTGTTGTATACCTTCGGCGTGGTCAGGTGGACTCAGACCGAATTGGACGCCCTGGACAGGAAAGTCCGCGCTACCATGACCCTCCATAGAATGCTCCATCCGAAATCTTCGGTTATGAGGTTGTACATCCCGCGAAAGTGCGGTGGCCGAGGCCTTCTTAGTGCCAAGGTCATGCATAATCGAGAGGTGTGCAATCTCAGGAATTATTTCCTGTCGAAGACGAACGGTGTGCTTCATGGAGAGGTCAAGGAATGCGATAAAGGACTTACTCCGTTATCCTTGGCCAAAATCGAGTGGCGTGCTCCTACGGTACTTGGTACCTCTGAGCGCGAGGCCGTGTGGAAGGGTAAAGAGCTGCACGGACGCTTCTACCAAGCTCTACATGAGCCACATGTAAATCGGGAAGCGTCTGTGCACTGGCTGCGTTACGGTGACCTCTTTGGGGAAACCGAGGGTTTTGTCTGTGCGATACAGGATCAGGTTGTCAGGACGAACAATTATAGGAGGTACATCTTGAGGGATGGGACAGCGGACATCTGCCGCATGTGTCGTCAACCCGGTGAATCCCTCAGACACGTGACCTCCGGTTGTTCTATGCTTGCCAACACTGAGTATCTGCACAGGCATAACCAAGCAGCCAAGATACTTCATCAGGAGCTCGCCCTTAAATATGGCCTCATCGATCAGAGGCTACCATACTACAGGTACCTGCCGGAAGCCGTACTTGAAAACGACCGCGCAAAGCTCTACTGGGACCGGTCCGTCATTACGGACAGGACTATTCTAGCGAATAAGCCTGATATCGTGCTAATGGACCGGTCAGAGTCCCGGGTGTTTCTTGTGGATATCACCATCCCCTATGACGAGAACCTCATACGAGCCGAAGCAGATAAGAAAAGAAAGTATCTGGACCTGGCGCATGAGGTTACCGATATGTGGAGGGTGATGTCCACAGAAATAATCCCGGTTGTTATATCGGTCAATGGTCTGATCCCAAAGAGCCTCCCAGACCATCTTAGGAAGCTCGGGATTAGTGGGAACGCGGTGGTAGCTGGGATGCAGAGGGCTGTCTTGCTTGACAATGCCCGAATAGTCCGTCGGTTTCTTTCCCAAGCGCCCTGATGCCTCGGTCGACTGTTGCTGACCTTGCCGAGGTAGTTTTGCCGTTTGCCTCAAATCTAGAGGTCAACGTGATGTAGCCCCATCTACATAATAATAATAATAATAATATATCTTTATTTGCTAGAACATTGTATAAAAGATGTTACAATTACGCTTAAGATTAAGTACATCATGTTCTGCCTAAACTGGGCATGCAAACAGAGAACATGAAGTAGACAACTACCAGCCCCCATGACCGAGAGCCTGAGAAGAACAGGTTGCCGGCTCGCTTTTTTTTTGACGTGAGGAAAATCCTACAGAAATGCTATTCCGGGCTCTTACGGACTAAAAACCACACGTCCCCTACCTATGCATACGGTTGGGAGCCATGGGTAAGCTCTTGGAAGGATGACCCCAAGATTCCCAAAAGAATTTGGCCACCACTGCGGCCTCACCTAGGGGTTTCGGGTGCCTTCTCACCTTTATAGACACTCAATGAAGTGGGATAGTCCCCCTCCAAAAAAGTGCAATAACAACCGAGCCCTTCCAAGCCTAGCAAGTTATAGGGGGTCGAAATTGGCCTGAGTGGGTTCGAGAAAATATAGTCAACCGTGTCACTGTTGCTCGACTTGATGGAGACACTACCGTGCTCCCAGATTGGCACAAAACATTCAACATTGTACACCGATAATTGGTTGCCACAAATAAATATGAATGCTGAGTCATAAAACGATATTTGCACATTCGTAAATTGTCGGAGTCGGGTCTGAAGTTTCAGAAGCATCTAATTAATATTGTGTTCAGGTCTTCGAAACGAGAAAAGGTTAATTAATTTTGCTTCGAATGTAATGAAAATGTGTTCCAAATGGCGGCGTCCCGGAATTTATTTATTTAACATTGATCTGCTTTTGAATATATGGTAATTTCAATTTTACTGTACACAACTATCTGAGCTTCCCGATTAATTTTTTTTGAACTACAATTAAAAAAACCACAAAATTTGAACTACACAGATAGTGCACAGTTTTATTCAAATGTGTTCCTGGTTTGTCTAAATGAGTTTCAAAACACCAACTTAGACAGTAGTGTCTCAAAACAATAAGGTGCAGAAGAATTTCGGTACTGGTTCGTGAAATAGATGGTGAGCCGTATTGGCGTGTCAGATGAACAGATGCAGGTTGTGATTGCTGCCGATTTAGGTCTTCAACTTGGCTTAACGACTACCATTTTACTGGTAACCGGAACAAATGGCTATATGGAATAAATGGAAAGATAGTCCAATGCCACGAGCAGATAAAACAAAGGATCGACATGCTATGTACAGAACCCTCTACAACAATAAAATACCAAGCTTACTGTACCGACGGAACTCACAGTTGCCAATCTACATCTTACATCTCATAAAATATAAGAGCAATGTATTTACATTATATACACACAAAGGGAGGTGAACACGCCACAGTTCTTTATGTCATATATAACAGGAAATATCACCAGTTACTTTATCAGATTTATTGTATGTCGGTTATCATCGAAAAATATTGGTTTTTATATGAAACAAGGACAAAATTCGCAGCTAGATGCTTTACCTACTAAGCCTACTAGGCCTCCTAACCGTAGGCTGTTGGACAGGATACGCGAGGTGTTTTAGTCGGTAGGAATAATATCCATGAGAATTTTCCCTCACGTGAAAAAAAAGACGTGTGTGTTGCGCTTTGCAATAATTGATCTTCCTCGTCGCCTCAAGATGAGTTGAAGTTCTGCAAAATGAATAAAATCCTGCAATCCGATATGAAAGTTCTTGCGGCGATGAATGGTATAGTACAACAGTCCAACATCAACCGTTGGGCTTAGGCTCACTAGGCGTGAACACCTTGTTTTGTTAGAGGATCCTTCCTATGTGTGTTGGAGTAACATTACCTACCCTTTCCTTCACAAGACCGTTTTATTTTTCTCCAACAAAATATCAGTTTTTGTTGAAAGGACGTGAGTGGATCGGTGTGAATCTTTAGCCAGCAAATGTGTCGGCTCCTCTTTTTTTATACTACTAAGGTCGCAGACAGGCTTACGGCCCATCTAATGGTTGGTTACCGTAGCTGATGGACGTTTGCAACACACACGCTGCCGAGCGAGACACTTTTATGATATCCAAAATACAACTCGCGCCAAATAACTGTGCGTCTTAGAAGTTCGTTCGTTCGCGCCGCAATTATGCAAACTACTGCGCAGCTGGGGCGGGAGGGCCACCCCTCCAGCCTCAGCAGTAGTTTATTGCTTATTACCTAATAATGCATGATTGGAAATAACGAACATAATAGACGCAAAGCTTTTTGGCGCGAGCTGTACCTAATTACTATCTATACATATAATAAAATGATAGAAAAGCCAAAACTGTACATTGGAAATATTAACAAAAAAATACTCGCCGGGTGTTCTACATAAGATACCGAAGCTGAAAATATAGTTAGAATTTTTTTTGTCTGTTTGTCTGTTTGTCTGTTTGTCTGTTTGCTTTGCTTTGTCCGGAAGGATCTCGAAAAGTACTGAACATATTTGGTTCAAATTTTGCACAAATATTACTTAGGGGTGTGGTCTTAAAATAGGCTATATATTATCACGCCACATATCCTAGGGGCTAAGCAGAGAGCAATGAAATGTTTAAACCGTTGGATTGATTTAATTAAAACGCAGCAGGAATATTAGTAGGAGATAGGTTTTACACTCAGACAACATATTATTACGCTAATTTTTTTAGGACCTCGGCAGAGAACAATGAAAATGGGTTTGTATATTTTTGCAAAATACAGAAATTACTGAATAAATTTAATTAATCTTTTATTTGAATAGCAATCTAGAGGTAGGATCTTTAAATAGGCTATATATTATCACGCTACATATCCTAGGGACTAGGCAGAGGCTAATGAAATATGTAAGTATGTGGATTGATTAAACTAAAACGTTGCAGTAATATTAGTAAGAGATTGGTTTTACACACCGGTTACATATTATCACTATCTTGGAGGCCCGGTAGGGAAAAATTAAATTCTGTGTTTGCTACGATATCCAGACGACTGATATACATACTTATTTAATTCTAAATACATACATATTATACATAGAAAACACCCAAACTCCGAAACAAACATTTGTGGAACACACAACTAATTGGAACAACCCAAAAATCGAACCAAGCCCTCCGGCGCGACAGGCAGTATCACTACACCGACTACGCCACAGAGGCAGTCAATGAAATTATATTTCATATTCTTTCATATAATTATTCTAACGGCTTGACAGACACAAAATATATTTGTTTATGTATTTACGGGCAACAATCAAAAGTACCTAACTGTAAAGATTAGTAGTAGTAATTTATAGGCTTGATAAAGAACAATAATCAAATTTATTAGAGTACGTGTTTGTTTTTAAATATGCATTTAGTATATAACATAATAAGTAAGTTTATCAGTTTTCTAGATCTCATAGCTCACACTAATATAAATCAAATTTCAGGCTACGCTATACTATTGTACAAGCCATGTAATATGTAGTATACTTTTTTATAACGTGAAGGAAAATCCATCGTGGATGCTATGCCGGACTTCTACCAATTAAAAAAAACCTTAAGTAACGCCTAACAGCCTATGGTTGGGAGCCCCGGGTAAGCCCTCGGAAGGATGTCCCAGGACTCCCAGCAGACCCACGGCCGCCACTGCGTCCTCGCCTAGGAGGTGGTTTGGGTGCTATGCCACGTCTTTGGGGGTTTCGGGTGCGATCCCGCTTTTAAGGGGGGGGGGGGGGGCGTGAGTAAACGCCTTCGGCGCGGACTGAATTATTTTACAATAGCCTTAATCATTAAGCTCTTTTATCATTAAGCCAACACGCCAGTTTAGATTTACCCTCACATTCAAAGGGATCCTTGAATTCTAGGTTTTGCAAAAGTTGGGATGTCTCTTATTCCTGAACTAGAAAACCTTTAACATGGAAACTTGTGTGAAACATTCCTTACAGTATTCCCTTTATAACACTAAAAAAAAAATTTTGGAATCCGAAAACGCATTGAGAAGTAACAACTAAAAAACCGTTTTGTCTTTCATCCCTTCTCCCAAAGGAACCGCGCAAAATATCGAGATCAAAAGTATCCTAGAACCTTCCTCGGATTATAAGCTCTGATTGTACTAAGTTTCATTCAAATCCATTCAGTAACTTCGGCGTGATACTTATTCGGAATACAGACAGACAGACACACATGAAAAATGTAATTTCATTTTCGGCTTCAGTAGACTCTCGACCCTCAACAGTATTATTATATGTATAGACTAGCTAACCATCGCAACTTCGTGTACGTCACATAAGATCTATGAAAGGAGAGGTATTTCTTCATCAGACTCATCAAGCAGCGTGTGAAACTGCCCTGTTTGCTTAATCAAAAAAGAGCTTAAAGATTAAGTCTATTCTAAAGCAATTCAGTCCACGCCTTCGGCGCGGACTGAATTATTTTACAATAGCCATAACCATTAAGCAGCTCTTTTATGATTAAGCCAACACGCCACACAAACGTTGTTTATAATGAACATTCTTAAAACAACTTTACTAAAAAATGTTGAGCTTTGGCTACAGTGACATAGGTACATAAATTAAATCACCTTAAACATAATAAGTACATGCATACGGTCACGCCTTTATCCCTAAAGGGGTATCGAGTCATATTATATGTTTACCTTTTTTTAATTTGTCCCACGTAACGTAATAGGTGGTGAGCCGCATTGCCGTGTTGAAATGGACAGGCGTTAGTACTGCCTACTTTTGAAAATTATTAAATCTATAAGGTCTTCAACTTGGTTTAACGACTGCCATTTACTGGCTACCGTTAGCGTTAGTGTTATCGTCTCAACTCTTCCGATTATGCGTAAAGTTTTCAGTCTGTGGCCCTAATCTAACAAACGTTTCGTATTCGCGCTTCACCATACTACTTACTCTTATAATTATTAAAGGGACTAATTAATAAACACGTACGTCATACCGGCCTTGGACCCACTAAAACCATGAGGTCTCTTCCTATCCATCTAGCGCAGTCATAAGGTATCCTTTAGTGGGCTTACCCGGGGCTCCCAATCGTAGGCTGTTAGGTAGGATACGTGTGGTTTTTAGTCAGTGGGAGTCATAGTACATTCATGTGGGATTTTCCTCACGTTAAAAAAATCCATCTAGCGCATAACTCCCCGGGTAAGTTGGAGGATGTCCTAAATTTGTTCCCACATTTTGGTTACGACTTATCCTAGAGGCTCAAATAGAATACGGTTCAAACTTTGCTTATAACATAATTTCCACGCGGACGAAGTCGCGGGTAACAGCTAGTATAAGATAAAGGCGTTTGAATATTTGGAGATTGCCCATTATTTAATGGGCCGCCGTTTCGTAACAAATAATTTTGTATGACAGCGAAAATTTGATATTAAATTGGATGGATATCGTACTTTCATAGAAAATAAAAAATATTCTCTTATTTCGTGGGGTTTTCTCTCATTCTTCGTTTTGCTGTTCAAATTAGAGGTTAGTTTCGAAACAAATGTCCATCAATCCGTCAAATCAATTTTGTTCAGAAAGGGCTAATCGTTACATGGATGAACATGGATTTAATTCAATAATCTAGATGTAAGATAGAAGTAATAGTTCCAACACTAATAAATAACCCTGAAAATGTAATACCTACCTAGTTACCTATACATCAATGTTTATATGTTATCTCTATTTAATGCATGGTCGCGCCCGGTTCATCTAGTTGCGATAAAACTTTGTCAACCTATAGCTTGCACTTGCGTGAAAGTCATGGACATAATTTGAACCAGGCAGGTAGCACTGCAATCTGGGTATAGGACTGTGCCGTGCGAAGCCGGGGTGGGTCAGCTGGTACTTATTAGGTTATGCAGGTTTGTGTAGGAAGAAGAAAATGAAAATGCTAGAATATTTTTAAGCAGTTTTATTCATCTATGATGTCTATATCATCACCCTCATATTCATGAAATATGTTGTCCAAAAATGCAGCTGGCGGTTTAATGTATCTAAATCGAGCCCAACTTAGGTACCACAATGTAGTCAGAATGTGGGCACAGCATCCGGTGGGATGCTGTGCCTAGCCTACCAAACAATAATTGTTTGGTAGGCTTTCGTACGGTGGGATGCTCTGCCATTGTCACATTGATGAAAAATACAAATCCGTGAAGTCACACCAGCCCTTTTGTATATATTTGACGATATATTAGGAATATGTACAACATTTGGAACATGGTACACTTAATTTGTGGTGGTGGTGTAGGTATAGGCCTTAAGGGAGTAGCAGATTGTGAAACACTGTCTAACTGTTGGCTTGAAGTTGTGAGGACTTCCATATTCTCATGTGGTGTAACAGCACCTTCATGTATAACCTGCTGCCGCCTACTCTGATCGTACTGGGTCTGTCTCCTTACAGTTCTATACGCATTTGTCCAACAAGACAGGCAAACTTTTTGAAGTCTGTGAACCTGTAAGCAAATAAAATAAAGTTAAAACCGACTTTAATTTATGTCATTTAAAAAAGGCTCTGAAAAGGTGTTCCGTTAATATAAACTAAGGTTATTTTACTGCATCGCACGCGGTTTCACCCACGTAGCCCCCGTTTCCTCGACAATACGGAAATAAAATATAACCTATGTTCGCCAGGAAGAGTGTAGCTTCCCAACAGTGAAAGAAGTTTTCAAATTGGTCCTGTAGTTTCAGAGCCTATTCGATGGAAACAGACAAACAATCAAATCTTTTCTATTTATAATATTTTTATAGATTACAGATGTCACAGACTTGAAGAAGGCTGTGAAAGAATGCCTTGAGGCATAGTATTATTAAAAGTATATTTACCTGTTGATTAGGTCCATGACATGATGAGATTTCCTTCAGGGCTATTAATAATCACTTTATGCGTCTTAGCTCTCAGTATGGAAGACCCACAGGCTAAGCACACTTGCTGATGTCCATAAGCTCGTACGGCTGCTGATTCACTAGATGAGCTTTGAGATGCTCTTTGTAATATTACAAAACATTCTTGACAAAGAAAATCCTCCACCGATATCTGCAAATAAATAAAATAAAATTATATACCTACTAGCCTAATATTTTCTGTTATGATATTGATTGGGAAAAATCTACTTTATTGTAACACATTACTGATATGGAAAACACAAGATCAGGTAAAAACCTTTAGCACTATTGGTTATTGTCATGCTTCATTATGTATTTACTTAAACATAACTAATTTACTATTACAAATACATTTAAAGTATGTTACAAGTACAGAATACAAAACTTAATTGAATAAGATATAGGTACTAACCACTTCTGGATCGTTCCAGAATTGTAAAATTCGAATCATGACATCTGTTGCCTCCACGACTCGATGTCGAGGCAGAGGATGTACCAAATATAGTGAACAATTCACACACCGTGGCATTTTTATCTAATCTACTGCAAAACCGCACATTCGACACCGAAAAGACTTTTTGTTAAAAATTACTACGAACTGTCAAAAATTTAAAACTTTTGACAGTTCGTATTACGCCGCACATTGATATTTGCGAATGGCGGCCATCTTCGTCACGTCAGTCCGCGGTGCGTTAAAAGATTTCACCACGAATTATATCAAAGTTTAAACGCCACAAAATATATTATTCGAGTGAATGAAAAGATTGTTAAAAAAATATTAAATGATTTATCAATTTACTTAGGTGGCCATACACTTTTTACTTAGGTTTTTCAAAAAGAAACGAAGCCTGGGCGTTCTCCTTTCCACCTTGATACGTCTAAGTTGCGATTGCTAGATTAACCAGAAATTGCATGTAATTAAGTTTCACACAGTTTCAGCTGAAATAAAATTAAAACTTTGACAATTACCGATGAAAGGTGATGTCCACTTTTTGTATGGACGTTGGTTTTTTATTCGAAGTAAAATCCAGAATAGCTGAAAATACACTGATATATAGTGACCAAAATTAGGAATCACGAATTAGATAAATAATTATTTTTGAAACCCGCATTTAAGAGAAAAGCCAAGAATTTTTTATGTTAGTAGATATTTTAATTAAATGGATGGCAATACAAACATAGTTTTTTGTAATAGCAATTATGGCTGTCATCAATGAGAACTGTCACATAAAGTCAATGTCAATTATGTCAATAACGCATCTCGCTGCTCGCTGTCTCGCTCGTTTTGTTATTAACGGATGCTTTGACTGTGCACATTAATTGAATGTTATTAAGTATTTGGACTCAAACTTAAATAACTCATACAACTTGGCAGTTGGCTATTACAACTGTTATTTGTTTCCACCAGCGATTCAGACTTGGAATTTCGATTTTAAAACACTGACTTTTTATATTTTTACTTGTATTAATCATATACCATGCAACAGTTTCAGTACCTACGAAGCTATTAGTACGAGTCCGGAGTTTATCTCAATACTAAAAGAGTTGATTACTTAGGAAGGAAAATATAATAATAAACTAGCTGACGCCCGCGTAGAGTATTGTCCCGTTTCTGCTTCCCGTGGGAACTTATAGGAAAGCCTATGTGTTATTCCGGACTATGCTCTATCCCTGTACCAAATCTCAGCGAAATCCATTCAGCCGTTAGAGTGTGATTGAGTAACAAACATCTAAACATCTTCACAAACTTACACATTTATAATATTAGTAGAATAGAATTAGCTGATGCCCGGGGCTCTGCCCGCGTTGATATCGGTATTTTTTTCGCATTTATAATAATAATTAAATTCACAATAGTAATACCTACCTGAAGTAAGGCTCACCCCCTCTTACATGAGACTTAACATAACCAATGAAATATTTTTGGTGTAAGTACATTATACCTCTGTCACTCTTTCAGGGAAAAGGCAACACTTATAAAGAAACTGCAGTAATCGCTATACAGAATTCTAACTCCCAATCTGATTATCATCTGTCAAGAATGTAATAAGTTACTACTGATAGAACTCAGTAACAGAAATGAAGGTAATAGTATTAATGAACAACTTGATCATCAATCAGTGTGTGTGTTGTGGCATGTCTGTTCTAAGACAGACCAGCCGGCATTCTCATCCTTTACTTGATGGCCATCTTGAGAGAAATTACATTGCTACCATCATCAAACCTTGTCAGGTAATTTTTTGTTTATTACTTACATACAAAGATATAGTCACGCCTTTATCCTCAATGGGGTAGGCAAAGACATGGTATATATCCACATTTCACCTTACAGATTTATGTTCCACGTAATAGCAGCCGTAAGGCCAACTTGACTTAACAATTATTATTTTACTGACAACATGTTTATTAATCATTTATCTAATATTCAATATGAGTTTCTTTTCTTTTTATTAATATAACTTTTATTTCAAATGCCTGCATAAGCAGCTCTATATAGTAACCAATATTAGCCAGCCTATGGTGCCTGCTGGCAAAGAGCTTGTTCTAATGTTCAAAATGTGGTGGAACCACTGAGAGATGTCAAAGTCCACATTCAAGATAATGTTGTTTTTGAAAGTGGGTCTAACTCTATTGTTGAACCTGTAAGTGTTCCTAGCCCAGATTTTGTTGTTCCAAATGTTCAACATAGTGGCATACCTTTTTTTTTTTTTTTTTTTTTTAACGTGAGGGAAAATCCTCGTAGGATGCTATGCCGGACTCTTACCGACTAAAAAACCTCACGTAACGCCCAACAGCCTATGGTTGAGAGCCCCGGGTAAGCCCTCAGGAAGGATGTCCCGTGACTCCCAACAGACCTACGGCCGCCAATGCGGCCTCGCCCAGGGGGTGGTTCGGGTGCAATCCCGCGTCTATGGGGGGTTTCGGGTGTGACCCCGCTTCTAAGGGGGGGCGTGCGTGAGTGCTCACGTCACGCTGCCGTCATGGGCCTGCTTCTGTAAGGACGGTGAGCGGCCCTCTCACCGTCCTCAGACCCCCGGTCATGGAGGCCGATAGTCCTCGGCGAAGACACGTCGGCGGCGCCCAGGGCGCCGACTGCGGAACTCGGGTGGGAGAGTTCTCTCCCGCACCCGGCCCGCCGCCTCCTTCACGAGCATGACCTGCTCGCAGAAAGAGGCGGCGCAGTCCCACTTACTCCCGCTGGAGAGCATGGCTCGCACCATGGCCTCAAGCGAGAGAGTGTCCACGCCCAGACCCACTACGAGGACCTGTCGCTGTTGTGCCCACGCCTTGCACTCCACCAGCGTGTGGAGCGCCGTGTCATCGCTGCGGTCCTCGCAGTGCTGACACTCGGCCGTGGTTTCCCGGTGTTTTCGCCACAGATACCTGCCGAAGCTACCGTGCCCGGCAAGCATCTGTGTCAACCGGTAGGAGAGAGCACCGTGTCTTCTCTCCAGCCACTCGTCCATGACCGGTCTGACGGCCGCGATTGTGGCGAATCCCCCCTTTGGTTGCTCAAGTCGTACCTTCCATGTCTCCACGGTTTCCTGGTGGAGCAGGGTCCGCTGGGCCTCGATTTCTCGAGACGCAGGCCTTTGGCCCCGCTCCAGCGCCTCCTTGCGCCATCTGAACAGTGACGCAAGGGCTCTTGCTTCCAGGTCCCATGGAGGGGTCCCGGCTAGGAGACATGCCGCCTCACCGGAGATCGTGCGGTATCCTCTTATCACCCTGACGGCCATCACTCTCTGCGGGCTCAGCAGTCTAGCCTCATTGCTGGCCGTCAGGGTCTCCGCCCATACGGGAGCCCCGTACAGAGCCATGCTTCGCACGATCCCCAGGTACAGCCTCCTGTAGGGAGCGTTGGGTCCCCTGATGTTGGGCATCAACCGCGCGAGTGCGGCCGATGCTCCCCTCAGTTTTGGGACCAAACTTCGGAAGTGATGTCCGAAGTTCCACCGGCCATCGAGTACGAGCCCCAGATACTTCATCGAGGGCTCGATGCCGATGCTGACGCCCCCTACCTGTAGGCTGGATCCCGCAGGTGGCCCCATCCGAGGTCCGTGGAAGCACAGAGCCTCGGATTTGTGAAGGGCGACCTCGAGACCCAGCCGCCGAATCCGACCCACGACCTGAGCAACCCCTGCCGTGGCCTTAAGTGCTGCGGCACGGTGCGTTGCTCCCCGCGCCGTAACGAGGGTGTCGTCGGCGTAACACGTTACGCCGACCCCTCTGAGCAACGGACCACGCAGCACCCAGTCGTAACCGATGTTCCACAGGAGCGGCCCTAAAACCGATCCCTGTGGAACACCGCACGACACATCTCGCCGACCCGGCCCTAGCCAGCTCGGGTAAGTTATGGCTCTCTCAGAGAGATAAGCCCCGACAATTCGACGGAGGTAGGGAGGCACTCCATGATAGATAAGCGCCTCCCTGACGCAGCTCCAGGGCAAGGTGTTGAATGCGTTGGCGATGTCGAGAGACACCGCCACCACCACCTCACCCTGTGAGACTGCTTCCTCCGTCAGGCCTCTAATGCGCATGATCGCGTCCACGGTGGAGCGTCCCTGACGGAAGCCAAACTGGCTATCCGCCAGATCAGGCCCCACGCGTGTGAGGTGCCCGACGAGGCGTTGTGCAATAATGCGCTCGAAGAGCTTGCACACCTCGTCGAGCAACACGATCGGCCGGTACCCTGATGGGGATTTTTGCCGGCCGCCCCGCCTTTCGAATCAAGACCAGTTTCCCTGTCTTCCAGACCTTGGGAAACTGGCCTTTTTCGAGGCATGCGCTATAAAGACCCATAAGTCGAGGCCCAAGCTCCTCGAGAGCCAGGACCCATGCACGGCCTGGAATGCCGTCGGGTCCAGGGGCGGTGTTTCTGCGGGATTTAAGCCGCAGGACAGCCGCCCCTAACTCACTCTCGGTGACTACGGGCACGTCGTTCTTAGTGGCATACCTTAATTGAATTAAATGGTTATAACCAAACTCCTAATACATCAAACCACAGTCAACACATTGAGAGACCCATTTCCTCAGCATTCCATGAATTCACCGTTCGGACACTGGGTCCCTATCGTGGTACAGCCAGAGGGAAACACTGTCAGGGGGTCTGGGACTTGCGGCCCATTTGGTTAGATTCAGGGTGCCCTTAAGATGCATCAGCGCTCACCTTCCACCGTTCACAATGTTCCCCCCTCTGCCTAACCATATTTGGTAAGATCCTATCAATGTCGCTTTTAATAAAATGGTTACAACAGAACACCGAATTGTTTCTGATTGTGTAAATCAAGAGTGGTTAAGAATACCTTTATATCTCTGAAAACACATACATACGGATTATAAATTGTACATATCACTGAATGCTAGGGTTTGTGAGGAACATGCCAGTGTGTACAATTGGGAGTTATTAGATGATTATGAGTTCACAGAACAATTCGGTCAGTCACATATTGTTGTAATGTTAGATTTATCAAGAAAAAAAGTTACTAATACAATATTTACTTTACAGCCTTGATCAGAGGACAAGAAATCAAGTCAGGTCACCAGAGGCAAGACAGGATTTGTGGATATTACTGCACTGGCTTGAAAGGGAAAAGGACTGTTGGAAGCTGTGCTCATGTGATGACTATTGTCTGGTATCTTGGATAGGCTCGGTATCAAAACGACATTTCTCCACCTGCACATTATTTAGACAACATATTGATAAGAGAATGAATAAATAATATATTAACCTCAAACAATTTATTTTAATAAGTAGACTTACCATCAATCTAGGTATACTATTACACATGAGTTTATTAATATTAAGCTCGCCAGATTGACGTCGCCACTGATAGAAAGCCGTGGCACATCTAGCGATTGGGGCCCACTCTCACAGTCCGTAAGACTTCTGACAGTGGTCCTCAAGTAGGCGGCCCTGTGATGTGCCGCTTCACGCTCCTCTTGAAGAACCCAGAGTTGTAAATTGAGGGAAACACATATGCGAGCAGGTTGTTGCAGGTTTTTATAGTTCGACAAAGAAACGATCTTTTGAAACACTCAGTTAAGATTCTCTCCTCTAGGTAGGTATGAGTGGCACCTCTGCCCGGCACGCATTTTCGGGATCGGAATGGAGAGGGTGGGATAAGGTAGAAGAGCTCTTGGTAGAAGAGCTCTTCTGAAACACTGGCCGTAATACATTCGGTAGGAGGCAGTCAATAACGCTATGGCTCTTCGCTGAGCTAATGGCTCGAGACCTCCCGTTACCTAGACAACAAATTATTCGGATTCTGCATAGCGTCAAGCGCGTCTAGTACCTCGAGGAGTCATCCCAAAGGTCAGAACAGTATTCGACGCAGGGGCGAATCTATGACATGTGTCTACCAGTCGGAATATTACAATTTTATTGCGCCTACGGCTTTCTCTGACAATGATACAGTTTAAGTCTCATAGTTTCAAAACACTACATGTGAACAATATCGTTACTTAGTTTTAAATATTGCACTCTATTCATAAATCAATAGCAGGTAACGCTTTTTGTCTGAACATGATGTAATAAATCAATTTCTTTTTATATTTGCAGTAATCTCACCCTCATCCCTCATAACATACAAAAGTAAACAAACAGTTTGCAAAAAGCAAACAGAACTGTCAACCGTATGTCACGCGTGACGTATGCCAAACTCATTATTTTGTTTTTACTAGGCACAGGCATCAAAAGTTTTGTTAGTATTCAGCCTAAAAATATCTCAAAATAAAAATATTTTTTTCTCATAATTGCTGGCACTTAAAATTCCATTTTATAAATTAAAATATTAGTTTCATGTAACACTATTCAAAAATATTTGGTTCAACGATTCTGGATTTTTTCGAGAATAAAAAACCGTTTTTGGACATCACCTTTAAGTTTATTTTACGCGATAACTACCGCAAGGATACCTCAGGACACGTTTTGGTAGACACAGGATTTTGTTTCGAGCTCTCCTACTCTTCGAACTTGTCTGTCGGCCAGTAGGTACATCACATGTGGGTGTTCCAGGGACTGGTAGATCTCGCTATAACTCTGATCGAAGGGATCAATCAGATCCCTTCGATCCACACAATTTCAAAATCGTCTTGGCATGCAACAACTGCAATACTCAACAACGTAAGTGTTATGACTCTCAGAAGATATGCTCTTTATGAAACACATTAACTTCAATTGCACGATGCAGTGCAGTTAGTTGAGATTTTCACAGATGATGTATTTCTGATGCTGCTAGATCAATCAATCAATTCAGCCTATGGCAGTCCACTGCCTCTCCCAATTTACACCACAATACATGCACTTGCTTTTAGTTCTAGCCTGCGACCGCTCTATCAGCCAATATTAAAATCAGAAAAAGTTTTAAGAGGCTTCCCACACAGCAAACCCGATTTTCGACAAGTTTTTGGTAAGGAACTCTCTACGTAAGTATCCGACTCGCACTTGGTTTGCTTTTTATTAAAAAACTTTCGTCTCCTTTCAATATTTTAGTGTCAACGTTCAATTATTGGATTTTCTTTTCGATGCAGCTGTTTATCTAGTTATCATTGATAGATCGGAAGTGGGAGACTGCTAAATCGCGTACAGCAGATTAATGGTAAAATGGATTAAATAATGATGAGTTTGTGTTTTATGTAGATGAAATCTGCTTACCGTATCATTAAATTGTAGGAAGGCTACGACTATCAGCAGTATTTGACTAATCAATTTACTTTCTATGTCGCAATAGCAATAAGTCAAAACCTCTGCTGTTCCATTTTTATCAAAAACAAATCTCATACTTACCTAATTCTATGAAAATATTCAATTGTAATGCATACATATTTTAATTAATAATTATTATTTAAAGTATATGATACAAAGTGTGTGACTGAATAAATAATAATGTTAAAATGTACTCGTCGTAATACGAGTACATTTTAACATTATTATTAATAGGAACTTTATTGTTGAGTGCAAAAATTCAAAGAGATTGAGCTCTTCAACTTCAAGAGCATGTGAAATATATTATGCCTTACACTATAGTAATACTCGAATTAAATAGTCAAGTAATAATTGAATGTAAGTAGGACGTTTTTGGGCATTCTACTCCACCTTCCATTCCTCCGGCTCACTGCGTTCGCCGCAGTCACTCTCGGTGGAGTAGAATGCCCAAAAACATTTCTGATAATAAACTTGTGCGTTTAGTGCTTCATCGCATTAGCAACTACGTTCAACCATGATGTATACAGTATGTATTTGCGCTTCCACACTTATAGCACAGTCGTCAGACATCGACATTTGCGTTTAATGCAGTCGTCGTCATAAACTTGTGCGTTTAGTGCTTCATCGCATTAGCAACTACGTACAACCATGATGTATGCAGTATGTATTTGCGCTTCCACACTTATAGCACAGTCGTCAGACATCGACATTTGCGTTTAATGCAGTCGTCGTCTTAGACATGTGCGTTTAGTGCTTCATCGCATTAGCAACTACGTTCAACCATGATGTATGCAGTATGTATTTGCGCTTCCACACTTATAGCACAGTCGTCAGACATCGACATTTGCGTTTAATGCAGTCGTCGTCATAGACATGTGCGTTTAGTGCTTCATCGCATTAGCAACTACGTACAACCACGATGTATGCAGTATGCATTTGCGCTTCCACACTTATAGCACAGTCGTCAGACATCGATATTTGCGTTTAATGCAGTCGTCGTCATAGACATGTGCGTTTAGTGCTTCATCGCATTAGCAACTACGTACAACCACGATGCATGCAGTATGCATTTGCGCTTCCACACTTATAGCACAGTCGTCAGACATCGACATTTGCGTTTAATGCAGTCATCGTCTTAGACATGTGCGTTTAGTGCTTCATCGCATTAGCAACTACGTACCACCAAGAGACTAAGAGACAATGTATGCAGTATGCATTTGCGCTTCCACACTTATAGCACAGTCGTCAAACATCGACATTTGCGTTTAATGCAGTCGTCGTCATAGACTTGTGCGTTTAGTGCTTCATCGCATTAGCAACTACGTACAACCAAGATGTATGCAGTATGCATTTGCGCTTCCACACTTAAAGCACAGTCGTCAGACATCGACATTTGCGTTTAATGCAGTCGTCGTCATAAACTTGTGCGTTTAGTGCTTCATCGCATTAGCAACTACGTACAACCATGATGTATGCAGTATGTATTTGCGCTTCCACACTTATAGCACAGTCGTCAGACATCGACATTTGCGTTTAATGCAGTCGTCGTCATAAACTTGTGCGTTTAGTGCTTCATCGCATTAGCAACTACGTTCAACCATGATGTATGCAGTATGTATTTGCGCTTCCACACTTATAGCACAGTCGTCAGACATCGACATTTGCGTTTAATGCAGTCGTCGTCATAGACATGTGCGTTTAGTACTTCATCGCATTAGCAACTACGTACAACCACGATGTATGCAGTATGCATTTGCGCTTCCACACTTATAGCACAGTCGTCAGACATTGACATTTGCGTTTAATGCAGTCGTCGTCATAGACATGTGCGTTTAGTGCTTCATCGCATTAGCAACTACGTACAACCACGATGCATGCAGTATGCATTTGCGGTTTTACACTTATAGCACAGTCGTCAGACATCGACATTTACGTTTAATGCAGTCGTCGTCTTAGACATGTGCGTTTAGTGCTTCATCGCATTAGCAACTACGTACAACCAAGAGGCTAAGAGACAATGAATGCAGTATGCATTTGCGCTTCCACACTTATAGCACAGTCGTCAGACATCGGCATTTGTGTTTAATGCAGTCGTCGTCATAGACATGTGCGTTTAGTGCTTCATCACATTAGCAACTACGTACAACCACGATGCATGCAGTATGCATTTGCGGTTCCACACTTATAGCACAGTCGTCAGACATCGACATTTGCGTTTAATGCAGTCGTCGTCTTAGACATGTGAGTTTAGTGCTTCATCGCATTAGCAACTACGTACAACCACGATGTATGCAGTATGCATTTGCGCTTTCACACTTATAGCACAGTCGTCAGACATCGACATTTGCGTTTAATGCAGTCGTCGTCGTAGACATACGCGTTTAGTGCTTCATCGCATTAGCAACTACGTACAACGAAGAGGCTAAGAGACGATGTATGCAGTATGCATTTGCGCTTCCACACTTATAGCACAGTCGTCAGACATCGACATTTGCGTTTAATGCAGTCGTCGTCATAGACATGTGCGTTTAGTGCTTCATCGCATTAGCAACTACGTACAACCAAGAGGCTAAGAGACGATGTATGCAGTATGCATTTGCGCGTTCACACTTATAGCACAGTCGTCAGACATCGACATTTGCGTTTAATGCAGTCGTCGTCGTAGACATACGCGTTTAGTGCTTCATCGCATTAGCAACTACGTACAACGAAGAGGCTAAGAGACGATGTATGCAGTATGCATTTGCGCTTCCACACTTATAGCACAGTCGTCAGACATCGACATTTGCGTTTAATGCAGTCGTCGTCATAGACATGTGCGTTTAGTGCTTCATCGCATTAGCAACTACGTACAACCACGATGTATGCAGTATGTATTTGCGCTTCCACACTTATAGCACAGTCGTCAGACATCGGTATTTGTGTTTAATGCAGTCGTCGTCATAGACATGTGCGTTTAGTGCTTCATCACATTAGCAACTACGTACAACCACGATGCATGCAGTATGCATTTGCGGTTCCACACTTATAGCACAGTCGTCAGACATCGACATTTGCGTTTAATGCAGTCGTCGTCTTAGACATGTGAGTTTAGTGCTTCATCGCATTAGCAACTACGTACAACCACGATGTATGCAGTATGCATTTGCGCTTCCACACTTATAGCACAGTCGTCAGACATCGGCATTTGTGTTTAATGCAGTCGTCGTCATAGACATGTGCGTTTAGTGCTTCATCACATTAGCAACTACGTACAACCACGATGCATGCAGTATGCATTTGCGGTTCCACACTTATAGCACAGTCGTCAGACATCGACATTTGCGTTTAATGCAGTCGTCGTCTTAGACATGTGAGTTTAGTGCTTCATCGCATTAGCAACTACGTACAACCACGATGTATGCAGTATGCATTTGCGCTTCCACACTTATAGCACAGTCGTCAGACATCGACATTTGCGTTTAATGCAGTCGTCGTCATAGACATGTGCGTTTAGTGCTTCATCGCATTAGCAACTACGTACAACCAAGAGGCTAAGAGACGATGTATGCAGTATGCATTTGCGCTTTCACACTTATAGCACAGTCGTCAGACATCGACATTTGCGTTTAATGCAGTCGTCGTCATAGACATGTGCGTTTAGTGCTTCATCGCATTAGCAACTACGTACAACCAAGAGGCTAAGAGACGATGTATGCAGTATGCATTTGCGCGTTCACACTTATAGCACAGTCGTCAGACATCGACATTTGCGTTTAATGCAGTCGTCGTCGTAGACATACGCGTTTAGTGCTTCATCGCATTAGCAACTACGTACAACGAAGAGGCTAAGAGACGATGTATGCAGTATGCATTTGCGCTTCCACACTTATAGCACAGTCGTCAGACATCGACATTTGCGTTTAATGCAGTCGTCGTCATAGACATGTGCGTTTAGTGCTTCATCGCATTAGCAACTACGTACAACCAAGAGGCTAAGAGACGATGTATGCAGTATGCATTTGCGCTTTCACACTTATAGCACAGTCGTCAGACATCGACATTTGCGTTTAATGCAGTCGTCGTCTTAGACATGTGAGTTTAGTGCTTCATCGCATTAGCAACTACGTACAACCACGATGTATGCAGTATGCATTTGCGCTTCCACACTTATAGCACAGTCGTCAGACATCGACATTTGCGTTTAATGCAGTCGTCGTCGTAGACATACGCGTTTAGTGCTTCATCGCATTAGCAACTACGTACAACGAAGAGGCTAAGAGACGATGTATGCAGTATGCATTTGCGCTTCCACACTTATAGCACAGTCGTCAGACATCGACATTTGCGTTTAATGCAGTCGTCGTCATAGACATGCGCGTTTAGTGCTTCATCGCATTAGCAACTACGTACAACCAAGAGGCTAAGAGACGTTACCATAGCGGAGATGAGTTCTTATGTATCTAGCCGGATGGAATTAACCTTAGACCGTCGCTAGTAATTACACAAGAGACAACTCGAATGGTAATGGAAGTCTTTTGAAATTATGAGATTATAAGCTAAAACAAGGCTGATAGCTTATCGTATTCAAAATTAGTGTAATTCACTAACAAATAACAAGCAATCGAACATTTTTCCTTGGACGTATTATAACTGTTAAAAAGTATCAACTAAGATATTTAATAAATAGTCTATGCAGGAAATATTTAGGGTTGTCACACTAACAAGGTATACGAGTACAATTATACTAGTATCTGACTCCGGTTTTGATACTTTTGTATTTTTGTTAATGTTGAAATTCTAAACAGCGATTAAGGTTGTCAACAATACAAATTTCAAACAGTACAATATTTATTATATATTTAAAATACCTCAATAAAGATACCTCAATGAAGCGCTCGTGGCCCCGCGGACTCAGTGTTCTGTAAACGATCACTGCAGTAAGCAACTTTCACTATGGCCGGTACATGGATGGGTGACCATCCATGTGATCACTTTGTGACATTTATTTTAGCGTTTCCGTGCTTCGGAAGGCACGTTAAGCCGTTGGTCCCGGTTGCCAGTAAAATGGCAGTCGTTAAGCTAAGTTGAAGGCTTTATTTCAACAGCAGGCAGAGTACAACCTGCGCCTGTCCATTTAAACACGGCAATACGGCTCACCACCTATTACGTGGGACAAATTATACAAAGGTGAATTGTGGGCATATAATATGCCTCTGCCTACCCCTTCGGGGATAACGGCGTGACCATATGTATGTATGTATGTAATAAAGATAATTTATCTTTAGTATTAATAGGATCTTATTATCTATAAGTATGATAATTACGAATAATACGAATTAATAGAGCAATCTATGAGTACCTAAGTAATTCTTTTTAACGTAAAAAACTTCATAATTCTTGTTTTTGTATTTCATGCTACTAGTTTACTTACTAATTATACTAATTACTTTGGTATAAGGGTTCTTATAAATTTTCATCATGTACTGTATTGCAAATTACTATACTACGGTAATTTACGATTTACTGCTAACCCTATTTGAAACTACAATCTTGCAAAAAAATAATATTAGGTAAACAAGGTGTGAAAATATGTGTAACTTAAGACATCAAAACATACATACGTCTTAAGTTACATACTTCGAAGTAAAATTTCTTAGAAATGTGAAATAGGATATCACTACGTACGTACTTAGTAGTAGTAGTGGACTATTGGACATACTGAAAAAAATCTTCAAAACCTGGGACCTTGGTAGCGACGGTCACAACCTCATAACACCTGATGGTATGCATCATCATTCACGTTACAACACGTTTACAATTATGTGCATTAACATCATTCTTAAGACATGTTTGAACATGTTCGTCATAGTGAACGATGACACTTGCAAACTTGTAGGGAGTATCTCGTTACAACTTATTGCAAAATAAACTAAATCAACAGGTCAGAACTTGAATTAATACGTAGTACAGTGTATGTGTCACTAGCGGGTCATGTTTCTATTTAATTCACCTTTTACTCATAATTACATTCAGTTTCATACTTGTTCTCTTTACATTCACACAAAGCAGTCTTTTAATTAATAATGTTGAAGCAACAGCAGTGCATCTCTGAACCTCAAACCAGTTACTTTGCTACAAGGAATAGGAGGATTCCAAAATACGTAATTAAAATAGATGTATTAGAAGCTGAAGATACATCAGATAACGAAGTAGAAATACATACAAGAGTGAAAACCCAATATATTGTTTACGATCAGTGGGATGAAATATATTATAAAACAGAGAAATTACTGAGCCAAATATTTAAAACGTTAGAAGATCGTGGCAGAGGAGGACGAGGCCAACCAGATATACCTCAACATTAATACATTATAAATAATGGCAGACGCATATGGTGACGGTATTGTTCAATACGCTCAAGACCCCTTTGACTTCTCACATATTTTACCTCTTTCACCTACGGAAGTTGAACCAAAAAGAAGAAAACCAACTATTTGTAGAAAATCTAAAAAGACAGCTCATAAATCTTTTGTAATCAGCAACCAACCAAAAGGAGTCAAGTTAATTCAGATAAAGATCTTGGACATCACCAGCGACAAAGACAAACCTTCGTTGCCGTTTTGTGAAGATAGTGACAGTGTGATACTTAGTGCTCAATACGTAGTTCATGATACAGTTGATGAAATCATGGACATGGCTGAAGGTATTATTAAGAAAATATCTAAGAGAATTCATGGTGATAGCTTATCATTTTAACTAATGTGTTTTTAGTTTTAAGTAAGTTATACATCACCTTAATACTTAGAGATGTACTGCTGACGCTTCAACACTTTGTACGCGTCATTTTATATCATTGTGTTAGGTTTAAGATCAATGTAATTTTTTGAGACATTAAATAAATGGTATTATGATAAATTTTTTTTTTTCATTTCAATTTCGACTTGGGTAGGAAATAGTATGAAAAACAAACACAGTATAGTAATAAAACATTTATTCGGTTTATTAAACTTATGAAATACAAAAAACATTTTCTAAACACCATTGTTTAATACACAATACATTCCTTAAAGCACAATAGTTCTTATGAGCAAAACAATTATACAAAAATAGATCTTTACAGTAAAGATCACTAAGAGTCTTTAAGTTAGGAACACTTTTATTTTCACATATGTCAGAAACATTATTATGACCACATAGCTCTTGAACCCAATTAATTTTCTCACTGCCTTTAACAAGAACCTTTTTTTCCTTCAAATAGGGTTTGATTATTCTAGAAAATTCTCTGTAGTCTATATATCCTTCGCTCCAGCGGTAACCTCTATTCCTTTCAATCCACCAAATGTGTCTTCTTTCTTCATCAGTTAGCGAGGAGACCGGGTAAGGAGGTTTTATTAAGAATATATGAGTATGTTCCAACGTAGCTACAGCTAATTCTTTGACTATAAAGTTATTATAACGATCTTTAAAACCCTGAACATCTACTATAATAGTATTTTTGTTCATGATATCTTTCTCACGATGCTACTTAATGGCTTATACTCGATTATACAGTCGTTCAATATAAGACAATATGCTGAAGTTTGATCTGGTATATCAATATCACTTTCAATTTCCACTCTAACATCCACAACAGGACCTGATTTAAGATTATCTGGTTGTCTAGAACAATCTACTACAAATAACGGAGCAATATTTTTAAATTGTTTCTCATTTAATAACGGCTCGGCGCGACGTCCATAATACGACTGTTGAAATCTAGTATATTGTTCATATATTAAAGCAATTCGATTATTCGAGAAACTTGAATTCAAATTTTCATAAGGGAAGTAGGTTGAATTTAGGTATACTCTAACATCACGAACATCACAGTGATCAAACTTAGACATATCCAATTTAGAATTATTTTTTCTATTTGTTTGCAGACCAATAATAACAAATCTTGGTTTCTCTATTTGCGACGATGTTTTTATGGACCAAGTATGCTTAGTAGTTTTTGGTAAAGCCGGATATTCATATAAATCCCAATTCCTAAATATCATCTGGAGTGGTCGATCTTTTTCTAACAGTTTTAACATATTTATTTTTTCCCTATCGGACACTTTGACATGTGGTACACGCCATATTATTTTATTTATAATAATATCTTCTACAGTTTCACCATCGTTAAGTTTTAGGGCGTTCAGATTAGTATTACTTCGTAACAATATTAATTCATGTTTGCTGTTTATCACTACTTTCTTGAAATCTTCTGCAAAACCACGAATGTTACAGAGGGGTATAGAAGCAGAAAAGCTTCCCCCATTTGCACTATTTATGCCTTCGATATTCCATCCCCAAGCATTAGATGCTTTAGCCTCGTTTTCGTTCATTGATATTAATGATTTCATTGTGGTAGTTATACCAGCGTTTTTTATTTTATCTATTTCCACTCCGTTTATCTCATACCTTATATCTTGAAACAAGTAAAGTAGACTATTGTTTGTGAAATGAACGCTACTGACTCTTTCCTTCGAATTTCCACCCTTGTTTACAACAACAGTTCCTTCCAAAAACAAAGTGCTTGCTGATAGTAATATATACAAGTCTTGTTGATTAATAGGTATCCTGATTTCATCGCTTCTATTGAAACTTGTTACGTAAGGCTTGTAAGAGTGAAATTCAATTCCTTCCACAGCGTTGTTGTATGCAGGAGTGGACAAAACATCTAGTATATTCATTTTAACAAACCGATCGCTTTAAGAAATGCTTTATTATTGTTATTCAATTTTATAACCCTGTTGCGTCTTTTTCGATACTGCTTGCAAATTTCGTCGCTGTGTACCCTTTTTCTGTAAAGGGCTACCGCGTCGCCGACGGTCGTGTCGTTGAGGTCGCTGAATTCCTCGATATCCGGCTCGAAGGACCAAACTATGTTGCGTCTTTTTCGATGAGGTTGTATTTTGATGTGAATGAAAGTGGACTGTAGTTTTTATCTTGATTTTAATTTGAATAAAATATAATTGTACAAAATTTGTGCTACCGACATACGTAAGCGAGAAAAGTATTGCGAGTGTTGCTAGTTAATTTAGTCCGTGTTACGTTCCGTTCGTTCGTCACTTGCACGTTCAGAAACGATAGCTTCTTTAGGCATAGTAGTACGCAACAAACCCTTTTAGACCGAGCTCTTATTGGTTTGATAGTTTTAGTAGAACTGTTATTTTTAGTTGGATGTACCACATATTTATTATAATCTATCATTGTTTTCTTCTGATATGTAGATACAACTGCACTTCTTCACCTCGCAAATTTATTAAGTTATTATTTATATCCAACAACCTTATCTGTATGCAGCTTATATTGGTTTGATTTATTGGAAAGTAGATTGCGTTTTTCGGAATTTCTATAATCCTGTATCCAGGTGGAACATTAAGTGCAAATTCGTGTAAGATGTGACTGGATTGACCGTTTATATAGGAACCGCTAACTATGTCACATTCAATCCTTATGACAGTCGTTGGCAAAATGTTTACTGGAAACTCTGATACATGATATTTATTTGCTTCTAAGATCTGCTTTTTAAATCCCAATAAACTTCCAAATGTATCTTCTTTAGTAAAATCTATAGTTGATGTACAAAATAACACTGTTTTTAAGGTGTTGTTATTACAATTGAGTTTTATAGATGCATCTTTTATCTCAGTTTTTAAATAGTCACTAATATCTTGTAATTCATAAGTTCCTTCAGGTATCTCAATAACATTTTTAGAACCATAGTATAATTTATTGTTTGTATTATCAAAATTTGGAATAGAATTATATGTAGAGAAATGTAATAATGCACATTCATACTCCGCAGCTAATGACAACGTGTCTGGATAATAGGTAGATAATACCGATGAGTTTCCAGTTATCGATAAGGTGAGTGACATCTTGCAAATGATGGAAATGAAAGAGTGGTATAAGATTTATAGTATTTTTATTTAAAGTATTATAATTATAATAAAGATTTATAGTATTTAATCCAAAAAGTTTGCAAATAACTTAAACACATATGTCCACAAACTATTGTGTTAAATTGTTGATATCTATCATAGGTATAATGAACATCACAGTTCTTAAAATATAGCATTAATTCTCTTGGCGGTTTTAAATCACCATAGCTATCAAAATATTCACAATAATTGTTTATTTTAACATAAGCTACCCAATGCGTTCCATCATTTCTCGAATTATCTAGGTTAACTATAGCACATTCAATTCGTTTAGGTGTTTTTGGTAACTGATCCTTCATATAAACTCCTCGAAAATGTGGAATACAATGGCCATACTTCTGAATATCGATATTAGTTAAAGCGCGATTAGGTAGCTGATCAATTAGTTTTTTGATGGATTTATAAACAATCCCTGACCTTGCTTATGCGGTTTAATGTATAGACCTTTACCTATTGCTATAGCCTCCATAGTTTTATTATGACGTTCAGTTTCTTGTAATTTTTTCTGACCGTGTTTATAATCATTCACAGTTTTTGCAATACCAGCTGCACCACCAGCTAATGCTCCTAAAGCAGATAAACAAGCAAAAATTGGGATTAAAGGTAGAATGCCTCCAGTTTTTGGTATAGGTATCATTCGAGGTACTCGAACTTTTGGAATGCATGGAACTAATTTTCGGGCAACCATATAAGCTATATTTATTAATGACTTATCATCTTTAGGTGAGAGTTTTTTGAGTTTTCTTTTTATTTTTTTAACAAAGTTATTAAAGGTCTTAACACCAGCACCAGACTTCAATTTAGCTTTCATAACTTTGTTTACTATCCACGAACTAATCTTTTCCCCTGTTCGAGCATCTTTTGCTTTAAGTCTTTGCTTAGCCATATCTATAAGACGTAAGTCGGCTTTTTGACGGTTAGGCAAGTCTGTGTAGTTTGCATATGCAATATCGTGATGCATACAAGCTTCGTCTAACTTATTTACACCTTTATCACCACGTAGTAATCGTTTCGAAAGCTTTGTTCCTGGTCCACAATAGTTATAACCAGGTATGTGTAGTTCGAATGGTAAATGATTAATGATATTGTTTATTAGTCCACCACCTTGCATCGTCCAAAGAATAATGAATATACTTTAAAATTACATATCACTTATATAATTAACTCATTCCACTATTGCAGTCTTATCAATCCAACTATTCTCTTTGTTATTCAAACCCAACCATTTTACAAACAGTTTGTTTCCTTTCTTTTTTAATACCTTTTCTATCAAATAGACACCAGGACAGGACGACCTTTGAAGCTCTTGTTCGTAAAAAGTTCCTAATATGACTTGTTTTTGATTATCTTCGATGCGATATGTTATTGGTACAGTGTTATTTATCTTTTTTATAGTAATTAATTCTGTTGACCAGTTAGGAGTGTATCCTTTCTCAAATATATGTTTGTACTTACTAATTCGAACTTTGTCACCAATTTTAAACTTTGGACGACATTTTTGGACTACCTTTATCATGGAATTCGTAATATTATTTTTAATGTTAGTTTCATTAAACTTATTGACATTAACAGGTGCAAATTTAATAGTACGATGTTTTGTGTTGTTATATGTCTTCACAATACCGTTCAAGCCACCATCTATCCACTTATAGTGTCCGTTCAAGCTAAAGTAT
Organism: Miltochrista miniata; assembly: GCA_933228765.1. Classification (NCBI taxonomy): domain Eukaryota; kingdom Metazoa; phylum Arthropoda; class Insecta; order Lepidoptera; family Erebidae; genus Miltochrista; species Miltochrista miniata. Next base: position 34,157,909 of record OW121756.1, on the reverse strand, counting down.
TTGTACAATTTATTTTTAATAGTTTTAATAACTCGTTCTACAATTGAAGCCTTTTTGGTTGAAAATGTAGAGTAGTGATTAATATTAAAGTTCTGTAAAAGCTTTTGAAATGTAGAATTATAGAACTCAGTACCCATATCAGTTTGCAGATGATTTGGTATCCTGTGATTAGAAAAAAGTATTTTTTCAAATGCAAGAGAGACATCATGTTTGGATTTAGTTTTTAATGGTTCCACCCAAACGTACTTGGAGAAGCAGTCAATAACTATTAAAATATAGTTATATCCTTTATTAAAGGGTTTTAGGTTTTGCATATCAGCTAAATCTGCTTGCCACAAATCATCAATACCTTTTAAAATTACAGATCGTCGAGGAAAATTTTTTCGTGCTGCTTTATGTATTTCATTGACGATTTGTTGTTTCGTCATTTTAACAAACTTTAAGGGCTATGTTTTTCGATCTTTTAATATAGATTGAATTGCGTCTTGAACTAGTCTATCAACTGCTTTTCTTGTGTAAAATTTGCTTTCCAAATGAGTCTCTATCTCAGACATTATTGTTTTTAAAGCTTTCTCTATGTGGTTTTGAACACTATTTGGAATAGAACTTTGCAATTTTCGTAAGTCATTGACTAGTACACCTTTCAATTCATCTACATATGCTTCATTTACTGCATCATCTGCGTCTTGAGGAGGTTTAACACCTTTTAGCCTCGATGCCTTCAAGTCATAATCTCCATAATCAGATTTTATTAATGCGTTATCATTAAAATCAAGTATTTCTGATATCCGCATTCGCTTATGAATATAATGACCAAATTTGTCTACATTCATATTAAAGGTGTATTATGTTGAACGGTATATAGTAAAATGACACACATATAACATTAGTAGATCTATTTATTTTATGATTTTGCTTTCACGTAGTTCTTCAATGATAGATATTATTTCATTGTCTAGTCCTGTGTTACCGGCATCTCGAGAAGCAATTAATAACTTTAATCTATCAACCAATTCATTGGGATCATCCCAATATACAAAATCTGTGTTTTTTTTCCACATTTTTGTTAAAGGTAATCTTTTTCCTACTTTCTGTCTACAACTTGGACTTCTACTTTCTTGATCGAAAAGTGGTTTAATAACTTGCAAATATTTTTGTCCTTTATTACTTTTAATTGGTTTTTTTGAATCGAAATCACGACGATGTGCATTCGTTACAAGTAACATTGTCTTATAATTTTGCTTGTCACAGTCATTAACCAAGCTCAGATCAATGTCTTTTTTTAACAGTAACTCTCGCAACCCAGGTGTACTTTCGTATTTGTGTCCGGCTACAGTAATAACTTTGTCCCCAATAGTTATGTTAGAGGAACCCAACATTAGCTTTCCACGTTCATTTCTTATACCAAATGAAACATCTGATAGTACTTGTGAAGATATCGACCAAGATGATGCATCTGGATTAGTACCGACTAATGACTGAAATGAAGAGTCCGATGAGGGTTCCGTTTCGTTACTAGCAATACTGCTATCATCTGTTTCTTTCATATCTTGGTCTTGTGGTTCTTGGGGTTCTACTTTTTCCTCCTTTTTTGTTAGAGCTAAGTGGTTATTAGTGTTGGCTATTAAATTGAGAGATTCTGTGACAGGTTTAAAAACTGTATCAAGAGCATGCTTATTAATATCTTCAAAATCCTTCATTTTACGTATTTTTTTCTTGACAGCTTGTGTCGCATCAACAATTTGTTTTTTCAATGATTTATCCATTATGTAAAATAGGTGGTAATCGAATAAGAATCAATTAAAGAATAACAATAAACAGACTGCAGTCTACTTAAATATTCAAATTTCATCCAATAATACAAATGTGTCAAACGTTTTTCTATAGCAACCATTGTTTTTAGAACAATCTTTATTAATTACCACATAATCAAAAGGTTCTTTCCATATTAAGGAACACATTTCTCGAAATTTCAACCATGTCATATCGGTGTTAACATGTTCTTCATAAACATGTTTCAAATTAACTTCATCTTGCTTAAAAAGCACAATTAGGTTAGCATTATCTCTTACAAGTTGTTTAGGTATTTTGGTATAAGTTTGATTTAAATAAAAACTATCAATCAATTTATGTCTTCCCATGGCAAAATAATCACGCATATTACTTTGATTTTCACAAGCTACATCATCAAAAATAATCACAGAATTTGGTTTTGCATCTGAAACTTTTAAAACGTCATCATTTGTCTGATATTTATGAAGAGTGATACCTGGTACTCGTTGTAAAACCTTTTCTAAAAGATGTACTTTGGTTGATGTAGAGTTTTAGAGTATACATAAACATTTTTAAATGTCAAACCATTTTCATGCAATAGAAGACCAATTAATAAATTAGTTTTTCCACAATTCGATGGCCCACAAATGATGCAACGTACAGTATTCGGTAATAATTCTCCATGACGTAATTTCTTTTTTGTCAAATCATCACAGATTGTATTGACCTGTAACGATTGTCTTTGTTTAACGAATTTCATGTTTGCTATGCAATACTGATGGACTCATAATGAAAAGATGAATTAATAACATAAATATTTATAACTAGAAGTAGTCGAACCCAAGTGGTTACAGAAAACTTTGTGGGTTATAAATGGTAAGTAATGAACATGGAGGGAGCTTCAGCAAATTTTATTTTTTAAATTATTTTTTATAATAATGTTAGGTTAGGTTACATTTTTAAAATGTGGAATATTGGGCGAGTTCTGTCCCACGTGAGCGAGGAGCGGCAGCGACGATGCGAACTTAAAGTGGGACAGAGTGCCCAATATTTCACTACTAATGTAAAATTAGTAATCGAATTTTGTTATTTAAAACCACTTTTCAAATGAATTTCGATTCGACATTTAAAAAATCACCGGATTTATAACTTCGACAGCCAATATATCACTTGGCTAATAAAATAATTCAATCTCCCGGCACCGACAGGTTAACCTCAGAAACTTGGCTAATGAGTTTACTTCTTATTGGCATTCACAGGTTGAAGTAAAGAACTCCCATTTCAATTTCATCTCAACTTTCTCTTTCTTTCTTTCAAGTCTTCATGCATCGTTTGATACTCGCTACCGCTATACCAGAAAAGTAAAATGGTTATTGTGAAAGTTGAACAAAAATACTATTCTGAGCACACCCGGCTTGATTGTTTATATAAAAATATAACTTGGTTCTTTTCAATTTTAAGGAAAATAGATTCCAAAAGGTTTGTAACAATATTTTCTTCATTAAAATTTCGAAATGGACTGTAAAAAACTGTTTTTTATGTTTTGACATGTTATTATTATAGATAGGTAGTTAGATTACTCATTATAGTAACTATGATCATGGAGTTAAGCAGAGAATTTGACTGTCCCCTAGCTATGGATTAGGCCGCTATGTATCAACTATGTATATACGTAATTGCGTTGTATATCAATAACGGTTAAAATCAAAATATTATGAACAAAATAAAATCATTAACAAAATTATCATTTCATGTAATTTTAATTATATGTCGTTTTTATTATAACATTTAATTATAGGTTATCAATTATTTACAACGGACCCTATACATTGACCTTCAGAATAGCCAATTCATTGATGTTGACGGTTTAATAATGAAAATGTGTTTCTGTTTGCTTAAAATTCGATGATTTATGTGTTTTTAATGATTCTGGAGCTCATCGTCTACTTAACAACGATGAAAGCATTCATTGAAAAAGTTTTAACAGGTATAATAAATAGGTATTGGTATAAATGATTCCTCAATCATCAATCAAATGTCGCCACCCCTATTTATCCTGAAAGTGTCGTAAGGCGACTAAGGTAACACTTTCGTAAAACCAGCCATTGCGTAGAAAAGAAAAACTCGAAATGAAATTCGGTTGTCAGTAAAGTGACAATCTAAAGCTAAACTAATATTATAAAGAGGAAAGATTTGTTTTTTGTTTTTTTGTTTCTTTGTTTGTTTGTAACGAATAGGCTCCGGAACTACTGGACCGATTTGAAAAATTCTTTCAATGTTGGAAAGCTCTTTGCGGTGAACACAGGCTATATTTTGATCCTGTATTCCCACGGGAACGGGAACTACGCGGGTGAAACCGCGTGACGTCCGCTAGTCGTTAAGTAAAGTTTTCCTTACGGGCGACTCAAAAAATAATTTAAACTGACCCTTATTCTCACGGTAACGGCACAGTACATAGAGAAACATGATCTTTAGCCTGTGGTCACGGGGACCAATTATGTGACGTCTTTTAGTATTTAATTAATGACTATCGTCTGGAAGTCATGAGATCTTGGACCACAGACACAGTCTACCTACATAATAATATTATTGGCTTTACAAATGAGTCACAATAATTAAGTTAACTAAGAGCTTAGCAAAGTTAGAATATTAAAAAACTTTGTGGCAAAGTGCATTTTGGAAAAATAGTATTGATACCTTCTTCAAAGCTGTCTTTGAGACGATTCACTAAAGTTTTAATAGATCAATTTAACTTCACTGTTTTGACCTGCGTTTAGGGTTGAACGGGATTTAAAAAAATATTTTCAAACATTCAAATTATCCTATCCTACCTACTAATATTATAAATGTAAAAGTTTATGGCGATGTTTGGATGTTTGTTTTTTACTTTTCAACGGTCGATCGGGATCGGATCGAACGGGAAGCGGGAACGTCTTACTAGACGTCTATAGCCTGTGGTAACGGGGACCACGTGACGTTTACCGGTTATCGCTTAGAAGAAAATATGTTTTCTTCTAAGATCCAGACTCGAGTCAAATATTCATATCATTCATATATTGGATCACACAAATTTTGTCATCAGCAGACAAACTAACAAGGCGGTCAATATCACTTTATTATTAGTAAATAATAAAGTGATATTTTTTTTTTATTGTTGAAGAAGGCTTACAGACTAATACAGATATAGATACTTAACTATGGTAAATATGTTGCTAATAACAAGCCTCCATAAATAGGTAATTATACTATGAAATATACTTTGATAAAGAAGAAAAGAAAAACACTTTAAATGCTACACCTAGATGTCAAGTAAACACATACCAACTTGGCGTGTACACTTATAAAATATCGAACAAAATTAAATCTATAGTAAGTATAAACAGATTAGACACATAACTATGGTACACTCAACAATTATCATTTGATAAATACTCTGATGCTATGTGGCGCCATTTATAAAAAGACAACCTAGAGTTTGTAATGGGCTCCCGACACGACCATCACGTCAATTATGAATAGAAGTTGCTTCAGTGTGCGTGATTTCTTTGCATGTGTGTGCATCGACGTATATGTACACATGATATTTTACGTGCCCGACAACCGCCAATTGATCGCGTCGGGACCCCTTAATCATTCTAAATATTATAATGTATACATGGCCTTAACCAAGGACAATTATCTGTCTATGGCACTCTTCAGCATAATAACCATAGAGTACCAAATCCCGCAGTTGAGTTAGGTCGGCCGCACACGCACGGTTTCCTGGTTCGGTTTCCGAATCAGGAATTCCAATTCGTTTTTCCGCGTGCATAGCGCACACATATTAACCGCCCTGTTAGTTTATCTGCTGATGACAAAATTTGTGTGATCCATTGAATATTTGACTCGAGTCTGGATCTTAGAAGAAAACATATTTTCTTCTAAGCGATAACCCGTTCTTAGCAACAAAAAAAAATGCAAAACATAAACCAATCAGTACTTTGACCCACATTCTAACGAAAGACAATCAGCTATTGCGAGGCGAGAGAAAGCGAAGAAAAGTAATCACAATGCTTATTGTAAAAGAAGTCTCACTTCAAAAATAGACAAATTTAATAAAAATACGTGCGTTGCTAAAATAGTAAAATAAATTAAATAACAAAAGCCTAAGCCGATAGGGATATAAAGTTTAAATTTGAACTGTAACTTTTTGTGACGTGGCTCAAACTCTTAGGTGCAGATTATTCAAGTCAAAAACTTTACCTAATTACTAATTAGAAACGGGAGTAGTAAAGATTGAAGATAATAAATAAGAGGGAGTCTTGGAGAAGCTAGCAGGTAGATTACATTGAGAATAATCTACTAAAAACTTATATAAGTACATAGGTAGATCAGTAGAGTGGAAATAACTTCATTTTACTTCGCCATGCGACTTTTGGATGTGTAGTTACTAATGTCGTTTTTAAACTATCGCGGTTCAGACTTCGTGATATTCGGGACTTCATGAAAATACTTTTTACTCACATGTGCCGACAACTAACATGAAATTATTATTACTATATATATATATTGAATTATTATTACATGAAGTCTCGAATGCTTTAAGTAGGTATGCTTAAAGTTACGAGGTTGTTTATTTTTAAGTTTATTTCCCTGTTTGATTACTGAAACGTTTTTATTACTATACTGCTCCTATTCGCTTCAGGATGATGTTATAGCCTGCAACTTCCCTCAAAAGATGGTCAGTCACATTGTATCAGAATTTTTGAAAACCAACCCATAGTGCCTGAGATCCTAGCGTTGAAACAAAAACAAACTCTTCTAGTTTAAAATATTAGTATAGATATAGATGTAAGCATAATTATGTTGTATGTACACGTATGTAAAGTGCGAAACCGTATTTGATATTAACACAGCTAAAACTTCGAACCCGATAAACAATGACCTTTGCAGAAACCCGCATAATAAAAGAAGGTCTAACCATAACTCCGAATTCACTAAGCCATTTGAAAAATTATTACTTAAATTTCTGCGTTCGACAAGGGTCTTAAGAATAATAATTGGATCATTAATGTGAGTTATGCGTATAACTTACCTATTATTCTGTAGGTGCTGAAATTTTAGGTAAATTTTAGGTGAGGCTACAAATGTATTGATTAAAAATCTTGCAAGCGTGAAATTCTCTTCCCATTGTCACATCTCATGTTTACGTATTCTAGGGATAGCCTTATCGGCCTCCATGACCGGAGGCCTGAGGACGGTGAGAGGGCTGCTCACCGTCCTTACAGAAGCAGACCAATGACGGCAACGTGACGTGAGACGTTCACGCACGCCCTCCCTTAGAAGCGGTATCTCACCCGAAACCCCCTAAAGACGCGGGATAGCACCTGAACTGCGCCCTGGGCGAGGCCGTAGGTCTGTTGGGAGTCCTGGGACATCCTTCCCAGGGCTTACCCGGAGCTCCCAACCATAAACTGTTGGGCGTTACGTGAGGTTTTTTAGTCGATAGGAGTCCGGCACAGCATCCATGATGGCTTTTCCCTCACGTTAAAAAAAAAAGGGATAGTAGTAGCCTATTTATTTTTCCATTCTATAATCTATACCTAAGTCTACCAACAACTCCAGTGAATTTGTATTAAAATCTATAGGTTTGGAATACTTTTTCTTTTTTTATTTCACGTGCGGAAGACCTCAAAGATGCATGCTGGACTTTGTATTTATGAATACAATTCACCCGTAAAATATAGCAGACTAGAGGATGTCACGCGGTTTCACCCGCGTAGCTCCCGTTCTCGTGGGAATACTGGAATAAAATATAGCCTATGTTGACCGGGAAGAGTCTAGCTTCCCAACATTGAGAGAATATTTCAAATCGGTTTAGTAGTTTCGGAGCCTACTTGTGCAAACAAACAAACAAACAATCAAATCTTTCCTTTTTAAAATATTAGTATAGACAAATATATTCCCCTTGTACTGGTCGCGTTGCTCTATGCTTCTCTGCATTTATCACCACTGAGCGCTGCAACGGTTTTTTTTTTCTTGAAAATGAAACTTAAATAATGGCAAGCAGTAAAAGATCCCGCGAATAGATTAATTACCGACCCGGAGGTTAGTTGCGATGAAAAAGATCCTCTGTAATGGAAATTGTATGAATTTCAAGAGCAATTGTAGTATATTTTTAATAGTAGTCTAGAGTTTTTATCGGTTCTGGAATACTTTTTCTTTGAAGTTTTTAATTAAACACTACAAAAGATAAGTTTCTATTAATGACCAAAGAAAAATAAAAGAGAGAGCAAAGCAACGGTCAGTCATTACCTATTTGAGAATTTAAGAAAAGTGCAAGAATATTTTTATTCAGTTTAACATTGTAATTGTACATTTACTATTTAAATTTCTCCTGAGACGTCATTTTCGAGTTCCACAAAAGTGTAATTTTCTGGTCAAAGTCATTGGTGCAGAGACTTTTATTCACAGGAGTCGCAATAATATGAGTGCGGGAGAGAATATTCATTCTTGTCAGTGACAAGAAATAAAACCAGCCCAGTGTTGTAGTAGTAGTTATGGAACGACCTGCCCGCCCAAGTGTTTCCCTCATTTTACAATCCCGGGTTATTTAAGCGGAGCGTGGAGAGGCACATTACAGGGCCGCCAACTTGAGGACCACTGTCGAAAGTCTTACGGACTGTCAGAGTGGCCCCCAATCGCGCTAGATGCGCCACAGCTTTCCACCAGGCAGACGACGTTTGGGCAAGCTTCATAAAAATATAAAGTTCTGTACCTACGCTCAACAAACCCGCCATTTTGTACGTAGTACAGAGTTTAAAAGAAAAATCATCCTATGCCAGTAGCCATTGTTCAAATTGCGGATAAAATTGACGGTAGCTCTGATGAAAACGCTAACTATTTAGCCTTAGGCCAGCTCGATCTATTTTTTTAGAAAAAAATAGTCTGCGTGTTCAGTTTTAGGAACGGTGCTGGTAAAGTGTACAAAGAGTTTCTACAATATTTAGCTAAGTGAGCTATTTACCGAGTAGAGTTCTGTATAAAACCAAAACCGGCTTCAACCAAGATAAAAAGAAAAGTACTACATATATGTACGAGTACATAATTTTTTTTTTTTTTTTTTTTTTCTTCTTGTTCTTGGACTTTCTCGGTTTGAGAGTATGCCAAAGTCAAGTAAATTTCATTGTGAAAATATAAATCATTTTCATATTATGATTCTTCTTATGAGCAGCGTATTCATGTATGTCCAAGTTTGGACTAAGTTCTACTCTAGTAAGGCGGTGGTACCTTACTAGGGCTTGCTGTGGAATTCGTCGACAAACCTAAAAACTCGCGTTTCACTGCGTTTTATCACTTTCCAACACTTTTGCACGTTGTCGAACCTTTATGTTTAATAATCCACCATAAATTACACATAAACACTCGAAATTACACTAGTTTTGAAAAATTATTAAAACACAATGTAATGCTTGTCTGAAAGTTTCCCGCCGAATCCCAGTACATAATTTAGACGTCAATGATCTGACAAATAATAGTAGTTTATGACACTGTTGCATAATATGGGTTCTTAGGGCGAGGCCGCACTTGCGGTTATCGCGGCGGTTTCTAACCTCAAAATGTCAAAACATTGACTTGATTTCATTGATTTTGACAGTTTGATGACATTTTGAAGTTAGAAACCGCCGCGGAAAAACGCAAGTGCGGCCTCGCCCTTATAACACGAGTGTGTTTTAAAAAAACGAGCCGTAGGCGAGTTTTTTTATAGTATCACACGAGTGTTATAAGACCAAGTTATGTACAGTGTCATACACTACTTTATCTACTCTCATACTATATTATCTGATTTTATTTTGTTGTGATACATAGTTGCTCCTTGATTTCGCCGGTAACAGGTTCATGGTCATGTTTGACGCAGTTTCCAGAATGTCTGGTGGTGTACAATTACCACCATCCTCGCTTTAAGACATGTTTTTACACAAAAACTAATATATTTTACAAACAAAATCAAACTTTGTTCAATTTAAATGTAAAATGTTGGCTCCAAGGCGCAAACATCGATTGCGCATGCGTGTTTCTTTTTTTTTTAGGCTGCGGAGACCATAGATTTAGGATTTTTCGCTACTCTGGAGACACAATTTTTTTTTAAAGTAGAGGTTCAAACTTCTTTTTCAGCTGAAGATTGTTTATGGTGTATCGTAATGATTAAAAAGTTTTATTATGATATAGGTGTCCATACAAGACCTGTATCGTAATAAAACTTTTTTTTTGGCCTGTGCGTAATGTTTGTCATAATAGTATTGATTTCAATTTTATAATCTTTGTAATATAGTATCAGAGTAGATAAAGAATTTTATAATTTTCTTATTGCGCAATAATCGTTACATCTCCATTTCAAAATAGCTGACCGGTGCCGGCGGCGCCACTTTCTTTATTCATTAGGCTCAAAGGAGCGTGTGCAAAACTGTATAGTGCTTGCTTTACCTTAAAAACTAAGTCAAGGGGACTGCATTGTTACAAATAACTTACTTAGCAACTCAATAACTTAGCAACACTTCAACTTAGAATGACCCTAACAATCAAAAGTTGTTTCACTTTTGTAATAATTGACTTGAAATACGTTATTGATATTTAATTCTCAGAGACTACTTTTAGCAACTTTCTATAAAATAGAGTGCAGAGGGGCTTATGGCGAGACTTTGTCTGTAGTCTGTGACTCTGTCGCATTAAACTACGTCACTAGGTCACGTGGATCATCTTTTTAAAGTTTGAAATAAAACAAAAATGGCAGCGTCAATCGGATTGAACTTCCACTTTCACAATTTTTTTCTCAATAAACGTGTTAGAGAGGGGCAGTCTGATGAGAACGATCTCACGGCTTTCTTGTTAAATTATGTCAAGAAGAAGTATAGAAGTTTGGACATTTTATTTGATTTAATGACAATTTCTTTTCTATACTTAATGTTATTTTTAAAATTTACCTATCTCCTAATGTTATTTTTAATCACATGTTTTTGTAATTAAGTTTTTTTGTTCTTATTTTATGTTTAATTTCTCAACAGTTGAATTTTAGGATTGGCGTCGGTTGAAATGTATCTAATTTATAATATTGATGAAATGAAAAACCCCATAATATTGACTTAAAGAATATATTATGTTTATAATGGGTTTGTCCTAATTTAATTTACTTTAGGTTTTGTTGAACAGTTTTATAACAATAATATACACAAGGAATCATAGTACTGTATTAAACCAAAAACATCGAGCTTTGAAAATGTGGATCTACTAGTACAAGTAAGGTAAGTGCGTCATTATGAAAAGGCGGGCGATGCCAAAACCGTTAACGATTTTGGCTGGATGTGGTCATATTTATGGCACACACCAAACACCGTGACCAAGTACCTAGTTGAGTGCTTTGATATTTATTTGAGGCAAACTTCGAACGCAAGCATTTTATGTGAAAGTGTATTATCATTGATAGCACATTATGCTTCGGTTGTGTCTGCTTCAATTCGATGTAAACAACAACAATTGACTGAATTTTGTTCAGTTTGTGATAATTCTTAAGAACAACATTCCTTTTATTCTCCAATATCCTGTTTACATTTTTCCTGTTTTCCTCTCACGCAAAAGGAACATTATATCAGGTCGCAGCTAGCGCTTAAACATGTTATTAGACAAGGAATGGTCAAAAGATATACAGCCTCAACACTGCGACAGTATATTTTAGTTGGCCTATTTCATGACGTGTGAACAATTACATACCTATTTCACGGGCCGTGAGCGCCACAAACGCATCGCATGCATATGCAAAATGTTATGTTAATATTTGAGAACGTGGAGCTATAAACTGTAATGAGTTGAGACAGTTTTGTTTTATGGCTATGAGCGTTGAATGTTAAACTTTTTTTGTACGCGTGCGTAATATGTTTTGAAAGTTATGATCACAGGTACGTATACGTAAGTATAAAGCAGCACGACCTATGACTTTTACAGGTCGCGTTGTTCTATGGTACCTACACTTATAAGGTTCTTTTTTATACCAATAAGGTGACAAACAAGCATTTGGTCCACCTGATCGAGATTAGTTGCCGTATCCTATAGACGTTTCGGTTACTTCATAGATGCAACACGCGCGCTGCCGTATTTGCAAAAACCGCCCTAGATCCATTCTGAACTACCCCTTATTGTAGACGCTCGGTAATACCTAGCCAGGGAGTATGTCCCACAATCCATACGCGCAGTAGATAGCGAGCCATTTAAACGTGAGCTTTCACTCCGAACGCGATAAGCGATCTAAGTAAACTATGTAAAGTAGGATTTTTGTCAATGGTAAGAATGAACACCCTGTCAGAGGTGCCTATGCACATTCCTCAACCCCGCCCTGGCTACAAGTAAACTCTTTCGTAATATAGCCGAAACGTACAGAGGTAAGCAAATGTTCAAAAATATGAATAGGCAACACTCAAAAAAAGCACAATCATGATATAATTCAAAATCGTGTAAGTTTTAAATTTAGACGATTTTATATAACATTACTGTTCAAACGTTTATCCAGTCTTAAATCGCGCTCTCATTGGCTAAAATTAAGGTCGCCCGTTTTTGTATTCTCTCGTTCGTGAGAGTCCTATGGTGCAGCACATAGTGTTATAGACTCGAATAGAACGATTATGCCCCTCTAAAGCTAAGTGCCAGATTCACCCGCGTTATCCCACAAAAGTGATTTTCCATGGTAATGAGATGCTATCTAAAATGTCCCCATTTCGAAAATTCAGTAATAAGTAATAGATATACGATGTGACCGAAAGCATTGGTGGCGTGGCTGTATGCGACTGACGCGCTGAGGTCCCAAGGTCGAAACCAGGGTCGAAGCGGAAAAAATATTTTTGTGACACAAACTGATAGTGAAATTTGGGCGTAGAGTATGCCTTTGCCTACCCCTTCGGAGATAAAGGCGTTATTATACTTATGAATGTAATTTTTCATTAAATTTTTTCCATTGTTTTCTTTATTCAGCAGCTATGTAAACCGGACAAATTGTTTTTAGAATATTCGTATTGTGAAGAGAGTCGATTTAAAAAGCTTTTATTTTGAATTTGGAATGTTTGGAATGCCTTTCATTTATTCCTGTCGAGTGTTGCCATAGCTGTGGGTTTGTTATGGTTCCGACGAATAAATGAATATTTAAGCGCAACGGACTATAAAATATACAGACATAGTTTTTAATATTGCTACGGTTTAAAATAACTGTGCGGTGACGGGATAGAGAATACAAATGCCGCAGATATGGTAACGTATACCCACTTTATTGCTCAGTATGTTACTCATCAACTAGCGGGAGGAAGCTATGCAGAGAACTCTTTCCCAGGGTGCCTTACTACAGAGTTTCCAGTGTGTGTACAAGATTATTATTACACTACAGAGACAGAGAAAAGTTATTCACTAATAGACACACATATCACAGAAATACACAAGAGTACTACCGATTACTGCACTAATAATACGGAGGCGGTCTATATATACATGTTACAAATTGTTTAGGCTGTTACTTATTAAGGTTAGGGGTAACTGGGTACTGGCCTGCGGTGTGCGCTGAGAGCGACTCCGGACGTTGTGTAGCTGGTGCAGACCACTCTACAACGCCTTCGTACCACGTGCAGTCCTCGTACTTGTGGGTGTGGCACCAAACTTTCACGACTAAGCGAACCCAACTAAAGGACCCTGATAATGAAAGAAAGACGAATTAGGTTACTGACAGCGCGACAGACGAAATTCGAACCGCTTTGCAACAAAAAGCACAACTTACCAGTCTCCTGGGCAAAGTCAGAATAGAAACCTATTCCCTCTGAGGAAGGTAGAACCTAGGCAATCTTCCTCAGCAAATCCTCAGGTTCAAACAGTGCCTCAGTGAAATTCTTCACTGCAAAGCAGGGCTTTATATCCCCTCTAACGTGGAATCGTCTAGAATTCTATCTGGCCACCTGTTTTTCTTTGAATGCAAAAACGATTCGTCACCGATACTTATGACATCCTGTCATTCTGACAGCAGAAAGGTCACCACAGACAACCGATTAAAAAACGATACACCGATTAGGGTGCCTTCACACGCTCAATGCTGCATCTACAGAAAATAAATGCTACAAACGGGGCGCTTTTACAAAAAGTTGGACAAAATATCAGTCCGGTTCTCCGTCTGTCTGTAAAGACCCTTTATCACGTGAACACGCTTTCAAATTAATATCACATTTTCAAGTGTACAGCCCATTGGATCTTCTAACTTAGTGCGGAAACAAAAAACATATAATAATGCTAATAATTATAAATAAAAAACTTTATAAACTCTCAAAGAGCCTCAGCAGACATGCAGAGGTCCTTTGCGAGTGTATAAAGTTTTTTTATAAAGGTCCAACAGGATCAGTATGTCCCCATGTAAGCCTATCTAAAGTCCGGGTGACTTCGTATTAAAAACAAGATACTCGTGTTGAAGAGAGACTTAATAATAAAATCTCAAAGGAATCAAAATTAATAAGGTCCATACTTACCGTTGACCCAAAAGTTCCAGATGATTTATACCTACGAATTAATTTACAAAACAAAAGTACATTCGAAAATTGAAACGAATATTCAGAACACTATCTTTAAATAATATCGTTCCAATTTCTTTTACTCTTACCGGAAGAATTCCGGCCAAGATAGATAAAAACTAACTTTTGTCTACCTTGGCCGGAAGATATTAAACAAAAATTTGACTTCGCAAAACTGAGCGTTCCTATTAACAAGATAGAGCCAAAAATTACAATTTCACTTTAAAGAAGTACTTTATATTTCTTTGAAGATTTCAGACGCGTGTTGCCTTAGCTATTGCACTATAAAAGAGCTCACAGAAAATCTTGAAATTTAGCTAGGCACACCAAGTTGTAGTCTTCGTAGTAAATGGGCACTTAGTGACGTCACTCAGCCTCATTTACAGGATAGTTTCAAAATTCCGGTGCAAAAAAATTAAAAATTGCTTTTCTAATACTTGTTAGGTAGGCAGACACGTGGCTGGCAATATTTAAAATTTATTAGAGTTTCACCATTTTAAGGTTCACAGGATCAATTTTGTTTTGCAAAGATATCTTGCCCTCTTAGCTACCTTATACTTTTATATACGTTAAACGCACTAAACGCACCATTCTCGAAATAACTAATGGAATCAGGCGTTACATGGCGGAAATCCATCCTAAAATGATAATAAAAGGAGGGGAGGGGGAAGAGGAACCCGCCTCACACCCTCGATTCGTCAATCGTAACTTACAACCGTTAAGGATAACCCCAACTAATTGTATGGGAGGAATGACGAACCGAACTCCTCAGGAAAGGAATTTTGGATGTGGGATAGGAAAAATTACCTGTACCCTCCAGATTGTTGGTAATTAGCAATACTCCGCTTAACAATGTGACAAATTGTCAACACGTGTTTCGCCTACACACTAGGCATCTTCAGGACTGCTGAGGTCATTCGCTGCCAAGCATCCTTTTATTATCATTCTCGAAATAAACTATTCTCATGCAGTCCCTTAGTCTTAGTTTAGTTCGACATAATTGAGTGGTAATAGGCGGTAAGTTTATAGATTAACTTGGCCATCGCACTAAACCATGTAATTTATTATATGTATTAAATAATTGTGTCAATCTTTATTTTAAACACGAAATATTTTTAATATTGATTGTGGTTTCAATAAGATTTTGATAAGATAGATAATATTATCTAAAACTTAAGACAGAAGTTCTTTTAAAGAGTAACTGAATAAATTATCCAACATGGTAATACATGGATTTGGTTTCTAAGTTTGGTTTTTGATGACATTATTAAGTAATAGGTACTTTGCATAAAGTAGCGCACGCTTTTCAGTTAAATTTTGATCCCATTTAATTTGTTGAAAATAATTAAAAGAAAATAAGTAGATTATTATTTTGTGACAAGGTCCACTAGCCAACAGTTAGTACTATGTTGTAACATTTAAAGACGAAATGTTACCTCTGACGAATCACAGCGATAATCTAATACAGATCCTCATAGTTTGTTGACTCCCAATCAATCCTACGATTTTGCTTTGTTCCCTAATCAGCGGACACAAATCAAATCAAATCAAACCAAAACAAAACATAAAGGGGTCACTAATCTGTTGTGAGTCTGTGTCAGCCATCTTGTTTCATAAAGTTCTATTGTGTTGGCGCGAAAACAAATTTAATTAGCAGCAAGTGCGATAGGAGTATAGGGAATGGTGTTACCGACTCAATTTGGTCGGTTAGTAATTGGCTTACTTGTGACAACTTTTTTCATTTGATCTACATAACTTTTGTTTTAAGAATTCAGCTTTGTGTAATTTATTAACCGAATTACAATCAGTGCAGACCTTAAAGATAAAAGCATCAATATTGATTTCTCCAAACACCTACAGCATTGGATTCTTTGAAATGAGTCTTATGAACTCCAGAGACGTTTAGTATGACTTGACAAGTTTCGGGTGTACAATGTGTATGTACACGAAGACGCACTCACACTTGTAAAGAAAGCACGAACACTAGAAGCTTCTTACATCCGATTCAAGACGTCAAAATTATTGATGGTTTTTAACCGTTCCCGGAGCCCATCAGAAGGTTCTTGCAGGGTTGGCAACGGGAGTGTAGCGTCTCTGGTGTGTTGCAAATATACCTAGGTACGATTTCTTTAAGAAATCGATTTTGGCAAAACAGCACCACGTGAGCGGGACCGAGAGCATTACCTAGTTATGCTTAAGCGACAGCGCATTCATCACTTAAGCCCCATTACATTCTGTTGGGAGTCCTGGGGACATCCTTCCGAGGGCTTACCCGGGGTTTCCAACCGTAGGCGTTAGCAGGAAATGTGTGGTTTTTCGTCGATAGGTCGATAAGAGTCCGGCATAGCATACCTGTAGGATTTTCCACACGTTAAACAAAAGTCCTATTATATTGTGGTTGTGTGGAGACCGACCTGAGGATCTTTTATCTTTGCCGTTTGTCAAGCAAATATAAGTCTTTGTGAAGGGCAAAAATCCTCTTTGGGGATGAAGGCGTGACTATATGTAGGTATGTGTGTATTTTTTTATTCTTACTATAACTGCTATAATCGCTAAAGTTTGTAAGATTCTGATAATGGATGTACGTATGCGTTTGTTACTCTTTGACGCATAAACGGTTTATCGGATCTGGCTGAAATTTGGTACGGAAAAAGATCATACACGTATACTACTTTTCATTCCTGGAACAACTTCCCATGGGATGCGGGAACGCTATTTATTGTTTATATTTTATCATAAATTTTCTATGATTAATCTAGAGTTAACAAAAGGTCATATATATTACGTATTCAAATATTCCGAACCGTAGATATTCTCCATGGTACCTTAAACATGAACTAGCTCACACAATTTGTATCGAAACAGAAGTTACAAATCCCAGGACTGAATATATCGTAGGCACCTATCGTTTGTTATTGAGAGTATCGTATCTTTTTTAATTTGCATTCTTTGCTTGTTTATTATTAAAAGGGTCTATTGGAAAAAGAACCTACACCATATGTATCGTATGCGCCAAAACGCATAGAAAACGGTTTATTCTGTTCACGACTGATAGCCTCGTTGCACCGTTGCGTCATCGTCAGAGATGTGTCCTAAAAATATAATATTGTGAGATACTTTCACACAGAATCCTCTAACCGCTACAGAACATAAAATAGACTACATTACCTATACAGAAATATATACATATAGAATATAATTGTACGCTCCAAATTCTTAATTTTGAAGAATTGAGACAACATCGCAGGGAATGATTTAGGTCATACATCAATATTACGGTCTGATACAAGCTAGAGTTACTTTCAACCATGTACAGTACAGTCTTCATCTGACGAGCTTAAATAGCTACATATCTTCCTTCTAGAACTCCCCTAATATAACAAGCAATGTTTTTGTTTGTTACTAATTTCCTTTACAAGAAAAGCCCTCCAATATTATAATATGGGCTGCGAAAACTATTTTCTATTGCGATGTTTGTATTATTTATGAGCCCAAAAACATTGGCTTCCATTTTCCCAGGAGCTTAGCATTTTTATACATAAGTTTTTACGGACACAATATTCCTTGTAGCGCAGTAAATTTATTATTTAACACCGCAATGGTGTTCCGTGTTAATATAATTTCAGTGGTAACGTCATTTTTATTCTAACAATTCAGACCAAACTTACAAATTCTGAAAAATCTATAGAAGTTTTGACGACGACAAGCGCGTGTTGGACTTAAGCACGGAGGGTAAGTACGAGAGCCCTCGTATGTTATTTTCAGCTTTTGTTGTTATAACAGCACCCATGCCACTAAGCTTTTAACTTGACTCAAATAAGTCTTATCTCTCAAAGCTAAAAAAAAAGAAATCTGCAATAAATCTCCTAACTAGATAAACCACATAAATTGATGTTAACACATCTTCGGCCTATCGATTCATATGCAAATCTATAAGGCTTTACTCAAAGTCCATAGAGCAACACGAACTATGACGATTCATCGGGAGGGGAGGTGCCATACCAAAGATCCCTGCCTCTCCCTGAGTAAGCTTCCCCACCCCCGCCACCGCCACATGGTATTTTGAGCGAACAGTTGCTTAGGCTTATTGGTCACACACATTCAAGCTCTATACTAACACTAGCTGACCCGCGCAACTTCGTTTGCGTCACATGAGAGTGAGAAAGAGAGTGGTATAGTATTAATATTTTAATTAGGTAATATAATACCGTCGCATTTACTCCCGTCGCGCTTACTCCCATCGCGTGTCTTATATTTTTATTAGAGAGGTGTGGTAGCTATCAATATTTAGAGTGATATATTTTTTCCCGTCGCGTCGCTTATATTCATTACCATTAGAGTTGACCCGCACAACTTTGTTGAAGTGATACCTATAATGTTTCCCGTCGCATTTATTTTTGTCCGTATTTCGGTACAGAACTCATCGTGTGCGGCTTGCACTTGGCCGTATTACATTATGGAAATTCACTTGTACTATTCCACTTTTATTTTAATTTGAAAAATACCTGACCGGTTTCGCTTTTATAGCCAGTCAAAATTAGTGTAAGAACCTTTGATAATGCTATAAAAGCGAAACCGGTCAGGTATTTTTCAAAATAAAATAAAAGTGGAATAGTACAAGTGAATTTTCATAATGTATTATAACAAGTTCCATCAAGTGCCAACAATCGAAAGTATAACGGATATATTGGCCGTATTATCTTTGTTGTCTGGCTACTGCTGCAGAAAACGTTTACTCGCGACGCGTCGAGTTGCGTCGCTCATATTTTAAAAACTATTAAGAAGGTTATTGTAAGTGAACATTGAAAGATAGGCATATATGCTGTTCAGGACTTTTTTTTGTAACTTTTTAAGAAGAAAAATTTTGTACTACATAATTTTTAAGTAACTTTACCCATTTACACAACGTACGCAATAAAAGCTCTCGAAAGAAATAAATTTTCCTCGTTCTTAAAACATTATTCATGGCTACTCCGCTCCTATTTGTCTTAGCGTGATGTTATATAGCCATTAGCCATCCTCAATAAATGGACTATAAAACTGTGAAATTATTTTTGTAATGCAACCGGTAGTTTCTGAGATCCTAGCACAAACAAACTCTTCAGTTTAATAATATTGTAATCTAACCTTATAAGAAAGACAAATTAGGTTATTGTGAGCAAACCTTAAAAGATAGACATATTATTTATATTTTTTTTAATATACGATTTTTAAAGTACAGTAAAACACTAACACATGACATATGGTTTCCCAGTATTTTATTTGTAATAAGTATACCTAGACGAATAAATCAAATTGATACTTTAAAACCGCTCTCCTGTAAAACTTCATTTTTTTTGTTATGACATTCTTGCAATAAGCAAGCGATATGCTGTTGCGGACTTTTTTTATAGAACTTTTTAAGAGAAACAATTTTGTAATACACAATTTTTTCGTAACTTTAACCATTTAGGCAACGTACGCCTCGGCAGCCCTCAGACGGTAAAAATAATTCCCAGTTTTCGAAACAATCTTCATTGCTGCTCCGCTCCTATTCGTCTTAGCGTGATGTTAAATATAGCCTATAGCCATCCTCAATAAATGAACTATCAAACTGTAAAAGAAGTTTTGAAATCAAACCAGTAGTTCCTGAGATCCTAGCGTTCAAACAAACAAACAAACTCTTCAGCTTTATAATATTAGTATGGATAACGTGTTTTTTTAGTGTAGTTGACAGAATTGAAAACGATTCATTTGTATGGAGTTTCCGCCCTGAGGCCATACTGAGGCTTTCCAATCTGCCAAAGCGTACTTCAAAAGAGTTACGCACATTATTTAAGAAATATGTCTGAAATTATGTGCGTATTGTTTTAATTGTTTTGTGTACGTTTCATTGTGACATCCGATTGCTTTTGTAGTGATGTATATGAATACTAATTCCCCCCGCAACATACGACAGACAGATATGTACAGAGTAAACATGTCATGTCTACTACACTTGCACTGGTCGCGTTGCTCTATGCTCAAAGATGGACCGATTCTTGCACTACATTAAACACATAACTTGTCCGAGTTCTGTAATTTCACGGAACGAAAAGGGATCAACGAATAATAAAAGGACATCACATTGTCGGGTGAATAAATATCAAAAACTGGGATTGATTTGATGTGGGATTGGAAGTTGGTCATCCGCAATCCATGAATTATGGATTGAGAACGACCAGTTTCGGTTATAATCGAAGCTTAACCTTTATTGACATGAGTTTATTTCAATCTAATCGGAAACAAATACAACACATTTGTTGAACGTGATGTATATACCGAAATGCGTACATTTCAGTCAGGCAATTCAAATACATATATAAACATTAACAACGAGTCTGTTAAGGTAAATAGTCTTCAAATAATTGTAATATTAATACTAGTTGTACCCACAGCAGTGCTTGTGATATAGGTGCCTGCCTACAAGGAATTCTAATAATAATCGTAATACAGAAATATCACTTGTTTTCTACAGTGATTATATTGCAGTAGTAGCAGGAATTATTTTCTTCAAAATAATTTGGTTTTCTAACGGTGATAGAGCTGCTTCAGTAATTTCAGAGTTTCATCACAAACAAATCTTTTCTATTCATTGTAACAAGATGGTTCCCGCGGCTTTTCTCACGTGCAATGTAGTTTCCCTTCCAGGGTAAAAAGTAACGTGTGTTATTCTTTTTCCAGAACCAAACTATACCTGTATTAAATTCGGGCCAGATCCGTTCAGTCGTTAAAATGTGAAACGTGATTAAAGTTATTAATATTATTATTATTCATAACTCTTTATTTACGTAGTCTTTGCCAAACTGACAAGATTCTTAGTACTTTTCTATGCATATAAAACTTCATTATAAAAGTTTTCTGAACTACATCTAGTATTCTTAAAAACAAATCAGCCGAATCGCTCCAGGCGCATTCAAGCTTTATGATTTTGAACAAAGGAACGTTAAGTTTTATATTTTCATTGATTTTAAATATCAAATTTTTACTAAGGGCTCACCCAACTTCGATAAAGCGTAAATAATCAAAGCCCTTACTTGAAACAAGCTAGTTTTGAATTTCAGATATTGCTGTAACTTATTGGTAGAATTAGGGAATGCTAAGGTATCTTACTAATATTAAATTTATAATTCGAAAGTTTGTGAGTGTGGATGTCTGGATGTGTGTTATTCTTTCACGATCTCACGACAGAACGGTGCTGGTTGAGATTTAGTACAAGGAAAGAAAATAGTTTGTAACAAGACACAGGCTACTTTTTATCCTTGTAATAATGTCCTATGGGATGCGGCTTCGCTCTTATAGACCTCTGCCAATAGTGAGATTTCCAATAATGTATGAAAATCGTTTGTTCGTATTATGTTTACTGTTCCGCAACCTTGTACAATAGCAAAATTTCAAAAACGGTTTGGTAGATCTAGAGAAACTGCCCTTCACAACTTTACAAACTTTGCCCCTTCATATTACATTTCAGAACAGATTATATTCACAAACAAATAACGTAAATACAAAGTTCTGCAGAACATAAGATAGAATAAGTAGGTTGTAGATACCTACAGAAAACTACACCGAACCAGTTCACATAATATACTGGTAGAAATCACACCCACACGTTCTCCACAAAATTCAATATGCGACGAGATATTGCCACTTCTGTTTACTTATATTTTATTTCCAACTTCGTTTCCACGCTCCGAATGGAACTGAAAGGGTTAAAATATTCTGTAAAATATCTTAAAATATCTTCAAAAAGAGGAAGCCACTCGTGTCTATGCCAGTTGTTTACACAATTGTTTTATACCTATTCAAATCATAATTTGATCATTTACATTTATACTAACATACACTATGGTCACACCTTTATCCTGAAGGGGTAAGCAGAGGCATGGTATACGACTACATTTCAGGTATTATTTAAAATTTGTTTCACGTAATAGGCGGTGCGCCGTGTCGAAAATGAAAAGGCGCTGGTTGTGACTGCCCGCTGTTGAAAATTTTCACATGTTATCATAGGGAACAACATGGTACTCGTAGCGCCTCCATCATTTTCTTTCTTTTTTGCCAAGAATTATGACTTCCTAGTACTATGTACTATGACTTCCTAGTGTACCTACTATGAATGAAACTCACGCACGACCCCCCTTAGAAGCGGGAACACACCCGAAACCCACCCCCAAAGACGCGGATTAGCACCCGAACCACCCCCTGGGCGAGGCTGCAGAGGCGGCTGTAGGTCTGTTGGGAGTCCTGGGACATCCTTCCGAGGGCTTACCCGGGGCTCACAACCATAGGCTGTTGGGCGTTGCGTGAGGTTTTTTAGTCGGTAGGAGTCCGGCATAACATCCATGAGGATTTTCCCTCACGCAAAAAAAAAAAAAAAAAAAAAGCCAGTAACGACGGCAACATAAAGCATTATGTTTGGCACATTTGAATCTACAGCCATTCCTTGTTTCACACGACATGTAAAATTTTATACGAACTCACACACCGTTGGGTTCTGCTCACGATATTGCTGAATGCTAAAGTTTGTAGTGTCAAGTTTATTACACAGTCATGTAAAAGTTTGTTATACAGCTTAGATGTAACTTCTGTATATTATTCATTCCCGCACGTGTGTAACGTTCCGTGGTTATTGCGACAAGTATTATGTACTCGTCATTTGTCAAGTTTATTATCAAAATATTATGTTTGCTTTTCACGTTGTAGATTGTGTCTTTGGCTATCATATCTGAGGAATATATTCGCTGTATTATTTAGAAGGAATCTATTATAGTGATTTACAATGAAATGAGTAGAGATCTTTGAGAATAACTCTACTTTCTTACATTTAGCTACTTCAGACTTACAAGAATGTCAGGTCAAGAGACCTCTAATCAAACGCGCGTGTATGAAAACACTTATGGAAGTCGAAGAGAAAGTTGTACGCCAGAATCGTAGCAAATGGAAAGCTATAGTCACTGCCTACCCCGCTGAAAGAGGCGTGATGATATGTACATATGTATTTATGTACACTTACATTTTAATTACTAACAGTCAGTGTGACTGTGAACTGAGCTCTTTCGCGACGAAACTGCTGAACCGATTTAAAAAGTTCTTTTACTGTTGGGAAGATACGTTATCCTCGGTAAGCAGGCTATATTTAATTTGCGCATTCCCACGGAAATGGGAATTATGCGGGTGAAACCGCGTGACGTACATTAGTTCCTTCCCCAGTAATTTCTTCTTTCAGTTATTTCCCTTGCTTCTGGTTTACTGTAACTTGGCATTAAATGTACTCAGAATCGAATACCGCACGTAGCTGTGCACTTAGTCTATTAAGCGATCATTGACGTATATTGCTATGTTTGCAGATCGTGACTTAGAATAATATTGTTGCAAAGTGAAGCTGTAGGCTAAATACTCAGACACGAATCTATTATGCCAGAGATGCTTTTAAGCTAGATGCTATTATAAGCAGAATATGATGCCATTAAGGAGAGGTATCATAGTAGTTGGATTTTTATAAAGCACCCAAGCTATTACTATAACTTTCTCGTGTCTTTGAATTTTCTCTATTAAACCAACGAGACTAGTGTGCTAATATCCATAAAGACTTTTGAGAGATATGTGTTGGTAGAGGTACCTACCTACAGTTACTAATTGCGTAATAATTTATCTATGTTTAGAATAAAACTGTAGAAGGAGAGTATTGAAAACATTGATATCGAAAATTCTGCACACAAAAATGTAATTTAAAAAATTATTGTCTGCCTGTCTGTAACCCGAATGAATCTGTTTAAATGATACTTGGCATAATTTGAGGTTTTTCCATCCTAATGCCTACGGTGGGGAGCCCGGGTAATCCCTCGGATGGATGACCCCAGGACTCCCAATAGACCCACGTCTACCACTGCAGCCTCACCTAGAGGGGGTTCGGGTGCTATCCCGCGTCTACCACTGCAGCCTCACCTAGAGGGGGTTCGGGTGCTATCCCGGGTCTTTGGGGGATTGTTCGAGTGTTATCCCGCTTTCACGGTACGCTGTCATCTAAGGCCTGCTTCTGTAAGGACGCTGAGAAAAGCAGCCCTCTCACCGTCCTCAGGCCCTCTGCGTAGTGCCTCTAACAGAGAGGATGTTACATAAAATGACTATTTCAGTTGTAATTTCTCAATGCATTGTCTGATTTCAATATATTTTTTTGGTATCAAAAAGTGACTTTTCTATACAAGTTTCAACATTGACCTTTACGTCTATCTCTTTCTCGCTCTATTACTTTTATTTTATTTTATTATATTTATTATTTTATATTTATTATTTTACATTATTTGGGGAGCTTACGGCTATAATAAAATGGTTAATCAATTATGTAAACATATTATGCCAATTACAAGCTTCCACATATGGTTGGTAAACAATTTAACAATAGTAAGTTGAACCAGTTGTTTTTTTTTTTTTTTTTTTTTTATACTACTTAGGTGGCAGACAAGCTTACGGCCCACCGGAAGGTTGGTAACCGTAGCCTATAGACGTTTGCAACACCAGAGGCGCTACACACGCGCTGCCGACCCGGGCGCAGGTTGTGACGACCCACAGTTGAATTTTTTCAAGCCGCCCGTAAGGCCTTCAACTTGGCTTAACGACTGTCATTTTACTGACAACCGGGACCAACGGCTTATCGTGCCTTCCGAAGCACGGAAACGCTCGTAAATAAATGTCACAAAGTGGTCCACGTGGTGGTCACCCATCCATATCCGGCCATAGTAAATGTTGCTTACTGCAGTGATCGTTTACAGAACACTGAGTCCGCGGGGCCACGAGCGCTTCATATATAGTTGTTAGTTCGAGTACAGTTAAATTAAACAGTGACAGCATTATTAATAAAATCTAAGGTTAGACTACATCTAATAGACCTTACATTTGAGAAAAATAGATCGTATCTACTGTCATGATTAAGCTTATTAAAGCTTGAAAGAGCCCTGTGCAAGTAACTGTTTCTCCTGTAGTTAGTGTGACATGGTGCAACATATAAAAGAGGGGTATGACGTAGCCTTCTGCCCGGTACTCTTAATTTCAAATCCCTGAGAAGATTAGGGCAATCAATTCGGCTTTGGGCTATGTGTACAAGAAAAGTCAAATCAGAGATATTGCATCTCACGTGTAGCGGTAACAAATGCATATTTTTTGCATTACATAGGGACTTAAATGAAGTTGCGCGATCAGCTAGTTTAGTATAAAATGCTTACAAGGAGCACAACAATTTTTATACATATAGACTAACATTTGAAATATTTTTTTAGACAGAAAGCAAAGGAGCTTTGATGTAGGTGCCTACTTATTTCTCAGCATACAGATTTTACTTGGTGAAGTGGAAAAATATCGTTAAGACTTTGTACTCACAATTTGGGTATTCAAATGCCTAGTAAATGTAGGTTTATATTTTATGTTTTTTTATTTCTATAAAAGTTAGGTTGCGACTTGTAGGTGTTGCTTCGTATAAGTATTCATGAAATTAGGTCCAATGGCTACTGCTGCCGATTTGCTATCATACTCGTACATTATTTATCATTCCCATCCGTACTCTACAGAACTAAAATACAGAACTGATACTTACTCAATAAAAAAAAGATTTTGTTTGATGATTGTAACTTCGCCTTTGAATATATTCCAGGGATAAAAAGTGTTATCACAAATTAAAATCTATCCCTGTATCAAATTTCAGTCAAATCCATTAAGCAGTTAGAGCGTGATTGAGTAACAAACATCATCACCAACTTTCAGATTTATAATTATAATATTTCTTGGATTTTCTCACCATTCGCTGTGATAGTCTTAGCTCTTTATTTTCACTTTCAATGTAGTTTTAAAGATAAAATAAACGTAACGAGTATTTCTTTGTGAAAATAGAAATAGAATCAATGTTGACAATTCCTGATTTTGTGAACTCAGTCCTCTCTACAATTTAAAATAATCATAGTTGAGAAGTTGTGCAAACGAAACTAATTTTAAATTAATGCTAGCAAATAAATTTACGTTGGTATATTTATTTGACCCTGCATCTAGTTATAAATATTTGCATCGAGTATTGATTGTTGTTTGATCTACAATTGTAGAACTAGGTATTTGAGACGGCCATCAAAAATAAATTGGTATTACTAACTTTCATAGACTATTTACTACCCGTTCGCTCTAACTTTGCCGCTGGCGTAGAGGCGTATACCCGAATTTTTAATTACACGAAGTAAATTGACAGTAGCTAATGTCACTTCGTCATAGAAAATAAGCAACATTGTATGAAGAAGTGACATTAGTTGCTGTCAATTTCCTTAGTCTAATTAAACATTCGACTTTAGTATGGAGCCGAGCGGCAAAGTTAGAGCGAACGAGCAGTACGTTATTTTTTCGCTAATTGACGCCGCAAGTCTAATAGAAAATCATGGGGAACACTAGTGATTGGGGGCCACTCTCACAGTCCGTAAGAATTATGACAGTGGTCCTCAAGTAGGCATCCTATGATGTGCCTCTTCACGCTCCGCTTGACGAACCCGGGATTGTATGATGAGGGAAACACGTACGCGGACAGTTCGTTCCAAGTTTTTAAACTTCGATAGAGAAACTATCTTTTGAATCGCTCAGTTCTGGCGATGATTCTTTCCACTGTAAATGAGTCCCACCACTGCCCGTTTAGGATCGAAAAAGAGAGCTAATCGCAACTGAATTTAATAAAAAACCGGCAAGTACGAGACACAAAAATGGTAAAAGACCATGCTTGCTGATTTTGTTTCTTTTAAATTTTAGCCCTTCTCTATAAAATAGAGTGCAGAGGGGCTTATGGCGAGACTTTGTCTGTAGTCTGTGACTCTGTTGCATAAAATTACGTCACTAGGTCACGTGGATCATCTGTTTAAAGTTAGAAATAAAACAAAAATGACAACGTCAATCGGATTGAACTTTCACTTTCACAATAAACGTTAGAGGGGCAGTTGGGTGAGACCGTCTCACGGCTTCTTGTTGTTGTTATAGTGAAAACAGTACGTAATACAATAACCTGTAATAATATCAATTGTCTAGTTATCACGGTTCATGAGATACATCCTGGTGACAGTCAAACGGACTGGTGGCAGTAATACGGTTCCGTTTTTACCTTTAGAGTGCAGAACTCTAAAGAGTGATACTTTGAGTCACAGCACAAAAAGACTAGCAAGAAAGACCTGGATAGTTATGAAAATGTGCTGTAAAATAACTTAGATTCTGACACTGTTGAAGATTCCAAGCACCCCGCACAGTTCCTAATTAGTTCTAGTAAGTTGGTAGCGAGTGTCGAGCGCTTCACTAATAAATCACTGCATCTGTAGGAGCGTAAAGCGTTCGACCTCACTTCAGAACATTTTACTTGTATTTGAGAGTGTTTTGAGGTTATTGCATGTTTATACTTAAGTAAATAGGGATTAGATGGGGATATCTTTTGGGAGTCCTGGGGTATCCAGTGGCTGGCTCCCAACTGTAGGCGTTAGATTGGACACGTGTGGTTTTTAGTCGGTATGAGTCCGGCATAGCATCCGTGTAGGATTTATCTCGATAAAAAACATAGGTATTGTAAATTTTTGGGTTTCGTACCCAAAGGTTTAAAAAATGAACCCTATGAACAGAGTCTATAGATCATGCAGTCGGTTTACGAAGCTGTCTAGGCAGGGCAACTGTAGGGGGAGATTACTAAAGTCACAACTAAAGAATTTTGGCGCAATGTCTGCTACGTAACTCGAAACAAATAGCTTAGCGTGCTTTCTGAGTAACATTATAAACGTGGAACAAAGAACAAGTTATTTGGTTTCTATACCGTTTGCACGTCTGTCTGTCTGTCTCCAGGCTAGATCCATGAGCCGTGATAGCTAGATAGTTGAAATATTCACTGATAATGGATGTCGTCGATGTTAGGTAACAACAAAGGTACCTACTAAATAAACGAGCGAAGTGCGACTCAGATTTGAGCGCAAGGCTCACGGAAGGTTATATACCTGAAATTACGTTTATTTTATTATTACCTCTCCTGTAATATAACAGAACCACGTAGTAGGTACTTCGCAGAAAAAATAAAACTCCAAAGTGGCTATACATAATATCATACAACAGATATAACAATCAAAACCTTAACAATTGAATACATTTCCAAAGAGGCCGACAATATTTCCGACCTTAATAGGACACATTTTTATCGAGAAGTACTTTGGTCGTACCTTTGTGGTCGCGAAGGTATATTTCGAAGGAATTTCTTTATCAGTACATACGAGTACAAAAAGAAACGTTTTATTGGATGACGTAATAACGCTTATTCAGTTTATCGGTTGGAAATGTGGATAGATTGCATGAAGTAGCTACAGATATGCCGACAACCTTATTGTAGTAGTACTGGACCAGTACTATCACAATAAGGTAATATTTATTTTAATGAAATTCCTCATGGATGCTATGCTACTTATACCGACTGAAACACATGGTGTTCTTCTATCAGCTTCAAGCCGAAAGTCCCAATATAATAAAAATATAATATAAAAAATAATAAAAATATGCAAAAAAAAAGAAATGCAAAAGTGAGCCTTCTTTTTGAGGGAAAATTGTTCATGGATGCTGTGGACTCCTACCGACTAAAAAAACCTCACGTTTCGCCCAACAGCCACAGTTGGGAGCCCCAGGTAAGCCCTCGGAAGGATGTCCCAGGACTGCAAAAGTGTGCCTAGTTGTTTTTGTGTTTGTTCTGAAAGTAGGTTTTCTAGTGTCCTGTTTCAATTAAATTGACTCAGCTGTTTACTTTTATGTGTGTTTTTGTTAGGTACCAAATGACTTGAAGAAAGTACCTAGTTATAATAAGTAACATTTACGTAGAACACGACTGTTCGAAAGACATCCAAATATCGCAAATTTTCAAGCGTACCAAAAATACTATATTTCAACTGAAAAGAGAAAAAAAATAACATAAATTGAGCCTTGTCTGTCAACCTAAAACCAGCCTTCTCTCTATAAGCACAAGGCTCTAAATCATTTCGGTGAAAAAGTTAAAATGGATGGGTCTACAACAATTCTGTTTGCCTGCTATGACAATGATGTGTCGCTTAGATTTTATCACGAGTACTTTTAAGTCATTAGTGAGTGCATGGTACGGCCTTTTTAATTTCTCCGCCTCTCGTATTCTGGATGTAAATTATGGGGGTGTCCGTTATTTTGAAACATGATCATTATTATACTTTGTGGAAATTGAATGTGTTGGTGGAGGTTCTGTTCAGACTTTGTTGACGTTATCATAATGCTGCCTCGTTGGCACATTGTGTATACGATAAATAGGACCTGTATTTTTTTCTCCGTAGTGGTCGGCAACTTATACAGGTTATCCTTTCGAGGGCGTCTCCGGGACTTCTGGCCGTTGACAGATAGCAAGACACCGTGTGGTTTTAGTCGGTAGAAGTCCGGCATGGCATCCATGAGGATTTCTACATAGTGACGCGGTAGCAAGAGCGCAGGAATAAATATTTGTCTGATTCACAAATGTTTGTTTAGAAGTTTAGTTTGGCCGCGTCCGCGCCTAAGCGCGTGCGCGGCGTTGCCCCGTGTGGCGACAGGAAAGATAACAAAATGTTGCCACCCCATTTCATTCCGAGGATTTCGTAAGAGGTGACTGAGAAAACACTCTTGCAAAACAATCCATTGATCCAGGAAATCTCGAAACGAAACGCGGTTGTCAGTTAATTGGCACTTGTTAAGCATAGTTGAAAGTCTTATGGGCGGCTTGAAAATTTTCAACTGTGGGTCGTCACAATCTGCGCCTGTCCACTTCAACACGGCAATAGACTCACCACCTATTACGTGGGACATAAAACTGTAAGGTGAAATGAGAGAGTTGCAATGCTTTTGCCTACCCCTTCGGGGAGAAAGGCGTGACTGTAAATATGGTGACTATATGTTTGTATGTATGTACCTATTTAGAAATAATGTGCATGTGTTTTAAGTGGTCCAGATACCATGCTCGTTTAAAAAACACAAAAACCAGTCAGGTGCTGCATTTGATTGATAAGGAAGCCTGGAAGTGATCGGCTCGCTCTACTGATGGAGTTTTAGTTTATAGTATCTACTTATTGTAAATATGTAGTGCACAAAAAGAATAGCCCGCCGAGTTTCTTGCCAGTTCTTCTCAAGCGGGCCGCGTTCCGAACTGGTGGTACTATTTGCATTGTATTCATTGACGTGTCGCATTTGCCTATGTATTAGGATTATGCGAAATAAATGTTTTTTGACTTTGACTTTGACAGGCTTAAAGATCAAATATAATAAGATCTAAACTGTCAATCAGTAAAGACGTCACTTAACTCCAGCGCAAGTAACCAGTATATAATCGAAAATACACTCGAGAGCAATGAATCCGGGTCACTTAAAGAATCCTAAAAATCTCGGAAACTAAAAATGCTAGGTTAATGCAATAAATTGTATTTAATAGACAATGTAATACTCCTTAAATGAAGGTATTAAAACTTCTTAGTTATTGTAAAGTTATATCATAAAAAAATCAAATTTGAAAAAGGGCCACTTTCGAAGATGGAACTACGAAATTACAGCATTTGGTGTTGCTTTTGTTTGTAATCTGTCATTTATGTGGGTACATAAACCATGTTGATAGTGCTCTATATTCATTAAATCAAGCTGAAATTATGTCGCTTACGCCTGAAGAAAGCACCAGAATACTTACAATGCTGGAAACCGGCCGGAGTCAGCGCGATACAGCCAGGACTGTCGGTGTGTCGCTGTCAACAGTACAAAGAGTTCTCCGACGTTACGAAGAAACTGGTTCTAACCTACGCAGACCAGGAACGGGCAGAACCAGGTGTACCACAGCACGAGAAGACCGATACTTGGTGAACACCATGCTTCGAAATCGCTTTCTCACAGGAACTGAACTCACCAATCAGTTTCGACGCCTCGGAGGAAGTAACCCAAGTGCATGGACAGTAAGACGTCGGCTTGCTGAATCTAACTTAAAACCCCTTAGACCTGCAAACGGCCCTAAACTGGAGCGTGGGCATCGTATTTCGAGACTAAGGTATGCCCAGAGCCACGTAAATTGGAGTATTGAAGATTGGTCAAAAGTTATGTTCTCCGACGAATCAAAATTTATGCTCTACAAGCACGATGGAAGACACAGAGTGTATCGAAGACCAGGGGAAAGATTCAAGCAAGCATGCATCGAAGAAAAAGTAGCCTACGGTGGTGGGTCTGTACTTGTGTGGGCCGGAATTTCTTCTGAAAGTCGCACAGAGCTGGTGATCATAGAAAACGGCTCTTTAACTAGCGTAAGATATGTGGAAGAAATCCTCAATGATCACGTTGGTCCATTTATGGTCAATTTAGGTGAGGATGCTATATTTATGCATGACAATGCCCGACCTCATACAGGTAGGATTGTGAATGACTACCTTCAAGAGATGAACATTACTCGTATGGAGTGGCCAGCGCGCAGCCCGGATATCAACCCGATCGAGCATGCTTGGGACGAGCTAGGCAGATGCGTAAAACAACGAAACCCTCCCCCAATCACGCTTCGTGAGCTCAAAATTGCTCTCACAGAGGAATGGGAGAATATTCCCCAAAATCGTATAAGGAACTTGGTGTACAGCATGCCAAACCGCGTAAACGCAGTAATGGAAGCACGAGGAGGCAATACGAAGTATTAAAATTCAAGAAAATCGTAATAAAGTTCAAAAATTTCATGTTTCCTATTTTTGTTTTAAGGAGAGATCAGCAGTTTTTTCTTTATGTAATTTTGTGTTAATAAAATGTATGGTGACTCATATTTTTTTTACTTTCATTTAAGGAGTATTACATTGTCTATTAAATACAATTTATTGCATTAACCTATCATTTTTAGTTTCCGAGATTTTTAACATTCTTTAAGTGACCCGGATTCATTGCTCTCGAGTGTAGTATACACATACTGTTAATAGAAGCAGGAGGTTCAAGGACAGTATTGACATAACGTGATAAAGCCTTTTGTCACAACACAACTAATCTCTGAGTTAATTGAGTCCGTGGTATACACCCCGAGGGGATTTAGCAACGTAATTATTTCTCTTTCAGGGCTTTTCTAACAATATCTTAACTAGTTGCTCTTTTCATTGTATACGAGCTTAGTTCAGTATGTGATTATCGCTTTCCCTTCAGAGATATCAGTCTCAAAAAAAAATATAATAATAAATAAATTATTGCATAAGATCAGACGTTTATTCCCCGTTTAGTTGTAAAAGATTCGATATAATAAAAATATCAAATCTTTTACAACTGAAAATACTATTTCAGCATCTATAATTTAGTTTTGCCTGTTTAGATAAAAGGCGCGATAATAAATTGTGAAGATACATAGGTACCAACATAAAAAACACTATATAATGCCTAGAAAGAAGACGAACTTTTCTAGGTCGAAAGCCGAACAAAACAACTTTATTTTTACCTAAATTGAATTAACAAGGAGCGGCCCATGACTCTTGCGAAAAGCGTACGTGGTATTAAATTAATTACCAAGTCCAGCCCTACCATTTCGGGGATGTTCCGAGGCGTCTGTGCATCACGCGAGGGAACTATTAAAATGTTTTAACTGATATATTGCAGTGTGGCTTGGCTTTAGGTCTATTGGACAACCCACTGAGTTTGTTAAATAATGTATACGTACTTACTTCGACCAAGTAAAGTAATAGTATAGACGGGCCCACGTCATACATAACGAACTCAAAAAGTGAGACTAGTTCAAACACAAAGATATTGTAGCAACGACACGACATGCACACATACCTGCATTCTTTTTACTTACGAGTGAAAAGTAATTCCTGATGCTTTTTTCGAATTATGGGTAGTGTTTTTACACTTCGGGAACGCACAGGAAGGCATCTTGCGTAAAATGTCTTATCTTGCCATTTGTTTCACCTTCAGATCAATAACACCGACTGTTCAAGTCAGGTTTTAGTTCAAAATATATAAGTAGATGGCATCACTTTTTTGTATATAGTATCTAGATCGCGGTATGGTTTCGTTACCTGAGCAGACATAATATAGCTGTGAATAGTTTTGATAAAGGAATTTTTAGTACAAGGATACACAGTCTATTATTTATTCATGGTCCTTGACGAGCCACATAGTGAGGCCGGTTTTAGTTAGTGCACGGTGGTAGACACACCATCGAACCCGTACTCGCAGTGGATCGCTGCAAGAAACTGAGTACGTGGAAGGAGAACTGCACCGCTCGAGGTCTTCGAGCTGGTTGTGGACCTGAGAATACTGCGATTGGCGTGCTGCGTGCTGCTGCGGCAGGCGTCAGACGGAGCAGAGGACACCACTACAGATACAAGGAGGATTACTAGTGCAATCTGTGTGAGTGAGAAGTGCAAATCGTGAGTACATTGATTTTATAAAATTTAGGGAATTTCAACTTTATTTCAAGGAGCTTTATAACTTGTAAAATTTATCAAGATTGGCGAACATTTTAAGAAAATTTCAGGACTTGTAAAATTTTATCTTAGACTTAGAATTATTTTGGTAGTTTAGGACTTAGAATTATAAGCTGAAAAACGGAGGTACGGGGAATCCACACGCGATTTCACCCAGAATTGCCGACCACTTGTAAAATTTGAGAAATATTTTCAGTTATTATTCAAAGTTGCTAAGTTAACAATATGGCAACACTTCAAGCGCTCATAAACTATCAAAATGATTTATCTAATAGGATAACTAAGGCAAGAGTTAACTTTAAGAAATGTCCAAAGGAAAGATCAAATAAAGATTACATTGAGAACAGGTTGGAAGCTTTAACAGAGATGTGGGTTGATTTCAAACTGGGGCATAAGAAGTTGTTACAGGAAAATGATACTGCTAAATTAAAAAATAAAAATTACATTTTAAATGATACTTACGATCTTACTGAAGTACAATTTTTGGATTATAAAGGGGAATTGAAAAAATCTTTATCTGATCTTCCAAGAGAGTTAGGGTTGCCAAAAGATGTAGGAGACAATAAGAATAGTGATACAAAGCCTAACCTAGTAAAGTTGCCAAAAATAATTATTCCTACATTTTCGGGCAAATACACAGAGTGGATTACATTTAGGGATCTTTTTATTTCAATGATCCACAATAATAAGTCGCTTGATAATGTTCAGCGCTTACAATATCTGAAAGGATATTTGACAGGAGAAGCAGAACAACTCATAAGAAATACACCTGTAACGGCTGCAAACTATGTAGGTTGTTGGAATGTCATAGAGCAGCGATACAATAACAAAAAGTTCCTGGTTAACAATTTTTAAAGCGCTTTTTGGGTCAGAGAAGCACAATTTCTGCTTCAGCTACTATTTTAAAAGAGTTTGTTGACACTACAACTGATTGTTTGACAGCGCTTTCTAATTTGGATGTAGATGTGTCTTCTTGGGACCCCATAATTATACATCTACTTTGCTTGAAATTTGACCCAGAAACCCGCAAGGAATGGGAATTGCCCATTTCGAAAACTGTAGATTCCAATTCCTTACCTAATTATAGCCAGTTGAACGATTTCTTAAGTAGTAGGTTTCGAGCTTTGGAAGCGATTGAGCCAACTAAACAGAAGTCATCAATGTTTAAAGTTTTACATAGCAGGAATGTCAGGAAATTCACTTGTGAATTTTGTAATGAGGAACATAAGTTATGTTTTTGTAAAAAGTTTACCAAAGAGGATTATGAATCTAGAAGGGAGTTTGTTTTGAAAAATAGGATATGTTTTAATTGTTTAGGGAGCAACCATAGTGTAAAATTTTGCCGAATACCCATTAATTGCCAAGTATGTCATGAACGCCATCATTCTTTGCTGCATCCAAGGAATGTCACATCTTCAACTGTTGGTTCAGGGTTAGAAGGTCAAACAGTTGAAGAAGCTTCGGGCAGAGATACTAAAACAAACGAGGAGTCTAGTTCACACGGTAATTCGCCGATGTCAATGGTAAGTCATATGGCAAATTGTGCCAAGAATAAGAGCAGCCATGTATTATTGCCAACAGCGTTGGTTGAAGCTAAATCGAGAGCAGGAAAATATCAAATGTTTAGAGCATTATTGGACCAGGGCTCTCAAGCATCGTTTGTTACTGAGGCTACGGTCCAGAGCCTAGGCTTAAAGCGTATTTCGGTTACCAACGTCGTATCGGGTTTGGGTGGTCAAAACGCGTCAGTGTCTAAATCAATGGTTGTAATCACATTGAGGTCAAAAACAGATCCTAGCGTTATATTACAAGTAAAGGCATATGTTCTTAGCAAGATTACTTGTTACCTTCCAGAAACAACAATATCTTTAGGTGATTGGGTTGATTTGTCGAGAATTACTTTGGCTGATCCTCAATGTGATGTGCCAACTGGAATTGACATTTTGCTAGGAGCAGATATTTATGGTCAGATACTAAGGGAAGGTGCATTACGATCGCCTGCGGGTGCTCTAGTAGCACAGTGCACCACTTTTGGGTGGATATTATCTGGGCCTGTAGAGACTGCTAAAGGTGAAAACAGAATCACAGCTTTACATACTTGCACCGAGGAGTTTGATTTAAAAAGCTTTTGGGAGTTGAAAACAGAAAGTTTATTGCCTTCGAAAAGATTAACATCTGAAGAACAAAAGTGTGAGGACTTCTTTGCTGAAACTACTTGCTGTCCATTGGATGGGCGATACGATGTCAAACTGCCATTCCGTGAAGAAGTACCTTTCTGCAAACAGAGAGTTCACTTGAAATTGTAATTAGACGGTTAACAATTTAGAAAGAAAGTTCATTTTAAATGCAGTGCTTAAGGATCGATTTTCGGAAAATATGCAAGAATACTTAAACTTGGATCTTAAGAAGCTAGTAGGAAAACCTAATAAGGGCAAAGAAAAATCCGTGTATCTACCGCATCATGCCGTTAGAAAGAAAGAAAGGACTACAGCCAAAATCTGTTTTGGTTTCTATGCATCCTGTAAAAATAAAAATGGCATTTCATTAAATGATACCATTATTGTGGGACCTAAATTGCAACCAGATTATCAGGATAAATACCCAATAGCATCCAAAAAAGTAGCTCACGAATTTTATATGGATGACTGAATGGGTTGCTGTAAAACTGTAGAAGAAGGAGAAAGGCTAGCTAAAGAAATGAATGAACTTTTGCAAGAAGGTGGATTTGTATTACAAAAACTGGTCTAGTAATAAGGAAGACTTATTAACTATGTTAGAGCAAAAGGTAACAAAGGACAATAATGAAGAGCTTTGGTGCTAGACTTGGTGGTGAACTGGAGAGTGGAGGAAAACCTGACCAGCTCGGACCACAACGGCGTGACCTTTGGCATCAGACTTAGACGGTCGAGGGGCATGGACATCAGCCGAACCACGCGGAAGTATAACACCCGAAAGGCCAAATGGACAGAATTCGGCTAAGAATTGACCACCATAAAAGCTAGGAAGCAACTTACCGCAGACAAAATCAGGGGCATAACAACAAAGCCGCAAATCGATGAAGCCGTAAATGTCCTCACAGAAGCCATCACGGAAGCGTGCTGTCATGCCATCCCCGAGAAAGCCAAATGCCAAAGGCTATCTGTCCCGTGGTGGAGTGAAGAGCTGGATCAGATGAAGAAGGAAGTCACTACCAAGAGGCGCCGTATCAGATATGCTGCACCGATTCGCAGACAAAGCGTGGTAAACGAGTACCTGGAGAGCAAGGAACGATATGAAGCTGGAATTAAGAAGGCACAGGTGGCTTCATGGAAAGAGTGTTGCCACAAACAAGACAGAGAGGGTATGTGGGAAGGAATTTACAGGGTGATTGGACGTACCGCGGGTAGAGCTGAGGACGTACTCCTGGAGGTGAATGGCGTGGCTCAAAACGAGGAAGGTTCTGCCAGACTGCTAGCGGAAACTTTTTACCCGGACGATTCAGAACTGAATGACACGGCGGAACAGAAAGGAGTTAGAGAGAGTTCGGTGGTGGTGGCCGGGGGAACTTGCGGGGAACTGCAGGATCCCTCGTTTACCATCTTCGAACTCGAAAGAGCAGTCAACTCCTTCAACCCGAAGAAGGCACCGGGAGCTGACGGGTTCACGGCGGATATTTGTAGCCACGCCATCAGAAATCAACCAGAATTGTTCCTTGCCCTGGCAAACAAATGCCTGGAGCTTGAATACTTCCCAAAGATGTGGAAGGAGGCAACGGTCGTCGCTTTGAGGAAACCCGGGAAGGACAGTTATGCCCACCCTAAATCGTATAGGCCGATAGGTCTGCTCCCGCTGCTGGGGAAGATTCTGGAGAAGATGCTTATGACGAGGCTTCGTCACCATCTCCACTCCAGAATCAGCACCCAGCAGTACGGGTTCATGCCGCAGAGGAGCTGCGAGGACGCCCTCTATACCCTAACCCAGTACATCAGGGGAAAATTGGAGCAAAAACAGATCATAACAGTAGTCTCCTTGGATATAGAGGGCGCCTTCGACAGCGCCTGGTGGCCGGCGATAAAAATGAGACTGGTGGAGGAGGAATGCCCGGAGAACATCAGGAAGATGGTAAACAACTATCTCGACGACCGATGGGTTCACGTAAGATACGCCGGCAAGGAACATTCAATCAGGACTAGAAAGGGTTGCGTCCAAGGCTCTATCGGCGGCCCAATCCTCTGGAGTTTGCTGCTGGACCCACTACTGAAAAGCCTGGAAACCAGAGGGGATTATGCGCAGGCGTTCGCTGACGACGTCGTCCTAATTTTTCATGGTGACACAGGTGAAGAGATTGAACGGCGTGCCAATGCCGCGCTCGCGCATGTCAAGTCGTGGGGTGACAGTAACAAATTGAGGTTTGCCCCGCATAAAACTAGCGCCATGGTAATTACCAAGAAACTACGGTACGACACACCACGGCTTGTCATGGGCGGGATCGACATTGGCATATCCGACGAAATTAAACTTTTAGGCCTAATTATTGACAGAAAATTAACTTTCAATTCGCACGTCAAAAGCATCTGTAACAAAGTCACCAACATATACAAACAACTGACTAGGGCGGCTACAACAAGCTGGGGTCTACAGCCGGAGATCATATACACCATATACACAGCGACCATAGAACCAATAATGTTGTACGCAGCCAGCGCGTGGGCACCGGCGGTTGAGAAGAAGGGCATCCAGAGGAAGCTTAGGTCCATCCAACGCAGCTTTGCACAAAAGGTCTGCAAAGCCTATCGCACGGTCTCCCTCAACTCGGCACTGGTGTTAGCGGGGATACTCCCCCTTGATCTACGTGTCAAGGAGGCAGCCCGACTCTATAAGGCCAAAAAGGGCGAATTACTGCCGGAACTGGCTGGGATGGAGACCGAGCGAATGCTCTCGTTCGCACACAACCCTCATTCCGCCGAGCATATGAGCCTGCAGTTCATAAGCCTGGAAAACAATGAACAATTAGAACAAAACAGCCAATTTGATATTAACATCTTCACTGACGGCAGCAAGATTGCGGGCAAGGTCGGAGCCGCACTTTCCATATGGAAAGATGGGGCCGAGACGCGAGCCCGCAAGCTTGCCCTGCCGTCATACTGTACTGTTTACCAGGCCGAACTGTTGGCCATATGTGAGGCGACGAGGACGATTTGCAAGCATAACGCGAAAACCTTTGGACTGTTCAGCGACTCAACCGCCGCTCTCCAGACGGTCACGAATCCCAGTTGTCTCCATCCCCTCGCTGTAGAAACCCGTAGTAATATTAGAAAATGTTTTCTAGCAGACAAATCAGTGAATTTGTTCTGGTTAAGGGCACACGTGGGGATGGAGGGGAATGAGAGGGCGGACCAACTGGCAAAAGAGGCAGCCTTGCGGTCGAGGCGGGCACCGGATTACGACCTGTGTCCGGTCTCATTCGTGAAGCGAAGTATCCGAATGGATACGCTTGGCGAGTGGGGCCGGCGGTACGAGTCCGGTGACACCGCCTCCATCACAAGGCTCTTCTTCCCGAGCGCGGTGGAAGCGTACAGCATTATTAGGAAGTTCACACCCACTAAATTCACAACGCAGGTCCTGACAGGGCACGGTGGGTTTTCCGAGTACTTGACTCGCTTCAAGTGCAAGGACGACCCATCGTGTGGCTGTGACCCCCAGGTAGAGGAGACCATCCCTCACCTGTTGGTAGAATGCCCGATCTTCTCTAGGCAAAGATATAATGTAGAGCAGGCAATGGATTGTGCTATTACAGACCAAAACCTTAATAGTATAATGAATAGTAAAAATAGAACAAAGTTTTTGAATTTTTTTACAGAAATCTGTAAGGCAATTAACTTAAGGAATAAAGTAGACTAAGTGAAATTACAGTAACATAATTATGCAATTATGTTAAATTGTATTGTAACAAAGGCAGATAATAAAAAGGCAATGTATAAATAATTGTAAAACAAGAGTAACGAAAATTATATAGAAATAAGATTATTAGATATTTATAAGAAAATAGCAAATGTAAGGATATACTACAACCCACTCTGTGGTAATAAACATATAGAAGAAAACTGTCTAGATATAAGAACGTAAGAAAACCAAAAGCTGTAATATTTAAATGTGTAAGATAAGATAAAGAAAATGAAAGACAAGGAGGAGAAAAACGTAGAGAGGAGGAAGGTGGCATTATTATTTACCCTGTATTAGAAATAAGAAACAAAAATAAAGAAAATATAGAGTAGTAAGAGTAGCAGGCGCCCCACCTGTAAAAGAGTGAAAGGATTGTATGAAAGAAAGAACTAGTATGCAATATGAAAATGACCATTTAAAAGAGAGAACTGGAATGAAAGGAATAGAATAGCAAAGTCCCCGAAAAATGAGCATCGGGGGTATAGCCAGGTACACACCCAGCTACCCATGGTGGCAGGGCATAAAAAAAAAAAAAAAAAAAAAATGAAGAGCAAGAGGAAACGAAAAGGAAGGTAGAACAAAAAACGGATAGTATAGTAAAAATTCTTGGACTTATCTGGAACAAAAATGAAGATGAATATCAGTACTCGGAGAAGCTGCCGCCGCTGTCTGTACCTGTAATCAAACCAAAATATTATATCGGATGTATCGCGTTTATGTGATCCGTTAGGATGGATAGCGCCGAGTGTCATGTAAGCAAATATATTCATACAGCGATTGTGGATAGCAGGAACAGGATGGGATGAAGAAACTCCAACTGACATAATACATTATTGGAATACTTACCGCAACAAGTTGATACATCTGTCTGATTTTCGTATTTCTAGGTGTTGGGTACGCAGTCAAGCGATTTCACTGTAGAACTGCATGGAATTTTGGAAGTAGAAGTGTGTGGCCAATAAACTCCAGAAATTTCACTATGATCCCATGTGTCAACTAAGGACAATCAGCAGATTATGAATTACGAGGTGTTCAACCTGCAGATCTAGTTCAACTGGATATTTAGAAGTGTACTTCGAGGTTTTTAAGAAAAAATAACATACACCAAATTGTAGAATTATGAGACAAACGAGGAAGTATTTATAAAAGTTTTACGTAGGCATAATAGATCAAACAATTTTAGAGAAATTATAGCTTTTTGCAGATGTTTCAAACTAGTAAGAACACTAATTCAAATATTAAAGCGGGTTTGAGTTCATTTGAATGAGAAGAGGTTTGTTTAAACTCATGTCCGTGGACTGTGATCAATAATGATCCAGAAGAACTTATCCCCATAGGTCTAGGTCATTTCGTAATTGTGTAAATAAATTACGAAAATTCAAACTTAAATTCCTTAAGACGCTGGCAGGTTACACAGGCGATGCTACAGAGCTTTTGGCGTAGATGGTCGGACGAATACTTATCACAGCTGATGCATCGTCATAAATGGGCTTTTAAAATTCCTAAACCAGCAGTTGGGGATATAGTTTTAGTTAAGGAGGACGAGTTGCCTCCAAGTCGATGGTTGTTTGGTAGAATTCTGGAAAAATATCCTGGGCTTGATGGGATGACTAGAGTGGTGTTGCTAAAATGTAAAAATTCTATAATAAAACGTCCTACATCTAAACTGTGCGTTTTACCAGTTAATGATAATTAATGTTTAATTATATGTTGTTTTATTTTATTTTACTTATGTTGTTGAAAAGATTTTAGTTCATGTTTCTTGTACATAGTACTAGCAGTAAGCAGCAAGTAGCAAACTCGATAATGTCATGGTGGGCGGTTTTAAATGTGAAGGACATTCATTCTGTCCTTGGTGGGCGGAATGTTCAAGTCAGGTTTTAGTTCAAAATATATAAGTAGATGGCATCACTTTTTTGTATATAGTATCTAGATCGCGGTATGGTTTCGTTACCTGAGCAGACATGCTGTGAATAGTTTTGATAAAGGAATTTTTAGTACAAGGATATACAGTCTATTATTTACACCTAAGGTCGGTTAAGACCTTTTCACCGACTACGACAGAGTGAGCACATGAGATTACTTTAACGTCTTCAAAACGAATGTATGGATGGGCCCGTCTATACTATTACTTGGTCGAAGACTATAATAATAAAACAAGTAGGGTAGGACATCCATCCGTCTTTCAGTGGAACCGATGACATAGAATAGTTCGCAGGCTGAGATTGGATGCAGAAGGCGCAGAACCTGTATTGTGACGTAAATTGGGAGAGACCTTCACCCAGCAGTGGACTGCAATAGGCAGATGTGATTAATTACCACTTCAAAACACCCAGAGAGAGACATGATTCGCCTCCAATTTTTTCGGTGACCACCTTCCATCAGGTGTGCGGTCAGCTTGTCTGCCACCTTAGTATAATAAAAATGATGACAGTCACAGTCGGAGGTAGATAAGCAGAAGAACAGCAGGAACATAGTAACATACTGGTGTAGTACATACACATACACATTTAGATTTACCACACTTTTCCACCTCTTATACAGTTTTATTATTCTATTCTATCAAAAAAGTTGAACTTATTGTTGAAACCCGACTTATTAAATTGACAAAAAATATACGGTATACAGTTTATTTTGCAAGTATTTTTAATAGGATCGTAAAAATCTTTGCGATATTTAAGATACACGACCTATATAAATATATTTTACGATGCAAAAGTAATAAATAAATTTAGGGGGCTATGAAACCGGCAAAAATACAGTAAACTTTTCATGATAGAAGATTAAGTGGATTCAAAATATGGTTTAAAGTTAATAAGCTCTCAATCTAGGCAGAAAACGATATACGTTTTGTATTTTTTTCTAGGTATACCGACTTTCTACCTTTTTTCATAAAGTGCAGAAATCCTTGTGGATGTCATACCTGACTCTTTTTTTTAAAGTGATGAAAATTCTACACGGATGCTATGCCGGACTCCTACCGACTAATATAGGGGAGACCGGGGCTGGAGACCGTGGCGCCGAAGGCGTGGACTGAATTGTTTTAAAATAGACTTAATCATTAAGCTCTTTTATGATTAAGCAAACAGGGCAGTTTCAGACGCTGCTTGATGACTCTGATGAAGAAATACCTTTCCTTTCATACACCTTATGTGACGTAAACGAAGTTGCGGGCTCAGCTAGTACATTATGATTATGATAGTTGTTAAGCCAAGACGAAAGCCCTAGGGGCGTCTTGAAAAATTTCACCGTCATGCCCCTCTCCGTTTCAATTCAACGTGGCAATAAGCTCGGCAGCGGGGGTAAAACACTTTTGTGGTTCCAAAATCTACGAAAGAAAAAGAAATTCTAATTTCTGTGGCTACAATGCTACGATGACCGATAAGATATACAAAAATGCTTCTTTTTTATCTCTGTTGCATAACAAAATATCATTCACTACTCATCACAGAAACCAAGTTACCATAGAACGTACAATAAACTACACTCGAGAGCAATGAATCCGGGTCACTTAAAGAATCCTAAAAATCTCGGAAACTAAAAATGCTAGGTTAATGCAATAAATTGTATTTAATAGACAATGTAATACTCCTTAAATGAAGGTATTAAAACTTCTTAGTTATTGTAAAGTTATATCATAAAAAAATCAAATTTGAAAAAGGGCCACTTTCGAAGATGGAACTACGAAATTACAGCATTTGGTGTTGCTTTTGTTTGTAATCTGTCATTTATGTGGGTACATAAACCATGTTGATAGTGCTCTATATTCATTAATCAAGCTGAAATTATGTCGCTTACGCCTGAAGAATGCACCAGAATACTTACAATGCTGGAAACCGGCCGGAGTCAGCGCGATACAGCCAGGACTGTCGGTGTGTCGCTGTCAACAGTACAAAGAGTTCTCCGACGTTACGAAGAAACTGGTTCTAACCTACGCAGACCAGGAACGGGCAGAACCAGGTGTACCACAGCACGAGAAGACCGATACTTGGTGAACACCATGCTT
Source organism: Miltochrista miniata (assembly GCA_933228765.1). Lineage (NCBI taxonomy): Eukaryota > Metazoa > Arthropoda > Insecta > Lepidoptera > Erebidae > Miltochrista > Miltochrista miniata. Next base: position 34,114,176 of record OW121756.1, on the reverse strand, counting down.
CGAAATCGCTTTCTCACAGGAACTGAACTCACCAATCAGTTTCGACGCCTCGGAGGAAGTAACCCAAGTGCATGGACAGTAAGACGTCGGCTTGCTGAATCTAACTTAAAACCCCTTAGACCTGCAAACGGCCCTAAACTGGAGCGTGGGCATCGTATTTCGAGACTAAGGTATGCCCAGAGCCACGTAAATTGGAGTATTGAAGATTGGTCAAAAGTTATGTTCTCCGACGAATCAAAATTTATGCTCTACAAGCACGATGGAAGACACAGAGTGTATCGAAGACCAGGGGCAAGATTCAAGCAAGCATGCATCGAAGAAAAAGTAGCCTACGGTGGTGGGTCTGTACTTGTGTGGGCCGGAATTTCTTCTGAAAGTCGCACAGAGCTGGTGATCATAGAAAACGGCTCTTTAACTAGCGTAAGATATGTGGAAGAAATCCTCAATGATCACGTTGGTCCATTTATGGTCAATTTAGGTGAGGATGCTATATTTATGCATGACAATGCCCGACCTCATACAGGTAGGATTGTGAATGACTACCTTCAAGAGATGAACATTACTCGTATGGAGTGGCCAGCGCGCAGCCCGGATATCAACCCGATCGAGCATGCTTGGGACGAGCTAGGCAGATGCGTAAAACAACGAAACCCTCCCCCAATCACGCTTCGTGAGCTCAAAATTGCTCTCACAGAGGAATGGGAGAATATTCCCCAAAATCGTATAAGGAACTTGGTGTACAGCATGCCAAACCGCGTAAACGCAGTAATGGAAGCACGAGGAGGCAATACGAAGTATTAAAATTCAAGAAAATCGTAATAAAGTTCAAAAATTTTATGTTTCCTATTTTTGTTTTAAGGAGAGATCAGCAGTTTTTTCTTTATGTAATTTTGTGTTAATAAAATGTATGGTGACTCATATTTTTTTTACTTTCATTTAAGGAGTATTACATTGTCTATTAAATACAATTTATTGCATTAACCTATCATTTTTAGTTTCCGAGATTTTTAACATTCTTTAAGTGACCCGGATTCATTGCTCTCGAGTGTATTTGAAATGAGGTTGTACGTTTATTAGGAAGTAGCAATCCGAGAGCGCCTCCCGTGTGCTCTTTCCCTTTGTTTAACATCCTAAACAAACACCGTGATTTTCTCTATTTGCTGTGTCATTTCGCGTTGATTGACTTATAAGTAATAACAGAAAACTAGGTTACTTGTTGTAGCAATAATTCGGAATCTATGGGTAAGAAAGGGCAATAATAAATCATTATTTCCTTATAGTTAGTAACGGTTGAAGGTTTCATTTAAGCCCCTCTCTATTTTATAGATTGCAGAGGGGCTTATGGCGAGACTTGCGTCAGTAGTCTGTGACTATGTTGCATTAAATTACGTCATAGGTCACGTGGATCATTTGTTCAAAGTTTGAAATAAAACAAAAATGACAACTTCAATCGAATTGAAATTTCACTTTCACAATAAACGTTAGAGGGGCAGTCGGGTGAGACCGTCTCACGGCTTCTTGTTACTTATTGGCGCCGTTTATTACCGTTGCAGTTTAGCCACTAGGTACGCTGTTCCTTGCAATTGGGACACGGAAAGCATGTCAGGACCATCTGTAAAAACTGTAAAACATTGGTCGTTTACAGAATACTGAGTCAATTAATAAGGTTACAATTAATTTTATTTATTTTTTTCATATTCTTGGATTTTCGGCTTGAGAGTATGCCGAAGTTAAGATAATTTTATTGCAAAAATATAAAAAAAAATTAGTGAGATTTTTCATAACAGCAGCGTATTCATCAAGGTATGTCTAAGTTTGGACTAAGTTCTACTCCAGTAAATTCCATTCCACAGTAAGTCCTAGTAAGGTACCACCCTTACTAGGACTTACTGTGGAATTTGTCAACCAACCTAAAAAGTCGCGTTTCACTGCGCTTTATATTCAAACTCAAACTCAAAAAAACATTTATTTCGCATAATCCTAATACATAGGCACTTGCGACACGTCAATGAATACAATGCAAATAGTACCACCAGTTTACTTTCCACACTTTTGAGCGTAAAAATCCACCATGCCCAGGCCGCACTTCCGGTTTACCGCTGCGGTTTCTAACGTCAAAATGTTATCAAACTGTCAAAATCAACGAAATCAAGTCAAGGTTAGAAACCGCCGCGGTAAACCGCAAGTTGACTCATAAACACTCAAAAATCACATCAAAAATACACTAGTTTTAACAAAATATACCACGGTTTGGCAACCGCTTGTCTGTAAGTTTCCCGCCAAATTCTTACAATTTATACTGTGAAATTGGGTATTTACCATTTTTAGGGTTTCGTAGCCAAATGGCAAAAACGGAACCCTTATAGATTCGTCATGTCTGTCTGTCTGTCCGTCCGTGTGTCACAGCCACTTTTCTCCGAAACTACAAGGCCTATGCTGTTGAAACTTGATAACTACACTCGAGAGCAATGAATCCGGGTCACTTAAAGAATCCTAAAAATCTCGGAAACTAAAAATGCTAGGTTAATGCAATAAATTGTATTTAATAGACAATGTAATACTCCTTAAATGAAGGTATTAAAACTTCTTAGTTATTGTAAAGTTATATCATAAAAAAATCAAATTTGAAAAAGGGCCACTTTCGAAGATGGAACTACGAAATTACAGCATTTGGTGTTGCTTTTGTTTGTAATCTGTCATTTATGTGGGTACATAAACCATGTTGATAGTGCTCTATATTCATTAATCAAGCTGAAATTATGTCGCTTACGCCTGAAGAATGCACCAGAATACTTACAATGCTGGAAACCGGCCGGAGTCAGCGCGATACAGCCAGGACTGTCGGTGTGTCGCTGTCAACAGTACAAAGAGTTCTCCGACGTTACGAAGAAACTGGTTCTAACCTACGCAGACCAGGAACGGGCAGAACCAGGTGTACCACAGCACGAGAAGACCGATACTTGGTGAACACCATGCTTCGAAATCGCTTTCTCACAGGAACTGAACTCACCAATCAGTTTCGACGCCTCGGAGGAAGTAACCCAAGTGCATGGACAGTAAGACGTCGGCTTGCTGAATCTAACTTAAAACCCCTTAGACCTGCAAACGGCCCTAAACTGGAGCGTGGGCATCGTATTTCGAGACTAAGGTATGCCCAGAGCCACGTAAATTGGAGTATTGAAGATTGGTCAAAAGTTATGTTCTCCGACGAATCAAAATTTATGCTCTACAAGCACTATGGAAGACACAGAGTGTATCGAAGACCAGGGGAAAGATTCAAGCAAGCATGCATCGAAGAAAAAGTAGCCTACGGTGGTGGGTCTGTACTTGTGTGGGCCGGAATTTCTTCTGAAAGTCGCACAGAGCTGGTGATCATAGAAAACGGCTCTTTAACTAGCGTAAGATATGTGGAAGAAATCCTCAATGATCACGTTGGTCCATTTATGGTCAATTTAGGTGAGGATGCTATATTTATGCATGACAATGCCCGACCTCATACAGGTAGGATTGTGAATGACTACCTTCAAGAGATGAACATTACTCGTATGGAGTGGCCAGCGCGCAGCCCGGATATCAACCCGATCGAGCATGCTTGGGACGAGCTAGGCAGATGCGTAAAACAACGAAACCCTCCCCCAATCACGCTTCGTGAGCTCAAAATTGCTCTCACAGAGGAATGGGAGAATATTCCCCAAAATCGTATAAGGAACTTGGTGTACAGCATGCCAAACCGCGTAAACGCAGTAATGGAAGCACGAGGAGGCAATACGAAGTATTAAAATTCAAGAAAATCGTAATAAAGTTCAAAAATTTCATGTTTCCTATTTTTGTTTTAAGGAGAGATCGGCAGTTTTTTCTTTATGTAATTTTGTGTTAGTAAAATGTATGGTGACTCATATTTTTTTTACTTTCATTTAAGGAGTATTACATTGTCTATTAAATACAATTTATTGCATTAACCTATCATTTTTAGTTTCCGAGATTTTTAACATTCTTTAAGTGACCCGGATTCATTGCTCTCGAGTGTAGATGTATTCTGTAAACCGCATTAAGATTCTTATATGCAACTAGAAAAAAAGCAGTAAATTTTGGGGGTCCCCATACTCAGAACTTCAAAATTTTTTTTCATCAAATCCATACGTGTGTATCTATAGGATCTATAGATAGGTCTTCAAAAATGCTATAGAGGTTTTTAACGTCATTTTTTTCTAAAGTGAATAGTTTGCGCAAGCGACACTGCCAAAGTGGAAAAATGTGTCGTCCCCCCGTCCCCCCCTCTAACTTCTAAACTAAGAGAATGATGAATCTAAAAAAAATATATGATGTACATTGCCATAAAAACTACCAACGAAAATTAGTTTGAACGAGATGAGCTGGTAGTTTTCTTTCAATGACGATAAACCGCAATTTTCGGTTAGAAAAATCACTACCACTGCGAACATGTTAAAACATTAATCAAAGCTACAACGAACTATAAGAACTTATATATTATGTTACTTGCTGCTACGAAACCCTTCATGGGCGAGTCCAACTAGCACATGGCCGGTTTTTTTTAAATTAGGTACACGCACAAATTGGCCGCCAGTGATGATGTTTTTTTAATCGGTGCCTAGTACATCATGCGTTACTATCTCGCTGCAGACTCGGTCATAAATCATGATCGGGCTAGGGACGTGCTATAGTTGCGCGCGCGCAAGGCCGTTATCGATAACGGAATAATCAAGGTTACGACCTAAACATACTGCATTTAAGTATGCAGGGTCATTACCTATCTATACAGGGTGAATTTTTGAAAAGGGATTGGATGGCCAAATCCGAAACTATAAGGAATAGCGAAAAATGCTGAAAGGAGTCACGAGCCCGATTTTGATGAAACTTAAAACCTCATCATTAGATTTTTGAAAACCCCATAATCCTAGCTGGGAATCGAACTTGTTGATTTTGCAAAAAAAAACCACACCCTTTATTATTACACCATACGATAGAGTCGCTGTTAAGGATCAAATTTTGCAAAGTAATGATATACGCCAAATTTAAGGAACATTTGGAATTTTAATAAAATGCATATTTCATGTACCTAAATTTTGTATCATAGTTTGTTTCGTTGGAAATCCCAGAAAAGATCGTAACTATTCCGTGTTTTAAATTATGCTCAGAATGATTTTTTAGAGAATATTCTCAACGGAATCAATAATATTCCTTAGTTATTCCTTGAGGTTTCGAATCCAGCTATGTATTGCAAAGATTTTGAACAATTAATCAGTTAACGTAAGAAAAATAAAATGTATTTTGTTAAAGATGAGCTCTTTCCTGTAGTTTACCGTATATCATTACTTCCCAGAATATGATCCTTAATAGCAACACTATCGTATGGTGTAATAATAAAGGGTGTGTTTTTTTTTTCAAAATCAAGGGATTCGATTCCCAGCTAGGATTATGGGTTTTTCAAAAATCTAATGATGAGGTTTTAAGTTTCATCAAAATCGGGCTCGTGACTCCTTTGAGCATTTTTCGCTATTCCTTATAGTTTCAGATTTGGCCATCCAATCCCTTTTGAAAAATTCACCCTGTATATATAAAAATCAATGCCACTTTTCGTTGTAATTTTATAACTCGAGATCGGGCTCACCTATCCAAACCAAATGTTTAGGCTTTGTTCGGACTATTTAGTAGATGGTTTATGTAAAGTTTGCACAAAATCGGTCGAGCGGTTCTAGATTTGTCACGCAAACGAAGTTGCGCGGGTCAGCTAGTATTATATAATTTCTCGTAAAAACGCATTAGTACACATTAGTACATAATTGCTTATAAATTGCTTCAATATGAAGACTTGACTAAAGCCCATTTATGCGAAGACTTCATCATTTATATGAATGATGATGACGATGACGACGAGTAAGACGTACAATTTTTTTGTATTTTTAAAATTAAAATAAATTCAAAATAAACGTGTTTTTCATTCCTATCACCCATTTATAAAGATAAAAAAAAACAACTATCGATGTCATTCATCGACAGCAGTAATGCACAGGCCTAGGTGTGGGCGTGGCCTGCCCATAAGGCCAGTGAGTGGGAAAGAGAGCGAAACACGCAAATGATTTATGACCGAGTCTGCAGCGAGATAGTAACTATAGTATAGTATTTTTATTTTTCAAAGTCTTTATTGCATAAAAATAATTACATAACATGTAACATCTCCAGTGTAAATTAGATCCTAGAGGTTAACAAAATGAATAGGGTACATTACATTACTCAAAGCTACAATGCTTTTTAAGAATTTATAGGCATTGATATTTATAGGTCGGTAGGATCAGAAAATATCAAGGTACTTACTTAAGTATTACATAAGATTGTCTAAATATATGCAGGCTTTAGTACAGCATTAAATTTTTTGCATACCTACTTCATTTACTACTAAACAAACAAAAACAATTATAGCTACAAACGCTAACTTTATTAAATAAAATAATAATTCAAGCAACCATAAAATATGCAGGTATTAACATAAAAAAACTGTTCAATTGACGATGCAACGAACACAAAAGATCGGTTATTAACAGGCAAACAAGTTTATCAATGGGTGCGCGTAGCAGAGCTGCAGAGGCGGCGCGCCCGGCCAAATCGGTCTGTAATCCGAGGCAGTATGAATGTAAACCGCGCGTACCGCTCCGCAATGCGTAACGTCCCGTGCAGGCTAAGCATGCAGTCTATTCATCGCACTCAAGAAACAAGTGGTGAGGTAACTTGTATCGATTATATTTATCGATGAATGGAAGATTTTTCTTACGGGTTTTACCTATGTTATTAATATATTTATTTAGGCTCGGTTTACTGTGCAAATAAAACTTTTTAGATTGTTTATAAATGAATTCATTTAAAGTTGGTAGCTTGATTCTAAAATGTAATTTCTTTAGGTTTGTTCGAAAGGGAGTGTTGAATGCGTATTTAAGTGACTTGTTTTGGACGACTTGTAGACTATTGATGTTGGTAAAGCAAGTACTGCTCCACACTGGGCAAGCGTAAGTGAGACAAGGTCGAATTAATGTGCAGTATAAATTCAATTTAGTTTTACTACTAAGACAGGAACCTCTATTGAGAATAGGACTTAATGCGTTCAATGCTTTCGTGCCTTTAAGTTTTAATTTTTTAGTGTTATCACTCCAGTTAAGCTTATTGTCTAGCATAGTGCCCAAGTATTTAACAGAATGACTCCATTCGATCTCATGTCCCTCGATTTTAAGGTTTCTGTTAGGGAGCGACCGCTGCCTTGAAAACAAAATCGCTTCCGTTTTTGCAGCATTGATTTTTAATTTCCATTTGTGAAAGTAGGCGGTTAATAGCTCAATCGACAAATTTAAGCGGTCTATTATTAAATCAACATCCACTGAAGATGTAAAAGATGCTGTGTCGTCCGCAAAGCAGGCAAGGCTGGTATGTGGTTGTATTGGCATATCATTAAGGTAAAGTAAAAAGAGTCGGGGGCCAAGGATCGATCCCTGTGGGACGCCAGCAGGGACCGGTCGCGGACCCGAACTTGAATTATTTACGTAAACCTTAAAGGTCCGGTGGTCCAAGTATGATCTGATTAATTTTATCAGTGATATGGGGACACCTGATAGGAGCATCTTGTGAATGAGGGCTTCGTGCCAGACAGTGTCAAATGCTTTTTCGATGTCTAGCAGAAACATGCCTGTTGGTTTGTTCAAATTAAGGTTATATGACACGGTTTCTGCCACTCTAGCCAGCTGATGGGTGGTTGAGTGTCCAGCTCGAAAACCAAACTGTTCGTTCATCAAGATATTTTCTGTCGCTTGATTAAGGCGACAATACACAACTTTTTCAAAAAGTTTGCCTAAGCATGGAAGGAGACGAATTGGCCGGTAACCAGTCGGGTCTAAGGGATCTTTACCAGGCTTATGGATAGCGATCACTTTCGCAACTTTCCAGGCAGTTGGAAAATAATTATTCCGCAAACAGCCGTTGAACACCTTTGTTAGTAGGACGATACATTTACGAGGTAAATGTTTAATGAGCTGGTTCGATATTTCGTCCGGGCCAGCTGCTTTTCCCTTTTTCAGAGTTGATATACACTTGACTAGTTCAGGCGGTCTAACCAATTGGGCACAGTAGTCGTCATCGTTTAGGTTGCTTATAGCATACGAAGAGGTAATAACGTTGGACTGTTCGTTACTGTTCCATTTGTGAGTAAGGACCATGTTATTAGCAAAGCTATCCGCCAAGATTTCACATTTTTCGTTAGCGTTGGAAGTTATCGTGCCGTCATTAGCCTTGAGTGAGGGTGTGAAAGATGTGGGAGTTGTTTTCAGCCCTTTGGCAATCCGCCAAAGGTCTGCGCAGGGATTGTCGACTTTTTTTAATTTACGATTCCAGAGTTCGTCACGGTGGGATTTTAAGGCATCGTTGATATTACGTTGAAGGTGTTTCACTTGAATGTTAAGACTTTTGCGAATGACGCTGTTAGTTTCTTTGGCAGAAATACGACGCAAGTTATTTTTGTACCTAATTTTCCTTTTGATACACCTTGGTAAGGATGTTTCCCAGGGTTTCAAGGTCGTGGTTGGAATAAAAGCATCCCTAGCTGCGACCATGGTGCGTTGGAAGTGTGAAATTACTAAATCGATATCGTTTTTAGATTTATATGTCTCCTTGTCCAGGTAAATGTTGCTATTAAGATACTGCCGGTAACCACTCCAGTCTGCCTTTAGGTAATTTAATTTTTGTATGGGCTTACGGTGGGTCTTGATAGTCAGCCGGACAAACACAGGCAAGTGGTTGGAAGAAAGTGCATACACAGTATCAATAGAGTCAACTGTGTGTACGTTCTTAGATATTACTAAGTCGGGATTTGTGGGTTCACTTTCACCATTATAGTGAACTAGAGTGGGTTCGCTAGGACAATGAATAGAAAATTCGTCATTCAACATTAAATCACATAACATTTTACCGTGGGCATTAGTAGAACCTGGCGACCAATAGGGATGTCTAGCATTTAAGTCACCCATCATTATCACTTTACTGCCTGAGGACATGAGAGCGCTTATATCATTAATAAGCAGCGTCATGTTGGGTGATTGGTATACCGAGTAAATGATGAGGTTTCCGCAGGACAAGTTCAAGGATATCCCTATGGCTTCTAAATTGTGTGTCGGCGGGGTGACTACAATGTTATGTTCTAGATCGTCTCTGACCAGGATTGCCACACCCTGGCCAGAGCCATCTACACGTCCATCGGCTCTATAGCAAGTAAAGCCTGGAAAACGAAGGGTGAGACGCTTGGTTAGCCTTGTCTCATTGAGTGCGATGATGTCGACATCAAGCTCGCCTACCGCAAGCGACCTTAATTCATTCTGCTTTTTGTGGATGCCATCGGCATTCCAATAAAGTATGTGTAACTCGGAGAAATTAAAAATAATTACCTACATGTGACAGAATAAGTATAACTTTGTCCATAAAAGTCTCACACTTGATGAAATCCTGCTTGAGGGTCTTGATGGTTGAGAGTATTAGCAGCATTTCACTCGTCACTGCATCTCTAGGGGTGTTAGCATTGTTCTCCTTCGACGATACCACTTGCACATTGGCCCGAGGAAGCGGCTGTAGATGGTCGGGTGATTCTGAAGCATAGTGTGGATTTTGCTGCGTGTTGAGCATCTGAGCGTATGTATGGTTCTTGGTATTTGCAGAGGGCTTTATTGGATGAGATTTTGCATTCTTTATGATATCCCGAATTGATTCGCGTTTGGTTTTGATGCGTTCCAAGTACTTTAGCCGCTCTTTGCACTGAGAATAATTGGCTGGATGGTCTTGGTCACAATTGCAGCATCGTACAGATTTGGAAAAGCCTTTGTCAGGGCATTGTGAAGTGGGATGTCCCAGCGAGCATTTAACGCATCTTGCAGGTTTATTGCAGTTCCGGGAGGCATGTCCAAAATTCTGACATCGATAACATTGAGTACAGTTTTTGTTCCCATTTTTGAAGCGCTCAATAGTAATAACGCAGTTCGCTAGATATTTAATTTTTTTGAACTTGGCCATGTCTGTTCCAGTTGGCAGTTGAATTATTATTGGCGGGCATTGGACAGGTTTACTGAGCTTCATAGCTGATGCGGTAGCTCCGGGAAAGCCTAATTCCTCTAATTCTTTAGTTAGGGAATCTATGAGGTTCGCTGGTAATCCTTTGATGACGACCTTTGGTAATTTTTCATCCTTTCTGGAGAAAGTATGGAACGAGAATGCTAGTATTGGTGAAGTGCCTAAGGCCGTCTACTGAAAATAAAAAACAATTTTTGTATACATAGCACACACAGGTACATAATAACAACACCTTTATCTCCGGAGGGGAAAGCAGAGGCATGGTATTATGTATCCTGCGTAATATCGTGTGATCCCGGTTTACTATATTTATATTATGGAGCTATATTATTATTGTCTAAATATATAAATCGAAAATGATAATAAAGAAAATATAATTACATTTATTCACTCGCGCCATTACTCTTTAATCATATCCAAATTAATTATGTCAGTTGTACGATTCTGATCCATATCTTCACGGTTTATCATTTTGAATTGTCTGAATATTCAGTGGTTGTTTTGTAAAATGTGATCATAAAAAAATTATTACCTAGGTAGGTCGTACTACCTACTAGTTTTGAGCTATAGAAATAGTGATCTGCGTTCTGCGTTTACAGTTTTCGTGATGTGATGATTGAACTACTTTTTAAAATAACCATGGCGTCTTGACTTCTTTCGTCTTTTTGTTTTCTCGTCTTGAGATGTAAAAAGAGGTTCCTGGAGATACCAGTGTATTCATGTCTAAAGGCCGGTTTCCACCGCTGAAATAGCGTCAAAGTTCTGTTCCAGTAAAGTGGTGGAAACTTTACTAAACTATCGGTGTAATTTCGAAAAAATCCCTTAACGATAATAAAGGAGAGGACTCCCTCCCCTCCTTTCGTTTTCTCGTCTCGTTCTAGGATGAATTTCCGCCATGTAATGCCTGACTCCATTAGTTATCAAAAGTCCCTTATCTATCATTGCGTTGTATCACTTCAGAATCCACTATTTTTACACAAAAGCACTCGAAAACTGCTGTACCTAATTAAAAAAAAACAACTGATTGCGAACTCGTCGGCGTCTGTTTCTGTAAGTACAGCTAGATATCCATGACACTGATTTTTGAAATTCCTGGTGGATACCACCTTTCGTCTCCCTCATCAAATCAATTGACATGACTGTGTCATATTATCGAGGTACATATTTTATAAGTTGTAAGCTCAATTTGAGCACAATGGAATGTCACGAAGCGGTAAAACAAATATTATACCATACATTTTTACTGCATAGACTTAAAAAAAGCGATCTAATTGGTGAGAGGACTTTGGGTGGAAGCTGCATTGCGGTAGGAAAGTTCTCACATTAATTACCGCAAGTACTGTTTGTATCATTCTGTTGATAATTTATTCAAACATTTTGTGCGTGGTTCTGAAAGAGATTAAATTACTAATTAGCTATTTGTGAATTAGGAGTTTTTTTTAAATAATAATATGTTTATTTCTCACCACAAACCAATATTACATGAGTGACACAATAAATAAATAATGACTGCGTATACAAATGGGTTGTGGATCGCTGATGTCTGTGGTAGGTAATGAAAACCTGACTTACTGATCACCAGGTTTTCCACAGGCTGGCACTATTCCAAATTACAGACATAACAAAGTATGTGTATTGCAGGTTTTTTTTTATATATACCACTAAGGTGGCAGACAATCATACGGCAAACCAGAAGGACCGGTGGTCACCGCAGCCTATGAACGTTTCAACACCAGAGGCGCCACACTCGCGCTGCCGACCCTGTAAAAACATTCTAAGACCCCTTTTGAAGAACCCCATACTGTAGGCGTTTGGGAAAACCGAGGCAGGGAGATCATTCCACATCCTAAGCGTGCGCGGAAGAAAACCCCTATCGGCTCTAACCGTGCTGGAACGCTCCGGACGCAGAGTGTGAGGATGAACTCCCTGTCTGTGGCGAGCGGTGCGGTGATAGAACGTAGCCATGGGCATCATATCAAAAAATTCCTCAGAGCACACACCATTGTACAGTTGGTAGAACACGCATAAGGAGGCAAAGTCTCTCCTGTCGCGAAGAGGTTCCACACCACCTGTAAGTATAGGATCGTTGACAACTCTTACAGCACGTCTTTGCACCGAGTCAAATGGACGAAGCTGATATTTAGGAGCCCCCGCCCAGAGGTGACAGCAGTACTCCATGTGCGGCCGCACTTGCGACTTATACAGAAGCAGTGTGTGTGCAGCAGCTGTTGAGCACACCTAGCTTCTTGAACGCCAGCTTAGCCTTGTCCTCCAAATGACTACGGAACTGAACGTCACTGGAGATGTCAACGCCAAGGATCCCTATACTTTTGGAGATGGAAAGAGATGTGCCTTGAAACTGCGGCGCTACAGTAATTGGGGTTTGCTTAGCGGTGAAAAAACACGCTTGTGTCTTGGAAGGGTTGAACTGGACAAGATTTAGTCCACCCCAATCGGACACTCTAGTAGGAGTAGCCTCGATTTCAGACACAAGTTGTTCACGATTTCCCTTCACTGTGTCCCGAGAGATACCGGGGCGGCCCGTGTAACATGTGTCCCCCGTACTGTCGTCCGCATAACAATGAATGCCGTCAATAGACAACATGTCAATGATATGCAGCAGAAACAGAGTAGGGGACAACACTGAGCCTTGCAGTCTGAACAGCTGCCGTCAACGACGGCCCTGATGCTTCTACCGGCCAGGAAGCTGGACACCTATCCGCATAATCTCTCGGGCAGTCCATATGAGGGCAATTTCGTAAAAAGACTACGGTGCCAGACCCGGTCAAAGGCCTTAGAGATGTCGAGGCTCACTGCTAGAGCCTCGCCCTTACTCTCGATAGCCGTCGCCCATCGGTGTGTGAGGCACACCAGTAGATCGCCCGTCGAGCGACCGTGACGGAAACAGTACTGCCCGTCACTGAGCAGGTTGTGTTCCTCTAGGTACCTCAGGAGCTGTGTATTAATTACACGCTCCATCACCTTAGATAAAAGGGAGGTGACGGCTATAGGCCTGTAGTTGGCCGGGTCGGTCCTGTCACCCTTCTTGGGCACAGGATGCACATACGCGATCTTCCACGACGCCGGGACTTGTTGCTTGGAATATGAAAGCGTGAAAAGACGTGTAAGTACCGGACACAACTCTGGACCACACTGCTTAAGTACCACCGCGGGTATACCATCCGGCCCACTCGACTTATGAACGTCCAGGGATCGAAGCTCAAGTCGGACATTCCGCTGTGTAAATTTTACTTCCGGCATGGAAGTTCCACACCACGGAATATCCGGCGGCAAAGCACCCCCGTCGCTCATGGTCAAGTTATAACAAATATCGTTTTCTCACTCATAAGAAATTCACAAACTTGTAAAGATAATTCAAACAGAAGTAGTACCGTACCGAGTTGTTTATGAAGTTCTTATTACGTCTTTCAGTGTTGCCTCATACAAAGAGGGTTAGAAAGTGTTGCCAGTTGTCTGACTTCCAATAATATACCTACCTCTATAAATAACGCGTGATTTTAGTAGGGATACCTCTGAGATAAATAGTTAGTACCTACCTATACTATTATCATAAGATAAGTAAGGTTTACATACACACATTCACTCACACAAATAAACCTAGGCATTCTATAAAACGATAGTCTTGTACCTACCTCGTGCAAATTCAGATCCAAACATCTCTGAGGTGAAACGCAAATTAAATGCCGCCTCGAGGGCCAGCAAAAGAGCAATTGAAAATATCCCTTTAAAAACTAAGCAATGACTGTTGGCCCCTGTGGCGGCAAAATTGACTTCTCTACCTACGAGTATACGAGAATTGTTCAAATATTTAAATAAGAACAAAAAAAACCGGCCAAGTACGAGTTGGACTCGCCCATGAAGGGTTTCGTAGCAGCAAGTAACATAATATAAAAGTTCTTATAGTTCGTTGTAACTTTGATTGATGTTTTAACACGTTCGCAGTGGTAGTGATTTTTCTAACCGAAAATTGCGGTTTATGACGTATTAAAAAAAAACTACCAGCTCTATCTCGTTCAAACCAATTATCGTTGGTAGTTTTTATGGCAATGTACATCATAATCTTCTTTTTAGATTTATCATTCTCTTAGTTTAGTAGTTAGAGGGAGGGGGGGGGGGGGGGCACATTTTTCCAGTTTGGAAGTGTCTCTTGCGCAAACTTTTCAGTTTAGAAAAATATGATGTTACATACCTCATTAGCATTTTTGAAGACCTGTCTATAGATACCCTACACGTATGGTTTTGATGAAAAAAAAAATTTGAGTTTCAGTTCTGAGTATGGGGACAGTTTTACATAAGAATCTTAATGCGGTTCACAGAATACATTTAATTACCAAGTTTCAATATCAGAGGCCTTATAGTTTCGGAAAAAAGTGGCTGTGACACACGGACGGACAGACAGACGGACAGGCTGACAGACAGACATGACGAATCTATAAGGGTTCCGTTTTTGCCATTTGGCTACGAAACCCTAAAAACGATACCTATATTTGAACACAAACTGAGTGAAATCCATGATTGGTTGGTATTTTACGAAAATAACTGTCACAATTTGAACTTGGGTTTAACCTCCAATAAATAAACGCAATCGGATTAGGTTTGCACTGTTATCAGAGAACGTTACGTGTGAAAAATAATAATTTGTCACGCTTTACCGCCATTTTGTATTCGTCTGTGACATGTACAGTCGGCGAAGGAGACAAATATAGATAGGTACGGCTATTAATAAAGGATTCGTCCATAAGGCCGCAACTTGGCCTAACTAATATTATTAATATTATCGTTTGTTTCTTGAACATTAATGATGAATCAAAGAGTTATTTAAGTTTACTCAAATCACTCATGGAACAGTTAACGTGTTAAACAGTTATTACCCTAATTTCTGTCCACATGTGACCATAAAGTATTTGAGCCCAACCCCTTACGTACAAAGCAAGCACTCAAATCTGGGTTGATTGTCAAAAATTAATTTAATGCACGACATGGTAGCCGCCATTAGCGATGTGTAACGTGTCGCACGAACGAAACGCATTTGTAAATTAAACGTGGTATGACGTTTTGTTTTTAGAACACATTCAAATAAATGTTACAGATTCTTTTGTAGCATATTGCCCACCAGTTGGACATGTGGTCAGGCCTATAGACAGATGTTAACAACACCCTAAGACGCCTTTTTAAAAATCCCATATTGTAGGTGTTGTGGAAACCCGAGGCAGGAAAATAATTCCACAATCTAACAAACAATAATGGCGAGTCTGGGAAGCCATCAACGTTTCTGTACATAAGTGTGTGTCTTTGTGATGTCTGTCAAAATACCTCCAAACTTCCATCTCAAAGTGAAACTATTCTCATTACTTTAAACATTACTTAGTTACTGACTTGTAAAATTATTAGGTATACGAGTATAATAATAGTGTAAAATTATTTCATAGAAATATAATAAACAGGTTGTTCTATTTCAAAAGGTAAGTTGTTTTAACTAAAAACCCCGAGGTACAACACCCTCCCACGCAGAGTACCTACGGCACAACGGGCACTGACGTTAAATCAACAAAACTGGTATATCTTTGGTATACGAAGTAATGCCAATGTACGGCTGTACCTACAATGTAAGTGTAAAGGAATTTGTCTGTCAGCAGTTCTGTGAATGAGCGATGAATGCGTGTCGGGCCAGTTACTGCGCGCTGGCCCGCCTGAGTGGTTGTAGTTCAGATAGCATAATATTAGTGTTTTTGGCAAAATATAGTTTGAGTTCTATTGGTAAATTAGCATTTTTATTGAAAGGCAAGGCCAGTGGCAGTCACTCCCAGTGTACAGTACTCCCTGCAGTCAGCACAGCATACAGAGAACACGCATATGGTTGAATAGGTTCTAGATATCTATATGGTGCAAGATCGTAAGTACTTGCGAAATTGCGTAGTTATAGATTGGTGCGTTGACCTCGCTGTGGTTAACAAGGGTCGACGTAATACCAATATCCGTTTAGGTGTAGCCTCAGAGGAGCCATCCCAACACCAACATTCACGAATAAATTTAAAATTTCGATTCATGATGAATGTGTAAATATAAAGTTAGATTTAAAAATACAACACATTTTATAAATTTTATCGTTAAAATTACAATTAAATATTATTAATCCATTTCCATAGTAAAGCTAGGTATTTAACTAAATCTAAACAACCTCTAGAAGCGTGAACTTGCGCTATTTACAATTCAAATATTTAAATATACAGAGAAAATTTAACAAAGGGCATGAATAACAATATTGAAATTAGGAATATATTTTTATTATTGATACTGTTGATTGATGGCACTTGGTGGAACTTGCTGCACATATTGAAAACGACACTTGTACTGTTCCAAAATATTTATTATTATAAACCTGACTGGTTTCGCTTCACAGCATTTTCAAAGGTCTAGATGGAAGGACAAGATAGTACTCACAATGTAATGTAACTCTCAAACTAAATTAGTTTGAGAGATTCATTCATCATTAGTTTGAGAGTTTTCAATATATTTTTTTTAATATTTAATCCTTCAATAGTCCCCCAGCACCTCGGTCATATTATTTATATTAACATATTATGCCACTGTAATTAAATTAATTACATAAACAATAATGGACTGTCATAGGCTAATTATAATTTAAGTCCACTGCTGAAAGTAGGCCTTTCCCATTCACGACTCAACACACGGACCTGTGCCTCCGCCTGCTGCCATTTTCAGTTAGTCCGTACATACGGTGCGGCAGGACGGGTGGATTGGAAATCGTACCTCACATTAGCCGAGCCACGGTCTCCAGTAGGAGTGCTAGGGAGCCATATCTACAACGTCAGTGCTCAAGCCAGCCTTACCTAAGGCTGGTGCAGCTGCTAAATAACGGATGACGTCATGGCAAAAAGAAAAGTAAAAGTCGAAAAAATCTCTGTTCCCGCCTGGTCAGCGTGGTACAGCAAGGCCAAACTATCTTCCAAAAGGGCGCGTGGGTTTTAGTCGGTAGGAGTCCAAGTGCGAGTCGTCGCACGCGGATGGTTCCGTACCAAAAAAATCGCAAAAAATCGCGTTTGTTGTATGGGAGTCCCTTAGCTTTTTTTCTGATTTTGAGTATTTGATGTTATAGCGGCATCAGAAATACATTCTCAGTGAAAATTTCAGCTCTCTAGCTATCACGGTTCCTGAGATACAGCCTCATGACGGACATATCGACAGATTGCTAGACTGACAGACGGACAGCGACGTCTCAGTATTAGAGGCCCGTTTTTCACCTCAAGTAGGGAATCCTTAAAAAAATAAAAAAAATTGCGTGTACTTAGTGTACACACGTAAGAAGTGAAACTTCTTCATAAACTTAATTTTCACCTCACCTTAAATTAAGTCAAAAAGTACAAAAGTCCAAAAGTCCAAAAGTCCAAAAGTCCAAAAGTCCAAAAGGCCAAAAGTCCAAAAGTCCAAAAGTCCAAAAGTCCAAAAGTCCAAAAGTCCAAAAGTCCAAAAGTCCAAAAGTCCAAAAGTCCAAAGTCCAAAGTCCAAAAGTCCAAAAGGCCAAAAGTCCAAAAGTCCCAAAGTCCCAAGGTCTCAAGGTCCCAAAATCCCAAAGTCCCAAAGTCCCAAAGTCCCAAAGTCCCAAAGTCCCAAAGTCCCAAAGTCCCAAAGTCCCAAAGTCCCAAAGTCCCAAAGTCCCAAAGTCCCAAAGTCCCAAAGTCCCAAAGTCCCAAAGTCCCAAAGTCCCAAAGTCCCAAAGTCCCAAAGTCCCAAAGTCCCAAAGTCCCAAAGTCCCAAAGTCCCAAAGTCCCAAAGTCCCAAAGTCCCAAAGTCCCAAAGTCCCAAAGTCCCAAAGTCCCAAAGTCCCAAAGTCCCAAAGTCCCAAAGTCCCAAAGTCCCAAAGTCCCAAAGTCCCAAAGTCCCAAAGTCCCAAAGTCCCAAAGTCCCAAAGTCCCAAAGTCCCAAAGTCCCAAAGTCCCAAAGTCCCAAAGTCCCAAAGTCCCAAAGTCCCAAAGTCCCAAAGTCCCAAAGTCCCAAATTCCCAAAGTCCCAAAGTCCCAAAGTCCCAAAGTCCCAAAGTCCCAAAGTCCCAAAGTCCCAAAGTCCCAAAGTCCCAAAGTCCCAAAGTCCCAAAGTCCCAAAGTCCCAAAGTCCCAAAGTCCCAAAGTCCCAAAGTCCCAAAGTCCCAAAGTCCCAAAGTCCCAAAGTCCCAAAGTCCCAAAGTCCCAAAGTCCCAAAGTCCCAAAGTCCCAAAGTCCCAAAGTCCCAAAGTCCCAAAGTCCCAAAGTCCCAAAGTCCCAAAGTCCCAAAGTCCCAAATTCCCAAAGTCCCAAAGTCCCAAAGTCCCAAAGTCCCAAAGTCCCAAAGTCCCAAAGTCTCAAAGTCTCAAAGTCCCAAAGTCCCAAAGTCCCAAAGTCCCAAAGTCCCAAAGTCCCAAAGTCCCGAAGTCCCAAAGTTCAAAAGTCCAAAAGTCCCAAAGACCCAAAGTACCAAGGTCCCATCCAAAAGTCCCAAAGACCCAAAGTACCAAGGTCCCATCCAAAAGTCCAAAAGCCTAAAAGTCCAAAAGTCCCAAAGTCCCAAAGTCCCAAAGTTCCAAAGTCCCAAAGTCCCAAAGTCCCAAAGTCCCAAAGTCCCAAAGTCCCAAAGTCCCAAAGTCCCAAAGTCCCAAAGTCCCAAAGTCCCAAAGTCCCAAAGTCCCAAAGTCCCAAAGTCCCAAAGTCCCAAAGTCCCAAAGTCCCAAAGTCCCAAAGTCCCAAAGTTCCAAAGTCCCAAACACCCAAAGTACCAAGATCCCATCCAAAAGTCCAAAAGTCCCAAAGTCCCAAAGGCCAAAAGTCCAAAAGTCCAAAAGTCCAAAAGTCCAAAAGTCCAAAAGTCCAAAAGTCCAAAAGTCCAAAAGTCCAAAAGTCCAAAAGTCCAAAAGTCCAAAAGTCCAAAAGTCCAAAAGTCCAAAAGTCCAAAAGTCCAAAAGTCCAAAAGTCCAAAAGTCCAAAAGTCCAAAAGTCCAAAAGTCCAAAAGTCCAAAAGTCCAAAAGTCCAAAAGTCCAAAAGTCCAAAAGTCCAAAAGTCCAAAAGTCCAAAAGTCCAAAAGTCCAAAAGTCCCAAAGTCCCAAAGCCCCAAAGACCCAAAGTACCAAGGTCCCATCCAAAAGTCCAAAAGTCCAAAAGTCCAAAAGTCCAAAAGTCCAAAAGTCCCAAAGTCCCAAAGTCCCAAAGTCCCAAAGTCCCAAAGTCCCAAAGTCCCAAAGTCCCAAAGTTCCAAAGTCCCAAAGACCCAAAGTACCAAGGTCCCATCCAAAAGTCCAAAAGTCCAAAAGTTCAAAAGTTCAAAAGTTCAAAAGTTCAAAAGTCCCAAAGTCTCAAAGTTCCAAAGTCCCAAAGACCCAAAGTACCAATGTCCCATCCAAAAGTCCAAAAGTCCAAAAGCCCAAAAGTCAAAAAGTCCAAAAACCCTTAAATGACATGCTATCCCTGGATAAAGTACTCTTAATTCGAATCCACCGTGGTGAGGAACAGAACAAAGATGGCGCGTAACCAAAAATCGTGACGTGACGTGACGTGACGTGACGCAAATTTTTTTCCAACGCCGATAAAGAAGTTTCACTTCAAAAACATTCGGAAATTACATGGATAAAATTAATAGATTTCGATGTGTTTGATGCGTGACTTGATCACCACATTAGCGATTAATAGAGCTAATATAACATTTGTACTGATTCAACGCTGGCGTTGTTGTGTCAAAGCTATCAAAGATTGAATTGTTGGCACTACTGGTGCAATAACGCCGCGATTTATTATTTAAATGGCTTTTTGTGGCCATTAATATGTAAACAATAAAATGTAACATGTTACAGATGTGATATAAATAAAAATGAGATAAAAACATAGTTGATGCTTGCAGCTTCGCCCACGTAAAACTAGTACCTGTTGCCGTGGAAACTTATTCCCGGAATAAAATATAGCATAATATGTGCTACTCTAGAGACCATAATCTATGCCTGTACCAAACTTCATCCAGATCAGATCAGCCGTTATGTGGTTATAGCGTGAAAGAGTAACAAACAATCACTCGTCTACACACCCACACGTCCACACATCCACACTCACAAACTTTCGCATTAGATAATATTTCAGGTTTAAAAATATTGTGCATGTGCCTAGTTTATTATGAATACCTCTTCAGTGATAAAATAATTGAAACCTGCCAAGACTAGAATAGAAAACTGAGTTTCAAATAAAATATATCGAATATAAATTCGCTCTTTTTTTTAAGAGCTATAACAGTGCTACAGAGATGCACATAACAGTCTGAATAACTCCCCTGTTATTGTCATCGGAGTTTGAAAACGAATTTCACTACGGTGTTGAAACATTTGTTAACTAGTTTTAAACAACTCATGCAACTCACTTGTGGAATCCATGTCCACTGTTTTTTGTAGTGAATAAAATACAATTTGTAAATTTTAAGGACATTTAGTATATTAAATTTGGAAGTTTGATTGGGTGCTTTTGACTGAGCAAATATTGGTTCAAATATTGAGATGTTACCTGCGTCTCCGCCCGCATATATATATTATACCCTATATTATAGCCTCTTTTAACCAACACAGATAAGGTTAAACACAAACACCTTTAAAGGCTCTCCCTCACCGGGAGCATTCGCGTTTTATGGAATTTAAATTCTACCAAATAAGAGCACAGGGATGGAATTGGATGTAAAAGGTACCTACATTTTTGGCATACTAAACAGACTGTCGGAAGTAGTGAGTAGGTGCCTATTGTTCTACAAAAAGTATATGCTCGTCTGGCTCACAATAAAGTTTGATTAGGTGCTTTTGACCAAGCAAATATTGGTTGAACAAGTATTGAGGCCTTACCGACATTGAAGGCAACAGTGAGTGTGTGACAATTCATCAACGCATAATACCTCAAACGATTGAACTGATTTGACTGAAAATCGGCAAATACTGCTTCTCAAGTTATTTCTGATAACCACTTACAAAGACGCCTGATATTAAAAGTCCTTAGGCATTCCCAATCACTATGGCAATAGTAACTTAATATCAATATCGTCTGAGGGGCTTATGCTGAAGCTCTCAGGGGCTCTTGAATTAAATTAATTGCCTTTGACAGAGGTCTCGTAAACAAATTGATTCTAATATAAGACCAGAGCTCTTCAACCTCGTTTCCAAATTATATATTATTTAGTTACGAAGCTTAAATAATTTTATTTATTATACACTAGCTGACAGACTAACTGCGTATCTCTTAAGAATCAAATAATGTTTAATTGAAAAAAAAACCGTTGAAACTTCCCTTTAGCTTTCAAAATGTTTCAATACCTAAATTAGCCAAATCGGTCCAGGCGATTTCGAAATATAATGTGACTAGCAAACGTCGATTCATAACAAGAAAACTAGCTAATGCCTGCGTCTCCGCCCACATGTGCGGTTGCGGTGATATTTTTCCGTACCGGTTTCCCACATTAAATTCTCCCTGGGACATAGAGTAGCTTATATCCTATCTTAACCGTAATTCGATCTTTGCCATTAAATTTCATCAGAATCAGTTCAGCGTTACGGCAAAAAAAGTTTCATTTTTTTTAATACTGTTGGACACTCTCACACATCATCATCTAGCCCAAATTAAGCTTATAATATGGGATTTACACGAGTGACAGAAATACATAGTTATATATTTGTGTAAACACATTCTATACTTAGAATACCCCCAAACTCCGAAACAACATTGTATCGGGAATCAAACCCAGGACCTCAGCGTGGTAGGCGGTTACACTACCGAATGCGCCACCGAGGCAGACAATCAGAAAATATGACTGGTTTAAAGATGTACCCGGCTTCCTTGATTACTGTTTTGCACCTAGCGACTGACCTACTTCATTACAACCAAATAAGAACTAACAAGAAAAATAAAACTTTTCCCATGAATAAAATGACCGTGCAATAAATCAACTATCCCCTATACATTACTAAGGTTTTTTCCCTACCAATTCGTATGTAAAACAAACATGATATACGCCTAAAAAGAGCTTTTGCTGAAGTCAAGTCAAACCAAATCTCGCAGTACATTAAACTACGAACTTGTCCAACATTTGTAATATTTACCCGTAAAAGGGGTTGGCGGAATAATAACCGAGTACATTACTGTTTTCTAGATTGTTAAAGTTGCGCAGTAGACTTGATATAGGATTATAGGCTGTAGCTGTTCGTTTATCATTGAACTAGCTAAAATGAAGGGTTATCCATTTAATGTTAAATTAGAACGCAGCTAAAGCATTCGCAATTTTTAAGCCTTGCTCCAGCAATCGACTGAGATTATCTCCAGCATTCGACTGCCTTGGTGGCGCATTCGGTAGTATAACCGCCTGCCGCGCTCAGGTCCTGAGTTCGATTCCTGGGTCGGTCCAAATATTTGTGTGATCCACAAATGCTTGTTTCGGAGTATGCCAGTTTTCTATGTATAAAATTGTGTTTTTAGAAATATATACCTACGTATGTCTATCAGTCGTCTAGATCCTATAGCACGAGTTTATAATAGTTAAATTGGGCTAGAAAACGTTGTCTGACGATATTTGTGGTATACCAGTTACATTCGTGCTGTAAATCTACTGCCATGTTTATTCTTAGTATTATTAAGATTAGTAGTTTTGAAAAAATGTACGTCCTATTTGAAGGGTATGGCTAAAATGTAATCAAAAGTATCCACAATCGATACCAAACTTTGTCGGCGCGCCCTCCGTCTGCTGTTGCCGGTCGCTCCACTTGTCGCTGACATCTAGTTTGAGGGCTCAAGGACCTGAAAGTACATAAAACATACAAATTTTTTTCAGATTTTAGTATTGTTTGTTATATGTATCATCTGTGAAAATTTTAGCTCTCTAGCTATGAGGCCTCGCGATTTGCACGAATGTGTAAACGCGGTATAACGCAAACACGCACTGCAATGCGCGCTTGGCCTAAGACTGTTGGCTTGTTGGCAGTTTTACTCGCCAGTGGATCAGCCCCCTTCAGGCTGGCTGTTGCTACCTAATATGAAATTTCTATAGTCAGTCATAAGGTTGTCACTTTTCAACTTGACTTAACGAATGCCATTTAAACAACCGGAATAACGACTTAATACGCCCTGCAAGGCACGGAACCGCCACAGTGGTCACCAGTCGCAGGACAAGCCGCAGCGTAAGGTGCTTGACTTGTTGTGGAACTGTCCTTAAAGAACGCTGAAAAGACAGTTCTACAAATGCTTTAAAAATTTTCGATAAGGGCTCTTAAAGTTATTACTCTATAAACTGTAATTGACACCGCAGCACCATTCAATCATATTTCACCCGATGACATAATTCCTGTAATCTAATTATGCAGAAGTTGATATCGAAAGTTCAGTAGGAAAGGTTTGAAGGCTTCATTACCTTTACATTGTCTGCTAGAAATTAATTGAATCTCAAATATTTGCCACCGTAATAGATAGTATTCGTGTTATTTTACGTCTTAGCTAATAATTTTTGCAAAGGTCTCGACAGTTCCCTAATAGAATTTACAATCTCAAGATAGAACTGATAAGATACCTAATCATAAACGTAAAATATAGCTTATGCTGAATGCATTATGGTTCCTATTTGTTTGTACTTTCAATTATGTGTCAAGTTTTGCGAGTCGATTACAGTATCTCGTTCAGTGGCGCAAAAGTGTTTGTTAAAATGAGTAAGGCTCATGAACTTGATAGCAGGTTAATTAAAACTTCTAAGACTACCAAAGTAAAGGTGAAGATTGAGATATTATTCCCATTAAAATTTACTAAGATATTCTTCATTATTAGACAAACCGAAGAGGCTTTTTTTATTGCTCTTGTAATAGTTTAAGTAGTAATAAGTTGTCATTTTTGAATTGTCAACACCGCCCTAAAGTCGAATGATTAGCCTGTATAGTCCGTTCACAGTTTATTTACCTCTGACAGATCGTTTTCTGTGTGTTGGTATTGCAGTAAAGTCCCCCTATGAGTGCCAGCTTAAGATATTTTGCCGCGTAATAGGGGAGATTATAAGATAGAATAGAATAGAATATAATATAACTTTATTTGTACACCAAGTTATAGTTTACAGAAAAAAAGTAACATATGTGTTTTCGAATTTCAACCCCGACAATCGCTTTTACCCTTCATAAAGATGTAAACGTTAGCTCTAACAATTAATTTTTTATATAAATATCTAATTGTCAATATACATAACTTTACTAAACACGTGATTCTGATACTATAAGATTGTACTTAAGTTTATGGATATTTAAAAAACCGGCGAAGTGCGAGTTGGACTCGCCCATGAAGGGTTTCATAGCAGCAAGTAACATAATATAAAAGTTTTTATAGTTCGTTGTAACTTTGATTGATGTTTTAATACGTTCGAAGTGGTAGTGATTTTTATAACCGAAAGTTGCGGTTTATGACGTATTAAAAAAAAACTACCAGCTCTATCTCGTTCAAACCAATTTTCGTTGGTAGTTTTTATGGCAATGTAAATCATATATTCTTTTTAGATTCATCATTTTCTTAGTTTAGAAGTTAGAGGGGGGGGGGACACTCATTTTTCCACTTTGGAAGTGTCTCTTGCGCAAACTATTCACTTTAGAAAAAAATGATGTTAGAAACCTCAATAGCATTTTTGAAGACCTATCTACAGATACCTCACACGTATGGGTTTGATGAAAAAAAAATTTTGCGTTTCAGTTCTGAGTATAGGGACCCCCAAAATTTACTACTTTTTTTCTAGTTTTATAAAAGAATCTTAATGCGGTTCACAGAATACATCTAGTTACCAAGTTTCAATAGCATAGGCCTTATAGTTTCGGAGAAAAATGGCTGTGACACACGGACGGACAGACAGACAGACAGACATGACGAATCTATAAGGGTTCCATTTTTGCCATTTGGCTACGAAACCCTAAAAAGACACTCATCACATCACCAAGGAGGGCGAAGATACTCCTTCCACATCTCAAATAATTTCCGCGCCCGAAAAACGGCAACAAAAAAGAAAATAAGTTTCGACTTTAAGGTTAGAGTACATAGGATAAACAAAATCTTAGTATGGTAACACGAAAATCAAGCAAGCCAGCATCAGCGCCAGAGGTAAATTAACTATGAACGGACTATATAACATTTATGGGTTATTCGAAAGTAGTACCCACTATTTTAAACATTTATGTCAAATCAACTGGCTAGTTGATTTGACATAAATGTTCGGTATGAGGTGGTAGGTGGGAATTGGTCAGATGCATAAAAAGTGAACATTCTGGTAAAAGAGAACATTCGGTTTCTCACTGAGCTTCGGTAAAGTGCTAATTAGTTAAAGTAGAATAATTGTATTTATAGTTAGTACTTAGTAAGTGGAACGATAGTCGAATAAAATAATAACAGTGTAAAGTACAAATATTGAATTGTTATTACATCGCACTAGCAATTGGAAGGATATGAGTAGAAGCAGGTAACATCGATTGTATGTAGAGAAAGAGAATAAAATAAACATGTAAAGGATAATAATCATTGGAGAATCATTTCTTCTTCACGCTGATGGCCTTGCTAACTCATGTTTTGTAAACGATCATTGTTACTGCAAAGGTTGGTTGGGACCATTCACACGTTAAAAAAACTTTAACCGAGTTGAACCAGCGCACGGGGGTTCCGCACCTGAAAGGCAAATAGTCTTTGTTTAGAAGCCCCCTTTTCTTCTGATCTAGGTAAGGATTTGCTGTTAAACGGCAACAGAAATACATCAAGTGTAAAGCTTTCTATCTTAAAGGTTATAACATGAGATGTATGACGACTTTGATGTACTTACGTATATCCAATCGTTTTCGTGCTTCAGTAGCAACACAAAACCGTTGGTCCGCGTTACCAGTAACATGTGTTTTACGAATTTCAACCCCGACAATCGCTTTTACCCCTCATAAAGTCTTTTAGATGTACTCGACAAACGACAGAGATTAACCATCGAGTTCGCAATAAAGCTTGGTTCCTGCACAGCCCTTACGAGTAATGGGACTTTAACGGTGAATACGTTGACGCTTAGATACCTACATGAAGAGTAAAGAGACGTCTGACTGCAAGCGAACTGAGTCATAATGGCATTTACAAATGGCAAAAATATTTAAAAAATATAAATTTAAATAGTTATATTGATTGAGACTAATCCTTAATGAGAATCAGAAGACCAAAATAAATAGGTGGTTGACCTTTTCAGGATGTTTGACTCCCAAGCTAGCTTCATCTGCGAGTGGAAGATCTATTGAATACCACGCTGGTCAGCGTGATAGGTCCAAATTGTGAAGGGTTCTCGTCAAATGATGTGGACATCAAGTTAGGATATAGGCCATGACGACCGGAAGACATTATGAAAATTCACTTGTACTATTCCACTTTTATTTTAATTTAAAAATACCTGACCGAATTCGCTTTTAAAGCATTATCAAAGGTTCTTACACTAATTTTGACATAACGTAATGACGTTTTACAAACATTTGTGCATGTGGGTAAACAAAAATAAACATAAAAATTAAGCAGGGTTGTGGCTGTGAAGAATTTTCCCCCAAAATGGGGAAACCTTTGAACATTCAAATTCAAATCTAAATTAGCATTCAAAATAAATAACAATATAATTAAATGTCCAATAAAATTTAAATTACAATAAAATGTCAAATAAAATAAATTAAATTTCTAAATAATGTAATGTCCACGTAAATTCAATTTTCATGAAATGTCAATTGTATAATAAGTCACATAAATAAAATAAAATTACAAAAATGTCAAATAAATGTTATAAAATATAAAATCATAAAAATTAAATTAACAATTCGAAATAGCTATTAATGTATAATTTTCAAGCGATCCTGTGGATGACACTACTGAAAATATTTTAATAATGGTGAATTATTTATGTTGTTAGCTATTTCGAATTGTTGAACTGAAACTCCACAACTCGGTGTATCCCGACTTATCCGGAATGAAATATAAGCGTTTTAGTACTCATTAGGTGTGTACATAAGAATTTATGACTTCTTGATATTAAACCACTCATCAAGTCGTACATGAATCTATACATATGGTTACGCCTTGATCCCCGAAGGGGTAAGCAGAGGCATATTATATGCCCACATTTCACCTTTTTGGAATTTGTCCCACGTAATAGGTGGTGAGCCGTATTACCGTGTTGAGATGGATATGGACAGGCGCAAACCCGGCTTTAAAATTTCACCGGCTTAACGTGCTTTCCGAAGTAAGGAAACGCTGAAATGAATGTCAAAAAATGGTCACCCATCCAAGGACCGGCCATAGTGAAAGTTGCTTACTACAGTGATCGTTTACAGAGCACTGAGTCTGAGGGTGAATGAATCTATACTAATATTATAACGGTCAATATTTGTGAAAATATGGATGTGTGAATGTTAGTTTCTCTTTTACGCTCTATGGTTTTAACCGAAATTTGTCACAGGTATTGACTAAGTAGTCTGGATTTTTGATTGAGGCATTGTTTTGAGAGAGGCAAATTAAATGCACACATCTCACCTTTTAATTTTGCCCCACGTAATAGGTGGCGAGCCGTATTGCCGTGTTTACATGGACAGGCGCAGATTATGACTGCCCGCTGTTGAAATTCCCAAGCCGCCCATAAAGGCCTTCAACTTGGCTTAACGACTGCCATTTTACTGGTAACCGGAACCAATGCCTTCCATAACACGGAAACGCTCGCAAATAAATGTCACACAGTGGCTATGTGGTGATCACCCATCTATGACTGAACATAGTAAATGTTGTGCAACAGTGATCGTTTACAGAACACTGAGTCCGCGGGGCCACGAGCGCTTCCTGCTTCGCTACAATCACGCAAGTGTATGAAATACCTCTCCTGTACTAAGTTAAGAATATTTGTTACATAATGTCGTCTTCGGACTATAATATTTTTCAAAGATTTATCACCAAACCCTTTTCAATTATTTCGCTTCACGCTCTGCACTTGCCGGACCACAGCAAGATGAGACAGTGCCGCCGGCCGCAGCGCTCTGCTGAAAAAGATTTATTTTACCTATAGGTAAAATGTAAGTAGTGGCTTCTATTATTTTTCCTTATCTCTCTCTCTCTCTATAATAGACTCGCGGATGTCACTAGGTTAACCCATGTAGTTCCCGTTCCCCTGGGAATACAGGAGAAAATATGCTTTTATTACTCAGGGATGACTGTACATAAAGGAGTGCTTGTGCCTACACTTATGTATGGCAGTGAAAGTTGGGTGTCGCAGGAGACGCATGAAAGTAAAATTAATGCAGTGGAAATGAGAAGTTTGTGAAGTATAGCTGGAGTGACATTGATGTATAAAGAAAGAAATTGTGTGATTAGGGAACATTGCGGCTTGACAGAAGATGTAGTGACTAAGATAGAAAAAGGGATGCTCAGATGGTTCGGACATGTGAAGAGAATGGATGAAAACAGACTGACAAAAGAGATTTATAAGGCGAGAGTGAATGGACAATCTGGTAGGGGTCGACCGCGTCGCACTTATGTCGACCAAATTTGGAAACCTTTTGGAAAAAGGCCAGGTCAAGAGTACCCTTAATCGGAGAGCATGTATGAAAACACTTATGAAAGTAGAAGAGGCGAAAGTGATATGTCAGGATCGTGGCAAGTGGAAAACCATAGTGTCTGCCTACCCCGTTGGGAAACAGGCGCGATGTTATGTTTGTATGTGTGTATGTACTCAGGGATAGTGTAATTTTCCAAAAGTAAAAGATCTTTCTAAATCGGTTCAGCAGCGATCAAATCTATTCTCTACATATATGAGAACTGGCTGATTCCCGTTACTTGGTTTACGTCAAGCTTAAAACTTATTATTTTTAATCCAAGAACAATTTATCACTAAGCTATTTTATGATTAAGTAAACACGCCATTTTAGAATAACCCTGACATTTTTATTTTGAACTACAAAACGACAAAACCCTCAATATTGAAACTTGTGTGGGACAATATTCAATTTTGGACATCAAATGGTTAGAGACTTATGATCTGAGGAAGGATCTTGACTACTTTTGATCCCGATTTTTGCACGGTTCGTTTGGGAGAGGGGACGAAAGACAAAATGTTCTTTCAGTTGCAATATATTGTATCAGTCAAACAACGCGTGGTCTGATTTCAAATATTTTTAAATGTCAGGAAGGGAGTAATTTGTAGATTATTCCACACAAGCTTCAATATTGTGGATTTTGCAGTTCAGATATTACTTATAGAGATATAATAAATTTCACTTGAAGTTCTTTTATGATTACGCAAACAGGGCAGTTTCACACCCTCCCATTAATCTAATGAAGCAATACTTCTCTTTTCATACACCTTATGTGACGTAAACGAAGTTGCGAGGGACAGCTAGTTGTAAATATGAATCGAACTCGTATTGAAAAAAAAACATATTTAAATGATAGGATTCTCTCCGAGAGATTCAAGATCTAGTGTTCTACACAGTACAACTTTACCAAAAAGCAAAATGGCTGACACGGACTTAACAAAGTATTTAGGTTAATCGAATATATATATTTCTGTATTTTCGGTTAGAACTCACTTGTTTACATTGATTACGAGTAGACTCTACTGGTAATCAACAAACTACGAGAATGTTATGATCAGCGGAAACATTAAATTTAACTATAAAGTTTAGGTTTACAATTGAAAGGTAATAACTGCTATGGTTGAGGCTTAGAATATAGAACAAGGTTGATGTTTCATGATGAGTCTGCTTTCCTTAACGTGCCTTCCGAAGCACAGAAACGCTCAAATAAATGTCACAAAGTGGTCACATGGATGGTCACCCATCCAAGGACTGGCCATAGTGAAAATTGCTTACTGCAGTGATCGTTTGCCGAACATTGAGTCCGCGGGGGCACGAGCGCTTCACTATGGGGTCTATAGTAAGGGGTGCGTTAAAAAGGGTAGGTATATAGAAAGTTTCTGCAGGGTAGGCAGTGTGCAAGTATGCGGTGGGCAGTATGCTTGCTAACACATCCAGTAGATATTATTCAGTCGTAATCAATAAATTTATATGCATTACTCCTTCAACAATACCGCCAAAAACATCAATCCTGAGAAAAAGACTCAACGAAACTAACAAAACTATCGCTTATTTTAATTAATTTAAACATTTTTGCATTGACTGAAATACAGTTTATTAATATAGTGTATCTGTGTTACGTGTGATGTAAATGCCTGATGATCTATTATAATGAAGTTCAAGATTGTCCACGTTACGATACCACCTTTGGATATAAGCCAGCCAGTGGACTCGGGACGACTTTCTGAATAACACAAACATCGTCTGAAATATCCATCTTGAGTTAAAAAAAGTTTTTATAAAGAAGAACGTTCCTGTAAGAGGAGTCCTTAAAGCATATGTTGTTATCTCTTAGGTTAAATAATACAAAACCTCCCTGTCCAATCAAAATTTTGAGGAAATCGAGCATAGCAATAACTTTGATTGAAGACCAAACATGAGCCTTATTCCTGTCAGACATCACGCTGCTGCTATTAGACAGTACGGATATTATTATTTTCACGTACAATGCCAATATGAATGGCCATACTATTACTGCTAGGTATTCTTTCATCACTTTATTACATTCTATTTTGCGTATTAAAGTCACATGGGTGATTTCAGTAATTCCAAATATCAAAATAGCAACCCAATGGGCGAGCAAAGTGTATATTCTCTTCTCATAATTTATCTTCCTCGGACAATGCAGCACCAACTTTAGATAAGCATCCAATGATGCACATAAAGACCAAAACATCACTAAAGTTGAAAAATATAGTTGTATTGGTTCTAAACTAATAGCATTCCGATGACTTTCATCCATATAGCGTACTCTTCTCATGTATAGAAAATTTGCAGTTTCATCAAATATCAGGTACAGAGTCCCGGCGATTATTTGATTGACACTAATATAGTTTTGTAATGTTTGCCATTGCGGTAATACACACCAAGCTGTAACCAATACTACACAGCACGCTATGGACAAGCATATATGTTGATAATTGCCACGGCTATAATGATCCATTTAAGAAGAAATAAAGTGTCTTAATCCATTTTGAGTGTTGCACCACACGACAAACAGTTCAAGTGTCACTAACAACTGTGAAAGTAACAATGATAAATATTTGTAGCTGTCTAGCGGACTTCACGCGGTTTCACCCGCGTAACTCCCGTTTATTTATTTATTTATTTATTTAAAACTTCAGCACTGAGTACAAGGCGGACTTAATGCCTTAGGCATTTTCTACCAGTCAACCTGGGTGATGCAGAGATAATGATTTAAGTAGGTGCTCCAAAATCTCACGGAAAATATTGAATAATGGAATATTCCTAAATTATAATATTTAAGTAATTAATCAATACATATTAACACATTACCTATATATACATACATATCAATACATTACACACACACATATATATATATTATAAAAATATTCCTAGACATAAATACATGGATACATAGACATACATATATAAATAAATATATACTTATATTAATACCAATCATCATCTATGACAGTAGACTATAAGAACTATTATAGTTCTCATTACGGTACACTATAGAGCTGCCGTACTTTCTCCTTGAAAGAATCACGACTAGTGGACTTCCTAACTTCAAGAGGAAGTGCATTCCAGAAAAAAATAGATTGCACCACGAAAGAGGAACGTATGAAATGAGAACTGTGAGTAGGACAGCGAAGAAGTAGATTATTAGAAGAACGTAAGTTTCTGTCATGATTGGAACAGAGAAGTTGAAAATTAGTAGTTAAGTAAGTAGGGGCATTAGGAGAGTTTAAGATTGTATAGACCATAGTCACCGCTCGCAGACTACGACGGCGACGTATGGACAACCAACCCAGTTCATCCCGATAAGCGGAAACGTGATCATATTTTCTGAGGTTGAAAACGAATCGAATGCAATTATTGAGAAGTCAATCAAGTTTATTGAGCAGATCTGCATTCAGGTCGAAATAGCACACATCACCATAGTCAATAATAGGGAAGATTAGCGTCTGCACAAGCGTTACCTCGGTACGAACAGGTAGAAAGTTTTTTAGTTTATAAAATGCTCGCAGAGTTCCAGTAACTTTCTGGCTGACACTAGCAACCTGAGCCCGCCAATCAAGAATCCAGTGCGAGTACGGGAATAAAATATAGCGGAGATCAGTATCCTCGGCTAACATAAGCTATATTTTGTGAAGTCGCTAGATAGCTACAAATATTTATTAATTAGCTTCCCAATAATGAAAGAATTTTCCTAATCGATTCAGTAGTTTTGACGCCCATTCGATGCAAACTAAAAACAAACAATCAAATCTTTCCTCTTTATAATATTTGTATTGAGTATAGATTACCCAGTTGCGACGTGAACTTATCGCTTGCTCATTATTAAAATTTATGTTTTAAATCATTTCAATAATTAATCATTAAAAAAGGTCGAATTCCCACTTTACCTATTTAAACAGCACTTTCTTATCACATACAAATAGGGCTACGTTCACACGGTTGTCGATAGAAAGAGTCAGAGTTTCGAACCTTAGAAGACAGCAGATTATTTAAATTGAGGTTAGTTAAAAACAGTCCGTTAAAAACATTTGAAATTACATTCCGTCATCACATCATCAACTTTCATCCCGTATTTTACACCCTTTAGGGTAGAGTTTCGAAAAATCCTAAAAATATTGTAGAACAAAGTTCAGTGAAGTTTTAATTTTATTAAACTTTCTTCTAGCACCAAACAAATGGCTAAGCCTCATTAAAATTATACTATAGTAATATTTAGTTATACCAACAGACATGACTAATATTCTATCTAAAAATATAATAAAACTAGATGATGCTCGCGACTCCGCCCGCTTCCCATGGATATTCATTTCTGAGACATACAGTTATACTGTTTGTCTCAGAAATGAATTGAAAATATGACAATTTGCTATTACATCATTCCCTGTACCAAGTTTCAACAAGGTCCGTTCAGCCATTACAGCGTGAAAGAGAAACAAACATCCACACTCGCATACTTTCGCATTTTATATTATGTATTGATATTAAGAAAGTAGTATGATACAAATCTCAACCAAAATACATTTTGATAAAAACAACATTTTTGAGTAAAAACCACTCTAAAATAATATACGTTAACACTTCGTAGCTTTTCTTACATTGTAATGTAAAAATACTGCTCTGTTTTGTGTGGTTACCCTCATTCAGACAATGCCAGAATATCATCACTAAAGAATTTTCATTGTTGGAATTTTTCTCCAAAAGCTTATTTTTTAAAACCGCACTAAATAACGTAGTGGTAAACACGAACCTCGGCAAAGTAACGATGTGTTGGTTTATTCATGGCTGAGCGAGCAAAAGATTATGGGGTTGATGAATTTATTACTAAAAATGTATCTTACATAGTTTTCATCTTTATAAAATAGTGGAAGTAATCTAAGGCTAAATGCTGAAGAAAAGTACTATAGGAGAAAACTGACTGTCTTTTACGACTTTTTTTTACCTTGTG
This sequence comes from Miltochrista miniata, assembly GCA_933228765.1. Taxonomy (NCBI): domain Eukaryota; kingdom Metazoa; phylum Arthropoda; class Insecta; order Lepidoptera; family Erebidae; genus Miltochrista; species Miltochrista miniata. The sequence continues at coordinate 34,080,468 of OW121756.1, read as the reverse complement.
GAAAATCCGTCATAGATGCCAAGCCGGACTCTTGCCGACTAAGAACCACAAGTTCCCTACTACGGTTACGGCTACGGCCTATGGTTGGGAGCCTCAGGTAAGACTTCTAATTTTCACACGTAAAGCGGCATTCAACTTTACCATGACTTAACCATGTAAGTAGCATTCGGAATTAATAGCTTAACGTGCCTTTCGAATCACGTAACGGAAATGCTTGTATAAGGTCATTGCCACACCCAGTAGGTATTTCAAAAAATTTTGCCACCACCAATACATTTATTTCATACTGCGAAATACAGAATTTTTCCTCCATCCTATACTACATTCCTCTATTAAGAGTGCACCTGACGTAATCGGTTGAAACAAGATAGGTGCATATTTTCATATTTCATCGAATAAGAAAGAGATGCTATCGGTGTTTTTTGCAATTTTGACGAAATAAAAATTAGTAGCTAGAAATGCAATCGTAATGAAAAACGTGTCCGGAGTAAATAAAGTTTTTAATATTATATTTATTAAATAATTAAAATTAAATTTCAATTGCACATTATGCACTTTTTGCTTAATCACTTGTACTTTTTCTATCATAATGAAAATACAATAAAACCAACCTCAATCTTGGTTTTTAACAAAAGCACTTTTTAAAATTATATGTTTAGGATTCCGTAGCCAAATGGCAAAAACGGAATCCTTATAGATTCGTCATGTCTGTCTGTCTGTCCGTCCGCATGTCACAGCCATTTTTCTCCGAAACTATAAGACCTATGCTGTTGAAACTTGGTAAGTAGATGTATTCTGTGAACCGCATTAAGATTTTTATATAAAACTAGAAAAAAAGCTGTTAATTTCGGGGGTCCCCATACTCAGAGCTAAAACTCAAAATTTTTGTTTTCATCAAACCCATTCATGTGGGGTATTTGAAGTTCCTAACATCTTTTTTTTCTAAAGTGAATAGTTTGCGCAAGAGACACTTCCAAAGTGGAAAAATGAGTGTCCCCCCCCCCCCTCTAACTTCTAAACTAAGAGAATGATAAATCTAAAAAAAATATATGATGTACATTGCCATAAAATCTACCAACGAAAATTGGTTTGAACGACATCGAGTCACTTGTTTTTTTTTAATACGTCATAAACCGCAATTTTTGCCTAGTGTAATCACTACCACTGCGAACGTTTTAAAACATTAATATAGTTATGTTACTTGTTGCTACAGAACCCTTCATGGGCGAGTCCAACTCGCATTTGGCCGGTTTTTTTCACTTAGACATTGTAGATGCGCTTGTAAAACGTTTAAAATATAAAACAAAAACTCTACCACCAGTTCACAACGCGACCCACCTGAGAAGAACTGGTAAGAAACTCAGCAGGTTATTCTATATTTTGCACTATTTACAATTTTAAAGAATCTAAAAACTATGCATTTTAACAATTTTTTTTGAGAATCCAGCAGAGCAGGTCATTTCCAGGCTTCCTTATCCAACAAATAATCTTTGATTGTATAGAAACCCCTGCAGACAATTTACCTTTTACAAACCTTTTAAACTTGTTCAGGGATATACTTTTAATTTCGTCTGGTAGCCTATGAGGCTACCGAGTATTTGATCACATCAGTAATCGTGTTGTTTGTTTTGAGTTTTTCATGAACTGAAGTTGCTTGTATGATAAACTGAATTGTATGATAACGTTAATTTATTACACCTCATGGGTGAGGATAACTTTAATTCATTAGAACTCAAGGAGTCTTAAAATCAGACATGAGTCAAAATCAAGACACTAGTCAATATAGCGTCACTCGGCCTCTTAATGGGTAAAAATTCGCAGGGTTGCCGGCAGTTTTCCGGATTACACGATTGCGGCGAATTTAATTATTACTTACACGTCTCGTGTGGCAAACCCTTTCATCATTCTTATCACGTCGAAGGTCCAAACCGCTACAATAGAGAGTTTATATGGTAACATTGTACAAACACAGAATTTTGTTTCACTAGCTAAAATTTCGACCAATATGAACTTTGCAAACAATATTCACCTACAAAGTTTATTCATTCAAATATAAATATTATGAAATACCTAGCTGAAATTGAAAAATGAAGGCAGTCACAATACCTGGGCCAGCTTTTGTCATCTATTCAATTTTATTATTCTCTTTGTTTGATAATTTTAGTAATTCGTTCTGGACGAGATAAAAATTAATTTATTCGTTTGTAACCTCTGCGAGTGGGTCTCTGGGTTGGTGTGGGAATGATGGGTCCCTATTAAGTTCTTGAGCACTTAAGAAAGCGTTCTTACAAGTGGTGCGTCTACTAACGGATGAGTTTACGGCGAAGGCATTTGGTTGAGAAAATTAGGTTATATATTGGAGCCCCATCTTTAGGTGAGGCTCCAATATATCACCTAATTTGCCCCAAAGCCTCACTGGTGTACCACCTGCCATTGAGGTTGAATCGACTTTCTAAGTTCTAACTTAGAAAGTCGAATCAACCTCAACGGTAGGTGGTACACCAGTGAGGCTTTGGGGCAGGGGCTCTTATGAGATTCCTGCTGGCAGCAGTTGCTTTAAACATTTGCAAAAATAGGAATTTTAATCACAACTACTCCTATCAACCAATAAAAGTGAATCGCAGGCTCTAAACCCAGGTAACGGAAACTGATAAGACGCTAAGATGACGAAGAAGCAGTACGAAGGTTTCTCTGTTACAGAGTACCGTGTGGGTTTAGCCAGTAGAAGTCCTGTGTCCTGAAACATCCTTCCGAGGGCTTACTCGGGGCTCCCGGCCGTAGCTAGTGGTAGGCGAAAGTGTGGTTTTAGTCGGTAAGAGTCCCGAATGGCATCCACTACAGATTTTCACAAGTAAATAAAAAAAAGCATACATGTGTATTTCGAAACATCGAAAAGTAGATTTATCTGACTCCGTTTAAAATCCTCAGTCGATTCTAACCAATTTCATTGCTTCAAATCTATACGTAAACAGAAATCCATTTTAAATTGCCTCAGCTTTCACCAACAAGAATCTGCTCTCACATAAAATATTTGCCTCAAATAAATCGCAAAGCACTCTAGAAGGTACTTTTCGGCGGTGTCGAACGCTTGGTGTTAGCCATAAATGTGACCATGTCCAGCCACAAATCGTTGCCGGTTTTGGCATCGTCAGGGTTTTCATATTGTCGCATTTGCCTAATTGATGTTTACGGATAAACAGTTTATTGGCTACAGTTTTCGGTAGTAGAATGTTTTATGTGATTTCGAAAGTTATACGTTAAAGTGTTTGGATGAGCGGCAACTTGTAACGGTGCAGATGGCCACAAATCCTAAGATATAAAATATAGTTATGAAATTATTGTAAGCTACAGTTTATACTTTGTATTATTTACAAAAGTTGAGTCATATCACTGCCTTGTTTTTTTACGTGAGGGAAAATCCATAATGAATGCTATGCCGGACTCCTACCGACTAAAAAACCTCACGTAACGCCCAACAGCCTATGGTTGGGAGCCACGGGTGAGCCCTCGGAAGGATGTCCCAGGGCTCCCAACTCCCAACAGACCTACGGCCACCACAGCGGCCTCGCCCAGGGGGCCGTTCGAGTGCTATCCCGCGTCTTTGGGGGGTTTCGGATGTGATCCCACTTCTAAGGGGGGGCGTGCGTGAATCCCTCACGTCACGCTGCCGGCATGTGCCTGCTTCTGTAAGGACGGTGAGCAGCCCTCTCACCGTCCTCAATGTTTTGATGCTTCTAATAAGTTTTAAAAACGGTAGGCAGGTAGAAATTAAGTACCTGGGGCTTGTACTCGATGGCCGGTGGGACTTCGGGGTGCATTTCCGAAGTCTGGCCCCCAAGTTGAAGGGAGTGGCGTTGTCGTTGTCACGACCACTGCCTAACTTGAGGGGGCCTGACACCTCTTGCAGAAGACTATATGCTGGGATCGTGCGGTCCATGGCTCTTTACGGGGCTCCGGTATGGGCAGGGAATCTGACGGCCAGTAACGTGGCAATACTGCGACGTCCACTGCGGCTGCTGGCCGTCAGGATTATAAGAGGATACCGCACGGTCTCTTTTGAAGCGGCAACTCTTTTAGCCGGTACACCTCCATGGGACCTGGAAGCGAGGGCCCTTGCAGCACTATACCTGTGGTGCAAAGAGGCAGGGGAGCGAGATCTGAGATCTGCTTCACAGGAAATCGAGGGACAGAGGTCTCAGCTCCGCCAGGTGGTCGTAGAGGAGTGAAAGGAGCGACAACCAACAGCCGGGCATGATACAGTTGAGGCGATAAGGCCTGTAATGAAGGACTGGCTGGAGAGGCGCCATGGCTGCCTCTCCTATCGGCTGACGCAGCTACTCACCGGGCATGGTTGCTTCGGTGTGTACCTGCATCGGATAAGGCGGGAGCCAACGCCAGAGTGCCACCACTGTTCTGGCTGCTTACAGGATACGGTGCTCCACACTCTGGCAGATTGCCCAGAGTGGACGGATCAACGATGTGGCCTTTCAGTGGCCTTAGGACTGATAAATATCACGCTTCAGGCCATGGTTCAGGCTATGGTCTGCAGCGAAAGTTTATGGAACTCCGCCGCCTTGTTTTGTGAGGAGGTGATGGTTGCAAAAGAGGCGGCGGAGAAGGAACGGGAGAGGAACAGCAATCTTCCGTGCCGCAGGAGAAGACGCGCTGGGCACCGGAGATCTCAGAACGATCTCCGTCCCCCATAAGCGTGAGCCTGGGGGCGACACACAGGGCTAGCTGTCGCCCTGGCAGAGACAGGCCCACGGTGGTGACTCGTGCCGTATTCTGGCACGCACCTCAATTAGACGGAAGAGGCAATGTGTGGTCTCTCTCCACGAGGAGGGGTCGCCGGTGAATGGCGACCAGGGCTGGTCAGGGTCCCTGGGATTTCCTTTCGAGGGTGCACCAGGTACCCTGGCAACATACAGCCAAGACGGAGTAAGAAAAAAAAAAAAAAAGAAAAAAAAAGGCAGGTAGAAATCGGTAGACAGGTAGAAATTAGCGATGAAAGCTCTGATTGGCTCTCTCTAATTGGCTGTAAAAGGCGGGCTTTAAATATTTATAAGTGGATACCTTAGCGTTTAACAGCCATTTAACTATTTTGAACGTAAGGCTGGTGGTGTTATTTAGTTTAAGGGATGACTATTTATATTGGCATTGCCGCTTTCTTGCATCGGAAGGATTAGGTAGTCTTATTTTCTGTAAAAATATTAATACTTTACTTGTATGGTTAACCAATAAAATAGCTATCTTTTCAAAGGCGATTTTATTCAGTCGGAATAGTCCAGGAGCCACCGCCTGTGTTTTTCATTGATTAATAACAGACTGAATCTTTGTGAGTAGTTTCCGTTCGACGAGACGCCCAAGTTTTTCGTCTGTGAAAATTCTCGATAGAGGTAGCTAATAAAGTGCGTAGCTATAAAACATGTCGATTCGATGGAGTGTTGAAATTGTCTGACTAACCGTTTATTTTTTATTACAATGTTTAAATAATTGTATTATAATCTGGGAGGAAAAATTGTCCTACAAAACGGATGGTTTGTTTGAGAGCGTCCTCCACTCCGAATATGTCGAAACGACGGGGCCATAAAAATAATTAATAACAAGCTGCTTTCTTGTATGCACCTTTGTAAATATTGTTAGAATGGAATGACCGTTTAGTCCTACAAATTTAGTGGTAGGATTTCTCAGTCCGACACTTCGAAGTTGTCAATTCTATGGTAATATTTTTTCATTAATAACAGCCTAGTTTAAATTTTTAAAATAAAGTGTAGAACACTATTTTATCACTGGCCTACAAAAAAAGTAGTATGTATATATATAATTAAATATATATCAAGCGGTCCTGATAAGCATGTACCATTTTCCACTATTCTTGGAATAAGCACGATTAGCAGCATGGAACAGAACTGGACTCTCGTTGCGGAGGTACCGTGTTCGATCCCTTGGAGAAACTTTTATTTTTTTTAATCGGGAAACACAAATTGTCAACAATATTGGAAGAATGAATTTCCGTCGCGTATTGAATAAATTAAGACGCATTAATTATTTTTTATTTTTCTAATTATTTTTCGCAGAATATTTATCAATTAATTAATGTTAATTAATAAATTAAATTAATTTATTAATTTTATTTTTGATTATTTTTTTTATTCTTCTGTTTCTATATGTTTTTATTTATTTTAATAATTGTATTTTTTTATTTTCATTTATTCATTTTTAAAAATGTTTTTTTTTTTTAAATGTGTTGATCAAGCTTGCGAATACATGTCTCCAAGCACCAAAACAACAGCAACGAAATAATGTCACATATTTTTTATTTTCTTGTAGGACTAGCGATACATACCCATTTTTTTGTAGGACACTGTTTGATTTAGGCAAAGGATGCACTAACTCATGATGTGTTTTTTTTGTCCTACGGTTATTAATGAAAAAAATATTACCATAGAATTGACAACTTCGAAGTGTCGGACTGAGAAATCCTACCACTCAATTTGTAGGACTAAACGGTCATTCCATTCTAACAATATTTACAAAGGTGCATACAAAAAATCAGCTTGTTATTAATTATTTTTATGGCCACGTCGTTTCGACATATTCGGAGTGGAGGACGCTCTCAAACAAATCATCCGTTTTGTAGGACAATTATTCCTCCCAGTTTATAATACAATTATTTAAACATTGTAATAAAAAATAAACGGTCAGTCAGACAATTTCAACACACCGTCAAATCGACATGTTTTATAGATGCGCACTTTATTAGCTACCTCTGTCGAGAATTTTCACAGAGGAAAAACTTGGGCGTTTCGTCAAACGGAAACTACTCACAAAGATTCAGCCTGTTATTAATCAATGAAAAACACAGGCGGTGGCTCCTGGACCAGAAGACTTTATTATGATGATTTTCAAAAAACAGTAGCATTGCGAAAACTTTCCTCGCTACGTGACACTAAATTGGTTTCCTGTGCAGAGAAAGATCAAATAGTCAAACAAACATTCATTAACATTAATAACATTAAAAGGGTTGTTCCGTATTGATCCCACGACGATTGATCCCATTCTTAATTGACCCCAAATACGTATTCCTTTTTGATCCCACTTTTAAATTTTATTTAATATTCTTAATTGATCCCAAAATTCATTCTTAATTGACCCCAATGCCAAAGGTACTAAAAAGTATGGATAGAATGATCATTCATTCAGCTAATTTAATCATACTTACTACTAATATTAGAAGACTGAAAGTTTGTGAAGATGTTCGTATGTTTGTTACTTAATGACGCTCCAACGAGTGGTACGGATTTGGTTAAAACTCGGTTCAGGGTTAGATAATAGTCTGGAATAACAGATAGGCTACTTTTTATCCCAGGAATAGGTTCCATGGAAAGCGGGAACGGGAACGCAATTTCACGCGGGAACATAATTTCACAGTTAGTTAATCAGTAAACGACATACAAAAGACTATGACTATTAAGAATACTTTAAATCGTACATACATACATAATGTGGGCATATTATATGCCCACATTTCACCTTTGTATAATTTGTCCCACGTAATAGGTGGTGAGCCGTATTGCCGTGTTTAAATGGACAGGCGCAGGTTGTGACTGCCTGCTGTTGAAATAAAGCCTTCAACTTAGCTTGACGGCTGCCATTTTACTAGCAACTGGGACCAACGGCGTAACGTGCATCCGAAGCACGGAAATGCTCAAATAAATGTCACAAAGTGATCACATGGATGGCCACCTATCCATGGACCGGCCATAGTGAAAGTTGCTTACTGCAGTGATCGTTTACAGAACACTGAGTCCACGGGGCCACGAGTGCTTCCTTTTAACTTTAAATCGAAAATTATAATTCATATAACCATAGCAGAAATTTGTTTTTTTTTTTGCACAATTTTAATCATATGTCCCTTTTTAAGGTTCCGTAGCCAAATGGCAAAACACGGGTATCTATAGACTTGTCTTAAAAATGCTATTGAGGTTTCTAACATCATTTATTTCTAAAGTGAATAGTTTGCCCAAGAGACTCTTCCAAAGGGGAAAAATGTGCCCCCCCCCCTAACTGCTAAACTAAGAGAATTAGAAATTTAAAAAAAAAAAATGATATACATTGTCATAAAAACTTCTAACGAAAATTGGTTTGAACAAGATTTAGTTAGTAGTTAGCAAGTAGTTTTAGTACGTGGCCGGTTTTTTTATATTATTCTCCTTATTCCCTTTATTAAATTAATTGTAACGCCTGATGCTTGATGAAGAAATTCAGATCTACGAACCACTGTAACAACATTTTAATAACCGCCTTTTCAGTCATTCAAATTACTTTTCTTATTTGTAAATCGTACCCACAAAAAGTGTTTTTTTTTTTAAGAAAGAGATGGTCTGGGATCTGTTGAAAATAGTAGACTATACAAAAATGGGATCAATTAAGAATAAAATATAAATAAAGTGCCGTGGGATCAATAAGGAAGTAAAAGCGGGATCAATTAAGAATTTTCGAATTCAGGACAACTTTCGTGGGATCAATACGGAACAACCCCATTAAAATCATCTATAAGAATAAGGTTATCAACGAAAATCAGTCTGTTTCCCTAAACGGTGACAGTTATTAATAACGCATATCAGAAAAAATATTCGATCGAAAGACAAAAGAGAGATATCGTTACGAATATCGCATCGGACACAATGAGTCATTATGAATGGACATCGCTCACGACATTTCCACCAAATAGTATAAGGAGTAATTAATTATCTTTTTGTGTAAGTCATTAACGGACATTCTTTGGTGACGACTTAAAATGGTTTAATTTTGCATTACGATTAGGTTTTATGCATTACCTGGGACATCCTTCCGAGGGCTTACCCGGGGCTACCAACCGTAGGCTGTTGGGCGTTACATGAAGTTTTTTAGTCGGTAGGAGTCCGGCATAGCATCCGTGAAGGATTTTCCCTGACATAAAAAAAAGGTCTTATCCATTGCGCCAATTTCGGGTTCCTGTTTTGGTTAGGTTTAGTTTACTATAAATAGATTTCAATCTATTGGATTATTCAGTTAATCAAATCCGTTAATCCAATAGATTAAAATCTTTTTATTTTCCGTTACATTACAAACTAATGCAAAGAAAAATAACAAAAATAGTACTAGCTCGCTTCGATCGCTCGCCCTCGCTTTTCGGTCACTGTTCCAACCTAACCATGTTTTAGTTTACAATCTATTTTAATTTTTTAATCCATAATGACTCGACAGTTTACAATCTCGCTTGGTATATAAGCGCTAGGTGGATTACGATCTTAAGTCTTAAGTCGCCGTATAGTTATTAAAAAATCCTTAAGATCGTAACCTACCTATACACACACCTCTTTTTTTACCCGTAGATATCCTCATAAATGTTACACTGGGCTTCTACCGACTAAAACCACACGGTGCACTACCATCTGCTTCTGGCTGGTAGTCCCGGATGCGCCCTCAGAAGAATTACCCCAGGGGACATAAGTACACCACTTAAACCATTGGGTATTAATAGGGACGTTTCGCATTCGAATTTTCTGTTTCAAAATTGAGCAACTGTTTCAGAAATATTTTATCACGTACCCAATGGGACTAATCTCATTTCTTAACATTTATCAAACATTTTACTGGACAAAATTAAATTTGGAAAATTGTGCCTGATTTAGGTGCCTTCGGGGTGATTTTAATATTTTATTAGATCTTTTGTTCTACTTTTCTGTTCTGTTGCGTTTTTATGGAGGACAATAATTTTTATTATGATATATTTAGTAAGTGCCTTGTTAATTCCTTTTAAAGAACATCTGTGTTGTAGATAAGTTGACATCGTTGGATAGTATACATAAAATATTGTGGATATTTTGTACACATCGCCGTTAAGCCCAAAGTTATAAGCTAGTGCTATAGATCAAAGAAAATTATTTATTTATTTATTTCATCTGGACTTACATCTATCATAACAGGCAAAACGCAATGCGACAGAGTAAGTATAAGCATAACGAATACAATAATATTATTTAACATCATGCACACATATCGTAAACATACCATCATATAACTAAAAATCACATAATATTGTCTTTGTATAGGTTCTAAGTGATTAATTAACATTGTTATGTACCTATTAGTATTTCTAAATAAACAGATATAAGACATAGAAACTATAAGCTTACACAAGCTACTAAGTGTCTTTAATATTATGTCTATTCAAATGTAGTCGAGCGTATAAAAACAAACAGATTTTTTTGATTTTTAAAACTTTCCTCAGTAGTTAAAGATCGATAAGCTGTAAGTACAATAAATAGCAGGTACCTACTTGAATAAAGAAACTCATTAAAAGTTTTCTGTTTCAGTTTTTATGTACATTTTAATAATAAAAAAAAAATAACCCTTCTAAAGAAAACTTTCTGAGTGTATTTTTGCCCTTGGGAGCCCGTTGGCCTCACCCAAGAACACTGGGATTCGAATTTTTTTTTCGTATTACATCATTTACCACTTTTATACGAATATTACATAGTAAACTTCAAAATGTATTATGTGAATGCTTGAATTATAAATAGTTTTGAAAAACAATAAGTGTGCTAGTACAATCATAAATTTTAATATGGAAAAATAATCGGTTTCGAGCGGGATTCGAACCTGCGTCTTCTCGCATACCGTGCAAGACCCTTAACCGCTAGCCACCGAAACCCTACTTAGAACCAGCCAATTGAGAATGTAAATTGTAAAAACATATAAAATATTGTTGGAAAATGTCCAACATTAAAAAAGCAATTAATATTTTCCTTATTATAATTTATGAATGCTTGGATGTTTGTTAGTTTTACACGCTCTGATGACTGAACGGATATGGCTAAAATTCGGTGCAACGATATATTATAGTCTAAAATTATTAAAATTATAATAAAAGTTGTGGAATAGTACAAGTAAGTGAGTTTTCATAATGTATTATAACAAGTTCCATCAAGTGCCTACAATCAAAAGTATAAAGAATAAAATACCCCTATTTTTATCCCCAAATACGTTCCCATGGGATGCGAAAATGGGAACAGATATTATGTACATGATTTTTTCGTGGTGTAATGTTGGGGTTTGGGTAAATTATACAACCACTTTTTTTTACCTACGTTTATTGAATGACACATAATTATAACAGTTTACAATAGTAAGTAAATGCTGATATAGATATTATAAAGGTACTTACACACTACAGTGGATCGAGACAGTTTTAGCCCCTCTCTATAAAATAGAGTGCGAGGGACTTATGTCGAGACTTTGTCTGTAGTCTGTGACTCTGACGCATTAAACTACGTCACAGGGTCACGTGGATCATCTGTTCAAAGTTTTAAATAAAACAAAAATGCTAATGTCAATAGGATTGAACTTGCACAATAAACGTGTTAGAGAGGGGCAGTTGGGTGAAAACGATCTCACGGCTTCTTGTTATTTATGTGAGGATTAGGTCATGCTGAAATGAAAAAATGTAACTTCAGGTCATTTTCATTATTTCTGTAGGTAATTAGATACTCGGAGCTCAGGACCGTAGGCAGTGATAGGGCACGCGTAGTTTTAGTTGGTTTGAGTCCAGCACTAGCATAGTACAACATTCATAAGAAAGTCTTACACGTAAAAAGAAAAAGAACGTTCCTACTTTTGCGTCCGTCCGTGCGTGTCCAGCTTTCATTTATTCTCCATTAGTTGTTCTCCGCGGCTTTGTCCACGTAGAAGTCGTTATCACGTAAAATCATTACCCTCTTTGCATGTTCGGTTAAAAAGTAGCCTTTGTCCTTCCTAGGTACTCAAACTATTTCTATATGAAATTTCATCTAAACGCTTCAGCGGCTTAGGAGTGAAAAGGAAACAGACAGAAAGAGTTATAGTAGGAATTCTTATGTGTAGATCCTAAGTCAACAACATTCATTCAACGTTTTATACGTCTGCTATCCCTCGAAAACACAGAAATAAACAAACATTACTTACATTAACGGCAGCTTAACTTAGTGTCCAAATCTCAGAGCTCACTGGTCTGATCCCACAGGAGAGGGCGCAATACCACGCATGGCTGACGCGACTGGACCGACTGATAAAGGGATTGGTGCTTAATACATTGTTGTGGGCAAGCTTTGTGAATGACCTGGCCTGACTTTTTATTTATAATTTAAGCGAGGATATGTTAAGCGTTTGTGTGCTGTTATGATGAAAAAAATAAACCAGCCAAGTGCGAGTCGGACTCGCGCACTGAGCAGTACAAAAAAACGGCAGAAAATTACGTTTGTTGAATGGGAATGCCCTAAATTTTTTTATATTTAGTATTTGTTACAGCGGCATCAGAAATACATCATCTGTGAAAACTTCAGCTCTCTAGCTATCATGGTTCCTGAAATACAGCCTCATGACGTACAGACAGACAGACAGTCAGACAGAAGGATGGAGAAACCTTATGAATAGGGTTCTGTTTTTACCCTTTGGGTATGGAACCCTAAAAACCGACTTTCTATTTCAGATCCAGACCTTCATTTACTTGTAGCGCTTTTAAGTACCTACATTCGAAAATAGTTCACAACTTCTTTCCTCTAAGACAGCCGAGTGGTGGTTCTTCGAATCATTTCTGTCAGATATGTTGGAGACCTGTCAACTTTGGAATCACTACTCTACGACGTCAATTCTTCCCCATCCTACGTTAGACCTTTTTGGAGACCCGAAGTTCACATAAAAATTTTAAAAATAGAGTCATATTTTACAAGAATAGTTCTTCAAATTCATGTAATATCCGTTACTAAGAAGTTCTTTTTACATCGCAACTGACCTCCGGGTCGGTAATTAATCCTTGTTCAAGATCTTTTACTGCTTTACATTGTTTTAGTTTCATTCTCAAGAAAAAATGAGGCATTGCAGCTCTGCGATGTTAATGAATGAAAGCTACAAGGAACTAAGTACTTTTTACATGGCGTTCTACCCAGTTTTAATGGAATAAAAACTGCTATTGAAGGTACAGTCAGCAACTCTAATATAAAGGCAAATAAAAAAGCAAATCGATAATTGGTGGCTTTTGCCGTATTATAGTGGACACAATCATGTTGTGATAACACTCTGTTGAAATTTTATGAAGTCAGCATTCAACTTGGCTTAACAACTCTTATGTTACTGACAACTGGGACCAATGACGTAACGTTACTTCCGAAGCACGGAAACGCTCGCAAATAAATGTCACAAAGTGATCACGTGGTGGCCAGCCTTCCAAGAATGGGCCATAGCGAAATATTTCTTTCTACTTACTTATGATCTCCATGCCTCGTTTTCTCACACGCCTACATTATGGGGTTCTTCAAGAGGGTTCTTAGAAGCTTTTTACAGGGTTGGCAGTGTAAGTATAGCGCCTTCGGTGTTGTAAACGTTAATAGGCTGCGGCGACCACCAGTACATCTGCTGGGCCGTATGCTTTTCCTGCCACCTTAGTGGTATAAAAAAATACGATGATCGATTACAGAACACTGAGTCCGAGGGGCCTGTAATAAAGATTTAAAAACACAAAATGGGAAGAATTGATCGATCGCCGTAATAAAAGTTTATCAGCAAAGTACTCCAAGCAGAAGAGTTTTAAAAATAATTGCAGTTTTCTTTTCGATGCCTTCCATCGCACAGCATTCTGCATGTAAGCACCCTGTACATTAACTCAGACAAAAGCCGACTATACTGTTTTATTTTGTCACCCGCCTGTAGTTCATTTAAAACCGGATTAGGGTGACCATGATGTATGAAATGTGCTACTGTAGTGGAAAGTTAATACGCTACGTGATTTACTACAGGGTTAGCAATAAAGCTGCGTCCTCTAGTAAGTTTGGTAAGCACTTTGTGTACATATGGGTCAGAGGGGTGACTTAAGACGAGGATATTTGACATCAGAGAGCCAAGACGGTCATTTTAGAGTTTTAGGTCAATGTTTGTACCGTCTGTTGTACTGAGCAATTTGAATGAAATGTCTCAAGTTTGGTTTTATTTATCTACTAGAAAATACCCTTTTAATCTGTCTGCGCAAACTACTCGTACCAACTCTGCCTATTAATGTTATTCTGTTGATCTCTCCAGCCTAAGCAAAGGGGCAAGCATTATTTAGAGTAGAATTTAGACTTAATCCTTTCGCAGTGGATTTCTAAAATATAGGAGTAGCTTACCCTATAAACGTCAATTTTCTAAGAGTTTACGCTGAGCGAAGAAAGATCAGTGAGTTACCCGGTATTTGTATTATTATATTATTACATTAAAATCCATGACTTCGTCCCGCCATCATGGTGCACCTAGTCGTTACACACAAACAATTTATGCGGCGTGTTACTCCGCGCTATATTTTAAAATTAATTATGAACTTGCCACGAGTGAAACAGATTGTTAAGAGCTTAGCGCTATTTCCTTTGTACTGGTTTACTACCATCTTGGTTGAATATTTTAGTAAAATAATGGCATGTTTATTATTAAGGGGAAGGGGCGCCTTCAAGATCTTAAGAGCTCAAACCCCTCACCTGCAAGTGGTCTAGCTTAACTGACGGAAGAAGATAATGGCGTAGGCACCCGTAAAGGAATTGGGGGTCAAGTTACAATCATTTTCAATAAGGTTTTACAGCAATCCAACTATAAGGTTATTTTCTACATCGGATCCTGGATTACAAAGTAAAACTAACTGGGACATAACGATTAAAGGAAAAATGTTATACTCCTCAATATCCACCTTTGTGCGAAGACCCAGTTACATTCAGAATTTCAGTATAATGAAGAACGCAGAAGACAACTGTACTGTAGTTAGGCTTCTATTAGGGTTCCGTACCCAGAGGGTAAAAACGGGACCCTATTAATGAGACTTCGCTGCCCGTCTGTCTGTCTCAGGAACCGTGATAGCTACAGAGCTGATATTTTCACATATTATATATTTCTGTTGCCGCTATAACAATAAATACTAAAATCAATATAAAAGGGGTTATTAAGGGGGGCTCCCATACAACAAACATGATATTTTGCCGCTTTTTGGTACTAATCCCTCTGTGAGCAATTCTGATTCCGACTCGCACTTTAGTATGATTAGAAGTGAGATCTGATCTTCCAAAGTAAAATGTAGTTAGAAGTTAAAGCGCTAGTATACCTGCTATAAGCGATAACTTGGGGTAAGCATGTATCGATACGTTTACGTGCTCCGAAAGACCGGTTAAGCTGTTGATTTCGGTTACATAGTAGTCCTGAAACTAAGTCGAAGGTATTATGGGAAAATAAAGCGTCTACTTATGTATTTTACCTGGTAGTAGTCATCATCATGATTGCAGCCGATTTGACGCCCACTGCTGAGTATAAGCGTCCTATAAGGTTCTTCACAACGATCGGTCTTGTGCCGGCCGTATCCAGTAGGCTCCCGCGAACTTTATTAGATCATCTGTTCACCTTGCGGAAGGCCTACCCACACTGCGTTTTCCGGTACGTGGTCGCCACTCTAGCACTTTTCACACTCTTGCCCCATCGACCGTCAGTTCTGCGTGCGATATGACCTGCCCACTGCCATTTAAGTCGGGAGATTCTCTCAGCTATGTTGGTGACCCGGGCCCTCTTTCGGGTTTCTTCGTTGCGGATTCTATCACGAAGGGACACCCAAGCATAGCCCTCTCCGTTGCCTTCTGGGTAATCAGCTAAAAATCAATCTAAAAGTTATACCAGTATATTAAAAAGCTCAATAAAACCGTTGAAGAACTCTTTTGTCTCCATCTTTTACCCGTTTGTATTACTGTGATTTTATTACATGGACAAAGTGTATCAGAGACTTTATTTATACGAGCCTGCAATAATCCCTAGGGGTTTCAATCCACTGAAGCTAATGGAGAGATGGCTTTGTGTCACGACTGTAATACTCTGTATGTGTGTCACATATATCAAAATAGTCACACAGTTAACATTCAGAGTGGTGGGACAAGGCATACCTACTAATCGCTCATATTATGTCCAACCAACTGAACTTGTCGACGGCGACGTGTTGAAATTGACAGAGGCAGATTGTGACTCCCGCTGTTGACATGATCAAGCCACCAGGAGGGTTTCAACTTGGTTTCAAGACTTTTATATTTTTTTTTTATGTTATAACTTTCTTACTTAATAATGTACTACGACACCAATGTTTGTGATATAAAACACTTTTTGATTGTTTTGTTTATTGTTGTTTTTACGGGTACTCAGGACCAGCAACTAAACGTTCGGAGCAGGAAATTCTCATAAATAGAAATGTCACCATTACGGTTATCATCTCCGTACAAATATAGCGTAAGATGATTAACACAGAGAGAAGTTTAGGCACCTCTGAGCTAGTGAAGCTACGAGTGTTTTAAAAAAAATAGAAGTCAATAATGATTTTTTTTAACTTGGATAGAAACGGATCTATCCAACTACCTAGTTATTTGTATGCCAACCACGTTCCCGCCAACTATCGGACAGAATTAGATTGAGTTTTCAGGTCTTAAAGAAAAAAGGAAAAATTCCGCGTAGCTTTTATATATTATTTTGACCTTCGCTATAAAGGCGGACGTGAGTTAAGCTCGTAGATTTGTTAAAATTTTGATGAAAGATCGTTTCGTACGATACATGATATGAATTATTAAAGTGGTAGTACTGACCTTAAAGGTCTTCTCTAGTTCTGATCGTCTAAAAAACTTGGAAAAAAATCTTCTCGTGGGATTCGATTCTGTACCCTCCATGGCTTCGATTCTCGATCTTATATCGTGAATGCTTCCTTATGGAACGACCTCTGTTGCTTATTTAGAAACAGCAAAACATGAAACGAAAGATATTTCACCTGTAAAATAAGTCGTACAGTCGAAAATCGGTGCCCAGCTGTAACCGGTACTCGACAAAGCAGCCTTTCTCTGTGAGGAGCTGAGTGAGGTGGTAAGTTGGGGCATCTTGCTCTTCCCATATCAACGTTAACTGAATGGCATGCTTTTTTTAGCGTGTTCGAATCCTTCATAGACTTACCAACTAAAACATTAAGGTTCCCTTCCACTGCCTACAGCGGGGAGGCTCGAGTAAGCCGTCAAAAGGAATCGCAGGATACCTTTTGACGAACTTTGGCTACCACCGCGGCCTCATCTTTGTTTAGATACCTACTATTCCTCGTCTTTGGGAGGTTGATCCGGGTGCTATTCCGTTTCTTGGGGTGTCACGTGATAGGTGTGTCAGCCACCCTATCCGGTCCAAATATAATGAGGATTACCAAGGAGATAATTGAGAACAATATTTTAGTAGATACAATACAGCAGTTGATCCTGCGTTTATTAAAAGATCAGTTTATAGAACAGATGTATACAAGTAGGTACAGTTAGTTAGAGAGCAAGTAGGGGAGGGTTCTTCGGTATCCCTTAGACCACCAGATCCAGCCGAGGTGATGATGGAGACGAGTACATCACCTGTGGATCAGCCGTAGTAGTGAGAGCGCCGCGACCGCTTGCAGGTCCTTATAAAAGGCGTGGAGGTGTAGCCGAGGGGCGAAGGGCGCAGTAACCGTGCGCGCGCGCTGGCGCGTAGGCTGCCGTGACGTCACAGGGGTGAGTGGCGTGCGTGAAACTCTCATCACGCCGTCGTCTTGGAACAGCTAGGACGACGAGCAGCCTTCTCGCTCGAATAACATGCTTTTTTTTAACGTGACTCCTACCGACTAAAGAACCGTAGCCTGCCTAACAGCCTGCGGTTGGGAGCCCCGGGTTAACCCTCAAAAGGATACCCCAGGACTCGAATAACATGCTTAAAAACGACATAAAAGTACAATATATTAATTCTAAAAAGAAAATGTCTCCAACAAATGACATAACTTCTATTCAAAATGCGAGGTTTTAATCAAACTAACGAGCAACTTATAGAATTTGGAGCAAGATTTCAAATTTTACATTAGTCGGTATCCAGGAACTATATAAGAATTGGCGATTATATAACGTGATATATGAATCTGTGATCGCTTAGAGCACAGTTTCCCAATAACAGGTGGCCTCAAAGGAAATTATCGATTATACAGCGCTGTGCTCAGCTAGAGTAAGATTGTTATCTTCTAAATTATAAAGAGGAGAGATTCGTTTCTAGGTTTGAAATCGATAGAACTCTAAGCAGTTTAAAAGTAACGTTATCAAAAAGCTGCATTTGTTATTAAAAACAGGCTGAGCCGGTGAATTTTGACAAATATTATTATTTATTGATTTTATAACTTCTGTTCAGCCATTTATTTTCTTTTGATTTTCTTCTAAACAAACCTTGTCCTGACTGACATTCCTGTTAATTATTACATTCTTGTAGTGGCAAGATTTGGCAGTCCTAAAACTCAACTAAGTCAATTTATATACAACTGTAGAACTGACGCCCTCATCCCCGATGTAACAATTTCTCCATTTTGGCTCACATAATAGGCGATGATCCTATTGCCTATTGCAATAGACAGGTGTAGGTTGTAGTTACCTATTGTTGAAATTTTCAAGCCGCCTTTATAAGAATTTACGACGACTTTTAGTAGAACTTAAAGTATCAACTCAGTATAGAAGTGTAACCGTTGATAAAATCATCCCTTTGTAAAAATACTTTTTGAAAAATATAGCATTCCACTAATTCTGCCAGACACTTTAAATGCTTTAAAAGCGTATTCAAGCTATGTCAAGACTCAAAATCGTTCGAGCAGCAATAAAAAGTGTTGTAAAAACAAAACTGCGTAAATGCCTTTTAATAAAATATACCTTTTAAAAGGGAGTTTCTGGGCTTGTTTACCTTTCAATTAATAGAGACCTTGAAATTGATTAAAAGTACTTTAATATCTTTTAAAACATGGCATGGAAATTTTATATCGAGGAGGATATTATTGGACGCTTATGCGAAGAACGTATTTTAGGATGACTAATAAAAGACAAAAATTCACAATACAAATACACAATAGTGATGTTATAATGCGTTCCTGATTCGATTTAATACAACAATCAACTTTATTTACGAAGAAATTTAAATCTATCTAAGTAAAGAACAATGAAAATAAAAAAAAAACAACAACGTGTTTTTTAACACATTGTTATTTTTTATTTTCATTGTTCTTTTCGTTCTCAGGCCGCTGCCTGTCAACGGTTGGACCATAGTAGAATTAGGCTGCTCGCACATTTGTCAGCACCGTACGCGCCGCACGCGCCGTACGCGCCGCATTTTAGAGTTCGTTGTATGAAATTGTATAGAACCTCGCACATTACATCCGCACCGTACGCGCCGCATTTCGTGAAATGCGGTAGGCATCCGAATAACATTCTGATGACGTCATAATGCGGCGCGTACGGCGCGTGCTGGTGCTCGATGTAGCCGCATGCATGCTCAGTGTTGCCATATATACGTATTTGCCCGTATCTATACGGAAATAATGTTCAAACCAGACAATACATAATACATGCACACGGACTTTTATACTTCCATGTATTTGTATTTTATACTTCCATGTAGTTTCCTACATTCCAATTTTATGGTTCCATGATGGAACTACTGGGGTTTTTTTGTCCCAATAGTTCTATGGAACAACAAATTTTCATACACGAGAAAATTAATCCCAATAGTTCCGGTACAGTTATAATCACAATAACATTCACCCATTTATTTGCAATGTTGAAATCCTTCAATATTCTATTTTTATTTGCAAATGAAGATCGACAAAACAAATGACGCTCGAATAAAGAAATGAAGATCTGCAAAACAGATGAAGATCACCAAACAAATGACGGTCGGATAAACAAATAAAGATAGACAAAACAAATAAAGATCGACAAAACAAAATGAAAATCGACAAAACAAATGACGGCCGGATAAACAAATGACGATCGGCAAAACAAATGACGGTCGAATAAACAAATGACGATCGGCAGAAGAACGAAAACAAACGACGCGACGGTCGAAAAAACATATGCAGATCAATAAAACAAAAGACTATAAGCAATTTGATACAATCAAAAAATACTTTCAGCCATATTTTGTAATCTAGATGTGATTGCCATTCAAAAAAATAGGTGCAAGCAAATCTCGACCTTAATGACTTTTCTCTCAAAACGTGCTTTTAGGCGTTTATAGACTTCACTGATCACGAATATGTAAAAATTTAATAAATATTATTCATGTTCATAAGGTCCAGAATTGCTTGAACCTAGTTTTTCGAATGGTTATAGCATCTAGAATACAAAAAATGGTGCAAGCAAATTTCATCCTTATGAGCATGCATAATATCTATTTATTTTTTATATATTCGTGATCAGTGATGTCTATAAACGCCTAAAAGCACATTTTTAGAAAAAAGTCATTAAGGTCGAGAATTGCTTGCACGTATTTTTTTGAATGGCAATTACATCTATTTTACAAAATATGGCTGCAAGTAATTTTTGATATTATCAACTTGCTTATAGTCTTTTGTTTTAGTGATCTGCATTTGTTTTTTCGATCGTCATTTGTTTATCCGACCGTCATTTGTACTGTCGATCTTCATTTGTTTTGCCGATCTAGGCCTATTTTAATAAAGACAAGCCCTAACGTGCACATTCTGCGTTGTGCACACTTTGCGAGTTGTTTACATTTTGCGTTTTGTACATTTTGCGTTATGTACATTCTGCGTTTTGTACATTTCGCTTGTGGTGCTCATTTTGCGTTTTGTACATTCTGTTCCGAAGGGATCTTCCCCTCATAGCCCACTGTCACAATACCACTCACTGTACCGTTTCACACCAGAGGTGAAAGAAACTGCTATAGTTGGCAATACCAAAGATTTGCTTACGGCGCGTACGGCGCGTATGTGCGAGGCTATCAGGAAATGCGGCGCGTACGGCGCGTGCGGCGCGTACGGTGCTGACATATGTGCGATCAGCCTTAAACTCTGGTTGGACAGACTATACTCAGATTTTGTCAGCTGAGCTTGACATATCGCTTGGTTCTTTAGTAGTTTTAGGTGACATTCTCCTGTTACGCTGCTTATTTGCTTTTGAACACTTTCTGAATGAAATTATATGAAATCTCAGTATACTGAACGAACTGT
Organism: Miltochrista miniata; assembly: GCA_933228765.1. NCBI lineage: Eukaryota > Metazoa > Arthropoda > Insecta > Lepidoptera > Erebidae > Miltochrista > Miltochrista miniata. The sequence continues at coordinate 34,059,410 of OW121756.1, read as the reverse complement.
ATTCTATATTCTGAGGAAACAAGTAGGAAAATTAAACCAACAACTTTAGTATTAGAACCGTTGTCGTTGCACACACTGACATTATACAACAGTTTATGAAATGGATAAGTAAGCATTGTCGTTGCAAGTGTCTACATTAACAAAATTACCGAATGATTTACTCAGTTGTCAATGGTCAGCTGAGACACTTTGGATTTTTTTTTGGGCTTACTCCCTGAGAGTTTAGGGAGTAAAATAGTAGCCTTAGAGCATAAATGTAAATAAATCCGTAATAGCAAACAAAATGTTGGTCAACGAAATGTCATCTATTTTGATTTTTTATACGTATGAGCTTCGCAATAGACTTCATAGACAAAGCGGTGCGCTCTAACATCCTATGACCATTCTAACGTCTGTCATGTGATAACTACCAACTCGATCTCATTCAAACCAATTTTCGTTGGTAGTTTTTATAGCAATGTACATCATATATTTTTTATAGATTTATCATTCTCTTAGTTTTGAATTTAGAGGGCGGGGAGGGGGGGTTGGCGGACACATTTTTCCACTTTGGAAGTGTCTCTTGGGCAAACTATTCACTTTAGAAAAAAATGATGTAAGGAACCCTTACAGCATTTTTAAAGATCTATCTATAGATACTCCACATGTATGGGTTTGATGAAAAATATTTTTTTGAGTTTCAGTTCTGAGAATGGGGACCCCCAAAATTTGTTGCTTTTTTTCTAGTTTTATATGAAAATCTTAATGCGGTTTACAAAATACATCTACTTACCAAGTTTCATTAGCATAGGCCTTATAGTTTCGGAGAAAAGTGACTGTGACATACAGACGGATAGACAGACCGACATGACGAATTTGGCTACGGAACCCTAAAAATGCAGCTTATACATAATTCATATCTCACTCTAAAGATACAAGCAGACTTGGCAGAAAAAAGGGACGCTATATTGTCGCTTTATAGGTATTTATAATAAGATCAAATAAAATATTTATACTCTACCTCACTCCGAAACACAAAACCAATCATACCCGGCTTTTATCGTCCGATCTGGGAAATTGAATCTCTCCTCCTAAATAGCTACTGTGAAAGGGGGTTTCTTCTACCTATACTCAAACAGCGCAATTACTAATTGGAGCTGCGATGAGATTCGGATGGAGCGAGCAGAATAATTGGAAAATGACTTAATGTACATTTCAAATAATAATTAATCTTTGATATAAGATTATCTTCATTTTGTTTAGACATTTATAATCACTGTCTTTTCCCACGAAGACCTTGACAGAAGTACACCAAGAGACCATATTTTACTACTTATAGTGGTAGGTGACAAGTTGTGACTACCTGCAATTTTCAAACGTCTGCCATTACACATGTCATGTCAGACATGAACCGTTTAGAGACGGGCGCCGCAGGTTTCTGAAAGAAAAGATATGCATTAATTGCTATAATTTTTTTTGACTGATCATGTTACTGGCAACTGTCTTAGGCCTCCGTCTTAGGAACCGTATCGTTAGATGCTTAACGCAATGCACTTTTACAGAATACAGAACTAGTGGGGTTACAATACGGTTCTTCGCAGTCGTGTGTGCTAGTTGTGTTACGCGTCACAAGCGATTGTGACGGAGGGCTGAACAATATAATATTACGTGATCTTAACACTCTCACACTAATACATACATACATAGCCCCCGTAGGGGTATGGGAGGGGTAGGGAGGCATATTATATGCCCACATTTCCCCTTTTTAGAATTTGTTCCTCGTATTAGGTGGTAAGTCGTATTACCGTGTTGAGATGGACAGGCGTAGGTTCACATTTTTAAACAACAATATTTCAGTTCCTCCATAAGACACTGTGCGAGTTTTATAAGTAATAGCCCAAATTATTCATTTATTACTCACTTCATCTAAAAGTCATTATTTAAGAATGGGATATAATAAACCGAGCCTCAAAAGTTTTTATCGGCCACGGCATTTAGCCTCTCATTTAATATCTAAGCCACGCGAAAATGAAATAGCCTCTAATATACTAATTCGTCCTCTTTAAAACGTCAACAAAACATTCCATTATAAGCATCAAATAAAGATCAACAATTATTTTAACTTGTCCTCCGTAATAATATATTAACACCTAATTTACTAATTCAGCCACTTATTTTACATGTAATCACCATTTTATATTTTATAGCTTCAAAACAAGAGCCTCAAAAAATTACAATTTAAGCCTCCACAGACAACATCAGTTTTTATAACTTAGCGTGTAAAATAGACATATTTATCATATTCTTTTTTTTTGAAAATAGCAACTGTAAGGCTAGACGCGAGTGCACAGGACGACAGCGACCGGCCATTAGCATCAATCAGAAACCGCTATTTGATAACTCTTTGTAACTAAAGACAGATTACGCTTGACTGTCTAGAAGTGAATATCGTGAATGTCGTCATAAATTTACGATTAATGAGAAATTACTCTTTACTCACATTTGGGTTAAGTATTTGCATTCTTGGTCTTACTTTTTTGTTTGGTATCTGTCTTTAGTTCTATAATCTGTATTACATGCATACATAATGTCACCGACCGAAATCTGTATGATGTCTAGGCATTATAGAGAATACCTGATACTTGCAGGCAAGGCAATGTATGAAATAACGAGAGTATGGAAGGGTTGTTCGCTGCTTGCAAAGGTTAGGTTAGGTTGGAACAGTTACCACTAACGCGTGAAGGCGAGCGACGAAGCGAGCATGCCGCTGCAGCGGCCGCCGAGCGCCAGATGTATTACAGATAAATTTAATATTTTACAATATGTTACAATTTATAATTTCTCGATAGTTTATAATTTTGCGCTACTTATAATTTTATGGTGACCCATGACCCTATGCAGAGATTCTATGCAATCCCTCAGTACTAGACAAAGTATGAACAATCATATACTTATTCAAAACTTTTCTTAAATTGCTTCGCGGCTTTGGTGTATAGACAGCTTCAAAATGAGGCCGCCGGCCTTATCCGGCGGGTTCTGCCGCCGGGCCGGCGGCTTTGGTGTGTAGACAGCTATAGAATGCAGGGATTGTATGAAATTTCTGATTGTAAAGACTGCAGGTAACACATAATCTAAATATATAAAAATGTTGTGTGCGTTTAAGTACTTATTAAAAACTCAAAATTTACTGAATCGACTGAGCTCAAAATTGGACACGATATACAATAGGATTCAGAGATGGTTTTAGGCTACTTTTTACACTTTTATCATAAAAGTAATAAGAATAAAACAGCTTTAAAAAGTGAGTTTACCAGTAGATGGCGCGGGTCGTTTTTTTTTTAAATTATATTCTGCCAGCTTCAGAACGAAATATTATAAACAACCTATTTAGAAGGTACCTACCAGATTGCTGTTTTTTAAGAGAAGTTTGATTGCGGCCTCCTTGCATTCAGAATAATAAAAGAGAGTACTTACTTAATAAAGAGGTCAGGTATTATGTTATGCATGTTATTTTTGAAGTTAGAGTTTTGGCGCGTTAGGAAAGTATTATTAGAGTGAATTTATTTTTTGAAGCGTGCGTACGATGTTTTAAAAACTGAACATCGATCACAGAATAGATTTTTTTTCTGACAGTCATATCCTCGGTAATAGGGTCCTAATTTTACCGTTTGAGTACGATACCCAAAATACACAATAATTTATCTGAAGACTACCAAATCAAAATGCGAAACTGATATTGCTCATGTTTCTCGTTTCCATTAAGAAAAATTGTCTCAAAATGAAAAAACTACCGTTTCGAATGTCGTTAACTACTCGTCCGAGTTTCAGAATCCAGTGAGCGTGCAGTATCCGATGTGTATTGTACACGGTACAGTGCTTAACTCACAAAGGATTCCTTTGTGAGTTTTTTAATCAGACCATGTTTCCACTTATTGTATTAAAATGTTGTTAAAGCATTCAAAATTGCTAGTATATTACTATTATTTATGTAAAAAAAAATCAGCCATAATATGAGTCGGAATTGCACACAGAGGGTTCCGTACCGAAAAACGTCAATAAAATTACGTTTGTTGAATGAGAACCTTCTTTACATATTACGTTTTTCTGGTTTTAGTTCTTGTTGTTATAGCGGCAGCAGCGATCTGTAAAAATTTTACTAAACAGGTATCACAGTTCATGAGATACAGCCTGAAAACAGACAGACGGACAGAGAAGTCTTAGTAATTGGGTCCTGTTTTCACCCTTTGGGCACGGATCCCTAAATAGGTTAAAATACATTTCCACAAGTCAACTTAGAGTTTGTACGTTTGTGTCACTGGGTTTGAGTCAACGTATAGGTAAGTAAAACCTTATGCTGAATAGTGTTTGATTAGGTCTACGTAAGCTACGAAGCAATATTAGCAACGTAACTTTCGTAGCTGGGCCACGTAGCTTGGTCGTAGCAGATCATCATAAGTAGTCAAAAATTGCGTAGCACTATAAACTTTACTATGTAGCGTCAAATATTATAATTGAGAGAGCTTTTATCGTTCTTAAAAGTTGTTAACGAGGAGAACCGCAGTTATTTTAAGGTATCATTATTTATGAAAATCTGCAGTACCTATGGTGTTTTTGTAAAGAGGTCTTGGAAGGTTTTCCAGGGTAGGCAGACTACGGTGACTGTTTTGATCAGGTGGTCTGTATGCTTACTTGCTATCTTAGTGACATAAAGTAACTAAAGATACAAACAAATAAACAAATTAAATATAAACTTGCGAATAAATTCCATTAACCTATTGGTTCTTAAAAACAAGACCCTATATTTTTATCTACTCTACCCAGATTAGCAATAACGATCCTATTTCAAGTTCTAATGCCGATGATATCCAATCAAAAAGCGCTTGCAGCCCGGAAAATTCAATAAGAGAACGCGGCCATTAAAATATTGTTATAGGAAACTTCTCTAATAAAAAACCCTAAACTAAAAACGGCTTCCATTCTGCGCTCATTTAACTTCTGGTTAAAACAAAGCTAATAGAAAAGGAATACAATATGTACGGTTTTGTGCTTCGATTTTAGTTCATAATTCCTAAATATTGGTGTAACTGCTAACTGCAAGTAAACTCAGATAATACTTGTCAAAGTGATTAAAGACCAGTCGGTTTATCAATTGTAGTGTAGTTATTAATGTGTAGATCCTACGGAATACTCCTATTATTTGGATAATAATATGATGGCGATGTTTAAGTTAAAGGTTTATTATTGCTACATTATTATTATTTCTCTATCACTATTGGAAACTTTTGCATAAATTTCAGGATATTGATATAACAATGCGTGTAGCACAAATCACAAAAGCAATGTTATTATAGATTGCAGTTACTACTGTAAGATCATTCACTATGAAATTCGATTTGGCTCGCCAAGCACATCTATTTTTCATAATACAAGTTGAAATGGCTTCAATTTTTGAGTGGTAGGGTAAATGGTTGGCACACTGCCGGAGTATACTTACTGAAGTAAAATATCTTAGGCATAATGTAATCGCATTAATTATATTAAACCTTAGAAAGTAAAAACAAAAAAATTTTTCAATAAAAAATAAAACCGACTTCCAACAAATCCTGAAAAATAAAATTTACTTAGCACAAAGTAAAATGTATTTTGATTTATCAGATTTTATTCAATATCATATTGAAGTCGGCGCCAAGTAAACCCATAGGTTTATGTAGGTATAATTCATGGCACCAACTTCAATACTATATTGAATAAAATCTGATAAATCAAAATACATTTTACTTTGTGCTAAGTAAATTTTATTTTTCAGGATTAGTTGGAAGTCGGCTTTATTTTTTATTGAAAAATTTTTTTTCATTATTTTAAGTGACTGGTGAACCGAAAAATATATCTATCTAGGTAAAAGTTTTCATCAATACAAATCAATCAAGCCCAAACACAAGGTAGCTGCTGTAAAGCGTTAAGGATTTCCCTCGACTGTCTTTCGGTTCCATAATCAGATCGACTCCAGATATTCATTAAATTGTAGTACATTAAAGCACTGAATTAAAAAGTTAACAAATGCACTGGTTGTCCCTACAATTTTCGATGGTTGCCCTGGATTTCTCCTGGATCCCATCATCAGATCCTGATCTGATTAAATAGGACCACCTCAGAAGTAAACCCTATTCAAGAAAGAAAACAATTTAAATCCGTTTATAATTGACGGAAATATCGGTGAACATACATAAAACATTGAAAACTTCCTTTTTTTTTGAAGGCGGATTTATCAATCTACGTGCAAAGTTCTCATCAATACAAATCAATCAAGCCCAAACACAAGGTAACTGCTGTAAATTGTTAAGGAATGCCCTCGACTGTCTTTCGACTCTATCATCAGGTCGACTCCAGACCTTCATTAAAGTGTAGAACATTAAAGCACTTAATTAAAAAGTTAACAAGTGCACTAGATGTCCCTACAATTTTCGGTGGTTGCCCTCGTTTTCTCCTGGATCCCATCATCACATCCTGACCTGGTGAAAATGGGACCACCTCAGAAGTAAACCCTATTCAACAAAAAAATAAATTTTGAAATCCGTTTATAATTGACGGAAATATCGCTTGACATACATAAAAAAAAATACATACAGACGAATTGAGAACCTCCTCCTTTTTTTGAAGTCGGTTAAAAATGAAATGACACATATGGACAAAAGATACTACTAATAAAATTGAGGCATAAATATTTTATTTTAAGAGAAGAATTTCCAAGTCTTCCTAACATACTCTAGAATCTTACCGGTAGTTATGAGGTGGTTCCTTGGAAGCATTAATGTCGAGAACTTATATTTAACTTGAGAATGTAAAAAGAAGGTACTCGTAAACTGAAATTAAAGTTGTGTACAAACTTGTCTGGGTACAGTGAGGTTAAATACATTACATACATATAGCCTTTATCCCCGAAGGGGTAGGCAGAAGCATGGTATACGCCCACATTTCACCTTATAGTTTTATGTCCTACTAGCGGACGTCACGCGGTTACACCCGCGCAGTTCCCGTTCCCGTGGGAATACGGGACTAAAATATGGCCTTTGTTCACCGCAAAGAGTGTAGCTTCCCAACAGAGAAAGAATTTTTCAAATCTATCCACTAGTTACGGAGCCTATTCGATACAAACAAACAATCAAATCTTTCCTCTTCATAATATTAGTAATGAAGTAATAGGTGGTGAGCCTATTGCCGTGTTGAAATGGACAGGCGCAGGTCGTGACGACCCGAAGTTAAAATTCTTCAAGCCGCCCATAAGGTTTTCAACTTGGCATAACGATTGTTATTTTACTGACAACCGGGTTTCATTTCAAGTTTTGCTTCTCTACGCAATAGATCGTTTTGAGAAAGTCTTCCCTTATTCGCCTCTTACGACACCCTCGGGATGAATTGAGTGGCGACATTTTGTACTCTTTCCAGTTGCCACACGGGGTCCTGTCGCCACACAGGAAACGACCCCTCAATATATGAAGAAATGGCAGAGGCTTGAGTCCATCGGTGGACGGCTATGGGCTGATTTAACTGGAAATTCATATTGTGTAACGCCATAATTATAGTACACTAGATGATGCCCGCAGCTTCGCCCGCGATGGCGCTGTATGTGAAAAATGATTTTCCCGCTTTTCTGTTGAATTTTTTCCTGAATTTTCTTTGCTATAAACCTCACGGAGCCCGAGACCTATCCAACGAATGCAAAACCGTGGAAATCGGTTCGTGCGTTCTGGAGTTATAGCGTCAGGAAGGAAAACCCGACTTATTTTAATATAATAGATTATAGTACATACAAAGAATTTGTATTTGTATTTGTACAAATCATCTTACAATCCCGGGTTCTTCAAGAGGAGCGTGAAGAGGCACATCACAGGGCCACCAACTTGGCGACGTCAATTTGGCGAGCTAAATAAAAAAAAAACAAAATAAATAATACTATAACACTTTTTATTTTCATTCAAATTGACTTCATCGTAAATAAATATTTGTGTCAGTCACAGGTCGTTAATCATAGATTTAAATTCATTTCAAAATGTTTTGACGTGTTTTATCGACATAAATAATGGACAAATGGTGGATTGAAAACATTTGCTTATCTAAAGTCTTTTTAAAAAAAAAAACTTGAGAGGTGTCAAGGGACACCCGGATGGAACGAAGTTCCTTTCGATTAAAGTGAAGGAATTGTAATAAAATTTTATTTTAATTTTAAAAGTTTTATTGTAAGCAAGAACAAAAACAGAAACAAAAACAAAAAGAAAACAAATATAAAAAAAAGTGAGTGCGTGTAACCTTTACGCGCGACTGAAACTGAACAGAGCGAAACTCCTATTTGCTTTGGTGTTGCTCGTAGAGTTCATGTTCATCCCCTGGCTAGCACTAGCACTACCACTTTTACTACCACTATCATTATCACTACCACTACCACTATCATTACTACTATTACTACCACTATCACTACCACTACCACTACCACTATCACTACCACAATCACTACCTCTATCACTATCACTACCACTACCACTATCACTACCACTACCACTATCACTACCACTATCACTACCACTATCACTACCACTATCACTACCACTATCACTACCACTATCACTATCACTACCACTATCACTACCACTATCACTATCACTACCACTATCACTACCACTATCACTACCACTATCACTACCACTATCACTACCACTATTACTACCACTATCACTACCACTATCACTACCACTATCACTACCACTATCACTACCAAAAGTGTCGTTACAACTTTTCGTGAGAATTTTTTCCGTCTAGCCCCCTTTCACAACTCGCGATAAGGAACTTCGTTCCAAAAATATATTGGCGTAGGTATAATCAAAAGTATCAATAAATAAATTGTTTTGTGTAGCTATTTAATTTGCACCCAAACTAAGCATTTCTAATTGTTATGGTTATTTTTTTATCATTTATGGTATTTATTGTGGTATGAATGCAGCTCGTATCGCGTATTTAGGGAGAGTTTTCTTTAGTAGGAGTTTTCTCATAACATTTTAAGTGGCCAGGTAACCGGGTAGCCTCAAAAAGGAATTTCCGCGACCTGCACATTTGCAGTGAAAAAAAAAACGAAAAGTAAGATCATGATGTTATTTGTCTATTATTTTTTTAAAATGATGTATACTTTGACTCACTTTCCGTACAGCCTACCTTATGACAACAAGTCGACATAAAATAAAAAGGACGGTATTCAAAATGATGGGTACTTGCTTACTCGATAATTAAATCAAAGTTCCGAGACGGAAACTATAGAACCCTTAAAAACCGTTGAAGTTAGTTTTCATCGTCTAGATTTTTAAGAAACATTCTACAATACGTTACTGATAATATGAACTTCACGTGACATAGATACTTACGAGTACAATGAGTGAATAGCGGGTCTTCAGCAAGATGGTTGACACTCGATTACGAACAGATTCCACTTCGGAAATGTAAGTTGGAAAACAATTTCTGGCGCCCGCTCTGATGCGATAGATAGTGTACGTCATTTATAACAGTGGATATTATCGTAGTACATTAGTCATGTGTGTTTTGTTTACTAGCTTTAGACCCGAGGCTTTTGCCTGTGTGTTTTCGAGTTTTGATTGCCCCTTTTGACTAGAAATCTTCAAAATATTAAACGCGCTTCATCTTCAGTTTTTTCGTTAATTTAAAACATCATAACTACCATAAATTTAACCCAAAACAGTAAAGTTGGTCGAGTTGTTAGGTGATAAAGTGGTATAAGCAGTCAGTCGTATTTGGTTCCATGTTCATTTGGAAAAATTTGCTGTCACGAGCTGAATTTGAACCTATTTTTTCTGGCATGTCAGACGGGTTCTGCAAAGATTGACACCTACTGGATTAACCCTTCAACACACTAAAACACAACACACGAAAATCGGTAATCGCACGGACCTAGCTCCACCACCCTAAAAATGAAAAAAGATTTCCCATTTCCCAAAAAAAAATTTTTTTCTCACTTACCAGACTAAATTTTTCGATTCTGCAAACAGCAACCGGATCATTGATAAATTGTTTATTTTACTGTGTATAATAATAAACAATAATGAAAACACATTATTTATAATAAAAAAACAAAACACACACGCACACTCGCACTTGGTACACACGCACTCAACAAAAAAAACATTGATTACTCTAGCACCACACCATATTTTACGATCCTGTAAACACCAACCGGATTATTGATATATTGTTTATTTTACTGTGTATAATAATAAATAATAATGCAAACACATTATTTATAATAAAAACACGAAACACACACGTACTACACAAACGCACGCCATCCATGCGCAATCGACTCTCAACTTCAACTGTTCGATTTTTGTAAAAAATTCTGGCCCATTGACGTCATTTTATAAGATTCCAAAAACAAGAAAATGTTATAAACTACACATGCAATAAACCTGTTCATAGAAAAGTAGAACGTAAGAAGGCTAAATTTAAGTTTAAAGTCGTCTGGGTAGGTGCGGCGACCGGTCGCCGCGCGGGGCTTTACGGAAAAGTTTGATTATAATGCGCGGCGACCGGTCGCCGCGAGGAGCTCTAAGGGTAATAAAAACAAAATTCTCTTGAAGATCGTCTAAGTTTCCATTTTAGTTACACTCTAGCCCCAAAGTAAATATCACCGCTTATATTCCACAATGAACTAAAGTTGTCAAACTTGTAGACTCGACTAAAACTATGTGAAGCTTAACTGCATGTAATTACAGTGTAATCGGGCGATTACAACTTAAGACATTTAGCGTCGGAAATTAATTAAGCGCTCGCACCTGTGTTGTCACGCCTTTGTAACCAATGACAGTATTAATGGAAACGTGTCAGCGTAGTGTATTGATGTGCAAACGCATCTGTTAGGAACAATCTATTGTGTATATATTAGCCACTGATGTATATATAGGTGACTATGTAATAATTACAGACAGATAATATAATTTATAGTCGTCAATCATTTTCGATTGTACCTTGATTTCAATTAGACGAATGTAGAGCCACAGATGGAGAATATTATATAGGAGTTGAAGTAGAGTTGCATAAATCCGACACGCAACAAAATGGATCTAAATTCATCTTCTGACCTATACATATTGTTAGATACCTACTTCACAAATGTTATAGAAGTAGAGCTCTTTTCTGTGCAATTTTTACGAGTCCTCATAAATAAATAAATAAATATTTGTGGACAATCTCACACAACATCATCTAGCCCAAATTAAGCTAATATTAGCTTGTGCTATGGGATCTAGACGACCTGACTTCTGCCGGCTAAAATCACCCGGAGCCCTACAATTGCCTACGGCCTGTACTCCCGAGTAAACCTTTGAAGGATGTCCAGGACTTTCGACGGACTGGCTACCTCACTCACTTACTATTTCGGGTACTTAACACGTTTATTTATTTATTTGTAGATATAAAATGCATGATGTAAGAGCACTCATATCAGTTTATTCAGTGTAAGAACAGTCACCTTTGACAATGTTTTAAACACAATCTGCTCAGGTTGTGTTGAACTAAAATTAAATTGTGGAATAGGTATATAAGTACAAGTGTGTGTTTCCATCATGTATTACAACAACTTCCGTTCACAATCGAGAGTATAAAGGACATAAAAAGTACAATGTCCACAGTTCGAGAGCTTAAATAAAAAAAAACAAATTTAATGTCTACTGAATATTCAGTGCGATATAATAAACTCTTGATATGAGGATACAACTTTTATTAGTTTCGACTGCACTGCCGATGGTCATTTTATACTAGCGGCCGCTTTGCATGAAATTACAAAATGGGTACCGCCATTGAAAAAGTTTTTCGTTTGTAATGTTATCCATGTTCTACCCGCAAGTGAAAGTTCTGTAAAATGGATTGGCCGTTTCAATGATTAACTGAAAGATACATTAGAACATTATTTTATTACTTACATAGATTTTATGAATAAGTTCCCGCGTTCGAACTTTTTGCAGAAATTGTATTTGCAGGTTTGTCTGTCCGGACGCGGATGTTGAAAATTTAGTTCTAATTACAGAATCTTCATCATATTATGGTGATCCTAAATTGAAACGAACATAGACAGATTGTGGTAACACACTGTTGCCGAAAATTCGAGACGTCTTAGTGTTCCATTCAAGTCAAGGGAAGGCTCATTCACACATCTCAAGATTGATCTTTGACTGCCTCAGTGGCGCAGTCGTTAGTGCTGCCCATAGATTTAGAATTTTTCGCTACTTGTGCTGCCTGCCGCGCTGATTCCCGGGTTCCGAACATTTGTGTGATCAACAAATGTTTGTTTTGGAGTTTGTTTTCTATGTAGGTACAATATGTATCAATTTAGAAATGTATTAGTACGTCAGTCCTCTAGATCCCATAGCACAAGCTTATATTAAGTTAATTTGGGCTAGATGATGTGTGAGAATGTCTGCAAACAAAAATATCTTGACGTAAATAGTGTAACATAGTAAACACTTACCGACCACTGATAACGCAGAAAACGGAGGGTTTCGGTATACTATACAGTTTTATTTAAAGTATGTGCTACGAAAAATTAAAGTATCACAATGCAGAGAGCTAAAAGCGCTGAGATTATTATTTTCGATAGAAATTCACGTCACAAAGGGGTCTCTTTATGTAAGACAATCTTATTTCTACTCAAAGCATAGAAGCTGCCGTTTAAAATATTACACCAACTATTTATTGGAAAAATTTGCCGTCACGTGATTTTTGTTTTGGTATAGCTATAAATACCTAATGGTACTGACTGATACGTTTTTACGTTGTATTGAACAGATAATATCCATACACACTAGAAGAAGTAGAAAGAAGCAGAAAGCTGTTCTGCAATTTTGATAACCAAAACTATTTCTTTAAACTTAGATGCTGAAAATTCGTTATTGTTTTTAGGTTAATTAGCATTTTAGATCAGTACAAATAAAACTGCTTTTGTCTTTTGCTTATAAAACAGTTTCTTCAAAATCTATTATCTGAAGTACCTACCTTAGATACAAATACTCAGCTTTATCGATTTCTGTAAGCAAATACTTTTTGAAACTCCTGCGAAAACTTCACAAATCGGATCTTACTTTTAGGCTGAATTAAATCAACGTCTCGGAAATAAAGGTCAAGACGTATTGAAATTTATATGGTCACTTAAACTACCGACTTTAGGAATTGAATCAGGAAAGGGTCAACATATTGAATTACCAATTTCGGTAGTTCTGTTTTACGCACAAAAGATGAAGTGATAAACAGCGTTAGAGTGTAATAATAGAGCGTAATAATAGTAATAATAAACCTCTCGTGGACAGTCGTTATATATTCATGGGAATAACGCATATCAAGACAAGAAGACTATCTTTTTAGACAGCTCATTCTGAGATTAACAAAAAAATGACAAACTAGTTTCGTAAGAAGAAGAATTATTCTTCGTACGACACTGGTTACGTTGTAACGTTTTCGTAAGCGGCCGTATATACCCTTGGCGAGTATATACCCTTGTATATACTCGCCAGAAAAGCACACATCTACAGGGCAGCTTGTGACAAGTTTACACATCGGTCCCGATTCCTTCGAGTTTTATAGCGCTTCTCCGCTAGTATGCATTTAATGTACTAACGGGAGCCCATGACGCTGCTCCCAGGAGTGCAGCAAATTTTAACGCTGGCCTGCCTTAAGACTGTCTGGTCAACACTCAGTATAAAAAAGTAAGAGCTATAATTTCTTGGGGGTGAAAGTGTCATTTTTAAGGGAATAACTACGGGGAAAACCGGTATGAGGTACCGCTCGATAACCGTAGCCCCTTACGGTTGTCCTGGGACATCCTTCCGAGGGCTTCCCCGGGGCTCCCAACCATAGGCTGTTGGGCGTTACGTGAGGTTTTTTAGTCGGTAGGATTCCGGCATAACATTCATGAGGATTTTCTCTCACGTAAAACAAAAAAAAAAAAGCCCCTTACGGTTTTCAATATATTTACCAAGACCTCATCCGATAGTCAAGAGTGGCACTATAAGGTAGGTGTTCTTAACTTCAAACACATGATTTAACAGCATAACCGATAAATAAACCAGAAAATATATTACTATACATTTTGGCATGCACTTCCCTATAATGAATGTTGGTAGCAATATAATTTATTTTAAAATGCATTTCCGCTACCAAAACGCTTCAAAAGGAAGGAGTACTTGGTTCTTGACTAATGTTCCTCTACAGCGGTGTGGCGAGGTCCGTCCGGTCCGAAATCTTGAACTATTTGTTAAACTCCAGCCTTGGTTTTAACATGATGTATTGCGGCTATTATAGTACGTACAATGTTTCATACGATATCGGTTACAGTGGTCAGGTACGTGTGGAGAGGTCGTATTGTATTGATAAGTGGAACAAAGGAATTGTGGTATTGATAGGTAGTAGGTAGTACTATTATTGTCTTTGGTAGGTATTGAGTTAGGCAGATTGGTTGTGATCGCTTGAATGGGATGATCCTATAAATTTTAAACTATAGTGGGATCAGCTTATTAATTTGAATCGAAGGGAAACCATAAGTACTTCATATGAAAACTTTCCGCAAGGACGGCTCGTTGCGGAAAGTTAAGTCGATCATATTTACACAGGAAAATACATTTGAGAGAAAACCAGTCTTCTGGCTAAGGCTAATCATACAAAGATGACGCTAAGTCAAAAGAGACACACCACACCGTGATTACCTGCAATCCTATCCTACAAAACAACCGGTCCGACACGTACATTTTCAACAAATTGTAAACTACTGTAAACATTTTGCACCGTTAATTCCACAACCGTTTAAATAATAGGTACTCAACAACCCGTACGAGGCTATTTTGTAGAACATTTTCAATCTGGTATAAAGTTGTGCAATCGTAATTCCACCTGTCTCACTTTAAACGCAGTTTGATCGAATCCTAGCTGTTTGAAACAAATTGGGGCAAACATTAATACACGGAATGGATTAAGTAGACCAAGAACTATCAAAAGTAATGACAGTATTATTAGTCATAACCTACATATAGAAAGTCCGTTGGTTGGAATGGGGGCTTTAAGAAAGAAGTGATTTGATGTCATTGTCATTTTTACTGGTAGTGGAATATGTATTGACTACACTGTGGCCGTGAGTTTTCTGGCCAGGTTCTTCCTCACAGGCTCTACTTATTGCATTGCGGATCTGGCAGTAAATGTAATATAGAAGCAAAAAATTTGACATTTATAAGTGTTACTTTGTAACCTAAGGTCATTTTATAAACCAGGCCCTGTCACTGCGAGTCGGTATAGACTGAGGTCTCCTTATCGAGACCAATTACAGGTATGAAACTGTAACTAAACCCATTTATTTCAATAAAATAAATTAAGCCCTAAAAGAAGGCTACTGCACGCAGTCTACGCGGCGACAGCTAGCACGCACCCAGCAGTCCACGCGGCGACAGCTAGCAGACGGCCAGCTGTCCACCCGCCGACCGCTCTCGCCTTTCGCAATAGACACAGTTCGCGATCGGTGCCGGTGCGGCGGCTGCTAGCAGTAAGCGCGCGGGCACCTCGCCGACCGCTTGTCTACAACGCACACCCAGCGAGGCGTCCACTCCCGAGCAGTCTGACGGCGGTAAGCTCGCTGAAAGCGAGCTGTCTGCTAATTGATGATGGCAATGTAAAATAAATCTAAAGAGCAATGTTTAAGGCCTGTATTTGAATTATATTATTTTTGCCGGGTGGAAGCGGAGTCGTTAAAGTGGGCTTTGACCTTAAGTGGTCTGTAAACGATCACTGCAGTAAACAACATTTACAATGACCGGTCCTTGGGTGGGTGACCAATTGACCATTCTTGTGACCACTGTGACATTTATTTACAAGCGTTTCCGTGCTGCTACAGGAGGCACGGTAAGCCGTTGGTCCCGGTTGCCAGTAAAATGGCAGGCACCAATTTGAAGGCGTTTATGGGGCGTTTTGAAAAATTTTAACAGCAGGCAGTCACAACCTGTGCCTGTCCACTTCAACCCGGCAATACGGATCACCACCTATTACGTGGGACAAAATTTAAAAAGGTGAAATGTGGGCAAATAATGTGCCCACATTTCACCTTTTAAAACCCGGGGATAAAGGCGTGACTATACTTAATGTAAAATAAACAACGAAATATTTTGAGAATTATTAGTACAGTCATTCAGTATATTACTTGGAAAGTTTTCCGGGAGTTTTGAAAATTGGTAATTTTATAGATTTTGATACGCTCTCTCCAAATTTCAACTTTGCCACCTCGTATGTTTGCCGCTCGCGCCGCCATATAGAAAAAATGCCACCCAAAAGCAGTTTATAACTCCTTTCCAACGCATTTTACAGGAAATCATATCTTCACAAAATAAAAGTAGAGGAAATTTCCTACAATTTTTCATATTTTTTTTCCCTAAAATAAATAGTTTCGGCGTAGGAGCACCGTAAAGTGTAATTCAATACAAGTTTCCAATCCTTTTTCTTTCACTTCAATAACTTCACTTTCTTGCGGTATATCACCACAAATAAAGCAGTTTACTTCATTAGAAGCCATGGCTCTGTAAATGCAAACGACACTGTGAAATGATAAACGTATACTGTTGACTCAGACTAAATATTTCTATTGAGCTCAGCTGGGGCCAGATGTTTCTTAGAAGGAAAAGAAGGGTCTTGACACAGAAGGGACGCATCCGTTTATACCTGCGGAAACATGACCGACTATAGTTAGCTAGGTTTTCATTCTATGGAACAATATTTAACCTTCGTAGTATTTTTATAATTTACAAATCACAATAATGAGCAGTTTAAAGTAAATGTTACACGTTGGTGTGGGTGTATAATGGTTTACGGCGCTCGTACGCCGAAACTATTGATTTTAGGAAAGAAAAGGTTACGACATAAATTGTAGGAAACTCTACTTTTATTTTGTATAGATGTTTTTCCTGTAAAATGCGCCGGAAAGGAGTTATTATCATAAAACTGCTTTTGGATGCCATTTTTTCAATATGGCGGCGGTAGCGGCACTCATGCGAGGTCGCAAAGTTGAAATTTGGAAAGAGCATATCAAAATCTATAAAACTGCCAATTTTCAAAACTCCCTGAAAACTTTCCAGGTAACCTCTATTTTTCGACCAAATGACTGTACTATATTGTCATAATAAGAATTAAGTAATAACATTAATGATAATAATATTAGTAGTACTTACATACATAGAACTATATAAAGGTACATATACCATTATCGAAAGAATAGATATCGAAGCCCTGAGAAGAAAGGCTTCAAAATGCTCACTTTTAAGTCGAGTTAAAGTAATATCTAATTTAAAGTGTATTAAAAATGAACACGGTAATAGGCCCACTATGCCTCTGCCTACCCCTTCGGGGATGAAGGCGTGACTGTATGTATGTATGAAAAATGAAAACATGCTAACATAGTACGAAAACGTTCCCAAATAGACCTTACTCTATGGGTTTGGGTATGGGTTGCGATTGTAGCACCTGGTATTATGGCATTCTTCCATAAGCTATATTGACCACGTTCTATTAACTGTATAGAACTGTATAGAAAAGCCTAATAGTAAGTAGTGATGAAAATGTAGCGTCGGTTATTACATCAAATGAAACATACAAGACGTAAAATATGCAAAATTTTGCAACGCTCGATTCAATGGCGCATTTCAGTAAAAGCGTTGACAAAGCAATTCGCGAATATATTTTTATGTACAGTATGTTTGCTCAAATTTATTCCCGCCTCGGTAAAGTGCCGTGAAGTGGATTGCAGTGATATTATTTCCATATTGTTTGAAGCGCTTGTCGCCTCTCTAGTTCATTGTTCAGTATACAATCACGGTGTTAAGCGTCTTATGCAATGGTTGGTTTTGAGATGGGTAAACGTTTGTGGCTTTACGAGCGTCTCTGTGGAGGACACGTTAAGACGTTGGAACCAGCCACATGGTAGTTGATTATCCAAGAAAAGGGATTTCAATAACAGCTTGCTTCTGTCCGTTTTAACACGGAAATGGGGTTACAATCCAGGATTTTTAATGCGAAGCCTGATATTATATCTCACATTAGTAATCAACATTAGTGCCACTGTATAATATAGGTACGTTCTCACTTTAACTTTTCATTAAACGGAGACGTCATTTTGACGAACTGAATAGGTATAAAAAGAAAAAAAAAAATTTAAATAAAAAATAAAACCGACTTCATACAAATCCATTAAAATAAAATTTACTTAGAACAAAGTAATATGTATTTTGATTAATCAGATTTTATCTAATATCATATTGAAGTCGGTGCCAAGTAAACCCATAGGTTTAGGTAGATAATATTATTAATGGCACCAACTTCAATATTATATTAGATAAAATCTGATAAATCAAAATACATATTACTTTGTGCTAAGTAAATTTTATTTTTATGGATTTGTATGAAGTCGGTTTTATTTTTTATTTAAAAATTTTTTTTTAGTATTTTAAGTGACGGGTGGTCCGAGAAGTATATCTATCTAGGTGTAAAGTTCTCATCAACACAAATCAATCAAGCCGAAACACAAGATAACAGCTGTAAATCGTTAAGGAATTCCCTCGACTGTCTTTCGGTTCCATCATCAAATCGACTAAAGACATTCATTAAATTGAAGTACATTAATACACTTAATCAAAAGGTTAACAAACGCACTAGTTGTCCCTACAATTTTCGGTGGCTGCCCTCGATTTCTCCTGGATCCCAGCATCAGATCCTGATACCCTGGATATGGGACCACCTCAGAAGTATCCTCTTTCATACAAAAAAAGAATTTTCAAAATCCATCCATAATTGGCGCCGCTATCGCGTAACATACATACAAAAAAATTAAGAAAAACATAGCGTACGAATTGAGAACCTCCTCCTTTCTTGAAGTCGGTTAAAAACAAGGTATAAATTTCCGTGATGAAAATTCAAATCTGAGAAAAACATATTCAAACAAACGACAAACAGTATAAGTTAAACTGGTTCACGAAGTCAACTTCCGAGTTTTGCACAAGCGGTGCGTCTGTGAGTTTACAAAAATAGCTCGTCGAGAATATCCATAAAATGCATTTCATTTCTTCCGGACTTCTTTAAGTTGATAATAAAAGTTGTTTTAAATCTCAGTTCCTGTTACGGATGATGTTCACGATTTATGTAGAGAACTCGCTGTGAACTAAGTTTTTACAAGTTAATATTGAAAAAATTGCAATGCGCTGTTCAGGTCAAATGTTACGAATGAACTTTAAAGCACTGTTATTCTCGATTGAATAAAAATCATACACGTTCTGACTAGGTACTGTTAGTAATAATAATATCAAGATTACTGCCATTTTCAATATTATTAAAGAAAAAGGAGGAGTGTTATTATTAAGGTCACTAATGACCCTGCTAATAGAGTTGTGCGCAGTATTTTATAACTGTTCCTAAAAAAATGCTATCAATGAAACTTATAAAACCACTAGCTGAGCCCGCAACTTCGTTTACGTCACATAAGGTGTATAAAAGGAAAGATATTTCTTCATCAGAGTCATCAAGCAGCGTCTGAAACTGCCCTGTTTGCTTAATCATAAAAGAGCTTAATGATTAAGTCTATTTTAAAACAATTCAGTCCACGCCTTCGGCGCGGACTGAATTGTTTAAAAATAGTCTTAATCATTAAGCTCTTTTATGATTAAGCCAACACGCCAGTTTAGGTTCACTCACATTCAAAGAAACCCCTACAATTAAAATTTTCAAAATATCTGATTCTTAAAAGTGTTATAACTCTTTTATTTCTAAACCGATTTACATAAAACAAACGCTAAATGTTAACTGGAGCAAACCTCAACACCATAAAAAAACCGCATTGCAATCGGTTGAGCGGTTACTGAGATTAGCGTGCACAACCGTACAGACAAACAGATATACAGACATACAGACATACAGACAAACAGACAAACAGACAAAAATTCTAAAAATCATTGTTTTGGGTTCTATTGCGTTCATAAAGCCTAGCATAATATTTTTTCTTATTTATCTTCCATGTACAGACAGCGACCTGTTACGATTTTATTACATGTATTGATGATTGATATCTATCTGTTTACAAAGTTCAAAAGTGATGTTACAGAGGAGTGGTGACTGGCCTTGGCCTACGTTCTATATTGGGACTCAGATTTTTAGGTGAAAGGAAGGATGCACTATTTTGCTAATATAGTGCGAAGCACACGCCCTACGAACAGTCGTAGTCGGTTAGAAATAAAATTCGATATTTGTACGTCCGAATATTGGTGCCATAAAATGCTAACGAAAAAACAAGACTCCAGAAAGCACGTAACTGTCCGTTTCAACAAGGTAATAGGCTTACTACCTATTCCATTAGACAAGAAATAACTAATGGAATGTGGCCGTAGAACTATGTCATACTATTTTACCAGTTCTATGTCCCATGGCATACTACACACACCAAAGCTTTAAAATAATACTGAAAACCCCTCTGGAAAAGAGTAAAAAAAATAAACGTAGGTAACTATGTAGGTATCAGTATGAATATGTAATTGTATGTAAAACATAGATATAAATAAATGCACAGGATAAGGACACAGTGAGTGCGATTAATGCTTTTAAAGTCGGATCAGCAGCTGGTCTTGATGGTCTTTCTCCACAACACCTAAAAGACCTAACCTCTCACTGTGTGGGTGATGCAGGTAAGCACCTCATCGGTTGTTTAACAAAATTAGTAAACCTCATGCTCTCTGGTAACATTAACCCTGAGATCGCTCCTGTTATCTATGGAGCTAATCTCATTGCTCTCACTAAAAAAGACGGAGGAGTCCGTCCTATTGCTGTTGGGTCCACTTTTAGGCGTTTAGCATCCAAAATTTCTGTCCGATACATCTTGTCAAAATTACAACATAAATTTGAACCGACTCAATTAGGGTTTGGTACCAAAGGTGGGTGTGAGGCGGCGGTCCACGCCTTACGCACCTACCTTAATAAAGGTGAGTGTGAGGTTTTGCTAAAAATTGATGTTAAAAATGCTTTTAATTCGGTAAACCGTGACATCCTGCTGTCAGAAATTAGAAGCAATGTTCCTGAAATTTATAACTATTTACTTAACTGTTATCACGAACCTTCCAAATTAATGTATAAATGCAACGAACTTTCTTCTGAAGTCGGTTGCCAGCAGGGTGATCCCCTCGGACCAGCCATTTTCAGCCTAGCCATTAACCCCATCATCCGAAATTTAAAGTCAAAATTTAACGTCTGGTATTTAGATGACGGGACTCTTGGAGGTGATGCAGATTCTGTTCTGTCAGATCTTATAGAAATTAAAAATAAATTTCATTTAATTGGTTTGGAATTAAATTTTAATAAGTGTGAATTATTTTTTCATAATAATCACATCAATTCGGAACTCGTTGAAAAATTCAATTCCCTATGTCCGAATATTAAAATTGTTAGCAGAGAGAATCTTTACCTCCTAGGGTCCCCTATATTTGAAGATGCTATTCCCGAATTAATAGCACAAAAAATTTCAAAATTTGAGTCCAATGTAGATCGGCTACATTCTATTAGTTCACATTACGCAATCACAATTCTGAAATTTTGTATGTTTGTTCCCAAATCTATTTATTTGCTTCGCTGTTGTCCTTTTTGGAAACATCAAAGTCATTTATTTTCTATTGATTCGTTAATCAAATCTTCTTTGGAATCAATTCTCAATATACAACTGAGCGAACAATCTTGGTCCCAGGCATCTCTTCCCATTAAATATAGTGGGCTAGGGATCCGCAAAATTTCTAGTGTGGCTTTGCCAGCCTTTTTGTCATCTGTACATGCCACGTCGAGTCTCGTAGGTAAAATTCTGACGAATTGTCTTACAGACTATGAGACGACTGGCCTTACAGATGCCAAGAATGCTTGGCTAATGGCTTGTCCGGGTCAAAATTTACCCACCCATCCAAATTTACAACGGAGCTGGGACGACGCTATGTCAAAATTAACCTTTGACTCCTTTTTAAATGCTAGTCTAGGCCCGGATCGGGCCAGATTATTAGCGCTCAGTAGAAAGGAATCCGGTGATTGGTTGAAAGCTTTCCCTATAGCCAACACCGGAACTTTTTTGGAACCGGACATCCTAAGAATTTCAGTTGGTTTGAGACTTGGCGTCACGCTTTGCGCTTCACATCGATGCCCCTGCGGTTTTAACGTTGACACTTTGGGGCATCATGGTCTTTCATGTTTAAAGAGCGCAGGCCGCTTCTCACGCCACGCTGCGCTGAATGACATCATCCGCCGTGCTCTTGCCACCGCCAATGTGCCTGCGCTCTTAGAGCCAAACGGCGTTTTCAGGGACGATGGCAAGAGACCGGATGGTATAACTTTGATACCGTGGGAGATGGGTCGGGTTCTGGTGTGGGATGCAACTTGTGTTGACACTCTAGCCCCGTCCCATCTTCCTAAAACAAAATTAAAAGCCAGTGCAGCAGCGGAAGCGGCTGAAAATATTAAAATTAATAAATATAAGGGTCTCGACTCATCGTATCGTTTTTGTCCAGTCGGTGTCGAGACCCTAGGTCCATGGGGTCCCAATGCGCAAAAATTTTTCAAGAATTTGAAAAAGCGCCTTGTGGAGTCAACTGGTGACCCAAGGGCTGGCAGTTTTCTCGCTCAACGAATAGGTATTGCTATTCAAAGGGGGAATGCTGCTAGTCTTTTGGGCACAATGCCACGGGGGCCTTATTTAGGTTTAGTTTAGATAGTAATAGTGTAAATATAGATATGTAATATTTATGTTTCTCTGTAATTTTTAACAATAAATGTATTTTTAGATATAAATTTGACATTCCAAAATTAACATACCTATTCAATACATTCCAACACATTTTATAATTTAGCAATTTTACTAATATTTTGATAATAGCGTTGCGTCGCTTATTTAAAACTACACTTCAAAATATTGCCAAAAGTTTTTCTTTCGTTTTCCTCTGAAGTTATTGTAAGTAGTCTGTGAAAATCTTAAATATTTTATTGGAGGCAAAAGGTCGCAATATTCAACTCCCCCAGGCTTCGAATAAAATACTTTTAGATTTTTATTAAAAGCTTAGTATTGTAGCTATCAGGATTTTACCTTAATTCTTTTTGAAATTTAGTATAAAGATATATTTTCACCGCCTAAAATCAAGTCCTTAAAATGTTGTTATCTTTAAGGAATTATTATTTTAAACCATGGTATAATTGTTACGTAGAAATCGTAGACGGTAAAGTCTAATAAGGCTTTCTTCCTCGTAAACTTGCATTGTGGTATTGATTCAAACATCTACAGCATTATGTCGGCAGCACCAGTGTAGCATCGCTGGTTTTGCAAACATCTATAGTGTACAGTGGCTGACGCCTTAGTGGAATAAAAATAAAGAAAATACTGCAGTGAAGTACTATTATTTTTCTTAGTACTGTACCAATTACTACTGAATAATGTCCGACTGGTAATTTCAGGCTACTTTTTGGCGCAATTCTACTGATGATACCAAAAAATACAGAATTCATATATTTTTCTTCCTCAACTTGAACAAGGAAACATTATCATCAAGATAAAAAAATCGTAACTTGTGATTTGACTACCAAGTACATACAATTCAGTCGAATCAGTTATTATGATAAGTTATCGAACTTTTGCAATAACTTGCGATAAATTTTATTCAGAGCGGCTCACTAAACCACTCTTGATCTATTGAGAGATACTTACTTTGAAAGGTCAAGACATTTGTGAATTGACCTTTTCAAGACAGGCCAAATGTTGTCTATTGAGCATGTTGAAAAGAACGGTACATAGACACGACCTAAGACGTTCATTATAGTAAACCAAAAATAAATCTCGACTTCAATAGATTTCTAAAAGTCAGAATTTAATCTACTTTTCAACCTATCTCCTGTATATTATGATAAAATTTATGAAAACAAACTTGACGGTTTTTATTAACGTGATCGAGAAAATCCTTCATGGATGCTATGCCGGATTCCCACCGACTAAAAACCTCACTTAACGCCCAACAGCCTACGGTTGGGAGCCCCGGCTAAGCCCTCGGAAGGATGTCCCAGGACTCAATGAACTTGACGGTACCAGAAAGATAATTTGAACATACTCTAGTCGAATTATTATTGAACTCTGAGTTTGGAATAGATGCGAAATTTTATAGTTCTATTCATCTTGTAAAGTCTTGTAAATAATCTTCTTTTTTATAAGTATTAAAAAAAGCAAAGTATATATAATCTAATTTCGTGCTTTCAAAATTATCACATTACGTTTTAATCAAGTTTAGGTGCGCAGCAAAGCCTCATCTCAATTTAGTCTACATTCTGGCATAATTAAAGCCGAGGAAACTTTACTTTATCAGTGTAACTTATGCTAGACAAAATACTAGCAATTAGTGCATATTTTAAGTAATTGGTGGATTCTAGAGAGAGTATCAACTGTAGTCAGTAGTGTTTACTCAGGGATCACCAATGGTTCGGATCCTCCTCGCGCTGCATCAATGGAGTAGCAACTAGTTGTGCTTCTCCGGCTTTTTCCAGCCGTATACAGGGTGTCCCAGAAGTCAGCGTCAAGCCGGAATCGGGTAACGGGCTAGGCCATAATAGTTGTCAGAAAAATATTGAAAAAAAAAACTAGGTCTAGATAGATCTAGACCCTGTATAGATTATACCGGTATGTGGATTGACGGACCTGTGTGTCGCTGCCAGGCGTGGATACACTTTAAACCGGCTATAAAGCCAGGATAAACACCTCCGGGTTTAGTGGGTTTTAGGTTTACACGGACTGGTTTCCGCAACTCGACGTCATATTGCACCTATTATATTGCGTGAGGGCCTGAGGGGTTGTTGTATAGCCATCCAGTACAGTGATGTAGGGGTTTAGTGGGCAGGACTGTATCCTTCCGGAACCGGGGAGTTCTACACACCGACCTAATGGCCTACGTGGCTGAGATCACGGCGCATAATCGTGCACCTCATGATGTAAAAACTGCAATCCCGTAAGGAGAGAGTGCAGTACAGTGTCACAGCTTTTTACCACTGCTGAGGTTGCTGATATGCATAGGTATCGTCCACCACCAAACATCGAACGTAGTTAGGTACCTACCATATCCTGTGAACGTTTTCAACATCTAGGGCCCAAGTCTGCTATCTCAATTGTATCAGAACAGAATCGTAATCGTTGCTATATGGTGACTCCACCGACTTCATTGCTGCATTGAAACGGACAGACACAGGCTGTGACTACCTGCCGTTGACAGTTTTCTACCTTAACTAGCCGGCTACGAGTCTCTAAGTACGATAGAAAGGCTTATAAAAATCGCTATCAAAGAAAATCACATACCTACATACTTGTACTCGTATTAAAAGACTCCATTTCCAAAAGAGGGTATGGTACATTACAAGCGGTACCCAGCTAAATAAGGGAGCAGTCGTTAAAAACCGTTTTAAAGATTGATTTTTTAATGGTTGTTCATAAATTTGCTTAACCGTTAACAGTCTGTTGGGACAGCGGTAAGTAAAGAAATAAAAAGAGTTGTAAACACAAAGGACTCTTTATTGTTCATTGCGATAATAGTATAAGAATAAAACATACGCTCACTAGTACTTCGGTCACGCATCCTGAGAGTCTGATTGATGAGTTCTTCTCTATGATATACTACATTGCAATTGTCTAAATGCATACGCAGTAAGTATAGGTAGAATCGTGCCATGTAAAAAGTCATTAATTTTAATTTCCGTTCAGCGGCTTCAGCTGAGCATTATAATCAGTAAGATGATAAAGCTCTATAAATATTTAAGTGAAAATTTTAAGGGAATAGATAAGGAAAACTCGCTTTTCAACGTTATGTAGTAAGCCCGCTGTTAGTCGGAAGTGGTAAGGAGAGAATTTCTACAAAAAGATATTTTTTGGAAAAAAAAACAGCAAACTACAGAAGCACCAGTTTATACCTAAAGTAGTTTACCAAGCAATATCAGCAAGTCGTACATTTGCATAATGTGAAATGTAACGCTATTTTCATGTATATAGTAAAGAAGACAGACGTTTTACATTTTCGAAAACGACTCCGACACGATTTATACCTTTAAACAGACAGAAATCTTTTTAATGTGTGGGTGCTATACCGGACTCTTACCGACTGAAACCACACGGTGCCCTAACACCGCCTTCGGCCGGGAGCTCTTCGGATGGATGAGATAAATCCAAAAACATTCTTTAGTTAAATGACAGAGAAAAAAGTGTGATTCTCAAATTTGCATGTAAAATACATAAAATAATATTTTGCACGTCATCATACTTTAATGCGATTCGATTAAGAAATGTGAAAATTAGAATATTTGGAAATGGAGTCCCTTGCTCGCTACGTTCGCTACATTAAAACATTGTTGTGACCTTTGGGGATGATGACGATATACAGCGTGTTTCAATTCAAAAGTGCCGTAATCGTGTCGTCTCTAGTAAAAATACCAACAGCAGCTACGATGACTAGCAAAGTTATAACTCTCGTGGTATACGATAAAAAACAGTGACAGGACAAATTCAAAACATCTGGAATTGGTCTCTTCAATACAAATGATACACAGTTTGTTGGCGTAATGATATGAACGTGTCTCTGACAGTGAAGAAATACCGAGACACGAACGTTTTTATAATATTTTTAAAGCGTGTACTGTAGTAGTAGTTTATTTCAAAGCGTTCATCGACCCGCTTTTTTCTTTAAACGTGAGGAAAATCCTACTGCGATGCTATTAAAAACTCCTATCGATTAAAAACCACACGTTTCCTACCTAATAGGCCACGGTTGGGAGCCCCGGGTAAGCCCTGGAATAATGTCCCCAGGATTCAAAGACCCGCTAGCTAAGTGTTCTGTAAACGATTACTAAGTTAGGCATCTTACGCTACAGTTGAAGTTGAGATGGGTGATCGTTTGTGGCACTCAGTGTTCTGTAAACAATCACTGCTGTAAGCAACATTTACTATGGCCGGTCCTTGGATGGGTGGCCAACACGTGACCACTTTGTGGCATTTATTTGCGAGAGTCTCCATGCTTCGGTAGGCACGTTAATCCGTTGGTCCCGGTTTCCAGTGAAATGGCAGTCGTTAAGCCGAGGTCTTTATGGGCGGCTTGAAAAATTTCAACATCGGGCAGTCGCAGCTTGTGCCTGTCCATATCAACACGGCAATACGATTGACAGCCTATTACGTGGGACAGTAATAAATGTGAAATTTGGGCAATAATTGCCTCTGCCTATGCCTTTTTTATGCCTTCGGGGATAAAAGACGTGACTATATTATGTACCTATATATGTTACAAAAAGAAGATGAGATCGTCATTACACTGATCCAGTTAAAATTATTACGCAAATTAGATAGCTGATATTTTATCGTAGTGGTAGAGATAAAATTATACACAGTTAAACTTTAGAAAGTTCCGTAATTTGAATAATTTTGGAGCAAGCCAATATCTTTATCACCCAAAAACCTTTTACTATTCCAGATATGATACTGAAATTCAATATACTTACCTAAGATTTAACCTCAACTAACGTTCGAGCTCTTTTTTATAGAGCCTGGCATACATTTTCTGTAAAAGTTAAAAGTGAGAAAGTCTCAGAAAAGCTTTAAAAGAAAAGCTTATTTTTTGAGAGAGTTGATGTGTCATTTCTTGGATTCAAGTCTCACCGCGTAATATTATATTAACTCCAAATTGAGTTCTGGTGTCTGTTTTGGATCACTAACCTAATTAAAAAGTCTGGATTTTTTTCGAATTTGTAATTCAAGTTTTTTTTTTTATTATATGACAACAAAAAAAACATAATAAACTTTTTTTATGTGTGAGGAAATCCCTCATGGATGCTGTACCGGACTCTTACTGACTATAACGGGGTGAAAACGGGAAAGTTTCACACGTATGAAACCGCGGGCATCACCTAGATATTTATTTTTTCTTTAATAAGCATGCATGTATACATATAGTCACGCCTTTATCCCCAAAGGAGTAGGCAGAGGCATAGTATACGCACATATTTTATCTTATAGTTTTATGTCCTACGTAATAGATGGTTAATCTATTGCCGTCTTGAAATGGACAGACAGGTTGTGACGACCCGCAGTCTACATTTTTCAAGCCGCCCTTAAGGCTTTTATCTTGGCTTAACGTTTTTCATTTAACTGTCAACCGGGTTTCATTTCGAGTTGTCTTTCTCTACGCTATGGATAATTTTGGGAAAGTATTCCCTTACTCGCCTCATACGACAACCTCGGAATGAATGGGGTGGTGACATTATGTACTCTTTCCCGTCGCCGCACGGGGTCCAGGTTAAAATAAACACTCGCAAAATAATACGTTTGAGGTTGACTTCATTGACTAATCTCAACCGAAAGCCGATTTCTATTAATTGACCAACTGAAACTTAAACCCTTAATCACTACTTACGGATATCCGCAAGGCTATTTCCGCACTGGCGCGGATAGGTACTGTTATTCGGAACTCCAGTCAACCAGATTACGGATACAAAATTTAACCTATTAATGTATATAAATTTGGGGTGTCATTTCCAAACAATATCTATTAATCTTTGACAGATCTCGAACTCAAATTTACCTAACCTTCTATAAAAGAACTATGGCCTCATCTCTTGCCTAAATAATGAATAAATATGCATGGTTGAATTCTACGACTGTAACCGTCGTGACGTCATGATTATAATCTGGCATTACATTTCAAAGTGTTTCCCGAAACTTGCCTTGATATGTACAGTGACGTATGCCTTGAGTCTGGTTTTGTAGACTTGTGGGGGTTGATCTATGTAAGTAAACATTACAACTTCCTTAAAAATTGTAGAGGATGACATACGTGACAATTGTCTGAACATCAGGGATGCTGAGGATTACGTAAAGTGAAAATGTATCAACAGGATTTCGAAGTCACAGGTTTCAGTTGCAAATGGGAATCTCACTGAGACTATAACGAATTTATGATTAGAAGGTTGGTAACACAAAATTATGCTGAAACTGTTATTACGAGAGTTTACAGCAAACTTGTAAATTGAGGTGCCTTCTAGTCTCGTGGGCAAACAGCAAGTTAAACCGTCTTGGAGGTTTGTTTGCGTTGTAACATTTTTGGGTAATGCAATAGTGGCGAAGTATCGCCACATAGTGAAGATCTATGAAAATAGATCAGAGATTCCAAAAAAGATTGTTGCATCGAGATTGGAAAGTTCTGGCGCTGAAGAATTATCAGCAACATCCAATAGCTTAGGGCCCACCAGACATTTTTACCTTGTGTGGTCAGAGGATCCTCCCCCTATGTCGGAGAGACAGCTACCTCTCGCCCTCCACAAAATCAAGAACAGTATAGTAGTCTTCGATACAAGTGTGGGATTTCTGTTATTACAACGAGTTACGACAAGTGTTGGCCCGAGCTAAAGGCGAGGGTAGACAGTCGGAACGAGTTTAAATAACAGTCCCACACGTTGCATTGAACAACTATTTTTAATACAGTTGCGAAAAAATTAAGCAATTTTATAAAATAATAAAAACACAATAAACCTGAATTTCCAAAATGGCGCCAACCGTAAAAGAATATATACCTTCCTAAGCAGAGACTATGGCAGTGCACTTCATACAGCCAACTCTTTTTATATTATAAATTTAATTTGGCCGATACTTATATTAATTTATGCTTAAATTTCAAATAAAATTACTTTTAATCTGTTAATGAAACAAGTTATTATCTTTTTTTAGAAATATTTGCATGAATCACAGACATTATTTTGACAATTGGGAAAGGAAACGCACGAGTGCGGGAATGGTAAATAAAAAGCACGAGTGTGTAATAGCCCTCATCCCGAACGCTATACGTCCCTGTAATACGCCACTTTTTGAGCAACTGTATTAAATAGTAGTTTTCGATACAAGAGTGGGATTTCTGTTTCTTTTTTTTTTTGGCAACACTGGAGCCGTAACGTAAACATTTCTTCTATGTAATTTTCGAATTTAAAATTATAAATAATATACTTTTAAAGCAAAAAAGTGATAAATAAACAAGTTAACTTCAGAAAATAAGTTATAAGTAATTATTAAAAGCATACACAAGACGACGACGAGATAAAAAGTGATTAATGTCAGGAGCAAAAGGAGGAAAGCATTTCAGGATTAATTATTAATTAAGTGAAAAATAGCTGCGAGTTTACGATTACTAGTGAAAAGTGATCCTATATCTTCATATATCTTCATGAAAACAAACAAGAACTGTAAAAACTTTTAAAAATTGTTCTGTTAAAAATCCAATTTTTTCAAACTTATAATCTGTCAATTTAAGAGTGGGGTAGGTGGTACCAAATGAGAAATTAATTGAATTTTGTACTTATTTGCATTTATATTTGATAACAGACCATCATTCCTTTTGAAATTGGTATAGTTACCATATACCTAAATTAAATAAACAGTTCACATTGGTTGTTTTAAACTGCAAAAGTGGTTTACATAGTGTAAATACAATTATACTTAGGTACTTTTCTTACATACTTGTTCAGATTAACAAATTGTTCATATATTCCCTTTTTTAAATAGGTAATTATAGTTATAAAGTTTTATAAATTACTTGTAAATTATCTTAAGTGACACTACAGCCTTCTCTATTATTTATTTCCAAAGAGCAATTAAAATAAAAATGATGACCCGCAGTGCTGTAACCCGTGACTTGCAACAAAAGTTCAATCTCACCATCAAGGAACTTGAAATTTGCAAAAATCTCAATAAGCAGTTGTTGGAGGAACGGGATGATAGTGAAAAAGAAATATTAAAAGTAATTGAAAAAAATACCCAATTCAAACAAGAGTTGGCTGAGCTACATACACAGGTAATGGAGCTCACACGTCAGCGGGATCATCTTCAGGAAACTGTAGTAGGTCTGGAGGAGTGCAGCAACACCCACGAGAGAGCCTTAAAACGTATCAGCATTCTGGAGTGTGAACTAAGTGATGTGCACAACTCCATCACTCACAAAGAGACTCTCAAGTCGGCTAAACAGGTTGCCCTCTCCCACAGTCTGTATGATGAGCTGATGAGCGGAAAGTCAGATTGTATCTATCTTGACCAGCCCATGACCTCAGATGTAATAGATCTCTCGACACCTGATACTTCTAGTGATAATACTTTAGCATCTAACAACACCATTAGATTAGTTAGTAGTAGCAGGAAAAAATTTAAAAAATATATAAAGCTCAATAAATTTATTGCTAAATCACAGAAACAAATTAAAAGGCTTAAAATAGGTGCGAATAAATATCTCAGAACTTGTAAATCAAATGTTCAGCTACAACAAGTAATAGAAACTAGTAGAAAACAATTGACCATTCAAACAGAGCAGTATGAGACTGATATACTTCAATTGCAGTCAGAAATCATACATTTAAATAAGTCTTTAGAGTCAACAACATTAAAGTACAAAATTTCACAAAAAGAAATTGGAGAGTATATTGAGGCACTGAATAGCTTGGTTGAGTCTTGTCACAGCAATGAACAAAGGTTCCATTCACTTGAGAAATTATATAATCAATCACCAGCCTGTGATGAATCTCTGCCACATTCTTCCTTGCCCACACCATCACAGACTGAGACAATGTTTCCAATGATTGACTCTGTGGGCAGTATGGATGAACATACTATACAATCAAACTTAACTTCCTCTGCTGACCCTGTAACAAAAGTTTCACAAATTTTAAATACTGGAAAGACAGTTGTTTATTGTGATGAAATCGGCCAGAACTTAGGTTACCACTTAGTTCAACGTATGGGTAGTTCGGTCATAATCAATTCATTTCCTGGGGCCACCTACTCTCAAATAGTTAGTAAAGTATTGACTAGTACACACTGCCCACAATCAACAATAGTAATACTTATTGGCAGGAGAGATTGTGTAAATATCAAAAATATTATTAAGTTTCATGAACAGTTGTCAAAATTGTCAGTGAAACAGGTAATACTTTCTACATTGCCTTATAGTAAATCTTTCACACGTAATGAAAACAATATTCGGTACAAAATAAACCGAAAATTATACTATTTGACTACAAGTAGTAGGAATAGTGAATTATTTGACTGTAATCTTGTATTACGTTATTCTTTTATGACCTTAGATAGATACTTACTTTCAAAGTTTTTAAGACGACAGGTAGCGATAACGCTATCAAATTTTTTATTGAATCAAGCCAATCTTTTGGCTTATAATAAAACTGCTTGTATTGTTTATAATCATAGCAATATTATTGACATTTTATCTTGGGATGGATGCAGCATCCCAAAAAACTAGGTTGTAAGACAACAGATAAAAAATCTGGCCATGGCTTTAGGGCTTTTGAGCCTATTGAGACCTCTAATAATGTTAGTGTAAGAAATAATTTCGAATTTAACAACAATATAATTACTAGTAGTCTAAACTTAGTACACCAAAATATTGAAGGCATATCCAACAAACTACTGCAAATAGACCTTTATATCAAGGAACACAATATTCATGTCTTTTGTATTACAGAGCATTGGTTGGAAAGTCATGAATTAATGTTTAACAGTGAATTTTACTCACTGAACAGTGCGTTCACAAGAAAATATGCTATTCGGGGTGGCTCGCTAATATTTCATTCTAATAATATAAACTGTAAAGAACGTAAAGATATTGTGGCCTTTTCTATTGAGCGCACTGCGGAATTATCATGTGTTGAGTTTGAGCAACTCATTGTCCTTTGTGTCTATAGCCCGCCAGATAGCGATTATAATTTGTTTGAAGAAGTAATGGAAAATGTATTGAAGCACTTGTGCACTAGTAAGAAACGTATTGTGGTGTGTGGTGATTTTAATGTTGACATACTTGTGAATTCGACGAAACGTACTAGTTTTATTAATTTATTTAGTTCCTTTGGCTTACAAAACTTATTTTGTGAGCCAACTAGAATCACCTCACATTCTGCGAAATGTATCGATAATATGTTTAGCAACTGTGAACCACTGACAAAAGAAATATTAAGTAACTTTCCATCAGATCACCTTGGGCAGGAAGCTGCGTTTCCCATTAATATAACGGCTAAATTAAACAAAATTTCTTGCAGGCCAATGAGTACATGTCGCCTAGCACAATTTAATGAAAAAGTTTCTGCAAAGGTTGTAACACTAAGATGATCAGTGTTACTCACCAACTAGCGCGAGGTAGCTATGCAGAGAACTCTATCCCAGGGCGCCTTATTTCTAAGTTTCCAGTCTGTGTGCAAGGGTAGGCTAGGGCTCTCACGAAAACAGACAATAGGGTGTACACACATATATTTACTAAGTACACAGAGATACACAGAGACACACAGAGAGCTTATTCACTGATAGACACAAATATCACAGGTACACAGAAGTAAAGTCAGGGCTCAGGTATTAATACTACTAGGCTACACATAAGTAGTGGATTTACTGGCCTGCAGAGTGAGCTGAGTGAGAGTGACTGCCTGTTGTTACTGCCAGGTGATGACGGCAGATACCTCTCACATGAGAAGCTCGTGTAGTCCGCACTTCCACGTTGTCGTACCACGTGCAGCCCACTAACTTATAGGTGCGGCACCAAATATCTCATCCGGCAACTAGCCCCGTAGTAAAAAACCCTGTCATGAAAGAAACGACAAATTAAGATCTTGGCTGCGCGACAGACGACAATCGACCCGCTTTGCAAAAGAAGAAGTGACTCACCAGTTTTCTGGGTAAAATGTAGCAAGATGCAATGCAGCAACCCAATCACAGCCCGTTAGGCCACGCGAGGTAACAAATAATCGCGCTTGAGCGAAAAACTGATTCGCGGCACAGTCTCAGAGCAAAAGCCAAAGGACCTCCAACTACCCCAAAGCAGGTCTCGGTCAAAAGTCCTGTCTTTCACGAAAAATCTTAACGAAACCCGTTCCTTTAAATGCGAAACGCTTCGTCACCGAACTTATGACATCCTGTCATTCTGACAGCAGAAATGTCACCACTGACAACCGATTAAAAAAAGATAACTCGATAAGGCTGCTTTCACATCCTAAATACTGCATCTATAGAAAATAAATGCTACAAGGTTGCCAATCTTAACGTTAATGAGGAAGATCCAAACGGCCTATACAACTCCTTATTTAATACCATTCAGTTTGAGTACTATAACATTTTCAAATCAAAAACCTTTTATAAAAATAAAGGCATGCAATTTTGTGATTGGGCAACTACTGGTATATACAAGAGTAGGGCGAAGTTATATGAGTTATATGGTATGAAGCAATTTAATTTTGATCCTGCTTTTATTCAGTATGTTAAACTTTATTCAAAAACCTTTAAAAAGGCATGTGCTGCTGCCAAGTCATTACATTTAAGTCGGAAGATTAAACAGTCGAACAATAAGGTAAAAATGACATGGAATATAATTAATTCTGAAACCGGACGCCACAAAACTCGTGACCATGACATTGAATTGATTGTTAATAATAGAGTGATTAATAATAGTTTAGATGTAGCACAAACCTTTAATAATTTTTTTATAGACATACCCGTGACTACAACGAGCTCCTTAAATTCTTGCCCAGTTAAAGCTCAACGAATGCTTAGGGGCAGCGTGGACCACTGTAGAGTCTCATTTAGATTTAAATATGTGAATCCCAACGATATCGTTAAAGTATTTAAGTCGCTTAACTCAAAAAATACAGCAGACTTGTGGGGTTTTTCTGTGAAATTAATGCAGTCAATTATTTTAATTATATCTCCTCATCTAGCTGCAATATTTAATATATGCGTTGATAAAGGCGTGTTTCCAGATTTAATGAAACACAGTAAAGTGATACCTCTTTTTAAAGCCGGATCCAAAACAGACCCTGGTAACTTTAGACCTATTTCAATACTGCCTGCCATTAGCAAAATTTTTGAGAAAATTATACTGCAGCAATTACAATCACATTTTAGTTCAAATATGTTACTACACAACGAGCAGTATGGGTTTACAAGAGGTCGTTCTACTACTGACGCAGGAGTGACACTTATAAAACATATATTCAGCGCTTGGGAAAATCGACAGGATGCTATCGGGGTATTCTGCGATCTGTCCAAGGCTTTCGACTGCGTTGATCATAACACTTTATTACGAAAAATAGATCATTATGGTATAAGGGACTCTGCAATGGATCTTGTTGCCTCCTATCTTAAAGATCGAATGCAATATGTTGACATTAATGGAAGTCGGTCCTCTGGAGCTTCTGTAGCTATGGGTGTGCCGCAAGGATCAATTCTAGGACCTTTTTTATTTTTAATTTACATCAACGATTTACCTTTCTATGTACAGAACTTGTGCGATGTTGTTCTATTTGCTGATGATACATCACTTATTTTTAAAGTTGATCGCAATCCAAGTACTTTTGACAACGTAAATAGTGCACTAGCCCAAGTTGTAGATTGGTTCACAACCAATAATTTGCTATTGAACGCTAAAAAGACAAAATGTATTAGATTTACCATGCCCAATGTCAAAAATTATGAAACAAATATAACATTGAACAGTGACACCCTTCATCTTGTAGAATCAACCGTATTCTTGGGGATCACTTTAGATAGTAAATTACAGTGGACTGCCCAAATATCGTGTCTAGCAGCAAAACTCAGTTCGGCGGCTTTTGCCGTTACCAAGATCAGACAGCTCACTGATGTCCAAACAGCCAGGCTGGTTTATTTTAGTTATTTTCATAGCGTCATGTCTTACGGCATTTTGCTGTGGGGCAAGGCAGCAGATATACAAATAATTTTTGTACTTCAGAAAAGAGCTATACGTGCAATTTATAAATTAAATGCTCGAGAATCGCTTAAAGAGAAGTTTAAAGAAATAGGAATTTTAACGGTTGCATCGCAATACATATTTGAGAACATCATGTCTGTTAAAAAGAACATACATCTTTATCTTAAGAACAGTGACGTACATTCAATAAATACTAGAAATAAGCATAAATTGATTGGAAAGGTTTTTCGATTACATAAGGTACACGACTCATTCGAAGGACTTGGTGTACGCCTATTCAATAAAATTCCTTTAAATATTATGAACCTTCCTTTATATAGATTCAAAAGGGAAATCAAGACACATCTTATAAAAAGGGCATACTATACTATTGATGACTATTTTAATGATACAGAGACATGGACATGAGTTGCTTGCTCCTCACTTAATTGGGCGCGATTGTAAATGTCGCTTGTGTAGACAAAATTGTTGATCTTTATTGCATGACAAACGAATGTACTAAGACTATTTGAAAAGAGTGGCCGTGAGTTTTCTTGCCAGGTTCTTCCTCACAGGCTCTACCTATTGCTTTGCGAATCTGGCAGTAAATGTAAATGTAGAAGCAAAAATTTTGACGTTCATAAGTGTTACTTTGTAACCTAAATGAA
The DNA here is from genome assembly GCA_933228765.1 of Miltochrista miniata. Lineage (NCBI taxonomy): Eukaryota > Metazoa > Arthropoda > Insecta > Lepidoptera > Erebidae > Miltochrista > Miltochrista miniata. The sequence goes on along the minus strand of OW121756.1, from coordinate 34,022,932 downwards.
TAAAGATATTTTCATTTTCATTTTCATTTTTTCATGTTATTACAACGAGTTACGACAGGTGTTGACCCGAGCCGAAGGCGAGGGTAGACAGTCGTAACGAGTTTAAATAACAGTCCCACACGTTGTATTGAACAACTATTTTTAATACAGTTGCGAAAAAATTAAGCAATTTTATAAAATAATAAAAACACAACAAACCTGAACATCCAAAATGGCGCCGCAAAAACCGTAAAAGAATATATACCTTCCTAAGCAGAGACTATGGCAGTGCACTTCATACAGCCAACTTTTTTTATTTTTATAAATTTAATTTGTCCGATACTTATACTAATTTATCGGTTTACCACTGTTGACCGAAATTCATTTGATCATTTGACGTGTTACCGAAAAAACATTATGCCATTCTACTACTGATCGAATGAACAATTAACCAAAAAAGTTTTTATCGAACAAACATTTGGCATTTTTACTACTGATCGAATGAACGTTTGGTGGTAAAACGGTTGACTAAAGAATTATTTTAACAGAGGCTGTATCAAAATGGCTAGTTTAGGTTAAGTTAGAACTGCGACCACAACGCCAGTTGCCAGTACCGAATTCTACTTATTTCACTTTTGTTTGTTAAAATATTCTTGAGTCAATTGTTTTTCGACCAAACGTTCATTCGATCAGTAGTAAAAATACCAAATGTTTGTTCAATAAAAACTCTTTTGGTCAATTGTTCATTCGATCAAAAGTAGAATGACCTAATGTTTTTTCGGTCACACGTCAAATGATCAAATTAATTTCGGTCAACAGTGGTAAACCCCTAATTTATGCTTAAATTTTAATTAAAATTACTTTTAATCTGATATTGAAACAAGTTAGTATCTTTTTTTAGAAATATTTGCATGAATAGACATTATTTTGACAATCGGGAAAGAAAACGCACGAGTGCGGGAATGGGAAAGAAAAAAGCACGAGTGTGTAATAGCCCACATCCCGAACGCTATACGTCCCTGTAATACGCCACTTTTTGAGCAACTGTATTAAAAAATATTTTTTTAATACAGTTGCTCAAATTGACTAATCCACCGTGGTGGGGAACAGAACAAAGATGGCGCATCTTTGTTCTGTTCCCCACCACGGTGGATTCGAATTAAGAGTACTTTATCCAGGGATAGCATGTCATTTAAGGGTTTTTGGACTTTTGTACTTTTGGGCTTTTGGACTTTTGGACTTTTGGATGGGACATTGGTACTTTGGGTCTTTGGAACTTTGGAACTTTGAGACTTTGGGACTTTTGAACTTTTGAACTTTTGGACTTTTGGACTTTTGGATGGGACCTTGGTACTTTTGGTCTTTGGGACTTTGGAACTTTGGGACTTTTGGACTTTTGGCCTTTTGGACTTTTGGACTTTTGGACTTTTGGAGTTTTGGACTTTTGGACTTTTGGACTTTTGGACTTTTGGACTTTTGGACTTTTGGACTTTTGGACTTTTGGACTTTTGGACTTTTGGACTTTTGGACTTTTGGACTTTTGGTCTTTTGGACTTTTGGACTTTTGGACTTTTGGACTTTTGGACTTTTGGACTTTTGGACTTTTGGACTTTTGGACTTTTGGACTTTTGGACTTTTGGACTTTTGGACTTTTGGACTTTTGGACTTTTGGACTTTTGGACTTTTGGACTTTTGGACTTTTGGACTTTTGGACTTTTGGACTTTTGGACTTTTGGACTTTTGGACTTTTGGACTTTTGGACTTTTGGACTTTTGGACTTTTGGACTTTTGGACTTTTGGACTTTTGGACTTTTGGACTTTTGGACTTTTTGACTTTTGGACTTTTGGACTTTTGGACTTTTGGACTTTTGGACTTTTGGACTTTTGGACTTTTGGACTTTTGGACTTTTGGACTTTTGGACTTTTGGACTTTTGGACTTTTGGACTTTTGGACTTTTGGACTTTTGGACTTTTGGACTTTTGGACTTTTGGACTTTTGGACTTTTGGACTTTTGGACTTTTGGACTTTTGGACTTTTGGACTTTTGGACTTTTGGACTTTTGGACTTTTGGACTTTTGGACTTTTGGACTTTTGGACTTTTGGACTTTTGGACTTTTGGACTTTTGGACTTTTGGACTTTTGGACTTTTGGACTTTTGGACTTTTGGACTTTTGGACTTTTGGACTTTTGGACTTTTGGACTTTTGGACTTTTGGACTTTTGGACTTTTGGACTTTTGGACTTTTTGAACTTTTAGACTTTGGGACTTTGGGACTTTGGGACTTTAGGACTTTTGGACTTTTGGACTTTTGGACTTTTGGACTTTTGGACTTTGGACTTTGGACTTTGGACTTTTGGACTTTTGGACTTTTGGACTTTTGAACTTTTAGATGGGACCTTGGTACTTTGGGTCTTTGGGACTTTGGAACTTTGGGTCTTTGGGACTTTGGAACTTTGGGACTTTGGGACTTTGGGACTTTGGGACTTTGGGACTTTTGGACTTTTGGCCTTTGGGACTTTGGGACTTTGGGACTTTGGGACTTTGGGACTTTGGGACTTTGGGACTTTGGGACTTTGGGACTTTGGGACTTTGGGACTTTGGGTCTTTGGGACTTTGGGACTTTGGGACTTTGGGACTTTGGGACTTTGGGACTTTGGGACTTTGGGACTTTGGGACTTTGGGACTTTGGGACTTTGGGACTTTGGGACCTTGAGACCTTGGGACTTTTGGACTTTTGGACTTTTGGACTTTTGGACTTTTGGACTTTTGGACTTTAGGACTTTTGGACTTTTGGACTTTTGGACTTTTGGACTTTTGGACTTTTGGACTTTTGGACTTTTGGACTTTTGGACTTTTGGACTTTTGGACTTTTGGACTTTTGGACTTTTGGACTTTTGGACTTTTGGACTTTTGGACTTTTGTACTTTTGTACTTTTTGACTTAATTTAAGGTGAGGTGAAAATTAAGTTTATGAAGAAGTTTCACTTCTTACGTGTGTACACTAAGTACACGCAATTTTTTTTTATGAGTGTTAGACCGTACCAATTCCATTGTGATCACTTTGCTTATTAAAATAAATTGATGTATCTATAAAAGATCTACCATTACCGTTCAATCTGATTTTCAACTTTGCTCTAAGCAATATTTTATAAAAGCACTTAGGGTAAATAATTCGAAACAAAGGAAATTTTCACTGTAATATTAAAAAGTTCACACAATCAATTTCAAACAGGCCAACTGCAAATGGAGTTGTGGAATGGAAGAATGGCCGATCTTATTGGCAACACTGAAGGTCCAGGCCACGCTTCGAGCGCTTTTAGTCATTATTATACGAGTTTTGAATGATCAATTTAACTTCACCCGCAGAGAATTTTGTAAAATACGAAGGTAGGTGAAGGCGGCATCTCAAGCTTAAGATTTTATTTTTCTCTTCCATTGAAAATGGAAGAGGCTAGGAGGATCCGGAAGCTGAAGGAGAATGAGCATCAAAAAACATCGAGGGTTTCCATACAAAAAATGGGCAGTAAAATTACATTTGTTGTATGGGCGTCGCCCAATATTTAGTATTTTGTTTTACTACAAGTCATCAGAAATACATCATCTGTGAAAATTTTAACTGTCAAGCTATTGCGGTTCATAAGATACAGCATGGCGATACTGATTTCATCAACTCGGTTTCTTTAAGAGTTTTCTTTATATAAATACTAGTTGATGCCCGCAGCTTCGCCCGCGTGAAATTCTATGTGTTATTCTAGACTATAGCCTATCCCTGTGCCATATTTCAGCCAGATCTGTTCAGCCGTAAGAGCGTGAAAGAGTAACAAACATCCACACATCCACACTCACAAACTTTCGCATTTATAATATTAGTAAGATACTCGTATAGCATTAATCAATTAGATTGAGTTATAAGTACTGCTCTTTCTTCATTTGTTATGAAGTCGATCACTCAATCAAGTCAGTCTATAACAAACCACTACCTATACGCTTCTCTCAATTACTTGCCATATATATATAATTACGTAGTAACTATTTAGTAATCTGTGCCTGCACTCAATACATCTATACTAATATTATAAAAAAGAAAGATTTGATTGTTTGTTTGCATCGAATAGGCTCCGAAACTACTGGACCGATTTGAAAAATTCTTTCACTGTTGAGAAGCTACACTCTTTGCGGTGAACATAGGCTGTATTTTATTCCCATATTCCCACGGGAACAGGAGCTACGCGAGTGAAACCGCGTGACGTCCGCTAGTCCTACATAAAACAAGTGATTACGTAACAATATTCTAGCATTGCAATTTTTTATACCTTATGATCATTATTTTTGCCTTTAGTAGATTTTGGATGTTACAAAATTCTTTACTACGGAATAACGTCCACAATATTATAATTATGACAAATCTTTAAAAAAACATATTATGCCTTTCTATCGATTATGGTTCATTATAATGTGCACTACATCGCTAAGACTTAATTTTGGTGTTGTTTCCTTAATCAGATTCGGCGATAAGGAGTAACTTATATCACGAAGATGCTTAATAGAGCGCTCATTATAAGTTATACTGAATACGTCCAGATTTTGTTTAAGATATTTCTATTTTGCAGGCATAGTTCAGTAGATACGTCTTGAGTAAAAACTTAGGTAGGTATGTTTAAATAATTATAGAAGTTTGTAAATTACGTCGTACTTAATACTGCTTTATAATTGGATTTTGGAATTTCGAAACGAAAGGGAGATTAGGTATCAAAAGTTGTGCCATAAATAAATCAAGTCAATTTGATTTTATATTGGCCTTTTCTTCTTATTCGGCCTACAGGGTTTTTTTCGAGTTTCTTTCTCTTCTCTCATACTTTGTCCGATATGTAAGCCATACACGCTACGGTAAACCGTATAGATAGGTACGATCGATATTCTTGCGCAGGCATAAATGTGGGTGGGAATAGACCATAGCAATTTTTAGACATGCGTAGGAGACCGGTGCATAATCAAAAATCAATTCCTTCAAATTTCCCCATACATGCTACTGACAACGTGCGGTTACCCCGCACATGTAACCTCTACGGTAGACCGTAGCGTGTATGGCTAGCAAAACTCAATAGGTGATACGCTTGTAAGTGAGAATATCTTTAGCCGCGACGATTTCGTAATTCACTACTTACCTGTACATTTATTCGTGTAATGGAACTACTGGGATACGACTAAAAGGATAGCAGTTTCGTGGAGCTATTGGGATAAAAAAATATAAAAAATACCAGTAGTTCCATCATGGAACTACGCAGTGGAACTACTGGGATACGATGCCCCTTACGTATACTATTGCATTGATGTAGGTGATGAACTAAATTTGTACTTACCACCATAGTACAAAGATTAGAAACTTATTCCAGTAATTTTACATAATGAACTCAGTCAATTTGAGTTTCTTAGTTATGTCATCTCTAACGAACTCATTCATGCATTCACTGCCGCATCTATGTGCCGTAAGACACCTCTGAAATCCTATCAAACTTGCCAATTAAAAAGTTCTATGCGGGCCAGGAAATGAGAATATCTCATTCAATCTGTTTTTCGCTTTTATAATGCGGCATAGAAAAGAGACACTGAATTGGCTGGGTTGAGTTTAGATTTTATACCTACTTACTAGCTGTACCGAACAACTTCTTCGATAAAAAATAATTGTCCAGTTTTACCTCCTAGGTGACGGAATTTGATGAGTCACTCGTTATTTCATGAATATAGATATGAAAATTATTTCGACAGATAGGGTTCGTAAAGATTCTACAGCAGATAATCAATAAATACCACGCGAGAAAAGCCTTGATCATGAGTTAGTGGGTAATTTACATATTTTTTATTTATTTATTAATTTTGCTTAGTACGAAAAAAAAAGAATAAGTTTCGAGCAGGATTCGAACCTGCGTGCGACGCTCTAAACAACCATCGAAACCTATTCAGAATTGACCAATTTTTTCTCCTTATAGTGTCTTGGGCGAAGTATTTAAAAAATGATGATCTAGTTAACATACATTGCGTTTCAAAATTATCTTAATATTTACTTTAACAACTTCACTAATACTCACATGTCTATAAGCGAATACGAAATACCGGAAAATGGGTATAGAGTTTACTAAGGTCGTCTATCTTGCTGTTAATTACGTTAACCCTCGTGTTTCAAGCCCTCGGGAAGTTTTAGTGTTGTCAGCACAATTTTCTGCCTACGGTTTAATATTTATCAGTATATCAATATATTATAACGAAGCCTACAAATAGTAGGTTGTTTTGAAAGTTTGTTAGCATTCTATCGTGGGGTAGCATTCCATTGTGGGGTAGCATTCTATCGTGGGGTAGCTTTCCATCATAGGGTAGCATTTCATCGTGTGGCAGCATTTCATCGCGGGGTAACATTCCATAATGCTCGGCAACAGCCATGGAGCATGGCAGCGAGAAAGAAAAGAAACCTGGAATCCTCTCTCTACCCAATGTAGACAGCCGCGGGGTTTATGGGTAAATAAGAAAATTCGGGAAAAAAAATAAAAATAACGTTGGTTTTGTGAAGTACCGATAAGTAAACTTAATTATTTTGGTATCTATAACATTTGCATCTGAAAATGTATGAAAATCTGAAAACATACATTATTAGTAGGCCTAGTAGTTTTTATTCCTAAAGGTGTTGTATTTTGTCCTACCTAAAAAGCAGTGAGTCTATTGTCGTGAAAGTAAAAATACCTCCTTGAAATTTTAATTTTATTGGAAAATTAATAACTGCAAGGTCAAATGTCATTTAGTTATTTCGTGATTATATGCCTTGTACAGAACAGATACTACAAAAATATACGTACTTATTACTAGAAAATTGGGATTTCCATTGAAAAATGTGTGTAAAAATTTCAACTAGCATCAAAAACACTAAAAGAAAAGGCACTTGCAGACTAAAGCGAAGTCACGAAGTCGCTACATTATTTGCAAACAAACAATAATACCCTTGTACCTTTTCCTCTCATCTTGTAACATGTTGTTTGAATAAAATGTTTTATTGAAACTCGCTATACTTGTACCAACAACTTGCAAAGAATGCTAAGTGCATGAATTGCATTTCGCGTAACAACGGGCTAAGAAGCTGGGAGGAGAAATAATGATGTAATGTTTATTGGATGAAACCAAACGTAATATAGATTGTTTAAGGATGGAAGAAGAAGCTATGACTACCAAGAAATTTAACTATTTACGGCAAGTATATCCATTAAAAACAAAACTTGTAAAAAAACCAAGACTCGTAACTTCGTTCTTCTATCGTAAAAAGTAGTGAATTTATGTAATACCAAGACAGTTATATTCAGTCTCTACTTTAGGAACCTTCTGTCTAAAGTTTTACGTAATTAGCTAACTTAACAACATCTTATTGTGACCATAATCAATAGCTTTGCGTGCCTATCGAAGCACGTAAACACTCGAAAATGGAAGTGTCACAAACCATCTCTGAAACAGCAGTCATGTCAAGTATATTCACACATCATTATAAATTTCTGGTCTTTTTAACGCCCTACCAACCAACAAAATGCACACTTATGCTCTGCTGTCGGTGGATTCGACAGTAGAGCATAAGTGTGCATTAGACAGTACCTAGAGTAGAGCATAAGTATTCGACAAAGTTGTGAAGTTCCTCGTTCACTGATGTCGCAATTAATACTCATAGTAAACTTTACCGTTGTTGTTTCTACCAATTGCATGAGGGTTAGTGTCGAACAAAAGGATTTGTTAACGGTATATAATACATACATTTAGTAACGCTTTGATCCCCGAAGGTGTAGGCAGAGGCATATTAAACGCCTACACTTCACCCACCGTTTTAGTTGTAAACTCTACTAACAAAGTAAACTAAGGAACTCGACTTCCACAGTCTAACTCAAGTTAAGAGCTATGATAAAACACAATTTAGGGTTGACACAGTGTGTAAATTCACACCATTTCTAGACTGTGCTAAACTTCAAACTTTGTCCCATCATACATTATAACTATGTAGAAATTTACTTACAGTCGAAAATCCTACCGACATACCGCCTTTCATTTGCCAAATCGAAAACCGTTATCTGTATCATAAAAAACACAGTGGGTCCGAAAATTGGTTTAGAACACAATTTTGGCCTAAAAGTCAATTTGAACATCTTGGGCCATAGAAACGATATTATTATTAAAATGTAAGTTAACCCACGAAAGGGTATTTATTTTGTGCGTTTTATAAGTTGGCTCAAGCACAAGTTTACAGCTTATTATCTTTCGTTCAGAGGCTTACCCTTTTTTGTTTTACCTTATTGAACTGGGTATCTACAAAGTAAATAGATTATTTTTTTTTTTTCACTTTATTTGTCTTTACTTACTTACATGTAATAAAAGAAAAGGTAGAAAATATACTTTTTTTATTTATGATACTAAGTAGTACTTATACGCGTTGGAAAATGCCCCATGGTCGCAGTCCGACTTCATCAAAAGAAAATAAATTAATATGACGAGGGTTTTAAAAATTATAATTTTGTCCATGCGTGGTATTGTACAGCTATGCTACCTAATGAGCCTTAGGAAACTTTTCAAATATTACGCAGTTTGAAGTAAAAAACATACTTTCATTGTAATCCATGAGACCACAACTGCTGTTTTTATAGAAGATCTTATCAATTACAATTCCTGAATTTCAAGCCTATGCAAAAACTGAGTCTAAACTAAAGCCAAAAGATTATGTATTGTTGAGATTACATAACTCTTCTCTCATTCAATACTTACAATTAAAAAAATGTCTTATTTGTTGAACCGATAATGACAAATTGCTCAATGCCGGTTTCCGTACTTGTATAAGATAAAGTGTGTAAGAGCAGTTGCATCTGTTGGAAGATTAGGTATCTTTTATCTTTATACCTTGAACTTAACAATGAATTCAACAAAGTTACAAACTATGTCGTACACACATACATTATATTATGTATTTGGAGGCTAGGCTGAAGTGCCCTGACAAAAGGAAAACTTTCCTGGACCTTGTATTAACTAAAAGTAAGATTCAGGAACTTAGTATTACACGAATCCTTCAATGTTCAACGAAAACTTTGCTAAAATATGTAATGAATTTGAATCTCGTAATTTTTTTTACTTGTTTAAAAAAGTTTTTGAAGTACTACCTGGTTAGTTGTACCTAATTAGTCGTATTTTGCCCACTTTCTTTTTGAAACTAATCGTGTTCTGCAGCTTCCCCCGTGAACCTCCGTGGCTCTATATCACCCCAAACTAAATAGTCAGCACGACTTTTTGACATTATATTTTCTTGGCTTTGAGACACTACCGAGACACAGCAATGAAATGGAAGTATTTATTGGAGTTATAAGGTGAATGTTTATTTGTTTTTTTTTTGTATAAAATAGGTACTTTAGGTATTTACTGACGTTACTTTGTCTATAATTTTCGCGTTACCCTTTTTTTGCACGTGGAAATCCCTCATGGATTAGCATTCACTGGTTGCATCCATTGGAGTTGGTTTTAGGTCGTCAAGAGCCCGGCAGCTATGAGACTAAAACCACACGATACCCTACCACTATCTGCGGCCGGGAATCCGTGCCTAAGCCCTTGGAAGGAGGTGTCAGGAAAAGTTTTACCTTACCCTAAGACCCCTTATACCCTACTAGCGGACGTCACGCGGTTTCACTTGCGTAGTTCCCTTTCCCATGGGAAAACGGGAATAAAATATAGCCTATGTTCACCGCAAAGAGTGCAGCTTCCCAACAGTGAAAGAATTTTTCAAATCGGTCCAGTAGTTCTGGCGCCTATTCGATGCAATCAAACAAACAATCAAATCTTTCCTCTTTATAATCTAATATATAAAATTCTCGTGTCTCAATGTTCGTTCCCGTACTCCTCCGAAACGGCTTGACCGATTCTCATGAAATTTTGCGAGCATATTGAGTAGGTCTGAGAATCGGTCAACATTTATTTTTCATACCCCTAAGTGACCGGGAATAACATTCCACGCGGGCGGAGCCGCGTGCATCAGCTAGTATTAGTATAGATGTGCACCGCAAAGAGTGTAGCTTCCCAACAGTGAAAGAATTTTTCAAATCGGTCCAGTACCTATGTAACGTTGTGGAACAACGGGTGCAATTAGGGGTTCAACATTAGGGGTTTTAAAATGAAAACGTAGATTAATAAATGAAAGCGCCATCTACCGAGTTATTGTCGCAACGGCGGAAGCCTCATTCGTATTTAAAAAGCGGTCTTGACGTTTAGTAGTTTCGAGTGGTGCCGCTAGAGGCGCTGTACAAAAATATAAAAACAACCGCGCGCGAATTTCGAAGCCCCCATTACTCAAATAATGTAAAGTCACTAGTCGCGAAGGCGTAGGTGCATCAGAGTATAATTTCAAAGTGAAAAAATATTGTTAGGAGCCAGGTGCTCCCAAAGTGATCAGCGATTTAGCTGCGAGCGTCAATAACCCCATCATTGGGTGAGTCAAATTATTTATAATGAATCTAGATTTTTAAAACAGTGAAAATTAACGGCTGTTGGTCAACCCTGTTATGGGAGGGTAGATTAAAGGGGTGTGAAAAAATCTCTTTGTAAAAGTAGAATATCAGCAAACATTGTGAGACCCCCGATTCCTGAAATGGTTAACAGGAGTCGGCTGTCTTAGCAATGGGCGGGAAAAAGGGTTCCAGCTAACCCGTCATCTGGAACATTCCAGGGTCCACCCTGCGGGTTCCAAGCAGGAACGTCCACCCTACGGGTTGTCAGCATCCACCCTACGGGTTGTCAACGTCCACCCTACGGGTTGTCAGCATCCACCCTGCGGGTCGAAAACACCGTGCCAGCCGAATTTGTGGACGGCACGGCTACGTCGCGGACTGCATCAGCCTTGAGAACCACTAAGATAAGTCGAAACCCTGCGAAGGCCATCGGAGATCGCACTTGCTGCTCGAAACACCCACGACCCCCAAGTGCTAAATTTTAATAAATCATTAATTATTTACAGTTCAAATTCAATCTTTTCTTTTCTCTCTCTCTCTTCCTGAAAGCTTCAGCTTTTCAGTGGCGCCCACATCGTGGTTTCGGGTAGCGAGAAAGCGGTTTCCGACGGGAGTCGGAGGTCATAATTATAAGATTATTCAATTTGTGTAAAATAGTCTTAAGAGTGCCCGTTAGCGGGGTAGTTTCCCTCAAAATTAACAACTACCCAGGAATTTGGCTCTCCTGACCTCTGCTGCCAACTTGTTCTTTCCGGCTTATTTTGTGTGTTTTTTATTAATTTTAGACAGATTTCGGCAAACTCAAGAACAAGGCAAAATTTGAATTTTTCTCAACGTAAATATTGTAATTTTCCAAATTTTAACGGTCCCCAATTTTATTTTTCACACCCTCACGTATTTATTTTATGGTGGAAAAATTTTAATTAAATTTAAAGTAACAGTTTTTTTTGTTTTGTTCCAATTTTAAATAGTACTTCGTGAAAGTCTGAAGTAAAACTTCTCATTTGAAACGCTTACATTAATTTTAGTAAGTGAGTTAATTGCCTATATTCATCGTAAAAAGTAGTCAAAGGATATCACCACCACAATTTTTATTTTTTTTACGGCGTCAAACCGCCTCAATTTGTGTATTATTTTGTTGTATTTCCCATATGTGAATTTACAGTGAGACCAACAGCCGATAATCACACGTCTGGGTGACAATCCCTATTGAAAGTTCACTCTAGTAAAACGGTAGAACAAAAATTTTACAAATTTCACTTCACGTAAATTTTAAAAGATTCATAATTGATTCACTTTTCGAATTACGTCGAATTCTGATACACTGAAATACAACTGTAAGAAAAAACATTCCAAACGTAGATTACGCAGCGAAAACATTCTTGCCAAAAAACAAGAGTAAACTATTAACTTTGATTCGGGTTCTAAATAAACAACGGCAGATGTTGCTTTCATAACGTTTACGAGTAAGTTGATTTACTAGCTCGATATTAGAAGAATTTTTTTTTTTTTCCATATAAACTGTGGGTGGAAGTGAATAAAATACACTCCGGACACCAACAGTCTGATACAGAATATTTCCAGAATCGTCCAAGTACGAATCGGTTTTCAACCAATTCGAAATATTCAAGGGTTCCGTAGTGGTAAGGAACAATCTACATAAAAAAGTTAGTTACTACGATACAGATTATTTCCAGAACCATCCAAGTGCGAATCGTTTTAACACAGTTCGAAATATTTAAGGGTTCCGTAGTAGTAAATAACTATTAAAAAAAAAATAGTTGGTACGAGGCAATACACAATTAACTCTTACCACGTTCGTGAAAATAGTTACATTTCAATAAAAATAATAGCAGCGTAGAAAATTGCATTATTCGTGCAAAACTGAAAAACATTTAGTAAATTTCGTCAACCCATCATCACACACTTCACTTTCATTACTCACTGCGTCGGATTAGATTACATTAAACACACAGACAGACAGACAGACAATTAATTTCTAGAAGGGTCCAATCTATTAATTGAGTGAAGGAACCCTAAAAGGAAACACTTCCAAACTTAAGTATTTCCTAAAGCAAATACTAAGTTTTATAAAGGTTCAATTTATAATTCGGTTCAACGAACCCTAAAAAGTAGAATTTATTTTTCGTTATTCGGCGGGTGAATCGAAAAATATTCACATTCCTTAACATTCAACAATACGTAAACAGACAACGATAAGGGCCGTCGTTCACTACAACAGAATTCGTTAGCGAATATAGCGAACATTCGTTGTTTACATAAAATTAACACTTCATATAAAATAAGTAGCAGATAAATACACTAGATATTGGTAAATAATCATCATCACTAAAGATTCCCGGCAATAGTAATTGAAATAGTCAGTACAATGGCATTCAAATCAAATTTCACATCACTTCCAAAGGCGGAACTTGCATATGAAGTTAAGATCCGGGGAGAGGAACCTGGTTCAACGGTAAAGGCCGTAACACACTGCATTAAAATGCATTCACTAACAGTTTATATAGTACATCAGTACAGTTACACAATAGGTTTTGATAATTATTTTTTTGGAAAATATAAGGGTGTTAGCACACCGTCATATAACTTTAGTACATAGGTGGCACATATAGGTACCACATCTCGTGTCAGGTTACACGCATACATATGATCATACGGAAGTTTCACATTTACACTTACATAATAATTAAGTAAGATATAGTCATTACATATTCATCACAATTATCTTCACACAAAATTCCAAACACTCAACAAGCAGTTTTTTTTTTGTTTGTTTACATAGTGTGACACTGGCCTTAGATGCAACGATGAATAACACGTTTGCATCAACACGATTACGTCAGCAGCTTACGCGCAAACAAAATAAAACTTGCACAGGGGAGATTTCATACGTACATACATACACATTATTTATTTAAATACATTTTACACTGACATGGTGGCAAACAAGGGCACCATATTTTGTTTAGATATTTGGCAGAATGGCCAAAGATCAATGATCTTGGTCATTTATTAAGGTTGACATAATAGTCATAGTCAACATTCTTCTACTAAAGTTGAGAATAAGCATTTGTCTTTTGTTATTGATACTAAGATTGCGAATATGCACTTGGTTTTTTATTTTATTTGGTTAAAGGGCTAAATAGCCTAGTAATTAGTTAGGGACACTACACACTACACACTACACACGACTTTCAAATAAGTACACAGAACAACGTGACAAACACATGCCGTGTTCGTCATGGGGACATAAGGGTTAATTAGCAACACGAAGGATTCTGCAAGTAAATTATTTTCTATCACTTTTCTGTTTCTTGGTTTGGTTGGGAGTTTTCTGTTAGTTGGAAGCATGAGTCTATCCCTAACAGAGTTCGTCGTTTACTGTTAGTTGGCAGCATGGTCTTGCCCTAACAGAATTATGGTGTAGGTTTGTTACTGTTACGAGGAAGCATGAGGCTTACCCGAACAGAATTATGGTACTGTTATTTGGCAGCATTTGTCTTGCCCTAACAGTCGTAGGTGTAGATCACCGTTATGTTTATTTTCGTCATATGGCTAATCCTACCACTCGGAAGCTAGAGGCTTGCCCTGGGGGATAGTCCATCCTATGAGTCGGAAGTGTTACACTAGCCCTAGTAGGATGTTCTTCTCTGGGACGGTTGTATAAATCCCAGCCTTCAGCAAAAAGCCTTATTATACACACCCCACTTTCAGGCGGTGCGTATTACCTGAACCTTCAACCCAAAGCCTCAAATACGTCTTTTCTCTTTCTGTCCTATAAGATACTTCAGAATCACCTTAATACATCCTGCGAGTTGGTTTCATTAAAGTTAAGGCCGACTCTTCGCTACACTCAGCATCATCTCATTCACACAACACACTAACATACACACACACATAGACGAGTATTAGGTATTATGTTAGGGGCGTTCGAGGACGAACGCAGCATTTGACGCGTTAGGGTACGTCAAACGCTCACCGGGGAGGGGGAGTATGTAACGTTGTGGAACAACGGGTGCAATTAGGGGTTCAACATTAGGGGTTTTAAAATGAAAACGTAGATTAATAAATGAAAGCGCCATCTACCGAGTTATTGTCGCAACGGCGGAAGCCTCATTCGTATTTAAAAAGCGGTCTTGACGTTTAGTAGTTTCGAGTGGTGCCGCTAGAGGCGCTGTACAAAAATATAAAAACAACCGCGCGCGAATTTCGAAGCCCCCATTACTCAAATAATGTAAAGTCACTAGTCGCGAAGGCGTAGGTGCATCAGAGTATAATTTCAAAGTGAAAAAATATTGTTAGGAGCCAGGTGCTCCCAAAGTGATCAGCGATTTAGCTGCGAGCGTCAATAACCCCATCATTGGGTGAGTCAAATTATTTATAATGAATCTAGATTTTTAAAACAGTGAAAATTAACGGCTGTTGGTCAACCCTGTTATGGGAGGGTAGATTAAAGGGGTGTGAAAAAATCTCTTTGTAAAAGTAGAATATCAGCAAACATTGTGAGACCCCCGATTCCTGAAATGGTTAACAGGAGTCGGCTGTCTTAGCAATGGGCGGGAAAAAGGGTTCCAGCTAACCCGTCATCTGGAACATTCCAGGGTCCACCCTGCGGGTTCCAAGCAGGAACGTCCACCCTACGGGTTGTCAGCATCCACCCTACGGGTTGTCAACGTCCACCCTACGGGTTGTCAGCATCCACCCTGCGGGTCGAAAACACCGTGCCAGCCGAATTTGTGGACGGCACGGCTACGTCGCGGACTGCATCAGCCTTGAGAACCACTAAGATAAGTCGGAACCCTGCGAAGGCCATCGGAGATCGCACTTGCTGCTCGAAACACCCACGACCCCCAAGTGCTAAATTTTAATAAATCATTAATTATTTACAGTTCAAATTCAATCTTTTCTTTTCTCTCTCTCTCTTCCTGAAAGCTTCAGCTTTTCACCTAATTCCGGAGCCTATTTGATGCAAACAAACAAACAAACAATCAAATCTTTCCTCTTTATAATATTAGTATAGATGATCAGTTGGCAATTGACATAAATATCAGTCTCCAACTGCTTCATGTACACTGCCGTCGTACGAGAGAAGGGCACATCTATCATTTTGGTCAAACTAAGATAATTGGGATTAAAGTTTTTACTATATTCTGCTTCATAGTGTGTAAACCTAATGCTTAAAAGAAAAAAAAAATGATAATAAATATGCGTGAAGATTAGTACTAGTAATATTTTTACTTGTTAGTTTTTATATATAGTTAATTATTAAATAAATTCAAATTATTACTTTCAACTTAAAAATAAAAATATTTAAAAATACCACGTAATACAAAGAAAAGGCATAATTAACCAAATGTGATCTTTCTTTTTAATATTTCAAGCGAGTTGATCATTGAGCCTAAAAGAAAGGGCACATTTGTCTAATTGCGCCTTTTTAATGTAAATTGATATAATGTTTTCTATAGAAAAAAAAAACAAATAATCATAGTGAAGAAAGTTTAATAAAATATAAAACATTTATTATAATATTGTCATGCCATTTCTGGTTAGCTTATCCAAATACTAAACTCAAAAAAAACTTAACAAATCTTCTTCTAGGACACAAACATTTATCATTTAAAGAAAAAAAAAAGTTCTTTATATTCAATAATTATTTATAAATTATTAGGGATAAGCATCTACGTAAAATTTTGGTTAACGAATTGAACTTATGAATTAGAAACAAAAAGTGCTAATACTTAGACTCAATTACACTTTTTGGTTAGTTACATCTAAGGAAAGTAAAAGTTGAATATTTTTATTCTTTTTACTAATAGGTTGGACCCCTAAAGGAGATCATTCACGTTTCATACATTTTTGGGCCAATTCTGAAAGTGCCGGCCAGAAAAAATAAATGTAATATTCGCATAGAACACACAATTTCTAGCAAAAAATACTACTACATTAACCCTGTGCGTGCTATGGTTTTGTTGTTACATGCTTTTAAAACACGAGAAAAATGTTATTTTGATGATGTATTTTGATACATTTTATCACTTGAATAATGATTTGTTTTTACGTTATTCTATTGTAATATGAAATAATTATCATTTTACTAATTATCTACGTACCTACGCACAAACAAAACGTACCTAACGACGCACAACAAGTCAAAACTTGTTTCAAAAAACTTAGACAAAGGTGCCGAGCGCGCAGCCCCCCAGGCTCAAGCGACAGGTACGTGGCAAATCACCCCGCCACCTCCCGACGCCTGATGGGTGCGATGGGGCTCTTCCACCAACCCCGGGGTCCAAGCCAGCCTCACCTGCGAGTGGTGAACCTGCTGATAAACGGACGAGGTCATGGCGCACAGAAAAGGAAAATTCGAGACTAAACCCTGTACCAACCCGTCTGGCCAGCGTGATACAGTAAGGTCAAATATCCTCCTATGATACACACAACAAAACAACGGCCCCTAGTTCCCGGCACTCCCGCTGTTCCCGATCACGGCAGCGGTCGGAGTGACGGCGGGAGGGGGGGGGGTGCTAAGAATCTCCGAGTTACGGGAGGCTGCCGTACAAAACTGACCCTGGCTACGTTTAATGGAACTACTCTGCGCCTGGACGAGCGGCTCACCGAACTCGAGTTAGTACTAGGTGGTATTAACTGGCACATGCAGTATTGTGTGAGGTCCGAAGAAAGGGGGAGGACACACTAACCCTTGCATCAGGCGACCTGTTTTACTTTCGGGAAGGTGACGGAAGACATTCTTCTTCAAGGTGGATTGGCTTTATGGTGAAAAAGGACCACGTTAGCAGCTTTGTGGAGATCAGCAGTGTTTCGCCTCGGGTAGCGTACTTAATACTGAGACTCACCAACAGGTACACCCTGAAGGTGATACAAGTGTACGCTCCGACCTCGAAAAGCACTGTCGAGGCAGTTGAGACCGTGTACGAGGACATAGCAAAGCACTACATAGTACTGCCAAGACTCACTACAGCGTTGTGATGGGGGACTTCAATGCCAAAGTGGGAGTACAAGAATGCGGCGAAACGAAGATCAGCCCCTTTGGTGTAGGGCGCAGAAATGACCGGGGCCATATGCTTGTCAGTTTTCTTGAGTCTCAGGGGCTCTTCTTGATAAACTCTTTCTTTAAGAAGAAGCCCCACAGAAAATGGACTTGGCGATGCCCCGACAAGGTCACAAGGAAAGAGATAGACTTCATCATGACGGACAGGAAGTCTATATTTAGAGATGTCTCTGTGGTTAACAGGTTTAATACCGGTGGTGATCACCGACTTGTACGAGCATCTCTGAATTTGGACTTCCGAGCTGAAAGGGCCCGTATGATGAAGCCTACTCTCCGACCTACCGCGCTCCAGTTAGCCTCAGGAGCTGAGAGGTTCCAGTTAGAACTTCAAAATCGTTTTGATCTGCTGGAAACCACTGGTAATATTCACGATAAGGCCGACAATGTGGTCAGGACGCTACAGCAAGTGTCCCGAAGGTTTTTGTCCGGAAAAAGCAATAACAGGTGCTCTTAGCTCTCGCCCGAGACTCTCGAACTTATGAGAATAAGACGAGAAACGCCATCTACGCACTCGTCTTCGTCAGACCAGCGGGATTGAAATCTCAGAATCCGAAAGCTGATACGACGCGACCTTAGACGCTATAACACCAGCATCGTCGAGGCAGCGATCGAGCAGAACAAGGGTACCAAAGTATTTGCCCAACAGCTTGGAAGACCCCGTCTGATAAAACTGAAGACAGCGGATGGCAGAACTGTGACCTCCAGGTTCGAGATTCTCGAGGAAATTAAGAGCTTTTACAGAGACCTATATGCATCACGGACAAAAAGGCCGACGAGTAGGACCCTACTGATTGTGACCACCGAGTCCCACTATCGCGCCACTATAGCGAGGACATTCCGGACATCGATCAGGGCGAGGTGAGGGCGGCTCTCGGGCAACTTAAAAACAACAAGTCCCCTGGGGAGGACGGAATTACAACTGAAAAGGTGATAAGACCTTGCTGAGGAATTACAGACCCATCTCACTCCTGAGCCATGTTTACAAGTTGTTCTTGAGAGTAGTTATAAACCGCCTCGCCGGAAGGCTCGATGAGTTTCAGCCAAAGGAGCAAGCCGGATTTCGAAAAGGCTTCAGAACCGTGGACCACATCCATACTGTACGGCAGATTGTACAGAAAACAAACGAGTACAATCAGCCGCTGTGTATGGCTTTTGTGGACTACGAGAAGGCCTTTGAATCTATCGAAATAAAATACTCTTTATCTTTATTTTACATGCTCCTTTATGTAGGAACGAGAAATCAAAATTGGGCATAAAATATGCCTCATCCTTCGGAGAAACAGGTATAATTATATTATGTGTGCTTATATGTGTGCTGAAAGACATAATTAATAAAATAAATCACTATTCAACTGCTCATATCAATTAGAATGACACCTTTGAAATAACATTTTTCACGAATTTTAAAAGCATGTAACAAAAAAACCATAGCACGCACAGGGTTAATGTAGTAGTATTTTTTGCTAGAAATTATGTGTTCTATGCGAATATCACATTTTCTTTTTCTGGCCGGCACTTTCAGTTTTTGGTCCAAAATGAATGATGTCCTTTAAAATCTATAAAAAAATGTAACTCTAAATCACAATATGCAACACTTAATTCTTAATAGAGGTACTATATAGGTAATAAGAGCATAAACTTTGGTTTTGAACCTTTAATAAGCTACCTCTATTAGAACTTATTCTAATTATTTATGGTTCATTTACAGGACTTACATCCGTAATTATTAAGGGCACTCGTAGTTTAATATTTAAAAATATTATAAAAATTAAATGTACTTAACTATAAGAAACATAACATGGCACTTCTTGGTTGATTTATCACAATGCAGTATATTGGTAACAACTAGATATAAAAAAGTTTAAACAAAATTAAATAATCAGTTTTGCTTAAAATATTAATTAACAAAATAGTCTTTAATTTCAGTCTTCATAAATTTCTGTGAGATCAGCTGAACAGTCGTTAACGGATAGGGTTTCCCAAAAACCTCTTCTGTTCTCAGGCATGTGTGGTCCAAGCTTGGAAAGTATAGCCGATTTTCTCTCAAATGCTACTTATAGATCGATGCTTTTTCCAAGTAATAAATCATGACACACGTGTTTTCGCAATAATACTGTAATTAGAATAATCGTTAAAGCACTTGTACTTTCCACTATTTTAATATATCTTACTAATATTATAAATGCGAAAGTTTGTGAGTGTGGATGTTTGTTACTCTTTCACGCTCAAACCGCTGAACGCATAGGGCTAATATTTGGTACAGAGGTACATTATAGTCTGGAATAACATATAGGCTATTTTTTATCCCGGGAATAAGTTCCCACGGGAACAAATTTAACGCGGGCGAAGCTGCGGGCATTAGCTAGTACCTAATAAAATAGTGGATACAAAGTGCTTTAATAATAATGTGTAGCAGATTCCACCAAGTACCAACAAACAACAACAATACGTAACTACACTTACCTAGTGCGGGCTGGCTGCTGCAGCTGACAAGCGTCGTCGCAGGCACAACTGGCGCGTTTCAATCAAACCCTGCCCTCCTTTCCTCATCCCTAATCGTAAATAATTTAAAGAAAAGGCACAACTCATTACTTGTGCCTTTTATACGTAAATTAATTGAGACATGCATGGATCATTAATTAAGTAGACAAGGCATATCTGGCATTTGAGCCTTTTCTTTATGTTATGTTGTAGGTGTGCCTTTTCAAAGTATTTTTTAGTAAAAATCTGCATAAAGTAATAGTCACATCTACGTATTTGTGCCTTTTCAATATAATGATACATAAATGTGCCTTTTTATTCTATAAAACATGAATATTAGTCTCATTTGTGACTTTTGAGCTTATTGTATCTCCGAATTCCTTGAAGTTAAAATTCTACAAAAAATTGAGCAGATGGGCCTTTTTTTTCTGATTCTAAATATGTATATAACTCATTTTTTTAAAAATGTTAAATGTGCCCTTTTTTCTTACGACGGCAGTACAGACTTGATGTACGGTGATTCGTCGTATGTATTATAACAATTAAAATAATAATTATCGCTCAACAAGCAAGGGAATGTAGCGTGACTGAAGTGACAATTTTTAAAGAATCATATTATTATTATTTTTTTTTTTTATACTACTTAGGTGGCAGACAAGCTTACGGCCCACCGGAAGGTTGGTAACCGTAGCCTATAGACGTTTGCAACACCAGAGGCGCTACACACGCGCTGCCGACCCGGGCGCAGGTTGTGACGACCCACAGTTGATATTTCAAGCCGCCCGTAGGGCCTTCAACTTGGCTTAACGACTGCCATTTTACTGGCAACCGGGACCAACGGCTTAACGTGCCTTCCGAAGCACGGAAACGCTCGTAAATAATTGTCACAAAGTGGTCCACGTGGTGGTCACCCATCCATGTCTGGCCATAGTAAATGTTGCTTACTGCAGTGATCGTTTACAGAACACTGAGTCCGCGGGGCCACGAGCGCTTCAAACCTTTGTATCGATTATAGTTCATTATAATGTGTACTACATCGATAAGAATTAGTTTTGGCGTGGTTTCCTTAATGAGATTCTTCGATAAGGAGTAACTTACATCACGAAGATGCTTAAATAGAGCGCTCATTATAAGTTATACTGAATACGTCCAGATTTTGCTGAAGTTATTTCTATTTTGCAGACGTAAACCTTAGGTACCTATGTTTAAATAATAATAGGTAATATTTTGTAAATTACTTCGGATGTAATCCTGCTTTATAATT
This sequence comes from Miltochrista miniata, assembly GCA_933228765.1. NCBI lineage: Eukaryota > Metazoa > Arthropoda > Insecta > Lepidoptera > Erebidae > Miltochrista > Miltochrista miniata. The sequence continues at coordinate 34,001,612 of OW121756.1, read as the reverse complement.
GGATTTTGGAATTTCGAAACGAAATGAAGACTAAGTATCAAAATTGTGCCATAAATATTTGAAGTCAATTCGACTTTATACTTGCCTTACAGGGATTTTTTTTTCGAGTTTCTTTCTCTTCTCTCATACCTTGCCCGATGTGTAAGCCATACACGCTACGGTAAACCGTAGAGATAGGTACGATCGATCTTCCTGCGCAGGCATAACTGCACAGGTAGAACGGATTGTGTGTATGAATAGACCACAGCAATTTTTTTAGATATGCGTAGGAGACTAGCGCAGAATCAAAAATCAATTCTTTCATGTGACACCGTACGGTAGAACTGAAGCTCCTACCGGTAAACCGGAACACCCCTATACATGCCACTGACAACGTTCGGTTACCCCGCGCATGTAACCTCTACGGTAGGCCGTAGCGTGTATGGCTAGCATAACTGAATAGGTGATCCGCTTGTAAGTGAGAATAACTTTAGCCGCGACGATTTCGTAATTCACTACTTACCTCTACCTTTATTTGTGTAATGGAACTACTGGGATACGACTAAAAAGGTTAGTAGTTTCATGGAACTATTGGTATAAAAAATCTCAGTAGTTCCATCATGGAACTGCGCAGTGAAACTACTGGAATACGACGCTCTTTACGTATACTATTGCATTGATGTAGGTGATGAACACAATTTGTACTTGCCACCACAGTACAAAGATTAGAAATTTATTTCAGTAGCTTTATATTACGAACTCAGTCAATTTGAGTTTCTTATTTATGTCAAATATTGCATCCATTAATACCGCATCCAATATGTTCTACACGTAGCTCTTACACCAAACAGTACTCAGAGCTACATCAGAGTTGCTCTAACGAACTCATTCATGTATTCACTGCCGCATCTATGTGCCGTAAGACACCTCTGAAATCCTATCAAACATGCCAATTAAAAAGTTCTATGCCGGTCAGGAAATGAGAATATCTCATTCATTCTCTTTTTTGCTTTTCTATTGCGGCATAGAAAAGAGACACTGAATTGGCTGGATTGAGTTTAGATTTTATACCTACCTGCTAGCTGTACCGTACTTCTTCGATAGCAATTAATATCCTGTTTTACCTCCTAGGGGACGGAATTTGATGAGTTACCCGGTATTTTATGAATATAGATATGAAATTTTTTTATTTGAAAAAACATAATCGGTTTCGAGCAGGATTCGAATCTGCGTGCGACGCCTTAACCAACCACCGAAACCTCAGAGTCGACCAATTTTTCCACCTTAAATCGTCTTGGGGCGAAGTATTTACATTGCTTTTCAAAATTATCTTCATATATATTTACTTTAACTACTTACCACTAATACTCACATGTCTATAAGCGAATACGATATACCGGAAAATGGGTATAGAGTTTACTAAGGTCGTCAATCTTGCTGGTAATTACGTTAACCCTTTACGTTAACTTAGTTAAGTTGCACGGCTCGAATGTATAGAATTGCACCTTGCAATTGCATATACATTCGAGCCGTGCAACTTAACTAAGTTACCGGTAGATGGTGCCTACGTCGCCCCAAGACGTAATGAGGTGAAAGAATTTGACGGTCGAGAGCAGTGTCTCGGTGGTCCAGTTGGTTAAGGCGTCTGGTCCGGCAAACCAGAAGACGCGGGTTCAAATCCTGCTCGAGACCAAAAATTTTTACACATTAAATATGTGATTGAGTCAGCATACTAATTGCTTTTCAAAATTATCGTTAACCCTCGTGTTTCAAGCCCTCGGGAAGTTTTAGTGTTGTCAGCACAGTTCTGCCTACGGTTTAATATGTACCAGTATATCAATATATTACAACGAAGCCTACAAATAGTACATTGTTTTGAAAGTGTGTTAGCATTCTATCGTGGGGTAGCATTGCATTGTGGGGTAGCATTCTATCGTGGGGTAGCATTCCATCATAGAGTAGCATTCCATCTTGGGGCAGCATTCCATCGCGGGGTAACATATATTCCATAATGCTCGGCAACAGCCATGGAACATGGCAGCAAGAAAGAAGAGAAACCTGGAATCCTCTCTCTAGCCAATGTAAACCACCGCAAGGTTTATGTGTAAATAAGAAAAGTCGGGAGTCGCACACTCATCTTCAGTCTTTCCAACGAAAGGGGCATTTTCGGCATAAAACGTTGGTTTTGTGAAGTACCTACCTACTGATAAGTAAACTTAATTATTTTGGTATCTATAACATTTGCGTCTGAAAATATATTACATACATTAGTAGTAGGTTACATAGTAGTTTTTCTTCCTGAAGGTGTTGTATTTTGTCCTACCTGAAAAGCAGTGAGTCTATTGCCGTGTAAGTAAAAATACCTCCTTGAAATTTATATTTTATTGAAAAATAATAACTATAAATTGAAATGACATTTATGCCTTGTGCAATGCCTTGTGCAGAACAAATACTGTAACCACTTTATTGCTCAGTATGTTACTCACCAACTAGCGCGAGGAAGCTATGCAGAGAACTCTTTCCCAGGGCGCCTTACTTCAGAGCTTCAAGTGTGTGTGCAAGGGTAGGCTACGGCTCTGACGAAAACAGCCAAGTAGGGTGTACACACATATATTTATAAAGTACACAGTACACTACAGAGACAGAGAGAAGTTATTCACAAATTGACACACATTTATCACAGAAATACATAAGAGTAGTACCGATTACTGCACTAATATTACGGAGGCGGTCTACAGATACTTGTTACAAATTGCTTAGGCTGTTACTTAGCAAGGTGTTATAGGTAATGGGGTACTGGCCTGAGGTGTGCGCTGAGAGTGACTCGGGATGTTGTGACTGACAGGTGATGATGGCAGGTTCCTCTCAAATACAAAGCTTGTGCAGTCCACTCTACCACGCCTTCGTACCACGTGCAGTCCACGTACTGGTGGGTGTGGCACCGAACATCCACGACTGGTCACTCTAGCCCAACTAAAAAAACCCTGTTCGTGAAAGAAAAACGACTAATTAAGTTACTGACACCGCGACAGACGAAGTTCAAACCGCTTTGCAAACAATAAAGTAAAACTTACCAGTTTCCTGGGTATAAGTTAGAACAGAAACTTATTCTTTCTGAGGAAAGTAGAACCTAGGCTATATTCCTCAGCAAATTCTCAGGTTTGTACAGTGCCTGAGTGAAATTCTTCACTGCATTAAGATAACCTCAAAGTTGTCAAAGAGCTCAAAGTTTGTTTCTCAAAGACTTTACAGGTGCTGAGAAGATGGTAAAGAAACTTGGAACTTCAAAGCAGGGCTTTATATACCCTCTCTAACGTGGAATAGTCTCGAATCCTATCTAAAAACCTGTTTCTTTCAATGCAAAAATGGTCTCGTCACCGACACTCATGTCATCCTGTCATCCTGACAGCAAAGGTCACCACAGACAGCCGAGTAAAAAAAAAAATTGCGTGTACTTAGTGTACACACGTAAGAAGTGAAACTTCTTCATAAACTTCATTTTCACCTCACCTTAAATTAAGTCAAAAAGTACAAAAGTCCAAAAGTCCAAAAGTCCAAAAGTCCAAAAGTCCAAAAGTCCAAAAGTCCAAAAGTCCAAAAGTCCAAAAGTCCAAAAGTCCAAAAGTCCAAAAGTCCAAAAGTCCAAAAGTCCAAAAGTCCAAAAGTCCAAAGTCTAAAGTCCAAACGTCCAAAAGTCCAAAAGTCCAAAAGTCCAAAAGTCCAAAAGTCCAAAAGTCCATAAGTCCAAAAGTCCCAAAGTCCCAAAGTCCCAAGGTCTCAAGGTCCCAAAGTCCCAAAGTCCCAAAGTCCCAAAGTCCCAAAGTCCTAAAGTCCCAAAGTCCCAAAGTCCCAAAGTCCCAAAGTCCCAAAGTCCCAAAGTCCCAAAGGCCAAAAGTCCAAAAGTCCCAAAGTCCCAAAGTCCCAAAGTTCCAAAGTCTCAAAGACCCAAAGTACCAAGGTCCCATCTAAAAGTCCAAAAGTCCCAAAGGCCAAAAGTCCAAAAGTCCCAAAGTCCCAAAGTCCCAAAGTCCCAAAGTCCCAAAGTCCCAAAGTCTAAAAGTGCAAAACTCCAAAAGTCCAAAAGTCCCAAAGACCCAAAGTACCAAGGTCCCATCCAAAAGTCCAAAAGCCCAAAAGTCCAAAAGTCCCAAAGTCCCAAAGTTCCAAAGTCCCAAAGACCCAAAGTACCAAGGTCCCATCCAAAAGTCCAAAAGTTCAAAAGTTCAAAAGTTCAAAAGTCCCAAAGTCTCAAAGTTCCAAAGTCCCAAAAACCCAAAGTACCAATGTCCCATCCAAAAGTCCAAAAGTCCAAAAACCCTTAAATGACATGCTATCCCTGGATAAAGTACTCTTAATTCGAACCGTGGTGGGGAACAGAACAAAGATGGCGCGTAACCAAAAATCGTGACGTGACGTGACGCAAATTTTTTTCCAACGCCGATAAAGAAGTTTCACTTCAAAAAGCGATAAATCGATTAGGGCGCCGTCACACGCTCAATACTGCATCTACAGAAAAATGCTACAATACTACAAAAATATACATACTTATTTCTAGAAAATTGGAATTTCCATTGAAAAACGTGTGTAAAAATTTCAACTTGCATTAAAAACACTAAAAGAAAATGCACTTCCAGACTAACGTGAAGTCACGAAGTCGCTACATTATTTGCAAACAAACAATAATACGCTTGTACCTTTTCCACTCCCTCATCTTGTAACATGTTGTTTGAATAAAATGTTTTATTGAAACTCGCAATACTTGTACCAACAACTTGCAAAGAATACTAAGTGCATGAATTGCATTTCGCGAAACAACGTGCTCTGTTAAGGCAAATAAGCTCGGAGTAGAAATAATGATGTAATGTTTATTGGATAAAACCAAACGTAACATAGTTTGTTTATGGATGGACGAAGAAGAACCAAGAAATTTAACTCTTTACGGCATGTATAATTATGCCATTAAAAATAAAACTTGTAAAAAACCCCAAATGTCGTAACTTCGTTCTTCTATCGTAAAAATTAGTGAGATCCCTGTAATACTAAGTCAGTTAATTTATCAGGTCCTATATTATGGAACCTTCTGCCGTAACTTTAACGTAATTAGCTAACTTAACAACATCTTATTCAATAGCATTACGTGCATGTTGAAGCACAGATACACTCTTAAAATGAAGTGTCACAATGTATTCCACCATCTCCACAACAGCAGTCATGTTAAGTGTAATCATACAACATTATAAATTCACACCATTTGTAGACTGTGTTGAACTCTAAATCGTGTTTCATCATGCATTGAAACTAGAAATTTACTTTAAATAATTGAAAGTCCTGCCCACGGCGATGCACGACCTTTCATTTACCAAGTCGAATAATATAAGCTGTATCATAAAAATACACAATGTGGGTCTCAAAATTAGTTTAGAATACAACAATTTTGCTAAAAGACAATTCGAATAACTTGGGCCATAGAAACGATATTATTACTAAGTATAATGTAAGTTAACCCACGAAAGGGTGTATTTATTTTGGCGTTTTATAAGTAGGCTCAAGCACAAGTTTACAGCTTATTATCTTTCGTTCAGAGGCTTACCCTTTTTTGTTTTACCTTATTAAACTGGGTATCTACAAAGTATAAAGATTGTATTTTTATTAACTTTATTTGACTTTACTTACATGTAATAGAAAAAAAGGTAGAGAATATACTTTTTTTTTATTTATGACACTTAGTTTTATCGGGGCGTTGGGACGCCCCTTGGGTGCAACCTGAATCCAGCAAAAGAAAATGAATTAATATGGCGAGGGTTTCAAAAATTATAATTTTGTCCATGCGTGGTAGTACCTATAGCTATGCTATCTAATGAGCCTTTAGGAAACATTTCATATACTATACAGTTTAAAATAAAAACATAATTTAATAGTATTCCATGAGACCAAAACTGCTGTTTTTATAGATCTTATCAATTACAATTCCTGAGTTTCAAGTCTATGCAGAAAGACTATGGTCTTTTTGAGATTATGCAACTGTCCACTCATTCAATACTTTTTTTTTTTTTTTTTTGTTTAACGTGAGGGAAAATCCTCATAGGATGTTATGCCGGACTCTTACCGACTAAAAAACCTCACGCCACGCCTAACAGCCTATGGTTGAGAGCCCCGGGTAAGCCCTCAGGAAGGATGTCCCGTGACTCCCAACAGACCTACGGCCGCCAGTGCGGCCTCGCCCAGGGGGTGGTTCGGGTGCAATCCCGCTTCTCTGGGGGGTTTCGGGTGTGACCCCGCTTCTAAGGGGGGGGGGGGCGTGCGTGAGTTGCTCACGTCACGCTGCCGTCATGGGCCTGCTTCTGTAAGGACGGTGAGCGGCCCTCTCACCGTCCTCAGACCCCCGGTCATGGAGGCCGATAGTCCTCGGCGAAGACACGTCGGCGGCGCCCAGGGCGCCGACTGCGGAACTCGGGTGGGAGAGTTCTCTCCCGCACCCGGCCCGCCGCGCCGCCTCCTTCTCATTCAATACTTACATTTAAAAAAATGTCTTGTTTGTTGAACCGATAATGACAAATTGCTAAATGCCTGTTTCCGTACTTATATAAGATAAGTTGTGTTACTTATATAAGATAAGAGCAGTTGCATCTGTTGGAAGATTAGGTATCTTTTATCTTTATACGTTGAACTTGAAAACGAATTAAACAAAGTTGCGAACTATGTCGTACACACAAACATTATATTATGTATTTGGTGGCTAGGCTGAAGTGCCCTGACAAAAGGAAAACTTCTCTGGACCTTGTATTAATTAAAAGTAAGATTTAGGAACAATAGGATTTAGGAAAAATATGCAATGAATTTGAATCTCGTAATTTTTTTTACTTATTTAAAAAAGTTTTTGAAGTACTACCTAGTTATGTTGTATCTAATTAGTCGTATTTTGCCCACTTTCTTTTTAAAACTAACCGTGTTCTGCAGCTTCGCCTGTGAAACTCCGTGGCTCTATATCCCCCAACGTATAGTTTGCACGATTTTTTGACATGTACATTCTTGGCTTTGAGGAACTACCGAGACACAGCAGTGAAATGGAAGTATTTATGGGAGTTAAAAGGCGAATGTTATTTTTTTTTGTTTGTCTGTTTGTATAAGATAGGGACTTTACTTTATTTACTGACGTTACCCTGTCAATATTTTTCACGTTACCCTTTTTTTACATGTGGAAATCCCTCATGGATTAGCATCCACTGGTTGCATTCATTGGAGATGGTTTTAGGTCGGCAAGAGTCCGGCAGCTATGCGAGACTATGGGAGTCCGGGTAAGACCTCGGAAGGATGTGTCAGGAAAAGTTTTACATTACCCTAAGACCCCATATACCCTATGAGCAGTTGGCAATTGACATAGATTTAAGTCTCCACCCGCTTAATGTACATAGTTGATGTACGGTGATTCAGCGTATGTATTATAACAATTAAAATCATAATTATCACACAACACGCAAGGGAATGTAGCGTGACTAAAGTGACATGATTTGGCTATCATAATAAAGTAAGCCTTGCCCATTGTGTCATATGAAAAATATTAAAAAAAATATTATTTAACTTAAACTGAAGAAGAAATATACGGCCTTTGTAGCTAAGTTGTAAGTGTATAAATTTGTGGACCACACAAATGCTTATTAAGGTCCAGGATTCCAACTAGGAATCTTGACACGCCAGTCATATGTTTCTTTCAATGTTTAAGTTTAAATTAATAGCACAAGAGTTCATTCGGCTCAAAGGAGTGTGCGAAACTGAAGTGTTTGATTTTTCATTATGGAGATTATTTTACATTTTTTGACCCTCATCAGTATTATTATAAGTATGGATAGCACAATCAAAATTAATTACTCTCTTGAAGTAAAGTAACCTTGAAAAGGCCTACGTCCAGCAGCGGACTGTGAATTGATATGGTAAAAAATATCATAGGTACTGTCAAGAATACCTTACCTTTAATAAACAATAAATAATAAATAAAGTAAAATATTTGCTATACCCAAAATAATATGATAATACTTGGTTATCATATTTTATTAGGTGCTGTACGTGCTACATAACTTGTAGGCACTTGCACACAGAGTCCACAGCAACTTTTACAAAGGTATCTACCCTCATCGGAGGTTACAACACGTACGCAATAACTTTTTTTATTTCATGCAGAGCTTGTTATAATAGGGTGTAAACTGCAAGGTACAAAATAGGGTTTCAACACCTTGGAATTGTTATTAACCCATAAAATATATACGTGATGCGTTCAGTGGTTAGCATCGGAAATGTTGCTACCTAAAAGTGTACAGCTAAACTATAACGTGTTGGCAATAACAGGTTAAAGTAAAGAAGAGACGTTATTAAGAGCAGTAAAAGATTTTGGCGGGAAACTTACAGACAAGCGTTTGCAGGTTGAATAATTTTTCAATACTAGCGTATTTTTGAGTTTTTATGTGTAATTTATGGTGGATTATTATACATAAAGGTTTAACAACGTGCCATAGTGTTGGAAAGTGATAAAGCGCAGTGAAACGCGAGTTTTTAGGTTTGTCGACAAATGCCACAGCAAGCCCTACTAATAAATATTACTAATATAAGTACTAGTATGGTACCACTGCGACCGTTCCTCCGACTTACTAGAGTAGAACTTAGTCTAAACTTGGACATACATGAATAAGCTGATGGATAAGAAGAGTCTTACATTGAAAATGATTTATATTTTCGCAATGAAATTTACTTGATCTTGTGACCAAGAATAAGTAGAAAAAAAAGTAATACTTAAACATATAATATAACTTTTAATAAAGGCGTTCACTTGAAAAGAACTTAGTTGTTATATTATGATTTTTTTATTTATTATTTATTGTTATCATGCAAATGAAATTGCTTGCTATTCCTACACGATTTTGAATGGTTAAATGCTGATCTACAAAATGATATAATTAAATTGTCATACTTAAAATGCGTTAAATAGTAATTCTTTGTATTTGTAATGAAAATGTATCAACAACCCCGTGTGGCGACGGGAATGTGGTTGTCAATAACAAAAAGCCGTGAGACGGTCTCACCCGACTGCCCCTCTAACGTTTATTGTGGCAGTAAAGTGCAATCCGATTGACGTTGTCATTTTTTTCATTTCAAACTTTGAACAGATGATCCACGTGACCTAGTGACGTCATTTAATGCAACAGAGTCACAGACTACAGACACAAGTCTCACCATAAGCCCCTCTGCAATCTATTTTTTAAAATGACAATCGTAAGCAAAGTTGAAGTGAGGCTTCAAAAACTTCAACTGCAGATCGTCACCACCTTCGCCTGTCCATTTCAACACAGCAATAGGATCACCACCTATTACGTGGGACATAAAACTATATGCTAAAATGTGGGCGTATACTATGCCTCTGCCTACCCCTTCATAGTGAAAAGCTTGACTATACGTATGTACTTATGTAAGAATCATTTAAATTTCTACCGCCAAGAGAGTAAAAATAGGGGGTTAATTTATCGAATTGGTTCACGAGAAACAATAATTATACCCGTTCACTAAGATGTTATGTCTGCATCAAAGGCATTTATTATCATATTATTATGAGTTTAATTATAATAAAATAGTATAAAACTGAGTAAATTATTTTAAATGAACTTTATTATTAAATGACCAGCAAATTTCGTTTGAGTCTCACGTAATAGGTACACGTTCATTTGGTAATTATATAAATTGCGCACTATTCATTTTTAATTAAGGTCCTCCACTGACAGACTGAATACAAAACAAGTTAAAATATCATAAGAATATTTGTACTAAAGCCTCGATGGCACTGAGCAAGTTCACAAGATACAAGCCAGCTAGGATGAAATGGGCAGCGGAAAGGCGGTCTGATCGTCCGCTCGGCGTGGCGTCACAGGGGAAGGTTGAAACCTTAGACCATATATCACGGGACTAGCCTTTGCGAACCACCGCATACAAAAATATTCTGCCAGTTTTCATACAAGTGAAGGGTTTCCCCCTTCACTTGTATGAAAACGCGTAATGGCTGTTGTGTGTTAATTTTTATTGTACAGTCAACTACAATGAAATGTACTAGTTTAATCATATAAAATGATGTACTGATGTACAGTGCTTTTTATAAAGCCAAAAGACCAAATGGTCATGCGCAATGGCAGAAAACAATGCTTAAGTAAGGCGCATCCTGTGGTTAACCAGAGCCACACTATCAACATCTGATGTGCCACTATGAGCAGTACAATCTACACAAAGCGTCGTGTCGTGTTTTAATAATGTGTTTCCACCTTAAATCACCTTTGTAGGGAAATTTCTTACATGTCATCGAGGTTTTTTACAGTCTTCTTCTGACTCTCCAAATGTAAATCACCCGATTACTTATATGCTATCCCGGACTTCAAATGACTTCTTAAGAGTGTCCTTAGTCATGCACAATTTGATATGAAACTTTAACCATTTACACAGCGCACGGAGCGGAAGTTTTCAAAATGAATATTTCCCCGTTTTTGTAACATATTTCATTGCTGCTCCGCTCTTAATCGTCGTAGCGTAATGTTATATAACTGACTACATGATGCATATGGATTCGATCGCGTAGTACCTTTTTGTTGCCGTTTTTTTTTTTTTTTTTTTTTTATACCACTAGAGTGGCAGACAAGCATACGGCCCCACCAGACGTTTGCAACACCTGAGGCGCCACAATCGCGCTGCCGACCCTTTAAAAACCTTCTAAGTCCCCTTTTGAAGAACCCCATACTGTAGGCGTTTGAGGAAACCGAAGCAGGGAGATCATTCCACAACCTAAGCGTACGCGGAAGAAAGCCTCTATTAGATCTCACCGTGCTCGAGCGCTCAGGATGCAACGTATGAGGATGAACACCCTGTCTATGGCGAGCGGTGCGATGATAGAATGTAGCCGTAGGCATCATATCAAACAATTCTTCAGAGCACAATACGTTGTACAGGCGGTAGAACACACACAGAGAAGCAAAGTCTCTTCTGTCACTAAGAGGTTCCACACCACCTGCAAGTATGGGATCGTTGACAACTCTCATAGCTCGCCTTTGCACCGAGTCGAATGGACGAAGCTGGTATTCGGGTGCCCCCGCCCAGAGGTGACAGCAGTACTCCATATGCGGACGCACTTGCGACTTATAGAGAAGCAGTGCTTGCGCCGCAGTAAAGTACCGCCGCGCCCTTCTGAGCACTCCGAGCTTCCTGGACGCCAGCTTGGCCTTGCCCTCCAAGTGACTGCGGAACTGCACATCACTAGAGATGTCAACACCAAGGATCCCTATACTTTCAGAGATGGTGAGAGATGTGCCCTGAAATTGTGGCGCCACAGTGAATGGGGTCTTTTTTGCGGTGAAAACACAAACTTGTGTCTTGGTAGGGTTGAATTGGACAAGATTTTGTCGACCCCAATCGGACACTCTGGTGAGAGTAGCCTCGACTTCAGACACAAGTTGTTCACGACTTTCTTCCACTGCAACCCGAGAGATACCGGGACGGCCCGTGTAATAAGTGTCGCCCGTACTGTCGTCCGCATAACAATGAATGCCGTCAATAGACAACATGTCATTGATATGCAGCAGAAACAAAGTAGGGGACATCACTGAGCCTTGTGGTACACCGGCGTTTATGGCCATGCAGTCAGAACAGCTGCCGTCAACGACGGCCCTGATGCTTCTACCGTTCCTGTATCCTAAACAGATTATTACTATATCAGAATAAAATATGATGATAACATAGAGTTCATGTTTAAAATCCCCTCTGTATGCCTCGGGGTTTATTAAAATAAAAAAGCTAGTAGCTCTTTCAAGTTGCATTCGGCAAATAGTTCCTTGATAAGATGTTTAAAATATTAAGAACAGCACATACCTACTGTTTGTGAATTTATTAACTAGTCCACTATACTGGGCGTTCGTCCATGTTATATTTAGAGCACAGGGCGGAAACTCCATACAAAAATGTTCGTTTTCACCCACACTAATATACACGTAATGTGAATGCTTGAATCAAGCTTGAATGTGTGTGTGAGTATACTAGGGTCACTAGCTATGTAAACAAAATGATATGGAACTGAACGCAATCTCATGTATGTAGGTACTTTTTTTGAAGTCTACCCTCGGCTAAGCACAAATAAAACCAATGCAATAGCATAAAGTACGTAGGTAGTAATACGTAATGCAACGCAGTGACACTCTCTCGTCAAGTACTGACACGGCAATAGACACTTAAATTTTGGTGGGGATATTATCTTTGATTTAGAGCCAGCTGACGCTCGCGACTTCGCCCGCGTGAAATTTGGTTCCCGTTCCTGTTTCCCATGGGAACACATTCCCGGAGTGAAAAGTAGCCTATTTGTTATTCCAGACTACAATCTACCCCGGTACCAAATTTCAGCCTGATCCGTTTGTTAGAGCGTGATTCAGTAACAAACATCTTAACATTCAAACATTTTCACAAACTTTTACATTTATAATATTAAGTAGGAAGTAGGATGATGTCACATACCTAGTTAACCTTATAAAACCGTATATCAATCACTTGCAGATACCTACTTCCAATTGAGTTCCAAGCTGTCACCCGAACAAACACAGTTATATACTTAGTAGAATAGAATAGAATAAAAAACACTTTATTGTACAAACGCCATATGGAAAATTACAGGAATGAATCACAAAATTACTAACGTACAATGGGCGGTCTTATCGCTTAAAGCAATCTCTTCCAGACAACCATGATGGATTTCCTGTTAGGAATACCTAATATAATGAGGCAGTTTGTATTCTGACAGAATGCAGTCGGCACTATATGTAGAATAAAGTTCATGCCTTCCATGACCAGTCGCTTAGGGCTGCTGACAATCTTTGTTATAAGGATTGAGCGTAGATGGTAACATGCGGTGTTGTTTTATGGAACAGTGGATATTACCTGAAGCGTGGTCTTTCATTTTTTCTGGCTAGCCATCTTAGATCTTACAAAAGTATTTTGTCACATATAATTTGAATAAATTAGCAATAATACTTCCATAAAGCATATTTGGTTAATATTATACCAAAATAGCGCTTTTTATTTAACTTTATGGCTATGTAGTAAAATCAACTGTTTGAAGTTTAAAATAAAACATAAACGAAAACGTCATTGTATTGAACTTTCACAAATTATGTGTCAAAATAAAAAGTAATTTAAGTATAACATAAGAATCATTAAGTATAACATAAGAATCACAAAAATAAAAGTGAATTATGAATTATGAAGAGTATTTAAGGAGTATTGATATCAACTCCGGAGAAAATCAGCCCCAAAATAATTTACATTCCCTTTTTAGCTCGTTATAGTATACATTTCAATAAAATACGAAACACGTCTTCCATCTATTATGTTAATAATGCTATTTGCCAAATTTTAAGTAGATCGGACCAAGGAATCACGTTGTCCCATACAAACTTTACCCTCCTTTTTTATATCTTTGCAGGTGGAATTTGCAAAAATGTTAAAATTACTTTTTTCAAGTTGTAACAAACAACGCTCATGCTTAGTTTCATCATCGTACCATTAACCGTTTAAGCAATAATTGATAATAACTTTGGGTCTAAGGATCGAACCGCAAAATTAAGTTTGGTTTAAATTCTATATACTTTTCCGGGATAAAAAGTACCCAGTGTGGTGCCCAGGCTATTAAAGAATAATTATACCAAGTTTCATCGTAATCGAACCGGCAGACAGACAGACAGACAGACAGACAGACGGACAAAAAATTTTTTAATCACATTTTTGGGTTTGGTGTCGGTCTAGTAACACCCCCTGCTATTTATTTTTTTGATATTTTGAATGTACAGAATTTTTATTTCTACAGATTTATTATAAGTAAGTATAGATAATACGTAGTTGGTAAAATAAACATACAGAAACACATACCTATTTACAGTTAAAACAAAAAAAAACAAATATACTTACATAACATAACAATACATAGTAGGAACATATTAATTTTTATCTCTGAAGGGGTAGGCAGATAACCAAAATAAAGCTGACCAAGGTATTGACCTCAATTGCCACCCCACTGGCTTTGGCTTTTCACGCTCCGCTTGGTACAAAAGTTAGTAAAATAATATTTATAAATATTTGTGGATATTCTCACATAACAAACAAACTCTGAAACAAATATTTCTAAATCACAAAAATATTTGTGCACCGACTGAGAGTTCCAAGATCTTCTAAATAAGGAGTTAAACATTCCAGAAAAATGAACTAATAAACACTGAAATTCTTTAGATAAAAGATAATTTATGAAACAATCCTGCTAAGAATAGACTCTTAATTGTCAAGTTTCATTTGATTAGTTTGAAGGTTACTGATATCATTTTGAGGTGCCAGCGAGAGCGTGAATAACTTAGTTATAGCAACTTTAATGAGCTCAGAATATTCGTGGAGGAAAATCGTCTACATTGAGCTTTAACTCATGACTGGATGCGGTATTTTGAAAACAGAAGGTAGTTTCATCAGTTTCATTTCATTGAAGAAAATATTTTAGTTCGCTTCTGCCTTATCCATCCCTTACTGTGCATGGTACTTTTATAAAGCGTGGTACTCTATGAATTGACTTTACTTATAAACATATTTGTAAACTCCTGCTTATATGAAATATTAAAAACTCAATTATTTTATTACAACGGAACTGCGGCCTGCGGCGCTGGAGGTCGTGGGTTCGATTCCCACCGGAGACAAATATTTGTGTGACCCATAAATGTTTGTCTGAAGAGTCTGGGTGTTTCTATGTATAATGTGTATATATTTAAAAAAAGTATTTAAATATTAATATTCGTGGTCTGATACCCATAACACAAGCAGGTTATTCCTAGCTTACTTTGGGATCAGATAGCGTTGTGTGAAATGTTCGTGAATATTTATTAAAAAATAAATTAATGACTTTATTTAGATTTGTAAAAAGAGAAAAGGCAATGTACGAATTTGTATCTTTCTGTACAATGCGCTAAGCATAGTACAGAAAAATAAAAATTCATACTGTAGGTCTTGACAGTATTTTTGGCATGCCAGAGATGTGCCTTTTAAAAAGAATCAGATCACTGGATGATTTAGAACGACTTTATTTCTACTCAAATATAACACAATTTACTATGTCATAGTCATCCAAACGTAGTTCCGGGTTGCTGCTAAAGCAACTTGACAGAAAAACAGATACAGAGATCCAGAGGACTTTGATTTACTGATGAGTCTGTATTCCACAGACTAATTAGTTTCTAAAGGCATGTATTTAAATCGATATCTGTTTATTCCCTTTTTGCGAACAAAATATTTCAAAGTTAAACCAAAAATACTGACTTGCACACTAATTATGCACACTAAATAAACCAAATTCATTATACTGTTTAATGGTATTTGCAGAACGGTTTTACTGAACGAATAACTATTATCAGAACAGTATATCTAAAAATTCCATTGTTCAACAAAAATATTAAATCTTTTTTAAAGAAATCTTTCGCCTAAATTACTTTTAGGAACATCGTTTATTCTAAATAAAACCTCAATTTAATCAGTCGCCTCTACAAAATTAAATTTTATTGATCAAAAAAAGAAAAGTCTAACCTAACCTAACCTATTCCGTTATAAGATAGTACTATTTAGAGTGCAAGTTGGTATTTTTGATATGCAATTTGTATTTCTGTTTCACAAATCATATATTCGATGTACGAACCACATTTTTGGTGTGAATTTGAATAAAAAGGTCATCTCGTTCTGAGTAATATTTAAGTTTTTTAAGAAGGACATGTTTAGTTAATCAATTGGTTTTTTTGCACAGCATTTATTTTTCTGGTTTGCATTCAGTAAATTAGTGGAGTTACCTAGTGTGCAGAAAAATTAAATAGAGGTGCATTTAAAAATATCCCGTTTCTAAATACCACATCTACCATTGCATTTTACAAAATTCTCAGCGGGTAAAGTTAAATTGATCATTCAAAACCATTCAAAAGCGTGGCCTGGACCGTCAGTGTTGCCAATAAGATTGGCCATTCTTCCATCCCACTACTCTCATTCACAGTTTGCCTTTGTGAAATTGATTGGTAGAACTTTTTATTATAACTGTGAAACTTTCTTTTGTTTTCAACTGTTTTAATAAAAAGTTGCTTGCTTTAGGTTAGATAATAGTATTTTTATTTTATAGAAATGTTTAAAATAATGCTTGAGGGGAATTTAATAACTTTTTTTATGGTTCTGTATCTAAAAAGAGTTGTTTTAGGAAAATTTTATTACTCTTTACTCACATGTGTTCCATTAAACTTAGTGGGGGAAATAACACAAATGTTTTCAGCTTTAAGGATAATGCGTAGCCATTAGGCCTGATTTTGAGTGTGCCTCTTTATACATCTGTTGTCAAATTCACAAGTACCGTTTTGAGAGAAAAAAAATTGTAGCTAGGTTTTTCAAGATCGGTACATTTTGACACTTCGTTATTCAAACCAAATTAAGTTTATCGAAGCTTGTGCTATGGGATTGTGTTTTAAAATAAATGAAAAATACTGGAGCTGGAGCTGGAGCAAAGATATCAGAAAAAAAAATCTGTTCTGGCATTCAAAATGGTTTCCTTAGCGGCGACAGTCACCTGCCAAAAATAAAATAAAAAATGTGGTATTTTTTTTAAATTACTAGGTATTTAAATACAAAGAATAAAGAAGTATCGAAGTTGGGCAGTCGTTCTGAAATCATGCTCATGTCAAATTATCTATTTGAGTTTTTTTTATTTTGAATTATAAATTTTTAAATATAATTCACGTTTGTCACTTTCTCAGTACACAGCACATTTCAAATTGTACCTTCGTAATAAGGCCACGTATATCAAAGCTTTCAAAAATTCTCTTTGTAAGATTTCTTTGAATTGTACCGTTTCAAAGAGGAATCGTACAGTCGGTGGGTAAAATAAGATCCGTGGGTCGTATTGAGGAATGTGGCACGTGACACAGAAGCGAAGAGCAGATAGCTCGTTAATAGTGAAGATGGAATATTTAGGTCGATGTATTTAACTATTGATAATACTGTTGAAGTATGAAGTACAAGATAGTTGTAGTTTGGTTTTTTAATATTTAGTAAATAAATAAATAAATATTTGTGGGCATTCTCACACAACATCATATAGTCCAAATTAAGCTATTAAAAGCTTGTGCTAAGTCTAGACGACAGATAAACATACTTATAACATAATATTTCTAAATACAAACGTAATATAATTAAATTACACCCAGACACAGAACAAATCGATGTGCTCATCACACAAAGAGATTTGTCCAGTGTGGAAATCAAACCCACGACCTCCGAATCCGTAGTCAGACACACTAACCACTGGACCACGAGGCCAGTCAACTGTAGAATAGTCCATTAACTATATTAGAACAGAGGTTCTATCTTCATAAAATATTGTATCATTGAAATCCTTCGTTGGTCATCACCTAAAAAGATTCATTTTATTGGAAACTGAACTGGATTCTTGCTAATTAATAATTATGGTCGATCCATGAATGGATTTGTTTAGTGGAATAAAGTGGAATAGAGCGACAAAACGATAAAGTCTTACGTTTGCAACGACAGATTCATTACTGACCCTGTTCATGCTAAGTTCGCTACGATGAACAAAGTTCTACTGGAATGTGAAAATGATACTAAGCTGTATTTCATGGTAGGTACAAGAAAAGTGGGCGTTGCTGAGTTTTCTAAAACATCACTGCAGTAAGCAACTTTACCTATGCCTGGTCATTGGATGAGTGACCACCACTTTATAACATAATATTTGCCAGCGTTTCCTTGCTACGGGAGGCGGGATAAGCCATAGGTTGTCAGTAACACAATACAGAGCCCGTTTGCTCTAAGTTTGCCGCTAGCGTAGAAGCTGGTTTAGAGGCGGAGGAGACCGGCATACTTGGAGCAAACGGGTGCGAATTTTTGTATATTATGAGAGTCACAACAGTCAGCAGCGCATATTATTATGTACAACTGCTTCGTTTTTTTTGATCTGTGGTAATATTATAAAAAAGAAAAAATATTTTGTTTCTCTTTTGTGTGTAACGAATATTAAAAATAATGGAACCCACTGATTATAACAGAAAAAAGTTTCTGATTTCTGTGACTAAACCGCTTGGGTTGCGGGGTTCGTATTATGTCGCAGGCAAATACGGAGGGTACAGCTAGTTAATAAAATGTTATTTTCACATCGCTATCTAGCCCAAATATGCTCCAGAAGTAACCGTTAAGTTGGTGGATGGAAACTTGATGAGCTTTTTTCATATAGGTATACAATATTTCATAAACGTGTCTCTAAATAGAAAATTGCTTTAGAAAATCTATAAGGATTCCTTGTTTGCTACGAAGCCCTATAAAGTTGATTTTCTATTTAGTAACTATTGTCTAGGAAATGGAAAAAGAAAATTGTCAAGAAAAAATCAAAAGCGACTGAAAGTCATTTTGTTGTCACAAAGGCTGTTTTGTAACAAAATAAAATCCTACAAGATGGAGCCTCTGGCTACACAAACGTGAAATTCTGTTTTAGTTTTCGATTCATAGGGAACTTTTTCGAGGAATAATAATAATAAATAAATAAATAATAAATATTCACGGACATTTCACACAAAGCTATCTGATCCCAAAGTAAGCTAGGAATAACCTGCTTGTGTTATGGGTATCAGACCACGGATATTAATACTTATATACTTTTTTAAATACATACATTATATACATAGAAACGCCCAGACTCTTGAGACAAACATTTATGGGTCACACAAATATTTGTCTCCGGTGGGAATCGAACCCACGACTACGCCACAGAGGCAGTCGTCTGTAATAAATACTATCCTATAAGTTATTCCAGACTATAGTCTTCCCTTCCCTCCAAAGATGCAGGATAGCACCTGAACCCCCCTAGATGAGGCCGCAGTGGTAGACGTAGGTCTGTTGTGAGACCTGGGGTATCCTTCCGAGGGTTTTCCCGGGGCTCCCAACCGTAGGCTATTGTATCCTGGGACATTCTTCCGAGGGTTTTCCCGAGGCTCCCAACCGTAGGCTGTTGGGCGTTACTTAAGGTTTTTAAGTCGGTAGGAGTCCGGCATAACATCCATGAGGATTTTCACTCACGTTGAAAAAAAAACCGTTGGCTGTTAGGTAGGATACTTGTGGTATTTAGTCAGAGGTAGTCCGGCGTAGCATCTTTGTAGGATTTTGCTTACGTTAAAAAAAGGATAAAGAAAAAGACTAAAGTCTATTGGTGTACCAAATTAGAGATAGATCCTGTCAGCCGTTAGAGCATTAAAGAGTAACAAACATTCAGAAATCCAAACATCCACACATCTACACATCCACTCTCACAAACATTCGCAAAATAAATAAGCAGCATTTTTCCTAAACTAGTGTAACTAACAATATTTGTCGAGCATTTGCATAAAGAAAAATATAACGATATTTTTATGTAGTTGATGAAGACCGAAACAGACGTTTTCTGCAAAACAAACAGTATTTTATGTAAAACCCATTCATAACTCACGACAACGAATACGATGTTTGACGCTGAATAAAAATTAGTTTTGCGTTATTTTGTTTATTTTTATTGTAGGGACTCTGTAAGTATGAACAAATGCATGTCAGCAGTTTTGCTCATGGCTTGCCTTTGCACAGAGTCTGTTTTAATTTAGGTACATTATTAAGCATAATGTAAGTACTTGTGCGTTTTGATTTATGCTAATATTATAATTAACAAAACCCTGAACTAGAAGAGGCACAAAATTGTATTTTATACAAATTCAGCTTTTGTGAATTAGATCGGGTTACCTACTCTCAAATTTCTCTATAATCGTAGTCGTGTCGTCCCGTCACATGTAACTGATACAAAGCATCCGCAATGACTAGCAAAGTGATAATTCACAGTATGCGATAAAAAACAGTGACGGGACGAACTCAAAACATCTGGAGCTTGTCGTCTCAATATAAATGATACTTAGCTAGTGTATTTTGAAAGTGTATGTGGCAGTGAAGGAATGCCGAGACGTGAGATAGATTTTAATAATTTTCATGACAATTAAAAAAATCAATACCCTAGTAACTGACGTAGCTCCCGTTCCCGCGGGAATACGGGAATAAAATATAGCCTATATCACCCGAGGATAGTGTAGCTTCCTAAGAGTGAAAGAATTTTTAAATCGGTTCAGTAGTTACGGAGCAATATAGCTGTCCGTGACTCCAACCAAAGCAGACGTGTTGAACGCAACACTCTCGTGCTCGTTCGTGCGTGATAAAAGTGCACAGGTAGCGCCGCCCGCGCCGCTACCAGTGCCCACTGACGGCAGTGCGCGTCATCATGACCTACTTCCGCGTGTGACGCTAACAAAGTGATCAAAGTGTCGTGTTTAAAATGGCTTCAACTCCGCCTTGTATTAAGTTAAAAACAGAGAATGAACATATGTTGTATACGTATTACCGCAACGAGAAAGCAGCCAATGAAGAACTGCAACAACAAGTTAAAGTCCTGCAAGAGCAACTCCAGTGTCTAAAGGCACAATTTGAGGAACTCTTGAAACAACAACAAACTCCTCAACCTACCACCAAACAGGTAACCGAAAATTCTTCCTCAAAATGTGTGGAATATTGCACAGATGAGGAGGAATTAGCCAAAGAAACAGAGTGGGTTCGTGTTAAGAACAGGAAAAAAAGGAAACTCAACACAACACCCTCCCCCTATCCAAGTCAGCATCCGACAGTGAGGATGCAAGACAACCAAAACCTAAAAAGTCATTGTTGCCGCCACCAATAATGGTAGATGGCGTCAGAGACTACCAAAAATTTTACGACTTTTTGGTAGAAGGTTTGTCAGGTAACCTTTTTACTGTCAAAATGTTAAGCGGGGACACTGTTAAGGTGAATGTTACCAACGAGGAAGCCTATAGGTTAATAACTAAACATCTGTCTACCAATAATTGTTCGTGGCATTCTTACGAAAACAAACAAGATAGACCCATACGTGTAGTTGCGAAAAAACTGCATCATACGTGCGAACCCAAAAGAATTGTTGAAGATCTACAATCCAAGGGGTACAAAATTGAGGCTGCAGTAAATAAACTCAGTTGGAGGAACAAGGAGCCTCTAAATTTATTTATGCTCAGCTTCAATAATCAAGAAGATATCCAAAATATCTACAAAATTAACTATATTTTAGTATGTAAGGTGGAAATCCACCCCCTAAAAACTCCAAAACTAATACCCCAATGCAAAAAGTGCCAAGCCTATGGCCACACGCAAAAAAAAATCTGCTCTAAAGAGCCGAGATGCGTTAAATGTACTGGCAAGCACCTAACAACAGATTGCCAAAAGCCCGCCACTGACAAACCGAAATGTGTCCACTGTGGTGAACCTCATCCCGCTAACTATAGGGGATGTATAGTAGCCAAGGAATTGCAGAATTTCAAAAATAAAAATATGTCAAAGAAACCTCATCATTTGCCGAGACAAACTATCGATGTAAACATGATAAAATCTATTAAGGTCACGGCTCCGCCGTAACCTTGCCCGTCAAGCAAAAATAAGCCGAGAAACGCTTCATTTGCAGAAATTGCACGTAATAGCAATAATGCAACTCGAGACAATGTAAACATTGAAGTGAAATTAAATCAGGTACTACAACTTATGATCACGTTCGATGAACGTTTAAAAACAATTGAAAATAGCACTAAAAGAGCTACTTCTCAGCAACAGTCATGATTAAAACCTTGAAAATTATGACTTGGAATGCTAATGGTCTACAGAAACATCAACATGAGTTACAAGTAGTCCTAGATAACGAAAATATCGACGTCTGTTTGATATCCAAGTCCCATTGCACAAACGAGTCCTACATTATGCTAAATGGATATAGAGCATATCATGCTTTACATCCATACAATAATGCTAGGGGAGGTAGCTCCGTTATAATAAAAGAAAGTATTTCTCACTATCAATCGATGATACATGAAGAATGTGACATCCAAGCAGTATCGGTATGCGTTGAAACGAAACGTTATCCGCTAACAGTGGCAGCAATATATTGTCCTCCGAGATATAAGATCAAAAAAGAGCAATACGTTAACTTTTTGCAAAAACACGGCAATAGATTCATTCTTGGGGGTGACTTTAATGCCAAGAACACGTACTGGGGTTCCAGATTAACTTCAACAAAGGGAAGAGAACTACGAAGTGCCATGAACGAAATCAAATGCGACGTAATATCAACTGGGAAACCGACTTACGGGCCAACGGATCCAGATAGATTGCCAGATTTGATAGATTTTTTTATTTTTAAAAATATATCGTCAAACTATTTGACCATTGAAGAAGGTTTTGATATGAATTCTGACCACTCCCCGATAACTCTACAACTTGGTGAAAATATTCTATTCAGAGAAACTTATCAATCATTGGTCAATTTAAAAACAGACTGGTCAAGTTTTCAGGTTGTTCGCGCCACGAGATTGAAATGAAACAATCTGAGAGAGTACTTGAATTATTTAATTAAATTGCTGACTTATATACTATACATAAAATATTCCATATCGCGATTCACACAGTATAGTATACTGAAAATAAACAACATCGCGATTCAGGCAATATTGTCGTGTAAATAAACAATATTGCGATTCAGACAATATTGTCGTGTAAACAAACAATATCGCGATTCAGACAATATTGTAATGTGATAAACAATATTGTCATGTACATAACAATATCGCGATTCAGACAATATTGTCGTGTAAACAAACAATATCGCGATGCAAACAATACTGTCGTGTAAACAAACAATATCGCGATGCAGACAATAATTGTAGTGGGATTAACTACATTGTCATGTAAATAAGAATATCGCGATTCAGACAATACTGTCGTGTACACAAACAATATCGCGACTCAGACAATACTGTAATAGGATTAACAATATTGTCGTGTAACCAAACACTATCGCGATGCAGACAATATTGTACTGTGATTAACAATAGCGCGATGCAGACAATACTGTTGAGTAAATAAACGATATCGTGATTTAGAGCTCAACTGCCTTTAACTAAGTATGGGCTTGAACACAGGTTGACTTAGAATCCAAAATCAAACTCAATGTGCCCCTCCGAAATGAAGTTCAATTGGACTTCGAGGTTAACAAGTTTACTTCGGATATTCAGCAGGCGGCATGGCAAAATACACCTGCTTTAATGACAAGGAGTAAAGGTTATATATATCCTAAAGAAATCATTGAACTAATCGCCGAAAAACGGCGACAGAGAAAGAAATGGCATCACACAAGATCACCCTTCGATAAAAATATACTAAATAGCTTGACAAAAACGCTAACTAAAACTATTAAAGCCTATAAAGAAGACTCAATTGCCACTTCACTAGAACACTTGTCTAGTGACCGCTCCAGCAATTATTCACTCTGGAAGGCGTTGAGGAAATGCAAAGCACCTATTACACCCATTCCTCCCATAAGGGAAACTAACGGCAAATGGGCTGTAAGCAATGAACAGAAGGCAAAAAGATTTGCGCGACATTTAGAATCAATATTTCAACCAAATGAAGGATCATCAGAGGACTTGCCGTACCACGAACGCCAACAAGATTTGTCGGAAATAAAATTGGTAACCCCAAAAGAAGTTGCATTCGAAATTAGAAAAAGCATGAATGTGAAAATAGCGCCAGGCTACGACCTTATTACAGGTCAGGTACTACAACATCTCCCACGAAAAGCATTGGTGAAATTAACAAACCTATTTAATGCAGTAATAAGATTGAAATATATTCCAGCCGTTTGGAAAGTAGCTGAAGTCATAATGATAGCAAAGCCAGGAAAACCGCCACACGAACCAACATCTTATAGGCCGATATCTTTGCTACCTATAATTTCTAAATTGTTCGAAAAACTTCCATTAAAAAGAATGAAACCTATACTTGACCAAAAAGCTCTAATACCTAATCACCAGTTTGGTTTTAGGGAGAGACATTCCACTATAGATCAAGTACATGGGATCACGAAACTTATTGAAAATGCATTAGAAGAAAAAAAAGTGTGCTCCTCGGTGTTCCTAGATGTCGCGCAAGCTTTTGATAAAGTATGGCATAAAGGCCTAATACATAAACTGAGTTCAATGCTGCCTTCCCCATTTGTAGCTATTTTAAAGTCTTATATCTCTAACAGAATGTTTAGAGTAAGGCAAGAAAATGCTTACTCAGAACTTAAGGAAATAAAAGCTGGAATACCACAAGGTAGCGTGTTAGGGCCGGTTTTGTACCTATTATACACCTGTGACATTCCAGAATCAGAAAACAGTCTCATTGCAACTTTCGCCGATGACACCGCCATAATGTCAACTGGAAATACTCGCGAGGAAGCCGTGCAAAATGTGCAAATCGCAGTGACAAAAGTCTTTGAATGGACCAAAAAGTGGCGCATCAAGCTCAATGAAACAAAATCGACTCACATTGACTTTACTAACAAATCAGCTGACTACTACCCAGTTTATATCAACAACAAGATCATTCCGTTTGCAAATACAGCAAAATATCTAGGTATGACTCTTGATGCAAAGTTGCGGTGGAAGGCACACATTAAGAAAAAACGAGAAGAACTCAACATACGCTATAACGATATGTATTGGCTGCTTGGAAAGAAATCAAGTTTGTCAATACCAAACAAACTTTTACTTTACAAACAAGTCCTGATGCCGGTATGGACATATGGTGTACAGCTGTGGGGCTGCACTAAACAGAGCAACAGAAATATCATACAGCGTTTCCAAAATAAAGTACTAAGGGGCATAGTTGATGCACCTTGGTACGTTCGAAATGATGACCTTCACCGGGACCTTCAAGTACAGCCGGTTGACAAAATTATCCAACGTTTCGCAGAAGCTCATGAAAAGAGACTGCTCCACCATGACAATCCGGAGGCAATTCAACTCCTCGATTGGACAGACTTAAAAAGAAGACTCAAAAGAACTAAGCCCTTTGAGTTAGCGTAGTGCCTAGTGAGAATAATAAGTGTCTTTAGTGCTTACTGTTTAAGAACACAAGAACAAAGTGTATTAATTTATCAGACTCTAAGATTAATCAATGGATTCTTTTCTTAGAATAAGTAGGTATTATAGAAGTTTAAGTCAGCATAAAATTACTTATTAGCCTATAAGCTAGATTGTAATAGTCTAAAGTGTACCTACCTACCTAAGATAGCGTACACTTCATACAAAAAAAAAAAAAAGTTACGGAGCCTATTCGATGCAAACAAACAAACAATCAAATTTTTCCTCTTTATAATATTAAAATATACTACTAGATGATGCTCGCTTCTCTGTGTAATTAAATTATCCATTATATGATTCACTTTGCCAATTTTTAAAATTTTATAGGGCTTCAGCTACATACTGTCAGTCAGAGCTAAATTTATTGGCAAAATAAGCATTCATTGGTTGAATTCACCTCCAAAGCAGTAACTATTTATTATGCAGTTTCTGTTCTGTCAGATCTTATAGAAATTAAAAATAAATTTCATTTAATTGGTTCGGAATTAAATTTTAATAAGTGTGAATTATTTTTTCATAATAATCACATCAATTCGGAACTCGTCGAAAAATTCAATTCCCTATGTATAATATATTAAAATTGTTAGCAGAGAGAATCTTTACCTCCTAGGGTCCCCTATATTTGAAGATGCTATTCCCGAATTAATAGCACAAAAAATTTCAAAATTTTAATCCAATGTAGATCGGCTACATTCTATTAGTTCACATTACGCAATCACAATTCTGAAATTTTGTATGTTTGTTCCCAAATCTATTTATTTGCTTCGCTGTTGTCCTTTCTGGAAACATCAAAGTCATTTATTTTCTATTGATTCGTTAATCAAATCTTCTTTGGAATCAATTCTCAATATACAACTGAGCGAACAATCTTGGTCCCAGGCATCTCTTCCCATTAAATATAGTGGACTAGGGATCCGCAAAATTTCTAGTGTGGCTTTGCCAGCCTTTTTGTCATCTGTACATGCCACGTCGAGTCTCGTAGGTAAAATTCTGACGAATAGTCTTACAGACTATGAGACGACTGGCCTTACAGATGCCAAGAATGCTTGGCTAATGGCTTGTCCGGGACAAAATTTACCCACCCATCCAAATTTACAACGGAGCTGGGACGACGCTATGTCAAAATTAATCTTTGACTCCTTTTTAAATGCTAGCTTAGGCCCGGATCGGGCCAGATTATTAGCGCTCAGTAGAAAGGAATCCGGTGATTGGTTGAAAGCTTTCCCTATAGCCAACACCGGAACTTTTTTGGAACCGGACATCCTAAGAATTTCAGTTGGTTTGAGACTTGGCGTCACGCTTTGCGCTCCACATCGCTGCCCCTGCGGTTTTAACGTTGACACTTTGGGGCATCATGGTCTTTCATGTTTAAAAGAGCGCAGGCCGCTTCTCACGCCACGCTGCGCTGAATGACATCATTCGCCGTGCTCTTGCCATCGCCAATGTGCCTGCGCTCTTAGAGCCAAACGGCGTTTTCAGGGACGATGGCAAGAGACCGGATGGTATAACTTTGATACCGTGGGAGATGGGTCGGGTCCTGGTGTGGGATGCAACTTGTGTTGACACTCTAGCCCCGTCCCATCTTCCTAAAACAAAATTAAAAGCCAGTTCAGCAGCGGAAGCGGCTGAAAATATTAAAATTAATAAATATAAGGGTCTCGACTCATCGTATCGTTTTTGTCCAGTCGGTGTCGAGACACTAGGTCCATGGGTCCCAATGCGCAAAAATTTTTCAAGAATTTGAAAAAGCGCCTTGTGGAGTCAACTGGTGACCCAAGGGCTGGCAGTTTTCTCGCTCAACGAATAGGCATTGCTATTCAAAGGGGGAATGCTGCTAGTCTTTTGGGCACAATGCCACGGGGGCCTTATTTAGGTTTAGTTTAGATAGTAATAATGTAAATATAGATATGTAATAATTATGTTTCTCTGTAATTTTTAACAATAAATATATTTTAGTGTCAACGTTCAATTATTGGATTTTCTTTTCGATGCAGCTTTTATTTTATCTAGTTATCATTGGTAGATCGGAAGTAGGAGACTGCATAATCGCGTACAGCAGATTAATGGTTAAATGGATTAAATAATGATGAGTATTACATTTTGTGTTTTTATGTAGATGAAATCTGCTCACCGTAACAGTAAATTGTAGAGATTAGTATAATTAAAGAGTTTTGGCTACAACTATAAACAGTATTGACTAATCAATTTACTTTCTATGACGTAGTAGATGATTGTTTGTGACCGAGGCAAAAACAATAAATCAAAACCCGCTGTTCCATTTTCCATCAAAAATAAATCTCTATTATCTACATACCTAATTCGATAAATAAAATCCATTTGTAATAAATACATAATATTATTATTATTTATTCATTAACATGGTATGTGAATGAATAAATAATAATAATAATGATGTATGTACATTAATGTACTCATATTTCGAGTAGGTACTTTAATGTTGAGTACAAAAAGATCAAATAGTTTGAGTTCTTCAAACTCAAGAACAATTTTATTGAAATATGCTTTACACTTTAATAATACTCGATTAAGCAATATTAGTCAAGTAATATTTGAAGGTAAAAATTAGTAATCGAATTTTGTCCCAAATATACAAAGCTAATGCATTTCGATTCGACATTTAAAAATCACCGGGATTTATAACTTCGACAACCAATATATCACTTGGCTAATAAAATAAATCAATCTCCCGACACCGACAGGGTTAACCGCAGAAACTTGGCTAATGAGTTTACTTCTTATTGGCATTCACAGGTTGAAGTAAAGAACTCCCATTTCAATTTCACCTCAACTTTCCGTCTTCATGCATCGTTTGATACTCGCTACCGCTATACCAGAAAAGTTAAATGGTTATTGTGAAAGTTGAACAAATATACTATTCGGAGCACACCCGGCTTGACTGTTTATATAGAAATATAACCTGGCCATTTTCAATTTTTAAAGAAAATAGGCTGATTGTAAAATGTTTGTAATAATATTTTCTTCATTTAAATTTCGATAGGGACTGTAAAATATTGTTTTTTTTATATTTGGACATGTTAGTATTGTAGTATGTTAGGTTACTTATTATCTTACTAATATTATAAATGCGAAAGTTTGTGAGTGTGGATGTTTGTTACTCTTTCACGCTCGAACGGCTGAACGGATCTGGCTGAAATTTGGTGCAGGGATACATTATAGTCTGGAATAACACATAGGCTACTTTTTATCCTGGGAATAACTTCCCACTGGAAGCGGAAATGGGAACAAATTTTACGCGGGCGAAGCTGCCGGCATCAGCTAGTATGTTATATATATGATCATGGAGTATGGCAGAGAATTTGATTATGCCCTCACTTTATATTACGGCGCTATGTTTGGATATGTACATACGTAATTTCATGTGCATCAATAATGTATAAAATCAATAAATTATAAACTAAATAAAATCATTAACAAAATTATCATTAGATGTAATTGAATTTTCACTTTTTCACTATTGAAATTTATTATCCATGGTTTAGAAAATAACTAACTCCAGTTAACGGGTTATCAATTATTTACAACGGACCCTATACATTGACCTTCAGAATTGCCAATTCATTGATGTTGACGGTTTAATAATGAAAATTTGTTTCTGTTTGCTTAAAATTCGATGATTTATGTGTTTTTAATGATTCTGGAGCTCACCGTCTACTCAACAACGATGAAAGCATTCATTGAAAAGTTTTAACAGGTATACTTATAGGTATTGGTATAAATGATTCCTCAATCATCAATCAAATGTCACCACCCCTTTTAATCCCGAGAGTGTCGTAAGGCGACTAAGGGAACACTTTCGGGAAACGAGCCATTGCGTAGAAAAGGAAACCTCAAAACGAAATTCGGTTGTCAGTAAAGTGACAATCGTTAAGTGAAGTGGGCTACTCGAAAAATTTAAACTGACCCTTATTCTCACGGTAACGTAACAGTATATAGAGAAAAATGATCTGTAGGCTGTGGTAAATTATTGACCAACGTCTGGAAGTCGTGGGTTCTTGGGCCAAAAATGTATATCTACAAAATAGGTTTCTAAAATGAGTCAAAATTATTAAGCTATCTAGAAGGTTAGAATAGTTAGAAGATTAGAAAGACTTTGTGGCAAAGTGCATTTTGGAAAAATAAGATGGAGACTTCAAAGCTGTCTTTGAGACGATTCACTAAAGTTTTAATTGATCAATTTAACTTCACTGTTTTGACCTGAGATCAGGGTTGAACGGGATTTACAAAATTATTATACCCATGACGGAACGGAGACGGTATATTGCGTTTGGGTGGTGAGGATGTTTGTTTGTTTGTGCAAATACATATTGCCATTTTTCTCCAAAACTACTGGTCGGATTCTAATACAGTTCTCAGTTATGGGTTTAGGTTTGATTGGTGCATGTTTTTAGATGGGTGTCACACAACTCACCAGGGGGCGCTGCAGCTAAAATTATTTGTGAACATCATTGTTGCTACCTTTCTCAAAAACCACTAGTTCGATTTTGATATAATTTTCAGTTTCGGGTTTGAGTTTGATTGGTGCATGTTCTTAGATAGGTGTTACAGTTATAACTCACTAAGGGGCGCTGCAGCAAGCATTATTTGTAATGAAAAATCAATGTTGCCACTTTTCTCCTAAACTAATAGTCCGATTTTAATGCAGTTTAAAGTTATGGGTCTGGGATTGATTGGTATTCTTAGGTAGATGTTACGGTGACAACTCACCAGGGGGCGCTGTAGAAAACATTGTTTGTGATGAAAATTAATTTTGATGCGGTTTCAATTTACCCACGAAGCGGAGACGGTATGTATGCGTTTTTTGTTTGTGGTGAGAGGATGTTTGTTTGTTTACTTGTTTCTGCAAATATATATTATACTAGCTGTTACCCGCGACTTCGTCCGCGTGGAAATTATGTTATAAGCAAAGTTTGAACCGTATTCTATTTGAGCCTCTAGCTAGGATAAGTCGTAACCAAAATGTGGGGACAAATTTAGGACATCCTCCAACTTACCCGGGGAGTTATGCGCTAGATGGATTTTTTTAACGTGAGGAAAATCCCACATGAATGTACTATGACTCCCACTGTTTAAAAACCACACGTATCCTACCTAACAGCCTACGATTGGGAGCCCCGGGTAAGCCCTCTAAAGGATACCCTAGGACTGCGCTAGATGGATAGGAAGAGACCTCATGGTTTTAGTGCGTCCAAGGCCGGTATGACGTACGTGTTTATTAATTAGCCCCTTTAATAATTATAAGAGTAAGTAGTATGGTGAAACGCGAATACGAAACGTTTGTCAGATTAGGGCACAGACTGAAAACTTTACGCATAATCGGAAGAGTTGAGACGATAACACTAACGCTAACGGTAGCCAGTAAATGGCAGTCGTTAAACCAAGTTGAAGACCTTATAGATTTAATAATTTTCAAAAGTAGGCAGTACCAACGCCTGTCCATTTCAACACGGCAATGCGGCTCACCACCTATTACGTTACGTGGTACAAATTAAAAAAAGGTAAACATATAATATGCCTCGATACCCCTTTGGGGATAAAGGCGTGACCGTATGCATGTACTTATTATGTTTAAGGTGATTTAATTTATGTACCCATATCACTGTAGCCAAAGCTCAACATTTTTCAGTAAAGTTGTTTTAAGAATGTTCATTATAAACAACGTTTGTGTGGCGTGTTGGCTTAATCATAAAAGAGCTGCCTAATGGTTAAGGCTATTGTAAAATAATTCAATTTCAATTAAATGAATTGCTTTAGAATAGACTTAATCTTTAAGCTCTTTTTTGATTAAGCAAACAGGGCAGTTTCACACGCTGCTTGATGAGTCTGATGAAGAAATACCTCTCCTTTCATAGATCTTATGTGACATAAACGAAGTTGCGAGGGTTAGCTAGTCTATACATATAGTAAAACTGTTGAGGGTCGAGAGTCTACTGAAGCCGAAAATGAAATTCCATTTTTCATGTGTGTCTGTCTGTCTGTATTCCGAATAAGTATCACGCCGAAGTTACTGAATGGATTTGAATAAAACTTAGTGCAATCGAAGCTAATAATCCGAGGAAGGTTCTAGGATACTTTTGATCTCGATATTTTGCGCGGTTCCTTTGGGAGAAGGGATGAAAGACAAAACGGTTTTTTAGTTGTTACTTCTCAATGCGTTTTCGGATTCCAAAATTTTTTTTTTTAGTGTTATAAAGGGAATACTGTAAGGAATGTTTCACACAAGTTTCCATGTTAAAGGTTTTCTAGTTCAGGAATTAGAGACATCCCAACTTTCGCAAAACCTAGAATTCAAGGATCCCTTTGAATGTGAGGGTAAATCTAAACTGGCGTGTTGGCTTGATGATAAAAGAGCTTAATGATTAAGGCTATTGTAAATTGTAAAGATCCTACCTCTAGATTGCTATTCAAATAAAAGATTAATTAAAATTATTCAGTAATTTCTGTATTTTGCAAAAATATACAAACAGATTTTCATTGTTCTCTGCCGAGCTCCTAAAAAATTTGGCGTAATAATAATTGTTGTCTGAGTGTAAAACCTATCTCCTACTAATATTCCTGCTACGTTTTAGTTAAATCAATCCAACGGTTTAACCATTTCATTGCTCTGTGCTTAGCCCCTAGGATATGTGGCGTGATAATATATAGCCTATTTTAGGACAACACCCCTAAGTAATATTTGTGCAAAATTTGAACCAAATCTGTTCAGTACTTTTCGAGATCCTTCCGGACAAAGCAAAGCAAACAGACAAACAGACAAAAAAAAATCTAACTATATTTTCAGCTTCGGTATCTTATGTAGAACACCCAGCGAGTATTTTTTTGTTAATATTTCCAATGTACAGTTTTGGCTTTTCTATCATTTTATTATATGTATAGATTTTTGAAATATATAAGTATGTATATCAGTGGTCTGGATATCATAGCAAACACAGGATTTAATTTTTCTCTATCGGGCCTCCAAGATATTTAGCGTGATAATGTAGCCGGTGCGTAAAACCGATCTCTTACTAATATTCCTGTAACGTTTTAGTTTAATCAATCCACATACTTACATATGGCACTACCCTCTGCCTAGTTCCTAGGATATGTAGCGTGATAATATATAGCCTATTTAAAGATGCTACCTCTAGATTGCTCTTCAAGTAAAAGATTAATTAAAATTATTCAGTCGTTTCTCTATTTTGCAAAAATATACAAAAAGATTTCCATTGTTCTCTGCCGAGCTCCTAAAAAATTTAGCGTAATAATAATTGTTGTATTAGTGTAAAACCTATCTCCTACTAATATTCCTGCTACGTTTTAGTTAAATCAATCCAACGGTTTAAACATTTCATTGCTCTCTGCTTAGCCCCTAGGATATTTGGCGTGATAATATATAGCCTATTTTAAGACCACACCCCTAAGTAATATTTGTGCAAAATTTGAACCAAATCTGTTCAGTACTTTTCGAGATCCTTCCGGACAAAGCAAAGCAAACAGACAAACAGACAAACAGACAAACAGACAAAAAAAAATCTAACTATATTTTCAGCGTCGGTATCTAATGTAGAACACCCAGCGAGTATTTTTTTGTTAATATTTCCAATGTACAGTTTTGGCTTTTCTATCATTTTATTATATGTATAGATTGTTATTTTGCTACAAAACTACTGGTCAAATTTTGATGCAGTTTTCAGTTATGGGTTCAGGTTTGATTGGTGCATGTTATTAGATAGGTGTTACGGTGACTACTCACCAGCTGTGACGAAAATTAAAATTTGAAAAATTCGCGACGGTTTAAAAGTAGTTGAAAAGAGGATAAAATAATTTAAAACCTACGATTTAAACTTAAAAAACCAAAATATATTGATCTCTAAAAAGTTTAAAAAAAATCAAATTTACAATTTTGAAAAAAAAACCCACGACTGTTATAAGTAATTTGAAAAAGGATAAAATAATAAAAAGTAATAATGGCGTTGTCGTGTCGAGGGATCTCTAACTGGTAAAGCACTCCCACATGTTAGGTTAATAGTACGATCTCAGGTCCCCCGACTCGACAACGCTATCATAACTTTTTGGAGAAATTATTCATGTCGGGGGTTTTTAAATATTGAAGTCGGGGGCCTTTTTAAATAGTTTTATCCTTTTTTTCAATTACTTATAACAGTCGTGGGTATTTTTCAAAATTTTTAAATTTGATTTTTTTTAAATATTCAAATCATAACAAAGTAATATTGACTGCCTTGTTTGTTTGTCTGCTGATGAAAAAAAATGTGTGATCCATTGAATATGTGACTCGAGTTTCTAAGTATTTTAAGAAGTACTATTTATTTCTAACTAGCTGACGCGCGGCTTCGCCCGCGTGAAATTTGGTTCCCGTTCCCGCTTCCCGTGGGAACATTTTCCCGGGATAAAAAGCAGCCTATGCGTTATTCCAGACTATACTCTATCCCTGTACCAAATTTCAGCCAGATCCATTCAGCCGTTAAAGCGTGATTGAGTAACAAACATCCAAACATCTTCACAAACTTTCACATTTATAATATTAGTAGGAAGTAGGATTAAGAAAAAAAAATTTCTTCTAAACGATAACCCGTTCTTGGCAACAAAGAAAATGCAAAAAATAAAACAATCAGTACTTAGACCCACATTCTAACGACAGGCAATCAGCTATTTCCAGGTGAGACAAAGCAAAGAAAAGTAATCACAATGTTTAGTGTAGTAAAGAAAATATTTATGCCATTGCTTGTTTGAAACTTGCAAAATTGAATATTTTGTATTCTGTTTATTCAATTGCAATAACCTGTAAATTTATTCAACCTTCTCTAGAAGATTTTTTTTAATTAAGGATTAATATTTGGATTTAATATTTAAAGAAATAATAATATTAAAATTTGTAGTGTGCGCTGCAGAAGTAAAATTTATTATCTAGTTATTGTTTTTAAACGATGTAGAAAAAGAGGAAAGTGAGAGAAAACGGTGTAAAGTTGTGTCTTTTTCCTTCCATAGGTAATTTTTAATTTCATAAACTCCAATTCACACCGAGTCAAAAGAAGTCTCACTTCAAAAACAGACAATATTAATAAAGTTACGTTATGTACGCGTTGCTAAAATAGTAAAATAATTTAAATTACAAAAGCCTAAGCCGTTAGGGCTATAAAGTTGAAATTTGGACAGTAACTTTTGGTGACGTGGCTCAAACTCTTAGGTGTACCTAAGAGTTGATTATTGAAGTCAAAAACTTTACCTAATTACTAATTAGAAACGGGAGTAGTAAAGATTGAAGATAATGAATGAGAGGGAGTCTTGGAGTATCTGGCAGGTAGAATACATATTTTAGAATAATCTACTAAAAACTTATTTACCAGTACCTATGTGGATTCTATTCTCAATATTACTGAGGTTATTTGCGCTGGAGTATAGCGACGTATTTACTGATTGACAGTTTAGTTCTTATTATATTTAATCTTTAAGCCAGACTGGTTTTTTTTAACGTGAGGGAAAATCCATCGTGGATGGTATGCCGGACTCTTACCTACTAAAAATCAATACCTACTGCCACAGTTGGGAGCCCCGTGTAAGTCTTCGGAAATATATGACAAAAAAATCGTAGAATTTTCTTAATTAATGTAATAATATTGTGAAAATCTTCATGACTATTATGCTGGACTTCTACCGACTGAAACCACGCGGTGCCTTGCCATCTGTCTACGGCCGGATGTCCCTGGGAAGCCCTCGAAAGGATAACCTGTAAAAATTGCCGACCACTACGGAGAGAAAAATACCGGTCCTATTATCGTATACACAATGTGCCAACGAGACATTGAGACAGCATTATGATAACTCCAACAAAGACTGAACAGAACCTCCACCAACACATTCAATTTCCACAAAGTATAATGATCATGTTTCAAAATAACGGACACCCCTCATAATTTACATCCAGAATACGAGAGGCGGAGGAATTAAAAAGGCCGTACCATGCACTCACTAACGACTTAAAGTACTCGTAATAAAATCTAAGCGACACATCATTGTCATAGCGGGCAAACATAATTGTTGTATACCCATTCATTTCAATATTTTCGCCCAAATGATTTGGAGCCTTGTACGTATGAACCGAAGGTAGGTTGTAGGTTGACAGACCAGGCACAATTTGTTTAAATTTTTTTCTCTTTTCAGTTAAAATATAGTATTTTTGGTACCTACGCCTGAAAATATGCGATACTTTGATGTCTTTCGAACGGTCGTACATACATACATACATACATATACTCACGCCTTTATCCCCGAAGGGGTAGGCAGAGGCCTATACCGGCCCACATTTCACCGTGTACAATTCGGTCCCACGTAACAGGTGGTGAGCCCATCGCCGTGTTGAAATGGACCGCCGCCGTCAGAGCCTCGTCCGTTGTTCAGCAGGTGCACGAGCTTGCACGTGAGGTTGACTTGGGCCCGAAGGTGTTGGTAGGGCCCCACTACACCCTGGTAGGGCCCCACTACACCCTTGACTCGACTCGAACGGTCGTGTACTACGTAAATGTTACTTATTAAGTATAACAACTTTCTTCAAGTAAATTTGGTAACAAAAACACATAAAAGTAAACGGCTGAATTAATTTTTATTGAAACAGGACCGCCACTAGAAAACCTACTTTCAGAATAAAAACGAACAGCAAGACACACTTTTGCATTTGTTTTTTTGCATAAAGCATAGGTACCCTGGACTCCGGCCTTAAGCAGATTAAAGAACACCGTGTGTTTTGTCAGTAGAAGTCCAGCATAGCATCCATTAGGATTTTTACACGCAAAATTAAAATAAGTACTATCACAATAAGGTTGTGTGCATATCTGTAGCTACTTCATGCAATCTTTCCACATTTCCCATCGATAAACTGAATAAGCTTTATTACGTCACCCAATAAAACGTTTCTTTTCTTATTGTACTCGTACTGATAAAGAAATTCCTTCGAAATATACCTTTGCGACCACAAAGGTACGACCGAAGTACTTCTCGATAAAAATGTGTCCTATTAAGGGTGGAAATATTGTCGGCCTCTTTGGAAATGTATTCAATTGTTAAGGTTTTGATTTTTATGTATGTTATACGATATTATGTATAGCCACTTTGGAGTTTTATTTTTCTTCGTAGTATTACGTAGTTCTGTTATATTACAAGATAGGCAATAATATCTTTTTTTTTTTATACTACTTAGGTGGCAGACAAGCTTACGGCCCACCGGAAGGTTGGTAACCGTAGCCTATAGACGTTTGCAACACCAGAGGCGCTACACACGCGCTGCCGACCCGGGCGCAGGTTGTGACGACCCACAGTTGAAATTTTTCAAGCCGCCCGTAAGTCCTTCAACTTGACTTAACGACTGTCATTTTACTGACAACCGGGACCAACGGCTTATCGTGCCTTCCGAAGCACGGAAACGCTCGTAAATAAATGTCACAAAGTGGTCCACATGGTGGTCACCCATCCATATCCGGCCATAATAAATGTTGCTTACTGCAGTGATCGTTACAGAACACTGAGTCCGCGGGGCCACGAGCGCTTCAAACTGAAACAAGACTGCATTATCAGTAAAATTTTCAACTATCCAGCTGCGTCTCATGGATCCAGGTTGGAGACAGACAGACAGACGTCTAAACGAACAGCGGAGTCTGTCTAAACGGCTTCGTAAACCGACTTTTTTACCCTTTGGATATGGAATCCAAAAAATTACAAAACCTATTTACTTTTACTTTTTTGTGTGTGTGAGGAAAATCCTACATGGATGCTATGCCGGACTCTTGCTGACTAAAAATCACACGTATGCCACCTAAGAGCCTACGGTTGGGAGCACCGGGTAAGTCCTCGGAAGGATACTCCAGGGGGCCTACCATAAACTTTTAAAAAAGGTCAATAATAGCCGATAATTGAAAGGCCGCCATAATTTGTGCCATAAACTCGACGAATAGCAGGCGAGTCAGCCATTGCACGTCACAGAGGTCACGTGATTAGGATTTCAGCGGCTTGGCGTCACCGTGAAGTGATTTTTGACAAGTTTGTAATCCAAAACTGAGCTGCCGTGCTGTCTTATTTAACAGGCGTACAATACTAACTTTAATTGAACTGTTTTCTTTAATTTTGATACAAAAATTTGGAATTAAACCTGCCAGGTTACGTGTCAAGTTGAGCAGCTCTGCGCTTGGCAGGTTTAGGCAAAGTTTATGGTAGACGCCCAGAACTCCCACTCAACAGATATGTACCTATTTACTTAAGTAAACACGAATTGACCGCAAAACACTGTCTTATGTAAGTAAAATGTTCTGAAGTGAGGCTGAGCGCTCCACGCTCCTACAGAGATGCAGTGATTTATTAGTGAAGCGCTCGACACTCGCTACCAACTTACTAGAACTAATTAGGAACTGTGCGGGGTGCTTGGAATCTTGAACAGTGTCAGTATCTAAGTTATTTTACAGCACATTTTCATAACTATCTAGGTCGTTCTTGCTAGTCTTCTTGTGCTGAGAATCAAAGTATCACTCTTTAGAGTTCTGTACTCAAAAGGTAAAAACGGAACCGTATTTACTGCCACCAGTCCATTTGACTGTCACCAGGTTGTATCTCATGAACCGTGACAACTAGACAATTGATATTATTACAGGGTATTGTATTACGTACTGTTGTCGCTATAACAACAAAACCTAAGAGAAACAAAATCAGCAAACATGGTCTTTTACCATCCTTGTGTATGGACCCTGCGTGCGGGAGTCAGACTCGTACTTGACTGGTTTTTTATTAAATTCAGTTACGATTTAGTAAAAGCTCTCTTTTTCGATCCTAAACGGGTAGTGGTGGCACTCATTTACAGTAGAAAAAATCATCGCCAGAATTGAGCGATTCAAAAGATAGTTTCTCTATCGAACTTTAAAAACTTACAACGAACTGCCCGCACATGTGTTTACCTCATCTTACAATCCCAGGTTCTTCAAGTAGAGCGTGAAGAGTCACATCACAGGGTCGCCAACTTGAGGACCACTGTCAGAAGTCTTAAGGACTGTGAGAGTGGCCCGTCATTTTTTATATGTAGCCATGGCTTTCCATCAGGCGAGCGGCGTCAATTTGGTGAGTTTAGTATAAAAAGTAATCAGAAATAGAATAGAATAGAATAGAATATAACTTTATTTGTACACCAAGTTATAGTTTACAGAAAAAACAAATAATCGTAAGATATTGTACAAAGGGCGGCCTTATCGCTAAAAAGCAATTTCTTACAGGCAACCTTGGGATGGACAGAAAAAGATATTGAAGACAAATGGGTAGTTAGGTGTAGAAATATGAAGCTACAAAACAATACATACATACCAGTTGGCATGTAAATGAATATAGACGTACGTATTACATATATACATCTAGGCATAAATACAATACATATACAGGTACATACCAATATACGTACATACATAATAAATATATATTTATATACATACATATACACACACATATATATATATATATACATACATATACATGAAAACAATTATTATGCTAAGGAACGTCCTACCGGGTCAAATAGTGTTCCTTCACCAAACGCTTAAAGATAGCCAAAGACTGGGCCTTTCTAATCGTTTCAGGCAGCGCATTCCACACCCACACAGCCTGTATGGCGAATGATTTATCGTAAAATCCAGTAGAGTGAATAGGCATAGCCAGTGTCAAATTTTCCGACGACCTCAAGGATCTTGAATGTGTGTCATTAAGGAACATGAATCGTTCTTTGAGATAAGTTGGGGAACGTGGTAAAATAATAAAAAGTAATAATAGCGTTGTCGTGTCGAGGGATCTCTAACTGGTAAAGCACTCCCACATGTTAGGTTAATAGTACGATCTCAGGTCCCCCGACTCGACAACGCTATCATAACTTTTTGGAGAAATTATTCATGTCGGGGGTTTTTAAATATTGAAGTCGGGGGCCTTTTTAAATAGTTTTATCCTTTTTTTCAATTACTTATAACAGTCGTGGGTATTTTTCAAAATTTTTAAATTTGATTTTTTTTAAATATTCAAATCATAACAAAGTAATATTGACTGCCTTGTTTGTTTGTCTGCTGATGAAAAAAAATGTGTGATCCATTGAATATGTGACTCGAGTTTCTAAGTATTTTAAGAAGTACTATTTATTTCTAACTAGCTGATGCGCGCGGCTTCGCCCGCGTGAAATTTGGTTCCCGTTCCCGCTTCCCGTGGGAACATTTTCCCGGGATAAAAAGCAGCCTATGCGTTATTCCAGACTATACTCTATCCCTGTACCAAATTTCAGCCAGATCCATTCAGCCGTTAAAGCGTGATTGAGTAACAAACATCC
The DNA here is from genome assembly GCA_933228765.1 of Miltochrista miniata. Classification (NCBI taxonomy): domain Eukaryota; kingdom Metazoa; phylum Arthropoda; class Insecta; order Lepidoptera; family Erebidae; genus Miltochrista; species Miltochrista miniata. The sequence goes on along the minus strand of OW121756.1, from coordinate 33,962,153 downwards.
AAACATCTTCACAAACTTTCACATTTATAATATTAGTAGGAAGTAGGATTAAGAAAAAAAAATTTCTTCTAAACGATAACCCGTTCTTGGCAACAAAGAAAATGCAAAAAATAAAACAATCAGTACTTAGACCCACATTCTAACGATAGGCAATCAGCTATTTCCAGGTGAGACAAAGCAAAGAAAAGTAATCACAATGTTTAGTGTAGTAAAGAAAATATTTATGCCATTGCTTGTTTGAAACTTGCAAAATTGAATATTTTGTATTCTGTTTATTCAATTGCAATAACCTGTAAATTTATTCAACCTTCTCTAGAAGTTTTTTTTTAATTAAGGATTAATATTTGGATTTAATATTTAAAGAAATAATAATATTAAAATTTGTAGTGTGCGCTGCAGAAGTAAAATTTATTATCTAGTTATTGTTTTTAAACGATGTAGAAAAAGAGGAAAGTGAGAGAAAACGGTGTAAAGTTGTGTCTTTTTCCTTCCATAGGTAATTTTTAATTTCATAAACTCCAATTCACACCGAGTCAAAAGAAGTCTCACTTCAAAAACAGACAATATTAATAAAGTTACGTTATGTACGCGTTGCTAAAATAGTAAAATAATTTAAATTACAAAAGCCTAAGCCGTTAGGGCTATAAAGTTGAAATTTGGACAGTAACTTTTGGTGACGTGGCTCAAACTCTTAGGTGTACCTAAGAGTTGATTATTCAAGTCAAAAACTTTACCTAATTACTAATTAGAAACGGGAGTAGTAAAGATTGAAGATAATGAATGAGAGGGAGTCTTGGAGTATCTGGCAGGTAGAATACATATTTTAGAATAATCTACTAAAAACTTATTTACCAGTACCTATGTGGATTCTATTCTCAATATTACTGAGGTTATTTGCGCTGGAGTATAGCGACGTATTTACTGATTGACAGTTTAGTTCTTATTATATTTAATGTTTAAGCCAGACTGGTTTTTTTTAACGTGAGGGAAAATCCATCGTGGATGGTATGCCGGACTCTTACCGACTAAAAATCAATACCTACTGCCACAGTTGGGAGCCCCGTGTAAGTCTTCGGAAATATATGACATAAAAAAATCGTAGAATTTTCTTAATTAATGTAATAATATTGTGAAAATCTTCATGACTATTATGCTGGACTTCTACCGACTGAAACCACGCGGTGCCTTGCCATCTGTCTACGGCCGGATGTCCCTGGGAAGCCCTCGAAAGGATAACCTGTAAAAATTGCCGACCACTACGGAGAGAAAAATACCGGTCCTATTATCGTATACACAATGTGCCAACGAGACATTGAGACAGCATTATGATAACTCCAACAAAGACTGAACAGAACCTCCACCAACACATTCAATTTCCACAAAGTATAATGATCATGTTTCAAAATAACGGACACCCCTCATAATTTACATCCAGAATACGAGAGGCGGAGGAATTAAAAAGGCCGTACCATGCACTCACTAACGACTTAAAGTACTCGTGATAAAATCTAAGCGACACATCATTGTCATAGCGGGCAAACAGAATTGTTGTATACCCATTCATTTCAATATTTTCGCCCAAATGATTTGGAGCCTTGTACGTATGAACCGAAGGTAGGTTGTAGGTTGACAGACCAGGCACAATTTGTTTAAATTTTTTTCTCTTTTCAGTTAAAATATAGTATTTTTGGTACCTACGCCTGAAAATATGCGATACTTTGATGTCTTTCGAACGGTCGTGTACTACGTAAATGTTACTTATTAAGTATAACAACTTTCTTCAAGTAAATTTGGTAACAAAAACACATAAAAGTAAACGGCTGAATTAATTTTTATTGAAACACTAGATGTAGCTCGCGGCTTCGCCCGCGTGAAATTCAGTACCCGTTCCCGCTTCCCGTGGGAACATATTCCCTGGATGAAAAGTAGCCTATGTGTTATTCCAGACCATAATCTGTCTCTGTACCAACTTTCAATCCAATCCGTTCAGCCGTTAAACCGTGATTGAGTAACAAACATCTAAACATCTAAACATCCAAACATCTTCACAAACTTTCACATTTATAATATTAGTAGGATGACCGCCACTAGAAAACCTACTTTCAGAATAAAAACGAACAGCAAGACACACTTTTGCATTTGTTTTTTTGCATAAAGCATAGGTACCCTGGACTCCGGCCTTAAGCAGATTAAAGAACACCGTGTGTTTTGTCAGTAGAAGTCCAGCATAGCATCCATTAGGATTTTTACACGCAAAATTAAAATAAGTACTATCACAATAAGGTTGTGTGCATATCTGTAGCTACTTCATGCAATCTTTCCACATTTCCCATCGATAAACTGAATAAGCTTTATTACGTCATCCAATAAAACGTTTCTTTTCTTATTGTACTCGTACTGATAAAGAAATTCCTTCGAAATATACCTTTGCGACCACAAAGGTACGACCGAAGTACTTCTCGATAAAAATGTGTCCTATTAAGGGTGGAAATATTGTCGGCCTCTTTGGAAATGTATTCAATTGTTAAGGTTTTGATTTTTATGTATGTTATACGATATTATGTATAGCCACTTTGGAGTTTTATTTTTCTTCGTAGTATTACGTAGTTCTGTTATATTACAAGATAGGCAATAATATCTTTTTTTTTTTATACTACTTAGGTGGCAGACAAGCTTACGGCCCACCGGAAGGTTGGTAACCGTAGCCTATAGACGTTTGCAACACCAGAGGCGCTACACACGCGCTGCCGACCCGGGCGCAGGTTGTGACGACCCACAGTTGAAATTTTTCAAGCCGCCCGTAAGTCCTTCAACTTGACTTAACGACTGTCATTTTACTGACAACCGGGACCAACGGCTTATCGTGCCTTCCGAAGCACGGAAACGCTCGTAAATAAATGTCACAAAGTGGTCCACATGGTGGTCACCCATCCATATCCGGCCATAATAAATGTTGCTTACTGCAGTGATCGTTACAGAACACTGAGTCCGCGGGGCCACGAGCGCTTCAAACTGAAACAAGACTGCATTATCAGTAAAATTTTCAACTATCCAGCTGCGTCTCATGGATCCAGGTTGGAGACAGACAGACAGACGTCTAAACGAACAGCGGAGTCTGTCTAAACGGCTTCGTAAACCGACTTTTTTACCCTTTGGATATGGAATCCAAAAAATTACAAAACCTATTTACTTTTACTTTTTTGTGTGTGTGAGGAAAATCCTACATGGATGCTATGCCGGACTCTTGCTGACTAAAAATCACACGTATGCCACCTAAGAGCCTACGGTTGGGAGCACCGGGTAAGTCCTCGGAAGGATACTCCAGGGGGCCTACCATAAACTTTTAAAAAAGGTCAATAATAGCCGATAATTGAAAGGCCGCCATAATTTGTGCCATAAACTCGACGAATAGCAGGCGAGTCAGCCATTGCACGTCACAGAGGTCACGTGATTAGGATTTCAGCGGCTTGGCGTCACCGTGAAGTGATTTTTGACAAGTTTGTAATCCAAAACTGAGCTGCCGTGCTGTCTTATTTAACAGGCGTACAATACTAACTTTAATTGAACTGTTTTCTTTAATTTTGATACAAAAATTTGGAATTAAACCTGCCAGGTTACGTGTCAAGTTGAGCAGCTCTGCGCTTGGCAGGTTTAGGCAAAGTTTATGGTAGACGCCCAGAACTCCCACTCAACAGATATGTACCTATTTACTTAAGTAAACACGAATTGACCGCAAAACACTGTCTTATGTAAGTAAAATGTTCTGAAGTGAGGCTGAGCGCTCCACGCTCCTACAGAGATGCAGTGATTTATTAGTGAAGCGCTCGACACTCGCTACCAACTTACTAGAACTAATTAGGAACTGTGCGGGGTGCTTGGAATCTTGAACAGTGTCAGTATCTAAGTTATTTTACAGCACATTTTCATAACTATCTAGGTCGTTCTTGCTAGTCTTCTTGTGCTGAGAATCAAAGTATCACTCTTTAGAGTTCTGTACTCAAAAGGTAAAAACGGAACCGTATTTACTGCCACCAGTCCATTTGACTGTCACCAGGTTGTATCTCATGAACCGTGACAACTAGACAATTGATATTATTACAGGGTATTGTATTACGTACTGTTGTCGCTATAACAACAAAACCTAAGAGAAACAAAATCAGCAAACATGGTCTTTTACCATCCTTGTGTATGGACCCTGCGTGCGGGAGTCAGACTCGTACTTGACTGGTTTTTTATTAAATTCAGTTACGATTTAGTAAAAGCTCTCTTTTTCGATCCTAAACGGGTAGTGGTGGCACTCATTTACAGTAGAAAAAATCATCGCCAGAATTGAGCGATTCAAAAGATAGTTTCTCTATCGAACTTTAAAAACTTACAACGAACTGCCCGCACATGTGTTTACCTCATCTTACAATCCCAGGTTCTTCAAGTAGAGCGTGAAGAGTCACATCACAGGGTCGCCAACTTGAGGACCACTGTCAGAAGTCTTAAGGACTGTGAGAGTGGCCCGTCATTTTTTATATGTAGCCATGGCTTTCCATCAGGCGAGCGGCGTCAATTTGGTGAGTTTAGTATAAAAAGTAATCAGAAATAGAATAGAATAGAATAGAATATAACTTTATTTGTACACCAAGTTATAGTTTACAGAAAAAACAAATAATCGTAAGATATTGTACAAAGGGCGGCCTTATCGCTAAAAAGCAATTTCTTACAGGCAACCTTGGGATGGACAGAAAAAGATATTGAAGACAAATGGGTAGTTAGGTGTAGAAATATGAAGCTACAAAACAATACATACATACCAGTTGGCATGTAAATGAATATAGACGTACGTATTACATATATACATCTAGGCATAAATACAATACATATACAGGTACATACCAATATACGTACATACATAATAAATATATATTTATATACATACATATACACACACATATATATATATATATATACATACATATACATGAAAACAATTATTATGCTAAGGAACGTCCTACCGGGTCAAATAGTGTTCCTTCACCAAACGCTTAAAGATAGCCAAAGACTGGGCCTTTCTAATCGTTTCAGGCAGCGCATTCTACACCCACACAGCCTGTATGGCGAATGATTTATCGTAAAATCCAGTAGAGTGAATAGGCATAGCCAGTGTCAAATTTTCCGACGACCTCAAGGATCTTGAATGTGTGTCATTAAGGAACATGAATCGTTCTTTGAGATAAGTTGGGGAACGTGGATTGAACAGAATACTGTAAAGCATAGAGAGGATATGAGCATTCCGTCGAAGGCGAATTGGGAGCCACTCAAGCTGTTTGCGATATTCGGTTACATGATCATATTTGCGTAATCCAAATATAAATCTTATACAGAAGTTTTGAAGGCGCTGGAGTTTATCAAGTTGCTCCTCTGTGATATCGAGGTAACTGACATCGGCGTAATCTAGAATAGGAAGAAGGAGAGATTGAGCAAGCGCAATTTTAGTGGTGGTTGGTAAGAAATTACGTAGTCTACGCAAGGATCCCGCGGATGCAAACAGTTTCCGGCTGACTTCCTGTAGTTGGGGAGACCAGGACAACTTATCATCAACCAAGATTCCCAGATTTTTAACAGTTGCACTAATAGGTATTGCAACACCGTTGAACATGATGTCAGGCAATTGAGTACGGTCTATACGTGACGCTATAATTGGACTGCCGATAACGGCTACTTGGGTTTTGGAGGGGTTCACGCTTAGTCCGTATTGCCTGCTCCACTTACATATCCGCCTTAAATCCGAGTTAATTATAGATATTGCTTCGGTAATTTCATCGACTGGAGCCTGCATATAAATCTGTAGATCATCTGCATAAAGGTGGTAGGATGATAATAAAGATTTAGAGATGGAATTTATAAAGATGGAGAATAGTAATGGAGATAGAACGCCACCCTGTGGCACGCCCGCAGTCGTGTCGCACCAAGAAGAAAATGATTCTTCAATGCGTACACGCTGCCGCCGTCCAAACAGGTAACTGTGAAACCAATCAATAACTGTTGGAGATATGTTAATCGAGCGCAGCATACCGAGCAGTATTTGGAAATCCACTGTATTAAAAGCGTTGCTGAAATCAAGTAAGGATAGTACAGTGATATTTCCATTTTCCATGCCCAGCCTAATATCATCAGTAATACTGATCAACGCACTAGCCGTGCTATATCCTGGACGAAAGCCTGATTGGTAAGGGTTAAGAAGGAGGTTTTTGTTTAGGAATGTATTTAATTGGATATGAACAAGCCGTTCTAGAACTTTTGAAAGGAAAGGCAATATGGAAATGGGACGATACTCGGCAAAGGATGTAGGGTTAGGTTTTTTGGGAATGGGGACAATTTGTGCCTCTTTCCACGTCGTCGGAAATACACTGCTAGATATAGAGTGGTTAAAGACGTGGCACAAAATAGGAAGAATTTCATCCAGAATAGGCACGACCATGTTACGACTTAAGCAGTCAGTACCTACCGCGTTCGAACTAAGCGATACTATGCACCTCTTAACATCACAAGCAGATAGTTGATCAAAACGAAACGGTGGGAAAGAAGGAGTTGGAAGTGATGAAAGATATTGTAAAGTATTTGCCTTGCTAGATTGATCATAACACGGCGACGAGCAGAAATGTTGATTTAGTGAATCAATGTCAAGGTTTTTAGGAATGTCTTGTTGTTTAGGTTTTCCAACCCCTATAGTTTTTAGAAACTTCCATGCCTTTGCTGGGTCCCCGTTCTGGACCGATTTATGAATATGTTGGCGTTGTGCTTTCCTACACACCCTGCTACAGTGATTCCTCAAGGCTATGTATTTTGCATGATTTTCAGGTGTCGCCCGACGCTGGAACTTACATTTAGCTGCAGCTTTTTTAGCTATAAGGGATTTGATATCAGCTGTAAGCCACGGCGCCGGCAAGTGTCGCACCCTCACTGCACGAATTGGAGCATGTAGATCATAGAGAACTGTTAATTTGCTGGTTAGAATCCTAACTTTCTCATCGATACAGTTCGTGGCTACCAATGAATCCCAGTCTATATTTGATGCATCGTCGCGTAGTCTATCAATATCCATGCCACCAAAATTGCGTTGCATGAGGATTTTGGGTTTAGATTTAGGAGGACGAAGGTTATAAGAGAGATAGATTAAGTCATGATACGAGAATTGAACAGCTGTGCTTTGACCATGCTTAACAACTAATTCAGTGGAAGAAACAAGGATGATGTATGTTAGTAACCTCAATTTACCTTGATGATTGCCGTTACAAATATCTAGTTCTACAATTTAATAATATACAGCAATCAATACTAGATGCAAATATTTATAACTAGATGCAAATGTCAAATAAATATACCTACGTAAATTTATTTGCTAGCATTAATTTGAAATTGACATTAGTTTCGTTTGCACAACTTCTCAACTATGATTATTTTAAATCGCACCGAGACGCGACGCGACTACTGAGTCCACTGAATTAAGAATTGTAAACATTGATTCTATTTCCATTTTAACAAAGAAAGGTTCATTACATTTATTTTATCACGAAACTACATTGAAAGTGAATTTTATTTAAATTAGCGGATGTCACGCGGTTTCACCCGCGTAGTTCCCGTGGGAATACAATATTTTTTCTTCCATAAGAACCTTCTCCTGACAATACCTTACACAACAAAAAAAGAATTAGTGAAATCGGTTGACCCGATCTGAAGTTATGCGCTTACCAAAATATTTTGCGATTCATTTTTATATATAGAAGATATGGAAAAATAATTGGTTTCGAGCAAAATTCGAACCTGCGTCTTCTCGCATACCGTGCAAGACGCCACTTAGCCACCGAAAACCTACTCGGAACCCATTGAACTAATACTACTACGTATGGAACAGACATCGCGAACATAAAATTTGCAACGGTGAGGTTAAGCCGATCGGCTCATGTGCGTTCAGTCGCTCGGCTAACTTCGTAGTAACCGCCCGCAACAATCGCTCGTAAAAATGCCATCGTGTGTGTTAAAACAGTGTAAAAACAATACAACTACCACGAAAAAAGATAGTGGTGTCACTTATCATCGGTAACTATACAAAATATCAAGTAAATTACATTTGTTTCCAGTATTATAGAATAATTTTAATGCCCATTACTCCCCCAAACTTATGAATGAAATCATAGATCAATAAAAGTGACCTGCTCAGATACGTCACGTAGGTACTAATGTTGGTTGAACTAAATTGTAATGATACATTTTATATGAAGAGCAGTTATTTATTTAGAATTTTTAAATGTATTTCATAGTTTGAAGTCGGTATATTATAATAATAGAAGAGATTATTATGATTTAAGTAACTATAAACATGTAAAACTAAAAATTTTAAATAAACCTTAAACGTGTAGTTTTAAACTATATTTATCAAAATATGGATTACTGGCACATGTTCAATCATGTTTTACCGCCTAAAAGAAATAGTCTTGTTTATATATGTATGTACCTAATTTCATTGTTCTAATTCAACGAAAAATATCGTACAAATTTTGATTGACTGGAGTATCTCACCGTTCACGAGTAAAATAAATAACCGAACTCTTCTTCGCCGTCCGTCTGTTGAAGGTCTTTATAGGCGGCTTGAAAAGTTTCAACAGCGAAGAAACTGCGCCTGTCTATTTCAACACTGCTCACCACCTATTACGTGGGACAAATTCTAAAATGGCGAAAAGCGGGCATATAATCTGTGGGCCTCTGCCTACCCCTACGGAGACTAAGGCGTGACCATATGTATGTATATTACTTCCTAAAAAGACGTACAGAAAAACCCTAAAAAAGTATATTATTTAAATCTGATAAATAAATTACTATTCTGGAAGTAGTAATTCAAATAACCTTTGGGTAAAAACGTATGCGTGTCCAGTCTATAGTGTATAATCTTTTTAAGTGACTTGTTCTTAGAATATGTTGAAGGATACGCGTAAGCGCCTTGATATTCCCGGCGCCTAAGACCTTTTGGTCGTGAAAAAACTATTACTAAGAAGCGGTCTAGCGCTTGAATATTTATATTACGATTAAACGACTAATTTTTTGTTCAATCGCTGCAAAAGCGAACTTTATGCTTGCTAGCTTACTTGTGGCAAAAGGCGCACTTTTTTTGTTCTGGATAGCTTCTCTATACGTAGTAATAATTACTCAAAGTCGGAACCAACCAAATTTGCCACCTCATTTTCGTCTTGGGGATACATTGACAGTAAATAAAAGAGCTAAGACTATCACAACGAATGGTAAGAAAATCCAAGAAATATTATTAAAAATGTGAAAGTTGGTGATGTTAGTTACTCAATCACGCTCTAATTGCTGAATGGATTTGGCTGAAATTTGATACAGGGATAGAATTTAATTTGGAATAACACTTTTTATCCCTGGCATATGTTCCAAGTTGCGATCATCAAAGAAAACAATTATGTAACTATGAAATTTATTGAGTACCTACTAGCTGACGCCTGCAGCTACGCCCGCGTCAAGTTTTGTTCTCGTTTCCGCTTCCCTCAAGAACTTATTCCCGGGATAAAAAGTAGCCTATGTTTTATTCTAGACCTATATGTACCCCTGTACCGAATTTGATCCAGATCCGTTAAGCCGTTAGAGCGTAAAAGAGTAACAAATATCCACACATCCACACTCACAAACTTTCGCATTTATGATATTAGTAAGAAGTACAAATTCTGGTAATGTAGAGTATGGATGGGAATGATAAATAAATGTATGACAGCAAATCGGCAGTCAGTAGACATTGGACATAATTTCATGAATACTTATACGAAGCAAAACCCCGGGTATGCAAATACCTAGTTAATATATACATTAACTAGGTATTTGAATACCCGAATTCTGAGTACAAAATCTTAACGAAATTTTTTCACTTCAACAAATAAAATCTGAATGCTAAGAAATAAGTAGGCACCTACGTCAAAGCTCCTTTGCACTCTGTCTGAAAGAAAATCATTTCCAATGTTCGTCTATTTATACAGGGTGAATTTTTGAAAAGGGCTTGGATGGCCAAATCCGAAACTATAAGGAATAGCGAAAAATGCTGAAAGGAGTCACGAGCCCGATTTTGATGAAACTTAAAACCTCATCATTAGATTTTTAAAAAACCCATAATCCTAGCTAGGAATCGAACTCGTTGATTTTGAAAAAAAAAACACACCCTTTATTATTACACCCTACGATAGAGTCGCTGTTAAGGATCAAATTCTGCGAAATAATGATATACGGCAAATTTAAGGAAAATCTGTAATTTGAATAAAATTCATATTTCATGTACCTAAATTTTGTATCATAATTTGTTTCGTTCGAAATTCCAAAAAAGATCGTAACTATTCCGTGTTTTAAATTATGCTCAGAATGATTTTTTGGAGAATATTCTAAACGGAATCAATAATATTGAAATATTGAATGCAGTACGATCCTTGAGATCTCGAATCCAGCTATGTATTGAAAAGATTTAGAACAATTAATCAGTTACCGTAAGACAAATAAAATGTATTTTGTTAAAGATGTGCTCTTTCTTTTAGTTTGCCGTATGTCATTACTTTCCAGAATATGATCCTTAATAGCAACACTATAGTATAGTGTAATAATAAAGGGTGTGTTTTTTTTTATTAAAATCAATGGATTCGATTCTCGGCTAGGATTATTGGTTTTTCAAAAATCTAATGATGAGGTTTTAAGTTTCATCAAAATCGGGCTCGTGACTCCTTTCAGCATTTTTCGCTATTCCTTATAGTTTAGGATTTGGCCATCCAATCCCTTTTGAAAAATTCACCCTGTATATCAAAAATTTTTTTGCTTCTTTTAAGCATTTTATACTAGACCCGCGCATTTTCGTTAACGTCACATAGTATTCCCTGTATAATACTAAAACATGTTCGAAATTGGACGACGCGTTAAGAAACCACCACTGAAAAAAACTATTGTATTTTACTTACTCGTACCCTCTCCCAAAGGAACCACGCAAAAATTGCGTAGGTAATTAAAATTATCCTTAAATCTTCCTCTGATGACAAGATTAAGTAATCCAGTAGTTTTGACATGATACGCATTAGGGGCACAGACTGACCGACAGACAGACAATTTACAGATTTTCCACTCACTACAATTTTATCTTAAGTGCTGATAGATCCTATACAATTAGTAGATAGGTCAGACAAATATCTCTTAAAATTCTTTACAGACATCAACTCCAGTCTCATTCGTTATAGAAAATTAAAAGAACCAAAAAATTATAAGTACTTACTTTAAAAAATCCAACAAAAATTATACCATAATGGCATCTTATTGTGCTTTTTTTTAACGTGAGATAAAATCCTCATGGATGCTATGCCGGACTCCTACCGACTAAAAAACCTCACGTTACGCCCGACAGCCTATGGTTGGGAGTTCTGGGTAAGCCCCCGGAAGGATGTCCCTTATTGTGCTTATACCTAAAAGCATCTAGCTTAAAAGCATCTCCGGCATAATAGAATCGTATCTGAGTATTTAGCCACTGTTAGTACTCTTTATACTGTGATTTAGCCTACAGCTTCACTGTGCAACAATATTATTCTAGGTCACGATCTGCAAACAAAGCAATATACGTCAATGATCGCATAAACGACTAAGTGCACAGCTACGTACGGTGTTCCATTCTGAGGACATTAATTTAATGCCAAGTTATAAGTAAACCAGAAGCAAGGGAAATAACTGAAAGAAGAAATAACTGGGAAAGGAACTAGTGTATGCGGAAATTAAATATAGCCTGCTTACCGAGGATAATGTAGCTTCCCAACAGTAAAAGATTTTTTAAAATCGGTTCAGCAGTTTCGTCGCGAAAGGGCTCAGCTCACAATCACACTGAATGTTAGTATAGGATCTGCCATATTTTTATTGATTGTAATAAAACTGTATGTAATTAAAATGTAAGTGTACATAAATACATAGGTACATATTATCACGCCTCTTTCAGCGGAGTAGGCAGTGACTATAGCTTCCTATTTGCTACGATCCTGGCGTACAACTTTCTCTTCTTCAACTTCCATAAGTGTTTTTATACACGCGCGTTTGATTAGAGGTCTCTTGACCTGACATTCTTGTAAGTCTGGAGTAGCTAAATGTAAGAAAGTAGAGTTATTTTCGAAGATCTTGACTCAATAATTTGTCAATAACTATAATAGATTTCTTTGAATTAATACAGCGAATATATTCCTCAGATATAACCAAAGACACAATCTACAACGTGGAAAGCAAACATAATATTTTGATAATAAACTTGCCAAATTACGAGTACATAATACTTGTCGCAATAACCTCGGAACGGTACACACGTTCGGGAATGAATAATATACTGAAGTTACATCTAAGCTGTATAACAAACTTTTACATGACTGCGTAATAAACTTGACACTACAAACTTGAGCATTCAGCAATATCGTGAGCAGAACCCAACGGGGTGTGAGTTTGTATAAAATTTTACATGTCGTGTGAAACAAGGAATGGCTGTAGATTCAAATATGCCAAGCATTATGCTTTATGTTGCCGTCGTTACTGGCTACAGTTGAGGGTTTCATTCATAGTTGGTACACTAGGAAGTCATAGTACATAGTACTAGGAAGTCATAATTCTTGGCAAAAAAGAAGGAAAATGATGGAGGTGCTGCGAGTACCATGTTGTTCCCTATGATAACATGTGAAAATTTTCAACAGCGGACAGTCACAACCAGTGCTTTTTCATTTTCAACACGGCTCACCGCCTATTACGTGAAACAAATTTTAAATAATATATGAAATGTAGACGTATTATACCATGCCTGTGCTTACCCCTTCAGGATAAAGGTGTGACCATAGTGTATGTTAGTATAAATGTGAATGATCAACTTATGATTTGAATAGGTATAAAACAATTTGTGTAAACAACTAGCATAGACACGAGCGTATTTTACAGAATATTTTAACCCTTTCAGTTCCATTCGGAGCGTGGCAACGAAGTTGGAAATAAAATATAAGTAAACAGAAGTGGCAATATCTCGTCGCATATTGAATGTTGTGGAGAATGTACGACGTGTGGGTGTGATTTCTACCAGTATATTATGTGAACTGGTTCGGTGTTGTGTTCTCTAGGTATCTACAACCTACTTATTATACCTTATGTTCTGCAGAACTTTGTATTTACGTTATTTGTTTGTGAATATAATCTGTTCTGAAGTGTAATATAAAGGGGCAAAGTTTGTAAAGTTGTGAAGGGCAATATCTTTGGATCTACCAAACAGGTTTTTGAAATTTCGCTATTATACAAGGGTGCGGAACAGTAAACATAAATACTAACAAACCACCCCCCTTAGAAGCGGGATCACACCCGAAACCCCCCAAAGACGCGGGATAGCACTAGAAACACCCCCTAGGCGAGGTCGCAGTGGTAGCCGTAGGTCTGTGGGGAGTCCTGGGACATCCTTCCGAGGGCTTACCCGGGGTTCCCAACCATAGCCTGTTGGGCGGTACGTGAGGTTTTTTAGTCTGTAGGAGTCAGGCATAGCATCCATGATGGATTTTCCCTCACGTTAAAAAAAAGCCAGGCCGATTTTCATACATTATTTGAAATCTCACTAAGGGCCATGGGTCAGAGGTATAAGAGCGAAGCCGTGTGACGAACCTCTTCCCACACTTATTACGTGGTCTCTCTCTCTCTCTACTTTTAACTGTTTTCCTGGTAGCAAATAATCAGACGGACGGCGGAGTTTCACTTACAGGGTCCTGTTTTTACCCTGTGGGTACGCAACCCTAGTCAAAGTGTATTTAATTATTCTTAAGTTTATTCAACACAGATCACTGTTGTGTTTCCATTTTGAGCCGTATTTTTTTTTCTTCGGTCACATTCGAAACCAAGTTTCGAAACCAGTTGCGTAATAAGAATAATATTTTTTTTTAAATCTTAGAAGTGATATCCGTAACAACTGCCAGTGAAGTTAAGCTCTATTGGGTTACCATAAACTTGAGAACACAGTACAATATTACTGCCAATAATGGACTCTTAACAACACCAACTTTGCATAATTATGACAAAAAAATTTGATGTAAGAGGCACTTCTTCGGCTTATAAAAGTTGTTCCGAATATGTACTACTTTACTTTCTCCTATGTACCTACCTATTTGCAGCTGGTACACAATAAAATTTTCGGTAGAATACTTTGTTTTTCTATTTTATTTGTTATAAACTAGCTGATGCCCGCGGCTTGGCCCGTGTGGAGTTTTGTTTTCTTTGTCGCATCCCATTTTTTTAACGTGGGGGAAAATCCATCATTGATGCTATGCCGGACTCCTACCGACTAAAAAACCTGGATGGGAGCCCCGGGTAAGCCCTCGGAAGGATGTCCCAGGACTTGTCGCATCCCATAGGACATTACTAAAAGGATAAAAAGTAGCCTGTGTCTTGTTACAAACTATATTCTTTCCTTGTACTAAATCTCAACCAGCACCGTTCTGTCGTGAAATCGTGAAAGAATAACACACATCCAAACATCTACACTCACAAACTTTCGCATTATAAATTTAATATTAGTAAGATACCATAGTTTTCCCTGAATCTACCAATAAGTTACAGCAATATCTGAAATTCAAAAACTAGTTTATTTCAAGTAAGGGCTTTGATTATTTACACTTTATCGAAGTTGGGTGAGCCCTTAGTAAAAATTAGATGTTTAAAATCAATGAAAATATAAAACTTAACGTTCCTTTGTTCAAAACCGTAAAGCTTAAATGCGCCTGGAGCGATTCGGCTAATTTGTTTTTAAGAATACTTGATGTAGTTCAGAAAACTTTTATAATGAAGTTTTATATGCATAGAAAAGTATTAAGAATCTTTTCAGTTTGGCAAAGACTACATAAATAAAGAGGTATGAATAATAATAATAATAACTTTATTAACGTTTCACGTTTTAACGACTAAACGGATCTGGCCCAAATTTAATACAGGTATAGTTTTGGTTCTGGAAAAAGAATAACACACGTTACTTTTTACCCTGGAGCGGAAACTATATTTCACGCGAGCAAAGCCGCGGGAACCATCTTGTTATAATGAATAGAAAAGATTTGTTTGTGATGAAACTCTGAAATTGCTGAAGCAGCTTTAAAAGCTCTATCAACATTAGAAAACCAAATTATTTCGAAGAAAATAATTCCTGCTACTACTGCAATATAATCACTGTCAAAAACAAGTGATATTTCTTTATTACGATCATTATTAAACTTCCTTGTAGGTAGGTATATCAAAAGCACTGCTGTGGGTCACAACTAGTATTTATTACAATTTATTTGAAGGCTATTTAACTTAACAGACGTATTAAAATTTATTCAATAAAATATTAGACAAATGTTAAAATAAATTAATAACTATTTACAATATGAATAAATAAAACTAAACTAAATCTAAATAGGGCCCCCGTGGCATTGTGCCCAAAAGACTGGCAGCATTCCCCCTTTGAACGGCGATGCCTATTCGTTGGGAGAAATAACTGCCAGCCCTTAGGTCACCAGTTGACTCCACAAGACGCTTCTTCAAAATTTTAAAAAAATTATGTGCCTTGGGACCCCATGGACCTAGGGTCTCGACACCGACTGGAATAAAATTGTACGACGAGCCGAGACCCTTATACTTAATTATTTTTTTATATTCTGCCGCTTCCGCTGCCGCGCTGGCTTTTTCTTTTGTTCTAGGAAGATGGGACGGGGCCAAAGTGTCTACACAAGTGGCATCCCAAACTAGCACCCGACCCATCTCCCACGGAATTAAGGTCATCCCATCCGGTCTCTTGCCATCGTCCCTAAAAATGCCATTTGGCTCTAAGAGAGCGGGCACACCGACGGTGGCAAGAGCACGGCGAATGATATCGTTAAGCGCAGCGTGGCGAGAGAGCGGCCTGCGCTCTTCAAGCAAGATAGTCCATGGTGTCCCATAGAGTCAACAGTAACACCACAGGGGCAACGGTGTGGGGCGCAGAGCGGGACGCCAAGTCTCAAGCCAACTGCCATTCTCAAAGTGTCTGGTTCAAGAAAGGTTCCGGTGTTAGCAGTTGGAAAAGCATTCAACCAATCACCGGATTCCTTTCTGCTGAGCGCTAATAGTCTAGCACGATCTGGGCCTAAGCTAGCGTTTAAAAACGAGTCAAAAGTTAATTTTGAAATTGCGTCGTCCCAGCTCCGTTGTGAATTTGGATGAACAGGAAAATTTTGACCTGGGCAAACCATAAGCCAAGCATCCTTGGCATCTGTACAGCCAGCCATCTCATAGTTAGTAAGACAATTGCTTAGGATTTTACCTACGAGTGGTGACGTGGCATGTACAGATGACAAAAAGGCTGGCAAAGCCACACTGGAGACTTTGCGGATCCCTAACCCACTGTATTTAATGGGTAGGGAAGCTTGAGTCCAAGATTGTTCATTAAGATGTATGTTCGAAATACGTTCTAAAGACGTTTTTATGAGGGAATCAATCGCAAATAAACAATTCTGATGTTTCCAAAAAGGACAACAACGAAGCAGATAACAGACTCGTTGTTAATGTTAAATACATACGTAGGTATTTGATTTGCCCTGAAATGTACGCATTTTGGTATTTATTCGTTTTCGATTAGATTGAAATAAACTCATGTCAATAAAGGTTAAGCTTCGATTATAACCAAAACTTGTCGTTCTCAATCCATAATTTATGGATTGCGGACGACCAACTTATGATCCCACATCAAATCAATCCCAGTTTTAAATATTTATTCACCCGACAATGTGATGTCCTTTTATTATTCGTTGATCCCTTTTCGTTCCTTGAAATTACAGAACTCGGACAAGTTATGTGTTTAATGTAGTGCAAGAATCGGTCCGACTTCGAGCATAGAGCAACGCGACCAGTGCAAGTGAAGTTTTGGACAGCTTTTTCTTCTTCTTTTTATCGTGAGAAAAATCATGGATTCTATGCTGGACGCCTACCGACTAAAAAAACCACACGATTTCTACATAAGAGCCTTCGGTTGGGAGCTCCGCGTCAGTCCTCGGAAGGATACCACAGGCCAGTACCGACAGCTTGTTTGCTCTATACATATCAGTTTGACATAATTATGTTGCGGGGGAACTAACACGAAACAATTAAAACAATACACACATAATTTCAGACATATTTCTTAAATAATGTGCGTAACTCTTTTGGAGTACGCTGTGGCAGATTGGAAAGCCTCAGTACAGCCTCAGGGCGGAAACTCATTACAAATGACACGTTTTCAATTCTATCACCTACACTAAAAAACACGTTATGTTAGTACAGAGCTTGAATGTGTGTGACCACTAAACCTAAGCAAATGTTCCCTCAAAATACCCACCAAGTAATTGACAGGAGGGGCGGTGGCGGGGGTGGGGAAGCTTACTCAGGGGGAGGCAGGACGATCTTTGGTCTGGCGCCTCCCCTCCCGATGAATCGTCATAGTTCGTGTTGCTCTATGGACTTTGAGTAAAACCTTATAGATTTGCATATGAATCGACAGGCCGAAGATGTGTTACCATCAATTTATGTGGTTTATCTAGTTAGGAGATTTATTGCGGATTTCTTTTTTTTCGCCTTGAGAGATAAGACTTATTTGAGTCAAGTTAAAAGCTTAGTGGTATGGGTGCTGTTATAATAACAAAAGCTGAAAATAACATACGAGGGCTACCGTACTTACCCTCCGTGCTTAAAGTCCAACACGCACTTGTCCTAGTCAAAACTACTATAGTCTTTTTCAGAATGTTGAAGTTTGGTCTGAATTGTTGCAATAAACATGACGTTACAACAGAATTTGTATGAACACTGAACACCATTGCGGTGCTAAATAATAAATTTACTACGCTACAAGAAATTTTGTGTCCGTAAAAACTTATGTATAAAAATGTTAAGCTCCTGGGAAAATGGAAGCCAATGTTTTTAGCTCATAAATAATACAAACATCGCAATAGAAAATTGTTTTCGCAGCCCATATTATTATATTGGAGGGCTTTTCTTGTAAAGGAAATTAGTAACACATAAAAAATATTGCTTGTTATATTAGGGGAGTTCTAGAAGGAAGTTATGTAGCTGTTTAAGCTCGTCAGATGAAGACTGGGAGGTACTTTACATGGTTGAAAAGTTACTCTAGCTTGTATCAGACTGTAATATTGATGTT
This sequence comes from Miltochrista miniata, assembly GCA_933228765.1. Classification (NCBI taxonomy): domain Eukaryota; kingdom Metazoa; phylum Arthropoda; class Insecta; order Lepidoptera; family Erebidae; genus Miltochrista; species Miltochrista miniata. The sequence goes on along the minus strand of OW121756.1, from coordinate 33,943,939 downwards.
TGACCTAAATCATTTCCTGCGATGTTGTCTCGATTCTTCAAAATTACGGATTTGGAGCATACAATTATATTATGTATGTATATATTTCTGTATAGGTAATAAACTATAATTAGCATGGAAGAAATAGTGGAAGCATTGAATAGTATGAAACTAGGCAAGGCTGCTGGGATTGATAGGGTTTCCGTTGAGATGCTGAAAGCAGGACGTGGCGTGGTGATTGACCAGCTGTACCGCCTTTTTAATCTGTGCTGGAGGAATGGCAGCGTACCAAAAGAATGGTCCAAAGCGGTCATTGTGCCGCTGTACAAAGGAAAAGGGTCGCAGCAAGAGTGCAAAAATTACCGCGGCATAAGCCTGCTCAGCATCGTCGGTAAACTGTATGCGAAAGTGTTGATAAAAAGAGTGATGAATGAAAGTGAAGGAAAAATGTGGGATGTTCAAGCAGGATTTATGAAAGGAAGGGGATGCACGGATCAGGTCTTCTCCTTACGATGCATAGCAGAAAAAGTTTTGGCGAAAAGCCAAAAGGTATATTGCGTATTCGTAGATCTGGAGAAGGCCTATGACAAAGTGGTGAGGAATGAACTATGGTCAACATTGTCTTTGTACGGGGTGAGCAGCAGCTTGATACGAGCACTGAAATCTCTTTATGAGGGCTCAAGTGCTTGTGTCAGGATCAACGGAGCTTGCACGGACTTCTTTAATATAGAAAGGGGTGTGAGACAGGGTTGTGTAGCGTCACCGTGGCTGTTTAACCTGTACATGGACAGTTGTTTGAAAGAATTGCAAGAGAGTGCGTGTGGTATAAAACTGAACGAGCTGACCATCAAATGCCTCCTATATGCTGACGATCAGGTGATCTTAGCTGCATCGGCGGAGGAGTTGCAGTTGATGGTTAATATTATGCATGAGGCGCTGAAAGGTAGAGGAATGAAAGTGAATGTAAGTAAGACTAAAGTAATGGTTTTTGAAAGTGAGGAATGTATGACGAATTGCCCTATTATTATCGAAGGGCAAAGAGTGGAACAGGTGAAAGAATTTGTATACCTGGGTTCAAAATTTACGAGGGATGGAAAGTGTGACCAGGATATTGAGAGAAGAGTTTTGGCAGGAAATCAAGTGAATGGGGCGATGCATACCTTTATGAGCAGTCAAAACGTGTCTAAGAAGGCGAGAGTGGCTGTGCATAGGGGTGTGCTTATCTCCACACTTATGTATGGTAGTGAAAGTTGGGTGTGGCAGAAGAAGCATGAAAGTAAAATTAATGCAGTGGAAATGAGAAGTCTGCGAAGTATAGCTGGAGTGAAATTGATGGACAAAGAAAGGAATAGCGTGATTAGAAAACAATGTGGTATAACTGAAGATGTAGTGACAAAGATAGAAAAAGGGATGCTTAGATGGTTTGGACATGTTGAGAGGATGGATGAAAATAGACTGACTAAACAGATCTATAAGGCGATAATGAATGGGCAAGCTGGTAGGGGTCATCCTCGGCGTACGCATGGTAACCAAATTGATGACCTGCTGGAAAAAGGCCAGGTCAAGAGTACCCTTAACCGGCGAGCGTGTATGAAAGCACTTATGAAAGTAGAAGAAGCGAAAGTGGTATGCCAGGATCGTAGCAAGTGGAAAGCCATAGTCTCTGCCTACCCCGATGGGAAACAGGCGTGATGATATGTATGTATGTATGTATAGGTAATATAGTTTATATGTTCTGTAGCGGTCAGTAGATTCTGTGTAAAAGTATGTCACAATATTATATTTTTTAGAACATTCTGCAACCGTTCACCGACAGTCGATTCTCCATTGGACTGATCACCAGCAGAACGTTTCATTTTTTAAAGTTTCACCAACAGAACGATTTCCCTATGGACGTTTCATCGACAGAACGGTTCGCATTTGTGTGTTTAGACGACAGGCATTTTCCACTATGATCTATTCATCGAAAGAATTTTTCGCCTATGTAGTCTATGGACGTTTCGAAAAATTAAAAATCAGTAAAAATAGACAATCAGCACACGTGTAACTTGCCACCTGCCTATCATGCTGTGTTCATACATTTGTGGAGTTGCAGCCTATCAATGCATCATATTTACTGTCAATCGAATCAAATCAAATCATTTATTGCCAACTAAGTGTACATAGATGTTAACATTATGGTTCAGTACTTAAGACTTAGTGCCTTTTACAAGCATTGCAATAGTGTGGTCACTTGTTACTTCATTTAGGTACTATTCTATTCTTATTTATATACATATTTTTTCATAACATTCATTTCCCAATATATTATAAGTACAGTAACAAAACATATATATTAAATTCGCATTTTCTAGATCTACGTAATTCAATTACCATTACACCATCACATGCATCCATTAACTAATAATAACACTCTTCATGTCCAACCTTTTTCCTATGAAATGTCAATTGGTATCTAACATCTTAATCTATACTTAAAACAAATGATAGAAAAGTCAAAACAGATGATACCTAAGCCGACAATATAGTTGGTAAATTTTGTCTGTTTGCTTTGCTTTGTCCGGAAGGATTTCGAAAAGTACTCACCAGATCTAATTCAAACTTTACACAAACATTAACTAGAGTATAATAGGCCATACACTGCCACGCTACATATCCTAGGGGCCAAGCAGAAGGAAACTAAATATGAATACAGAGTCGCGGGTAACAGCTATGTATTCACAAACTCCCCTAAATTACAACAATTTGTCAAGTAGAAATTTTCATTTAAGACTTATAAATAAACTAATGTCCCCTGGTACAACTGTCACTGTATTGCAGATAAAATCTACCATGTATTTGTAGTTATTCTGTTTTATGAACCTAATAAATAAATAAGTAAATAAAAATAAATAATAAATAAACATGAATTTGCAACATTGCTAGTAATATCATAGTAGGCGCTTGTAAGTAGCCTATTAATTTATGTGACAAACATGTGGGTAGTCATGATTATCGGTTTTACTTTTCTTTTCACTGTCACTGGTTATAGCGAGAGTTGTATCCGTTACATCAGTGATATTTTTATTTATTTTAAATTATTAAACGGTTCTAAAATGGAAGAATGTGAAATTGTGAAGTCAAAACGTGGCAAAGATATGTTAATTCATAAAGGATTTTCTTATCACTTAAATAATAGACGCGATACAAAGTGCTACTGGATTTGTTCGAAAAAATGTAGTACGCGGTGTAATGTGGCTGTTACAACTCTTGTTACAACGAACAACCAACACATTGTGCTATCCCAAAATTACGATCATATGCACTTACCCAACCCAGAAAAACGTGTGGAATTGAAGTTAAAGGCTAATTTGAAAGAAAAAGCTAATCAGTCGATGGATTCGCCGGCACAAATAATGCAGCGGTGCATGCACATGATACCCAGTACCAGTGCTCCCCATAAAGACGCCATGAGAAAAATTATTCAAAGAGAAAGAAATAAAAATCTACCATCGATTCCAATGAATATACACAGTGTTGTGATTCCCGAAGAACTTATGAGTACTGACTGCGGTGAACAATTTCAAATCGGGCACTATATGGATGATAATGAGTGCGTACTAGTATTTTCCACTAAGGAAAATGTAAAATTGCTGAACGAAGCGAATTTTTGGATGATGGATGGGACTTTCGCTTGTTGCCCGCATCCTTTCTGTCACATTTATTCAATACATGCAATGGTTGGCGCACCAAACTCCACACACAAAATAGTTCCCCTAGTGTACGGTCTGCTTTCGCACAAGTCCGTAAGATCTTATATTATTTTTTTAGAAATTACGAAACGCTTTGGATTTAATAAATCGAATATCCATCTCAAACCGGACATTATCCTCACCGACTTTGAAATTTCAGCTATGAAAGCCATAAAAAAAGTATTTCCCAGTTGTTTGAATAAACTCTGTTTTTTTCATTTAAATCAGAGTATATATCGGCATATCCAACAAGCGGGTCTAGGAGTCTACGGAGTACAACAATAATGCAGATTTTGCTCATAAGATGCGACATATCGGTGCATTGGCATTTCTTGAGCCAACTGAAATAATTGAAGCCTTTGCTATAATAAAAGACGAAATAATACCGCAAGAAGCAATGGATGTGGTTATGTGGTTTGAAAAATATTATATCAACGGATCAATGAAAATTACAAAATCAGTTAGGTCTAAAATGACAATGAAACGAAGTCAACCGCAATTCCCACCAACACTATGGTCAGTACATGATAGTATATTATCATATGTTCCTTTATCACAAAATGCCCTTGAATCGTGGCATAATAGGTGGAATACATTGTTGAATCGGCAAAAGTGGAACATATTCAAGACCATCTCAGAGTTCAAAAAGGAGCAAAAGAACACAGAAGACATTATTGAAAGAGTAAAATCCGCAGAACCATCGTTTAAGCGGAAACGTGGAGCTACAGATCATTATAGGGAAAGGATTAATCAACATTTTGCTGAAAAAAATGAAATGGACTTAAAATCATACTTAAATGGATGGGCACATATATGCCACATGATAAAATAATATATTTTTCTGTTATTATAGATATACTTGTATATTTTCAAGAAATGATTTTTAATAGACTGCCTCTGTGGCGCGGTCGGTAGTGATACCGCCTGCGACGCTGGAGGTCGTGGGTTCGATTCCCACCGGAGACAAATATTTGTGTGGCCCATAAATGTTTGTTTCAAGAGTCTGGGTGTTTCTATGTATAATATGTATGTATTTAAAAAGTATATATGTATTAATATCCGTGGTCTGATACCCATAACACAAGCAGGTTATTCCAGCTTACTTTGGAATCAGATAGCGTTGTGTGAAATGTCCGTGAAAAAAAAAAAAAATATATATAAGCGTACCTTCTTCGTGGATCGTACACTTTTATAATAAAAAAATGTTATCCGGTAGGTTTTCCTATCCGTTTGGGTTAACCTATACGTCTGGCTATGCTACGATTTGTATTTTTTTGTATTTCATCAAGCTATTAAGAATCTAATACGTTGTTTAATTACAAATAACTAAAAAAAATATATAAGTATCATTATCTTGTTTTTTTTATAATTAATTACTTACAGCACCTTTCGATTGATTATGTTGTAAGTAATACATAAATAACACTCTTCAAAATATTGTATTGTTTTTTTATTTTTTTACAAATATTTGCAATAACTTAATAAAAAAAATCTAGGTAAAAAGTAAATACTGATATTCATTTAGTTAAAAACTTATCATTTATCAAAAGCCACAAAACAATTAACAATTGGTACAACATAGGCGGGCTTACTTCTCGATTAATAAGGCATAATTCAAAAGTCGCGTCGTCGAATCACTCATTTGGCCCTATTTCTGTTTTCGAAACGTCCATAGGCCAAAAGTTCTTTCGATGAATAGATCATAGTGAAAAACGCCTGTCGTCTAAACACACAAATGCGAACCGTTCTGTCGATGAACCGTCCATAGGGGAATCGTTCTGTTGGTGAAATTTTCAAAAACGAAACGTTCTGCCGGTGATCAGTCCAATGGAGAATCGACTGTCGGTGAACGGTTGCAGAATCCACAGCGCCCACGATGACGCAACGATGCAGAGAGGCTATCAGTATCAAACAGAATAAACCGGTTTCTATGCGTTGGCGCATACCAAATACCTACAGCTCTGAGGCTGTAGGTTTTTTCCAATAGACCCTTTTCATAATAAACAAGCAAAGAACGCAAATTGAAAAAAGATACGATGCTCTCAATAAACAAACGATACGTTTTATTCACTCCTGGGATTTGTAACTTCTGCTTCGATACAAATTGTGTGAGCTAGTTCATGTTTAAGGTATCATGGAGAATATCTACGGTTCGGAATATTTGAATACGTAATATATGACCTTTTGTTAATAATCTAGATTAAGCATAGAAAATTTATGATAAAATATGAACAATAGATAGCGTTCCCGCCTCCCATGGGAATTTATTCCGGGAATGAAAGGGCATAGTTTATTGCAGTACCAAATTTCAGTCAAATCCGATAAACCGTTGATGCCTTAAAGAGTAACAAACGCAGACATCCATTCTCCGAATCTTACAAACTTTAACAATAAGTTATAGTAAGGATAAAAATAAAATACATACATACATAACATTATAGTCACACCTTCATCGCCGAAGGGATAGGTAGAGGCCTCGGGCACTCATTGTGCTGTAAACCATCATTGTAATAAGCAACTTTTACTATCGCAGGTCCTATGGGTGTTGCAGCTGTTAAAATACTGCTACCGTAGTAGTTTAAAAATATTGAAGGGCTAGTGGATTAAAATGAGCTTGAACCCATGACCTATGTCTAACAAAGACACTTTTTGCACAATAATAGGGGTTCAAGTAGAATTGACATGGAATCTTCGTGGTTTGAGGTTTTCGAATGAAACTTTTTTAACATAGTTTCTATGATGTTCTTCTTTTAAAAAATGTGAAACATTTGAATATCGACTTTCAATTGTTTTTGATATTCAACTTAGACAAGAAAGATGGATACTGCGAAAATTCGAGTAATTTTTTAATATGTAGGCTTACCTAAACTACTGAACCGCCTGGGAACTCCTGGGAACACTACGGACTTCCCAGAAGCGTGTCAGTTGGTATGCTAAGTATGAATCACGTGATCATTTTGCAATTCAATATGGCCGCCGCGCCGTAATCACAAAATTTCATGATGGGTATCGTTTAAGGGATTTCTTGGTATGCTGAGTACGAATTCTCTTAGACTCTAGAGTTCAAACAACTAAACAAACAAACATACTCTTTAGCTTAAAAATAATAGTATAATATATATAATTAACTCATTTATATACGAAACTCTAATAAATCACTACACTTATTAAAGTTAGATGCATTTACTACGTCAAACAAAGTTAGCATGCTGTTTTTTCTACTACACTGTATACTGTGGCATTAGAGTTCACCGCCGCTGCCGGCGCGCGGTGTGTCTTGCGCCCGGGGCGAGGGGAGCGCCTAATGCCTACTTGTGCGCTATAAATAACTAGGTAATGCTCTCGGTCCCGCTCACGTGGTGCTGTTTTGCCAATATCGATTTCTTAAAGAAATCGTACCTATATTTACAACACACCAGAGACGCTACGCTACACTCTCGTTGCCAACCCTGCAAGAACCTTCTGATGGGCTCCGGAGACGGTTAAAAACCATCAATAATTTTGACGTCTTGAATCGGATGTAAGAAGCTTTTGGTGTTCGTGCTTTCTTTGCAAGTGTGAGTGCGTCTTCGTGTATGTACACATTGTACAATTATAAAACTTGTCAAGTCATACTGAACGTTTCTGGAGTTCATAAGACTCATTTCAAAGAATCCAATGCTGTAGGTGTTTGGGGGAAACCAATATTGATGTTTGTATCGTGGCCGCAAGGGACTCTCATGGAGGCGACAGCAGGCGAGGCGAACGCGAGAGTGTGGATAGCTACCACGCCTCGCCTCCTGCGCTCCGCTCCGTGTCGGTTTTTGGGACTGAGTCAAAGGCTCGGAGGCGGCGAGGCGAGGGTGCCATCCACACTCTCGGGTGCTCTCGCGCTCGCTCGTTTCTTTGTTGACCTTTCCGTTTTTAATTTCTTATTTTAGTGATATGATATTACGGCAAAACATTAATAGGCATATATAGCCCCGCTATCGCAGTCACTTGAATCACGTCCATTTTTAACCGACTTCCAAAAACGGAGGAGGTTCTCAATTCGTCTGTATTTTTTTTCGCAAATCGCTTGAACGAGTTAACTGATTTTGATGCTTCTTTTTTTATTTGAAAGCTGGTGCTTCCCATGTAGTCCCATATACAGGAAGTCAGAACCGGATGCTGGGATCCTGGAGAAATCCCTCGAATCGAGGGAATTCCTTAACGATTTACAGCAGTTACCTTGTGTTTGGGCTTGATTAATTTGTATTGGGGAGAACAAAACCCCTAGACTAATATTTTCAGTTTACCCGTCACTAAAAATACTGAAAAAAAAAATTAACAAAAATACACCGACTTCGAACAAAAACTAAAAAAAAAAATAGCAAAAAAACCGACTTCAAACAAAACTAAAAATTGAAAAATAAAATTAACTTAGCATAAAGTAATAGGTAGTAAATTTAGATTTATCAGACATTATTGCATGTAATACTGAAATCGGCACCAAGTAAAACTATAGGTTTAGGGAGGTATTATTAATCTCTCATAGAAATATTGGCACCGACTTCAGTATTACAGTCAATCTGATATAATAAATCTGATAAATCTAAATTTACTACCTATGACTTTGTGCTAAGTTAATTTTATTTTTTCAATTTTTCTTTGAAGTCGGTTTTTTTTTTGTTAAAAATTTTTTTTTTCAATATTTTTATTGACGGGTTGACTGAAATTATATCAGTCTAGGGGTAATGTTCTCTTCAATACAAATTAATCAAGCCCAAACACAAGGTAACTGCTTTTTGCATTCAAAGCAAACAGGTTTTCAGATAGGATTCTAGACTATTCCACGTTAGAGAGGGTATATAAAGCCCTGCTTTGAAGTTCCAAGTTTCTTTTTACCATCTGTGAAGTCTTAGAAATAATTTTGAGCTTTGTGTGAACTTTGAGGTTATCTCAATGCAGTGAAGAATTTCACTCAGGCACTGTACAAACCTGAGGATTTGCTGAGGAATGTAGCCTAGGTTTTACCTTCCTCAGAAAGAATAAGTTTCTGTTCTAACTTATACCCAGGAAACTGGTAAGTTTTACTTTAGTGTTTGCAAAGCGGGTCGAACTTCGTCTGTCGCGCTGTCAGTAATTTAATCCGTCGTTTTATTTCACGAACAGGTTTTTTTAAGTGGGCTAGAGTGTTCAGTCGTGGATGTTCGGTGCCACACCCAAGTACGTGGACTGCACGTGGTACGAAGGCGTGGTAGAGTGGACTGCACAAGCTACACAACGTCCGGAGTCGCTCTCAGCGCACACCGCAGGCCAGTACTCCGTTACCTCTATCACCTTGTTATGTAACAGCCTAAGCAATTTGTAACAAGTATCTGTCGACCGCCTCCGTAATATTAGTGCAGTAATCAGTACTACTCTTATGTATTTCTGTGATATGTGTGTCTATTAGTGAACAACTTCTCTCTGTCTCTGTGGTGTACTGTGTACTTTATAAATATAAATGTGTGTACACCCTACTTGGCTGTTTTCGTCAGAGCCCTAGCCTACCCTTGCACACACACTAGAAACTCTGAAGTAAGGCGCCCTGGGAAAGAGTTCTCTGCATAGCTTCCTCGCGCTAGTTGGTGAGTAACATACTGAGCAATAAAGTGGTTATAAATTTCCAAAAAAAAAAATACACTTACCTATCCAGTCGCGCATCCGAACTGTCAAACGTCACTGGCCGCCGACGCCCAACACCTTCGCGAGCGTTGGCGGGAACAGCGGTTGCGCGCCGAGCTTCACAAAATTAATTCTTATTTCTTTTATAGGAGTCGCACTACAGAAATACTTACTGTTTCATCATGCTGGATAACTGACGAAAATAACTAAACTAAATCCGAGGATATCCGATGTGTAATGGATTAATGAAATGTCGCTGAAAATTACGATGGTTAAAATGAAGTAGTATTCTTATGTTTTACCATGTAATTCAAAATAAAACCAGTTTTAAGTCTTATATTTTTTTATTTACCAAATATACACACAAACACGTTACCCAAAAATAAAAAAAAGAATTTGTAGATACAAAATCTCCGAAAATAAATTTATCAATATTAGCGTATTTTCATTGCCAAAAATTGTCATCTTCACATGCTATTATAATTAATTTTACCTCGATTTGGGACGGAAATATTTATAACAGCTGTTAAACAACACCTTTTAAATGCAAAACAAGAATAATTGAATCAAAATAAACAAAAATATTAATAAAATAAAAGTATTAAAGTTATACATTTTTTGCGTAGGTATTTACATTGGCCAATAAAAAAAACAATTAATAAATATACACTGAAATAAATAAGTATATATTATAAAATAATATATCATTCAATATATTAAATAAAACCATAAATAAAAGCAGAATAAACTACAATATTAAATACTTACCCCGTAACTAATTGGAACGCTAAAATGGCGGCTCAACAGAAAATTTATTTATCACAATCAACTCGAAGTTTCTGATGTTTTTTCTTTTAATGTTACTCTGCAGGCTATGTTAATCATTATTATAAACTCATCCTGCATTATTTCCGGCCTGGATGAAAGAGGATAATACCGGATATAAACGGATATAAACTGGCATTATGATGACCGTGGGCGTCGGAGCCGATGACAGTTCTGTCACTATAGTGCACGTGGGCGCCATAGTGGCTATTACCTTGTGCTAAGTTAATTTTATTTTTCATTTTTTAGTTTTTGTTTGAAGTCGGTTTTTTTTTTGTTAAAATTTTGTAGTAGACGGAGCAGGTAACTGTAGGTATAAACCGTGTCGTGCTCCTCCAGGAGGCGCCTCCACGAGAGTGTGGATAGAAGCACTCCTGTCGCCACCGCTCGGTAGTCTCCGTCGAGCGCCTCTAGGAGTCGCTCCACGAGAGTCTGGATCGGGCATAGGTCTGCACTGATTGTAATTCGGATTGTAATAAATTAGACAAAGCTGAATTCTTGAAACAAAAGTTATGTTGATCAAATGAAAAAAGTTGTAACAAGTAGGTAAGCCAATTACTAACTGACCAGATTGAGTCGGTAACACCATTCCCTATTGGTCCAGGAGCCACCGCCTGTGTTTTTCTTTGATTAATAACAGGCTGAATCTTTGTGAGTAGTTTCCGTTCGACGAGACGCCCAAGTTTTTCCTCTGTGAAAATTCTCGATAGAGGTAGCTAATAAAGTGCGCAGCTATAAAACATGTCGATTTGATGGAGTGTTGAAATTGTCTGACTAACCGTTTATTTTTTATTGCAATGTTTAAATAATTGTATTATAAACTGGGAGGAATAATTGTCCTACAAAACGGATGGTTTGTTTGAGAGCGTCCTCCACTCCGAATATGTCGAAACGACGGGGCCATAAAAATAATTAATAACAAGCTGATTTTTTGTATACACCTTTGTAAATATTGTTAGAATGGAATGACCGTTTAGTCCTACAAATTTAGTGGTAGGATTTCTCAGTCCGACACTTCGAAGTTGTCAATTCTATGGTAATATTTTTTTCATTAATAACCGTAGGACAAAAAAAAACACATCATGAGTTAGGGCATCCTTTGCCTAAATCAAACAGTGTCCTACAAAAAAATTGGTATGTATCGCTAGTCCTACAAGAAAATAAAAAATATATGACATTATTTCGTTGCTGTTGTTTTGGTGCTTGGAGACATGTATTCGCAAGCTTGATCAATACATTTTTAAACAAAACATTTTTCAAAAATGAAAAAATGAAAATAAAAAAATACAATTATTAAAATAAATAAAAACATATAGAAACAGAAGAATAAAAAAATTAATCGTCGTCGAATTCCGATGTCGACGCTTTATCCGATGCTTCTGTGTCGTCTTCATCTTCCTCGTCATCAGAAGAAATGTCATCTGATTCTGTTACAAAATATTCCGGAAAATTATCAAATTACAGTATAATAATCAAACGTATGAAAACCAATAAAATACCTTGAACTTCAGCAGTCAACTCTCCCAGAGATGGACTGTGCGGACCATCAAACCAATAATAATGGTACTTTCCATCAATTAATGCCCATCCGCAATTTTCCGGATTTTTATCCGAGGTGCTGCGCATGTGTGCATTATACCAAATGCTGCAAATGTATGATGTGCGCTTCATCTGCTGCAACAGCTCTTGTTTCGTTGGTGGCAGAACTGAGGGATCGTATCCGACAACTTTTTTCTTGACAATTTTCTCTTCTTGGTTGCTGCATTTGTACCCTTTTTGAAATAACTCATACCGTCCTTTGTTTACGTCATTTTTAGTTTTTAGAGCATAATAGTCTGCACACGTACTCTTCAAGAACCCGGAATATTTCGCTTGATTCTGATAATTCAGCGCGCTCGCTGTGCAGTTCTAAGAAACCTTCTTAAAATTTGATTTTTTTTTTAAATGTCGAATGTTGAAATTTTTTTTTTAAATGTTTTTGAAAAACTAATAATCCTAGCTGGGAATCGAACCCATTGATTTTTAAAAAAAATACACACCTTTATTATTACACCATACGATAGTGTCACTGATAAGGATCAAATTCTGCGAAGTACCTAATGATATAAGGCAAATTTAAGGAAAGTTTGGAATTTTAATAGAATTCATATTAATTTTGTATCATAATTTGTTTCGTTCGAAATCCCAGAATAGATCGCAACTATTCCGTGTCATGCTCAGAATCATCCTTTGGAGAATATTCTAAACAGAATTAATTATATTTTATGCAGTACGATCCTTGAGATCTTGATTCCAGCTATGTATTGAAAGCAATGGTTTACATTTTGAACAATTAATCAGTTAACGTATGAAAAATAAATTGTATTTTGTTAAAGATCAGCATTTTCCTTTAATTTGCCGTATGTCATTACTTCCCAGAATAAGATCCTTAATAGCAACTCTATCATATGGTGTAATAATATAGGGTGCGTTTTTTTTTCAAAATCAATAGGTTCGATTACCAGCTAGGATTATTGGTTTATCAAAAATCTAATGATGGGGTCTTAAGTTTCATCAAAATCGGGCTCGTGACTCCTTTGAGCATTTTTCGCTATTCCTTATAGTTTCAGATTTAGCCATCCAATCCCTTTTGAAAAATTCATCCTGTATATACATACTACTTTTTTTGTAGGCCAGTGATAAAATAGTGTTCTACACTTTATCCCCGATAGGAAAAAAATTAAACTAGGCTGTTATTAATGAAAAAAATATTACCATAGAATTGACAACTTCGAAGTGTCGGACTGAGAAATCCTACCACTAAGTTTGTAGGACTAAACGGTCATTCCATTCTAACAATATTTACAAAGGTGCATACAAAAAATCAGCTTGTTATTAATTATTTTTATGGCCCCGTCGTTTCGACATATTCGGAGTGGAGGACGCTCTCAAACAAACCATCCGTTTTGTAGGACAATTATTCCTCCCAGTTTATAATACAATTATTTAAACATTGTAATAAAAAATAAACGGTTAGTCAGACAATTTCAACACTCCATCAAATCGACATGTTTTACAGCTGCGCACTTTATTAGCTACCTCTATCGAGAATTTTCACAGAGGAAAAACTTGGGCGTCTCGTCGAACGGAAACTACTCACAAAGATTCAGCCTGTTATTAATCAATGAAAAACACAGGCGGTGGCTCCTGGACCATATACTCCTATCGCACTTGCTGCTAATTAAATTTGTTTCCGCCCCGACACAATAGAACTTTATGAAACAAGATGGCTGACACAGACTCACACCAGAGTCTGTAGTGACCCTATTATGTTGTGTTTTGGTTTGATTTGATTGGATTTGTGTCTGCTGATTAAGAAATAAAGCAAAATTGTAGGATTGATTGGGAGTCAACAAACTATGAGGATCTATATTAGATTATTGTTGTGATTCGTCAGCGTTAATATTTTGTCTTTAAATGTAACAACACAGTGCCTACTTAACTGTTGGCTAGTGGACCTTGTCACAAAATAATAATCTACTTATTTTCCGTAAATTATTTTTAACAAATTAAATGGGATCAAAATTTAACTGAAAAGCGTGCGCTACCTTATTTATTTATTTTTTATTTATTTATTTATTTATCCATTACACATCATTGCATTACAAATTCAATAACATATTCGATATTACATACTAAATGAAATGCGATGATACTTAATATACCTACCCCAAGACATAAAATTAAAATAATTCAAATCTAATTAAGTAATCACAATCCTTGATGTTCAATTCAATCAGTAGAATCAAACATAACTAAAAGTTATCTATCTAAAAATCAAATTAAAACGTAATTAAAAGAATATAACACAATCAAACAAAAAACAATAAAAGTAAATAAAATTAGGTAAATAGTAGTAGTAATTGTTTTGTATGGCTTATTTGACCTTGGGGTCAAATAAGCCATACAAAACAACTACATTAATAAAAAAGAAATAGCAACAATAATTTAAGATACAAATAATAAGTATGTATGTAAAATTCAACAAATCAATAATCAAATCAATTTGTTAAAAATACAAAATAATAAATTATGTATAATAAAATCAACCAAAATATCATTCGAAGCAGATTAATAAATAAATTAAAACCAATGTAATAAAATTCAATAAGATTAAGGTAAACTAAGTAAGATTAGTAAATTCTTATAAAATGAAATAGTATGTACATATCAAAAAATAATAATAATGTAAGTATAAAAAACAATGACAGTGTCTAGCTTAAATGCAAAGAAATGCGTAGTACGAGCTAAGAAAGATAAGGAACTCATCTGTAGCCGAACTAGGTCGTGACCTGTATCTCGGCATACAGCGCTGTCACCCTCAGGCCTATACTACATTAATAAAGGAGTTTGTTTGAACAAAATGAATATGAATAAGTGTGTGTGTGTGTGTGTGTGTGTGTGTGTGTGTGTGTGTGTGTGTGTGTGTGTGTTTGTTTTTGTATGTGTATGCGTGTGTTTATGACTCCAAATGGGTTGAATTTGGAAGAATGGTAAATGGAAAGGCGTTTGCTTCCTATCCCGGTATGCGTATTAAGTTTTCCGTATCGTCATAAGATAAGGTTAAAAGAAACTCCTTAACTTTCATTTTACATTTGATTTTATTTAATGGGTATATATTTAAGAGTTTATTAACCTCTCTGTACAAATATGGTCCAAGAAACACAAAAAACCTACGAACGAAAGATGTATTAGGTCTGTAATAATTCTCGCATACCAATCGTCCTCTCCGTCTTTTACTTACAATAGGGTCATATTTAATCAAACTGTGTTGTTTCACAGCAATAGCCAAAACAAACAGTTGACGAACCGTAAGAACCTCACAGTACTCATAAAGTAATTTTGTTGGGAATAGTCGGGGTTTGAATGTACAGACCTTGAGGATAGCCCTCTGAGCAATCTCTGCCGATCTTAAAACAGTTTTTGGAGCTCCTCCCCAGGAAGAAATACAGTATGTTATTACCGATTGGCAGAGAGCAAAATACACCTGCTTTAAAAGATGTTCATCCAAAACGTGTCTCAACTTTTTAAAAACAATTATAAGTTTTCGTACTCTAGAACTGATTAATTTGACATGCTCGTGAAAGCCAAGATTGCAGTCTATTAATACACCTAAATATTTTATGCAACAGACACGTTCTATTGGAGAGCAGGTACATCGCGTAAAGTCATAACACCGGTGAGCAACTATTTTGTGGTCCTCCAGTCTAGCGGTAGGCTGTCGTATACTAAAAGTCAAATATTTAGTTTTCTCAGAATTCAGGGTCAGAAGATGGCTTCGCAACCATAAACTGACATTGTTGAATTCCAATTGAGCAGCATTATAGACCCCATCCCATGTATCGGCAGAGAAGATAAGCGCAGTATCGTCTGCGTATGAAATGATTTTGCCTTTGGGAATGTTGATATTTGTGAGATCATTGATATAGATGAGAAATAGGGTTGGGCCCAGTATACTGCCCTGAGGAATACCATACGAGACTGGAAGATCAGTGCTAATATAGTCTCCCATCCGCACACGCTGCACCCGTCCATTGAGATAGCTCTCGAAAAGTTTCAATTGGGTGCCTCTGATGCCAAGGTTTTCTAATTTTTTGATCATTATTGATGTCGAAATGGTGTCAAAGGCTTTCCTAAGGTCCAGAAAGATACCCAAACATTTTTGCTTTTTGTCTAGTTCAGAACCTATAAAGTCAGTTAGGGCAGAGACAGCGTCATCTGTGGATCTACCCGCTCTAAACCCGAACTGGTTACCCGATAATAGTTTGTTGTGCTCCAAGTATTTGGTTAGCCTTTTATTTATAATTTTTTCGAGGATTTTAGAGATGGCAGGGAGGATAGAAATTGGTCGGTAGTTTGCCATATTACTCTTAGCGCCACTCTTGTATATCGGTCGCACTTCAGATGATTTCAACTGACCAGGGAAAATACCCAATTCCATACAGAGATTGAATATATATGTGAGGGGAGAAACAAAAAGGTGACAGTTTTGTTTCAGTATTTTGTTCGATACTTTATCTCTACCCACAGTGCATTCAGTTTTTAGTCCCATGGTTATTCGTGAGACCTCATCTTCATCTGTATCCTCTAAAACAAAAGACTTCAAAGTTTGTGTCTTAGTTTTAGGCAATTTGATCCGATTCACTTCATTCTGGGCCAGACATTCCTCTGCAAGAGTTTTCCCAATGCTAACATAATAATTATTTACTTCGTTTAGGGATTTCTCCGGTGAGGAATTTATTGCCAGCAGCTCACTATGGCCTTGCTGTGATTTGTTTAAGCCTGTTATGCTCTTGAGGACCTTCCATAGCTTCCTGGGGTCATTACTTGTTTTAGCCACTTCTGCCTTTTCATAACAGAGTTTCGCTTTTTTCAAAATTGTGTTATAGAAGTTTCTATAGCGCTTATAAACAGTTTTCAAAGTTTCGTTATCAGGTGAGGCCTTTGATTTCTTATGGAGAATATCTCTGGTTTTCAGGCACCTCAGCAAGCCCGGAGTGATCCAAGGCTTAATAACTCTGTTCCGCCTAGAGCTTTTTATGACATTAGTATTTTTATCAATTACTCCCTGAACTCTTGTGGTGAAGAAGTCATAACAGAAGTTTGGGTCCCTTGAGTTATAGACGGGGTCTAAGTCTATATTATTTAAATCTGTGGAGACCGCCTCGTAATTGATTTTATTGTAGGAAATATTGGTGGAAGATCTACTATGCTTCAAATCCAGGCACAACAAAACTGGGTAGAGGTCTGTAATTGCAGTTCGGGGAATTATAGCGTATGCGGAGCGAGAGGTCTTCAGCAACGCATGATCAATACATGTCCCAGTTTCAGGGCGAGTGATCTCAGTGTGTGCCGGTAGCAAGCCATGGCACGCTGCAAGTGTCAAGTACTTCTGTCCCACAATGGCAATCCCCGAACTATTAATATCTATGTTAATGTCCCCTATAACCATCACATTCTCGATATCCGCCACCTTCAACAGAGTCTGATTTAAGGATTCCATAAAAATATCTGTATCCCTATATGAAGGAATGAGCGGTAAATCGAGACAACAGCAAAACACTTTCCCATGCAAGCTAAAACACAGTTTCCCTCACGAAAGGGTGGTTCTTCGAGACGAAGCTGAAGCTCGTCTCGATAATATACTACAACGCCATCATTTTGTATTGGGTTGCGTTTAGTTGCGAAATATTGAAACCCATGTATGGCCGGGATGGTAGCGTTCTGAGGGAGTCGACATTCCGTCAGGACCAGCACATCGCACTCTACCTTCAATCTACATAATAGCACTTCAAAGGCAGGGAGATTGCAGTTTATGCTGCGTATGTTCTGAGTGAGAACCGTGAGTCGACTTTTCGAGAAAGGTATTAGTAATTTAAAACATTCATCTATGTCACAAACCGAGCTTTTAGAAATAGCACAATTGTCGATTTCATCCGATAGTAAATTAAGATTTTCAAACATAATTCTTTCCCTGTATAACTTGGTTATGCAAAGTATTACCTAATAATGCCATCAAAAACAAAACTTGAAAACCAAATCCATGTACTACCATGTTGGATAATTTATTCAGTTACTCTTGAAAAGACCTCCTGTCTTAAGTTTTAGATAATATTATCTATCTTATCAAAATCTTATTGAAACCGGTATCTCGCAGGACACAGTGGAGAAAAATCGTGAACAGCTTGTGTCTGAAATCGAGGCTACTCTTACTAGAGTGTCCGATTGGGGTGGACAAAATCTTGTCCAGTTCAACCCTTCCAAGACACAAGCTTGTTTTTTCACCGCTAAGCAAACCCCAATTACTGTAGCGCCGCAATTTCAGGGCATATCTCTTTCCATCTCCAAAAGTATAGGGATCCTTGGCGTTGACATCTCCAGTGACGTTCAGTCATTTGGAGGACAAGGCTAAGCTGGCGTCCAAGAAGGTAGGTGTGCCCAACAGGGCGCGGCGGTACTTCACTGCGGCGCAAACACTGCTTCTCTATAAGTCGCAAGTGCGGCCGCATAATGGAGTACTGCTGTCACCTCTGGGCGGGAGCACCTGAATATCAGCTTCGTCCATTTGACTCGGTCCAAAGACGAGCTGTAAGAGTTGTCAACGGTCCTGTACATACAGCTGGTGTGGAACCTCTTCGCGACAGGAGAGACTTTGCCTCCTTATGCGTGTTCTACCGCCTGTACAATGGTATGTGCTCTGAGGAATTGTTTGATATGATGCCACGGCTACGTTCTATCATCGCACCGCTCGCCACAGACAGGGAGTTCATTCTCACACTCTGCGTCCGGTGCATTCCAGCACGGTTAGATCCGATAGGTGTTTTCTTCCGCGCACCCTTAGGTTGTGGAATGACCTCCCTGCCTCGGTTTTCCCAAACGCCTACAGTATGGGGTTCTTCAAAAGGGGTCTTAGAAGGTTTTTGCAGGGTCGGCAGCGCAAGTGTGGCACCTCTGGTGTTGCAAACGTTCATAGGCTGCGGTGACCACCAGTCCTTCTGGTGGGCCGTATCTACAAACCTGAGGAAAAAGAAGGTCTGCCACCTTAGTGGTATAAAAAAAACCATAATCAATATTAAAAATCTTTCGTGTTTAAAATAAAGATTGACTTGGCCATCGCATGAAAACATATTGTATCTCACAATTGTTTGATGCATTATAATAAATTAGATGGTTTAGTGCGAAGGCCAAGTTAATCTATAAACTTACCGCCTAGTATCACTCAATTATGTCGATCTAAACTAAGACTAAGGGACTGCATGAGAATAGTGGTGTTCGAGAATGGTGCGTCTAACGTATACGAAAATATAACTACAAGGTAGCGCTAAAAGGGCCAAAAAAATCTTTGCAATTAATCCTGTGAACCATATAATGGTAAAACTCTAATAAATTTGAATATTGCCAGCCAAGCCACGGTGCTGCCGTTGTATTAGAAAAGCAACTTTTAATTTTTTTTTTCACCGAAATTTTGAAACTATCCTGTAAATGAGGCTGAGTGACGTCACTAAGTGCCCATTTACTATGAAGACTACAACATGGTGTGCTTAACTAAATTTCACGATTTTCTGTGATGTCTTTTATAGTGCAATAGCTAAGGCAACAAGCGTCTGAAATCTTCAAAGAAATTTAAACAATTTTTTAAAGTAAAATTAATTTTTGACTCTATCTTGTTAATAGTAACGCTCAGTTTTGCGAAGTCAAACTTTTGTTTAATATCTTCCGGCCACGATAGACAAATGTTAGTTTTTATCTATCTTGGCAGGTATTCTTCCGGTAACCATAAGGTTACGTCCGCACAGGCAGGCAGCTTGCTTGGCGCCTAGAGCCTAGTGGCTTGCATCGTGGCTACTTGCTTGGATGCACGGTGGCCGCACTGAAAGGTGGTTTGCGTGGGGGGTCACTAGGTGCCTTGGTCATTTGCTTATCGGCACGTTGACGAGATGTCACTTTCAAAAATAGCTCTATACTGCTCTATATTGGGTTCATAAATATGATCAATGCTTTCGGTCACATCGTATATTATTACTGGATTTATTAAATTAGGATATTTTAGAGAGCATGGCACATTATTACAACAGCGCTCGAAACTCTCATTTGCATAGAAAATCACTTTTGTGGGATAACCAAAAGCGGATAGATCAAGCACTTAGCCTTAGAGGGGCATAACCGTTCTATTCAAGTCTATAACACTAAGTGCTATCGCACATAGGACTCAGAAGGACGAGTGAATACAAAAACGGGCGACCTTAATTTTAGCCAACGAGAGCGCTTTAAGGCTGGATTTACTTTTACAGTTTAAACAGTAATGTTATATAAAATCGTCTAAATTTAAAACTTACACGATTTTGTATTATATCATGTGTTTACCGGGTCTTTTTTTGAGTGTTGCCTATTAATATTTTTGAACCTTTTCTTACCTCTCTGCGTTTCGGCTATATTATGAAAGAGTTTACTTGTAGCCAGGGCGGGGTCGAGGAATGTGCATAGTCACGAATCTGACAGGGTGTTCATGCTAACCATTGACAAATCCTACTTTACATAATTTACCTACATCGCTGATTCTCACACTTTGCTTCTCGCGTTCGGAGTGAGAGCACACGGTAAACTGGCACGCTTCTACTGCGCGTATTGATTGTGGAAAAACCTCCCTGGCTCGGTATTCCCGAACGTCTACAGTATGGGGTACTTTATCGGTATCGTTTTTGAAGTATCAACAGCGTGCGTGTAGCACTTGTGGCGTTGCAAACGTCTGTAGGCTACGGTGACCATCTTGATCAGGTAAACCGAATGCTTGTTTGCCATTTAATTGGTATAAAAAGTACCTAATAAGTAGTAGGTACCACAGAACAACGCAACCTGTAATAGTCATAAGTCGTGCTGCTTTATACGTACGTATACGTACCTATGATTATAACTACCAAAACACATTATGCACGCGTACAAAAAACGTTTTAAACATTCAACGCTCATAGCCATAAAACAAAACTGTCTCAACTCATTGCAGTTTATGGCTGCACGTTCTCAAATATTAACATAACATTTTGCATATGCATGCGATGCGTTTGTGGTGCTCACGGCCCGTGAAATAGGTATATAATTGTTCACACGTCATGAAATGGGCCAGCTAAAATATACCGACGCAGTGTTGAGGCTGTATAATATATCTTTTGACCATTCCTTGTCTAACAGCAGGTACCCTAATAGTAGTTGTGCGACCTGATGTAATGTTACGTTTGCGTGAGAGGTGGAGAACAGGAAAAGGATATTGAGAAATGAAAGGAATTTTGTTTTTAAATTATCACAAACTGAACAAAATTCAGTCAATAGTTGTTGTTTAGATCGAATTGAAGCAGACATAACCGAAGCATAATGTGCTATCAACGATAATACACTTTCACATAAAATGCTTGCGTTCGAAGTTTGAGTCAAATAAATATCAAAGCACTCAACTAGGTACTTGGTCACGGTGTTTTGTGTGTGCCATAAATATGACCACGTCCATTCAAAATCGTTGACGGTTTTGGCATCGTCCGCCTTTTCATAATGGCGCACTTACTTATTTATTTTATTTTACGCTTTATGTACACACATGTATTTAACAAAGAAGGAGTTAGGAGAAAAGAGTACAATGGCACTGCTTATTTCTACAAGAAATCTCTTCCAGCAGGCCGGCGAGAGGAGAGCATAACAACAATAGAGTTGAAAGAGGTAGAAGTGTGTAAAAAAAAAGATCTAGATAAAAACAAGCGATTATACATACTTTAGAAATAAATAATCCAAACACACATATATCATATACACAGATACATAAATACAGATATATAAATAGGTACTTATTATTATTAGTTATAAATATATACATAAAGATTATGGATATATACATATATACATTTATACATACATACATACATACATAGGAGAAATGACGACATTAGCTATTAAAAGTGGTTGAGAGATAGTGTTCGCGGACTTTTTTCTTGAAACACGCTGCTATATTAATATCTCTGGTATCTGGTGGCAAGCAATTCCACAGCCTAACCGCATGTACCGTGAAGGAATAGGAATAGAAATCGGATTTGTGGCGTGGGAATTTAAGGATGGAGCGAAGGTGTGTCCTGCAGGGAGCTTCAGGAGAACGTGCATATGAGAATCGCTCCCTAAGGTAGGACGGGGACTTTGCGTTGTGCAGTATGTTAAAGAGGAGGCAAAGTATCCGAGTGTTCCTGTGAAGTCGGATTGGGAGCCACTTGAGTTTTTGGCGAAATTGAGACCTTACCTTACCTTACCTTACTTGTACTTGTAGATCCACAGTTTAAAAGCTCGATGTTTTCGGTTTAATACACTGCCATGATTCCTTGTGTATATTATCTATACTAATATTATAAAGAAGTAAAGTTTATGTGTTTGTATATTTGTTAAATTGTAAGGGGTAATCTCGGGATCTACTAAACCAATTTTAAAAATTCTTTCACCAATAGAAAGCTACGTTATTGTGGAGTGTCATAGGCTACATAGCATCACGCTACAACGAATAGGAGCGGAGCAGTAACAGTAAATGTTTAAAAAACGGGGGAAAAGTTATTCCTTTTGAGAGCTTCGTTGCGTGTGCTGCGTAAATATTTATATTTATGTAAAAAATATGTACTTCAAAATTGTTTCTCTAAAAAAAGTTCTAAAAAATTGCGCGATAGCATGTGTCTATCTTTGGGTTGGTGCACAATAACCATTTAAATGGCAATCAATTTTTTTCTACAATAATGCCACGGGATACCTCTTTCATAAACGAAATTGTTCTTAAAAATAATGCGACGGGAATACACGCGACGAGAAACCTTTCTCTCTCTCTCTCTCTCTCTCTCACGTAGTATTGAATATTAACGACGAGATAAACGCAACGCGACGGGAGTAAACGCAACGCGACGGGAGTAAGTGCGACGGGAACAGGTAATACTCTCTCTTATGTGTCGCAAACGAAGTTGCGCGGGTCAGCTAGTATTATTATAAAACCGTTAGTATTAAACCGCTAGTATTATTATAAAACTAGCTGCGCCACATAAGGTGTATGAAAGGACAGGTATTTTCAAAACAGACTCATGGGAGCGTATGAAACTGCCCTGTTTGCTTAATCATAAAAGAGCTTAAAGATTCAGCCCATTCTAAAACAATTCAGTCCAGACTGAATTGTTTTACAAAAGCCTTAATCATTAAGCTCTTTTATGATTAAGCCAACACGCCAGTTTAGATTTACCCTTAGGGGAGGTAGGGGAGAGATGGGCACTTTTTCACTATTTATTGCATAAAAAATCAGGTTTTATAGATAATCAACTTTTATTGCCAATTCTTATTGCACCACACATTTGGCTAGATATAATTCAAGAGCTTTCTTAAAAATTACAATCAATCTTAACATTACGAGATATTTAATAAACTAAGTCAAAAGTGCCCAATGCTCCCTATGGTAGGGAGGCTTGGACATACCCTGTGGGAGGCTTGGGCACGGCCTATAAATCACTTTATGTTCATAATGGAATTCAAAAATTAGTTAACAAATTGACTATTAAAAACTCAATAATAGAAAAAAAAAACTTGATCTAGGGATTTCATATTTATCAGCTGATGTTTTTATTTTTGATCCTTTTGATACCTCTTCTATGGCTCGTAATATTAAATCTTAAGGAATTTCCCGTCGCAAACCTTTCTTTTTATAATTAAATGGCATCTTTCTGTAAATAAAATTAAACCAATAGTAAAAAATCCTCCTATACTGTACATAATAGGAGTGAGCAGGAGCATTGGGCACGCCCAAACCACTCGCACGTCCAAATGCCCATTACTCCCTCCGTATACATTTTCGACATAGATTACCGGTATTTTTTTGAATCTACGTATTTAGGCTTGAATTTCAGTTTAATTAATAGATTAGTAAATATACAATAGATAAATAATAAAAAACACACATACCTTCCATTAGTTTTCTCTTTATTACGATCCGAAACAACAACAAAATATTTACTTTTACTAACGCATAACCTTCAAACGTGTTTTTGTTTGATAACTGACAGAAATTATGTATACACTATGGATGAACAGCGTTGCCAGTCGGTAAAGTAAACTACCAAATCAAGAAAAAAATTAAATCTATGATCAAATCGGAATAAAAGGGGAGTGCCCATGTCTCCCAACTGCCCATCCCTCCCCTACCTCCCCTACATTAAAAGGAATCCTTGAATTATAGGTTTTGTGAAAGTTGAGATGTCTCTCATTCCGTAACTACAAACCCCTCAACATTAAAACTTGTGTGATACAATTCTTAAAGTAGTCCCTTTATAACACTGAAAAAATATTTGGAATCGAACAACGCATTGAGAAGTAACAACAAAAAAACCATTTGATCTTTCATCCCCTCTCCCAAAGGAACCGCGCAAAATATCGGGTTCAAGAGTATCCTTGAACCTTCCTCGGACTATAAGCTCAGATCGTACCAAGTATCATTCGAATCGGTTCAGTAGTTTCAGCGTGATACTTATTCGGAATACAGACAGACAGACAGACAGACAGACAGACATGAAAATTTTAAATTACATATTCGGGTTCAGTATCGATCAGAGAATGCCCTACAATTGAAATTTTCAAAATGTCTTCCATGTACAGACTCTCGACCCTCAACAGTTTTATTATATGTATAGACTAGATGACCCTCGCAACTTCGTTTACGTCACATAATGTGCACGAAAGGAGAGGTAATTCTTCATCAGACTCGTCAAGCACCATGTGAAACGGCCCTGTTTGCTTATTCATAAAAGAGCTTAAAGATTAAGGCTATTCTAAAACAATTCAGTCCACGCCTTCGGCGCGGACTTAATTATTTTACAACAGCCTTAATAATTAAGCTCTTTTATGATTAAGCCAACACGCCCGTTTAGATTTATCCTCTCATTCAAAGGAACCCTTGAATTCTAGGTATGTCGAAAGTTGAGATGCCTCTTATTTCTGAACTACAAAACCCTCAACATTGAAACTCGTGTGACCCAATCCTTAAGGTACTCCCTTTATAACACTGAAAAAATTTTTGGAATCGGACCACGCATTCGGAACTTACGCCGAAAAAACCATTTTCTCTTTCATCCCCTCTCCCAAAGGAACCGCGCCAAATATCGGGATCAAAAGTATCCTAGATCCTTTCTCGGACCATAAGCTCGGATTGTACCAAGTTTCATTCAAATCGATTCAGTAGTTTCGGCGTGATACTTATTCGGGATACAGACAGACAGACAGACATGAAAAATTTAAACTACATTTTCGGCTTCAGTATCGATTAGAATACGCCCTACAATTAAAATTTTCAAAATATCTTCCATGTACAGACTCTCGACCCTCTACAGTTTTATTATAAGTATAGATTGGTAGAAGCCGGTTTTGGTTATGTACAGAACTCTACTCGGTATATAGCTGAATAAGCTAAACGTAGTAGTCACTCTTTGTACACTTTTACAGTATCGTTCCTAAAACCTAACACGCAGAATACATTTTTTTCTAAAAGAACAGATCTAGCTGGCCTAAGGCTAAATAGTTAGCGTTTTCATCAGAGCTACCGTCAATTTTATCCGCAATTTGAACAATGGCTACTGGCATAGGCTGATTTTTCTTTTAAACTCTGTACTACGTACAAAATGGCGGGTTTGTTGAGCGTAGGTACAGAACTTTTTTTATTTTTATGAACTTTGCCAAATAAACGTCGTCTGCCTGATGGAAAGCGGTGGCGCATCGAGCGATTGGGAGCCACTCTCACAGTCCGTAAGACTTCTGATAGTGGTCCTCAAGTTAGCGGCCCTGTGATATGCCTCTTCACGTTCCGCTCAGCTCCGCACGCGTGGGAAACACGTCTGCGGGCAGGTCGTTCCAGGTATCTACTACTACAACACTTGGCCGGCTTTTTTTATTCTTGTGAATGACAAGAATGAATATTATTCCCTCCCGCACTCATATAACTGTAACTCCTGTGAATCTCTGCAAAGAGTCTCTGCACCAATGACTTTGACCAGAAATTTACTCTTTTGTGGAACCCGAAAATGTCCCAGGAGAAATTAAAATAGTAAATTTACGATACTTGCAATGTTGAAGTTGATGAAAATATTCTTGCACTTTTCTTTAATTAGGTAAATAACAAAATAGGTAATGACCGATCGTTGCTTTACACTCTCTTTTTCTCTTTCTGTTATTTTTCTTTGGTCATTAATAAAAACTTATCTTTTGTAGTGTTTAATTAAAAACTTCAAAGAAAAAGTATTCTAGGACCGATAAAAACTCTAGACTTCTATTAAAATTACACCACAATAGCTCTTGAAAGTCATACAATTTCCATTACAGAGGATCTTTTTCATCGCAACTAACCTCCGGGTCGGTAATTAATCTATTCGCGGGATCTTTTACTGCTTGCCATTATTTAAGTATCATTTTCAAGAAAAAATAAATCGTTGCAGCGCTCAGTGGTGATGAATGAAGAGAGGCATAGAGCAACGCGACCAGTACAAGGGGAGTATTTATTTGTCTATACTAATATTATAAAAATTAAAGCTTTGATTGTTCGTTTTTTTTTGCACAAGTAGGCTCCGAAACTACTAAACCGATTTGAAAAATTCTCTCAATTTTGGGAAGCTAGACTCTTCCTGGTGAACATAGACTATATTTTATTCCCGTATTCCCACGAGAACGGGAGCTACGCGGGTGAAACCGCGTGACGTCCCCTAGTCTGCCATATCTTGCGGGTGAATTGTATTCATAATCTCAAAGTCCAGCATGGCATCTTTGAGGTCTTTCGCACGTAAAATAAAAAAGGAAAAAGCATTCCAAACCTGTAGATTTTAATACAAATTCACTGGAGTTGTTGGTATAGGCATAGAATATAGTACATAAAAATAAATAGGCTACTACTATTCCTTTTTTTTTAACGTGAGGGAAAATCCATCATGGATGCTACATACTCCTACTGACTTAAAAACCTCACGTAACGCCCGACAGGCTATGGTTGGAAGCCCCGGGTAAGGCCTCGGAAGGATGTCCCAGGACTCCCAACAGACCTACGGTCACCACTGCGGTCTCTTTGGGGGTTGCGGGTGTGATCCAGCTTCTAAGGTGGGGGGGGGAGGGTTCGTTGTGGACGCCTCACGTTACGCTGCCTTCATTGGTCTGCTTCTGTAAGGATGGTGAGCAGCCCTCTCACCGTCCTCAGGCCCCCAGTCATGGAGGCCGATATCAAGGAAGCCGATAAGGCTATCCCTAGAATACGTTAACATGAGATGTGACAATAATAAATAATAATAATAAATAAATAAATATTCACGGACATTTCACACAACGCTATCTGATCCCAAAGTAAGCTAGGATTAACCTGCTTGTGTTATGGGTATCAGACCACGGATATTAATACTTATATACATACTTTTAAATACATACATATTGAAAGATCTTGAGCAAAATAAACCAGGATTGAATTAATATAGATGGATTTATTATCATAGTTTCTGTTACAGTTTCAGAGTTCATTGACAAGGTATATACGGAACAACAAAAGAACAAGCATAGTGTCACTCTATAGCTAGACCACATAAAAAGACATAGAAAACTGTTTGGTTTATAAACTATTTCTAACACCTGCCCTTAAACTAAACAGTCTGCAAACCAAGTTTCTTCTTGAATACCCATTTGCATTTGACTGCCTTCTTACCTTCAGGTAGTAATATGAGGTTCCATGCTTTATTCTTTTCAAATGATTTATATTCATCTGCTATAGCTTCTTTCCAATATTCTCTATCAGATCCTGACAGCGCCTCATGTATTGTCTGTGGTTCATCACCGGAACTTGCTGCTGTCATGGCCACTACTGTATTTGAAAACTCTTCAATGTCCTCATAATCACTTGACGCTTGATCCATAGTCATATCAGGATTCCATGTGACGTCATTGGGGTCATCGCACTGATCTGTATTATTACCACTGGATTGGCTGTTTCATACAAATGACAGCGAATTATTTGTGTCGATTTGAAACGCCTCTAGAGTTGGTTCAGGGAACTAAATCTGACGTTTAATGAACATGTCATCCCGTATCGCGCTGAAAATAACGTATTAATTTGGTAATTTAAGGACTTTTGAGCAGTTAAGTGCTGATTTGTGTATTTATAAAGTGAAATACATTAATAATGGACATGGTGAAATGTGTGTTTTGCATAAGTAGCTTTAAAAAAGGGAACAACGTAACACTTCACAGGTAAGTTGATTTTTTGTAATTTTTATCCTTAAATCAGCGTGAACTACCTGTAAAATGCTTGATTATGTTACAAAATATGTATTTAAATAATATATAGGTGAGATTGAATTGTTTTTAAGCACAAAATTGGATAATAATTTGGTTTAGTGATGTCCATGTTGTCATATCGATAAACTTGACCATGGTCTGATGTGATCTAAAACTTTTCTTTTATAAAAAAAATGACTTATAATGGTATCAACTAAACAAAATCTTATTAGTATTATTTTTCTGACATTAACCCTTGTTTAGGTATTGCTTACTAGATAATGTTTTTTACTCTATTTATGGATGATTATTTCATTGCAGATTTGCAACTGATCCAGGTATCAGAAGTTCATGGCTTGGCAGCATGAGCGCCCATAACTGGACACCAAGAACAAGCGATCGTCTATGTTTCTAGATCCAATCGTGGATAATTTTTAAAATGGTTATTTTTTCAAACCCCGGAACCGAAAATTGTGAATGACCAATAAAGTTAAATCACGTTTATTTTTATTTTTTGTCTACTTCATCCAATTCAACTCGCTTTCTATGGTGCATGGAAACAATCTAATACTTCTCTCCTTCTCTTCAAGAAACTAATATTAACCTGCAATTTTGCGCCATGGGTACGGAAAATTGCTGGTAAATTTTATTTCATGTAGGTCTCTAGACACCAATTTGAACCACCTTTAAATTAAGAGCACTGTTCATTTAAGCGTCGATAGCTTGGTGGTTTAGCCGTTAAGGAGTCGGTCTTGCGATCGAGAGGACCTGGGTTCGAATCCTGGGCATTATATTCCTAGCAGATGCAATTTAGCATAGTCCCCAATTTAGTTTAGTTAAACCCCCCCAGGGTTTAAGGGAATATTAGTAATTTCGGTTGCTAATATTCTTAAATCGTATTATTTAAATCTATCGATATGCGTCAGATCAAGAAAGTTTGGTACGTCACTAATTTTAGTTCTCTGAACCAACGCTACTGGACTACAGCGCCACAATGGCGAGAATCAAGAAGGCTTAATATTAGTTTGACAGCCACCTATCCAGTGGTTTATAATACAGATCAGTGGGTCATCGACACAACTAGTGTCAGAAGATTGTGACAGTTCTGTAATTTCTATATTAGGAATTTCAGTAGCATTGTTATCAATTGTGCTCATATCAACATTATTATTAGATAATTCCAACTGATGATCACTAATGCAGTTTTTCTGTTTAGAAATCACATCTTTAAACATTTCCTCTTCAAAGAACTGTACATCTCTAGATTTTATGATTTTGGAAGGATTTTCTGGATCAATTAATCTATATCCCTTGGATTCCGTACAATATCCAACGTGTATATATTTTCTACTTTTTGGATCCAATTTTGTACGCTTTTCATATGGTATCATTGCATAAGCAACACAGCCAAATACTCTCAAATTAGATAAATTGACTTTCTTACCTGACCATTTTTCTTCAGGAGTACCTCTCACTGCCTTGCTCGGCGATTTATTCTTGATGAATATGGCCATATTCAAAGCCTCTGCCCAGAACCTCCGATCCATTCCAGCATCTTGTAGCATACATCGTCCAGCCTCTACAATAGTCCGATTGGCCCGTTCTGCCACTCCATTCTGCTGAGGGGAGTAAGGCACAGTCAGTTGATGCTCGATGCCATGCTCTTGTAAAAACATCTGAAATTGTTTATTTACATATTCACGACCATTGTCACTTCTCAGAGCCTTTATTTTTAAATTACATTGATTTTCTACAAAACTCTTGAAAATCTTAAATACTGACAATACTTCATCTTTACTCTTAAGAAAATAAGCAAATTACATTCTTGTAAAGTCATCTATAAATGTTATCATGTATTTACATCCACTAAATGAGAAAACTGACATTGGTCCACACAAATCAGAGTGTATAAGACCTAGCTTCTCAGTAGCTCTATTATATGACCTTTTTGGAAATGGTAATCTGCTCTGTTTTCCCTCAAGACATGCTACACAAGGAGTATGTTTACTAGCAATGTAGTCAATTCCATTTGCCATACCTTGTTTAAGTAAATCCATACTTCGCCTATTCAGGTGTCCAAGTCTGCGATGCCATAATTGCTGAGATGGTTTCGCCTCACACAAATTCACAGCCTCCGTCTTATGATTCTTAGATTGGTCCACAGGCCATGAATTACTTAAATCCATCGACTGACAGGCTACAGTAAGTTCAATCAAGTTCGTTGACTGTTTACTTATCGTGTCTAATTGGTAAACACCGTTGACTTTTGTAGCACTAGCAACTACACTTTTGCCATAATAAATATCACACTTCTCTGCTTCAAAGTGCACATCAAGTCCTTTTGATGCCATTTTACCAACAGAAAGAAGATTTGTTGACAAACCAGGCACATAAATAACCTCACTTATTTTGGTTGTTTCTTTGTGTCCTTTTAACAACAATTCCACATCACCGTGTCCATCACTTTGCATCGTTTGTTTATTTGCCACTGTCACTGAACGCGGAGTATCTTCTACAACATAATTCTGTAATAATTTTTTGTTGTTTGTCATATGACAAGTCGCACCCGAGTCGACATACCATGCTTCAGAATTTATGTCAATAGCTAAAGCTGTCAATAATGTTCCGTTCCAAGCCTTTTCATTTTTATCAGTTCGTTTGTCATTTTTATTTGTTTTTGTTGGACAGTTTTTTGCAAAATGATTAGGCTTCTTGCAAATAAAACACCCGATGACTTTCGTGATTTGTTTGTTGTTTGCACTTTTTGCATTCCGATTTGCAAACATTGCACTTTCTTCACTCTTGTCAAAATCTCTACGTAATTTTTCCTGCAACAATTTACTTTTGACGGTTTCACTACATAATTTAATGTTCGAATTTTCTAATGCCATAATAAGTGGGTCGTAATTTTGTGGTAAACCACTTAACATTAACACTGACAGAAAATCATCGTCCAATGGAGCATTTATGTCTCGTAGTTGTTGATCCAAATCTGTGATCTTCAAGAGATACGCTTCCATGTCATTAAATTGTTCCAGTTTCAATCCAAACAATGTACGTAAAAGTCCAAGTCTTCTACACAACCCTTTGTCTTCGTATGCCATTTTCAAATTACGCCAAGCGTCAAATCCTGTCACAGCATTCCGCACATTTGAAAAAGATGATGGCTGCACCATCAAACATATTTTTGCGAGTGCCTTCTGTTGTTTCCGGTCGTCGGCGACCCTGGGAGTACCCGGTTTAGTAGTAGACTCTTCGATGCAGTCCCATAAATCTTCATGTATCAAATACATGCGCATTAAAAATTTCCAATTTCCATAATTAGAAATTCCACTGAGCTTCTCAAAATTTATAGAAATTCCTGCGCTAGTTGCTGACGACGCCATTGTAGACAAAGATGAATATCGAAACAGTAGGTTGTGCTGCTCCTGGTTTTAGTGCAAACTCGCTCGACACTTCTCACTAAAACTATTTACATACATTTATTTTGCATGCATCCTGGGCCCATAACCTGAAAGATCTTGAGCAAAATAAACCAGGATTGAATTAATATAGATGGATTTATTATCATAGTTTCTGTTACAGTTTCAGAGTTCATTGACAAGGTATATACGGAACAACAAAAGAACAAGCATAGTGTCACTCTATAGCTAGACCACATAAAAAGACATAGAAAACTGTTTGGTTTATAAACTATTTCTAACACATATTATACATAGAAACACCCAGTCTCTTGAGACAAACATTTATGGGTCACACAAATATTTGTCTCCGGTGGGAATCGAACCCACGACCTCCAGCACCGCAGGCGGTATCACTACCGACTGCGCCACAGAGGCAGACAATGGGAAGATAATTTCACGCTTGCAAGGCTTTTAACCAATACATTTTGTAGCCTCACCTAAAATTTACCAAAAAATTCAGCACCTACCCAATAATAAGTTATACGCATAACTCACATTAATGATCCAATTATTATTCTTAAGACCCTTGTCGAACGCAGAAATTTAAGTAATAATTTTTCAAATGGCTTAGTGAATTCGGAGTTATGGTTGGACCGACCTTCTTTTATTATGCGGGTTTTTGCAAAAGTCATTGTTTATCGAGTCCGAAGTTTTAGCTGTGTTTATATTTCAAATACGGGTTCGTACTTTACATAGGTAAGTGTACAACATAATATTATGCTAACATTTAAACTATTATTATAAAGCTGAAGAGTTTGTTTGTTTTTGTTCCAACGCTAGGATTTCGGGCACTATGGGTTAGATTTCAAAAATTCTGCTGCAATTTGACAGACCATCTTTTGAGGAAAGTTGCAGGCTATATAACATCACGCTAAAGCGAATAGGAGCAGTATAGCAAAAAAAAAGGGTTCAGTTATGAAACAGGGAAAAAATAAACAACCTCGTAACTTTAAGCATACTTATAGAAATCGGAACTTCATGTAATAATAATAAATTTCATATAAGTTGTCGATACATGTGAGAAAAGAGTATTCTCATGAAGTCACGAATATCACAAAGTCCGAACTGCGATAGTTTAAAAATGACATTAGTAATTACAAAAAAACCGGCCAAGTGCGAGTTGGACTCGCCCATGAAGGGTTCCGTAGCAGCAAGTAATCTATATATATAAAAATCAATGCCACTTTTCGTTGTAATTTTATAACTCAAGAACGGGCTCACCTATCCAAACCAAATGTTTAGGCTTTGTTCGGACTATTAAGTAGATGGTTTATGTTAAGTTTGCACAAAATCGGTCGAGCGGTTCTTCATTTATCACGCAAACGAAGTTGCGCGGGGCAGCTAGTATAGTATAAATGTTCCTGTAGTTCGTTGTAACTTTGATTGTTGTTTCAACGCGTTCACAGTGGTAGTGATTTTTCTAGGCGAAAATTGCGGCTTATGACGTGTTAAAAAAAACTACCAACTCGATCTCGTTCAAACCAATTTTCGTTGGTAGTTTTTATGGCAATGTACATCATATATTATTTTTAAGATTTATTTTTCTCTTAGTTTAGAAGTTAGAGGGCGGGGGACACTAATTTTTCCACTTTGGAAGTGTCTCTTGCGCAAACTATTCACTTTAGAAAAAAACAATGTTATAAACCTCAATAGCATTTTTAAAGGCCTAACTATAGATAGGTCTTTAAACGACGTATGGTTTGTCTGTCCAATTTAACCTTTATAGCTCTAACGGCTTAGGCTACATTTGTAATTTAATTTATTTTACTATTTTAGCAATGCGTAACGTACCTAAGTAATTCTTTTCTTTCTTTTCTTTTTCTTTCTTTTTCTTTTTACGGACATTTCACACAACGCTATCTGATCCCAAAGTTTTTTTTTTTTTTGTTGACGCGGGGAACGCATTTACGCGCCTTCATCCCAGCTGCGGGGGCAGCTGAAATGGTGTGTGGGACTCTCGGCCCGGTCCGGAATGGACCGTCCTACCCACTAAACCCCGCGGTGTTCCTCCTCACCCTTTAGCCGGGCCGAGGGATATCAAAAGATTATTCACGTCGACCCGTCTTGGGGCGCCCCGTTTACTGGGGGCTCTCCTCAGGGGAGCCAGATGAGCGGCTCCCCAAAGCTCCCTAAGAGCTGAAGACCACGCCTGCACCGCTCTCGAGCGCCCCTCTGTAATAGAGGAGACAGAGAATAAATAAATAAAAGTTTATTGACCCAAAAACATTTTACATTAGAGTGATTTTGGAAACTCCAGATAGGCAAACTAATAATGCCTGAGTTAGGAGTCTCCATTCATTACTGTACATGTATACAATTTCTTTTTGTTAATATAGCTTAGGTTACATAACAAATTTACAATTTGTAGATATTTAATAAGAGAGCGGCTGGCGCAGGCGTGCGCTAATGGGCACCCCCGGAACACGGGGAAGGTGCCCACCGCCATGTGACCGTTGGTGGGCGGGGTCCCCCGACCTTACGCCCACGGTCAAGTAACAATCAGGGGCGCGCAGTGACTCCTCACCGCGGCGCCCCCGAACTGCACGGCAGAGCGAGATCATTATCGGTTACTCCCGCTCCCCCGCACAGTACACCTCCCGCTGAATCGATGGTGACTCAGCACGCCTGACTGCTGACCATGGCTAGTACCATGACCCGCAGTGACAGGTCCCTACCGGTGCTGAACAGAGCGGCCGCACGGACGGAACGGCCGCACATGCGGAACCACCGTACATGCAGCAGCCCGCACACACACAGCAGCTGGACAAACACTGCCGCGCTACGTAGCTACCGCACAGGTGGACTGCCGTACAGGCGGAAACAGCCGCACAGGCGGAACAGCCGCTCATGCGGCCGCTGCCGTACAGCAAACTGGCTCGAACCGGCTGCAGCCAGGAGCCGACGAAACACCGCGGGCCTTGAAGGCCCGCGGTGCGTCAAAAGACGGTTGTGTAACGTTCCCAGTGCTTCTACCGACTGGAAGGCCGGGAGCACTGGGGCGTCCGCCACGGTGTGTTGCGCCGTGCACAACACCGTGGGCCTAGCAGGTCCACCCAACTGCGACCCCCTCGCCATGGGGTCAGCTTGCCGGGATATCAGTACATCGACTAATGGTACACCGTCTTAGTCCAGTTGCCACTCCCCCCGGGCATGTAACCCGAAGGGATAGGAAACCGGACCAAGCTCACTAGGAGGTTTCCCGACCTAGCACCCCATCTGATCCCAAAGTAAGCTAGGAATAACCTGCTTGTGTTATGGGTATCAGACCACGGATATTAATAATTATATACTTTTAAATACATGCATATTATACATATAAATTATATTAATATTACCTATGTTTGAAGTGAGACTTCTTTTGACTCGGTGTGAATTGGGGTTTATGAAATTAAAAATTACATATGTAAGGAAAAAGACACAACTTTACACCGTTTTCTCTCTCTTTCCTTTTTTTCTACATTGTTCAAAAACGTTAAACCAAACTAGATAACAAAATTTACTTCTGCAGCGTGTAAAGTCACACTAAAAATTTTTATATTATTATTTCTTTAAATATCAAATCCAAAGAATTATTCTTAATTAAAAAATTCTTCTAGAGAAGGTTGAATAAATCCATTATTGCAATTAAAAAAACAGAATACAAAACATTCAATTTTACAAGTTTCAAACAAGCAATAGCATAAATATTTTCTTTACTACAAATAACATTGTGATTACTTTTCTTCACTTTGTTTCACCTAGCAATAGGTTTAAGTACTGATTGGTTTATTTTTTGCATTTTCTTTGTTGCCAAGAACGGGTTATCGTTTTGAAGAAAATATGTTTTCTTCTCATTTGTCAATAAATAGTACTTAAAATACTTAGAAACACCCAGACTCGAGACAAATATTTAATGGATCACACAAATTTTGTCATCAGCTGACAAACCAACAAGGCGGTCAATATCACTTTATTATTTACTAGACGTTCCCGCTTCCTGTGGGAACATTTTCCCGGGATAAAAAGTAAAAAAAACATCCAAACATCGTCATAAACTTTTACATCAATACATATAATAAAATCGTTACAGGTCGCTGTCTGTACATGGAAGATAAATAAAAAAAATATTATAGGGGGGCTTTATGAACGCAATAGAACCCAAAACAATGATTTTTAGAATTTTTGTCTGTTTGTCTGTATGTCTGTATATCTGTTTGTCTGTACGGTTGTGCACGCTAATCTCAGTAACCGCTCAACCGATTGCAATGCGGTTTTTTATATTGTGTTGAGGTTTGCTCCAGTTATCATTTAGCGTTTGTTTTATGTAAATCGGTTTAGAAATAAAAGAGTTATAACACTTTTAAGAATCAGATATTTTGAAAATTTTAATTGTAGGGGTTTCTTTGAATGTGAGTGAACCTAAACTGGCGTGTTGGCTTAATCATTAAGCTCTTTTATGATTAAGCAAACAGGGCAGTTTCAGACGCTGCTTGATGACTCTGATGAAGAAATACCTTTCCTTTCATACACCTTATGTGACGTAAACGAAGTTGCGGGCTCAGCTAGTTTATAATATAAGTAGGATAATTTGAATGTGTGAAAATATTTTTTAGAATCCCGTTCAACCCTGAACTCAGGTCAAAACACTGAAGTTAAATTGATCAATTAAAACTTAAGTGAATCGTCTCAAAGACAGCTTTGAAGTCTCCATCTTATTTTTCCAAAATGCACTTTACCACAAAGTCTTTCTCATATTCTAACTTTGCTAAGCTCTTAGTTATTTTAATTATTGTGACTCATTTGTAAAGCCAATAATATGTAGGTAAACTGTGTCTGTGTCTCATGACTTCCAGACGATAGTCATTTATTAAATACTAAAAGACGTCACGTGGTCCCCGTTACCACAGGCTACAGATCATGTTTCTCTATATACTGCGCCGTTACCGTGAGAATAAGGGTCAGTTTAAATTTTTAGAGTCACCCGTAATGCCAACTTTACTTAACGATTGTCACTTTACTGACAACCTAATTTCATTTCGAGTTTTCCTTTTTTACGCAATGGCTCGTTTTGTAAAAGTGTTCCCTTAGTCGCCTTACGACACTCTCGGGATGAATACCTAGGGGTGGTGACATTTGATTGATGATTGAGGAATCATTTAAACCAATACCTATTATTATGCCTGTTAAAACAGGCACAGGTTGTGACTGCCTGCTGTTGAAATAAAGCCTTCAACTTGGCTTAACGACTGCCATTTTACTGGCAACCGGGACCAACGGCTTAACGTGCCTTCCGAAGCACGGAAACGGTCAAATAAATGTCACAAAGTGATCACATGGATGGTGACCCATCCATGGACCGGCCATAGTGAAAGTTGCTTACTGCAGTGATCGTTCACGAGCGCTTCTTAATATAATATGATAATTTTGTTAATGCTTTTATTTTGTTTATAATATTTTGATCTTAAACGTTATTGATACACAACGCAATTACGTATATATACATAATTGATACATAGCGCCCTAATCTATAGGGAGGGGACAGTCAAATACTCTGCCATACTCCATGACTATAATGACTAATCTCACTATCTATAATAATAACAATTCAAATTCAAATTCAAATCAATTTATTGTGAAAATGGGTTACATGGTGATGTTTGAGTAATAATATTACATTATTGTAGTTTCTCCATTCTCCACCTCTAAGGCATACAATATAATTTACATAATGATTCAATTAAATGGAATGAAAAGAATTTAATTGATTGCCTAATAAATAACAATAAACAAAGTCAAAATATAATGAATAAATTAAATGTCGAAGTAATCAAATGTAAAAAAAAAAAAACATGTGAGAATTATCATTAATGTCATAAGCATTCATTACCATTATTATGTTAAAACCAATAAATTAAATGATTTTGTTCCTCATGTCCTCCAAAAATTCATTGACACAAATAATAAGCCTTGTCCAACAGAAATAATTTCATCTCATGTTTAAAACAATCTATAACGCTTATATCTAATATAACCTGAGGCAGGTTATTATAAATTCTGGGTGCCATACAGAAAACACTACACTACACAACAATAATAACATGATTGTCAAAACATAAAAACAGTTTTTTACAGTCGATGTAAAAATAAAATAAAGAAAATATTATTACAAACCATTTAGAATCTCGTTTCCTTAAAATTAAAAAGAGTCAAGTTATATTTTCATAAACAATCAAGCCGGGTGTGCTCAGAATAGTATTTTTGTTCAACTTTCACAATAACCATTTTACTTTTCTGGTATAGCGGTAGCGAGTATCAAACGATGCATGAAGACGGAAAGTTGAGATGAAAGTGAAATGGGAGTTCTTTACTTCAACCTGTGAATGCCAATAGGAAGTAAACTCATTAGCCAAGTTTTTGCGGTTAACCCTGTCGGTGTCGGGAGATTGAATTATTTTATTAGCCAAGTGATTTATTGGCTGTCGAAGTTATAAATTCCGGTGATTTTTAAATGTAGAAGCGAAATGCATTTGAATAAAAGATTAAAAAAACGATTATTAACGTTACATTCAAATATTTATTTGGCTATTAATGATTAAATCGAGTATTATTATAGTGTCAAGCATATTATTTTACATGCCCTTGTGGTTGAAGAGCTCAAACTATTTGACCTTTTTGTACTTAACCATATAGTACCTACGAGTACCTTAATGTACATTATTATTATTATTTGTTCATTCACATACTATGTTAATCAATAAATAATAATATTATGTTCATTACAAATTAGATGATTCTTTATTATCGAATTAGGTTTTTTTTTTGTAACGTAACGGGAAGTCCTGCATGAATGCTACGCCCGCCGCGCCGGTCTCCTACCGTCTAAAAAACCTCACGTATCCTGCCTATCAACCTATGGTTGCGAGCCCCGAGTAAGCCCTCGAAAGGATACTCCAGGACTCCCTACAGATCGCATTAATTTATTTTTGATGAAAAATGAAACAGCATGGGCTTTTTTTATTAGATAAACAAACAACATTACAATATTGAGGGGTTTTGATTTATTGTTTTTGCCTCAGACACAATCAATTATCTACGTCATAAAAGTAAATTTATTAGTCAATACTGCTAATGGTAGTAGCCAAAATTCCACAATTTACTGATACGGTGAGCAGATTTCATTCGCATAAAAACACAAAATATAATACTCATCATTATTTAATCCATTTTACCCTTAATCTGCTGTACGCGATTTAGCAGTCTCCCACTTCTGATCTATTAATGATAACTAGATAAAATAAAAGCTGCATCGAAAAGAAAATCCAATAACTGAACGTTGACACTAATATATTAAAAGGAGACGAAAACTTCTACAGTAAAAAACCAGCAAAGTGCGAGTCGGATTACGGAATTCCGTATCAAATACCTATCAAGTATCAGGTTTGCTGTATGGAAACCGCAAGTTATTTGTGGGTTTTTAGTATTTGTTGTTGTGAAGCCATAAGAAATAATTACATTATCTGTAAAAATTTTAAGTGTCTTGTTATCACAGTTCATGAGACACAGTGTGGTGACAGACATACCAGCAGTCAGCTGAGTCTCAGTAATAGGGCTACGGTTTTTACCATTTGTGTATGGAACCTTGAAAACATTCCAAAATCAAAAACGATTTTCTGCATCTTCTTGTGTAACCTACATCGAAAGAGCTTAAATATGCTCATCAATTATAGCCTCTAATACTCTCGAAATAAAAGCGAGTTTACAACTTTGAAACAATAACAGCTTAATCAGTATAATCCGTTATTTAAGGGTAAATACTAAGATAAAGAATAAATTGTAGTAACTGTTAGTTACAAGTCATGTCTTATATTATTTTGTTGATAGGCCTTTCAGAGGGTTTAAACATTCGTAAACTTCGTGGGTTGTAAAATTTGATTACGTAAGAGTCCGGCATAGCACACAAGACGGATTTTCCTCATGTAAAAAAAGTTACAGAATTTTGTTTTGAGCTCTCCTTCTATTTTCTGTTAGTCAGCACGTGAATCACTTGTTGGTGTTTCAAGGTCTGGAAGATCACGCTATGAGCACAACAATTAATTGATCCCCAAAAAAAGGATAGGCCAAATCCGGTGGATCCACGTTGTGGTGATCATATACATTTTAATTCAGAGATCCCTTGCAGTCAAACTGAACAAATGGCTATTACCAATGTAATAGTGTTACGACCCTCAGAAGATATGCTCTTTATGAAACATATTAACTTCAATTGCACAATTATTGTACCAGTGCAGTCCCGTTGCCGTAGTTATCGCGTAAAATTCGACGATGAACTTAAATTTCACCGGAAATTGTCAAAGTTTTAATTTTATTTCAGCTGAAATTGTGTGAAACTTAATTACATGCGATTTCTGGTTAATCTGGCAATCGCAACTTAGACGTATCAAGGTGAAAATGCTTCAATCACCATTATCTTATACGTTAAGGTAATTAGGTGTTTGGTTATCATAAGAGCGCGTGGCGGCTTTAAAATACCTAACAGTGGATCGTCGTCACAACTTGTGGTACGCTCGGCAGCGTGTTTGTTACAAACGTCCATAGCTATGGTAGTCAACTATCAGAGGGGCCGATAGCCTATCTGCGATCTTAGTAGTATAAAAAAAGGAACCGAAACATTTGCTGCCTTAAGATACATACAGATCCACTCACGTTTTTTAATCAAATACCGATATTTAGCTGGAAAAAAAATTAAACGGTTTTGTGGAGGAAAGGGTTAGAATGTTCCTCCAACACACAAAGGAAGAAACCTCCGACCAGGCAAGATGATCGCTCCTGGTGGGCCTAAGCCCTACGGTTGATGTTAGACTGTTGTATTTATGATTCATCGCCGCGAAAACTTTTATATTGCGATGCAGGATTTTGATTATTTTGCAAAAATTTTACTATTCTTGGGGCCAGGGCGAAGATCAATTATTGCAAAGCGCAACACAAATGTCTTACTAAATGGACCGTGGCATTAAAGAAAATGTCGGCCTGGCTATCGTTCACTATTCTTATTGTTCTAGATCCTAGCATCTATTGGAGGGTTCTGTTCTGTTAATGTTTCATGTCATCCAACCCTTCTAGGGAGATCAGCGTGAAAGTAACTGTACATACATAAGTTTCCTTTGAATATGAAACGAATAAAACCATAGAATCTACTAAAGAATGGTCTCCATAATACAATATGGGACAGTAAAATGACATCACTGAATATAATGTACCTCGCTGTGTACTAAACTAACTCGTGCTATGGTGCCATTGGAACTATCATTTTTATGGGTTTCGTCTGCACTGTCGATTCTTATCTACTTATATAACTATACTAATAAATAAAACGAAATGTATGTAATAATGTCCCTTCTTCATCTTAGCGATCATGAAGCGTTTCCTACCACTGTTTACTACTGGAAACCGGAGGTAAGCTCTCAAAAGAACCAAACCAAACCAAACCAACCTAAATACGTACCACCATTGCATTCCTTTTACTCGGTATCGTAGGCTAGTAGGTACTGTAGTGAGTTGTGAATTCTGACCTTATTTCAATATTTTTCGATGATAACCGACATACAATAAATCTGATAAAGTAACTGGTGATATTTCCTGTTATATATGACATAAAGAACTGTGGCGTGTTCACCTTCCTTTGTGTGTATATAATGTAAATACATTGCTCTTGTATTTTAAGAGATGTAAGATGGTAGATTGGCAACTGTGCGTTCCGTTGGTACAGTAAGAATGGTATTTTATTGTTGTAGTGTTTGGAATTGGGGACAGTTATGATGTAGAGGGTTCTGTACATTGCATGTCGATCCTTCGCTCTGCCTGCTCGTGGCATAGGACTATCTTTTACTTTTCTTATAAAATATTGCAAAAAAGTCAAATAAATTACTTTTTTCTGTACCAGTGTTCTGTATACTGTACTTCAATAGCCTTGCGCAAAAATGTAAACAAACACTTTTGATCCTATATATCCATGGTAGCTTGCAATTGAATATTTACCCTGATGATATTCCAGTATCCAGGAGTCATACAGTGTTCTTACAATCGTTTCGACACCAAATAACTTCTATAGGACCACCGACTACGTACCCACTAGACAGCTATTGCTTCATATTTTACCAACAAACAATTCTGTCAGCTAGCTGAGGTAGGACTAGCGGGGAAGAGGCGAGGAACCTGCTTTCTGATTGGTCTTATCAAGGTCATACCGATAACGCACGATCGTAGAAGATCAGTGCTAGGCATGGGACGAGTTCAATTAGCGCGATCTATACATCGACATTGTTTGTACGCAGTGAAACAAGGCCTATGTTTTATTAATTAAATATAATATACGTATTTATCTTTAACAACTACAGACAAAATAAAATTAAAATTAAGAACAATGTTAATACAAAAAGAAATTAAATTATAAAAAAAAATTAAGTACATAGCAAGGGTATCCTTGTTCTCCTTGTATGCATCTATTACGATTTGATTACGATTGATGATAATGAATTAAAAGTTATATATGTACAGTCACCTCCAATATTGCATAGGCCCCTTAAGATCTATAATCCCATGCACATTTGAGTTCAAATTCACAAAAACTCCACTAGATGGCGCAACTTTACTCGAATATAATATTGCATAGACACCTTAGAATCACAAAAAAATTGTTAGATGGCATATTTACACTACTCAAAAGATTAATGAGTTGGTATTTTGACAATTATCGCGTTCCTGTGTGAGGTATTAAAAAAATCGGCAACGCTAGATACTTGACTTCCAATGTTATCCGAGAGATGGCGTCAATTCTCAGTGCAAAGCAATCTCGTTTCGGATTGACCATGCATTCTCTAATTCGTCTGTACCTACATCTCCGAATTTACCTTAGTCGTACAAGGAAAATATAAACCTTACTTGTTTTAATATTCAGGTTTAACAAAATTTGGACATTTCAATTT
Source organism: Miltochrista miniata (assembly GCA_933228765.1). Taxonomy (NCBI): domain Eukaryota; kingdom Metazoa; phylum Arthropoda; class Insecta; order Lepidoptera; family Erebidae; genus Miltochrista; species Miltochrista miniata. The sequence goes on along the minus strand of OW121756.1, from coordinate 33,901,522 downwards.
TATCAGTATATTTAATGAAACGGACATTTTTTTATGAAATTTTAGAATCTGCAACTTAATTATCGATAGCAGCATTTTCATATTTGCTCCTCCATCACTAGCGCGTGACCGAACGAAAGAGATAATGTCAAATGAACGTGTGTAAGAAAGAGATATGAATATTGCGATTCGTTGCATCTACTCACCGGCAACCAGTTTAAAATGAACTCCGTCAATTCTTTTACGAAACAAAATTTAATTAAAGTTTATGTTTTTATTTAACCAACCGATGAAATGAAATTCTGTCTTTGCAAAAGTTTGATGTCTGCATATTAATTATACCACGCCATTTTATTGAGCAAGTAGGCATTTTCATATTTATTTTACAAATATTTGACACATAAACCTGGACGTGTTCACGGATCACGTACGTGGTCAGCACTGGTTGATAGACTTCTAGTGTAAATTTATAAATGACTTTCTCGTCGGAACCATTGACAGAAATGCGTCGCCTGTAATTAGGCGTCTAGTGGGTACGTCGTCGGTGTATGGGACAGTTTATTTTCATTTAAAATACCTACTCAGGATAGTTAAAAATTCAATGATTTGTCATACTATATTTTTCTACTCATCTGTCTTAGACAACGATTGTCAAAACATGAGATGTTTACATTATTGCCAGATCGGGTAGGACTGGACTATAACAGCTATATTTACTACGGCTGGTCATGGATGGGTGACCATTATGTGACATTTATTTGAGAGCGTTTCTATGCTTCGGAAGCAATGTTAAGCCATTTGTTCCGGTTACCAGTAAAATGGTAGTCGTTAAGCCAAGTTGAAGACCTTTATCGGCAGCAATCACAACCTGCATCTGTTCATCTCACACGGCAAAAGGGCTCACCATCTATTACATCTATTACACAAACCAGTACCGAAATTCTTCTGCACCGTATTGTTTTGAGACATTACTGTCTAAGTTGATGTTTTGAGACTCATTTATACAAACCAGGAAAACATTTGAATAAAACTGTGCACTGTCTGTGTAGTTCAAATGAATATGAAACTTAATCGGAAAGTTCAGATAGCTGTGTACGGTAAACTTCAAATTACCATATATTCAAAAGCAGAACAAAGTTAAATAAATAATTTCCGGGACGCCGCCATTCGGAACCCATTTTCATTATATTCGAAGCCATATTAATAATCCTTTTCTCGTTTCGAAGACCTGAACACAATATTAATTAGATGCTTCTGGAATTTCAGACCCAACTCCGAAAATTTACGAATCTACAAATTTCGTTTCATTACTCAGCATATTTATTTGCGCCAACCAGTTATCGGTAAACAATGTTAAATGTTTTGTGCCAATCTGGGGGCGGCATGGCAGTGTCTTCACCACTTCTGTTCTACCACTTCTTTGAGTGAGTGAAGATACACGCCACCGGCTTGGCTTGCTTTGCCAGTAATGGCGAGAAGGCAGCCTGAGGACAGTGGGGGGGGGGGGGCTCCTCACCGTCGTGACAGAATCAGTCCCAAGAGATGTGATAGTTTCACGCACGCCACACACCCCAAGAAGCGCGATAACACCCGAGCAACCCCCCCGAACCCCCAAGGTGAGGCCGTGGGTAGCCAAGGTCTGTTGAAAATCCTGGGGCCATCCTTCAAAGGGCTTACCCGAGGCTCCCAACCGTATGCTTTAGGTAGGGAACGCATGGTTTTTAGTCAGTAAGAGGCCGGCATAGCACCCATGTAGGATGTTCCTCACGTCAAAAAACGGGGCGAGCAGGCAACCTGCTGTTCTCAGGCTCTTGGTCTTGGGGGCTGGTAGTTCTCTACTTAACGATTTTCCATAATATAGATAAATGATATGTGTGACGTAGTAGCACAATACTTGTATTTAACTTAATTCATCCCATACTCTGTATAACCTTGGAAGAAAAGGTAGAAGTATCTTCTCATCTACGAAGTTAAAATAATAAGTATAGTTACAATTACAGCCTACTTGAAAGTTAGTGCGTAATTAAAGTAGGCTTTGTAGTCCTAGGAGTGAAACGGTAATACTTAGGTCTCGCCAGGTTAATGTTGTCTAAGGAATTGTAGCGGCTGATGCTAAGGTACGATGGGGATTCGATATGAAAACGGTATAAAAGTCATATTTTTATAAGGATCATTAGAATGTATAATACTATCATTAAGTTATTGATACGTAGATAAAAAGTTAAACTTTAAGATGAATAAATAGGTAATATTTATTTAACTTAGAGTTATGTTCTCATTATAGTGGTACTGTAATTAAATGCTTTAAATAATTTCATCAACAAAATTTATTAATAGGTAATATTAACAGTAATTTATTGATGCCTTCTGCCTAAAATGAAATAGCACCACTAATACTATTCTATAAAATTTATTACATTAAACCGTTTCGCCTCACAGCAATAATATTTCAAAGGTTAAATAAACCTATACTTACCAAATCTAGTCATACAGTTAAACTATGACAAACAGTCTAGGTTTGTAAGAACAATCTATGTAAAAACGTTGTCCTAACAATTTGAAGTCTTCGTTTCATTATAAAGAAGAATAAAATATTCATAGAGGAGATAATATAGTACGTTTTAATCTCTTCCCTTACAATAACCCTTCTTGACGAGGAAATGTTAACGGTGTGACGACTTATCTAAATTTTGCATATTTTCTTGGTGCAATTAAGACCGAGGAAGTCGCACTAATTGCAATCACAGTTTTATTTTGCGTAACCATGGCAACCGGGATAGGATACTAATTAGTGCTCATTAAAATTTAAATTGCAGTTTGCGAAGAAGTAAAATTGTTTTCTGTTGTAAATGCAAAGGTTGTTTGTAAGAGATTTTGACCACCAATAATATCGTATTACTTAGGTACCTATAATTCTGTCAATGTAATGTATTTAGGGTGTTTTTCTGGATGAATTTAGATAGGTTACGGAATTTGGAGGTAGATTCAACCAACGAACGCTTATTTTGCCAATAAATTTAGACCTGACTGACAGTATGTAGCTGCTGAAGCCCTATAAAACTATAAAAATTGGCTAAGGGAATCTAATAATGTAAAATTTCATTACACAGAGAAGCGAGCATCATCTAGTAGTCTATTCTAATATTATAAAGAGGGAAAATTTGAATGTTAGTTTGTTTGCATCGAATAGGCTCCGTAACTACTGAACCGATTTAAAAATTCTTTCACGTTTAGGAAGCTACACTATCTTCGGGTGATATAGGCTATATTTTATTCCCGTATTCCCTCGGGAACGGGAGCTACGTGAGTAACTACGCTATTGATTTTTTTATTGTAATGAATATTATTAAAATCTATCTCACGTCTCTGCATTCCTTTACTGATACATACACTTTCACAATACACTAGCTAATTATTTTTTTATATTGTGACGACAAGCTTCAGATGTTTCGAGTTTGTCCCGTCACTGTTTTTTATCGCATACTGTGAATTATCACTTTGCTAGTTATTGCGGATGCTTTGTATCAGTTACATGTGACGACACGACACGACTACGATTATAGAGAAATTTGAGAGTAGGTAACCCGATCTGATTTACACAAGCTGAATTTGTATAAAATACAATTTTGTGCCTCTTCTAGTTCAGGGGTATGTTACTTATAATATTAGTATAGAAATCCTAAATCCTTATTTATTAACTTAAGTCCTAAATGCGTTAAAGCTATTTAAACGATCTTGGAAGACTCAATCGGTTCAAAAATATTATGTGAGCCACAAAGATATTATTTCAGAGTTTGGGTGTTTTCTATGTATATTAATGCTATTAAGAAATATATTAAATAAGTATGTCTATCAGTCGTCTAGATTCCATACCAGAAGCTATTATACTCGTATTAGCTAAATTTGGGCTAGAAGACATTGTATGAGAATATTGGGGCTCCCGACCGTTGGCTGTCGGTAGGAGTCCGGCATAGCATCCATGAAGTGCTGAAGAATGACAGTGGCCCCCAATCGCTAGATGTCACTGTCACTTTCCACCAGGCGACCTAAATATAAAAAAAGACTAATGACCCTCTTAAAAGTCATAAGAAGTCCAAGATAGCATGTCAGTATTTGAGTGATTTACAATAGGATTAGTCAAATTAGTCAAAAGCAGATTGTACTGAGACTCAATGAATGTAGCAGCTTTACAAAGTGCTTGTGAACTCGCGGGCTTGTAGCTTCAAACTCGCTCAGTGCCATCGAGGCTTTACTTCAAATACAATTATAATATTTTATCCTGTATTCAGTCTGTCAGTGGATAACCTTAATTAAAAATGAATAGTGCGCAATTTATATAATTGCCGAAATGAACGTGTGTACCTATTACGTGATACTCAAAGGAAATTTGCTGGTCATTTTATAATAACGTTCATTTAGAACAGTTTACTCAGTTTAATAATATTTTATTATAATTATACTCATAATAATATGACAATATAATATGCCTTTGATACAGACAAATCATCTTAGTTAACTAGTATAATTAATGTTTCCCGTAAACCAATTCGATAAATTAACCCCCTATTTTACTCTCTTGGCGGTGGAAATTAAAATGATTCTTACATACATAGGTATAGTCAAGATTTTTACCACGACAGGGTGGGCAGAGGCATAGTATTATTGTATTATTATAAATATTTATATATATAAAAATCAATGCCACTATTCGTTGTAATTTTATAACTCGAGATCGGGCTCACCTATCCAAACCAAATGTTTAGGCTTTGTTCTGACTATTTAGTAGATGGTTTATGTGACGTTTGCAGAAGATCGGTCGAGCGGTTCTTCATTTATCACGGAAACGAAGTTGCGCGGGTCAGCTAGTATAATATATATATTATATAGCATTTTTGGCCGTGAGTTTTCTTGCCAGGTTCTTCCTCACAGGCTCTACCTATTGCATTGCGAATCTGGCAGTAAATGTAAATGTAGAATTTTGACGTTCATAAGTGTTACTTTGTAACCTAAATGAATAAAGATATTTTCATTTTCATTTCAGTATAAGCCCACATTTAAGGTTATAGTTTTATGTCCCACGTAATAGGTGGTGACCCTATTGCGGTGTTGAAATGCACAGGCGCAGTTCGTGACGTCCTGCAGTTGAAGTTTTTGAAGTCTCATGAGACCTTCAACTTGGCTTACGGTTGTCATTTTATTGGCAGGTTCCATTTCGACTTTTCGTTCTGTAGAGAACGAAAACTCGAAAACATTTTGGCAAAATGATCTATTGCGTAGAATAGATCATTTTGCGAAAGTGTTCCATTAGTTGCCTCCTACTACACAGGTGAACTAGGGTGGTGACTTTTTGTACTATTTCCCGTCGCCACACGGGGTTGTTGATACATATTTAGCAATAAATCATTTTGCGAAAGTGTTCCCTTAGTTGCCTCTTACTACACAGGTGAACTGGGGTGGTGACATTTTGTACGCTTTCCCGTCTCCGCACTAAGTAGTTGATACATATTCATTACAAATACAAAGTATCACTATTTAACGCATTTTAACTATGACAATGTAAATATATCATTTTGTAGATCGTCATTTAATCATACAAAATCATGTAGGAATAGCAAGCAATTTCATTTGCATGATAACAATAAACAATAAATAAAAAATCATAATATAACAACTAAGTTCTTTCTTAGTGAGCGCCTTCATTAAAAGTTTTAGGTTTAATTATTACTTTACTCCTCTTTTTTTTCTTCTTATTCTTGGTCACAATGTCAATAAATTTTCATTGCGAAAATAAAAAGCATTTTCAATATAAGATTCTTCTAATCAGCAGCGTATTCATGTATGTCCAAGTTTGGACTAAGTTCTACTCTAGTAAGGCAGGAACCACCGCCTATTAGGGCTTACTGTGGAGTTTGTCGACGAACCTAAAAACTCGCGTTTCGCTGCGCTTTATCACTCTCCAACACTTGTGCATATTGTCAAACCTTTATGTGGCTATTTCTACTTTTTACGATTCTCATCGTCACCTTCATGGTAAATTTTAAATACTGATTATTTCAACTATTTTTGTAAACAAACACAAAGCGTTTGGTAAGTTAAGTAACATATATAAGTCAACAAGTTAAATTGTGAGTCAGATTTGGAAGAATAAGGTTTTGAATTATTTGATCCCACGTAGGTGACGCGACGATCCACAAAGGTGACGCAGTAGCTTTACAGACATTATTAGTCATTATTTAAGTACAAATTATAAGGTAATTTGTTCATTCGGCAGTTAAATGGTAACAGCTAGTTAATTAAAAACAATTACCAGATCCTATACACATGCTTTTAACGTAAAAGTTATTCTGGAACCATATATTATAAAAATAACACAGTACATCTCTTTGGCACAAAGTGGCAAATTATCAGTTATCTAGATCCCATAGCATAAGCTTATATTGTCTTAATTTGGGCTAGATGATGTTGTGTGAGAATATCCGAACCTGGCTACTTATAATGGAAGCACTCTGCGGCTGGACGATCGGCTCACCGAACTCGAGGTAGAACTGGGTCGCATAAACTGGCACATGCTGGTATTGTGCCAAGTCTGAAGAAAGGGGAAGGACACGCTAACCCTTGGGTCGGGTGACCTATTCTACTTTCGGGAAGGTGATGGAAGACATTCTTCCGAGTGCGGTGTCGGCTTTATGGTGAAAAATTAACTCGTTAACAGCATTGTGGAGATCAGCAGTGTTTCGCCTCGGGTAGCATACGTAATACTGAGTATACCAACAGGACTCCCTAAAGGTGATTCACGTGTACCTATGCCCCGACTTCGAGAAGCACTGACGAGGCAGTTGAGACCGTGTACGAGGACGTGGTGAAAGCATTACACGGTACTGCCAAGGGCCAAGACTCACTACAATGTTATGATAGGGGACTTTACTGTATACTTATCAACTTCATTGAAGCTTAGGGGCACTTCTTGATGAACTCATTCTTTAAGAAGAAGCCCCATAGAAGGTGGACTTGTCGAAGCCCCAACAAGGTCACAAGGAACGAGATAAAATTCATCATGTCGGACAGGAGGTGTATATTTAGAGAAGATGTCTCTGTGATCAACGGATTTAATACCGGAAATGATCACCGACTCGTCAGAGCGTGTCTGAATTTAGACTTACGCGTCGAAAGGGGCCGGATGATGAAGCCTACTCCCCGACCTACTGCGCTCCAAATAGCTTTGTGTGCCGAAAGGTTTCAATTGGAGCTTTAAAATTGTTTCGATCTGCTGGAAACCACTGGCAACGATCACGATAAGGCCAACACTGTAGTCAGGACGCTACAACAAGTGTCCCGAAGGTTTTTGTCTGGAAAAAAGCAAAAATAGGTGTTCCAAGCTTTCACCCGAGACCCTCGAGCTCATGAGAATTAGACGGGAAACGCCATCTACATTTCATTGAAGTGCGAAAACTAGGATGCATGCTGTGTTCGCACTGAGTAGGGCGCTCGGCTGAACTGAGTCTAAATGAGCGATGTTGAATAGTCCTGCCGAGAATCCACTTTGCGAACCTCAATAAAAAAATAGAAAAAAAAATCTATGCATACTTACGTCTTCGTCAGACCAGAGAGATTTAAACATCAAAATCCGAAAGCTGATACGACGCGACCTCAGACGTTATAACACCAACATCGTAGAGGCAGCGATCGCACAAAATTGGGGTACTAAAGTCTTTGCCCAACAGCTCGGCAGACCTCGTCTGACAAAATGGAAGACAGCGGGTGGCAAAACCGTGACCTCGAGGTTCGAGATTCTCGAAGAACTTAGGAGCTTCTACAGAGACCTAAATGAATTACGGAAAAGAAGACCGACGGGACCTAGCAACCGTGACCACAGAGCCCCACTAACGCGCCACTATTACCGAAGACATTCCGGATATTGACCAGGGCGAGGTCAGGGCTGCTCTCGAACAACTAAAAACCAATAAATTCTTGGAGAGGACGGAATAACGACTGAGCTTCTTAAAGCTGGCGGGACTCTAGTTCTCAAAGAGCGGACGAGTCTCTTTAATTCCGTCCTCCAACAGGGACAAACACCTAAACCGTGAAGCGGGAGTGCATTGGCTCTGTTTTTTAAAAAAAGGTGACAAGAACTTGCTGAAGAATTACATACCCATCTCACTCCTTAGCCATGTTTACAAGTTGTTTTCGAGAGTAGTCACAAACCGCCTTGCCGGAAAACTCGACGAGTACTAGGAACCTAAATGTGTAAGTATATATAAGTATAAGATACTAGGTGCCTTGATTAAGCTTTAGGTGGCATGACTCGTTCCTGAGATTTCTCCTTGAGACTTGGATGCGAAGGTCATTGTGTCTTCGTTCAAAAGTTCTTAGCATGCCGCACGCCTCAAGAAGCGGAATAGCATCGGAACTAACCCAAAAGACGCAAGATAACACCCGAACCCGTAGGCGAGGCCACGGTGATAGCCTAAGCCTGTTGGGTACCCTGATACTTCTTTCTAAGGAGTTACCCGGGGCGCCTAGCACTAGACAGGTAAGTAGCTACGATGTGGGTTTTAGACGGTTTGGATCTGGCATAACTTCCGGTGGGATTACTACTCCTATAAAAGGGTTTCACACGGAATGTTATAGGTATTGCTCTGTCCTTTGCCATGATTGTAGGTACCTACTTATTTGTTGTGCTATTATTCCGCACACTAGAATACGAATCTAAAAGAGTACCACTCTTACTGAAACTAGTCAAAGATCACCTTCGTGGCATAAACTCACCTTCGTGGGTAAAACGCCACGAAGGATGTGACACGAAGGTAACGAAAACATAGCTTTTTTTTAAATTCCGACAAAGTTTAGCCGTTACGTTTTAAATCAAATACTACATAAATATCTGAATTAATTTGCGGTTTCGATGAATAAACTCTGACTTCAATAGCTATTATACAATGTACAAAAAGTCACCCACGAAAAGTACTCGAATTAAGTGTCAAATGTAGAAACTTACTGATATTTTTTTTTCTCAAGGAGCCAGGAGTTGCACGTCGCACTTCGGCGATGCCCGATCATGAATAACGTTCAGTTATGTTGAGTTTTGTTATTGGGGCGGTCGTTTTGGTCAACAGTCAACCGATTACTACGCAAATTTAAAGTACCTAGATTCGTGTGACCGATGTATAATGTGTTTTAAGTTCTAAATAATAGTTAGAAGATTTTTTTTGTAATACTGTGTGTGTAGTGTATGTTATTATGGTGAATTTAGTGTATGTAACTTCAAAATCTATGGAAATTTGGTGAAGCAGTAACCAAATGTTTAACTGAATCGGGAAGTGTGACACGAGTAGAATGCGAAAAATGACCCCGATTTTGACTTTTCGTGTTGATTTTTGGTATGAATATTTACTTCTATTGCAACAAATTTCATGTATTTTATAGCTTAATAGATGTTTTATCCACTATTTTAAAACATTTCTTTCTAACTCATACGGTTTAGAAAATATAAGCGTGTGACCATCAAATTTAAGCTACGAGTAGAAATAGCCATGTTTAATAATCCACCATAAATACGAGTAACACATCAAAACTCAAAAATACAATAGATAGTTTTAAAAAATTATACAACGGAGTCGCAGCCGCTTGTCTGTAAGTTTCCCGCCGAAATCCTTTACTCCTCTTCTAACACCTCTTCTTTACTTAACCTGAATGTGAACACGTTATAAATTAGTCGTACACTTTTAGGTAGCAACATTTCCGGCGCTAACCACTGAACGCATTACGTATATATTTTAAGGGTTAATAACAATTCCAAGGTGTTAAAACCCTATATTGTACCTTGCAGTTTACACCCTATTATAATAAGCTCTGCATGAAATAAAAAAGTTATTGCGTATGTGTTGTAAACTCCGATGAGGGTACCTTTGTAAAAGTTGCTGTGGTACCTACTCTGTGTGCAAGTGCCTACAAATTATGTAGCACGTACAGCATCTAATAAAATATGATAACAAAGTGTTATCATATTATTTTGGATAGGTATAGAAAATATTTTACTTTGTTTATGAACCCATTTAGACCGATAATTATTTTCGTAGAAGTTTTGTATTTTTTCAACGAAAGCTTACTAAAAGACACCTAAAAAACCTAAAAAAAATATTTAAAAAAATATCTTACAAAAGGGGGAGCACAGGGGGGGCGTACCATATATGGTACAGTAGGACTATAGGTATGCAAAAATACTTGATTTTTACCAAAGAATTCTTTTTACATTTTTGTGTGATACATCATAAAACATTCTACGTGGACTCCAATATTGCACTTGACACACCTTGTAGGTAGGACATTGCTTATGACATTGTTCACACCTGGTTCTTTTGTCCTGCTTAGCAACATAGTGCTCCTTGCCGTCATATCGCGAAACAGATGTTATTGACTAAGACCTGGTTTTTCACGCTGCTTGTTACAGTCGATGATTGTGATTGCGATACGACGTCGAAAGTTTAGCAAGTTCATGTGCCCGCCAATATGTCTATAAAGCAACCAAGCATTCTCACAGACATATCAATGCAGTGAAGAATCAGAGGCATGTACCACTTTTTCCCTCGAATGCTGATTCGCAGTGAAGATATGTTCTGGTCTGATAAATCCACACCCCCAATGTTTTTGTTCTATTACTGAATGAGATGCAGTTGAGAAACAAGACAAGTATCTTCTTTTTCTGTATTTTATCGGATTCTTTCAAGAGGAACTTGACACATTTGGTTGCCAAGTCATAGGTTTAGGTTGTAAGTCTCGTTTTATCCAGTTATACTTCTAGATGCGCTTTTGCAATGGTTCTTGAGACTCACGAGGCTCTTCTGACTCTTGAGAACGGATAAGAGCGGCAACTTCCGCTGGTGCTCATAGCAAACTTGGTGGTAAATTATTTATCTCTACGACATCCTCTTCACCAGAGTCTTCAACAGTCAGTTCATCATTTGGGGTATCAGGTGGAAATAAAAAAATATCAACATCTTGCCCCTGATAGTAAGCATCATCATCTTCCTCAAGAATTGTAGCAATATCGTGAAGTGGCAATGATCTAGAACGCAAAGATCTGTATAAGTACAGTTTATGTTACATTTTGCTTACAAATAAACCTACTGTACCATATACGGTACACCTAATTGAGGATTGAATAAACCTAACTAAAATAACCTAGGTCTAAGTTTTTTATAGTCATAGCATAGGTGCTATGACTATAAAAAACTGTACTCTAAGCTTCATAAAAATACTAATAAATAATCTAGTTCATAATAAATAATGTGGAACTCACCTTCTTGAAGATATTTTAAAATATTTTTTTCGTTTCTGCCAGCAAATGTCGATAAAAACTCAAAATTACATACACTTAACTTTTTCATATCATAACAAATGTAAAACTGATACACTGAACTAATTGTTTTAACTAAACAAAATACTAATATACCCACATTAACGTCACAATAATTATTCAAAGTTACTGTACCATATGAGGTACGGTAGGTTTATATGGGTTAAAGGTAAGGTATTTTTGACAGTACTTATAGTATTTATTCCCAATATCAAGTCACAGTCCGCTGCTGGATGTAGTCCTTTTTAAAGTTACTTTACTGCAAGAGAGTAATTAATTTTGATTGTGCTATCTATACTTATAATAATACTGATGAGGGTCAAAAATTGTAAAATAATCTCTTTAATGAAAAATCAAACACTCCAGTTTCGCACACTCCTTTGAGCTGAACCAACTTTTGTGCTATGGAATTAAAACTTAAACATTGAAAGAAACATATGACTGGCGTGTGAAGATTCCTAGTTATAATCCTGGACCTTAATAAGCATTTGTGTGGTCTACAAATTTATACACTAACAACTTAGCTACAAAGGCCGTATATTTCGGTGATAACCCAATTTTGACAGACCAGCTTATGCTCGCTGCTCCAGTTCAACTTAAATAATATTTTTTTATATTTTTCATATGACACAATGGGCAAGGCTTACTTTATTATGATAGTCAAATCATGTCACTGCAGTCACGCTACATTCCCTTGCGTGTTGTGTGATAGTTATGATTTTAATTGTCATAATACATACACTGAATCACCATACATCAAGTCTGTACATTAAGCAGGTGACTTAAATCTATGTCAATTGCCAACTGCTCATAGGGTATATGGGGTCTCAGCGTATCGTAAAACTTTTCCTGACACATCCTTCCGCGAGCTTAACCGGACTCCCGGCCGCAGACAGTGGTAGGACATCGTGTGGTTTTAGTCGTATAGCTGCCGGATCTTGCCGATCTAAAACCAACTCCAATGGATGCAACCAGTGGATGTTAATCCATGAGGGATTTCCATACGTAAAAAAAGGGTATCATGAAAAGAATTGACATGGTAACGTCAGTAAAAAAAGTAAAGTACCTATCTTATTAAAAAAAAACAAATAAACATTCACCTTATAACTCCAATAAATACTTCCATTTCACTGCTGTGTCTCGGTAGTGCCTCAAAGCCAAGAATATAAAATGTCAAAAAGTCGTGCTGACTATTAGGTTGGGGTGATATAGAGCCACGGAGGTTCACGGCCGAAGCTGCAGAACACGATTAGTTTTAAAAAGGAAGTGGGCAAAATACGACTAATTAGGTACAACTAACTAGGTAGTAGGTACTTCAAAAACTTTTTTAAACAAGTAAAGAAAATTACGAGATCCAAATTCATTACATATTTTAGCAAAGTTTTCGTTGAACAGGAAAGATTGGTGTAATACTAAGTTCCTGAATCTTACTTTTAATTACTACAAGGTCCAGGGAAGGTTTTCTTTTGTGAGGGTACTTCACCCTAGCCTCCAAATACATAATATAATGTATGTATGTACGACAAAGTTTGTAAGTTTGTTAAATTCGTTGTCAAGTTCAAGGTATAAAGATAAAAGATACCTAATCTTCCAACAGATGCAACTTCTCTTTCACAACTTTTCTTTTATACGGGAACTAGCCTTTAGCAATTTGTAATTAACGGTGTAACAAAGAAGATATTTTTTTAACACTAGAGTATTGAATGAGAGGAAAGTTGCGTAATCTCAATAAACCATAATCTTTCTGCTTTAGTTTAGACTCAGTTTCTACATAGGCTTGAAACTCAGGAATTGTAATTGATAAGATCTTCTATAAAAACAGCAGTTATGGTCTCATGGATTACAAGGAAAGTATGTTTTTTACTTCAAACTGCGTTATATTTGAAAAGTTTCCTAAGGCTCATTAGGTAGCATAGCTGTACAATACCACGCATGGACTAAATTATAATTTTTGAAACCCTCGCCAAATTAATTCATTTTCTTTTGCTGGAGTCAGGCTGCGCCCAAGAGGCGTCCCACCCAACACGCCCCGGTACAACTAAGTGTCATAAATAAAAAAAAGTATATTCTCTACCTTTTCTTCTATTTGTGTTTACTTACATGTAGTAAGTAAACACAAATAAAGTGAACAAAAATATAATCTTTTTACTTTGTAGATACCCAGTTCAATAAGATAAAACAAAAAAGGGTAAGCCTCTGAAAGAAAGATAATAACCTGTAAACTTGTGCTTGAGCCAACTTATAAAACGCACAAAATAAATACACCCTTTCGGGGGTTAACTTACATTAGGTATAGTAATAATATCGTTTCGATGGCCCAAGATGTTCGAATTGACTTTTAGCAAAATTGTTGTGTTCTAAACTAATTTTGAGACCCACAGTGTGTATTTTTATGATACAGCTTATATTATTCGACTTGGTAAATGAAAGGCCGTGCATCACCGTCGGCAGAACTTTCAATTTAAAGTAAATTTCTAGTTGCAATGCATGATGAAACACGATTTGGAGATCAACACAGTTTACAAATGGTGTGAATTTATACACTGTGTGAGCCCTAAATTGTGTTTCATCATAGCTCATAACTTGACTTAGACTGTGGGAGTTGAGTTCCTTAGTTCACTTTGTTGGTAAAGTTTGCAACTAAAACCAAAGACGTATCATCAAAGACGTATCATATATAGACACGTTATACACGAACATTGCAGCTTTCAAAAACAGCTAAACTTTTATAAAGGACATCATTCATTTTGGACCAAAAACTGAAAGTGCCGGCCAGAAAAAGAAAATGTAATATTCGCATAGAACACACAATTTCTAGCAAAAAGTACTACTACATTAACCCTGTGCGTGCTATGGTTTTTTGTTACATGCTTTTAAAATTCGTGAAAAATGTAATTTCGATGGTGTCATTCTAATTGATAAGAGCAGTTGAATAGTGATTTATTTTATTAATTATGTCTTTCAGCACACATATAAGCGCACAAACATATAATTTACCTGTTTCTCCGAAGGGTAAGGCAGAGGCATATTTTATGCCCGATTTCGATTTCTCGTTTCTACATAAAGGAGCATGTAAAATAAAGATAAAGAGTATTTTATTTCGACATAGTCAAAGGCCTTCTCGTAGTCCACAAAAGCCATACACAGCGGCTGATTGTACTCGTCTGTTTTCTGTACAATCTACCGTACAGTATGGATGTGGTCCACGGTTCTGAAGCCTTTACGAAATTCGGCTTGCTCCTTTGGCTGAAACTCGTCGAGGCGGTTTGTGACTACTCTCGAGAACAACTTGTAAACATGGCTCAGGAGTGAGATGGGTCTGTAATTCCTCAGCAAGGTCTTATCACCTTTCTTGAAGAACAGAGCCATCGCACTTCCGCTCCACGCTTCAGGTGTTTGTCCCTGTTGGAGGACGGAATTAAACAAACTCGTCAGATCGTTGAGAACCGGAGCCCCCACGCCTTCAGTAGTTCAGTTGTAATTCCGTCCTCCCCAGGGGACTTGTTGTTTTTAAGTTGCCCGAGAACCACCCTCCTCTCGCCCTGGTCGATGTCCGGAATGTCCTCGCTATAGTGGCGCGATAGTGGGACTCGGTGGTCACAATCAGTAGGACCCGTCCACCTTTTTGTCCGTGATGCATACAGGTCTCTGTAAAAGCTCTTAATTTCCTCGAGAATCTCGAACCTTGAGGTCACAGTTCTGCCATCCGCTGTCTTCAGTTTCGTCAGACGGGGTCTTCCAAGCTGTTGGGCAAATACTTTGGTACCCCTGGTGTGCTCGATCGCTGCCTCGACGATGCTGGTGTTATAGCGTCTAAGGTCGCGTCGTATCAGCTTTCGGATTCTGAGATTTAGACCCCGCTGGTCTGCCGAAGACGAGTGCGTAGATGGCGTTTCCCATCTTATTCTCATAAATTCGAGAGTCTCGGGCGAGGGGTGCTGGGTAGGACAACCTCCACGTGGTGCATCCTGGTAACGTGGACGACGATGTGGGCTTCGCTCGAAGCGCACGTCGTCGCCCACGGCCAATAGTCCACCAAGGAGGGGGGGCCGTTATGGCTGGTTTGGAGTTCTCCGCATGCACTCTGTTATGCAGAGCGTACTTAGCGGAGAACTCTCAGGGCGACGAGTACTTCGCCACTGAGCGATCAGTGGGAAGTACACGGTCCCATGGGACCATCGTTCGGCCGAGCCGTAACCCCGTCTGGCAACATACGGGCACGGTGGCTCTTTGGAGTTGCGAAACCTCTATAAAAAATTACCCGAATCCTACGCTCCGACGCCCCGTTTCGCCGCGTTCTTGTACTCCCACTTTGGCATTGAAGTCCCCCATCACAACGCTGTAGTGAGTCTTGGCAGTACCATGTAGTGCTTTTGCTATGTCCTCGTACACAGTCTCAACTGCCTCGACAGTGCTTTTCGAGGTCGGGGCGTACACTTGCACCACCTTCAGGGTGTACCTGTTGGTGAATCTCAGTATTAAGTACGCTACCCGAGGCGAAACACTGCTGATCTCCACAACGCTGCTAACGAACTCCTTTTTCACCATAAACCCGATCCCGCCCTCGGAAGAATGTCTTCCGTCACCTTCCCGAAAGTAAAACAGGTCGCCTGATGCAAGGGTTAGCGTGTCCTCCCCCTTTCTTCTTACCTCGCACAATACTGAATGTGCCAGTTAATACGGCCTAGTTCTACCTCGAGTTCGGTGAGCCGCTCGTCCAGGCGTAAAGTAGTTCCATTAAACGTAGCCAGGGTCAGTTTTGAATGGCAGCTTCCCGTAAGCCGGAGATTCTTAGCACCCCCCTCCCGCCGTCACTCCGACCGCTGCCGTGATCGGGAACAGCGGGAGTGCGGGGGCCGTGGTTTTGTTGTGTGTATCATAGGAGGATTTTTGGCCTTACTGTATCACGCTGGCCAGACGGGTTGGTACAGGGTTTAGTTTCGAATTTTCCTTTTCTGTACGCCATGACCTCGTCCGTTTATCAGCAGGCGCACCACTCGCAGGTGAGGCTGGCTTGGACCCCGGAGTTGCTGGTAGGGCCCCATCGCACCCATCGGGCGTCGGGAGGTGGCGGGGTGATTTGCCAGGTACCTGTTGCTTGAGCCTGGGGGGCTGCGCGCGCGGCACCTTTGTCTAAGTTTTTTGAAACAAGTTTGGACTTGTTGTGAATCGTTAGGTACGTTTTGTCTGTGCGTAGGTATACAGATAATTAGTAAAATGATAATTCTTTCTTATTACAATAGAAAAACGTAAAAACAAATCACTATTCAAGTGATGAAATGTATCAAAATAACATTTTCCATGTATTTTAAAAGCATGTAACAACAAAACCATAGCACGCACAGGGTTAATGTAGTAGTATTTTTTGCTAGAAATTGTGTGTTCTATGCGAATATTACATTTTTTTTTTCTGGCCGGCACTTTCAGAATTGGCCCAAAAATGTATGAAACGTGAATGATCTCCTTTGAAAAAAGAATTCTATAAATTATCTGTGGTAGCATGCATGAAGTCAATATCAGAGGAATGTGGGGAAAAAGGGAAACTTGAATTTCACTTACTCAGGCATAATATGATTAATGTATTTACGGGTAATAACGTAATATTTAAATTTATAAAATTTTAATGTTGTTTATCGGATTAGTAATTATTAACGTAATTTAAGTCACAAAATAAAAATATAACAATAACATATACAGAAACATTTATTTAATAAGTAATAATTGAGTACCTAGTAAGTAATCCAAATATTTGTAATTTAAATCATTTTAATAATCTTAATATATTATTATTATGTTTCATTATTTTTTAAAGCAATAAAATTACCTTAATAAAAAAAAATATTCAAATAGCAAAATAAAACATTAGTACAAAATCTCTCCGACATCCCCTTACGGGTCGCGGGCGCCAAACCACAGACTATAGAGTACAATTTCCTTATTATGCTTGCCGCCATTTTATCGATCCGAGAAAATGAAATAATATTATTATTTCTATTGTACTTACGCATGAAATGACACTTTTTTATATTGAACAGTTGCTGTGTAGCTTGTGTATCATGTGAAGATACATGAAGGCATGTTTTTTTCGTGTTTTCTTTAATTACAGAATTTAAAACAGTGCTAATAGAACTTTCGCTAACCCTACAGCCGCGTCACAGATTTTCAGGTAATTACCTACTTTACGTGTTGCCATTTTCAAGTGTCTATAACGTATCTATAGTTTTTATATCATTGCGTATCATATATAGGCACGTTATAGACGAACATCGCGGCTTTCAAAAACAGCTAGACTTTTATAAAATTTAAAAAACGAATTCTATAAATTATCTGTGGTAGCATGCATAAAGTCAATATCAGAGGAATGTGGGGAAAAAGGGAAACTTGAATTTAACTTACTGAGACATAATATGATTAATGTATTTACGGGTAAAGTACGTAATATTTAAATTTATAAATGTTAATGTAGTTTATCGGATTAGTAATTATTAACGTAATTTAAGTTTAAAAATAAAAATATAACAATATCATACAGAAACATTTATTTAATAAGTACCTAGATAATAATTTAGTACCTAGTAAGTAATCAAATATATTTAATTTAAATCATTTTAAAAAACCCCTTAGATGTCGGGTTGCCGGCATTTCTTGCGTCGGCGTATGGTGTTGCGAGCCTTGTTACTACTATACTGCAATCCGAGGGTAACGGGGCTGGCATACCATTTGCGTCCGGGGCATTGGACGCTTGGTCGGTGATCAGCAGTGGTGCGCGGATCCCGGTCACTCCTCATATCCAGAAGTCTTGGGATGAGGTGGGAGCTAAGCTGGCCCATGAACGGCGGTTGGAAGGAGCATCTGGGGCGGATCGGGCGAGATTGCTTGCTGTGTCACAGCCGGAGGCGGGGGCATGGCTGCACGCGTTACCATCACCACAGTTGGGAACATTATTGGACGATGACTCATTGCGTGTGGCAGTGGCACTTTGCCTGGGCTGCAAGGTGTGTGAACCCCACATATGCACCTGCGGTTCCAGGGTGGAGGCTGACGGCCATCACGCGTTGAGTTGTCGTCGCAGTGCGGGTAGGTTCCCTCGTCACCATGCCCTCAACGATTTGATCCGAAGGGCTTTCATTTCGGCGGACGTGCCCTGTGCTCTCGAGCCGCCTGGCCTATCGAGATCGGATGGCAGGAGACCAGATGGGCTGACACTTGTACCTTGGAAGCGTGGTAGGTGCTTGATTTGGGACGCGACATGCGTTAGCACTGTGGCAGCGAGTCACTTGGGCCGAACGGCTCTTGCCCCTGCAGCTGCGGCAGAAGACGCGGCTAGCAGGAAGCACCTAAAGTACGCAGACTTGGCGTCTCGCTACATGGTGACACCAGTGGCGTTTGAAACAATGGGCAGTTGGGGCATGGAGGCCAAGCAATTGGTCGCAGACATGGGACGAAAAATAGCGGAGAAAACCGGTGACTCTCGCTCCGGCTCGTACCTGATACAAAGGTTAGCCATTGCAATCCAGCGCGGAAATGCGGCGAGCGTTTTGGGCACCTTTGCACCGGGTACGACCGGAGTGGGTTATTAAGCTAACAATTTGTGTTAGTTTTACTTTAGTTTTAATTGTGACATTTATGTAATATTTTAATAATCTTAATAAATTATTATGTTTCATTATTTTTTTAAAGTCATAATTACAGAAATAAAAAAAGTATTCAAATAGCAAAATAAAACATTAGTACAAAATCTCTCCGACATCCCCTTACGGGTCGCGGGCGCCAAACCACAGACTATAGAGTACATTTTCCTTGTGCATTCATTACATTATGCTTGGCGCCATTTTATCGAACCGAGAAAATGAAATAATATTATTATTTCTGTTGTACCTATGCATGAAATGACACGTTTTTATATTGAAAAGTTGCTGTGTAGCTTGTGCATCATCCGAAGACACACATGAAGGCATGTTTTTTTCGAGTTTTCTTTACTAACAGAATTTAAAACTGTGCTCATAGAGCTCCCGAAAAGCCTACAGTCACGTCACTGATTTTTCCGGTAATTACCTACTTTACGTGTTGCCATTTTCCAGTGTTACGTATCTATAGTTTTTATATCCTTGACTAAAACGATGACATGTGGGCGTTTAATATATTATGTATCTGCCTACACCTTCGGGATCAAGGCGTGACTATATGTATGTAAATATTATATACCGTAAATAAGTTCTTTATTTCGTCGCCAACCCTAATACTACAACAAGGAACAACAACATTAAAGTTAAGACGCAAAAACGACCTGAAAATAATACATACATACATACATATACTCACGCCTTTATCCCCGAAGGGGTAGGCAGAGGCCAATACCGGCCCACATTTCACCGTGTACAATTCGGTCCCACGTGACAGGTGGTGAGCCCATCGCCGTGTTGAAATGGACCGCTGCCGTCAGAGCCTCGTCCGTTGTTCAGCAGGTGCACGAGCTTGCACGTGAGGTTGACTTGGGCCCGATGGTGTTGGTAGGGCCCCACTACACCCCTTGGGCCCGATGGTGTTGGTAGGGCCTGAAAATAATGATTTGTGATAATACTTGACATAACTGCTGTTGCGGAGATGGTGGAATACATTGTGACACTTAACTTAACAACATCTTATTCAATAGCATTACGTGCATGTCGAAGCACGGAAACACTCGTAAAATGACGAGTGTTTCCGTGCTTCGACATGCACGTAATGCTATTAAATAAGATGTTGTTAAGTTGGCTAATTACGTAAAACTTACGACAGAAGGTTCCATAATATAGGGCCTGATAAATTAACTGACTTGGTATTACACGGATCTCACTACTTTTTAACCGACTTCAAAAAAAGGAGGAGGTTCTCAATTCGTCTGTATGTATTTTTTTTTATGTATGTCAAGCGATATTTCCGTCAATTATAGACGGATTTCAAAATTTATTTTTTTGTTGAATAGGGTTTACTTCTGAGGTGGTCCCATTTTCACCAGGTCAGGATCTGATGATGGGATCCAGGAGAAAACGAGGGCAACCACCGAAAATTGTAGGGACAACTAGTGCACTTGTTAACTTTTTAATTAAGTGCTTTAGTGTTCTACACTTTAATGAAGGTCTGGAGTCGACCTGATGATAGAGTCGAAAGACAGTCGAGGGCATTCCTAAACAATTTACAGCAGTTACCTTGTGTTTGGGCTTGATTGATTTGTATTGATGAGAACTTTGCACCTAGATTGATAGATCCGCCTTCAAAAAAAAAAAGGAAGTTCTCAATGTTTTATGTATGTTCACCGATATTTCCGTCAATTATAAACGGATTTAAATTGTTTTCTTTCTTGAATAGGGTTTGCTTCTGAGGTGGTCCTATTTTAATCAGATCAGGATCTGATGATGGGATCCAGGAGAAATTGAGGGCAACCACCGAAAATTGTAGGGACAACCAGTGCATTTGTTAACTTTTTAATTCAGTGCTTTAATGTACTACAATTTAATGAATATCTGGAGTCGATCTGATTATGGAACCGAAAGACAGTCGAGGGAAATCCTTAACGATTTACAGCAGCTACCTTGTGTTTGGGCTTGATTGATTTGTATTGATGAAAACTTTTACCTAGATAGATATATTTTTCGGTTCACCCGTCACTTAAAATAATGAAAAAAAATTTTTCAATAAAAAATAAAACCGACTTCCAACAAATCCTGAAAAATAAAATTTACTTAGCACAAAGTAAAATGTATTTTGATTTATCAGATTTTATTCAATATAGTATTGAAGTTGGTGCCATGAATAATACCTACATAAACCTATGGGTTTACTTGGCGCCGACTTCAATATGATATTGAATAAAATCTGATAAATCAAAATACATTTTACTTTGTGCTAAGTAAATTTTATTTTTCAGGATTTTTTGGAAGTCGGTTTTATTTTTTATTGAAAAATTTTTATGATAGAAGAACGGGGTTACGAGACAATAATAACCTTCACCATTTATATAATCAGAAGATAAACTGACAATTTATACATATATTATTTACAATTTATATAATTATTTATTTACAACTATTATAATAAAATATCTACAGAAGGCTGAAACAAACAATTTAAGACGAGACGAGACATGGTTTTTTTACAAGTTTTGTTTTGCATTATACTTGACGTAAAGAGTTAAATTTCTTGGTAGTCATAGCTTCTTTCTTCATCCATAAATAAACTATGTTACGTTTGGTTTCATCCAATAAACATTACATCATTATTTCTACTCCCAGCTTCTTTGCCTTAACAGAGCACGTTGTTTCGCGAAATGCAATTCATGCACTTAGTATTCTTTGCAAGTTGTTGGTACAAGTATAGCGAGTTTCAATAAAACATTTTATTCAAACAACATGTTACAAGATGAGAGGGTGGAAAAGGTACAAGCGTATTATTGTTTGTTTGCAAATAATGTAGCGACTTCGTGACTTCACGTTAGTCTGGCATTGCCTTTTCTTTTTATGTGTTTAATGCAAGTTGAAAATTATGAACACATTTTTCAAATGCGGTCTAGCGCCAAATAAAGCTAGATCTTACTGTTCTGCAGTGGCAGTTAAGCACGAAGGAAATGGCATTTGAATTTGAAATTGGACATAACTATTTCATTTAAATGATAACTGAATTTTCAACGTATTTTTGTATACTCGACATTAAAGTACCTTGTTACGTGGGACGAAACACAAGCGGTGTAACTTCCGTCTACACCTTCGGATACAAATTGATTTGTTTTCTCTAACAAAAGCGTCACTTGTTTTTTTAACGTGAGGGAAAATCCTCATCGACACTATGCCGGAGTCCTACTGACTAAAAAACCTCACGTATCCTATCTAGCAGCCTACGGTTGGGAACTCCGGGTAAGCCCTCGGAAGGATACCCCAGGACTGTCAACAGATCTACGGCTACCACTGCGGCTTCACCTAGGGTGTCCGGGTGCTATCCCGCTTCTTTGGTGACAAAAGCGTAACTAGTAATGAATGAATTTTCAGTTGCAAATGATGTAGGATTGATGATGTAGAATGATGTAGGATTTTATAACTTTTATTTAGAACCATTCAAATTATCTTTGCAGAAATTAATGTTTCATCAGTTTTTAATAAAGGTTAAAATGTCATGCACTTCTAAGTGACTTACGACAAATAAATACTTATCAATAAGGTTTACGTCATTATTATGCATCTCTTTCAATGATATCTAGTATGAACCTTGTTGTAATTTTCAATGACTAGAAAACTAAATCAAAACTGATACACCACTTTCTTGACCCACCGTACCAGGATAATTATGTTTACTTATGTGACTTTACTAAACAAATCCTTTTTACGCGGGGAATGTGTTTTATGCCCATGCCCTCCGTCTGGGAGATGGAGGACGTGTGTGCGACTCCCAGATTCCTCAATTTATTCGTGGCGGTCTACATTGGCTTCAGAGAGGAACCCAGGCTTCTGGGGTCCTCACGCCATGCTCCATTGTTGAAGCCCATGGGATGCCACCCCACAATGGAATGTTACCCCAAGATAGAATGCTACCCCACGATGGACTGCTACCCCATGATGGAATGCTCTCTATTATGGAATGCTACCCCACTATGGAATGCTTACCCACGATGGAATCCTACCCTATGATGGAATGCTACCCCACGATGGAATGCTAATCCATGATGGAATCCTACTCGACGATGGAATGCTAACACACTTACAAAACAACCTACTATTTGCTTCGGTTACAGGCTTCGGTATAACATATATTGATGTACTAGTACATATTAAACCGTATGCAGAACTGTGCTGACAACACTAAAACTTCCTGAGGGCTTGAAACACGAGGGTTAACGTAATTAACAGTAAGATTGACGACCTTAGTAAACTCTATACCCATTTTCCGGTGTTTCGTATTCGCTTATAGACATGTGTGTATTTGTGAAGTTGTTAAAGTAAATATATTACTTACTAACTTATGACCGCGGCTTCACTCGCGTGGTCTTTTTTTAAACCTTCCTGTCATGCATCAGCTGGTATAGTTCTCATAATATTACCGAGTGAGAAAGACAATATTTACTATCGAAGTAAGTACGGTACAGCTAGTAATAATAAGTAGGTATAAAATCTAAACTCAACCCAGTCAATTCAGTGTCTCTTTTCTATGCCGCATTATAAAAGCAAAAAACAGAATGAATGAGATCTTCTCATTTCCTGACCCGCATAGAACTTTTTAATTGGCAAGTTTGATAGGATTTCAGAGGTGTCTTACGGCACATAGATGCGACAGTGAATGTATGAATGAGTTCGTTAGAGCAGCTCTGATGTAGCTTTGAGTACTGTTTGTGTAAGAGCTACGTGTAGAACTTATTGGATGCGGTATTAATGGATGCAATATTTGACATAAATAAGAGACTCAAATTGACTGAGTTCGTTATGTTAAATTACTGGAATAAATTTCTAATCATTGTAGGTACTGTGGTGGTAAGTACAAATTGTGTTCATCACCTACATCAATGCAATGGTATACGTAAGGAGCGTCGCATCCCAGTAGTTCCACTGCGTAGTTCCATGATGGAACTACTGGGATTTTTTATCCAAATAGTTCTATGAAACGGCTTTCCTTTTAAGTCGTATCCCAGTAGTTCCATTACACGAATAAAGATAAGTAGTGAATTAAAAATCATCGCGGCTAAAGTTATTCTCCCTTAGAAGCGGATCACCTATTGAGTTATGCTAGCCATACACGCTACGGTCTTCCGTAGAGGTTACATGTGCGGGGTAACCGCACGTTGTCAGTGGCACGTATGGCGATGTTCCAGTTTACCGGTAGATGGTCTTCAGTTCTAACGTACGGTGTCACTTGAAATAATTAATTTCTGATTCTGCGCTAGTCTCCTACGCATCTCTAAAAAAATGCTATGTTCTATTCCTACATACGATTCGTTTTACCTGTGCATTTATGCCTGCGCAGGAAGATCGATCGTACCTATCTGTACGGTTTGTCGTAGCGTGTATGGCTTACATAACTGACAAGGTTTGGACTGCTTCGTTGGTCTAGAGGTCGATCGATGTGCGACTGCGGATCACGAGGTCGTGGGTTAGATTCCCACCGGAGATAAAAAATTGTGTAACCCATTAATGTTTGTCTCAAGAGTCTGGGTGTTTCTATGTATGATAAGTATGTATTTAAAATTATATCATCATATGTTCACGCCTATATCCCCGAAGGGGTAGGCAGAGGCAAATTATATGCCCACATTTCACCTTTGTATTATTTGTCCCACGTAGGTAATAGGTGGTGAGCCGTATTGCCGTGTTTAAATGGACAGGCGCAGGTTGTGACTGCCTGCTGTTGAAATAAAGCCTTCAACTTAGCTTAACGACTGCCATTTTACTGGCAACCGGGACCAACGGCTTAACGTGCCTTCCGAAGCACGGAAACGCTCAAATAAATGTCACAAAGTGATCACACGGATGGTCACCCATCCATGGACCGGCCATAGTGAAAGTTGCTTACTGCAGTGATCGTTTACAGAACACTGAGGCCGCGCGGCCACGAGCGCTTTAAAATTATATAAGTATTATATAATATCCGTGGTCTGATACCCATAACACAAACAGGTTATTTCTAGCTTACTTTGGGATCAGATAGCGTTGTGTGAAATGTCCGTGAATATTTATTATTATTTATAAAGTTTGAGGAAAGAGAAAGAAACTCATAAAAACCTGTATAGCTGAATAAGAAGAAAAGGCAAGGATAATAATCAAATTGACTTGATTTATTTATGGCACAACTTTTGATATTTAATCTTCATTTCGTTTCAAAATTACAAAATCAATTTCAAAGTAGGATTAAGTTCGACGTAATTTAAGTACAAACTTCTATAATTATTTAAACATACCTAAGTTTTTACTCAAGACGTATCTACTGAATCTACGCCTGCAAAATAGAAATAAACAAAATCTGGACGTTTTCAGTATAACTTATAATGAGCGCTCTATTAAGCATCTTCGTGATTTAAGTTACTCCGTATCGCCGAATCTCATTAAGGAAACAACACCAAAACTAAGTCTTAGCGATGTACATATTATAATGAACCATAATAGATAGAAAGGCTTAATAAAATTCTTAAAAGATTTGTTATAATTATAATATCGTGGACGTTACGAGTATTACGTACTAATAGTAAAGAATTTTGCAACATCCAAAATCGCTAAAGGCAAAAATAATGATCGTAAAGTATGATAAATTGCAATTCTAGAATTGTTACGTAATTACTTGTTTTATGTAGGACTAGCGGACGTCACGCGGTTTTACTCGCGTAGATCCTGCTCCCGTGGGAATATGGGCATACAGCCTATGTTCACTGCAAAGAGTGTAGCTTCTCAACAGTGAAAGAATTTTTCAAATCGGTCTAGTGGTTTCGGAGCCTATTTGATGCAAACAAACAAACTAACAGTCAAATCTTTCCTCTTTATAATATTAGTATAGAAGTATTGAGTGCAGGCAAGTAATTGAAAGAAGCGTGTAGGTAGTGGATTGTTATAGACTGACTTGATTGAGTGATCGACTTTGTAGGGACTCTGTAGTATGAAAGATTGCAAGTAAGCAGTTTTGTATGTAAGCGCGATGTATGACTGAGTCGAGCCAGTTACTGCGCACTACTCGACACGCGAGGTTCATTTCCGGGGTTAATTCAGAATAAAACATTTGTTCAAATTAATCGCCGTTTATATTCGCCAGTAACTCCCAACGCATCCGACCCTCACAAGTAAGGACTTTCGTCAACGAACTCTGGTCATCTTTACCGTTCCTGAAAGGTCCTTAAAACTTCATAACAAATGAAGAAAGAGACTGGTCTTTCTCACTTCATAACTCAATCTAATTGATTAATCTTACTAATGTTATTTCTTACTTCTTACTAATCTTACTTCTTACTAATATTATAAATGCGAAAGTTTGTGAGTGTGGATGTTTGTTACTCTTTCACGCTCTAACGGCTGAACGGATCTGGCTGAAATTTGGCACAGGGCTATATTATGGTCTGAAATAACACATAGGCTACTTTTTATCCCGGTAAGTTCCTACGGGAAGCGGGAACGGGAACAAATTTTACGTGGGCGAAGCTGCGGGCATCAGCTAGTGCTGTATATTTATACAAAGGAAACTCTCTTAGAAACCGAGTTGATGAAATCAGTATTGCCAGGCTGTCTCTCATGAACTACAATTTTCACAGATGATGTAATTTCCTAGGACATCCTTCCAAGGGCTTACCCGGGGCTCCCAACCATAGGCTGTTGGGCGCTACGTGAGGTCTTTTAGTCGGCAGGAGTCCGGCATAGCATCCATGAGGATTTTCCTTCACGATAATTTTAAATTCGAAAAAAAAAGATATCGACTTAAGGTAAACGCAGCTATTAACGACCCATCGAAAATTCGCAGGTATTACCGATCCATTTCATTAACCTGCAATTTTTACGTTACTGGAACAGTTTATGCTAGAGACATTTGACGAAATACGCACATTTGTTCATTGAGTGTCGCAAATACTTACGTTAGTGTGCGTGGCATTCCGGGAAAGAGACGAAATTCGTTTGTTTCTATGACGATAGTAAACTTGCCGATCGTGTGGTACAAATCCTTAATCTTACAGATAAGCACACCAAAACTAACTAACTATCTTCACGCCAAATCCCTTGCGGGGTAGGCAGAAAGAACCGAGCGCCACACGGCTCGGTCCATACACACCTCACTTGCTTCTTCAACTTTCATTTAAGCACACCAAAACTTCGTTTAACAGTTTTTAAAGAATTGTATATAACCTATGATTGTTCTGTATTATTGAATATGTTCATTTAGATGTGAGGTCTTAATTTCTTACAGTATTTCATAAAGTTTGATTAATTAAATATTATAAAACTTCACATTTAATTAAAGCGGTAATACCTTCAATTATTTTAATAGTAGCAGCTATTGCCGACTCATGGGCCGGTGATTGCGATGCATATTAAATTTTGTTTTACCTCTTTCTCGTCGATATGTGACAATAAACCAATTATTTTAATATGACATCTTAATCTAATACAGTCAGCCTTTGTAACATACAATTACCGATCTATACTATTTGGTCTAGTTTTCTTATTTAATCGTTTTTCGTTTACTACGAAATACAACTTTAATCATTCATTGTCATTATTAAGGAGCATTGTAAAATTACTTTTCATGGCATTACAATGTTTGTATTAATTAATATTATTTGCAACACTATTTATTTAAAATCTCTGCTTTGGCTACAAAAATCAAATAAATACATATAATCTACTTTTTATGAGTCGGCCATACAATTTCGTAATTATGTATTATATCGACTATTACCGATCTATATGAGTCGGTGATAGCAAGTACGGGAAGCTATTGCCGATTCTATACAAATCCTGGTCGTTTATGTAACATAAGACTAGTTTAATGAAATATTAGCTTATTATCAAAACAATATTTTGAAGATAAAAAAACCATAAAAGCTCTTTTACAACATAATGTCTTAGTCAAATAGCATGGACCAGAGTATCTAAGTGACTTTTCCTATGAAGTATAATATGAAAGTGTATGAAAGGTAGTATGAAAGGACTTAGAGCAAACCTACATGATTTTCTGCAAAAACACCATAATGTGTTTCTTCTTAATTAAACAAAATACCTGCCTATACATTCTTCTTGTTTTTAACAGTCGGTAATAGGTTCATAAAAATCGGTAAATAGCTTCATAGCCTTTCGTATGGGTCGGTAATACAAACAATGGACTTGATCACTTAATTATTTTTTTATTTTATTAGTATTGTGTTTAAGGGCAATTTAGGGCTTTAAACATAAACTAGACAAACTAAAGTTTCATATAAAATTAAAACATTGGGAGTGAACTCAATCAGCATTCCTAATAACTATCATCAATTTTAAAATTGTCTTAACAGGGTCGGTAATACCTGCATTTACCTTAATGTATTTCTGATGACTTGTAGTAAAACAAAATACTAAATTATAGGCGGCTCCCATACAACAAATGTAATTTTACTGCCCATTTTTTGTATGGAAACCCTCGATGTTTTTAGTCATTACAAATGCTCATTCTCCTTCAGCTTCCGGATCCTCCTAGCCTATTCCATTTTCAATGGAAGAGAAAAATAAAATCTTAAGCTTGAGATGCCGCCTTCACCTACTTTCGTATTTTACAAAATTCACAGCGGGTGAAGTTAAATTGATCATTCAAAACTCGTATAATAGTGACTAGAAGCACTCGAAGCGTGGCCTGGACCTTCAGTGTTACCAATAAGATCGGCCATTCTTCCATTTCACAACTCCATTTGCAGTTGGCCTCTTTGAAATTGATTGTGTGAACTTTTTAATATTACAGTGAAAATTTCCTTTGTTTCGAATTATTTAGTCTAAGTGCTTTTCTAAAATATTGCTTAGAGCAAATTCGAATATAAGATTGAACGGTTATAGTAGATCTTTTATAGATACTTACATCAATTTATTTTAATAAGCAAAGTGAATACAGCGGAATTGGTACGGTCTAACACTCAAAAATAATACTAAATAATAGGTGTCATCAACATAGATTATACCTTAATGATTTGTTTACATAAACGGTTACGTTTTCATCTCCCAACGGGTAGGCAGAGGCACTACAGGCCTACATTTAACCATTTTTTTTTAGTCCTAGCCTTAGGAATTTTTCTCATTATAAATATTACCTAATCTAAAAATAGACCTGAAATCCTACTATCCTACTAATATTATAAATGTGAAAGTTTGTGAAGATGTTTGGATGTTTAGATGTTTGGATGTTTGTTACTCAATCACGCTCTAACGACTGAATGGATCTGGCTTAAATTTGGTACAGGGATAGAGTATAGTCCGGAATAACACATAGGCTACTTTTTATCCCGGGAAAATGTTCCCACGGGAAGCGGGAACGGGGACCAAATTTCACGCGGGCGAAGCCGCGCGCCTCAGCTAGTTTTAAATATGAAAAGGTGAATCGGTTTTGAGCAGGATTCAAACTTGCGTCTTCTCACATACCGTGCGACGCCTTTACCAACTCGGCCATCGAAATCTACTCGGAACCAACGAATTGTTTCACCTTATACGCTTTGGAGCTATGTATGTGAGACGATGAAGGTTCGAATCCTGCTGAAAATCGTTATTTTTTTTCATATTCAATATTTATGATTGAGTAACCATACTAATTGCTTTTCAAAATTATTAACCGCCTTAAATTTCGATGCTTAAAATCTCTTTAGATAAAAGCACCTATAGCAAACCTATAGATTTCCGACAAACACGTATCCCTAACTCAGACAGTACGAGTATTATCTCCATGCTAACGTATTCAAAACTAAGACAAAAGGATAAATACGTTGACGTAAGCATGTTCTAAAGCTCACAGTTTGATTCTACGTTTGTTTAGGATGTTCAGGTATTTTTTTTTGCTGACCATTGATCTGGTCTCGGTACTGAAAATAGTTAATTTGATTGGATTTTGACGGTCATTGTTTGAAACCCAAGGATTTGTTCCCCGATATTGTGTTTCAGTTTATTGCTATACGTCCGTTGCTGAGATCTGGAGGCTTAGTATAATCCTCGGTGTTTCAATGAAATGGAGTATAAGGTAGATAAAATTGTATTTTTTATGAGGCTGATCATAATAAAGTTATTGATTAAGTAGTTACAGTTATTCGTACAGTCACATTTAATGGACTTAGGAATAACCGGTTCTGGCTGCATCTAAGAGGTTTTGGAAAATGATAATTCATCGGGATTTCAAGGACGTACGATGAGAAACTTTAAACAATGTAGGTATAATTGGAAAACAATATCTAAATTAAAATATGTATTAATTTATACAACTCTGCAAACAGAGTAGGTAATTTAGATTGAATCTAGTTTTGTCTTAGCTCATTCCGGATTCCGATTGGTATAGGTAATTGAGATCGCCAAGTGTTTGATCCATGTTTGATCATTGCGCTACCGTCGTCAATCTACACTCGAGAGCAATGAATCCGGGTCACTTAAAGAATGTTAAAAATCTCGGAAACTAAAAATGATAGGTTAATGCAATAAATTGTATTTAATAGACAATGTAATACTCCTTAAATGAAAGTAAAAAAAATATGAGTCACCATACATTTTATTAACACAAAATTACATAAAGAAAAAACTGCCGATCTCTCCTTAAAACAAAAATAGGAAACATGAAATTTTTGAACTTTATTACGATTTTCTTGAATTTTAATACTTCGTATTGCCTCCTCGTGCTTCCATTACTGCGTTTACGCGGTTTGGCATGCTGTACACCAAGTTTACCAAGTTTAGTACGATTTTGGGGAATATTCTCCCATTCCTCTGTGAGAGCAATTTTGAGCTCACGAAGCGTGATTGGGGGAGGGTTTCGTTGTTTTACGCATCTGCCTAGCTCGTCCCAAGCATGCTCGATCGGGTTGATATCCGGGCTGCGCGCTGGCCACTCCATACGAGTAATGTTCATCTCTTGAAGGTAGTCATTCACAATCCTACCTGTATGAGGTCGGGCATTGTCATGCATAAATATAGCATCCTCACCTAAATTGACCATAAATGGACCAACGTGATCATTGAGGATTTCTTCCACATATCTTACGCTAGTTAAAGAGCCGTTTTCTATGATCACCAGCTCTGTGCGACTTTCAGAAGAAATTCCGGCCCACACAAGTACAGACCCACCACCGTAGGCTACTTTTTCTTCGATGCATGCTTGCTTGAATCTTTCCCCTGGTCTTCGATACACTCTGTGTCTTCCATCGTGCTTGTAGAGCATAAATTTTGATTCGTCGGAGAACATAACTTTTGACCAATCTTCAATACTCCAATTTACGTGGCTCTGGGCATACCTTAGTCTCGAAATACGATGCCCACGCTCCAGTTTAGGGCCGTTTGCAGGTCTAAGGGGTTTTAAGTTAGATTCAGCAAGCCGACGTCTTACTGTCCATGCACTTGGGTTACTTCCTCCGAGGCGTCGAAACTGATTGGTGAGTTCAGTTCCTGTGAGAAAGCGATTTCGAAGCATGGTGTTCACCAAGTATCGGTCTTCTCGTGCTGTGGTACACCTGGTTCTGCCCGTTCCTGGTCTGCGTAGGTTAGAACCAGTTTCTTCGTAACGTCGGAGAACTCTTTGTACTGTTGACAGCGACACACCGACAGTCCTGGCTGTATCGCGCTGACTCCGGCCGGTTTCCAGCATTGTAAGTATTCTGGTGCATTCTTCAGGCGTAAGCGACATAATTTCAGCTTGATTAATGAATATAGAGCACTATCAACATGGTTTATGTACCCACATAAATGACAGATTACAAACAAAAGCAACACCAAATGCTGTAATTTCGTAGTTCCATCTTCGAAAGTGGGCCTTTTTCAAATTTGATTTTTTTATGATATAACTTTACAATAACTAAGAAGTTTTAATACCTTCATTTAAGGAATATTACATTGTCTATTAAATACAATTTATTGCATTAACCTAGCATTTTTAGTTTCCGAGATTTTTAGGATTCTTTAAGTGACCCGGATTCATTGCTCTCGAGTGTATTATTCCTAATACAAGCAAACAGCGCAGGTTTCGCAGAAGATTTGGGTTGATTTGGCTTAAAAGAGGGGAAGGGTCTTTTTTCTAAGTACGAATATTATTTTGATTAAGCTCAAACTTAGTAATATATTTGATGAATATTGTACCCTTGTCACACAACTAATAAGGTTTCATTGTACCTCATTAGAATTTAGACTGATGATACTTTAGCAAATCCTCTAAGTATTTCTAGTAAAAAATTCATAAATTTGTATCAAAATTGAACTATAACCTGTAGCAATAAAACGTGAAGGAATTTGGGTAGGCTTTATGTAAAGGCCAGACATTGGATGCGCGCATGGCAGCGCGCTTGTGGCGCCTCTGGTGTTGCAAACGTCCATAGGCAGCGGTGACCACCGGTACATCTGGGGGGGCCGTATGCTTGTCTGCCACTCTAGTGGTATAAAAAAAAAAAAAAAATTGGAACTTTGTAGAGTGACACTCAGAGAGCAAAAAAGCTCGTAAAACGCGACTGACATAAGGTCGGAAGTTCCATCCCTTTAAGAGTTATGAACGGAAATACGTAGCTAGTGCGTTCTGAATTTGAGTTGGGTCGTTTTACTTTACAGATATTAGGTAAGCAAGTAGTACCTTTTTGGTATTCTTAATATTTATTTTTGTCAGCCGTACTTAGCATGAATAATATTTACTGTTCTCGATTTTGTGGAGGATGGGAGGAGCTGTCTCTTCGACATAGGAGGAGCATCCTCCGACCAGACAAGGTGAAAACGTCTGGTGAGTCCCAAGCTATCGATTGATGTTGCTGATAATTGTTCAGCGCCAGAAATTTACAATCCCGATGCAAGAATATTTTCTAATATCGACGTCTTATGATAACTTTTCTCTATGTGGGTGCAATTTCGCCCCAAGTCTATTGACCTTTTTTTTTTTTTTTTTTTTCTTTTAAATTTATTCCCTTTGAAATTTTTAAAAAATTATTTAGGTTTGTCAAAATTTTTGTGACTCTACCGGGGGTTCGGAAATGCTACAGACTGAGAAGAACACCCCAAGAAACTCAGTCCGGTCCCTCTTATTCATCTTAGTATCTAATACAGTTTTTTTTTTAAATGTAGAAAGGAGCAATTCGTGTCACTGCCAGGCAGTCTTGTCTTCTAGAAAGTCTTTAATGCTATAATAAGCTTTCTGGCACAATTTAAGTTTTACTAGTTTTTTAAATTTATTAACTGACAAACCTGTTATGGCTGTCGGCAATGTATTGTACTTTCGAATACAATTGCCCGCAAAAGAATTGCTTATTTTATTAAGCCTAAATCTAGGTACAGCCAATTTATTCTTATTTCTTAAGTTTAGGTTATGGATATCACTATTTTTAATAAATTTACTGTTATTTTTATGAGTATATAATAAGTTTTCATATATGTACTGTGAATACACAGTAAGGATGTTGATATCCTTAAACTTTTCTCTTAATGACTCCCGAAACCCCATACCATAGATAGCCCGGACAGCCCTTTTTTGCAACACAAAGATACATTCGATGTCGGCAGCGTTACCCCATAATAGTATGCCATAGGTCATGACACTGTGGAAATAGCTAAAGTAGACAAGACGCGCTGTTCCAATGTCTGTCAGTTGTCGGATCTTTTTAACGGCATAGGCTGCAGAGCTCAGTCTGCCCGAGACTTTCTCGATATGAGGCCCCCACTGCAAGTTGGAGTCTAACTTTATGCCCAGAAAGACAGTTTCATAGACCAATTCTACTTGATCATCCCTAATCCTAATACTGGTGTTAACGAGTCTAACATTTGGCAAGGTGAATCTAATACATTTTGTTTTAGTTTCGTTTAACAATAAATTATTAGCGTTAAACCAGTGGACTACCCTAGAGAGGGCATTGTTTACTTCGTCAAGATCGCGTTGTCCACGTTCAACTTTAAATATTAAAGATGTGTCATCAGCAAACAAAACTACCTCGTGATCGTCTCTTATAAGGTGAGGGAGATCATTTATGTACACTAAAAATAGAAAAGGTCCCAGAATTGAACCCTGAGGCACCCCCATTGTTACAGCAGAACCATTTGACTGTTTACCATTTATAACTACTCTCTGTACTCTATCTCTAAAGTAAGAACTAATTAAATCCAAGGCCGTCCCCCGGATTCCATAATGATCAAGTTTTTTTATTAAAGTCTTATGCTGGACGCAATCGAAGGCCTTAGATAAG
This sequence comes from Miltochrista miniata, assembly GCA_933228765.1. NCBI lineage: Eukaryota > Metazoa > Arthropoda > Insecta > Lepidoptera > Erebidae > Miltochrista > Miltochrista miniata. The sequence continues at coordinate 33,867,335 of OW121756.1, read as the reverse complement.
TCGCAGAATACACCATAAGCATCATACGACTCCTCCCAGGCCTCATATATACACTCTAACAATTTGATTCCAGCATCCGTGGTAGACCGACCGCGCGTGAAACCGAATTATTTAGTATGGAATAGTTTATTTGTATTAAAATGATTTTGCATTTGATTAAGCATTACCTTTTCAAAGATTTTACTAAACGTGGGTAGTACAGAAATAGGACGAAAATTGGACGGATCTGAGGTGCTACCCGATTTAAACAGAGGAGTTATTTTACTAAACTTCATTAAGTCAGGAAACACACCACTATCAACACAATTATTAAATATTATTGATAATTCAGGGGCAACCATTTCAATTAACGAATTAACTAAATGTACAGAAATTCCCCAGAGGTCAGCAGTTTTCTTAATATTTAAAAATTTAAAAGTTTTTATGACAGTGTGTATACTAATTTTACTGAATTTGAATATTTCATTACAGCAAGGAACATTTGCTTTTAACAAGGATTCTGGTATTGGGGTAGAAGAACCTAGGGCTCTGCTCAAATCTACTGGAATTCGAGAAAAAAATTGTTCAAATTCGTTAGCGACTTCGGCATCTGTTGTAATTATGTTACCATTTACTTTAAGTTTAAAATTATTATCTTTCGATTTTGCTTGGCCTCTTTCTGCGTTAATTATTTTCCAAGTAGATTTAACTTTGTCTACACTATTGAGAATTTTATTACTTATATACTTTCTTTTGGCTGCTAAGCAGTCTGCTTTAAACTTTTTTGAATAAGTTTTAACATAATTTAGAAATTCATCTGTTCTATTAAGCTGTCTTTCTGAGTATAGTTCATACAGTTTTTGTCTACTTTTATGTATATCCTCAGTGGCTCATTCACTGAAGGCTGGCCTATTACCGATTGTGACTTCCTTAGACTTGAATACGGAGTTGAACTCATTGTGAAAGGAATCAAAAAATAACTTATACATTACATTTGGATCTAAGCCAGTGTCTAAAAATGGAAGTTTATTGCAAAGTCCAACTCGCATACGTTCCAAGCGGTCACTAGTTACTGGTCTACATAATATTTTACGTCTTTTACTTTTTCTCTTGTGATCTTGAAAGATGCTATTTGCCCAGTATGATCTGATTTTATCTTATTTATAATACTCTTACTTTCTGGCAACATATCACTGTATATATTGTCCAGACAAGTAGCTGTTGTATCACAATATCTAGTAGGCTCTAAAAATAAATTAGTGAGATTGTGTGATTTAAATAAATTTAAGATATCATTGGTCTGACGCGTATTTATAAGTATATTAACATTAAAATCACCGCACACTATTAGGTGTTTATTAGTTTTTCCAAGTTTAAATAGCACTTTATCCATTACTTCCTCAAACTCACAAAAGGGTGAGACTCCAGGTTTATATACGCATACTACTATGAATTGCTCCAATTCTACGCACGATATTTCAACTGTACACTCTACAGAGAGGGACACAACATCTTTCCGTTCCTTATATTTTCCCAAAAAGGTAAACCAACTAACCTCAAAGTCGGTTTAACCATCGGTTTGTACCAACCAACTTGACGTCACTACCAGCCTGATGGAAGGCCGTGGCGCATCTAGCGATTGGGAGCCACTTCTGACAGTGGTCCTCAAGTTGGCGGTTGTGATGTGCCTCTTCACGCTCCTCTTAAATAACCCGGGATTGTAAGATGGGGGAAACACGTGTGCGGGCAGGTCGTTCCAGGTTTATATAGTAACCGTGTAGTTATAGTCAGTAAGAGTCCGGTAAAGCATCCATGAGGGATTTCTTCACGTATAAAGAAGCTTCATATTTTTTTCTTGTTGTTACGAGTAAATAATAAAAAAAATAATTTGAATTACATAATCGAAGAAATTCCAGACTTTTCAATTAGGTTAGTGATCAAAAACAGGTACCAGAACTCAATTTGGAGTTAATATAATATTACGCGGTGAGACTTGAATCCAAGAAATTACACATCAACTCTCTCAAAAAATAAGGTTTTCTTTTAAAGATTTTCTGAGACTTTCTCACTTTTAAACTTTTACAGAAAATTTATTCCAGGCTCTTTATAAAGAGCTCGAAAGTTCATTGAGGTTAAAATCTTAGGTAATATATTGAATTTCAGTACAATATCTGGAATAGTGAAAGGTTTTTGGGTGATATTGGCTTGCTCCAAAATTATTCAAATTACTGAACTTTGTAAAGTTTAACGTTTAACTGTGTATAATTTTATCTCTACCACTACGATAAACTGTCACAGTCCGGCGGTAGACGGTTATCTGTGCGCACGCATACGCCCCGATAATTTCATTCGTGCAAACTTACAACGTAATTATTTTATTATGTCCGCAATGTTTACTTGCAAGAGGTGTGAAGTTGAGTCTAATGACGGTGTTACGTGTTCAACTTGCGGTGGGCGTTTTGATTTCCCCTGTGCTGGTATAAAAGAAGCGGGGTGGAGAAAACTGGGTGACAGGAAGCTGACGTGGAAGTGCATTGAGTGTAAAAACCTAACTATAAGCCCCCGTGCTAGTTCTTCGAAAATTGCCACGGCAGATATGGACAGCGTGCTCGTGGAACTCAAGAGGTTATCCAGCCATAAGGATTCACTACCATCTATTATGGAGAATTTGAAATCAATCAACAGAGAGTTAGCAGAACTTAAATCCATGAGAGCGGAGTTTTCAGACGTAAAAACATCTATATCGGAAATGAAATCATCTATTGAATTTGTGCATGGCTCTGTTACGGAACTTACGGAAAAAGTCACAAGCCTTGAGCAGGAAGTAGAGGATTTGAAGAGGACCAGGCAAGATGTATTGACCTTACAAGACCGCTGTAGAATATTAGAAAGTCAATATCGGGAAAGTGAGCAGAGATCTAGAATTAATAATATTGAGATCAAGGGGGTACCTGTGTCTGGTTCTGAGAATCTCTTTAATATTGTATCCACGATAGGACTGAAAATCAACTGCCCGATTCCCAAGGAACAAATAAATTATATAGCAAGAATTCCTATGCGAAACGATAACAACAACAAAACAATAATATGTCAATTGCATAATAGTTATCTCAAGAATGATTTTATTGCTGCAGCTAGAATCCACAAAAATTTAAAGGCTAGTGACCTGGGACTTCAAGGTCAAGGTGACAAGAAGATCTACATTAACGATCACTTAACAGTATATAACAAGGCCTTACTTAATAAAACGAAAATGTTAGCTAAGGAACGTGGTTATGATTATATATGGGTACGGGCGTGTAAAATTTTTGTAAGAAAAAATAATTCATCACCTAAGTACCAGATTAGCACAGAGCAGGATCTTAAAAAGTATTTTTAAATAGCGAGTCGGGACGACCTAGCGATATTTTGTTTATCACATTGGTTGCGAGAAACACAGGTACATATTTTTTACAAACATTGCAGTCTTTTGTTCTCGAAGTGGTCGAGAGCAATCTTTCGTTCATGTTGAATCTTTGCAATTTTAAACGTTATTTTTTAAGGAATAAAGTTGACATCTATTTGAGCCCTATTGAGTTATTTACTGAGTGCAAATATATTATTCATTCTTTAGGTACGGTATGTTTTACTTGTGCATTTGAATGTAACCCACAACAAAACAGTTATAAGACTCCAGGTTTATTTTGTATGATAGAATGGATGTTTGTTTGCAGATTAGACTTTGGGGCGGTATTGGGTGTACCTTATAGTGATATTGTTTTTAACCGATTTCAAAAAAGGAGGAGGTTCCATTATTCAACCGATATATTGTTATTGATATCATTTATTATTAAAATTCACACCACTTAGTATTTACTATCAAAATGTTCGGGGACTACGGACGAAGACTTCGGTACTATATAGAAATGTATGTATGAATTGTTTCGATGTTATCTGTTTGACAGAAACGTGGCTTATTGATAGTATTATGGATAGTGAAATATTTGATAGTAGATACATTGTTACAGTGTTGATAGCAGTACGTCGCGAACTTGTTATCGATGTTCGCAGGGAATGGTGTTCCTCGGCAGAAGATCTATGGGTAACCCTAACCGTGTGTCAATCGAGACCCAAAATCGCCCATAAAATCAATATATGTGTGGTTTATTTGTGCAACCAGAAAGGTGGTCCATCTTTAATGAGACAGTTGAACAATTTTTCAGACAATCTTGATGATATTGTTATGAAAAACCCAAGTGATAAGTATATTATTTTAGGTGATTTCAATCAACATAATATTGTTTGGCGCAATGTAGTGAATGGTAATCAACTACAGCCTAGTAACTTGGAGGGACCTATTCAGTCAAAATTTTGCGATATCCTTACTATTTGCAATTTATTGCAATACAATTCTCATCAAAATGCTAAAAATAGGATACTTGACCTTGTCCTATCCACTGATGTAGTACATGTTACACACTGTCAGAGTCCCTTAGTAAAAGAAGACCCACATCACAAGGCTATTTCTTTGGTAGCTGACTTTGTTCAGACCTCACCGTTGCATCCCCGTCCGAGGCTAAAATTTTTCTACAGTCAAGCAAATTATGACGATATCAATACAAATTTGAACCTAGTCGATTGGGCATTAGAGTTGGGAGGTAGGCCCCTTGAAGAAGCGATTGGCTTCTTCTACAAAACCATTACTGAACTTCAAAAGAGGTATATACCGTCAAAGACTGTTGTACCACGAGGCGGGTATCCACCATGGTATAAAGCTCCTTTAATTAAAATCATAAAGGAAAAGGCTAAGTACCACTCTAAGTTCAAAAAGTACGGTAATATGTGTGATTACCAATCATTTATTGTGCTGCGTCAACGAGTCAAAGTGTTAGAAAAGAACATGTTTACCGACTACATCACAAATGCAGAATTGGCTATCTCAAAAAATCCTAGAGCCGTATGGCAGTACGTGAAATCTAAACAATGTTCTAACACTTACCCGTCAGTACTTAAATTTAGGGATGTAAGTTCAAGTAATGGTGATGATATGTGTAACATGTTCGGGGATTACTTCTACTCCAATTTTAGAGAGCGAACTGAAAGTGCCAGCGCTTTATTTTCGCTGAGTAGTAATGACAGTGGCGACCAGAATTGTAGTGTGACTGATATCCGTTCTGTGGAGGTGCAAGAGGATGAAGTGCTAAAGCTTTTGGAACAGGTCAACCTCACAAAGACCGCAGGTCCTGATAATATTTCACCTATTTTAATATTGAACTGTGCCAAATCTTTATCGGTTCCATTAACTATACTACTAAATAGATCGTATTCTCAGGGAGAAGTGCCTGTAATTTGGAAGTCAGCGTATATAACACCGGTCCATAAAAAAGGTCCCAGAAATTGTATTGAAAACTACAGACCTATATCTAAGCTATGCATATTTTCAAAAATCATGGAGAAAGTAGTCCATAAGCGGTTATCTTTTGCATTGAAATTAAGCTTAAGTAATACTCAACACGGTTTCATAAAAGGGCGTTCCACTACATCCAATTTGATGGTCTGTAGCGATTATCTATCAGAACACATGGCTATGAGGTCGCAGGTCGATGTTATATACACTGATTTCAGCAAATGTTTCGATCGTATAGATCATAATCTACTAATGCACAAGCTTTTGCGAATGGGAATTACAGGAAACTTATACAGATGGTTCACATCTTATGTGGAAAATAGATGCCAAGTGGTTGCTCTTAATGGCTTCACCTCCAGAGTCGTATGTATACCTTCTGGAGTTCCTCAAGGATCCCTGCTTGGCCCTCTTTTGTTTAACATCTTCATTAACGATGTCAGTGTATGCTTTCAAAATTCCAAAATTCTGTTATATGCCGACGATATGAAGGTTTACAGGCAGGTTACAAACGTGGACGATGCAAGCTGTTTACAGGAAGACTTGAATAGGTTTCATAATTATTGCGTTCAAAATAGGTTAGACTTAAATGTCTCTAAATGTTATGTTTGTACATTTACACGTAAACTAATTCCAATACAATTTAATTATACGGTCTCACAGTCATCAATAGCAAGAGTCACTACCGTGAAGGACCTTGGAGTAACTTTCGACTCAAAACTTCTATTTGATACCCACGTTGATTCGATTGTAAAGAAAGCATCTAAAGCTTTGGCCTTTATTATTCGGTTGTCGTCCGATTTTAGTAATATTAAGACAATGAAAATTTTGTACTGTGCTTTCGTCCGTAGTCATCTTGAGTATTCTTCACCAGTTTGGAATCCAAATTATGATATATATATCAATCGCCTTGAAAGTATACAAAAAAGATTTCTGAGGTACATTCAATATCGTTCTAATATATACTTACCTGACTACATGGCTCGATGCAGAAGATTTCATATACTTCCGCTTCAAGAGAGAAGAAAGATTGCAGATTTAACATTTTTATTTAATGTTATGAATGGCCATATTGACGTACCGGAATTAGTTGGAAAGATTAACTTTCGTGTGCCTTCTGCATATCTGCGGAGACCTGATCTTCTGGATGTACCTGTTGCTTCAACTACGTATAGACAGAATTCAGGTCTCATAAGAGTATGCCGTTCATTTAATAGGGAATGTCGTGGGGTCGATCTTGACTTGTTTGCAACAAGTGTAAATAAAATGAAAAAAGATCTTAGCTCTTTGTTCTTTAGTTGTAATTAATGATCAATGGTAATTTTATAGTCAATAGTAATTAACCTTTTGTTTTGTTTTCTTTTGCATGTTATTATAAAAATAAAACATTATTTTCGGGTGGATGGTAACTTAACTGGGTACCTGTATTAATTGGATACAATGTCTATCTAGAACTTCATACTAGCAAAGTAATGTATAGCAGTGAAAACTTTTAATTGGCCTTCTTCTAGTATAAGCATCATTGTAACACTACTTACTAGCTGTAAGTTTTCCTAAAATGTAATAAATAAATAAATAAATAAATAAAATATCAGCTATTCAATTTTCGTAATAATTTTAACTGGATCAGTGTAATGACGATCTTATCTTCTTTTTAGTTACATACATACATATAGTCACGTCTTTTATTCCCGATGGCATAGGCAGAGGCAAATTATTGCCCAAATTTCACATTTTTTGTTGTCCCACGAATTAAGCTGTCAGTCGTATTGCCGTATTGTTATGGACAGGCACAGGCTGCGACTGCCCGATGTTGAAATTTTTCAAGCCGCCCATAAAGACCTTCAACTCGGCTTAACGACTGCCATTTCACTGAAAACCGGGACCAACGGATTAACTTGCCTACCGAAGCATGGAGACTCTCGCAAATAAATGCCACAAAGTGGTCACGTGTTGGCCACCCATCCAAGGACCGGCCATAGTAAATGTTGCTTACAGCAGTGATTGTTTACAGAACACTGAGTGCCACAAACGATCACCAATCTCAACTTCAACTGTAGCATAAGATGCCTAACTTAGTAATCGTTTACAGAACACTTAGCTAGCGGGTCTTTGAATCCTGGGGACATTATTCCAGGGCTTACTCAGGGCTCCCAACCGTGGCCTATTAGGTAGGAAACGTGTGGTTTTTAATCGATAGGAGTTTTTAATAGCATCGCAGTAGAATTTTCCTCACGTTTAAAGAAAAAAGCGTGTCGATGAACGCTTTAAAATAAACTACTACTACAGTACCTACACACTATAAAAATATTATAAAAACGTTCGTGTCTCGGTATTTCTTCACAGTCAGAGACACGTTCATATCATTACGCCAACAAACTGTGTATCATTTATATTGAGGAGACCAGTTCCAGATGTTTTAAATTTGTCCTGTCACTGTTTTTTATCGTATACCACGACTTTGCTACTCATCGTGGCTGCTGCCGGTCTTTTTACAAGAGACGACACGATTACGACACTTTTGAGTTGAAACACGCTGTATATCGTCATCATCCCCCTTGACTGCCTCTGTGGCGCGGGCGGTAGTGATACCGCCTGCGGCGCTGGAGGTCGTGGGTTCGATTCCCACCGGAGACAAATATTTGTGTGACCCATAAATGTTTGTTTCCAGAGTCTGGGTGTTTCTATGTATAATATGTATGTATTTAAAAAGTATATAAGTATTAATATTCGTGGTCTGATACCCATGACACAAGCAGGTTATTCCTAGCTTACTTTGGGATCAGATAACGTTGTGTGAAATGTTCGTGAATATTTATTTATTTATTATCCCCAAAGGTCACAACAATGTTTTAATGTAGCGAACGTAGCGAGCAAGGGACTCCATTTCCAAATATTCTAATTTTCACATTTCTTAATCGAATTGCATTAAAGTATGATGACGTGCAAAATATTATTTTATGTATTTTACATGCAAATTTGAGTTACACACTTTTTTCTCTGCCATTTAACAAAAGAATGTTTTCGGATTTATCTCATCCAGGCTCCCGGCCGAAAGCGGTGTTAGGGCACCGTGTGGTTTTAGTCGGTAAGAGTCCGGTATAGCGTCCACACATTAAAAAGATTTCTGTCTGTTTAAAGGTATAAATCGTGTCGGAGTCGTTTTCGTAGATGTAAAACGTCCGTCTCCTTTACTATGTAGGTACATGAAAATAGCGTTACATTTTCCATTATGCAAATGTACGACTTGCTGATATTGCTTGGTAAACTAATTTAAGAATAAACTGGTGCTTTTGTAGTTTGTTGATTTTTTTTTACAAAAAGTAATATTTTGCATAAATTCTCTTATTACCACTTTCTACTGCAAGTGGGCTTATACTCACCGTTGGAAAGCGAGTTTACCTTATCTATTCTCTTAAAATTTTCTCTTATATATTTATAGAGCTTTACCATCTTACCGATTATAATGCTAAGCTGAAGCCGCTCAAAGAATTATACGGAACGGAAGATACGTATACTGCGTGTGCTATGGCATTTAAACAATGCTTATTACAGTGACGAACTCATCAATCAGACTCTCAGGATGTGTGACCGAAGTACTATTGCTCGTACGTTTTATTCTATTACTAGGTATTATCTCAATGGACAATAAAGAGTCCTTTGTGTTTACAACCTCTTTTTATTTCTATACTTACTACTGTCCCCGACAGGCTTAACGGTCAAGCAAATTTATGTACAACCATAAAAAAATCAATCTTTAAAACGGTTTTTAACGACTCCTCCCTTATAACGCTTGTTATTACCATACCCTCTTTTGAAAATGGTATCTTTAAATACGAGTACAAACTAGTATGTAGGTATGCGATTTTGTCTGGTAGCGATTTTTATAAGCCTTTCTGTCGTACTTAAAGACTCGTAGCCAGCTAGTTAAGGTAGAAAACTGTCAACGGCAGGTAGTCACAGCCTTTGTCTGTCCGTTTCAATGCAGCAATGAAGTCGGTGGAGTCACCATATAGCAACGATTACGATTCTGTTCTGACACAATTGAGATAGCAGTCTTGGGCCCTAGATGTTGAAAACGTTCACAGGATACGGTAGGTACCTACCTACGTTCGATGTTTGGTGGTGGACGATACCTATGCATATCAGCAACCTCAGCAGTGGTAAAAAGCTGTGACACTGTACTGCACTCTCTCCTTACGGGATTGCAGTTTTTACATCATGAGGTGCACGATTTTGCGCCGTGATCTCAGCCACGAGGAAATTAGGTCGGTGTGTAGAACTGCCCGGTTCCGAAAAGATACAGTCCTGCCCATAAACCCTACGTCACTGTATTGGATGGCAAAATAGCCATACCACAACCCCTCACGCAATATAATAGGTGCAATATGACATCGCGCGTCGAGTTGCGGAAACCAGTCCGTGTAAATCTAAAACCTACTAAACCTGACGTTTTTAATCCTCGCTCTATAGCGGGCTCGATGAGTATCCGCCACGGCCGGCAGCGACTCACAGGTCCTTCTATCTACATTTTTTTTCAACAAGTTACATTTATGTACAATGTATCATGAGATAAGATGCCACACATCTTTGAATCCCTGTGTAAACAGGTTATCAACACTACAGGGCACCAATTCTCGCTTCACACGACATGAATGCGTGGTCGGAAATCAGCGGGTGACGCGTCGCCTGTCTCATATTTAGGAACGGCGAACATGAGACGGACGACGTTTCACCCGTAAATTTGCGTCCACGCATTCACGTCGTGTGGTCGAGAATCGGCGCCCTGACATACTTTCTTGAATCCACCAATTACTTAAAATTATGCACAAATTGCTAGTATTTTGTCTAGCATAATTAACACCGATAAAGTAAGGTTTCCTCGGCCTTAATTTTGCCAGAATGTAGACTAAATTGAGATGAGGCTTTGCTGCGCACCTCAACTTGATTAAAACGTAATGTGATTATTTTGAAGGCACGAAATTAGATTATGTATACTTTGCTTTTTTTAATACTTATAAAAAAGAAGATTATTTACAAGACTTTACAAAATGAATAGAAATATAAAATTATGCATCTATTCCAAACTCAGAGTTCAATAATAAATTGACTAGAGTTAGTATATTCAAATTTTATCTTTCTGGTGCCGTCAAGTTCATTGAGTCCTGGCACATCCTTATGAGGGCTTACCTGGGGCTCCCAACGTAGGCTGTTGGGCGTTACGTGAAGTTTTTTAGTCGGTGGGAATCCGGCATAGCGTCCATGAACGATTTTCTCGAGCACGTTAAAAAAACCGTCCAGTTTATTTTTATAAATTTTATCATATTATACCAGATTGAAAAGAAGATTCAATTCTCGACTTTCAAAAATCTATCTAAGTCGAGGATTATTTTTGGTTTACTATAATGAACGTCTTAGATCGTATCTATGTACCGTCCTTTTCAACATACTCAATAAACAACCTATGACCATTCGTGTAAAGGTCAATTCACAAATGTCTTGAGCTTTCAAAGTAAGTGTTCTAGATTCTATAGATCAAGAGTGGTGTACTGAGGCGCTCTTAATAAAATATATCGAGAGTTATTGCAAAAGTTCGATAACTTATCAGAATAACTGGTTCGACTGAATTGTGTGTACTTGGTAGTCAAATCACAAGTTACGATTTTTTATCTTGATGATAATGTTTCCTTGTCCTAGTTGAGAAAAAAAAATATAGAAATTCTGTATCTTTTTGTATCATCAGTAGAACGGCGCCAAAAAGTCACATGAAATTTACAGTCGGGCATTATTGAGTAGTAATTTGGTACAGTACCAAGAAAAATAATAATACTTCACTGCAGTATTTTCTTTAATTTTATTCCACTAAGGCGTCAGTCACTGTACACTATAGATGTTTACAAAACCAGCGATGCTACACTGGTGCTGCCGACATCATGCTGTAGATGTTTGAATCAATACCACAATGCAAGTTTACGAGGAAGAAACCCTTATTAGACTTTACCGTCTACGATTTCTACGTAGTATTTATACCATGGTTTAAAATAATAATTCCCTAAAGATAACAACATTTAATGGACTTGATTTTAGGCGGTGAAAATATATCTTTATACTAAATTTCAAAAAGAATTAAGGTAAAATCCTGATAGCTACAATACTAAGCTTTTAATAACAATCTAAAAGTATTTTATTCGAAGCCTGGGAGAGTTGAATATTGCGACCTTTTGTCTCCAATAAAATATTTAAGATTGTCACAGACTACTTACAATAACTTCAGAGGAAAACGAAAGAAAAACTTTTGGCAATATTTTGAAGTGTAGTTTTAAATAAGCGACGCAACGCTTTTATCAAAATATTAGGTATAATTGCTAAATTATAAAATGTGTTTGAATGTATTGATTATCTATGTTAATTTTGGAATGTCAAATTTATATGTTTTACATACAATTACATATTAATGCTGAAACCGACATACGTTTATTTTTTTTACTCTTTTCCAGAGGGGTTTTCCGTATTATTTTAAAGCTTTGGTGTGTGTAGTATGCCATGGGATATAGAACTGGTAAAATAGTATGACATGGTTATACGCCCACATTCCATTAGTTATTTCTTGTCTAATGAAATAGGTAGTAAGCCCATTACCTTGTTGAAACGGACAGTTACGTGCTTTCTGAAATCTTGTTTTTTCATAACACTTTTTGACACCAATATTCGGACGTACAAATATCAAATTTTATTTCTGACCGACTACGACTGTTCGTAGGACGTGTGCTTTGCACAATAATAGCAAAATAGTGCGTCTTTCCTTTCACCTAAAAAATCTAAGACCTATTACCGGACGTAGATGCGCACTTCATGAGATTGAATTGAAGGCCAGTCACCACTTCTCAGTAACATCACTTTTGAACGTTGTAAACAGATAGATAAGGTTTTATAAGTTTCATTGATAGCATTTTTAGGAGTAGTTATAAAATACTGCTCACAACTCTATTAGCTATTAGCAAGGTCATTAGTGACTCTACTAATATAAATGCTCTTCCTTTTACTTCAATAATATTGAAAATTACAATAATCTTGATATATATTATAATTATTGACAGTACCTAGCCAGAACGTGTATGATATTTATTCAATTGAGAATAACACTGCTTTAAAATTCATTCGTAACATTTGACCTGAACAGCACATTGCAAGTTTTTCAATACCAACTTGTAAAAACTAAGTTCACGGCGAGTTCGCTACATAAATCGTGAACATCATCCGTAACAGGAACTGGGATTTAAAAGAACTTTTATTATCAACTTAAAGAAGTCCGGAAGAAATGAAATGCATTTTATGGATATTCTCGACGAGCTATTTTTGTAAACTCACAGACGCACCGCTTGTGCAAAACTCGGAAGTTGACTTCGTGAACCAGTTTAAGTTATACTGTTTGTCGTTTGTTTGAATATGTTTTGCTCAGATTTGACTTCGCACAGAAATATATACCATATTTTTATATTCAGTTCGTCAAATGACGTCTCCGTTTGATGAAAAGTCAAAGTGAGGACATCTATTATATAGCGGCACTAATGTTGATTAATAATGTGAGACATAATACCAAGCTTCGCTTTAAAAATCCTGTAACCCCATTTCCGTGTTAAAATGGACAGAAGCAAGCTATTATTGAAATACCTTTTCTTGGATAATCGACTACCATGTGGCTGGTTCCAACATCTTAACGTGTCCTCCACAGAGCTCCTCGTAAAGCCACAAACGTTTACTCATCTCAAAACCAACCATTGCATAAGACGCTTAACGCAGTAATCGTATACTGAACACTGAACTAGAGAGGCGACAAGCTCTTCAAACAATATGGGAATTATATCACTGCAATCCACTTTACGGCACTTTACCGAGGCGAGAATAAAATTTGAGCAAACATTCTGTACATAAAAATATATCCGCGAATTTCTTTGTCAACGCTTTTACTGAAATGCGCCATTGAATCGAGCGTTGCAAAATTTTGCAACTTTTACGTCTCGTATGTTTCATTTGATGTAATAACCGACGCGGCGACGCTACATTTTCATCACTACTTACTATTAGGCTTTTCTATACAGTTATATACAGTTGATAGAACGTGGTCAATATAGCTTATAGAAGAATGCCATATACCAGGTGCTACAATCGCTACCCATACCCAAACCCATAGAGTAAGGTCTATTTGGGAACGTTTTCGTACTATGTTAGCATGATTTCATTTTTCATACATACTTGCAGTCACGCCTTCATCCCCGAAGGGGTAGGCAGAGGCATAGTGAGTCTATTACCGTGTTCATTTTTAATACACTTTAAATTAGATATTACTTTAACTCGACTTAAAAGTGACCATTTTGAAGCCTTTCTTCTCAGGGCTTCGATTTCTATTCTTTCGATAATGGTATATGTACCTTTATATAGTTCTATGTATGTATCTACTACTAATATTATTATCATTAATGTTATTACTTAATTCTTATTATGACAACAATTTTCAAAATATTTCGTTGTTTATTTTACATTAAGTATAGTCACCCCTTTATCCCTGGGTTTTAAAAGGTGAAATGTGGGGACATTATATGCCCACATTTCACCTTTTAAAATTTTGTTCCACGTAATAGGTGGTGATCCGTATAGCCGGGTTGAAATGGACAGGCACAGGTTGTGACTGCTTGCTGTTGAAATTTTTCAAAACGCCTCATAAACGCCTTCAACTTGGTTTATCGACTGCCATTTTACTGGCAACCGGGACCAACGGCTTAACGTGCCTCCTGTAGCACGGAAACGCTAGTAAATAAATGTCACAAAGTGGTCACAAGGATGGTCAATTGGTCACCCACCCAAGGACCGGTCATAGTAAATGTTGCTTACTGCAGTGATCGTTTACAGACCACTTAATCCGCGGGGCCACAAGCGCCTCTCTTTTATTTTTGTTTATTTTTTATTACGAGAATATTCGATATACTCTAATTTTGTTTTGGCAGACCAATATAACCCAATTCGTATTTAGTACTAACTTAAAATTAATGCACTGTAATCTGTTCACTGCTATTAAATGCGATTTGTGTTAATGTATTGTAACATTAAACACATTTGTATGCAAAAGCTTTGAATTGAAAATAAATAATTTAACTAGATCCAAGCCTACTTTCAAACTTGTATTTAAGGTTTATTTATTTTATTGAAATAAATGGGTTTAGTTACAGTTTGATACCTGTAATTGGTCTCGTTAGGGAGACCTCAGTCTGTACCGACTCGCAGTGACGGGGCCTGGTTTATAAAATGACCTTAGGTTACAAAGTAACATTTATAAGTAAATGTTGCTGTGCCCGAACTGGGTCCACAATTGATACTTTTATTTTGTACTAGCTGAGCCCGCAACTTCGTTTACGTCACATAAGGTGTATGAAAGGAAAGGTATTTCTTCATCAGAGTCATCAAGCAGCGTCTGAAACTGCCCTGTTTGCTTAATCATAAAAGAGCTTAATGATTAAGTCTATTTTAAAACAATTCAGTCCACGCCTTCGGCGCGGACTGAATTGTTTAAAAATAGTCTTAATCATTAAGCTCTTTTATGATTAAGCCAACACGCCAGTTTAGGTTCACTCACATTCAAAGAAACCCCTACAATTACAATTTTCAAAATATCTGATTCTTAAAAGTGTAATAACTCTTTTATTTCTAAACCGATTTACATAAAACAAACGCTAAATGTTAACTGGAGCAAACCTCAACACAATAAAAAAAACCGCATTGCAATCGGTTGAGCGGTTACTGAGATTAGCGTGCACAACCGTACAGACAAACAGATATACAGACATACAGACATACAGACAAACAGACAAAAATTCTAAAAATCATTGTTTTGGGTTCTATTGCGTTCATAAAGCCCCCCTATAATATTTTTTCTTATTTATCTTCCATGTACAGACAGCGACCTGTTACGATTTTATTATATGTATTGATATTGATGATTATAATACCTGATTTACATTGTGGAAATGCAATAAAGAATACAATTACAATATAAATGTCAAAATTTTTGCTTCTATATTTACATTTACTGCCAGATCCGCAATGCAATAGGTAGAGCTTATGAGGAAGAACCTGACAAGAAAACTCACGGCCACAGTGTAGTCAATACATATTCCACTACCAGTAAAAATGACAATGACATCAAATCACTTCTTTCTTAAAGCCACCATTCCAACCAACGGACTCCCTATATGTAGGTTATGACTAATAATACTGTCATTACTTTTGATAGTGCTTGGCCTACTTAATCCATTACGTGTATTAATGTTTGCCCCAATTTGTTTCAAACAGCTAGAATTCGATCAAACTGCGTTTAGAGTGAGACAGGTGGAATTACGATTGCACAACTTTGTACCACATTGAAAATGTTCTACAAAATAGCCTCGTGCGGGTTGTTGAGTACCTATTATTTAAACGGTTGTGGAATTAACGGTGCAAAATGTTTACAGTAGTTTACAATTTGTTGAAAATGTACGTGTCAATTAAGTAACCTGCAGCCGATGGTTCCAAAAAAAACCAAAATGCTTTCAACTTAATTTAATTAATAATTCAAAATTACAATAAAAAATGTTACAACTAAAGGAATCGACTACGATCGATGTAAGATACGAAGTGGCGTGATTTCGTCGAAGCGGGCGCATGTGCGCATTAGGTAAATTGACGTGTCAGCGCCTCATGCTCGTTTCCTGTTGCCAAGGTGGAATGAGTGTACTTCGTGTCAGCAATGTGTCAGCAATTCCCTCAGTGGCCGATGCCTTAACACCTCCCGCCGTAGCTCAGCAACTATTAGAGGACTTTTGTTGAGAATAGTGCTGAGTAATGGTCCGGGGTAGGAGCTGGATGCTGTGGTTGTTCAACAACCCTCTTTGTGCCATCTTGGCTTGTAGATTGACTTCCATCTTTCACTGAAATTTTAATAGTTCGATGTCGATACTTTTTGATAAAGATGTAGCTTGAAAGGACAACTGTACCAAATAGGATAAGGTACAGCGGTACTGTAGTGTGATATAATGATATATCTTGTACTGCTTGTAGATTAATTGGAGGCTGCATCATTATCTTGGTATGACTGGCATGTAAGTTCTCCAGGTTTATGGAATTCAGTTTGAGTGTGGATTGCAAAGGAGAATTCCTGTTGTAATCTATAGGTAGGTCCATTATTTTCGTTGCTAGTCCTTTTAAACGATTATTGATGTTAGCTATCGTGAATTCGGATGTCTTTAAATAGCAATGTTCGGGCAGGATAGCTAGGTAACTTCCTCGAAGTGTTTTGAATACGTTTCTTTCACACGATGTCTGTACCTTAGTGGGTTTCGGGAACGAGATTACGTAGTGTTTGTCGTCTAGTCGCTCGAAGGCCTCTTTTGAGAGTTGAACAGGAGTGTGGTTGCAGGTAGGATCTAACGTCTGCTTCGTAATGATTTGCTGGATGCAGTCTTCTTGAGTGTGGTGATTGTAGCTAGACAGTTTCTCACAGATATACCAGTCAGTAACCTTCGGGCATTCTGCCTCTATGTACATAAAATCAGACTCATGTATTGCTATAAAAGGTGAGGGTGGAATGAGGACTTCATGATTTTTGTTAGGCACGACGGATAACTTGTACAGGTGGTATGTTTTGGGTAAGGCAATCGGTAATTTAAATGCTATTACTATCTTACTTTTACTATAATAAGAACCCAAACTAATTATATCAAAATAATCTCTAATACTTATCTCTAAAATTTCCTCCTTGTCATAGAGGTTACGTACTCTATCTATCATACCTTTTAATGCTTTTGGGTTAAGCATCGAATGGTGAGTACTTTTCGCATGAATAAAAGCTAACAGATTTTCTATTCCTAACATTTCCTCGGATAACTCTTCTATATTATCGGCTAGTATAATCAGTAATTGAGATAAATGAACAAGTTTAGTAAACTCTACATTGGCTAGATTGGTAGTATTTATCAAAATATTAATTGTCTCGGTGATTTTATTCTGGTTAATTGTCAAATTATCTAGGACTTTAGTTTGTTGAGACATCCAATCTTTGCTTAGGCTAATATGATGGTTATACTGCAAACTTAACTCGTTTTCCTTGTCTTTTAACATTTTAATAGCATTATCATAGCGTAAGGCGTCGGTATAATCTAAATTACCTGAGATACTTTTAATTACGGAGCCTAATCCGTCTATCAATCCGCGTTTAACTCGACTTGATTCAAACGTTTCTAACTGTTCTGTAATCTTGTCTAGTTTGGTACGTAGGTACTGGATATGGATTTCGTACATTGAGTTAGTCATATTATTTAATTGGGGTTCTATACTATCTAATTGACTCTTAACGCTGGTAACCTTAGAAGTTATTTCTTCGATATCAACGAATTGTAAAAAGGAGTGGTATTGGGAAATTATCTTGGTGGGGCCTAAGTCGAAGGGTAGAAGTCCCGGTCCATTGTCGATGCTTTCAAGTGTGATCTCTTGAGCAGCTACCGCTGGTAGAAGGAACATCAGGATCATCCTGTAACAACCGTGTTGCCTTAGGTACTCTTTTTAAACGGGATTTTGCGACTGGGCCGCGTTTCTTTTTAGTGTAAATGTGTATGGGTAAATCGGCAAGTACTGTGTCTTGTGTAAACCTAGGGGCTAGCTTTTGACGAGCAGCGAGTGGGTTTTTGATAAATATCTGTTGCTCGGGGATGTAACTTTCTTCTGGTTCGCGATTTTTATTTAAGTTGTCTATTATATCTGTCCTATCCCTCAGTGAGTTTTCGCTAATAATTTCGTAAACTTTACGCATTTTTGAGTGGTGGTCCTGCATATACTGTTGCATTAAATGTTCGGTCACGTCTAGATTTAGATGATCGCGGGATCAAAATGTCCACTTATAACTTCTAAAGGTCTACATCTGGTGAAACTATGAATGGTACTATTGTAGGCTAAAATTGCATAGGGCATAAGGTTAATAGCAGACTCGGTACGGTGCTTTACTTTAAGTATTCTTAGGTGTTCTAAAAGAGTCGAATGTAGGCGTTCTACCATGCCATTTTCGTTGGGTGCGTGAGCTAGGATCTTGTGATGTTGTATCTTATGTAATCGTGTAAACTCGAGGAACAACTGGTTCAGGAACTCTGTTCCACGATCAGTTACTACTGTGAGTGGGACACCGTGATGGGTACAGAAGGTAAGCAAGGCTTGAATTCCACTCATAGCGGTTCCGTCTCTTAGATGATACGCTTGGGCATACTTTGAGAACGAATCTATGATGGTGAGAAACTTCTCAATTTCGACTGTAAATAGGTCTATGTGAATAACTTCGAAGGGCTTAGATGGTGGTGGAACCAAGTGAAGCTGTTGCTTGATTGGGTTACGATCGTATTTACTTTGCCCACAGATCGTGCATTCATTGATATACTTTGAAATCTGCTCTTTCATTTTGGGCCAGTAGTATCTTCGAGATAAAGCAGAATAGCACTCATTTATGCCGCGATGATTGGTTTTCCCATCGTGGTATTTTTGAATGATCTCCTGCTGTCGCAGATACTCTTTGACGTTCTCGAGCTCTGTTTTAGTTAGGACTAGGTTCATGGCGGAACTTTTAAAGTGACTCTGAATAATCGGAATTATATTGTACATCTCTAAAGGTGGGTTGATCAATATACCAGTCTTTACTTTAGGGTTGACGTATTCTTTGATTGCATCTACAAGGTCTAGTTCTAGTATGGGTTTACGTAACTGTATAGCTGTTCGCGTATGGGTGTCAAAAGGTTTGGTGACCACAGCTTTGGATCTGTATTCGCCAACGACTGTAAAGTGTATTTGTCTATTAAATTTATTGAGGGGTTCATCCGTTATGGGCACTTCCAAGATTGGGTTTTCTGCGTCTGTGTGAGCTGTGAGGGTTCTAGATTCGTCTGACATGGGCTGGTTAATAGAGGGGTTAACTATCACTGAGCTGGTCTCTTCATTACAGACTTCGATTCTAGACAAGGCGTCGGCGTTGGTGTTTGCTTTGCCCTGCTTATAGACGACGGTAAAGTTGTATTCACTCAACTTTAAACGCCAACGAGTTAATCGAGAGTTCGGTTCCTTGAGATTCATTACCCACTGTAATGGTTTGTGGTCCGTAATGATCTTAAATTTGCGTCCGAACAAGTAAGGACGGAAGTATTTTGTCGCCCATACAATCGCGAGTAACTCTTTCTCGATGGTACTGTAATTGATTTCGCTGGAGTTGAGAGTTCGTGAGGCGTACGCTATAGGTTTGTCGCTACCTATAGGCCCTTGCGATAGTACAGCACCAATGGCTAAATTAGAAGCATCAGTGGTGAGAACGAATTCCTTGGAGAAATCAGGATATTGAAGTATGGGGTCGTTCATGAGAAGGGTTTTGCATTTTTCGAAGCAATTTGTGTATTCGGAATTAAAGGTAATTTTTGAACCCTTTTTTAAACACTGGGTGAGCGGTTTTGTTAACCGGGCGAAGTCAGGAATAAATTTACGATAGTACCCGAGTAATCCTAGGAAACGTTTTATTTCCGTGGGTGTCTTGGGTAATGGATATTTTTGAATGGCGATTATTTTATCAGGGTTCGGCTTTACGCCTTGGTTGCTGATAATGTGACCCAGAAAGGCTGTTTCCAGCTTGAGAAACTCTGACTTGTCAAGTTGTATTTTGAAGTTGGACTCCCTCAGGCGCTGGAACACTTTCTCGAGGTTGTTCATATGTTCTTGGAGCGATGTACTAAAGATAATTATGTCGTCCAAGTATACGAGACATATGACATTCTGCAGACCCCGGAGGACGTTGTCCATGACCCTTTGGAAAGACGCTGGAGAGTTCTTGACCCCTTGGGGCATTCTTAGATATTCGAAATGACCTTGCTCGACATTAAAAGCAGTTTTGGGAATGTCTCTGGGGTCCATTTCGACTTGATAGAATCCACTTGCCAAATCCAAAGTGGTGAAATATTGGCAGTTACCTAACTTGTCTAGGATGTCGGTGATGTTGGGTATTGGGTATTTATCGTCTAATGTCTTTTCGTTCAGTTTCCTGAAGTCTATAACAATACGCCATTTAGTTTTGCCTGAGGCGTCTAGCTTTTTGGGCACAACCCAAATAGGTGAGCTCCAAGCTGAATGAGACGGTCTTATAATCCCTTGTTCTAACATTTTATTGATCTGGCTTCTGACTTCCTCCCTGTGTATAAAAGGATAGCGATAGCTCTTGGTGTAGACGGGTACCTCATCTGTGGTTGGTATTCTATGCTTAACCTGATTGGTGAAGGTTAAAGGCTCGCCTTCCACATAGAATATATCCGCGTATTGCCCACAGAGGTTCTCGACGTTAGCTCGCTCCTCTGAGTTTAAGTGATCGGTACGTAGTTTGGAGATCACTTCTTGGGCACGCAAAGAGAGTTGGCAATCGCGTACGCATTCGGCGTTGAATAATTCGGCTGTTACTTGGCGATCAACTGAGAAGATGAGGTCATGTTGACTTGGGTTTACAACCTCTAGTAATCCGCGATTATTCTTAACTGATGTGAGACACTCGCTAATTCTACAGTTCGAAATTATCTGTTCCGGTATATATGCCGAACCATCGTGAAAGTTGATCGGTAAATTGACCATTTTTGAAGACCCTGCTGGTATAATATCCTCGTACAGGTTAACGTTACGGGAATCGTGCACACGAATCGTATTAGTAGCATACCGCGTCTTAAGTTGCATATCTTTAAAATCTATGCTTGCCTGCCATTCGCCTAATAAATCGGACCCTATTAATCCATCAAAGTGATCATGAAATTTTTAAACGAATAACTTAATACTATCTCTATCATTGAATTCTGAGAAACACGGTATAGTAATTGTATGTTCGGCCCTTACGGAGCCGTGAATATTTGTAACGCGAAACGGCTCGTAGTCTAGTGGTAAATGTGGATAGAAACTCTGGGCGGCTTCTGGACTAATGAAGGACTGGTTGGCTCCAGTATCGATTAACAACTGTAATGGAGGGTTTGCAATTTGAATATAGGGCAATTCGCGTTGAGTTTGGGTATTGATTTCTATTTTGGTTTGTCGGACAGAAGGTCCTTGCCAAAATCCTCCTGAATTGCAAGTGGTGAAGTTTCCGGCAAACTTTCTACTGCTGTCTGTGACATGTCCTCGTAGTAGGGATGAGTATAATACTCATTGCTATAATAACTACAATCAAAGTTCTCCGGCTCAAAGTAATCTGATGCCGGGTATTGTTCGTGATATGGGTCGTATTCATAGTCGTGACAGTCATTAAAATTTATTTCGCGGGACTTAAAATAGTTATTCGGCGGTGGGTTACCGGACCTGGACCAATCGTGACCCCGAATTGGCATTGGTTTGTTAACGTAGTGGCTGACACCACTCATGGGTTTTGGCCCTTGGGAACCCATCCCCATAGGTGGATTGCGCGGGGGCAATCTGAACACGTTGCTTCTTTCGTTATAGTTAGGTAGAGGAGCCCTAAACATCTGCTGGGTCCTTGTTGGTCCTCTAAATGGTTGCGGTGCCTGGTTACTTGGTCTCCAGGTCTGTTGGCCCTGTAAGACTAATTGTTGCGAAGGTCCCGGTTTAGGCATGCCGAAGTTCATGGTCCTAGCGTTAGGCTGTGGGAGATGTGGAATGTTGTGTTGCTTTTGATTTGCACCTATAAAATTTGTAAGATGTTTCTTATCTAGAAAATTGTCGTTACGCTGCTGTAGATATAATGTGTTCGTTTCTTCCTGTACGTACTCTAGTGCCTGCTCTATAGATATGGGACGCATGCACCTAATACGCGCGTGTTAGATTCGTCTCGTAGAGGGTAGGTATATCAATTCATACGGTCACGCCTTTTATCCCCGAAGGGATAAAAGGAGGCATATTCTGTAAGGAGGGTATTAGCTAACAAGTTATGAAATTAAAAGAAATGAATATGAGGTATAAATATCTTTATTCTCGTCAAGATTTCCAATTCTACATTTACCGCCAGATTCGCAATAGGTAGAGCCTATGAGAAAGAACCTGGCAATAAAACTCACGGCCACTCTTTTCAAAGTCACATTAATTGCTATACATATATTTCTACTATAATCTAATTCCATCAATAGTTGGTACACATCATTACAATTAATAGCAACACGGGTCATATCTTTACAAATAGTTCAGCAGGATAGTACCCATACATTATCTTTTAAACCAAGCATGGGCAGTATAAAATAACCTCGAATACAATCAATCAAATCGGTCTATGGCAGTCCAGCACTGCTGGACGTAGACCTCTGCTAATTTCAACACATATATTACACATCACATCAGATCAGATAAATTACATAAGTTATTAATGAGGAACGTACCCTTAAGACGGCTGCTCAGCGACTGAGCTGGTCTGCCTAACATTGTGCTTCTCTCCTATAATTTTGGCGCCTAAACAGCATTACACTATTCACAAGGGTCAAACCAACATAAATCAATTAATTAGATACGATAATGATATAATGTACAAACAAACTAATATCTAAAATAACTTAATTTAATTATCAATGTGTAACGTCATAATATCTATTCAATAATTACATTTTATATAATATTACTCCATGTAACGACTACAAATATTTACTGGAAAGGAAAGGCGACAACATACAATCAATAACACAGACTCTTACGATTTCTTTTCACGAAGACGATTCTTAACCTGATCATAGTTCTTATATAGTTATTCTACAATTTTATAATAATATCTATATGCTGTGAAACAATATTAATTAATTAGTACTACACAGTTTCTCAAAAACTGTTGTGAAACGGAACTTTATTTTGCATGTTGGCTAAATTGTTACAAAGTACTGCCAACTAAAAAAGCTTAAAATGTTTACCGTACAATAAAGTAATGGTTCTTTCTTGCCATATGAACAGCACAAAAACACTATTTTCTACTCTTTTGTTGCCAAGCTGTAAGCCGCGAACCAGCACGGTCAACAAGTAATTTACATAGGTATAAGCATATCTATCACGGCCATACTGACAAGTACTTCGCTCTCGAAGTACAAATATATTCATTTTATTGACAAAACCAACAGAGGTTCAAAAAATAACATGATAATATTCAGTTCAGTATAGCTAATTATGGGTTTCCCTAATGTAACCAATAAATTGTACGAATTAAACAATAAAAACAATTTAGATGCTATTAAGTTTACATCATCATGGCATAGTACATAAAAATTTAACTGTTTTATTATTCACTGACATTGTCATGCTATATACTATTCGTATCACCAGCTACATATGACTTTCCATATTCAGTATTAGGACAGTGACTGACTAACAGATTTTATATTTCATAATAATACATTGAAAAATTCACTTGCACAACATTTATTATTTTATTTCGTCTTTCGGCATTCTCACAGGCTATTTACTTATTTAGATCATAATCACACTTCGAACACATAAACAATTACAATTATTTCAATGAAGGTATATTAACAGACAAGATTGCCAGTTTTCAAAGCTACCCCAAAAAATTCTAAAAAAGACTTCTGAAAATGTCCAAACTATTCAATGTCATACAATGTAACATTTTGATTTGTTATATCGAACCATGTCAAGTAAATCTTAAACAAATAAATTAAATGTCAAAATATTTACTAAATCAAATGTCAAATTATCTAATCAATAAATGTTATATTTCACCTAGCGTTTTGTACAATAGTCGTATTCTTAGTCTTAGTCATAATAGGCACAGTCTTAGTTATAGTCATTTCGTTCTTTCCCTTTTTTTATGTTTGCCAATTGCATAGACGTGTCAAGCCCTTCCAACCGCTGCTCTTGGATACGGACTTGCACCAAACAATATACCGACCAGCGGAAACATAATTACTAACCCATATGTTTGTCAATTGCATAGACGTGTCAAGTCCTGCACCCGCTGCTTGTGATCCAGACTTGCACCAAACAATTGACCGACCAGCAGAAACATATTGATTAGTTACCATGACTTGACATATATGTCCCGTTCACCCGCTACCAGCGAGATGGACAAGTACCAATCAAACTATCGACTAGCGGCCTTTTCCTTTTAATATATGTCACTACTTTTTTTAATATAATACTTTCTTCGTTACCATTACATTCCTTTTCTTAATAAGCAAAGTTTTTTTTTTCATCAAAAATGTTATCTTCAATTAGGTAAATTAATAAACTAATACCTCTACCATCCTTAGCGATTAATACGTTTCAGATATAACCTATAGCTAACTCGCAGAGTCAACGATCATTATGGAGTATAGGTTTATTTGCTATGGGCCTTTAAGGTTATCACAGTCATGTACCTAGTCATTTTGCGGGGAGAATCTATCACCGACTTGTTTTCTTTTATGCTGTATAGAGTAAAACAATGTACTTATTTAAAAATGCTTGACATGCTGAAACTATATCAAAAGTGTCTTCTTACTATTTGTACTCTGATTACTATTTAAGTTTATTTATATTTCAAATGTATTCTTTTAATAATAATATAGGTACGAGCCAGAACACAAAATTAGGTCGACTCGCTTTTACTGATAGGTATAGGATCAGTGCGCCGGTTTGCGTCTAGGTCCTTTATACGTCTGTCTAAACGAACTGCAACAATGTCGTGAATTATTTTTTCAACACTAGTTAGAATTAAGCTTCAGTTATACCGACATAAAATTAAATTTAACAACTATTGTCATAACTGTAATAGCTGCATCGCCTTGGCTACTTGCAGAAGCCATAGCGCTATAAAAATTAAAAATCATGAAATAATCCGGTTTCACGAATGAAGTCCAGCATAATTGTAATTGTAGCAAAATATTTATTAATCTTTTTATAAAAAAGAAACTTCGTAAAAATAATTATTACACTTATTATTTTAAAAGTCAATTGTAATCTATTTAAAATCAACAGATATGGTGCATTTTAGAAAGGGGTTTATAACAGTATATATTTTGCATCATGAGTTTGGCAACTCCTATAATTGTACGGAAACATACGTAATGACCCTGCTAACTTATTTCTCAAATCAAATAATCTTTTGTCTTTTATTATTTTCCTGCGTCTATTTTGCCCTGAAATATCATCTGTCACTACATACAGTAATTATAAGTAACTCTTCGATTTATTAGTAACTAGTATTCACAGCAAGAACAGTATACCTAGACAACAAAAATTATGTAGGTAGTTGTTATTAAATACAGTTCGTTCAAGGCGATACCGAGTCACAAAATAAAAATCTTCTAGTACCTACTTATTCAAGAGCGGCGTATTGACGAAATATTTCATGCCACCTAATGTTAACCTTCTATAAAAAAAAGTTAACGAAAGGAAATCAAGATTTGATATGGAAACCTAGTTGGTATTTAAAAAAACTAGCGTATCGACGCCAATTATATCAAATAACAATCGTAAGAAAAAATAATGGTAAAATGAAGAAATAGTGCCTAGTTTTGTTTGTGTTGTGTACTAAGTAGTGATACAACTTACGAATTCCTGTTAACATAGACAAGCGTTTACTATCTTATTCATATTACCCAATGGAAAAATTTGTTGTTTTTGTTTGCATTATTATAGATTCTGAAACCAATGAACCGATTTTTTTTTAAATTCTTTCACCAAAAAAAGAACTAGCGAGTAGGTTCATAGGCTATATTTTATTCATGTATTCCTACGGGAACGGAAACAACGCGGATGAAACTGCCTAACGTCGTCGGCTAGTAGGTACTTCCCTATTTAATATTCGGTACATTGACCTCTAAGTTTATTCATCATGAGTTTAATATAGGTACTACATGTTATTGGTAGTTCTGAAAACATATTCCGAGTAATGATGAGTTTATATGGAATCCTAGCCACTGAGATTACCTCAACGAATAAATGAAAGGGAGAGAAAAGTAGAATTATGTTTTGTCGTATCAATGATTTTTGAACCTTCTACAGAACGTTCGGCCAGACTGACATTTCATTACGTAAGGTACTAGGAATAAGAGTTACGTAGACGAACAATACTGTGGAGAGGATACGCAACGTTCCAATTGTTCGTAGATACTTCTTGGTGTAGCCGTAAAGTACAGCTTTGACTACTGCTACATTCTTTTGATCTACTACTAGACTACAGAATCAGATGGTAGTCCCAAACAGTGATGGTATCTCCTAAGAGATTTTACGCGCCAAGCTTCGTCTTGCCTAAATGGCCTCTCTAAAAGGCCTCCAAAATAAAACGAGGACCATGAATATGATGCCAGTAGGTAAGGTATTAGGTATATTTTGAATTTTCATCCTCGGCGTACGCATGGTAACCAAATTGATGACCTGCTGGAAAAAGGCCAGATCAAGAGTACCCTTAACCGGCGAGCGTGTATGAAAGCACTTATGAAAGTAGAAGAAGCGAAAGTGGTATGCCAGGATCGTAGCAAGTGGAAAGCCATAGTCTCTGCCTACCCCGATGGGAAACAGGCGTGATGATATGTATGTATGTATATTTTGAAAGAAAGAAGAAACAAGAAATTCCCTCTTCGTTCTTTCAACCTCTTCGTAACAAGTCTACGTTCCTAAGTAGTTACATGTTGAAGTTATGTAGATAATAAAGCCGACATAATCCTGCAGCAATGTTATTGGCTATACCTACTCAATCCAAGCTTAAAATATATGTAGGTATATCTTCATTTTAAACATCAAAAATTTTCACTGGTATAACTTACACAAAATTACACAAGAATTCACACATGATCACAAAAAACACATCATACCACTGTTGCCACCGATTGCCGGGTCGAAGATCGAGAATACCACGTCGTCGTCATCAGAGCAGCGAACGTCCCGAGGCAGCAGCAAAATCCGTCGATTCTGAAACTTGTAATCAATGTATTAGCAAGGGTGGAATTGTATCCCACTTCTGATGTTAGATTCGTCTCGTAGAGGGTAGGTATATCAATTCATACGGTCACGCCTTTTATCCCCGAAGGGATAAAAGGAGGCATATTCTGTAAGGAGGGTATTAGCTAACAAGTTATGAAATTAAAAGAAATGAATATGAGGTATAAATATCTTTATTCTCGTCAAGATTTCCAATTCTACATTTACCGCCAGATTCGCAATAAGTAGAGCCTATGAGAAAGAACCTGGCAATAAAACTCACGGCCACTCTTTTCAAAGTCACATTAATTGCTATACATATATTTCTACTATAATCTAATTCCATCAATAGTTGGTACACATCATTACAATTAATAGCAACACGGGTCATATCTTTACAAATAGTTCAGCAGGATAGTACCCATACATTATCTTTTAAACCAAGCATGGGCAGTATAAAATAACCTCGAATACAATCAATCAAATCGGTCTATGGCAGTCCAGCACTGCTGGACGTAGACCTCTGCTAATTTCAACACATATATTACACATCACATCAGATCAGATAAATTACATAAGTTATTAATGAGGAACGTACCCTTAAGACGGCTGCTCAGCGACTGAGCTGGTCTGCCTAACATTGTGCTTCTCTCCTATAATTTTGGCGCCTAAACAGCATTACACTATTCACAAGGGTCAAACAAACATAAATCAATTAATTAGATACGATAATGATATAATGTACAAACAAACTAATATCTAAAATAACTTAATTTAATTATCAATGTGTAACGTCATAATATCTATTCAATAATTACATTTTATATAATATTACTCCATGTAACGACTACAAATATTTACTGGAAAGGAAAGGCGACAACATACAATCAATAACACAGACTCTTACGATTTCTTTTCACGAAGACGATTCTTAACCTGATCATAGTTCTTATATAATTATTCTACAATTTTATAATAATATCTATATGCTGTGAAACAATATTAATTAATTAGTACTACACAGTTTCTCAAAAACTGTTGTGAAACGGAACTTTATTTTGCATGTTGGCTAAATTGTTACAAAGTACTGCCAACTAAAAAAGCTTAAAATGTTTACCGTACAATAAAATAATGGTTCTTTCTATGGTTGCCATATGAACAGCACAAAAACACTATTTTCTACTCTTTTGTTGCCAAGCTGTAAGCCGCGAACCAGCACGGTCAACAAGTAATTTACATAGGTATAAGCATATCTATCACGCGCCTAGTGGATCTCTCAGACCGCGTAAGTACGATTGAAGAGTTAGTTTTTTGTAAAGTTGACGCTTAGCTTCTACAGTACTCGACAGATCATCGTGCAACGTAACATAAGTCATTATAATGCTAAATAAATTTTGACACCGTTCGTAAAATTCTTGTGGGGTGCTATGACCCTGGGTCAGTAAGGACAAATCATTATATAAAGCTGTTTCGTCACGTTGATCTGCGAAATTATTTATCAGGGCTGTACGAATTCCATTCCAGTCCGTCGGTATACCGTTAGAATTAATAAGCCTGGCGGCATTTCCAGTTACTTTATTGAGGATGCCATTAAGTAGGGATTGATTCTCTAGCTCGTGTCCTTCTGTAGGGTTTAAAAATCTCTTAACTAATTCGTCGCACAAGCTGATAAATCTCGTGAGAATGTTAGGGAGGGTTCCCATCGAATTCCGGGACTAAACGAAGAGCTTTGAAAATAGCGTCAATGGGGTCTCTTCGTGGAGGAATTTCTACTTGTTGGCTTGAGAAACTCATTGCTGTTTCTTCGTTTAAGCTATCTAAGTTTCTATTTAAATCTAACTTATTACGCCTATCCTCCCTCGCGGCTCTATCAGAAGTAGATTGCCTTGGGTGGAAAATCTTGAAGGATTAGTGAGACTGGATTGGAATAGAAGGAAGCAACACAAAAGATATGATTTTGGTGTACTTACAGTCTCCACATTTGGTATATCTGGATCATCGATGTCTGGATGCACCGGCTACTGCTTACTGATGAGAGGTTCGGGATACTCGGTTCTGCTCGCTAAGGACAATGTGCAGCGGCTATGCGGAGCCGACAGGAATCGATACGAGAGTCCTTAAACGCGCCGCGCCCGAATATCCTACCAAAGTCGACTGCGCCAATTAAGTAACCTGCAGCCGATGGTTCCAAAAAAAACCAAAATGCTTTGAACTTAATTTAATTAATAATTCAAAATTACAATA
This sequence comes from Miltochrista miniata, assembly GCA_933228765.1. Taxonomy (NCBI): domain Eukaryota; kingdom Metazoa; phylum Arthropoda; class Insecta; order Lepidoptera; family Erebidae; genus Miltochrista; species Miltochrista miniata. The sequence goes on along the minus strand of OW121756.1, from coordinate 33,837,805 downwards.
AAAAATGTTACAACTAAAGGAATCGACTACGATCGATGTAAGATACGAAGTGGCGTGATTTCGTCGAAGCGGGCGCATGTGCGCATTAGGTAAATTGACGTGTCAGCGCCTCGTGCTCGTTTCCTGTTGCCAAGGTGGAATGAGTGTACTTCGTGTCAGCAATGTGTCAGCAATTCCCTCAGTGGCCGATGCCTTAACATGTCGGACCGGTTGTTTTGTAGGGTAGGATTGTAGGTAATCACGGTATACCTGTGTCTCTTTTGACTTAGCGTTATCTATGTATGATAAGCCTTAGCCAGAAGACTGGTTTTCTCTCAAATGTATTTTCCTGTGTAAATATGACCGACTTCACTTTCCGCAACGAGCCGTCATTGCGGAGAGTTTTCATATGAAGTATTTATGGTCTCCCTTCGATTCAAATTAATAAGCTGATCCCACTATAGTTTAAAATTTATAGGATCATCCCATTCAAGCGATCACAAGCAATCTGCCTCACTCAATACCTACCAAATACAATAATAGTACTACCTACTAATACCTTTCAATAGCACGTTTCCTTTGTTCCACTTATCAATACAATACGACCTCTCCACACGTCCCAGACCACTGTAACCGATATCGTTTGAAACATTGTACGTACTATAATAGCCGCAATACATCATGTTAGAACCAAGGCTGGAGTTTAACAAATAGTTCAAGATTTCGGCCCGGACGGACCTCGCCACACCGCTGTAGAGGAACATTAGTCAAGAACCAAGTACTCCTTCCTTTTGAAGTGTTTTGGTAGCGGAAATGCATTTCAAAATAAATTATATTGCTACGAACATTCATTACAGGGAAGTGCATGCCAAAATGTATTGTACCTATATCTATATCTATACCTACTTATAATAAATCTGTAGAAGTGAAAATTCTGTACATTCAAAATATCAAAAAAATAAATAGCAGGGGGTGTTACTAGACCTACACCGAACCCAAAAATGTGATTAAAAAAATTTTTGTCTGTCTGTCTGTCTGTTTGTTCAGGCATCACGCAAAAACTACCGGTTTGATTACGATGAAACTTGGTATAATTATTCTTTAATAGCCTGGGCACCACACTGGGTACTTTTTATCCCGGAAAAGTATACAGAATTCAAACCAAACAAAATTTTGCGGTTCGATCCCTAGACCCAAAGTTATTATCAATTATTGCTTAAACGGTTAATGGCACGATGATGAAACTAAGCATGAGCGTTGTTTGTTACAATATGAAAAAAGTAATTTTAACATTTTTGCAAATTCCACCTCCAAAGGTATAAAAAAGGAGGGTAAAGTTTGTATGGGACAACGTGATTCCTTGGTCCGATCTGCTTAAAATTTGGCATATAGCATTATTAACATAATTGACGGAAGACGTGTTTCGTCATTTATTGAAATTTATACTATAATGAGCTAAAAAGGGAATATAAATTATTTTGGGACTAATTTTCTCCGGAGCTGATATCAATACTCCTTAAATACTCTTATTTTATACTTAAATTACTTTTTATTTTGACACATAATTTGTGAAAGCTCAATACAATTGACGTTTTCATTTATGTTATACTAGCTGACCCGCGCAACTTCGTTTGCGTGATAAATCAAGAACCGCTTGACCGATTTTGTGCAAACTTCACATAAACCATCTACTAAATAGTCCGAACAAAGCCTAAACATTTGGTTTGGATAGGTGAGCCCGATCTCGAGTTATAAAATTACAACGAAAAGTGGCATTGATTTTTATATACAGGGTGGAATTTAAAGACGGTAGTTGGAGGTAAAGTACCTTTAATATTGATAATGGCAAGTTTTGCTGAAAGAAAACATTCCTTTATTTTCAAAAGTAAGTAAAATAGCATTTAAAGATTTTTGAAAAATCACCTGCTAGAGCTGGGAATCGAACCTGGGATATGTGAAAAATAAAACATTCTGTATTTTATGATAACAACCGAAAGAGTATTTAATAAGGAACAATTTCTGCTAAGCAACATAGTATCTTGTTTGTTATTACGTTACCAGGTCTTGGTTGGACCATCTGTATTAGGAGGACAAAGTCTACAGTAGTTCGGTTTGACTAAACGTCATAGGCTGGGACTACCTGAAGAAGGAACTAAGTTACGATGTCAATTGCTTAGAACAGAAGTTGTCAAGTAGTAGTTTAGCCATTGAATTAAGAAATGTATTTAATAAATAAATTTACTTGGCTCATATATTATGCATGATGAATTTGTGAATCAGAAATCTATCTAACTAGATATTATCAAAGACTTCTATATAAACTGAGGTAGACGCGCCGTACTCTAACAAACGAGATTTCAAAAGCAATCCTCAAATACACACATAAATAAGACTACACTCACTTATAAATATTTTTTACGTAATTGTCACCACGCACAATAGCAATATACGAATAGAAAAAGAGTAAAAGAGAAGGCGTATGGACTCCGATTGCAAGTCGAGCACCTACTTTCGAAGTTTTGACTCACAACAGTGCGAGCAACGCTGCTAATTAGCTCAGTTTATAGGTTTCAAAAATCGGTGCGTAGGGCATGTCTACCTCAGTTTATATAGAAGTCTTTGGATATTATTATAAATGCGAATGTTTGTGAGTGTGGATGTTTGTTACTCTTTTACGCTGTAACGGCTGAACGGATCTGGCTGAAATTTGGTGCCTACAGAGATATGTTATAGTCTAGGAACAAAATTTAACGCAGGCGAAGCTGCGGGCATCAGCTAGTACTTAATATATTTTCTGGTTTATTTATCGGCTTCACTGTTAAATCATGTGTTAAAAGTTAAAAGAGGCACAAGCCAGACTCATCTGCCTATTACCTTGCCTAATGTCTTTCTTGACTGTTGGACGAAGTCTTGGTAAAGATAAATTTAAAACTGTGAGTGGCTATGGGTGTAGGGCGGTGCAGAGCAGGTTTTCCCGTAGTCATCTCCCTGAAAATAACACTTCCACCCTCTAACATATAGCTGTCGCTTTCTCCCTCTGACTGATCAATTCGACACCCCCATGCAATATCATTGTAATTCAAATTTCTTGTTTTTCAGTGAGCGCGAATTGAAGTTTTGAAAAATCATAAAATTCTACTGTTATCCTATGCAGTTACAAAAAGTGTTGTTACTGCGTATATTTTAGCTTAACTATTTATAGGTGCTGTAAGATTAACGAAAAAAACACGTTTTCATGGCTTTTCTTGACTTACGTGAAAAGCAATAGTTTATGACAGTACATCGATTACAATGAATAACATTGTAACTCTGAGTTACAATTGAGATCTTCATCAGACTTTTTTTTATTGCACTGCAAAGTGATTGTAACTCAAACTTACAATTATTTTGCATGGGAAATTTAAGCAGTCTTGCAAAGTTTATCATTGTAAAACTTAAGTATCATCATAGAAATAGTAGAAAACCTTTAAAGTATACTATAAAGTCAGTATGTATATAATATCTACTATATTAGTTTTAGAGTGGGATTAAGAAATGGGCCTTTTAATTTTTTTTATTTATTAATATTCAAAATAATGAACTATTTTCATCAGCATTTTCATACTTAGACAATTAAATTTTAAACTCACACAATTGTTTAATTTTATTTATTTATTTATTTAAACTTCATGCACAATGTACATAGGCCGACTTAATGCCATAGGCATTCTCTAACAGTCAACCATAGTGATGCAGAGACAAACAAAGTAGGTGTATAATCTTGTAGAAGTTAAGTAGAGAAAAGTAAGACTTGGAAGCCGTCGTAGCTCTATAAACATCTAAGAGTTACTAAAATGCACGTCTTGGCAAAATCAAGAGACGAAATCGTTCAAACTCTTCCAAAGGATAAAAATATAGCAGAACTTGAGTCACGCCTCCAATTCCACAAGAAATTCATGGTGGGTTCGCAGACTGGTCGAGCGGGGTTGGGTAGTATCCGGAGACAAACAGATAAAGACATTACAAAATCTTTTCTGGAGCAGGATGAGAGCGATGCCTATAAGGTGCACGCGACGAACCTGGAGATGCAGAATGAATGGCTTACTCTGGGCGAATTTTGTATTCCCATGGCCTTGCAGTCGCGTACCTTATTGTACGACTGGTCGCCGGCTTTGCTTAGATTATACCTGAACGCGTTTCAATTGACCCTCTCCGACCAAAGTAATCTGGTCAGGTAGGGGAAAGCCGCAGATAAAACATGTAATGCACGTGGAGAAGCGATTGGAACTGCTAGGCACCTGCTGGTAGGATGTAGGACGTTATTAGACCGAGGTCATTACTCACGCCGACACGATAGAGTATTGGAAATCATACGTGAGGCTGTCAGTTTGGCGGTAGCGAGAGCGAAATAGGGATTAACCACAAACAAAAGAAATGACATTGCGTTTGTAAAGGAAGGCTTTTCAAAGAAAGTACCTCAAAAGCCATACTCAATTTTGATGGCTGCCGCCGATTGGACTATACTCTCAGACACTTATGAAAAACACTACAAAATCCCAGAGGATGTGTGTGCCTCGTCATCCAGATCCGACATATTCCTGTTTTCGAGGATACACAGGCGTGCGGTGCTCGTGGAGCTGACGGTGCCGTGGGAGACCAACATACCAAAGGACCACGCCATGAAGACAAATAAATACTTTGACTAGTCCAATGAGTTAACCAAAAATGGCTATGTGGTTAAACTCTATGCCGTAGAAGTAGGAGCAAGGGGAATTCCAGCTAAATCCCTGTATAATTTATTTAAGGACCTTGGATTGCCAAGAGCTTCGGTAAGCTCTTTACTAAAACGAGTATCCAAAGCGGCATTGATAAGATCTTACCAAATCTGGTTGGGCAGGGGGGGGGGGGACATTGTTGACGGTGGAAGGTGATCGTTTATGCGCTTAGTAAGGTGGCCACCCTAAACCTTCTTGAATGGGTCGCAAGTCCCAGACGCCGTCAGGGTGTTCCCCCCTGTGCCACGCTATGGACCCGGCACCCGCACGGAGAATCCATGGAATGCTAAGAATACGGTCTCTACATTGGGTTCGAAATTACCCTGCAGTAAGATTGTAAATAAATTTACAATGTTGTTGCATGTCATCGGTTCAATGTTTGTGATATTCATAATTTTGTAAATCAAGTTACAATGATAATGGTCGAAAATTCAATTTTTTTAACGAGTTACAATGCCTTGGCCTCTCTCATAGCTCAAAAACGAAGGGACTTAGAGTTACGTTGATTACACCAATAAAAAGGATTTTTTTTACAAATTGCCATAGTATTGTAACTCAATTTGACAAAAAAATGAGTTACAATGTTGTTGCATGGGTGTGTCGAATTTATGCTCGCGTATGTTTAAACGCTCTGCGAGCTGATTAAGCTTGATAAGTAATTGTTTTTGTTTTTCATTCTTACGTTTGAATGGTGTGTGAACCTTTATAGGTTCACACACTATTTAATACAATATTATATTAATGCCAAGGGAACTCACACTAATGGAATTTATGTTAATATAGAAAATAGAAATTAAAATAAGCTACGTAATCAGTATCTAGTTCTTATACATGAACCAAATTGCTTATGTAACTTTCTTTCCTATCTAATATCTGCGCACTTGCGTATCTGTAACGTTATTCTGACCCTTTCATCTTCATGTAAATTAATATGTTTGTATTAAGCTGTGAACAATGGTATGGGTTATGTGTTTACTACTTTAAATATTAAAGTTTACCTAGTTTAGACTCCAACATGTAACTGTTTTTTGTTCCAAATAAATAAATAAATAAATAAATATGCAAGCCAGCGTTGAGATTTGCTGCACTCCCGAGATGGTCCTGCCATAGTCTACCGTTAGTCTATTAAGATTACTAGTAGTAGTGGTGAAGGGCAACAAAACTCTAGGAATCGGAACCGATGTGTAGCCACAGACTTTCAGCTCGCCACAAGATGCCCTGTGGATGCGCGCTTTTCTATAACCTTGTTTGTTGATCTCAGAAAGTAGATGACTCAAAAAGCAAATCAACTATGCCCTTACAGAGTTGTCCACAAAAGGTTTATTATTACTCTCTATTACACTGTAAAACAGTTTATCAGTTCATCTCTTGCGCGTAAAACAGAACTACCGAAATTGGTAATTCAATGTGTTGAACCTTTCCTGATTCGATTCCTAAGGTCGGTAGTTTAAGTGACCTTACAAATTTCAATACGTCTTGACCTTTATTTCCGAGACGTTGATTTAATTCACCCTAAAAGTAAGATCCGATTTGAGAAGTTTTCGGAGGAGTTTCGTGAAGTATTTGCTTTAAGAAATCGATAAAACTCACCTGAGCATTTGTACTTAGTACTTCAGGTAAAAGATTTTGATGATGAAAGTTTGGGGGTAGTTGTACTATACATACAAATTTATTTTGCTCTGTATATTTTAATTCATTTTAAAAAGTTATATTAGTGTAATATATGTGTAATCAACTCAATTTAGCCTAAAACTCACCTGTGCTTGCTGTCATATATTTTTAACACCATATATTACAATACTAGCTGATGCCCGCAGCTTCGCCTGCGTTAAATTTTGTTCCTAGACTATAACATATCTCTGTAGGCACCAAATTTCAGCCAGATCCGTTCAGCCGTTACAGCGTAAAAGAGTAACAAACATCCACACTCACAAACATTCGCATTTATAATAATATCTAGTTAGATAGATTTCTGATTCACAAATTCATCATGCATAATATATGAGCCAAGTAAATTTATTTATTAAATACATTTCTTAATTCAATGGCTAAACTACTACTTGACAACTTCTGTTCTAAGCAATTGACATCGTAACTTAGTTCCTTCTTCAGGTAGTCCCAGCCTATGACGTTTAGTCAAACCGAACTACTGTAGACTTTGTCCTCCTAATACAGATGGTCCAACCAAGACCTGGTAACGTAATAACAAACAAGATACTATGTTGCTTAGCAGAAATTGTTCCTTATTAAATACTCTTTCGGTTGTTATCATAAAATACAGAATGTTTTATTTTTCACATATCCCAGGTTCGATTCCCAGCTCTAGCAGGTGATTTTTCAAAAATCTTTAAATGCTATTTTACTTACTTTTGAAAATAAAGGAATGTTTTCTTTCAGCAAAACTTGCCATTATCAATATTAAAGGTACTTTACCTCCAACTACCGTCTTTAAATTCCACCCTGTATATAAAAATCAATGCCACTTTTCGTTGTAATTTTATAACTCGAGATCGGGCTCACCTATCCAAACCAAATGTTTAGGCTTTGTTCGGACTATTTAGTAGATGGTTTATGTGAAGTTTGCACAAAATCGGTCAAGCGGTTCTTGATTTATCACGCAAACTAAGTTGCGCGGGTCAGCTAGTATAACATAAATGAAAACGTCAATTGTATTGAGCTTTCACAAATTATGTGTCAAAATAAAAAGTAATTTAAGTATAAAATAAGAGTATTTAAGGAGTATTGATATCAGCTCCGGAGAAAATTAGTCCCAAAATAATTTATATTCCCTTTTTAGCTCATTATAGTATAAATTTCAATAAATGACGAAACACGTCTTCCGTCAATTATGTTAATAATGCTATATGCCAAATTTTAAGCAGATCGGACCAAGGAATCACGTTGTCCCATACAAACTTTACCCTCCTTTTTTATACCTTTGGAGGTGGAATTTGCAAAAATGTTAAAATTACTTTTTTCATATTGTAACAAACAACGCTCATGCTTAGTTTCATCATCGTGCCATTAACCGTTTAAGCAATAATTGATAATAACTTTGGGTCTAGGGATCGAACCGCAAAATTTTGTTTGGTTTGAATTCTGTATACTTTTCCGGGATAAAAAGTACCCAGTGTGGTGCCCAGGCTATTAAAGAATAATTATACCAAGTTTCATCGTAATCAAACCGGTAGTTTTTGCGTGATGCCTGAACAAACAGACAGACAGACAGACAAAAATTTTTTTAATCACATTTTTGGGTTCGGTGTAGGTCTAGTAACACCCCCTGCTATTTATTTTTTTGATATTTTGAATGTACAGAATTTTCACTTCTACAGATTTATTATAAGTAGGTATAGATATAGATATAGGTACAATACATTTTGGCATGCACTTCCCTGTAATGAATGTTCGTAGCAATATAATTTATTTTGAAATGCATTTCCGCTACCAAAACACTTCAAAAGGAAGGAGTACTTGGTTCTTGACTAATGTTCCTCTACAGCGGTGTGGCGAGGTCCGTCCGGGCCGAAATCTTGAACTATTTGTTAAACTCCAGCCTTGGTTCTAACATGATGTATTGCGGCTATTATAGTACGTACAATGTTTCAAACGATATCGGTTACAGTGGTCTGGGACGTGTGGAGAGGTCGTATTGTATTGATAAGTGGAACAAAGGAAACGTGCTATTGAAAGGTATTAGTAGGTAGTACTATTATTGTATTTGGTAGGTATTGAGTGAGGCAGATTGCTTGTGATCGCTTGAATGGGATGATCCTATAAATTTTAAACTATAGTGGGATCAGCTTATTAATTTGAATCGAAGGGAGACCATAAATACTTCATATGAAAACTCTCCGCAATGACGGCTCGTTGCGGAAAGTGAAGTCGGTCATATTTACACAGGAAAATACATTTGAGAGAAAACCAGTCTTCTGGCTAAGGCTTATCATACATAGATAACGCTAAGTCAAAAGAGACACAGGTATACCGTGATTACCTACAATCCTACCCTACAAAACAACCGGTCCGACATGTTAAGGCATCGGCCACTGAGGGAATTGCTGACACATTGCTGACACGAAGTACACTCATTCCACCTTGGCAACAGGAAACGAGCACGAGGCGCTGACACGTCAATTTACCTAATGCGCACATGCGCCCGCTTCGACGAAATCACGCCACTTCGTATCTTACATCGATCGTAGTCGATTCCTTTAGTTGTAACATTTTTTATTGTAATTTTGAATTATTAATTAAATTAAGTTCAAAGCATTTTGGTTTTTTTTGGAACCATCGGCTGCAGGTTACTTAATTGGCGCAGTCGACTTTGGTAGGATATTCGGGCGCGGCGCGTTTAAGGACTCTCGTATCGATTCCTGTCGGCTCCGCATAGCCGCTGCACATTGTCCTTAGCGAGCAGAACCGAGTATCCCGAACCTCTCATCAGTAAGCAGTAGCCGGTGCATCCAGACATCGATGATCCAGATATACCAAATGTGGAGACTGTAAGTACACCAAAATCATATCTTTTGTGTTGCTTCCTTCTATTCCAATCCAGTCTCACTAATCCTTCAAGATTTTCCACCCAAGGCAATCTACTTCTGATAGAGCCGCGAGGGAGGATAGGCGTAATAAGTTAGATTTAAATAGAAACTTAGATAGCTTAAACGAAGAAACAGCAATGAGTTTCTCAAGCCAACAAGTAGAAATTCCTCCACGAAGAGACCCCATTGACGCTATTTTCAAAGCTCTTCGTTTAGTCCCGGAATTCGATGGGAACCCTCCCTAACATTCTCACGAGATTTATCAGCTTGTGCGACGAATTAGTTAAGAGATTTTTAAACCCTACAGAAGGACACGAGCTAGAGAATCAATCCCTACTTAATGGCATCCTCAATAAAGTAACTGGAAATGCCGCCAGGCTTATTAATTCTAACGGTATACCGACGGACTGGAATGGAATTCGTACAGCCCTGATAAATAATTTCGCAGATCAACGTGACGAAACAGCTTTATATAATGATTTGTCCTTACTGACCCAGGGTCATAGCACCCCACAAGAATTTTACGAACGGTGTCAAAATTTATTTAGCACTAGCTGAGCCCGCAACTTCGTTTACGTCACATAAGGTGTATGAAAGGAAAGGTATTTCTTCATCAGAGTCATCAAGCAGCGTCTGAAACTGCCCTGTTTGCTTAATCATAAAAGAGCTTAATGATTAAGACTATTTTTAAACAATTCAGTCCGCGCCGAAGGATTAAGCCAACACGCCAGTTTAGGTTCACTCACATTCAAAGAAACCCCTACAATTAAAATTTTCAAAATATCTGATTCTTAAAAGTGTTATAACTCTTTTATTTCTAAACCGATTTACATAAAACAAACGCTAAATGTTAACTGGAGCAAACCTCAACACAATTAAAAAAACCGCATTGCAATCGGTTGAGCGGTTACTGAGATTAGCGTGCACAACCGTACAGACAAACAGATATACAGACATACAGATATACAGACATACAGACAAACAGACAAAAATTCTAAAAATCATTGTTTTGGGTTCTATTGCGTTCATAAAGCCCCCCTATAATATTTTTTCTTATTTATCTTCCATGTACAGACAGCGACCTGTTACGATTTTATTATATGTACTAGCTGACCCGCGCAACTTCGTTTGCGTTACATGAGAGTGAGAGAGAGAGAGGTGTTAACGTGATGTAATGTTTCTCGTCGCTTTTACTTCCGCCCATTTGTTTTTTGGTATGGAACTCATCGTGTGCGAGTCCGACTCGCACTTTGCCGGTTTCTATCGTTCAGTTGACTGGCTACCACTGCATACCACGTTTACTCCCGTCGCGTCGCTCATACTTTAAAGAGGGTTATTGTAAGTAAACCTTAAAAGATAGGCATTTGCTGTTGAGGACTTTTTTTTACAACTTTTTAAGAGGAACAAATTTGTAGTACACTATTTTTACGAAACTTTAACCATTTATGCAGCGTACGCAATGGAAGCTCTCAAAAGAAAGATATTTTCCCCGTTCTCGAAACATTACTCATGGCTGCTCCGCTCCTATTCGTCTTAGCGTGATGTTAAATCGCCATTGGCCATCCTCAATAAATGGACTATTAAACTGTATAACAATTTTTGAAATGCAACCAGTAGTTTCTGAGATCCTAGCACAAACAAACTCTTCAGTTTTATAATATCGTGACCGAACCTTAAGAGATAGACAAATTAGGTTTTTGTGAGCGAACCTTAAAAGATAGACATATGCTGTCGCGGACTATTTTTTAGAACTTTTTAAATGAAACAATTTAGTAATACACAATTTTTACGTAACTTTAACCATTTACGCAGCGTACGCCTCGGAAGTTCTCAGACGGTAAAAAATATTCCCCGTTTTCAAAACATTATTGATTGCTGATCCGCTCCTATTCGTCTTAGCGCGATGTTATATAGCCTATAGCCATCCTCGATAAATGGACTATGAAACTGTAAAAGAATTTTTTAAATCCAACCAGTAGTTCCTGAGATCCTAGCGTTCAAACAAACAAACAAACAAACAAACAAACAAACAAACAAACAAACTCTTAAGCTTTATAATATTAGTATGGATTGATTGATTATAATGACTTATGTTACGTTGCACGATGATCTGTCGAGTACTGTAGAAGCTAAGCGTCAACTTTACAAAAAACTAACTCTTCAATCGTACTTACGCGGTCTGAGAGATCCACTAGGCGCGCGTATTAGGTGCATGCGTCCCATATCTATAGAGCAGGCACTAGAGTACGTACAGGAAGAAACGAACACATTATATCTACAGCAGCGTAACGACAATTTTCTAGATAAGAAACATCTTACAAATTTTATGGGTGCAAATCAAAAGCAACACAACATTCCACATCTCCCACAGCCTAACGCTAGGACCATGAACTTCGGCATGCCTAAACCGGGACCTTCGCAACAATTAGTCTTACAGGGCCAACAGACCTGGAGACCAAGTAACCAGGCACCGCAACCATTTAGAGGACCAACAAGGACCCAGCAGATGTTTAGGGCTCCTCTACCTAACTATAACGAAAGAAGCAACGTGTTCAGATTGCCCCCGCGCAATCCACCTATGGGGATGGGTTCCCAAGGGCCAAAACCCATGAGTGGTGTCAGCCACTACGTTAACAAACCAATGCCAATTCGGGGTCACGATTGGTCCAGGTCCGGTAACCCACCGCCGAATAACTATTTTAAGTCCCGCGAAATAAATTTTAATGACTGTCACGACTATGAATACGACCCATATCACGAACAATACCCGGCATCAGATTACTTTGAGCCGGAGAACTTTGATTGTAGTTATTATAGCAATGAGTATTATACTCATCCCTACTATGAGGACATGTCACAGACAGCAGTAGAAAGTTTGCCGGAAACTTCACCACCTGCAATTCAGGAGGATTTTGGCAAGGACCTTCTGTCCGACAAACCAAAATAGAAATCAATACCCAAACTCAACGCGAATTGCCCTATATTCAAATTGCAAACCCTCCATTACAGTTGTTAATCGATACTGGAGCCAACCAGTCCTTCATTAGTCCAGAAGCCGCCCAGAGTTTCTATCCACATTTACCACTAGACTACGAGCCGTTTCGCGTTACAAATATTCACGGCTCCGTAAGGGCCGAACATACAATTACTATACCGTGTTTCTCAGAATTCAATGATAGAGATAGTATTAAGTTATTCGTTTATAAATTTCATGATCACTTTGATGGATTAATAGGGTCCGATTTATTAGGCGAATGGCAGGCAAGCATAGATTTTAAAGATATGCAACTTAAGACGCGGTATGCTACTAATACGATTCGTGTGCACGATTCCCGTAACGTTAACCTGTACGAGGATATTATACCAGCAGGGTCTTCAAAAATGGTCAATTTACCGATCAACTTTCACGATGGTTCGGCATATATACCGGAACAGATAATTTCGAACTGTAGAATTAGCGAGTGTCTCACATCAGTTAAGAATAATCGCGGATTACTAGAGGTTGTAAACCCAAGTCAACATGACCTCATCTTCTCAGTTGATCGCCAAGTAACAGCCGAATTATTCAACGCCGAATGCGTACGCGATTGCCAACTCTCTTTGCGTGCCCAAGAAGTGATCTCCAAACTACGTACCGATCACTTAAACTCAGAGGAGCGAGCTAACGTCGAGAACCTCTGTGGGCAATACGCGGATATATTCTATGTGGAAGGCGAGCCTTTAACCTTCACCAATCAGGTTAAGCATAGAATACCAACCACAGATGAGGTACCCGTCTACAACAAGAGCTATCGCTATCCTTTTATACACAGGGAGGAAGTCAGAAGCCAGATCAATAAAATGTTAGAACAAGGGATTATAAGACCGTCTCATTCAGCTTGGAGCTCACCTATTTGGGTTGTGCCCAAAAAGCTAGACGCCTCAGGCAAAACTAAATGGCGTATTGTTATAGACTTCAGGAAACTGAACGAAAAGACATTAGACGATAAATACCCAATACCCAACATCACCGACATCCTAGACAAGTTAGGTAACTGCCAATATTTCACCACTTTGGATTTGGCAAGTGGATTCTATCAAGTCGAAATGGACCCCAGAGACATTCCCAAAACTGCTTTTAATGTCGAGCAAGGTCATTTCGAATATCTAAGAATGCCCCAAGGGGTCAAGAACTCTCCAGCGTCTTTCCAAAGGGTCATGGACAACGTCCTCCGGGGTCTGCAGAATGTCATATGTCTCGTATACTTGGACGACATAATTATCTTTAGTACATCGCTCCAAGAACATATGAACAACCTCGAGAAAGTGTTCCAGCGCCTGAGGGAGTCCAACTTCAAAATACAACTTGACAAGTCAGAGTTTCTCAAGCTGGAAACAGCCTTTCTGGGTCACATTATCAGCAACCAAGGCGTAAAGCCGAACCCTGATAAAATAATCGCCATTCAAAAATATCCATTACCCAAGACACCCACGGAAATAAAACGTTTCCTAGGATTACTCGGGTACTATCGTAAATTTATTCCTGACTTCGCCCGGTTAACAAAACCGCTCACCCAGTGTTTAAAAAAGGGTTCAAAAATTACCTTTAATTCCGAATACACAAATTGCTTCGAAAAATGCAAAACCCTTCTCATGAACGACCCCATACTTCAATATCCTGATTTCTCCAAGGAATTCGTTCTCACCACTGATGCTTCTAATTTAGCCATTGGTGCTGTACTATCGCAAGGGCCTATAGGTAGCGACAAACCTATAGCGTACGCCTCACGAACTCTCAACTCCAGCGAAATCAATTACAGTACCATCGAGAAAGAGTTACTCGCGATTGTATGGGCGACAAAATACTTCCGTCCTTACTTGTTCGGACGCAAATTTAAGATCATTACGGACCACAAACCATTACAGTGGGTAATGAATCTCAAGGAACCGAACTCTCGATTAACTCGTTGGCGTTTAAAGTTGAGTGAATACAACTTTACCGTCGTCTATAAGCAGGGCAAAGCAAACACCAACGCCGACGCCTTGTCTAGAATCGAAGTCTGTAATGAAGAGACCAGCTCAGTGATAGTTAACCCCTCTATTAACCAGCCCATGTCAGACGAATCTAGAACCCTCACAGCTCACACAGACGCAGAAAACCCAATCTTGGAAGTGCCCATAACGGATGAACCCCTCAATAAATTTAATAGACAAATACACTTTACAGTCGTTGGCGAATACAGATCCAAAGCTGTGGTCACCAAACCTTTTGACACCCATACGCGAACAGCTATACAGTTACGTAAACCCATACTAGAACTAGACCTTGTAGATGCAATCAAAGAATACGTCAACCCTAAAGTAAAGACTGGTATATTGATCAACCCACCTTTAGAGATGTACAATATAATTCCGATTATTCAGAGTCACTTTAAAAGTTCCGCCATGAACCTAGTCCTAACTAAAACAGAGCTCGAGAACGTCAAAGAGTATCTGCGACAGCAGGAGATCATTCAAAAATACCACGATGGGAAAACCAATCATCGCGGCATAAATGAGTGCTATTCTGCTTTATCTCGAAGATACTACTGGCCCAAAATGAAAGAGCAGATTTCAAAGTATATCAATGAATGCACGATCTGTGGGCAAAGTAAATACGATCGTAACCCAATCAAGCAACAGCTTCACTTGGTTCCACCACCATCTAAGCCCTTCGAAGTTATTCACATAGACCTATTTACAGTCGAAATTGAGAAGTTTCTCACCATCATAGATTCGTTCTCAAAGTATGCCCAAGCGTATCATCTAAGAGACGGAACCGCTATGAGTGTAATTCAAGCCTTGCTTACCTTCTGTACCCATCACGGTGTCCCACTCACAGTAGTAACTGATCGTGGAACAGAGTTCACGAACCAGTTGTTCCTCGAGTTTACACGATTACATAAGATACAACATCACAAGATCCTAGCTCACGCACCCAACGAAAATGGCATGGTAGAACGCCTACATTCGACTCTTTTAGAACACCTAAGAATACTTAAAGTAAAGCACCGTACCGAGTCTGCTATTAACCTTATGCCCTATGCAATTTTAGCCTACAATAGTACCATTCATAGTTTCACCAGATGTAGACCTTTAGAAGTTATAAGTGGACATTTTGATCCCGCGATCATCTAAATCTAGACGTGACCGAACATTTAATGCAACAGTATATGCAGGACCACCACTCAAAAATGCGTAAAGTTTACGAAATTATTAGCGAAAACTCACTGAGGGATAGGACAGATATAATAGACAACTTAAATAAAAATCGCGAACCAGAAGAAAGTTACATCCCCGAGCAACAGATATTTATCAAAAACCCACTCGCTGCTCGTCAAAAGCTAGCCCCTAGGTTTACACAAGACACAGTACTTGCCGATTTACCCATACACATTTACACTAAAAAGAAACGCGGCCCAGTCGCAAAATCCCGTTTAAAAAGAGTACCTAAGGCAACACGGTTGTTACAGGATGATCCTGATGTTCCTTCTACCAGCGGTAGCTGCTCAAGAGATCACACTTGAAAGCATCGACGATGGACCGGGACTTCTACCCTTCGACTTAGGCCCCACTAAGATAATTTCCCAATACCACTCCTTTTTACAATTCGTTGATATCGAAGAAATAACTTCTAAGGTTACCAGCGTTAAGAGTCAATTAGATAGTATAGAACCCCAATTAAATAATATGACTAACTCAATGTACGAAATCCATATCCAGTACCTACGTACCAAACTAGACAAGATTACAGAACAGTTAGAAACGTTTGAATCAAGTCGAGTTAAACGCGGATTGATAGACGGATTAGGCTCCGTAATTAAAAGTATCTCAGGTAATTTAGATTATACCGACGCCTAACGCTATGATAACGCTATTAAAATGTTAAAAGACAAGGAAAACGAGTTAAGTTTGCAGTATAACCATCATATTAGCCTAAGCAAAGATTGGATGTCTCAACAAACTAAAGTCCTAGATAATTTGACAATTAACCAGAATAAAATCACCGAGACAATTAATATTTTGATAAATACTACCAATCTAGCCAATGTAGAGTTTACTAAACTTGTTCATTTATCTCAATTACTGATTAACTTTATTCTTATTAAATGAGTGCTAAAAAATTTTAATGTCAACATAAAACTACATACCGGTCAGTGTTATCTCTGTTCAAATAATCCGTACTTTGAAGATATTAAGCAAAGTAACCACTAGCACAAACACCACTTTCAATATGGAGGCAATGAAAGAATCTTTCTCTTCTACAATGGCTGGGCTGGAGGAGCGACTGGCCTGCTTTGAATTAGAACTGCAGAAGAGTACAAAAAATAACAACACTCCAAATTTGGCAAATCTTGCTTCTGATTTTGCAACCTTCAAGTCCTTTGTTGTTAATACATTAGTGACATTCCGTGCCCAAATTGACTTCTTGGCTACTGAGATGGACAATCAGGAGATGCGGGGCAGGCGTAAGATGTTGCTGCTACATGGTATTCCCGAGGAGAAGACAGAGGATACAACCAGCATCATTGTGAAGGTTATCTCTGAACAACTGCAATTAGATGACTTCACTGCATCGGATATCAGGAGATGCCACAGGTTGGGGCGGCTCTCAGGTAAAAAGCCCAGACCTATTTTGATGAAGCTGGATCGTGTTGCGGTTCGAGACAGAATTTGGTATGCTAAAACCAAATTCAAAGGTTCTAGCATTACAGTATCCGAGTTCATAACGCGATGTAGGCACCAGGTTTTCATGGCTGCAAGAGAACGGTTCGGAGTCTCCAAATGCTGGACACAGAAGGGCCATGTATTTGTTCTCGACCCGGATGGCCAGCGGCATCGTGTGGGTTCCTTAGGTGATCTCAACAAACTGCCTTGGGAGGCTCAGAGCTCTGCACCGACTACTAAAGTGGTTAGTAAGTCACGCCGGGCCGGGATGACTAGGAAGTAGTAGTGGTATTGATTTCCCAAGACATTCTTGTTATTATGTTGATATCCAAGCACACGTCCGGGTATTATTGTAGATTTGCTATTAACTTTAACACATTATTTCGATTTCTATAATTCTATTGTTAGGTTTAGTAAATTAATTTCCCAAGTCAGTTATAATATAGTGAAATGATGACTGATGACTCATTATTGCAATACAAAGTAGGTACTGAAACTGTTTATTTCTTCTTTCACTCACTAAAGCTAAATACGACCATGCTTTATTGTCATTAAAGTCATTGCGTCAGTGAGGTGACAGTGACGTGAAATTGTTTTCTAACGATGCGTTCCAATTTAAGTAACATTGTTGGTTGATCTTTTGATGTAAATAAATGTCTGCAGTATTATTATACCTGGACGTTAGTAGTAATATGTTTACTTTGATTATGTTATTTGTAATTTATTACATATTGATAGCACAACTGGCGAGTGGACAAATTGACAGTTGAAAAGGTTACAGATTGAGATTTATAAATCTTATCTACATATTTGTATAAATTGTATTTCATATTTTTTGTATTTATATATTTATTTTAATTGCAACATTTTATATTATCTATTTGATATACTTATATCTTAATTTTAAATTATATAAATGCTAGGCTCAGTTCGCAATAGTGATGGAGATAGTTTTAACTCAGCAAGTAGTTTAAACGGCGGCGGAGTGAGTCAACCCTCTCTGGCACATACTTTAAAGTCCAGGTTCTCCGATGTCCCCAGGAATTTTAATGTAGTCCATATAAATGCTCAGAGTGTTCCGGGTCATTTCCCTGAGATGCTAACCACATTCGACTGCAAACATATTCATGCCATCTTAGTATCAGAATCATGGTTTAAACCCCATAAGCATCCTACGACACCCTATCTGCTTCCCGGTTTTAATTTAATCAGAAATGATCGTGTATATCCTTCTTGTGGCGGTGTTGCTATCTATTTACGAAGTACAATTCCATACCATATTTTAGATTTGTCAACGCAGCCACCACCTAATAATGCCGGGGAGCACATATTTTTAGAAATTGAACTTGGATTTAATAAAGTGTTGCTGGGTGTTTACTATTGTCCTTCTTCTGATATAAATTTCTTTCATTCTTTTGAGAGTATTTTAGAACGTTTTAAGCCGTCATATAATCATACCATCATCATGGGTGATTTTAACGCATGTTTATTAAAAAATGATTCCCGGTCTACCACTTTTACCAATTTAATAGAATCCCTTAATATGTCCATTTTGCCATTAAATACTACACATCACTTTCCAAATTGTCGCCCTTCTCTTATTGATCTAATACTAGTTTCTTCAGTTGATTCAGTTGCTAAGCACGGACAACATAATGCTGACCAATTCTCCTATCATGATCTTCTCTTTCTATCTTACAAGCTTCGTCCTCCTAAACCCAAAACTAAATTTCTTATGCAACGTAATTTTGGTGCTATGCAACTTGACAAACTTCGCGAGGACGCTGGTAACATTGACTGGAGCTCACTTATTGCAGCAGAAAGTATTAATCAGAAAGTTGACATTTTCACAAATAAATTGATAAATTTATATGATGCACATGCACCAATTCATGCTGTAAGAATGCGGCACCTGCCCGCGCCCTGGCTCACAGATGACATCAAAAAGCTAATAACTAACAAAGCGGCAGCAAAACACAAATATAAATTACGGCCAACTCTAAGTAATCATGAAAACTACATTAATATACGAAATCTCTGCAGCAAGGTGTGTAGAAAAGCCCAACGCCAATATATTCATGACTCAGTCGAGAACGGCGACCCATCAAAAGTATGGAAATTTCTCAAAACTCTAGGGGTTGGTAAGTCGAATCAACAACATGCTCCCAACAAATTAGACATAGAGTCATTAAATCAACACTTTTGTTCGTCATCCACTTTAAATCAAAATTATAAAGATAATACTTTACAGTATCTTTCATCACTTCCAACTCCTTCATATCCTCCGTTCATTTTTAATCAACTATCTGCTTGTGATGTTAAGAGGTGTATAATGTCAGTACATTCTAACGCCATTGGTAGCGACTGTCTACTAGATCATGTTACGACTCAGTCGTAACATGATCCAGCCTATCGTAGATGAGATCCTTCCAATAATATGTCACATTTTAAACCATTCGCTTGCCTGTGGTGTGTTTCCGGATGCCTGGAAGGAAGCTCAGATTATCCCACTTCCTAAAAAACAAAACCCTAGCACCTTCTCCGAGTATCGTCCCATCTCCATTTTACCTTTCCTGTCTAAAATCTTAGAACGTCTTATACATAGTCAGTTAAGTTCTTTCCTCAATCAAAACAAGCTCCTCGATCCTTTTCAATCTGGCTTTCGACCTGGCCATAGCACGGTAAGTGCGTTGGTTAATGTCACGGATGATATTAGGCTTGGAATGGAGAATGGAAATCTAACTATGCTTGCGTTGCTAGACTTTAGCAACGCGTTTAACACTGTGGATTTCCATATCCTGCTGGGAATATTGCGCTCTCTTAACGTATCTCCAACAGTGATTGATTGGTTTCAAAGTTACCTGTTTGGTCGTCGTCAGCGTGTACGGTACGATGAATCTTTCTCCTCTTGGTGTAATACATCTGGCGGCGTACCTCAGGGTGGCGTTCTTTCTCCGTTACTATTTTCAATATTTATCAATTCAATTTCCAAATCATTACTTTCATTCTACCACCTTTATGCAGATGACCTTCAAATATACATACAAGCTCCTGTTCATGAGCTGAGTGAGGCTATATTTATTATTAATAGTGACTTAGCACAGATCTGCTCATGGAGTAAGCAATATGGACTTAATGTGAATCCATCTAAAACACAGGTCACTGTTGTTGGCAGTCAACGGATGGTTTCGCAAATAGATTGGACGCAACTTCCTAACATCATATTTAACAATATTACACTACCAATAAGTACCAGTGTAAAAAATCTTGGCGTGTTGATTGATAGTACATTATCATGGGCTCCTCAAATGCGTGAGGTGAGTCGTAAAATATTTGCATCAGTAGGATCTTTACGGAGATTGCAAAATTTTCTGCCCATTGCCACCAAAATTGCACTTGCACAATCGCTTCTTCTTCCTATTCTTGACTATGCGGACGTTAGCTATCTCGATGTCACTGAGGAGCAACTTAATAAACTTGAGCGCCTTCAAAATTTATGTATTCGATTCATATTTGGTTTACGCAAATATGATCATGTGTCTGAATTTCGCAGTAAGCTCAATTGGCTTCCAATTCGCCTTCGCCGGAATACTCATATTCTTTCGCTTCTTTACAGTATTTTGTTTAATCCCTGTACCCCTTTATATTTAAAAGAACGATTTGTGTTCCTTGCTGACACACATTCTAGATCCCTGAGGTCATCGGAGTCCTTGGTGTTAGCTGTGCCAGAACATTCAACTGGGTTCTATGATAAGTCCTTTTCTGTGCAAGCTGTGCGACTATGGAATGCTCTGCCGGTGTGTATTAGGCGTGCCCAATCACTGCCGGTCTTCAAAGGCATGATAAAGGCACATTATTTGGGCTCTTAGTGGACTGTACCTATCTATTATGATTATTTTATTACTATTTTTTTACCACTTAATAAAACCATTCTTGTTTTTTCTTACTTTCTGTTGTTTTTCTCTTTATTTTTACTACGCTTAAGTTATATTAATTATAAGGGTATGTGTATGGTAAATATATTTGGTTATATAGGATTGTATATATTTATTTATAATATTTATTTACAATGTGTATGTATTAGTTTATGAAGATTTATATCTATGTATTTTATTTTAGGTATATGGACCTATATTTATCTGGAGACTGTAAAACTTTATCCTCATTCTATATTTTATTTTTTATTTTTAGCACTGTACAATATTTGACACCGATAACTAGGACCTACCCGTTTCTCAAAATTAAATGTTCATTTTGTCCAATCAAAGGTTGCCAGTAAGAGATTGCTTTTAGCGATATGGCCGCCATTTGTACATATTTGTGTTTATGTTTCTTTTGTAAACTGGTTTTATTGGTGTACAATAAAGTTTTACTTACTTACTTACTTACTTACTTACTTATACTAGCCGATAATATAGAAGAGTTATCCGAGGAAATGTTAGGAATAGAAAATCTGTTAGCTTTTATTCATGCGAAAAGTACTCACCATTCGATGCTTAACCCAAAAGCATTAAAAGGTATGATAGATAGAGTACGTAACCTCTATGACAAGGAGGAAATTTTAGAGATAAGTATTAGAGATTATTTTGATATAATTAGTTTGGGTTCTTATTATAGTAAAAGTAAGATAGTAATAGTATTTAAATTACCGATTGCCTTACCCAAAACATACCACCTGTACAAGTTATCCGTCGTGCCTAACAAAAATCATGAAGTCCTCATTCCACCCTCACCTTTTATAGCAATACATGAGTCTGATTTTATGTACATAGAGGCAGAATGCCCGAAGGTTACTGACTGGTATATCTGTGAGAAACTGTCTAGCTACAATCACCACACTCAAGAAGACTGCATCCAGCAAATCATTACGAAGCAGACGTTAGATCCTACCTGCAACCACACTCCTGTTCAACTCTCAAAAGAGGCCTTCGAGCGACTAGACAACAAACACTACGTAATCTCGTTCCCGAAACCCACTAAGGTACAGTCATCGTGTGAAAGAAACGTCTTCAAAACACTTCGAGGAAGTTACCTAGCTATCCTGCCCGAACATTGCTATTTAAAGACATCCGAATTCACGATAGCTAACATCAATAATCGTTTAAAAGGACAAGCAACGAAAATAATGGACTTACCTATAGATTACAACAGGAATTCTCCTTTGCAATCCACACTCAAACTGAATTCCATAAACCTGGAGAACTTACATGCCAGTCATACCAAGATAATGATGCAGCCTCCAATTAATCTACAAGCAGTACAAGATACATCATTATATCACACTACAGTACCGCTGTACCTTATCCTATTTGGTGCAGTTGTCCTTTCAAGCTACATCTTTATCAAAAAGTATCGACATCGAACTATTAAAATTTCAGTGAAAGATGGAAGTCAATCTACAAGCCAAGATGGCACAAAGAGGGTTGTTGAACAACCACAGCATCCAGCTCCTACCCCGGACCATTACTCAGCACTATTCTCAACAAAAGTCCTCTAATAGTTGCTGAGCTACGGCGGGAGGTGTTAAGGCATCGGCCACTGAGGGAATTACTGACACATTGCTGACACGAAGTACACTCATTCCACCTTGGCAACAGGAAACGAGCACGAGGCGCTGACACGTCAATTTACCTAATGCGCACATGCGCCCGCTTCGACGAAATCACGCCACTTCGTATCTTACATCGATCGTAGTCGATTCCTTTAGTTGTAACATTTTTTTATTGTAATTTTGAATTATTAATTAAATTAAGTTGAAAGCATTTTGGTTTTTTTTGGAACCATCGGCTGCAGGTTACTTAATTAGTTATAAGGGCAACCAGAAGCCGCTTGAAATACTCACAGAATATCGAGCTGTGTTTTAACATAAAAAATAGATAATTAAGACAAAATGGACATTTACTGGGACATCCTTCCGAGGCCTAACCCGGGGCTCCCAACCGTAGGCTGTTGGGCGTTATATGAGGTTTTAGGTAGGAGTTCGGCATAGCATCCTTGAAAGATTTTCTCTCACGTTAAATAAAAAATAAATAGGAGGCTCCCATGCAACAAATGAGACTTTTTGCTGTTTTTTGGTACGGAACCCTCCGTGCGCGAGTCCGACACGCACTTGGCCGGTTTTTTGTTATGTCGACTTGTTGTCATAACATAGGCTGTACGGAAAGTGAGTCAAAGTATACATCATTGTTTAAAAAAATAGACAAATAGACATCATGATCTCACGTTTCGTTTTTTTTTTCACTCCAAATGTGCTGTGTTCAGGTCGCGGGAATTCCTTTTTAACCCCCGACGGAAACCCGGACGGGGTGTTATAAGTTTGACATGTGTGTGGATGTGTGTGTGTGTGTGTGTGTGTGTGTGTGTGTATGTGTGTGTGTAAGTCTGTCTGTGGCATTGTAGCTCCCAAACGGATGAACCGATTTTGATCCTGTTTCTTTTGTTTGAAAGATGAGTTAGGGGAGAGTGTTCTTAGCTATGTTTTATAAAAATCGGTTAAGCCATTTCAAAGATATGAGGGGTGAAAGTGTGGTTCAAAAATTAAATTTGTTCAAATATACCCGTGTTGGGTATCAAATGAAAGGTCATAACTTATACATCACGATACTGCAAGTTTTATGAAAATCGGTTTAGCCATTCGAAAGATATGAAGAGTGGAATGTATTTCTAATTCTGTAACCACACTCCGCGCAATTCGCATTAGTTCTGAATAATTGTTGATAGACTATACGTATGTTGATATTAAAAAAACCCCTATAAAAAGCATGAAATAAAAAATTAAATTAAAAATTTAAAAAACCCCCGACTCACAAAAAAAGAACAATAATAAAACCTGTAAAAAGTAAAAAAATAACTATTATATTATGACCTATCTACCCTAAGTATTGAACCTTTATTATAGGTAGCTATATTATTTACGTATTCATATTGTTAACTAACAGTTTGTCTCGTCGGGGACCGCTCACCTAATCATAACCTAATCGTGCGTCTGTCTCTATTTAGGTATAGAGCGGTCCCCCCGACGAGACCAACTGTTAGTTAAAAATATGAATAGGTACGTAAATAATATAGCTACCTATAATAATAATAATAAAAAAAAAAAAAAAAAAAAAAATTGTCATCTCTGTCAACATTTAGCTCAACGGTTTTAATTAATTTTTGGTATAAATACACATATTTACAGCAAGATTCTCATATCGTCGCTGCGCTTGCAAAAGTCGCTATGTATTTTTAACCTACTTTTCAGGAGGAAGTAAAAACCGATTTACTCGAAATATAATTGTGATAAAGAAAGTACGTATTTTTTTTATAATGTAAATATTATATTTACGTTGTGGAAAATAACTTTTAGAAAGATAACGTTTAAAACGAAAATACCAAAAAACTAATATTGTGGATCTGACACATAGCTAAAATTGTTTGGGTCACAAATATCGCCATGTGTTGTTGAGCACATAGCGGGAACAAATAAAACATAATTCACGTTGTTGAATTACACATAGCTATTTAATAAAAGGTGTCAATTGAAAATAATATCAATTTTATTAAGAAACTATGGCGAACATGGTGTTCTGCTGCCTTGATGTGTGAGGATATGTTGCACGCAATAAAGGCGCCGAGGAACGATCGGGAGGGCAACAGTTCTCTCCCGTACCGCAGCAGAAGCACTGGTCGCCGGAGATCCCAGAACATTCTCCATCACTTTGGGCTGGCTACTACCCTTTCCTTTTTTTAACGTGAGGGAAAATCCTCATAAATGCTATGCCAGACTTTTACCGACTAAAAATCCTCACGTATCCTGTAGAACAGCCTACGGTTGGGAACCCCGGGTAAGCCCACGGAAAGATACCCCAAGACTCCCAACAGACCGACGGCTACCACTGCGGCCTCACCTAAGGGGGGGGGGGGGGGGTTCAGGTGCTATTACGCGTCTTTGGGGGCTTTTTGGGTGCTATCCCGCTTTTTAGGGGGGAGGCTTGCGTGAATCCCTTCGTCACGCTAAGGACGGCGGCCTGCTGTCAGTAAGGACAGTGGGTAGCCCCCTTACCGTCAGGACCCCAGTCATGGAGGCTGGTAGTCTTGGGCAAAGATATGTCGGTGACAACCCCGCCGACTGTGGGACTCGGGTGGGAGAGGTCTCTCCCGTTCCCAAACCTCTCCAAACTCTTTCGCGAGGATGACCTGCTTGCAGAAACAGGC
The DNA here is from genome assembly GCA_933228765.1 of Miltochrista miniata. Lineage (NCBI taxonomy): Eukaryota > Metazoa > Arthropoda > Insecta > Lepidoptera > Erebidae > Miltochrista > Miltochrista miniata. Next base: position 33,812,646 of record OW121756.1, on the reverse strand, counting down.
AGCGCAGTCCCACTTACTCCGACTAGGGTTCATGGCTTGTACTATGGTCTCCAGCGAGAGATCCACATCCAGACCTGCCACGAGATGTTTCCACGACAACCGTGGCGAAAGGTCGCCGCAGCTTGGCGACCACGGCTGGTGTGGGTGCCTGGGATTTCCTTTCGAGAGTGCACCAAAATCCCTGGCTACATACAGCCGGGAAAGAGACTACGAAAAGTCGTGCTGTTCCAATTATTTACCTCTGCCAAATCTTTTATAGCAACCAAAAAACCCAAGTATTTTTTAAGCAACCCTGGTAGGTATGCAAATGTACGTACCACCTATAATACTAGTAGTTTTAGATACTTGTCTGTAAATGTATGCGACTGTTGTGCTAGGATCCCGTAAGGAGGTTGATTCTCGATTAGACTCAAATATTTGTGTGATCCAAAAAAATAATGACTGAAATGAGTGCAGCAGAGCTCGGATTATTGAGCAAGAAATTGTAGAATGAAACGAAAAAGGGTCCTTTATGAGAAAAAACAGGCTTACGTAAAGGAGATTGGGATTTTATGAGGTAATGAATAAAATAGACATTCAAGTGATCCAGCGAAGACGGAAGGAAGCCACTTGTGTTTTAGGCGAATAAATAAAATTCAGCGAGGCCACAGCACTTCCCACAATTAGGGAATACATAGCGTGGGCGCAGCAGTGCCAGGTTCTCGTTGCAGGTCTGGGCGTGGATATTATCTCGACTATGGTGTGAGCAATCATCTCCAGCGGGATTAATTAAGACTCCGCGCCACCGCGTCTTTCTGTGAGCAGGTCATGCTTGTATAAGAGGCGGCGGGGAGGTGGCAGGCTATGGAGAGGCATGGTGAATCTCTGGATATTGGCCTAGACATCTCTAAAGGCTTTGATATGCGTCATGCGTCGCTTCTTTCCAATTTGCCGGCATACGGTCTATCGTCACAGTTGTGCCGCTGGTTGGCCAGCTTCCTGCACGGGCATTGTGTACGGGTCCTCTGTGATGGTCAGGCTTCCTGTTTTTTGCAGGTAAATGCCGGAGTACCACAGGGATCGGTATTGTCCCCAACTCTCTTTCTTCTGCATAACAATAACATGCTGTCCATTGGGTGCATTCACTGTTATGCGGATGATAGTAGTACTCTGCATGGCAGCTATTCTGGCCATCCAGCGGAGGGTCGAGGCGACGTGGAGGGGAAGAGACGACAACTCGTGGCGGATCTCGACCGGGACCTGGGCTGCATTGCCCAATGGGGTTCGGACAACCTGGTCAAGTTCAATGCCAGAAAAACACAGGCGTGCGCGTTTACAGCTAAGAAGTCCCCATTCCTACCCCTACCCTCTCTTCAGAGCATTACGGTTCTACTAAAGGACAACCTGGAGATCCTCGGTATAGACGTACGGCGTGAGCTCAATCACAAAAACTACATAGAGAGCTGTATTAGGCTGGCCTCGCGAAAACTAGGAATCCTGAATAAGGTGAGACGGTATTTTACGCCACATCAGAGATGTTTACTGTACAAGACGCAGATTCGCACCTGCGTCGAATACTGTTCTTACCTTTGGGATGCTCCGCGAGGTACTTACTAGACGCACTTGACGCTATGCAGAGACGTGCTTTCCGAATAATTGGTTGTCCTGAGGTGACGGGAGGCCTCGAACCGTTGGCGCAGCGAAGAACCATAGCGTCCCTCGCTGCCTTCTACCGAATGTATAACGGTGAATGTTCTGAAGAGCTCTTCAACCTGAATCCACCCTCTTTTTTCCGATCCCGAACAACGTGTGCCGGGCAGAGGTGCCACTCATACACAGTGGAAAGAATTTTCGCCAGAACGGAGCGTTTCAAAAGATCGTTCCTCTGTTGACCTGCCCGCACACGTGTTTCCCTCATCTTACAATCCCGGGTTCTTCAAGAGGAGCGTGAAGAGGCACATCACAGGGCCGCCAACTTAAAGACCACTGTCAGAAGTGGCCCCCAATCGCTAGATGGCGACTTTCCATCAGGCTGGTGGCGACGTCAATTTGGCGAGCTAAATATAGAAACTAATAAACTTTTTACACTTTACTGAAATATTCTAGCTCCAAATCAGCCTTATTATTTCAATACATTTCTAAACGGATCGATGACATAAATAATCAAAACGACTGCCAAATTTCATAGAAAAATATAGCTATGTGACACTAGATTTGTGCATTGAGCGATGTTTCAGGTCAAATAATGTACACCAATATCGCTATGTGCCCGTAAACACATAGCGGGCGCAATTCAGCGCAATTCACTATAATTTTAGTTAAGGTGAACTTTTTAGCTATGTGATTTGAAGCACATAATTATTTTGAGGGCGCAAAAAAGTATTGATTTTACATAGCTATTTTTTGAAACTCCGTTAATATTAGGTTTTTTAAAATTTCGGTTTTTGCACCTTGTGTGCCTTGAAATAAGGATCTAAATGGCATCAAAATCCAAAATTCGAAAAAAATCACATAGCGACTTTTGCAGGCGCAGCGACGATATAATATTATACAAAACAGATCAATAGTGCATATTTTATTAAATTATGGACAAATTATCGAAGAAAATGCAAAACGTAAAATTTCAGCATAGAGAAGGATTGACCTGTGACATTAGTTGTCAAGGCATACATAATACAATTTAAAATGGATTTGAAATGAGATAATAAAATAAATGTTGACAAGATCCAAAACACGAGCAGCACGCCTAACACCTCCGGACTCATCACTCAGCTCCGCCTCTCTTCCTCTTGAATGTGTTCCAGCGCCAAGGGGAATCGCAGAGGCGTCGAGTTCATCGTCAAGTGATGAGTATTTCTCTCCGCCGACGTCGCCAATACCCGTACGTCGGCCGGGGAGAGGCCGGCCACCGTCTCGCTTGGGACCCCGAGGCCCACCGGCTTCGAATAGGGCCCCCGCCTCCGGTGGTGATGTGCACCGCATGCGATGGTCTAATTCATTGAATGAGAACGTCATGCGGGCATACTTCATGGCTACAGAGGGGGGAATTAACCTCACTGCGTATCGTGTGAGATTGCTACCTCTGTTTCAGGAACTTGAACCATCAGTCAACGTGTCAGCGCAGCGTCTATCGGATCAAGTGCGGGCCATACAACGATGTCATCTGTTGGATGCTACCGTACTTGAGAGGCTACGTTCAGACGTGTGTAGCAGTCTTGGTCCGCCATCAACATCATCGCTACCTGAGACACAAACTTCAGCTCCTGTTATACAATTAAATAACGGTAGCGATGATGTGATGAATACCAGTGCTACAAACGTAAGTACCCATTACAATGAACAGTTATTAAGGAGTGCTTTGGAGTGTGCCATGCGAGAATATCGATCTATGCCAGCACAATTTTGGCCACGTCTACCACGTTTGCCCACACATAGAAAAAATATAGCTCTAGTGTGTGCCCTGGATTCGCTATTATCGGCTAATTTCGATAATAGCGAAGATCTCACTGATACACACTCAGTTCTGTATTGCGGAGCCGTTGCAGCTTGTCGTATAGGAAATGTTACATTTCTGAATGATAACATTGTTATACGACCTAAACCAGCAGTGCCGGCTTGGCAAGTTAGAATTGAGCGTCGTATTTCTGAGACTAGGGCACTCATTGGCAAGCTTATTTGCTTCAGGTCGGGTAATACCCGCCCCAGAGTCATGCGATTTGTGACCCGGGCATTCTCGGGGACTAACATCAGACCACGAGATTTTATGGCCCGAGTCACAGAACGCATAGACTACCTGAAGCAGAAAATTTATGCGTGGGCAAATCGTGTACGTAGATACAAAAAAAGAGTAGATCGGTATTCTCAAAATCGCACATTCCAGAGAGACAAAGGATGGGTCTACAGAAATTGGGAGCGTACTGACTCAGGTGGAAACAAGGAGCATCGACCGGATGATGATGCCACTACTTCATTCTGGCGCAACATCTGGTCGATGCCCGTTGGTCACACTGAGGGTGGTTGGATGCGAGATGTTGAACGTTTATGTGAGCCCATTAGAATCATGGAGCCTATAACTATAACACCAAATAATGTCTCTAGTGCAGTCCGTCTACTGCCGAATTGGAAGTCGGCGGGGCCAGACGGATTGCACAACTTTTGGCTCAAATGGTTTAAGAGCTCACATGAACGTTTGGCATCTCAATTCGAATCATGCCTAGAGTCAGGGTCGTTGCCAGATTTCGCCACTACTGGTGTGACCCATCTTTTGTTTAAGTCTGGTAGTGCCACTGACCCTAAGAATTATAGACCAATCACGTGTCTTCCTACCATCTATAAACTTCTAACATCTATTCTGAGAGGGAAAATATCGTCGCACTTGATTGACAATTCTATCTTGTCTACCGCTCAGAATGGATGTAGAAGTGGGTCTCGTGGCACTAAAGAGCTCCTAATAATTGATATGGCCATTAGCCAACAGACACGCCGTAACCGCAAGAACCTGGCGACATGTTGGATAGACTACAGGAAAGCTTTTGACTCCGTGCCGCATACATGGCTTTTGAGGGTACTGGAGTTGTACAAAATTGATGCAACTCTATGTGCCTTCATTAAGGCATGTATGGGTCAATGGAAGACAGTCTTGTGCTATCCAGGATGTCGACAGGCTTGTGGGAATAGCGTGCCTATAAGGATTGAGCGGGGTATATTCCAGGGGGACAGTCTCAGTCCATTATGGTTTTGCCTAGCCCTGAATCCTCTGAGCACTATCTTAGAAAATTCAGGGTTAGGCTATCGGTTGCGAAAAGATGGCCAAGTTATATCCCACCTCCTTTACATGGATGACTTAAAGCTATTTGCATCCAACAAGCTGCAACCGACGGAATTACTAAAGATAACAGAAGTTTTTAGTAATTCTATCAGGATGGAGTTTGGTGTTGACAAATGTGCGGTCATGCATGTACACAGAGGCGGGATAATAGAATCTAAAGGTGTAGAACTTTCAGATTCTACACGACTTGGATGTCTTTCCGCGACCGAAACATATAAATACCTGGGTATGTCGCAGGCGTTAGGCATCTGCGAAGTTGGTATGAAACAATCGTTGAAGGGGCGCTTCTTTGGCCGCTTGAAAAAAGTACTAAAAAGTCTTTTATCAGGTGGTAACAAGGTGCGCGCCTATAACGATTGGGTCATGCCAGTTTTGATGTACTCCTTTGGCATACTCAGGTGGACTCAGACGGAACTTGAAGCCCTGGATAGGAAAGTCCGTACGTTACTCACCACGTACCGAATGCATCATCCGCGTTCATCAGTGATGAGGTTGTACATACCGCGGAAGTGCGGGGGTCGTGGTTTGCTTAATGCCAAGACCCTCCATAACCGTGAGGTGTGCAACCTCAGGGAATATTTCCTTCACGCTGACGCGGATGTGCATCGTGAAGTGGTTGCAGTTGACAACGGACTTACCCCGCTTGCTCTGGCTAAAGAGAATTGGCATAAACCTGTGATACAGAGTCTCAATGATCGTAAGGATATATGGATGAGAAAGGAGTTGCATGGTCGGTTTTATCGGGCCCTACATAGGCCAGATATAGATTTAATATCTTCTGTATCCTGGCTACGATTCGGTGACCTCTTCGGAGAAACCGAAGGTTTTGTTTTTGCAATTACAGATGAAGTGGTGATGACTAATAATTACCGAAAGTATATCCTAATGGGGTACGGTTGACATATGTCGGGCATGTCACCGTCCCGGAGAATCCCTTAGGCATATTATTTCCGGTTGTTCTAGTCTAGCCAATAGTGAGTATTTGCATAGACACAATCAAGTAGCTAGGATTATCCATCAACAACTTGCTTTAAAGTATAACCTTATAGAATCAGAGGTACCGTATTATAGATATGTGCCTGACCCAGTTCTCGAAAGTGACCATATCACGTTGTACTGGGACCGATCTATTATCACTGACAGGACTATTATTGCAAATAGACCTGACATAGTGATAATAGATCGTCTAGAGCGCCTTGCAATAATAATTGATATCACTATTCCACATGACGACAATCTCGTGAAGGCTGAGATAGATAAACAAGCTAAGTATTTGGACTTGGCCCACGAGATTGTGGACATGTGGAGTATTGACTCAGCTATTATTGTGCCGATAGTGATCTCTGTGCATGGACTAATAGCCAAAAGCCTCGACCAACACCTTAAGAGGCTTGCGGTGGGCAGTTGGGTCAAGGGCTTGATGCAGAAGGCGGTTCTTCTAAACACGGCACGTATTGTGAGGAGGTTCCTGTCTCTGAAGTCCTGACCACCGGTAGCTTGGTAGCTTTTTTATATTACCGGTAGCTTGGTCCCTGTACCCGATGCCGGTGGGGTACTATTTTTTATATTTTTAAATGTATATTTTTTATATGTATATTTAAAAATGTAATTTATATGTTGTATAAAAATAAAGAGAAATAATAATAATAAATAGAGAATAATAATAATTTGAGAGATGGTACGGTTGACATATGTCGGGCATGCCACCGACCGGGTGAATCTCTCAGACATATAATTTCTGGTTGTCCTCGTCTTGCCAACGGTGAGTATTTGCATAGACACAACCAAGTGGCCAGGATTGTCCATCAGCAACTTGCCCTAAAATATAAACTTGTGGATGCAGAGGTACCGTATTACAGGTATGTGCCCGACCCAGTTTTCGAAAATAGTCATGTCACATTGTATTGGGATCGGTCTATTATCACTGACAGGACTATTGTAGCCAATAAGCCTGATATAGTGGTAATAGATCGATCAGAGCGCCTCGCAATAATCGTTGATATTACCGTCCCACATGACGAAAATCTCGTGAAAGCAGAAAAAGAAAAACAAATAAAATATTTGGATTTGGCTCACGAGATTGTCGACATGTGGGATGTGGATTCAGCGGTTATTGTTCCGATAGTCATATCAGCACATGGTCTGATTGCCAAGAGCCTCGATCAACACCTCAAGAGGCTCGGGTTAGGTAGTTGGGTCAAGGGCCAGATGCAAAAGGCAGTTCTCTTAGACACGGCACGTATTGTGAGGAGGTTCCTGTCTCTGCAGCCCTAACCACCGGTAGCTTGGTCCCTGTACCCGATGCCGGTGGGACACTATTTTTTTATATTTTTAAATATATTTTTTTATATAATGTATTTAAAAATTTAAATTAATATGTTTTAAAATTGTAAATAAAGGAAATAATAATAATAGGGAAGGTAGGTCATAATATAATAGTTATTTTTTTACTTTTCACAGGTTTTTTTATTGTTCTTTTTTTGTGAGTCGGGGGTTTTTTGAGGCTTATTTTTTGTTTAACGTGAGGGAAAATCCTCATGGATGTAATGCCGGACTCCTGCCAACTAAAAAACCTCACGTAACACCCAACAGCCAATGGTTGGGAGCCCCGGGTAAGCCCTCGGAAGGATGTCCCAGGACTCCTTTTTGAGGCTACCCGGTTCCCTAGCCACTTAAAAAGTTATGTGAAAACTCCTACTAAAGAAAACTCTCCGTAAATACGCGATACTAGCTGTGTTTATACCACAATAAATTCCATAAATTATAAAAAATAACTATTAAAGTTATTAATGCATAGTTTGGGTGCAAATTAAAAAGCTACACAAAACAATTTATTTATTGATATTGTTATACGCCAATATACTCGTATTTTTTACGAAAGACTTTAGATAAGCAAATGTTTTCAATCCACCATTTGTCCATTATTTGTGTCGATAAAACACGTCAAAACATTTTGAAATATGGATTTAAATCTATGATTAACGACCTGTGACTGACACAAATATTTATTTACGATGAAGTCAATTTAAATGGAAATATTTGCATTTAAAAGTGTATATGTAATTTTATTTATTTTGTGCTAGGTATGGCGTTACACAATATGAATTTCCTGTTAAATCAGCCCATTGCCGTCCACTGATGGACGTAGGCCTCTGCCATTTTTTAGGGTTCCGTAGCCAAATGTCAAAAACGGAACCCTTATGTCTGTCTGTCTGTACGTCCGTAGGTCACAGGCGTTTTTCTCCGAAGCTATAAGGCATATGCTGTTTAACCTTGGTAAGTAAATGTATTCTGTGAACCGCATTAAGGTTTGCATATAAAACTAGAAAAAAAAGCAGTAAATTTTGAGGGTATACTCAAAACTGAAACGCAAAAAATTTTTTTTTTCAGTAAACACATACGTGTGGATCTATAGATAGGTCTTTAAAAATGCTATTGAGATTTCTAACATCGTTTTTTTTCTAAAGTGAATAGATGTCCCGGGACTCCCAACAGATCTACGGCCGCCACTGCGGCCTCGCCCAGGGGGTGGTTCGGGTGCTATCCCGCGTCTTTGGGGGGTTTCGGGCGTGATCCCGCTTCCAATTAAAAAAACTACTTACCAGATCTTGTTCAAACTAATTTTCGTTGGTACAGAAGTAGGCCCATGACGGCAGCGTGACGTGAGCAACTCACGCACGCCCCCCTTTAGAAGCGGGATCACACCCGAAACCCCCCAAAGACGCGGGATAGCACCCAAACCACTCCCTGGGCGAGGCCGTAGGTCTGTTGGGAGTCCCGGGACATCCTTCCGAGGGCTTACCCGGGTCTCCCAACCACTGGCTGTTGGGCGTTACGTGAGGTTTTTTAGTCGGTAAGAGTCCGGCATAACATCTTTTGAGGATATTCCCTCACGTAAAAAAAACTACAAGAACTTTTATATTAAGTTACTTGCTGCTACGGAACCCTTCATGGGCGAGTTCGACTCGCACGTGGCCGGTTTTTCATATCTGTGTTGGTGTTTAGCCTCACTATACTACACCGGCCAGACAAGTTTGCATACGACCTTAACTTCAGTTTACCTTCTTTTCACCAGTATCAAGCTAAATATAAGTACTTGACATTAATAATTTCAAGGAACCACCTCATCATCTTCCGGTAAGATTCTGGTAGTATGTTAGGAAGACTATTACTTGGAAATTCTTCTCTTAAAATAAAATATTTATGCCTCAATTTTATTAGTAGTACCTTTTGTCCATTTCTGTCATTTCAATGGTCGCGTGTAAATTTCTGAGGTACAGTGCCGATCTACTTAATTTTTGCTGTTCACTCTCTAAGGTTTCATATAATTAATGTAAACCGTGAGATATTTTACTTCAGTAAGTATACTCCGGCAGTGTGCCAACCATTTACCGACCACTCAAAATTTGAAGCCATTTGAACTTTTATTATGAAAAATAGATGTGCTTGGAGAGCCAAATCGAATTTCATAGTGAATGATCTTTCAATTTCAATTTCAATTTCAATTTCATTTATTTCGTGAACATAGGTAAATAATGATGTTACAGCTTTTAAGCCATGCATATAAAATATAATCTTTTTATTTTATACAATACAAATTAATAAGTTATAGAATTGTCAAATAAATTAAAATGTTATTACAATGTCATTACTTATCATTAACAATATATTCATTAAATGTCTGTAATATTTTATGTTTTTATTTTGGTCAGATATTAAGTATTATTATTACTTTCCACATTCCTATTTAAAAAGTTGTTGAATATTTGTGTGTGTCACTACTAAACTTTTTACACTTCTTTCAATATTTCACCGTTAAATTTTATTTTACATTAATGTCATTCAGGTACTCGTCAATCAAATAATATGCTTTTGCACTCAATAAATTGTAGAGCTTAGTTTTAAATTCATGTAAATTTGTGCAAATTATTATCCGCTTCGGCAATTTGTTGTAGATTTTTGGTGCCATTGCATAGATGCTTTTGTGGAAAAATCTAGTTTTACAAGGTGTCAAATGCAATTTATTTGAGCGACGTTGACTTTCTACACTTCTGAACAGGTCTATGTTACTCTTTACAAAAATGTTAACTTCATATATATAAAGTGAAGGCAAAGTCAATATTCTGAGGCGTTGGAAATAAGGCCTACAAGTATCTGTCCGTTGTAGTCCACAGATAGATCGTATGCATTTCTTTTGAGCTATGAAAGCATCCTCGACTTGTAGCACTACCCCAAAATAACAGACCATATCTCAAAGTAGAGGCAACATACCCATGATAAGCTGCTAGAAGCGCAGATCTGTTCGCAATTTTCCGCAAGTTATACAGGGCATACGAGAACTTCGTAAGTTTCGTACAGACGCTTTCTATTTGTGTTTTCCATGACATATTGTTATCAATATGCAGTCCTAGAAATTTTGTACAGGTCGTTTTAATTATTTGGTCGTCTTTATAACTGATTTGCAACTGAGTTTCATTATTTGTAGGTCGTATTTTGAATGTCATAGCTTTGGTTTTAGTAATAATAATTTTTAAGTTATTATCATGTAACCAGTCAATTAACTTAATTAGGCTTGTGTTAATGTCATTCTGAATTTGTGTAAAGCTGCCTGTATTGTACACCACTGTACTGTCGTCAGCAAATAAGGACATATGCTGGGATATTGCATTAGGAAAGTCGTTTATATAACATGGAAACAGAAGTGGCCCCAAAACTGATCCCTGGGGAACACCATGTCGTAGTATTCTAGGAGATGATTCGTAAATCACTTCCGTTTTAGTCCTAACATGTACTTGACCTATTTGCGTGATCTGTATTCTATCTACTAAATAAGATTTAATGAGGTCAAGAACATTTCCCATGATTCCGTAGCTATACAGCTTACCTAATAACACACGATGATCCACGTAATCAAAAGCCCTCGTCATGTCTATAAACAGAGCTGCTGAGGGTCTTCTAGTATCCATATTCAGGTGAATTTTAGCCAGCAAGTTATATACAGCCATATTTATAGTTTTATTTCGTCTGAATCCCAGTTGTTCTTTACAAAATATTTCATGCTTTTCAAAGAACGCACTAATACTATTGTATATGTATTTTTCAATGATCTTAGAAAAAGCAGTTATCAAAGCTACTGGCCTATAGTTACCGACATTTGTTTTGTCACCTTTTTTATGATTTGGTTTAGTAATAGATACCTTTAGTCTCTTTGGAAATATACACCATGTTTTACACAGTTATTCAAAATGTGACACAATACTGGTGCTATCACAGGCCCCACTAATTTTATTGCACTAGTACGGATGTTGTCGTAACCTGTACTGTTTGTGGTCTTCAGACGGTTTATTATCGTCAAAACCTCATTTGGTATTGCGGGTTCCATGAACATGGATTTGTATGAGTTGTATCTTTGGAGACGAGAAATTTTTTATCACATTTATGGCTATTATTTTCTATTGAGTCTATAAAGTGGTCATTAAAGCACCGTGCTATTGTTTTTGGATTAGTTAGTTTCTGGCCATTCATATTGACTAATTTGACACCTTGTTTAGGTGTGTTAGATTTAACAGAATTAATTACTTTCCAGATCGCCCGAGATTTATTGGTACTTGCTTTAATATAATCTTTTAGTAGTAACTGCAATTTATAATAACATTGCTTTTATGATTTGTTCTACACGCATTTTTATACAATATCCTGAAATGTATGCAAAAGTTTCCAATATTATATGATAAAGAAATAATAATAAAAATAAATATTTGTGGACATTCTCACACAACGACATCTAGCCCAAATTAAGCAAATACAAGATTGTGCTATGGGATCTAGACGTCTGATTAACATACTTATATTTCTAAATACATCATCTCAACTTACACTAAATTATGTTACGCAATGTAGCAATAATGAACTGTTTAAATTAGAAATCGCCATCATAACCAAATAATAAGATTAGGCCGTAGGATCTATACAATTAATAAATAAATGTACTATAGTAAATAAACCGACCGGTCTGTATTCATTTTCAAAGACCTGTTAGGTAATATCTTAGTTTACTTGCTGGTACACCAATATTTGGGCCTCCCAATAATAGATTATACTAATTAATTATTAAACATTTGTAGTTTATTACTGTTTCTAAGGGCTCCGGAACATCAACGAGTAGAAGTATATTTGTACTTAGGTCAAAACTTACATTCGTCAAAATGTACAATATAGTGTGGTCATAATGTTATCGCGTCCTGAATGATCATATGACATAATACGACCACGTCAAAATGTACAAACAACCTTTAGAGTAATGGTCAGTTTGTCTCACGGCCGAAACGAACATGATAATAATATGTCAGAATACACCATGGTCAAATATTTGCACTGAGCGGAAATCCAACCCGCACCCTCTGACATTGCATTCGAATACACTACCGCTACGCCACAGCGCCAGAAATTTCTGGAACCTTTTTTTTATGTGTCTGAATTTGTCCCAGTGCCATTTTGCACTATATCAGTACCGCCGGAACATCAATGAGACGAAGTGTAATTGGACTTGGGTTAAAAAACGTCTGGGACAGAGCCGCGCCATTATTTCTATGTCCCTTCAAACAACAACATGTCTGGAAATTTGTTAAAAAACGTAGGTGTGGTTTTTAAACTTTTTTCTTGAATTATCATAAACTAATAAAATATTGTATATGCATATAACAAAAACTTCTTACATATAAACTAACCTAACCAATTGCACATTTTGTCGCATATACATTGTGTCTAAAATACGTTTCACCCCTTTGGAATTTTGGCACGTTTGTAGTATGCCGTATGTACTCCTTGACAATTACTCATTACTAAATTATTTGACCATTGTACATTTTGACGAATGTGCGTTTTGACCTAAGTACAATTAAACTTCTGCTCGTTGATGTTCCGGAGCCAGTACTAAACTAAATAAATAATAAATAAATAAATATTTGTGTACATTGTCACACTACATTATCTATCCCAAATTAAGCTATTATTAGCTTGTGCTATGCGATTTACACTACTGATATACATACATACTTGTATATTTCTAAATACGTACATATTATTCATTGAAAACAACCAAACTCCGAAACAAACATCAGTGGATGACACAAATATTTGGACCGACTCGGGAATCGAACCCGGGACCTCAGCGCGGCAGGCGATATCACTACCGAAGGCGCCAACGAGGCAGTCAAATTGAAGCACAAACTTGTACAACATAAGTTTTACTACATAATGTAGTCTATGATATAACCAGAAGTTAATCGAGGGCAAAATGGAAGTCGTTTTTCATTTAGGGATTTTTTATTGGACAAGTTTCCTATAACAATATTTTAATGGCCGCGTTCTCTTATTGAATTTTCTGGGCTGCAAGCGCTTTTTGATTGGATATTATCGGCATTAGAACTTGAAACAGGATCGTTATTGCTAATCTGGGTAGAATAGAAAAATGAGGTCTTGTTTTTAAGAACCAACAGGGTAATCGAATTTATCCGCAAGTTTTTATATTATAATGTTTATAAGTGTAAAATAGTATTTAAACCTGAATATCTCTAGTTATTTAATGACACTAAGATGTCAAATAGGCATACAGACCACCTGATCAAAAGAGTCACCGTAGTCTGGTCGGGCTGTCTACCACCATAGGTACCGCAGATTTTCATAAATAATGATACCTTAAAATAACTGCGGTACTCCTTGTTAACAACTTTTCAAGAACGAAAAAGCCTTCTCATCTGTTATATTTGACGCTACATAAAAAAGTTTATAGTGCTACGCAATTTTTAGCTACGTAGGATGAACTGCTACGACTGAGCTACGTAGACCAGCTACGCAGGTTGGTACGCTAAATTGCTGCGTAGCTTACGTAGACCTCATCAAAAATCGTTTAGTATAAGGTTTTACTTACCTATGTTTTACCTACGTTGTCCCAAACCCAGTAACGTAAAAACTATAAGTTGACATGTGTAAAAGTATTTTAACCTATTTAGGGATCCGTACCCAAAGGGTAAAAACGAGACCCTCTTAATGAGGCTCCGCTGTTCGTCTGTCTGTCTACCACCAGGCTGTATCTCATGAACCATGATAGCTAGTCAGTTTAAATTTTCACAGATTAGTTGCCGCTATAACAACAAGTACTAAAACCAGAAAAACGTAATAATCTACGGTGTTTTCTCATACAACAAACATTTTTTGATGCGGTACCCTCTGTGAACGAAGACGTGCTAATCGTTTTTTTTTAATAATGACTGTAATGCCCTATCAATCTGTATGGTATAACAAAAATTTTCATACTATCTATCTATCTACCTTCACGCCAAATCCCTTGCGGGGTAGACAGAAAGAACCGAGCGTCACACGGCACGCTCCATACACACCTCACTTGCTTCTTCAACTTTCAATTTTCTTTTCATGCATGCACGTCGGTTCCTGACACCACCTTCTGCTAACACACGATTAATTTGGTCGTGGTAGGTGTGTCGTGGCCTTCCCTGACTCCTAATTTTAAAAAAATCATACAATACGTAGAAACATGGTCCGATTATAAAATTTTAAAAACTCGTAAACAGGAATCCTTTGTGAGTTAAGCACTGTACCGTGTACAATACACATCGGATACTGCACGCTCAGTGGACTCTGAAACTCGGACGAGTTAACGACATTCGAAAGAGTATTTTTTCATTTTGTTACAATTTTGCTTAATGGAAACTTTTGTGTTGTTTAAAATCTGCAGATAATTGTTTTGGATTTTGGGTTTCGTACCCAAAGGGTAAAATTAGGATCCTATTACTGAGACTTCGCTGTCTGTCTGTCTTTTTTTTAACGTGAGGGAAAATTCTTCATGAATGATAGCGATATATATAAATAGATGAAGGATTTTCTATTAATATGCCGGATATTTCTATGTCGTACTCCTACCGACTAATTCTATTAGCTCCCTGCCTACGGTTGGGGGCCCCGGGTAAGCCCTCGGAAGGATGTCCCAGGACTGTCTATCTGTGTATGTGTCTGGCAAACACCAGGCTGTATCTTATAAACCGTGATAGCTATAAGAGAGCTGAAATTTTCACAGATTATGTATTTTTGTCGCTGCTATAACAAAAAAAACTTTCTTTCTCTCTCCCAAAGTAACCGCTCAGAATAGCGGGATTAAAATATCACAAAGCCTTCCTCGGATTATAAGCTCAGATTATGCCAAGTATCAATTAAACTGATTAAGTTGTTTCGGCGTGATACTTATTTGGGATACAGAGAGGCAGACAAAAAATATAGAATGTCCTACAATTAAAATTTTCAAAATATCTTCCAAGTACAGATTTTTGATCCTCAACAATTTTATTATTATGTATAGTAGATTATAATAATATTAATAGGTTCATACCCGATTAGAGGGTCAGTCTATAACCCTCGTCATGAGAGTACAGTCCTCGAGGGCTATCGACGAGTCTATACTATTCATTTTTAAAGTGAGTTACCTAACTCTTTGCTATATCTCTAGATATTTTTGTTCAGAAATAAACTGAATGATGTCACGTAGTACACCACCAAATTCTTAAAGAATACGGTTTTGGATTATGTGAATATTCAATGATAATTTGGACTTTCTATATAATTACTAATTTATTAAGAGGAAAGACTTTATTGTTTGTTTGTTTGCATCGAATAGGCTCCAAAACTACTGAACCGATTTGAAAAATTCTTTGACTGTTGGGAAGCTACACTATCCCCGGTGAACATAAGCTACATTCTATTCCCGTATTCCCACGGGAACCGGAGCTACGCGCATGTAGGCAAGTTACTAATAAAACTCGCACAGTGTATTATGGAGGAACTGAAATATTGTTGATTATAAGTGAAAGTGATAAGATCACGTAATATTCTATTGTTTAGCCCTCCGTCCGTCGCAATCGCTTGTGACGCGTACACAACTAGCACACACAACCGCGAAGGAAGGTATCGTAGCCCCGATAGCTAGTTTGTATTCTGTAAAAGAACACTGCGTAATTCTGACGCTACGGTTAGTCCTAAGACAGTTTAAACAGTAGACATGATCAGATCAGTCAAAAAAAATTATAGCAATTAACGCATATCTTTTCTTTGGTGGGGGGCAAGGGGAGATCGGACACAACATCGTACCGGCCCAAATGTCAACCTCACCTGCACGCGCCGTATGGCGGCGGCATGGCGAATACCATGCCGTGGTGCTCCCTGCTAGACAACTGACGAGGCTCTGGCGACCGAGCAATGGCGGGATAACCATACCCCCAGTTGGGAAACCAGCTGGAAGAGGATACAGCGGCCTTGGGAATTAAATCATCCCTAAAAGAACTGGTGCAGCAAGACACGGGAATGACTGCATGAAAACCTTAAAGGGTTCCCCTGTTGCATAAACATAAAGTCCGACCTAAGAAAAAAAAAAAAACCAAAAAAAAAAAAAAAAAAATTACAAAAAAAAATACAAAAACCAAAAAAAAATGAAATAAAAAAAAATAAAAAAAAATGGGGAGGATTAAAAAAGCAACAACGCCGAGCATCAGGCGGCGGTGAATTATCCTGAAAAACAACTGGCATCCACAGGCCAAGAGGCACTAAATACCCTCTAAAATAATTGCCAGAGCACCCTGGGTAAGTGCTCTGAGATCTTCTCCCAACTTTTATTATGAAAATGTCCGATAAAGAGAATTATTTGTCATGCGATCCGGCTAACCCCCGGCGCTCTCCAGTATCCGAGCTGGAGAGTGTGAAATTAGCTACCGAAGACTCTACTGAAGCGGGTAACCAGGCTTCTGTAGCAGTAAATGCTACTGGTAACAAGAAAATTATGCAGCAATCCTGTCATCCAAGCCTGTTGGTTCCTTCTGGCGACTGCAGCTCAATAGGCGACCATGTTACTGTAGTGGCAAGTGCTATAGGTAACAAAAAACTGGTACAGCAAGCTTTCCACCCAAGCTTATTTTTTACTAAACCTAGAAGTGCAGCACTAGGTACCGCTTCCACAAGAGACAATGGAGGTGGACCCATAGAGGAACCGGTACAAAAAGTCACAGGGCCCCCATCCTGGCAACGAGTTCCAATTACACGCAATCCAAAGAGAAAGAAAGTTTCTAATACACCATCCCCGGAAAAAATCAGCACCTCTAACAGGTTTCACGAGCTACCCATTGACCTAACGGAAGAAGATTGCGTTCCAGTTCCTCAGAAGAAGACTTACAAGCCACCGCCAATAATTCTTTATGGTGTAGAGGATCTCAGTAAGCTAACTGAACTACTGGTATTAGCAGTTGAAAAAACACAATTTTCATTTAAGGTAATAAACAGAAACCAATTGAGAATAAACTGCGCAGAAATGGACACCTACAAGAAGCTTATTGCTGTAGTAAGAGGAAATGGCCTAATCGGACACACATTTAATAGAAAAGATGAAAGGGCCTTCCGAATCGTCATCAGGAACCTCCACCCAACCACTCCCGTAGCTGCAATTAAAGAGGCTATTGAAGACACAGGGAACACTGTCTCCGGCGAAATTATAAACGCCAAATATGGCCCAGAAAAAAGACCAACATCAACGTTTTTCGTCAATATTGCGCCCGGCCCCAACAATAAAGCTGCTAAAGATATTAAAATTATTGACCGCCTGATTATTGTAATTGAAGACCCCAGAAAAAGGCAATCTATAGTACAGTGTCAGAGATGCCAGCAGTACGGCCACTCCAAAAATTACTGCATGCGTCCGTACCGCTGCGTCAAATGTGCTCAATCACACAAGACCTCAGAATGTCCCAAATTAGATCGATCCACACCAGCGCTCTGCGCACTTTGTCATGGGCCACATCCAGCCAATTATAAAGGCTGCGAGGTTTATAAAGAAATATCTGCTAGGAGGGCTATAAAACGATCAAGACCTATGCCTAAAAAAATCCTAAGTACACTCTCTACCCAAGAATTTGAATATCCTCAACCTAACAACATCAGCACACAACGGACAAGAACTTACTCTGAAACCGTAAAGACAAATAAAGATGCAACCACCACTAATGAAACCTTAGAGCTACTATTAATAAAACAATCGGAAAAGTTTGATATCATCCTTCAACAAATGAGTACCCTGATGGGGCTTATGACTAAACTCGTTGAAAAACTATTAAAATGACTACCCTCAACTTAGCTACCTGGAACATGAACGGTTTGACACGGCACATCCATGAGCTGGAGGTTATGTTGAAGGAGCACAACCTGGACATTGTCTTGATATCGGAATCCCACTGCACTGCTGCTACTAGGGCTGTCATTCCGGGATACGCGACGTACACAACGGGTCATCCTGATGGTACTGGTCATGCTGGCGCCGCAATAGTTATTAAGCAGAGTATCCAGCATCATCTGATGCCTGCCTTTGAAACTGAATACATACAGGCAACCACAATAGGTGTCGAAATAAAATGTGGCAATTTCAACGCCTCTGCAATCTATTGCCCTCCTAAGCACAAGATTTCCAACAGCATGTTCACACACTATTTTCGAACACTTGGAAATCGTTTTGTTGCGGGTGGTGACTGGAATGCCAAGCACACACATTGGGGCTCTAGGTTGACGACCACAAGAGGCAGACAACTTAAAATCAGCCTGGACGAGGACAGTCTGACTCCAGTGTCCACTTCTGAAGCTACCTATTGGCCTACCGATGATGATAAAATCCCAGATCTGGTGGACTTCTTTATTATCAATGGAATGCCCAAAGAATACTTCAAAGCCACACCTTGCTATGACGGTAGCTCAGACCACACTCCAGTACTGTTAACAATTGGTACACTCCCCATTGAGTATGAAAGGCCCAAAAGATTGTACAATAAGTATACAGACTGGCACTATTTTCGTGAAGTCCTGGAGGGAAATGTGGAATTAAAAGTGGCACTAAAAACTCCCGAAGATCTGGAAAAGGCAACGGAGGATATCACAAATCTCATCCAACAAGCTTGTTCGTTGAGTACGCCAAACGTACCGTTCAAACCAGCAACACAAAATTTTCCATTGACAATCAGGAGGGAAATTCTGGAGAAACGCAGATTACGACGAGTTTGGCACCTTAGCAGACGGGTGGAAGATAAGAGGCATTTTAATATAGCTGCATCTAAATTAAAGAAAACCATAGAGGACTGGCACAATACAGCCTTAGAATCAAAATTAGCTTCTCTTACCGCAACCGAGGCGACTAGTTACTCACTGTGGAAATTCACAAAGTCGTATAACAGACCTCAGGAAATGAAACCACCGATACAAAAGCCCAATAACACCTGGGCCAGAACACCAAAAGAAAAAGCTGAAACCTTTGCCACCCATCTGTCTACAGTTTTCACCCCTCACGATTTTGATGACCGAGAAACAGAATCTGAAATTGATACAATCTTAAACAGTGATCTCCAGCTCTCTTTACCACCAAAACCAACAACACCGCGGGAAATATGTGGTATTATACGAGGCCTAAAAGACAAAAAGGCTCCAGGTGCCGATCTAATAACGAAGGAGGTACTTGTGCAGCTTCCAAGAAAGGCAGTAATGTACATAACCATCTTGTTCAACGGCATTCTGAGGGTTCAGTATTACCCCAAACTGTGGAAGGTATCCCAGATCCTGATGATACGTAAAATGGGAAAACCAGCCAACGACGTGTCATCGTGCAGACCTATTAGCTTACTGCCAATTCTTTCGAAGGTCTTTGAAAAAGTGCTGCTGAGAAGGATCTCGCCACTTCTGTCAAAACACTGTGTTATACCAGACCACCAATTTGGTTTTTGCGAGCAACACTCAACAGTGGAACAGGTGCACCGTGTGTGCAACAGGATAAGAACCACCCTAGAGAACAAAGAATACTGCTCATCTGTTTTCCTTGACATACAACAGGCGTTCGACAGGGTATGGCACAATGGACTGCTCTGCAAAATAAAAAATAACCTACCCCACTGCTACTTCTTGATACTGCAATCCTATATAACGGACAGATTGTTCCAAGTGAGAGAAGCGGAAGCATCATCACCGCTTCATGAAATAAAAGCGGGAGTCCCACAGGGATCAGTGTTAGGACCTGTTCTGTACATTCTCTACACTGCAGACCTTCCACAAATCGACAATGTCACAACGGCTACATTTGCGGATGATACAGCCATTCTTACTAGTGACCAAGACCCGCTGAAAGCCACCACAACATTACAGAAAGGCCTAGATCTGGTTACCAAGTGGCTGCATAAATGGAAAATTAAAGCAAGTAGCAGCAAATCAGTCCAAGTGACATTCACTCTGAGAAATGGGAACTGTCCACCGGTAAACCTAGAGAATGCAACATTACCACATAAGGACACCGTCAGATATCTTGGCTTACATCTCGATCGGCGATTAACATGGAAGAACCACATAAAAGCAAAAAGAGAGGAACTTAAACTGCGATACATGGACCTCCATTGGCTAGTTGGACGCAACAGCAAATTGTCCACAGACAACAAACTGCTAATATACAAGACCATACTGAAGCCAGTTTGGATGTATGGGATACAGCTGTGGGGTAGCTGCAGCAATTCAAATATCTCTGTGCTGCAACGGATGCAAAACATTATACTGAGAACAATATCACAAGCCCCGTTGCTTGTTACTAATAACGAGATTCATAACAACCTCCAAGTGAACACCGTGAAGGAGGAAATTCAAATGACTGCTCTGAAGTACCGGAAACGTCTAGAGAACCACCCCAATGCGCTTGCTGCTGGGCTAACTTGTCAGAGCTACACTAAAAGGCTGAAACGAAAGGACATACTCGATCTACATGTCTTATCTAACTGAGCCGCACAACCAAATGAGTAGTTGTCTCCACTGGGAGATACACTCCGTATGAAGCAATCAGCTCTTAACAGATCTGTTTATAGTCAGGAGACTGATCGCAGATGAAAACACAAAAAAAAAAAAAAAAAAAAAAAAGAATCTTTTCTTTCAGAAACTGCGGCGCCTGTCTCAATGGTTCCAGTCAGTGTCATGGCAGACGTTTAAAAAATGCCGGTAGCCAGAACTCGCCAGCAACTGCCTACTTCTACACCAGGCTGAAGACCACTTTAAGTAGTGAAATAAAGACGCTTAGTGTACTTCTGCCAACGTCTTCGAGGGAAAAGACAGTGATTAGTAATGTCTAAACAAAACAAAATGAAGATAATCTTATATCTCACCAGACAGAAGACAATCTTATAACCGCGGACTCAGTGTTCTGTAAACGATCACTGCAGTAAGCAACATTTACTATGGCTGAATATGGATGGGTGACCACCACGTGGACCACTTTGTGACATTTATTTACGAGCGTTTCCGTGCTTCGGAAGGCACGTTAAGCCGTTGGTCCCGGTTGTCAGTAAAATGACAGTCGTTAAGCCAAGTTGAAGGCCTTACGGGCGGCTTGAAAAATTTCAACTGTGGGTCGTCACAACCTGCGCCGGGTCGGCAGCGCGTGTGTAGCGCCTCTGGTGTTGCAAACGTCTATAGGATACGGTTACCAACCTTCCGGTGGGCCGTAAGCTTGTCTGCCACCTAAGTAGTATAAAAAAAAACATATCAAAGATTAAATTATAATTCGAAATGTCCATTTAGACATTTTCCAATTATTCTGTTCGCTTCATCCGAATCTCATCGCAGCTCCAATTAGTAATAACGCTGTTTGAGTATAGGTAGAATGAACCCCCTTTCAGAGTAGCTATTTAGGAGGAGAGATTCAATTTCACAGATCGGACGATAAAAGCCGGGTATGATTGGTTTTGTGTTTCGGAGTGAGGTAGAGTATAAATATTTTATTTGTTCGTGTTGTAAATACCTATAAAGCGATATTATAGCGTCTGTTTTTTGCTGTGTCTGCTTGTATGGTTGAGAGGGAGGTAGGTATATATTGAAGCTGCATTTCTAGAGGTTGATAGGTCATAGAATGTTCTAAATATATCAACGCTTGATGGAGGGATGTCACCACAAACTAACATGTATAAGGTTTCGTTGTTTATGCCTGGATTTTTGCAATGGAAATGAAGGTAGTTGAATAATCAACTGGTGGGGATTGCTAATAAAAAGCGGCAACGCCATTTTGTGGGGCTCAGTCGTAAACTACACGTCGCTAGATAGAAAGGTAAAAGTGTAATTGGGCAATGGGGAACATTGCTGGCGGTGGAAGGTGAGCGTTTATGCGCATTGTAAGGTGGCCACCTCAAACTTACAATTTGGGTCGCAAGTCCCAGACACTGTTTGCAATGTTCTTCCTTGGCCACGCGGTGTTTAATGTGTATGTGAAATAAAGAAAGAGTGATGATATCTGCGTTTTCTTCTGAGGTTCTACACATGCAAGAAGTTAGAATGGTTTCGTAGGCTGGCAAAGTGCACCGCTTTGTGTATGAATATTATATATCACGTCAATCATGCGTTTGAAGAAATATAATAGGTGCATGCGCGTTGACCAACATTTATTTAATTATTAGCTGACCCAGCAACTTCGTTTACGTCACATAAGGTGTATGAAAGGAGAGGTGTTTCTTCATCAGACTCATCAAGCAGCGTGTGAAACTGCCCTGTTTGCTTAATCATAAAATAGCTCAATTATTAAGCTCTTTTATGATTAAGCCAACACGCCAGTTTAGATTTACACTCACATTCAAAGAAACCCCTACAATTAAAATGTTCAAAATATCTGATTCTTAAAAGTATTATAACTTTTTTATTTTTTATAAACCGATGGACATGAAATAAACGCTAAATGTTACGTGAAGCAAACACAATATAAAAACCTCATTGCAATCGGTTAAGAGTGATTAAGATTAGCGTGTACAACCGTACAGACAAACAGATATACAGACATACAGACAAACAGACAAAAATTCTAAAAATCATTGTTTTGGGTTCTATTGCGTTCATAAAGCCCCCCTATAATATATTTTTTTATTTATCTTTTATGTACAGACGGCGACCTGTTACGATTTTATATGTAATTGATTTACTTCTCCCCACACTACCATTATTATCATTAATTGTGCACAATGTGTACAAACATAACGGTGGTCAAAAGAACCAAAAAAAAATTGACAAAACATGAATGAGTAAGAATTTGAGTCATAATAATCAAACGTATTTAGCTAATATAATTAGCCATGCTAAAATACCGTCTTTTTGCGAATAAGCTTCAATAATAATTTCCCCATTATAAAATTTTCTTGGCACGTTTTAAAAGATATAAAAGTACTTTTAATAAATTTCAAGGTCTCTTATTGATAGAAAGGTAAATAACCCTGAAGCTCCGTTTTAAAAGATATATTTTATTTAAAGGCATTTGCGCAATGTTGATTTTATAACACTTTTTATAGCTGTTCGAGCGATTTTGAGTATTTGACATAGCTTGAATATGCTTAAGCATTTAAGGCCATACCCAGGGCTAACGACCTTGAGCATATGGGCGATATGACTCGCCAACATAGAGTAGCGCAACTACAGAGATATCAGAGTAAAAGAACTACGGAAGAAGAAGAAAAATAGTAGCGGAAAGGCGTTCCTCACTTTACCAAATAAACAAGAAGCTGTGAGACGGTCCCACCCGACTGCCCCTCTCTAAAACGTTTATTGTGAGAGTTCAATTCGATTGACGTTGTCATTTTTGTTTTATTTCAAACTTTGAACAGATGATCCACGTTACCAAGTGACGTAGTTTAATGCAACAGAGTCACAGACTACAGACAAAGTCTCGCCGTAAGCCCCTCTGCACTCTATTTTATAGAGAGAGGCGAAAATAAATTAAAAAACAAAGGAACGTTTGTATTCCAATTTTCCTTTGTTTTTAAGTGTAGTAAAAATACACTGCAAAAAATGTGATTGGTTATTACGTAAAAATTAAATGTGACGAATTCACAAAGACGAATGTTCATATATTCATATATATCACATATATCGTTTTACTTAAATTATTACAAATCTAGACAAGAGGGGTCTTCCACTCGCTTAAAATTTTTGTTACTTTTGGAACAAAATTTCATTTCATTTTATTATAACAAACAAAAATAGTAGTAAACGCAGTTGCGAGGGTCAGCTAGTTATGAATAAATAAGAAGCGCTCGTGGCACCGCGGACTTAGTGTTCTGTAAGCGATCACTGTAGTAAGCTCATTCACTATGGCCAGTCCTTGGATGGGTGACCATCCATGTGACCACTTTGTGACAGTTATTTGAGCGTCGTTTCCGTGTTTCAGAAGGCACGTTAAGCCGTTGATCCTGGTTGCCCGTAAAATGGCAGTCGTTAAGCGAAGTTGAAGGCCGTTTTGGCGGCTTGATTAATTTTAACAGCAGGCAAATACAACCTGCGCCTGTCTATCTCAACACGGCAATACAGCTCACCGCCTATTACGTGGGACAAATTCTAAAAAGGTTAAATGTGGAGACATAATAATATGCCTCTGCCTACCTCTTCGGGGATAAAGGTGTGACCATATGTATGTATGTAACTAGCTGACTCTCACAACTTCGTTTACGACGCTTAAGGTGTATGAAACATGAGGTATTTCTTCATCAGTCTCATCAACCGGCGGGTGAAACTGCCCTGTTTGCTTAATCATAAACGAATTTAAAGATTAAGCCTATTGTAAAACTAGCTGATCCTCGCAACTTCGTTTACGTCACATAAGGTTTGCAAAAGAAGAGGCATTTCTTCATCAGACTCATCAAACAGCGTGTGAAACGGCCCTGTTTGCTTAATCATAAAAGAGCTTAAAGATTAAGTTTATTCTAAAACAATTCAGTCCCCGACTTCGGCGCGGACAGAATTATTTTACAACAGCCTTAATCATTAAGCTCTTTTATGATTCAGCCAACACGCCTGTTTAGATTTACCGTCACATTCTAAGGAACCCTTGAATTATAGGTTTTGAGAAAGTTGAGATATCTCTAATTCTTGAACTACAAAACCCTCAGCACTGAAACTTGTGTGAAGCAATCCTAGGTTGAATTCTAGGTTTAGAGAAGTTGAGATGTCTCTAACTCCTGAACTTCCTCGGATCAATTTTCATTCAAATCAGTAGTTTCGGCGTGATACGTATTCGGAATACAGACGGACATGAAAATTTTAAATATCATTTTGGCTTAAGCATATCGATTAGAGAACGCGTTCTTTTTTTTTTAAATAGCTTCCATATTCAAACTCTCGACCCTCAACAGTTTTATTATTATGTATAGATATAGACTAGCAAGAAACTCGGCGGGCACTCACTTTATTCACTTTTATACCTTAACCAGTTTGCCGGTAGATGGTGCCTACTTGTGGCGACCCACAAGACGTAATAAGCTAAAAGAGTCAAATCTTTCAGCTTAGGTTGAGAGCAGTGTCTCAAAAAAGCAGTGTGTTAATAATAACTATAATATAAGTATTTTCATCAGTAGACAACTGATGAAAATACTTATATTATAGTATCCCTTAGCACAAGGTTATATTAGCTTAAGTTGTGTGCGAATGTCCACAAATATTTCTTCATTTATTTATATTGAAATGATTAAGTACCGCTTACAATATAAGTATGATTACCTTTCGAAGTAATTTAATTAAACAATACGAAAAATAAGTTGAAATGCATTATATTCTCATGTAATGCAGCATGCATTGTGTAACTCGGGCTCTGGCTCTGTTGCACGCATTACTCTGTACATGAATGAAAATATAACATTTTACGAGAATATTTTGCAGACCAGAGCGACACACGTCCGTCTAGCAACACGGTTCCCCCCGCACTAGATTTTCGGGCGAGCGCGGGGAAGCAAGCAACGTGATGTATGCTTTGAATACATTATTAGTTATAATTAGTTAAAACTTATACTAATTCAAAATTGAAGAAAACCATTTTAGAGGTCTATGTTTTCTTTAGTCTCTGATATAAATTTTATTATCATTCATTAATAAATAGATGTCATACAACGACTTCTTCTAAAAAATTATGGGCTATTTCAGTGATGTTTTACTAGTTATCAATCAATACATATAATAAAATCGTAACAGGTCGCTGTCTGTACATGGAAGATAAATAAGAAAAAATATTATAGGGGGACTTTATGAACGCAATAGAACCCAAAACAATGATTTTTAGAATTTTTGTCTGTTTGTCTGTTTGTCTGTATGTCTGTATGTCTGTATATCTGTTTGTCTGTACGGTTGTGCACGCTAATCTCAGTAACCGCTCAACCGATTGCAATGCGGTTTTTTTTATTGTGTTGAGGTTTGCTCCAGTTAACATTTAGCGTTTGTTTTATGTAAATCGGTTTAGAAATAAAAGAGTTATAACACTTTTAAGAATCAGATATTTTGAAAATTTTAATTGTAGGGGTTTCTTTAAATGTGAGTGAACCTAAACTGGCGTGTTGGCTTAATCATAAAAGAGCTTAATGATTAAGACTATTTTTAAACAATTCAGTCCGCGCCGAAGGCGTGGACTGAATTGTTTTAAAATAGACTTAATCATTAAGCTCTTTTATGATTAAGCAAACAGGGCAGTTTCAGACGCTGCTTGATGACTCTGATGAAGAAATACCTTTCCTTTCATACACCTTATGTGACGTAAACGAAGTTGCGGGCTCAGCTAGTTTATAATAAATACACAATTTCTGATGAAACCATTTTCTGGAACACATCTTGTAGATTTCAAATCTACTTTTGGCTGTCATTTTTCGTATACTAATACCGAGAAGAACGTCTTTATTTGCACCTCT
Organism: Miltochrista miniata; assembly: GCA_933228765.1. Classification (NCBI taxonomy): domain Eukaryota; kingdom Metazoa; phylum Arthropoda; class Insecta; order Lepidoptera; family Erebidae; genus Miltochrista; species Miltochrista miniata. The sequence continues at coordinate 33,786,075 of OW121756.1, read as the reverse complement.
TTTTCGCAAACTTTGTCAACCACTCCCCTTAAAGTGTCCAAGCAGAATTAGCGGATTGCTGTATTTAAAAAAAAATACAAAGGGATTCTATCCACGGTCGCACTTCTATACTGAGAGCTATTTAATTCAAGTTCTACTAAAAGCAGTCGTAAATTCTTATAAGGGTGGCTTAAAAAATTCAACAATAGGTAACTACAACCTACGCCTGTCTATTGCACTAGGCAATAGGATCATCGCCTATTATGTGAAATTGTAGATCGGGGATGATTCGAAGATGCATAAGCGTGCAGTGCTTGTGGAGCTCACGGTGCCATGGGAAACTAACATACCTAAGGACCACGCTATGAAGTTAAATAAATACTTTGATTTGACCAATGAGTTGACCAAGAATGGCTATGTGGTTAAACTCTATGCCGTAGAAATAAGAGCAAGGGGAATACCAGCAAAATCTTTATATAACTTATTTAAAGACCTAGGATTGACAAGAGCTTCAGTAAGCTCTTTACTAAAACAAGTAGGTATCCAAAGCGGCATTGATAGGATCTTACCAAATTTGGTTAGGCAGAGGGGGGAACATTGTGAACGGTGGAAGGTGAGCGCTGACGCGTCTTAAGGTGGCCACCCTAAACCTACTCAAATGGGTCGCAAGTCGCAGCCACCCTCACAGTGTTTCCCTCTGTACCACGCTATGGACCCGGCGCCCGCACGGTGAATCCATGGAATGCTGAGGAAACGGTCTCACAAATGCAGCTTTCTAATAACGTTATTTTTAAACTGCTTAAAGTTCTATCGATTTCAAACTTAGAAACGAATCTCTCCTCTTTATAATATAGAAGATAGCAATCTTACTCTAGCTGAGCACAGCGCGCTGTATAATCGATAATCTCCTTTGAGGCCACCTGTTATTGGGAAACTGTGCGCTAAGCGATCACAGATTCATATATCACGTTATATAACCACCAATTATATTATCTAAGTCCCTGGATACCGACTAATGTAAAATTTGAAATCTTGCATCAAATTGTACCTTTAAGTTGCTTGTTAGTTGGATCAGAAGCTCGTATTTTAAATTGAAGACAGGAAGCGGTTGGAGACATTTTCTATTTAGATTAGACAGATTGTAATTTTGGGACCTTCGATTGGCGGTCTGAGGCAGCTGGTGGGTAAGTGTGAGCGTTATGCTGCGGAGCACGGTTTAAGGTACAACGTTAGTAAGAGCGAGTTCATGCTTTTTAAAGGTAGTAACAAGGAACCTGACTATATACCGCCCTTATTGCTCGACGGAGTACCATTGAGTCGTGTTTCGCAGTTTAAATATCTAGGTCATATAATGACTGAGAAGTTATGTGACAATTTGGATATTGAAAGGGAGCGCAGGGCATTGTCGGTTCGCGGTAATATGTTGGCCCACAGGTTCGCTCGATGTACTGCAGAAGTAAAAGTTACATTATTTAAAGCTTATTGCCAAACTTTTTACACCAGCGGCTTGTGGGCCAACTTTACCCAGAGGGCCTACAATGCTTTGCGAGTCCAGTACAATAATGTGTTCAGGGCACTGTTTCGGCTCCCTCGGTACTGCAGTGCTTCCGATAGGTTTGCTGACGCGGGTGTAGATGACTTCTATGCGATTATGCGAAAGAAAGTTGCGTCGGTGGTGCGGCGGGTTCGGGGGAGCCGGAATAGTGTATTAATGATGATAGGCCAACGAACAGACTCTGTGCTGATGGCTAGGTTTACTGAGCTCCATGTGAGGCGAGTTGGGTAGGTTTGGGGTACAGATGTCATGCTAATAACTGAATTTAACTGTATTGATTGTTTAATATGTAAATAAAGTTTTCCTAAAGACAAAATAGAAGGCGTTCCTAGATCGCGATATCATTGTTGTATAATGTAAAATGTAGTGCTAGATCGCGATATCGTTGTGTTACATGACTTGTATATAAGGGAAAATATTTTTATTATAGTCGTCTCGTTCTGAAGATTGTGTTTTTATTGCTACCTAGTATAGTCAAGTGCATTACTAGTACAGTCAAGTGTATTGCTAGTACAGTCAAGTACATTGATCCATGAGCCGGATCTCGTTTTTGGAATCGGACTTGAGCATTCGTAGTTATAAATCAGCGGCGACACTGGAAGTGCTGAAGATTTGGACACGCTACTAAGGAGGAAACCAGAGGTGAACGTTCGTCGAGCAAGTTGGCGAACAAGTTGGAAGGTGCTGAATTTCCCGAAATTGGACTTTGTGAGTAGTGAAGCTAAAAAACTGTGAGTACATTTGTTATATTAACTCAGAAAATAGTGCAGTGCTTAAAATTCTTAGACTTAGAAAAATTTGTGAATGTGGTGTTAGGACTTAGAATAGTTTTAAGAAAAACGTACAGACGGGGAACCTATGCCCGATTTTGGGGCGATATTAAAGTGTTTAAAAACACTTAGAATAATTCTGTCCTCAAGACACTTAGAGTAAAACGCTCTTCAAAACACTTTGAAAAATAAATTGTCTATTTTCAACACTTCGCATTCATCAATAACTTACAGCAGTTGATGAAATCAGCTAAAAAAGACATAAAAATGAACAAAGATATTAGAGTATTAGAGGAAATAAAAGGACAGATAGAAAAAGGATTATCAAATTATAAGAAATCGCCCAAGGAAAGAATTTCTGAAAACTACATAGAGGCACGTCTGGAACTTTTGGAAAAGCAGTTTTTGAATTTTACTGTAAAACATGAAAGAATTATAGCTGAAGATGGAAGTGAAGAACTTACGAAGACTTTTGATGAAGACATTTACGACTCAATCTACGATACTTATATTAATTATAAAGTAATGCTTAAGGATGCTTTGTCCAAATTAAAGTCTGTTACTGTTTCTTTAGCTAAGGAAGCTCGTTCTGGTGCACCCGATAATATAGTCAAATTGCCAAGAATAGTTTTGCCGACTTTTAGTGGTAATTACGCTGAGTGGTCATCGTTTAGAGATTTATTCGTATCTCTAGTTCATAAAAATCAAAGGCTAGACGACGTTCAACGTCTGCATTATTTGAAGACTCAATTATCGGGTGAGGCAGAGCAGCTTATAAGACACGTACCTATCGCCGAACACAATTATACAAAATGTTGGCAAACGCTAGAACTGAGATATAATAACAAAAAGTTTATGTCCAGTAATATTTTAAAGCGCTTGTTCGGTCAAAAATATGTAACCGTCGAATCTTCAACTGCATTAAAGAGTCTTAAAGATGTTACAACGGATTGCTTACATGAACTCACAAACCTTGGTATTGACGTTAGCACATGGGATGTGATTATTATTTATATTATAAGTTTAAAGCTAGACGGAGAAACTCGAAAGCAGTGGGAACTCCAGGTTAATCAATCATCTGACGAGTTACCGTCTTTTGAACAATTTTGCTCATTTCTGGAAACACGTTTTCGTGCTCTAGAAAGCATTGAACCCAAAAATAAGTTAAAAAACGCGAATGGTAACACATCTCATACAAAGGTTTTGCATGGCGTTGTCAAGTTGTCCTGTCCTCATTGTTCCGATAGTCATAAGTTATTCCAGTGTAAATTGTTTTCTAAAGAAGATAATGATAGACGTCGCAGTATTGCCCAGTCTTTGGGAGTATGCTTCAACTGTCTCGGCGTTAACCATGCTTCCAGAGACTGTCGTGTTGCTACTAGATGCCGCCTTTGCCAGCGTAAGCACCACACGCTTTTGCACCCCAAACCCTCCAGCGTAAATGCAACGGCTTCTGCCTCTACAGAGCCTAAAATTGCCCATGAACACAGCTCAGAACCACAACAGGAAGAGACCAAAATTGCTACCCACTTTGTGAATGCGCAAGGACAAGTCCTGCTAGCCACAGCTTTAATCAGAGCTGAATCAAAAGATGGGTCCTCTCATGTTCTTCGTACCTTGTTAGATCAAGGTTCGCAGGCGTCGTTTATTACGGAGTCAGCAGCGCAGTTACTCAGGTTAAAAAGGATTGGAACAAAAACCACAATTGCAGGTATAGGAGATCATCGCGATGACCTCGTCTCTAGACATGTTGTAAAGGTTAATATACAGTCATTGCACGATCCTTCCTTTACCATAGAGGTAACTGCGCATGTTTTGAATTCACTGACTTCAGTAATGCCGGATACAAAATTTGATATCCAAGATTGGCCAGAAATTTACTCGGTGAAACTAGCTGATCCTAAATTTAATTCCCCTAACAAAATTGATATCTTGTTAGGAGCCGAAATATATGCTCACATCCTAAAATCAGGTTTGATCAAGAGTCCTACGGGTTCGCCAGTAGCTCAGGATACACATCTAGGATGGATCGTGTCGGGGCATGTAGGTAAAGAAGCAAGTTTACACAAGAAGCATAACCTAATCGTGTCTATGCATGCCAAAGTAAGCGAAGATGATATGCTGAAACGATTGTGGGAACTTGATTCCGAACCGCCAATCACTGGTAAGATTCTTACTCCGGAGGAACAAGCATGTGAAGAATTCTATAATGCAACAACGCAGCGCGATGATAGTGGCCGCTACGTAGTGAGATTGCCCTTTAGATGTGAAGATCCCCCATGTAAATATGGGAATTCTAAAAGTATTGCGGTAAAGAGATTGCACAGTTTAGAAAGGAAACTGACACGAGATGTTGAACTAAAACAACAATACTCGGAGGTGATAAGGGAATATTTATTGCTCGGTCACATGGAAACTATTACAGATGAGAAACAAAAAAATCGCAATGACGTAGTGTACCTGCCGCACCATGCAGTCGTCCGAAAAGACAAGTTGACCACAAAGGTGAGAGTGGTTTTTGATGCATCGTGTAAGGGAACAAACGGCGTTTCCTTAAACGACACCTTAATGGTAGGACCCACTCTACAAGCGGACTTACGTCACACCGTTTTGAAGTGGCGACAACATCCTGTGTGTCTTGCGGCAGATGTCATAAAAATGTATCGTCAAATCAAAGTGGCCGATCAAGATAAAGATTTCCAAAGGATTGTCTGGAGAGAGGATCCTTCGCATGATCTTCAAGACTTCAGGCTGTTGACAATTACATTCGGCACTTCATGCGCTCCTTATGCGGCTGTCAAAACGTTGCAACAGGTTGCTCACGACGAGGGTGGGTCATATCCTTTGGCTGCCGCTAGAGTGCTGTCGGACTTCTACATGGATGATCTGATGACCGGCTGCCAATCTGAAACAGAAGCTATACAGGTATATAATGAAATGAACGAGTTATTGGAAAAGGGTGGTTTTAAGCTACAGAAATGGACTAGCAATAAGGTCAGACTTTTAGAGGAATTTAGAGAGGAATCTGGTAGGGATATAGAAATTAAATTAGACAAAGTAACAAAGATTTTAGGACTTACATGGAACCGGAGCACTGATGAATTTGATTATTCTGTAAAAATGTCGCCTGCTGCTGTTCATGAGACCAAACGAACCGTCATTTCGGATATCTCACGCCTCTATGATCCTTTAGGTTGGATAGCCCCCTGTATAATCACCGCAAAGGTCCTCATTTGAAAGCTGTGGATTGCAGGTATTGGATGGGATGATGAATTGCCGCCAGAACTACTGCAAGAATGGTTATCGTATAGAGCGGAACTTGAACAGCTGGTCGAGTTTCATATCCCCCGATGGATAGGCATAAGGGACGATAACATTTCTGTCGAACTGCATGGTTTTGGCGATGCTTCGAATCTAGCATATGCAGCGGTGGTGTACTGTCGAGTTATTGACTATGAAGGCAGGGTCCATTGCAATCTCTTAACGGCAAAAACAAAGGTCGCTCCCATCAAGCAGATATCCATCCCTCGCTTAGAACTCTGCGGTGCCGTTTTGGCTGCTAAATTATTAACGGAGGTAGGGGAGGTGATGAATGTTCCAAAATCAAATTTGCATGCGTGGACAGATTCCTCTGTTGTGTTGGCTTGGTTGAGTGATCACCCGAGTCGCTGGAAGACATTTGTCGCTAATCGCACATCTGAAATCCTAAGTTTAGTAGAAAATACGCAGTGGGCACATGTCCAGTCTAAGGACAATCCAGCAGACATCGCATCTCGGGGAGTCTCTCCAACTGCTCTTCGTAATAATGAACTTTGGAAGCAAGGTCCATGCTGGTTAAGAAATGACTCTGTCAAGTATCCGAGACCAATGTCTATCTGCACAAATGAGGAAAAGAAGCCGCTGAAAGTTCATCTAGCCAAGCCGGTTTGTGAATACGACAGCTCTTTTTGGTCTAGGTTTTCATCGTTGCGAAAACTAATTAGAGTACTTGCATACTGCAGAAGGTTTTTGCTGATAGCAAAATGTCGTAAGAATAAAGCGAAAATAGCGCCCTATCTGTCTGTGGAAGAGATTCGCAGTACTTTGATGGCTTGCATACGGAGTACTCAACAACATGAGTTTAGCGCAGAATTTCAATTGATAAAGAATAAGCAACCCATCAGTAAAAGAAGTACTCTGTTTCGATTGAACCCCTTTATTGATGATCATAATTTATTACGTGTTGGTGGTAGAATTCGACATGCTCAATTGCCTGACAATGTAAAACATCCAATCATAATTCCGCATAATTCATATCTGGCCAAGTTGATTGTAGCTGACGCTCACGATAGGACCTTTCATGGAGGGCAACAACTTGTGCTTAATTTTATCCGAAGTAGGTACTGGATCAGTCGAGTGAAAAATATGATTCGGGAGCATATTCACAAATGCGTTCGTTGCATACGGTATGCAGCCCCCTCCAACCATCAAATGATGGGCGAGCTGCCAGCTTGTAGGGTAACACCTAGCAAGCCATTCTTGAATTCAGGGGTTGACTTCGCAGGTCCAGTAAACATGAGGGTATCCAAAGGACGCGGGCAACGATCCTATAAAGGATACATCTGCCTATTTGTGTGTATGGCTACTCGCGCGGTACACGTCGAGGCAGTTTCAGACTTGACAACTGAGGGTTTCTTGGCGGCGTTTAAACGATTTGTCTCTAGACGTGGCCACTGCAGTCACATTTGGAGTGACAATGGGACAAATTTCGTAGGCGCCGCGAAAGAGTTGCAGGTACTTTTCAGGCAGGAAAGTGCTATGTTTAGTGACATTGCAGCAGCTCTTGCAAACTCTCGGACGGAGTGGCACTTTATTCCTCCCCACTCTCCCAATTTTGGCGGAATCTGGGAAGCAGGAATAAAGAGCGTAAAACATCATCTGAAGCGTGTCATCGGCGAGTCTACCCTCACATTTGAAGAGATATCCACCGTCCTGTGTCAAATTGAGGCCTGTTTAAACTCCAGACCGCTGTCTCAAGATAGTAATGATCCAGGGGATCCCACTCCATTAACTCCTGGTCACTTTTTGGTGGGTCATCCATTGGTTACACCACCAGATTATAATTATGAGGGTTCCACAATAAGCACATTGCGTAGATGGCAATTAGTACAGCGTATGGTGCAAAGCTTTTGGCGAAGATGGCATCAAGAATATCTCACCCATTTCTTTCAGAGATACAAATGGGCTGCTCGGACACCAGATTTAAAGCTAAACGATATAGTGCTAGTTAAAGAAGACAATTTACCTCCTTCCAAATGGCTTTACGGTAGAATAACTCAACTGCATCCGGGCAAGGACAGCTTGACGCGCGTAGCTACTATTCTTTGTAAAGGAACCATGATGAAACGCCCAATATCAAAGTTATGTGTGCTTCCCTTAACTGATTAAAGAGATTTAGTTACAGTGTTTCGGCACCTAGGTTTGGTTTTTGCTTATGATGATTTTGTTAGTTTTAATGGTTTGTTTAATTTTGTCGAATACCGACTTATTGATATTGTTTCTTTTCAATACTTTCTATTGTTGATTATTTTACTTGTTGGTTTTTTCTTGTTGAGTTTGTTTTTTGTTTTACATGTTAAGTTTGTTTATAAAGGCAAAGGGTTTTAATTTACTCTAACAAAGGCTATACATTAAAGTGTATTTGTAATTAATTTCTGGATCTATCGTTCACTATTAATTTATTGCTTTATATTCATACAGTGCATTACTCTTTTACTATTGCTTTGTGAAGTGTTTTTATGGTGGGCGATACTAAAAGGATAATAATCCTTTTGGTGGGCGAAATGTTTAATATGTAAATAAAGTTTTCCTAAAGACAAAATAGAAGGCGTTCCTAGATCGCGATATCATTGTTGTATAATGTAAAATGTAGTGCTAGATCGCGATATCGTTGTGTTACATGACTTGTATATAAGGGAAAATATTTTTATTATAGTCGTCTCGTTCTGAAGATTGTGTTTTTATTGCTACCTAGTATAGTCAAGTGCATTACTAGTACAGTCAAGTGTATTGCTAGTACAGTCAAGTACATTGATATATATATATATTTTGATTTGTTATAATATGTTTGAATTTAATTATTAATTTGTTTTATTTTAATTTATTTTAATTTGTTTAATTTTAATTTTATTGGTTTTATTTTAATTTATTTCAATTTAATTTGATTTTTAATTTATTTTAATTTATTTGTTTATGACATTATTTAAAGTTTTTTAGGACATTTTTTAATTTTATTGAATTTTATTAATTGGTTAGTTTGTATGAGGAACTTTATGGACATTGTCTGAGAATAAATAATTTTTATTTTATTTTTATTTTTATTTTTATTTATAACGTTTTCAAGCATGTTGTTTAAGCGAGAGGGCTCCTCGCCATCCTTGTAGACGCAAGGCCCAAGATGACGGTGGTGTGACGTGAGAGTTTCCCGTACGCTACACGCCCCAAGAATACGGGATAGCACACGAACATCTCCCAAAGACGAGGAATAGTACCGCAATCCCTAGGTGAGGCCGCAGTGATAGACAAAGTCTGTGGGGAATACTGGAGCAACCTGGAAGACCTTACCCGGGACTCCATACCATAGGCAGTGGTACCTATGTCTCGGCTGGTTTTAATCGATAAGAGACCGGCATAGCATCCACGAAGAATTTAAACACGTAAAAAAACCATGTCTTTCAATATACTTTTAAAATATTGACCCGTCTTACGGTCGTCGATAGGGGTAAAGTTCGGTGAGCCGACCTTCAACCTCACCTTCTCACAGGGTAGGGATGGGCACCGACTCTCGACCGTTCGAATTAAATGCTAATTTTTCTATTGCGTCTTTGGCTGCATTCTACCGTATCTATCACGATGAGTGTTCTGAAGAACTCTTCAACCTAATCGCGCCCTCTCCTTTCCCCGATCCCGAACAACTCGTGCTGGACAGAGGTGCCACTCTTACACAGTGGAGAGAATCTTCGCTAGCACTGAACGATTTAAAAGATCATTTCTCTGTCGAACCATAAAAACCTAGAATGACCTGCCAGCGCACGTGTTTTCCTCCTCGTACGATCCTGGGTTCTTCAAGCGGAGGGTGAAGAGGAACATCATAGGGCCGCCAACTTGAGGGCCGCTTTATAGTCTTACAGACTGGCACGGTGGCCCCCAATCGCCAGATGTCGCCGTGACTTTCCATCGAACGGCGGCATCATTTTGGCGCGCCAAATATTTAAAAAAAATGCATGGACGAAAATTTACAGGTGATATATCTTTTGTTTAATTTTTCGTGTCGCCGTTTCTAGTATGAGACTGGTGACGTTTCACCAGTAAATTTCCGATCAAGCATTCACGACGTATGATCGAGAATCGCCACCTTGGAGGGTATAGAGTCGTATCCCGCGGGACGAATTTAATTAAGTATTTCACTAATTTCTTTCCAAGTTTTTTAGAAGATCAAAACTAGAGAAGTGCTACCTTTATGGTCTGCACTAACACTTTAATAATGGGGTGCTAGGTCGGGAAACCTCCTCGTGAGCTTGGACCGGTTTCCTATCCCTTCGGGCTATATCCCCGGGGGGAGTGGCAACTGGACTAAGACGGTGCACCCTGGAACATCGGCTAATGGGTGCGGCGTGCTGCCCCCATTAGTCGATGTACCGATATCCCGGCAAGCTGACCCCATGGCGAGGGGGTCGCAGTTGGGTGAGCCTGCTAGGCCCACGGTGTTGCGGCGTCTCTGCACCGCTACACGCTTTGGCGGACGCCCCAATGCTCCCGGCTTTCTGGCCGGTAGAAGCATTGGGACCGTTTTTCGGCCGTCGTTTGACGGAGTTGACCCCATTGCACGAGGGGGTCGTGGTATGGCGGGCCTTCAAGGTCCGCGGGGTTGCGACAGCTCCCGGATACCCGGTGGAAGCGTCGCAACGATAGTGAGGTTCGCTCCCGGCTGCGGCCGGTTGTAGCAAGTTTGCTGTGCGGCAGCGGCCGCATGTGCGGCTGTTCCGCCTGTGCGGCTGATTTCGCCTGTACGGCAGTCCACCTGTGCGGCAGTTACGTAGCGCGGCAGTGTTTGACCGGCTGCTGCATGTGTGCGGGCTGCCAGTGCGGTGGGCTGGTTCCGTCTGTGCGGCCGTTCCGCCCGTGCGGCCGTTCCGTCCGTGCGGCCGCTCCGTACAGCAACAGTAGGAGCCTGTCACTGCTGGTCATGGTGCAAGCCATGGTCGGCAGTCAGGCGTGCTGAGTCGCGATGGCGGCAAAGCGGGAGGTGCACTGTGCGGGGGAGCGGGAGTAACCGATAATGCTCCCGCTCTGCCGTGCAGTTCGAGGGCGCCGCGCGCCCCCGATTGTTTCTTGACCGTGGGCGTAAGGTCGGGGGACCCCGCCCACCAACGGTCACATGGCGGTGGGCACCTTCCCCGTGTTCCGAGGGTGCCCATTAGCGCACGCCTGCACCAGCCGCTCTCTGTCTCCTCTATTACAGAGGGGTGCTCGAGAGCGGTGCAGGCGTGATAATCTTCAGCTCCTTAGGGAGCTTTGGGGAGCCGCCCATCGGGCTCCCCCGAGGAGAGCCCCGAATTCACGGGGCGCCCCTAGCCGGGTCGACGTGAATAATCTTTTGATATCCCTCGGCCCGGCTAAAGGGTGAGGAGGAACACCGCGGGGTTTAGTGGGTAGGACGGTCCACTCCGGACCGGGCCGGGAGTCCCACACACCATCCTAGCTGCCCCCGCAGCTGGGATGAAGGCGCGTAAAAGCGTTCCCCGCGTCAACAAAAAAAAAAAAAACACTTTAATAATTCATATCATGTATCGTACAAAACGATCTTTCATCAAAATTTTAACAAATCTCCGAGCTTAACTCACGTCCGCCTTTCTAGCGAAGGTCAAAATCTATATATATATAAATGTTGTGTGCGTTTGTGTATCTATTAAAAACTCAAAATTTACTGAATCGATTGAGCTCAAAATTGGACACGATATACAATAGGATTCAGAGATGGTTTTAGGCTACTTTATACACTTTTATCATAACAGCAATAAGAATAAAATAGCTTTAAAAAGTGATATTACCAATAGATGGCGTTGGTCATTGTTTTTTTAATTATATTCTGCCAGCTTCAGAACAAAATTATTATAAACAACCTATTTAGAAGGTACCTACCAGATTGATGTTTTTTAAGAGAAGTTTGATTGCGGCCTCCTTGCATTCAGAATAATAAAAGAGAGTACGCACCTAATAAAGAGGTCAGATATGTTTTGCATGTTATTTTGGAACTTTTTGGACATTCGGAATTTTGGAGTTTTGGACTTTAGACTTTTGGAATTTTGGAGTTTTGGAGTATTGGAGTGTAGGAGTTATGCGTTTTGGAGTTTTGGACATTTAGAATTTGGAGTTTTGGACTTTTAGAATTTTAGACTTTTAGACTTTGGAGTTATGGCCTTTTGGACTTTGGAATTTTGGACTATTGGACTTTTGGACTTTTGGACTTTTGGACTTTTGGACTTTTGGACTTTTGGACTTTTGTACTTTTGGACTTTTCGAGTTTTGGGCGTTTGACTATTTGGAACTTTGGAGTTGGAGGTATAGAGTTTTAGAGTTTTGGAGTTTTGGAGTTTTGGAGTTTTGGAGTTTTGGAGTTTTGGCGTTTTGGAGTTTTGGAGTTTTGGAGTTTTGGAGTTTTGGAGTTTTGGAGTTTTGGAGTTTTGGAGCTTTGGAGCTTTGGAGCTTTGGAGCTTTGGAGTTTTGGAGTTTTGGAGTTTTGGAGTTTTGGAGTTTTGGAGTTTTGGAGTTTTGGAGATTTGGAGATTTGGAGCTTTGGAAAATGAAAATGAATTTAAAATAGGAACATGTATTTGTTTTGCTTATAGTGGCGCTAGTGCGTTCTTTTTATCTGTCCATTTTTTGTCTTGTCAATATTGCTTTACCGGTGAACAAAATATATTGTATTTATATCTTTAGTTGTTTATTTTTCTACAGGTTATGGGCCATATATTCATCTAAAGATCCGTATATTTATATTTTATTTACATAAAGCGTCGGACAAGAATAATTTGCGAGTATTTCATCGAACATCGTCCCGAAAAATGGCTGTCTCGTCTCACGTACAAATTGAGAAATTGATAGGCCGGGAAAATTTTTCGACATGGAAGTTTGCAGTAAAATCATATCTTGAACACGAAGATTTGTGGGAATGTGTCGATCCTGGCACCGATGTCGACAGCAAGAAAGATGTAAAAGCTAAGTCTAAAATTATTTTGTTGGTAGAACCAATAAACTACGTTCATATTGAAAATGCAAAGTCATCGAGAGAAGTATGGTCAAATCTGCAAAATGTTTTCGAAGACTCCGGGCTATCAAGGAAAGTCGGCTTATTGCGGGATTTAATTAACACAACACTGGATAACTGCTCAAGCGTCGAAGAATATGTTAATAAAATAATGAGTACTGCGTATAAATTACGAAATATTTGTTTCAAAGTTGATGACGACTGGTTGGGGACACTCATGTTGGCAGGTTTACCGGAAAATTATAAACCGATGATCATGGGTCTGGAAAGCTCCGGCATAAAAATTTCATCAGACTTTGTTAAGACAAAACTTTTACAGGAGGTGAAAGTTTCCGAGTCTTCTGTATTGTTCACAAAGCACAAGGATACCTCTAATAACAAAGCTAAACTTAAAGGAAAAGGCCCTTGTTGCTTCAATTGCAATAAATACGGACATTTCAAAAATCAATGCACAGTGAAGTCTAACCATAACAGTTTTTCAACAGTTTTTTCAGCTTACAGAAATGTGGATAAAGATGACTGGTACATAGACTCAGGTGCCACAATGCACATGACGAGACGTTCTGACTGGATGTATGATATACAAGCATCTCCGATTCAGCAAATCAAGGTGGCTAATAATGATGCTGTCTCCGTGCAAAGCATGGGTAAAGTAAACATTAAAACCATTTTTTGCAAAGACGATTGTCCTATCCAGGTGAGAAATGTTTTATTTATTCCTGAGCTGAGTGTAAACTTGTTGTCAGTTAGTCAACTAACAAAAAATGGCTGTAAAGTGGAATTCACCAACATGGGCTGTAATATATTTAATGCCAATAAGATTCTTATAGCCAGTGCAAATTTGATCAATAACATGTACAAATTGAATACTGTTACTGTGAGTGCAAATGTTGTTTTGAGTGAAAGTAAGACAGATCTTATGACGTGGCATAAGAGAATGGGGCACTTAAATTTAGCTGATGTAAAGAGGTTAGAATCGTGTGCCGAGGGTATAACTATCACAAACAAAGTTATTGATACTGTATGTATACCATGTTGTGAAGGAAAACAAACACGATTACCGTTTCCACATTCTGGTTCGAGAGCAAAGGCATTACTAGAAATAGTACATACTGATCTATGTGGTCCGATGGAGACACCATCTGCTGGTGGTGCGAAGTACTTCATAACTTTCGTAGATGACTATTCCCGTAAAGTTTATGTCTATTTTCTCAAGAACAAATTGGATATTAAATCAGTGTTTAAAAACTTTAAAGAAGTAGTAGAGAATGAATTAGATATGAAAATAAAAATAGTAAGAAGTGATAATGGAAAAGAATATTGTAATAAAGCATTCTCTGATTTTCTAGCAGTTTCCGGCATCAAACATCAAACCAGTACTCCTTATACACCTGAGCAAAACGGGTTAGCGGAGCGGATGAATCGGTCGTTGGTGGAACGTGCGAAATGCATGTTATTTGAAGCAAAGCTGCATAAACGTCTGTGGGCAGAGGCTGTCAATGCTGCAGCCTATGTCATCAACCGATCACCATCTCGAATTTTGGATGAGGTAACCAGGGGCGTAGGGTCCATAGAAGCCGATTCCCGCTGGCTTCCCCTTCAGAACTGACAGCAAGGTGAAGTTACATCATTACTAAATCTCGGTCAGTAGATAAGATGATAAAATTTTCTTCTCAACGAAAAACCCCTGCTGCAAAATACATAGCAATGTGCAATATTGTGCATCGCTCAGTTCAGTCAAAGTTCAGTGAACTCCTAAAACACGATCATGGAATATGAGAAATAAGCCGGATTGCTGAATATTTGCGTCCCTTTCGTTAATAATACGCAAATGTCGGTTTCTCTCTCTACGTTCCGAGTGTTTCGAAAGATTATACTTGCGAATCTCCATCGTTCGGCCAGCGATCGGGCCTCGTTCTAAATCCACTCGGAAATAGCTTAATACGAGACGGAGAAAAATCGTCAATAATAAAGTAAAGTCAATAAACGTACTAAAATTTACTGTTGACGAAATAAAATCACTCATAGAGTCTAATTATATGTATTTTCATACAATGTAATTATATAATGATATTTACGACGCAATCATTTGGAATTTTCAATAACTAAATAAAATTAATGAATTAAGTACGCTCGTCGAACATTCTTTACGCACACTAGCCCCGCTTTCGAATATTTTGAAGTTTTGAACTTTTATTTACTACTTTATATTTTCTCTAAACAATGCAATGCAGCAGTGCACTCCCAGAATTATTGAATAATTAGTTTGTTGGTCGTTTTTTTGCTGTTTATTGGTTAATTATAATTAGTTAGTGATAAATAGCATGGTGTATTGGTGAGTGGAATAGTGCGTGCAGTACTGTATAAGTATATAAGCTGTGAATAGATAAGTAATTACGTATAGTTTACATTTTGCTTTGTTTTAATACCTACTAAGAATCTAGGTTGTTCGTATGCGTAATGGCGACGTTAATACATATAATATAGATTGTTGTTTAATAGATTTTTTGTTATCTGAAGAAACATCTTTTACTAAATTAAGTTTTGAGAATTAAAAATATGTAATTCAATTGTGACTATAGATCATAAAAGAAAAGACTGCTCCTATAAACATTTTCATAGTTCGTTTTATGATAAATATACTTGGATGACAGGTTCTTGTAAACTCAATAAACTTTACTGTTTCCAATGTTAATTATTTTCCGATTCTAGTAGCGTTTGGAGTCGTACAGGGTTTACGGACATCAATAATATAGGAAATTCGACGAAAAAACATGTTCTGACTGAAAAACACATTCGTAGTTGTTTAAGCTTTCATGACTTTGGCAATAGCAGAATTGAGACATTTTTGAATAATAATTTTGAAGTACTTGATCGCAATCGTCATCTATTAAGACGTTTCATAGATACTGTAGTTTTGTTAGGTAAACAGGAGTTAGCGTTCCGCGGCCACGATGAGAGCTCCGGGTCGAATAACCGCGGTAATTATATTGAAATATTGCAATATTTAAGTGCGTATGATGCTGTATTGGAGTCACATATGGAACAATGTTCTTCAATGCATAACCCCGTGTTTTCTGGACATCTACATGTACCTAGGTAAGATTTTTTTTACTAGCTTCCGGTTCAGGTATACCCGAAGGGGTAGGCAGAGGCATATTATATGCCCACATTTCACCTTTTTATAATATGTCCCACGTAATACGTTGTGAGCCGTATTGCCGTGTTTAAATGGACAGGCGCAGGTTGTGATGCCTGCTGTTGAAATAAAGCCTTCAACTTGGTTTAACGACTGCCATTTTACTGGCAACCAGGACCAACGGCTTAACGTGCCTTCCGAAGCACGGAAACGCTCAAATAAATGTCACAAAGTGATCACATGGATGGTCACCCATCCATGGACCGGCCATAGTGAAAGTTGCTTACTGCAGTGATCGTTTACAGAACACTGAGTCCGCGGGGCCACGAGCGCTACTAGCTTCCCTTTTGAAAATAACCAGTCCTCGCCACTGGAGGTAACACCATATGAAAAGTGGACTGGTAAGCAACCTAACCTTTCAAATTTAAAGATTTTTGGTTCTAAGGCCGTGGTACATATTCCGAAACAAAATCGTTTAAAATGTTATCGTAAATCAAGAGAATTGGTTTTTGTAGGATATTGTGACAATACGAAGGGATACAGATTGTATGATTCAGAAAACAAAAAAAATTATTATTAGCAGAGACGTCATTTTTATTGATAAAGTTATGACTAATAAAGTTCTGGAACCTTTACCTACAAAACAGATTATAAATATCCCTGTCACTGCAGATAATGATGAGGTAATATCTGTTGATCATAGAACACCGAGTGAGACTCAAGATGACACTACGTCACCATCCACTGACACATCGTTTGATAGTTGTGTGTTGAATAGAATGACTGATGATGAAACCTACTATCCTAGTTCAAATGATGATAGTATCGCTGAAAATATTACAAGAAAAATGACTTTAAGATCTCATCAGAGACACAATAATTACATGTGTGTTCAACAGATTGCAGACCCACTGACTGTAGAAGAAGCCTTGTCGGGCACTGGTGCTGAATACTGGAAAGCAGCAATGGATGAAGAATATCAATCCTTATTGGAAAATAAAACTTGGGAGCTGACTACTCTTCCAGAAAATAAACGTCCCATACCATGCAAATGGGTTTTTAAGCGGAAGACAAATGAAAATGGAGAAATTGTAAAATATAAGGCACGGCTTGTGTGTAAAGGTTGTTCACAAAAACCTGGAGTAGACTATACGGAAGTATTTTCACCAGTAATAAGGTATGCTTCTTTAAGATACCTGTTTGCCTTAGCAGTGAAGTTTGATTTAGATATTTGTCAAATGGATGCTGTATCAGCTTTTCTTCAAGGTGACATAGAGGAGGAGATATATATGGTACAACCACCTTTATACAGCAATGATAAACAAGTATGTCGACTTAAAAAATCATTATATGGATTGAAACAGGCAAGTCGGCAATGGAATAAGAAGCTTAGTTTTGCTCTTAAAGGAATGGGATTGTCACAGAACAAAATAGATCCTTGTATCTACTATAAAATAGTGGACAGTACTAATATGGTTTTTTTAGCTATTTATGTTGATGACATAATTCTATTTACCAAAAATATAACATCAAAGAATTATATTAAGGAAGAGCTTAAGAAACAATTTAAAATAAAGGATCTCGGAGATATCAACTACTATATTGGTATACATGTGGAAAGAGACAGAAAGAAAGGAATCTTATATTTAGATCAGAAAAAATACATAAAATAAGTTCTAAATAAATATGGCATGTCTGATTGTAAAAGTGTCAAGATTCCGATTGATCCCAATACAAAGTGTCAAGAGACATCTGAAGAAACGAGTGTCCTAAAGTGTCCATATCAAGAGATAATTGGATGCTTGTTGTACATTTCACAAGTTACTAGGCCAGATATAAGTTTTGTCATAAACAAGTTGAGTAAATACAACAATCAGCCAGAAATGTCACATTGGATAGCGTTGAAGAGAGTTATGCGTTATTTGAAAGGCACTGAAGAATTTAGATTGAGTTATGTGCAAAATTCAAAGGAAAACATGACTCATGGCTTCTGTGATGCAGACTGGGCAAGCTCTGAAGACGACCGGCGTTCTTGTACTGGTTACACATTTTTATTCCAGGGAGGAGCAATCAGTTGGAACTCGAAACGCCAGCCTACTGTTGCTTTGTCTACGACCGAAGCAGAATACATGGCGTTATCGTCTTGTGTACAAGAAGCGTTGTGGTTGAAGCAATTACAAGAAACATTTTGGCCTCAACTAAAATATGAGGCAATGCTCGTTTACAGTGATAATCAAAGTTCTATTAAACTTTCAGGGTCTGAAGGCTATCATTCTAGGACTAAGCACATAGATGTGAGGCACCACTTTATACGTGATAAGGTGGCTGAAGGAGCAATTGATGTGCAGTATATCCAGACTGATGCAATGGTAGCAGATGCACTTACTAAAGCTACACCATTTTCTAAACTGGCGTATTGCTCTGCGAAGATGGGTTTGATACATGTTTAAGGGAGGATGTTGAAAAAAGTAAACATGAATTTAAAATAGGAACATGTATTTGTTTTGCTTATAGTGGCGCTAGTGCGTTCTTTTTATCTGTCCATTTTTTGTCTTGTCAATATTGCTTTACCGGTGAACAAAATATATTGTATTTATATCTTTAGTTGTTTATTTTTCTACAGGAGCTTTGGAGCTTTGGAGTTTTGGAGTTTGTAGTTTTGGAGTTTTGGAGTTTTGGAGTTTTGGAGTTTTGGAGTTTTGGAGTTTTGGAGTTTTGGAGTTTTGGAGTTTTGGAGTTTTGGAGTTTTGGAGTTTTGGAGTTTTGGAGTTTTGGAGTTTTGGAGTTTTGGAGTTTTGGAGTTTTTGGAGTTTTGGAGTTTTGGAGTTTTGGAGTTTTGGAGTTTTGGAGTTTTGGAGTTTTGGAGTTTTGGCGTTTTGAAGTTTTGGAGTTTTGGAGTTTTGGAGTTTTGGAGTTTTTGAGTTTTGGAGTTTTGGAGTTTTGGAGATTTGGAGCTTTGGAGCTTTGGAGTTTCGGAGTTTAGGAGTTTAGGAGTTTAGGAGTTTAGGAGTTTTGGAGTTTTAGACTTTGGACTTTGGAATTTTGAACTTTTGTACTTTGGACTTTTGAACTTTTATACTTTTGGAGTTTTGAAATTTTGGAGTTTTGGACTTTTGGACTTTTGGAATTTTGGAGTTTTGGAGTTTTGGAGTGTTGGACTTTTAGAATTTTAGACTTTTAGACTTTGTAGTTTTGGACTTTTGGACTTTTGGACTTTTGGACTATTGGACTTTTGGACTATTGGACTTTTGGACTTTTTGACTTTTTGACTTTGGACTTTTGAACTTTTGAACTTTTGGACTACTAACTCCTATGTATATTTAATGATATTTCTTTCGAAAAATAAGGTCATGAAGAAGTTTCACTTCTTACGTGTGTACGCACGCACATGCAGTACACGCACACATTTTTTTTTAAATGTACCCATCATTTAGTTTGTTACTCATTTCTCATAGGTACATAAAACCACCATAAAAAAGTCACAGCGAAGCGTGGCAGGGTACCGCTAGTAATATATAAAAGCTACGCGGAATTTTTGCTTTTTTCTTAAAGACCTGAAAACTCAATCTAATTCTGTCCGATAGTTGGCGGGAACGTGGTTGGCATACAAATAACTAGATAGTCGGATAGATCTGTTTCTACCCAAGTTAAAATAGTTTGTAACACTAAGATGATCAGTGTTACTCACCAACTAGCGCGAGGTAGCTATGCAGAGAACTCTATCCCAGGGCGCCTTATTTCTAAGTTTCCAGTCTGTGTGCAAGGGTAGGCTAGGGCTCTCACGAAAACAGACAATAGGGTGTACACACATATATTTACTAAGTACACAGAGATACACAGAGACACACAGAGAGCTTATTCACTGATAGACACAAATATCACAGGTACACAGAAGTAAAGTCAGGGCTCAGGTATTAATACTACTAGGCTACACATAAGTAGTGGATTTACTGGCCTGCAGAGTGAGCTGAGTGAGAGTGACTGCCTGTTGTTACTGCCAGGTGATGACGGCAGATACCTCTCACATGAGAAGCTCGTGTAGTCCGCACTTCCACGTTGTCGTACCACGTGCAGCCCACTAACTTATAGGTGCGGCACCAAATATCTCATCCGGCAACTAGCCCCGTAGTAAAAAACCCTGTCATGAAAGAAACGACAAATTAAGATCTTGGCTGCGCGACAGACGACAATCGACCCGCTTTGCAAAAGAAGAAGTGACTCACCAGTTTTCTGGGTAAAATGTAGCAAGATGCAATGCAGCAACCCAATCACAGCCCGTTAGGCCACGCGAGGTAACAAATAATCGCGCTTGAGCGAAAAACTGATTCGCGGCACAGTCTCAGAGCAAAAGCCAAAGGACCTCCAACTACCCCAAAGCAGGTCTCGGTCAAAAGTCCTGTCTTTCACGAAAAATCTTAACAAAACCCGTTCCTTTAAATGCGAAACGCTTCGTCACCGAACTTATGACATCCTGTCATTCTGACAGCAGAAATGTCACCACTGACAACCGATTAAAAAAAGATAACTCGATAAGGCTGCTTTCACATCCTAAATACTGCATCTATAGAAAATAAATGCTACAACCACCCCCCCCCTTTAATAGTATTTCCTGCGGATATGACACGCTGGAAATACACAATAAAGAAAACAGAAAAGTACTGACTAATAAACAAAGACAACCAGCTAGGTCCTTCAAACACCAGCTGACTACGACCATTACAATACCAAAGAAAGATCCTCCTATGTACCTAACTAGACACTGACTCGTGTACCGGTTAGGCTAAGTAACTAGAGTCTAATGCCCTTCATAGAAAACGAATGCTCCCTTTACTCACTGCCGATACCCTAACACTACCCAAGCTCTCAGGATAATGTAGAGTACTAAGAAGCGAATGAGAGAAAAACGCTCGGTGCGGTGCATAGAAGAAACTACAACGTGACAATTTAAAGTCACGTACACATATAGAAATACAAACAAAAGATTAAAATAGTCTTACATAATGATCACATAGCACTGGTTTAATAAACTAGAGAAACAGTGCTATGTAGTTACGTTAGGTATTGGAGACTGCTCCTCCTGATACTTCAGGATGTCCTTGATATGGTACTCCCCAAGATCCTTACCGTCCAGATCTGACAGCCTATATACTAAAGGGGATCGTTTAGCAGTCACCACACATTTAAGGAACTTAGGAGCTAGCTTAGCAGTAAAATTCTTGGCCTTGTTGGACAGGTAGAACGTGCGTTTGTAAACTATCTGTCCCACTTTCAGCTCTACATGCCTTTTTCTGAGGTTGTAATACTTTTCATTACGCTGGTGGGCAACGTTCAAATGTTTCCTCACCTGGTCGTAAATGCGTTGTATTTCTCTCAGCTTGACACCGAAGGCTGATGGATCGTCTACAGAGACTGAAGTAGGATGGCACGCGATATCTGTCTGCCTGTACAGCACTCCATCCCCAATAAATTCCCTACCATGTACCAAAAAATAAGGGGTGAAACGAGTTGCTTCGTTAACTGCAGTGTTTAAAGCACACTGTATCTCAACCAAGAACTGATCCCAAGACTTGTGTTGTGACTTCACATAGCATGAGATCGCTTGAACCACATTGCGAATAGCTCGTTCCGCCTGATTAGTTTGGGCATGATACCTAGGGTTATAATATACATTAGGTACATTGTATTTAGCCAACAGATCCTTAAATGGCTTACTCACAAACTGAGGGCCATTATCCATGTAAATAGTCTTGCAGACTCCGTGCACGAGAAACACACTCTTCTCTATGAACCTCGCGACTACAGCGCCTGTGGCAACCCGAACAGGGCACAACATGACGTATTTGCTAAAGTAGTCGGAGACCACGATCAGGTGTACGTTTCTATTGCTCGAAGTGGGAAAGGGACCAAGCAGATCGACAGAGATAGCTTCGAATGGCTTCGAAACCCGCTTCGGGCTACCCATTAGGCCGGGACGAGACGTATTTACGGGTTTGTACTGCTTGCATGTTTCGCAATTCCCAACATATTCTTTGACGTCCTCGTACATCTTGGGCCAGTAATAATTTAGGGCTAACCTTTTATGCGTCTTCCAAACGCCACCATGGGCACTAAGTGTGTCATCGTGGTACTTAGAGAGCAGGGGCAAGCGATCCTCCTGAGGTACCACCAGCTTCCAGTCAAAGTCTGAAGTCAAAGAATATTTATTTTTAGTTAACCTATATAGAAGGTTGTCACGAATGTCATAATTTGGTGACTTCCTAGGGTTCTTCCGAACACTATTCATGGTGTGGTCATACCACGGGTCTTTAGTGGGTACTGCATCGAGGGAATCAATTTTGATACGAGACAGAGCATCAGGTACAACGTGGTCTTTACCTTTTCGATGCTCTATGTCAAAATCGAATTGACTGAGCCTCATGCTCCAACGTGCTAGACGACCCGTGGGATTTTTTAGCTTATGGAACCACAGAAGAGATGAATGATCCGTGACGACCGTACATTTTTGGCCTTCGACGTACTGTCGAAATTGTTCCAAAGCGAAAATCACGGCCAGAAGTTCTCGCTCAGTTGTGCTGTAGTTCACCTCGTTCTTGTTGAGAGAACGGCTACAGTAGGCGATAGGGTGCTCAACACCATCGTGAGTTTGTGTCAGTACAGCAGCAACTGAGTAAGCTGACGCGTCACTAAGAATGCGGAAGGGCATCTCAAAGTTAGGCATTTTTAATATAGGGGCAGAAACCAAGGCTGACTTTAGCAGGTTAAAGGACTGTTCAGCCTCAGGGGTCCATTCGAACTTAAGGTTCGTAGAAGTGAGTTTGCACAGAGGTTTACTAATCTTCGAGAAGTTGTTAACAAAGCGACGATACCAGCCGGCCATTCCCAGAAATCTCTTAACCTCCTTAGGGTTAGAAGGGGTGGGATAGTTGAGGATAACCTCAACTTTACCCGGGTCTGTCCGTAAGCCATGTTTGTCCACATAATACCCCAGGTATTTGAGTTCACTCCGACAAAAGTGGGATTTTTTCATATTAATAGTTAGGCCAGCATCCTTGAGTTGCTGATAGACTCTATGTAAGAGCTCTACATGCTCCTCAAAGGTGCTGGACACACAGACTATGTCATCCTGAAACGCAAATACCTTGTTGTCGAACTCGGGACCAAACAGACGGTCCATGAGGCGTTGCATCGTGGCACTGGCACCGACAAGACCGAAGCACATGGAATTGTAATGGAACAATCCTCTCCGGGGAACCGTAAAAGCAGTCTTCTTAGCAGACTGGAGTGAGTCGAATGGAATCTGCCAGTAGGCCGCACTCAGATCTACAGAGGTTAAATACTTAGCATTATTAAGATGGTCTAAGATTTGATTGATATAGGGTAAGGGGTAGGCGTCACTCTTAGACACAGAGTTCAGCTTGCGAGAGTCCAAGCACAATCTGAGGTCGCCGTTCGCCTTCTCCACCATGACCACTGGAGAGTTCCAGGCGGACTGAGACGGGGACACTACTCCCATCTCCAGCATTCGGTCCAGCTCGGCTTCCAGGGCCTTCTGCTTAAGGGGAGAGAGCGGATAATAACGCTGCTTGATCGGCTTGCTGTCACCAGTGTCAATGACATGGTGCACAAGTGAGGTCCGACCTAAACCCACCTTATCAGTGTTCAACGAGTCGAACTTTTCAATGACCTCGTAATCAACGACGAACACCTTTGTTTAGTTGTCAGGTTGTCGTAATCCTCGAGGCCACCGTTAAGGGACACAGACTCTATAGGATTATTATCACTAAAGCTATCAAGACTAATATTTTGTAAAATTAACTTATCACTTAACTTAAATTGTTGCCAGAAATCCACTCCAAATATCATGGAGGTGGTTATACCTGGGACAACATAGAACTTGACAACTCGGATAACCGAATTGTACTCAATTGGCAAAGAGATACAACCCAGACATTGCAAGTGAGTGCTGTCTGCAGTTGTAATACGAAAAGTAGGATTGATACTCACAAGATCAAAACCCAGTTCCAAGAAGATGCGGTGCGCTCCCTTACCTAGTATAGAGCAGGAGGCACCGGAATCTAGAAGGCCTAAGACATTTAAATTTAAAACCTTAACAACTAGATACGGTCTAATGTCACTATCCCGTTTAGGAAACAGGACCTTATCAGAAATAGACTCAGATACAGAGTGATGCACAGAGTTCCTAATAAGGCCCTGGCCTACGCGTTTTTTGACTTGCTAGTACAGTGTGAGCAGTCTGGGGTCTTGACTCCTTTGAGACCACACCGGAAACACACCAGCTCCCTTGACTGTGTGCAGCTGTATGCAGTGTGACCGCCCCCGCCGCAACGAAAGCATTTGCGATCGTGGGGGGTAACCGGCGTCTCCACTGCAGACACCTGCTTAGCGGGCTTTTGTACACCTTTGTTCTTAAGCTGGTGTAAGTCAGATGTAATCTCAAACTTGTCAAGAGCAGGCTCATGGAAAGCGTCTGCCCTAGTACGCGCAAGCTCCAAGCGCTTACCCAAACGTCTCAAGTCATCTACAGAGTTGACATCATGCAAGGCCAGTTCCTTCATGTAGTCAGGTCTAATGTTGTGCATGAGAATGTCCAGCTGTTCCTCACTGGGCATCTTACATGACAACCTTGAGAACATGGCTTGCATTGTACATATATAGTTAACCAAGGACTCAGAGCGGGCTTGTGTACGCTGTCTTATCTCGTTCCTGAGGCGGTAATCATAATCAGGAATATCGAAGGTATCTCTAAGCTCACTAATAAGATCCTCATATGAGATGAAGTTAGCTTTGTTTGTACGGAACCAAGACAAAGCCGGTCCATCCAACAGGTCGGAGAAAGCCATAAGGAGTCTAGGCTTAGTAACCTCCCGAGCACATCTAAGTTCCTCTAATCTCTCTAAAAACACACGTACACAAGTAGAACCATCATATTTTAAGTTAAATGAACATAAGTTAAGGGGACGTTCTTTATACACTATGTTACATGTAGAACTATTCCTACTTGAACTAGCTCGCACCGAGCGGTCCTCTCTCACTACTGGTGAAGTATATTCCACCTGGTCACGACCCGAAGGATCATCACCATCATCATCCGAACCTTCGGATTCAGAATCACTACTGGGTTCAGCCCTAGCGATGATCTTCACTAGCCTACCACGAGTATCCACCAGGTCGGGGCAATCCAGACCACAACGAGCTAACCTACTCAATAAGTAGTTGGCTCTGATGGACACCCTAAGACGACTACCTTTATTAATGAAAATGTCACCTGACTGAATAGCCTCCTCCAGCTCGGAGACTCTTGGAAGGCAGATCGAGAGCTCAGCCTGTGCATCAGCGGGTACCGGAGCACTCGCTTTGATGCTACCTCGACGGACGAGTCGGTGTGCCGTTCTTAGCTCACTCCGAAGGCCAGACACTGTCGTTTCCGGTTCCACTGAAATACCCATGTGGGACAGCTCGTTAGCAAGTTCATCCTTTCTTAAATAATTAATATATTTTTTCATCTGTGCCATTATGTAAAAATTTACTTACAACAATTATAAATATAAAATGGCACAGATAGGGATCAATTACAAAGTAAAAATGTAAATTGAGTTACAACAAAGTGTACTAAGTTAGGTAATTATGTTTCAAATTGACTTTTAGAATTTAACAAAGATTAAGGGTATACTAAGAGAGAAAAGTTTCTAAATTTTCTGATAACACAGTTCAGGTTAATAATTAAAATTACAAGGTATCAACATACCTTCAAAAAAAAATTTATAATTACACAGAGTGAAATTCACTAAGTTAACACAGAGGTGAAGCTATAGAATAATATATGTAATATATTAATCTATGCTAATATAATATTACAATAAATATATGTGTGCACCATATAAAGGAACATAACAAAGAAAAGAAACACAGTAAGAAAAGAAGTGGGTATGCCAAATAAAATCAAAAAGTTTTTCCAAAATCACAGCTATTTTAAATTTTTGAATTTAGAATTTTGTGTCTTTTCCAGCCAAAGATGTAGGAAGCTGGAAGAAGACGAAAGGGAAGGTTTTGTGCTTAGCTGCTAGCACCACCAATTAACGTCCTGGAGCGTCTCGGACGATTCCAGAATGGTTTCGCCAGAGATAACCACCTATGCACACACACCAGACTGAGACTACCGCAGAGTAGACCCAGAGATTTGCCACTACGTTGGGAG
Organism: Miltochrista miniata; assembly: GCA_933228765.1. Lineage (NCBI taxonomy): Eukaryota > Metazoa > Arthropoda > Insecta > Lepidoptera > Erebidae > Miltochrista > Miltochrista miniata. The sequence goes on along the minus strand of OW121756.1, from coordinate 33,760,110 downwards.
CCAATTTGTAACACTAAGATGATCAGTGTTACTCACCAACTAGCGCGAGGTAGCTATGCAGAGAACTCTATCCCAGGGCGCCTTATTTCTAAGTTTACAGTCTGTGTGCAAGGGTAGGCTAGGGCTCTCACGAAAACAGACAATAGGGTGTACACACATATATTTACTAAGTACACAGAGATACACAGAGACACACAGAGAGCTTATTCACTGATAGACACAAATATCACAGGTACACAGAAGTAAAGTCAGGGCTCAGGTATTAATACTACTAGGCTACACATAAGTAGTGGATTTACTGGCCTGCAGAGTGAGCTGAGTGAGAGTGACTGCCTGTTGTTACTGCCAGGTGATGAGGGCAGATACCTCTCACATGAGAAGCTCGTGTAGTCCGCACTTCCACGTTGTCGTACCACGTGCAGCCCACTAACTTATAGGTGCGGCACCAAATATCTCATCCGGCAACTAGCCCCGTAGTAAAAAACCCTGTCATGAAAGAAACGACAAATTAAGATCTTGGCTGCGCGACAGACGACAATCGACCCGCTTTGCAAAAGAAGAAGTGACTCACCAGTTTTCTGGGTAAAATGTAGCAAGATGCAATGCAGCAACCCAATCACAGCCCGTTAGGCCACGCGAGGTAACAAATAATCGCGCTTGAGCGAAAAACTGATTCGCGGCACAGTCTCAGAGCAAAAGCCAAAGGACCTCCAACTACCCCAAAGCAGGTCTCGGTCAAAAGTCCTGTCTTTCACGAAAAAACTTAACAAAACCCGTTCCTTTAAATGCGAAACGCTTCGTCACCGAACTTATGACATCCTGTCATTCTGACAGCAGAAATGTCACCACTGACAACCGATTAAAAAAAGATAACTCGATAAGGCTGCTTTCACATCCTAAATACTGCATCTATAGAAAATAAATGCTACAAGTTCATTATTGACTTCTTCTTTTTTTTAAACATTCGTAGCTTCGCTAGTTCAGTGTTGCGTAAACGTTCTCTGTGTTAATCATCTTACGCTATATTTGTGTGAAGATGGATAACTGTTGTGGCGTTTCTATTTATGGGCGTGTCCTGCTTTAGAAGGCATGTTTAGTTGCTATTGCCCAGTACCAGTAATAACCATATTACTGGTACTCGGGAACAGCAAAACAATTCATCGTAAGGCTTTCAAATTGGATGAACGACTTGGTAGTCATTAAGCCTAATTGAAGGACTTATGATGACTTGAACAACAGCACGAGTCACAATTTGCCCCTGTCAATTTCAACACGTCAATAAACCCTTTGCGCTTGGTAAGACTATTTATTTCGTACCACTTACGGAAAAAGGCGTGACTTGATATAAGTATGTAATATATATACATAGGTACATACATTTACATACAAACTTTCCATCTAATACATCATGCACTGATTAAATATTATAAATATCAGATGAACAAAATTGACATTTCTTATTAAACCTAGCGCTTTTTGAACGTTGTCCTAAAGATTTATCTTCCATAGGTAAGCATACCTAGTTTATCAATGGCAACACACATACCGAGTATTACAGTCGTGAAACAAAGCCATCTCTTCATTAGCTTCAGTGGATTGAAACCCTTAGAGGTTACTGCAGGGTCGTATAAATAAAGTCTCTGATACACTTAGTTCATGTAATAAAATCACAGTATTACAATCGTCGTAAAAGATGAGACAAAAGAGTTCTTCGACCGTTTTATTGAGCTTTTTAAGACACTGGTATACCTTTTTGACTCAGTGTTCTGTAAACGATCACTGTAGTAAGCTCATTCACTATGGCCAGTCCTTGGATGGGTGACCATCCATGTGACCACTTTGTGACAATTATTTGAGCGTCGTTTCCGTGCTTCGGAAGGCACGTTAAGTCGTTGGTCCCGGTTGCCAGTAAAATGGCAGTCGTTAAGCCAAGTTGAAGGCTTTATTTCAACAGCAGGCAGTCACAACCTGCGCCTGTCCATTTAAACACGGCAATACGGCTCACAACGTATTACGTGGGACAAATTATAAAAAAAGGTGAAATGTGGGCATATAATATGCCTCTGCCTGCCCCTTCGGGGATAAAGGCGTGATGATGAACCTGGTATACCTTTTAGATTGATTCTTAGCTGATTACCCAGAAGGCAATGGAGAGGGCTATGCTCGGAGTGTACCTTCGTGATAGAATCCGCAACGAAGAAATCCAAAAGATGACCTGAGTCACCAACATAGCTGAGAAAATCTCCCGACTTACATGACAGTGGGTAGGTCATATCGCACGCAGAACAGACGGTCGATGGGGCAAGACAGTGAAAAGTGCTAGAGTGGCGACCACGTACTGGAAAACGCAGTGTGGGTAGTAGGCCTTCCGCAAGGTGAACAGATGATCTAATAAAGTTCGCGAGAGCCTACTGGATACGGCCAGCACAAGACCGATCGTTGTGAAGAACCTTATAGAAGGCTTATGCTCTTATACTCAGCAGTGTGCGTCAAATTGGTTGCAATGATGGTGATGACTACTACCAGGTGAAATACCTAAGTAGAAGCTTTATTTTCCCATAATACCTTCGACTTAGTTTAAGGACTACTATGTAACCGAAATCAACTTCTTAACCTGTCTTTCGAAGCACGGGTTTGATTATTATTATTATACGGCCATCTCAGAATAAAACGTATCGTTACATGCTGATCCCAGTTATCGCTTATAGCAGGTATACTAGCGCTTTAACTTCAAACTACATTTTACTTTGGAAGATCAGATCTCACTTCTAATGATACTGAAAATAAAAACCGGTTATGTGCGAAACGGAATCGCTCACAGGGTGATTCCTACCAAAAAGCGGCAAAATATCATGTTTGTTGTATGGGAGCCCCCCTTAATACCCCTCATTTATTCTGATTTTAGTATTGTTATAGCGGCAATAGAAATATATCATCTGTGAAAATATCAGCTCTGTAGCTATCACGGTTCCTGAGACAGACAGACGGGCAGCGAAGTCTCATTAAAAGGGTCCCGTTTTTACCCTTTGGCTACGGAACCCTAATAGCAGCCTAACTACAGTACAGCTGTCTTCTGCGTTCTCCATTATACCGAAATTCTAAATGTAACTGGGACTTCGCACAAAGGTGATAGTGAGGAGTATAACATTTTTCATTTGATCGTAAAGTCCCAGTTATTTTTACTTTGTAATCCAGGATCCGATGTAGAAAATAACCTTATAGTTGGATTGCTGTAAAGCCTTATTGAAAATTACTGTAACTTGAGCCCCCAATTCCTTTACGGGTGCCTACGCCATTATCTTCTTCCGTCAGCTAAGCTAGACCACTTGCAGGTGAGGGGTTTGAGCTCTTAAGATCTCGGAGGTGCCCCTTCCCCTTAATAATAAATATGCCATTATTTTACTAAAATATTCAACCACGATGGTAGTAAAGCAGTACAAAGGAAATAGCGCTAAGCTCTTAACAATCTGTTTCACTCGTGGCAAGTTCATAATTAATTTTAAAATATTGCGCGGAGTAACACACCGCATAAATTGTTTGTGTGTAACGACTAGGTGCACCATGATGGCGGGACGAAGTCATGGATTTTAATGTAAAAATATAATAATACAACTACCGGGTAACTCACTGATCTTTCTACGTCCAGCGTAAACTCTTAGAAAATTGGCGTTTATATGGTAAGCTACTCCTATATTTTAGGAATCTACTGCGAAAGGATAAAGTCTTAATTGTACTCTAAATAATGCTTGCCCCGTTGCTTAAGCTTTTTTTTTTTTGTTTTACGTGAGGGAAAATCCTCATATGATGTTATGCCGGACTCTTACCGACTAAAAAACCTCACGCCACGCCTAACAGCCTATGGTTGAGAGCCCCAGGTAAGCCCCGCTTCTAAGGGGGGGCGTGCGTGAGTTGCTCACGACACGCTGCCGTCATGGGCCTGCTTCTGTAAGGACGGTGAGCGGCCCTCTCACCGTCCTCAGACCCCCGGTCATGGAGGCCGATAGTCCTCGGCGAAGACACGTCGGCGGCGCCCAGGGCGCCGACTGCGGAACTCGGGTGGGAGAGTTCTTTCCCGTACCCGGCCCGCCGCTTCCTTCGCGAGCATTACCTGCTCGCAGAAAGAGGCGGCGCAGTCCCACTTACTCCCGCTGGAAAGCATGGCTCGCACCATGGCCTCGAGCGAGAGAGTGTCCACGCCCAGACCCACTACGAGGACCTGTCGCTGTTGTGCCCACGCCGTGCACTCCACCAGCGTGTGGAGCGCCGTGTCATCGCTGCGGTCCTCGCAGTGCTGACACTGGGCCGTGGTTTCCCGGTGTTTTCGCCACAGATACCTACCGAAGCTACCGTGCCCGGCAAGCATCTGTGTCAACCGGTAGGAGAGAGCACCGTGTCTTCTCTCCAGCCACTCGTCCATGACCGGTCTGACGGCCGCGATTGTGGCGAATCCCCCCTTTGGTTGCTCAAGTCGCACCTTCCATGTCTCCACGGTTTCCTGGTGGAGCAGGGTCCGCTGGGCCTCGATTTCTCGAGACGCAGGCCTTTGGCCCCGCTCCAGCGCCTCCTTGCGCCATCTGAACAGTGACGCAAGGGCTCTCGCTTCCAGGTCCCATGGAGGGGTCCCGGCTAGGAGACATGCCACCTCACCGGAGATCGTGCGGTATCCTCTTATCACCCTGACGGCCATCACTCTCTGCGGGCTCAGCAGTCTAGCCTCATTGCTGGCCGTCAGGGTCTCCGCCCATACGGGAGCCCCGTACAGGGCCATGCTTCGCACGATCCCCAGGTACAGCCTCCTGTAGGGAGCCCGTTGCTTAGGCTAGAGAGATCCACAGAATAACATTTATAGGCAGAGTTAGTAGTTTGAGCAGACAGAGCAGAAGGTATTTTCTAGTAGATTAACAAAGCCAAACTTGAGACATTTCATTAAAATTACTCAGTACAACATACGGTACAAACATTGACCTAAAACTCTAAAATGACCGACTCGGCTCTCTGATGTCAAATATCCTCGTCTTAAGTCACCCCTCTGACCCATATGTACACAAAGTGCTTACCAAAACCACTAGAGGACGCAGCTTTATTGCTCACCCTGTAGTAAATCCCGTAGCGTATTAATTTTCCACTACAGTAGCACATTTCATAAAATACATCATGGTCACCCTAATCCGGTTTTAAATGAACTACAGGCGGGTGACAAAATAAAACAGTATAGTCGGCTATTGTTTGAGTTAATGTACAGGGTGCTTACACGCAGAATGCTGAGCGGTGGAAGGACTAAAAGAAACCTGCAATTATTTTTAAAACTCTTCTGCTTGCAGAAGAGTTTACAAAGTACTCCAAGGAGTACTTTGTATTTTAATACGATATAAATAACAACAGTGCACTGCTGATAAACTTTTATTACTGCGGTCTATCTATTCTTACCGTTTTGTGTATACTTACACTGCCAACCCTGTAAACACCTTCTAAGACCCCTCTTGAAAAACCCCATACTGTAAGCGTTTGGGAAAACGAGGCATGAAGATCATAAGTAGGTAGTGAGGAATATTTCGCTATGGCCCATTCTTGGATGGGGTGGTCACCACGTGATCACTTTGTGACATTTATTTGCGAGCGTTTCCATGCTTCGGAAGTAATGTTACGTCATTGGTGCCAGTTGTCAGTAACATAAGAGTTGTTAAGCCAAGTTGAATGCTGACTTCACAAAATTTCAATAGAGATTTATCACAACATTATTGTGTCCACTATAATACGGCAAAAGCCACCATTTATCGCTTTGCTTTTTTACTTGCCTTTATATTAGAGTTGCTGACTGTACCTTCAATAGCAGTTTTTATTCCATTAAAACTTGGTAGAACGCCATGTAAAAAGTACTTAGTTCCTTGTAGCTTTCATTCATTAACAACGCAGAGCTGCAATGCATAATTTTTTCTTGAGAATGAAACGTAAATAATGGAAAGGAGTAAAAGATCTTGAACAAGGATTAATTGCCGACCCGTAGTTAAATGCGAGTGTAAAAAGAACTTTGTAGTAACGGATATTACATAAATTGAATTGTTGCTGTATGTAGTGGCTCTTTTTGTAAAAAGTTTAATTCTTTGTTCTACCAGTTTTATATCCATCGTTTATCAGATTTTTCATCAAGCACCATTTTAATAAATGTCTGGACTCGATCTGAAATAGCTTTCTATTTCAGATCGAGTCGAGACAGACAGTGGTGTTTTTTTTTCGTCATATCAGCACACAAACGCTTAACATGTACTCGCTTAAACATATAAATAAAAAGCCAGGTCAGGTCATTCACAAGGCTTGCCCACAACAATGTATTAAGCGCAAATCCCTTTATCAGTCGGTCCAGTCGCGTCAGCCATGCGTGGTATTGCGCCCTCTCCTGTGGGATCAGACCAGTGAGCTCTGAGATTTGGACACTAAGTTAAGCTGCCGTTAATGTAAGTAATGTTTGTTTATTTCTGTGTTTTCGAGGGATAGCAGACGTATAAAACGTTGAATGAATGTTGTTGACTTAGAATCTACTCATAGAATTCCTACTATAACTCTTTCTGTCTGTTTCCTTTTCACGCCTAAGCCGCTGAAGCTATTTGAATGAAATTTCGTATAGAGATTGTTTAAGTCCCTGGAAATGACATTTTATGGAATAACGACTTCTGCGTTGACGAAGCTGCGGGGAGCAGCTAGTGGAGAATAAATGAAAACTGGACAGGCACGGACAAACGGAAAAGTAGGTACGTTCTTTTTCTTTTTACGTGTAAGAATTTCTCATGGATGTTGTGCTATGCTACTGCCGGACTCAAACCAACTAAAACTACGCGTGCCCTATCACTGCCTGCGGTCGCGAGCTCCGAGTATCTAGTTACCTACAGATGTAATTAAAATGACGTGAAGTTACATTTTTTTCATTACAGCATGACCTAATCCTTACAACTCAACAAAAAGTCGTGAGATCGTCCTCACCCAACTGCCCCTCTCTAACTCGTTTATTGTGAAAGTTCAATCCGATTGACGTTGTCATTTTTGTTTTATTTCAAACTTTGAACAGATGATCCACGTGACCTAGTGACGTAGTTTAATGCGACAGAGTCACAGACTACAGACAAAGTCTCGACATAGCCCCTCTGCGCTCTATTTTATAGAGAGGGGCTAAAACTGTCTCGATCCACGGAAAAATCGTGTAGATTTCTGTTCCCATTTTCGCATCCCATAGCAACGTTTTTGGGAATAAAAATAGGGATATTTTAGACTATAATATATCGTTGCACCGAATTTTAGCCATATCCGTTCAGAGCGTGAAAAACTAACAAACTTCCAAGCATTCATAAATTTTAATAAGGGAAATACTAATTGCTTTTTTAATGTTGGACATTGTACAACAATATTTTTATATATTTACAATTTACATTCTCAATTCGTCGGTTCTAAGTAGGGTTTCGGTGGCTAAGCGGTTAAGCGTCTTACACGGTATACGGGAATCCTGATCGAAACCGATTAATCTTTCCATATTTTAATTTATGATTGAATGGCTTCTCAAAATTATTTATAAAAATAGAATGAAGATAATAATAGAAGTCGTTATCGTGTAAAATCATTACCCTCCTTTTGCGCAGTCAGTTAAAAAGTAGCCTATATCCTTCCCTTAGACTCAATCTATCTCTATACCAAATTTCATCAAAATCGGTTCACGTAACAGACTGACAGACAGACAGAGTTACTTTCGCATTTATAATATTAGTAGAGAGTAGGGATTTCTAGCATTCACACTTATACATTTTCAAATTTACTATATTAGTATAAATATCTGTATAATATGGTAGGTACCTAAATAAAATGTGCCTCGAAAAATTAATTCGAATTCAGTGTTCTTGAGTGACGCCAACGGGCTCCCAAGGGAAAAAGAGAAAGTTTTCTTTAGACGAGTTAAACTTATTATTTTATTAGTAAAATGTACCTACTTAAAAAACTGAAACAGAAAACTTTTAATGAGTTTCTTTATTCAGGTACCTGCTATGTACCTATTGTACTGCTTATCAATCTTTGACTACTGAAGAAAGTTTTAAAAAACAAAAAAATCTTTTTGGTTTTTATTCTCTCGACTACCTTTAAATAGGCATAATATTGAAGACGCTAGGTGGCTTGTGTAACTTAATAGTTTCTATGTCTTACTTCCTGTTTATTTTCGAAATACATAACAATGTTAATCAGTCACTTAGATCCTTAAGCACGAGCTTATACTTAGTTTGGGCTTAACGGCGATGAGTACAAAATATCCACAATATTTTATGTAGGGTAAGGTTGCTCAAGTCGTAGCCCCTAAGGAAATAATGTTGTGAAATTCAGAGCAATAGAAATAATGCAAAATTCTTTGCATCCAATGAGTTTTTATTTATTTGGCCTTTATGTAATTATCACAGAAACATGAAAATCTTGTATTACAGCTAAAATTTTGACGTTTTTCCAAAAAGTAGTTAGCCTAATTCGTACCCTCTACAGCCTAAGTCGTACTTAGAGAATAGGTTTTAGAAAACATATTATAAACTATATAGAAAAACACTTATCCACAATATTTTATCGTCGCTGCGCTTGCAAAAGTCGCTATGTATTTTTAACCTACTTTTCAGGAGGAAGTAAAAACCGATTTACTCGAAATATAATTGTGATAGAGAAAGTACATATTTTTTTTATAATGTAAATATTATATTTACGTTGTGGAAAATGACTTTTAGAAAGATGATATTTAAAACGAAAATACCAAAAAACTAATACTGTAAATCTGACACAAAGCTAAAATTGTTTGGGTCACAAATATCGCCATGTGTTGTTGAGCACATAGCGGGAACAAATAAAACATAATTCACGTTGTTTAATTGCACAAAGCTATTTAATAAAAGGTGTCAATTGAAAATAATATCAAATTTTATTAAGAAACTATGGCAAACATGGTGTTCTCTGCCATAAAACTCTGCTGCCTTGATGTGTGGGGATGTGTTGTACGCAATAAAGGCGCCGAGGAAGAAACGGGAGAGCAACAGTTCTCTCCCGAACCGCAGCAGAAGCACTGGTCGCTGGAGTTCCCAGAACGATCTCCATCACTCTGGGCTGGCTCCTACCATATCCTTTTTTTAACGTGAGGGAATATCCTCATAAATGCTAAGCCAGACTTAAAAGTCTGGTGAGGTTACGTGAACCTCACGTATCCTGCCGAACAACCTACGGTTGGGAACTCCGGGTAAGCCGACGGAAAGATACCCCAGGACTCCCAAGACCTACCACTACCACTGCGACCTCAACAAGGGGGGTGGGGATCAGGTGCTATCACGCGTCTTTGGGGGCTTTTTGGGTGCTATCCCGCTTCTTAGGGTGTAGTGCGTGAATCCCATACGTCACGCTGACATCTATAAGGACGGTGGCCTGCTTCAGTAAGGACAGTGGGCAGCCCCCTTACCGTCCTCAGGACCCCGGTCATGGAGGCCGATAGTCTTGGGCAAAGATATGTCGGCGGCGACCCGCTGACTGTGGAACTCGGGTGGGGGAGTTCTCTCCCGTTCCAAACCTCTCCAAACTCTTTCACGAGCATGACCTGCTTGCAGAAACAGGCAGCGCAGTCCCACTTACTCCCGCTAGGGTTCATGGCTCGTACCATGGTCTACAGCGAGAGATCCACATCTAGACCTGCCACGAGATACTTCCAGCCTAGTAAGACGTGATTTCCACGACAACCGTGGCGAAAGGTCGCCGCAGCTTGGCGACCACGGCTGGTGAGGGTGCCTGGGATTTCCTTTCGAGAGTGCACCAAAATCCCTGGCTACATACAGCTGGGTAGAAGACTACGAAAAGGCGAGCTGTCCCAATTATTTACCTCTACCAACTCCTTTGAAGCAACCAAAGAATATTACTATTTTTTAAGGAACCCTGGTAGGTATGCAAATGTACGTACCACCTATAATACTAGTAGTTTTAGATACTTGTCTGTAAATGTATGCGACTGTTGTGCTAAGATCCCGTAAGGAGGTTGATTCCCGATTAGATTCAAATATTTGTGTGATCTAAAAAAATAATGGCTGAAAAAGGAATGATTGCAGAGCTCGGATTTTTGAGCAAGAAATTTTAGAATGAAACGTAAAAGTGTCCTTTATGAGAAAAACAGGCTTACGTAAAGGAGGTCATGCTTGTAAAAGAGGCGATGGAAGTAGCAGGCTATGGAGAGGCATGGTGAATCTCTGGCTATTGGCCTAGACATAGCTAAAGCCTTTGACTAGGTATGGCATGCGTAGCTTCTTTCCAATTTGCCGGCATACGGTCTATCGTCTCAGTTGTGCCACTGGTTGGCCAGCTTCCTGCACGGGCGACGTGTACGGGTCCTCTGTGATGATCAGGCTTCCTGCTTTCTGCAGGTAAATGCCGGAATACCACAGGGATCGGTATTGTCCCCAAATCTCTTTCTTCTGCATATCAATGACATGCTGTCCCTTGGGTGCACTCATTGTTATGCGGATGATAGTACTCTGCATGGGAGTAATTCTGGCCGTCCAGCGGAGGGGCGAGGCGACGTGGATGAGAAGAGACGACAACTCGTGGCGGATCTCGACCGGGACCTGGGCCGCATTGCCCAATGGGGTTCGGACAACGTGGTCGAGTTCAATGCCAGAAAAACACAGGCGTGTGCGTTTACAGCTAAGAAGTCCGCATTCCTACCCCTACCCTCTCTTCAGAGCATTACGGTTCCACTAAAGGACAACCTGGAGATCCTCGGTATAGACGTCCGGCGTGAACTCAATCACAAAAACTACATGGAGAGCTGTATTGGGCCGGCCTCGCGGAAACTAGGAATCCTGAATAAGGTGAGACGATATTTTACGCCACATTAGAGATGTTTATTGTACAAGACGCAGATTCGCCCCTGCGTCGAATACGGTTCTCACATTTGGAATGACTTCACGAGGTACTTACTAGACGCACTTGCCGCTATGCAGAGACGTGCTATCCGAATAATTGGTTGTCCTGAGGTGACGGGAGACAGCAAAAAACGATAGCGTCCCTGGCTGCCTTCTACCGAATGTATAGCGGTGAATGTTCTGAACAGCTCTTTAACCTGATCCCACCCTCTCCTTTCTCGAAACAACGCGTGCCGGGCACAGGTGCCACTCATACACAGTGGAAAGAACTTTCGCTAGAACGGAGCGTTTTAAAAGATCGTTCCTCTGTCGAACTATAAAAACACGGAACGACCTGCCCGTGTTTCCCTCATCTTACAATCCCGGGTTCTTTAAGAGGAGCGTGAAGAGGCACATCACAGGGCCGCCAACTTGAGGACCACTAAGAAACTATATAACACAGGTATTAACGCGATCATACCTTATAATTGAGGCTTGACATGATCGCGTTAATACCCGTGTTATATAGTTTCTTAATATCATGCAACGCGAAAGTTTAAAAGTTAGTATTGAGGACCATTGTCAGAAGTGGCCCCCAATCGCTAGGTGCGCCACGGCTTTCCATCAGGCTGGTGGCGACGTCAATTTGGCGAGCGAAATAAAAAAAACTTTTACTTACACTTTACTGGAATATTCTAGCTATAAAGCTGCCTTATTACATATTTCAATACATTCCTTAACGGATCGATGACATAAATATTCAAGAAGACTGGCAAATTTCATAGAAAAAGATAGCTATGTGACACTACTTGATTTGTGCAATGCGCGATGTTTCAGGTCAAATATTGTACACCAATATCGCTCCGTAAACACATAGCGGGCGCAATTCCGCGCAATTGATAAAATTTAAGTTAAGGTGAACTTTTTAGCTATGTGATTTGAAGCACATAATTATTTTGAAGGCGCAAAAAAGTATTGATTTCACATAGCTATTTTCTGAAACGCCGTTAATATTAGGTTTTTTTAACATTTCGGTTTTTGCACCTTGTGCGCCTTGAAATAAGGAACAAAATGGCATCAAAATCTAAAATTCGAAAAAATCACATAGCGACTTTTGCAGGCGCAGCGACGTTATGTAGGTATACTATCCGACGATGTCAACTTATCTACTAGGTAGATGTTTTTTAAATAGAATTAAAAAGACACATAGGTACCTACCTACTTAATAAATATGTATTTCATAATAAAAATTATTACCATCCATAAAAACGCAACAGAACATAAAAGTAGAACAAAGGATCTAATTAAAAATTAAAATCACCCCGAAGGCTCCTAAATCAGGCACAATTTTCCAAATTCAATTTTGTCCAGTAAAATGTTTGATAAATGTTAAGAAATGAGATTAGTCCCATTGGGTACGTGATAAAATATTTCTGAAACAGTTGCTCAATTTTGAAACAGAAAATTCGAGTGCAAAACGTCCCTATTAATACCCAATGGTTTAAGTGGTGTACTTATGTCCCCTAGGGTTATTCTTCTGAGGGCGCATCCGGGACTACCAGCCAGAAGCAGATGGTAGTGCACCGTGTGGTTTTAGTCGGTAGAAGCCCAGTGTAACATTTATGAGGATATCTACGGGTAAAAAAAAGAGGTGTGTGTATTGGTAGGTTACGATCTTAAGCATTTTTTAATAACTATACGGCGACTTAAGACTTAAGATCGTAATCCACCTAGCGCTTATATACCAAGCGAGATTGTAAACTGTCGAGTCATTATGGATTAAAAAATTAAAATAGATTGTAAACTAAAACATGGTTAGGTTGGAACAGTGACCAAAACGCGAGGGCGTGCGATCGAAGCGAGCTAGTACTATTTTTGTTATGATCCTTTGCGTTAGTTTGTAATGTAACGGAAAATAAAAAGATTTTAATCTATTGGATTAACGGATTTGATTAACTAAATAATCCAATCGATTGAAATCTATTTATAGTAACCTAAACCTAACCAAAACAAGAACCCGAAATTGGCGCAATGGATAAGACCTTTTTTTATGTCAGGGAAAATCCTTCATGGATGCTATGCCGGACTCCTACCGACCTAAAAACTTCACGTAACGCCCAACAGCCTACGGTTGGGAGCCCCGGGTAAACCCTCGGAAGGATGTCCCAGGTAATGCATAAGACCTAATCGTAATGCAAAATTAAACCAATTCAAGTCGTCACCAAAGAATGTCCATTAATGTCTTACACAAAAAGATAATTAATTACTCCTTATAATATTTGGTGGAACTGTCGTGAGCGATGTCTATTCGTAATGACTCATTGTGTCCGATGCGATATTCGTAACGATATCTCTCTTTTGTCTCTCGATTGAATTATTTTTCCGATGTGCGTTATTAATAACTGTCACCGTTTAGGGAAACATACTGATGTTTATTGAGAACCTTATTCTTATATGTAGATGGTTTTAATGTTATTAATGTTAATGTATGTTAGTTTGACTATTGATCTTTCTCTGCACAGGAAACCAACTCAGTGTCACGTAACGAGGAAAGTTTTCGCTATGCTACTATTTTTTGAAAATCATCATAATAAAGTCTTCCAACTGAATAAAATCGCCTTTGAAAAGATACCTAATTTATTGATTAACCATACAAGTATAGTATAGTCATTTATTTTCTATTGATTCGCTAATCAAATCTTCTTTGGAATCAATTCTCAATATACAACTGAGCGAACAATCTTGGTCCCAAGCATCTTTTCCCATTAAATATAGTGGGCTAGGGATCCGCGAAATTTCTAGTGTGGCTTTGCCAGCCTTTTTGTCATCTGTACATGCCACGTCGAGTCTCGTAGGTAAAATTCTGACGAATTGTCTTACAGACTATGAGACGACTGGCCTTACAGATGCCAAGAATGCTTGGCTAATGGCTTGTCCGGGACAAAATTTACCCACCCATCCAAATTTACAACGGAGCTGGGACGACGCTACGTCAAAATTAACCTTTGACTCCTTTTTAAATGCTAGCTTAGGCCCGGATCGGGCCAGATTATTAGCGCTCAGTAGAAAGGAATCCGGTGATTGGTTGAAAGCTTTCCCTACAGCCAACACCGGAACTTTTTTGGAACCGGACATCCTAAGAATTTCAGTTGGTTTGAGACTTGGCGTCACGCTTTGCGCTCCACATCGATGCCCCTGCGGTTTTAACGTTGACACTTTGGGGCATCATGGTCTTTCATGTTTAAAGAGCGCAGGCCGCTTCTCACGCCACGCTGCGCTGAATGACATCATCCGCCGTGCTCTTGCCACCGCCAATGTGCCTGCGCTCTTAGAGCCAAACGGCGTTTTCAGGGACGATGGCAAAAGACCGGATGGTATAACTTTGATACCGTGGGAGATGGGTCGGGTCCTGGTGTGGGATGCAACTTGTGTTGACACTCTAGCCCCGTCCCATCTTCCTAAAACAAAATTAAAAGCCAGTGCAGCAGCGGAAGCGGCTGAAAATATTAAAATTAATAAACATAAGGGTCTCGACTCATCGTATCGTTTTTGTCCAGTCGGTGTCGAGACCCTAGGTCCATGGGGTCCCAATGCGCAAAAATTTTTCAAGAATTTGAAAAAGCGCCTTGTGGAGTCAACTGGTGACCCAAGGGCTGGCAGATTTCTCGCTCAACGAATAGGCATTGCTATTCAAAGGGGGAATGCTGCTAGTCTTTTGGGCACAATGCCACGGGGGCCTTATTTAGGTTTAGTTTAGATAGTAATAATGTAAATATAGATATGTAATAATTAGGTTTCTCTGTAATTTTTAACAATAAATGTATATAAGTGCCAGTACAGTCTTAATATTTTTTCATAAAATAAGACTACCTAATCCTTCCACTGCAAGAAAGCGGCAATGCCAATATAAATAGTCATCCCTTAAACTAAATAACACCACCAGCCTTACGTTCAAAGTAGTTAAATGGCTATTAAACGCTAAGCTATCCACTTATAAATATTTAAAGCCCGCCTTTTACAGCCATTTAGAGCTTTCATCGCTAATTTCTACCTGCCTACCGTTTTGGAAACTTATTTTGAAGCTCCAAAACATTGAGGACGGTGAGAGGGTTGCTCACCGTCCTTACAGAAGCAGGCACATGATGGCAGCGTGACGTGAGGGATTTACGCACGCCCCCCCTTAGAAGCGTGGTCACATCCGAAACCCCCCCCCCCCCAAAGACGCGGGATAGCACTCGAACCACCCCCTGGGCGAGGCTGCAGTGGTGGCCGTAGGTATGTTGGGAGTCCTGGAACATTCTTAGGAGGGCTTACCCGGGGCTCCCAACTATGGGCTGTTGGGCGTTACGTGAGGTTTTTTAGTCGGTAGGAGTCCGGCAATAGCATGCATGATGATGCATGATGGATTTTCCCTCACGTAAAAAAACAAGGCAGTGATATGACTCAACTTTTATAATTAATACAAAGTATAAACTGTACCTTACTATAATTTTGATAACTATATTTTACATCTTAGGATTTGTGGCCATCTGCACCGTTACAAGTTGCCTCTTATCCAAACACTTCAACGTATAACTTTCGAAATCACATAAAACATTCTATTACCGAAACCACAGCCAATAAACTGTTCATCGGTAAGCATCAATTAGGTAAGTGCGACAATATGAAAACCCGGACGATGCCAAAACCGGCAACGATTTGTGGCTGGACATGGTCACATTTATGGCTAACACCAAGTGTTCGACACCGCCAACAAGTACTTCTAGAGTGCTTTGCGATTTATTTGAGGCTAATATTTTATGTGAGAGCAGATTCTTGTTGGTGAAAGCTGAGGCAATTTAAAATGGATTTCTGTTTATGTATAGATTTGAAGCAATGAAATTGGTTAGAATCGACTGCGGATTTTAAACGGAGTCAGAGAAATCTACTTTTTGATGTGTCGAAATACACCATGTACCTATGCTTTTTATTTACTTGTGAAAATCCCTAGTGGATGCCATTCGGGGCTTACCGACTACAACCACACTTTAGCCTACCACTACCTACGGCCGTGAGCCCCGAGTAAGCCCTCGGAAGGATGTTTCAGGACACAGCACTTCTACTGGCTAAACCCACACGGTACTCTGCAACAGAGAAACCTTCGTACTGCTTCTTCGTCATCTTAGCGTCTTATCAGTTTCCGTTACCTGGGCTTAGAGCCTGCGATTCAATTGTATTGGTTGACTAGCTGTTGCCTGCGACTTCGTACGCTGCATTTTATATGTGATTCTTTAGATTGATATAACTTTTTATTTATGAACCGCTTGACATGACACAAACACTAAATGTTAAGTGGGGCAAACCGCAACGCAATAAAGAAAACCGCATTGCAATCGGTTGAGCGGTTGCTGAGATTAGCGTGCACAAACGTACAGACAAACAGACAGAAAACTATTTTATTATATGTAAATTGATTGATGATGATATTGATATTGATGATTGATTGATGATATTGATAGGAGAAGTTGTGATTTAAATTCCTATTTTTGCTTATGTTTGAAGCAACTGCTGCCAGCAGTAATCTCATAAGAGCCCCTGCCCCAAAGCCTCACTATTGGACCACCTGCCGTTGAAGTTGATTCGACTTTCTAAATTCTAGGTGGGGCTCCAATATACCACCTAATTTTCAAAACCAAATGCCTTCGCCGTGAACTCATCCGTTAGTAGATGCACCACTTGTAAGAACGCGTACTTAAGTGCTCAAGACCTCAATACGGTCCCATCGCATACATTAATTTCAAATAATTTTGTAGACTCAACTCCTAGAGGTTATATACGAATAAATCAATTTTTATCTCGTCCAGAACGAATTACTGAAATTATCAAACAAAGAAAATAATAAAATTGAATAGATGACAAAAGCTAACCCAGGTTTTGTGACTGCCTTCATTTTTCAATGTCAGCTAGGGACTATATGATAATATTCATATTTGAATGAATAAACTTTGTAGGTAAATATTGTTTGCAAAGTTCATATTGGTCGAAATTTTAGCTAGTGAAACAAAATTCTGTGCTTGAACAATATTACCATATAAACTCTCTATTGTAGCGGTTTGGACCTTCGACGTGATAAGAATGATGAAAGGGTTTGCCACACGGGACGTGTAAGTAATAATTAAATTCGCCACAATCGTGCAATCCCGAAAACTAATTTCGTTAAGTGGCCGGCAACCCTGAGAATTTTTACCCATTAAGAGGCCGAGTGACGCTATATTGACTATTGTCTTGATTTTGACTCATGTCTGTTTTTAAGACTCCTTGAGGTCTAATGAATTAAAGTTATCCTCACCCATGAGGTGTAATAAATTAACGTTATCATACAATTCAGTTTATCATACAAGCAACTTCAGTTCATGAACTAATAATGCCTGTAACTCAAAACAAATACCACAATTACTGATGTGATCAAGTACTCAGTAGCCTCATAGGCTACCAGACAAAATTAAAAGTATATCCTTGAAGTTAAAAAGGTTTGTAAAAGGTAAATTGTACTGCAGGGGCTACTATACAATCAAAGATTATTTGTTGAATAAGGAAGCCTGGAAATGACCTTCTCTGCTGGATTCTCAAAAAAATTGTTAAAATGCATAGTTTTTAGATTCTTTAAAATTGTAAATAGAGCAAAAAATAGAATAACCTGCTGAGTTTCTTACCAGTTCTTCTCAGGTGGATCGCGTTGTGAACTGGTGGTAGAGTTTTTGTTTTATATTTTAAAGGTTTTACAAGCGCATCTACAATGTCAAATAAATATAATTAAAAAAGTGCTTTCGTTAAAAACCAAGATTGAGTTTGGTTTTATTGTATTTTAATTATTTAATGAATATAATATTAAAAACTTGATTTACTCCGGACACGTTTTTCATTATGATTGCATTTCTAGCTACTAATTTTTATTTCGTCAAAATTGCAATAAACACCGATTGCATCTCTAACTTATTCGATGAAATATGAAAATATGCACCTATCTTGTTTCAACCGATTAGGATCAGGTGCACTCTTAATAGAGGAATGTAGTATAAGACGGAGGAAAAATTCTGTATTTCGCTGTATTAAATAAATGTATTTGTGGTGGCACAGTTTTTAGAAATACCTACTGGGTGTGGCAATGACCTTATACAAGCATTTCCGTTACGTGATTCGAAAGGCACGTTATGCTATTAATTCCGGATGCTAATTACATGGTTAAGTCATGGTAAAGTTGAATGCCGCTTTACGTGTGGAAATCCTCATGAATGCTAAGTCGGACTCTTGACAGAACGACTTCTAGGTGAACGAAGCTGCGGGGAACAGCAAGTAACATATAAAATTATTAGTTCACAATTAGAAGTCTTACCTGAGGTTCCTAACCGTAGGCCGTAGCCGTAACCGTAGTAGGGAACTTGTGGTTTTTAGTCGGCAAGAGTCCGGCTTGGCATCTATGATGGATTTTCCACAAGGTAAAAAAAAGTCGTAAAAGACAAAAACCTGAGTGTAAACTCAGTTTTCTCCTATAGTACTTTTCTTCAATATTTAGCCTTAGATTTCTTCCACTATTTTATAAAGATGAAAACTATGTAAGATACATTTTTAATAATAAATTCATCAACCCCATAATCTTTTCTCGCTCAGCCATGAATAAACCAACGCATCGTTACTTTGCCGTGGTTCGTGTTTACCACTATGTTATTTAGTGCGGTTTTAAAAAATAAGCTCTTGGAGAAAAATTCCAACAATGAAAATTCTTTAGTGATGATATTCTGGCATTGTCTGAATGAGGGTAACCACACAAAATAGAGCAGTATTTTTACATTACAATATAAGAAAAGCTACGAAGTGTTAACGTATATTATTTTAGAGTGGATTTTACTCAAAAATGTTGTTTTTATCAAAATGAATTTTGGTTGAGTTTGTATCATACTACTTTCTTAACATCAATACATACTTATGAAATGCGAAAGTTTGCGAGTGTGGATGTTTGTTTCTCTTTCAAGCTGTAATGGCTGAACGGATCTTGTTGAAACTTGGTACAGGGAATGATGTAATAGCAAATTGTCATATTATACTGTTTGTCTCAGAAATGAATTTCCATGGGAAGCGGGCGGAGTCGCGAGCATCATCTAGTTTTATAGGTCAAGTGGGAATCCAACTTTTTTTAATGATTAATTATTGAAATGATTGAATTATTGAAACATAAATTTAAATAATGAGCAAGCGATAAGTTCACGTCGCAACTGGGTAATCTATACCTACTCAATACAAATATTATAAAGAGGAAATATTTAATTGTTTGTTTTTAGTTTGCATCGAATGGGCTTCAAAACTACTGAACCGATTATGAAAATTCTTTCATTGTTGGGAAGCTAATTAAAAAATATTTGTAGCTGTCTAGCGACTTCACAAAATATAGCTTATGTTAACCGGGGATGGTGATCCCCGGTTAACATAAGCTATATTTTATTCCCGTACTCGCACGGGAACGGGAGTTACGCGGGTAAAACCGTGTGACGTACGTTAGTTAGCTACAAATAGGTATCATTGTTACTTTCACAGTTGTTAGTGACACTTGAACTGTTTGTCGTGTGGTGCAACACTCAAAATGGATTTAGACACTTTATTTCTTCTAAAATGGATCATTATAGCCGTGGCAATTATCAACATATGCTTGTCCATAGCGTGCTGTGTAGTATTGGTTACAGCTTGGTGTGTATTAC
The DNA here is from genome assembly GCA_933228765.1 of Miltochrista miniata. NCBI lineage: Eukaryota > Metazoa > Arthropoda > Insecta > Lepidoptera > Erebidae > Miltochrista > Miltochrista miniata. The sequence goes on along the minus strand of OW121756.1, from coordinate 33,740,492 downwards.
CGCAATGGCGAACGTTACAAAACTATATTAGTGTCAATCAAATTATCGTCGGGACTCTGTACCTGATATTTGATGAAACTGCAAATTTTCTATACATGAGAAGAGTACGCTATATGGATGAAAGACATCGGAATGCTATTAGTTTAGAACCAATACAACTATATTTTTCAACTTTAGTGATGTTTTGGTCTTTATGTGCATCATTGGATGCTTATCTAAAGTTGGTGCTGCATTGTCCGAGGAAGATAAATTATGAGAAGAGAATATACACTTTGCTCACCCATTGGGTTGCTATTTTGATATTTGGAATTACTGAAATCACCCATGTGACTTTAATACGCAAACTAGAATGTAATAAAGTGATAAAAGAATACCTAGCAGTAATAGTATGGCCATTCATATTGGCATTGTACGTGAAAATAATAAGATCCGTACTGTCTAATAGCAGTAGCGTGATGTTTGACAGGAATAAGGCTCATGTTTGGTCTTCAATCAAAGTTATTGCTGTGCTCGATTTCCTCAAAATTTTGATTGCACAGGGAGGTTTTGTATTATTTAACCTAAGAGATAACGACATGAATGCTTTAAGGACTCCTCTTATAGGAACGTTCTTCTTTATAAAAACTTTTTTTAACTCAAGATGGATATTTCAGACGATGTTTGTGTTATTCAGAAAGTCGTCCCGAGTCCATTGGCTGGCTTATATCCGAAGGTGGAGAAATCGTAACGTGGACAGTCTTGAACTTCATTATAATAGATCATCAGGCATTTACATCACACGTAACACAGATACACTATATTAATAAACTGTATTTCATAGTCCATGCAAAAATATTTATATTAATAAAAATAAACGATAATTTTGTTAGTCTTTTTCTCAGGATTCATGTTTTTTGGGGTGTTGTTGAAGGAGTAATGCATATAAATTTATTGATTACGACTGAATAATATCTACTGGATGTGTTAGCAAGCATACTGCCCACCGCATACTTGCACACTGCCTACCCTGCAGAAACTTTCGTTATACCTACCCTTTTCAAAGCACCCCTTACTCAATGTTCTGTAAACGATCACTGCAGTAAGCAGCTTTCACTATGGCCAGTCCTTGGATGGGTGACCATCCATGTGACCACTTTGTGACATTTATTTGAGCGCTTCTGTGCTTCGGAAGGCAAGTTAAGGGAAGCAGATCATTATGAAACATCAACCTTGTTCTATATTCTAAGTCTCATCCGTAGGCAGTTATTACCTTTCAATTGTAAACCTAAACTTTATATTTAAATGTAATGTCTCCGCTGATCATAACATTCTAATATCTACGCTTTCTCGTAGTTTGTTGATTACCAGTAGAGTCTACTTACTCTTATTATTTCAACTCGTAATCAATGTAAATAAATGAATTCTAACCGAAAATACACAAATATTCATTCGATTAACCTAAATACTTTGATAAGTCTGTGTCAGCCATTTTGCTTTTTGGTACAGTTGTATTGTGTAGAACACTAGATCTTGAATCTCTCGGAGAGAATCCTATCATTTTATGTTTTTTTTTTCTATACGAGTTCGATTCATATTTACAACTAGCTGACCCTCGCAACTTCGTTTACGTCACATAAGGTGTATGAAAAGAGAAGTATTGCTGCATTAGATTAATGGGAGGGTGTGAAACTGCCTTGTTTGCGTAATCATAAAAGAGCTTCAAGCGAAAGTTAATATATCTCTATATATCATAACTGCAAAATCCACAATATTGAAGCTTGTGTGGAACAATTTTCAAATTACTCCCTTCCTGACATTTAAAAATATTTGAAATCAGACCACGCGTTGTTTGACTGATAGGTACAATATATTGCAACAGAAAGAACATTTTGTCTTTCATCCCCTCTCCCAAACGAACCGCGCAAAATATCGGGATCAAAAGTAGTCTAGATCCTTCCTCGGATCATAAGTCTCTTACCATTTGATGTCCAAAATTGAATATTGTCCCACACAAGTTTCAATATTGAGGTTTCACACGCTACTATAAATCTGATTACCTCTTATTTGACGTAAACGAAGTTGCGGGAATCAGCCAATTCTCATTATATGTAGAGAATAGATTTGATCGCAGCTGAACCGATTTGGAAAGATCTTTTACTTTTGGGAAGCTGAGTAATAATAGCATATTTTATTCCTGTATTCCCACGGGAACGGGAACTACACGTGTTAACCTAGTGACATCGGCGAGTCTATTATAGAGAGAGAGATAAGGGAATACAATAGAACCCACTACTTACATTATACCTATAGGTAAAATAAATCTTTTTCAGCAGAGCGCTGCAGCCGGCGGCACTGTCCCATCTTGCTGTGGTCCGGCAAGTGCAGAGCGTGAAGCGAAATAATTGAAAAGGGTTTGGTGATAAATCATTGAAAAATATTATAGTCCGAAGACGACATTATGTAATAAATATTCTTAACTTAGTACAGGAGAGGTATTTCATACACTTGCGTGATTGTAGCGAAGCAGGAAGCGTTCGTGGCCCCGCGGACTCAGTGTTCTGTAAACGATCACTGTTGCACAACATTTACTATGTTCAGTCATAGATGAGTGATCACCACATAGCGACTTTGTGACATTTATTTGCGAGCGTTTCGGTGTTTCGGAAGGCACGTTAAGCCGTTGGTCCCGGTTACTAGTAAAATGGCAGTCGTTAAGCCAAGTTGAAGGCCTTTATGGGCGGCTTGAGAATTTTCAACAACTGGCAGTCACAACCTGCGCCTGTCCATATAAACACGGAAATACGGCTCACCACCTATTACGTGGGGCAAAATGAAAAGGCGAAATGTGTGCATTTAATGTGCCTCTCTCAAATCAATGCCTGAATCAAAAATCCAGACTACTTAGTCTATCCCTGTGCCAAATTTCGGTTAAAACCATTCAGCCGTTAGAGCGTAAAAGGGAAACTAACATCCACACATCCATATTTTCACAAATATTGACCGTTATAATATTAGTATAGGTTCATCGCCTATGGCCCCGCAGACTCAGTGTTCTGTAAACGATCACTCTAGTAAGCAATTTTCACTATGGCCGGTCCTTGGATGGGTGACCATACATGTGACCACTTTTTGATATTTATTTAAGCGTTTCCTTACTTCGGAAAGCACGTTAAGCCGGTGAAATTTTTCAAGCCTTTATCCCGGCTCGAAAAATTTCAACAGCAGGCAGTTACAATCACAGCCTGCGCCTATCCATATCCATCTCAACACGGTAATACGGCTCACCACCTATTACGTGGGACAAATTCTAAAAAGGTGAAATGTGGGCATATAATATGCCTCTGCCTAACCCTTCTGGGATAAAGTCGTAAACAGGGTGTGTTCTAAGCTAATGCTTTCAGGGTTGCGCTTTTCCCCCGCTTTCACGCTTTGCGCTTATGCACTAGCTGTAAGTGTAGCATGTAGCCTAGGCCATCCATGTAGGTCCCTCTGACCTACATGGAAGCAGAACGGTTTTGGGAGTGAGTGCAAGTCATGTAGATCCCCAAGACAAGTCAGAGAGATTATCCTTCACGCGGTGCCACCCGTTATCGGTCTAATTCCTTCAGAAATAGACGTAACAGAAATCCCTGGCGAAGTGTCCACAGGACATCAGTGGCTGTGCTCTGTGGCGCGACTCACACTAAAACATGTGAGGGTCGTTTTAGATGGGCAAGGGTCTGGGGGGGGGGGCTTGAGGGGATTTAGGGAAAACGGGGGGGGGATAGGAGGCCACCCGCATACAAATCTAGTCTGCCCGCAGGGTATCTGTGACTGTGCTCTGCGGCGAGACTCACACTAAAATATGTGAGGGTCGGATCAGATGGGGGGGTGGGGTTGCGGAGGGAGGGGAGGCCACCCGCGTGTTTGTGCCGTGCGTGGAGACCCGTAAGGGGGCATGAAGGGATCCTGGATTGCTGAGACTGCAGTGTTGCGTCAACACGCGTCTTTGGCCCTGATTTCTTCCGAAACGGGAGGTTCTCACCTAGCCAGTGATTACCAATCGGCTGCGTCATCCGTAAGAGGATGGCATTGGCTAGGGTTTCGGTTAGGGTTGCGGGCAGGGGGTGGTGCGCGTAGGTCGTGATTTTGCTGGTTGCGGCGTCTCTCACATCATTCTCCTCGCTTTGTCGTCCTTTCCGGACCCTATATCTACCGTGGCAGCCTTGGCGACTGTAGATGGTGTACATCCAGCGTCCCCAGTTTGCGGGCTCCATGGAGGGTGAGCGCACCACGGTGGATGAATTCAAGCTGTTGTTAAGCATGGACTCTAAACGCAGCAACAAACCCCTTGGGCATGACGAAAGTCATGTCAACTCAGCCTGTGGAACATCCGAGGCATTTAATGTCGATGCACTGAAGAATGCCATCGACAACGCTGAGTGTTCGGCCCGCCGCGACTCTGGCTCCTGGAGCCACGTCGTCAGGAAGGGTAGAACACCCCGTCAAAAAGCCCGCGACAAGTTGCGCCTCATAGAGCACGACAAGTCGACAGGGCGTTCCCGCAAGCGGAAACGCGGACGTGGTAACGGAAGGAGGCCCGACACCAATGGAGGGACTAGCTCCCAGGCGGACTGCAGCCGCCGTGCGATGACAGAAGGCGAAAGCCAGAAGTCAAACACGGCTGGAGGGTCTAGCACCCAAAGCAGCCACAGCCGTGGTGAAGGTGCCACCGCCGACCAGAAACCCGCATTCGCTACTTCTCACGGCAGGAAGTTCGCTGGGAGACTGTCTGAAAAGACTGGACCACTCTCGCACTCCTCGTCGAAAGATAGGCCCTCGGAAGGCGACGCTCATGGCAGGAAGTTCGCAGGGAGACCGTCTGTAAAGACTGGACCGCTCTCGCCCTCCTCGCCGAAAAATGGGCCATCGGATGGCGACGCTCGGAAGGGAAGGCCCGACAAGAGGGGTCGCCCGAACGAAACCGCATCCCCGAAGGAACCAGTCAAGAGGGCGAAGGTTAACACCAGCCTTCCACCTGGAACATCATACGCCGACGCTGCGGCCAACGACGAACTCCGCGTCGCAATCACCACCGAACCCTCCCGCGACCTCACCGAGGACGAGGCTGAGGGCATCAGGAAGGCGATAAGGGCTGGACTGCGAGCGGCGATCACAGGAAAGGAGAAGTTCATCCCGACTTTCAAGGACAAGCCGACCTTCAGCGACGGGACGCTGAAGCTATGGTGCGAAAGCCGAGAAGAAGTGGACTGGCTCCGTTCCACCATCGAACCCATCAGCTCGCCGGGACCCGGGACCCGACTCGTCGTCAAGAGACAGTCGGACATCCCGAAGCGAGTGAAAGCGGGGATTTTCATTCCAGAGAAGGAGGATATCAACGTCATCAGATCCTTCCTGGTGAGCCAAAACAGATGGTACAATGTCAACAAGTGGCACATCTACTCGGATCAGGAGCAGGAAGAGGGTGTCTTCCTCATGCTCGGGATTCCTATGTACGACGTCGAGAAGATCAAGGCCAGAGGACAAAGGATTGCCTACGAGCTGGGCAGCCTTTACCTCAAGTTTATTGGATCCTCCGTCGCGCAGGAAGAGACGAAGAAGACAACCGAAGCCGCCCAACCACCAGTAGATACCAACGTGGACAAGGCCGGACCATCGGGCATTAAGTCGCTCGCCACTCAGGGGAGAAGCGAAAGCACCCCCGCCGGACGAGGTGCCGCCGCAAGGCCGGAAACCCCTGGCGCATCGTCGAGCGACGAGAAGAAGAAGGAAGAGGGGATGGAGACCATCAATAATGATGACCTCCCAGCCGCCACCACCTCATCCCAATAATTCCCAGGCTTGCACTATACCGATAGTGCAAGCAAACCTCCAGCACAAGCGGCTCGCAGCGGCTGCCCTGCGCAGACACCTGGAGGTAAACAAGTCGACCATAGCCGCTATCCAGGAGCCGTGGATAGCGAAAAACAAGATCTGTGGTCTCTCCAACATTGGGGGTAAGTTACTCCTAGATACTACAGTGAGCGGGCCTCGTACTTGTGTTTATATGCCTAACAATATCCCTGCCACTTTACTAAATGAGTTCTGTTCTAGAGACCTAACTGCTGTTAGACTCAAGAACACCTCCGCTGTTGACAGCACTACATCCATGACTGGTGACATCATACTAGCGTCCTCCTACCAGCCCGGAGAAGACGCAGTGCCCAACGACGAACTGGTCAAGTTGACGAGATACTGCGAAGATGAGGGCCTGGAGCTCATCGTGTGCGCAGACTCCAATGCGCATCACCACATCTGGGGAAGCGCAGACACAAATAGTAGAGGTGAGTCATTTTTCAACTTCCTATTATCCACACAGCTAAACGTATTAAATGTAGGCTCCGAACCGACCTTCAATACTCGTAGGGCCCACACACTCATAGATATTACTTTAGCATCTAATCTAGCATCAAATCTGATAAAAAAACTGGAGACTATCAGAAGATCCATCATGCTCCGACCACAGAAGAATCATGTTCGACTTGGACTGGAGCAAAATTCCCACGGCCCCAAGACGTAACCCACGTAAAACGGACCGGCAAAAATACAAAATTCTAGTAGGTCTAAACATAGGAGATGCACACTCAGAGGTAAGTTACTCAGGCACCGCCGACATAGAACAACATGTCCGGAAGGTGACAGACACACTCACCACTTGCTTGTCAGGGACGGTTTGCTATGAGGAAACGTGCCCCACGTTTCCTCATAGCAAACCGTCCCTGACAATCGAACAAAATCGGGAGAAAAATGGTGGACCACGGGAAATATACGATAGATTCATGTACGACTTGATGATTATATATTATTACGGTTTAATATCAAGAGATTGAAACGCTTTGAGCTTTCAGGAAGAGAGAGAGATGAATAAAAAAATAATATCGAAATTTAAAATGCTGGTTTATTGAAAATTAAACTCGGGGTCGTGGTTCGTGGTCGGGTAGCAAGGTTTTTAGCGATTCCCGAAGGTCCCTCAGGGTTCGACTTATCTTGTGTTGGTCTTCTTGATGTGCTGCAGTCTGCGACGTAGCCGTGCCATCCACAACTTCGGCTGGCACGGTGTTCTCAAACCGGAGAGTAATTTATATCCGCAACCCGTAGGGTGGATCTCTGGATCCCGTAGGGTGGACTTCTGCAGCCCGTGGGGTGGACATCTGCAGCCCGTAGGGTGGACGTTCCTTCTTGGAACCCGAAGGGTGGACCCTGGAATGTTCCAGAGGACGGGTTAGCTGGAACCCTTTTTCCCGCCCATTGCTAAGACAGCCGATCCCTGTTAGCATTTCAGGAGTCGGGTGCCTTACAATGTTTGCTTGTATTCTACTTTCACAGAGACATTTTTTCACACCCCTGTAATCTACCCTCCCATAACAGGGTTGACCAACAGCCGTTAATTTTCACTGTTTTAAAATCTAGATTACATTATAATTAATTTAACTCACCCAATGATGGGGTTATTGACGCTTGCAGCTAAATCACTGATCACTTTGGGAGTACTTCGCTCCCTGTAATATTTCTTTACTTTGATTAGATCTATATTCTGATACACATACGCCTTCGCGACGAGTTTATTTAAATTTTTCTAGTAATGGTCCTTGAAATTCGCGCGCGGTTGTTTTTATATGTTTGTACAGCGCCTCTAGCGGCACCACTCGAAACTACTCAATCGTCAAGACCGCATTTTTAAATACGAATCAAGGCTTCCGTCGTTGCGACACTTACTCGGTAGATGGCGCTTCCATATGTTGACCCAAATTCTAATTCTAGTCACCTAATATTAATTAATATTTGCACCCGTTGTTCCACAACGTTACAAAGTCATAAATTCTTATGTACACACCTAATGAGTACTAAAACACTTATATTTCATTCCGGATAAGTCGGGATACACCGAGTTGTGGAGTTTCAGCCCGTTATGTGTATAGTTACGCCATTAAGATACGCTCGTCATAAATGAACTTGGCTCATTGTAAGTTATCATCGATTTTCAAAAACCGCGACCTTTCATCAAGTAAAGGCGGGTGCTCCGTCACGGCGATTTTGGCGAATTTCAGTTTAGTAGATTTAGGACCTTTAAGAATTTCTGATAGGTAGGTACCCTCCAAATTATCAGTATCGTTCTGCAATAAATATTAATGAATGTCTCGGATTTAAGATACATTGAATTCTTTTTAACCCCCCTCTTCCTTTTTTTACATGTGAAAATACACATGAATGCTATGCCGGACTCCTACCGGCTAAATCCACACGGTGCCCTACGGCTGGGATTCCCGGGTAAGCCTTGTAACAATTTCCCAGGACTCTTTTAATCAAGTCAGCCTATGGCAGTCCACTCCCAATTTACGTCAAAACACACGGTCCTGCGCCTTCAGCATCGAGTCCCAGCTTGCGCACGGTTACCTTTTCTAGATTGTCGGTCTATCTGACGGTTGGACATCCTACCCTTGCCACTGACGTTTGGCAATTCGCGGTCTTCACTCCAGAACTCGTTTGCTCCATCGCCCGTCGGTTGTTCTGCTGATTTGGCCGACCCACTGCCACTTAAAGTGCTTATTCTAAGAGCTATGTTGACCACTTTAGTTCTCAGCCGGAAAACCTCATTTCGAAGTTTATCCCTCAAAGACACTACAAGCATAGCTCATTTCATAGCTCGCTGTGCGACCTTAAGGGCATGGATCAATCCCATCGTAAGTTTCCACGTCTCGGCACTGTAAGTCATAGCGCGTAGAACGCACTGGTTGTAGACTTTCGTCTTCCGGCATTGCGGTGTAGGCGCATTGAAAACTTGACGCACTTAATCTCTGTACCTATATAATTTCAGCCTTGTTACGCCTTATTCCATTAGCCTAGATAGGTACTTACCTACAGGAAGTGTAAAGCGTAAAATATACCCCACATAACAATAAAATACTTTGCCTACAGTATCATAAAAACGTGTAATGATTTCGTATTTTTTGAGTATGTTCCGGTACTAGAAATCAATGTCTTCAGCCAAATAATGACAATTGGAAAACAGATAATCTCATATAGCCGACCGCTACACATAAAATATCGCGGTTTATCGTGTATTAAGAATAAGATATCCTCTAATACGACATAATGATCACAGTTCAGTCGAAAAGATCGTATCAGTACTACCAAGGATTTTATTTTACGGTCCATAATCTCACATAGGTAGTAATTTAGGTAGGTACTATACTAAGACATTTAGTTGCCCCTCTTTTGTTGACTTTGTTAACGTGTTGTTCTTGTTAATGTGAGGAAAATCTTACAGGGTGCTATGTCGGAGTCCTACCCACCGAAAACCACACTTATCCTACCTAACAGCCTACGGTTGGGAACCCCGGGTATACCCTCGGAAGGATACCCCAGGCCCATTTTGTTGCCCTATAAATCTCAATTGCAAGCTGGTGCAGCGAAAAGGGAAAGGCTAAACATGATTCTAACTTAAAAGTTAGACAGTCTCTTCTTCAATAAAGTTCCTCCGGTCGTCATTGCTTATTTCCTAACTCGAAAAACAGAACACTTCTCCCAAATGTCATCATTTTGTAGATCTTGCACTTGCAGATGAGGCTAGCTTGGGAGTCAAACATCCCGAAAAGGACAACCACCTGATTATTTTGATCTCCTGTTTCACATCAAGGATTAGTCTAAATCAATATAACTATTTAATTTATATTATTTAAATATTTTTGCCATTTGTAAATGCCATTATGACTTAGTTCGCTTACAGTCAGACGTCTCTTTACTCTTCATGTAGGTATCTAAGCGTCAACGTATTCACCGTTAAAGCCCCATTACTCGTAAGGGTTGTGCAGGAACCAAGCTTTATTGCGAACTCGATGGTTAATCTCTGTCGTTTGTCGAGTACATCTAAAAGACTTTATGAGGGGTAAAAGGATTGCCGGGGTTGAAATTCGGAAACAGATGTTACTGGTAACCGAACCAACGGTTTTGTGTTGCTTTTGAAGCACGAAAACGATTGGATATAGGTACATCAAGTCGTCATACATCCCATGTTATAACCTTTATAGCTAGAAAGCTTTGCTGTTTAACAGCAAATACTTCCCTGGATCAAAGAAAAAGGGGCTCCCAAACAAAGATTATATGCTTTTCTGCTACGGAACCTCCGTGCGCGAATTCAACGTACATTTGGCCGGTTTTTAGTGTGTGAAGGGTCCCAACCAATCTTAGCAGTAACAGTGGTCATTTACTGAACACGGAATTAGCAAGGCCATCAGCGCTTCTTCGGTTTGTATAACAAAATAATGAAGAATATCTTAGTAAATTTTAATAGGAATAGAATCTCGATCTTCACCTTTACTTTGGTAATCTTAGAAGTTTTAATTAACCTGCTATCAAGTTCATGAGCCTTACTAATTTTAACAAACACTTTGGCGCCACTGAACGAGATACTGTAATCGACTCGCAAAACTTGAAACATAATTGAAAGTACAAACAAATAGGAACCATAATACATCCAACCTAGGCTATATTTTACGTTTATGATTAGGTATCTTATCAGTTCTATCTCGAGATTGTAAATTCTATTAGGGAACTGTCGAGACCTTTGCAAAATTTATTAGCTAAGGCGTAAAATAACACGAATACTATCTATTACGGTGGCAAATATTTGTGATTCAATTAATTTCTAGCAGACAATGTAAAGGTATTGAAGCCTTCAGACATTTCCTACTGAACTTTCGATATCGAACCCTGTGTAATTAGATTACAGGAATTGTGTCATCGGGTGAAATTTGATTGAATGGTGCTGCGGTGTCTATTACAGTTTATAGAGTAACTAGCTGACCCGCGCAACTTCGTATGCGTCACATAAGAGAGTAAATCACCCGTTCCCGTCGCATTTACTCCCGTCAGAATAATTTCGTTAACGATAGATGTTTCCCGTCGCATTATTGTAGAAATTGCGCATATTCATGCATAGGACGTGGACTACCGGTGTACATCGCCAGCAGAATAGTGAATCGACCAAAAAAAGCGAGGTCAAACGGGATAAAAAGTATCCTATGTTCGTCTCCTGGTTCTAAGCTACCTCCCCACCAATTTTCAGCCAAATCGGTACGGCCGTTCTTGAGTTATAAATGTTGTAACAAACCCGTCTTTGTTTTATTTAATAAGATATCAAGAGAAGAACCCATATCGTAAATTTTTGAAGCATTTGTAGAATTGTCTTTTCAGCGTTCTGTAAGCGATCACTGCGTCAAGCAATTTTTTTTTGTTTGTCCTGCGATGGGAGACCACTGTGGCATTTGCAGTATCGTGCGATTCCATGCCTTGCAGGGCGTATTAAGCCGTTATTCCGGCTGTATGAAATGGCAGTCGTTAAGTCAAGTTGTAAAGTGAAAACCTTATGACTGACTGGCTACAGAAATTTCAATATTAGGTAGCAACAGCCTGCCTGAAGGGGGCTGATCCACTGGCGAGTAAAACTGCCAACGAGCCAACAGTCTTAGGCCGAGCGCGCATTGCAAATCTCTAATATAGCGTCTACAAATTCGTGCAAATCGCGAGGCCTGACAGCTAGAGAGCTTAAATTTTCACAGATGATATAACAAATAATACAGAAATCGGAAAAAAAAATTGTATGTTTTGTGCTTCAGGTCCTTGAGCCCTCAAACTAGATGTCAGCGACGAGTGGAGCGACCGGCAACAGAAGACGGAGGGCGGGGCGACATAGTTTGGTACCTATCGATTGTGGATACTTTTGATTACATTTTAGGAACTATACCCTTCAAATAGGATGTAAATTTTTCAAAACTACTAATCTTAATAATACTAAGAAGAAACACGACAATAGATTTGACAGTACGAATGTAACTAGTATACCACAAACATCGCCAGACAACGTCTTCTAGTACAAATTAAACTTTTATGAACTCGTGCTATGGGAGCTAGACGATTGATAGACATACGTAGGTATATATTTCTAAATACGCACATAGAAAACTGGCAAACTCCGAAACAAGCATTTGTGGATCACACAAATATTTGGACCGACCCGGGGGAATCGAACCCAGGACATGAGCGCGGCAGGTGGTTACACTACCGAATGCGCCACCAAAGCAGTCGAATGCTGGAGATAATCTCAGTCGATTGCTGGAGCAAGGCTTAAAAATTACGAATGCTTTAGCTGCGTTCTAATTTACCCTTAAATGGATAACCCTTCATTTCAGCTAGTTCAATAGATGATGAACGAACAGCTACAGCCTATAATCCTATATCAAGTCTACTGCGCAACTTTAACAATCTAGAGAGCAGTAATGTACTCGGTTATTATTCCGCCAACCCCTTTTACGGGTAAATATTACAAATGTTGGACAAGTTCGTAGTTTAATGTACTGCGAGATTTGGTTTGACTTGACTTCAGCAAAAGCTCTTTTTAGGTGTATATCATGTTTGTTTTACATACGAATTTGTAGGGAAAAAACCTTAGTAATGTATGGGGGATAGACGATTTATTGCATGGTTCTTTTATTCATAGGAAAAGTTTTTTTTCTTTCTTGTTAGTTCTTATTTGGTTGTAATGAAGTAGGTCAGCTGCTAGGTGCAACAGTAACCAAGGAAGCCGGGTACATCTTTAAACCAACCATTTTCAGATTTTCTGCCTCGGTAGCGCATTCGGTAGTGTAACCGCCTACCACGCTGAGGTCCTGGGTTCGATTCCCGATACAATGTTGTTTCGGAGTTTGGGTGTTTTCTATGTATCAAATGTAGAATGTATTTACAAATATATAACTTAGCTAAATTTGGGCTAGATGATGATGTGTGACAGTGTCCAAAAGTATTTAAAAAAATGAAACTTTTTTTGCCGTAACCGCTGAACTGATTCTGATGAAATCTTGTTGCAGAGATCGAATTACATTTAAGATAGGATATAAGCTACTTGTCCCAGGAACAATTTAAAGTCGAAATCGGTAAGGGAAAACATCTCCACAACCGCACATGTGGGCGAAGACGCAGGCATTAGCTAGTTTTCTTGTTATGAATCGACGTTTGCTAGTCTCATTATGTTTCGAAATCGTCTGGACCGATTTGGCTAATTTAGGTATTAAAACATTTTGAAAGCTCAAGGAAAGCTTCAACGCTTTTTTTTTTCAATTACCTAAACATTATTTGATTCTGCAGAGGTACGCAGTCTGTCGGCTAGTATTTAATAAATATAATTATTTAAGCTTCGTAACTAGTTAATATTTAATTTGGAAACGAGATTCACTGGTCTTGTCTTATATTAAAATCAATTTGTTTACGAGTCCTCTCTGCCAAAGGTAATTAATTAAATTCAAGAGCCCCTAAGAGCTTCAGCATAAGCCCCTCAGACGATATTGATATTAAGTTACTATTGCCATAGTGATTGGGAATGCCTTAGGACTTCTAATATCAGGCGTCTTTGTAAGTGGTTATCAGAAATACCTAGAGACGAAGTACGGTTTTACCACCTTAAATCGAAAAGCAGATCAACCCCAGGCTACCAGTTAAATAAACAAGGCCAATTTGCAGGTTTATCTGTTCCGTTTCGGTTAATTTAACAGGTCCTGACAGTTTTAGTGAGTATTCATGGATTTGGGGTGGGCATGGCATGGGGTTATCCATTCATTATCATGGGAAGTCCGTAAGCTGAGCTCTCCTCGTGAAATAAAAAAGTTTAACTGTTCCAGATTAATGTGAATTTGCCTTTATGATAAGTTGTTTACGATAGTCATTTAGGTATGCGAAAAAAGAAACTAACCGCAGTCCTGTCTGCACCGGTGAGGTACCTAAGAAAAGTATATTCTGAAAAGGGTTAACGAGTATAAGATAGTTTTTACAGTGTCGGCAGTGAGTTGCATGAGTTGTTTAAAACTAGTTAACAAACGTTTCAGCACCGTAGTGAAATTCGTTTTCAAACTCTGATGACAATAAAAGGGGAGTTATTCAGACTGTTATGTGCATCTCTGTGGCACTGTTATAGCTCTTAAAAATAGGAGCGAATTTAAATTCAATTTATTTTATTTTAAACTCATTTTTCTATTCTAGTCTTGGCAGGTTTCAAATATTTTTTCACTGAAGAGGTATTCATAATAAGCTAGGCACATGCACATTTCAAACCTGAAATATTATCTTACTAATATTGTAAATGCGAAAGTTTGTGAGTGTGGATGTGTGGACGTGTGGGTGTGTAGACGAGTGATTGTTTGTTACTCTTTCACGCTATAACCAGATAACGGCTGATCTGGATAAAGTTTGGTACAGGCATAGATTTACTGGCCTAGAATAGCACACAGGCTATTCCGGGAATATGTTGCCACTGCAACGGGAACTAGTTTTACGTGGGTGAAGCTGCGAGCATCAACTATGTTTTTATCATATTTCTATTTATATCACGTCTGTAACGTTACATTTATTGTTTACATATTAATGGCCACAAAAAGCCATTTAAATAATAAGTCGCGGCGTTATTGCACCAGTAGTGCCAACGATTCAATCTATGATAGCTTTGACACAACAACACCAGCGTTGAAATACAAATGACTATTAGTTCCATTAATCGCTAATGTGGTGATCGAGTCACGCATCAAACACATCGAAATCTATTAATTTTATCTAAGTATTTTGCGAATGTTTTTATTATTTTCAGGGTCCCGTACTCAAGAGACGCCGCTGTCCGTCTGTCAGTGTAGCCATCTGTCGATACGTCCGTCATGAGGCTGTATCTAAGGAACCGTGATAGCTAGAGAGCTGAAATTTTCATTGAGAATGTATTTCTGTTGCTAATAAAAAAAAATCCGTATCCCCACATAAAAAAAGAATCTGTAACATTTATTTGAATGTGTTCTAAAAACAAAACGTCATAACACGTTTAATTTACAAATGCGTTTCGTTCGTGCGACACGCGGCCTGGCCACGGGGCAGTCGCCATGGCGAAAATTTTTGCGGCGCGACCGGCGAAGCGTCTTGCGACTCAAACAAATGAATAGAAATGTACTGAGCATGCCACGCGGCACGGCGAACGGCGATGCGACCGGCGAAATGTACCGAGCGGACGACACGGCGACTGGCGGTGCGGCGAGCGAGTGAAACAAATACATGAATCAGTACGGCGCGGGCCACGGCGTCGGGCGGCAGTCGCGGCGACTAGGCTAGTGATCAAATGACTGGTCGCGGCGGCGAACGCGACTACCCCGTGGCCTGCAAACGATGCCGCACGATTAGTCGCCTCCGCCGCCGCCGCCGCCGCCGCCGCCACCGCCGTGCCCCGTGGCCAGGCCGTTTACACGTCGCTAATGGCGGCTACCATGTCATGCATTAAATTAATTTTTGACAATCAACCCAGATTTGAGTGCTTGCTTTGTACGTAAGGGGTTGGGCTCAAATATTTTATGGTCACATGAGGACAGAAATTAGGGTAATAACTGTTTAACACTGTTGAACAGCTGTTCCATGAGTGATTTGAGTAAACTTAAATAACTCTTTGGTTTATCATCAATGTTCAAGAAATAAATAATAATATTCGTTAAGTCAAGTTTAGGCTTAAAAATGTTTAACTGTGGGTTGTCACAACCTGCGCCTGTCCATTTCATCACGGCAATTATTAATAGGCTTACCACCTATTATGTCTGACATAAAACTTTAAATTGAAATCGTTGCGTATACAATGCTTCTGCCTACCCCTTTGGGGATAAAGACGTGACTATAAGTCGTAGTAGAGTCCGAATCGTATTGGATTTTTCCGGATTTTTCCTGTACCTATACTGTACAAGTAAGTACGGTTTCTTGTTTTGAAATGATTTTTTATTTAACTTATGATGGAAAATGTAGTTCAAAAGCAAGAATCGCTAATTTTTAACTAAGTACTTTTGACACCGATCGAAAAGCGCAATAATACCGAAATTCCTTCTTTGTTCCATGAATGCTTTCAAATTAATGTATCAAAAAGTAGAATTTAAATTGTTTTGGCGGTTGGCATGGAACTAACCGCGTTGTTCCAGAACGAATTATTTTCGAACGAGGACTGAAATGTGATGCGCGAATAAGGGTTATGCAGCTCCCACACTATCAGTAATTTGACATTTAATTTAAGTAATTTAACAAATTTCGATGCTATTGATACTACGTATTATGGCGTTTCGGCGTATGAAAGAAAAACACTTTTTATTCCCGCATCCTCGGAACGGAAGCTACAAGGGCGAAACCGCGCGACGTCCGCTAGTGTCATATATTCTGAGGTCTTCTCTCGTTTCCCATAAATTCATTTGCACTAATATTGTTTGCCATAATCATCCCCGATCATAATATTTACTTGCACTATTATCATTTATACAAATAACGTTTGCCTTAACAACTCAACAGTCATAACTTTTATTTGCCATAAAATGACTTTCTATAACAACATATATCATAATAATTAATTTCCATAAGTAACATATCTCATAATCGACTCTTGACATAATTAAAATTTGATATAATTATGAAAATAATACATAATATTGTTAGGTCGAAATTAATTATCGTTAACACCCCGACTCAGTGCAATCCGACTCGGATAGGTTAGGTTAGAAGACTAAGGCGAGAGCGAAGCGAAGCGGAGCTCCCGCCTTAAGTCTTCGTGTTTTTTTTTTAAACCACCCAGAAGTAGGAGCCCCGCTTCGCGGGGCTCCGTCGACCTTAGTTAGTAGACGCCATATTAGGTTTCATTTTAGGTTTAATTGTGAATAAATTATCTGTGTCGTATAAATTATCTTTATTTAGATATATTATGGTGAATAAAAGTTATGGAAAATGGCATTATTGAAAACGAAAATTATGGCAAATACATTTATGGATTTAAATTATTATGACACTTGATCGATTATGACCAACGGAATTAGTGAAAGTCATTTTATGTCATTTCAAGATTGTGGCAACTGAAGCGTTATGTCTAATGAAATTATGGCAAATACCAGTATGGCATATGAAATTATGGCATTTTAAATTATGGCAAACATTAGTAAACCATATTCTGACATTCATTTTCACTAGTGTGCTTTATAATAACTTCATAACAATTTGTCTATCTAATGGTGAAAGAATGTTTTAAATCATTTCAGTAATTTCAGAGTGCATCGATTAGACACAAACAATAAAATGCATAGTGTAGTGTAGACAGTGTTGGCTCAGCTTTAAGTTGCGATTTTGGATAAAATTAGGAAACGACAAAGGGGGCAATGGGGATGAAATAAATTTCATAGATGTCACGATTTTGAAAGACAATATACCTAATTCGCCATTTTAAATCGGTTAGGTTAAAATTAAGTATCTTGAAACGTTTCTTGTTATTGAAATAACGTAAATCAACGGGGTAGCAACCCATAAAATTACATATAGGTATTTTTACTACCAGCCTCTGGAATCTATAAACATCCATAGTAAAATTATCTGAAAATAAAAACAGTCCTTTTAGCCGCACCTATATTTGTCACAGACGAATACAAAATGGCGGTAAAGCGTGACAAATTAATATTTTTCACACGTAACGTTCTCTGTTATCAGTGCAAACCTAATCCGATTGCGTTTATTTATTGGGGGTTTAACCCAAGTTCAATTTGTGACAGATATTTTTGTACAATACCTACCAATCATGGATTTGACTCAGTTTTTTTTTTGTTTAACGTGAGGGAAAATCCTCATGGATGCCATGCCGGACTCCTACCGACTAAAAAACCTCACGTCACGCCCAACAGCCTATGGTTGGGAGCCCCGGGTAAGCCCTCGGAAGGATGTCCCAGGACTCCCAAGGATTTGACTCAGTTTGTGTTGAACAGAAGCGCTCGTGGCCCCGCGGACTCAATGTTCTGTAAACGATCACTGCAGTAAACAACTTTCGCTATGGCCAGTATTTGGAGGGGATCATCCATGTGACCACTTTGTGACACTTATTTGAGCGTTTCCATGCTTCGGAAGGCACGTTAACCGTTGGTCACGGTTGCCAGTAAAATGGCAGTCGTTAAGCCAAGTTGAAGGCCTTTTAGGCGTCTTGAAAATTTTCAACAGCAGGCAGTCACAACCTGCGCCTGTCTATCTCAACACGGCAATACGGCTCACCACCTATTACGTGGGTCAAATTCTAAAAAGGTGAAATGTGAGCAAATAATAAAATGCTTCTGCCTACCCTACCCCTTAAGTCTACTAACCCTGAAGTCATTTTGACATGCTTAAGAATTATTTACCTATTATAATATCTCACAAAAATATTACGTAGCCATAACTACTACATAACAATCAAATATCTCAACTTGGTTTCAGCCACAACACAATTGAATACATTTCAAAGGAGGCTGACAATATTTCCGCCCATAATAGGACACGTTTTTATCGAGAAATACTTTGGGCGTACCTTTGTGGTCGCGAAGGTTTATTCTGAAGGAATTCCTTTATCGTTATGAGGACAATAAAGAAAGTTTTCTAGGATAAAGTAATAAAGCGTATCCAGTTTATCGTTTGAGGATGCGGTTTCATTGTACAAGTAAATCTACTGTTATACTGAACTGAACTGGTGGATTCTTAAGCATAGAGGTTCGACAACGCTCAAAAGTGTGGAAAGTGATAAAGCGCAGTGAAACGCGACTTTTTAAGTTGGTTGACAAATTCCACAGCAAGCCCTAGTAAGGTACGACCGCTTTACTGGATTAGAACTTAGTCCAAACTTGGACATACCTACATGAATACGCAGCTGTTATGAAAAATCTCACTTAAAATGTTAACTTCGGCATACTCTCAAGCCGAAAAGTCCAAGAATAAGAAAAAAAAGTAAAATAAATTGTAACATTTATTAATTGACTCAGTATTCTGTAAACGACCAATGTTTTACACATCTTATGTTGTAGAAGGTCCTAACATTTCCGTGGTTTGGAAGTCACGTAGCACTTGGTCCCGGTTGCCAGGAACAGGGCACCTAGTGGCTAAACTGAGATGAATAAAACCCTTAAACCGTTACTAACTATTACATACATACATAATTATGGTCATGCCTTTAACCCCGAAGGGTAGACAGAGGCATATTATATGCCCACATTTCACCTCTTTTTTTTAATTTGTCGCACGTAAAAGGTGGTGAGCCGTATTGCCGTGTTGAGCTATTTCAAGCCGTCTAAAAAGACCTTCCACTTGGCTTAACGACTGCCATTTTACTCGCAACCGGGACCAACGGCTTAACGTGGCGTCCGAAGCACGAAAACGATCAAATAAATATCACAAAGTGGTCACATGAATGGTAACCCATCCATAACAGGCCATAGTAAATGTTGCTTACTACGAGTACAGTGATCGTTTACAGAACACTCAGTCCGGGGGCCACGAGCGCATTTGTACTATATATGTCGCCACACCGAGAATTACTAATTAAAATCTATTTGATTATAAATAGATTAAAACCATTACAATGAGCAACTTTACTGATACCTTACTATTTTGTGATATAAGGTTCGAATAGAAATAGTTGTAGAATTTATTAACACTGATTTGTATAACTTGATGTAGTGTTGAACTAATTAGGTTACCTAAGTGTTATGTGACTATGTAGGTACGTAAGAACCTACAATAAAAACTATTGTTAAATTCTTATTGACAATTATTACGAATATTGTCGACATTTAAATTTTTTTTTAATCAAAACAGGATTTTTGTTATTCCTATAGTTCCGGCAATGTTCATTTTACTGAGAATGAATTAATCCCTTTGTTGCCCGTGGCACTACCGCTTGGCACTACCAGTAGTGTCACGGGAAATTTTAATTTCCCGTGACACTACTGGTAGTGCTACGGGTAATTGTACATTTACGTTGACACTACCATTTGCCAGTAGGAATTATTATTTCCCGTGGCACTACGAGCAAATGGATTGCTAAAACAAATGAAGATCAGAAAACCAATTAAGATCGGCGAAACAAATGAATAGCGAGGAAACAAATGAAGATCGGCAAAACAAACGAAGGTCGATGAAACGAATGAAAATCGGTAAAACAAATAAAGATCAGCGAAACAAATGAAGAACGGTAAAACAAATAAAGATTGACAAAAGAAAAGAGGATCGGCAAAACAATTTTTCCTAATTTCATTAGTACGCATAATCAAAAGACCGGACGTCTTTTGATTATTCGTACTAATGAAATTAGGAAAAATAAAAATTTGTAGTTATGACTTTCGGATAAATGAATATCGTCTTTTTGAATATTCGGAGCTTTGTTTCTTAGGAATTATAATCTTCGGAACTTTAAACATCGGAATATTGAAATTCGGAAAAACATATTTCGGAATGTTTGGGTGTTCCCAAATATTATGCATGTTCATAAGGTGGAAATTTGTTTAGACCTATGTTTTTGTAATCTAGATGCGATAACCATTCAAAAAAATTGGTGCAAGCAATTCTCGACCTTATGAGCATGCATAATATCTAATTATTTTTTATGTTTTCGTGATCAGTGATGTCTATAAACGCGTAAAAGCACATTTTTAGGTAAGTGTCATTAAGGTCAAGATTTGCTTGCATCTATTTTTTTTGAATAGTAATCGCATCTAGATTACAAAATTTTTCTGAAAGTAATTTTTGACCTTATCGACTTGCTTATAGTCCTTTGTTTTATTCAGCTGCATTGTTTTGTCGATCTTCATTTGTTTTGCTGATTTTCATTTGTTTCACCGATCTTCATTTGTTTTTTTTATCTTTATTTATTTTGCCGATCCTCATTGGTTTGCTGATCTTTATTTTGTTTTGCCGATCCTCTTTTGTTTTGTCGATCTTTATTTGTTTTACCGATCTTCATTTGTTTCACTAATCTTTATTTGTTTTACAGATTTTCATTTGTTTTATCGACCTTCGTTTGTTTTGCCGATCTTCATTTGTTTTGCCGAATTTCTTTTATTTTTTCGATTTTCATTTGTTTTATCGACCTTCGTTTGTTTTGCCGATCTTCATTTGTTTTGCCGAATTTCTTTTATTTTTTCGATTTTCATTTGTTTTATCGATCGTCATAATGAGACCACGAGAGAACACGGTTGCTCTTGATTTGATATGTTTGGTATTTAGTAGTGCCATTGGTAATTGATAGTGCCATGGGAAATTATACTATATGAATTTAATTAGCCAATAAGAACGGTAGTGTCACGCGGTAGTGCCACGGGCAACAAAGGAATTAATCTTTGTATTTTAACGATTTCATTCAATTTAACAGTTTGTTTGACTAATTAAATTAATAACTGTATTTCTCAAAAATAAATTGAACCACATTTCTTTTTAAAAAGAAAACATTAAACATCAAGCCACGTGTTTTGTGAGAACAATTTGAGTGGCGGGGATTTATAAATAGACAGTGGTTGTGGCCGAGGGCTCACTTTCGCTGCTGGAATTTGGAGTGAAAACATTGTGAGTAGATTCTATGTTGGTTTTAATTTGGAATAAAAATTATGTTGTAATAACCTACTGGAAGTTAAAAGAGTGGCCGGAGTTTTATTGCCAGGTTCTTTTTTTCTCCAGCTCTACCTATTGCGTTGCGAATCTGGCAGTAAATGTAGATTGTGACTTACATGAATAAAGATTTTTCATTTCATTTCGTTTTATTTCATTGGTGTTCCATTTGCTTGTTTTTATTACTGTGTTTCTGAAATAAATACCGCCTAAGTATTTCACTGTTATTTAACTAGATATCCATCTAAATAAAACAAAAAGCAGACCCGATGACCTACTCCAGGTCAGCGGGCCTGCGCTTTTTAAAAACAACAGCCGCACGTCTGCTCCGACATATACTATTATAACTATTAATGCTTTATTATTACACTTTCTTACAAATAGATTCCTGATTATTGCTACAAGTAACCTAGTTTTCTGTTATTAGTTATAAGTCAATCAACGCGGAATGACACAGCAAAAAGAGAAAATCACGCTGTTTGTTTAGGATGTTAAACAAAGGGAGAGAGCACTCGGGAGGCGCTCTCGGATTGCTACTTCCTAATAAACGTACAACCTCATTCCAACTAGTTGTATTAAGTGAATGATATTTTGTTATGCAACTAAGATACTATAGAAGCATTTTGGTCAACCTGCTCGGTCATCGTAGCATTGTAGCTACAGAAATTGTAAAAATCGTAGATTGTGGAACAGCTAAACTAAAGTGTTTTAGCCTTGCTGTCTAATTTATTGCATCGTTGGACAGGGGCATGACGGTGAAAATTTTTAAGACGCTCTTTAGGGCCTTCGTCTTGGCTTAACAACTGTCATAATGTATTATTAGCAACCGGCGCTACAGTTTTAACATGCAATGGGAAGTACAGAAACGTCAATCATCTCAAAACCAACTGCAGCGTAAAAAAAACGAAAATGCTTAACACAGCGATCAATATCGGTATAAGGAGCTAGCAGGGCAATGAGAGCTAAAAAATATTTATTTGCTCGAAAGGCGGCAGGTATATTATGTGGTAAACTAACGAAAAAAGCGAAAAGCAAGCCAACCTAAGCTGTAAACTGATTGTACCTGCTGACTGAAGGTTCCGTTTTCTCATAAGCTTTACGCTGATAGCGACTAAACCGCACAGTGTCATCTTTCTGTCTGTGTACTTGAAGACCAGGATAATTCTGTAGATGATGGTTCCAGGAGTATAATGACATAATCGTTGGACGATCTTTCAAGTAATTGGGAAACGTTGATAGACCTCATCAGACAAGCCCCAACCTGGTCTAATCTCTGCTAGGACCTGGGACATCTTTCCGAGGAGCTATCCCTGGAGTCCGGTATTTGGAAGTCCTGGGGTATCCTTTCGATGGCTTACCCGGGGCTTCCAACGCCTTCCTTTAGTCGGTAGGAGTCCGGCAAAGCATTCGTGTAGAATTTTCCTCACTTTAAAAAAAAAGGTGTCTGGTATGACATCCTCGAGGATTTCTACGCTTTTAAAATAAGGTAGGAAGTTGGTATTAGGTACTAGAAAACAAATACGAAACGCTTGTATCGTTTTCTTCCTCAAGATTGAGAGCTTATTAACTTTAAACCATATTTTGAATCCACTTAATCTTCTATCATGAAAAGTTTATTGTATTTTTGAAGGTTTCATAGCCCCCTAAAATTATTTTCTACTATTGCATCGTAAAATATATTTATATAGGTCGTGTATCTTAAATATCGCAAAGATTTTTACGATCCATTAAAATACTTGCAAAATAAACTGTATACCGTATATTTTTTGTCAATTTAATAAGTCACATGAAACCTCTGAAACATGGTTGGAAGAGTACGTTTCAACAATAAGTTCAACTTTTGACTTAACTTTTTTATAGACTGTAATCAGAGATATGTTAAGTAGGTTAGTCCGTATTCTTAGACTGTAATAATAAAACTTTATAAAAGGTGCAAAAGTGTGGTAAATCTAAAAGTGTATGTACTACACCAGTATGTTAGTATGTTCCTGCTGTTCTTGTTCTTATCTACCTCCGACTGTGTATTTTAAAGTTATATCACTTTTTTATACCACTGAGGTGGCAGACAAGCTTACGGCACGCCTGATGGAAAATGGTCACCGAACAAACCGGAGGCAAATCAAAATAATTATATCTCTCTCTTAAGTCTTAGGATGTTCTGCACGACGACTTGCACACAAATGTACATTTTTTTTTCGCATTTAGGGTAGTGTTTTACACTTCAGAAACGCACAGGAAGGCATCTTGCGTAAAATCGTATCTTGCCACAAGTGAGCGCATGGGCTCACTTTAACGTCTTCAATACTAATGTATGGATGGGCCGGCCTATAGTATAGAGTAAGTTCGTTAATATGGCACGCCATAAGCCTTTTTGGGAATATACTAATATTTTTTTGAGATCAATCAGTTTTTATTTTACAACTCAGTCTTAGAACTTATAAAGAATAAATAATTAGAATTTCAAAACAATCAACTTAAAGAAATAATTAACAAAAAACAAAATCTGAACCTAGTCAAGCGGTCGCTAATGTTCATTCATTTCAGAGAAATCGCAGTAGGCCATATTGACCGACCAGGCTATATTACCCGAAATTACTCTACATAATTTAACAAACAAATTAACAAACTCAGTGGGTTGTTCAATAGCCCCCTAAAGCAACACTGCAATGTATCAGTTAAAACATTTTAATAGTTCCGTCGCGTGATGCACGGACGCGTCTGAACATCCCCGAAATGGTAGGGCTGGACTTGGTAATTAATTTAATACCACGTACGTTTTTCGCAAGAGTCATGGGCCGCTCCTTGTTAATTCAATTGAGGTAAAAATAAAAACCGGCCAAGTGCGAGTTGGACTCGCCCATGAAGGGTTTCGTAGCAGCAAGTAACATAATATAAAAGTTCTTATAGTTCGTTGTAACTTTGAATGATGTTTTAACACGTTCGCAATGGTAGTGATTTTTCTAAAAGAAAATTGCAGTTTATGACGTATTAAAAAAAAACTACCAGCTCTATCTCGTTCAAACCAATTTTCGTTGGTAGTATTTATGGCACTGTACATCATATATTCTTTTGAGATTTATCATTCTCTTAGTTTAGAAGTTAAAGGGGGGGGGGACACATTTTTACACTTTGGAAGTGTCTCTTGCTCAAACTATTCACGTTAGAAAAAAATTATGTTAGAAACCTCAAAAGCATTTTTGAAGAACTATCTATACTTAGATACCCAGGGTTTAATGAAAAAAAAATTTTTGAGTTTCAGTTCTGAGTATGGGGACCCCCAAAATTTACTGCTTTTTTTTCTAATTTTATATAAGAATCTTAATGCGGTTCACAGAATACATCTAATTACCAAGTTTCAATAGCATAGGCCTTATAGTTTCGGAGAAAAGTGGCTGTGACACACGGACGGACAGACATCACGAATCTATAAGGGTTCCGTTTTTGCCATTTGGCTACGAAACCCTAATGAAGTTGTTTTGTTCGGTTTTCGACCTAGAAAAGTTCGCGTTCTTTCTAGGCATAAAAAAATGTTTTTTATGTAGGTACCTCCTATGTATCAAGGTAGGTACGTAATATCTGAAAGTGTACTGGTGGTACTCTTGGGAAGCTCTTTTAGGGCTGAAATTTTTACACATAATAAATGAAAAATATTCACGGACATTTCACACAACGCTATCTGATCCCAAAGTAAGCTAGGAATAACCTGCTTGTGTTATGGGTATCAGACTACGGATATTAATACTTATATACTTTTAAATACATACATATTATACACAGAAACACCCAGACTCTTGAGACAAACATTTATGGGTCACACAAATATTTGTCTCCGGTGGGAATCGAACCCACGACCTCCAGCGCCGCAGGCGGTATCCCTACCGACTGCCACAGAGGCAGTCAGTATTTCTGTTGCCGCTTTATCATAATGTATCCTAATGTATTTCTGTTGCCGCTTTATCAACAAATACTGAAAACGGAACAACAATAATATTTTAGGGACTCTTACAACAAACGAGTCCCACTCGCACTAGGCAAGTTTGAACATATTCAGATTATTCAGTAATCTTCATGTAGGTAGGTAGTTAAGTAGGAATAGTCTTTCTGACATTTGAAACACCTACGTGGTTCACCAAGGTGTTTTATGTTAACTTTCTGTATCTTACGTTGTTTCAGCTCTGCTGGTTGTTCTACGGTTAACTAACCCATTTTTCAGGGTTTCGTATCCAAACGGTAAAAACTGGATCCTATTCATGAGAATTCGCTGTCCGTCTGTCCGTCCGTTTGTCTGTCAGTCTGTCACGAGGCTATATTTCAGGAACCGTCATAGCATAGAGCTGAAATTTTCACAGATGATGTATTTCTGTTGCCGTTCTAACAAATACTAATATATGTAGGTACAATAATTAGATAAATAAATAATTTAAGGCGGTATCCTACACAACAAACGTAGGTAGGTACCTACAATATTTTCCCCGTTTTTTGGTACGAATCCCTACGTGCGCGACTCCGACTCGCGCTTGTCCGAATTTTTTTATATCATCCTCTTTCAAAAAAATATTATTTTATTATTTTGGATCATAAATAAACAAATTATTAGATGTGGCTGTATGTGTCGCCAGTATCCAACAGTTTACAGTATTTGAGGTAGTAAGAGCCATCTACCGAATTTTAGAGACACTACTGAAAAACAAGAGTAAAACCATTTAACATTTTCACTGGTTTTTCATACTTATAGCTTACTTTAAATATTATTTCAAAGAACTTAAATAATACAATATGTACGGAATAGTGTGAACTTTTGTTAATATATAAAAATACGCCAATGGCACTAAGGTAAAATCAACTTTGCTCGCCTTGTGTGTTAACTGGCCAGCTAGTTCTGTCATTCCTTACTAGATGGCGGTTAACTCTACTTAGCCATCCATACAATCATTTTGTATTTTGTAGGTTACTAGCGGACCAAAGAGAATACAATACTACGTAATGGTGGCTTCTGACGGCGCGTGATATCACAAGTCGCGCCGCGCCAGGTCGAGCCTACGCGCCGTGTGAAGGGAATGGCTCGAGGGGACGCGGGCTGGCGCGAGCAGGCGCGTCCTATCCGATCGAAGTCGGTAACTTCAAAGGCGCGGGCCGGCGCGGCGCGAGCGCACTCGTGGTGACTCGTGCGCGCGCGGGGTGGCACGTGGCGCGGGGTGTCGGTGAGGGAGCGATGCATCGGCCAATAAATCATTTCGTTTCGACAAGTGCAAGCGTCAGTAAGTAATTAGGTACTGTGATATCCACTAAATAACACAAAAGCGGCAAAAGCGGAGATTTCTTCTTCTTGCGACATGACGCGTTACGTGTCTCGGACTGAAGTGTCGACCTCGCTGCGGCGGGACCAAGTGCGCCGCGCCGACGCGCTCCTACGCGCGCCGTGAGAACGGGTAGCGCGTGCTCGCCTGTTTGCGCATGCTCGCGCGCACAAATCGGCACGGCGCGGCGCGACTTGTGATATCACGCGCCGTGAGAAGCCACCATAAGATAGCGGACTACGAAATATAGCGTATGTCATCCGGATAGCTTTCCAACCATAGATTTAGAATTTTTCGCTACTCTTTTCCAACAGTGAAAGAATTTTTCAAATCAATTCAGTACTTTCAGAGCCTATGCGATGAGCAAACAAACAAAAGTTGGTGTTCATTATTCGGGTTCCGTACCCGAAGGGTGAAAACGGGACCCTATTCATGAGATTTCACTGTCCGTCTGTTTGTTTGTTTCGGTAACTGCTTGTCTAGTAGGTAGGTTACTAGGTAAGATGACTTATGTATATCTATGAAAATCATAATCGGGCACTCCAATGCATTCATAAGGTAAAATTTACCCACCAGTATAGATGATATTAAAAAGTGGACTACATCTATACCTACCTACTAATATTACGCGGGTTCACCCGCGTAGTTCCCGTTCCCGTGGGAATACGGGAATAAAATATAGCCTATGTTCACCGCGAAGAGTGTAGCTTCCCAACAGTGAAAGAATTTTTCAAATCGGTCCAGTAGTTCCGGAGCCTATTCGTTACAAACAAACAAACAAAAAACAAATCTTTACTCTTTATAATATAGAATAAAAAAGATTTTTAGTTTTTTAGTTTATATCAACCGTTACACACCCGGGCTACCTACGACCTACATGTTCTGAATGTAGCCCAGTGATAAGTGGTTACATAGCCTTTTATCAATATGTATTGCTAAATGGAAATCGTAGAATAGATAGGTTGAACTTCCTACTTACTTAAATCAAAGTTATTCCCACTAGCAGAGTTTAAGCAAAAACTAATATTTCAACATAACATTAGTACAAATTACACTCATACTTTCCCGATGTAGCGCTAATAATCCCACGGGATTTTGGTGTCTTGTAGAATACAGGATCCAAGTCTCATAATCATAATGTTTGTTTCAAGAGTTTGGGTGTTTCTATGTATAATATGTAGGTATGTATTTAAAAGTAGGTATATAAGTATTAATATCTGTGGTCTGATACCAATAACACAAGCAGGTTTTTTTAAATATTATTATTATAACCTCGGTTATTCCTCGCTTACTTTGGGATCAGATAGCGTTGTGTGAAATGTCCGTGAATATTTATTTATTTATTTATAATTTATGCTTCTCTGTGGGGCCAAATAAAACATCCATAGTCATTGCCAACTAGCATCCAAAAAAAAAAGTTTTAAAAAACCTATGAGGAATCCTAACCTTTACGTTTCAGTCAAAAATCATTAAGATCCGTTCAAAAATAATGCGATTCTTTCCCATTTTCCCGTCCATCTAAATAATAATTACATTTTGAATCGAAGAAGACATGTGCCAAGTTTGGTGAAACCCGGTGAAGAAATACGACTCTAATCCGAAACTGACATACATGCACACAGGCATACGGACGAAAACAAAATCGTCCATACTGTCTCGGAGTTTATGAACAAAAGTAACATTTCATTTGTAAGTCAATAACTAAAAATACCCAATAACTGAACTAAGTAAAATAATGTTAATTTACCTTACGTTACAAGATAATTGTGTAATTAAAACCAATACAAACAGCGAGCTATAATGCTCTATAAACGCTCGCATCCTATTTTTTCTAGTTTCACCTTTATATAAAGGTAGTGAAATCTAAATACAATGTTTATTTGTTCACGATGAGCAACCTTGTAACGTTCATCGGCCTATGTGCGATTTTAGGACACGTTTCTAGCCATCGATATCATAATGAAACCGAACCAGACCAAGCTAATATTCAGTTGGAGGAATTCAGACTTCGACACCCAGTGAGTACATCCATCCCTTTGTTTCATCAAATCGACGTTCAATCAATAGTCAATCAATCAATCAAATCGACCCATGGCAGTCCACGGCCGGACTCGGCAAGGCTTAGTAAAATCGTGTAAAACTAATTATATTGGGGGCCCCACTTTCTTGATTATTTTGGCAACCCGTTAGTAGTTAGAAAGTAGGTACCATTATTTTTTTCTGTAAAATGTTGTACTTATGTTAATTATCGTATTTCATTTGTTTCATTAATAATGGCAGTGTTTTGACAACTTATTCAACATTCAAAACTAGTAGTTCAGTTTGAATATTCTTGTATTAGGCTTTAACAATCGAGTTACTACTAATATACAAATTACTAATAAAATAAGCTAGGTATAATATAATAAAATGCTCGCAGTAAAGATTATTGCCTAGTCACCTAGTAGAAGAAGCATTATTTATTTTAATTCAGTCTATAGACAACAGACTAGATCAACTGAAATTTAAGGATGAGACTGGTTTCGTTGGATCTAATCACTAAAAAAATATACTAGTCAAACTTTTTGAATACTAGATATCTCCTGAAATTCGAAATTCATAAAATTCACAGTAATTTTATGTTTTCCAAATATTAGACTAAATTAAAGTCGATGATGGGTTCATAAAAGTTTCTATGAAGATTCCAAAAGATGTAAAATATTCATCCTATTTCGATTGTTTCATTAAGGAAATAAACATTTCAGAAGCCGATTGGAGTATACACAAGAGTAAGCGGCGAACCTTTAGACATTAGAGATACTGTTACCATAAACTCAGACTTATTTAACCACAGAAATCATTTCCGACTCACTGGCCACAACACCAGAGAGAGAACACCTGAACGTACATTATTTGCTAAAGGTGTTGGCGCTTTTGGATATTTTGAAGTAACACACGATATATCTAAATACACTAAATCCGATGTTTTCAATGGAGTTGGTAAAAAGACACCTGTAATGGTACGATTCTCAACTTCATATCAAAACCTCGGTGGTTCCGATCTGGCAAGAGAAAGAAGAGGTATGTCTGTAAAGCTGTACACTCAAGAAGGAAATTTAGATCTTATATGTTCCAATATACCTGTATATGCTTTTAAAGATCCAATGGTTGGTCCAAACTATATACACGCTTTCAAGCGAAATCCTCGTACAGATATGTTTGACTCTACGGCTAGATGGGATTATATAACTTTGAAATCAAATATGCTCATTTCTGTATTATGGGGAGCGTCTGATTTTGGTTTACCAGATGGGTATAGAAAAATGGATGCCTATCCTATCCATACCTATGTAATATATAACGAACACGGTGAGAAGTATTTTGTGAAGTTTAGCTTTAAAACTGAAACAGAGAAGGAATATTTGAGTGACGCTCGAGCTAAGGCGATCGCAACTGACCAACCTGATTACTTTAACAGAGATTTATATAACGCGATAGCTAACAAAAACTATCCGTGTTGGAAATTAGAAATGGATATTTTAACAGAAAAAGACTTAATGAAAGTTGATTATGATCCATTTGACGTCACTAGACTTTGGAAAAAAGGAACTTATCGTACAGTCACTATTGGACGCTTAGTATTGAATAAACGTGTAGATAGTCATTTCAGTGATATTGAACACAGTGCCTTCAGTCCTGATAATTTGGTCCCTGGCATTTTTGGACCGATCGATGCGTTATATAGAGCCCGTAAAATTTTGTATCCAGATGCTCAAAACTATCGTTTGGGGTCGAACTATGACAAGACTTCAGTAAATGCCCCATTATTTTATAACATATACAGTCGCGATGGAGTGGAGCCTCTCCAGCACAATATGAGGGATGCACCTAATTATTTTCCAAACTCGTTCAATGGACCGATGCCATATGTTGACGAAGATAGACCAAATGACAATATAGAAATATATCAAAGCAAAGCTGTTGATTTAGAAACAAGTGCACATTTTTACAATGAAATTATAGATAATGATGCCCATCGACAAAGAATTGCAAACGTTATAGGTCAACGTTTGCGGACTGTGCCTTGGGATGTAGAAAAGAAAGTTATACACCTTTTAAACCTGGTATCTGAGGACCTGGGGAAACGTGTCAAAATAGTTTTGAGCAAAGCCCGAACTGTGAATATACCAGCAAGACGTAATCAAACAGCGCAGTGCGTAGCTAAAGTCAACAGAATACCTATCCACTATGGTGTCAATCGACACTCGAGTTACTATGACTGAAGTATGGATGTAAGTCTTCACTGATAATTATACACATTTATTTAATATTGGTGTAATTGATCATGTGACCTTGAACAAAGTCAACATTCCCCATCCTTGATATAATATTTTATTACATTTGGAAATGTTAACTACTCTTTTATTTCGTCACTGCTAACTAAATACAAATTAATGATGAAAATACAATAACGTCTGTTGGGAGCCACGGGACATCCTACCTGAGGGCTTACCCGGGGCTCTCAACCATAGGCTGTTGGGCGTTACGTGAGGTTTTTTAGTCGGTAAGAGTCCGGCATAGCATCCTACGAGGATTTTCCCTCACATCAAAAAAAAAAAGTCCAAACATAACATCATTACATGCAATTACTACCATATCCTCACAGCAAAACGCCGTACCCGAGCCAGGCACTTATACAAGAGAATTTGTAATTCAAGTCAATAATTCAACAACCAGCAGATGAGAGAACTGAAATACACACCTGCAAAATCAAATACTCAAATAATTATAATGCTTACATATCTACAGTTAAGTAATTTTTCTTCAAGTTCAAAATGACGGATCCTCATCGCGCATTGCTGCGGTAATCTACAAAAGTTAACCTATTTACAAGAGACGACAACTGCGAAAACGGTTACAGTGTCTCGTCAGGAGCAGGAGACAGGGGACAGGTAGGACACTGTGGGACAGGAGACGGAAAAAATAATATTTCTGTATAAACTTTTTCGTTTCAAAATCCGATTCACACCTGGCTGCCACCACATGCCAAAAGAAGTGCCCTCAAATTAGGTATAGACTTTTTCGCTCAATAATATTTCGTTTCATAAAATTCAATAAACACTGATAGCACAAGTTCAAAAAAGTCACTAAACATTCAAATACCTAACGACATTCTATTAATAAACGAAAAATTGTTAGGGCTACCTGTGAGAATTAATTTAAAACGAAAGGGCCAAAAATCAAAATTACGTATATTCAGGCGAAAAACGCATTTTGTATGATATTTATGAAATATCGCGCTAGACATAAATGCAACATGTTTGTAAGGTTAGAGTGTCGCGTCAGAAGCAGGAGACAGGGGACAAGACACTGAGGGATAGGAGACGGAAAAAAAATTCTATTTCGTTTCAAAATCCTATTCACATCCTGAAGCGTCGGACTGGCCATACATTTAGGGTGGCATTTGCCAGCCGGGGCAGCCGGGCCCCAGCTTGCGTGGGCCCCCCACGGGCCTGAGGGGGCCCCTCAGGGCCCACGCGGACTAGCTTGCAACTTCTAAGTTAACTAGATCAGATAGTCCATTCATACAATTGTTAACTAGATCAGATAGTCCATTCATACAATTACAGAAAACTGTCCTTGCTGTTGGTTCCAAATACTGTAAAGGACCTAGTACTAAACGAACAAAAAGGATCTCTCCGAATACGCTTAGGCTGATAGAGGAGCGACGTGGAATGGCTCTACAGTCGCCGGAAGATATTTGTAGATACGGCCGGCTCAACAGACTGATATCTAAGTCTTTGAAACGCGACTTGCGACTTCACAACACCAGGCAAATTGAAAATGCCATAGAGCGCAACAAAGGGTCTAAAGTTTTCACGAGAAATCAGTCTGTCGGGCAGAGTCAGCTAACAAAGTTGAAGACCGGCGACGGTGGCGTCGCCTCGTCTGTGCCTGAAGTATTGAGCGAGATTGAGAGGTTCTATGGGCAATTATACACGTCCGTAAAAGAACCCGTTACGAATCAGGCTAAAGACCCGAGAGCCAGATTGACTCGGCACTATACCGAAGATATCCCGGACGTCAGCCTGTACGAGATTAGTATGGCCCTGAAGCAGCTTAAAAACAACAAGGCACCGGGTGATGATGGAGTTACGGCCGAGCTTCTGAGGGCAGGTGGAAAACCGGTTCTTAAGGGCCTTCAGAAGTTATTCGACTCCGTCATACTCGAGGGTAAAACGCCACAAGCATGGAACAGAAGTGTGGTAGTTCTCTTCTTCAAAAAAGGTGATAGAGCCTTATTGAAGAATTATAGACCTATCTCGCTTCTGAGCCATGTTTATAAGCGGTTTTCCAGGGTCATTACGAATCGTCTCGCTCGTAGGTTTGACGACTTCCAGCCTCCCGAACAAGCCGGCTTCCGAAAAAGCTATAGTACCATAGACCACATACATACGCTGCGGCAAGTTATACAGAAGACGGAAGAGTATAACCAGCCTCTATGCTTGGCGTTTGTGGACTATGAGAAGGCTTTCGATTCGATCGAGACTTGGGCGGTGTTGCAATCCTTACAGCGGTGCCAAATCGACTATCGGTATATCGGAGTGTTGAAGTGCCTGTACAGTGGTGCCACAATGTCCGTCCGAATACGGAACCAAAACACCAAATCCATCCGGCTGCGGAGAGGAGTGAGACAGGGAGATGTTATCTCTCCTAAGCTGTTCGCCGCAGCACTGGAGGATGTGTTTAAGGTTTTGGATTGGGAGGGGCTCGGCATTAATGTAAATGGCGAATGCCTTACACACCTTCGGTTTGCCGATGACATAGTAGTCATGGCTGAGACCCTGGAGGAGCTCAGCATAATGCTCGATGACCTCAGTAAAGCGTCTGAACGAGTTGGGCTAACGATAAACATGGACAAGACAAAGGTCATGTCAAATGTTCATGTCGTGCCCACTTCAATCACGATCGGACAATCAACCCTTGAAGTGGTCGACGAATATGTTTATTTGGGACAAACAATACAGTTGGGCCAGTTCATCTTCGAGAGAGAGGTCACTCGGCGAATCCAACTAGGTTGGGCAGCGTTTGGTAAGCTTCGGTATATCTTTTCGTCCAAAATTCCGCAATGTCTGAAGAGCAGGGTCTTTGACCAATGTGTGTTGCCAGTGATGACTTACGGAACTGAGACATGGCCATTGAGAGTGGTCCCCATAGAGAGGCTTTCTGTCACTCAGAGAGCAATGGAAAGGGCTATGCTCGGAGTGTCACTTCGCGATCGAATTCGCAACGAGGAAATCCGAAGGAGGACCCGGGTCACCGACATAGCAGAAAGAATTGCCCGACTTAAGTGGCAGTGGGCGGGCCATATTGCTCGCAGAGATGACGGCCGGTGGGGACGAAAAGTGCTCGAGTGGCGTCCGCGTACAGGTAAACGCGGAGTGGGGAGACCCCACGCGAGGTGGACGGATGACCTGATTAAGGTCGCGGGAGCCTGCTGGATGCGGGCGGCGCAAGACCGAACGTTGTGGAGGTCCTTGGGGGAGGCCTATGCCCAGCAGTGGGCGTCAAGTCGGCTGAGATGATGATGATGATGATGATGATTCATACAATTAGAGAGAAATTAAATAAGAAATTCGAAAAATGTTTGAATATAAAAAAAAACATGGAGCAATTATGGTAACAAGCCACTCTTCCGTCTTGGGCCTGCTTCTGTAAGGACGACGAGCAGCAACCCCGTCGTCCTCAGGCTCCGCCCCAGTTATGGCGGCCAATAGTCTTGGACGAAGAGGAGTCTACGGCGCCCTCGCCGCAGAAACTTGGGTAGGAGAGTCATCTACCGCTCCCTCCAAGCCGCCTCTTCTACGAGAATGGGCTGCTCGCAGAAAGACGTGGCGCGACTAACTCCCGCTGATGATCATTGCTCACACCATGGTCTCCAACGAGAAAAAGTGCACCTCCAGACTTGCCACGAGAACTAGCTCCTCTCCAGACATTCGTCTACGACCTCTGACGACTCGTCTGATCGCCCCGATTGTAGTGTTTCCTTGCCTTAGTTGCTCAGGTAAAAAATCGGTTGTCTGTAAAGTCGGTTTACTGACGATAGTTGAACGTGACAACTTAGCCTTAAATGGTAATAAGCGAGGTAACGCCGCTTACGCCATGTTTTTTCGTGCGTGCAGCCGGCTCCATCGAATTATAAGACGTTGTCACGTAAAAAAACTTTAGCCTCCACAAGTTTCTGGCGGAGCTGGGACCGCTGAGCCTCGATTTGTCGGGGCGCAGACTAGGCTCTGCTTCAGCTCATCCTCTCGCCATTTATGGCGCGAGTGCCCTCGCTTCCAGGAGATATTCCGCCTCAACGGAGATCGTGTGGAAGGTGGTACCCTCTCATTGCGCACATACTCCGCACAATCCCTAGGTACAGTCTCCTGCAAGGAGTGTTAGGTCCCCTTATGTTGGGCAATAACCGCGAGAGTGCAACTATTTGCCAAGCCCTCTTTGTGTTTTGGGTTCAAACTTCGGAAATGGTGTCCGAAGTTTCATCGGCTACCTATCGAGTATGAGCCACAGAAACTTCATCGAGGGGCTCGATGCTAATGCCATCGCTCCCTACTTTTCTGCGGGATTTCGTACGCGGCCCTCATTTGCCTCGGATTTGTGAAGGGCAACCGTCGTACCTAACCTCCTATTCTACCCATGGCTTGAACAACAGCTGCAGAGGCCTTTGCTTCTCGCGCCGTGACGAACGTGTCGTCAGCGTAGCACGATACACTGACACCTCTGGACAACGGACCACGCTGCACACAATTGTAATTCACAGAAGCGGTCCTAGGAACGATCCCTGTAGACCCTGGGGTAAGATAAAATCGACAATCCGACGAAAGTAAAAAGGTACTTTATGATAATTGAGCGTCTCCCTAACGGATCTTAAGGGTAAAGTGTTTGAAGTCGTTGGCGATGTCAAGAGTCACCGCCATCAACACCTCACCTTGCCATTTCGCTTCCTTTGTCAGGATCCTAATACGCATGATCGTGTTCACGGTGCAACGCCCTCGTGGCCTCGAACGAAATCAAGCTGGTTAACCCACGGATCTGGCCCCACACGAGTGAGGTGCCCGACGAAGCGCTTTGCAACAATAAGTACTTGCACACCTAGTCGAGCTACACGATTGGCCGGTACTCGGATGGTGAGTCCGCCGTCCGACCCCGCCTTTCAGGTCATTACCAGTTTCCCCGTTTTCCTCCGAGGCGTCGACACGCCGTTTTCCAATCAGGGTGTCGACGCCTCGGTGGCACCTGGTGTACCGTCAGCGCGCGGCTGCGCACTCTGCGCGCAACTCTGCGATTTGAGGTGACCACCAATACACTTGACTTCTCACCGGTCACGCTCTAATGTTGGGCATCGCTGCATCGCAAATTTGCGACATGGCTCAAAACTCAAAACTCAAAACTCAAAAAAACATTTATTTCGCATAATCCTAATACATAGGCACTTGCGACACGTCAATGAATACAATGCAAATAGTACCACCAGTTCGGAACGCGTCCCGCTTGAGAAGAACTGGCAAGAAACTCGACGGGCTTTTCTTTTTGTGCTCTATTTACAAAATTTAAACTAAAAATCACAAACGATTGCTTGAGAATGCATTAGAGCAAGCAGATCATTTCCAGGCTTCCTTGTCAAGCAAATAATCGTCAATTGAATAGTAGCCCCTGCTAGTTAGTAAGGTAAAAAGTGTATAAAAAGTAAATTGTACCAATTTACTTTTTATACACTTTTTAAACTTATTTAAGGGCATACTTTTTATTTCATTTGGAAGCCTGTTGTAAAAACGTATACAGTTACCCAGGAAGGAATTACTGGATTTTTCAGTCTACACTGATGACAAGCAAGGTTATCTTTATGTCGGGTATTTACACTGTGTATATCGCTTAACTTAACGAAACTAGATAGATTCTTTTGCACATACATAAGATTTTCAAAAATATATTGTGATGCTACAGTCAGAATATTTACCTCTTTGAATTTTTCGCGCAGAGAGACCCTTGGACCTAATCTATATATGGCTCTTATGGCTCGTTTTTGTAAAACA
The DNA here is from genome assembly GCA_933228765.1 of Miltochrista miniata. NCBI lineage: Eukaryota > Metazoa > Arthropoda > Insecta > Lepidoptera > Erebidae > Miltochrista > Miltochrista miniata. The sequence continues at coordinate 33,703,672 of OW121756.1, read as the reverse complement.
AAAATTGAATTTATATCTGCGGCATTACCCCACAGTAGAATACCGTAAGACATAACACTGAGGAAGTAACTGAAATAAGCTATTCTAGCTGTATCTACATCAGTCAAATGCTTAATCTTTTGTACCGCAAAGGAACGCCGTAGATTTCACAAGTTCCAACTCTCGGCCATTAAGTTGAACATTGGTTTCTGCCTGTGTTACATTGGGTAAGGCAAATTTAATACATTTAGTTTTGTTAGCGTTCAGGCTAAGATTATTAGTATTAAACCAATGTACTACTTTCAGGATTGCATTGTTGACATCGTCCTAGTTATCTAGTTGTCTTTTAATTTTGAAAATTAAGGAAGTGTCATCTGCAAACAAAACAATCCCGTTGGTGTCCCCTACGTAATAGGGTAGGTCATTTATATAAATTAAAAATAAAAATGGTCCGAGTATCGAACCCTGCGGAACGCCCATAGTAACCACCGATCCCTCTGAACGTGTGCCACCAACATCGACCCTCTGAGTTCTATTGCTCAAATATGAAGTCAGAAGATCGAGAGCCTTATTCCTTATCCCATAGTGATGCAGTTTCCTGATCAATGTTTCTACTGAATCACCACTGCATCAACATCGGCAGGCCTGTCCGCTGCCGAAATCAATGCCTGACGAGAGACTATAATAATAAAATTTATTTTTTAGACGACAAATCTGTCTGGCAGTGACACGAATTGTTCCTTTCTATACAAAAACTGTAGGTAACCGGCCCCATACACGTACAATATTATTAAATCAATAATATTGCATCAATATTAATTTCCGTCGGAATATAGTCTGTTTAAATCTCTATTGTTCAATATTATTGTACGTGTATGGGGCCGGTAAAAGATTTTAAGAAAAAAATTGAAAAAAGCCGGTCTGAGTTCTTTTCAGTCTGTAACTAACATATTATCCGAACCCTCAGTAGAGTCACGGCAATTTTGACAAATAAATTTTATATTTAATTTCAAAGAGAATAAATTTTATTTGATATAGATTACCTACCCTGTAATTTTATAAATGTAGATAAATATCGGTATCTTGTGTTGTGTCAACCAATTTACAAAGAAAGCCATTCTTAGATATGTTTTTAATATTAGGTACCTGTTTATATATAACCATTGGAATTTATACTGATTACTATAGGTACTTTGACCTTAAACCGAGCTCGAGTTGTATGCATACATACATGACATACATTATAGTCACGCCAGTATCCCCAAAGGGATAGGCAGAGGCTTAGTATACGCCCAGATTTCCCCTTATAGTTTTATGTCCTACGTAATATGTGGCTATTTCTACTTTTTACGATTCTCATCGTCACCTTCATGGTAAATTTTAAATACTGATGATTTTAACAATTTTTTTAAACAAACACAAAGCGTTTGGTAAGTTAAGTAACATAAATAAGTCAACAAGTTAAATTTTGAGTCAGATTTGGAAGAATAAGGTTTTGAATTATTTGATCCCACGTAGGTGACGCGACGATCCACGAAGGTGACGCAGTAGCTTTACAGACATTATTAATCATTATTTAAGTACAAATTATAAGTTAGTTCTGTCGAATAGTTATATGGTAACAGCTACTTAACTAAAAACAATTACCAGATCCTATACCTACACATGCTTTTGACGTAAAAGTTATTCTGGAACCATTATATTATAAAAATAACACAGTACATCTCTTTGGCACAAAGTGGCAAATTATCAGTTGTCTAGATCCCATAGCATAAGCTTATATTGTCTTAATTTGGGCTAGATGATGTTGTGTGAGAATGTCCGAACCTCGCTACTTATAATGGAAGCACTCTGCGGCTGGACGATCGGCTCACCGAACTCGAGGTAGAACTGGGTCGCATAAACTGGCACATACTGGTGTTGTGCGAAATCCGAAGAAAGGGGGAGGACACGCTAACCCTTGGGTCGGGTGACCTATTTTACTTTCGGGAAGGTGATGGAAGACATTCTTCCGAGGGCGGTGTCGGCTTTACGGTGAAAAAGGAACTCGTTAGCAGCATTGTGAAGATCAGGAGTGTTTCGCCTCGGGTAGCATACGTAATACTGAGACTTACCAACAGGGCTCCCTGAAGGTGATTCAGGTGTACCTATGCCCCAACTTCGAGAAGCACTGACGAGGCAGTTGAGACCGTGTACGAGGACGTGGTGAAAGCATTACACGGTACTGCCAAGACTCACTACAATGTTATGATAGGGGACTTCACTGTCAAAGTACAAGAACGCGGTGAAACGAAAATCGGACTTTTTGGTGTTGGGCGTAGAAATGACCGGGGGCCGCGGGGCAGTATGCTTATCAACTTTCTTGAGGCTCAGGGGCTCTTCTTGATTAACTCATTCTTTAAGAAGAAACCCCATTGAAGGTGGACTTGGCGAAGCCCCAACAAGGTCACAAGGAACGAGATAAAATTCATCATGTCGGACAGGAGGTGTATATTTGGAGGAGATGTCTCTGTGATCAACAGGTTTAATACCGGAAATGATCACCGACTCGTCAGAGCGTCTCTGAATTTAGAATTCCGCGTCGAAAGGGCCCGGATGATGAAGCCTACTCTCCGAACTACTGCGCTCCAAATAGCTTTGTGTGCCGAGAAGTTTCAATTGGAGCTTCAAAATCGTTTCGATCTGCTGGAAACCACTGGCAACGATCACGATAAGGCCGACACTGTAGTCAGGACGCTACAACAAGTGTCCCGAAGGTTTCAGTCTGGAAAGAAGCAAAAATAGGTGTTCCCAGCTTTCGCCCGAGACCCTCGAGCTCATGAGAATCAGACGGGAAACGCCATCTACATTTAATTGAAGTGCGAAAATTAGGATGCATGCTGTGTTCGCACTGAGTTCTCGGCTGAACTGAGTCTAAATGAGCGATGTTGAATAGTGTTGCCGAGAATTCAGTTTGCGAACCTCAATAAAAAAATAAAAATCTATGCATACTTACTTTTGCTTACTTTTGGTCTTCGTCAGACGAGAGATTTAAACATCAAAATCCAAAAGCTGCTGTGACGCAACCTCAGACGTTATAACACCAACATCGTAGAGGCAGCGATCACACAAAATTGGGGTACTAAAGTCTTTGCCCAACAGCTCGGAAGACCTCGTCTGACAAAATTGAAGACAGCGGGTGGCAAAACCGAGACCTCGAGATTCTCGAAGAAGTTAGGAGCTTCTACAGAGAACTATATGCATCACGGAAAAAAAGACCGACGGGACCTAGCGACCGTGACCACAGAGCCCCACTAATGCGCCACTATACCGAAGACATTCTGGATATTGACCAGGGCGAGGTCAGGGCTGCTCTTGAACAAGTAAAAACCAATAAATCCCTGGAGAGGACGGAATAACGACTGAGCTTCTTAAAGCTGGCGGGACTCTAGTTCTCAAAGAGCGGACGAGTCTCTTTAATTCCGTCCTCCAACATGGACAAACACCTAAAGCGTGGAGCGGGAGTGCGGTGGCTCTGTTTTTCAAAAAAGGTGACAAGACCTTGCTGAAGAATTATATACCCATCTCACTCCTTAGCCATGTTTACAAGTTGTTCTCGAGAGTAGTCACAAACCGCCTTGCCGGAAAACTCGACGAGTACTAGGTACCTAAATGTACTCGTATTTAAGTTGAGTATAAGGTAGTAGGTGCCTTGATTAAGCTTTAGGTGGCACGACTCTTTCCCAGGATTTCTTCTTGAGACTTGGACGCGAAGGTCATTGTGTCTTTGTTCAAAAGTTCTTAGCATGCCGCACGCCTCAAGAAGCGGGAAAGCATCTGAACTAACCAAAAAGACGCAAGATAACAAACAAACCCGTAGGCGAGGCCACGGTGATAGCCTGAGCCTGTCGGGTACCCTGATACATCATTCTAAGGAGTTGCCCGGGGCGCCTAATACTAGACGGGTAAGTAGCTACGATGTGGGTTTTAGACGGTTTGGATCTGGCATAACGTCCGGTGGGATTTTTAGTCCTATAAAAGGGCTTCACACGGAATGTTATAGGTATTGCTCTGTCCTTTGCCATGATTGTAGGTACCTACTTATTTGTTCTACTATTATTCCGCTACATATCTACTACAATACAAATCTAAAAGAGTACCACTCTTACTGAAACTAGTCAGAGATCACCTTCGTGGCATAAACTTACCTTCGTGGGTAAAACGCCACGAAGGATGTGACACGAAGGTAACGAAAACATAGCTTTTTTTTAAATTCCGACAAAGTTTAGCCGTTACGTTTTAAATCAAATACTACATAAATATCTCAATTAATTTGCGGTTTCGATGAATAAACTCTGACTTCAATAGGTATTATACAATGTACAAAAAGTCACCCACGAAAAGTACTCGAATTAAGTGTCAAATGTAGAAACTTACTGATATTTTTTTTTCTTAAGGAGCCAGGAGTTGCACGTTGCACTCTCGCGATGCCCGAGCTCGAATAAAGTTCAGTTAAGTTGAGTTTTGCTATTGGGGCGGTCGTTTTGGTCAACAGTAAACCGTTTACTACGCAAATTTAGAGTACCTAGATTCGTGTGACCGATGTGTATTGTGTTTTAAGTTCTAAATAATAGTTAGAAGATTTTTTTTGTAATACTGTGTGTGTAGTGTATGTTATTACGGTGAATTTAGTGTATGTAACTTCAAAATCTATGGAAATTCTGTGAAGCAGTAACCAAATGTTTAACTGAATCGGGAAGTGTGACACGAGTAGAATGCGAAAAATGACCCCGATTTTGACCTTTCGTGTTAATTTTTGGTATGAATATTTACTTCTATTGCAACAAATTTCATGTATTTTATAGCTTAATAGCTGTTTTATCCACTATTTTAAAACATTTCTTTCTAACTCATACGGTTTAGAAAATATAAGCGTGTGACCATCAAATTTAAGCAACCAGGAGAAATAGCCATGTACCGTGTTGAAATGTTGAAATAGACCGTCAGTTGAAATTTTTGAATCCGCCCATAATGCCTATAACTTGGCTTAACCACTGTCATTTTACTGACAACCGGGTTTCAATTTTTCCTTCTCTACACAATGGATCTTTTTGCGTAAGTGTCCCTTAGTCGCCTCTTACACCTTCGGAAGGATTTGGGGTGGTGACATTTTGTATTCCTTCCCGTCGCCAGACGGGACACGAGTTATATGAAACTGAAAGAACACTCTTTGTATTTTAGTATTTTAGGATTGTAGGTACCTATTCCATTTAGGTACCTTCATCAGTTACGGGCCCCAGGCTTGTTGTCAGCCACCCGGGCCCTACGGCCCAGTTCGAACCTGCCGAACGGGAACAAAATTCCATGTAAGTAGAGCTGTGGGCGCTGACTAGTTGGTCATATTTCTGTTCTTTCTGTTTTATTCTCAACAATAAAATATAAATCAAACAACTAAATACGAGTGTCACTACCACAATAGCTTTATGTGCATAAGCCAAAGTTGACAACCCTAGCGCGACCGCTGAAAGTAGGTATAAATCCGTCCCCGTAGAGCGGAATTTAACTAACTGACATGAGGCTAGTTTTAAGATACGGGCGTTTATTTAACGTTTCAATAAATGAAAAAAATTATAACTTTTTAAATAAACTGTTTATTGATTTTTTTGACTTAGATTCGATTAATGTTGTTAATGCCATTGTAACGTATATCAGACACAGGATTATATTTCTGTAATTTACGAGTAATTTGGAAAAATCAATGTTAGTTAGTTTTTGCACTTTTAGATATGTCATGGAGATTAACTTAAATGCCTTTAATTAAATATTACTTAAATGAGAGTTTTAACTGAATCAACTAAAGTAATATTGGTGATTTATTACTTGTTATTATACCTACCATTACGTGTTTTATTCAATATTCTAAACTAAATAGAAGAATAACTAGGAAGCAAATAGACAGTTAAGTCAAGTATTTTTGTCATATTAAAGTATAAACCGGCAAACTAAAAATAGTCAAAAAAAAATTTAAAACTGCCTATTGAGCACCTGCTCAACTTCTGCCCATAGTTCGTTCGTACATTCGCTATACATGGGCTTAAATTGGTAAGCACAAGGGTTTGAGAGAAGGCTATTTTCTTGCCACGCAGACTACCTACTGAGTCCCAGTGGGTTTTTGCGTCTCCGCCCATCAAGTACCTACGGGGATTAGGCACGTGTAAGATGTCAGCTTGCAGGCGTTCCTTTCATCGGCACATGGGATTGAGAGTCTTGTCGCTGAGAGTGACGGGGCTAGCATGCACTTGCGTCCGTAGTAGTGTAATATTAGTTGGGTTCAGCAATAGTGAGGATCGTCCAGTCTAGAGGTCTTGAGATGAAGTGGGTGGAACTGGCACATTCGCAACGGTCAGAAAAGATATGCGGACTAGATTACTCGCTATATCGGTCGTCAAGGCGGGTGTTTATGGTCACCTCGTGCTGGTTGAGAATGGCTCCTACTCTGTCTTTAGGCTGCATGTGAATTATGTTGTTATGAACTAGATCTACGTGTGCTCATGATTCGGACGTGCCGCCTATACGTTTGCTCTCTCCCATGGTCTGACTCAAATAGTACGCGTAATCATGCGGACACCAAACAGGTTAGATCCTACGTAGGTGACGAATTGTCCAGCCCAAAACAGTGGGCGCCCGATGGAGTTCCTCCGACCAATGTGTTGTTCATGCATGCAGGCAGGTGTTATCTCCAGCACGTGCAGTAGAGGTGACACGGCGATTATTGCACTAATTGTCAACGAACTAGGACTGCACTTCGATTACTTTTAGGTCATCGCATATTCTTCTATCCGAACCATAGGATCTGCTGTGCAAGATGCAAATTCGTCCTTGCTTCTAATATTGCTGTCACCTTTGGCATGACTCAAAGCTATACAGCGACGTGCTGTTTCTGGCGTTCTTCAACCTAATCCTATTCTCTCCTTTTTTCTTATACAGTCGAGAGAATCTTTGCCAAAACCAAGCAATTCTAAAGATTTCTTTTCAGATAACTTCACCGCAAAAACTTATTATGTACGCTAAGAGGTCACCCGCTGTGTCGAGTAACAGTAGTACAGGGCGGTCATAGCATTGCCGGATATTCGTCATTATGTTGCAACAATATTTCCCTACACACCACAGTCTTCGACCTAGAAATTAGTCAAAAACAGGTTTTTAAAAGTGATCCGTCAGGATAAAGCAGTGGTGGCAGTTTTGAGATTTAGTAGTTGCTTTTCTCTTAAACGATTAAGGGCCATACTCACCACAATGGTTCTCAAGTTGAGGGCCATATAATGTGCCTCGTCAAGCTCCGCTTGAAGAACACTGGATTACTTGGAAAAAATTTATTGTTCGACGGAGAAACGATCTTTTGAAACCCTCAGTTCTGACAAAGATTCTCGCCACTGTTTAATAGTGAAACTACTGCCTTGCACGTGTTTTCTGGGATTGTAAATAGAGGGAGGAATTAGGTTTAAGAGCTCTTCAGAGCACTCGCCGTGATGAATTCGGCCGAATCCAGTCAAAGACGCTATTGTACTGCGCTGCGCCAATGGCTCGAGTCTTCCCGGCACCTCACAACAATCTATAATGCGAATAGGACGCCTCTGAGCAGCGTCCAGCGTGTCCAGTAAGTGCCTCGAGGAATCATTTTATAGGTGATCAGAACGCGCAAGCAGACGATAATGTATCTTGTGCGGCAGACACTTCTGATATGGAGTGCACAACCGATATTTAGGGTTTAAAGCTTCCAAGAGACCCAATGAAGCACAATGTCATTTTCATTGCTGAGCTCGCGCCAAATGCCGAGGATGTTCAGATCGCCATTCAGCTTGATAATCTTACTATGAATGGAGGGGAAGGTTAGGAAAGTTATTTTTTAGCTATTGATCAGCCTGTAATTCGCGGGCATTGAAATCGATTAATGCCCGGTAATCGCATCTCCATTGAGAAATTCAGTCGAGATCTCTCCTCAACGTCGGTTCACTCCATTGTTCAACATGCAGAGTAACTTCTGTAACCTCTGTTCAGAGTGCTATCGTCTGCACAGCAATGTATGCTCCCTAGAGACAGCGCGTCATTGATGTGCAGAACTAAGAGAGTTGGGGGCATCATGTAACCCTGTAGTATCCCGGCATTAACTTCCATAAAACAGAAAGCCTGATCATCACGCAGGATCCGTATATCCATTGTATCCCATTCAGCAATACAACGGAAGCCCTTTGTCATAAACCGAAAGCAAGGATAGAAACGACGCACTATCTAAGGCGAATTGCACGGGTGCGGCCTGCGGTCCCAAGTAATAACTAATCATGTCGAGAACGCCATTACATTTTTTGAGATGTTTGTCTCATATTCATGAGATATAATTAATTAAATTATTTTAGTTACGTTAAAAAGGCGCATTTAAGACATATATGTGTGCGTGAACTCACTAAAAGATAAGGCATGTATTTAAATCGATATCTGTAGGTATATTCCCTTTTTCTGAACTAAATATTTCAAAGTCAAACCAAAAATACTGACTTGCACACTAATTATGCACACTAAATAAATCAAATTCATTAAACCGATTAATGGTACTAGTAAAGCAAGGATAGAAACGACCCACGCCACTATCTAAGGGAAATTGCATGGGTGCGGCCTGCGGTCCCAAGTAATAACTAATCATGTCGAGAACGCCATTACATTTTTTGAGATATTTGTCTCATATTCATGAGATATAATTAATTAAATTATTTTAGTTACGTTAAAAAGGCGCATTTAAGACATATATGTGTGCGTGAACTCACTAAAAGATAAGGCATGTATTAAATCGATATCTGTAGGTATATTCCCTTTTTCTGAACTAAATATTTCAAAGTCAAACCAAAAATACTGACTTGCACACTAATTATGCACACTAAATAAATCAAATTCATTAAACCGATTAATGGTACTTGCATAACTGTTTTACTGAACGAATAACTATTTTCAAAATAGAATTCCTTAGTTCAACAAAAATATTTAAACGTTTTTAAGGAAAACCATCGCCTAATTTACTTTTAGGAATATCGTTTATTCTAAGTAAAGCCCCAATTTAATCAGTCACCTCTAAAAAAATTAATTTGATTGATCAAAAAAATAAAAGTCTAACCTAACTTACTTATTCTGTTTTAAGATTGTACAATTTAGAGTGCAAGTTAGTATTTTTGATATACAATTCGTATTTCTGTTTTACGAATCATATATTCAATGTACGAACTACATTTTTGGTGTGAATTCGATTAAAAAGTTCATCTCGGTTTGAGTAATATTTGAGTAATCGGTTTGAAAATAAAGAAATGCTCTTGATTATTGTCTTTAGTCAAGAACAGTGAATGTAATAATCCGTTACATACCTATTTCATTATATTTACACCTGTAACTTGTATTCCATAATTGAGTTTTAGTGACTTTTGACATAAGCTAACTTTGTTATTTAAATAAATATAATAATGGCGGTCAGATACAAAAATTAAGAAAAAATCTGTGATCATCATGGCATTAATAACTCATTTTACATATTATATTGTCAGTTATTTGAATTCCGCTCTACGGGGACGAAATAGTGAAATATATAACCGGCCCCATACACGTACAATATTATTGACTCAATAACATTGCATCAATATTTATTTCCGTCCGAATATAGTGTGTTCAAACCTTAGACCATATAACACGGGACTAGCCTTTGCGAACCACCGCATACAAAAATATTCTGCCAGTTTTCATACAAATGAAGGGGGAAACACAAAGACATATAAAATTTCATTGCATTTAAAAATGTATTTATCGACAAACGCGTAATGGCTGTTGTGTGTTAATTGTTATTGTACAGTCAACTACAATGTAATGTACTAGTTTAATCATATAAAATGATGTACTGATGTACAGGCTTTTCATAAAGCCAAAAGACCAAATGGTCATGTGCAATGGCAGAAAACAATGCTTAAGTAAGGCGCATCCTGTGGTTAGATGATCTAAGGTTCAAACCTCAATATTACCCATACACGGTCCATTTATTGCTATATTGATCAATATTATTGTACGTGTATTATCTATTTTATTTGTGGTATGTACGTGTAGTGTCCTATGTTACCTAATAAGTGACTACTTTCGCCCTTTCGCCGATAAAAGTTGAGAATTACTTGAGTAGGTGCTAATAAAAAATCTGATAAAGCACACCCACCTCACTTCACTCCTCTACTCCGTCCACATTCGTAACTAAAATCCAATTAAATTCATATTGATGCATCCTTTCAATTAACATCCATCAAATGCCGTAAGTGCATGCATCCCGTAGATTGTTTCCATTCCATACAAATTGTTGTAAGTAATTTTATTGCATGGGTACGAATTTTCAAGCTTCTTCCTTCAATGATGAACAATTATGATGATAATTGTTATTCCGATTCAACCATAAACAAAGTTTACTTTAATCGGTTTATTTGTCTACACCTTTATATAATCGACTAAATATTTCAAATAGCTGGTATAAATTGGTAATGATGGCAATACTGACTCAGTTGAGTACAGCACTGACAGCACAGTTGTCTGTGGATTCTCTGAGTGTGATCTGTGGAGTGCTGAGCCATCGCCCTGCTAACGGTGTCATGGCGGATTGACTTGTTAAGGATTTTTTTTGCAATAACTGACTAGTTAATGTGCTTGTTAGCAATTTGATCTTTGATTTTTGTTAATTATATCACGTGATACAAAATAGTTAATAATGCGTGAATATAAAATAGTCGTATTAGGCAGTGGAGGAGTGGGAAAATCTGCTCTGACAGTACAGTTTGTACAAGGCATCTTTGTCGAGAAATACGACCCTACCATCGAGGACAGCTATCGGAAACAGGTGGAAGTTGACGGACAACAATGCATGCTAGAAATATTGGACACTGCTGGCACAGAACAGTTCACAGCAATGAGAGACTTATACATGAAGAATGGCCAAGGATTTGTCTTAGTATACTCGATCACAGCACAATCAACGTTTAACGATCTACAAGACTTGCGAGAGCAAATCCTTCGAGTTAAGGACAAGGACGATGTGCCCATGGTGTTGGTTGGTAACAAGACGGATTTGGAAGCGGAACGCGTGGTTGGTAAAGAGCAGGGGAGTAATCTCGCTCGCCTTTTCAACTGTTCCTTCATGGAAACCTCCGCGAAAGCTAAAATTCATGTGAACGATGTATTCTATGACCTAGTGCGACAGATCAACAGGAAATCACCTAAAAAAGAGGAAATTAAAAAAAAAGGAAAATGTGTTATTCTGTAAGAGTTGCCTCAGCCTCTGAATCGTGTAGGTATAAAATATTTAATAATTTGAAAGACTTCTTGTACCCAGATTCGGCTCTCGACTATTCCCAAAATCAATGGTCGGGTGTTAAGTTGCTTGGTAATCATACCTGTAGCATTTCAAGACCGTGGATTTGTTGAGTTATTGTGATGAAGTGCCGTAGCATGAGTGGAATGTCCACAGAATATTTCTAATGATATCTAGATGCCTATTGATACAATTGTGTTAAATCTGTTTCTGTCTAGTATATATATTTCTATAGCGATAATGTTCAATGATAGGTCATTGTTTCTGTGTGTATTTCACTCCCAAAAATTCCAATTGTAATGTGTGGATGCCGTTAGGTTCAGAAGTTGTAAATGGTTATAAATCTAATTACTACTTGATGTAAGTATAAACCTTATTCATTTATTTTGAGGCCATGAGGAGTATGTTATTGTAAATCCTGTGCTGACAATACTGACCCATTATCTACTAAATCATACTCATATGAACCTAGCACTGCTTTCTGCTGACTTTGTTTACATACTTCTCACGGTCTCCTAGTTAATTATGATTTTCAAATATATGAAAAGCTACTAAACTTATTTTGTTTTAATATTCATTAACAATGTTAGGTGCAGACAGTGTTCAGTGCGATTGAACAGGAAAATGGTTTTTGGTCCAATTTACCGTGAAATTATCTTTCAAGGTTCTACTGAGTGTCAGTACTGTATACCGAGTTGTTCAGCCAATAGTTACAAGTCAAAGTGACTGCATTTAAATATTTTTATGAAGAACTGTCTGGACCTAATATAGAATAGTTTACCATTTAGTAGTTATTTAATCATACTGTTTAAGGGAGAGGCTGATACTTCTGAACAGCTGTGTGCGAGGTGATGCAGGCTCTGTGGAGACCTGATTATTGTGCCAGTAGGCCTGAACCAGTATGTAATGTTTAAATATGTGAATTAAGGATACATTAAATTTTTTCAGATATATTATTGTCTTGTTATCTAATTCAAATTTATCAAGTGAAGGAGTTAATAATGTGACATCGGTTAGAACTCGGTAACTTTTGAAAAAATATTAGAGAGCCTTAGGTGATTGCACCCTGTGACCCTAGATATTCCAATGTCTACCTGTGGTGTCCTGATGCCTTGTATTATGACTGTCGCCACAGGCTTACACTACATATTATAAACCCCTAACCTATGACAATTAAGAAATTTATCGTTATTGTAAATGAATTAAAGTTTTATTCTTACTGGCTCATTTAAATACGAATTTTTAACCTATATTTTGCTGCTAGAACTTTGTTAAAGAGACTTGTTCTTACATGATCTAATTGTTATGCTGCCACCGGAAGCATGTGAAACTCGGAGCTCTTTATGCTTCAACAAGGTATAGAGAGTACAACTACTTTCAAGGATTCAGGTATTTAAATATAACACAAATATGTGTATTTAGATTTTGTTAAATTTCTTGTACAGTATAAATAATACTGATTATGGTTGTGGTTGCATTATTATCCAAAGCTTTTACTGTGTCTTCAAACCTAGGGCCCAATTTCTGCGGTTTGTTCCAGTTTTCTCATTCTTTGTGACACCATTGGGTGTGATACCTACCTTTCTTCCATGATGGCTCTTACCATAACAAAATAAATGAGGAAAGCCAGGGTTTATTCTTCATACTAGAAGCACCTATAGAATTAAGAATTTTTTTGCTCCCCGTGTGAACAAAACAGGGATCATGTAGAAACAAGTCGTAGAACTTATATAGGTGTTCAAATATTGTTACGGAATAAGGTGTTTCTTCAACTCTTTTCTGTTAACGTATAAGATTTAGTGCACAAGGATATTGGATTAGGTCTTGATCTGAGTTGATTATATTTTTTATATATACTGTGGAATTTATGAACTTGTATATTTTTATCTTTTTCAAATCAATAATGGACATGTACAATAATCTATTCATTTAATTTTTTTTTCATAAATAAAACCAATTTAAATATGTTCATTGTGCATTGGGGTATATTTTGTCCCCCTCCGAGGCGCCGCCCCGCATGTCGTGCGAGGTCGCGCTCGCGGCTGACTCACGCCGGTACCCCACCGTCTATCAAATGAACGTCAATTGGCTCGGAATTTTAATGGAATTCAATTCATTGAAACAACCATATACCATCTACAACTATTTTATTGACTTTATTAGAGTAAAAAAGTTACATAAAAAGTGTAAAACACGTTACAATATTGACGTTAACAAACACTATAAAAAAACTTATTATGGCAGTGTGATGTGGCGGGCGTATGTCGATATTCTAGTAACATAAGAATTGACACAGTCCAGTGAAAATGAACACAATACTTATTGATAGGAACTGGATAGCGAAGCAATCTATGATGCAAATCAAGTGTTGGGTTACATAAGGTCGCTATTGACATAATCCATGATGTGTAACAAGGTCTAATACATAGATCGAGCTCACACTGGGTCATGTCATCAACTAAAATGTCATTAATTGTAAATTAAATTACGTTACTGCGAGTGTGTGCATCTACTTATTTTATGTGTGTGTTTCAGTGTCAGGCCAATAGACGGCATGTGTGGGTGATGAAATGGTATTTTTATAGTGCTAGAACAGGGGTAACCATTAATAGAACCATTGTGGTCCTTATACCAACTTAGTATAAATAATCCGATACTCCAAATACATTTTATGAGCAACAAATAACTGTGATAGTTGTATGCTTTGATAAGCAGTACACAGCTTTGGTCTGTTCAATAATAATAGTAATAAATAATACAACGCGTCGCCCCTTTTTTAATAGTAAAAGTAAAGAATATTTTATAAAATTCACATTAAATTTAATTTGTATTAGGACTTTACACCATGTACCGTGTGCTCGCGATACAATACATTAAAACAAAATTATCGAGGCGGAAAATGTGATAAATATGTACCTAAGTGCCCATACATTTGTCATTACACAGATATTTTGCACTCAACAATATCTTAAATAAATAATACTGAGCTAGCTCACTTATTTCCTAAAATCTAACATGACTAGTACAGGTGAATACTTTATTTTACATCTTAATGTCATAATCTCACGATAGGCAGGTATTTATATTATATCGGACAAAGAGATATCTATATTATAATTATTCAATGTTCGCAAACACAACACATGATATTCCATAAAATGAGATGACTCAAAATATGACGTCATAAGACCTGCCCACATCCAACGCTATCAGTAATATGTAACGACATTACAAATAGGTACATTAAATTCTTAAAATATTTGACTAAACATGTGTTTGTTTGTCGAAGTACTGAACCGGTTTTTAATAGTTCTTTCGTGATCATAAGCTAAATTATTCTGAAATAACATAAGTTATGTATCAAAACATGCCACCATGAGATCAGTAATGAAAAAACCCGGCCAAGTGCGAGTCGACCTCGCACACAGAGGGTTTCGTACCAAAAAAAACAGCAAAATCACGTTTGTTGTATGAGATACCCCCTTCATCCCCCTTTTTTTTCTGATTTTAGTATTTGTTGTTTATAGCGGCAACAGAAATACATCATCTGTGAAGCTTTTTTTTTTAACGTGAGGGAAAATCCATCATGGATGCTATGCCGGACTCCTACAGACTAAAAAACCTCACGTAACGCCCAACAGCCTATGGTTGGGGGGCCCCGGGCAGGCTCTCGGAAGGATGTCCCAGGACTCTCAACAGTCGGCTCTCTAGCTATCACGGTTTCTGAGATACAGCCTCGTGACGGGCAAACAGACAGACGGATCCCTAAAAATGTGGCTTATTGCCATACATTTTTGTACACACTATTATTAGTAACGAAATTATTTAAATGTAACATGATTTTTACTGATAGTGTCGAAATGTCAAAAACTAGTAGGTTCACATACAAATTGTCAAACCAGTGTCGTTGGTGTATATAAATTGATCTTAATACCTACTTAATGACATTTATTAATGACTAGAATTTTAGAGGAAGTTGAACACAGAAACTTCCTGTTGTATACAAAACCATGCTAACAATTCTTTACGAAAATTCCGCAGATTATAGAACAAAAAGATCTCAGTATATTTCAGACCTTTTGTTAAATGAATCAGAGGAAAATACCAACAACTTAGATATGTGACTAGTGTTAGCTGATCTCTATTTTGAAAGTTGTGCCTAATCTTTAAGCGTTCTGAAAGGGTCGGTGACCGGTAGCAGGTACAAAATTTGACATATTTTTTGTAAACATCCATTGTACTTTTTTTCTTTTCAAATTGAAAGAATGATATGTCTTGTACGTAAGGCTTGGATAATATCATTCTAAAAGTACTTTGTATAATTTGTTTCAAAAAATGGTTTAAACACAAAACATTATTTCCATGGTCATAATGAGGTTAAAACACAAAATATTACTTATTTCCATGGTTATAATAAGGGCGTTTAGTAGATTTGCCACTGTCTACCCCGTCGGGTAAAAAGGCGTGAGTTTATCGACGGTGTGGGTCCATGTAGGGTCAAGAACAATGTAACTTTACCTAATATTTATTGAGATCATCTAATTTCATTGATTAACCTAATTAATTAAATTAATTGTATGTAGAGCAGGCAGTTACAACCTGCGCCTGTCCATCCCAACACGGCAATACGGCTCACCACCTATTACGTGGGAAAATTTCTAAAAAAGGTGAACGTGGGCATATAAATTATGCCTCTGCCTAACCCTTCGCGGATAAAGGCGTGACCATATGTATGTATGTAACTTATTAGTAATCCCGACCCACTTTGCTAACGTCATAGCGTATGACACTCCGGGCAAAAATACGAATAAAAAACCCCATACTTCATTCACTTCAAAATCTTTCAAGCCATCTAGGCTACAATAGTCATACATAATTCACGGGCAAACAGACAAATAGATAATCCGCGAACTGTGAATCAGTCTGGTTAATGA
Source organism: Miltochrista miniata (assembly GCA_933228765.1). Taxonomy (NCBI): domain Eukaryota; kingdom Metazoa; phylum Arthropoda; class Insecta; order Lepidoptera; family Erebidae; genus Miltochrista; species Miltochrista miniata. The sequence goes on along the minus strand of OW121756.1, from coordinate 33,687,403 downwards.
ATACAAATTGTTTCAAGTGATATCTACCAGCAATCAAAAATACTACACTAATCACACAGTTTTACTCAGAATCTCACTACTAGACTAGATTTGAGTCATTCGCTTTAAAAAAAATCGCTTCCTCTACATTTCCGGCCTTTGAACTGACCTCAGCGTGATTCATCGCCCAAGACGCTTTGACTCACAGCTGTTATCAAACAAATTATTGTTAAATGACAAACTATTCTCCCTAATTCTGAACCAGCTTTGAACATTCGTGCAATATGCATTCCTACATGAAAGAATTGGACGGTTAATTCATAATCGCCGATAGATTTATCTCGGTAATATGTTTATTTTTAGACGCACATGCCTAGTAACACAGTTTATGAGTACATTTTTGATGTAAACATGCTTGTACGCATACGCAGGCAGTGTGTTGACCTCACGCTTGTAAAGAGATTGCCAGTTTTAGATTACCTGTGGAGTGAAATTTCTAATAAACCTTCACTGTACAATCGACCTCGTAGGAACAGACCTACCATATTAGTTATGTCGCTTCTCCTTATTAACATATTCGAGGAATTTCTGAACACTAAAAATAGATAACATTGTAAATTCAAAGTCGTTTATAAAAAAAAAAGAATTGACTAGGAAACCGACATGGTCGTTTCAACGTTATCTCTAATAGTGAACTAATTTGCACATTGCAGCCTCGTATTTTGCTGGCAACGGAAATGAAAATCAACACGGCCTATTATAATATTACACCATCTGTAATCTGATTGCGTATGTGGACGGTTGTGGAGCGCTGGCAGCCCGTTATTGGTAAATATCGCCGGTCGTACGAATGTTTGTCTTATTTCGAAGAGTCGTAACTGTCGTTCAGTGGCGGCAGACTGTGGGTGAGCGTGCTATCCAACTTCCTCGCCTCGCTTTCCAGTGTGTAACAATCTAATGCTGGATCCTGTGAATAAAATTATTGTTATGATTAATTATATGGATGATGTCATGTGAATTCTTTAATTTGGCAGTTTTGTTTTTACTTGTAGAGATAAATAAATTAGGTAAGTATGTACTATTCTAACACAATTTTGGAAAGACTATTTTTAATGTTTAAATAGGTACGCTATTAAAAAGGAGTCATTGCTCAAATAGATTATCATCTAGGTAGGTAGTCAATTAGAGACATTGTCTCCGTTTAATTTGATCTATTGTGTCCGCCCCTCGCACCCAGACGTTTCGCGTTTAGAGCGTGACATTACACTGGTGCACTTGTACTTGTAGGGGCCTCCAGCCACTGGAGACTAATTAAAAGATGTTTATGTTATAACTATAGCTAGTCTCTACCAGTCTGTATAATAAAACTGTTTGACAGTTGTATTAACGTAAACAAAATGAACTCCTTTCTGCATTTCAACCATAAAAGCGTTATGCCATTGAAATAAAGTCTATTTTTGTTTACGTGGACAGTATTAACAACTATCATTCTAATCCAGCTATTCGAGACTAGATATTTTTCTTTTAAATTATTCCAACTGATGAAAAAGAATCTGACCATATTAGAACACAACTTGAAAAATTACTTTTTGTATTTTGCCTAGTATTTTTTGTGCAGTTTAAAGTTGCAGAAAATTGAATATTTCGTCTTTGTTGTTTCCAAGCCCTTCCTGGTGTAGGAAGCTAGAGATAATAGTACCAAATATGTAGATATTTAACTAAACTAATAGCTCTAACCGGACGTCACGTAGCATGTATCACAGATTCACATTTTCCTTACTAACGCACCATGTGCACATAAATGTATAATTAGGTATCTACTAAACCAGTGAGTAATGTATTGGGAAAATAAAATTGATCACAATTAAGTAGGCTAGTAAGTAGGTACTGCCCGTTCGCTCTAACTTTGCCGTTCGGCTCCATACTAAAGTCGAATTTTTGATTACGACGAAGTAAATTGACAGCAACTAATGTCACTTCTTCTTATAATGTTGCGTATTTTCTATGACGAAGTGACATTAGCTACTGTTAATTTACTTCGTATAATTAACAATTCGAGTAAACGCCTCTACGCCAGCGGCAAAGTTAGAGCGAACGGGTAGTATTGCATTGTCTCTCGTGGGTACCTGTAGATACATGCATTCTATGTGAATCAATAACAGTAAAAATAGAGCAGTCTGTTAAACCGCGTTCTCGACCAAAGCGGCAAGCGGAGCTACAGAGGGAGCGCCGCCGGAGCGGTACGGCAGAGAGTAATGCAACGGTGGCTGTTGCCGATGCTGCAGGGCACCGATTCTCGCTTCACACGACATGAATGAGTGGACGGAAATCGGCGGGTGACGCGTCGCCTGTCTCATATTTAGGAACGGCGAACATGAGACAGACGACGTTTCACCCGTAAATTTGCGTCCACGCATTCACGTCGTGTGGTCGAGAATCGGCGCCCAGAACGCATATTCACAGCCATTTCACACAACGCTATCTGATCCCAAAGTAAGCTAGGAATAACCTGCTTGTGTAATGGGTAGGTATCAGACCACGGATATTAATACTTATATATTTTTTAAATACATACATATTATATATAGAAACACCCAGACTTAACACAAACATTTATGGGTCACACAAATATTTATCTTCGGTGGGAATCGAACCCACGACCTCCAGCGCCGCAGGCGGTATTATAACCGACCGCGCTTAGAATAGACATACGCCTAAAGACAAAAGAACAAATATTGCAATAAATTGCCTATTCTGTACCTATGATCGCTACCAAGGTATTCATTGATAGCATGGCAGATAGTTTTGAAGAGAACCATAATCGTAAAGGCTTTCTAAATGGAAGCCATAGAAACCGACTCAAAAGTGAATACTGTTTTCCATTAACTTACATTAGAAATTTCTTAAGCCTACTTAGTAATTTCATCGCCTACCATTGGCTAATAAATTAAATATTAAGCACGGGAAAACTCATTACAGAGATTGCATTGGAAATGTAACCAATGAAAAAAGCAAACAGGTAATTATCGATAAAGGAACCTGACCCAAGAGTATCTTAATTTTATTTATTGTAAGCAAAGACTGCCTTTCATAGATGCTGGTTCTTAGCGTAGTATGAAAAAAGTATGTAAGTAAAAGATATCCAAAAACGCTTTGAATTGATTTCACTAGGTATGCAACCAACGTGACTGCCTCTGTGGCGCAGTCGGTAGTGATACCGCCTGCGGCGCTGGAGGTTGTGGGTTCGAATCCCACCGGAGACAAATATTGGTGTGACCCATAAATGTTTGTCTCAAGAGTCTGGGTGTTTCTATGTATAATATGTATGTATTTAATAGTATATAAGTATTAATATCCGTGGTCTGATACCCATAACACAAGCAGGTTATTCCTAGCTTACTTTGGGATCAGATGGCGTTGTGCGATATGTCCGTGAATATTTATTTTATTATTTATTTATTAACGTGTAGAGACATCTACTTAAATATTCACTAGGTTTTCCCTTTTATTTTTCTCGACTGTAGCTGGTTACATATAAATAGCAACAACGTATGAAGCCATCTCTAAGTTAAGTAAGACCAATATCTACTGAAATTGTATTGAATTGTATGTCTAGTCTAGGTTGTAGAATCCATTAGGTACCTATCTATATTATCTTTGGTAGTAGTTAGTGTTGTAGAATTTCAATAAGTACCTTCATGCGTACCTTGGCTACCTACTGCTATCGTAATTAATCTATTGGCGATTGTCCAACATGGAAAGTAATCTTAGTTGTGTAAAGCATTCCGCAGCAGCAAAAAGGCCGGCAGCGCGAATGTATCACCTTTGGTGGTGAGTGGTGCCTCATCTATCTACAGAGACTACAGACTACGGTGAACTTTCTTTCGATAAGGTGGGTCATTATGCTTGTCTGTAACTTCATTAGCACAAACATTTCAAAATTAAATTTTTATATTTAGCTTTAGGACTATATTTCTATATTCAATGTATGTTACACATAAGTAAATGAATAATAACGATAAACAGTAATAAATGTGACGTAAATAGGATCACTTAGGTAGGTATGTACCTATTTTATTCAAAGAACAATGTCATTTTCCCTGAAACGGCATAGCTTCTAATTAAATGTCGTATAAACAACTATTGTTCGCCTTAATGCTTGGGACTATTGATGGCTTTAAGATCTATAGCATACGTAGGTACTACATTGATAACTTCTATATGTACTCATATTATAAAGAGAAAAGATTTGTTTATTTGCATCGCATAGGCTCCGAAACTACTGAACCGATTTCAAAAATTCTTTCAATGTTTGGTAGCTACACTAGCCCGGATGACATAGGCTATATTTAATTCCCGTATTCCCATGGGAACGGGAACTACGCGGGTGAAACCGCGTGGCGTTCGCTAGTTGGTAAATTCTACTTAGATTAATCGCAAGGTCTTTGGATTGCATCGCGGAATGTTTTAAGTAGGTAAGTATTAGGTAAACGAATTGATGACGAAAACAAATTTAAATGTGGTTTACGATCACTCAAGGCAACTGTTGATATGTCAATGTAATTTAATTAATTAAAACTATTTAGGATAAGAAGTTGTTCGTGCTGGCAGCAAACATCTTTATCAGTAGATCAACTACAAAACAGTGTGTATGAAGTCATACCTACAGGACAAGGTGAGGCGGCTGTGAAGTGGGAGGGGCGGGATGTTGTAGGTACCTGCATGCATCCTAATGGTTTGTGTCCGGTCGGAAAGGATTGGCGCAAAAAAATTGGTTCATTATCATCAATACATATCTAATTATAATAAAATCGTAACAGGTCGCTGTCTGTACATTGAAGATATAGAAGAAAAAAGTTTATAGGAGGGCTGTATGGACGCAATAGAACCCAAAACAATGGATTTTAGAATTTTTGTCTGTTTGTCTGTACGTTTGTGCACGCTAATCTCAGCAATCGCTCAACCGATTGCGACGCGGTTTACTTTATTGCGTTGCGGTTTGCTCCATTTAACATTTAGTTTTTGTTTCATGTCAATCGGTTCATAAACAAAAAGTTAAATCAATCTAAAGACAATGCAGCGTACGAAGTCGCGGGCTACAGCTAGTTTTTAATAAAAAGGGATTTGCTACAAGTAGCCACTTATTCATTTTTGTAGTCCAATATGACCGCTAACGGAGTAATAAATTTCCATTATTGTTATCGTGTAACGGATTTTGAGTTAACATTTTATGATTCTTTTGTAAATCATGGTTAAATAGCTGCTTATCTCTTGAAATAATTTATTTCAATCTGATATCGGTATGACTCATAATGTTAACTTTAAAAACTATGTTAATGGCAAGGCAATTGGTTGCTGCCGAGGCAAACTTACATAAAATTCATACCTAAGCAGGTAAGTACTCAATTTACCAAAAATAAAAAACCTTTAGGTACATACTATTAGCTAGTAAATTTTTTTTGCAGCTACGATATAGAATTGTAAAAAGTGATCCTATAAGGGTTCATGTTTTTCTTTTGAGATACAAAAAACTTAAAACCATCACAAAATAAATACTTGCCCTTTTTGCGTCGCGTGATCGTGTAGTCAGTAAGATAGCAATATTTTTCAGTCAAGTTACAAACTACTTCTAATTATTGAAATCTATCTAGTTATGATGAACCTTTTTTTTACGCAAGGGAAAATCCTGATGGATGTTATGCCGGACTCCTACCGACTAAAAAACCTCACGTAACGTCCAACAGCCTATGGTTGTGAGCCCCAGGTAAGCCCTCGGAAGGATGTCCCAGGACTCCCAACAGACCTACGACGGCCGCCACTGCGGCTTCGCCCAGGGGGTGGTTCGGGTGCTATCACGCGTCTTTGGGGGGGTTTCGGGTGTGATCCCGCTTCTAAGGCGGGGGCGTGCTTGAGTTCTTCACGTCACGCTGCCGTCATGGGCCTGCTTCTGTAAGGACGGTGAGTGACTCTCTAGTTATGATGACACAGAATACACCTACCTAATCCGCTTTTAAAAGTAAAGAATTCGACTGTGGCAGTACTTTAATTGACAAATAGCTATTAATAGATTGAGGGTGTACCTACCTACTAGACTAAGCTCATAGCGAGGAGCTCCACAGCAGCACGTTTGTTTTACAGATAGGTACCTATCTGTAAAACAAACGTGCCGCTGTGGAGCTACTAGTGATCCCAGCGAACGTTGCAGGGTTTTAGAATATGATCCCATAGAATTTCTTTTTCGTGGCTTTTTCTATTTTTTTTACTTATTCTGCTGTTCGGATTGGAAGTGGCAATCGTAAATTTATCTCGTGGCCCCGCGGACTCAGTATTCTGTAAACGATCACTGCAGTAAGCAACATTTACTATGGCCGGATATGGATGGGTGACCACCACGTGGACCACTTTGTGACATTTATTTACGAGCGTTTCCGTGCTTCGGAAGGCACGATAAGCCGTTGGTCCCGGTTGTCGGTAAAATGACAGTCGTTAAGCCAAGTTGAAGGCCTTATGGGCGGCTTGAAAAATTTCAACTGTGGGTCGTCACAACCTGCGCCCGGGTCGGCAGCGCGTGTGTAGCACCTCTGGTGTTGCAAACGTCTATAGGCTACGGTTACCGACCTTCTGGTGGGCCGTAAGCTTGTCTGCCACCTAAGTAGTATAAAAAAAAAAAATTCTCAAGAGGTACCTAAGTGCCATATGCATTAAGATCCTATTGTCGATCCAACTTTGCATTATAATTGTAAAGATTCCAATTTTGCCCGTATACCTAATTTTAATTTTAGTAAGGTCAATAAAAACGGCATAAGTATTGAACATAAGGTGATATGCCACACGTTAAAAACATAATAGCGATATAGGTTAGCTCAAGGTAAACGTAAAAAATGGTTTGTTAATTAATTATACCTACCAAGGCCATATTGAAGGTGGCTAATCGGTTAGGTAATTTCCCATTCCAAATATTATGTAAATTAAGTAACTAATACTTTAATGGCACGCCGCTTCGCAGTGTTGGTTTACGATAAGTGGTAAAAGTTACCACTTAACAAGAAACAATGGTAGAATTATATTTTGTGATAGTCAAACTTTTAACTAATCAAAAGTAGGTAGGTACTTACTTTTGAGCATAGCTAGGTACAAATTTATAGTTAGCTAACAAAAATGCCGCCACTGGTCTAGTCTAATTCTGCGTCCACATTTGTAACATTTTTACGGCACATTTCTCCCATTACCGTATCAGCTTCACGTGTCGGTACCGTTAAAAACTGCAGCTTCGAGTTAGATGTTCGACACGATGACACACTACGGGTCGTTGATATGTTACAAATGTGGTGTAGGTAACATTTTTACCACCAACGGCTTTTTTTTATGTATGGAAATCCTACATGGATGCTATGCCGGACTCCTACCGACTAAAACCACACAATGCCTTACAACAGTCTATGGCCGGGAGCGCCGGGTAAGCCCTGGAAAGGGTCCACCAACGGTACCGACACGCTAGTCTGATAGGGCTATGGAGAAATGTACCGTAAAAATGTTACAAATGTGGACGCAGCAGTATCCTAGCAAGTTGAGGGTCATTATCACAGTCTACACTACAAGAATATTGACAGTTGTCCTCAAGTTGGCAGTTCAATTATGTGCCTCTTCACGCTTCGCTTGAAGAATCCAGGGCTGTAGTCGAAAGGAAACACGTGCGCATGCAGAGCGTGCCAAGTTTCTATAGTTCGACAGAAAACCGATCTATTGAATCGCTCTGTTCTGGCAAAGATTCTCTCCGCTGTATGAGAGTGGCACCTCTGTGCGGCACGAATTGTTCGAGATCGCAAAGGAAAGGTAGGTTTTCGATCAACGTATACCAGTTGAACGAAAGGCAGGCTGCAGCAGCTCTTTAGAACCGCCATGGTAAGTTTCGATGACAGAAATTAGAAGCTCATATCGTAACTACTAAGTATTCTATTTTACGTTATGAATGTGACGCATCCCTTTAGCGCGCAGATTGTTCCAGGAAAAGGTATCATCAAAATTTTCCTCCTTAATCACTAATGAAATAATTAGTACAAATATTTTTGCTGGGTACTAATGACGCATTCGGTAGCTTACTGATGACATATTGGTAACGTCATGTATATTACCCACCTAGGTAGGGTATCGGCACAAAATAATAAGTCTCAACCTTGTGGCAGAGGCGACCGACATATTTTGTTGTTCACTGAGTGAATTCACAAGGGTGACATTATATATTATCCATACTAATATTATAAAGCTGAAGAGTTTGTTTGTTTGTTTGTTTGTTTGTTTGAACGCTAGGATCTCAGGAACTACTGGTTGGATTTCAAAAATTCTTTTACAGTTTGATAGTCCATTTATCGAGGATGGCTATAGGCTATATAACATCACGCTAAGACGAATAGGAGCGGAGCAGCAATCAATAATGTTTTGAAAACGGGGAATATTTTTTACCGTCTGAGAGTTTCCGAGGCGTACGCTGCGTAAATGGTTACAGTTAGGTAAAAATTGTTTATGACAAAATTGTTCCTCTTAAAAAGTTCTAAAAGAAAGTCCGCGACAGCATATGTCTATCTTTTAAGCTTCGCTCACAATAACCTAATTTGTCTATTTCTTAAGGTTCGCTCACGATATAATGAAACTGAAGAGTTTGTTTGTGCTAGGATCTCAGAAACTACTGGTTGCATTTCAAAAATTATTTTGCAGTTTAATAGTCCGTTTATTGAGGCTGGCTAATGGCGATATAACATCACGCTAAGACGAATAGGAGCGGAGCAGTCATGAATAATGTTTCGAGAACGGGGATTATTTCTTTCTTTTGAGAGCTTCAATAAACGGAACGAATTACAAAATCGTTCCTCTTGAAAAGTTATACAAAAAAGTCCGTCACCGCATATGCCTATCTTTTAAGGTTCTCTTACAATAACTCTCTTATTACGGGAGTAAACTTGATTTGCAGTGGCAGCCAGTCAACTGAACGATAAAAACCGGCCAAGTGCGAGTCGGACTCACACACGATGAGTTCCATACCGAAAAACGGATGGGTGGAAGTAAAAGCGACGGGAAACATTATATCACTTTAACACCTCTTTCCTCCTCACTCTCATGTGACGCAAACTAAGATATGCGGTTCAGTTCCGACGCGACGGGAATACGCGCGACGAGGGTAAATGTAACGAGAAACATTATAATACGCGAAATATTAATACCATACCTCTCTCTTTCTCACTCTCATGTGACGCAGACGAAGTTGCGCGGGTCAGCTAGTTAGTTATAATAGATAATGAATTATTCGTAGTTATTAGATGGTATGTTTATGATATAACTTATGGGCATGTATGGTATTTACCTAACTTATATTTATGTTTAGAATAGTATGTTTTCAATATGCTTGCTTACTCTGTCGCATTGGGTGTCCGCCTGTCATGACAGATGTAAGTCCAGATGTAAACAAATAAATAAATAAAAATAAATAAATAAAAGTTACAGAACGCAATCTCTTGCCAGGACTTTTATTGAAACCTACCCTCGGCTACGCACACTCGCGCACAGCGAGTGTGCGTAGCCGAGGGTTTCGACATTACTATGAAAATTTTTGACCTCGTGTCCGTGAAATCCGGTGGGCGGTGTCTATCTTTGTGTGCGTAGTCCGAGCGCAAACACATTCAAATTTTTGTTTAGCTACTTTGTATGTAGCTTTCCTTCTGAACATTATTGATTTGTGGTCAGTGTTTGTGGTATAGTTTTGTTGACGGCAGTCTCATAACAGTAACAACATTTCTTTTTAATACCAAGTGAACGACAAGTACTCGTATGTAAGTATACAGGATCAAAAAATCTTTGGGAGCTTTAACAACATCTCTTTTGAATACCAAGTGAGCGGCAAGTACTCGTAGGTATGCAGTATAAAAAAAAACTTTATGGACTGGAGGGTTATTAGCTCACTTTACTGACAGGAAACATTCTTTTATCTTTAAACAGAAAATTGTAGTTTTCCTTCAGTAACATGAGTTAACTAAAGGATTTAAGGTCTGCCATCCAGTGCTCAAAGATTTTTTCCATCCTATATAGTCAACCTGATCGAAAGTGATGATTGTAGTCTACAGACGTTAGCAATATCAGAGGCGATAGATTTGCGTTGTAAACCCTGTAAAAACCTCATACGCCCCTTGTACCGTGGACGTTTGGGAAAACTGATGCGTGGAGCTCAATCCACAATCGTGAGCGGTGGGAAGTCTCTATCTGAGCTTACCGTATACTTACGCACTGGATGCAAATTGCGATGAACACTGTATGTGGCGAGGAAAGTAGCCTTCTTTTCAAACAATACCTTCATTTCAAGGTTATATACGCTTCATCTAAGTATATTATATGTACTGGATGATGCACGCAGTTTCACGCGTGTAGTATCTGTTTTCATACTGTGGAGATATCTAGTCTAAACTAATATTATAAAGAGGAAAGATTTGAATGTTTGCATTGAAAAGGTTCCAAAACTAGTAAACCGCTTTGAAAACTTCTTTCATTGTTGGGTGCCTACATTATCTCCGGGTGACATCTTAATATACCTACCTATATAAATTACGTGTCACATTATTTGTCCGCGATGAACTCCTAAACTACTTAGCCGATTCCCAATTCCCACGGGAACGGGAAATACGCGGATTCAACCGCGTGAGGTGTGCTAGTAATTAGTAAATGTGGAGCCCTCACCTGCGACACGGTCCTCAGCGAGTCTCCAAGCGCAGAGCGTAGCCGCTGAACATCCCGGGCGGCGCGGCCGCTGCGCGCCACGTAGGCCTGGCGACGACGGATCTCCGCCGACAACTGGCTGCGGAGCTGGCCCGCCTGACGACAATAGGGTATATTATACTACTGTACAATAGGAATATAGGATAAAGGACAAGAAAGACACAAACTTCAAATAACGATAAAATACCGACTCAGTGCAAGTCGGACTTACGCACGGAGGGTTTCATACCAAGAAACTTAGACTGAGTAATAGTATAGAGACGGGCCCATTCATACATTAGTTTTGAAGACGTTAAAGTAAGCGTATGCGCTCACTCGTTTGTAGTCGGTGTTATTGTTCTGAAGATGAAACAAGTGTGGCAAGATAAAATTTTACGCAAGATCCTGTCCCTTCCGAAGTGTAAAAACACTACCTTAAATTCGGAAAAAGAATGTATGTGTGCATGTTGTGTCGTTGCTCCAATATCTTTGTGTGTGAACTAGTCTCACTTTTTGAATTCGTAATGAATGATGTGTGCCCGTCTATACTATTACTTGGTCGAAGCCAAAATAAAGGGTAAAATAATCACTGTTGATGGTATGGGAGCCCCTTTAAGATGATTACTTTTTTTTTCTGATTTTAGGATTTGTTGTTATAGCAGGTCAGTCAAGTCTCAGTAACATAGTCCCATATTTTCCTCTTTCTTCCTAAACCTCTTTACTTTCTAAGTATAGTAGAACGAATAGAGCTTACAACAGAACGAGAGTTTAGCACGGCGATTGTACAACACCGAGCAAGAAAGGTAATAGAATTCTTTGCGTGCACAACAAGGTCCGGAATTGTGGAACGAACTACAGTATGAGGTTCTTCAAATATTCTTGCAAGGTCGGCAGCGCCAGTGTACCGCCTCTGGGGCTCATGTTAGAACAGAATCGTAATCGTAGTTCTATATAAAACCGACGCGTCAGCTACCGTACAATTTTAGCTACAACTCTGATCTGACAAAACATCAGTCTTGTGCCCTTGGTGTTGCAAACTGCTTTCAATCTGGTGGGCCGTATGTTTGTCTGTCACGTAATAGTAGTCATCGGTACCTGTGCCTCAAGCCGTGCCACCTGTTGCCGATAAGAAGCTTCCCTCGCTTCAAGCAGTCTCTCAGCGTGCATGGCGGCCTGGCGGAAGCGCTCGGCCTCAGAATGCCGCGCCACCCCGCCTTCGGATAAGAACCGGGAGCGGGCCACTGCTAGCTCTGCCTCCTGGATAACGGGAATTATGTAAGTAACCAGACATTAAACATTTTTAAGTGAAATTTTCTTTGTGGCAAACTCAAACTTAAAAACACATTTATTTCGCATAATCCTAATACTGTCACTTACTAAACATCATGAATACAAAAAAGCACTAGTTCAAAACGCGGAGAAGAACTGGCAAGAAACTCGGCGGGCTATTTATTTTTAGTGCTCTGTTTACAATGAGATACTGTAAAAATTATAAAAATTGTTTGAGAATCCAACAGAGCAAGCGGATCTTCTCTAGGCTTCCTTGTCAAGCAACATTGTACATCCTCTTCTTGCATGAATCGTTAAATTCGAACGCGGGACGAAATGCGAATGGGACGAAGTGCGCATAACCCAAATAAACGACGCGTTATCAGTTTTAATTCGTGAAAAACCAGCTCAATCCCACAGGCCGCATAAAGTACTGCTCGTTCGCTTTAAGTTTGCCGCTCGGCTCCATACTAAAGTCGATTTTTTAATTAGACGAAGTAAACTGACAGCAACTAATATCACTTCTTCATACAATGTTGCTTATTTTCTATGACGAAGTGACATTAGCTACTGTCAATTTACTTCGTCTAATTAAAAATTCGGGTATACGCCTCTACGCCAGCGGCAAACTTAGAGCGAACGGGTAGTAACTATAATTTCCGACATGGTCCTTCGAGCCGGATATGAACCAGCAACCTATGGATGACTCGCTCTGTTTATTGCTTGTGACATACGAACGCCATGCTAGACTCCTACCGACTAAAACAACACGGTGCCCAACAATCTGCCTATAGCTGGGAATCCCAGGTAAGCCTTCGGAAGGATATCCCAGAATCCCCAACAGAATTTGGCTGCCACCGCGTCTAGAGATGCAAGTGTTATACCGCGTCTTTGCGGGCACTGATAAGTACTCACGCTTATGTTATGCGTATAGTTGAACGAATAAAAACAGCGGCAAAGTGCAAGTCGGACTCGTGCACGAAGGGTTTTGTACCTAAAAACGGCAATAAAAGACACGTTTGTTGTATCGGTACCCCCATTATTATTCTGTATTAGCATTCGGATGGCATGGATGCGGAACCCAAAAAATGAACAAAACCACTCACTTTATCAGCAAGTTCTTTCTCCAAGCGCCTGATCTTCATCCTGAGCTCCCTGTTCTCCAGCTCTAAGAAGTTGAGGTCTGTCGCGAGACCTCGGTCCTTGGACGGGATGGTGCTACACTTGCACTCTCTTATAGGTTCCTTGTAGCGAGTCGAAGAGTCCTTTGTTGAGTCGGGACCTGGGAAATGTAGTGCTTTTAGTTTTTGCTACTAATGATAAGAACAATAAAAAGACCGAGTATTAAAATTAAACTTTATAAAACCCAATATTCACTGAGACAAAATTAAAAGTAAGCATGATTCTTTCCCTATACTTTTTCGTTTCGACTGCTACCTCGCCTAGGGGTTTGAGTGCTTGACCGCGTCTTTAATACCTTATTATCTCTCATATAACGGAGTCTAAATCGGAGTAGTAGACGCTCATATTAGTCCTCTCGTGATTTCTGCTCATGCCGTCCTTGCCGCGGTCATACCTCTGTCGGCTTCAAGGTACCGAGCTACGGTGTCTCGAAGGGCATCGCACTTGGCCCTGTAGAAAACTATTTAAATACATACCGTAGCGCGGTAGCCGTAGCCATACGTTTATCCACCTCAAACTTGCATACAGTGTCTTGCAGGGCGGGGCACTCGGCCCTGTAAGAAATTAATACATACCGGAGTCTATATCCGAGTAGTAGACGCTCTTGTCAGTCCTATCGTGACTCTTGCTCCGTAGTGCGGGTCTAGTCGCGGCCATTCGCCTGTCGGCCTCAAGCTTGCGCACGGTGTCTTGCAGGGCGTCGCACTTGGCCCGCATCTCGGAGCGCTCCCTCTGCAGCTGGTGCAACTCGCGCTCCAGTTCGCTGTCGGCGCTGCTTTCCTTGCCGTCCCATGTTGTCATGCGGAGTTGCGACTCTAGGCCGGACCTAGTGAGTATATTGGTATAGATTACAAATTATGTATTTATGACATTTAGGATGACGATCATGGTTGTAAAAAAACTGGGCTGGTTGAGCTAATGAGTTCCAGAGTAGAGGTGAAACTTGGCAAACGTAACGTAGGACACCCTTAGCTTGAGAGATTAACCTACTCTGCTGTTTATTTTTTCAACTATAACGCCTTGGCAGGAAAAGCATGGAATAGCTGACTAAGGTACCAAGATCTTTCTAAAGAAAATGACACGCCTGTCAAAAAGGATCAATAAGGACCTTTGAATTGCAGGACGAGTTCAGCTACATGAAGCATGATGGCGAAGGACAAATGGATTATTTTATTGTTCAGTTTTAAGACTGAGTAGCTTAAGCAAGATCTGACACATAGTCCCCAGTACTTATGGTCAAGTTTACCTTTGCACTTCCACATTGGCCAGTTGGTTGGTGAGTCGGTGCACCTGGTCTTCGAGTGTAGCGTTCAATCTCTTCAGCTCGCCTAAAGCGGACTTCGCACTCTCAAACTTCTCAGCTATGACGCGTTTCTCGTTCTCACAACTACCTGCAAATCGACACACAGTATTTTACTTGATGTATGTAAAAGGTGTAAACTGTGTGTTATGCTGCGAATTGGGTAGATTTATGTCCAACGATTGGTGCTATGCTATTACTTTACTATTAATAATATAACTATTGCTATCAATACTATTACTATTATGTTTTAGAGGTCTTCGGGACTAAAATTACAGGTTGATTTGAGTCTAGATAGGGCTCCATCACACTTAAATACATGTGCACGTGCTGATGAAGGAAAATTCAGTATTCAGTTAGTAGGCCATTTGGTTATGTCACCTGAGAGGTATATAAATATAGTTATATCAGTAAATACACAAATCCCTTTTTATTTCTTAAACCTAACCAACTTTATTTAAAAAAATATTTTTTTTACATCAAAGCTCATAAAATATCCCTTTATATTCAGGCCTGGAACATAAAATATCCCTCTATATCTATATACATGCCTGGAACATAAAATATCCCTCTATACACATGCCTGGAACATAAAAAATCCCTCTATATTCATGTCTGGAACATAAAATATCCCTCTATATACATGCCTGGAACATAGTGTCATCAACATAGTGTCATAGCCAAAATCTTCGAGCGAATTGTATACAATCAACTTTATCCTGCAATTTCAAGTTCTTTGAAACCTTTCCAGCACGGTTTTCTTAAGGGTCGCTCCACAACAAGCAACTTGGTGATATTAAATGAATTCATTACCTCTTCCATGGGCAATGGGGGGCAGGTGGATGTCATTTACACTGACTACAGCAAGGCGTTTGATAGAATTGACCCACATTTGACAGACATTAGTCTGTAACTAGAAGTGAGGACTTGTAATTGGCTTTTAGACGGCTAAGCCCAAGAATTACTCTGTTTTGTATAGCTGTAAGTCTTCCATGTATTATTAATAAATAAATAAATAAATAAAATATCCCTCTATACACATGCCTGGAACATAAAATATCCCTCTATATACATGTCTGGAACATAAAAAGTACCACAACACTTACCAACACTCTTCTGCAACTGCCTCAGCTTATCCACGGCATTATTCTCATTGTTCTTCGCCTCATTGTACTGCCTCGTGACCTTGCTGACCTCGGCCCTCAGCTCACTCTCGGCGGTGGCGGCCTTCTGCAGAGAGGTGGAGAGTTGTTCCACGGTGCCCTTGAGGGAGGTGCAGCGGTCTTCTAGCTGGGCGATAGTGCGGGTGTAGCCTTCGCAACGCTCTTGGAGTTTCTGGGAAGGATGTTAGAAACGATTAAATTCTCATAAAATTGATAGTGACTGTATTTTTTGGAACTGGCTGTTGCCCGCGACTTCGTACGCTGCATTTTATATGTGTTTTTTAGATTGATATAACTTTTTTATTTATGAACCGATTGATATGAAACCAACACTAAATGTTAAGTGGAGCGAACCGCAACGCAATAAAGAAAACCGCATTGTAATCGGTTGAGCTATTGCTGAAATTAGCGTACACAAACGTACAGACAGACAAAAATTCTAAAAATCATTGTTTTGGGTTTGTTGCTTTCATAAAGTCACCCTATATTTTTTTTGTTCTTAAGTATATAATTATCTTCAGTGTACAGACAGCGACCTGTTACGATTTTATTACATATATGTATTGATGATGATGATATTGATTGATGATATTGATATTGCTAGAAGTGAAAACTTTTAAAATCGAAATTTATCGATTACGGTAACCACTTTCGACTAGATGAGCCGGAAGTTCGTTCGTCCCTTCTTGACATTTTTTTAAAATTTTAGTATTTGTTGTTATAGCGGCAATAGAAACATCATTAATTGTTAAACATTTCAGCTCTCTAGCTATCACCGTTCCTGAGATACAGTCTCTTGAAAAACAAACAGACGGACATTCGAAGCCTAAATAAAAGGACCCCGTTTTTTATTCTTTGAATACGGAAACCTAAAAAAGGTATCATACCTTCAACGCCTGGTCCCGGTCCCGAGCAGCCACCGCAGCCCTTTGTACATCTCCTTCTAGCTGAGCTCGTCTCACGTCCAGGCGGGCCGCGCGACCTGGGCAGTCAGTCTTTAGTTATATATACATACATATAGTCACGCCTTTATGCCCGAAGGGGTAGGCAGAGGTTTAGTAATAAATAAATTTTCACGGACATTTCACACAACGCCATCTAATCCCAAAGTAAGCTTGGAATAACCTGCCTTAGTCCGAGAGCTGGCACGAATTTTTGGGTAGGTATTTGAGGCAAGCTGAAAACTTGTCAGATACCTCTCCTACTATATCCCAACTCGGAATTGCAGACCTGGCTGGTGAGTAGCGGGGCTAAATCAACCCCTAAATTTTTAAAAATATTATTTTTTTTTTCCAAAAAATATATTTGAGGCACTACGCAATTTATATTATGTTGCAGTGTAATACTTAATGAATACGAAAAAAAATAAGCCAGATAATTTAATCAGGGTTTTAACATTGCCAGACGCGTGCAAAAATATTTTGCAAAAAATTATAAAAAATGTTTTTGAGGCAGTTTGAAATTTTAATGGAGCGTTATTTATAAGTAAAAAATAAGATTCCCAAAAAGACAGATCGTTTCGGTGGGGCTTTCTACCTGCCAGGTGATCAAACAAATAATGAATGGGTACGAGCCTGTAGTGCTATATATAGACAAGCTGTAGTGTGAGAGAGAGAGCGCATAACGACAGCTGTCTTCGTTCTTGCTTGCCGCGTAACTATTGGCATGGCACCCATGAGGTTTAAATTTATTTCATCAAAAACAATACAAATATCACTTAAAATATTAGGATTACAGTAATTCAGTCATTGTAGGCACATATATAATATTTTCTTTTTCTATATCAAAGTAATAAAAGCAGTACAATCGTTAATATCTTACAATTCATGGTTTAACTTACACTTGACTAAAGTAATGGAATACCTATCAGCTACGGCAAGAAGTTGTTACAGTGTATTAAAAGATCCTTGTCTGAACTAGGATGTTAATCCTGTGTCTCAGACGTTCATCTGACTAAGCAAACAATAGAGCACATTATAATACTAATAATATATAATAATAAATAATACTAATAATATATAATCTATACTAATCTATACTTCTATACTAATATTATAAAGAGGTAAAGTTTGTGTGTTTGTTAAATTGTAAGGGGTAATCTCGGAATCTACTGAACCGATTTTAAAATTTCTTTCACCAATAGAAAGCTACGTTATTGTGGAGTGTCATAGGCTATATAGCATCACGCTACAACGAATAGGAGCGGAGCAGTAATAGTAAATGTTTCAAAAACGGGGAAAAAGTTATTCCTTTTGAGAGCTTCGTTGCTGTCTATTTTTTTATTTATAGTTATGTACAAAATTGTTTCTCTTAAAAAAGTTCTAAAAAAATTGCGCGATAGCATGTGTCTATCTTTGGGTTGGTGCACAATAACCATTTTAATGGCAATCAATTTTTTTCTACAATAATGCCACGGGATACCTCTTTCATAAACTAAATTGTTCTTAAAAATAATGCGACGGGAATACACGCGACGAGAAACTTCTCTCTCTCTCTCTCTCTCTCTCTCTTTCTCTCTCTCTCTCTCTCTCTCTCTCTCTCTCACACGTAGTATTGAATATTAACGACGAGACGCTACGGGAGTAAACACAACGCAACGGGAGTAAATGCGACGGGAACAGGTAATACTCTCTATTATGCGGCGCAAACGAAGTTGCGCGGGTCAGCTAGTAATAATATATAGGTACTAGTAATATATAATATATTATTATTCCTATATAATTTATTATTATTCCTATTCCGAAATATGTTTAATTATGTAATTTTAAACATTTAAAAAATTAAAAGATAAATAAAATAAAACGGGTTGTATAAAATATAGAATAAAATTAGTTTGACCAAATTATAAGTAGGTTCCTACATTTATATTAACTCAATATCTCTAAAATATTAATAAATGAATAGAATTTATTTCAATTTTATTTTATACTTGAAATAATTGTACTAATGGAGAGTTATTATGTTTTTATGAACCTGGTTTTTCGATTTTTTATTTTAATTATTGTTTTTTTTTAATACGTAAAGGCCATAAATCAATACAATCTCTTTTACGCAAAATGTTTTTAGTAGAAATTCAGAAAATTTAATATATTTACTCCGAAATTTTAACTAGAAACCTCATGGGTCGCACGTGGCTTCGCCAGAGCTAATAGTAACGCGGCAAGCAAGAACGAAGACAGCTGTCGTTATGCGCTCTCTCACACTCCAGCTTGTCTATAGCACTACAGGCTCGTACCCATTCATTATTTGTTTGATCACCTGGCAGGTAGAAAGCCCCACCGAAACGATCTGTCTTTTTGGGAATCTTATTTTTTACTTATAAATAACGCTCCATTAAATTTTCAAGCTGCCTCAAAAACATTTTTTATAATTTTTTGCAAAATATTTTTGCACGCGTCTGGCAATGTTAAAACCCCGATTAAATTATCTGGCTTATTTTTTTTCGTATTCATTAAGTATTACACTGCAACATAATATAAATTGCGTAGTGCCTCAAATATATTTTTTGGGAAAAAAAAATAATATTTTTAAAAATTCAGGGGTTGATTTAGCCCCGATACTCACCAGCCAGGTCTGCAATTCCGAGTTGGGATATAATAGGACAGGTATCTGACAAGTTTTCAGCTTGCCTCAAATACCTACCCAAAAATTCGTGCCAGCTCTCGGAATAGCCTGTGTTATGGGTATCACACCACGGATATTAATACTTATATACTTTTTAAATACATACATATTATACATAAAAACACTCAGACTTTTGAGACAAACATTTATGGGTCACACAAATATTTGTCTCCGGTGGGAATCGAACCCACGACCTCCAACTCCGCAGGTAACGCTACCGACTGCGCCACAGAGGCAGTCAATATAATAGTATACGCCCATATTTCACCTTATAGTTTTATGTTCCACGTAATAGGTGGTGAGCATATTGCCGTGTTGAAATGGGCAGGCGCAGGTCGCCGCGACTCGCAGTTGAAATTTTTCAAGCCGCCCATAAGGCCTTCAACTTGGCTCAACGATTGTCATTTTACTGACGACAGAATTTCATTTCGGGTTTCCTTCCCTACGCAATGGATGTCTTGCGAAGTGTTCCCTTAGTCGCCTCTTAAGACACTCTCGGGATGTATTTGGGGTGGCGACATTTCGTACTCTTACCCGTCTCATGTTAGACGTCGCCACACGGGTCTTTAGATAGATTCTGTTTTATTCTCCAATCGGGGAATACAAAAATAAATCACTCCCACAATCCTATAGAATAATTACACTGTTACGTATGTAAAATATGGATAAAGCTACTGTCATTCATTATAGCTGGTCGCTCACATGGAGGGGACAGGGTGTTCAATGTGTTCATCTCACACTTTGCACCCGCAATGATAAAATTTTGAAAATAAATTGTTGTATTGTCTACAAAAAGAAAATAATAAGTTCCAACGCTTTCAAAGTGCTAAGACTCACAGATATCATGTATTAGGCATATGCCATCTATCGTGGTACGAAAGAAATCAGGACATCCAGTCCAGATAGTTTTAGCAAGCGATTATCATGGCTCACGGTGAAGCGCGGTAGTAGGTAAAGTAATCTTATGAGAATAAAGTTACCTTCAGCAGCTGCAAGAGCTTCCCGCAGTTGTCCCACTTCTTGCACTCTCTCAGACAACTGCACTCGCAGATTCTCCGCCTTGTTCTGTCAATTTCAGGAATATATTTTCAGTTCATGCACAGTCAACTACAATGAAATGTACTAGTTTAATCTTACAAAACGATGTATCCCTGCGAGTGCCATAATGAACTAACCAAACATGGTATCCATCGACCTTGTCAGTAACATGTATTGATTGCCATGCGTGTTATGCATGCTATTTATTATTTTATTTTATAGTTGACTTTCTCAATATATTTTATAGTCAACTTTAAAATAAAAATAAATGTATTGGGATTCATAAATATTGCTCTTTACACGCATACATGTTACTGTCAAGTTTGGTAGATACCATGTTTGGTTAGTTTATTATGGCACTCGCAGGGATACATCATTTTGTAAGATTAAAATCGATTAATAAATTTATTAAATAATAATCTAATTATTAAATAACCAACTAAAATAGTAATTATAATTAGAATAATTAAAGTATGATAATGGAAAAAAATAATTACTAGTACATTTCATTGTAGTTGACTGTACCTAATTTAATTCCCAGTTGTTCCTAGAACCAATCATAACAGCCCCAACATTCGATGACGCGACCATTTTGTATGCCACGGAGATTCAACGCTAAAGGTATAAAAAGTATACCTCGTTCTGAGTCCTATCCTCGCTGGTGGAACACAGCGCCGCCTCCAAACTGGTTATCTTGTCCCGCAGGTTGCTGATTTCCACGGTCTTCGTTTGGACCGACTCGTTCTGAAAGACATAAATAAGAAAATACTCATTATTTCATTTCATAAATATTTCATTTCATTAAATAAGAAAAGGCGTTCGGAGGAGCTGGATACGAAGTGACAGGACCGTGAGTTATGGATACGAATTTATATGGACAACGCAACGCCCAGACTAAGCGAATATACAGGGCGTCCCACGGCCATGCCACATGGAGGGAAAGTACCTTAAATATTGTAGATGGAACAATTTACTGAAAGTAGACATTATTTTAATTTCAATAACAATTTAAACTGCATTCATAGATTTTTAAATACTTACATGGTTGAGCCGGGAATCGAACCCGCTACACGGCAAAAAATAATTACCCCGTAGCTTTATCATACCGATCGACTCTTCCTTTTATTTCTGACACTATGTTACTTAGCAAAAAATAATCCTTATGATGAAGCCTTTCGATCGGTATGATAAAGCTTCAGGATGCTTGTGCATTCAGATCTACACAACTGATCAATCAAATCAGCCTATGATGGCAGTCCCCTCCTGGACGTAAGTCTCTCACAGTTCACGTCACAACACACGGTCCTGCGCCAAACGCTTCCAGTCCCAGCCTGCGACCTTCTAGGTCGTCGGTCCGACAGCGGCATCGAGACAGGCACGGTATACGTGAGATATAATGTAATGCCAAGTATCCCACTCACCAGAGCCTTAAGCTGCGCCTCCTTCTGCGAGCAAGCGTTGTGTAACCTCGCCTTCTCCTCCTGAGCGGCGCGCAGGTTACTGCTGACCGCCTGCAGCTTGTTGTCGCCCTTGCCTTGCTGCTCGGTCGCTTCTTTCAGCTGCTTCTTCATCACGTTCACTTGGGATTTGAAATCATCCTGTTCACAAAAGTATTACATTATTTGCAGTACAATTTGTTTTGTCTCGACGTGAATTGAGTTTTATGTAACGAAACCTTTTAAGAACCGGAGAAGTGAAAGAAAATTTTCCTTGGCGCATGAACTTACACCCGATTTTTTAGCAGGGCTCGAAATTGACTTTACCAAGAGTTTCATGGCGAAGCATTTCGTTACCGATAGCATTACCGACAGATTGGCACTTTTTTTTATATCACTAAGGTGGCTGACGAGACTGTCATCCGGAGTGTTTTTTGGACAGCACGTGTGTTTAGCTTCTAGTGACGGTTTTTGGAATTTATTTGTGTTTCTTCACTTGCTTTTGTCTGTTATTGTGTTGTGTTGTCCGCTTTTAACAGGTAAGTAGATCCGAACGGCTCTTACTTGCCCCGCAGCCAGTATGGCTGCTAAACCTCCTGATCCCCCTGACCCACCTGATAATAGTAATGGTTCCCCTCCCCACACCCCAACATTCTCGTCCCCTCCTATCTTCCCTTCCACGATTTCAACAAGCCCGCTTTCCCAATTAGCTGCAGCCGCCCTGTCCGGCCAAATGGACACTCAAGATTCGCCAATACTGACACGCAAACGCCCCGGTATGGACGATAATCCCCCCATACGACCCTCTAAACAACAAAAGAGCCAAATATCGAGGGATAAATACACAGTAGATGACAAAGGACCATTTGTTGTCCATGTTAGTAGAATTGAATCCGATCCATCCTCAGGCGCTACACTTCATCCCGTAACATTCGGAACATTCCTTTTTAAAAATAATATTACCAATATCGCCAAGGACGGCGTTAAAAGAATCGGCCGTAACCGAGTGTCGGTTGAATTCTTGAAGTTTGAAGACGCAAATGCTTTTCTTTCAAATATTTGTCTCAGTAGATCGCAGCTATCTGCCACAATCCCTTCCTTCAATGTGTCCCGTATGGGAGTGGTTTCAGGCGTTCCGACTGACATGTCAGAAGAAGAAGCGAAAAGCTATATCTCTGTCCCTCAAGGCAGCGGGAAGGTCCTTAAAATACGGCGCATCAACAGGAAAATCGTAAACGACGGCACAGTAGAGTGGAAACCGACAGAGACCTGTGTAATCACCTTCGACGGCCAAATCTTACCCATAAGAATTTTCCTATGTTACACATCTCTCCCAGTTACTCAATATGTCTACCCTACAATACAATGTAGGAAGTGTTGTAGGTTTGGACATATTGAAACCATGGGTAGGTCTAAGTCTAGATGTTTGAAATGTGGGCAAGACCACACTGCCAACAATTGTTCCACCCCTGCCAGTGATGCCTTCTGCATCCTGTGCTCAGGCAACCATTTTGCCAACAACAGAGACTGCCCAGAATATGGCAGACAGCGTGCAATCAAAACAGCAATGGCCGAACAGGCCATCTCATACGCAGAGGCATCGAAAACCATCCCACTTAACCCAACTAATAATAAATCTTATGCCATGGCTACGGCTCCTAAATCCAGTCCATCCAGCCCCGCTACCCAATCCCAGTCATACCGTAAGACAATTTTTATTAAACCTAAAACACATATACCCTCCTCCCCATCCTATGACAAAGTTTCCCACAGCCACATCACTGCCACTCCCCACTCTACTCAACCTAATGGACATGCATTGCTGTCCTCAGATAATAGGTCATTAATAATAGACCTATTATTACAACTTCTAACAACTTATATATCTTCTAACACTGATCAAAATGACCTTAATACACCGTCCAACGCTGCCTTAAAACTTGTTACACTTCTTACTAATAATAAAAATGGCTCAAAACCTAATCTTCCTGCAGTGGAATGTGAGGAGTGTGTTCTTTAAGAGACACGACCTTACATTCCTACTCAATAAGTATAAACCAAAAATCTGTTCCATTACTGAGACTTGGCTTGAACCAAGCCTCAATTTTCGTATTCCTCTCTATAAAACTCTTAGGTTTGACAGATTTGATGGATACGGTGGATCTGCTCTCATGATTAAAAATTATGTTCACTTTTTCCCCCTCCCATTGCCTCCCCTAATAGGGGACCTGAATCTAGTGGTCTAGGGGAGTCTAGTGATAAGATTAAAGCCGTTTGGAAAACAATTAACAAGGAGACTGGAAGAGCTATTCCAAAGGACATTTCTATTACCCTAAGTTGTGAAGGATCGCTAATTACCGACCCAGTCTCTGTAGCAAATCATTTTGATGATTTTTTTGGCACAATTCCTATAGAAACCACCAAGGGCCTAGCTTCATCCTCGATTAGAGCTGAATCACTTCTTAGGAAAAATTTTGTACGAACCATTCCTGATTTCTTTTTTAAACCTGTTTCCATTTCACAACTTAAAAAAAGCTTTAGATCATTGAATATGAAAAATACAGAAGATTTGTGGGGTATATCCGTAAAAGTTTTAAACTCTATAATCGAAACAATTGCCCCTCACCTCACAATACTCTTTAATTTGTGCTTAAAAACAGGTACATTCCCTGACCAAATGAAACTTAGTAAAGTAACCCCTATTTTTAAATCAGGTAGTAAAGAAGATCCTAATAACTATAGACCAATTTCAGTCCTTCCAGCTCTTAGTAAAATTTTTGAAAGAATAATTTTAGACCAATTGTTAACACATTTTAATGAACATGGGATATTACATAAAGACCAATTTGGTTTCAGAAGGGGTAGGTCAACGGCGGATGCTGGATCTAAATTACTCTCTCATATTTATAGGGCATGGGAAGATTCAAGAGATGCTATTGGAGTATTTTGTGATCTTTCCAAAGCCTTCGACTGTGTAGATCATTTAACGTTAATTTCAAAATTAAATTGTTACGGCATCCGTGGTTCTGCTCTCGATATTATGCGGTCATATTTGAGAGGTCGACATCAAAAAGTAAAGGTGAATGACGTTGTATCCAGCGGGTCTAATGTAGAAATGGGTGTGCCGCAGGGTTCGATTTTAGGCCCGTTTTTGTTTCTCGCGTATATAAATGACCTCCCGTACATGATAGAGGGCCTGTGCGACATTGTGTTATTTGCTGATGACACATCGCTGGTATTCAAAGTCGATAGAAAAGATAAAGAGTTAATAAATGTCAATAACACACTAGATGTTATTACGGACTGGTTTTCGGCAAATAACCTACTCTTAAACGCGTCAAAAACAAAATGTATAAAATTCTCGTTACCAAACGTTCGCCCGGTCGAATCCTCTATTAAATTAGATGGTACCCAACTAAAACTTGCCACAAATACAAAATTTCTAGGACTAGTTATCGATTCCAAATTGCAATGGGGTCCACACATATCGGCACTCTCTGGAAGGTTAAGCTCTGCTGCCTTTGCAGTTCGAAGGATTAGACAGTTGACTGACGAGGAAACTGCGAAAATTGTTTACTTTGCATATTTCCATAGTATACTATCATATGGTATACTATTGTGGGGTTGCGCAGCTGACATTGAATCAATTTTCATCCTGCAAAAGAGAGCTTTTCGCGCAATTTATAACTTGGGGTCGCGTGTTTCATTAAGAGACCGTTTTAAATCTAGCCAGATTCTTACCGTTCCTTCACTTTACATATTTGAGAACATAATGTATGCCCGTCGTCACTTATCTGAGTTCATTGTGCGCGGAGATCGCTATGGTTTTAATACGCGAAATCGTCATAAGCTTGCAGTTATTAAGTCAAGGTTGGCGCGAACCAGGAAATCGTTTATGTGTCGTTGTGTCGAATTTTATAATAAACTTCCTGAGGCGGTGACTAAGCTCAGTGAAGGGAGATTTAAGACATACATTAAGAGCACGTTAATGAGTAAAGCATATTATGGCGTTAATGATTACATTCAAGACAAAGATGTCTGGAAACAAGTTCCTGCACCTGCATCTCAACTCACTTGCTGAAGAAAATGTAATTTTTTAATTTTTTTTTTTATTATGTACCTAATGCAATGCTTAATCTTATTATTATTTTAACCGGCGGAGTTGCTTGCCGATTCTTCTCTGCTGATGTCTGTAAATCGGTGTGACGTTCATAAGAGCCTCTTTGGGGCCTAAATTGAATAAATGTTTATGATTATGATTATGATTATGAATATAGCAGCTGCTAAAATTCAAAACATTACTGTCCTCTCTGTCTATATTGCTCACCCTGAACCAAGTTCCATAACAGCCCTAGAAGCCATTCTAAGATCTGTTGATGGCCCACTATTTGTTATGGGAGATTTGAATTGTCATCACTATAGATGGGGTTCAGAACATTGCAACGCGGAAGGTATAGCCCTGGTGGAGGTACTGGACGATATTGGCCTTTGCATCCTTAATAATGGTAGTCCAACTCGCAGAGGCAATCCTGGCCAACGGAAAAGCTGTGTAGATATTACATTTTGTACTACAGACCTTGCAGCCTCAGCTCATTGGCAGTGCACAGACCTCACACATGGTAGTGACCATTACCCTATCATAATATCCCTTTCAGAGAGAGTCCCATTACAAAACATCCCCCCTCCCCTCCTTAAATTTAACCTTACCCAACCAGACTGGCTGACATACAGAATGTCACTGGAATCCAAAATAGAATCCCTCCCCAATCTAGATCCCCAATCTTCCCATAATAGTCATGACCATGCCCAAACCTGTTGTGAGGGTCTTGTATCTGCCATTAATGGTGCTGCGGAGATATCATTCCCTATTAAGAGCACTGCCCGCGGTAAGATCCCCTCCCCACCATGGTGGGACCAAGACTGTACAAGGGCAATAAAAGAAAGAAAGGAGGCAGAGAAAAAATACAACTCGGCCATGTCTACAGAAAATTTCATTGAATACAAAAGAACGTTTGCAAAAACCAAAAAACTACTCCGTAAAAAGAAACGCCAAGGCTGGAAGTCATTCTGCTCTTCCCTAGCACCTTCCACTCCACCATCGTTAGTGTGGAAGAAAATCAATCACTTCCGTACTGGTTGTTCTCCTGCCTCTACCTCCCCAATATCAGAGGAGATTGCTGATGCCTTTTTCAACAGGCTTACGCCCCCGTATGTCCCTTCATTGGCAGAAATACAACTGCCCCCAAGTTCCACATCAGAAGACCCCCTAGACTCCCCATTTTCGAACTATGAATTGGAAATGGTTCTTAGCAAGGTTAAGGATTCAGCTCCGGGATGTGATGGGATCCCCTACTCATTTATCACTCATGCGGGTAACAAGGCAAAATCATACTATCTTGACATTCTAAACTTTTGTTTCCTATCGGGTTGGATGCCAGAACAGTGGAAGACGCAGATCATTATACCCATTTTGAAGCCAGGTAAAAATGTGGATGACCCTAATAACTACCGGCCTATAGCTCTATCATCTGTACTGTTGAAGATTTTTGAACACCTTATTAAGAACAGACTTGAATGGGTGGTGGAGTCCCGAGACTTACTACCGAAAACGCAGTTTGGGTTTAGGAGAGGCCTGGGAACTATGGATAGCATCTCAGTCTTGGTGTCTGACATCAGAATATCTTTGTC
This sequence comes from Miltochrista miniata, assembly GCA_933228765.1. NCBI lineage: Eukaryota > Metazoa > Arthropoda > Insecta > Lepidoptera > Erebidae > Miltochrista > Miltochrista miniata. The sequence continues at coordinate 33,659,987 of OW121756.1, read as the reverse complement.
GAAAATGGATTCAGTGGTAGCATCGTTCCTTGATATCTCGTCAGCATATGACAATGTCCTACTCCCTATCCACAGGCAGAAGTTACTGCAGCTGAGAATCCCGGCGACGATGGTTCAATGCATATGCGGTATTATGATGTCCCGTTCCCTGGTGCTGAGGGCCCAGGGTGGGGAATTACGGAGGAGACAGACGTGGCGGGGCTTGCCACAGGGCTCTGTTCTCAGCCCTCTTTTATACAATGTGTACACTTATGACACAACTGCAAAATGCTTCAATATGCCGACGACCTGGCCGTGTACACGTCCCACAATTCCATCAGCGACGCTGCCTTCTCTCTGTCCCTCTCCCTGGACTCTCTGAACCAGTGGCTACTAAACCATGGCCTAAGTTTATCTGCTCAAAAGAGCTCCGTAGTAGTCTTCACTCGCAAGTACAAAATCCCTCGAACTCGTGTCCAAATACAGGGCCAAACAATACCCATGGTTCCAAAGGTAAAGTTTTTAGGTGTGTATCTGGATCGTAGACTCACAGGAACCTTCCACATTAACTACCTTGTCCAGAGGTGTGAGCGAATAATACCCATCCTACAAGTTCTGACCGGGGTATGGTGGGGTGCTCACCCGGTTACAATGAAATTGGTGTACAATGCCCTTATCAGAAGCATTATGGACTATGGTACATTCCTACTTACGCCATGCAATAAAGGCGCTTTAGCCAACCTAGACAAAGTACAGTACAGGTGCCTACGAATGGTTCTAGGATGTATGAGATCTACTCCAACAAATGCACTTCAGGTGGAATCTGATGAACCCCCACTATCAATACGTAGACAGTACTTGGCCTCCAGATTTGTGTCCAAATGTGCGGGTATCTCGACTCACCCACTCATGAGCAAACTTAGGGAATTGAACAGCTTATGCTCTTCTAACCGCGTAAACTATTGGCGCCATAAGGAACTTCCTCTTACTATAAAAGCTTACCAATTCATCCAAAATCTCGAGTGTGAGACCATATCCTTCCCTAGACTCCCGGTTTTCAACACCAGCTATGAAATCCTATGTTTTAAGCCCAATATCATATTAGACATTGGAATTTCCAAGAGATCACCATCTGCCAACGTCATGTTCAATGCTATAGTAGGAGAGCATTGGAGTGACTGCCAAAGATTTTTTACAGACGCCTCAAAGAGTTCCAATGGATGCACAGGTATAGCAGTATACTTCCAAAACTCCAAAATAGCCCTCCAGTTTAGGTCTCCTGGTGAATCATCAATCTACACCGGCGAGTGCATAGGTATCCTGGAAGCATGTCGGTATATAGAGGCTCACAGCATACAAAAAGCAGTGATATTCACCGATTCGCTAAGTTGCCTTAAAGCTCTACTACGAAGCCACTGTGAATTTAGAAGGATGGACTCTCTTCTTATAGACATCAAGAAATCCCTCTTTAACTGTAACCAGAACGAAAAGATAGTCACTCTTGTCTGGATTCCTGGACACCGTGGCATCATAGGAAAAGAGTGTGCAGACTCCATAGCCAAAAATGCTGTCACCTCGGACATAGCCGACCACAGACATTTCATTATCCAGAATAATGACCTGACAAGTATTCACCGTAAACATCGCCGTAGATCATGGCAAAATGACTGGAATAATAGCAGTCCAAAAAGGAAAATTTTATTATGCAATCCAACCAGATATTCCTCCAAAGCCCTGGTTCTATCACTACCAAAAAGTCCCCAAACCTGTGATATCAACTATCTGCAGGGTTCGTTTAGGCCACTGTTGCTCCCCTGTATTCCTACACAAAATCCGTGTCCGGGATACATCTCTATGTGAGTGCGGTATAGACGAAGGTACCCTAGAGCATATTTTTTTCTGTTGCCCAACTAACAATAGTTTCGACTTATAACGGGTGTTTTTTTTAGAGGTATAGAACTTTAAGTTGGCCTAGCTATTTTAACCGGCGGTATTTTTGTCAGCTGTAAAGTGATTTATGTTTAGTATGGTTTGGCATTTTCACATAAATAGACTGAAGCCTGAACAATGCTTCCAAATTGTGCAAATTTATTTTGAAAATCATGGTTCTTTCCGAAATGCGTATCGTGATTTTCATAAGCGAATTTTCTTTAGCGGTGCAGCTCACTTTTGGTTGAATGGATACATCAATAAACAAAACTGCCATATTTGGGGTGATGATGATCCTCAAGTGTATGTTGAGACACCGTTACATCCAGTAAAACTGACTGTGTGGTGTGCTTTATAGGCTGGTGGAATAATTGGTCCGTACTTCTTTAGAAACGATGCTGACCAGAAGGTTACAGTCAATCGTGACTGCTATAGAGCGAAGATTACTGACTCTTTCGTTCATCAATTGAACAACCATGTTGTGCAGGAGTAGTGGTTTCAACAAGACGGCGCAACATGTCACATTGCTCGTGCCACAATTGATTTATTGAAGGAAACGTTTGGTAACCGCATAGTTTCACGTTTTGGACACGTGGATTGGCCTCCAGAGTCGTGCGATTTTACGCCACTTGACTATTTTCTGTGGAGACATGTGAAGTCGCTCGTCTACGCCGATAAGCCCGAAACGATTGACCACTTGGAGGATAACATTCGGAGCGATATTGTCGCTATACGGCCACAAATGTTGGGAAAGTCATCGAAAATTGGACCTCTAGATTAGACTACGTCCGAGCCAGCCCTGGCGGTTATATGCCAGAAATCATATTTAAATTATAATGCCAGAAGATTTCCTTCCGAATAAAGTCATTTCCATATCAATAAAAACCTTTGTTTTATTCCATTTCAAAGTTCTATACCTCGAAAAAAAACACCCTTTATAATCGCCTCACAAAACTGAACGTTCCCGCCCCCATCAACATTCCCTCACTACTAACATGCTCATCTCCAGAACTCCTTGAGACCATGATAAGCTTTGTCCGAACAAACTCTATCAAACTGTGAACCTGAAAGAGATACCCTTGATAAATATATAAATGTAAAATGTAGCAATATAGCATTGTAAGTGTCTGTGATGTCCTGTCCATGTAGTGAATATTTTAACAATTGTGTAATTTGTAGCTTAAATATATACATTTATCTATTATGTGTTGTTCCAGCTCAATGTACTAACCCAATAAGGAAGATACACAAGAAAAGGTTACCACGAAGAAAAACTAAAACTTATATAATTATACACACGAGTGTTCATAACACATCTGACTTTGGCAGTAGTCGTCGGTCGGCACCGCTGGCCGATACCGTTTGCCATTCAAGAAAAATTGAATTGAATTGAAGGTGGCTGACAAACATACGGCCCATATTAATGAAACCCTATTTGTTAGGTAGATAATAATGAAACTAAAGATGAATTGAAATGGACACATTGGGCGACACGACACGGCCTAGGCACCGACATCAGCAGTATTCAATGATATGGCACTGGCAGCTACAATCTTAATTGGAGACGATACGACCTACTCACGCCACTGCACGCACGCACACATGGAAGCTTGCGTAGGTACACAACACACGTAACGAAGGTCGCCGACACGAGCGGAAGCCGCGCTTGCGACCACAGGTCGACGACGACAACGACATGCCGGTGTCGTGCCAATGAAACAGGGTGCAGTACATTGTCATACAATTATGCTTCCACTGATGTGAGTGGCAGTGTCGGCAAATGTAGAAGCGCCTATTAATCGCTTCTCTAACACTACCGAATTGTTCAAATACAGACAGGCTACAAAGTGACTGCTACCGCACTCAATATGAGATACCATTGTATGTGTCGAAAGTATACCTTTTCCCTCTCGATCTGGCAGACGTCGTGCATCAAGTTGCGCATGCCTTTCTTAATGACCTCCGGGTCCACGTCGATGATCTCGTTGCGGTCCTCGGAGTGATCGCGTCCTGCAAGGTAGAGAACAAACATGTGCAGGCAATAGTTCCAAGGCTCAGTGAGGGTGAATTTCAAGGTCACCGGTGCTATGTGGATGCGTTTGAAATCCACCTATAACATTGCACCTATGCCATACCCTATCAAAGGCTTTTGCGATGTCTAGGCCAATAGCCAGAGATTCGCCGTGCCTCTCCATAGCCTCACCCCAGGTGTGCGTTATGTACGCTAGGAGGTCACCCGTTGATCGTTTCGGCCTAAAGCCATATTGGCGATCGTTAATTAACGAGTGATCCTCCAGATAGCGCATGAGCTGTTTGTTGATGATTAGCTCGAACACCTTGCAGATGACGGTGGTTACGGCTATGGGGCGATAGTTGGCTGGATCCGACCGATCCCCTTTCTTGGGGATCGGTTGGACATTCGCCTCCTTCCAAGCCTCCGGCACTTCTCCCAACGAATACGAAAGGCGATACAGGCGTGTTAGCGTTGGAGACAATTCAGCTGCACAATTCCTCAGCACCACGGCCGGAATGCCATCAGGACCACTGGCTTTCCGCGTGTCGAGTGACCGTAGCACCGCCCGCACATCGCACTGCCGGATAACAATTTCCGGCATCGTGGTTCCACAGTTGGCGATAGTGGGAGGTTGCTTGCCACAGTCATCGACCCGGGAATTAGCCGCAAAGAGCTTGGCCAGCATTTCCGCTTTCTCTTGGGCCTTGTGAGCCAGTGATCCGTCAGGATAGCGCAGCGGCGGCAGCGAGGGCTTGCAAAAGTTGGCCTGCACGGCTTTGGCCAGTTGCCAGTATCCACGGCTGCCCGTCGGATGTGACGTGAGCTCCTGACCAAGCCGCGTGACGCGCTGGGCGTCCGCTCTCTTGAAGGCTCTCTTACTGGACCTAGTGGCTCTGTTGTACGCTGTATTGAGGCGGGCCACATTCGGGTCGCGCACAGCTCGAGCCCTGATCCAGGCGCGGTAAGCCGCCTGTTTTTGTTGAACAGCTACGGCACACTCACGCCCGAACCAGGGGCGGGCTTTGCGGATGCTGGCGACATCAGTGTATGGAATGTAGTATTCCATACCTAATGTGATTTCACCAGCAACCGCAGAGGCGCTTTCCGATGAAGCCCTCCCTGCAAAGCAGCGCTGACTCCACGGGACGGCTGCAAAGTATTCTCGTAGTCCGTCCCAGTCTGCTGACGAGTATGCCACAGTCGCCGCGTCACCTCTACTGCCCTTGCAGGGGACGGTACCTGCAGGCGGGCACGCACAATACAGTGATCGGATGTACCCAGTGGGGCGCTAACCGTCACACTGTACTGTGCTGGATTACTCGTCAGCAGTAAGTCCAGCAGGGCGGGTTCATGGTCTGACCTGTCCGGTATGCGCGTAATCCCGCGTACCACCTGGGTCAGACCATGGGAGAGTGCGAACGCGTGGGTGGCCCGTCCCGCAGCATCTGTCTTGAGGGACCCCAACCACTCAATGTGGTGACCATTGAAGTCCCCCAGAAAAACCAACTCGGCGTTCGGGAACCGTACCTGCGCGTCATCAGCCCCCTCGCTGAGGTGCTGATACAGCCTCATCATCTCAGCTGTCCCTGTGTGGGATCGATAGACACACACGTAGATCTGACTCATGGAGCCGTGATCTACGTGCAGCCAAAGGACGGAGAGGGAAGGGTCCTCAAGGCAGCGCAGCCGGCGACAGCAAACATCCGCCCTAACGAACGCGCACACCCCGGCTTTTTCTCGAAATAGTTCCTCGATGATATAGCCGGGGTAACTAAGGTACGACTGATCGGCAGGGCGGAGTATTTGCGTCTCCGTTAGGTACATCACAGCTGGCCGTGCCGTCTCTAGATGGTGATGGACGACGTTGAGGTTGGCATGGAGTCCGCGGATGTTAGCGAACTCCACCTCAAACAGTACGTTACTGGGAGTAGTAGCGGCCGCTGTGGTACCTGATTTTCTTTTCTGCACTGCCATGATTGCTGGGAAAGGGAGACGTGAAGACGGAGTGACATTTGCTGCAGCAGTGAGTGACAAGGCGTAGGGGCTAGCTTCATCTATGACTGTGTGGTGAGACGGAAGCCGACCCGCCGGACGGAAGGGCCCCCGTACCCCCCCGAGTGTGGTCGCCGGGTCCCAGTCCGGTCACCATCCGGCACGACGAACCACATCGGGATTATGCGCGGCCTGGTGGGGCAGCCTCCCAGGGTGGTTAGTCCCAGTTGGGCCCCTATACTATGCCGCGGGCGGCCAGCGGTAACACCGTTTCTACGGGTCTCCCTGGCCGGCGGGTCGACCCCCGTCAGCCACACTAGAATCCGCTTAGCGCCTACTGGTCCCCCCCTGCTGCATCAAACATCGCCCCGGGCTTCTACCTCACGTGCCTTTCATTAGGAGAGAGTTGCTTCCAGGGCGTCTAAACATGTAGTCATTGTGTGTTTGTATCTGTACGGCTGCCTCTATGCGGGCTATATCTGGGAGACAGACTGATCTGATTAGACCCCACAAACGGTAGCGCTCGTGGCACCGCGGTCTCTGTTCTGTAAACGATCACTACAGTAAGCAACTTTCACTATGGCCAGTCCTTGGATGGGTGACCCTCCATGTGACATTTATTTGAGCGCTTCCGTGCTTCGGAAAACACGTTAAGCCGTTGGTCCCGGTTACCAGTAAAATGGCAGTCGTTAAGCCAAGTTGAAGGCCTTTTTAGGTGGCTTGAAAAATTTTAACAGCAGGCAGTCACAACCTGCACCTGTCCATCTCCACACGGCAATACGGCTCACCACCTATTACGTGGGACAATTTCTAAAAAGAAGGTGAAATGTGAGCGTATAATATGCCTCTGTCTACCCCTTCGCGGACATTGAAAGAAAGTTATTTCCAGGGCGTCTAAATAAGTTCATTGTGAGTATACGTACGGCTGCCGCTATGCGGGCTATATCTGCGGGAAGGACTGGCCAATCGCCTTCGTGCATTGGCCTGCACCGACCCGTCAGGTTGTACCCCACACACGCGACGCAACGCGTGAGCTACGGACGATAGTTTGGCTTCAGCTTCCCGCTTCCCGGCTTCGCACTGGGAGAGAGATGATTCTAGTGCACGGCAGCGACCTTCACTGCCACCCAGACGAGCCTGGAACAATGGAGATGTATGTTTTTAGGAGTTATCACCTATCTACATATACAATCAATTTATGTAGTTAGAGAGATCACTAATAAAATTAGTCACTGAGAATGATGATTAATCACTGAATTTATTAATCACTGTTTCTTAAGTTTAGGTCTCTACAGTATGGAGGGCGTACAACGTGTTCGGTAACACCAAGTGAACGTTTGTTTATACTCAGATTAAACAAAGAGCGCTTTCATAATGTGGAATAAACAATCATAAAATATCGTACTTAAGTCCCTACAGGTTTTAATTCAACTTGTTGTGTATGTATTTTATTTCGAGTGGAATCTTGGCGTCAATCGCTATACTTTACAATTCAATTTATAGCATTCATGTGCGTATACAGTTGTTGCTTATAGATAGTAGGTACTTACAACATGAAACCCTGGCAATAACATTAGCAACGAAATATAGCACTTTCTCTTTCGAAGACTAATACCTACGCGATGACTAGAAAAGGTCGTAGGCGTTGACTGGATGCGTTTGACACAGGACCGTGTCACAAATTAGAGATAGTACAGATGGAAAACTCATGTATGTACTTTTTTTTCACACCTACCCTCCTCTACACACACTCGCGGACAAATCAGTATTAAAATTTCGGTTGAGACCGCCTGACCTCGTGTCTGTGAATGTGTTGTCTATGTGTGCGTAGCCTCAGCGAATTTAGTATGTAGGTTTCCATCTGTAGTATCTCTAATTTGTGGCCGTGTACAGTGGCGTAAATTGGCAGAGACCTACGTCCAGCAGTGGACTGCCATAAGTCATTTGATTGATGCGATGACTAGTACTGAGGGTGACTGACCAATATTCATCATCAATAGAACAGGACATAAACTGGTATCATACCTTAAGTTCTTGTATTTGCTGCGTAGCGTCTGCGAGACACACTTCCAGATTGTGCTTCAACTCTTCCAATCGACGCTCCTTCGATCTACAGTCTTCCAAGCGAAGCACCAATTCCTGGAAACATAGAAAATTGAGATGCACTCCAATAATGGATCCATTTCACTTGCAGAATTTGAATCATGTGTATAAACATAATCGTAAGGTTTTTTTTATATTGCACTTATCTCCATTCTCCTCTATTTACCCAAAATTTTAAACATGAAGTATTACAAAGTTTATGCGATATAAAATGTTATGGATTCTCAAGCGTTGTAAAATCGGAAAAAGTGTTATGTTAACCTGTTAGAGGTAAATAAACCTAAACGGGCCGTAGTTGCGTTCAACTTGGACAACGCCACGTTAGTCAGATTGAATAATATTGAGCTCACTTGATCCCTCGAACGACAAGTTTCTTCCAGTTCAATAGCCCGCGTTCTGTTGGCAGATAGGTCGGTCCGCTTTACTTGACCGTAAGTTAAGACAAGCGCTCGCTAAATACACACTATACTGTTTATTTTAACGTGAGGGAAGATCCTCATGGATGCTATGCCGGACTCCTACTGACTAAAAAACCTCACGTAACGCCTAACAGCCTATAGTTGGGAGCCCCGGGTAAGCCCTCGAAAGGATGTCCTAGGACAAATTATACTGTATTTACTTGGTTGTGAGACCAAGCATAAACAAAAAATACAGTAGGTAGTTGTCGAACTTTTTTAGTCGAGTGAAGCGAAAAATGTATCGTGTGTTTAATAGATAAAAATGTGAAAGTAAAATAAGACTAAGCAGGCATCTTCGACACGCTGTCTGTTTTTAGTTTAGTGTGAAAAGTAATAAAATGTCGTTTACGTTTGCTCACGGCCAAGTAAATACGATATAGACACTGATGATATACGAGCTCACCTGGTCCCTTGCTCGACAAGCTTCCTCCAGCTCCGAAGCGCGCGTCCTGGTGGCCGACAGGTCGGCTCTCGCCTGCGCCAACAGCGCCTCGAGTTCGGCGCCGTGTCGCCGCGCCGCCGCCGCCTCGCCGCCGCACCGCTCCCGCTCCTCGCTCTCGTTCTGCAGCCTGGGGGACAACACATACACGTGTTAGGATTTTTGTTTGATCGCAGTTGGGAGTCCCGTTCTACACAGTGAAACAGTGATTGAAAGTTAGAGCTGTTCTTAATCTACTTCTATTCCAAACCTAGGGCTGCGGAAGGCGCCTCTGGGTTTGCGCGGAGGATTTGCCCCCACGTGCAGGCTAGCTATCTGTACGTTAGTTGGCTATTCAGTTGAAGGCGGCAACGCCTATTGAAGCGTAAGGTCCCAAGTGGTCCGAATTGAGGACCTAAATGTCCTGGGGACATCCTTCCGTAGGCTTACCCGGGGCACAGATTAAATAATAGTTACTACGTAGCAGAGATTAGCTATAACATACGCTACAGTGGAAAACATTCTCTACGTATTCCGGGAGTCGAGGTTCGTGCGCACACCGTATGATTGCATTCTTGACCTAAGACAAAAACGAAGTAAGATGGAAAAAAAAGCAAGACCAAATAAAGGGAAATATTATTTTACGCGAGAAACGAACATAGGATGTGCGCGCTTCGACCACAGTAGTACAGCTACCGACATACTTAGGAATAGGTGCTTATAACACGTCTTGTAGCGAGTGACGGAGGCCTGCCCGGGGCTACCAACCGTAAGCTGTTAGGTAGGATACGTGTGATTTTTAAACGGTTTTATTTAGCTCGACCCGTATGGAATTTATTAGTCGGTAGGAGTTCGGCATAGCATCCATGTAGGTCTTTCCTCATGTTAAAAAAAGGCATCAAATTAGATGTCACCGACGAGCGGCGAAGGCTAGAGCGCGGCCCACGAGTACAAGAGAGCATCCAACCCATAGACACTGCACTCTCACTTTGTGGTCGTTTATTGAAAGTTCTCTACTCTCTTGTACTCGTAAGCCGCGCTCTTGCCGCTATTGTCGTCACTCCGCTAGTCGCTGACATCCAGTTTGACGCCTTATCATCAATCCTTATTCCCTGAAAGAATCAACATCCACCGATTCTTTTCCCAACCTAGTTGGAGTCGACAATCTGTGTAAAGTCATGCATCATGAAGAATATTCTTTGGGGAAGCATCGATCAGAGCGTTTACTATACTCTGTAAAATATAGCATGATCTCTGTGACAATTATATTACCGTAAACCAAATTGACTTTTATTTCAAAGGCATAAAGTTGTTATTTACAGTTTGCACCTCTGTGTTCTCACTCTCTGCATTTCAACCACAAAAGCTTTAAACCGTTGACATAAACTCTATTCTTGCTTATGTTTGTAGAACTGTCACAGAGATCAAGCTATATTTTACAGAGCATAGAATTCTCGTAGCGATGTGGCGAACTCGCTCGACGTTTTCCTAAAGTCTAATATACTCAGAGAAATGCTTCTCATACTAACCTGGACTGCAACTCCTTAATGTCATGCTGAGCCTGTTCAAGCGCCGCCCGTTCTCTCTTCAATTGCGCTTCAGCGGCTTTCAGGTCTCTGGTCACGTGCTCTCCGCCCGACTCACTCTCCTTTAGCAATGTCTGGATGCGAGATAGTTCCAGCTCCAGAGATGTGCGGTGTTCTTCTAATCCTGAGGGGAAATAGCAGTTCAATGTATTTGGATAAGATTATTCAGATTAGATATTGTAAGTGGCTATAACTTGGCCAAAAGGAGTAAAAATATTGAAGGCGCCACTGTGCGCGCAGTTCATATGGCAACTCATTAGAAAGAACCACCAATCAAATTGTATTACGTCATTTATTGACAGACATTATGTGACATAGTTGACAGAGTTTTGAAAATGCATTGTAAGATGAGGAAAACACACGTGTCTGATGAGGAAAACAGGTCGTTCCATGTTTTTATAGTTCGACAGAGGAACGATCTTTAGAATCGCTCAGTTCTGGCGAAGATTCTCTCCACTGTGTGTGAGTGGCACCTCTGCTCAGCACACGTTGTTCGGGATCGGAAAGGAGAGCCCGGCATCAGGTTGAAGAGCTCTTCAAAGCACTTGCCGTGATACATTCGGTAGAAGGCAGGCATGGACGCTATGTTTCTCCGCTGCGCTAATCGCTCGAGACCTCCCGTCACCTCAGGACAACCAATAATTCGGATAGAACTTCTCTGCATAGCGTCAAGCACGTCAAGGTATTTACAAGACGCGCTTGAGGCTCTGGAGGGACGAGGCCTATCACAAGTCCCTACTTACTAGTAGGGACTTGTGATAGGCCTCGTCCCTCCCACGCGCCGCTTCCCTCCTCTCCTGTTCGACACGTTTGACGTGGACCACTACTGTCCAGTCCAGGCATTCTTAGCACAAATAAAGTGTTATGCGCCGACCACTACTGACTAATCAAGGCATTCCTAGTACCAGTCGAGTAGTACATAATTAAGCAAGTTACCAGCTATCTTATGGTAGGCTTCATCTCTAGCGCGTGCTGCTTCCCTCCTCTCTTGCTCCACACGTTTGACGTGGTCGCGCAGTTCCCGACAACTGCAGTTGTACTTGTCACGTTCCGCGGTACAGTTGGTCAGTTGCCGACGGACGTCTGTCAACTCTTTGCGTAGGCTATCTGACTCGTTTTCCACTGGGGAGTAAAACATACTTTTAGTTTTACTAGATGACACTCGCGGCGCGTCCGCTTCCCATGGGACACAAAAAGCCAACTAGTTATTCCAGACTATAATCTATTCCCGTACCAAATTTGAGCCAGAACCGTTCACTGGAAGAACGTGACTGAATAACAAATATCCAAATATTTAAACATCTTCACCGAATTTCACATTTTTATATTATGTAGTAAGATCATACGTTTTGGGGTGCAGGCGGTGGTCTAGAGTGGTTCACAAGAAGAATGAATACACACAGATGGTACAGGTTGCTTGTAAGCAGTTCAATGTTACATAGTGTGCAACTCTGCATTTTAACCACAAAAGCTTTATGTCGTAGCGTTGAATAAAGTCTATTTTCGTTTACACTAATAGAACTGTCCATCGAATCAAGCTATATTTTACAGATTGATACTAACAATTGCATATTATGTAGGTTGTAATAGCATTACATGGCGGAAACTCTATACAAATGATTCGATTTCAACTCACCTACACTAATAAATAAGCTTGTTCAAAGCTTAAAGTGTTCACTACAATAATCAAGTCACATTATTCAGTTATACCGTAATTTCATAATGTTATTCAATATTGAAATAGTTGATAAACTATCAACCAACAAAGCAATTCCTTGGGAAGCTTGGTATGCAGCAAGAATATGTTCAATATAACTATTATAAATTATTATTACTATCTTTGATAACACTTACACTCCTTCAGTTTTCGGATGGTCTCTTGCAGCTGCGCGTACGCATTGTCGTACTTGTCTTCAGCGAGCGACAGCGCGGCGCGGATTTCCGTGCACTCACGGACTACCGACTCCTTCTCCAAGTGCAACTCTTTGATGCGGTTCTCGAAGCGGGAGCATTCGTCTTCTGCGTTGGCCCTGGAATTATATTTGTAGGTGCGTACTTAAGATTTCATATTCATATTTTTAAACTGTTATTTGTAGCGTCCACTTTTTTGAAGTAAAACTTCTTTAGGCGCGACCTAGGGAGTACCTAACTCAGACTTTTTTTTTCTGACGGAAGAAACGCATTTGATGTCGTCAATGGCAAAGAAGTTTTACTTTAATCGCCCCTAACGGTTAAACGCACACACTTTTTTTTTATTTACAATCATACAGGATGTAAGAAAGGAAGAAGAATTTGTACATGTTTTCGTAATTCATTAATCATAGTGGGACATTTTTTGATGTAATTTCTTGAAAATTTCGAAGAATTCAAGAATAAAGCGAAACGCGCACACAGACAGAGTTGTTAAAGTAAAACTTTAGGAGGCTATGCATACCATTGATTTTTTACCACTGAGGTGGCAGACAAGTAGACGGCACACCTAATTGGAAGTGATCACCATAGCCTCGTTTGCGTAGAGGCTCAACACTCACGCTGCCAACCCTGCAAAAGCTTCTAAGATCCCCATTTTGTAGACGTTCGGGAAAACTGAGGCTTAAGCCTGGCAGGCAGGGATGTAAGAAAAAAAAGCGATACCTACGGCATATTGCGACCAACCAGCATAGTACAACATAAGCATTAGTCTGACGCTGATGAACTGTATGCAACTCACTTGGCTTCCTCAAGCTTAGTCTTGAGCGCAGTGATCTCGTCCTTCAACTGGTTCGCGTACGTGCGGTCCTGCTCGGCGCGCGCGTGTCCGTCGCGACGACAGCGCTCCAGTTTGTTCTGTTCGCAGTCGAGCGAGCGCTTCAGCTCTTCTAAGCGTTCTAGAAGAGCTTGCTGTTCTTGGTGAGCTGTGGGAAATAACATATTGTAGATAAGCGTTTTACTTCTGCTTTACTTAAAAACTTAGACCATATAACACGGGACTAGCTTTTGCGAACCACCGCATACAAAAATATTCTGCCAGTTTTCATACAAGTGAAGGGGGAAACACAAAGACATATAAAATTTCATTGCATTTAAAAATGTATTAATCGACAAACGCGTAATGGCTGTTGTGTGTTAATTGTTATTGTACAGTCAACTACAATGAAATGTACTAGTTTAATCATATAAAATGATGTACTCATGTACAGGCTTTTTATAAAGCCAAAAGACCAAATGGTCATGTGCAATGGCAGAAAACAATGCTTAAGTAAGGCGCATCCTGTGGTTAGATGATCTAAGCTTGAAAATGAAGACTAGATAGAACCATCTCCTAATAAAAATATTTTTTCACAAAGCCACAGAGTTTATGGCATTGAACATCAATATTATTGATTGTAATTTACTGTCAGATTCGCAAGGCAAAGGGTATGTAAAAAAACTTGGTAGTAATCTCAAGATGACTTCTAAGCAATAGTCAATAAAATAAGTTTTAATTGTAATAAACACAACGAATGAGGAAAAGAAGTTCCAGTACTACTTTAGAGAAAGTGTGCGTGCCCCGCCCGTAGATGCTTGTAAGCGCTGCGCTCGCACACATACCCACCGTGGTCGGTGCTTTTGGTCAAAGATACTTATTTGTTGGCTTATTACTATGTCCAGGACAAGCATTAACAGTTTCACTCATAGAATAGCAATAAAATTTCCCGAAACAAGTTTTTACTTTTGGAACCTTTGCAAAATAAAAAAATATAAATAAAATAAAATAAAATCAATTTATTTCAGGTTAATAATACCCATAAAATGCATCACAAATCAAATAACAAATAGCAAACAAAATTTTCAAGTCGTCACCTCAACACAGATTAAATAATAGTTACTACGTAACAGATACATCACTCCCATACTTAACCTCACAAATATTAGCTATAACATATCGCTACAGTGGAAAAAATGCTCTACTACGTATTCCGAGAGTCGATATTCGTGCGCACACCGTATGATTGCGTCATCGAGTGACAACTATTGACAACATTAGGGTTGTAAGCACGTAACAAAAATACATATAACTACAAAAAACAATAAACACAGTGTCTGAAAAAAAACTTAATAATATTTTATAACTTCTTCTTCTTTACATAAGAATTATATTGTAACTAGCTGATGCTCGCAGCTTAGCCCGCGTAAAAGTTTGTTCCTTTTCCCGCTTCCAATGGGAACTTTTTCCGGGATAAAAAGTAACCTATGTGTTATTCCAGACTACAATCTATCCCTGTATCAAATATCAGCCAGATCCGTTGAGCCGTTAGAGCGTGAAAGAGTAACAAACATTCACAGATCTACACATCCGCACTCAAACACTTTCGCAATTAATTTTAGAATATTAGTAAGAAGTAAGATGAAAAAAAAAGCAAGACTAAATAAAGCGAAATATTATTTTACTCGGGAAATGTACATTGGTTGTGCGCACTTCGCTCGGTCTGGCGTGTGGCAGCCCTCTGCCGGTCGGCCACGTTAGTTCTGCGTCATAATACTTAGGAGTAGGTGCTTATAAAACGAATTGTAGAGAGTGACGGAGGCCTGACCTCAATGTCTTTTGAAAAGTCTTACATACATGATAATTAGGTATGTCAATATAATAATAATAAATTCATAATACGAGTCATTCAATTAAAATATAAAGTCATTAAAATACAAATGTCAAATAGAATAAATTAACATAATATTAATAATAAAATGAATACAAATAAAATAAAATGAGCCAATAAATTTAAATAATGATAATGATCGCAAATAAAATGCTCCAATTTAAAATTCCAGATACAAAACAATATAGGTAATTCATGTCATAATAATTCTTATGTCAGTATTTTCTCTCCGGAAGTGGCACAGAAATATGTCTCTCACAGCAATGCCGGAGGTAAGGGCAGTCAAGTCTGGCTGATATCATTTGTAGGACGCTGTTGGAGCTGGCTCGCACCCTAGCTACCAAAGACGCTGCCCGCATGCGCATAGTGGCATGAAAACAAGCGGTATGGGCGTCCGCGAACATTCCCGAGGCACTACAAAATCGAGGCAGCCCCAACAACATCCTAAACAACACAAACAAGACAAAAGTCAACTGCAGCAAAATATCATTTTTTCTTTTTAATAAATAGATATTTCTGGACAATCTCACACAACATCATCTAGCCCAAATTAAGCTAATCTAAGCTTGCGCTATGGGATCTAGACGACTGATATACATAGAAATACATATTATATATAATATACATAGAAAACACCCAAACACCGAAACAAACATTTGTGGATCACACAAATATTTGGACCGACCCAGGACCTCCAGCGCGGCAGGCGGTTACACTGCTGACTGCGCCACAGAGGCAGTCGAATTACCCATGAGTAGAGCCTGCTGCTTGTCGTTCTCGGCCCGCAGTAGAGCTTCATCGTGCTGCAGTATGAGCTGGTCACGCGCTGCCAATAGCTTCTTCTCCCTCTCTCTCGCAGCTGCCTCGCCGCATTCCTTCTCGCTCGACAATGATGCTATGGTCTGGCTGAGTTTTTGTTCTAGCGTTTGGCGCAGTTGCTCCTGAACGAAAAACAAGAAATAAAATGAATGATATTAGCTTGTCCGGCTGTATTCCAAAAATGTATCACGGCGAATGTTCTAAAGAACTCTTAAATATAGTCTCTACATTTTCGGCGTGCCAACGGGCTTCATATAAAAGTAATCGTGAGTCAGTCTTTTAAAATTTCTGAGGCTCGGCCTGCAGACCAAAAGCTACGAAAGATGACCCCCCCCGTCTCCGTCCCCTGTATGATAGTGCAAATAGTGTGACCAGGTAGGTTTGGGTTCAGATGGTTGGAGAAAGAACATACAGTGATCGTTTACCATCAGATGACAGTACTCTTGGCAGTCTCACCTTCTCCTCCTTAAGCTTAGTGATGTTCTGGGTGGAGGTCCGGTTGATGTTGGCAATGACCTGCTGGTACTCCGCCTCCTTCTTGCCTGACTGTTGCTGCATAGAGTTGCGCGTATCGCGGAGCTTCTTCTCGCTGTTCTCTAAGTCTTTTGTAAGGCGAGTGATTTGACCTAGAGGTGGAAAATTAAATTACGGCGCCGGCGTTTAGACTTCCATATTCACAAAATCCATATCCCAAAAACCGGCTAACTGAGTGCGGTTTGATGCTAATTTGATATCGGTGATAGTGTAACATCCTTTGGGTCGGTGTGAACAGTATTTCGTTAAACGAAAAAGAGATTAAGGTAGAATAGAAGTCAAGCCTCGATGACAGCAAGCTACAAGTCAGCGAGTTCACGAGCCTTGTATCATCGCGATTTTATTACAATCTGCTTTTGACTATCCCATTGTAAATCATTCAATAGCTTTTAAACCAGCCAACTAGCAGCTTATAAACTCGCTTTTTGTCATCGAGGCTTTAGTATGTTTATAGTGCTTTCCTCAAAAAGTAACAACAGTGCGTTCCTAATAA
This sequence comes from Miltochrista miniata, assembly GCA_933228765.1. Classification (NCBI taxonomy): domain Eukaryota; kingdom Metazoa; phylum Arthropoda; class Insecta; order Lepidoptera; family Erebidae; genus Miltochrista; species Miltochrista miniata. The sequence continues at coordinate 33,643,046 of OW121756.1, read as the reverse complement.
AATATATCAGACATTTTCATCTAAACAAATATTACAAAGAGGAAGAATTTGATTGTTTGTATGCATTGAATAGGCTTCGAAGCTACTGAACCGATTTCAAAGTTCTTTTACTGTTGTGAAGCTACACTCTTCGCGGGTGACATAGGCTATAATTTATTCCCACGGGAAGGTGAACAGACTTTCTAATTAAACACTAATGACTTGACGTTCCACATGTAGTTATATCTACCTTTGTAGTTCTCCTGCTGCACCAGAGTATCCTGCAACTCGTGTTCGAGTTTAGTTCGTCGACTATCAGTATCTTCTAACATGTTAGCTGTGTCGAACAGTACAGCTTCAAGCGCGTCCTTTTCGGAACGTACGCCTGCTAGCTGCTCTTGTAGGTGCTGTTTGTCTTTTTCTAGGCTGTCTATTAGTATCTGTGGATGTCATTAATGTAACTTTACTGACATTTTTTTTAATACCGCTAGGGTGGCAGACAAGCATACGGCCCACCAGATGTACCGGTGGTCACCATAGCCTATGGACGTTTGCAACACCAGAGGCGCTATGATGTTTGAGGGATTCTGTCATGCCATAGGTTGGCAGTATTCCTTATTCCTTATTTTAGCAGCAGCTGCACTTCTTTCAAGTGAGAACAGCTAAGACAGCTATTTTTTTTTGTTTATAGATTTTGTATAACGCTGCTATCAGATCCCAAAGTAAGCTAAGATTAACCTGGTCGTGTTGTTAATTAATACTTAATTCTTGTTTTGTTAATACATACTTATATAGATACCCCAGCACCAGGGCCTATCACAACATGTGGTCTAAGTATCAGTTTGAGAATATTAATTAATATTTTAAGTGGGATGGCATTGCAACCTCAATATTAAGTCGGGATGTATATATCTAAACTTCACAATCGCAATCATAACCTAGTGTGCTGATATATTTCTAAAGACATAATATATACCTTACTCCGTCACAAAATAATATGACATACAGTGAGAAAATAAGAGCATATCTATCGCTTCTGTAACCCACAGAAGCGCCCCCGGCAAGTGCAGCAAAAGGAGCTTTTATTAATTTTGACCATAGTATCGTGCTAAGCAGAAACCATCTTAAATATAAAATCCCAACCTGTTTCTCCTCGCCATCCTTGACATGGTCTTCAAGACCCCTGTTAATCCTCCCAATGGTCTCGTTAGCCTGCTCCAGTCGCTGTTGCAGGCGGATTATTTCTTCGTTCAGAGTGTCTTTCTTGCGAACCATTGCTGTCAGCTGAGAGCTTAGTTCACCTCTCTCCCTGTAAATATAGATTACGTTTAAACAATATTATAATTTTTTGTATGCTTGGAAATTCGCGTAAAAGCTATGTAGTATATAGAAAGAAAAGTTATTGTTCTATGTAAGCACTTTACCTACCTTTGAAGTCTTAAGTACTTTACCTGACTTGGAAGTTCTGTCTAAACACTTTCGTCTGATATGAAATTCCTATAGTAACACTATACTGACTTGGAAGTTATGTCTAGGCACTTTACCTTACTTGGAAAATGATGATTTTAAGTGCTTTACCTGACTTGGAAGTCTGGTCTAAGCACGCTATCTAGCGACTTGCAAGTCCTTACTAAGCATTTTCCTGACTAAGAAGTCCTGTTTAAGCACTTTACCTGGCTTGGAAGTTCTAAGCCCTTTACATGACTTACAAATCCTCTAGTCTAAGCACTTTATAAGTAAAGTGCTTAGACTAAGTCCAAGTTCCAAGTTAAGTCTTGGAAGTTCTGTATAACAACTTTACCTAGCGACTTGTCTCAGCTCCAGTTCAACCTTCTCCCGATCAGCTTCAATAAACTTGATCTTCTCACACAGAGACGCTTTATCTGCCTCTAGTTCCATCCGCGTCTGTTCCGCAGCCAGTAACTCTTTACGTAAAGAGTTGAGGTCGCCTTGCTGTTCCGATGATTGGTTTGAGAGGCTTGATTTCTCGTCTTCTAGCTAAAGGAGGAAATAAATATTTGTATTGATTGTGATTTTATTTATTGGTAACCTTTTTACGGGATCACTGTGAAACGGGAATCATAGACAGTACGAGATTCCCCTCCTTTACCACTAGAAAATTACCAAACTTTCAATGGTACGGAATATATTTCTTTATCCGATATACAATAGAGTATTTAACAAATAAATAACAGGAGTTTTATATGATTTACTTGTCTCCTTAATTAAAATTATTTAATAATCTCAGACTTATCATTGCGTATAGATACCACAGACTTCAGTACCCTATATAAACGCGGTAGGCTGCGTGCAACGTCACGACGAACGCCACGGCACTAAGTTTACTATACAAAATGTACTGTTGTGGTCTGTTTCATGCGCTGACGTCGGTGTGACATTCCAATAGCGACATGGCGCTTGGCATGATGTGTACGCAGCCTATGGCGTTATATAAGCCCCGCAAGTTGGTAATGCGCTGGAACCTTGTCATAATGACAGCTAAGTGACGTCATAGTGACGTAGCGCGAGCGCGGGCTGGCCTCGCGAAGCTGCGTACGGGTATTTTTTTTAGTACTGACTGCTCCACGGACATACGTCACCAAGTGGTCACCAAGATGGCCGCCAAGCGCAATATCAACGTGCGGGGCTTATAGCAGATCATAGCCTTTAAGGTATAATGGCTAGGTATAACCACAAGGTGGAAACTCTATACACATGATGCGTTTTCAATTCTGACAACTACACTAAAAACACACTATGTTTGTATAGTGCTTCAATGTATGTGTGAGCACTACGGTTAAGCAAACGTTACCTCAAAACACCCTTCAACTAATATGACAGCTGTGGCGGGGGTGGGGAAACTTGCTCAGTGGGAGGCAGGGAGTTGCCTATCTGTATGTAATACTATTATATTATCTTTGGTAAACACAGATCATACACAAACGTGTGGGTGCGATGGGGCCCTACCAACAACCCCAGGGTCCAAGCCTGCCTCAGCTGCGAGTGGTGCACCTGCTGATTAACGGACGAGGTCATGGCGTAGATAAGGAAAACTCGAAATGAAACCCTGTACCAAACCGTCTGGCCAGCGTGGTACAGTAAGGCCAAAACCTTCCAAAAAATGATGGCACAGTAGGTTGCAGGGATTGACTGGATGCGCAAAGCGCAGGACCGTGTGTTGTGGCGAAATGAGAGGCCTATGTCCAGCAGTGGACTGCGATAGGCTGAATTGATTGATTGATACATACGTGTTTGACATCGTCCAACAGTTTCTTCTTATCCCCCTCCAGGTTCCTCACAGCCGCCTCAAGCTTGTCGACCAGCTCTTGTAAGTCTCCTCTCTCCATAAGAGTCCTTTCTAACTCTATCTCCAGATCACCTGTACCAAAGTTGTTTAAGTAAAGTACATACCTTCAAAATTATTTTATTTTGTCCTCAATTTTTATACAGGCCGATTAAAATTTTTGCATTAGTTTTTTATTGTAGTTTAGTACATACCAAAATATTCAAGTAACTGCTTAAAACATATGTAGTGAAAAGTACCCACTCTACCTCTGTACCAAATATCATCAGATTAGGTTCAGTGGTTCAGGGTCGAAAGCGTTAGAAAAAAACGGTGTTACTTTCGCATTCATTTGTTAAGCCTCAAACTGGATGTCAGCGACGAGCGGGGCGATAGCGACAGCGCGAGCGGCGAGAGCGCGGCCCACGAGTACAAGAGAATAGGCTACATTGAACTAACGAGCACAAACGCATCGAGCGCAGTTTGCTTTTGAGCGGACGCAGTGCCGCCGCCCTCTCTTGTACTCGTGGGTCACGCTGTCGTAACTCCCAGTTTTATTCATGACTTAATGATGCTCGCGGCTTCGCCAGCGTGGATTGCGGTTGCTGTTCCCGCTTACTATGGAAACTTATTTGGGGATTAAAAGCAGCCAATGTTTTATTTCAAACTAAAATAATCCTATACCAAATTTTTGCCAGATTCATTCCGGGTTGCAGGGCGAAACAGAAACAAACATTCAGACATGCACACTCACAAACTTACTCTTACTTCTTACTAATATCATAAATATGATATTAGTGAGAAGTAAGATTATGTTATATACGCAAACACTAACTCCTGTGCTTTTCCATCTGCGCGAGTATGGCGTCCGCCTCCATCTTCTGCTGGTCCAACAAGTCCCGCGCCAGCAGCGTCTTGTTCAGCTCCTCTCGGGTAGACACCAGCTCAGAGCGCAGTCGAGAAGAATGCTCTTCTTCCGCCCTGGAGTACATAAAACTAAATATTGTAGGTGCTCGGTACTATACTATACTACCTATACTTTTGGCTTTACTTTTATTTGGCCTCAAAGTGGATGTCATGTCAGCGACGAGCGGGGCGACGGCAACAGCTCTCGATGCGTCTGTGTTCGTTTGTTCTATGTTGCCCTCTTAAGGTGCGGTTGCACTGAGGCGGAGCGGAGACGAGCAGCAATTCACCAATCACATGGCTTAAAATCCACATCTCTTCTACACTCCGCACCGTGATTAGTGAATCGCGGCACAGTTCCTCTCCGCTCCGCTCCGCCTCAGTGGAACCGCACCTTTACTCTTGACTAGACTGGACTGCTATAGGCTGACTTGATTGATTTGCATACAAGGTGGTCCCTCACAAAACAATTCCTATGTACACTCCGTCATAGGACGACATGCAAACTGTACGATAAAATGCGAGCGCAACGAGAATCTGCGGAACCTTGTCAAAGTCAATGGAAAATAGCCGATTTCAAGTATATTTAAATCGCGCGCGGGTTATACTGTATGGGCGAAAACGGGGCGAGGTGCGGGGAAGCGCGAGGGGAAGCCAGGTTCGCAGATATTTCTGCCGGGTAGTAGGTACCTCAACATGACCAAGCAATAAATTACATTGACATACATACATACATACATATAATCACGCCTTTATCCTCGAAGGGGTAGGCAGAGGCATAGTATACGTCCACATTTCACCTTATAGTTTGGTGAGCCCATTGCCGTGTTGATATGGACAGGCGCAGGTCGCCGCGACTCGCAGTTAAATTTTTGAAGCCGCCCATAAGGTCTTCAACTTGGCTTATCGATTGTCAATTTACTGACAACCGGGTTTCATTTCAAGTTTTCCTTTTCTATTGGTCATTACATTGACAGTATATTGAAATTGCACTCAGAAACACATTTGGTGTGTTTGGTACACATGTGTTCGCATACAAAGGTATGTAAATACCTCAACACGCCCTCGCGACTGGAAGCCTCGCGATGCAGCTGGTCCACTTCACAGTTGAGGTTCCTCTTCTCCGTCTCCAACACTTCTATCGCCTTCTCAAGGCGGCAGTTCACCTTCTGAAGTTTCTCGTAGTCTGATGTTAGGGACTCCACCTGAAAGTTGTTAATAGGTGGTGAGCTGTAATGCCGTTTTGATATGGACAGGCCTGTTGAAATTTATCAAGTCGCTCATAAAGACCTTATACTTGGCTTAACGACTGTCATTTTGCAGGCAACCGGAACCAACGGCTGAACGTGCCTTACGAAGCTCGGAAATTCTCGCAAAAAAAAACAATGTCATCAAGTGGTCACTCATCCAAGGACCGGCCACAGCAAAAGTTGCTTACTGCAGTCATCGTTTAGAGTGCTCAGTCCGCGGGACCACGAGCGCTTAGAAACGTGTTTATGTTAAAGTAAAATACTCACCATAGCATTAATCTCGACTCTATTCCGTTCTAGATTGTTCTTGTCAATCCTGAGCGCTTCCAGAGTTTTCTGCATCGACTCCTTCTCTTGCAGCAGTTGGTGAAGATCGGCGTTGGCTTGGTCCAGTTTACCTGAGTGTTTGAAGTTTACATCAATTTAGGAACATACTTACGTTATTTTTTAAAGGCTGTTTTTAATACATTACACACTTAAAAGCATAAAATAATATCCTTCACTACTGGACACTTTAGCTGAGCCGTTTCATCAGTCAGCCGTTTAAAGCCCTGCATAAAATCATATAATCAATCCAATCAGCACGTGGCAGACGTCTTTCCCTATATGAAAATCATACAACCTATCGTATTATCTAAGAGCCATTTTGTAAATATATCTAATCAGGGGAGTATTTGAAATAACAAGTAATACCTTGTAAATCTTGCACCTTGTTTTCAAGCGTAGCGACAGTGGAGTCAGCCGCCTCGCCGTGCTTCCTACACGTCATCAACTGTTCTCTGGAGTTTTGCAGTTTCACCTACACGTTAATAACAGCATTCATGATAAAATGCCCCGTGTGGCGACGGGGTCCCGTGTTGCGACGAGTAAGAGTATAAAATGTCGCCACCTCAATACATCCCGGCGGTGTCGTAAAAGGCGACTGAAGGTACACTTTCTCAAAACGATCAATTGGGTAAAGAAGGAAAACTCTTAATAAAGCCCGGTAGTCAGTAGAATGACAATTGTTAAGCCCAGTTGAAGGCCTCATGGGCGGCTTGAAAAATTTCAACTGCGGCTCGCGGCGACCTGCGCTTGTCCATTTCAACATGGCAATAGACTCACCACCTATTACGTGGGACATAAAACTATAACGTGAAATGTGGGCGTATACTATGCCTCTGCCTACCCCTTCGGGGATAAAGGCGTGACTATATGTCCGTACCGTCATCCGTAGTTTACAAGAAATGAAAATGTCCACGAGCTACAAACAGAACTTGGACGTATTATTATAAATATCCACCACAGCAAGATCAAAAGATCGAAAAGGAGTAAAATAATCAAAAAGTGCGACTTTGTATTTAACAGTATGTGACTTTTGTATTAAAAATGTTAAAATTCATGCTCTTCCTTTTATTTTTGACACTATGTTACTTAGCAAAAAATAATCCTTATGATGAAGCCTTTCGATCGGTATGATAAAGCTACGGGGTAATTATTTTTTCTCGTGTAGCGGGTTCGATTCCCGGCTCAACCATGTGAGTATTTAAAAATCTATGAATGCAGTTTAAGTTGTTTTTTAAATTAAAATAATGTCTTCTTTCAGTGAATTGTTCCATCTACAATATTTAAGGTACTTTCCCTCCATGTGGCATAGCCGTGGGACGCCCTGTATAATAGTCATGCCTTTATCCCCGAAGTGGTAGGAAGAGGCATAGTATACGCCCCCTTTTCACGGTCTTTTTTTGTCTCACGTAATAAGCGGTGAGCCTATTGCCGTGTTGAAACGAACAGGCGCAGGTAGCAACGACTCACGGCCTGGCCACGGGGATCGGCGGTGGTGCGAACGGCGATGCGGCGGGCGAGGCGACTAATCGTGCGGCATCGTTTGCAGGCCACGGGGTAGTCGCGTTCACCGCCGCGACCAGTAATTTGATCACTGGCCTAGTCGCCGCGACCACAGAGTACATTTGTATTTTATGAGATAGAGACGTCACTCGACTAAGTGACGACACTAGCGGTGCCAAGCAGCTATTACAAGAAACTTTCTGACTGCGTGGCCATGAAATAAAAATCGATAGTAACAAATAACAAATATATTTAAATAAACTTGAATCTTTTAGAAAAATTAGTTTTAAGATCGTAAAAAATAATATACTACCTTGATCAGAAAGTAGTCTTACTTATATGACCCTATGTAACGAAACCATACCGCGATTTAAAAAAAGGCACAGCGCCATCTAGTTGTGAATTTTTAACAAAAATATTAGATTTTTTAATATTGCGTACAGCGCCAACTACCACGTGTTTCTGGAAACTCTTACGTTATAATGAAACGAAATTAAATATCATGACAAGTCTCAATGTAACTGCAACGTTGAGAACCTACGTAAGTTGGTTACATTATAATTCAATGCTCAGTTCTAAGTGATAACACCATGGCCGCGACTGCCGCCCGACGCCGTGGGTCGCGCCGTACTGATTCATGCATTTGTTCCACTCGCTCGCCGCACCGCCAGTCGCCGTGCCGTTCGCTCGGTACATTTCGCCGGTCGCATCGCCCCGTTCGCCGCGCCCCGTGGCTTGCTCAGTACATTTCTATTCATTTGTTTGAGTCGCAAGACGCTTCGCCGGTCGCGCCGCACGAATTTTCGCCATGGCGACTGTCCCGTGGCCAGGCCGTTGCAGTTGAAACTTTTCAAGTCGCTCATAAGGCCTTCAACTTGGTTTAACGATTGTCATTTTACTGAAAACCAGGTTTCATTTCGAATTTTTCGAAAGTGCTCCCTTACTTGCCTTTTACGACACCCTCGGGATGAATTGGGATGGCGATATTTTGTACTCGTTCCCGTTGCCACATGGGACAATTCACAAAAATAACTGCATTTTAAGATACATATTACAATAAATATTAGGTGGTTACATATGAAATTGGCGTTTTGTATAGGAGGAACAAAAAGTCGAATATTTTTAAATATAATATATTTAATTAATCAAAGTATGAACCATTGTTTTCTATGCATTTTTGCCATCTCATAGGTAGTTCATTGATCCCTTTACTAAAAAAACCAGTCGGACGGGAATCAATAAAATCTGTGAAGGCGATTTGGACTGCCCCATCAGAGTTGAATTTTTTCCCTTGCAAGAAGTTGTCCAAATTTCGAAAAAAATGGTAATCTGTTGGAGCAAGATCCGGGGAGTACGGAGGATGTTTTAGACATTCCAATTGAAGCTCTTCTAATTTGGTAGCCGTCTGTTGTGCAGTGTGTGGTCTAGCGTTGTCGTGAAGCAGCAGTGGCGTGGAGCGATTGACCAGCCTAGGTTGTTTAGCCGCTAGCTTTTCCATCATGGTTTGCAATTGCTGACAATAGACATCAGCCGTAATAGTCTGGCCAGATTTGAGAAAACTGTAATGAACAATACCGGCACTAGTCCACCAAACGCTTACAAGTAACTTTTTTGGGGTTAATTTTCGCTTGGGGCAGGATTTGGCTGGCTGGCCAGGATCCAACCATTGCGCTGAGCGCTTTCGATTATCGTAAAGAATCCATTTTTCGTCACAGGTAATGATTCGGTTTAAAATACCTTCATTATTGTGCCGGTTCAGTAATGTAACGCAGCAGTCGACGCGCTTTTGCCGGTTTGCTTCAGTCAATTCGTGAGGTACCCACCTTTCAAGCTTTTTAATCTTTCCAATTTGCTTCAAGTGAATTAAAACAGTTTTATCACTAACACCGCAGCCTGCAGCTAACTCGGACGTGGTTTGCGATGGATCCGCTTCCACAATAGCCTTCAATACTTCATTATCAACTTGAGTCTCAGGCCGTCCACGGGGCTTGTTCTGCAGGTCGACATTTCCTGAACGAAAACGTTGGAACCAAAAACGAACTGTGTTTTCTTTTGCAACATGACCGCCATACACATCATTCACCCTTCTAGTCGTTTCCGCAGCACTAGTGCCACGGCGGAACTCGTACTCGTAAATAATGCGATATTTTAAGTTTTCCATTTTGTAAAATGAGTGACGCAAACAGAAAAAAACAAATGAATGACGGTCATCGAAGGATAAATACATGAGTAAATAGCTGGGAAAATTTGAATTTGGAATTCCTTACCAAAGAGGAGAAAATCGTAATTAAAGTGGCCAGTACGAAAAACGCCAATTTGATGTGTAAGCACGTTTTTTTTTTTTTTTTTTTTTTTTTTTTTTTTTTTTTTTTTTTTTAACGTGAGGGAAAATCCTCGTAGGATGCTATGCCGGACTCTTACCGACTAAAAAACCTCACGTAACGCCCAACAGCCTATGGTTGAGAGCCCCGGGTAAGCCCTCAGGAAGGATGTCCCGTGACTCCCAACAGACCTACGGCCGCCAATGCGGCCTCGCCCAGGGGGTGGTTCGGGTGCAATCCCGCGTCTATGGGGGATTTCGGGTGTGACCCCGCTTCTAAGGGGGGGCGTGCGTGAGTGCTCACGTCACGCTGCCGTCATGGGCCTGCTTCTGTAAGGACGGTGAGCGGCCCTCTCACCGTCCTCAGACCCCCGGTCATGGAGGCCGATAGTCCTCGGCGAAGACACGTCGGCGGCGCCCAGGGCGCCGACTGCGGAACTCGGGTGGGAGAGTTCTCTCCCGCACCCGGCCCGCCGCCTCCTTCGCGAGCATGACCTGCTCGCAGAAAGAGGCGGCGCAGTCCCACTTACTCCCGCCAGAGAGCATGGCTCGCACCATGGCCTCAAGCGAGAGAGTGTCCACGCCCAGACCCACTACGAGGACCTGTCGCTGTTGTGCCCACGCCGTGCACTCCACCAGCGTGTGGAGCGCCGTGTCATCGCTGCGGTCCTCGCAGTGCTGACATTCGGCCGTGGTTTCCCGGTGTTTTCGCCACAGATACCTACCGAAGCTACCGTGCCCGGCAAGCATCTGTGTCAACCGGTAGGAGAGAGTACCGTGTCTTCTCTCCAGCCACTCGTCCATGACCGGTCTGACGGCCGCGATTGTGGCGAATCCCCCCTTTGGTTGCTCAAGTCGCATCTTCCATGTCTCCAGGGTTTCCTGGTGGAGCAGGGTCCGCTGGGCCTCGATTTCTCGAGACACAGGCCTTTGGCCCCGCTCCAGCGCCTCCTTGCGCCATCTGAACAGTGACGCAATGGCTCTCGCTTCCAGGTCCCATGGAGGGGTCCCGGCTAGGAGACATGCCGCCTCACCGGAGATCGTGCGGTATCCTCTTATCACCCTGACGGCCATCACTCTCTGCGGGCTCATCAGTCTAGCCTCATTGCTGGCCGTCAGGGTCTCCGCCCATACGGGAGCCCCGTACAGGGCCATGCTTCGCACGATCCCAAGGTACAGCCTCCTGTAGGGAGCGTTGGGTCCCCTGATGTTGGGCATCAGCCGCGCGAGTGCGGATGATGCTCCCCTAAGTTTTGGGACCAAACTTCGGAAATGATGTCCGAAGTTCCACCGGCCATCGAGTACGAGCCCCAGATACTTCATCGAGGGCTCGATGCCGATGCTGACGCCCCCCACCTGTAGGCTGAATCCCGCAGGTGGCCCCATCCGAGGTCCGTGGAAGCACAGAGCCTCGGATTTGTGAAGGGCGACCTCAAGACCCAGCCGCCGAATCCGACCCACGACCTGAGCAACCCCTGCCGTGGCCTTAAGTGCTGCGGCACGGTGCGTTGCTCCCCGCGCCGTAACGAGGGTGTCGTCGGCGTAACATGTTACGCCCACCCCTCTGAGCAGCGGACCACGCAGCACCCAGTCGTAACCGATGTTCCACAGGAGCGGCCCTAAAACCGATCCCTGTGGAACACCGCACGACACATCTCGCCGACCCGGCCCTAGCCAGCTCGGGTAAGTTATGGCTCTCTCGGAGAGATAAGCCCCGACAATTTGACGGAGGTAGGGAGGCACTCCATGATAGATAAGCGCCTCCCTGACGCAGCTCCAGGGCAAGGTGTTGAATGCGTTGGCGATGTCGAGAGACACCGCCACCACCACCTCATCCTGTGAGACTGCTTCCTCCGTCAGGCCTCTAATGCGCATGATCGCGTCCACGGTGGAGCGTCCCTGACGGAAGCCAAACTGGCTATCCGCCAGATCAGGCCCCACGCGTGTGAGGTGCCCGACGAGGCGTTGTGCAATAATGCGTTCAAAGAGCTTGCACACCTCGTCGAGCAACACGATCGGCCGGTACCCTGATGGGGAATTTGCCGGCCGCCCCGCCTTTCGAATCAAGACCAGTTTCCCTGTCTTCCAGACCTTGGGAAACTGGCCTTTCTCGAGGCATGCGCTAAAGAGCCCAATTAGTCGAGGCCCAAGCTCTTCGAGAGCCAGGACCCACGCTCGGCCTGAAATGCCGTCGGGTCCAGGGGCGGTGTTTCTGCGGGATTTAAGCCGCAGTACAGCCGCCCCTAACTCACCCTCGGTGACTACGGGCACGTCGTTCTCGCTGCCTTCCGCGTTGGGCGCCTGAGACGGAGCCATGCGCGGAGAAATGTGTTCCTCCGCTCTCGATGGGAACAAGGAGTCCAGGACCTCCTCCAGCCGCTCCGGCTGGAGACTCTGAGTCAGTGGGGGCGCCTTAGGGCGTAATTTGCCCCTTACCATAAGGTACGGGCGCCCCCACGGGTTCCGCTCCAGAGTCTCCATCAGCTCATCGCGGCCCAACTTTTTAGACCGCTTGATGGCCGTTTGGAGGGCCCTCTTGGCTTCCTTGTACCCATCATAAAGCTCCGTCTCTCGGGCTGCCGCATCGTCTGGGCGGCGACGCCTCCGGCGGAATCTGGTGTACCGGCGGCGCGCGGTAACGCACTCCGCGCGCAACTGCGCGATTTCCGGCGTCCACCAGTACACCTGCTTCCTCGCCGGTCTGGGCCTAGCCCTGGGCATCGCCGCATCGCAGATGTGCGACATGGCTCTCCCGAACCACTCCACTTCGGCATCAACATCGGCAGGCCCGTCCGCTGTCGGAATCCAGGCCTGCACGATGGCCGCCTCCAGGAGAGCCTCGGTGGAGTGCCCAACGCGGTTCCGGGGGATTCGCGATTGTTGGCGGCAGGTTAGGTGGAGGGGAGACGTCGAACCGAATATATCGGTGATCTGACGACGTCTCCTCCTCCTCCACCACGCGCCATCCCTGGACACGGCGGGCGAGCTCAGGGGTCGCAAACGAAACGTCTATGACCGAGATGAGCCCCCGCCGCGTCCAGGTTGCGACATTCCCCCGGTTCAGGATGACTAGGCCACGTGTAGTGACCCAGTCCTCCAGTATCCTCCCCCTGCCTCTGGTTTCCCGGGAGCCCCAAGCCTGCGACCAGGCATTGAAGTCTCCCAGGACCAGGACAGGGCGAGGCCGGCATGCAGCGAGAACGACGTCCAGCTCAGGGAGCCATAGCTCAAACTGATGCTGGTCGAGGCTCGGCGAGATGTAAACGGCCACGACAGCCACACCCTCATATTCCGCCGCGACGCAACCCGGGCCCCTAGCAATAAGCGCTAGGCGCGAGTCGTCCGCGCCGGTCCCCCCAAAGATGGTCGCCATGCCGTCCAGATCCACCGGGCTTCCCGGGTGAACCCAGTACGGCTCGGCGACGACTACGATATTAATGGACCACTGCCTGATGCTCTGGTACAGAAGGTCCTGAGCACCAGTGCAGTGGTTCAGATTCACCTGCAGGATGCGGATATGGGTGTCCATTAATGGACGTCCATATCCGCACCCTGCCGCGAACGTGCACCCACACCCTCACCCCCCCGTGCGGACGGACGGGGCTTCGACCTTGAGGCAGCGCAGATCTTACTGCCCGCCCGGTGGTTTGCCTCCTTGCCCTCCGCCACGCATTTAAAACAGCGCGGCGGAGCGTCACAGGCAAGGGCCGTGTGACCGGGCTGACTACAGCGGAAGCACCGATCGCCCACGGTGACTTCCGCCGTACACTGCACTCCTACATGCCCCACGACCAGGCACCTATAGCACCTGTCTTCGCGGGGCTGCAGGAGATGCACCTGCGCCCTCAGGAAGCCTCCAATAAGGAGGCTCCGTCCGTCCGCCACTTTCTGGGCCGCCGCGACGGGACAGCTCACGACCGCCGACCCGTGACCAGTGGGGCCAAAGCGGATTTCGCCTGACCTCACCTGATCACGGGGGCAGCCACTCGCCTCCACGACGGCGGAGATTATCTCCTCCGTCGTGGCCGCGTCATCCAGACCCGAAATGCGCAGACTCGCGCATTTGTTTGGTCTGGTGACGCGGACGTCGCCCGTGTCCAGCGACGCCCTCAGCTTTGCCGCTAGGGCATCAGCCTTGGGGCCGCTGGTGGCGCCAGAGACCTCGAGGAGGCGTGCTCCGGTGCGCGTCACCTTGCACCGGAGACCTCCCTCAATCTCGAGGGCCTTGAGGTCGACTGAGGCTTTCGCCTGCCTCAGTACCTCGGCGTACCCCACGCCCTTCGCCTTGCCCTCTGACGTCACCGTGATGACGACGGCAGTGGAGCGAGGAGCGCGGAGCCTCTTTGGCGCCTTCGCCGCGGCGGCCTTTACCGCTTTGGCAGCCTCTTTAGCCGCCTTCTTGGCAGCCTTTGCTGCCTTTTTGGCGGCCTTAGCCGCCTTCTTCTTTGCTCCCGCCACCTCCCAGATCCCCTCTCTAGAGGGAGTCTGGGGTGCAGCGGGAGCGCTGGCTGTGCTAGGGGAGGCGGGGTTGCCACCTCCACCAGGTGCCGTCTTCTTCTTGGGGGCGGAGGCCTTCCGCTGGAGACCGGGAGCCCCACTGGGTGCAGCCGTCGTCGCGTACGACGGGACGACGGGTGCCGCCAGCGGTGGGCGGTATGCCCGGTCCTCGAGGATGCCGAGGCGGCGCTCGATGGTCTCCAGCAGTTGGACCATCGTCGGAGTCGCCTTAGGTGCACGGGGAGCGGGGGTTTTCACACCCCGAGCCTCCCCGGCCCCCTGGACGAGCTGCGTAAGCTTGCCGATTTCCTCCCGCATCAGCTCTTGCTGCTTGCGGGAGTCGGCAAGCTCCTTCTCCAGGCTCGCAACCCGAGCCCGGAGCTTCCCCTCCTCGCTGGAGACGCTCCTCTCAAGGAGCTCCTCCAGCGCCTTCGTCGCCCCTGTGACGGCTTCCGTCACTACTTTTTTCTTGCCCGCTACATTTTTGGCGCCTTTCACGGCGCCAGAAATGCGGGCAAGAGCCGCCATAATCTCCTTCGCCGCCGGCACCTCCGTGATCCTCCCGCTTGGCTGCGGGGGCACAATCGCCGGCGGCTCTGCCACCCTTCCTCTCGCTCTGTAGAGGTCGGCTTTCCGACCTCTACCCGCGGAGGTGGCCACTACCTTCCTAGGAAGGTCCTCCTCGCTCGTCGATGACACAGATCCAGGCCGACGGAACAGGCCTTTGCCTGGTCCGCAGGACCTGGGTCTCTTCCTGCCGACTTCTTCGGCATGGAGACTGGGTGTATCCTCGGTCTCTGAAACTACGTCGACAGCCGACTCCATCTCCGAGCCAGCATGCGTGGACGCGACCTCCGCGTCAGTGTGGGTGGTTTTGAGGCACACCCTTGGGCCTGTTGGACTGTGGTGACCCCTCCCATATACCACCTGGGATGAACCCTGGCGGGGGTCGACATGACGGATCATGCCAAGCGATTCCCCGGACACTGTCCGGGTGCGCTCCTGGGTAGTTCCTTTCGAAGAATTTGCCTCAGTCATGTTGTTTTTTTGCGTTTATAGTCCGCCGACTTGTTAGGGTGGGAGTGGGGAAGTTGGGAGAGGATGTGAGGATGGGAATGGTTGGAAGGTGGGAGTGACGCCCTAGGCACTGAGTTCCCCCCAGCGATGCAACAAATAGCCGGGCGTCAGAGCGTGAGTTTCGGGGTAATTTTTTAAAGAGGTTTTCTTCCTCGCAACTCCAGAGAGCCACCGTGCCCGTCTGTTGCCAGACGGGGTTACGGCTCGGCCGAACGATGGTTCCTATGGAACCGTGTACTTCGCCACTGATCACTCAGTGGCGAAGTACTCGTCGCCCTGGGAGTGCTCCACTAAGTACGCTCTGCATAACAGAGCGCATGTGGAGAACTCCAAACCGGCCATAAAGGCCCCCCCCTCCTTGGTGGACTATTGGCCGTGGGCGACGACGTGCGCCTCAGGCGAAGTCCACATCGTCGTCCACGTTACCAGGATGCACCACGTGGAGGTTGTCCTACCCAGCACCCCATGTGTAAGCACCTAATATAAACAAAATGCTAGTAAGAACTTACTTGCAGCTCGTGTATCTGTATCTGATACTTGTGCAGCGCGGCCTGCACCGCCGATATAGTGCTCTCGGCGAACGCCGTCGCGTTGGCGGACGATGGTACGCGCTTTGGTGACCTGGCATACACATTTGTTTGTATAAATAACTCGAAACCTTAGCAGTGGCCGACACTATCACTACGCCAACGCACTTTTTACGCCTCATAAGGCTGTATAACATCCGAACCGAACATCCTATGACGTGGGATAGAACTCGCACCCTTGGGTGAGGCCATGGTAGTAGCTAAAGTCTGTCGGGAATCCCATGACATTCAGCCGAGGGCTTACCCAGGGCTTCCGGTCGGCTTTAGTCGGTAAGAATCATATGCGATTTAAACATAATATACTCATACTAGTCATGAAATCGAAAAGAGTGTACTTCAAACTAAAAACAGAAAGAGAGAGAGCGTTACCGTTCATGTAAGTGCAAGTGAGATGCATGTGCACCGTGCGGCCCGTCCGTGTCGGAGTCGTGTATGAGCGCGCGGGCCACTTCTTCTAGAGCACCGCGCATCACGTTGGCTTCGTTACACGCCACCTCCGCCATCTCGCAACGCTCCTCCTGTAGTACAAAATAATATATGTATAATGGACTATTCATGTTTTATAATAATGTTAAGGGGCGGTTAACGCGCACAAGTAGGCATTTGGCGCTCCCCTCGCCCCGGGCGCATGACCCACCGCGCGCCGGCAGCGGCAGTGAACTCTCATGCCACAGTATACAGTAGAGTAGAAATATACAGCATGTGTCAACTCGTTGACATGTCGATGGTCGCAATGCTTGCCTTGGAGCACTGACCTATGTGATTACATAAAAATGGGTCAGTGGCCCAAGCCTGATAACGATATAACCCGTTATCATGTTGTAGAAGAATAGCGCCATCTATTGGCCAACCTGTGTAATAGAGGGTTCACTGAACACTCTGCCCTCAGCGGCGCCGGCGGCGCAGCGGTGTCCGAGACACCCTGCCCCCCAGTGGCTATTATTAGAAAATGTTGTAGAATAGCGCCATCTATTGGCCAACCTGTGTAATAGAGGGTTCACTGAACACTCTGCCCTTAGCGGCGCCGACGGCGCAGCGGTGTCCGAGACACCCTGCCCCCCAGTGGCTATTATTAGAAAATACTATATACTATACTACATAATATAGATACTATTTTGTTATACTCGTTGCTCGCTGGGAGCATGTCAACTCGTTGACAGCGCCATCTAACGGCCTTTATCCGAACTACGTGGTATTGACCATTTAGTATTGAGTACACACTAAACCATATAGCCTAGGACCTACCTAGTACTCCCACGCGCCGTTAGATGGCGCTAATCAAATTATATATAAGCATCGACTCGCTGCATTTGTAGCGGCACAATTAAATAAATATTCATACGAACAACAAGAGGCTACTCAATCACCTGCTCCAACTCCCGTCACCAGTCCAGCCGAGGTACCAGATCCCACAGCATGCTAACATTGTTTGGCGTAGTAAATGCATCTAACTTTATTAAGTGTAGTGATTTATTAGTTTCGTAAATAAAAATAAATGAGTTGTTAATCGTAAATAAATTATGTATATTATACTATTATTTTTAAGCTAAAGAGTTTGTTTGTTTGTTTAGTTGTTCTAACTCTAGAGTCTAAGAGACTGCTATTTGAATTTCAAGAGTTTCTCAACAGAATGTCCATTTTTGAAAAATACCAAAATATATAACATCACGCTAAGGCGAATAAGAGCTTAGCAGCAACGAAAGATTTTTCGACAAATTATTAAATAAATTACATAATAGCTGGTCATAAAGCTTTCTAAAGTTTTCTAAAGTTGGTATGCTAAGTATGAATCACGGGATCATTGTGCAATCCAAAATGGCCGCCGCGGTGTAATCACAAAATTTCATGATGGGTGTCGTTTAAAGGGTTTTTTGGTATGCTGAGTACGAATCATGTACTAATTTTGCAATCCAATATGGACGCCGCGCCGTAATCACAAAATGTCATGATGGGTATCGTTTAAGGGGTTTCTTGGTATGCTGAGTACGAATCACGTGATAATTTTGCAATCCAAAATGGCGGCCGCGGTGTAATCACAAAAATTCATGATGGGTATCGTTTAAAGGGTTTTTTGGTATGCTGAGTACGAATCACATGATAATTTTGCAATCCAATATGGGCGCCGCGCCGTAATCACAAAATTTCATGATGGGTATCGTTTAAAGGGTTTTTGGTATGCTGAGTACGAATTACGTGATAATTTTGCAATACAATATGGCCGCCGTGCCGTAATCACAAAATATCATGATGGGTATCGTTTAAGGGGTGTATTGGTATGCTGAGTACGAATCCTGTGATAATTTTGAAATGCAATATGGCCGCCGCGCCGTAATCGCAAAAATCCATGATGGTTATCGTTTAAGGGGTTTTTTGGTTTGCTGAGGACGAATCACATGATCATTTTGCAATCCAAAATGGCCACCGCTCCGTAATCACATAATTTCGTAATGAATATCGTTTAATGGGTTTTTTCGAATGCTGAGTACGAATAACATGATCATTTTGGAATTCAATTTGGCCGCCTAAGCTATTTAGGCCCACTTGCGCGGAGAGTCGAGTTAAATATATAAATATAGAGTTAGTAAGCTCTGAGTTAAATAAATAACTTCTTAACTCTGACCACGTCTTGCACAGTTGCAAATTGGCACGCGGTTAACTAACTCACAGTAAACCGAACAAGTTTTTTTAGTCTGTGTCGTTCCATGCAATCCAACCACACACAAATGTTAGAACGAAGAATGGAAAATGTGTCTCTATCTCTTTTACACTACAGTCTGCTACGTATGATTTACGATACTCACATACTTACGATACTACCATTTACGATACCAATCATAAAATTTTGTGATTACGGCGCGGCGGGCATATTGGATTGCAAAATTATGACGTGATTCGTACTCAGCATACGAAAAAACCCCTTAAACGATACACATCATGAAATTTTGTGATTATGGCACGGCGGCCATATTGGATTGCAAAATTATCACGTGATTCGTACTCAGCATACCAAAAAACCCATTAAACGATACCCATCATGAAATTTTGTGATTACGGCGCGGCGGCCATCTTGTATTGCAAAATTAGTACGCGATTCGTACTCAGCATACCAAAAAACCCCTTAAACGATACCCATCATGAAATTTTGTGATTACGGCGCGGCGGCTATATCCGATTGCAAAATTATCACGTGATTCGTACTCAGCATACCAAAAAACCCCTTAAACGATACCCATCATGAAATTTTGTGATTACGGCGTGGCCGCCATGTTGGATTGCGAAATTATCATGTAATTCGTAGACATTTTAATGCAGCTGTAGCTGGTTACCATGTCGTGAAAACACTTAAAAAGTAAAAGATCACCACATTTTTACCATGAGTCGCGTATGTATTTGTAACGGTTAATCTAATTACAATTTGCCCATTACTGATATTTTTATACTGTGGCGCGATTTCAACGTAATTTGGCATAATAATTATGAAATAGTTGCGAAAAAAACTGACACAGGTCCTGCCTCCACAAGCGCCAGGGCGAGACTGATCGGCCGACAGCGGCGCAATTCTATTGCGTTTGGTAGATATTCGTACATGATAACTATGTAAATAGTTGTTTATAGAAAAACGCTCGGAAAATGTGTATAAAAACTTAATACCTTTAATTGAGTGCAAAAAAAATATATAAAATGTTAATAGTTTAGCCACAGTATTGAAAAAACTTTTCTGAGAGAGTCAACTTTGGGATTTTTTTCTATCTAGTGAAATTTATTGGATCGTGTAACGGGCTCGGAATATGTTTAGCTTATATCCTTAACTATTATATATATATATTTTTCAGATTTAAAAACCCTTTACTTTTTGACTAGGATTGTTTCAAAAAACTCAAAATCTGACCCACGCGGCCTTAAACATTCGTTTCGCTCGCCAAAATAACGCAGCCCGCCCGCCTGATGGAAGGCCAAGACAACATCTAGTAAATTGAAGGTCACTGTCACAGTACCTAAACAAGGTCTCTTAGATTAAAATCTTCTACAGCTCTATTCATCAGAAACCATAATGGTTGTTGTTAAATTCAAACCAAATACATTCTCTAGGGGCCCTTGACTGAGGATATATTTACGTGTACCTTAAATTAAATGAATAATATTTACTTACAGTAGGCGCACACTGGGCGACAGCTTAGAACAAACAAAACAATGTTTTTTTTTTTTTTTTTTTTTTTTTATACCACTAAGGTGGCAGACAAGCATACGGCCCACCAGAAGGACCGGTGGTCACCGCAGCCTATGAACGTTTGCAACACCAGAGGCGCCACACTCGCGCTGCCGACCCTGCAAAAACCTTCTAAGACCCCTTTTGAAGAACCCCATACTGTATGCGTTTGGGAAAACCGAGGCAGGGAGATCATTCCACAACCTAAGCGTGCGCGGAAGAAAACCCCTATCGGATCTAACCGTGCTGGAACGCTCCGGACGCAGAGTGTGAGGATGAACTCCCTGTCTGTGGCGAGCGGTGCGATGATAGAACGTAGCCGTGGGCATCATATCAAACAATTCCTCAGAGCACACACCATTGTACAGTCGGTAGAACACGCATAAGGAGGCGAAGTCTCTCCTGTCGCGAAGAGGTTCCACACCACTTGTAAGTATGGGATCGTTGACAACTCTTATAGCACGTCTTTGCACCGAGTCAAATGGACGAAGCTGATATTCAGGTGCCCCCGCCCAAAGGTGACAGCAGTACTCCATGTGCGGCCGCACTTGCGACTTATACAGAAGCAGTGTTTGCGCAGCAGTGAGCCAGTGAAGTACCGCCGCGCCCTGTTGAGCACACCTAGCTTCTTGGACGCCAGCTTAGCCTTGTCCTCCAAATGGCTACGGAACTGAACGTCACTGGAGATGTCAACGCCAAGGATCCCTATACTTTTGGAGATGGAAAGAGATGTGCCCTGAAATTGCGGCGCTACAGTAATTGGGGTTTGCTTAGCGGTGAAAAAACACGCTTGTGTCTTGGAAGGGTTGAACTGGACAAGATTTTGTCCACCCCAATCGGACACTCTAGTAAGAGTAGCCTCGATTTCAGACACAAGCTGTTCACGATTTTCCTACACTGTGTCCCGAGAGATACCGGGGCGGCCCGTGTAACAACTGTCTCCCGTACTGTCGTCCGCATAACAATGAATGCCGTCAATAGACAACATGTTATTGATATGCAGCAGAAACAGAGTAGGGGACAACACTGAGCCTTGCGGTACTCCAGCGTTTATGGCCATGCAGTCTGAACAGCTGCCGTCAACGACGGCCTTGATGCTTCTACCGGCCAGGAAGCTAGACACCCATCCGCATAATCTCTCGGGCAGTCCATATGAGGGCAATTTCGTAAGAAGACCACGGTGCCAGACCCGGTCAAAGGCCTTAGAGATGTCAAGGCTTACTGCTAGAGCCTCGCCCTTACTCTCGATAGCCGTCGCCCATCGGTGTGTGAGGCACACCAGAAGATCGCCAGTCGAGCGACCGTGACGGAAACCGTACTGCCGGTCACTGAGCAGGTCGTGTTCCTCTAGGTACCTCAGGAGCTGTGTATTAATTACACGCTCCATCACCTTAGATAAAAGGGAGGTGACGGCTATAGGCCTATAGTTGGCCGGGTCGGTCCTGTCACCCTTCTTGGGCACAGGATGCACATACGCGATCTTCCACGACGCCGGGACTTGTTGCTTGGAATATGAAAGCGTGAAAAGACGTGTAAGTACCGGACACAACTCTGGACCACACTGCTTCAGTACCACCGCGGGTATACCATCCGGCCCACTCGACTTATGAACGTCCAGGGATCGAAGCTCACGTCGGACATTCCGCTGTGTAAATTTTACTTCCGGCATGGAAGTTCCACACCACGGAATATCCGGCGGCAAAGCACCCCCGTCGCTCATGGTCGAGTTAGAGGCAAAGAGAAAACCCAAAAGGTCGGCTTTCTCCTTAGCGCTCTGGGCTAAATTACCGTAGTCGGGTTTAAGTAAAGGTGGTAAACCTGACCGACAGAAATTTCCCTCGGCAGCTTTGGCAAGCGACCAGAATTCGCGACTCCCTGAAGGGTAGCCTGCTAGCCGTTCACCAATTCTGCCGACGAAATCGAACTTAGCCCTGACCATTGCTCTTTTGCTGGCTCTCGAGGCGGCATTTAATTTGCGTTTCACCTCAGAGATGTTTGGATCTGAATTTGCACGAGCCGTGGTCCAAGCCCTGTAAGCAGATTCTTTCAACATCAAAGTTTCTCTGCAGAGCCGATTGAACCACGGTCGCTTTTTTGCTCCTACAGGGATCCAACGGTTAGGAATGTAACATTCCATGCCCTCCAAGATCCCCGCAGCGACTGCTGCAGCGCAAGAATCCAGATCCTCTGAGGCAAAACAAAGCCGCCTCCATGGGTACGACGCGAAAAACTCTCGCAGTCCATCCCAGTCTGCTGACTTATAGTGCCATACATGTCGCCACTCCTTGGGCCGAGGTGGTTCAGGCCTTGCGAGAGGCACATGCGCCCGAACGACACAGTGGTCCGACGATCCGAGTGGAGCATCCACTGAAACACTGTATCCGTCCGGACGCGTTGTCAGCAGGAGATCCACTATGCTCGTTCTTCTTGTCTGGTATCCTTGTGTGGGATTTAACCAGTTGAGAGAACCCATAGGTCAGGGCAAATTCGTGAGCAGCTTTCCCCGCAAAGTCTGTGGTCCGGGAGCCCAACCAGTCAACATGATGTCCGTTGAAATCCCCCAGAATCACTATCTCCGTGGAGGGATACTGCTCAATCACCTTGTCAGTCGCTTGTTGCAGGTGGTCAAAAAGGCGAACTGTGTCCGTGTTACCACCGCTGTGAGACCTATACACGCACGCGTAGATCCGAGTGTGGCCCCCGTGATCCAAGCGTGCCCATAACGTAGACAGGTCCCTGTCTTCGAGGCTTGAAAGACGACGACAGCAGACATCATCCCGGACGTACATACATACCCCGGCTTTCTGCCTAAAGTGGTACTCAAGCTTGTAGCCAGGGTACATTAAGCAAGATGTATCGCCCGGACGTAAGATCTGCGTCTCCGTTAAGAAAAGAAGGGTCGGCTTCGCAGTTTCAAGATGGTGGTGGACTACGTTGATGTTCGTGCGCATACCTCTGATGTTGCAAAAGTCCACTTGAAGTGTGGACGACGATGCCGCTGTGGAATCCTTTTTCTTTCTCTTTGTAGTCATAGTTCTTAAAAATGTGGGGAATTAAGAAGGTGAAGGGGGCGCTTTTGTGCCGGTGGCGCAGGAGACTAGGCGAGGCTCGAACTCACCGAAGGCAGACAGAGGTAGTGCGGTAGATTGGCACGGCGTACGGAAGGGCCCCCGGTCCCCACCCGATGCAGTAGCCGCGTCCACTCCGGTATCCTCCTCCGGCACGACCACAGCACCAGGGACTTTACACAGGCTGCTGGTTCAGCCTCCTGGGGCGGAGATTAAGTAATCCCCAGGTTCGGGTCCCGTACAGCCTGCGGGCGGTCAGCGGTCAACCGTTTCACCGGGTCTCCCTGATCGCCGTACCAATAATCCGCGCCTCGATCTGCCAATGGAGACAGATAAGCCTCTGGTCTCACCGTCACCGGCACAATGTCACCCCAATGAGCTCTGGATCCCTGCTAACCGACGGAGAACATAACCCGACCGGAGTCAGGTTACTATTACCGCGGTCTTCTGCAGGGCGGAGGTACTGCCCCAGGCGGGCTGCTCAACGAACGGAGTACCGTTAGGCCCTTCCTCCTAATGTGGGCTTTTTCGTTAATCCCTAAGATATTGGATCTTAGGGAGCTGATTGAAAAAGCCACTACTGTACCCTCAGGGTGTAACGTTAACTCCATGAGAAGTAACGCATGTCCCCGAAACCCCGAGGGGTAAAATGAATGTACGTAATTTGGCAGCAGCTTGTCACCGCGACATGTGGCCCAGCAGTTTGCGCCTACTATTAGTTTCAGCTATTTCCTGTCATTCGATCTATCAGTCTGCTATTCAAATCTTTCTAGCCTAAGAAAAATCCACTCACAAGACCCTGAAGTTCTCCCAACAGCCGTTGTATCCTCTGGTCCCGTTCACGCAACTCAGCCAGTGCAGAGTCTCTTTGTGACGTCATATCGCGCAAGTCCACTCGCATACTCTCTACGTTGATGTTGCCGGATGGGTTGGTTGAGAGTCCTGTAGCTGATGATTGGCCGACACTGCACGGTCCACAGCATGCCTGTCCGGTTGGAAGATGTTGACCCGCAGATTGGTATTCTTGCTGTTGTGGCAATAAAAACTCTGTTTACAATCTATTTTATTAAGTTTTTGATCACTTACCTATAAAGATATTAAAAGAAATCAACAGAAAATGTTTGTGTGAAGATACAATATAATTGAAAGGACTACATAGGTTTCATTGTTTAATACCTACCTATATTGTATTTATTAGGCCGTGAGACAAAACATAAGCAAGTAAAACAGTAGTTGTCGAACTTTTTTAGACGAGTGGGCGGAAATATGTATTGTGTAGACAAAAATGTGAAAGTAACTTAGGACTAAGTAGGCATTTTCAACATGCCGTCTATATTTAGTTTAGTGTGAAACTAATAAAAATGTAAAAAAGTAAAAACATGTTGTTTACATTTTGTCTCACAGCAAATACGGTATAATTATTTAAATTCCAAATAAAAGGAATTCTAAAATGGAAAAAAAAAATTCAGAGTTAGTGTGAAAAATATTTTTAACAAATATACATACAGCGCAACACTAAGTCTTACCTTGCACCCTCCACCAACACCTAAACCAGGTTGCGCCGCAAAAGCATTGATGGAATAGCCACTGAGCACACCAACCAGGTCCCTGACATTAGAGTCAAAGTCGTTCTTGACTCGGAACAGATCCCGCTCAGTGTTAGTTTGAAGTTCAGAGAAGTGCCGCTTGACGGATACTACCTCGCGCCACAAGCTTAGTAAACGGCTGTGCTCGCTGGAGTAGTAGTCGTTGAAGGCCTGTGAATAAAATGAAAAGGTTTCAGTTAAAATCTACACTGACTCCTATGAAGTTACAGATGCCATATTGTACACATATTCTTTCTATGTTAAACAATCCTGGTAGTAAAAGTCTGGAGAAGCCTGTAATGTTTTGCTCATGATGACCTGCACTCCAATTGTTAATACCTATATTTAAAAACTATGACATCTCATTTGAATTAAAATATTGGCCATTTAGATTTGGAAATTGTACATATTTATTTACAAACAGTCAGGTGTTTTCCCTGAAGAGTGGGCAGAGACATAGAAAATGATCACTTTTCACCAGTTATAAAGGGTGTTTTTTTAGAGGTAAAGAACTTTGAAATGGAATAAAACGAAGGTGGTTGTTTTTATTGATATCAAAATGACTTTATTCGAAAGAAAATCTTCTGGCATTATAATTTAAATATGATTTCTGGCATATAACCGCCACGGCTGGCTCGGACGTAGTCTAATCTAGAGGTCCAATTTTTGATGACTTTCCCAACATTTGTGGCCGTATATCGGCAATAACGCGCCGAATGTTGTCCTCCAAGTGGTCAATCGTTTCGGGCTTATCGGCGTAGACGAGCGACTTCACATATCTCCACAGAAAATAGTCAAGTGGCGTTAAATCGCATGACCCTGGAGGCCAATCCACGGGTCCAAAACGTGAATCTATGCGGTAACCAATCGTTTCCTTCAATAAATCAATTGTGGCACGAGCTATGTGACATGTTGCGCCGTCTTGTTGAAACCACTACTCCTGCACATCATGGTTGTTCAATTGATGAACGAAAAAGTCAGTAATCATCGCTCTATAGCAGTCAAGATTGACTGTAACGTTCTGGTCAGCATCGTTTCTAAAGAAGTACGGACCAATTATTCCACCAGCCCATAAAGCACACCACACAGTCAGTTTTTCTGGATGTAACGATGTCTCAACATACGCTTGAGGATTATCATCACTCCAAATATGGCAGTTTTGTTTATTGACGTATCCATTCAACCAAAAGTGAGCTGCACCGCTAAACAAAATTCGCTTATAAAAATAACTATACGTATTTCGGAGAGAACCATGATTTTCAAAATAAATTTGCACAATTTGGAAGCATTATTCAGGCGTCAGTCTATTCATGTCGAAATACCAAACCAAAATAAACATAAATCACTTTACAGCTGACAAAAATACCACCAGTTAAAACAGTTATGCCAGCTTAAAGTTCTATACCTCTAAAAAAACACCCGTTATTTCTACATCCAGAACTATACAAGGCAAAACAATACAGCATTTCTTTTTTTTTTTGTTTAATGCTTATTTAATTTGTTTTGTTTCTATAGAAGGTGAGCATATTACCATTTTGAAATGGAGTGATGCAGATGGTGGGTACCTGCTGTTAAATTTATAAAGCTTCCAAAAACACTTTTAACATGGCTAAACAACTAGGTACATGTGATTTAACATGGCAATCACCCATCTCAGGAATAATCATGGGAAATACAGAATGATCCTGGGATTGCATATCTTAATATGGTTAACTTGGTGACCATTCACAAAACACTAGATGATGTCATTTTACAATCCAGTTGAATCTACTAAACATAATTTAGCTTTGCTTAGGAGTAACATGTGTAGCAGAGGAGACTGTTAGAAAAACAAGAAACCAGGTAGGTATTTATATACCTACAACTTCTAAGAGAAATATCAAACCTGTTCTTCATCCTTCCACTCATCTTCTTTAATGGCCATTTCATCCCGCAAGCCCTCCCAATCATTGGTCAGTTTCTGCAAGTCGGAGGTCAAAGCTTCATTGAGTTGATGGGATTCTTCCAACTGGTCACGCAGCAAAGTGTTTTGCTGCACTAGTTTCTCACACCTGTCCGAGAAGATGTTCACAGTTATTATTAGTTACCAAATAATTATTATCTTTGCCCTATAATGGTGATCTCTAAGGTGCCCTATAAGGGTGAGAGATCTGATGATATTATGTAACAGTAATTTTAAAAAAAGATAGTGGGTAATGTTTTATTTTTACAAGGTTACTACCTCTGCCGAGTTTGGGTGATATTTTTTTTTGCAGATAACTTAAATTAATATAAGCACACACACACAAAGTCTCAAATTGCAGAGATACATAGTCAGCCCTCCTCCCCAAACCCCTCAGCCCCATCGCACCCCCAAAATTGACAGCAGTTAAAGGAAAGTTTTACTCTTTAGTACTCAGTTTTAAGAGCGTAAATTCGGTTTTCAAATTTCTTTACGATCGTAAGAAATCAGCGCGGCGCGGCGCACATAGCCGTATAGTGCCAATTGTTACTACCAACAAGTTTGATACTTTTGTTTTCCTTGATGTATTACCGGTGTCATATTCTTAGTCTAAGCGTTCAATCTTTTAATTTAATTTTTATGTTAGTAATATTAGTTAATAATTATTGATTATTTTATTGCAAATTGATTGATATTAAGTAGTGATATACACTGACATCATAAAATTAATAAAGTTGACATTTATTTACCAAACTAATATCAAGATTGCAATTAGAAATACCGAACCGAGGGTACCGACGTGCATGCATGAAAAGAAAAATGAAAATTGAAGAAGCAAGTGAGGTGTGTATGGAGCGTGCCGTGTGGCGCTCGGTTCTTTCTGCCTACCCCGCAAGGGATTTGGCCTGAAGATAGTATAGTATATAATACACACATACATGAAAACGGTCCATAAGTTTATTTTTAAAGTATCTAAATATACGAAAATTGTAGAAAGTAATGGACAATATTCTATTTTACACTATAAATATTTAAATTTGACAATACACATACATAGTTAAAAACAATAATATTAACGTAGCAATGCGCAGGCGCTTGGCATGGTCCGATGTTTTGCTGCCTACTGCAGATTCAGTGCTGGCAGGAACATTAAAATATTTTTAATAAATAATCAATAAATATTGTTGGATATTCTCACACAACATCATCTAGCCCAAACTAAGCTATAAGCTTGAGCTATTGGATCTAAATCTAATCTTAATTGATAGTATGTGTTTTTCATTTACAACAACCAAATATTTATTAAGAGGTATGTGCATAACAATGCACACCGCCAAGAAAAAGCCATTCCGTATCGGCATTGATCGATTATTAGATACCTACTAAGATGAATTTTTGGGAGGGACCGAACTGAGTTTCTTGGGGTGTTCTTCTCAGTTTGTAGCATTTCCGAACCCCCAGTAGAGTCCCAAAAATGTTGACAAACCTATTTTTTTTTAAGTTCAAAGGGAATAAATTTTATTTTATTTTATTTTATCGGTTCTTTCTGGGCGCAATCATTTTGGGCAACAGACATTAGTCGTAAAAATTTAACAATTTAGGTTCCATCCTCGTAGTCCAGAACTCGTCGTCTTTCGAAATATTTACTGTGCTTATGGGCAAATTAGTGTTCAGTCTACACCGTAAATCGATAAATGTTGGCTTGACTGAAAGTAATTTCAATACAATTCATTAAAAATATTTATTATATACACAAGATCACTAGAAGATAAAATAAAAGCAGCTTCTCACTTGATTTGAAGTTGGCCTTGGATTTTAAAATACCAGTCATGCTTTGTAAACAGATCCGTTTTTCTACATAATTTAATTTTACCATCTGCTATGGCTTGTTCCACATCCATGTATATAGGGACTGTTCTAGGTTAAATTGATTGATTGGTTATTAGGTCGTCTAAAACAAGGTTCTTTAGCAGTGGTGAGACCACGCCCCCTTGTGGACAACCTTTGGCCATGGCTGCGCACTGGTTTCTGCTTGTCTGTAGCTTTAAAATGAGTTTTTTTAGCATGTTATCTATCCATTCACTGACTACCGTGTATACTTGGTGTTTTGCCAGTGCCGTGGTTATGCTTCTTCTGTCGAAAGCTCCATCCATGTTTATGAAAGTGCCGAGGCACATTGATTGATTGATTCTGGATGACCTCTTCTATTTTGTGTACCACTGCATGTAGTGCTGAGTCTGTAGACTTGCCGGGGGCATTATGCGCGTTGGTTGGAATGCAGTGGCTTATTTTGAAGGGCCGTCACTCGATTGTCTCTGTCACACAATCTTTCCAGAGTTTTTAGCAGGAAAGACGAAGGGCTTAACGGTCTGTATAACCAGAGGTCTGAATCACAAACATATCCCTTTACCGGGTTTTGGTATAAAGATCACTTAGACCTCTCTCCACAGTCTGGGTCACAGTCCCATTCATTGTCTGGCGTATAGATACTATGTAATTGACAATATCAACTTGTGTCCTCCCCCATTTTATCACTGCAGGGAAGACTTCATTCTGTCCTGGAGATTTGAAGGACTTAAAGCTGTTAATTACCCATTCAGTTTTTTGTAAGTTGACAGAATAGATTAGAACAGGTCTTGCGAGCTCCCACTGGACTTCTTCTGTGGATACGTTTTCCACCAGCCATATGAGTGTCTGCAGCAATTGGCATTCTGGGAAGTGCGTTTGTATCAAAATACTCTCGGCTTCCTTTTATGATAGTTAACGTTAGTAGAATGTTGTAGTGGTAATTTATATGTTATTAATTTATTGTTTTCGAGTAATTAAGTGATTTAGTGGTCATTATATAATGTTAATTTGCCTTTGAAAATGCCGAAAGGTACCACCAAGTGCCATCAATCAACAGTATAAATATATTTTTTTTTTTTTTAATAATAATAAATTTTATTTATTTGGTATCAGGTTTCTTTATAGATACGGACAGTTCTGTCCCTTGTTTGGCTAGTACCTATTAGTCTGACTCCATCAGAGGTTTCTACTTGGTACTTTTGTATCTCAGTCGCTACTTGTATTTTGCTTTAGCGGCTTTATAGCCGTCCCAATCCTGGTCTGGTTCCTCACAGGTGTTCCATAATTACCACATATGAAAATGGTGTGTTAATATGTTATTATCAATACCACACGAATAGTGACTACCTGCCTTGCGTATAATACCTACACCTACGCTGTTCGTGAAGAAAATAGTGCAACTGTAAAAGCTTATAACTTGGTCAGTTTTCGTTAGTTTCATTTAATTTTTTTTATACAGTATTTTGAAGCGAAACTCTAGTCGGGGTGTCTGAGCTTTGCACTATACAAAAGTTCACGTTGTATATCGACCATAAATATTTATATATATTATATTATACGTCACAAAGTACTAAGATTGTTTGGTCACGCTAGAATTAGACTATTTTTGTTCATTTTTTCGTATTCAAAAATGGAACATCGAGCGACATGACCACTCTCTGAGAGCCTCTCGGCGGTACTAAATCGTATTTGTTCGCGTATCTGCATAATATGGGTTCACAAAATACCTACTTTGTAAAAAAAAATCTGTATCTAGTTACTTAAAAAGAAATATTTTTATTCTCAAAGGAGAAGTTCTGACATAATATTACATAATTATCATAATGATTTAAACTACAGAAGCTGGTGAAAAGACTACTTTATTTTGGTGAAATTTCTCAGTATTTGAGTAAACTTTACAGTCATTTTTCTCTAAAAAAAGGTACCTACCTGATATCAGGTTATTCTACAAACAGATAGCTGACGCCCTTTGCAATTCCTTCGTATCCCTTGTTTTTTAAATTTATCAGTAATTTGACATGAATTTAAGCATCGAAATCTATGCAAATCGTACGATTTGAAAAACCTGTTTCACTTTCGTTGATATTAACCATATGTAATCCGTTGTTAGGTAAAATATGTTTTATGAAACGTTTAGAGAGCTAAATTTACTAAGTATGTAAGTGAATACCATGTTTGTACGATAAATATTTAATGACTTTAAATGCAATGAAAAGTATGGTTTCTGAGCAATATGTGGCGCGAAATATATGTTAGCCCTCTTAAAGCCATGTACAATAATTTTGCACTTACACAAACATAAACAAACCCCGAAAACGATTAAAGTAGAGGATAAACCAATAGAATATGTAAATGAATATGTGTACTTGGGCAAATTGGTATCCTTTGACACAAACAGCAATGAAAACGAAATAGACAGAAGAATAAGTACAACGTGGAAAAAATACTGGGCTCAAAAAGAAATTCTGAAAGGGAATTATAACCTTAGTATAAAAAAGACTATAATGGATTCCTGCATTCTCCCAAGCTTAACCTACGCCAGCCAGACATGGATCTTCACTGACAAAGTAAAGAGTAGAATTTCATCATGTCAACATGCAATGGAACGAAGTATACTAAAACTGAAAAAAATACAGAAAATAAGAAATGCTGACATTCCACAGACGTACAATAAGTAGCAGACGAAACATTAATTATGTTTGTGTGCGTTGGTCTTTCCATTCCGCTCGCTCTAAGGGGTTAGTGAATGCTGCTATCTCGTTTCTACACGTATATCAACACTATACATGACATTTAAAAAAAAATGACGTACGCCTGGTTTTTGAAAGATATAAGCTGCCGATGCTGCAGTTTGACGTATTAGATACCTCTAATTAATGTAGGGGCCAAACTCAGGCACTTCTTTTCAAGATTAAATTTAATGCTAACATAAAAATAAGTGTGGCAAACTGTGATTCAGCATTTAATTAGTTCAGAATTGCATTTTAATATAATGCCTGTAATCTTCGATGATATTGAGTATACAATATATAAAAATGAAGCCCGATTTCCGTGGTCACGGCATCACGCGTGAAATGCTGGACCGATTTCGCTAATTCTTTTTTGTTGTGTTTGTTTCTGTCAAGAGAAGGTTTTAAAAAAATTGGTGCAAAACTATTAGCAGAAATGGTTTTTATTGCGATTTTGAATCGGATCATAGAACTGGAAACTCCGAAATGGAAACCGGGAACAGAAAAACTAAGAGATAATTTTGCAATCCAATATAGCCGCCGCGTCGAAATCACAAAATTTCATGATGGGTATCGTTTAAGGGGGATTTTGGTACGCTGAGTACGAATCTCATGATACTTTTGCAATCCGATATGGCCGCCACGCCGAAATCACAAAATTTCATGATGGGTATCGCTTAAAGGGGGTTTTTGGTATGCTGAGTACGAATCACATGATAATTTTGCAATCAAATATGGCCGCCGCGCCGAAATCACAAAATTTCATGATGGGTATCGTTTAAGGGGAAATTTGGTACGCTGAGTACGAATCTCATGATAATTTTGCAATCCAATATGGCCGCCGCGCCGAAATCACAAAATTTCATGATGGGTAATTTGGTACGCTGAGTACGAATCTCATGATAATTTTGCAATCCAATATGGCGGCCGCGCCGAAATCACAAAATTTCATGATGGGTATCGTCTAAGGGGTTTTTTTGTATGCTGAGATCGAATCACATGATAATTTTGCAATCCAATATGGCCGCCACGCCGAAATCACAAAATTTCATGATGGGTATCGTTTAAGGGGTTTTTTTGGTATGCTGAGTACGAAACACATGATAATTTTGCAATCCAATTTGGCCGCCGCGCCGAAATCACAAAATTTCATGATGGGTATCGTCTAAGGGGTTTTTTTGGTATGCTGAGTACGAATCACATGATAATTTTGTAATCAATTATGGCCGCTGCGCCGAAATCACAAAATTTCATGATGGGTATTGTTTAAAGGGGATTTTGGTACGCTGAGTACGAATCTCATGATAATTTTGCAATCCAATATGGCCGCCGCGCTGAAATCACAAAATTTCATGATGGGTATCGTTTAAGGGGAAATTTGGTACGCTGAGTACGAATCTCATGATAATTTTGCAATCCAATATGGCCGCCGCGCCGAAATCACAAAATTTCATGATGGGTATCGTTTAAGGGGTAATTTGGTACGCTGAGTACGAATCTCATGATAATTTTGCAATCCAATATGGCCGCCGCGCCGAAATCACAAAATTTTCGTGATGGGTATCGTTTAAGGGGTTTTTTGGTATGCTGAGTACGAATCACATGATAATTTTGCAATCCAATATGGCGGCCGCGCCGAAATCACAAAATTTCATGATGGGTATCGTCTAAGGGGTTTTTTGGTATGCTGAGGTCGAATCACATGATAATTTTGCAATCCAATATGGCCGCCGCGCCACCGTTGTTAAAATTTCATGATGGGTATCGTTTAAGGGGTTTTTTGGTATGCTGAGTACGAAACACATGATAATTTTGCAATCCAATATGGCCACCGCGCCACTGTTGCGAGATGATTATAATAAAGGTTTTTGAACGTTTTGCCGCCTGTCTGTATGATCGTTGTGTTGTTTATGTACATATTATTTTTATATCTATGTTTGTTTTTCTCTGTTTTTATTATTATTTTTTATAAAAGGTTACTGTTGTTTGGTCTATGTGCGCTGTGATCTAAAATAAAAAATATTTTCTTTCTTTCTTTCTTTCTATTTCTGTCAGTATGCTGAGATACCAAAAAACCCCTTTCACGATATCCAATATGAAATTTTTCAACGGTGGTTCGGCGGCCATCTTAGATTGCAAAATTGACCTAAAATTCGTATTCAGCATACCAAAAAACCCCTTCTACGATATGCCAGCCATCTTGGATTGCTAAATTAACCCAAAGTTCGTACTCGGCATACCAAAAAACCCCTTAAACGATACCCATCACTAAAATTTTGTGATTTCGGCGCGGCGGCCATATTGGATTGCAAAATTATCATGAGATTCGTACTCAGCATACCAAAAAACCCCTTAGACGATACCCATCATGAAACTTTGTGATTTCGGCGCGGCGGCCATTTTGGATTGCAAAATTATCATGTGATTCGTACTCAGCATACCAAAAAACCTCTTAGACGATACCCATCATGAAATTTTGTGATTTCGGCGCGGCGGCCATATTGGATTGCAAAATTATCATGAGATTCGTACTCAGCGTACCAAAATCCTCCTTAAACGATACCCATCATGAAATTTTGTGAATTCGGCGCGGCGGCCATATTGGATTGCAAAATTAACCCAAAATTCGTACTCAGCATACCAAAAAACCCCTTATATGATATGCAACATGAAATTTTACAACGGTGGCGCGGTGGCCATATTGGATTGCAAAATTAACCTGAAATTCGTACTCAGCATACCAAAAAACCCCATAAACGATATCCAACATGAAATTTTACAATGGTGGCGCGGCGGCCATATTGGATTGCAAAATTAACCTGGAATTCGTACTCGTACTACTATTTTTTTCCCAAAAGCGTTTGACATCTTAGATCGTATGTCCACTTATTTATAATCCGGACCAGTGTGCGGCCGGCCAGCCGCAACAAAAAAAAGCGCATTGTACTACGAGTTGAATCAAAACTTTACACATTGTATCATTACAAGGCGCGCATTGCAATGCTCGGATCACCTGCTTCACTGCTGTAACCTCGTCTTGTATCATTACAAGGTGCGCATTGCAATGCTCGGTTCACCTCCCACACTGGCTGTAATTCTCGACTCGTAACATTACATTAAGCGCGAATGCTCCCGGTGAGAGAGCACCTTTAGAAAAAAATGATGTTTTGTAACATCATTTTTTTCTAAAGGTGCTTTAGCCTCAATAGCATTTTTGAAGACCTATCTATGGATACCCCACACGTATGGGTTTGATGAAAAAAAATCTTTTCGTTTCAGTTCTGAGTATGGGGACCCCCAAAATTTACTGCTTTTTTTTAGTTATATTTAAAAATCTTAATGCGGTTCACAGAATACATCTACTTACCAAGTTTCAAGTACATCGGTCTTATAGTTTCGGAGAAAAGTGGTTGTGACATTCGGACGGACAGACAGACAGACATGACGAATCTATAAGGGTTCCGTTTTTTGCCATTTGGCTACGGAACCTTAAAAGAGGTATTTTAAGATACTCTTATTTCATTAAAATAAATCTTATTGAACTAGGCGGCTAACTCCTTCCCTGTAGTTGCGTTAGTGTGTGTGGTTTTTATATGTGTTAGTTTTGGCGTACTTTTCGATCTCTAATGCTTTGTCTGCTACTTATTGTAAGTCTGTGTGACATTCGCATGAAAACCAAATTAACAGACGCACTTCACTTTAGTCTGAAACAGAAGTGGAACTGGGCAGGGCACCTGGCGAGATACAAGGATAGAAGGTGGACTTTCCAAACAACTAAATGGCAAGGCCCAACAGGCAAAAGGAATGTGGGACGGCCGAAGAAAAGATGGTCAGATGACATAATAAACACAGCTGGAAAAAACTGGATGCTTACAGCCAAAAATAGGGATAGATGGAAGAAAATGGAGGAGGCTTTCACCCAAGAGGGGCCACATAACAATGAAAAGAAAATGAAATAAATATAAATTGCATGTATAATTTTTATTGTAAAGTGTTAAGTGGAAAATAAAGCTGTAATAAATAAATAAAATAAATAAAAAGGAAAGTTTTACTCTTTAGTACTCAGTTTTAAAGCCATGTACAATAATTTTGCACTTACACAAACATTAACAAACCCCAAAATCTTTAGAGCTTATTTTAATTATTTACTATACTATACTAGGGATTGCTTTAGAATCGTGCCAATCGAATTAAGGGGGGAGAGGGGTGGGAGGGGGTAGGGGGAGTCCCCCCCCAGCAACTCCCCCCCTGCGGAAACGCTTAGTTTTTAAGTTATGAACATTTTCATAAACTAACCTAAAAGTATATTTTTGAAGGCTAAGTAAGTTTCTTATACCTACTCCCTAGCCCCCATTTACCTACTCCCCCACCCCTATGTACCTACTCCCTAACCATTATCAACCTAAGTGGGGCCTGGCATGGATACAATTTATTACCAACAAACCCCGAGTATCTGTCCCCACACGGGGTCCGTTAGGAATTGAAGATAATTTCATATACAAGGGCTTGCCAAGTACGTGGGGTCCGTTGGGAAAAAAAATCCTTACAGACACCCACTCTCCACCCTGCTAATAAAAAAAATTGTTCAGGTTGCTACAAAAAAAATAACCTTCTAACCTAATCTATTCAAGTCGGATTGCGCGAGGTGTATACTGCACTACATGGTGGTTGTACTAGGTATATCACTTTATTGTTTTTTATTAATTATTGCATTATTAAATAATACAAGCGCTAAAATATATTGAAATAGTAAAAAAATAGTAAAATTATTAAAATTAACTATATTTAAATAATACAGACGTTAATATATATTCAAATAGTAAAATTATTAAAATAAACTATATTTATAATATAAATAATAATATAGCATCTTATTACGCATTTTTTCATTCCATTTCACGCAACTTTAAACAGCCTTAAAAAAAACCATGCATCTCCTCACTGGGGGAGGGGTATTTTTCAGAAGGGGAGACCCACCCCTATCCAACACAACCCCTAAAAACCCTAAAATCGATTGGCACGATTCTAAAGCCCACCCCTATACTATCTTCACGCCAAATCCCTAATTAATTAATTTTAATTATTTACTCACTTGCGTTTCTCCTCATCCAGGCGCCTCAGTGCGGTTTCCAAATCGTTGATCCTGGCATCGGCAGCAGCCACGGCGGATGATGATGCCGAGGCCGGCGGCGGTGGCAGCGCGATGCTGGTTTTGGCGCCGGGAGACCGATAGGACGTCGGTTCACTGCGCGGAGTGGTGTCCAGCATATGGGTCTCAAGATCCGCGCAGCGCTGTTTATACTGAAGCACCTAATAGAGAATAAACATCAAATAAATGTAATTGTTGATGAGTATAATTAAAGTTTCGCCACTGTATAAATGGTACAAAAATTACTAGGTACATTTAAAAATATATAAATAGAAAAGTGTACCTTTCTGCATGCATCATATTTATTTTATAATTGTACAAATAAAGCAGTAAATTAAATCACTACACAAGAAGATAATTTTGAAAATTCAAATCATTTTTTCAATGTTGTTTACGTTTTTATCACATAGTTGACATTGACATTAATATGACAGTGACAGCTGCGACAGTCCAAGGGCGTATTTATAGTATGGCCCGGCTACCAAGACTTTTGTATACTCACTATGACTTTAACATGTAAAGATTTTCCAAGAGTACCTATAAAAACAATTCTGAAAAATGAAATACAATTTATTTTACCTTGGCCTGAAGTCTGGAGACCAACTGTGCTTGTCCTTGTTGCGCCCTACGGTATGCGTCAAGCCTACGCTTATGATCGGCAGCTTCGCCCGCAAGACGGGCGCGAAGTTCCTCATTCTGCCGTCGCAGGTCACTGCTGACACTACCCACCGGAGAATCCATCTCCGGTGGGCTGTCTAGTGATTTCTGGACAATAGATTCATAATATAATAATCATGTACAGCGAGCGACTGAATGTATCCAACAGCTACATAGGTATATTAGATAGGTACCTAATTTGTTTTACTTAAATCGGTACCGAAACCAAAATGAAATTAAATGTTAAATACTCATTCACAGTGAAAATCAAGAGGCTTCCGAATACCCATTTCAATTTTTTTTTATAAATCTGATGCGTCGCACGTCGCACATAATGTAGGTACCCACCTACTATAAAAGCTGTAGGCATCTAGGTCTAGTTATAGGTATAGGTAGGTAGGGACCTCAGATTAAAAAATACCTACATATTCCTTTAGTCTGAGGTAGGGACATGTCAATAAAATTTTGAAAACTACCTATTGAAAACATTGAATATTTGTTAAACAGAAATTAAAATGTGTGCAGGTAGGCTACCCAAGGGTGTAGTGGGTTCATTAAAAATCTGAGGGGTTTTATTTAAAGTGGCTTACCTCCCTCTTCAGGCGTTGGTGTGGTAAAGTGCTCGGTCGCCTGCCGATCGGGGCGCGAGCGCTCCGAGGCGTTGTAAGGGTCTCCCTGGTAGGCAACTGGGAAAGAAAAAACATTCGTTCAAATTCGAAATTATACATTAAATATCATCCACGATTTACTGAGTCCAAGCACAGATTAATGAATAGTTACTACGTAAGTCCAAGTGAATCCGTGGTCTTCACCACAATTAACCAGGGTTCTTTAACACCGTTTTCATTATTAAAGATATTGAGATCATTTACCATTTCCTACGAAACTCTCAGAATGAATGCGAAATGAGTTATAATAATCCACCTGAAATGTTACTTTCTTCTTGACTTTCCTTTGTTTCATGTCCAAGTAAATACGCCGACCTGACTTAAATTCGAAAGACATTTTGCACGAACGTTAACTCATCCACAAGATATCTTTTTGCAAAAATAAAATTAAACCTCTGACGGAAACACGAGGAAATGAGAAGTTGGCTCAAATTAAAACTAAAAAGACTACATTCTGAGGTGTGGTAACAACGAAAATGCGGTTTCTACTGCAGAAATAAGTCGGGCGAGCTTTCCGTAGGGTTGGAAGAATGCCTGTTATCAGACAAGCCATCTAATTACCGCCGTCTACAGTGCAATTATTCACCGAGACCCCTTATTTTACTTGTATGTGTATCTACTAGTCCCCTTTGTAGTCAATATAACAACACTATTACCTACTGTACAAAAGGGAGGTAGGTACATAGCGACAATCAATCTAGTTATTCAGCAAGTCATTACTTACGGGATAGTGGTTTTATGTTGAATCAATAAGTGCTAAAATAACCTGCTATAGGTACATTTGGATAAACATTCTACAATGACTGCAGAGACAGGATTTTCATTAATAATACGCAACTAATAGGTACGCTCTAATTGCTACGTAAGTCTAGATAAATTGTAAATACATGGAAAAAATCGAATTATTATTTAATTACTTTCAAGATATCTGAGTAAAGATCCGTAATCCTTTAGTTAGACATTGCCTTTCTGCTGAACGCAGGTACTTCTAATCCCAGGGTTTAAGTTACCTACTACAGCATTTGTCATATTATTAATCACGATTTAAGAACACGCTCCTCCAACCTCAAAACAATGGACGCGATTCCACGACTTGTCTCCTGACAATAGCTACCTTCATAGACTACCTAGTCTATTCACGGTAGGCAATCTACCAACATACATATGCATACATCTTGTAATCTATAAATAATAAATAAATAAATATTCACGGACATCTCACACAACGCTATCTGATCCCAAAGTAAGCTAGGAATAACCTGCTTGTGTTATGGGTATCAGACCACGGATATTAATACTTATATACTTTTAAATACATACATATTATACATAGAAACACCCAGGCTCTTGAGACAAACATTTATGGGTCACACAAATATTTGTCTCCGGTGGGAATCGAACCCACGACCTCCAGCGCCGCAGGCGGTATCACTACCGTCTGCGCCACAGAGGCAGTCAATCTAATCAATACCTAAAATATTATTGTTGTTCCGTTTTCAGTATTTTGTTGATGAAGCGGCAACAGAGTTCCGTTTTCAGTATTTGTTGATAAAGCGGCAAAATAAATACATAATCTGTGAATAATTTCAGCCCTAGTTTCCGCGAGGCCAGCACAATACAACTCTCTATGTAGGTAGTTTTTGTGATTGAGCTCGGGCCGGACGTCTATACCGAGGATCTCCAGTTTGTCCTTTAGTGGAACCGTAATGTTCTGAAGAGAGGGTAGGGGCAATAGTGGGGAATTTTTAGCTGTGAACGCACACGCCTGTGTTTTTCTGGCATTGAACTCGACCAGGTTGTCTGAACCCCTTTGGGTAATGGGTCCCGCGTCCCGGTCGAGGTTTTTTTTTGTACCACTAAGGTGACAGACAAGCATACGGCCCACCAAAAGGACCGGTGGTCACCGCAGCCTATGAACGTTTGCAACACCAGAGGCGCCACACTCGCGCTGCCGACCCTGTAAAAACCTTCTAAGACCCCTTTTGAAGAACCCTATACTGTAGGCGTGTAAGGGAAAACTGAGGCAGGGAGATCTATCCACAACCTAACCACCACGAGATCCGCCACGAGTTGCCATCTCTTCTCCTCCACGTTGTGTCGCCCATCCACTGGACGGCCAGAATAGCTCCCATGCAGAGTACTATCATCCGCATAACAATGAATGCACCCAAGGGACAGCATGGCATTGATATGCAGAAGAAAGAAAGTAGGGGAGAACACCGATTCCTGTGGTACTCCGGTATTTGCCTGCTAAAAGCAGGAAGCCTGACCATCACAGAGAACCCGTATGCGTCGCACGTGCAGGAAGCTGGCCAACCAGCGGCACAACTGGGGCGACAGACCATAAGCTTGGAAAGAAGCGACGCATTGCCATACCCTATCAAAGGCTTTAGCGATGCCTAGGCCAATAGCTAGAGATTCACCGTGCCTCTCCATACCCTCACCCCAGGTGTGTGTTATGTATGCTAGGAGGTCACCCGTTGATCGTTTCGGCCTAAACCCATATTAACGATCGCTAATTAGCGAGTGATCCTCCAGGTAGCGCATGAGCTGTTTATTGATAAATAGCTCGAACACCTTGCAGATGACGATGGTTACGGCTATGGGGCGATAGTTAGCCGGATCCGACTGATCCCCTTTCTTGGGGATCGGTTGGACGTTTGCCTCCTTCCAAGCCTCCGGCACTTCCCCCGATGAGTAGGAAGGGCGATACAGGCGTGTGAGCGTTGGAGACAATTCGGTTTCACACTTCCTCAGCAACACCGCCGGAATGCCATCAGGACCACTGGCTTTCCGCGTGTCGAGTGACCGTAGCAACGCTCGCACATTGCACTGCCGGATGATTGACACATTTCCAGCCACATAGCGGAATGGATTTCTTACCACCCGGGTTGTGGTGTACCCAACACTTGGTTGCCTCAGTGGCATCTTCTTCAACCCTTTGAGTTCCATGACAACTAACAGAGCCTGCTGTAACTAGTTGTTCAGCAAGAATGATGATAGTTGGTGTACGAAAAGCTAGTTTACTTCACTAGGTCAGAAATAGCTCCGAATAAAATACGAGTACCTATGCGTCTTTGCGAGTATGGCCGTAAAAGGTCAATTACCTTACTACAATCACATTAGTTTCGGGCTAGTACAGACAACCTTGTAGAACGTAAATATGTATGTAAACAAACAATGCATTTCATTCAGAATATGTGAGTTAACAGTAAAACAGAACTTACATTGTTTAAAAAAGTATTATCACAAAAAAATTGGCTTACCTATTTGTATGTGGCAATATCCATGGCGGTTTTACGAGTGAATTCGATCAAAATTTTGTAATTAATTGATAATACGCGGTGGTTACCTAGCAACGCAATCAACATCTACCTCGTGGCAAATTAAATAATTTCTAATCGCTACGGATTCATTACTTTATTAATCTTTACACTGAAACTTAGCAATTTTCATTGAAAAACTGTTTTAATGGAAAATTGCCGTGTTTCTTTTGTTTTTGTGCCCTAAATAGATAGACTATTCCTTTTACGATATTTTTTTTCTTCTTTTGAATTCAAAGCGCGTTTCTCAGTGTATTTTCCAATCAGCGTTAATTTTCTTAATCACAGGCATGCTTAATTCTTAAACTATTACATACTTTTTATTTTAACACACGTGTGGTTCACAAAATGTTATGGGGTGTACTGTTAAAAAATTTACGTGCATTTTTATGCGAGGGGGCGAACGATTCGCTTGACTGGCCACCCCTTCAAGTTCAGGTGTATTTACCTACTACAATGTTATGATAATGATAACACTTTTTTATTAGAGTTCCGCATGATTGAAAACCAATCCTATGTTTTTTTTACCAGGGAGGCAACAAACACCAGTGACCGAAGTCTACTATTTCAACTGTGTAATCCTAGCTTAATGTAGAGCCTATGCATGCCGAAGCGTCGGCTACGGTACTATTTGACAGTTTTCGTAGATATTGAGCGACGAATGTAGACTTTTTTTTCTTATGGAAATCCTCATGGGTGCCATGCCGGACTTCTACCGACTGAAACCATACGGCCTTGATATCTGTCTTAGGCTTAGACCATATAACACGGGACTAGCCTTTGCGAACCACCGCATACAAAAATATTCTGCCAGTTTTCATACAAGTGAAGGGGGAAACACAAAGACATATAAAATTTCATTGCATTTAAAAATGTATTAATCGACAAACGCGTAATGGCTGTTGTGTGTTAATTGTTATTGTACAGTCAACTACAATGTAATGTACTAGTTTAATCATATAAAATGATGTACTGATGTACAGGCTTTTCATAAAGCCAAAAGACCAAATGGTCATGTGCAATGGCAGAAAACAATGCTTAAGTAAGGCGCATCCGGTGGTTAGATGATCTAAGGTCTTAGGCCAAGAGTCACGGGTAAGCCCCTAGAAGGATAACCCCAAGGCTCCCGACATAGACTAGGTTCACCATCGTGGACTCTCCCTATGGGTTTGGGTTATATCCCACTTCTTGGGGGGTTTGGGTACTATCCCGATTCTTCTGTTACTATTACACTTCTATGAGGGGTGCAGAGACACAGCATGGGCCCCTGAGATTCCTGTTACTAAGGCCTCTTTAAAGAACCCCATTCTAGGTACACGTATGTACAGAATACAAAACAATAGATTGTTTATTTATTTAAAAACTTTATGCACAAAAATTGTACAGAGGTGGACTTAATGCCGTAGGCGTAGGAATTTAGGATTTTTATACTGTGTGGTTGTATGAAATCGGAAAGTCCACTTATGATCCTCCGCCTTTCGCAACGCGTCTCTCCCCGCGTCGAATTCTAGGGCATTGGTCCATCTAACCAGGTAACGATATCCTCCCTCCTCTGGTTAGTATTTTCAGCTATGTTCACTGCGAAGCTTCAAGAACTGCTCAAACTTAAAAGTCTCTACAATTCACAGAATGTTTCAATCAGGTTAAAAGACTTTTTGGAATTTCATACGGAACCTTTTGATAAAACAGGTGATACTGAGTTATTGATTAACAACATACTTAATTTTCTAAATGAATTACGTTTGCGCGAGATCAATAGTCCTAGAGAAAGAGAGGTTGATCTCCCTTCTCTAGGTCTATCGATCGAAGTTATTTTTTGTTTCTATTATAGGTACCTAACATGGTTCGCAGAGTATGCGTTATGAAGTGGCAGTGGGCTGGCCACATCTGTAGAAGAACCGATGGCAGATGGAGCAAACGGGTTCTAGAGCGGAGATCGCGACTTGGAGCAGGACCTAAAGAAGAAGGTCGCAGGGAGTAACTAAAGAGCCTACCAGACGCCAAATTGTTAAAAGAAGATAGAAGATATACATTTTAGCGTGCAAGAAAGAGAAAGATGTGATTGGTTTTTGTGCGCTTTTAACAAAATAAATTACCTAATTATAAAAAAACTATAACCAATAGATATGAAAAAAATGCTCTAGTGCAAATGGAGATTTTACTATTGTCATTCTTATAAATATTTTATATTATAAAAACAACTTATAACATATGAGATCTAGCTTAAAATTTCACGAAATCGAGGTATTTTCAACACAAAAACCTATATCAGTAATCGTGTTTCAAGCCTAGAGCGTTTTTAGTTCATGAACTGAAGTTGTCTGTGTTCAAATTTAATTCAGCAGACCTCACGAGGCCTGAGATCTAGATCAAAGTAATAGCACAGATTACTAAATAGTTACTAGTAATAGTCTATTTGGCGTCATATGGACTCTTAATGCGGAAGGCGCAGGAACGTGTATTGTGGCGTAATGTGGGAGAGCTCGCATTCAGCAGCGGACTGCCATAGGATGATTTGATTGATTGAGTGAATATAGTAGATATGAGGTAAGAGAAAGGGAGTACTAAAGTTAACTAAAGTAAAGTATTAAAGTAAAGAGATAGAGAGGGTTCTCATTCTCTTTGTGTGAGAGGGCTTTGGAATGAGGTTGTTTTAGAGATTTATAGGTAGGTACATTATTGTATGAAATTGATATATATACATTATTGTAGGTACATTATTGACTGCCTCTGTGGCGCGGTCGGTAGTGATACCGCCTGCGGCGCTGGAGGTCCTGGGTTCGATTCCTGGGTCGGTCCAAATATTTGTGTGATCCACAAATGTTTGTTTCGGAGTTTGGGTGTTTTCTATGTAGGTATAATATGTATGTATTTAGAAATATATAAGTATGTATATCAGTCGTCTAGATCCCATAGCACAAGCTTTATAGCTTAGTTTGGGCTAGATGATGTTGTGTGAGAATGTCCAACAATATTTATTTATTTATTATTATTATTGTTATAGTGAAGGGAAAAGTCTTGTGTGGTTGATGGAACACTTCGTACACTCAATAGTTTCAAGATCATTTTGCTGTAACCACATGGCTGTGTGAAAATAAATAATACCTGGTTTTATCATCTCCACCAGGCTGAGCTTGATAATAGTGCATCTAGTTATGCGTACGCGTAGCGTAATACCATGATGCTGGTAGCTGGGATCAAAAATTTACTATCGATTACACATAAAATAAACCCATATCTTGTTTATTACAAGTTTTTAAACTAAATTCTAATCCTAAATCACTAATCCAATAGATTAAGAAGTCAATGCCCTGTGTGGTATTCTTAAAATATTTTGTTGGATTTCGCGCCTAAATAGGATATTTATATACACATAGTAGGTATTTTTAAACCAGTAAGGTCGCAGATAAGCACCTGATGGTAAGTGAACACCGTAGCATATGAACGTTCGCACATCAAAATGCGCTACACTCAGGTACGCATGTAATAATAATTATCTACTTTCTAATTTATGATTTTTTACGTTTTAGGTTCACATTAAGTTATAAGTAAAATTTTCAACACGCTCACAACCTGCGTCAGCGGCAATTTTATCGACATTTTTACCGAACTTCAATAGCGCCT
This sequence comes from Miltochrista miniata, assembly GCA_933228765.1. Classification (NCBI taxonomy): domain Eukaryota; kingdom Metazoa; phylum Arthropoda; class Insecta; order Lepidoptera; family Erebidae; genus Miltochrista; species Miltochrista miniata. Next base: position 33,598,519 of record OW121756.1, on the reverse strand, counting down.
GAATGCCAGACTGTTAAAATGTAATTACATTGTAGAGTAGCTAATCAAAAGATTAATCGTATGTTGCATCTATTATGTAGGCCAGAGCTGAATTATCAAGCCCGCGATAACACAGTCATACATAGCCCTTACTTACAAGTCTTGTTGCAAACCAGCACACCTACTTAAGTAGATAGTCAAAGCGCTAAGGTTCACTGAACGTTGTCGCCACGTATCTGTCACTATAACTCTTATCTGTTTAGTATCTTCTTAATAATGAAAGTATTTTTTTAGTACCTAGAATTAAATTAGCCTGTGAAAGTCCTATAATGGGTGTTTTTGTTTTGTTAATATCACTAAGATGGCAGAAAAGCATAGGCCCACCAGATGCACTGGTGGTCACCGCTGCCTATGGACGTTTGCAGCACCGGAGGCGCACACAAGCGCTGCTGTCCCATAAAAACCTTCTAAGACCCCTTTTGAAGAACCCCATACATAGGTCTATTTCAATTTTTACTATTTTATTCTGTGTGCAACGTTTCTAGTTCGTTAGTCCATCTGGCTTGAGCAACCTACGTTCTCTATCTTTTTTTTTATATTTAGCTCGCCAAATTTACGTCGCCACCAGCCTGATGGAAAGCCGTGGCGCATCTAGCGATTGGGGGCCACTTCTGACAGTGGTCCTCAAGTTGGCGGCCTTGTGATGTGCATCTTAACGCTCCTCTTTAAGAATCCGGGATTGTAAGATGAGGGAAACACGTGTGCGGGCAGGTCGTTCCAGGTTTTTATAGTTCGACAGAGAAACGATCTTTTGAAACGCTCTGTTCTGGCGAAGATTCTCTCCACTGTGTATGAGTGGCATCTCTGCCAGGCACGCGTTGTTCGTGATCGGAAAGGAGAGGGTGGGATCAGGTTGAAGAGCTCTTCAGAACATTTGCCGTGATACATTCGGTAGAAGGCAGCCAAGGACGCTATGGTTCTTCGTTGCGCCAACGAACGGTTCGAGGCATCCCGTCACCTCAGGGCAACCAATTATTCGAATAGCACGTCTCTGCATAGCGTCAAGCGCGTCTAGTAAGTACCTCGCGGAGTCATCCCAAAGGTTAGAACAGTATTCGACGCAAGGTCGAATCTGCGTCTTGTACAGTAAAGTACCGTCTTACCTTATTTAGAACTCCTACCACGGTTGTCTGTTCTTAGACAGTGACGAGTCCATTGCGACTTAAATGAACTTACTCTTCAAGAGTCAAACACTATGGTTCTCTGATGATCTAAGTTATTTTTTCTTTGACTATCTTGGTTGCGAAGTTTTGACTCCAGGCATATAATAGTGCAATTCAGAGTCTACCATTAAGGTTGTAGCCAAGCATATCAGTTTCTACTGTTCAAAAATGGTGTTTGGAGCCTATTACGGACTTTTGCAACAGAGAAGCCGATTCACACTGTCGACTCTACATTTTTACATCACGGCGCAATAAAATATTATATATGTAGGTACCAACTAGACAATCCTATTTAGTTCTACAAATGTTCAAGTTGTAATCGTATGGTAAGTGTATCTGCGTCACACTTACGTCACCAGCGAGGGTCAACGACCGATATCACACAATCCACGATTATTGTTGGTACAGAATTTTCCTGAGATATAACTGTGACATAGTGATTATAGTAATTTATTAGAGAAATAGCTGAAGGAAAGATAATGAACAAAGTAGGTAAAGAAGACCCTAGCCACCCTAGCATAAAGTGAGTGACAGATTCGGGCCCGTAATGAATGGAATGGATGCTAAAAATTTTTGATGGATGACAGTGGCCCCAATCGCTAAATGTCATTATGGCTTTCCATCAGGCAGCGGTATCATTTTGGCGAATTGAAAAAAATAAAGAAAAATCTCCACCATACTTACAACTTGCAAAATTACAGCAGTTTTATGTGTATGCTACACATAAAACTGCTGTAATTTTATTCATATTTATAAGCGGCAAAACATGCGACAAATTCATAAATTTTCGTGTAATCTTCAAAGTCGTGTGGTTGAGAGTTGTGGTGACTTATGCAGATCAATTTATGGGAAAATACCACGTACAAGACGCTACTTATTTCAAAACAAAGAAATTTGTTCAAAAAGACCAGTCAAAGGAGAGCGTGTAATATCAACACATAGTCACATACTGACTTGGAGTTCTATCATGAGTTAAGAATCAAGGTCGTCTATTTTCGTCACCATTTACTACAAAAAAGAAATGCAAAAAAAGTAGGAAAAGGGAGTTAAAATTTGACAGATTCGGAATCACAGTCAATTGTAAGTTATAGGTTTTTTTTTCAAAATTAATACCTCTATCGATCGGATTTCTACCGACTAAAATGCATGATTTCTTTGCATGGGTGTGTGAATCGACGTATATGTACACCATGATATTTAAACGTGCTTGACAATTGCCAATTGATCGTATCGGGACCCCTTTAGTTAAAGGGAAGTATTATGAAATGCCTATTATATGAACAATGAACATGCCAATACCAAGGCGGATCTATTTGGGGTAAGTACTTACGTTATCTGTGCCAATAGTGTATTGAGATAATTACTATCTCTGCTGTAACATGAATCTACACGTACGCATCAATCGATTTCTGTTTCTATGCGAGTCATCAGTGTCGTAATCGACTATTTGAATCAGTAACTATCGAGTGATTTAAGATCGTTTCCATAGAAACTTGGAACAGTCTATCAGCGCACGCGTTGCTCTCCTTTTAAAACTCCAGGTTTCAGCGTTGAGCGTAGTCTTTTGGCCTGTGAGAGTGGCCCTCAACGCACTGGGTAGACTGCTAGATGTAACCATGACTTTCTATCTGGATGGCAGTTGTCAGTTATTATTAATAATGTGCTGCTGCTGCAATAGTCGACAAACAATGAGTTGAAGTTATGGCCTCCAGCGTTCCCTCAGTTACATATCAATTCTGAATGAAAATGAAAAGTCGAATGCAAAGGTCGAGACATTATAGGTAAGTACTAATAGCATTTAACTTTACGCAAGTGGCGCACCTATGTGTTATGCAGAAGGTGCATAATATGTCTCGATTTTTGATCAGTGAGTTCTCGGCTGTTCATCACTTCGTGGAGTCCGGAGTCTGTTTCAGTATTGATTTGGTGGGTGAGAGGTTGCTCAAGCACTTGTATAGAGATGCTGATACTAATATTATAAATGCGAAAGGTCGTGAGTGTCATGACGGCAGCGTGACGTGAGAAACTCACGCACGCCCCCCCCCCCCCCCCTTAGAAGCGGGATCACACCCGAAACCCCCCAAAGACGCGGCTAGCACCCGAACCTCCCCCTGGGCGAGGCCGCAGTGGCGGCTGTAGGTCTGTTGGGAGTCTTGTTACTCCTTCACGCTTGAACGGATAAACGGATCTGGCTGAAATTTGATACAGGGATAGGTACATTGTAGTGTGAAGTAACACATAGCATAGGTTACTTTTTATCCCGGGAATAAGTTACCTACGGGAAGCGGGAACGGGAACAAATATTACGCGGGCGAAGCTGCGGGCATCAGCTAGTCATCAATAATTCCAAATTACAATAAAAACTGTGTAAATCTGACGACTGCAAACTGTTCTTATTTATAAGTCGGCTGTAAATGGACACATCGCAATGTTGCAATTGTTAACTCTCGTATTATCTTATCTACTTGTTTCTTTATTCTTTACATAAAGTGCACTTCAATGACATTTGTGTTACATTTATAAAAGTTACGATATTTTTCTGATAACCGTGTGGCCTCGAAATCAAAATGCAATTATTGATAAAATATCGACGTGCTTATTTAGTTAGGTTATTATGACACGATTATTATCATGACTAGCTGACCCTCGCAACTTCGTTTACGTCACATAAAATCTATGAAAGGAGAAGTATTCCTTCAACAGACTCCTAGGAGCGTGTGAAACTGCCCTGTTTGCTTAATCATTAAAGAGCTTAAAGATTCAGTCTATTCTAAAACAATTCAGTCCACAATTATCATGATTATCATGATGATACATAAATGGTCAACTTACAGAAAATATACCATGAAAAAAGCACTAGATCAATAGCCAAAAGATCAGTGTTCTGTCTATTACATCATCACATACTGTATCTATGACTACGGTCAGTCCTGCGGGCCTAAAATGGCAACATTTTGTGTTTCATAATATGAATTGTATGTTTCATATAAATTTGAAATACAAAACATACAAAAAATTAATGTTTCATTATATGAAACGTACCTACAATATTGCCTCTTTAGGCCCACTGATGGGTTATCTATTGTGGTACCTACCTATTTCCACAAAAGGTGGCCCGGCCCATCTCATTGAAAATTCCTCATGAATGCTATGCTGGACTCTTACCGACTAAAACCACATGGTGCCCTACCACTGCCTACGGCCGGGAGCCCCGGGTAAGTCCTCGGAAGGATGTCTCAAGGTTCCCGACAGACTTATCAACATCACAAAATTATTATATATCAGTTTCTAATACAGTCTTGTATTTTTTTTTATAAACTAAACAAGAAGCCGTGACACGGTCTCATCCAACTGCCCCTCTGTGAAAATGAAAGTTCACTCCGATTGACGTTGTCATTTTTGTTTTATTTCAAACTTTGAACATATGATCCACGTGACTTAATGACGCAATGTAATGCAGCCACTGATCTGTATTATTACGTGAATGCAGCAGAGTCACAGACTACAGACAAAGTCTCGCCATAAGCCCCTCAGCAATCTACTTTATAGAGAGGGTCTAATAAAACCTGTCTAATCTATATCTATATCTATAGGCTCCGGAACTACTGGACCGATTTGAAAAATTCATTCACTGTTGGGAAGCTACACTCTTTACGGTGAACATAGGCTATATTTTATTCCCATATTCCTACGGGAACGGGAGCTACGCGGGTGAAACCGCGTGACGTCCGCTAGTTCGGTGTTTAAAACAATAGAAATTTCATAGTTGAAATTTATTTACAACATAAATCATTAGCTTTCTTCGAATACGGCACTATTTAGATAACAAAATCAACTAGCATTAGTTATTTATCATCGATAGTAAGGGATTAAAAGATTTCTGAAATTGTTTTTCTGTCTGTTGTTAAGGGCGCAAAATGACTCACTAAAGCTTAGCTGAAAGAGAGGTAAAATATTGCATACCTAAACACATTTCGCATAGAAAACCATTTTTAATGAAATATCCACGATTTTAACCTGATTTATTACTAAGTATTTATTTACTAAGTACAGTAGTTTCGATCATTCTCAGACAATGTCATCTAGCTAACACTTGTGCTATGGTATCTAGAGAATTGATAGACATAATTTACCTAAACAATCCATATTCAAATTGAAATAAGGTAAGTTTTATTTTTCGTAACGACCGGGTTCGTTTACCGAATTCTGAAAGAGGTTTTTTGAAATCTATGTAAGTATGCAGTTTTTATTTTCTCCAAAATCGATGACATGATTCTTAAGAATAGATCTTTGTGACTTGCCCGTACTGACCGCTCCGAATGTTAGACCCTGTATAGGTATAAATGCGCTCGAATTTTGTGCGTTCTTAACGAAATAAATTAGTAATACTCGTAAAAGAACTATAACCAATATGAAAAAAGTGGTGTATGTGGTGGGCATGTGCAATGTATAAGGACAGTTGCCTTTGATATAAAGCTAAACCGGTCAAGTATTGTGAATATTAAAATTAAAGTAGTGGAATAGTACAAGTGATTGTATCTACTAATACTTATTATAAATGCGAAAGTTAGTGAGTGTGGATGTTTGTTACTCTTTCACGCTCAAACCGCTGAACGGATCGGGCTGAAATTTGGTACAGAGATACATTATAGTCTGGAATAACACATAGGCTACCTTTTATCCCGGGAATAACTTCCCGCGGGAACAAATTTTACGCGGGCGAAGCTGCGGGCATCAGCTGGTTTTTTCATAATCCTATAGATATACCTATGTCCATAAACAGAATGTGACGTAAATGAACCAATGTTATTTGTATATAGCGAGTGGTCCAGAGGCGAATCGCAATCATTCGGACATTGACTCAGACAATTATCTCCTACATACCGTTTTGTTATTGATTTCTAGTTCCAAATATTATGACTTAAAGTATAAGACGTTAACAAATATTTGATAGCATTGAGTATAAAAAGCGGTGATTCATGATTCATCAAAATATTTGTGTGTTCCGCTTGTTATTCTGTGATGTTTGTTTTTAGTTTTAGAATTATATAATTACGTTTGTCAGTTGTCTTGATCCCTTAGGACAAGCTTATACTGGTTAAGCTAATTGGCGCTATGAAAAATGTACCACATCATTTATTCATTATTCAACAAAAAAGCGTTGTTATTTTTCTAATGTAACCTTCATTCAGGTCTAAACAACTGATAAACGTACGTACGTAAATAATGTAATGAATGTACTTAATGAAGATTACACTCCAGTACCTAACTTTTTTTTTCTTTAATCAAACGACTGAACTGAAGCGCTCGTGGCCCCGCGGACTCAGTGTTCTGTAAACGATCACTGCAGTAAGCAACTTTCACTATGGCCGGTCCATGGATGGGTGACCATCCATGTGATCACTTTGTGACATTTAATTGAGCGTTTCCGTGCTTCGGAAGGCACGTTAAGCCGTTGGTCCCGGTTGCCAGTAAAATGGCAGTCGTTAAGCTAAGTTGAAGGCTTTATTTCAACAGCAGGCAGTCACAACCTGCACCTGTCCATCTCCACACGGCAATACGGCTCACCACCTCTTACGTGGGACAAATTATACAAAAAAGGTGAAATGTGGGCATATAATATGCCTCTGTCTACCCCTTCGGGGATAAAGGCGTGACCATATGTATGTATGTAATCAAACAACAAATAACGCTCGTAGCCCTGCTTGCTCAATGTTGTGTAGACGATCGCTACGTAAAGCACTCATGCTACGATTTTGACTGCCTTTGCCTTTTAAATTGACTGCCTCGGCCGCGCTGAGGTCCTGGTTTTGATTCCTGGGTCCGTCCAAGTATTTGTGCGATCCACAAAATGTCTGTTTTAGTTTAAGTGTTTTGTATGAATAATATTTAAGTAGGTATGTATTTAGAAATATATATAAGTACCTATGTCTTTCAGGCGTCTAGATCCTCTAGTACAAGCTTGTATTCTATACTAGCTGATGCCCGTAGCTTCGCCCGCGTAAAATTAATAGGACCTTATTCCCGGGATAAAAAGTAGCCTATGTGTTATTCCAGACTATAATGTATCTTTGTACCAAATTTCAGCCAGATCCGCTCAGCCGTTCGAGCGTGAAAGAGTAACAAACATCCACACTTACAAACATTCGCATTTATAATATTAGTAAGATATAAATATTGTTGTTAAAATTATCTGTAATCGAATGTACTATGTACTATAATATCATACACAATGTAAATTGTTGCTAATTAAATACAATATTAATACAATACAATATAAAGCATAATTTGGGCTAGTTGACGTAGGTGCAAAAAAAAACGATTGGAAATGAGTTGGATGACCACTGGCATTACAATTTAGCGTTTCCCTACTTCAGAAGGTGCGTTCACATGTTGATTGTATCCTGAGACATTCTTTCGAGGGCTTACTCGGGGCTACCAACCGTTAACAGGGTCAAGAGCGAAACGACGTCTACTGAGAGGCAGTACTTAATTGGAATTGTTATTCAAAGGGGGATTGCTGTCAGTCTTTTGGGTGCCATGTCACGGAGGCCATGTTTAGATTCAGTTTAGTTTAGGTATTTATAATATAAACTAGCGGACATCACGCGGTTTCACCTGCGTAGTTACCGTTCCCATGGGAATACGGGAATACAATATAGCCTATGTTTACCGCAAAGAGTGTAGCTTCCCAACAGTGAAAGAATTTTTCAAATCGGTCCAGTAGTTTCGGAGCCTATTCGTTACAAACAAACAAACAAACAAAAAACAAATCTTTCCTCTTTATAATATTAGTATAGATAGATAGGTATGTATGTGTATTTGTCATTTCCAAATAATTTAAAAAGTCACAATATTTATGTCACACATAATTACAATGTCATTATTTATAGATATTGTTGGTTGATGGCACTTGGTGGAACTTGATGCACATATTGAATAACGCCACTTGTACTGTTCCACAATATTTATTTACGTTACACCTGACTGGTTTTGCCTCTCGGCATTCTCAAAGGTATAAAAAAAAACAAAGAAAAAAAAACTAACATGATGACCACTACATCATGTAAATACCATGGATTTACATGATGTAGTGGTCATCAAGTTAGTTTGTACAATGTTGTTCGTAAATAAATTAAAACTAATTACATAATAACCTGATCTTTACTAACTAATTATTGATATAGTTTGCAAATCATTTTCAAAATCAGTAATTAATATAAATATCGATATCATAATTTACTTGAGCCTAGGAACTCAGTGTTCCGTAAAAGATTAAGTCTACGTCAAGTACTTTACGCTACGACTGGTATTTTGTATTAAAATGGGTGAACGCTTTGTAAAATTTTCATTTTACAAGCATTTCCAATGCCGTTAGCCCCGGTAGGTAGCCAATAACATAACATTAATAAGAACATTCGATAAGCCGGTTTGAAGACCAGCTTGATAATTTCAATAGCAGGAAGATGTAGTCCCACTATGTCGAGTCCCGTTACGTCGAGTCTCCGCTACGTCGAGTCGCTCCTTGGGTCGGTGCAATAAAGCGTAGACGTCTCTACGTCGAGTCTCCGCTACGTCGAATCGTTCCAAGGGCAGGTACATTAAAGCATAGTCGCTTCTACGTCGAATCGGCGCTACGTCGATTCACCCTGAGCGTAAGCACCACCAAGTGGACGTGTCAATACGTCGAGTAGCCTCCACGTCTATTTTGCAAAGTTTGTTTTGCGTTTATTCCATTTATTACCGCTACGTCGAATCAATGAAAAACTAGTAAAGTAAATTTTATTTGTACAGTCGTGTAAAAAGTGATAGCGGATTATTAGAAATAATGACCCAAGGAGCAACTCGGCGTAGCAGAGACTCTCCGCTACGTCGAGTCATTCCTTACATCGCGTCGTGTCGGTGCAATAAAGCGTAGTCGCCTCTACGTCGAGTCTCCGCTACGTCTCGAATCGTTCCGAGGGCAGGTGCAATAAAGCATAGTCTCATGACTCGACGTAGTGGAGATTCGACGTAACGGGACTCGACATAGTGGGACTGCATTAAGCGGTAAGTATTAACGCCTAACAGGCTCACCACCTACTTGAGATCAAATACAAATAATGAAATATGGGCATATAGGGGAAGGCAGAGACACTTCAAGGGTAAATATATGAGTAAAGTTTCGGAATTATCGAGTGAGGTCACTTAGCGTTTCCACTCTGTAGGCTTTTCCAATATTTTGATGAAATATTATATACTTAAAAGTATTCTTGTCACTTGGAATAGACTAAATATACATATATCATACGCATAGTTATTATGAACAGCATAGTTGTTTACTTGCGGTTGTTACAAAATATATCTATTTCAATAACATGTTTATCAGTCATAGTCGCAGTAAATGTCAATTATCGCAAATATTTGCATGAAAAAGTGATTTATTTGGTTTCTAATCAAACTATTTATAAAAGGACGCCATATTTAGGAAAAATTTGACTGATAAATGATCTCGTAATCAAGAGGTTACTTCGCGCCACCTTGGACATTTAATTACTTTATACATTATTTTTAACTTTTAGATGTTCTTCGTATACCAGAACCTATAATGGATCTTTTTCCACTCGCATGTCCTAAAAGATCCATTTTTCATAAAAAATACTTTAAGGTATTAAAGTGGACATGAGATGTCCACAAAGATCCATGATGGATCTTTTTAATGGATTGTAGTGGACGAAGGGCTAAATGATACTGCCGCGCGACTCGAACCCGCTATATTTTCGAAAGGAAATCCCTGCAATCTGACCTGATGACCACAACCCGTGTTTTTTTATACCACTAAGGTAGCAAACAAGCATATAGCCCACCAGAAGGACTGGTGGTCACCTCAGCCTTTGAACGTTTGCAACACCAGAGGAGTCACACTTACTAAGTTTGAGGGTCGATTCCCCCTACCTGTAAAGGCAAGGGTTCAGAGAACACGTCGTTATTCCATCCAACAGCGAGTAGGTATGACCTCCTAACCTCCAAAGTCAACAAATTCTAAAGTAAAACTCTCTTTACCTTACCAACTTCTCCATCCAAAGGTTGCCTGGTAGAGATCGCTTTTAGCGATAAGGCCGCCCATTGTATTGCTATCAGTATATAATATATGTCATCTTAAGTTATTGAACTGGCGTACAATGAAGTGTAATAAATAAATAAAAAATAGAAAATGTACTTATTCCGCCTCTTTGTATGAGATTTTGATTTGTATATTATCACGAAACCAAACCGACGCAAACTTTCCTATCTAAAAGTTAAGATTAGATATTACAGTTTCTTTCTCCCTGAAATTGTCTACAAGTTCGTATTACTAACATCAAATAATGCTTTCAAATTTTTGTACGAAAACTCTACTACATCAGCCACGCAATCTCCAAAACTGAATTAGTCAAAGTTATACCTGCCTGTAGATAGTGGTTTACAAATCAGGAACGGGCTATATATTTGTTTATCCTTCGTGCGTGTCTGCTCGCCTCCTAACTAGGTCACAAACGTTTACGGCCAAAATGATAATCTTGGTAAATAACAAAACGGCGATGGGACTACACGGTTTTCATAGGATCGGTATTACAATGCGTATTGTTACCATGCCGTACTAGTTGCGTGGCATATACACGATTCTATTATGAAATTTGAATGAGTTTGGCAAAAGAAGTTGTAATTTATTTTGTTATCGTTCATGTTCTATATTCATGGCATCATCATCTTTGCGTTATTCCCTGATACTTCTGAAAGTCTGAGTCTGTTTTCTGACTTGGCGCTTCCTCTCTTTCAGGTCTTCCCTCTTCAACTTTTCCGTTTGTGAGATATTGACTTCACTATGATATCAAGCAATAAAAATTGGATAAAAAAGAAAGCGATGGTTTTGGCAAAGAAGTTTTAATTCGTGTTATTATCGTTTAGGTATATTGATTATCTACACAACAACATATTTGCATAAATGTAGTTTTTGACATGTCATGTTTTGGAATTAATTAATTAGGTACAAATGAGCTAGTCGTACTTCATAGAATGTGATAATAATTATCGTCGACCGCACTTTTACTCCCAATATCTTTCGTTATATCAGTGTAATGTAGGTACCTTACGATCCACCAAACTTTACACCAATGCAATGTCGCTGTATACAAAAAAACTTTGGTTCTAATAACATTTGGGCGGTAAGTGGTCGACGGACGTAAATAACGAAACTATAAGAGTTCCGAGACGAAAACTACTAAACCCTAAAAAAAATATTACATTAAACAGAGCAGCTATCGTATCATCGGCAAAAATAATAAAAATACTCCATAAAATATTAACCTGAAAAATGTCGAGCAAGTTCACGCAAACGATTCAGGAAGTACTAGTCTTATATCTTTTAATGATAAATACAAAAGCTCCGAAACTTTTAAGTCGATAATCGTGGCGAAAACTTAACTCATTAATGTCAAAGTTTTCGATAACGAACTGCTAACAGGTTAATAAGAATGGCAGAAAACTTTATTGTGTCATTGCAACTACAATCTAGCTCTTTAGTTTTTATTTTCAGTAAAAAATTCAGTGCTAAATTTCAACTATCGTTCTCTGTAATAAAATACTGAGGTGAAAATTAATAATTTGTCTTTGGCACTGCATTATGGCCGTTATTTTTATTTTTACTTGTTTAACTTAACGTCACAGCCACGTTGAGATTATGGCCTAAATATGTCACATGATTATGATACATAATTTGTATACTACTTGCAATGGAATATTTTTCAGGTTTGAAGATGTTCCAGTCAGATTTCTTGGCTCCCATAAAACAGTCATGAATAGAAATCATTCATTAAATTCGTATTGTATTTCGTGACGTTCTCGCATGTCGCATCCCGACTTGCGAACTTCCCGCTCATAAATATCGTTTTATGTCATGTGTCAAAGCGGCCATCTTGCTTAACTGGTAAATTTCGACAAAGATAAGTTTGCTTTCCGCGCACTTCCATGTTCAAACCGGATGCGTTACGCCATTGAAATAAAGTTCAAAATTTTAAGAACTTGATTCTTCCGTTACCAAATTTTCGGTGTTGTTTATAAAAATGAGAATGCTGGTCTTCCTATTGATTGTGCCAACTGGTGCTTACCGCCGATCTCGATTCGTTGGCATTGGCGGGAAATCGAGTATCTACTCGAGTTGTAACTATTACTCTATTCTATTGCTGTTATAAGAGGTGTAACTTCGAGCGTTTAGCAGTTTTATTGTTTTATTATTTGGATTCGGCGAAGTTAATATTTTCACAATTTTGCAGGTAATTGCGGACATAATTTGTGCCAAGGCTTTGGAAAATATTGTAGTGATGCACAATTTTACTTTTGTCTTTTTAAAAACTGCCCCAATTTCAGGAATCAAAATGATTTATATAAACTTGTAGGTATTAAAGTTCTTTTAGTATAGGTACTTAGACCCTGACTGTAAATTCGACAAAGTGTGTTACAAAAATGGACTCATGCTCGTTATTTAAAATAGGTTCGTAATTATACGAAGACAGAAAATTGCATAAAATTGAAAGAACAGACTCTCTTTTGTGCTACAAGTTTAGAGCATTGCCCTACTGTTTTATGTGTAAGGTAGAGTCTACGATTCCGATGTTTTTAATACACAGTGATCTCTACTTGAGGCGGATTAGTAATAATAGAAAAGAGTTCATAAAAAGTAAATAAGCTAACTAAATCGCAAATTTAATGTGGAAAACTTTATCGGTATTGAGCAGAACTTGAATCCGTACAAAAAAAATGATTAGGCAGATTTTCCACATTCAAGCAATAAATCGAGGCAAGTTGTGGGTCTAAGAGAGGCAACTGTAACAAACAATAAATAAATTGAATTGAAATTGAACTTTGTTATTGAATAAAGTGTTGGTTTTGGAGTGAAGTTTAGTTTCAACAGTTCGGTGACTATTCCCATTCTCACGGACATTGTTGTGACTCCTGTGCACCAGAATCTATTGTAACACCCGAAAAATACACCGAGCGTGAACTTGGAAGTTCCAAGAAAAGTTTTTCTTTACAAACATTTCTTGTTAGGATTACTGTTCATTTAAAAAATCCAATGAAGCAGTTTGCATGCCTTGGTCGAAACTTTCTATGAGTAGGTAGGACCTACATTTCCCGTGTACACTTGAAAAATTCGCCATATAAGCATGCATGCATGCATATATAGTTGAATTGAGCAAATTCTGCACAACAAAATCAATTTGGGCAAACGTTTTTTTTACACTCTCGTTTTTGCATGATTGTGTGTTGTCAGGATTATCTTTAAATTTTAGAAAGTTTGAGTTTATTAGCGCGTCAAAGCTTTAAGCACTGCTTAAACTTTTATCACAAGAAAGCACAAAAACAATGTGATTGTTTTGTACAGACTGCGGAAAAGGCCAGGAGTTTAATTTATAATCGAATTTGCACTTTAGAGCTAATTTCCTTGATAACGATGATACAGTATCACACGTAGATAAACAAATATGATAATCCTTATCCGCAGACGGTGCCGGCGCGTCGCTTTACACGCGATAGTTATTAAACACTGGTTTTGGTTTCATTTGAGTACATAGATTTTATTGGTATATAATGACAAACAGGCATACACACCTGCTCCAAAATCCGACATGACATCCATAAGGCCTAATGAATGTCATGCAAGTTTCCTACCGGCTAAGCCCACACATTGTCCTTCAATAAATAATAAGAAAAAAACTACGTACGGCTGAAAGACCCTGGTGCTGGTGGTGAAGGATAACCTCAGGGCTTCCGACTCCTATGCCCTTAGTTAGAATTCCATCTTAGAGTCTTTGAATAAGGTGCGTCAGATTAACTACTTGAAGTATAAACAGAGTCTAACTTCAACAAGGGACGCTGCCGTATCTTCAATAACACAATAAGCCACAAAAACGGATAGATTGCTGAATTCGGATAATATTTAAACAACATCAGTTACATATAAATAAAATAATTGCTGAACAATTCCGTTCTCGTGAAAAAAAAGTAACTTTGATCCCAGCAATTTCAACCAATCCCCATTTCTTTATCATTCATATTTATTTACGCACCACATTACAGTCTATTATAGTCATAACTGTGAAAGTTTGTGAACATAATCGTTCTAAAATCCAGGGATAAGAACTGACACTCTGGATTACATTCGGCTACTTTTAGGGCTCCCTGCCCAAACGGTAAAAACGAGACCCTATCACAAACTCCTCCGTTTACGAGTGGAAGGTAAGAGAGAAGCCACGGCGCTCCCTCCTAGCGGTTGTCACAGATGCTAACCGAGCACGGGAGATTTGGTAAATAGCTGTGGCGAATACACTGTGAAGCTGAGTGACAGCACGGCGAGGAACGAGGGAGGACACAGTACTCCTCGCTAGTCCACACAATGGTGGAGTGCACAGCATAGGCCCAATAGTGCCAGGTCCTGGCTGGACAGGGCTGTGGCAGGGCTGGGCGTGGACATTCTCTGGCTGGAGACCATGATGCGAGCCATGATCTTCACTGAGAGTAAGCGGAACTCCAATGCGTTTTTCTGCGAGCAGGTCATGCTCGTGAGGGATCGGGAGGAGAACTCTGGCACCCGAGTTTCGCATTCTGCGGTGTGGGAGTCCTTACAGAAGGAGGCTCAAGACGATAGCGTGATGTGAAAGTTTCACGCACGCCACACGCTCCAAGGACGTGGTATAGCACCCTCGAACCCAACCTACGCAGTGGTTGCCAAGGTTTGTTGGGAATCTTAGCGACATCTTTGTGGTTTTTAGTCGGTAAGAGTCCGGCATAGTATCCATGACGGATTTCCCACACGTTAAGAAAAAGCTGTCACAAGGCTATATTTCATTAACCGTGGTAGCAAGACAGTTGAAACTTTCCCAGATGATGTTTCTCCGTCCACGAGTCCGATTCGCACTTGACGGGTTTGATTCAGAAAACAAGTTTTTATGAGAAACAAGTAAAGAAAATCTTCACCACGCGGGTACTAGCTACTTCAATATAACTCGAGAGACTAACAAGTTCTGAGTAAAACTACGCACATTATCATAGGTCAGTTCGAGAAGATGTCGAGGTCGTCTGATAACCCTGGCACATGATTTTTGCGCGTGAGGTGTGCAGCCAGGAGGCAAGCGCGTGCAAATCTGTACTAACATAGGTATGAAGGCGAAAGTCATTTTGTTTGTTACGCTTTTATGTCCGAACCGCTAAACCGATTCCTTTGAAAGAACAATGGCAGGTTTCCATAATAGCAATTGTCTGACATAAAAGATGAGCGCACATAAGTGAAAAATATGTCAAACGTTTCAGTTTTGCTAGTAGATTCCATAAATGAATTCATTTTCCATCGAGAAAGCCGGAAAATAAAGATATTGTATATTTATCGTTAGGTTATGTTGTCATACTTAGTCCCGCCATACCTATACTTACCTATACATATAAATGTTCAAAAACTATGGTGACTACAGACTACAGTATTGTAACCGACTGGAGTGTTTCTCGATGGTCATACTGATATGTCAGAACTATTATTTTATTGAATGTATACCTAGGTACACGTTTTGACTAACTCTAATAAAAAATCTAGTACTTACCTATATTAAATAGAACGTGCAGTAGGTAAACAAGTTGCTACAGATCTAACCGTTAGAAACTTTTAGTAGGTACATATACAGGAGTAGAGTATAGATTTGTTGACAATATGATTAAGAGTCATGTCAAGAAAGAAAAATAAAACCACTATTTTTTCATTTCTTTTATTTCACTTGTATAACATTTCAAATCGGCGCAATATGTTCACACATATAATGCAATTAACACAAACAATGCGCGTAGGCCTCGATTGTCTCCCACGATCTTCCATTATCGATGAACAACAAATCCAATTCACAAATAAACAGTCCAGTAGGGAATAGCACAAGGTCACTCAAAAGCTATATCAAGAGTCCTTTGGGCACGCACTAGTCACACGAGGAAATAATCAGAGTACATAAAACAGTCCAGGGTCAGTTATTATTAAAGAAAATCAGAAAAAGCACACAAAACAACACTTTCGACAAACAGCGCGGAGTATTCTGTAATCTGTCATGTCAAACTGACAAGGTACGAACGCACGGTTTGATTGGCTAGCTCACACGCCTCATGGCTGTGAATAATCGTTGAAAATCTTTTAAAATGTAGATTTAACTCCGGCTTTTATTTGAACATTTAGATGCTAGTAAAATCACAAAATAAACAATTAATTACTTTGGCGTAACTCATTTTTATGGGCGTTTTTATATTATCGGACAATTTTCTGCCATTGTTCTTTGCGACAGAGATAGAATAGATCTAATTAAAGGACATAGGCTAGGCTCTTTTCCGGGGATAAGTTTCTGAGAGGTAACTTGTATAAGAAAACTTATCACGTGGGCGGAGTCGAGGGCTTTAGTAAGACATTGTGGAGGAAAAAGGGGAAATATATTCCGCCGACACAAACGAGAGAATTTTCATCCTGGCGTCCTGCTGGCCTAAAAAGGTATGTTTCATAATATGAAATACAATGTTGCCTTTTTAGGCCCTCTGATCACGCCTGATTGGTCGTTAAACTACAGTATTGGGCTGCTACGAGTGTATAGTCAATTGCGCGTAAGTAGCAGGATTTGTGTAGGGAAGAGTTGAGAGAGCAAAGCGCTACGTAGAACTCTTGGTATCGAAAAAGTTAGGACTCTTAGTTATAAGTCGTTATTTATACTCTCGATGGTCGGCACTTGATGGAACTTGTTGTAATACATTATTGAAACACACACTTGCACTTACATTCCACAATTTAACCTTTAAATTGTGGAATGTAAGTGCAAGTGTGTGTTTCAATAATGTATTATAAGTCGTTGGTTATACAGGTGCATAGACCAATACGATCTATGACGTTTAAGGGAGGCGCAAAGCGGGCTCAAAAAAGAGTACTCTTTTACATACACATATGTAAGAATAACATAATATATGACAGACAGATATGTATAAAGCATACATGCTATATCTACTCCAGCGAAAAATTGTAAATCTATGACTTCATGTATAAGGGGCGCCCTTAGTATTCTAACGGAACTCCCAGCCTCAATCAGATAGACGCGCCCCATAGCAGTGTTATTCGGTAGGATTCCTTCGTGTCCTTAGGTTTAGAAGTACTTGTACTATTTGTAAATTATACACATATATTATGTACCTCCCATTAATCTTTTTACACGCGACAATAAAAGTAAAAAAACATAGAATTATGAAATTGTAAATTGTTGATAAAATGTAAGTACTGATAATACAACGAAAGTTAGAAAAGATAGCTATCCTATCGCCTTACATTAATTAGTCATGAAATCCTATAATAATCGTACTCAAGTAGGTACACTTGTACCTTTATCGTTGAACACGTGTAACTCTATCTCAACACCTGTATTTTGTCCAACTAGACGCACTTTTAGGTCGCTCGTAACCCTGTCACAATGTTTTGTAACGATCACTCCAGTAAGCAATTTTAACTATGGCAGTGTGATGGGTGATCATGACATTTCATTTGTAAGCATTTCCGTTCGAAAGGCTTATCAAGCCGTTGTCAGGAACATGACAATCGTTAAGCTAAGTTCAAGACTTGAGATTTTGTCGAGAGTTTTCCTTCCCTTCGCCATGACTTCGTCAGGTTGCGAAGATCTCGGTAGGGCCCCACAATACATAGGTCAATCACACATTTAAATGCCAGTAGATTACCGTAGTAGGTACAAAATATTATGTTATCCTGGGTGGGACATCCTTTCGAAAGCTTACCCGTGGCTCCCAACCATAGGCAGTAGGCAGGGAACGTGTGGTTTTGAGTCGGAAAGAGTCCGGCATATCATCAATGACGGATTTTCCTAATCTATCTAGCGATATATAGCCTGCTCATTATAAAAATCAGACGCAAATATTTACTTATTAGGTAATATAGTAAATAATGATTAGTTAAGTCTCATTAATCACACACTCTAGATGGGTCACGACAGTCACGAGACGAAGCACGCAGCGCCAGCGTGACGGAAACTGGGGCCAAGTCGATGTGACACCTACAATTAACATAATTAAACGGATAATGTATAATTTCTTATCAATACGTGTTTTTTATTGAACTGTTACAATGTATACCCTTGTAAGCCGGATCTGTCTAGCTGTGACACCCAGCTTTGCCCGTGACATATTTACTTCGATAAACTTTAGTCTTTTTCCCCCAGTTTTACCCAACAGGGGGTGAAATTTTAAAAATTCGCTTAGAACCTCTTTCTTCATGCGGAGTGTGAAGAGGTTTTCAACTTGAAGGTCAATATCAATAGGCTGGTGGTCTCTAGAAATGGCTATAACTTTTCATCAGGTAAGCGCGGCGGGGCGGTGAAATTTCGACAAGCAAATTTTTATTTATTTTAAAAGGGCATTTCTAGGTGCTTACAACACGGATACCTTATACCTTGTCTATATACTAAGGGTAGCCTAGCTTACCTCGAAAATTACAAACTCTCTTTAACTTTTTACCAGGCGAATGTCTCATTTGACGAGAATTCAATTCTATCATTTGGCTGCGTTGCGATGAGAAAGTACATAGGTAGGTAGATTGCAATTGCTTATTTCTACAAAGTATATAATTTTATGAACTTTCCACGGAACAGCCAAAAAATAAAGTATTTCTTATGTGTGTTTGTGTTCATTTAGGTCCTAGTAGGTACCTATGGTGGTATAATAAATAAAGCGTAAAATAAGTGATGCTAATTTATCCCAACCCGCCATAGGTATAGTCTTTTTCTGGACAGCTCAGCAATCATGTAAACATGTCATGTGTTGACAGAAGTTGTCTATGATCATAGTGTTGTAACTAAACTGATTCTATGTATGTAAATAATCATTGAGTTATATCTAGTTCACCGTACATTCATTTACTTCGGTATATCAATCGCCAAATTCATCAAATCATGAAATTCGGTATATCAATATATATTATGTGCAATAATTTTTTTATATTAATTTAATTAAAGGATCTTTAAAAAACAGAAACTTTTAGAAAATTTTATAGTACATATAATCATTTATTTACAATAATATATTACTTTAGGACTGAATATTTTAACCATCCACCGTCAACCGTACCCAGTCTACCCTAAAGAATCATTTTTTTCTTTTTATTCATATTTAAATGTTTATGGCGTTCGAAACATTAGATTATCTTTTTGGTAGCTCGCTGATGAACGTTAGCCTCTTTAAATTTACTCCTCCACACGGTACCTAACCTAACCGGATCCTTCTGACGATTTCTGGGTCGCACAAATACTTATTTAGTCCCAATTTTTTAAAAGTACTTCTGCGAAGAGTAGGCCTCGCGAGCGCCCAGGAAAAAACAACCTGTGAGGAATTATATCCCTTATGATCCCATCATATATAACGGGGACCTTTTTCTCCCTTATTTTCCGCCCTATTAAAAAAACTTTCGACAAAAGTTGTATTTTTACCTTTTTGTAGATCAATGATTTTAAATCAAAGAACATGTGTGCCAAGTTTGGAGAAAATTGGTTAACAAATGCGTCTTCTAGACCGAAACTGACATGTACACACACATACGGACGAAAGCAAAATCGTCTATACTGTGGAATCGAAGACCCAAACTCAAAGTGCCTTTTCACACGTACCGGTTGCCGGGTAGCCGGTGCCGGGTAACAGGCGGTGAATGCAAGCGGTTGGCGGGCAAATCACGCCGGTACGTGTGAAAGTACACGGCCATACACCCACCCTACCCGGCACCCGGCAACCGGTACTTGTGAAAAGGGGCAAAGACTCGCATCTCCATATATTCAATATACTCTGTGGACTAGCACTCTTCGCTCTCTGGGTCAATAAGTTATATTATTAAAGTAAGTACATTTTTTCGAACTGACAGATTGATAAAACAATGACCTCCTTTTAAAATCAATTGGCCAGTACAACAGTTTTACAACACTATGGCAAAGACAAACAAGTCTGAGAAAAAATAATTTAATGACAAGCAAAAATGACAGTCTTAAATTTTTACCATTCGAGTATTTTTCATGAAATTATTCTATAATCTAAAGGTTTATTAGTGTCGAAATGTCCGCATAAATCTAACTAGAGTTCCTTGAAACGACTATGATCAAGATTGATAATTAAATGTAAGTAATTATGGAGTAGTCGAGATCCAATTTCTTTGTTTACTATATTATTTAGGTCTGTTGAATTCCACTATAGACCTAAAGTCCTTTATGTATTACATACACTGAATAAGTAAATCAAAACTCTTACACATTGCCAAAAAAAAATGACATTACAAAGCACAGAAATACCACGCTGCAATGACCTCGTGAAATATATAACGAGAAAATATTATTTGAGTGCAAAGCTCAACGCATCTAAAAATACGATGGACATCCTCTGATACGAGTACATTGAGTGCAGAGGAAATTCGGGTCGTTGGCTCTTTTTATGATTTCGTAAAATGTGTATTCCATCTAGAATCAAAGTAACCCAGATACTAAATAAATAAACTGTGTGACCCATTAATGTTTGTCTCAAGAGTCTGGGTGTTTCTATGTAACTAATATGTATGTATTTAAAGTTTAAATGTATTAATATCCGTGGTCTGACACCCATAACACAAGCAGGTTATTCCTAGCTTACTTTGGGATCAGATAGCGTTGTGTGAGATGTCCGTGAATATTTATTTATTTATTATTTATCTTACAATAAACGGAAGAAAAAAGCTATGAATAACCATGGATTTCTATATAGATCACTGTATATTTATTTTTAGGATGTGTTATGTCCCAGATCCTTCCGAGAAATGATACGGGCCCTTGGGAGTTCTGGTGTATCCTTCCAAGGGCTTACCCGGGGCTCCCAACCGTAGGCTGTTAGGATACGTGTTGTTTGCAGTCGGTAGGAGTAGGTACAGTCTAGGACGGCTTAGCGTCCAAGTCGGAATTTTCGGTCCTCACGTTAAAAAATAGACGTAGGTATAGGCAGAGACCGTGTAGTTTGAGTCGCTTTGAGTCCAGCATGGGGTTAGAGGGAATTTAATAAATTTAAAAAATCAAAGTATGTACCCTTTTTTTTGTGTAACGTGAGGGAAAGTCCTCATGGATGTTATGCCGGACTCCTACCGACTAAAAATAAACCTCACGTAACGCCCATCAGCCTATGATTTGGAGCCCCGGGTAAGCCCTCGGAAGGATGTCCCAGGACTCCCAACAGACCCACGGCCGCCACTGCAGCCTCGCCCAGGGGGGTGGTTCGGGTGCTATCCCGCGTCTTTGGGGGGTTTCGGGTGTGATTCCGCTTCTAAGTAGGGGGCGTGCGTGAGTTCCTCACGACACGCTGCCGTCATGGGCCTGCTTCTGTAAGGACGGTGAGCCGCCCTCTCACCGTCCTCAGGCCCCCGGTCATGGAGGCCAATAGTCCTCGGCGAAGACAAGTCGACGGCGCCCAGGCCGCCGACTGCGGAACTCGGGTGGGAGAGTTCTCTCCCGTTCCCGCCCCGCCGCCGCCGTCTCTTTCACGAGCATGACCTGCTCGCAGAAAGAGGCGGCGCAGTCCCACTTACTCCCGCTGGAGAGCATGGCTCGCACCATGGTCTCGAGCGAGAGAGTGTCCACGTCCAGACCCACCACGAGGACCTGGCGCTGTTGCGCCCACGCCGTGCACTCCACCAGCGTGTGGAGCAAGTATGTAGTTATGTACCCTTTTAATAATTTAACCTTATAAAAAAACATGTTAGGAATTAAATTAATTTGGGATAAAAGAATGTAATAAGAACAATAAATGTTTCTTAGGTCGTCAACAGAAATAGGGATAGGGACATATCTTAGCTACGGAAAAAACTCTTCCCAAGCGTGCCTCGTCTCATATTATAGGCACCTATCAATGTATGTAGTGCAAGTAAGTAAAAATTTTAGATGTATAATGATAAAAATATGTAATGATTCTCGTTGCATATTTCTTTATCTTAAGATTAAGTTGATATGTTTGTGTTGCATCACTTTGAAGGTACCTAAGCTGTAAAAGGTTTTGAAGGCAAAGGGCCTTAGCCAATACCAGCTTATGATAATCGAATACATTACCTTATCTGTAAAGACAGTTTGATAAAAAGAAATGTTAAAAAAACAATTACTTATCCGTCACGCAAACAAACCGTCACAACGTTGTTTTTCATATACAGCCATAAAGTAAAAATCACTCGTAGCTACTTAATACAGGGACGAATCGAGTTATCAAATTCCGTTATCATTGTTAAGATATACGAGTACTCAAATAAACAATTTGTGTTTAATTACTTGATATCTATCATGAAATTATCACGTGGGTTCAAAGTTCTTTACCTATCTTCCGTGAGCAATTTCGGATTGTAATTTCACTAGAAGTGCAAAAATATTGGCTAGAACTCACGCACGCCATTTTCCTCCCAAGTCGAGGATTAGTTGACATCCTTCTGAGGGTTTACCTAGGGCTCAAGGCCATTGGCAGTTAGTCACCGTGTGGTGTTATTCGGTAGGGGTCTGGCATAACCTCCATGAAGGATTTCCAAACGTGAAAAAAGCTGGACATACCTTTTAGCGTCTTTTTTAACTGATGTAGTACCTACGCAAAGGCTTACCAGGTAATAGGCATGTTTGTTCTGAAGAAATCCATCGAGAATCAACAAGATAGGTTTGACTCTTTGTCTTTTAAATAAAAAATAAGAATATTTTTAAACATGGTGGGTATCTTAAGATGTTACATATTTATTAAAGGTCAGCATGTCCCGCACATTCATCTGCATGAAAAATTTATAAAGCCATAATATTAAGATTATATTATATTATTAAATTAAAAGCCAGTGCAGCAGCGGAAGCGGCTGAAAATATTAAAATTAATAAATATAAGGGTCTCGACTCATCGTATCGTTTTTGTCCAGTCGGTGTCGAGACCCTAGGTCCATGGGGTCCCAATGCGCAAAAATTTTTCAAGAATTTGAAAAAGCGCCTTGTGGAGTCAACTGGTGACCCAAGGGCTGGCAGTTTCCTCGCTCAACGAATAGGCATTGCTATTCAAAGGGGGAATGCTGCTAGTCTTTTGGGCACAATGCCACGGGGGCCTTATTTAGGTTTAGTTTAGATAGTAACAATGTAAATATAGATATGTAATAATTATGTTTCTCTGTAATTTTTAACAATAAATGTATTTTTTTTTTACGTACCCATCTCAAAAACTTGACACAGTTACAATTCCCGCTATTATGACGTGTTCGTTGAACATTAGGAAGCTCGCGAATCGTTTGATATGAAGCTATTTCACCCCCTCCCCCCCACTATTAGTCCTGGTGGATATGATCACTGCGTGTGATATGTTCAAGGAAATTAGTTCGTTTACGTTTTTATACTTCTCTTTTCTTTGTTTTTATTGTTATTGCAAGGTTACGTAACGATGTTATCGTAATTAGAACTTTGGAAGAGTTATTTCAGTAGTAGGTACTATCTTTTGTGGTAGGTAGTACTATTACTTTATCTTTCGGAAAAGTGAAAAGTTATGGAGCACTTATTATTAGTAAGTAGTTTAAAAGCTTTACAAGCTTTATCGGAATTTTGTTCTGAACAAAAAAGGTTTACAAGACACTTGATCACGGTGCACCGGCTAGTGTCAGTTGAGGATATGGCGTGCGACAGAGTCCCAACAGCTAATATACAAGCGAGCCCCAGGCTAAGCTATCAGATGAACAAGAGCTGATCTTTCTTTTTACGTCTGAAAATCCCACAAGTGTTACGGATAACTCGGACCGACTACAACTACACAGTTCCCGCCGTTCCGTTCGAAGCCGGGGGTCCTCTCCATCCGTGAATTGAACTCCGTCTCCAGGAGACAGGTAATAATATTTGATATAGGTACTTCCGTACGTATTTTCTGATGAAAATTATGTAAAGAAAATATAGTTCAGTATTCCGTACATTTTCATAGTTTCCAGCCAAATAAGAAGTTGTAAGTAAAGTCCATACATTTACATGCTTTCAAACCACGCGCTTCAAAATATTGTTACGTTGAAACTTTGTCAGTTTTAAGCGCCCACGTGTTTAGTACACGTTAACTAGAACACCTGTTAAGTAAATAAAGCAGAATTACTATCGTTTTATCGCCAAGGTCCACCATTTTGATACCACACGTCTCCGACACCGTCTGCACATGTTTTCACATAGTTGGCGACGCGACTGTTCTACAGATAAGTTGATAAGGTTCATCTAAACCACGATAATTACATTGATTAGCTATTGAGGACACGAGGCTTCTATTTTTCCGCTTGTGCAAATGAATAGGTTGCAATATAGGTACCTTTTTTACGTGTGAACATCGGAATCTCAGCGACTAAAACTACTGGATGCCCTACTAAAAACTACGACTTCTCGGTGGTAGTTTTTAGAAGTGCCCCGGGTGAGCCCTCGAAGGGATGTCCCAGAATTTGCAAAATAGGTACTTAGTAAAAATATATTATTCCACGTTCACACGCCATTCTTTTCAGAACAATGTAGAACATTATTGTAACCTTTTACACAATTTTTATTGGTACATCTTATTCTGACAAAAATCAATAGTCAACCAACATAAATATCACATCCCTAGAATCGATAAATCAGCTCTTAGAACGTTCATAAAAATCAGGGTAGATCCCTTTGCCCGATTACCCAGTGATGGCATGACTATCGGTTATTCCCTACATCATGCACTACTCGGTATTTACTGCCTCGTTCCAACGCACGCCAATATTACCCTCACGTTTCGTTGCGGGGCATCAAAATGATCAACGTAAACTTTTAATTCCTAAGAAAATGAAGTGGATTTTGTTTATCATAGAGCAACGCGCGGTTCGCGTTGCTCTACGATCCGAAGATTTTTCACTTTTAAAAATCCGAATTCGGATTAAATAAAAGTGAAAATAATGAGCCATAAAGTGATTTAATTTTCAAATGGACTTTCTGTCGGGCAAAATCGCCTAATATTTATGTTTATTCGAAGATTTAATCACTTCATGGCTCTTTTGGATTTCAATCGCTTCTCCCCAAGTTCATGGCAATTTTGAACCGCTTCCTGATTGGAATTAGATAACAATACATCATTAAATCACCGCACAAGCAGTGCCGTTAGCAAAGCTAGTATTTTTACAAATAGGTACCTACTCATAAAGTTATATATTACAATTTCGTACGTAAAATTCATAATCATAAAATGAAACTGAAGTGATGAAATAGGTATCAATATTAATAAAATTATAAGTAGTTTTCAAAAAGTATTAAGAAAATAAACTTACCGGCATGTCTATCTTCGCAAGCCCGCGTAGTCCGCCCTCTGCACCCGCCGCCCTACTGCCACGAGGAACAAGCCTCCACTGTGCCAGCTCACCACCTTGCCCCATCTGAAGCTTCCTCGCGTGACTGACATCCTCAACACCTGCCACACCAAACTCTACCTTATGCACCTTTGATTTAGATTCAAAATCCGTTTGCGTCTCTCCGTCACGATTTACATTCGAATTTGATGTTTCTTCGACATTGTCTCCAGTTATTATAATTGAAGGTACTGCTGCAGTAATATCGGCTTTACTGGTATCAGCAACAGAAGGTATATTGCTATACTCTCGTGTGACACCAAATTTTTCTTTCAGTGAATTAATAACTGCTTTCCTCGCATGCTCATACCTCGCTTTCGCTTGGTCTTCCCTCCATTTTTTGAGTACTTTACTTTTAGGATCAACATTTTTTGTAGATTTACTAATGTAGTTTCCATACAGCTTTGAAGTTAATGTTCTTTGTAAGTTTAAAATATTTGTATTGTTTGCTGAGTTATTGATAGTTCTATCAGTTTCAATTTCTTTTGAATTTATAGTTTCTTTTTTTGTTGTGGTTGTTGCGAGTTTTGTGCTATCTTCAGTACCGTATGTGTCCCACCATATCACTGCAGCTTCGTTGATAGGTGCTCTTGATCGGGCTGAATGTGGCGATATTGGTATATCACTCATAATTTAATCTAGAATCTTCAACACGTATTTTGCTTAAAAATACAGAGTGAAGATTTGTACTACTTCTACTGGAGTTTAAAAGGAACTGATCATAAAAGTATCTACATGAAAAGACGGATAAAACTGCAAGTCAGATTTTGACAAAATTACCTCGTACCATAAGATTTGTTTCTTAAAATCTGGTAGTGAGTTGTCTCTATCTATGTTAAAGAAAAGAAAAGGGATGAAAGATAAATATCGCGTAGCAAAATCAGGGTGTAAAGCATTGTGGTAGAAGTTTGTAAACTATCAACAATAGCTTTTGTTACCTCTATTATTGAAACTGTATTTTGTGTTTGTAGGTCAGTATGTGAGGCATTGATTGCATATCGTTATTGGGGTTCCGCATTCTACTGGAGCTACGGAACTTTCTAATTTGCGAATGAAATTATACCTCAAATATGTATTAAAAATGTTGCGAATAAGGTTAAAAGGATAACGACCGATTTAATGTCAGCCATAAAATAATAAGTTACATGCTTCATCATTACACGCAATATGCATTACAAATTCATGTCGTACTTCCGCATTGCCAAGTATTTATAATCAAACATGATTACTATAGAATAGCAAGCGTTTTGAAACGTGTGAAATCCCCACGATTGTTATACTGAAATCGAAACTACTAAAACCCCACGGTCCCTTAGACCGTGTGATTTTTGAGTCGAGATTCACAGTTCAAATGTCTAGCTTCAGATGAATCGGATAACTCCTCGCAAGGATATCCCAGGTTTCCTGATAGACTTTAGCTATTACTGCTGCGTCGTCACTTCAGTTCGGGCTTATCTCGTTCTTTAAACTGATACGGGCTTCTTAAGTCGTGAGGTGCACGTGGAACTCTCTCGTCATACCACCTCCTGTCTTAGGACTGCTTTTTTCTGATGTAGAGCAGTAGAATTTCAAAGATAACTAGGTACCCTTTTTTAAGCAAATGGCTAGTATGGATGGACGTGGTATTTGACACAATATGACGTGTCAAATTAAAAGAAGTGCATATTTAATTACTTTTTAATGAATAACTGTCGAATGTCGACTGCCAATCGTCCTCTTCTTATTATTAATCCAATAAACCATCTAGTAACATTGTATCTTATGACAGCAAAAGTTCAGACATCATCCAATATCTCGTCTTTGGGCCACTCCAGTTAACGAACAAGCAATTATACTGGTCCGGTTTGATTAGCTAATAGCATCTGTCGTGTGACTTATTTATATCTGTACCACTATTGGTAAACAGCGTGATATTTCTAGATAACCTAACTTAGTCTAGTCTGCTAGTAATTATAAATTTTAATTTAGTAATTATAGTTTGTGTGGATAGAGGAATGTCTGTCGAATCACTCTTTTACGGTCTAACGGCTGAAGGGATCTGACTGAAATGGTACTAGGGTAGAACATAGTGTTCTGGGGTATCCTCGCGAGGGCTCCCCCGGGGCTCCCAACCATAGCCTGAAAGATACGTGTGGTTTTTAGTTGGTAGGAGTCCGTCATGGCCTCCCTGTAGAATTTTCCTCACGTTAAAAAAAAGGGTAGAATATAGTTTTTTTTCACGTGACAAAATTCTCATGGATGTTATGTCGGACTTCTACCGACTAAAACCACACGATGCATTACCATCTGCCTGAGTATGCCCTCGGAAGGAAAACCCCATGGCTCCCGACAAGCTTAGTCTACCATCACAGACTTTCCCCAAGGGTTTAGGTTTTATACCACTTCATGTTGCTATCCCGCTTGGGGGGGTGGGAAGTGTACTGTCCTTCGTCGAGCGTTGAAGAGACACGACACCGTCCTGGCCTGCTTCTGTAAGAACGACGAGTAGCTAACTCACCTCTCTCAGGCCCTCGGTTATGGAGGCCGGTAGTCCTGGGTTTATAGCTGTCTGCGACGACCGATTATAGTCTAGATAAACACATTAGGTTACTTTTTGTACCTGTAATAATTTCCCATAAAAAGTGAGAACCGTGGGTCTAATCTCGCTTCAGGGTGTATTTCAACTGATTAACGATCGCTGTTGGACATAAGTCTGTTATATTTTAGAGAGGAGACCTAGCTGTGCGTCGTGGCTTCCCCAGTGACGTATTCCATCATTGGAACGAGAAAATTCTCACTTGATCAAGATTTAGTGAGAACTTTTCATATCGCATTGTTCTGGACAATGGCCGTTCCATTACTCGTCGCTGTGTGGCGATGGTGACGAGAGCAGAATTAGATCCGACTAAAATTATATTATGTGAAAGTTTGTGTAGATATTTGAATGTTTGATCAACCTCTAACGGCTGAACGGATCTAGCTGAAATGTCATACAGAGATAGATTATAATCTGGAAAAGCACATTTTTATCCCTGGGAAACATCCACGTGGAATGCGGACAGGATTCATAAAAAAAATGTGTGTCTTCCGTCCGACTAAAACTAATGAACTAATCTAAGTTGAACCATTTAGAAAGTTAAAGTGAGAGACATGAGTGCACATTTGAGTTCTTTGCTGAGTCCCACAGCCCACTGTTCCACACCGTACGACCAAATAGGCTCTTCCAGGGATACTGGTGATGGTCGTCCCAGGAGCCATTTGAGTTTCCGAAGTTGTATGTTCAGCTCTCCACGCTTTTTCATTATGTGATATCTCCATGTCACTGTCAAGATGCATGCCTAGATACTTTACTGTAACACCATGTGGGAGTGTACCTTGGCCGAGTCTGTCAGGAGAGCAGTCATATTTTCTCAATGAGAAGGTTACATGCAGTGATTTTTTAGCACGGGTTTTCATTTTCCATGCTTTCGTCCTTACATCCACCCTGTCAAGATGTCTTTGTAGCATTGTTGAAGCTTTAAGAGGATCCCTGTCATTGTACAAGGCAGCTGTGTCATCCGGGTATGTCGCAGAGAGCACCCCTCTGGTTTTTGATAGGCCTGATGTGTATATTAAGTACAGAGTTGGGCCTAAAAAGGGAAGCCAGACAGACCTCTCATAGTTGTTGGATAGCACCCAACTATCCCCCCTTCCCCAAGTAGCGGGATAACACCCGAACAAACCCAGATCGGGTTTCTGATTGGGCGGGGTCGGGTGGCGGCGGATGGTGTCGCTTCTTTATAACATGTTTCATAATTTGTGTGACGGGGTGACATTGGCTGCTGTCGCCTGGCTTTGTCTGGTTAGAGATTCGACTTTAGTAGGTTATTTGCAGCGACTGTAAGGGGGTCCCGACACGGTCAATTGGCGGATTGTCGGTCGTGTAAAGTATCATGTGTGCATATACGTCGATGCACATAGACATGCAAATAAATTAAGCACACTGAAGCAACTTCCATTCATGTTTGACGTGATTGACGGTTGCAGGGCATGGTCGTGTCGGGAGCCCATAATGCCGGGTCCACTACTTATTGTTTTTAAATTCTTTCGCTTCTTTGTCGTATTATATTGTTTGTAGTAATCGTAAGGTCTGTCAATTGCATTTAGTGGGTGCAATGTTTATGGGTAAAGAGCTGTACTGAAGTTTTGCAATAAACATTTATTTATTTATTTATTTATTTAGATGCGGGACTGTATCCGAACCATATAGGCGAGGCCACGGAGGTAGCCAAAAGTCTGCCGGGAATCCTGGGTTATCCTTCCGAGGGCTTACCCGGGACTCCCGGCCATTGACTCTTGTTGTTTTTGCCGATAGGAGTCCGGCATAGCATCCATGTAGGATTTCCACACATAAAAAAAAACAAAAAAAGCCAGACAGACTGGCACCGTAACGCGTTACGTAACGAAGCCGTTTACTCCTATAAGAAGTTATCACTTAAAAACACAACCTCAGTAACACCGTAACCCGTGAACCTTGAGCCGTAGTATCACCGGCGGGTCCAAAGTCCACCTCGGAACGTCCCGGATGCTGTCCAGATATTATCTTAATACAACACCGACTGACCCCTGATCTTGTTCGCAATTACTGGTTTTCTGATTATTGCGTAACGTACGAGCTTGTTATGTCTGTATCCAAGCAGTGAGGAGTAGGTAGATATACCAATCGTATTTGTTGTAGGAACTGTTATCCCACTTAAGTGGCAGACAAGCTTGGCCCACCTGATGGAAGTCACCGTAGCCTTTGAACGTTTGCACTCTGTCGAACTATAAAAACTTGGAACGACCTGCCCGCACACGTGTTTCCCTCATCCAATGCCGCGTTCTTCAAGAAAAGCGTAAAGTGGCACATCACAAGGCCGCCAACTTGAGGACCATTGACATAAGTGGCCCCCAATCGCTAGATGCGCCACGGCTTTCCATCAGGCTGGTGGCGACGTTAATTTGGCGAGCTGAACATAAAAAACAGCAATACCAGAGGCGCTACACACCGTAGGCTGTTAGATAAGATACGTATGGTTTTTAGTTGGTAGGAGTCCGGCATAACATCCTCGTAGTGTTTTCGTCACGGTAAAAAAAGAGGCACTACACTCGTGCTAACGACCTTGCAAACACTTCTAAGACCTCTTTTGAAGAACTCATACTGTAGGAGTTTGGGAAAACCGAGGCAGATCATTCCACAATGTAAGCGTGCGCAAAAAATTGCCTGTCAGGCCTTTTTTTTTGTTTTTTTTTAACGCGAGGGAAAATCTTTCATGGATGCTATGCCGGACTCCTACCGACTAAAAAACCTCATGTAACACCCAACAGTCTACGGTTGGGAGCCCCGGTTTAGCTCTCGGAAGGATGTCCCAGAACTCCCAACCGCCTTTGGGGCCTTATATATTACTATGCTCGTACTCGAACGTGTTGTGTCCATTCTGAGGTGAACTTTGTACCCGCCAGTGATGCTCGTATCACGCACAGTTCAGTGGTTAAAATATCAGTATCGAGTGGTATCAGTTTGGCCTCATAAGCAGCAAGTTGTATAGAGGCAACCAATTGCTAACGTTGATCACGGTTGACTTGCTATACGGCTATTGATAAGTCTTTTTTCCCGAATCGGTAGGCAGAGAACACATACTACTTATACTTTACTACACCATTTCTCTATTGTTTTATGTCATTCTCCTCTCGCCGGCCTGCTGGAAGAGATTTCTAATAGAAATAAGCAGCGCCATTGTACTCCTTTTCTCCTTACTATATTACTGTATGAATTTTTAATGTGTGTACATAAACTGTTGAATAAAAAAATAAAAAAAATACACCATACAGACCTCAGAATTGAAAATGTGTACTGAAAACCTTATACCAGGATTAACGCCAGTGAGAATAACGCACGGGCCATTTACAGTAATAAATAAATAAAGGTCCGAATAATCCTTAGGCCATTTAACTACTACTAAACATGGTCTAACTAAGGATTGACCAGACTCGTATACTCACGGAAATTGTAGAGGTCACGTAGTTCGTAGGCTAGTGTAGTAAATTAGTCATATAGTGAGCTACGCCGTAGCAGCTACGAGAACTTTACGTGAAAAACGCCTGTCTACGTGACGCCGCACACTGTCAACACGCAACAGCCACAAACGCCGCTTTGAGAACCTAGAAGCGACATGTGGCGACCAGCGTTGCCACCCGTGTGCGGTGAGATGATAAACATTCACGGACACACACACCATCTGCATTACATAATGCCATCTGATCCCAAAGTAAGCTAGGCTAAACCACTTGCTTGTGATATGGGTAGGTACCATGGGTGAGACCTTATTCTTAGCATTTCATGGATTCACCGTGCGGGCGCTAGGCCCATAGCGTGGCACAGGGGGAAATACCCCGACGGCGTCTGGGACCTGCCACCCATTTGACTAGGTTTAGGGTGGCCACATTAAGACGCGTCAGCACCTAACCAGATTTGGTAAGATCCTGTCAATGCCGCTTTGGATATTCGTTTTAGTAAAGTTAATAACTAAATACTTTTTTTTGTATATTTAGAACTTGTAGGTACCTATATAATACATAGAAACACCCAGACTCTTAAGACAAAGATTTGTGGATTACACAAATTTTAGTTCCGGGTGGGAATCAAACCCACGACCTCGTTATTACCAGTCGCATTTTACGACCTCTATACCAACAATGCAGTCGATGTGAGTTGGTACTTACTTTAATATTTTTTTTAATGTTTGAAAGCTAAGGAAAATTTGCAGATGGCGGTGTTTTGTGGTCGTGGCCCCCTGTCCCATATGCGGCGACCCTACGTGAAGATAGTTACTAGAAACTCTCATCGTAATCTGCTTCAAGCATTTGCTTGCACCTTTAGAACCCAGAATCTATTGAGTACTATAACCATGATTCCTGAAGAATCTCGATGGACCCACGAACACGTAATAGGGGATACTGTTATTGCCATCACCGAGTACTAATAGGAAATCTATAGCCATTCTGTAATGTAACCCCAATTCTAAAGCCCATCTTATAATCATTATCTCAATCTTCTTACTAATAATACAAATGCGTAAAAGTTTATGAGTGTACATGTCCTGAGGTTTGTTACTCCCTTCTGAACAATAGGGAATAAGCTCTCATAGGAAGCGGGGTGTCCGTATGAATTGAGGAGCCATCTCATTTTTAGGATTTCGTAGCCAAATGGCAAAAAAGGAACCCTTATAGATTCGTCATGTCTGTCTGTCTGTCCGTCCGTGTGTCACAGCCATTTTTCTCCGAAACTATAAGGCCTATGCTATTGAAACTTGGTAACTAGATGTATTCTGTGAACCGCATTAAGATTCTTATATAAAACTAGAAAAAAAGTCCTAAATTTTGGGGGGGACCCCCAAAAGTTAGGACTTTTTTTCTAGTTTACTTAGAGTATACCAGAACTGAAACTGATTTTTTTTTTCATCAAACACATACGTGTGTGGTATCTATAGATAGGTCTTCAAAAATGTTATTGAGGTTCTGAACATCATTTTTTTCTAAAATGAATAGTTTGCGCAAGAGACACTTCCAAAGTGGAAAAATGTGTGTCCCCCCGTCCCCCCCTCTAACTTCTAAACTAAGAGAATGATAAATCTAAAAAAATTATATGATGTACATTGCCATAAAAACTACCAACGAAAATTGGTTTGAACAAGATAGAGCTGGTAGTTTTTTTTTTAATACGTCATGAACCGCAATTTTCGGTTAGAAAAATCACTACCACTGCGAACGTGTTAAAACATCAATCAAAGTTACAACGAACTTTTATATTATGTTACTTGCTGCTACGAAACCCTTCATGGGCGAGTTCAACTCGCACTTGGCCGGTTTTATTTTTTTTACTTGAAGCTCTCGTCCTTACTCAGTAGAAGAAGAAAATCATAAAATAATGTAGGTTAATTTTTGGAATATGTAGGCCAAGAGATAAAAAGTTACATTTATGTCAAAGTGGCTCCTTAACTTACACATCTCGATTTAGGAGTTTCTTGAATCTATTATCAAAACTGATATATTCTATAGATTTTGTTTTTGTATAATTTAGTAGGTATTATGTAGGGTACTTTCTAACCATCTCCGTCCTATCCCACCTCAATCAAGAAGGTGAAGTGGCTCCTCAATTCATACAGACACGAAAGCGGGAACGGAAACAAAATTTTACGCAGGCGGAGCCGCGGGTACTTTTCTAATTATAGCAATATATACTCCACCTAGAGTTTATTAGAGTGTTGTTTGTACAATACGATTAGATTGTTAGCTCAATTAATGTAAACGATTGTGTACGCCGAATTGTTTGCGTAGCATTTACTATTACACACAAAACGTAGTAAGTATAGTAATAGTAATGCGCACGTATCGGCGGGCCCAGCGTGGGGAGGGATTATCACTCGCCATCATGAATAGTGACGGTGATAATTTCTTTCTTGCAACAAAATATTCATAATACGAAAACGTGAACGTCCACAATCCTGGGCAATATTGCAGATTGAGCGAGGTAGTGCCTCAGTACCAGTACTACCTCGCTAGATCTGCGTTTACTGTGTTAAGAAGTATTATGTCCAGTGCCAGTTTATATGATGAGTATCACATAAACTGGCACCGGGAGGATATAAAACCTCTCAACACATCAAATGGATCGGGGTCATAGTTGAATAGCTGACCTTCCATCAGACAACAGACGTCGTGCCAAGACGGCGCGGCGTGACGTAGCAGTTTCACACATAAAGAAGCTTACTCTATCAGAATCTATCCCAGTCGTATCCCCCCAAAAACGCGGTATAGTACTTAAAGCCCCTTCTAGGTGAGGCCGCAGTGGTAGCCAAGTTCAGTTGGGAATCCTGGGGTCATCCTTCTGAGGGCTTACCCGGGGCTCCCATCCATAGGTATTGGCAGGGAAAGTGTGGTTTTTAGTCGGTAGGAGTCCGGCATAACATTCATGTAGGATTTTCGTTAGGTTGAAAAAAAAAAACAGATTTATCACAAGAAGCAGGATAGAAAGATAACAACCGAACCAGAGAAGGCTGTTGTAGTTGCCAAAGTCTGCCGAGAATCCTTTAGCATCTGGGGCGTCTGACGGCAGATGAATAATTAGACACCGTGTGATTTCAGTCCGTTCAAATCCGGCATGACATTCGTGAGTATTTCTGTACGTTAAAAACGGTCACAGCATGTTTAGAAGCTTACATGAATAACTTTAAATTTAACCTCTCTATCGAACCGTTCTCTACAACTTATAATTTATGCTACAATTGGCGATAAACAACCTCCAACTTAATTAAGTACCTATCTTCAACATTCATTAATTCACTATACATATATCTATCGGCAAGTAGGTCGCGTCGTCTAGCCATGTCGTACTTTGCACGTCTGGGAGGCAATGCACTCCGCGTGCAGGAAAAACACCGCCGACCTGCGCCCGCGCCGATGGATAACCGCAGATACTTCTAGAATGTCTGAGAAAGTGTCACTTAGTGTCAGAGGTGCAAAATAGCATTTCCATGTTATTTTATGTATCATTTTGGGCTACACTTGGATCATAATGTACTAAATTTAGGTATTTTAAATAATTTCTTTGTAAATATTAAGAAATCCAAAGGTTTAAAAGGCGATTACTTTAAAAGAACAAGACCACGCATGGGAAGTCGAAGTCTCTCCTTTTGCGAAAGGCGTTCAGGACGCGTTAGGCGTTTTTAACATATATCTTATTAGAATCAAACCTATAGGAACCTTAATATACAGCTGTATATTAAAGGTCCTATAGATTTGATTGCCCAGTGAGAACAAAAACTGTTGCAATAACTTAGGCTCTATAGCCATAGAGCCTAAGTGGTTGCAACAGTTTTTGATTTTTTATTAGTTTCGCATTTTTCACAATATAAAATTTCCTTATTACTAGACCGCAAGGAAGCTAATAAGAGGAGAGCATCTGGACATCTCTCTGGGCAATGACATGTCGATAAATTTCAATCAAGCAAGATTTACTCTCGGTAGTAGACCTTCTTGATAACTACAATTACATTGTGATTACATTGTTTCTGGCAATTTATCTTCCACTCACGTTCTTTATAAACAGTTGTCAGTATGTCTTCACTGCTAGCTATAGGAAGTACAGTGACACATTTCTCGTGCCACCTCAAATCATCCTCTAACATACCTAGATGGCTGATATGTTGCAGAGTGTTATCTATACTCTATACTAATCTTATAAAGAGGAAAGATTTGTTTTTTGTTTGTTTGTTTGTTTGTAACGAATAGGCTCCGGAACTACTGGACCGATTTGAAAAATTCTTTCACAGTTGGAAAGCTAAACTCTTTGCGGTGAACATAGGCTATATTTTATTCCCGTATTCCCACGGGAACGGGATCTACGCGGGTGAAGCAGCGTGACGTCCGCTAGTATTTTACAAAGCTTGGAAATTAAGGTTGGTTGTACAATTAGGTTGTACTAACCGTTCGCTCTAAGTTTGCCAGTCGCCTCCCTTACTACGCCTCCACACAAGTCTCTATGCCAGCGGCAAACTTAGAGCGAACGGGCTATATGTTGGCAGGAATGGTTGGTTGGTGACTGGTTCATTGCATCTTGAGCATCATAAACGTCATTTTAAGACTCACTTTCTATCCATCTATTAAGTGTTTTACTAGGAAGGTATCTGCCAAAGTATACGTCTATTTCAAAGTATTAATTTAAGAATGAAGCGCTCGTGGCCCGACTCAGTGTTCTGTAAATGATCACTGTAGTAAGCACAGATATCTGATTTCTGTGGTAGTAAGCAACATTTAAAAAAAAAAAAAAAAAAAAAAAAATAGTTTATTGCCCATAACTCAATGGTACATATAACATAGAACAATTTTACATGTTAGAATATCTTATAAACTAGTATCGAGATACAATTATTATAGTCAATTATGGCAAAAGGTTGCAACTCAGCTTTTGCTTCTTACCACCGCAGTAGCAAGTAGCGCTGGTTTTCAGTTGCACCTATGAAGACATAGCATAACTTAAAAGATGAAGGTAAGTACAATAAAATTGCAAGGAGCACATAGTAGGAATAAAAATAAATAAAAATAAATAAAACAAATTTCGTTTTTATACATAGTAGAGAGAAAAAAAAAAAAACGTGAAACTTAGCACAATATAAAGAAATAAAATATTTTTGGATGTGTGTGTGCGTGTGTCTGCGTGTGTATGTGTGAGTGTGAGTATGAATGTGAAAGTGTCTTAGAAATGGTCCCTTAGTTTGTCTTCTGAGTATTGCTTCAAATTCTCGGTGGCGCGTTGTCTACTTAATAGAGCATTTACTGTGTAAGCAACATTTACTGTGACCGGTTATTGACATTTATTTGCGAGCGTTTCCGTACTTTGGAAGGCGCGTTAAGCCGTTGGTCCCGGTTGCCAGTAAAATAGCACTCGTTAAGCCAAGTCGAAGGCCTTTATGGGCGGCTTGAAAACTTTCAAGAGCAGGCATTCACAACCTGCGCATTTCATACGGTTCACCACCTATTACGTGGGACAAAATCTCAAAGGTGAAATGTGGACATATAGCATGCCTCTGCCTACCCCGGGGATAAAAGACGTGATTATATAATATGTTTTTTTATTTAAGAAACCAACCTCAACTTACACAATCTCCTCAACCACAACACGCCCGCGATAGTGGACCCACCGACTGAGCACGTGATTGCACAAATAATATCATGGAACTTACCTATTTGTTTACTTACAGCCAGACACATTACGCAACAGCACTAATTAAGACGCAATTCCGATTAATATCTATACTTAAGTATACTAATATT
Source organism: Miltochrista miniata (assembly GCA_933228765.1). Lineage (NCBI taxonomy): Eukaryota > Metazoa > Arthropoda > Insecta > Lepidoptera > Erebidae > Miltochrista > Miltochrista miniata. The sequence continues at coordinate 33,561,064 of OW121756.1, read as the reverse complement.
ATAAAGAGGAAAGATTTGATTGTTTGTTTGCTTCGAATAGGCTCCGAAATTAATAGATCGATTTGAGAAATTCTTTCACTGTTGGGAAGCTACACTCTTTGCGGTGAACATAGGCTATATTTTATTCCCGTATTCCCACGGGAACGGGAATTACGCGGGTGAAACCGCGTGACGTCCGCTAGTACACAGTATAAGGGCCCGACATAACAAACAGAGTTGTGTTGAAATCTCCTAGAGCTGTTGCGTCACATAAATTGACTTTGATCCGGGACACCTCTAAGGGATAACAAAAAAAAACTGGTCAAGTGCGAGTCGGACTCACGCACGGAGGGTTTTGTGCCAAAAAACGGTAGAGAATCACGTTTGTTGTATGGGAGCTCCCTCAATTCCTCTTTTTTTTATTTTAGTATTTGTTGTTATAGCGCTCGTGGCCCGCGTACTCAGTGTTCTGTAAACGATCACTGCAGTAAGCAACTTTCACTATGGCCGGTCCATGGATGGGTGACCATTCATGTGATCACTTTGTGACATTTATTTGAGCGTTTCCGTGCTTCGGAAGGTACGTTAAGCCGTTGGTCCCGGTTGCCAGTAAAATGGCAGTCGTTTAGTTAAGTCGAAGGCTTTATTTTCAACAGCAGGCAGTCACAACCTGCTCCTGTCCATGCTCGTAATAGACAGACCGATGGACAGCGAAGTCTCATGAATATGGTCCCGTTTTTTACCTTTCGGGTACGGAACCCTCATAACGTCCTGATGGCACTGTAGGCACCTGTGATGCAAGGAGACGCAGATACTGACAATTTCCGCCAATTGACCGTCAGTGCAGCAACCATATGCACAGAGCTCGCCACAATCTAGAAGGCAAGGAGGTCTTTCGTGACGTGAAATAGGTACTGGAGAGACGCAGCAGTCGCCTTTTCTACCAGCTGATAAAGGTGCACAATTTGCAGCACTGCTTCTGTTGGGAGTCCTAGGGACATCCTTCCGAGGGCTTACCCGGGGCTCCCAACAGTAGGCTGTTAGGTAGGATACGTATGGTTTTTGGTCGGTAGGAGTCCGGCATAACATTCCTGTAGGATTTTCCTCACGTTTAAAATAAACCAGAAGTACTTTATTGATTTTTTTGAAATAATATTATTGGCCACAGTAATTTCTATTACATATTTCGGTTAAGCATTCAGATACATTGGTATAATCTTACTTCTGACTAATATTATAAATGCGAAAGTTTGTGAGTGTGGATGTTTGTTACTCTTTCACGCTCTAACGGCTTAACGGATCTGGCTAAAATTTGGTACTAGGATAGATTGTAATCTGTAATAACACATAGGCTACTTTTTATACCGTGAATAAGTTCCCATGGGAAACGGGAACGGGAACAAACTTTAAAGGGAAGCTGCGGGCATCAGCTAGTTGCTTATAAATCTTATAACTCGGTTCACGTTGGTAATGAAGTAATAAGGAAAAGAACTCTGGCCTCTTAATAGAGCATTTACTGTGTAAGCAACATTTACTGTGACCGGTTATTGACATTTATTTGCGAGCGTTTCCGTACTTTGGAAGGCGCGTTAAGCCGTTGGTCCCGGTTGCCAGTAAAATAGCACTCGTTAAGCCAAGTCGAAGGCCTTTATGGGCGGCTTGAAAACTTTCAAGAGCAGGCATTCACAACCTGCGCATTTCATACGGTTCACCACCTATTACGTGGGACAAAATCTCAAAGGTGAAATGTGGACATATAGCATGCCTCTGCCTACCCCGGGGATAAAAGACGTGATTATATAATATGTTTTTTTATTTAAGAAACCAACCTCAACTTACACAATCTCCTCAACCACAACACGCCCGCGATAGTGGACCCACCGACTGAGCACGTGATTGCACAAATAATATCATGGAACTTACCTATTTGTTTACTTACAGCCAGACACATTACGCAACAGCACTAATTAAGACGCAATTCCGATTAATATCTATACTTAAGTATACTAATATTATAAAGAGGAAAGATTTGATTGTTTGTTTGCTTCGAATAGGCTCCGAAATTAATAGATCGATTTGAGAAATTCTTTCACTGTTGGGAAGCTACACTCTTTGCGGTGAACATAGGCTATATTTTATTCCCGTATTCCCACGGGAACGGGAATTACGCGGGTGAAACCGCGTGACGTCCGCTAGTACACAGTATAAGGGCCCGACATAACAAACAGAGTTGTGTTGAAATCTCCTAGAGCTGTTGCGTCACATAAATTGACTTTGATCCGGGACACCTCTAAGGGATAACAAAAAAAAACTGGTCAAGTGCGAGTCGGACTCACGCACGGAGGGTTTTGTGCCAAAAAACGGTAGAGAATCACGTTTGTTGTATGGGAGCTCCCTCAATTCCTCTTTTTTTTATTTTAGTATTTGTTGTTATAGCGCTCGTGGCCCGCGTACTCAGTGTTCTGTAAACGATCACTGCAGTAAGCAACTTTCACTATGGCCGGTCCATGGATGGGTGACCATTCATGTGATCACTTTGTGACATTTATTTGAGCGTTTCCGTGCTTCGGAAGGTACGTTAAGCCGTTGGTCCCGGTTGCCAGTAAAATGGCAGTCGTTTAGTTAAGTCGAAGGCTTTATTTTCAACAGCAGGCAGTCACAACCTGCCCCTGTCCATGCTCGTAATAGACAGACCGATGGACAGCGAAGTCTCATGAATATGGTCCCGTTTTTTACCTTTCGGGTACGGAACCCTCATAACGTCCTGATGGCACTGTAGGCACCTGTGATGCAAGGAGACGCAGATACTGACAATTTCCGCCAATTGACCGTCAGTGCAGCAACCATATGCACAGAGCTCGCCACAATCTAGAAGGCAAGGAGGTCTTTCGTGACGTGAAATAGGTACTGGAGAGACGCAGCAGTCGCCTTTTCTACCAGCTGATAAAGGTGCACAATTTGCAGCACTGCTTCTGTTGGGAGTCCTAGGGACATCCTTCCGAGGGCTTACCCGGGGCTCCCAACAGTAGGCTGTTAGGTAGGATACGTATGGTTTTTGGTCGGTAGGAGTCCGGCATAACATTCCTGTAGGATTTTCCTCACGTTTAAAATAAACCAGAAGTACTTTATTGATTTTTTTGAAATAATATTATTGGCCACAGTAATTTCTATTACATATTTCGGTTAAGCATTCAGATACATTGGTATAATCTTACTTCTGACTAATATTATAAATGCGAAAGTTTGTGAGTGTGGATGTTTGTTACTCTTTCACGCTCTAACGGCTTAACGGATCTGGCTAAAATTTGGTACTAGGATAGATTGTAATCTGTAATAACACATAGGCTACTTTTTATACCGTGAATAAGTTCCCATGGGAAACGGGAACGGGAACAAACTTTAAAGGGAAGCTGCGGGCATCAGCTAGTTGCTTATAAATCTTATAACTCGGTTCACGTTGGTAATGAAGTAATAAGGAAAAGAACTCTGGCCTCTGGTTCACAAGTCCAAAGCTTGCTAGTTATTTATTTCATTTCTGATGTAACAGTTGACACCGTTTCACCAGCCGTTTTTTCCGATCAACTTTAATTAATTATTTTTACAGTTTCCTTATTATGAATTTTATTTACCGCGATAAATGTCTTACCTACATGTTTCCATTGTTATAAATCAAGCAAGCTTTATTTGCACTGACACACTTAAGTATAGTCAGACATGAGATCATGCTTTTTTATTCAGGGACATTGTACTTTAAAAGTTGCACAAAAGTATAGCAACGCCTTTTCCCTAAAGACGTAGGTATTCAAGTCCTCCAACTCCAGCGACCTCCTAAAAATGAAATAGCCACATCGGAAATACTTTTTTCTTTTTGGGCACTTTAAATTAACAAGAGCTCCAAGGGCCCCATCTAAGTAGGCACTTCCTTAGCTTGGCTAGGTTCTGTGCTTTAGGAAAAACACACATGGACATAAGGGGAATTATGTATTATACAGCTTTGCGTACATTGAGATGCATTACGAGCTGCACGTGTTTTAATTTTGAGACTGGCTACTGAGTTTTTCCTTGGCTAGAATTTAATTGATTTTCAGAAGCCAAACCTCCAAGCATATTGCTAATGAGGTAGCCATGTGGAGGCCCGATCATTTCTCGAGCACGTGTCCACAACATTTAAACGTAAAAGGTAAACGTACAAAAAGTAACACTGTAAAACAATGAATCGTAAAGATAAGCAAACACACTTCCAAGTGTAGATAACATCGTGTAATCAGCGTCTGCGATGCGTCTGCGCCGCGCGCCGGTTTGCGCTGCAGCCTTGGACGATGGACACTACGCCTTTTATTTTTATCTGGTGATTGATAGTTACCGTTATTTTCGTACCTAATGAGGCGGCAGTGCCGGGAGATCAACACACAGTTTTTGATAAAAAAATAACAAGAATATGAGATGATGTTTCTTTTTCTATTTTCCTCACCAATCAATATCCCTACAAAATATGAGGTCAATTGTTTTTCTTTTTATTAATTTTCTTCTCAGCATCACCTACTTCTGCTAACAAACTCGAGAATTCTAAAAGAGCATCTGCCTGCAGTGGGAGTTTGGAACAAATCTCGCCCTCGCTCCCATTACTGTAACTCCTGTAAATCAGGTTCTACGGCAAAGACCAACACCAGAAAAGTAAGACTACTCTCTCTCTAACTCAGTAAGTTACGGGAAAAATTAGAGTACAATGGAACTTGGAACCCACATAGAAATTAATCGGAGGTTAGATTAAGGAAATTAGAAAGTAAACTTACCTACCTAGAAACCTACCTACCGTTTATTTTAACGTGAGGACAATTCTACATTGTATTCTATGACTCTTACCGACAAAAAACCACAAGTTCCCTACCTAACGCGTGCGTGAATTTTTCACGTCACGCTGTCGTCTTGGCCCTGCTTCTGTAAGGACGGTGAGCAGCCCCCTCACCGTCCTCAGGCCCCCGGTCATGGGCGAAGACACGTCTGCGGCCGGAACGGCGCACGGAACTCGAGAGGGAGAATTCTCTCCCGCTTCCTCTACGCCGCCGCCTCTTTCACGAGCATAAACTGTTCGCAGAAAAACGCAGCGGTGTCTCACTACTTACTCCCGCTGGAGATCATGGCTCTCACCATGGTCTCCAGCGAGAGAATGTCCACGCCCAGACCTGCGCACGAGGAACTGGCGCTGATATACCCGCTGTCAAACCCGGGACTAGCGCAGCAGTTGCACAAACATAGTTACTTTACATTACAACTGTGTCACCGAGACAGTCAAATGGCGACCCTAACCAATCCTCCTGACTGGCGATTTCATTGGTAGGTATATTGTAACTGCAACAGTCACTAATCACAAAGTGTAGGGATGACACACAAATACATACATACCTAATGTACACTAGGTAATACTAAATCCGGTTTATTAACCAAATTCCAAATATATCACGCAGATACGTGATACGTGGAATTATTTGAGTAAATATTGGACACGATAGGTCCGGGCGGTGTTCCATTAAAGTCGAGTATGATACTGGTCGTAACTGGATTTAGAGGAAACTCCCTCAAGTACGTTGTTTATCAAAGCAAACATAGGTAGTAATTTATGCTCCGATTATCATCAAAATAATCATGGTTTGTTGGTGTGGACGGCTACGCAATAATAAAATTTACGGTTAGAGCTGTACAACAAATGTTTTATGTGTGACAATTTTATTTTCGGCATATATTATTTTAGCTTTCAGACACAATTTGTAGTTGTTAAATGAAATTAACATTGCATTGAATTGAATAGAGTGGAAGATAAAAATATGTGTGCCAAAATCGCAATTTTGAACAACACATAAAAATTACATTGAATCCAATTTTTATGTGTATTGACTTAGAACAAGTTAGTCCCACTCCCAAGCATTCTACCTCGTAATAGGGGTGTCAGATTGCTAATATCTTCGGAGTCTAAAAGCGGCTAATGTAAAGTACCTACTCAATTTAAAAGCAACCGTCGTCTGACCTTTCGACCTCTTAGTAGAAGAAAAAGAAATTTATCTAACTACTCAAGATCCTGTTCTAATTTTCTAATATCTTTCATCCTCAAAGTACCCTAAATAAGTGATTTATTTACTCACAAACCTTGCTCCGAATTTATCAGTCTAGACAGAAAAATAAATACAATTAATCATTCGGGCCGGCCCTGTTACACTTTGCTCTGTTCACGATGCCGCCTGCTGGTCTGGTGAGGCGGTGTAGGCAGTAACCTAAATATACACTACGTGATACGTGATTGTAGTAACGTATCTATAGTAGAGAGAACTGGGAATATTGTTTTTGTGGTTGGTTTTAACGATTTTAGACTGGCTCTGAATTCAGAGTAAGAGAGAACGCTATTTTTCCTAAAATTTTCACTTTGAAGCTGAGAAGTTTCTACTACTACTTTTCTATTCGTACGCATACCTCCTCATTCTTCTATTTCTTCGAGGACATAATAGTGATAAACTGTAAAGCTATACTTCATCTGTTTGTATTTCGTCTCACATTAGTTACTTATATTTCTTTTGTTTTTCTTAATCTGAGGGAAAATTCTTCATGGATGCTATGCCGGACTCCTACCGACTAAAAACCTCAAGTAACGCCCATCAGCCCAGGGAGCCCCGGGTAAGCCCTCGGAAGGATGTCCCAGGACAACTTTAGGTACATATATATAAGTGCGAGCTAGCTAGCCTAGCTTCAATAGAACCTTGTCAATAAAACAAGTTGTACACTCGAAGTGATTATATCGATGCATCAATCTAACGAGCCAAATCCTTATCAGATAATGTAGGTAATCGATGTCATCTTCAAATACATACATAGTATCCTTATATGTTATACTAGCTGACCCTCGCAACTTCGTTTACGCCACATAAGGTGTATGAAAGGACAGGTATTTTTTCAACAGACTCAAGGGAGCGTATGAAACCGGCGCGGACTGAATTGTTTTACAATAGCCTTAATCATTAAGCTCTTTTATGATTAAGCCAACACGCCAGTTTAGATTTACCCTCACATTCAAAGAAACCCTTGAATTCGAAAAGTTGAGATACCTCTAATTTCTGAACTACGAAACTCTCAATAATGAAAGTTGTGTGGAACAATGTTAAAAACATTCCCTTTCTGACACTAAAAAAATATTTGAAATCGGACCACGGGGTGAGAACTTACAGCTGAAAAACCATTTTATCTTTCATCCCCTCTCCCGCAGGAACCGCGCAAAATATCGGGATCAAAAGTATCCAAGAACCTTCCTCGGACTATAAGCTCAGAATGTACGAAGTATCATTCAAATTGGTTTAGTAGTTTCGGCGTGATACTTATTCGGGATACAGACAGACAGACATGAAAATTAAAAATTACATATTCGGCTTCAGAATCGATTATAGAACGTCCTACAATTGAAATTTTCAAAATATCTTCCATGTACAGACTCTCGACCCTCAACAGTTTTATTATAAGTATAGATTATTTAAAGGAACCCTTAAATTCTAGGTTTTTAGAAAGTTGAGATGTCTCTAATTCCTGAACTACAAAACCCTCAATATTGAAACTCGTGTGAAAAATTCTTAAAATACTCCCTTTAGGACACAGATTTTTTTTTAGAATCTGATCACGCATTGAGAAGTTACAACTAAAAAAACATTTTCTCTTTCATCCCCTCTCCCAAAGGAACCGCACAAAATATCGGGATCAAAAGTACCCTAAAACCTTCCTCGGATCATAAGCTCAGATTGTACCAAATTACATTCAAATCGATGCAGTAGTTAGGGCGTGATACTTATTCGGGATACAGACACACAGACAGACATCAAAAATTTAAATTACATTTTCGGCTTCAGTATCGATAAGAGAACGCCCTGCAATGAAAATTTTCAAAATATCTTCCATGTACAGACTCTCGACCCTCAACAGTTTTATTATCTAGCTGACCCTCGCAACTTCGTTTACGACACACATGGTGTATGAAAGGAGGTGTATTTCTTCATAAGACTCATTAAGCAGCGTATGAAACTGCCCTTAAAAACAATTCAGCCCACGCCTCCGGCGTGAACTGAATCATTTTACAATACCCTAATCTTTAAGCTCTTTATGATTAAGCCAACACGCCAGTTTAGATTTACCCACAAATTCCAAGGAAACGTTGAATTCTAGGTTTTGCGATAGTTGAGATGTCTCTAATTCCTGAACTACAAAACCCTCAACATTGAAACTCGCGTGACACAATCCTTAAAGTACTCTCTTTATGACACTGAAAAAAATTTTGGAATCGGACTACGCATTGGGAACTTACGACGAAAAAAACATTTTCTCTTTCATCCCCTCTCCCAAAGGAACCACGCAAAATATCGGGATCAAAAGTATCCAAGAACCTTCCTCGGATCATAAGCTCGGATTTTACCAAGTTTCATTCAAATCGTTTCTGTAGTTTCGGCGTGATACTTATTCGGGATACAGACAGACAGACATGAAAATTTTAAACTACATTTTCGACTTCAGTATCGATTCGAGAACGCCCTACAATTAAAATTTTTAAAATATCTTCCATGTACAGACTCTCGACCCTCTACAGTTTTATCTATTACACTAGCTGAACCCGCAACTTCGTTAACGTCACATAAGGTGTATGAAAGGAGAGGTATTTCTTCAGCAGACTCATCAAGCAGCGTGTGAAACTGCCCTGTTTGCTTAATCATAAAAGAGCTAAAAGATTAAGTCCTTCGGTGCGGAATGAATTGTTTTAAAATAGACTTAATCTTTAAGCTCTTTTATGATTAAGCCAACACGCCGGTTTAGATTTACCCATTTTTTGATTCTTATGTCTATGTACGATTCTTTAAAGTGATATTACTTTTTTATTTATAAACCGATTGATATAAACACTAACCCCCTTATTCATAATCGTTTATTAAACCTATTTTAGTTAAAACACACTTTAAGTCTATTGCTGTCTCTAACCAATGACAGCGTATGGTTAGAGACAGCAATAGACTTAAAGTGTGTTTTAACTAAAATAGGTTTAATAAACGATTATGAATAAGGGGGTTAATGTTAAGTGGAGCAAACCTCAACACAATAAAGAAAACCGCATTGCAATCGATTAAGCGGTTACTGAGATTAGCGTGCACAAACGTACAGACAAACAGACAAAAATTCTAAAAATCATTGTTTTGGGTTCTATTGCGTTGATAAAGCCCCCCTATAATATTTTTTCTTACATTTCTTCCATGTACAGACAGCGACTTGTTACGATTTTATTATATGTATTGATTGATATTGATATTGATGTATTGATTAAGCCAACACGCCAGTTTAGATTTACACTCTCATTCAAAGAAACCGCTACAATTAAATTTTTAAACATATCTGATTCTTAAAAGTGTTATAACTATTTTATTTATAAACCGATTGACATGAAATAAACGCTAAATGTTAAGTGGAGTAAACCTTAACACAAAACCGCATTGCATTCGGTTTAGCGGTTACTGAGATTAGCGTGCACTACCGTACAGACATACAGACAAACAAACAAAAATTTTAAAAATCATTGTTTTGGGTTCACGCCTTTGGCGCGGACTGAATTGTTTTAAAATAGACTTAATCTTTAAGCTCTTTTATGATTAAGCCAACACGCCGGTTTAGATTTACCCATTTTTAAATTCTTATGTCTATGTACGATTCTTTAAAGTGATATAACTTTTTTATTTATGAACCGATTGACATAAAATAAACACTAAATGTTAAGTGAAGCAAACCTCAACACAATAAAGAAAACCGCATTGCAATCGGTTAAGCGGTTACTGAGATTAGCGTGCACAAACGTACAGACAAATAGACAAAAATTCAAAAAATCATTGTTTTGGGTTCTATTGCGTTTATAAAGCCCCCCTATAATATTTTTTCTTACATTTCTTCCATGTACAGACAGCGACTTGCTACGATTTTATTATATGTATTGATATATTGATATTGACGTTGATGTATTGATTAAGCCAACACGCCAGTTTAGATTTACACTCTCATTCAAAAAAACCACTACAATTAATTTTTTAAACATATCTGATTCTTAAAAGTGTTATAACTATTTTATTTATAAACCGATTGACACGAAATAAATGCTAAATGTTAAGTGGAGCAAACTTGAACACAATAAAGGAAACCGCATTGCAATCGGTTAAGCGGTTACTGAGATTAGCGTGCACAACCGTACAGACAAACAGACAAAAGTTCTAAAAATCATTGTTTTGGGTTCTATTGCGTTCATAAAGCCCCCCTATAATATTTTTGCTTATTTATCTTCCATGTACAGACAGCGACCTGGTACGATTTTATTATATGTATTGATGATGATTGATTGATATATTGATTGATTAAGCCAACACGCCAGTTTAGATTTACACTCTTATTCAAAGAAACCGCTACAATTAAAATTTCAAACATATCTGATTATTAAAAGTGTTATAACTATTTTATTTATAAACCGATTGACATAAAATAAACGCTAAATGTTAAGTGGAGCAAACCTGAACACAATAAAGGAAACCGCATTGCAATCGGTTAAGCGGTTACTGAGATTAGCGTGCACAACCGTACAGACAAACAGACATACAGACAAACAGACAAAAATTATAAAAATCATTGTTTTGGGTTCTATTGCGTTCATAAAGCCCCCCTATAATATATTTTCTTATTTATCTTCCATGTACAGACAGCGACCTGTAACGATTTTATTGTATGTATTGATTGATTGATTGATATTGATTGATTAAGCCAACACGCCAGTTTAGATTTACACTCTCATTCAAAGAAACCGCTACAATTCTTAAAAGTGTTATAACTATTTTATTTATAAACCGATTGACATGAAATAAACGCTAAATGATAAGTGGAGCAAACTTTAACACAATAAAGGAAACCGCATTGCAATCGGTTAAGCGGTTACTGAGATTAGCGTGCACAACCGTACAGACAAACAGACAAAAGTTCTAAAAATCATTGTTTTGGGTTCTATTGCGTTCATAAAGCCCCCCTATAATATTTTTGCTTATTTATCTTCCATGTACAGACAGCGACCTGGTACGATTTTATTATATGTATTGATGATGATTGATTGATATATTGATTGATTAAGCCAACACGCCAGTTTAGATTTACACTCTTATTCAAAGAAACCGCTACAATTAAAATTTCAAACATATCTGATTATTAAAAGTGTTATAACTATTTTATTTATAAACCGATTGACATAAAATAAACGCTAAATGTTAAGTGGAGCAAACCTGAACACAATAAAGGAAACCGCATTGCAATCGGTTAAGCGGTTACTGAGATTAGCGTGCACAACCGTACAGACAAACAGACATACAGACAAACAGACAAAAATTATAAAAATCATTGTTTTGGGTTCTATTGCGTTCATAAAGCCCCCCTATAATATATTTTCTTATTTATCTTCCATGTACAGACAGCGACCTGTAACGATTTTATTGTATGTATTGATTGATTGATTGATATTGATTGATTAAGCCAACACGCCAGTTTAGATTTACACTCTCATTCAAAGAAACCGCTACAATTAAAATTTCAAACATATCTGATTCTTAAAAGTGTTATAACTATTTTATTTATAAACCGATTGACATGAAATAAACGCTAAATGATAAGTGGAGCAAACTTTAACACAATAAAGGAAACCGCATTGCAATCGGTTAAGCGGTTACTGAGATTAGCGTGCACAACCGTACAGACAAACTGACATACAGACAAACAGACAAAAATTTTAAAAATCATTGTTTTGGGTTCTATTGCGTTCATAAAGCCCCCCTATAATATTTTTTCTTATTTATCTTCCATGTACAGACAGCGACCTGTAACGATTTTATTATATGTATTGATTTAATGTGTTCTGCCTACATAAGTTGTATTGTTTAGAAGCCAGCTGACGCCGCGCCGAGCCGAGTCCTGTCACGTAGCCGAAATAAGTAATCATGCAGATGACTCACACTCCTGCAGGAACTTCCTGATTCTACTTCGTCGAAAATGTGACAGACATGCATACCACTGGGTAGCTGATAATCACTAATTAGATAATATAACTTTTATTATTTATACACTACACTCGGTAGTATAATACCTTATTTATCTATACTAATACTAGTTGAAATGCGGAACTTCGTTTGCGTCCAAAAATCTATCTTATCTCTCAAGTTGGATTAAACTGCATGCAGCGTGCAAAATTTGGATTAAAATTGGTCCAGTTGTTTAGGAATTTATCGCGGACAAACATGAAATTTTTAAACAATAAAGATTTTATGAGAAAAGATAAGTTTGTTGGTAATCGATAAACAGGGAAAATATTGAACTGATTTTAAAAATTCTATCGCCGCGGCCGTTAGAATGTCAATTTATTTTGAAGTAACATATGTTTGGTATCATCATGCCAACCAAGGGAGAGGAGCAGTACCTAATAATAAATGTCACCAAATCTATACTAATATTATAACCTTTGCGGTGAACATAGACTATATTTTATTCCCGTATTCCCACGGGAACGGGAACTACGCTGGTGAAACCGCTTGACGTCCTCTAGTAAGTCATAGTTTGATACATTATTGAAAATACTAGTTTTTTTTTACGTGTGAAAAATCCGTTATGGATGCTATGCCGGACTCTTACCGACTAAAAAACCAACATGTTCCCTACCTATTGCCTGCGTTTGGGAGCCCCGGGTAAGCCCTCTGAAGGATATCCCCAGGATTATCAGCAAATACAAATTTATTGGGGTGCGAAAACCACATATGCGAAACCGTCGGGCACAGCTACGAATGTGTCCTTGATATATTTACGTTTTAATCGCAAAGTTTTAGGTTTACAGACCTTATTTAAATATCTCAAAAAATAAATGAAATTCGTCTTTAATTGACGGAAATATCTGTGAAAGATTTGCTCCATGGTGAAAGTACATAAAAGAAATACATACAGTCGAATTAAGAATTGAGAACCTCCTCCTCTATTGAAGTCGTTTAAACAGCAAATTTATTCGAGTAAGTACCATTTCAATTTAGTAATGTTTTGTTTGAAAACTAAGTTATCTGATAAAAAGTAACACTATCTCAGATAGTGTGAATGCAATATGCACACTTACAAGACACGTTGTTACACTTTGTTAATGTGACACAATTCTTTTAGCACATTGTTATGATAGATAATGATTTATGGGTATTTGTTGTGAATTAACTATATTGAATACATTATTCATCAACATGAGACCATTCGTAAACTTGAAGTTTGGAACAGTTTTAGGTGGAATTTCACACTTTCACTCATCCTTATTGCTCACATCATTGGAAACGAAAGAGTTTAGTATTTTTTTTAAGGAGTCACTTGAAGTCATTTCATACAGAATTTTTTAAACGATCTCTACATCTCTGCATAAGAGAACCTTAGCAAATATGTAGAGATCGTTTAGTACCGAAGCAGAGATACCTTATACATACTGATATACATATACATACTTATATATTGGGTAGGGTAGACTGGGTACGGTTAAAACGGTGGACGGTTGAAACAACGCGAATATCTCGTAAACAGTGCGTGATGAGGTGAGGAGTCCAAGGGGAGTATGAAGCGGGTGACAAGCCAAAACACGAATTTTAGTATCACGTTGTTCTACGGGCGCTGTGCTTGGCTATAGGAGGCCCCATTGTTTTTTTTGACGGACAAGTAAGTATTTTTGTTCTTACATTTTTGCAAATATTTAGATTTTGTATAAAGTTAGAGTATTGAGAGTTTTCTTTCGTTTTAATTGAAGTTTGTAGAATATTGTAGTATCATTAGTTTTTAATTAAATGTGTAATAATTCTAACAGTGAAACTTTTTATACCAATCGGGCGGTTGGGGACAGTTGAAACATTATTTGTGGGTACGTTTGAAACATTTTATTTATTCAATTTTCTTGTTTCTCAGATGCCAAGGGTACGCCAAAGAAAGACTACAAAATGTCGGGCCGACTTATCAACATGCAAACAAGCATTATGAAGATGTAAAAGCGGGATTTTGTTTTGTTTAGTTCGATTTTTGTTTTGTTGATAGTTAAAAAAAATACCAATATCGCAAATTACCAATATTGCAAATATTACTGTCAAGAAAATCTTACTATAATTCCATTTAAGTTGTACTTGATGTAAAACTTCAAAGGCTGATAAAAATACTGTAAGGTTATAAGTATCAACAAAGACTATAATAGATTACTAAAAGAATATTTGTAATTTTCATCTGTGCCATTAAAATATTATTAGATGAATAGTTCTTTACTGTTTGTTTTTGTTATTTTTCTAATAAAACGTGATAACTTATAATATTTTGTATTATTTGCATGTGTTTCATTTGACCCCAAGCACTGTTTCAACCGACCCTGACATGGGGACGGTTAAAACAAATTACCGTTTTTTTTCAACACAATTTTACACTGTAAACTAATATAAAGTGATTTCAAATAACATTGCCCATTAGAAGACAGATAAAAGGTCTTTTGTTTAATACATTTCTTTCATCGCTAGCTTAACAAATTCCGATGCTATGCCTGATAAACGCAAAAATGTTTCTATCGTACCCAGTCTACCCTACTCCCATTGGTGGTAAGCAATGGGAGTACCCAAAGACAATACTTAGTCTTCTCGATAGTTATTATAAGATCTGAGTCTAAAATCCTTTAACTTAGAAGAATATATTCAAGGGAAACAGTCACTCATTATAAGTCGTTTTTAGCACGATTCTAAAAACTCAAGTCACCTTACACCTAGTTTTATAAAAATAAAACTAACCCCATTATTCTGGAGTATTGTACGTACTTAATAGTTTGTAGAACTAATAAATATCTTTGGTAGTACGAGTACTATCATTTTCTAGTACGGCCCTTACACACGTGGTATCGTTTATCGGATTTCACGTCAATGCCACGCCCTCTTTTATTAAATTTTAGTGTCTACTATTGATAAATGAAGACTGCAGACTATACATCATTATATAGAAGTCTTTGACTATAAAGGGCTTCTCTATTTCTGCTCACGTGCACGACTGTAGTTATAGTACCGAATGCCTCGGTGTGGTTAAGACGATGAAGTGGTAGGTAAGTGCATTGCATACACTGGCCATGCCGTGGTTACCGGCTCGATTCCTGGGTGGAACATACATGTATAGTCAGGCTCGATTCCTGGGTAGATCATACATACATTATAGTCACGCCTTTATCCCCGAAGGGGTAGGCAGAGACATATTATATGCCCACATTAACCATTTTAGAATTTGTCCCACGTAATAGGTGGTGAGCCGTATTACCGTGTTGAGATGGACAGGCGCAGGGTGTGACTGACTGCCTGCAGTTGAAATTTTTCAAGCTGCCTTAAAAGTCCTTCAACTTGGCTTAACGACAGCCATATTTCTGGCAACCGGGACTAACGGCTTAACGTGCCTTCCGAAGCACGGAAACGCTCAATTAAATGTCACTAAGTGGTCATCCATCCAAGGACTGGCCATAGTGAAAGTTGCTTAGTGCAGTGATCGTTTACAGAACACTGAGTCCGCGGGGCCGCGAGCGCTTCCTGGGTGGAAACAACATAATATTTGTGTGATTCCACACCAATGATCGATTCGGAGTTAGAATGATTTCTATTTATAAAATGTATAGATTTATTGTGATGTTAAAAAAGTTACCTATTAGCAGAGTAGATAATACTATGCTATACTTAGTAAGTAAGGCTGAGGCCGCACTTGCGGTTACCGCGGCGGCGGTTTCTAACCTCAAAATGCCAAACCATTGACTTGATTTCATTGATTTTGACAGTTCGATGACATTTTGAGGTTAGAAACCGCCGCGGTAAAACGCAAATGCGGCCCCAAGCTAAAGCAGGTATAGTCTTTATACTTATTGTGGCAGTACACTTGACTCTTCTTGACACAAGTAGACTCGAGAGTCTGTAAACAAAACATAAAGTATGATAGCACTATTGATCATGTGAAAGTCCGTAAGATAACGTACATTGATACGGAACTCATGAACTTTGAAAATAGCGTTCAACGTTCAATATGCGAACCTCACGTGATGGTGGGAGCACACGCGAGGCTCGTATCATCCTAGTATTTATTTATTTGTATTCGACAGCTACCTATACCTATGTGCAAACATTACCGTATTATGATCCTGTTTAAATACAGGAACAAATAAATAAATATTTGTGGACATTCACACACAACATCATCTAGCCCAAATTAAGCTTATAATATGCTTGTGCTATGGGATCTTGAAGACTGATATACATACTTATATATTTCTAAATACATAGGTAGGTACATATTATACATAGAAAACACCCAAACTCCGCAACAAACATTTGCGGATCACACAAATATTTGGACCGACCCAGGAATCGAACCCAGGACCTCCAGCGCCGCAGGGAGTATCACTACCGACTACGCACAGAGGCAGAATGTTTAGTTTATTAGTTTATTTTTGGAATAAATACCTATTTTTGTGCGTATGATAACAGGCAGTACAGGGGTTCGACAGACTACTAACGTCACAATTGGAGTACCTATTTCGTTGCAAGGTCAGTGGCAGGTGACTCATGTTTGGTCATACATACATAATATATCACGCCTTTATCCCTGACTAGCGGACGTCACGCGGTTTCACCCGCGTGATTCCCGTTTCCATGGGAATGCAGGAATAAAATATAGCCTACGTTCACCGCAAAGAGTGTAGCTTTCCAACAGTGAAAGAATTTTTCAAATCGGTCCAGTAGTTCCGGAGCCTATTCGTTACAAACAAACAAACAAACAAAACAAATCTTTCTTCTTTATAATATTAGTTTAGATAAGGTAAGCAGGGACATAATATACCCCCACATTTCACCTTGCCTGCCTATCGACTATCGTCGTGTTGAAATGGACAGGTTTTGACGACCTACTGTTGAACATTTTGAAACCGCCCTTATATCTTAAACTTGGCTTAACGACTGTCATGTTACTGACAACCGGGACCAACGCACTATGGACAAAAAAGGCCTGTTTGAGATTAAAACTCTATAACTTCTTTAATTCTTAAGATAAAAGCTTGAATTTTTTTTCAGTTGCATAGTATTAAATAAAGCTTTTAATGAAATACGTTTTGTACAGTTTAGTGTAGTACTAGTGTCAATAAAAAATAATAATGATGAAAATCTTAAAAATAATACAATTAATGGCATATTTTTATGTATTGTATTAATATTAAGGGTATGAATAGATACAAATACATATTATTTTTCGAAACATAAGCTTATAAAAGGGAAAAGTATAGAAAATAACATGAACTAGTGTTAGCTCTCGGGTTTACTTGCATTTCATTTTAGGAGTCAGGAATAACTTTAAGCAAAGCAAGTTGACTATTTGACTTTAAAATTGGGATAACCATGATTGTATCTTGTATATCGGTCATAGCATAGGTATTATGTTTCTTAATTTATGGCGTCAATCATTCTACAGGATGATAAAGTTTGTAGGAATTCCTCGAAAATAGTATACATTGCGAGTTAAATTTTGACTATTTATTCAAAAATACTGTTTTGGTGTCATATACCATTTGAAAGGCTGGTCATTTTATTTCATGATTAGATATTGGTGCTATATCCACAGTGCAACGGTTTAACATGCCTTCTGAAGAGCAAATATGGTGGCAAATAAACGTCACAAAGTGGTCACGTGGTGGTCACCCATCCAAGGATCGGCTATAGTGAAAGTGGCTTACTGTCGTGATCGTTTACAGTCACAGAGCAACGCGCGCCTTAACAGACAGTTCGCGTAGATCTATGTTTACAGTACACAGACCACTGAGCTGTATTATACACAGACTCTGCACAACCATAGATTTAGAATTTTTCGTTACGTCAAAACCATAGATTTAGAATTTTTCGCTACTCTCGTCTTAGACCATATATCACGGGACTAGCCTTTGCGAACCACCGCATACAAAAATATTCTGCCAGTTTTCATACAAGTGAAGGGGGAAACACAAAGACATATAAAATTTCATTGCATTTAAAAATGTATTAATCGACAAACGCGTAATGGCTGTTGTGTGTTAATTGTTATTGTACAGTCAACTACAATGTAATGTACTAATTTAATCATATAAAATGATGTACTGATGTACAGGCTTTTCATAAAGCCAGAAGACCAAATGGTCATGTGCAATGGCAGAAAACAATGCTTAAGTAAGGCGCATCCTGTGGTTAGATGATCTAAGACTCTCGTCAAAACAATAAAATTACCTATTTAATAATTTTATTGGAAATTTGATATTTTGAATGTACAGAGTTTTCACTTTTACAGATTTATTATAAGTATAGATAGTTATTTAATTCGATATTTTATCTTACTGTTAAGTTCCTTGGTCAACTCTTACCATAGTTAATAATTTACAATCTGTAATTAAATTCCATACCATTCCATTTGTTACGGATCATGGAAAATACTGTTCAGTCACCGATAACCGTTACTAGGTCATATCACGATGTGACCTAACTTTTTTTATCTATAGTAATAATATCTATAAATTAATGATAAAAGTTTGTCAGTCTGTGAGTTGCGAAATTAAGGGCACCTAAATAATCTCTGAAATAATTAATTCGATTTAGAAAATCTTTTATGAGCGCAGTAAGCCATAATACCTACCTATTTAAGAATTATAAATATTATAAATGTTTTCGGTAATAATGTGATGCAAATTACTGAAATCTTTGATACACAAAAAATAAAGCATAATTGTGTCCTGGGACATCCTTCCGAGGGCTTAACCGGGACTCCCAACCATAGGCTGTTGGGCGTAACGTGAGGTTTTTTAGTCGGTAGGAGTCCGGCATAACATCCATGAGGATTTTCCCTCACGTTAAAAAAAAAACATAAGTAATTGTTCCTTTGTTAAGTTTTTCTTAAAACTCAACTACCTAGGTACTGTAGTTTCAAATATCAATCAATCAATGAAATCCGTCTAAAGCAGTCCACTGCTGGACATAGGCAAGGCCTCTCCCAAATTTCGCCACAATACACGGATTGCGCATCCAGTCAATCCCTGTATCCTTCATTTTTCTTTCAAATACCTACCTATCTTTGAAATTATTAATTTCATTAGGTAAATATTTACACCAGTACCTACCGCGGACGCTACTCAGCATACTTCGCCAGTAATTTCGTCACAACTTCGTCAGTTTTCGTCCTAGAACAAAAATTTTTGCACTGTTTGATAAGGATTCTATAGTTCTATGAATCTGCATTCTTGACTAAAAACGTTACGGATCCATTGTCCATCCTAACATTATATCATCTCATCTCTCAAATTAAATCATCTCTACCTAATAATTATCAAAATCTTGTTCACATAAGGTAAACGAATCTAAACCCTTCTAACCTATCTAAGCCTTTCCGAATACATTCATATGGTCGCCTTTAACCCCGAAAGGGTAGGTAGGTTATATGCCCACATTTCACCTTTAGTCTACGAATAACAATCCTATTTAGTATTTGTCCGACGTAATAGGTTTTTCATTAGGCCTCCAACTCAGCTTAACGACTGCCATTTTACTGGCATCCAGAACCAACGGCTGATTTCCTTACGGGCACGTAAATTGTTGGAAATAGATTTGTCAAAAAGTGGTAAGGGTAACCCTTTCGAGGACCAGTCACTGTGAAGATACTGGGTCCGCGGGCCCACAGCGTTTCAGCCAAAAACTTTTAAGACCGAAGTGAAGTTAGGATATATTACTAGTTATAAATATAGCGATAACACAGATCAATAATAATTATATGGACTTTAAGCTCAACCCTCGCTCACCTTATCATAATTATTACAACGTCAAAACATTACTGGTATATGTAGGTAGGTACAAATGGACAAATAGTTGCAAAATTCTGCCTAACATAGATAACCCTCATAACATACATACATATAGTCACGCCTCTATCCCCGAAGGAGTAAGCAGAGGCATAGTATACACCCACATATCACCTTGTAGTTATATGTCCCAAGTAATAGGTGGTGAGCCTATTGCCGTGTAGTAATGGACCGGCGCAGGTTCTTGTGACAACCTGCAGCTGATTTTTTTTCAATCCGCCGTAAGGCTTTCAACTTGGCTTAACGATTGTCATTTTTCTAACAACCTGGTTTCATTTCGAATTTTCCTTCTCTACGCAATGGATCGTTATGCGAAAGTGTTCCCTTAGTCGTCTCTTACGACTCCCTTGAATGGCGTCATTTTGTACTCTTTCCCTTTACCACACGAGGCCCCTACGCCGGGCAAAATGATACCTAATAGGGATAGAAAGGAATTTACTGTCGTAGGCCGATGGAACAAACAAGCTCCTGGAGCTATGACACAAATCGTTTGAAGGATGGACCCTGTACCTTTACGACCTTGAAAAGGTCTAAGCGGAATGCGCAGTCTGCGAAGGCTAAGATTTTATGAAATACTAGGGTGATGCTCGCGGCTTCGCCCGCGTGAAATTCGGTACCCGTTCAAGCTTCCCGTGGGAACATACTTATTCTCGGGATAAAAAGTAGCCTATGTGTTATTCCAGACTGTAAGCTATCTCTGTACCAAATTCCAGCCCAATCCGTTCAGCCGTTAGAGCGTGATTGAGTAATAAACATCCAAACATCTTCACAAACTTTCACATCAATCAATACATATAATAAAATCGTAACAGGTCGCTGTCTGTACATGGAAGATAAATAAGAAAAAATATTATAGGGGGGCTTTATGAACGCAATAGAACCCAAAACAATGATTTTTAGAATTTTTGTCTGTTTGTCTGTATGTCTGTATGTCTGTATATCTGTTTGTCTGTACGGTTGTGCACGCTAATCTCAGCAACCGCTCAACCGATTGCAATGCGGTTTTTTTTATTGTGTTGAGGTTTGCTCCAGTTAACATTTAGCGTTTGTTTTATGTAAATCGGTTTAGAAATAAAAGAGTTATAACACTTTTAAGAATTTGATATCTTGAAAATTTTAATTGTAGGGGTTTCTTTGAATGTGAGTGAACCTAAACTGGCGTGTTGGCTTAATCATAAAAGAGCTTAATGATTAAGAGATTAAGCTCTTTTATGATTAAGCAAACAGGGCAGTTTCAGACGCTGCTTGATGACTCTGATGAAGAAATACCTTTCCTTTTATACACCTTATGTGACGTAAACGAAGTTGCGGGCTCAGCTAGTTTATAATATTAGTAGGATCAGAGCGTCTATGGTAGTGACTGCCTGGGTGGCACGTAAGCGACTGACTGTCTGCTTTCGGGTTGGATGCCCGGGTTGTTGCCTAATGTAGCACAGTCAGAAACCAATGTTCAACTTAATGGTCGAGAGTTGGAACTTGTGGAACGAACCACATTCCTAGGGTTAACGGTTGATGCTGGTTTACAATGGGGTCCACATATTGTAAAACTAGCTAGTAGATTAAGTTCAGCAGCATTTGCTGTACAAAAAATAAGGCACTTGACTGATGTAGATACGGCTAGAATAGTTTATTTCAGTTACTTTCACAGTATAATGTCGTATGGTATTCTACTGTGGGGCAATGCTGCAGATATAAATAAAATTTTTATTTTACAAAAGCGGGCCATAAGAGCTATATATACCTAGACTAGGTCCAAGGGTCTCTCTGCGCGAAAAATTCAAAGAGGTTAATATTCTTACTGTAGCATCACAATATATTTTTGAAAACCTTATGTATGTACAAAGAAATCTACATAGTTTCGCTAAGTTAAGTGATAGACACAATGTCAACACTAGAAATAAAAATAACCTTGCTGTTTTTCATAGCAGATTGCACAAAACCAGCAATTCTTTCATGGGTAACTGTATACCTACGCTTTTACAACAGGCTTCCAGACGAAATTAAAAGTATGTCCCTTAATAAGTTTAAAAGATCTGTTAAAAGGAAATTGTACTGCAGGGGCTACTATACAATCAATGATTATTTGTTGGATAAGGAAGCCTGGAAATGACCTGCTCTGCTGGATTCTCAAAAAAATTGTTAAAATGCCTAGTTTTTAGATTCTTTAAAATTGTAAACAGGGCAAAAAAAAGAACAACCCGCTGAGTTTCTTGCCAGTTCTTCTCAGGTGGGTCGCGTTGTGAACTGGTGGTAGAGTTTTTGTTTTATATTCTGGACGTTTTACAAGCGCATCTGTATAATGCCTATGTGAAATAAATATATTTTTGATTTTGATTTTGAATTTGGTTGGACCAAACTGTTGATACGTGAGTTGTAAAGGCTTATTTCGGATTCGGAGTGTGAACCTTTGTATGTAATTCGAAGTCTTCGTTTTGAAGTGGCAGTTAAGTGGGCTAGCCACATCTGTATAAGATCCTATGGTCGATGCAGCAAACGAGTTCTGGAGTGGAGTCTGCGACTTGGTACACGTACGGAACCTTTGACCTGAAGAAGGTGGCTGACTGGTTACGGAAAGCGTAGGACCGTGTATTGAGGCGAAATTTGGGAGAGGCCTACGTCCAGCAGTGGACTGCCATAGGCTGATTTGATTGATTTGATGTACTTATCACTTATCAATCAATCAATAAATATAATAAAATCGTAACTGTCTGTTTGTCTGTACGTTTGTTAGCGTGCACAAACCATCTCAGCAACCGCTTAACTGATTGAAATGCGATTTTCTTTATTGCGTTGCGGTTTATTCCACTTAACATTTAGTGTTTGTTTCATGTCAATCGGTTTATAAATAAAAAAGTTATATCAATCTAAAGAATCACATACAAAATATAGCGCACGAAGTCGCAGGCAACAGCTAGTTTAGAAATATATCTTCAGAAATATGTTCCATTCAGCATTTTTTACATGTCGAATTCCTCATGAAACCTATCGGCTGGAACCGTACGATGCCCTATAACTGTCTACCGACAAGAGTCCGAGAGAGAAGCCCTCGGAATAATGTTTTTACTCAGTGCTATTTACGTAAATACATACATATAGCCACGCCATTTATCCCCGAAAGGGCAGACAGAGGTATATTATATGCCCACATTTCAGCTTAGACTTTGTCCTATTAAGCCGTATTTAAATCAAATCCCTAATCTATCAAAACATCCCAGTTAGAAGTAAGTAGTCTATATTATTCATTCATGACGTGTCACACAACGTACCAAACTCCCAGGACCTGATTGTCAGCAAGCGAAAGCAAAACTGGATCTTCCTGTTTGCAAGAGTAAAAAAAAGCGAATGAAATTGTGCCCTTGGCTAAAAATAGCCTGACATTCGTTCGTTGACTGAGCAACGTCGCTTCTTACATAGCCTCATAAATAATTCTTGCCAATAACATTGTCTTAGTGGATATTTTTTAGGGTTCTGTAGGGAACTAGGAACCCTTTTAACTTCAGTAGGTCGCTATCGGATTTTCCGTAAGGGGATTCGTTATGTAGTAAGTATGCATACATTTACAGTTCTGGCAGTCCGATTCTGGAACGCGTTGCCATAGTGCGAAGTCCTTGGCAATTTTCAGAGACAGAGTAAAAAACACTACCTGTCCTTCTGACCAAATATTTCATATCCCTTTTTTGTATAAATCGTGTACATAAATAACTGTTTCCATAATACTATTTCTGTTTTATGTAATGTAAGTAGTTGTAAGTTATATAAGTGCGCCATCAACTACCATTTATTCCTTGTTTTTCTCTCTCCATACCATGGTTGTCTGGAAGAGATCGCCATCGCAAAGTTATAGCTGACCCGCGCAACTTCGTTTGCGTCACATGAGAGTGAGAAAGAGAGAGGTATGGTATAAATATTTCGAGTATTATAATGTTTCCCGTTGTATTTACCCCCGTAGTGTCACGTCGCTTGAATTCATTAGAGCTGAACCGCATATCTTCGTTTGCGTCACATGAGAGTGAGAAGGAAAGAGGTGTTAAAGTGATATAATGTTTCCCGTCGCTTTTACTTCCACCCATCCGTTTTTCGGTATGGAACTCATCGTGTGGGAGTCCGACTCGCACTTGGCCGGTTTTTATCGTTCAGTTGACTGGTTGCCACTGCAGACCAAGTTTACTCCCGTCGCGTCGCTCATACCTACTTTAAAACTTAATAAGAGGGTTATTGTAAGTGAACCTTAAAAGATAGGCATATGCTGTTCAGGTCTTATTTTTATAACTTTTTAAGAGGAACAATTTTGTAATATACAATTTTTACGTAACTTTAACTATTTATGCAGCGTCCGCAATGGGAGCTCTCAAAAGAAAGAAATAATCCCCGTTCTCGAAACATTATTCATGGCTGCTCCGCTCCTATTCGTCTTAGCGTGATGTTATATCGCCATTAGCCGGCCTCAATAAATGGACTATTAAACTGTAAAATATTTTTTGAAATGCAACCAGTAGTTTCTGAGATCCTAGCACAAACAAACTCTTCAGTATAGACAAATTAGGTTATTGTGAGCAAACCTTAAAAGATAGACATAATATGCTGTCGCGGACTTTTTTGTAGAACTTTTTAAGGGAAACAATTTTGTAATATACAATTTTTACCTAACTGTAACCATTTACGCAGCGTAGGTACGCCTCGGAAGCTCTAAGACGGTAAAAAATATTACCCGTTTTCAAAACATTCTTGATTGCTGCTCCGCTCCTATTCGTCTTTGCGTGATGTTATATAGCCTATAGCCATCCTCGATAAATGGACTATCAAACTGTACAAGAATTTTGGAAATCCAACTAGTAGTTCCTGAGATCCTAGCGTTCAAACAAACAAACAAACAAACTCTTCAGCTTTATAATATTAGTATGGATAAACATCTTTCATTGATGACGTACCTACCTACATATGTATGTACAATCATTCTGTTGCTGCTAAATAACAAATACTAAAACATTTTATTTTTATTTGGGTGTCCCGTACAACGACGCATTTTTGCCGTTTTTTGGTACAACGCTTCACGGGCGAATCCGACTCGCGCTTAGTCGACTTTTTTCTTTCTTTGCAGCGCACCGTAAGCCTCGTAGTTCGAGGCCATATCTATCAGTTGCCACCGTTTACTATTGTTTTTTTATTAATAGGTATTATTTATGTTCTAAGCTATTAGGTTGTCTAGACACAGTTAGGTTACGTAAGTAAGTATTTCTCTTAGGCTAGAAGAATAACAGTAGATAGATACCTTCTCCTGTTATTAGATATACCTACATTTTCGGCATGATTTTGTGGGGAGCTAGCGAGAGAAACATTTAAAGTAGATACCATTAGGTACCCGCGAACAAAATCACATGCAACAACTAGTTTGAATACCTTTCTACCACGAATATCAAAGGATCAGCAATTCCTGTTCCAACCGTTAATCATAAAGGAATGTGAATAGAAAATGGTGCATTATATCATCAGAAACTCGGAATCAGACTTGTTGTGGTGGAATGATTCGAAGCCGCCCCTACCGGTAGCTTACCGGACGTAGCTCACTAACAACGGTTGCTTCGGTGAGGGTCAATACCCGAATGGTATTTACCATCGTCCCGGTTCGTCGAATTCTGTCCGCTGAGTTTGCGAAGTGCGCAAAAGAACGGAACTCTTCCGTGCTAGCTATTGAAGAAAGATACAGCAGTTAAGAAGCAAAATTATTTAGAAAGTAGGTAAGATACATAAATGTGAATGGTACTCTACTATCTACAGGATTCGTAGTAGGAAGGACAGTACAACACAGGCGACACCGAGGGGCACAGCAAGGTTCTAATAACAAACATCTATACTTATAATAAATCTGTAGAGAGGTCAATTCTGTACATGAAATATATTTTCAAAATAACTATCAGGGGGTGATTAGTGATCGATACTGATGCCAAAAATGCAATCAGTAAAATTTTTGTCTGTCTGTCTGTCTGTCTGTATGTTCCTTATAGAAACAAAAACTACTCGACGGATTTTAACGAAAATTGATACAATTATTCTTCATACTCCTGGGCAGGTTATAGTATACTTTTCATCACGCTAAATCAATAGGAGCAGAGTAGTGAAGGGAAATTTTGGGAAAACGGGAGAAGATACTCCATTTTTTAAGCTTCCATCGCGTGTGCAGCCTTAATGGTTAAAGTTACATAGAAATCATGTATGACGGAAATACGTATTCGTATTCTACAAAAAATTGTCTAAAAAATATCCTATGTCTATCTTTTATGGTTAACTCACAATAACACGTGTAACTCCTGATAGCTTAGCAGTTCGGAGCATTCTGATTATATTTGTTTACTTTTACCTATATAATACTCTCACTCATCCCCAATTTAAAAAAGTTAACATTATTACCTATTCAATAAAAAAAGAATCATAGAAATCGGTATAGAAACACCAAACTTATATAAGCCATCGCACCGTCGCACGTGAATACTGAATATATTATATTTCCCTTCTAAAATACGAAAGTTAATCTGTCTCTCACATCAAAACCACTGAACCCTGAGGAAGGACATTATGCTACTTTTTTACGAAAAACGACGAAAACGCGGACGAAGTCGCGGGCAAAAGCTAGTTTGCAAATAATATTTACTTTTATGAATGAGTAGACCCTTTAACGATAGTTACTACCTGTTCGCTCTAAGTTTACCGGTCACCTCACATACTAGCCCTCTACACCAGCCTCTACGCCAGCGGCAAACTTAGACCGAACGGGCTATAGGTAGGTAAACATTTAAGAAGCACCAGTTTATAGCTACTGGTTTATCATAACCGGAGAAAAATATATCTCGCTCTTGATCAAAAACACATATTTTTTTGATGAAAACGTATCAGAACATTTAGGTCAAAGCGAGTGACACAGAATACGATATAGTTACTAAATGTAGGTCTATGGGAGTAAGAATAATATAATACCTATATTATGGACATTTTTGGCCATGGCAGGAGTGGCATGGCATGGTACAACAAGCAGTCAGCTGCAAGTGGTGCACCTGCTGAGTAGGTAGGTACAACTAACGGACAACGTCATAGCGAAGACAAATACCTACTCATAACTTATTCCTGTAGGTATGTCTACTAAGACCTAACATGACCTAGTAAAGCCAAGTAGGTACATATCATAAATGAACCATTACCTACGTCACCTTGATATCTGCGTTGAAGCGTACTTAAGGCAGGCAGATCAGTGGCATAGGCTAGAGGCGGAGCAAGTAGATACAGACCTACATTTGGAGGACAAAAATAGACTTCTTTAATGAGGGTCAAGGTCTCTTCTATATCAAAATATCTGCTACCTGGTCTACGTTTCTTGTATCAAGCTGCCTTACCCCTTTAAATATTGCTGTAGGCACCTATTTACTCAAAGAGTATATTATTATAAATTGTGCACTTGAAGTGATAGCGGTATCTCGTCCGGGTCAACAAGGGCGTCCGACCATCACACTTTTCTCCTCTCGTGTAAATATAACTTTGATAAACGTGCCAGTTAAAGAATATATACTATTTTTTAATATTCCACACTTCTTTGTATATGTATATAGGTAGAGTGCCTACGAACTTATTTTTTAAGCAATTTGATTGTGAATTCGTAGCACCAGTCCCTGATGATACCAGTTGTGAATTCAACTATTTAAGTTATCCAGGCGCTCAGAAAACGCCGCACGCCATCTACAGTTGGTCCATTGGATTATATGGGAAGAATAAAATGATATTGTACACCATCCACCATAACCAAATTAAATGACAATAGCCCTTGGGTTTAGATAAATTAAATAAAGATATGTAGGCGGTCGGTGAGTAAGAGGAGTTCAGTGACATACGCACGCACTGAACAGTAATTTATTATGTAGGAAGATAGGTATCAGTCAAATAAAAATAAAGAATTATAGATTTTAAAAAAATGTCCATTTCTTTTATTTTCTTATCCTAGCAATATGTAGGTAGCTTATACTTAATTACATTTGTAAATCCAATGTACTTAAAATATCTACTTAGTAGTTACACAAACGTATCATCTCTCGAATACTCGCTTGCAGCACAAGCGAACTGAGCTGATGATACACACTGAGATAACGTGACTCCTGCTTTACGCACAAGCCACTGAGAGAGCTTCCACTCACGCACTCTTCAGGTACTTGAGTGTCTTTAATAAATAATTCCTACGTTGACTATGCTTCAAAGAGGAACATTTGGTGGTGTTTTGCAGGGTTCCAAGGGCGGTGGTCTCCTGTCGTCTGGCGTACGAGATTGATAATACGCGCAGTAAGGTAATGGATCCCAGTATGTGAATAATGCTTCACGTGTATCCAGGAACGTGTCCAAAACCTTCCCAACAGTAGCTGAACGGCCGCAACGAGTTGGTCCTTGACACAAGTACGGCAAAGAGACGCCAACTCGGGCTCCAATTGCCACTAACTTATTATTATGTCCATTTGTAGATTGTTCTTCACGCACAAGCCTGAATGATACGTGACCCGTCATCGGCCTGGCAGGTGCCAAGAAAGATATAAATCGCTGCACCCATGCATCTGCTTCGTCATCTTTCTGAGGCACCAAACCCTTTCGGGCAGAGTCCACACGGCACGAGACGTTATTGACAGCCCGAGACTCCTTCAATGTGGTACATGTAACAATTCTTTCTCCCTTTGGTTCTCTCATTATCACCCACGGTTTTTCCGCACTGATTTCTCTAGGGAATCTAAATTGGTTTCTCTCTTCGGGCATAACGAAACGCAAGCGATCCCTTGCTCCACGAGCGCCGGCACTTGCAATGAAATGACGACCTTCCTTAGAAGCTCCGCTATCATACCACGCACGAACATCCTCATCATTAACGACAACCCAAAACTGTGGTGTTGCTAAGCCGGCCGCTCTGCAAATCCTGATCAGTTCAAGAGGGTCATCCAGAGTAACCACGTCACGAGCGCAAGGCACAAAGCACTGACATCCAATTACTTCCAAGTGTGACTTCGCCAGGGCGTCGTAGTACGCTGGGGTGGTAGAGCTCACCGGAACATAAAACACTACTGATTCTCTTTCCACTATTTCCCTTAAAGCTTTAGCGTAGGCTAAAGGCTCAGCCGGGTTCGGTCGGGCTATAGTGTAAAAATTCGTCACCGCCGCAGAATACTTTAGTAACGCAAATTGTCCTTCGATTTCCACTGCAACTACTCTTGCTCCGGCGGAATGGAAGTTTCTCGCCAGATGTAGCGCCTGAATTGAACCGCCTCCACTAATTAGTACGGTGCGAGGCTTGCCTTGCTTGTTGTAGTTGATGATACCGCCAATCATTTTGAGAAATCCCAGAGGATATTGAACACACTTCAAAAATATGAACAGCGAAGCGGCAATCCATAGTGTAGGCAGCACAACGAGTATCTGTTTCCAGGCGGGGTGCGCCACGAGACTCCACAACGAGAACAGCGGCCAAAGCATAAGTCGAGGAATCCATGTAATAATTCTAAAAACACTGGGCAGTGGAGGCGGTCGTTCCGGTGAGACGGCTCGCTCCTCGGGTATTAGCGAAAAGGTCGAGGAGAATGACCGCCGAAGGGCAGTGAAGGGCGGCGGCTGATGCGAGCATCGCTTCACTCGCGGCGAGAACATAAGCTCTGTATTGGAGCGTGCAAGGCGGCTATACTCGGGCGCGCAAGCCGGCATCTTAGCGGCGCGAACAGGACGGTTGCGGGAATAGTACTGGCGTGCGCAAGCGCCTTCTCTGCATATAAACAGCCTCGTTATCAGCGCTGTGTTGTGCCGGCGCGGCGCAGGCGCCCCGCCGCTCGCACTCCTCATCTTTGTACCCAATTATCACCCACCTAATTAATGGACTGGGACATCATTAGGTCCAAAATAAACCTTGCAAATTACCATAATACAGGTTTGTTGTCATATCAGCGATAGGTCATTAGCTAAAATACATCAATTAATGTTTATGACAGCATTTTAATGAAACTTTCAACAATTTAATACTTAAATGAATAATTAACAATGTTGGTTATCTCTATGAATAATCGAGAATTCTAAAGACTAAACAGCAATATAATTTACTTATTATAATTTATATTATAATCACAACTATGGATACAGGATGAAGACTAGCAAGCATGACTTACAATTGAAATGAACATCTAAATTAAGAAGGAACTATTTTTTATACAAAATGTCTTCTCTAGTCTTAGTAATTATATCAATAGTAATTGCAAATTATAATGACATAAATGCATGAATATTGTATGATATACACTTGGAAATAGTCACAAACAATACTTTGGCAGTTACAGTTTTCCTAGAAATACAAGTACACTCTAAAATTACAAATTTATTAATAAGATCAATATGATAACATATTAATGATGAATTTAATTGTAAGATTATGTATGGTTCATAGAAGACATAACAATGATAAAAGCTAGAAGTAAACATTGCTTTATGATTCAATAGATTTATTTTATCAATATAAAACATGATCTGTACAGAATTAAAATTCAAGTACCATTTCTTCACCAACAAAAATTAAACATCATGTGTTTTAAAACATATTTTAATTAAAATAAATTATTGGAGTTTCATAAAAACTGCAGCTGTACAATGCAAACCAAAATATCACCTACTATATTGTATAGTAATAATATGCATGAACTACACTATAAACGGCAGATCTGTCTCTTTCAAATCAATTGAGCCATTCTTACAAACTATATGCAACTCGTGGTTAGGTTCTTTCTCAAATCTAAACCTTTTCGGATGTGCATCATCCATAAATCTGCCTAACTTTAATATTTTATCATCAACAGTTATTTTATCAGCTATCAGATTCGTTGCTGGCAAATTATTCACTAAGTCTGGCATTATCAGTTCAACTTTGCCCTTTTCGTGTATAAAGATGCTGGTTTTGTCGGTAAGCTGCGAGGCGTGCATGAACACATCTCCGCTCTTCAGTGAAGCTTGAAGATTACCAGAAAAGCCCATGATATGAAGGTTTCCTTGCTGAATAACATCTATTAAGACAGATCTGTGAAGGTGATCAAGGTGTATGTTGCCCATCAAAGTAGTGAAATGTGACTTATCACTGTAGCAAGACTTAACTACAATAGGACCAGCATGTGTTGATACATTGAATATATTCGCCATTATATTATGACAATGAATACCACTTTGAGAGCCTGTTTTCAGTTCTATATGCCTCGCTTGCAATCTGCCTTCACATTTGACTTCTCCATCTGTACTTTCACATGTTATGTTATCCGCTTTTAAATTCTTAACGGTAACTGGGCCTTTTTGTGTTTTTACAATAAACTCTTGTCCTTCAAGCTCTGATATACTCACGGAAGCACTATCTGTAGCAGTTACTTCAATTTTGAGTTGATATGGAACCTGTATCACACACACATCGTTCCTGTCCGATGCTGTATTCTTGTTAAGAAGTTCCAAGCTCTTAGATGTCTGTTTTACTTGGAAATCAATAGTCTTTGTCCCCTGACTGTACAGAGTCATAGTTAGTTTATTGTGGGCTTTGATATCGTTCACGTCGATAGGTAACATCTTCACATGTATAGGACTCTCGACGAAGATGCTGGTATTGTTGTCAATTATCTTCTCAACGGTCCTGACAGGATTTAACTTCTTTATGTCGGGATAACTGCTAAAATCTGCAACAGTTAACCTTAAAATCTTAATGCACTTATGTAAGACCCGCTGTCCCGGTAAAGTGAACATATTGTATTATTTTTTGCACTATGTAATCAAGAAAACATAATACAATAATAAGTTAATTCAATTATTTATTAGTATTTTCGTATCCATTTAATTTGACACTTTGACAGCAACCTATTAACACCTGACTTTGACAATTCCTCTTTTAAATTTAGTGGAACGTTTCGATTCACGCAATGTTTACTTTATTTTTGTGGACAATCTCACACCCTTTCTTGCGCTTGGTACTACCAGTGGTATTAAAGGTAGTACCACGAGTAAAAAAATTACCCGTGGCGTGGTACTACTGGATCAAAAATAAATGAAGATCGGTTAAAACAAATGAAGATCGGTGAAAACAAATGAAAGTGGGTGAAAACAAATGAAGATCGGTAAAAACAAATGAAGAGATAGGTAAAAACAAATGAATATCGGTAAAAACAATTGAAGATTTGTAAAAACAGTCTACAAAAAACACCAATCTTCATTTGTTTTTATCGATCTTCGCTTGTTTTACTGACGTTCATTTGTTTTCACCAATCTTCATTTGTTTTACCGATCTTCATTTGTTTTCACCGATCTTCATTTGTTTTTATCGATCTTCACTTGTTTTCACCAAGCTTCATTAGTTTTACCGATCTTCATTTGTTTTTACCGATCTTCATTAATTTTTAACCAGTGAAGTTGAGCAAGTGGTCCCAGTAGTACCACTGGTAATTCAATTTTACCCGTGGTACTCTTAGATCATCTAACCACAGGATGCGCCTTACTTAAGCATTGTTTTCTGCCATTGCACATGACCATTTGGTCTTTTGGCTTTATGAAAAGCCTGTACATCAGTACATCATTTTATATGATTAAACTAGTACATTACATTGTAGTTGACTGTACAATAACAATTAACACACAACAGCCATTACGCGTTTGTCGATAAATACATTTTTAAATGCAATGAAATTTTATATGTCCTTGTGTTTCCCCCTTCATTTGTATGAAAACTGGCAGAATATTTTTGTATGCGGTGGTTCGCAAAGCTAGTCCCGTGTTTTATGGTCTAAGGTGGTACTACTGGGACCACTTGGTAGTACCACGGGTAATTTTTTTAGTCGTGGTACTACCAGTAGTACCTACCACTGGTAGTACCACGCGCAAGAAAGGTCTCACACAACGTTTAGCCAAAATTAAGCTTGTGCTATAGTATCTAGACGACTGATAGACATACTTATATATTTGTAAATACATACATATTATACATAGAATTCTTGCCCGTAGTACTACCAGTGGTACAACTGGTAGTAGTAAAAAATTACCCGTGGTACTAAGAACTTCATTTGTTTTCACCGATCTTCATTTATTTTACCGATCTTCATTCGTTTTTACCGATTTTCATTTGGTTTTACTGATTTTCATTTATTTTTTATCCAGTAGTAATAAATGAAGATCTGTAAAAATAAATGAAGATCGGTGAAAACAAATGAAGAACGTTGATAAAAATTAAGATTTCACTTGTTTTTCCCGATTTCTACAAGGTTTGCACGACCTTCAATTGTTTATACCGATCTTCATTTGTTTTCACCGATCTTCATTTGTTTTTACCGATCTTTATTTGATTTCGCCGATCTTCATTCGTTTTTATCGATTTTCATTTGTTTTTACTGATTTTTATTTATTTTTTATCCAGTAGTAATAAATGTAGATCTGTAAAAATAAATGAATATTGGTGAAAACCAATGAAGAACGTTGATAAAAATAAAGATTTCACTTGTTTTCCCGATTTCTACTTGTTTTTCACGACCTTCAAATGTTTATACCGATCTTCATTTGTTTTCACCGATCTTCATTTATTTTAATGATCTTCATTTGTTTTCACCGATCTTAATTTGTTTTTACCGATCTTTATTTGTTTTTACTGATTTTCATTTATTTTTTATCCAGTAGTACCACGGGTAAAATTGAATAACCATTGGTGCTACTGGGACCAGTTGGTAGTAAGTACCAAGGGTAATTTTTATACTCGTGGTTTACACGCCGAGGTACTGGGTTCGTTTCTTGTGGTACTACTGGTAGTACCACAAGAAACGAACCCAGTACCTCAGCGTGGCAAGTGGTTAGACTATCGACTGCGCTACGTACGGAGGCAGTAAAAAAAAAGATAAATATTATTATGAGGCTACAAATTCGGACGTAGGTACTATCGAGCTCATAACTGCAGTAGCAATCCTACGTAACTATGGCCTCAACATTCTAGCGCTACTTGTGACCTTATTCTTTTAAGACAATTCACACACAGACATATAAATTGTTCTTCCGTAGGAATATTATCAATAATTTCATTGTTACTACTTAAGAAACCCGTGTTCGAGTGGTTTTAGTATGGAATGGAAATGCAAAGGTTGATGGTTCGAATCCTACGATCTTGCAAAAATACTTTTTGTGTTTCTTTTATAAATTAACTAGCTGACCCACGCAACTTCGTTTGCGCCACATAAGTGAGAGTATTACCTGTTCCCGTCGCATTTACTTTCGTCGCGTTGCGTTGACTCCCGTAGCGTCTTGTTAAGATTATATTATATGTTCAATACTACGTGAGAGAGAGAGAGAGAGAGAGAGAGAGAGAGAGAGAGAAAGATTTCTCGTCGCGTGTATTCCCGTCGCATTTTTTTTGAAGAACTATTTCGTTTATGAAAGATGTATCCCGTGGCATTATTTTAGAAAACAAATGATTGCCATTAAAATGGTTATTGTGCACCAACGCTATCGCGCAATTTTTTTAAAACTTTTTTAAAATAAACAATTTTGTAGTACATATTTTTTACATAACATAAAGCGCTCGTGGCCCCGCGTACTCAGTGTTCTGTAAACGATCACTGCAGTAAGCAACTTTCACTATGGCCGGTCCATGAATGGGTTACCATCCATGTGATCACTTTGTGACATTTATTTGAGCGTTTTCGTGCTTCGGAAGACACGTTAAGCAGTTGGTCCCGGTTGCCAGTAAAATGGCAGTCGTTAAGCTAACTTGAAGGCTTTATTTCAACAGCAGGCAGTCACAACCTGCGCCTGTCCATTTAAACACGGCAATACGGCTCACCACCTATTACGTGGGACAAATATACAAAGGTAAAATGTGGGCATATAATATGCCTCTGCCTACCCCTTCGGGGATAAAGGCGTGACCATATGTATATTTTTTACATAACTTTAAATATTTACGCAGCACACGCAACGAAGCTCTTAAAAGGAATAACTTTTCGCCCGTTTTTGAAACATTTACTATTACTGCTCCGCTCCTATTCGTTGTAGCGTGACGCTATATAGCCTATGACACTCCACAATAACGTAGCTTTCTATTGGTGAAAAAATTTTTAAAATCGGTTCAGGAGATCCCGAGATTACCCCTTACAATTTAACACTGAATGTGCACTCAAAAATGAAAAAACCACTTTCGAGACATAGACAATAGCTCAAAGAGTATATAACAACTACATAATGAATAGCGTATCAAGAAAAAATATAGACAACCTATAAAAAGACATTTACACTTTTGTCAACCTGTACAATAAATTTTAGGTATTATTTTCGGAAACCACTCAAAAATTACACATATCGAGTTTTCATTGTTTTTAAGATTTATTATGCTATTCGGGGCGGAGACAAGTCCAACGAATCAATAACCATGAATATTGGTTCAGCAGATCTCGAGTTATAAATGTTGTAACAAACCCGTCTTTGTTTTATATATTAAGATGTCGTTGATTAATAAAATTTGTTTCTTAAGTAGAATTATTATTAAAAACTTCATGCAAAATTACTTTATCAATATTTAAAAACATATTTTTGTTTTAAAGATAAAAAAAAATCGTTATAAGCTGGAATCGAACCACGAATATCTCGAATCACTGTGTATTAATAGTATCTTACTTCAGCCACTTAGCTATCAGTTAATTTACTAGGTTGTTAAACTACTGTATTAGTATCGAATGACTCACAGCAGTTGTAAAGAAAAATAAAGTTATGAAAACGAATAAATAAATAAATAATAATAAATAAATATTCACGGACATTTCACACATCGCTATCTGATCCCAGAGTAAGCTAGGAATAACCTGCTTGTGTTATGGGTATCAGACCACGGATATTAATACTTATATACATTTAAATACATACAAATATTACATAGAAACACCCAGACTCTTGAGACAAACATTTATGGGTCACACAAATATTTGTCTCCGGTGGGAATCGAACCCACGACCTCCAGCGCCGCAGGCGGTATCACTACCATTAATAATAACGATATAATAATGTCAATATATTATTATATCGTTATCTTTTTGTCTAACACGAACTAATCATATTTTGCTGTATGGTTACATTGAAACATTACACACACACACACACACATGTATGTAAACGCAAAACCAGCCCGAAACCACGTCACACCGTGATGAGCGTTGTTGTGCTATTGCAGTTATGAGGTCGAAAGTACATACATAGAAAAACAGTTTTAACCGCTCTAAAAGACAAACTTTCTGCGACTCAAATGTGCATTGTTTGGTTCCTTTCTTGCCCGTTGTACTACCAGTGGTACAAATGGTAGTACCCCGAGTAAAAAAATTACCCGTGGTACTATTGTGGGGCAGCCATCTCTCTCTTACCCATCTCAATTATTATAAAATTGTAAAAATAGCTGTGCCAGATAGTGATAAAAGAAAATAACTGTAATTGACTAATTTAAGGCTTCTGTCCAAATCTATAATTTTTTCTTCTTGTCTGTTTGTTTGTTTGTTTATTTATTCGGGGTTGGAGCAAAATTCATTACTTTATCATAAATGTACTATCAGCATTATATAGGTATTTCAACTTAAATAATACTGCATGTTTTATCAAAATCGTAAATTTTGTTCAGCGTAGGTAAATGATAATACAGCTTGACCTATGTTTTACTAGAATTCCGGCAAAATATTCCGGGATAAAGGTGCAGGTAACTATTTTGTACGTATTAAGAAATATCATTCTTCCCGGTCACCAATACCGTACGCCATTTTATGAAACTGCAACTTCATTTTGCATTAAATGCTATACGGTTTGCCGTTGTCTTGCAAAGTCCATGAAAGAAATATAAAAAAAGTGTACTGTCACTGTCACCTCAACTGTGAAACTGTGAAATGTCAATTAATTGTTGTTGTTTGGATACCACCTACATACAAGTTCGGCTCAATAATTATATTTCTTAATAATTTTTGTTCTATAAACATGAACGACCATCTGAAAGAAGGGTTTTCTCGTATTAAACCTATATGCAATGTTCTTATAGAGCGTCCATCAGTAGAAAGCGTTGGTACCTATGTTTCTTGTGTATCAGAACTGAAGACGGATGTTGTACAAGCGTTTCAACAGTACTTGTTACACCCGCTAATTACGCACTTAAAATCACCTAAAACTGAGTAAGAACTTGTTAGTTAATTTATTTACATGTGTCTAACTACAATGCCATCAAGTAAATCCTCCATTCCCAGCCGCCGGAGTGTGAATAAATTTCTAAGTCTGTAGGCGATGAGATGTAGAGTAGCTCCCCAGACCAGAGAAGGATAACTTGATATTTCATATTACAAGCAATTCCTTTTTTCATCAATTGAGTTCCTACTACTCATGATCAGGTGGGCAGTACGCTTGTCTGTCACCTTAGTGGTTTATAGGTATTATAGTAGAAGAGGGAGCATTCAAAAACAATAGGGTGAGGTAGGGCATCTGTAAGGTTTGTATGGCAGGGTCTGCTTGCCTTTGCAATTGCCTTCAACTTAACTTCTTTGGGGTGCCCAAGTTGACTGTTATCTCATTCAATAATTCACATGAAAATACATTTTCTTTGTTAAATTTCAGCAAAAAGAGAGAACTGCAATGCCTTATAGTGGATGCTATGACAAAGGTGTTGGACCTAGTAACGGTCAATAACTATGACATGTGTATTAAAATTGAAGTCAGCCTCTTGCAGTTGGTGTTCGATCGGGACAAAGAAGGAATGAGTAAGTAGTATCTTGGTAATATTCCATTATCTTTTCGAGATTTTCTCCTCATCAACATCATCATTTTAGAAATAAACAATGACTTTTCCACCCAACCATAAAACACGTCCTATCTTTTATTCAGATATTTTTTGTTTAGATATTGTAAGTTGTTAACTTGTGTGACTTTTAAACAATGAGGGTTGACATTTTATTTTTACTGGGACATTGTAACAATCTCCTAGCCTAGCTATAATAAATGCTTTAATAAACCAAAATGTCCACTATCACTTTTTATGAGCTACTCAAGTTAGCAAATTATCTGAAAAACAAATAGGACTTTATTCTAGAATGGGTTGTTTTATATCTACTCCTACTTTGTGCTGTGTTGCTTAACTTGCTTATTGTTTTATTTAGATTAAGTTAAGACTATGTATTATGTATTATGAGATTGTGAACGCGTGGTGATAGTGTAATGTAGGTTATGTTTATTTACTATATAATTTTTGTTTTATGAATGGTTCTGACACCGTCTTTCATCTGCCACACTGTCAAGTCTATGTCAAAATGTCCATGTAAAAGTCATTAAAGTCAATATGCTTATGGTAATTCGTTCGGAAACGTTATCTGGGTGAATATACGGTATTTGATTTTTTTGTGTCCCACAAGAAAATGTTATCTGTTCCATTCAATATCGATAATTTGTATATTTTACAATATTTGCAAAGTCCTAATAATGATGGCCAGAAGATTTTTCCAATTTTTTGAATTTTATAAGCGCCAGAGGAAAATATGTTATCAGAGGAGTGACACTATGGCACAATAGTGACAAATTAAAGCAGAGTAGTGACATATCTTTGATTATTAGCTAAGAAAAGGGAGAAATATTAAATAAAACATTTAATATACAGTATAGGTTTCGAATATTTTTTGTATACGAGAGAAATTCAGTCTTCACAGTTTCTAAACGCATAATTATTTTTAATATTTATGGTTTGTTAATGCTTATGTTTCGTTTCATCAATCAATCATGAAATCAGCCTATGATAGTCTACTGCTGGACGTAGGCCTCTTCCAAATTATGCCACAATACACTCTGCCCACCCCTTCGGAGATAATGGCTTGCCCGTTTAGTCGCAAAATGCCTAATTCGCAAAATGGCACCCGAGTCTGAAAAGGACTAATTCGCAAAAGGACTAATTCTTAAAAAGACTTATTCGCGAAATGGCTAATTCTGAAAAGGACTAATTCGCAAAAGGACTAATTCTTAAAAGACTAATTCGCGAAATGGCTGATTCTGAAAAGGACTAATTCGCAAAAGGACTAATTCTTAAAAAGACTAATTCGCAAAATGGCCAACTCTTAACAGCGTATGATGTTGGTGTTGAATGGATATAAAAAAACCACGAAGGCTAATGCGGGCCGTCACATTAGTTCTTTAGTAAGATCTAGTCACCTTTTTTTAAAAAACAGAGCCACCGCACTTCCACATCACGCTTTGGATGTCTGGCTCTGCTGGAGAGTGGAATTAAAGATGCTCGTTAATTCTCTAAGGACTGGAGTTCCGCCTGCTTTAAGGAGCTCAGTATAATTCCGTCTTTTACGGGGATTTGTTAGGTTTAAGTCGCTCGAGAACCACCCTAACCTTGCCCTGGTCTATATCCAGTATGTCTTCCGTGTAGTGGCCAGTTAATGGGGCTCTGTGGTCATTATAGCTTGCCATGATGTCTGATTTTGCTGGAGTAGCTAGAACAAATGAATCGACCTCTTAATACATTAAGTATTAACGAAAGTTACTACATTATTTAATTTTTGTCACTTTCCTGGCGCGTATGTTTTCTCTGGCATGCAATATGCCAGAGTAATGACGCCAGAGAAGTGACAAAATCGCACATTATCTATAAAAATAGCATCACTCGCATTTCTGACTACGCTTTAACTTAATACATGACATCTACACACAATAAACATTGCATTGCTCAAATATCCAATTTCGTAACTTTAAAATAGAAAAATATATACGTACCAGAGGAAATATTCCAACGACTGGCACAAACCCGCTTTCCTGCAGTCAATCGCAAACTGACGCAAAATTATTGAAGCTTTTCTCAAGGATTTTAGCGTATTTCTTACTTTACACTGTGACCCGCGCATACATTAAAGTCAAAAACATATCTTTGCGCATTTAAGTAAAATTTTAGTTCTTTGGGTTTCGCCAGATGAAGGTGACATTTTTGTAAGGGGCCAAAAAAGATAAGTTATTTTTTTTATATTAATAAATGTTTTTACAGTGTATTTTTTTTAAATAGGTTTCGAAATTTATTAAAGCATTTGATCATCTTAAAAAAGATCATAATGGCATACAGATTTAAAGTATCTGACCATTTATTTACCATAAACTGGTAAGCGGTATAGCCAGAGGAGTATACATTTATGACTATTTTAGACTATTAATGCTAAAATAAAACAAATTATTATAAATAAACTAAGTGGTCCAAATAAAATAACATTTTCTTTATTGTTTAAGCATACGGAAACTATAGTATAATGGGGTTAACATAAAATTTCTCAATGGGCCACTGAAATTCAAATAGCGTATATTCACCCATCTGTTCCTCTTGTTTTTCTTTTTTTATCTTGAGATGTGTTTTGTTATTGTTATCATGATATGTGTATATACAGGGTGAATTTTTGAAAAGGGATTGGATGGCCAAATCCGAAACTATAAGGAATAGCGAAAAATGCTGAAAGGAGTCACGAGCCCGATTTTGATGAAACTTAAAACCTCATCATTAGATTTTTGAAAAACCCATGATCCTAGCTGGGAATCGAACTTGTTGATTTTGAAAAAAAAAAACACACCCTTTATTATTACACCATACGACAGAGTCGCTGTTAAGGATCAAATTTTGCAAAGTAATGATATACGCCAAATTTTAGGAACAATTGGAATTTTAATAGAATGCATATTTCATGGACCTAAATTTTGTATCATAATTTGTTTCGTTCGAAATCCCAGAATAGATCGTAACTATTCCGTGTTTTAAATTATGCTCAGAATGATTTTTTAGAGAATGTTCTCAACGGAATCAATAATATTCCTTAATTATTCCTTGAGGTTTCGAATCCAGC
The DNA here is from genome assembly GCA_933228765.1 of Miltochrista miniata. Classification (NCBI taxonomy): domain Eukaryota; kingdom Metazoa; phylum Arthropoda; class Insecta; order Lepidoptera; family Erebidae; genus Miltochrista; species Miltochrista miniata. The sequence continues at coordinate 33,520,237 of OW121756.1, read as the reverse complement.
TATGTATTGCAAAGATTTTGAACAATTAATCAGTTTTAACGTAAGAAAAATAAAATGTATTTTGTTAAAGATGAGCTCTTTCCTGTAGTTTGCCGTATATCATTACTTCCCAGAATATGATCCCTAATAGCAACACTATCGTATGGTGTAATAATAAAGGGTGTGTTTTTTTTTCAAAATCAACAAGTTCGATTCCCAGCTAGGATCATGGGTTTTTCAAAAATCTAATGATGAGGTTTTAAGTTTCATCAAAATCGGGCTCGTGACTCCTTTCAGCATTTTTCGCTATTCCTTATAGTTTCGGATTTGGCCATCCAATCCCTTTTGAAAAATTCACCCTGTATATATATATATATATATATGTATATAATCGTAACTATACCGTGTTTTAAATTATGCTCAGAATGATTATTTGGAGAATATTCTAAACGGAATCAATAATATTGAATGCAGTACTATCTTTGAGGTCTCGAATCCAACTATGTATTGAAAACAATGGTCTACATTTTGAACAATTAATCAGTCAACATAAGCAAAATAAATTGTATTTTGTTAAGATGAGCACTTTCCTTTAGCTTGCCGTATGTCATTACTTCCCAGAATAAGATCCTTAATAGCGACACTATCGTATGGTGTAATAATAAAGGGTGTGTTTTTTTTTTCATAATCAATGGGTTCGATTCCCAGCTAGGATTATTGGTTTTTCAAAATTCTAATGATGAGGTTTTCAGTTTCATCAAAATCGGGCTCGTGACTCCTTTGAGCATTTTTCGCTATTCCTTATAGTTTCGGATTTGGCCATCCAATCCCTTTTGAAAAATTCACCCTGTATATATATATATTTTTGTATCTTGTTTAAACTGTTATTTTTTCTGTATAGTTGTAGTAAAATTTAAATTTGTGTAGAATAATAGTGAGGTAGGTACTTAGGTGTCCAGTGCTCACGCGAGTGACGTGTGGCGAGGGCGCCATCAGAAAATCAGCGCTGCACTTCACATGTCTCGGCTGATGAGGTGTAGCATTAATGCTGAGATGGCGACCCATTTAGGGCAAGCACGTAATTTTTTTTTTTTTTTAAATAATTTAGGCCATTTTTTTCATGGTCATGTTTATTTTATTGCAATTGTCATATGTGCGTGTTCTGAATAAATGTTTTTTCTTTCTTTCTTTCTTTGTTTGTTCTTTAATTTTTTTTATAAATGTCCACACAATAAAAAATGCAATGAAGAGATAAATTTATAAATCAATAAATAAAGAACCTTTGTGCGACTTATGTCTAGAAAGAAAAACATCCAAAAATACGAATGTCCAACTGATAAAATTATCAAACCATAAAAAGTCCAAAAATAATAAAATCCAAGTATAAAAACATCCTATATATTCTGGTTCTCAATAATTAATAATACAAAACACGAGAATGAAAATTCTAGTGCATCCACTGCCCTTTTCAACCAACTTCTATTAACGGAGGAGGTTTATTAATTTTTATTCATGTTTCCACCTGCATTTTTTTCAGTTGCTGATATTCCAGAAGAGTTAAAGTTGAGTGTTATGAAATGTTTAACATCCTTACTACTGCATTTGGAACCCAAAGATAGAGAGAAGCTTATGATGTCGCACCAGCCTCTACTAGCGAAGGCGATCTTCTTGTGTGTGCAAATTGCTAAGCTGGAGAAACTCCGGTCTTTAAGGTAAATTTTCAAAGCCTAAGAGATTTTAATTTTTGCTCTGCTCCAGCGTGATGATATTTAGCTCATAGCATAAAAAAATTTCAAAACAGGTTCAGATCTCGCTTTTTGCTTCCATTTGCCTAGAGTTTTCAACTTTCAATTCCTACCAAGCAGATCGTTTGATTGGTAAGTTTATTATTATTTAACTGGGGAATGAATTAAGAACTTATTTTTTGGGGAAATAGATGAAGCAGGCGAAACACACGGTGGGATCCTCCGAACCTCTGATCGCCCTACGTTGCCAGCTTCCCACAAGAGTATAATGTATATTTTACACGAAAATTTGTCTATCAAAAAAAAATATTCGCGAATGACCAATTTTGGTGTGTATTACAGGATAGCAGCGATAAACAGTGTGAGAGCACACACATTGACCCATGAGCGGCTCATGACAGGCTACCAGATCACCAGCCCCGCGATGGAGAGGTGTGCTGTGAACCTGCAGTCTGTTATATTGCCTGGAGTACTGGCAGCTCTGCATGACGTAGCGACTAGGAGTGAAAACCCTGGACATGTGGTCATTGTCGTACGTAGATTTTGTATAGCTTCATTTTTTTTTTCCCTTAAAGTTTGCAATATGCATATCACCATTCTACATTTTTTACATGCATATGAGTGATACGTGATCAGTAAGCAGTCACTTGTAGGGATTTTAAAAACAAGCTCTAAACAGCTTGTCCTCTACACCTATCAAAGTGAGCTCCATACTTGAAATGCGTTTCTTTTATTTATATAAGTAAAGGCGAAATATTCATGCATTATAAATGGGAACCAGATGATTTTAAACTAAAACGACTTATTTTCAAAATACATAGTGTTTGCCCAGCTAGTAAGTATAGTGAGTAGAGTAGTCTACCAAAACGTCGAAAGGGGAGAATGGTTTCAAAAATGTTAGTTGTTACTCAAAAATGGCCCTTAAACTTTAGTTCTAGTAGTTTTTGAATGAATAAATGGAATAGAATTGAAAAAAAAAAATGGAACACGGCAGTTAATCTTGTAATTTTTTTTTCATTTTTTTTTGGCTCAACACCTATTATTATGTGGGACATAAAACTATAAAGTGAAATGTAGGCGTATACTATGCCATTCGTATGTAAATCGAACAGACATCTTTTAAATGTATCTTTTTGTCTTCTAGTCGGCCATAGATACAATGCATCGAATATTATGTCTATCAATGAACAATAAGTACTTGTCAAAAATCACCAATGTGACCGGAGATGACTTCTCGAGGCTGATCAGAGAGAAGGAACAGAAAGAAGTAAGCAGTAAGGGTAATATATATAGTTATTTTAGAGAATTGTCACTTTCATTTTAGTTTACATGCTTGTGGAAAATTGTCTTTAAGCATTACTTGAAACTTTTTAAACGTATTGGGGTCGGGGAGGTGGCCAGAAGAATAGAATACTCTGTACGCGAATGGTACTGAAAGCTGATTTTTTATACCGCTATTGTGGCAGACAAGAAGACAGCCCACAAGTTTCTTTAATTTTTTTTAAAATAAAAGTACTGGTGGTTACCGTAGCTTATGGAGGTTTGCAACACCAGCGCTACACTCGCACTGCCGAAGATGAAGGTAACTCGACCGCAAGCAGCACTGCGATCGCGGCATTGCAGTGATGCACCACCGGTCCCCATTCGGTATACATTCTGTATAGATTTGTATTAGAATATATCCCGAACTCGGCAGCAGCGTCGCGACTGCACTCAGTACTGTCGCCTTGCCGCCGCGACAGCAATGCTGCTTGCAGTCGAGTTCGGACGGTAACCTTGATACAAATAAAATTTATATGGGGAAGGAGTAAAGCCGTTTTATCAAAATAAAAATCAGGATTTTTAAGGTCCCTTTTGGGTAACTCGCATAATAAACTTGATAAAAAAAGTATTTTATCAGCCGATCGCTCTTTTCACCTTAGTTTTAGCCCCTCTCTCTCAATAGATTGCAGAGGGGCTTATAGCGAGACTTGTGTCTGTAGTCTGTGACTCTGTTGCATTAAACTACGTCACTAGGTCACGTGGATCATCTGTTTAACGTTTGAAATAAAACAAAAATGACAACGTCAATCGGATTGAACTTTCACTTTCACAATAAACGTGTTAGAGAGGGATAGTCTGGTGCGAACGATCTCACGGCTTTCTTGTTTATTACTGCGTTGCGCCGTGAAATGTTAAGATTACTGCGCCTACATTTTTAAAACATACAATAATTCTAATATACATCTAGGGGACGTCACGCGGTCTCACCCTCGTAGCTCCCGTTCCCGTGGGAATATGGGAATAAAATATAGCCTAGCCTTGTGTTTGTTTGATTTTTCAAATTGGTCCAGTAGTTTCGGAGTCTATTAGTGCCAACAAATAAACAAATATGTTCTCTATAAGATACTAGCGTACGTCACGCGGTTAAACCCGCGTAGTTTCCGTTCCCGTGGGAATACGGGAATAAAATATAGCCTATGTTCATCGCAAAGAGTGTAGCTTTCCAACAGTGAAAGAATTTTTCAAATCGGTCCAGTAGTTCCGGAGCCTATTCGTTACAAACAAACAAAAAAACAAATCTTTCCTCTTTATAATATTAGTATAGATTAGTATAGATAAAATGAGATATACACTTAAATTGAGATATGTTTTAGAGAATCCTGAGCCAAAGAAGTTAGTACCTAGAAGTCCAAAATGGTTCCCCATGGCCGGTCAGAGACTGCTACTGATCACCAGGCGTCTAGTCGCGTTGAGGACACATGAACACTTTAAAGTGAGGAAGGAATTGGCAATATACTGTTCAAGGCTGTTGTTTGAATGTAATATGTGAGTATCTGTCAATTGTATTTATTACTGACTAGCGGACGTCACGCGGTTTCACCCGCGTAGTTCCCGTTCCCGTGGGAATACGGGAATACAATATAGCCTATGTTCACCGCAAAGAGTGTAGCTTTCCAACATTGAAAGAATTTTTCAAATCGGTCTAGTAGTTCCGAAGCCTATTCGTTACAAACAAACAAACAAAAAAACAAAAACAAATCCTTCCTCTTTATAATATTAGTATACAAAGACTCGTATTCTGAATAGCTATTCTAAAGAAAGCTTGTGGCTGCAATCAGGTCAATTTTGATTATTGCACAAATGTATTTCGTAAACTTATCAAATCTCTTTACATACAAAAATAAATAGTCCATTTTTTATACTCCTGAGGTGGCAGACAAGCTGATGGACTATGGTCACCGTAGCCTATGACCGTCTGCTACTCCAGAGACGCTACACTCGCGATCCTAACCCTGCAAGAACCTTCTAAAACCCCTTTTGAAAACCACATACTGTAGGCGTTTGGAAAAAACGGGCTGTGTGTTTGACTGCCACCAAAGTGGAATAAAAAAATGTGTGCGTGTACTAGTGTAAACACGTAAGAAGTGAAACTTCTTCATGACTATTGGGGTCCAAAAGTCCAAAGTCCTTAGTCCAGAAGTCCAAAAGTCTAAAAGTCCAAAAGTTTAAAACTTCAAAAGTCCTAAAGTCCGAAAGTCCAAAAGTCCAAAAATCCAAAGTACAAAAGTCTAAAAGTCCAAAAGGCCAAAAATCCAAAGTCCGAAAGTCTCACTAACTCCATTTTAAGGAAAATACTCTTTATTTGAATCGACCGTGGTGGGGACGAGAAAAAGATGGTGCGTAACAGAAAAATGTGACGCGTAACCGAAAAATGTGACGTGACGGAATTTTTTTTCCAACGCCGATAAAGAAGTTTCACATCAAAAAAAATGTTCTGTGATATTAGTAAAAAAGGAATAAATCTTCTTACAGCTAACTTCTGATGTCCCAACTAACGCCTGACTTTAACGTTTTCATTTCATACTAATTGCAGTCATACTTTACCTTTTACTTCTATAAGATTTATATCTAAGCAAAAACACTTTTTTTCAGAGCAATGAGTACATCAGTGCCCTTAGTCTTAGACGCTCTTATAACTATGAGCCGAGACGAATACCCCGAGGTATCAGAATACTGCGTGAACGCTATCAACACATACTTCCAAAACAGTACAGATGACAACAGGAATAAGACTTTTGAGGCGCTGTGTGAGAACTTCTTTGCAACGGTCAATACTCTACCGAGGGTCATGAATAATATTGGTGAGTTGTTTTTAGTTGACCTTCTTTATTAGTTTGTTTTTGTGTATGAGATTTTATTTTATTATACCTCAATAAGGAACAAGTAGATGTCGAGTTGTTATTTGTAAAAATAAAGTGATTGCCCTTTCTATTATTTTGAACATTTTTATGTATTACATAACTCGCTAGATTTATACAAGTGTTATGAAGGAATCCAGACAACATAAACTGATTGATGATGAGAGCTGACAATTAAAACTTGAACGAACGTCATAGCTTCTCGGAATCAAAAGTTGTACTAAATATAATTATCGATATGCAAGCAAAATTTCCTGAAAATAGCAGCACTCCCCCTCTGCCGCGTGCGATATGTCACATTCCTTACTTAGCGTAATAAAATCTTTGATCATTCAGATTGCCAGTGGTAAAATTGAATTTTGGATGGAGATCATAGACATGTAGCCACAACACCAAACTGTATCCACCAATTTAGTTATCGTTTTTATTGAATTATCTTCCTGGGAAGCAGTTTTTAAAACTATTTCACGTCTACACCTACAAATAAATGGGTACTTCTCTTCTTATTTTTTTTGTATGTTTACACCTTTATCCTCTAAGTGCTCTTTTAGTGTAATGCGTGTTTTCACGCGTATGCTGGCCGGGCGGCCATGTTTTCATTATCATGCACGCCTCAAGCACGCGGAACGCGGGTGAGACGGGATGGTGATGCGAGCCAAGCTTTCTAAAGGACAGGCAGGGGCATACTTTAAGTCCACATTGTACCGGCTTTTGTCCATCGCTATTGTCGCCGCTGTCGAAATTCTTCAAACCGCCCTTTCGTTATTCGCTCGGCATTCGTTTAGCCAAGTTGAAGGCCTTAGGCTTCAACTTGGCTTAAAGAATGCCATTTTACTGTCGATTAGGGCCAACGGCAACGGCTTAACATACCTTCCGAAACTCGGAAACGCTCGCAATTAGAAATGTCACAAAGTGGTCACCAATCCGAAGACCAGTTACAGCTAAAGTTGCATATAGTAAACAAAACACTGATTCCGCGGTGCTACAAGCGCTTTATCCTATGGAAAGTGAAGACGGGAACAAAACTACGTGCGGGCTGAGTCGCAAACTCTGTATTCTTTTACATAATATATTAATCTATTGCATTATATTCCAGACACAGCCCAAAAGCTTTCAGCGCTAAACCTCCTCCACGGCTACGTGCGCGTACTATCGCGTACCTCATCTCCGGCGCGCCTCACGTGTGCGCTCAGCGTGTTCGAGCGAGCGAGGGCGCTCTGTACCGCGCTCGCTCACACCGCTGCGCTAGATCACCATCTGACGCTGCTCACTCGACACGCGATTACTGGTAAGATACTTGAGGGGTGAAATCGGGGCTTAAAGTGTTATCTATCTATTTTTTTTAAAAATTCCTCTCCCATGGGGTAAAATAGCGGTTCAAAGTACTATAGCGCAGTTCGTTTCCGACATAAATCCGACAGAAATAACATTTTATTACAATTCCTTCACTTTTTTTTTTAACGTGAGGGAAAATCTATGCTATGCCGGACTCTTACCGACTAAAAAACCTCACGTTACGCCCAACAGCCTATGGTTGAGAGCCCCGGGTAAACCCTCAGGAAGGATGTCCCGTGACTCCCAACAGACCCACGGCCGCCACTGCGGCCTCGCCCAGGGGCTGGTTCGGGTGCAATCCCGCGTCTATGGGGGGTTACGGGTGTGACCCCGCTTCTAAGGGGGGGGCGTGCGTGAGTTGCTCACGTCACGCTGCCGTCATGGGCCTGCTTCTGTAAGGACGGTGAGCGACCCTCTCACCGTCCTCAGACCCCCGGTCATGGAGGCCGATAGTCCTCGGCGAAGACACGTCGGCGGCGCCCAGGAGAGTTCTCTCCCGCACCCGGCCCGCCGCCTCCTTCGCGAGCATGACCTTCTCGCAGAAAGAGGCGGCGCAGTCCCACTTACTCCCGCTGGAGAGCATGGCTCGCACCATGGCCTCGAGCGAGAGAGTGTCCACGCCCAGACCCACTACGAGGACCTGTCGCTGTTGCGCCCACGCCGTGCACTCCACCAGCGTGTGGAACGCCGTGTCATCGCTGCGGTCCTCGCAGTGCTGACACTCGGCCGTGGTTTCCCGATGTTTTCGCCACTACAATTCCTTCACTAATTAATCAAAAGGAACTTCGTTGCATCCGGGTGTCTCTTGACACCTCTCAATTTTTTTTATTTCTTAGAACGGCAATAATAAATAGCGGAAACAGTCGTGACGCCGATGTACAATCTTTATAATCGACTTCACAACCATGTGTTACAGGGTCTAACATTTCAATTACAACCCCTTAAAAAAGCATTTTTCAAGACTACTCCCCCTAAGGGGTAAAATTGGGGTTCGAACTGACCAAATTCCTCAAGAACTCCAGCCAGCTATTTTCAAAATTTGTCTTACCTATTATCTAATATTTTGTTTCTTTCGTTAAATTTAGAAAGGAGCAATTGGAATCACTGACGACCTTCATCAGCGATTCCTATTACTCCTCATCTTCAAAAATATCTAACATGTATTTTTATTATTCACAGACGTAACATCACCCCCTCCAACGAACTCCCCGTGGTGCAAACTGCGCAACTTGGACGAGGCGTGCGAGCGCAGCTTCATAGACATCTGCCTCGTGCTGGGCGAGTCGGAGTGCGCGGACCTGCTGCTGGACACTCTGCTGGAGCTGTTCCAGCAGAGCCGGGACCCGGAGCTCGTGTATATCATGAACTGGATGTGTTCAGGTGAGTATTAGACATAATGTATAACTTTTGTTATTTATATTGTTGACTAGCTGAGCCCGCAACTTCGTTTACGTCACATAAGGTGTATGAAAGGAAAGGTATTTCTTCATCAGAGTCATCAATCAGCGTCTGAAACTGCCCTGTTTGCTTAATCATAAAAGAGCTTAATGATTAAGTCTATTTTAAAACAATTCAGTCCACGCCTTCGGCGCGGACTGAATTGTTTAAAAATAGTCTTAATCATTAAGCTCTTTTATGATTAAGCCAACACGCCAGTTTAGGTTCACTCACATTCAAAGAAACCCCTACAATTAAAATTTTCAAAATATCTGATTCTTAAAAGTGTTATAACTCTTTTATTTCTAAACCGATTTACATAAAACAAACGCTAAATGTTAACTGGAGCAAACCTCAACACAATAAAAAATACCGCATTGCAATCGGTTGAGCGGTTACTGAGATTAGCGTGCACAACCGTACAGACAAACAGATATACAGACATACAGACATACAGACACACAGACAAACAGACAAAAATTCTAAAAAACATTGTTTTGGGTTCTATTGCGTTCATAAAGCCCCCCTATAATATTTTTTCTTATTTATCTTCCATGTACAGACAGCGACCTGTTACAATTTTATTATATGTATTGATATTGATTGATTGACGGCACTTCGTGGAAGTTGCTGCACATATTGAAAACGACACTTGTACTGTTCCACAATATTTATTATTCTAAATCTAACCGGTTTCGCCTCACGGCATTTTAATAGGTCTAGATGGAAGTACTGACTATGACTATTACATGAATGCGAACAGTGATCTTTAGTCAGCATCTTCGTATATCAACCTCTTCAATGTCATCCCCTTGGTGTAATTTCCGAAACTAAGGGTTGAGTTCCTTATAAACGTATCGTATTTTTGTGATCTTTGATTTGTTTTAGAAGTTTGATTTTTTTACTGCTTCAAGGGATTGTACACTTAAATAATGTGGTGTAAAAAACGCGTTCAAGAGATAAAAGGTCTTGACAGATATAGATGATTGATTTTTTTTTTTTATACTACTTAGGTGGCAGACAAGCTTACGGCCCACCGGAAGGTTGGTAACCGTAGCCTATAGACGTTTGCAACACCAGAGGCGTTACACACGCGCTGCCGACCCGGGCGCAGGTTGTGACGACCCACAGTTGAAATTTTTCAAGCCGCCCATAAGGCCTTCAACTTGGCTTAACGACTGTCATTTTACTGACAACCGGGACCAACGGCTTATCGTGCCTTCCGAAGCACGGAAACGCTCGTAAATAAATGTCACAAAGTGGTCCACGTGGTGGTCACCCATCCATATCCGGCCATAGTAAATGTTGCTTACTGCAGTGATCGTTTACAGAACACTGAGTCCGCGGGGCCACGAGCGCTTCATTCATTCATAGACTCGTAGTTTCCGAGATATTGGGAAAAAAGTGTTTTCACCCCTTTTTAAGATTGCGGCCGGGGGACAAAGGTGGCGACCCCACAAACTTGAGGTTAAGCTTCTATTGAACCCCCACACATGTCCCAAAAATAAAATTGGGTCCTCTAACAAATGCAATATTCGCTCCTTAAATTGTAACATTTCAATGGACTAATTTAATTTATTGTTTTCTGATGACAAAGCAATGGTTTCGTCGATCTTAATTTGATTTACTTTCGTATTAAGGTGCTCCCTCACCGGGAGCATTCGCCTGTAATGTAACATTTATAGATTCGACTCGAGCATTACGTTACGATGCTACCTCCCTGACTGACTCAAGCATTCGCGTGTAATGTAACATTTATAGATTCGACTCGAGCATTACGTTACGATGCTACCTCCCTGACCGACACGAGCATTCGCGTGTAATGTAACATTTATTATAGACTAGCTGATGCCCGCAGCTTCGCCTGCGTGAAATTATGTTCTCTTTTCCGCGTCTCATGGGAACTTATTCCCGGGATAAAACTTGTATCATTTCAGACTATAATCTATCTCTGTAGGTGATTACATGATAATTTTGCAATCCAATATGGCCGCCACGCCACTATCACAAAATTTCATGATGGTTATCGTTTAAGGGGTTTTTTGGTATTCTGAGTGCGAATTTCGGGTTAATTTAGAGATCCAATATGGCCGCCGCGCCGAAATCACAAAATTTCGTGATGGGTATCGTTTAAGGGGTTTTTTGGTATGCTGAGTACGAATTTCGGGTTAATTTAGAGATCCAATATGGTCGCCGCGCCGAAATCACCAAATTTCATGATGGGTATCGTTTAAGGGGTTTTTTTGGTATGTTGAGTACGAATTTCGGGTTAATTTAGAGATCCAATATGGCCGCCGCCCCAAAATGACAAAATTTCATGATGGGTATCGTTTAAGGGGTTTTTTGGTATGCTGAGTACGAATTTCGGGTTAATTTAGAGATCCAATATGAGCGCCGCCCCAAAATCACAAAATTTCATGATGGGTATCGTTAAAGGGGTTTTTTGGTATGCTGAGTACGAAATTTATGATAATTTTGCAATCCAAAGTGGCCGCCGCGCCACTATCACAAAATTTCATGATGAGTATCGTTTAAGGGGTTTTTTGGTATGCTGAGTACGAATTTCGGGTAAATTTAGAGATCCATTATGGCCGCCGCGCCGAAATCACAAAATTTCATGATGGGTATCGTTTAAGGGTTTTTTTGGTAGGCTGAGTACGAATTTAAGGTCAATTTTGCAATCCAAGATGGCCGCCGCGCCACCGTTGTAAAATTTCATGTTGGATACCGTAAAAGGGGTTTTTTGGTATGCTGAGTTCGAATTTTGGGGTAATTTAGAGATCCAATATGGCCGCCGCCCCAAAATCACAAAATTTCATGATGGGTATCGTTAAAGGGGTTTTTTGGTATGCTGAGTACGAAATTTAAGATAATTTTGCAATCCAAAATGGCCGCCGCGCCGAAATCACAAAATTTCATGATGGGTATCGTTTAAGGGGTTTTTTGGTATGCTGAGTACGAATTTTTTGATAATTTTTCAGTCCTTTATGGCCGCAGCGCCGTTATCACAAAATTTCATGATGGGTATCGTTTAAGGGTTTTTTTGGTATGCTGAGTACGAATTTCAAGATAATTTTTGCAAAATTAACCCTAAATTCGTACTCAGCATATCAAAATTCCATTTATACGATATGCTACATGAAATTTAACAACGGTGGCGAGGCAGCCATATTGGATTGCAAAATTTACCTGAAATTCGTATTTGGCATACCAAAAAACCCCTTAAACGATACCTATCATGAAATTTTGTGATAACGGCGCGGCGGCCATATTGGATCTCTAAATTAACCCGAAATTCGAACTCAGCATACCAAAAAAACCCTTTTACGGTATCCAACATGAAATTTTACAACGGTGGCGCGGCGGCCATCTTGGATTGCAAAATTGACCTTAAATTCGTACTCGGCATACCAAAAAACCCCTTAAACGATACCCATCATGAAATTTTGTGATAACGGCGCGGCGGCCATATTGGATCTCTAAATTAACCCGAAATTCGTACTCGGCATAACAAAAAACCCCTTAAACGATACCCATCATGAAATTTTGTGATAACGGCGCGGCGGCCATATTGGATCTCTAAATTACCCCAAAATTCGAACTCAGCATACCAAAAAACCCCTTTTACGGTATCCAACATGAAATTTTACAACGGTGGCGCGGCGGCCATCTTGGATTGCAAAATTGACCTTAAATTCGTACTCAGCCTACCAAAAAACCCCTTAAACGATACCCATCATGAAATTTTGTGATAACGGCGCGGCGGCCATATTGGATCTCTAAATTGACCCGAAATTCGTACTCAGCATATCAAAAAACCCCTTAAACGATACCCATCATGAAATTTTGTGATAACGGCGCGGCGGCCATATTTGTTCTCTAAATTAATCCGAAATTCGTACTCAGCATACCAAAAAATCCCTTAAACGATACCCATCATGAAATTTTGTGATTTTGGCGCGACGGCCATATTGGATCTCTAAGTTAACCCGAAATTCGTACTCAGCATACCAAAAACCCCTTTAAACGATACCCATCATGAAATTTTGTGATTTCGGCGCGGCGGCCATATTGGATTGCAAAATTATCATGTAATCACCTACAGAGATAGATTATAGTCTGAAATGATACAAGTTTTATCCCGGGAATAAGTTCCCATGAGACGCGGAAAAGAGAACAAAATTTCACGCAGGCGAAGCTGCGGGCATCAGCTAGTCTATAATAAATGTTACATTACACGCGAATGCTCGTGTCGGTCAGGGAGGTAGCATCGTAACGTTATGCTCGAGTCGAATCTATAAATGTTACGAGTTGTATCAAAACGATACACATTGTATCATTACAAGGCGCGCATTGTAATGCTCGATTCTCCTCCCTCACTGGTGTAACCTCGTCTTGTATCATTACAAGGCGCGCATTGCAATGCTCGGTTCACCTCCCTCACCGGCTGTAATTCTCGACTCGTAACGTTACATTACGCGCGAATGCTCCCGGTGAGGGAGCACCTTTAGCAAATTCATAGAAAATCGCGTTAGCTTTTGCACTAAACCAAAAATTAGTCGAGAGGTTTTTGCTGCGCCACAGGACTGCCTCTGTAGCGCAGTCGGTAGTGATACCGCCGGTGGCGCTGGAGGTTGTGGGTTCGATTCCCACCGGAGACAAATATTTGTGTAACGCATAAATGTTTGTCTCAAGAGTCTGGGTGTTTCTATGTATAATATGTATGTATTTAAAAAAGTATATAAGTATTAATATCCGTGGTCTGATACCCATAACACAAGCAGGTTATTCCTCGCTTACTTTGGAATCAGATAGCGTTGTGTGAAATGTCCGTTAATATTTGTTATTATTTTTCCAAAACTTTTCTTAACCATTCTTCATATTACAATATTCCAGCCTCAAACTCATCCCCTGCGCTGCTCCACCGCATCCTCACCACATACATAGAGGAAGATTTGTGGTACTCCCCTCTGGAGGTGCGCTCTGAAGAACCTCCGCTCACTGCGGGAGACACCCTGGACGTGGAGGTGTATAACCCGCGGGAATGGCATAAGGACAATGTACCAGGTAAGGGCAATCGACTGCCTTGGTGGCGCATTCGGTAGTGTAGGAGGCCCTAGGTTCGATTCTCGGCTCGATTCAAATATTTGTGTAATCCACAAATGTTTGTTTCGGAGCTTAGGTGTTTTCTATGTATAATATGTTTGTATTTAAAAATATATAACGGCCTGGCCACGGGGATTGGCGATGGCGGCGGCGGCGGCGGCGGCGGAGGCGACTAATCGTGCGGCATCGTTTGCAGGCCACGGGGCAGTCGCGTTCGCCGCCGCGACCAGTAATTTGATCACTGGCCTAGTCGCCGCGACTGCCGCCCGACGCCGTGGCTTGCGCCGTACTGATTCATGCATTTGTTTCACTCGCTCGCCGCACCGCCAGTCGCCGTGTCGTTCGCTCGGTACATTTCGCCGGTCGCATCGCCGGTCGCCGTGCCGCGTGGCATGCTCAGTACATTTCTATTCATTTGTTTGAGTCGCAAGACGCTTCGCCGGTCGCGCCGCACAAATTTTCGCCATGGCGACTGCCCCGTGGCCAGGCCGTAAGTATGTCTATCAGTCGTCTAGATCCCATAGCACAAGCTTATATTAGCTTAATTTGGACTAGATGATGTTGTGTGAGATTGTTCAGAAATATTTATTTATTTATTGAATAGTGCTATTGGTCTATTCTATTCATAGAGCAACGCGACCAGTACAAGGGCAGTAGACGTAGCATGTTTGCTCTATACATATCAGACTGTCATATGTTTTGAGGGGAATCGTATCATTACAAAAGCAATGTCTTCATATGGCGTGTCCCCTTCCGATCGAAATCGTAGGTCGTGTTGCTCTATGATTCTATTCTATTGGTATTGCTATAGCACACTGATTTTCAACCTTTTTCATGATGCGACCCCCCTGGCCTGGCATGAACAAATATTTCGCGACTCCCCCGACCCTTCATTTTTTATCATGTTTGTATGTGTATGTTACAGTGTAACAAATATTCCTTCTATCCGACGTTTTATAAAGAAAAGATAAAGGAAAGTACCTTTGTATCTTTGCAATTTGACAAATCCACGGATATTGCGGTTTTTGCGCAGTTTGTAACTTTTGTGCGTTTTGCATCCAGTGAAAATTTTATGGAAGAAATACTATTTTGCAGAGCGCTTCTTACTACTTGCATACTTGCTTGCATAACATGTGATAGGTCGTGAGCTGTATTGCCATGTTGATATGGACAGGCGCAGGTTATGACTGCCCGCTGTTAAACTTTTCAAGCCACCCATAAATGCCTTCAACTTGAATTAACGACTACCATTTTACTGGCAACTGGTACCAACGGCTTAACGTACCTTCCTAACGTGCCTTGGAAACACTCGCAAATAAATGTCACGAAGTGGTCATGTGGTGATCACTCGTCCATCACCAGCCTTAGTAAATTTTGCTTACTACAGTGGGGCCACGAGTGCTTTTGAAAGAACAGATGCCAAACGCTTGTTGGGTGCAATGCTTTCTCCATCGCCACGCTCTTGCTTGGAGTCGTCGTCAAAATATCAAAATAACTTCGAATATTTTCGTTGACACAATCTTTTACTGTTGAAGTCGAATATGAGATAAACATCAAGGCATAATATACTGGTTGAATTTATAGTCGTTTTGGAACGGAAAGGTTTAGGCCCAGTTTCGATAACAGAACCGATCGGCACTGTCAATTTGAAAATCAACAATAAAAAATTTCGAAAATGTCAAAATCTACACCGTTTGCCAAAATCAGAACGAGAACACCTGGTTATTCCTTTAAATTTCACGAAATACGTTTACTACGATTTTCTACTACAATTTTTCATTCAATGTCTAACGTTCCAATCAGTAAGAAGAGTCACCGCGCCGGGAAAATTCGACCAATCACAACGCATGAACGCATCGGTCCACGTGGACTCGTTGCCAAGTAACGTCGGTAGGTACTCGACTAGTTACGTCTTGTAGGTAGGTAAATACGCTCGGCCGACCGCGCCGCCGACCGGCGACCGCGGCGCGCAGTTCGACTATAACTCGCGCGCAGTATTGTCGTCGCGATCGACTTTTATTTGTGGTCGGAAATAAAACGATTAGTTTACACTCGAGAGTACGAATCTCGTGATGAATTACGCAGTGCGATAGTGGACGCCTTTGAAATAGTGAAAAGTGACAGAGACACATTGAATAAACTAAAAGACAATAGCCTAAAACGTGCCCGTTTGTGTATCGAACGTTCTGGACTCCATTTTGAGCAGTTGCTAAGGTACAGGGAAGTGTAAATAAACTGTGAATAGGTACCTAGGTCTAGGTATTTAAGTTGATTATTTTGTAAATAGCTCCAATTTTTTAAATACGCCGGAAATACTCCCTATTTGTTCGTGTTTATTTTCATTATTATTACATAAACCTTATTAATTCACCGTAAAATAGAACAATATTAAAGTATTTCCGACGGTCCTAAGCCCGCGTAAAGTATGAAGGAGAAATTGGAGTCCTTTATTATTATCTAAGTACCTATTATTATCGAAACGATGCATTCGGTCAATGAACTGATCACATGGAGACACGCGCCGCGGCGTAGGTACCTATGGGTTTCGGAGTTTCATTCATTGAAAAGTTCAATGAATAATCGAAGCGCTACTAATGTTTCAACTCGAACGAGTGATAAAGATTACATAGAAGTCATTTTTTTATTATAACCTGCACAGCTGTTTTGACACTCCGAAATGGTTCCATTATTGATTCCGAGTAACCCCCTCTCGGGTCCAGAACGACTATAAATTCAACCAGTATACCTGGTATCAAAATAGAGTAAGATCATTAGAAGAATTATGTCATTACTTCTCAGTGCAAGAGACATCGCCGACCACCCTGACACTTGAAATTCAAATCTGCTAATTTGAATACTTTTGGGTAAGAAAGAAACAGAAACCTGGAATTGATTGCTGAGGTTTTGAAATGTTTGATTCCATTAGCCACATCCTATTTATGCGATTAGGCGTTTTCATTAATTTCCCAAATAAAAAGTAAGCAAAGAAAGAGCTTAAACTTGGAAAACAATTTAATTCCAGGTGTAGCAAATACAGATTTACGATAACCAATCGATACGATAACAAATCGATAAAAATATTAAAATAATTAAGGCCCTCCCTCACAGGGAGCATTTTTTAAGAGAAATTGATTATTCAAAAACAAGCACAATCTTCGCATTAACATGTCTCAGGATTTTATTTTATTTTGTTAATTTGTTCGTATTATCATACAAATGTTAATGAGTATAATCCCTTTGTTAAATTTTTTTACTTAATAAATCGATCTTTTTAATTTTATTATTTTTAACTGATGTAGTTCTCTCGACCTTTGGCGACCCCCTACGCCGCTCCGCGACCCCCCAGGGGGTCGCGACCCACAGGTTGAAAAACACTGTTAATACACACACACAAACACAAAAGTCTCTAACATATATAATATGCTATTAGCATATTATATATGTAAGAGACTTTCGATGTTAAAAATAAAATCGGACTGTACTTTTATAAGGCCTATTCGATATAAAAAATACAGCTGTAGGTAAAAAATACATGTAGGCGCGAGTGTCGTGGGCGGTGTCGATGCGTAAAAGTCTGGGAATCACTGAAGCTCCCTCGTCTTCGATTGTTTCAAGTCGTATACTCAAGTTTGACATCCAACAAAATATAATACGCCACTCGAAAATAGCCTTATTTCTTTTTTCTAGAATTTTAAAATAAATTTCCTTCTTTCCAGACCTATACGAGGGCGCAACCGAAACTCGCTACACCGACATTAGCTACTCCACCCCCTCAACCCTACCTGCCACTCGCGGCGTAACGCTAAGCGACGCACAACGCAACATGTTGCTGTCCTGCTCACTCACTGACGGGGTCGGCGTTATCGCGACAAGGATGGCGAATGAGTTTGAGCCGTTCTTGCTGAAGACTCTGTGTTTGGTGTTGGAGAGAGTTGGTAATATACAATTTTGATATGGAGATGGTTAAAAATAAAAAGAATAATAGGTATTTTTAATTATGGTAGGATCTCTGTGATACTTTTATTTCACTCACATTATAACTAATTTTATTAAACTCCCGAAAATTCGGAATAAGATTTTAACTTCAAAAGGTTCAGAAGGAATATTAAATAAATGATCAAATAGATTTTTTATACAAATCGCAATTAACAAAGGTGGGGGAACGATACTGAACACATTTTCTTTTTGGATTCTTGTCTGTTTGTTCGCGTTGGACGCTAAAACTACTCGACGGATTTTGACGCGGTTTTTTTATTAGAACGGTCTTGGCCAGACTTTAAAATCTCACGTTTATTTCATCGCAATCGGATAAGTAGAAACGGAGTTATGAACAAAAATTTCTGTGCGGTCATTATTATAGCCGTAGGAATCGACCACCCTATAGTGACATAATTTCTCTCTTCCTGTTTGCTTATCTCTGTTTAATCAAAGATAATAATAATAGTATTACATACAGATAGGCAACTCCCTGCCCCTAATGACCAGGCTGCCCACCCCCGTTAGTCCCGCGCAACAGCTGGCATTATAGTTGGCGGGTGTCGTGAGGGAACATTTGGAATTGAAAACGAATCATTTGTTTGGAGTTTCCGCCCTGTGGTTGAATAATGTTTATCGTTCCCCAGGCAGTAGGTACGAGATGCTGCACGTGTCCGGCCTGAAGGCCATCCACGCCATCGCGCGCGCGTGCGGACATGCCTCAGTGCCGGAGCTCATCAACTGTAACGCTGACTATTTCACCAACCAAGTTACTGCGCGACTTAGAAAGGTAAGGAACTGAATATTATTATATTCTTTTACAGTACTACCAGTTTTATAAGTTACACCGATGTACCTGCGCAGAACTCAATTTTTTGTAAAGCGCGAAAATATATCTACCAACCACAGCGCGCCACATATTCCCGCGAAAATACTCGCCTGCTATTGGCTGATGCGTACGCGCCATGCTGGCTCGGCAGTCAGTCTGTCTAGCTCGACAACGGTGTAGTCGCGTTTATTGCTCTGTCGTGTGTGTGAGTACAAGCATTAAGAGCGAGATAGCACATCCTGTTCACGTCTTGTTATATTCGACCTTAAACTAGTAGCAATAAGTTCGAAATTGCTTTGCAATTTTCATTCGGTTTAATTCGTCAGTGGGATGAGCTATTCTGCGCAGCCGAATAAAGCCGATGCGACTTATAAACGTGGTAGTACTGTAACACCCTATGAAAACGAGGAGTGGAAGTTTAACTTGTGTACTACGCGTCCGCAATAAGTTGAGGCATGCTAGGGAAGAGTGTCTTCCCTAGCGAGCTTCAACTTGTTGCGGACGCGTAGTATCTTTTTCTGCGTCATAGCTGTCCTGCAGATGGACGAATTTGATGTGTTTTTTGTCCGAAAATCGATGCACAAATGCACAGGTGCGATTGATTTGCAATTTGATATACTTACTTTGATTGTATTTATACGACATATAATGGAACTTGGGCCCCCTTGTGGCGATGGAGTTTCGTCAGCCGTGTTGCGACGAGTAAGAGTACAAAATGTCGCCATCCGAATGCATCCCGAGAGTGTCGTAAGAGGCGAGTAACGGTGAGCGTCCAGTGGCCCGCGCCGGACGCACCGCACGCACGGCACGCAACGGATTTTACACAGCGCTGCGTCCACTATCCGCACCGGCCGCATCGAAAACCGGCATTTATGAACAAACAATGCGTTGCGTGACGGTGACATCACACAAAAATTTAAGTGTGTGTTTGCAATATTAAAAGTACAGATTTTTAGTGATTGCATATGAATGTATAAACGATATTTATAGCAAAAATACTATTTTAAAAATTTTAGTCTGAATGTCTTAAACTAGAACTAAAACCCTAAAAAACTGATTCACGTAGACGAAGGCACGGTCACAGTTGTTCTAAATAAAAAACCGGTTACATAATTATATACTTTATTTTAAAATTTTGGTTTATTGTAACCGTCTGCCAGCTCTTACTCTGCTTTGTTGCTAACCTACAGATACTGTTAAGTTATGAATTAAGCTCTTGACATGTGAATGTTATTGAAAAATCTTTCTTCATCATGAAGTAAATCGGGAACAAATAATGAATGATACTCTCCAAATATTGGTCGCTTCAAATTCATATTATGAACCCTCATTCTACGTTTAGTTTAACGTTTTTCTTCATCTTCCAACAAGCAACGAATAATATCTTTGTCAATCTCCATGGCAAAACACGTCCACTCACGACAAGAAAACACTCAAAACACGCAAAAATATCCATTGCGTAGAGAAGGAAAGCTCAAAATAAAACCTGGCTGTCAGTAAAATGACAATCGTTAAGCCAAGTTGAAGGCCTAAATGGGCGGCTTGAAAAATTTCAACTGCGGCTCGCGGCGACCTGCGCCTGTCCATTTCAACACCGCAATAGACTCACCACCTGTTACGTTGGACATAGAACTAAAAGGTGTAATGTGGGCGTATACTATGTCTCTGCCTGCCCCTTCGGGGATAGAGTCGTGACTCTGTGTATGTATAATGGAACTTACTGCTGCATCAAGTAGTCTGCTGAATATCAAATTCCGATAATTTTTAGTTTGTAATTTAACACTCGTAATATTATCGCTATCCTCAGAATAGGTTACCATGGAATACGAAAACAGGGACAGAATTCTCATCACGATCTAGTGTTTAAAATAAATTATTTATTTTTAAAAAACTAATGCAATCGATAGAATAAACTACTTTCTCAATAAGAATGCACATAAACATTTTTAAGATCTGTGTTTTTTTTGTTACAGGCTTGGAATTGTCAGTCGGCGTTACAAATATTGTCAGTAGTGATGGAGTACAGCGACTCCAATATACTCAACTATCTTTACGGGATTGTTCAAGATGTGAGTATTTCAGGTTTTAGTGCAACGCTTGTAACATACTGGCTAATCCTCGCGACTTCGTTTATGGCACATGAGAGAGAAAGAGAGAAGATAGAGGGAGAGAGATGTATTTATTTGGATAAGCATTAATTATCATGCGTAAACCCCGACGTTAGTAGTTTAGAACAAATTTTATTTACATTAAACGTAAAGCCCAATCATATTTTACTGCAATAACGTGCAAAATCATATACGTAAAAAAATATCGCTGTATTAAAATGTAGTCGTCTAGATCCCATATAACACAAGCTTAATTTGGACTAGATGATGTTGTATGAAAATCTCCACAATTTTTTTATTTGTTTCTTTCATTTTGGATACCTTGAAAAGATTTTGTATTATTCCATGAATATGAGTCAAATGAAATAAGCATCTACATATTTTTAACTAGCTGACCCGGCGGACATATTTGGTATTTTCTCTTCTTGATTTCTTTTCGTTTAAACAAATCTTATTCTCACAATAACAAACACAAAAAATTAATTACCAAATTTGGTGCAGTCGATGAGAAGTTATGTGCATTCAAACATTTGGAAACATTAATGTATAAAAATGTTGTGTAACTGTTTCAGGTCCTAGTCCAAAGTTGTGATAAATATTACGAAAAGGACTTATACGCGTACTTACAAGTATTTTTAACCTTCATCGAATGTATTCGGAAATGGTATATGATAGCCCAGCACATACCGAGTGACCCTGACGAAGAATATTTAGACTTATTGAAGGATACTATAGAATATATTCAAAATAAGGGGATAGAAGAAAAATTATTAAGTGATGTGGAGTTTGAGAAAGAGTCCGGTAAGAGTGTAGAGGAGATGTATAAAGAAGATATGAGGAGAAAGGAGGAAGATGTTTTAGATTATGATGATACGGTAACAGGTAAGTTGAAATGATAAAATATTATTAAATGTACAAATATTTATTTAATACTAGCTGACCCGGCGAACTTTGTTCCGCCTTATCAAGGTGACCCGATAAAAGATTTTTTTTTCTTTTTTTTTAATCACACACTTTCGCCTTTATCATATTAGTAAGAAGTAAGATACTGTTGATTGATGGCACTTGGTGGAACTTGCTGCACATATGTAAAAACGACACTTGTACTGTTCCACAATATTTTGGAACAGTGTGAAAAGTGTTGTTTTTTGATGATTGTATTTGATTGATTGAATAATAAGCTTCTGAAGTGTCATTTTTTTTCAAAAGAGGCTGACCGTCAGTTTTTTTTCAAAGTGGTAAAAAGAAAATTTGCTTAAGTTTTTTGAAAAATTTGTGAAGTAACAAGAAGAACTAACATTTCACTTTCATGCAATATTGCATTTTTATATCTAAGAATCTAAATTGTTTACAAATAAATACACGCACTTCTTTCGAATTAGAATAGCAGGGTTCGACACCCAGGTTAGAACGAATATTTGTGTCATCCACAAATGTTTGTTTCGGAGTTTGGATCATTTTGTTGCATGCTTATTAGTGACTGCTTCGGTAGCACGTTATTCATTTCACATTTAGACTGCCTCTGTGGTGCAGTCGGAAAGGCCTGTCGCGCATAAGGTCCTGGGTTCGATTGCTGGGTCGGTTCAAATATTTGTATTTTCTATGTATACTATGTATGTTCCCGTACCATCTCATCTAATCGTAAACTTTAAATTATTTTACAGAACAATCCCAACCGCCCCCACAATACGTTACCGTCACAGTAACAATACTAAAACGATGTCTAAACTACGTAGCATCATCACAACGAGACAACTGCATACTTGCGCTACAAATACTCAACTCTGGTTTGCCAATACTGAGAGAACATGAGAACGAGCTACTGCCATTAGTTCATCTGACATGGGACCCGCTAGTGAGCAAGTTACATACGGAACCTGCGATGTTTAGACGAGCGTTTGATCTGTTGGTGACGATGGCTGATTTGGCGAAAGATTTTATTAGAAGTCGGGCAGCTAAGTAAGTTGAATTCTGTTATTGATAAAAATAATTTTATCTAGCTAGAGTTGTAGGTAAAATAAAGGCTATAAAACTTATATTGTAGACTAAAATATATTTTTCATGAACCTAAGGCATGTTTCATAATCATCAATAATTTAGTCAATAGTATTTGAAAAAGCTATAGGCCTAGTAAAATACCCCGTGACTCGCTTTATTTTATTCACCTTAGTTGAAACAATTTGATTTTAATTGTGGGTTTCGCTCATAAATTGTTTGTAAATTTTTGAATACCTATTGTCTTTCAGTATGTTTTAACTCAGTGTCATTATCCACTTAACCGAAATTACCTTCTTCACAGACAATGTAAAACTGTTCTTCATCCTACAGGGACGTCCTACCCACAATATACAAGTTCGTCTCGCAATCATCTTCAGACAGCTACCTCAAAGACGTGGGCTCATACTACCGCACGGGACAATCGTACTGCGCACAACTCACTGTACTGCGCAGCCTGGCTTCACTCGTCACACGGCTCGGGGTTATAGATAATGAATTGTATAACGCGCTTTCGGCTGTTAGTCCGTACTTGTCGAGTAGACAGCCAAGACCGTTGCAGGTGAGATTTTGTATATTCTATACTAATATTGTAAAAGATTTGATTGTTTATTTACATTGAATAGGATCCGAAACTACTGAACCGATTTGAAAAATTCTTTCACTGTTAGGTAGCAACACCATCCCTGGGTGACGTATGCTATATTTTATTGCGGGCGGCAGAGAGTGCATTTCGTGCGTTCAATTCGCAAAGTTCACTGGTCCCGCTAGATGGCACTAGTAGTTGCCCAGTGCTATTTAGAGGCTAAATTTAAAAGATTAATTCAATACCTTACCTACCTCTCCGAGATACTCTCTAATTCTAAATTTTCTCCATACAGTCATTGGCGGTGGAGTTCTACAAAACCCTCATTCAGTACGACTACGGCGCAGTGTGGTACCACTTCCGACAGCTGTGCCAAAACGAACATGTGGCCATCCCTCCCACTACCGAATATCTACCATTGGAACCAGTTATTGGCACCCCCTACC
Organism: Miltochrista miniata; assembly: GCA_933228765.1. Lineage (NCBI taxonomy): Eukaryota > Metazoa > Arthropoda > Insecta > Lepidoptera > Erebidae > Miltochrista > Miltochrista miniata. Next base: position 33,496,515 of record OW121756.1, on the reverse strand, counting down.
TACCCACTAATAATGAATATAAGAATAATGTACAGTTAATTTTTACTGAATCAGAGTCATAATATTAAGTCAATAGAAATAAGAGTCATGTCGAAGTCATAATATTAAGTCAATAAAAATAAGGGTCGATGCACGAAATGAGAATTTCATAAAATTGATCTAGCAATTTTGCCGTTATTTTTGCAACATAAGGATCATATTTCTATAACAGCTTTAAATGCAACCTCATGCGCGCTTATTTGTAAAAATATGCGTCTTCCGCTGTAGAACATAACAGTGTACTTACAAAATAACAGTGAAAATGCTCGGTTAACTTTTCAACGGTTGCAACGACCCTATAAAGATTTCATATAAAGTTTGTTTTATTTTTAACTAGCTGTTCCCCGCGGCTTCGACCGCGTAGGAGTCGTTATCGCGTAAAATCATAACTTTCCTGTTGCGCAGCCGGTTAAAAAGTAGCCTATGTCCTTCCCAGGGCCTCGAACTATCCCTATACCAAATTTCATCTCAATTGCTCCAGCCGTTTAGGCGTGAAAGCGTAACAGACAGACAGACAGAGTTACTTTCGCATTTATAATATTAGTAAGGAAGTAAGGATATTATGTGCAAGTGGCAATTGAAAAAGCCCTAGAAATATTAAAATCTGCCACCGCCAGAATGGCTGGTAGCCAGTGACAACCGAGTATATTAAAAAATTGCTACTTATTTGCTTATTTTTGCTTTCATGTTTAATTATTAAAACAATCACTAAATAAACAGTTATTAAAATGGTGGTTGATTTTCCATTGAATGAAGGTCTCATAAACTGCCATGTACTTATCCCTCGCTCGTATCCAGACTCGTTTGTCACAGGAGACCAGCCATTCTGACGGTGGCAAAAATCTTACGTGGCGCTCAAACCTGTTTTACCACTCCGACCATGTGCGTCAATAGTCTCAGTGATAGGCACTTTTTTTTGTCGTGATAAGTAAAAGCTGGGATTTTTCTTTCTAGCATAACCCTTAGACCAATAATTATATAGACGGGCCCACGTCATACATTATGAACTCAAAAAATGAGACCAATTCACACACAAAGATATTGTAGTAACGACACGACATGCACACATACATTCTTTTTTCGAATTTAGGGTAGTATTTACACTTCGGGACCGCACAGGAAGGCTTGCGTAAAATGTCTTATCTTGACACGTGTTTCTCACCATCGTGCATCGGAACAATAACAAAGACTACTGTAACTTTGTGAAAAAACGGGTGCAGATATTGATTAATATTAGATGATTAAAATTGAAATTTAGTGAAAATAAATGAAAGCGCTATCTGCCGACAACTAGTCTCATCTACACAGCACTGACGTTACCAAGTGACGTCAGACGTAGGGACCCGATTTGCCGCCAGAGGCGCTGTACAAAGATATAAATACGACCGCGCGCGAAGTTCAAGAAACCATTTTTCGTAAAATTAAATTATACTCGTCGCGAAGGCGTCTGTGTGTCAGTAAATATATTTAATCGAAATAAAATATAAGTTATAGGGAGCGAAATACTCCCTAAGTAAACAGTGGTTTAGCTGCAAGCATCAATTACCCCATCATTGGGTGAGTTAAATTAATTATAATGTAATCTAGATTTTAAAACAGTGAAAATTAACGGCTGTTGGTCAACCCTGTTTTAGGGGGGTAGTTACAGGGGTGTGAAAAAATGTCTCTGTAAAATTAGAATATAAGCAAACATTGTAAGGCACCCGATTCCTGAAATGGTTAACAGGGATCGGCTGTCTTAGCAATAGGCGGGAAAAAGGGTTCCAGCTAACCCGTCATCTGGAACATTCCAGGGTCCACCCTTCGGGTTCCAAGCAGGAACGTCCACCCTACGGGTTCCAGAGATTCACCCTACGGGCAACAAGCGATCATCCACCCCACGGGTTCGAAGAAACAGTTCACCCTACGGGCTACAGGAAATATTTTACTCTACGGGTTGAAAACACCGTGCCAGCCGAAGTTGTGGACGGCACGGCTACATCAGCAACTGCAGCATTCTTCAGGAAGGCCAAAACTAAGATAAGTCGGAACCCTGCGAAGACCATCGGAAGTCGCACTTGCATAATTGCTACTTGACCACACCCACGACCCCGAGTTTCTATTTGAATAAATCATCTGTTATAATTTTAATCCTTTTTATCATTTCTCTCTGCTATTCTCTTCCCGAAAAGCTCACAGCTTTTCAGTGGCGCCCATATCGTGGTTTCAAGTAGCGACAAAGCGATTTCCGACGGGAGTCGGGGGTCATAGTTGTAAGGAATTTTAAGTTGTGCAAAATAGTTTTAGGAGTGCCCGTTAGCGGGGTAGTTTCCCTCCAAATTAACATAACTACCCAGGAATTTGGCTCTCCTGAACTCTGCTGCCAACTTGTTCTTTCCGGCTTATTTTGTGTATTTTTTATTAATTTTGGCATATTTCGGCAAAAAAAAGAACAAGGCCAAATTTTAATTTTTCTCAACATAATTGTAATTTTTCCAAATTTTAACGGTCCCCAATTTATTTTTCACACCCTCATGTATTTATTTTATGGTGAAAAATTTTTTAAGTAAATTTAAAGTAAAAGTTTTTTTTTTTTTTCAATTCTAAACATTACACTTGTTAAAGTTCTGAAGTAAAACGTCTGATTTGAAACTGATTTGAAACGCTTACATTAATTTTCGTTAGCGAGTTGTATAGCAAATATTCATCGTAAAAAGTAGGCAAAGGATATCACCATCACAATTTTTTTTTTTTTTTTTACGGCGTCAAACCGCCTCAATTTGTGCATTATTTTGATGTATTTCCTATATGTGAATTTACAGCGAGACCAACAGCCGATAATCACACTTCTGGGTAACAATCCCTATTGAAATTTCACGTTAGCAAAACGGTAGAACAAATATTTAACGAATTTCAATTCACCTAAATAATAAAAGATTTATAATTGTTTCACTTTTCGAATTACGTTGAATTCTGACACACTGAAATAAAACTGTAAGAAAAAACATTCCAAACGTAGATCACGCAGTGAAAACATTCTTGCCAAAAACAATTTTAAACTGATAACTTTGATTCGTGTTCTAAACAAACAACGGCAGATATTGCTTTAATAATGTTTTTTACAGGGTCGGCAGCGCGAGTGTGGCGCCTCTGGTGTTGCAAACGTTCATAGGCTGCGGTGACCACCGGTCCTTCTGGTGGGCCGTGTGCTTGTCTGCCACCTTAGTGGTATAAAAAAAAAAAAAAAAAAAAAACCAACAGTCTAATACAAAATATTTCCAGAATCGTCCAAGTACGAATCGTTTCTTTTGAAACAGTTCGAAATATTCAAGGGTTCCGTAGTGGTAGGGAACAAATTGCATAGGAAGTTAGTTACTACTATATAGTTTATTTCAGGAACCGTCCAAGTGAGAATCGTCTTTGACACAGTGAATAATATTAAAGGGTTCCGTAGTATTAAGGAACTATTATAATAAAAAAAAAAAAATTAATTGGAACGAGTCAATATACTATTGTTTCTTGGCACGTTCGTGGGAATTGTTACATGTAACTAAAACAAGACTAGGGTCAAAAATTGCATCAACCCATTAAAATTGTCAAATATTTAGCTAACTTCATCAACCCATCATCATACACCTCACTTTCACTACTTACTGATTCGGATTAGAGTACATTTAAACACAGACAGACAGACAGACAAGTAATATCTAGAAGGGTCCAATTTAGGATTTGAGTGAAGGAACCCTAAAAGGTAGTATTTCCAAACTTAAGTATTTACTAAAGCAAATACTAAGTTTTATAAAGGTTCAATTTATAATTCGGTTCAACGAACCCTAAAAAGAAGAAATTATTTTTTCGTTATCCGGCGGGTGGGTCGAAAAATAGACACATTCTGCCAACATTCAAGTACGTAAACGGACAACGGTAAGGGCCGTCGTCCACTACAACAGAATTCGTTAGCGAATATAGCGAACATTCGTTGTTTACATGAAATTAACTTTTCACATAGAATAAACAAACGGATTAACAAATTAAAGTGTGTCATACACCAGTAGTGGATTTCACTACGCAGGTGGCACAGTAGGCACCACAGTTCAGCACACATTACAGTTATACACATATTGATACGAAAGTTTTCACAATTCATTTCATACAACTAAAGTAGCAGATAAACACACTATACGTTGGAAAATAATCATCATCACTAAAGATTCCCGGTAATAGTAATTGAGTTAGTCATTACAATGGCATTCAAATCAAATTTTACATCACTCCCAAAGGCGGAACTTGCATATGAAGTAAAGATCCGGGGAGAGGAACCTGGTTCAACGGTGGCAGCCCTCAGGCAACAAATTAAAAAATTAAAGATAACCACGGACGAAGAGGACTTACAGGTCTCCCCTTTAGAATTGGAGGAAGACTTAGTAGGGTTGTATTCCTCGCTGGCCGTGTTGGAGAAGAACGTGGCGTCCCTTCAGGACAAATACATACTAGCATTATTGACTAGCTCCAAAGCCTTATGTGCTCACATGGAGTCTAGGTTCGCTAGAATCATTCCCCCAGAGGAATCAGATCTAAAGGAAAGATACGACGACTTTCAACTCACTTTCAAAACTACATACAAGAGATTGAAAGCCATATCTGAAAGTTATTCGCATGCATCAAACACCAGCGAATTTGATGATGCGGACGAGAGCATTGCTGCCCCTACCAATGAAGCGCAGGAGGCAGAAACCCTCGCGGAGATGAAAGAGAAAGCAAATAGCAACAACCTGAAAGAGAGTCACTTTCTAAATCTTCCCGTAATATATGAGCGATGCTCTCTTACGGAGCTTTCCAAATTTAAATACGACGGTAATTCGGAGGTACACTCTTTCATTGAGCGGGTGGAAGATTTTAAACAAGCTCGAGAAATCGACGACAAGAGATTGTTAACAGCAGCCTCTGAACTATTCACAGGCAACGCTAGGCATTGGTACCGCAGTAATCGCGATAGATTTGAGTGCTGGCAAGACCTAACGAATGCGCTAATACAGGATTTCAGAGTCAGCAACTACGAATACCGCCTATGGCAGGAAATTCGACAACGCACTCAAGGAAACCGAGAAGGAATAGTGGTGTACCTGGCCATCATGGATGGAATGTTTGCTCGTCTAAGCAACAAGGTGTCTGAAACGGAAAAACTACACATTATCTTAAACAACATCAGACCCGTCTACGACAACATCCTAGCAACCAATGGAGACATAGTCTCATTGGAACAATTAAAAAACATATGCAAAAAACATGAGGACATGGTGGCACGCAGAGCGTTCTTTACAGAGCCTCCAACAGCATCTGAAGGGATGGTAGCAGCGGAATTCGCATTTACAAATAGAAAGACTGCGAGCAAGACCTCAACATCTACAAGGCAAAGTTACAACAACTTCAACAGAAACGGCAGTAACTTCCCAAGCAGTAGAATTGCGACCAATACCTACGGGAACAGGAACGCTTACAGCGCAGGTTACAACCGCGACAGTCGTAACTTCAGATCGCAAAACACTGTGGCGGCGACAACATCGGACGACACACGGCCATGTTTGAAGTGTGGTTCCAGAAATCACTCGACTATGGCATGCCGAAATACGAATGAGTCGTATGGTTACAAAGGTGGGACAAAAGAAGTTAGGTCTACAAAATGCAAAAACAAATTTACAAGTCAGAAGGAATCTTCTATACTCTCCCCATTACCTACAAATGACCCCAGGCCTTACGCCAAAATAACAATAATGTCAAACCCACAGTTAGTAGCATATGGATTGTTGGACACAGGAGCCGCAATCACAATTTTAGGTAACAACTCACACAGAGTGTTACAAAATATAGGATATAAGATAGAGGAAGACATAAGTACATCGGTTACAACGGCCGGCGGACACACAACCGTAGTACAAGGAAAGGTACATTTACCCATCAAATTCGAAGATAAAACTCACATAATTACGGCGTATATAGTGCCTAACATAACCACTAACCTAATTTTAGGTATAGATTTCTGGCTCAGATTTAACCTATGTCCCAAGTACTTCGGACATATACCCATATTAGTGGACGATGACCCTAAACTGTCATTAATATCCGAAGAGCAAAACAAACTGTATGACTGGCGTAGTCTCACGCAACAACAACGCTTAATAGCAGAAAAGATGATATCCAAATGTGCCGAAATATCATATGAGAAAGTAGGGCTAGGCAGAACACATCTGATAGAACACACAATAGATACGGGAGACAGCAAGCCAATCAAACAACGTACCTATAGAATGTCCCCTGAGAAAACACGAATAGTATCAGAACAAATAGACGAGATGCTAAAGGCTGACGTCATCGAGCCTAGTCAGAGCCCATGGTCAAGCCCCGTACTAATAGTAAATAAAAAAGACGGCAAGCCCCGTTTCTGCCTGGACAGTCGCAAGCTCAATGCAGTCACAAAAAAGGACGCATACAGCCTGCCATACATATCAGAAATATTAGACAACTTGAGAGAAGTGAAGTATCTAACAACACTGGATCTCTCCAAAGCCTTCTGGCAAATTCCTTTAGCACCAAAAGACCGGGAAAAAACAGCCTTCTTCATCCCAGGACGAGGAGCATACCATTACAAGGTTTTACCATTTGGACTAAGCAACTCAAGCAGCTCACAACAAAGACTAATGGACAATCTATTTGGGCCACAGTTTCAAAACAAGGTGTTCTGTTACATAGATGACATAGTGATAGCGTCATCTACATTCGAAGAACATGTGTCACTCATTTCAAGAGTTCAACAAATATTAAAAAGGGCAAATCTAACCATCAATCTAGAAAAATCTAACTTCTTCAAGGACAGGCTAAAGTTCCTGGGATATATCGTGGATGGTCTGGGTCTCAGAACAGATCCGGAGAAAGTCAACTCAATCCTGAAATTCCCGGTACCAACAACAAAGAAGGACGTTAAGAGGTTCTTAGGCACAGCGTCATGGTACAGACGGTTTATACCCAACTTCAGTACGATTGCGGCACCTCTTAACAAACTGACTACAACAAAGAAAGGAGCACCGGCATTTCAGTGGAACACAGAGGCGGAAAGAGCGTTCATGGAACTAAAAGCACATTTAATAAAAAGCCCGGTACTAAAATGTCCAAAATACGATGAACCATTTCAGGTACATACAGACGCAAGCAACTTTGGCATTGGCGCCATGTTAACACAATTACACGAGGGAGTAGAACACCGAATAGCATATATGAGTCGGTCACTGAGCGGTCCGGAAAAGAATTATAGTGTAACAGAACGAGAATGCTTGGCGGTGATAGCCGCATTAGAACATTGGAGATGCTACCTAGACAATGGTCACAAATTCACGGTGTATACTGACCATTCGGCACTAAAATGGTTCATATCATTAAACAATCCAACCGGCCGGTTAGCGCGTTGGGGCATACGGCTTAGCTGCTTCAACTTCGAATTAAAGCACAGGAAGGGCAAAGACAACATAATACCAGACGCATTGTCACGAGCTGTACCAGTATCTACCATATCCACGAAACAATGCAAAGTCAACGACAGCAATGACGAATGGTTCATTAAAATATGCAACGGCGTGACTAGCTTACCGCAGGCATACCCCAACTTCAAAATAGAGAACGACGTACTATACAGACGAACTGACATAAAAGACTTTGTAAACAATGAGTTCGAGTGGAAAACGGTAGTACCACCCGAAGCGAGAAACGCAGTATTTCGAGAAAACCATGACTCACCTACAGCCGGACACTTCGGTATTTTTAAAACATACCATAAAATAAAGTTACGGTATTACTGGCCGGGGCTATATAAGGACACGGTAAGCTATGTGTCATCTTGTGAAAAGTGCAAAGCACACAAACATGAAACTCAAGCATCCATAGGTAAGATGGGCCGTCCCAAACAATGCTCTCGCCCGTTTCAGACAATTTCGACTGATCTAGTAGGACCCTTACCGGTCTCTAAAAAGCAACACGTCTACATTCTCGTCGTCACGTGTTGTTTCTCTAAATACTGTTTAATCTTCCCACTGCGCAGAGCTACCGCAGAACCAATAGCCAAACTACTAGAGGACAATGTTTTCATGGTACATGGCATACCACAAACGGTGTCCAATTCATAAGTAAAGAGTTGAACACATTATTTACGAAATATAAAATTCCCAACATCAACTTCACACCTAAATACACACCCCAAGTAAATACCGTAGAACGGTACAATAAAACTATAATGACAGCCATATCAATCTTTACCAATAATGACCATCGATCATGGGACATACATATCCCAAAAATCCAATTTGCGATCAACAACTCGATCAACGCGTCCACCGGTTACACACCAGCATATTTGGTTCATGGTAGGGAATTGGTAACATGCGGGTCACATTACTTACAAAATAATGACCCAAGTGAACTTAACCTATTGCCTAGAAACATATACGCGGAGAACCTAGGATATCTCGCAGAGGTGTTCAACACAGTACAAGAGAACCTCTGGCGTAGCCATCTAAAGTACGCACACCATTACAACACGAGACACCGACACGCACAATTCGAAGTAGGCGATATAGTGTGGAAAAAATGCTATTTCCAAAGTGATAAAGACGCATACTTTTCTAAAAAACTGGCCCCCAAATTTATCAAATGTAGGGTCAAGGAAAAGCTATCAAATTTGGTCTATATCCTGGAAGACATGACAGGAACAAACCTAGGAAGTTGGCACGTTAAAGACATAAAACAACATTCGGTATCGTCCATTGCATCTGTGAGACGAGGAACATAAACATTCCTCAACGATGCGTGTACGAAAGCAGATAACGGTAAAGGCCGCAACACACTGCGATAAGATGCGTATTCGAATAGCTTACATAGTACATCAGTACAGTTACACAATAGGGTTTTTGATAATTATTTTTTGGAAAATATAAGGGTGTTAGCACACCGTAAGACAATATTAATACTTAGGTGGCACATTAGGTACCACATTTCGTGTCATGTTACACGCATACATATTATCATACGGAAGTTCACAATTACACTCACATAACAATTAGGTAACATAAAGTCATTACACATTCATAATAATTACCTTCACACACAATTCCTAGCACTTAACAAGCAGTTTTTATTCGTTTATTTACATAGTGACACTTGCATTTCGTGTTGTGTGACTCCCAAAGGCGGAAGGAGGGAGCAGACTAGCTACAGGCGAGTCACATTCGTTGATTATAGAAGGTGACTCAAATGTCCTAAGTTTTGTTTCCCAACTAAAGCAGACGGGTTAATATAGCATGGAATGTAGTGTGACACTGGCCTTAGATGCAACGATAGAAAACACGTTTACATCAACTTTATTACGTCAACATTAGACGCGCTAGCAAAACACAACTTACACAATTATAATTTCATACGTACATACAAACATATTATTCATTGAAGCACGCACATACATTTTATACTACTATGGTGGCACACAATGGTCCCATTTTATTTATATAATTGGCATTATAGCCAAATATTATTTACGATCGTCATTTTTTAGGGTTGACATAATAGTCATAGTCAACATTCTACTGCTAAGGTTGCGAGGAAGCACTTAGTTTTTTTTTTATGTTATTTGGTTAAAGGGCTAAATAGCCTAATAATTAGTTAGGGACACTACACACTACACACGACTTACAAATAACTACATATAACAACGTGACAAACACATGCCGTGTTCGTCATGGGGACATAGGGGTTAATTAGCATCACGAAGGATTCTGCAAGTAAATTATTTTCTATCACTTTTCTGTTTCTTGGTTTAGTTGGGAGTTACTGTTAGTTGGAAGCATGAATCTATCCCTAACAGAGTTCGTCGTTAACTGTTAGTTGGCAGCATGGTATTGCCCTAACAGAATTATGTTGTAGGTTGTTACTGTTACGAGGAAGCATGAGTCTTACCCGAACAGATTTATGGTACTGTTATTTGGCAGCATTTGTCTGGCCCTAACAGTCCTAGGTGTAGGTCACCGTTATGTGATTTTATTTATATGGCTACTCCTACCACTCGGAAGCTAGATGCTTGCCCTGGGGGATAGTCCATCCTATGATTCGGAAGTGTCACACTAGCCCTAGTAGGATGTTCGTCTCTGGGACGGTTGTATAAATCCCAGCCTTCAGCAAAAAGCCTTATTATACACACCCCACTTTCAGGCGGTGCGTATTACCTGAACCTTCAACCCAAAGCCTCAAATACGTCTTTTCTCTCTCTGTCCCATAAAGTTCTTCAGGATTACCCAAATACATCCTGCGAGTTGGTTTCATTAAGGTTGAGGCCGACTCTTCGCTATACCCAGCATCACCTCATTCACACAGCACACTAACATACACACACACATAGACGAGTAGTAGGTCTTAGGTTAGGGGCGTTCGAGGACGAACGCAGCATTTGACGTGTTATCGTACGTCAAACGCTCACCGGGGAGGGGGAGTATGTAACGTTGTGAAACAACGGGTGCAGATATTGATTAATATTAGATGATTAAAATTGAAATTTAGTGAAAATAAATGAAAGCGCCATCTGCCGACAACTAGTCTCATCTACACAGCACTGACGTTACCAAGTGACGTCAGACGTAGGGACCCGATTTGCCGCCAGAGGCGCTGTACAAAGATATAAATACGACCGCGCGCGAAGTTCAAGAAACCATTTTTCGTAAAATTAAATTATACTCGTCGCGAAGGCGTCTGTGTGTCAGTAAATATATTTAATCGAAATAAAATATAAGTTATAGGGAGCGAAATACTCCCTAAGTAAACAGTGGTTTAGCTGCAAGCATCAATTACCCCATCATTGGGACAGCATTGGGTGAGTTAAATTAATTATAATGTAATCTAGATTTTAAAACAGTGAAAATTAACGGCTGTTGGTCAACCCTGTTTTAGGGGGGTAGTTACAGGGGTGTGAAAAAATGTCTCTGTAAAATTAGAATATAAGCAAACATTGTAAGGCACCCGATTCCTGAAATGGTTAACAGGGATCGGCTGTCTTAGCAATAGGCGGGAAAAAGGGTTCCAGCTAACCCGTCATCTGGAACATTCCAGGGTCCACCCTTCGGGTTCCAAGCAGGAACGTCCACCCTACGGGTTCCAGAGATTCACCCTACGGGCAACAAGCGATCATCCACCCCACGGGTTCGAAGAAACAGTTCACCCTACGGGCTACAGGAAATATTTTACTCTCCGGGTTGAAAACACCGTGCCAGCCGAAGTTGTGGACGGCACGGCTACATCAGCAACTGCAGCATTCTTCAGGAAGGCCAAAACTAAGATAAGTCGGAACCCTGCGAAGACCATCGGAAGTCGCACTTGCATAATTGCTACTTGACCACACCCACGACCCCGAGTTTCTATTTGAATAAATCGTCTGTTATAATTTTAATCCTTTTTATCATTTCTCTCTGCTATTCTCTTCCCGAAAAGCTCACAGCTTTTCACTACGACCCAGACAGCGCGTGCGCTTACTTTAACGTCTTTAAAAGTAATGTATGGATGGGCCGGTCTATACCATTAATTGGTCAAAGCATAAACCCCATTGTGGTATTTGTTGGGAAGATTTTTGACACTCATTTGGAAAAAAACAGAAATGAAACAAAATGTGGCAGTAATTACTTCAACTTTATTTTTTACAAAACACATTGGTCACGGAACTCAAATACCCATTCCCATTATGTTATATATTATATACTTATAATTAAGTATTGCAACCACTCTAGCATATTAAACTCAGTCTAACAATTTAACTGTTAAAACTGAACCGATGAAATCGCACAAAGTACAAAATTTTTACGTGTTGTGGTAAGGACATTGTGGAATGCGGTTTATATGTCTGTGTGTGTGCGCGCGCCCAAACAAAGTCATAACTCGTTTGGCATAGGCACATCTATACAGGCTCTTTGTCTTGTTTATTACAAACAGATCATTTCTCACAAACATTTAATAATATGATTAAGAGAATCGAATATTTAATACCAGACAAGAGACGAATGAATTGATAACTAAAATTGAGTCCTTAAAAGTGGTGCCCTCTACGTCTGCTTTTTGTAACTTTAGTGGTACATTACATGATACACGTACAATAGAAAATAATACCCAAATCCGTTACATGTTCAACAAATTCAACAAAAGTTCTTACTATAATGAAATGGTAACATTCCAAGGTATAGGAAATAGTGGGACTAAGAATAAATACGTTGTAGGAGTTTCTGTTTATTACAACTAAAGTGAGAACGACGACAGTACAGTTTGTACCTGTTGTAGGTACATTTGGTACCCAGCCATAGACTAAAACCAAAAAAAGTTACCTACGCAGAGTTTGAACTCGGGTACAATCCCAGAAGTGATATTCGTGTTGATCTAACATCGAAATCAATCGGAAAATAAATTGTAGGAGTTATTTAATAAAGTAACATCACATAAAAAGTTATATGGTAAAACATTAACCTTAATCGCTAAATAACAACTCTCTGTGAGCAAAATACTTTAAAACAAAGAAATCCTCGCTTAAAATAAAAGATTTTATGTATCATAGGAGACAATCGTTGTTTCTAGGACGAAAGAATAACAAAATATTACAAATGTAAGCAAGTTACTCGCCTTAACAAGGAGGACTGTGATTTGGCCAATAACAATGCTTGAAATGTCCACTCCAAGCAATTTTGAGCACTGTGATTGGTCAACTCAAAGTCCGCTCTACTCCACTCAGTTCAGCGTCAGTGGACACTGTGTAAATAGATATTGCGATTGTCAATAACCCTTTCGACAGACTGATTTCATTTGAACTGCAGACTACTGAAAAATTTACACAATAAAAGAACGATCTATTATTTCAATAAATGCCAGGCATACTTGATATTATTTCATTCGTTTGAAGAAATTCGTAAAATACGTTTATTTTGGAGAAACACGTCATTTACTGTTTCCAATGAAAATTGGGTCGATTTGACTCTGCAAATCTGCCACCGGCAAACTTGGCAGTACAGATGTAAATGCCGAAAGCCGGCAGCAATAGGTTAGCGTCATTTGACAGCCAGCATTGTCAGTACATAATATTTTTAAATGCTGTAAAATCAGAAATCAATAAAACCTACATAAAAGAAGGAACAGAACATGTCAAGCCGTGGAATGGTAAACAAATAATTACAATGAATACAGTACAAAGATACAAACCACCCTTAAATAAATAATACCTCTAAATTGCACTAGCTACATTATACAATAAAATATGTATACGGTTTAACGTGAGACTGAATTTCTACGATTATTATTTATTGTTATTTTAGATGTCTTCTTATGCTAACTATTCTATATTGTTTTACTATATAGTAGATTAATTATTAAACTAGTAACCTCTCGACTGCACTAGGTATTAACCCAAAAGGGGACTTTTTCCACCAAAGATGTCATATACAGCTAAGCTAAGAGGCTTCACGGGTCCAGTCATGGGCCACTTCACGCTCATCTTGAAGATCACGGAGATGTTAGAAGAGGGATATCCATTCACAGCAAGTGTTTTCCAAGGAGAGTGGTATTAAGTTCAAGAGCTCTTCAGCTACCAAAAGCACGTGACCGCTTGCACAGATGCTAAGCGATGAAGGGGATGACCATCTTCTTATGCTAACTATTCTATATTGTTTTACTATATAGTAGATTAATTATTAAACTAGTAACCTCTCGACTGCACTAGGTATTAACCCAAAAGGGGGCTTTTTCCACCAAAGATGTCATATACAGCTAAGCTAAGAGGCTTCACGGGTCCAGTCATGGGCCACTTCACGCTCATCTTGAAGATCACGGAGATGTTAGAAGATGCCTTGCACAGATGCTAAGCGATGAAGGGGATGACCATTTTACACTATGAAGCGTATGAAGACGGTACATAATTCGAGACTATCTCTAACACGCATACAGACTTTGCATCCATATAAAAACATAGATCAATAATCTTTGGATATCTCTGGTGGATAAGCATCCTAAATATGATGAATGATGGAACATGACTTTACCTTCAAGAATAAGACCAAGGTGTTATTATCAGAACGCGGAGAGTATCGCCCAAACCCGTTTGATGCTCCCTGTCTCTATCGCTCATATGCAATTGATATTGGCATTTCACTCTCACATTAGGCTTGAAAACTTTCACAGCACATTTTACAATGATTACGTGACTACCTGTAACCTTAAGCCTACCATTACCATTTTCAAAATATTTGTCTGTCCGTTTCAATACCTACAAGTTCACCACCATAATAAATGTTTGTGTGGTGTCTCTGCCTATCCCATTGGGAAAAGGGCGTAATTATACATAAATATATGTACTGCTCGTTTGCTCTAACTTTGCCGCTCGGCTCTATACTAAAGTCGAATTTTTGATTAGACGAAGTAAATTGACAGCAACTAATGTCACTTCTTCTTGTAGTGTTGCGTATTTTCTACGACGAAGTGACATTAGCTACTGTCAATTTACTTCGTATAATTAACAATTCGGGTATACGCCTCTACGCCAGCGGCAAAGTTAGAGCGAACGGGTAGTACGTTCATTTCACACGGCCGCGACAACTACTACTATACGCCATAGAGTGAGACGCGCGATATTTTCCACACAAAGTGAAAGAAAGAAAGAAAATTAAAAAAGGTTAAGTCTAAGCCTTACCTTAAACTACATTATTTATTTGAACAAATTTGATCACTGTTTTATAGAGAAACAGTTTTAAGTTTCTATGTATAAGATACTGTACGCCCAGTTGTAAAAAAACTTTTTTTTTTTAGAATTATTATTATGTATGAAAAACAAAAACGTTTCATCATTAAATACCTATTAGGTACTCGCCTTTCTTGTTGTGAATTATTTAGACATAAAACCTGTATTATGATAAATGCCAGAATTTTGTTTCAGTCTAAAGAGACGAAGTGTCAAATGACGTCATACACACAATTAAGCATATTATTTAACTGTGGTCTCTGGACAATAGAATTTAGTACGGGTACCATATGTCTTGTTATAATGAATCAAAAGTATTTCTTACACAACTGAGCGCATCCATAAAATATAATACTAAATATATTTTATTATACAGATATCTTGTATAGGCAGGTATTCATTTACCTAACGCAAAACTCACTGAATGCGATCATTCCACTATTTCATTTATTTAATGTCTCACAAAAACAAGGAGTTTGGACTGTGTAGTCGAATATGGCAGTGGAATTTAAACCTTATTGCACTAACATTAAGGCTTATTTGTAAAACTTATCTTTGACTATTCTATTCCTATGTAGGCACTAGTCCAATCGTGACCTTGCATATCTTTAGGAATTTTTGGTATCTACTATCTAATATTAGTTTGATATCAGACATGAACATTAAGAACAATCACAATAAAAGCTTTGCACTAGTATTAAAAAGAATAAAAAGGCATTTCAAGGCTTTCCTGACAATAACTATTTGCATTTATCAATTAATTCTACACTTTATTACTTACACAACTCAGTCCAAACTCCTCTGCAACTAGCTTATTGGTATCACTTCCACGCGAGCTTAAGCATCTTCCTCGACGCAAAGTATTTGGTGCTGTATGTGGCCACTATTAGGGCACCTAGAACTATCGTTATTAAATAGTAGTCGAAGTCATCCTTCAGCAGGTCGAACGTTTTTGATGGCGCCACACGCGTGTAGAACAGATCTGTGGAGCGAAAATAAAATGATTATCGTTACCTGTGATAAAAAAGTAACTGGAACAGAGTTTCTCAATTCTGCAGATCTAGTAATGAAATGCATGGTTTTAACACATCACATAATTAAACATGTCATGGCGTGTGGACAGTGGACCGTGGCGTGTGGACAGTGGACCGTGGCGTGTGGACAGTGGACCGTGGCGTGTGGATAGAGGACCGCAGCGTGTGAACAGTGGACCCTGGCGTGTGAACAGTGGACCGTGGCGTGTGGACAGTGGACCCTGGCGTGTGGATAGAGGACCGCAGCGTGTGGACAGTGGACCGTGGCGTGTGGATAGAGGACCGCAGCGTGTGGACAGTGGACCGTGGCGTGTGGATAGAGGACCGCAGCGTGTGGACAGTGGACCGTGGCGTGTGGATAGAGGACCGCAGCGTGTGGACAGTGGACCCTGGCGTGTGAACAGTGGACCGTGGCGTGTGGATAGAGGACCGCAGCGTGTGGACAGTGGACCGTGGCGTGTGGATAGAGGACCGCAGCGTGTGGACTGTGGACCCTGGCGTGTGAACAGTGGACCGTGGCGTGTGGATAGAGGACCGCAGCGTGTGGACAGTGGACCGTGGCGTGTGGATAGAGGACCGCAGCGTGTGGACAGTGGACCCTGGCGTGTGAACAGTGGACCGTGGCGTGTGGATAGAGGACCGCAGCGTGTGGACAGTGGACCCTGGCGTGTGAACAGTGGACCGTGGCGTGTGGATAGTGGACCGTGGCGTGTGGATAGAGGACCGCAGCGTGTGGACAGTGGACCCTGGCGTGTGAACAGTGGACCGTGGCGTGTGGATAGAGGACCGCAGCGTGTGGACAGTGGACCGTGGCGTGTGGATAGAGGACCGCAGCGTGTGGACAGTGGACCCTGGCGTGTGAACAGTGGACCGTGGCGTGTGGATAGAGGACCGCAGCGTGTGGACAGTGGACCGTGGCGTGTGGATAGAGGACCGCAGCGTGTGGACTGTGGACCCTGGCGTGTGAACAGTGGACCGTGGCGTGTGGATAGAGGACCGCAGCGTGTGGACAGTGGACCGTGGCGTGTGGATAGAGGACCGCAGCGTGTGGACAGTGGACCCTGGCGTGTGAACAGTGGACCGTGGCGTGTGGATAGAGGACCGCAGCGTGTGGACAGTGGACCGTGGCGTGTGGATAGAGGACCGCAGCGTGTGGACAGTGGACCCTGGCGTGTGAACAGTGGACCGTGGCGTGTGGATAGAGGACCGCAGCGTGTGGACAGTGGACCCTGGCGTGTGAACAGTGGACCGTGGCGTGTGGATAGTGGACCGTGGCGTGTGGATAGAGGACCGCAGCGTGTGGACAGTGGACCCTGGCTTGTGAACAGTGGACCGTGGCGTGTGGATAGAGGACCGCAGCGTGTGGACAGTGGACCGTGGCGTGTGGATAGAGGACCGCAGCGTGTGGACAGTGGACCCTGGCGTGTGAACAGTGGACCGTGGCGTGTGGATAGAGGACCGCAGCGTGTGGACAGTGGACCGTGGCGTGTGGATAGAGGACCGCAGCGTGTGGACTGTGGACCCTGGCGTGTGAACAGTGGACCGTGGCGTGTGGATAGAGGACCGCAGCGTGTGGACAGTGGACCGTGGCGTGTGGATAGAGGACCGCAGCGTGTGGACAGTGGACCCTGGCGTGTGAACAGTGGACCGTGGCGTGTGGATAGTGGACCGTGGCGTGTGGATAGAGGACCGCAGCGTGTGGACAGTGGACCCTGGCGTGTGAACAGTGGACCGTGGCGTGTGGATAGAGGACCGCAGCGTGTGGACAGTGGACCGTGGCGTGTGGATAGAGGACCGCAGCGTGTGGACAGTGGACCCTGGCGTGTGAACAGTGGACGCGGCGGGCGCGGTGTGCAGGCGGCGGGGCCGCGCCACGGTGCGGTTGTAGTTGAGGCGCGGCGTGTGGACAGTGGACAGTGGACAGTGGACAGTGGCACACTCACCCAGACCAGTGAGCAGCACGAGGCTGGTGGACTCGAGGCCGGCGGGCGCGGTGTGCAGGCGGCGGGGCCGCGCCACGGTGCGGTTGTAGTTGAGGCGCGGCGTGTGGACAGTGGACAGTGGACAGTGGACAGTGGCACACTCACCCAGACCAGTGAGCAGCACGAGGCTGGTGGACTCGAGGCCGGCGGGCGCGGTGTGCAGGCGGCGGGGCCGCGCCACGGTGCGGTTGTAGTTGAGGCGCGGCGTGTGGACAGTGGACAGTGGACAGTGGACAGTGGCACACTCACCCAGACCAGTGAGCAGCACGAGGCTGGTGGACTCGAGGCCGGCGGGCGCGGTGTGCAGGCGGCGGGGCCGCGCCACGGTGCGGTTGTAGTTGAGGCGCGGCGTGTGGACAGTGGACAGTGGACAGTGGCACACTCACCCAGACCAGTGAGCAGCACGAGGCTGGTGGACTCGAGGCCGGCGGGCGCGGTGTGCAGGCGGCGGGGCCGCGCCACGGTGCGGTTGTAGTTGAGGCGCGGCGTGTGGACAGTGGACAGTGGCACACTCACCCAGACCAGTGAGCAGCACGAGGCTGGTGGACTCGAGGCCGGCGGGCGCGGTGTGCAGGCGGCGGGGCCGCGCCACGGTGCGGTTGTAGTTGAGGCGCGGCGTGTGGACAGTGGACAGTGGACAGTGGACAGTGGCACACTCACCCAGACCAGTGAGCAGCACGAGGCTGGTGGACTCGAGGCCGGCGGGCGCGGTGTGCAGGCGGCGGGGCCGCGCCACGGTGCGGTTGTAGTTGAGGCGCGGCGTGTGGACAGTGGACAGTGGACAGTGGACAGTGACACACTCACCCAGACCAGTGAGCAGCACGAGGCTGGTGGACTCGAGGCCGGCGGGCGCGGTGTGCAGGCGGCGGGGCCGCGCCACGGTGCGGTTGTAGTTGAGGCGCGGCGTGTGGACAGTGGACAGTGGACAGTGGCACACTCACCCAGACCAGTGAGCAGCACGAGGCTGGTGGACTCGAGGCCGGCGGGCGCGGTGTGCAGGCGGCGGGGCCGCGCCACGGTGCGGTTGTAGTTGAGGCGCGGCGTGTGGACAGTGGACAGTGGACAGTGGCACACTCACCCAGACCAGTGAGCAGCACGAGGCTGGTGGACTCGAGGCCGGCGGGCGCGGTGTGCAGGCGGCGGGGCCGCGCCACGGTGCGGTTGTAGTTGAGGCGCGGCGTGTGGACAGTGGACAGTGGACAGTGGCACACTCACCCAGACCAGTGAGCAGCACGAGGCTGGTGGACTCGAGGCCGGCGGGCGCGGTGTGCAGGCGGCGGGGCCGCGCCACGGTGCGGTTGTAGTTGAGGCGCGGCGTGTGGACAGTGGACAGTGGCACACTCACCCAGACCAGTGAGCAGCACGAGGCTGGTGGACTCGAGGCCGGCGGGCGCGGTGTGCAGGCGGCGGGGCCGCGCCACGGTGCGGTTGTAGTTGAGGCGCGGCGTGTGGACAGTGGACAGTGGACAGTGGCACACTCACCCAGACCAGTGAGCAGCACGAGGCTGGTGGACTCGAGGCCGGCGGGCGCGGTGTGCAGGCGGCGGGGCCGCGCCACGGTGCGGTTGTAGTTGAGGCGCGGCGTGTGGACAGTGGACAGTGGACAGTGGCACACTCACCCAGACCAGTGAGCAGCACGAGGCTGGTGGACTCGAGGCCGGCGGGCGCGGTGTGCAGGCGGCGGGGCCGCGCCACGGTGCGGTTGTAGTTGAGGCGCGGCGTGTGGACAGTGGACAGTGGACAGTGGACAGTGGCACACTCACCCAGACCAGTGAGCAGCACGAGGCTGGTGGACTCGAGGCCGGCGGGCGCGGTGTGCAGGCGGCGGGGCCGCGCCACGGTGCGGTTGTAGTTGAGGCGCGCCTCGGCCGGCAGCGGCACGTCGGGCGCGGGCGGGGGCAGCACCATCTCTCCGTCGGGGCTGGCGCCGCCGCGCCGCGCCTCCAGGTACATCCACGGCACCTCCACTACGGCGCCCGATGTTAGTGCCACTGTGGAGATCATACTTGTTTTTATTGCTGTGGGCGCATTTCCTCCAAAGCATCTCATTATATTACGTACAAAATGTCCAAATCGGATAATTATTCGAAATATCATCACAGTTACAATCTCCAACAAATATAACTACGATTATAAAGCTTTGATTGAGAGCTCCGCGCCTTGTGCTCTTCGACTATAACACAATGAAAGCTCCGCGCTTTGTGGTTAGTACTATAGAGCAATGAAAGCTCCGCGCTTTGTGCCCATGACTATAGAAATTTGAAATTTCCGCGTTTTGGGCTTAGGACTATAGAGCAATAAAAGCTCAGCGCTTTGTGCCTGTTACATCCCTATTGTGAGTATTTAGTCGGTTGTTGTGTCCCTTCACTATGGTGCAACTAGAAACGTGTCTGCGGCACGGGCGTAAGAACCTACATAACAGTTATAGAGCTTTGAAAGCTCTCAACTTTGTGCTTAGGACTATAGAGCAATGAAAGCTCCGCGCTTTGTGCTCTTCGGCTATTGAGCATTGAAAGCTCCGCGCTTTGTGCTTAGGACTATAGAGCAATGAAAGCTCCGCGCTTTGTGCTCTTCGACTATTGAGCATCGAAAGCTCCGCGCTTTGTGCTTAGGACTATAGAGCAATAAAAGCTCCGCGCTTTGTGCTCTTCGACTATTGAGCATTGAAAGCTCCGCGCTTTGTGCTTAGGACTATAGAGCAATAAAAGCTCCGCGCTTTGTGCTCTTCGGCTATTGAGCATTGAAAGCTCCGCGCTTTGTGCTTAGGACTATAGAGCAATAAAAGCTCCGCGCTTTGTGCTCTTCGACTATTGAGCATTGAAAGCTCCGCGCTTTGTGCTTAGGACTATAGAGCAATAAAAGCTCCGCGCTTTGTGCTCTTCGACTATTGAGCATTGAAAGCTCCACGCTTTGTGCTTAGGACTATAGTGCAATGAAAGCTCCGCGTTTAGTGTCTACGACTATAGACCATTGAAAGCTCTGCGCTTTGTGCTCTACTGCTATTGAGCAATAAAAGCTCCGCGCTTTGTGCTCTTCGACTATTGAGCATTGAAAGCTCCGCGCTTTGTGCTTAGGACTATAGAGCAATAAAAGCTCCGCGCTTTGTGCTCTTCGGCTATTGAGCATTGAAAGCCCCGCGCTTTGTGCTTAGGACTATAGAGCAATGAAAGCTCCGCGCTTTGTGCTCTTCGACTATTGAGCATTGAAAGCTCCGCGCTTTGTGCTTAGGACTATAGAGCAATGAAAGCTCCGCGCTTTGTGCTCTTCGACTATTGAGCATTGAAAGCTCCGCGCTTTGTGCTTAGGACTATAGAGCAATGAAAGCTCCGCGCTTTGTGCTCTTCGACTATTGAGCATTGAAAGCTCCGCGCTTTGTGCTTAGGACTATAGAGCAATAAAAGCTCCGCGCTTTGTGCTCTTCGACTATTGAGCATTGAAAGCTCCGCGCTTTGTGCTTAGGACTATAGTGCAATGAAAGCTCCGCGTTTAGTGTCTACGACTATAGACCATTGAAAGCTCTGCGCTTTGTGCTCTACTGCTATTGAGCAATAAAAGCTCCGCGCTTTGTGCTCTTCGACTATTGAGCATTGAAAGCTCCGCGCTTTGTGCTTAGGACTATAGAGCAATAAAAGCTCCGCGCTTTGTGCTCTTCGGCTATTGAGCATTGAAAGCCCCGCGCTTTGTGCTTAGGACTATAGAGCAATGAAAGCTCCGCGCTTTGTGCTCTTCGACTATTGAGCATTGAAAGCTCCGCGCTTTGTGCTTAGGACTATAGAGCAATGAAAGCTCCGCGCTTTGTGCTCTTCGACTATTGAGCATTGAAAGCTCCGCGCTTTGTGCTTAGGACTATAGAGCAATGAAAGCTCCGCGCTTTGTGCTCTTCGACTATTGAGCATTGAAAGCTCCGCGCTTTGTGCTTAGGACTATAGAGCAATAAAAGCTCCGCGCTTTGTGCTCTTCGACTATTGAGCATTGAAAGCTCCGCGCTTTGTGCTTAGGACTATAGAGCAATAAAAGCTCCGCGCTTTGTGCTCTTCGACTATTGAGCATTGAAAGCTCCGCGCTTTGTGCTTAGGACTATAGAGCAATAAAAGCTCCGCGCTTTGTGCTCTTCGACTATTGAGCATTGAAAGCTCCGCGCTTTGTGCTTAGGACTATAGTGCAATGAAAGCTCCGCGTTTAGTGTCTACGACTATAGACCATTGAAAGCTCTGCGCTTTGTGCTCTACTGCTATTGAGCATTAAAAGCTCCACGTTGTGCTCTACGACTATTAAGCATTGAAAGCTCTCCGCTTTGTGCTTGTGACTACTGGGCATTGAAAGCTCCGAGGCTTTGTGTTATTGTATTGAAAGCGTCGCGCTTCGTGTTCTTGACGCTGCATTTAGCTCTATGCTCATATCCTTCTGTTCGAGTATTGAAAATTCTTGTTCATGAAATTGCGCGAGAACGCGCTCCCCCTCACTCTGAATGTCGACAGGCACACGCCATAGCTCGCACTCTGTATCCATACTAATATTATAAAGCTGAAGAGTTTGTTTCTTTGTTTGTTTGAACGCTAGGATCTCAGGAACTACAGGTTGGATTTCAAAAATTCTTTTACAGTTTGATAGTCCATTTATCGAGGATGGCCATAGGCTATATACCATCACGCTAAGGCGAATAGGAGCGGAGCAGCAATCAAGGATGTTTTGAAAACGGGGATTTTTTTTACCGTCTGAGAGCTTCCGAGGCGTACGCTGCGTAAATGATTACAGTTCGGTAAAAATTGTGTATTACAAAATTGTTTCACTTAAAAAGTTCTACGAAAAAGTTAGCGACAGCATATGTCTATCTTTTAAGGTTCGCTCACAATAACCTAATTTGTCTATCTCTTAAGGTTCGCTCAAGATATAATGAAATTGAAGAGTTTGTTTGTGCTAGGATCTCAGAAACTACTGGTTGCATTTCTTAAAATATTTTACAGTTTAATATTCCATTTATTGAGGCTAGCTAATGGCGATATAACATCACGCTAAGTCGAATAGGAGCGGAGCAGCTATGAATAATGTTTCGAGAACGGGGATTATTTCGTTCTTTTGAAAGCTCCCATTGCGGACGCTGCATAAATAGTTAAAGTTACGTAAAAATTGAGTATTACAAAATGTTTCCTCTTAAAAAGTTATAAGAATAAGTCCTAAACAGCATATGCCTATCTTTTAAGGTTCACTTACAAATAACCCTCTTATTAAGTTTTAAAGTATGAGCGACGCGACGGGAGTAAACTTGGTCTGCAGTGGCAGCCAGTCAACTGAACGATAAAAACCGGCCAAGTGCGAGTCGGACTCGCACACGATGAGTTACCGAAAAACGGATGGGTGGAAGTAAAAGCGACGGGAAACATTATATCACTTTAACACCTCTTTCCTTCTCACTCTCATGTGACGCAAACGAAGATATGCGGTTCAGCTCTAATGAATTCAAGCGACGCGACGCGACGGGGGTAAATGCAATGGGAATCATTATAATACTCGATATATTAATACCATACCTCTCTCTTTCTCACTCTCATATGACGCAAACGAAGTTGCGCGGGTCAGCTAGTTCTACTATATACTATTTAACGCGAGTTGCATTCGCCTATAGCTCCCTTCCAGGACCTATATCAGGCCTCCGTCACTCGCTACAAGTCGTGTTATAAGCACCTACTCCTAAGTATTACGTAGCAGAACTAACGTGACCGATCGGCGGAGGGCTGCCACACGCCAGACCGAGCGAAGTGCGCACAGCCAATGTACATTTCCCGCGTAAAATAATATTTCACTTCATTTAGTCTTGCTTTTTTTTTCATCTTACTTCTTACTAATATTCTAAAATTAAATGCGAAAGTGTTTGAGTGCGGATGTGTAGATGTGTGGATGTTTGTTACTCTTTCACGCTCTAACGGCTTAACGGGTCTGGCTGAAATTTGATACAGGGATAGATTGTAGTCTGGAATAACACATAGGTTACTTTTTATCCCGGGAATAAGTTGCCATTGGAAGCGGGAAAAGGAACAAACTTTTACGCGGGCTAAGCTGCGTGCATCAGCTAGTTATAATATAATTCTTATATACAGAAGAAGTTATAAAATATAATAAAGTATTTTTTCAGACACTGTGTTTATTGTTTTTTTTGTAGTTATATGTATTTTTGTTCCGTGGTTACAACCCTAATGTTGTCAATAGTTGTCACTTGATGACGCAATCATACGGTGTGCGCACGAATCTCGACTCTCGGAATACGTCGTAGAGAATGTTTTTCACTGTAGCGATATGTTACAGCTAATATTTTTGAGGTTAAGTATGGAAGTGATGTATCTGTTACGTAGTAACTATTATTTAATCTGTGCCTATATCTCTGTTGAAGAACAGACCTCTCCACTCGACCGCTGGCTCCTACATTCAATCTCCAATATTTTGTAACCGCATAAAACTTTATCCCTAAGATGAAGACAGAATTTTACAATAAACTGATTTGAATTTGAAATTCTGCCTAGTTCAGGGAAGTTTTATGACCGTTTAAAAAACCTATGGAACTGCTAGGACTAATATTTTCAAAACACCTGAAAAAAAATCGCATATATAACAATAGCAGAACAAGTTCAATACTTACGCAGTATATGTTTATCAGTGAGCGACCTCTCAGTAGTGGTGGTAGCGGCGGCGGTAGCGGTAGCGGGTAGCACGTACGCGTGACGTGACACGGACGGTGCGCGGGACGACTCTAGCGAACTGAATGCGGCGCCTGCTGCTAGCCAGCGTTGCTTGCCCTCGTATAGCTCCATTGTCGCTGGAATTGTAACCAAAAATAAATAAATGATAGGTACAGAGAAAGAAGGTCAGCAAAATAAAGTCTCTAAGTAAAGTCTGCAAACTTAGTTTGAACAACAGATTCGAATCCTGTCCTTTCATCCTTTACCTTTGAAAATGTCGTGAGACGAAACTGGTCTGGTTTGTCATCTATACTAATATTATAAAGAGGAAAGATTTGTTTTTTTATTTGTTTGTTTGTAACGAATAGGCTCCCGAACTACTGGACTGATTTGAAAAATTCTTTCACTGTGGAAAGCAACACTCTTTGCGGTGAACATAGGCTATATTTTATTCCCGGTTTCCCACGGGAACGGGAACTACGCGGGTGAAACCGAGTGACGTCCGCTAGTAATAAATATTGTGGAACAGTACAAGTGTCGTTTGCAATATGTTAACTAAAATAAACTTTACTATAGGCAGGTAGGCATGAAACTTTTGTAGCTGATACACAGCGAGTGAAAACTCAACGGTCCAAACTGTAAATAAGAAGAATTTAAACTTGATTCAGTACGGTCCCGTTAGCTCAATTGGTTAAAGCGTTGCCCTGATTAAGGCAAAGGTTGCGGGTACCATCTGGTACCCAAGTACCATCTGGGCAAAGTTGTCTTTTTCGGTTTATATTAAAATACTAGCGGACGTCACGCAGTTTCACCCGCGTGGTTCCTGTTCCCGCCGGAATATGGGAATAAAATATAGCCTATGTTTACCGCAAAGAGTGTAGCTTCCCAACAGTGAAAGAATTTTTCAAATCAGTCCAGTAGTTCCGGAGCCTATTCGTTACAAACAAACAAACAAACAAAAAAAAAACTTGAGAGGTGTCAAGGGACACCCGGATGGAACGAAGTTCCTTTCGATTAAAGTGAAGGAATTGAAATAAAATTTTATTTTAATTTTAAAATTTTATTGTAAGCAAAAACAAAAACAGAAACAAAAACAAAAAGAAAACTAATATAAAAAAAAGTGAGTGCGTGTAACCTTTACGCGCGACTGAAACTGAACAGAGCGAAACTCCTATTTGCTTTGGTGTTGCTCGTAGAGTTCATGTTCATCCCCTGGCTAGCACTAGCACTAGCACTATCACTACCACTATCGTAGTGTGCGAGTCGCGCGCGCGCAGCGGAACGTGAATGTCGCGCTATGCGCACAGTTTATATTGTTTTCGTCAGTGATTATAAATGGTTAATATGTCGAACGTGGTGAAGTGTAATGTGTGTAACATCGTTATTGATGAGATGCTGGCGTACATACAAAATAAAATATCGGTTATTGATGAGGAAACTCTGGTCCGAATATGTACGTCATCATTCTCTAGTGAGGAAATTAAAAATTCGAAGTCTCTTCTATTTGGCTCGACCTCTACGGATACTCGAAAAATTATACGAAAGAACAAAGGGAAAGAAGAAAGAGATTTAGCGGATGTCATAAACCTCTTCAAGTCAGCAGAACCCGACCAAATACCCGTGTTCGTAGCAAGACAGCTTGAAAAGTTACCTCCGATTACGTTCGATCATTTAGATTGCACAAAGTTATTGAAAGATCTGCTGAGAGTACAAAATGACATAGAAAATGTGAAAGCTACATATGCGACGAAAGATTACGTGCATGAGTTGGAGAAAGAAATTTTATGTCTGAAGGAAAATAATTTAGTAAACAGATCTACTAAAGATGTATTAGTACCGTGTAATGATTCATCAAGTGAAAAAACGTTGTACATTGACAATGAAAGTGTGAGGGTAGTACCGAGACTTGAAATAAATCAACCGGTGCAGTCGGTGACATCGGTGGTCGAGCGCGTTCCCGAACGCACGATGCGAAATGAACCGAACATTTACGAAGTCAATAGTACTGCGATGAAACCACAGACGACGACGGCCACGCCACGGTGCTCTGTGTCAATGTCAACTGCTCCGACGTCTTTGACAGATGTGTCAAGTCCGAGAATTCATAGGGACGAAAACATAAACAAACAGTGCGAAACTTTGTCGGCTGTTGGCGTAATATCTAATGAAATGGATTCATTATCAGTGTTAAGTGGAGAAGAATGGCGAATTGCAACGCGAAAGAAACGACATTCCCGTATTAATTACACAGGCCTGCAAAATGAGGGTCATAACTTCCTCTCTGGAATTTGATAGCTGATTCTAGGGTATTTTGGTGCGCTGATTACGAATATGTACTTAGTTTTTCTGCATCACCTCCAGATTTTTCAAAAAAGGTACAGAAAGAAAATAGAAAAAAAGACCCAAGTTTTCTCATAAAAAAATTATATTTAAAAAAAGTACATTACTTTTAACTTTAAAAACGACTAAAATATAATAACAACTTGTTACTAGTCTAAGTTACATGTAAATTTTATTTGTTGAACCTGGTCCTTTTTTCCTGGAACCTTAAGTTGTGCGATTTTCGGTTAAAATTCCAGTTTGGATCGTCGCGCTTCAATAACCAACAATAGTCCGCCATCATGCTAGTATTCCATGTTCCTTGATACCAGACTTCAAGCTCTTTCAAATCTCGGTAAAATTTTTCGCCTTGTTCTTCGCCAACGGCTCCTAGATTTTCTGGGAAGTAATCAATGTGCGAATTTAGGAAATTAAGTTTAGTGCTCGTTTATGTCCCTTTTATTATTAAAATTGTATCCAGTTATGTCACAACAACAACAGTAGCAATCTTTATCATGGTTGTTAGCCTCTCTTCGTAGCATAGGCGAAACGATTTTGAAGCTATTTTTCTGTCCTTTTGACCACTGGCGAAGTTCTAATAAACAAGTCGTACAAAGTTTATGAGGTGTCCAAGTTTTGTCTTTGGTTAATTAAAACGTCTCCGTAATAACTTTTGTAAATATTTTTCACAAAGTCGGTAATGCTGTTTCGTTGTTTTATCACCATAAAATTCCCGCAAATATTACAAAAACAATTTGGAGAATTTAAACATCTTCGCGATGACATTTTAAAGTTCATGTTGCAAGATGCGCACTTCAACTGTTAATTTTCTAAATAAGTGCAGGTACTTAATAAAAAAAAAGCCTTTTGGATTATCTTTATTACACCCTTTTTTAATAATATTTACAACAATTAGGTAATATTACTACTAGGTAATATTTTTTATTTTTTTATTACTAAATGAAGTCAAAATTACCCGTTTTCAACATGGTTAATGCGGATTACTTTTACTTTTTATGTAGTAATCATCAAATTACTGATTTGCATTAATTTCTATGTCCCCTTACACGAATTAAATGCAATAAAAATTAAGCTGAAGTATTTTAATGACGTTTTATAAATTTCTAAAGATAGACGCTCAGACATTTTGGATCTAAATCTTAAATATTCAATATCAAAAAATCCTGACGTGATGGATTTTTTTTATTATTTTTCTCGTAATCAGCACATCAGAAACTATAGAAAATGTTATTCAGATTTCAAAGAGGAAAACCATTGCAGACCTGTGTTATCGATATATGGGAAAGTCGGGTTGTAGCAAAGACGCAGCATGTAACTTCAAAGCGGCTGAAAAGAAAATACCGATATTCATATCGAATGTGCATAGTGATACGACTGACGAGGACATTATAAAACATATTTATATGAAAACGAAGGACACAATAACTTTAGAAAAACTAAACATGAAACGACCTAGGGCTCATAAAGCGTATAAATTCTTTGTGTCTATATCGAAGTTAGATGTATACCTGAATGCGGCTACTTGGCCTGAGGGTGTTATCTTCAGACGTTTCGTGAATTTTAAGTACAATGATACGAACAGTCATAGCTCTGTAAACGGCCACTTAAACATTGCGAATGGAAAAGCGTAATTATAAGTTTACTACATATAATTGCAAGAACATCAAGCGATCAGTAGATTAGTTTGAAAAACCTATGTCAGACAAGTGATTTGATTGCTTTGCAAGAGACGTGGCTGTTGCCCATAGAGATGTCATACTTGGGTACTATAGACTCTGACTTTGATTACACTGGAACATCAGCCGTGGATATGTCAGTTGGTATACTGCGAGGACGTCCATATGGAGGTGTAGCGATATTGTGGCGTAATAGTGTGTTTCAACAGGTATCTGTTATACCTTGTGATAATACAAGAATGTGTGCGATAAAAATAGTAACTGGTGATCGTCCAATTATAGTAATATGTGTGTACATGCCAACAAACCGTGTGGAAAACCTGGCAGAGTTTACGGATTGTCTTGGTGGGGTGAGTGCAATTGTTGATCAATATGGTATTGAATCAGTGTTCATGTTGGGTGATTGGAATGCTCACCCTTCAGAGTTATTCTATAATGAACTTGGAAATTTTTGTAATGAACAACGTTTATTCTGTGTAGATGTGGATGTGTTGGGCGTAAATTCTGGCACATTCACATTTGTCAGTGACGTGTATGGATCTTGCAGCTGGCTTGATCACTGCGTTGTGACTCAGTCTGCAAAACAGTCTGTGAAAAGCGTATATGTGAGGTACGACACTACATGGGCTGATCACTATGCACTAACAGTTGAGTGTAACTTAAACTTATTAACACCTAAGATATTTCTTGAGCAACATGTAGACCTAAATATAAGATGGGGCGTGAGGGATGAGTGTCAGACTGTGGCGTATACTGAGGATTGCAATGGCAGGTTAAGGCAGATTGATTTTCCAAGTGAATGTACCCATTGTGCTGACCATTATTGTAGCGATCAAGGGCATAAATATGTTATTGATAAATTGTATAACGATATTGTGGCCGCAATGTGTGGCGCTTCTGGGGCGAGTCAGGGTAAGCCTAGTAGAGGGAGAGGCAAGCATATAGTGGGATGGAACGCACATGTTGCTGGTGCTCACAGGGTGGCTAGAGATAATTTTAAGCAGTGGGTTTTAGCCGGTAAACCTAGGTATGGTTACTTTTTTGAGCAGATGTCCGTTAGCAGGAAAATTTTTAAATCACGGCTAAAGTGGTGTCAAAACCACCAGGAACAGTTAAAAATGGATGTACTGGCTACAAAATTTTCTCAGGGTGACTTTCAGGGTTTTTGGAAAAATACTGCAAAGCTGAATGTAAAGCCTAGCCTACCGGTCAGCGTCAGTGGGGTGTGTGGACCAAAGGACATAGCTGATTTATTTAGGGAACATTTTTATATTCAGTCTCCATTGGGCACAGCAGAGGGTGGAGTGTTCGATTCTCGGGTACCTGTTGAGGGTGAACCGGTACGTTTTATGGCTAAGGAAGTAGCACATATAATTAAGAACATGACACGAGGTAAATCCCCAGGTCATGATGGCCTGAGCATTGAACATCTTCAGCATGCTGGCCCACATATATTTAGGATTCTTGCTGTGTTCTATTCATTGTGCTTGAGTCACTCATACCTTCCACAAAACCTTATGAGGACCATTGTGGTGCCTGTGGTCAAAAATAAAACTGGTGACCTGGCTGATAAACATAATTACAGACCAATCTCTCTGGCAACTATAGTGGCCAAGGTGTTGGACGGTCTGCTGGATATGCAGTTGGACAAATTTGTGAGCTTACACGATAACCAATTTGGTTTTAGTCCCAAGTTGTCGACGGAGAGTGCCATACTGTGTCTCAAGCACACCGTAAAATACTATAACAGGCATAAAACTCCAGTTTACGCATGTTTCCTTGACTTGTCTAGAGCATTTGATCTGGTGTCGTATGATGTGCTCTGGAAAAAGTTAGAAGACATTAACATACCCTCAAGTATTGTGAACATCTTCAGGTATTGGTACGCACGCCAGGTCAATACCGTTAGGTGGGCGAATGCAGTGTCGGAACCTTATAAAATGAAGTGTGGGGTGAGGCAGGGGGGGTTAACCTCGCCCACACTGTTTAATATTTATATGAACGAGCTGATCGATGTGCTCAGCAGTATGCATGTTGGCTGCCACATTGATGACGTACCTGTAAACAATCTGAGCTACGCAGATGACATGGTACTGCTGAGTGCGTCGATCTGCGGCTTGCGACGATTGTTAAGTGTCTGTGAAGAATATGCCGGTAGACACGGTCTTGTCTATAATGCTAACAAGAGTCAGTTCATGGTATTTCAGTGTGGGGCGGGGAGCTCACAAACTGTACCACCCCTTACGTTGAATGGTGTTAACCTTGCCAGAGTGGAACAGTTTAAGTATCTGGGGCACTGGCTGACAACTGATTTGAAAGACAATGTCGACATAGAAAGAGAACGGAGGGCGCTATCAGTAAGGGCGAATATGATTGCACGCAGGTTTGCTCGATGCACAGATTCCATTAAGATCATGCTATTTAAAACATATTGCACTTCCTTATACACGTGCAGCCTGTGGGCAAACTACACGCAGGCTGCTTATAGTGCACTCCGTATCCAATATAATAACGCGTTTAGGGCTGTATTGGGCCTTCCTCGCTTTTGTAGTGCCTCGGGCATGTTTGCGGATGCGCGCACCGACTGTTTTCACACCACCATGCGCAAGCGGTGCGCGTCCTTGGTGCGCAGGGTGAGGAACAGTTCTAATGCAGTCCTGGCGATGATTGCGGGTCGCATTGATTGTGTTTATATTGGGCATTGTTGTGACCGACATTTACCTAGCTTTGAAATTATGATATGAGATAGCGGTGTATTTATGTTTTCATTAGTCTGTATGTATAAATTATATTATGGATTATTTATTTGCTTATTATTTATTCTAATTTTATTTTATCATGTAATTATTCTGATTAATTTGTTTTATTTTGAAAATGTTTTTAAATAATGATTAATATTGATGTGTACATACTTATTTGATTTATTTATTATTATTTGACTATTTTATGGAATTAATATAAAGTTATGACATTTTTGATATCAGTACCTACTTACAATATTTTAATTTTTATGTATTGAATTTTTGAATTTTTTATTTTTATTTTTAATTGTATTTTAATGCTGTTGTAATTTTATTGTGGTTGTAATTTATTGTAATGTAATACTTATGGGATTATATTTCACGAAATAAATGATTTATTATTTATTATTATTTATTATACTATCACTATCACTACCACTACCACTATCATTACTACTATTACTACCACTATCACATCACTACCACTATCACTACCACTATCACTACCACTATCACTGCCACTATCACTACCACTACCACTATCACTACCACTATCACTACCACTATCACTACCACTATCACTACCACTATCACTACCACTATCACTACCACTATCACTACCACTATCACTACCACTATCACTACCACTATCACTACCAGTGGCGGCTGGTGGGTCCTCAAACCGGTGGTGCACTTTACTTGTCCTCTTGTTTAAAATTCGTTTAAAATTTTATAAGAGCCTAAGTGGTCCCGCCAATTTTATTATTTTGAAACCCCGGCATTAGGCTCACCACCTATTACGTGGGACATAAAACTATAAGGAGAAACATGGGCGTATACTATTCCTCTGCCTACCCCTTCGGGGATATATGCATGCCTATACATGTGTATGATGCAGTATGTTTTTTTTGAAAAGTTTTGTATAGGTACTTAGATATTGTTTATGCTCATTTTTACACATACTAACCACACACTTTACAAGCAATATTTTCTTTTCTTTTATAAATAAATACTTGCTTATTAAAGAAAAGATAATAGAGTATAGAATAGAACTAAGATCAAAATAAATAAAAAAGTAACAATTCAAAAATCAAGCAATCAATTAATACGCGTCACAGAAACAGCGAAACAATACCGGGAGAATTTGAAGTTCGTCAAACAAAACATCGAGTGCTCCCGGTAATGTTCGGTTTTCCCGAGCGCGTGCGGCGCACGAAATCAGACTCATCTCTCGGAACACTTTCTATGAACGATGTTTTGTCTCACGCGCCAGGCGTTTTAGCTCGTTCCCAGTACAAGTTGTATAGGCCGTCCGCGTGCGCTCGGGAAACCGCACGCCGATTTTTATTACAGGGAATTTAGGCTTTAGAAGTGTAGCAAAGAGCTTGAATTGTTTCGTCACAATTAGATAATGTTATTTGTTTTAAGTTTTTGTAAGAATAGGTGTTACTTTACTTACATACCTAATGATAGGTAATTAATTAAATAGGTAATAAAGATGTCGTAAAATTTTGTAATGTCTAAATCTTTTAAACTGGTGGTTCACCGCACGAGCGCACTTAAGGTACAGCCGCCACTGATCACTACCACTATCACTACCACTATCACTACCACTATCACTACCAAAAGTGTCGTTACAACTTTTCGTGAGAATTTTTTCCGTCTAGCCCCCTTTCACAACGCGCGATAAGGAACTTCGTTCCAAAAACAAATCTTTCCTCTTTATAATATTAGTATAGATTATGAAAAAGTCGGCAATGGCATACTGATTCCTTTTAATATTTTGTCAATCTTTGGTTCTAGTGTAGAACACGTATGGTATCATTACTCACCGATCTCAGTGCGGCGATGCTTGTCGTTGTAGTACACGTACGCGGCGTAGTGCTCCGTGTGCACCGCCAGGGACGTGGCCCGCGCGCGTCTGTGCGCCTGCGCGGCTACCACGGCGCCTGACGCCGCGTCCACGCACAGGGCTACTACCACGTCTGGAACAAACATGCATATTCGTTAATACCCTTAAAATTATACTTTATAAATTATCAAAATCCTATGTTAGTAGGCAACACCTACATTTAAAGGCCTTAAACGGGATGTCAGCGGCG
Source organism: Miltochrista miniata (assembly GCA_933228765.1). Taxonomy (NCBI): domain Eukaryota; kingdom Metazoa; phylum Arthropoda; class Insecta; order Lepidoptera; family Erebidae; genus Miltochrista; species Miltochrista miniata. Next base: position 33,463,160 of record OW121756.1, on the reverse strand, counting down.
AGATTACGACGCCACAGTACGAGTGAGTAGGCAACACAAAACGATTACAAACGCACCGAACGAGCCTCGTCGCGCCCGTGGGCATTGCGCCCATACACAAGCAAACTACGCTCGGTAGTTTATGGGAGTTTGTTTTATGTCACCTACTCGCTTGTACTCCGGCGCCCCGCTCACCGCTGAAGTCCAGTTTGAGGCCTAACTACACTGGGCTACACGTCGCCCAGTGTACGCCTGTATGTGGCCACTTGTCGCCGTGTGCTCCTAGGCTAATGGTAGGATTGGACTACGACACTATACACGGTACACTCAATATATACACCGAGTGTCTCTGTATGAACGCGAGTGTTTCATATAACAACATCGAATGAACGTAATCTTATATATAAAATGAATCGCAAAATGTGTTGGTAACCGCATAACTTCAGAACGGGCGGACCGATTTCACTAATTATTTTTTTGTTGTGTAAGGTATTGTCAGAAGAAGGTTCTTATGGAAGAAAAAATATTGTATTCCCACGGGAACGAGAACTACGCGTGTGAAACCGCGTGACGTCCCCTAGTGTTGAATAAATGTAAATTGTCTTTGATACATACATTATTGTCTACAGTAAGATACTCTATGGCCTGTAACGTCGTACCACTGTATCGCGTGCAATGATTGCTGAACAAGAAAAGTATAGTTTTGTAAAGTAATTAAAATAAAGTGGTACCGATGAAATCTAGCCGCTTTCCTCAGCACACCCGAAGTCGCCAATACGCGAGTGTTACATAATTATAGCATCATCGTGTGAATGCGAGTTTTACATAACAGCAAAAATACAGTAAAAAAAGAAGTCGGTTAATCATGGAGGAGCCACTGTACTGCTGTGCATATAGCAATCTGTTAAAAAGAACTTTATTGTTTACTAGCTTTTGTCCGCGACTTCGTTCGCGAGATGATTTTGATCAATAACCTATCGACTTTGACCTGTCGAATGCATAGAGCTTCTAGTAAAACATAGGTAGCCGTTTTGTCATTTCCGCTGAACTGATTTTGATGAAAATACAACGATATTTAAGTGAAAAAATACCTACACAATCGTAATAGTACAATTAAGATCAAGCTACTGAATTTTGCTCCAACCCCGAACAAATAAACAAACAGATACGAAGAAAAAATTATAGATTTGGACTCAGAAGCCCTAAATTAGTCGATACAATTTTTTTTTTTTAATTTATCTTGAATGTACCGACACGGTTATTTTTACAATTTTATAATTATTGTTTACTCCAACAGATCTTTCATTACCAGTACCAGTTGGCCCATTCATTATCACATTCTTAGAAAATAAATAAAGTGTATATAAGCCCCGCAAGTTGGTATTGCGCTGGAACCTTGTCACATTGACAGCTAAGTGACGTCATCTTGACGTCACGCGAGCGCGGGCTGGCCTCGCGAAGCTGCGTGCGGTATTCTTTTAGTACTGACGGCTCGACGGACATACGTCACCAAGATGGCCGCCAAGCGCAATACCAACTTGCGGGGCTTATACTTTACTTTAAAAAATGAAAGTACCCACCTTTATGTATAGCATCCGGTCCCTCAGTGACGAACAGCACCAAGTTGGGGTTGACATACTTGTACAGTACGCTGCGGTCTGGCAACACCCGGCCGGGGGAATGCACCCGCTCACCGGCCGCCTTACCGGCGACGGCTACTATACGATGGCCCGAGTTCGGACTACCTCCTAAGTGGGTTAACCAGGTTCTTTGGGATATTAGAGACTGTGGAAAAGAGAAAATTGATACGTTACTAGCTACTTCATGATAATTTGTAAATGGAAAAAGAAAATGTACATAGATTTAATATTTAAAACAATTAGTATGCTGACTTTTTCATAATATTTAATATAAAGTGAAAAAAGACAAATTGGCCCACACGGGATTTGAACCCACAACCTTTGCCTAAACCGAGACAATGCTCTGCCACTTGAGCAAATGGAACCGTAATGTATCAAGTTGAAATTCTTCACCTTATTGTAACCGCCATTTAAGAGTATGGCACAGAGCCATCTATCGAGCTACTTACCAACTCTGATATCAATGAACGTCATCATTTTTATACATTGATTTGATGTCTCCGACTCAATCTATAGATTTGGTATTTAAAGGAATTAGTATGCTGACTTTTTCATAATATTTAATTAACTTAAATGGCGGTTACAATAAGGTGAAGAATTTCAACTTGATTCATTACGGTCCCATTAGCTCAAGTGGCAGAGCATTGCCCCGGTTTAGGCAAAGGTTGTGGGTTCAAGTCCCGTGTGGGCCAAGTTGTCTTTTTTCACTTTATATTAAATATAAAATGTACATGTTAGTAGCAAATTATAGTAACAAACATCTTCCAAAACTATTATTATAAATGTGAAAGTTTTAGAAGACGTTTGTTACTCTTTCACGCAAACTATTGAATGAATTTTAATTAAAGTTCACAGTAATATTGGCATATACAACCAAATAGAATTATAGGTCACTGTTTATTAGTGACCGACCGAACTTTCGGTTTCGGTTTCGGCCAGTTTCGGCCAAAAAATCGAGTTTCGGCCGCAGTTTCGGTTTCGGCCAAAATGGGCCGAAACTTTCGGCCGGGCCGAAACTTTCGGCCGGGCCGAAACTCACGTGTTCATGAATTTTGAGTGCCTAGCTCTGCTTGTGACGTGGTTAGGGTCAGCCCAACCAGTTATTATGTTACTAACCGAAGATTTGCAGATTTACAAAGGGCTTCCAATCAATAGTTATAATAATACATTTTTTACGGAATCCTAAAAATATGATCTAGGACATTACATAAGCCTTTCTTGTCAGTTCCGATAACCGTTGAATGCCGCATGAAACCCGAGTTGCCAATCTCCCGAACAGTCGATTGCTTTGGCAACCATGGCGGCCAACTTTTTTCGTTTGGTTCTCCTCGCACATTTTTCGATATCTATGGCTGTATGGTCGCGGGTCTAAGTCTTTCTGTATAAATTAATGTGTAGAATTGGTTATGGTACTGAATGAGATAGCTTGCCGAGTGAATGTTATGAAAAAAAAAGTCGAAATCACGATTTGATCGCTGTCATTATTTATTGTGTGTATGGCGCCGTTCATAGAAAGTATTAATACGATTAATTTTTAATATTTTCGTTTATTCTGTTTCAAATATTGTTGTTTTGCATTTAAAAGTATCCTGTCATGTTGTTTAACAGCTGTGATAAATATTTTCAGTGTAATTCGAAGTTAAATTTGTAAAATTTGATAAAATAACACGCGAAGGTCACCATTATTTTTTGTTGTTGTTTTTGTTGTGCAGTGCTCGTATTTCACCGATATTTGTTGAGATTTTCTCAATAGAAACTATAATCTTTTGTCAAAATACCATTTAACATTTAACATATGAATAATTTATGTGAAAATCAATAATAAAAATGGGGGGGTTTTTTTTTAAATAATTTAAGATTACATAGCCTCGATATCCCCAAAATAAACAAAAAAATAAACAAATAAATAGGCAGTAATATTTTATTTTATTTTCGGAGATTTTATATCTACAGATTATTATTTTTTTGGTGAAAGTGAATTGTTGATGTGTATATTTTGTTAATAAAATAATTTATGTCAGAAAACTGCTTTTTATTTTGAATTACATGGTAAAATCTGAGAATACTCCTTCATTTTCCCCATCCTAATTTTCGGCCAAATATCATAAATCCATTACACATGGGGTGTTCTCGGATTTAGTGTAGTTAATTTCGTCAGTTATCCAGCATGATGAAACAGTAAGTATTTATGTAGTACGACTCCTGTAAAAGAAATAAGGATATATTGTGTGACGTCCGGCGTGCAGCCGCCGTTCCCGCCGAAGGCGTGGGCACCGCCTATGGATACGCCGGCGTGACCACGCCACCGGCGGGATTGAGCGGTTAACGTCGTTGGTCGTCTATCTGTCTGTCAGCAGGCTGTAACTCATGCACAGTAATAGACAGTTAAATTTTTTACAGATGATGTATTCCTGTTGCCGCTATAGCTACAAATAATAAAAAAATAGACAAATTAATAATATTAAAGGGGGCCTCCCAAACAACATACGTGATTTTTTGCTGATTTTCTTGTACGGAACCCTACGTGCGCTACTCCGGATCACTGTTGTCCAGTTTTAGTTATATACTTCTAGAATGTAACCAAAACCAGCCAAGAGCTAGTAGCATGGCACCGTGTGGTTTTAGTTGGTAGGAGTTCGCAATAGCATCTATGAGTAATTCCACACGTAAAAGAAAGAAACTCATCTTTAGGTGAAGATATTTCTAAAATGAACACTTGAGAAGATTTATACCGTTGATTGATGGCACTTTGTGAAACTTGTTGCACCTATTGAAAAAAATAACCGGCCAAGTGCGAGTCTAACTCACACACGGAGGGGTTAAAGCGGGACCCTATTAACGAAACATGAGGCCTAGCCGTCCGTCTGTCTATTAGTCACGAGGTTGTATCGCTGGAACCGTGCCAGATATCAAATTTTCACTATACAGTAGTCCTACCGACTAAAAACCACGCATATCCTACCTAACAGCCTACGGTTGGGAGCCCCGAGTACGCCTTCGGAATGATGCATACTGCGGCCGCGTCTTTGGGGGGTTGTTCAGTTGTTATCCTGCTTCTTGAGCGGGGCGTGGATGAGTCTCTCACGTCATGCTATCGTCTAAGGCCTGCTTCTGTAAAGACGGTAAGCAGCCCCGTCACCGTCCTCAGGCCCCCGGTCATGGAGGCTGATAGTATGGGGCGCCGCCGCAGACTGTGGAACTCGGGTGACAGAGTTCTCTCCCGCTTAGTCCCCGCCGCCTCTTTTACGAGCATGACATGCTCACAGGAAGAGGCCTATGGCCCCGCTCCAGCGTCACAATGACGCAAGGGCCCTCGCTTCTAGGTCCGATAGAGGGGTCCCGGCTAGAAGACATGCCGCCTCAACTGAGATCGTGCGGTATCTCCTTATCACCCTGACAGCCGTCGCCTTCTGCGGGCTAAGCAATCTAGCCGCATTGCTGGCCATCAGGATCTCCGCCCGTTAGGGCCATGCTCCGCACGATCCCAAGGTACAGTCTCCTGCAGGGACCGTTGGGTCTCCTGATATTGGCCAACAACCGCGAGAGTGCGGCTGATGCCCCCTCTCTCAGCTATGGGACCAAACTTCGGAAGTGGGTATCCGAAGTTCCTCCCGATGCTGACGCCCCCTATACAGGATGAATTTTTCAAAAGGGATTGGATGGCCAAGTCCGAAACTATAAGGAATAGCGAAAAATGCTCAAAGGAGTCACGAGCCCGATTTTGATAAAACTTAAAACCTCATCATTAGATTTTTGAAAAACCAATAATCCTAGCTGGGAATCGAACCCATTGATTCTAAAAAAAACACATCCTATATTATTACACCATACGATAGTGTTGCTATTAAGGACTTTATTCTAGGAAGTAATGACAAACGGCAAACTAAAGGAAAGTGCAGATCTTTAACAAAATACAATTTATTTTTCTTACGTTAACTGATTAATTGTTTATTGTTTTCAATACATAGCTGGATTCGAGACCTAAAGAATCGTACTGCATTCAATATTATTGATTCCGTTTAGAATATTCTCCAAAGAATCATTCTGAGCATGATTTAAAACATGGAATAGTTACGATCTATTCTGGGATTTTGAACGAAACAAATTTTGATACAAAATTTAGGTACATGAAATATGAATTCTATTAAAGTTTCAAACTTTCCTAAAATTTGCCGTATATCATTACTTCGCAGAATTTGATCCTTATCAGCGACACTATCGTATGGAGTAATAAAAAAGGGTGTGTTTTTTTTTCAAAATCATTGGGTTCGATTCCCAGCTAGGATTATTGGTTTTTCAAAAATCTAATGATGACGTTTTAAGTTTTATCAAAATCGGGCTCGTGACTCCTTTGAGCATTTTTAGCTATTCCTTATAGTTTCGGATTTGGTCATCCAAGCCCTTTTCAAAAATTCACCTGTATACGTAAGCTGGATCCCGCAGGTGGCCTCAGGGCTGGGTCTCGGTGCGTTGCTCCTCGCGCCGTAATGAGAACTCTGAGCAACGGACCACGCAGCACCCAATCGTAACGATGATCCACAGAAGCGTTCCTAAGACCGATCCCTATGAAACACCGAACAACACATCTCGCGGACCCAGCCCTAGCCAACTCGGGTAAGTTATGGCCCTCTCGGAAAGATAGGCCCCGACAATCCGAAGGAGGCATGGAGTCATTCCATGGTAAATAAGCGCCTCCCAAACGCAGCTCCAGGGCAAGATGCTGAAAGTGTTGGCGATGTCAGGATACACTGCCACCATCACCTCACCCTGTTCTGATGCTGATATCAAAAAATACCTACTAAAATCAGAAAAAATAATACATACAACAAACGTAATTTTTGTGCCCATTTTTTGTAACGGAACCCTCTGTGCGGAATCCGACTCGCACTTGGCTGGTTTTTTTTTTTCAGTATGAACACGTGAGTTTCGGTTTCGGTTTCGGTTTCGGCCGAAACTGACCCTGGGGCCGAAAGTTCGGTTTCGGTTTCGGTTTCGGCCGGAAAACCAGTTTCGGTCGGACACTACTGTTTATTATGGGGGAGTTCATTAGAAAGTAAGAAATTTTAAACAAATTATTTTCGAAAGCAATAATTTCTTACTTTTGACCATATTACTTAGTCCCATAGGAAACTGTAATACGTCCACATTAAATAAATGATAGAGATATTCTTATTAAACTTCTTTTAAAAATCCTAAAATTCGTTCTAGTTCTTTTGTTTTTGTTATTTTAGTGTAGAAATATATGCTCAGAAGTGACAGAAACAGGTAATTATTTCACAGACAGTGCTCTGTGATTCTATAGCTCTCTATAAATAACACATTACCTTGCCGTCATACAGTATGGCGTACCCTTGTACCGTGGCCGTCCTCCTGTCAGCTACGTACATGTACATGTTCTCGACTAGCGGCGCCGATGATAACGGCAGGATCTGCAACGACAATATATTTATTATGAGAAAATATAGGCTACTAGCACAGTATAAAGAGAAAAAATCTACTGTCTATCTGTCTAACTGTAACTATCTGTCGGCTGTGCTACTAGTATACGATCATGGGTTCACACACATGAATAAGCATACCTATTAAACATACGAAATATTAAGGAAAATATAGTTTTTATTTGCGGCATATCCATATTACATATTTTGTACAAAACAGCTTGGCAAAACAAAAAATAGAAAATAATGGAGGTGCCATTGTGCGTCATATGGCAACCCGTTAGAAAGAACTGTGAATTTTTTAGGGTTCCATTCCCAAGGGATAAAAACGAGACCGTATTCAAGAGACTTCGCTCTCCACCTGTCAACATGCAAAATGTTAGACTTTTTTGCCAAGCTGTATGTATTGTGTTCATAAGTTACAAAAACAAAGACCAAAAGCGAAGTAACTTGCTAACTAATTTACCTGCACATTTTCATCTTTATCCAACAATATGAGCGCATGCAGTTTCTCATTATCCGGCTTGTGCAACAGCGCCACCTGCAGCAGCTGCACGTCCAGCTGCAACGAGCGTTCGCCTATCAATGAGCCTGTGATTGGGTTCACGCTTATTATGAGGCCGTTGCCTGTCTCCTGGAAGAAAAAAAAATTGTTTGTGGTTTTGGTTTGGCTGTATGGATTGAGGTTCTTTGCTTATTATTATGGAGATAAATAAATAAATAAATATTCACGGACATTTCACACAACGCTATCTGATCCCAAAGTAAGCTAGGAATATCCTGCTTGTGTTTGGGTATCAGACTACGGATATTAATACTTATATACTTTTTAAATACATAGAAACACCCAGACTCTTGAGACAAACATTTATGGATCACAAAAATATTTGTCTCCAGTAAAAGATGATTAAAATGTGTTTGATTCGGAGATTAGATGGAAACATTCTTTACAAATGCGTCTATTTACTGAATGGTCATACTCTGCCTGCTTGAATGCCGTGTGGTTTATTGTTTCTCACACACTTAGCTCCTAACCGATGCGGAAACACGAGACGGCATAATGCAAGATTTCGATATTTCAGAGACATTCTTGGTCATTATAAATCCTCGTTTACATGAGCAATGGAAGTGAAGTTTTGAATAGTTCCACAGAAAAAGACTAGATTGACTGCCTCGGTGGCGCATTCGGTAGTGTCACCGCCTGCCGCAAAGAGGTCCCTGGTTCGATTCCCGGGTCGGTTCAAATATTATTTGGGTGTTTTCTGTGTATATTCAGGCCTCCGTCACTCGCTACAAGTCGTGATATAAGCACCTACTCCTAAGTATAACGTAGCAGAACTAACGTGGCCAACAGGCAGAGGGCTGCCACACGCCAGATCGAGCGAAGTGCGCACAGCCAATGTACATTACCCGCGTAAAATAATATTTCGCTTTATTTAGTGTTGCTTTTTTTTTTATCTTACTTCTTACTAATTCTTAAATTAAATACGAAAGTGTTTGAGTGCGGATGTGTAGATGTGTTGATGTTTGTTACTCTTTCACGCTCTAACGGCTCAACGGATCTAGCTGAAATTTGATACAGGGATAGCTTGTACTTTGGAATAACACATAGGTTACTTTTTATCCCGGGAAAAAGTTCCCATTGGAAGCGGGAAAAGGTACAAACTTTTACGCGGGCTAAGCTGCGAGCATCAGCTAGTTATAATTATAATTCTTATGTAAAGAAGAAGAAGTTATAAAATATAATAAAGTTTTTTTTTTTCAGAAACTGTGTTTATTGTCAACCTGTAGTTATATGTATTTTTGTTCCGTGCTTACAACCCTAATGTTAACAATAGTTGTCACTCGATGACGCAATCATACCGTGTGCGCCCGAAACTCGACTCTCGGAATACGTCGTCGTAGAGAATGTTTTTCACTGTAGCGATATGTTTTAGCTAATATTTTTGAGGTTAAGTATGGGAGTGATGTATCTGTTACGTAGTAACTATTATTTAATCTGTGGTATAACTAGCGGTTCCCTGACACGCTTCGCTGTGATTTTTTTATGGGGGTTTCATGTAGGTACCTATGAGAACTGAGTAACAAACCAAAGGATGGGTACATTTAAAAAAGTTTAATGTTGAACCGTAACCAAAATTATAAATCTTTCAGAAAATCCAATTAACATCCAAATTTTGTTCAACAATTTTGTTCTGAAGCTGGCAAAATATAATTTTAAAAAAAAACGACTAGCGCCATCTATTGGTAAAATCACTTTTTAAAGCTATTTTATTCTTATTGCTGTAATGACAAAAGTGTCTAAAGTAGCCTAAAACCATCTCTGAATCCTGTGAATCGTGTCCAATTTTGAGCTCAGTCGATTCAGTAAATTTTGAGTTTTTAAAGAGAATGTAAACGCACACAACATTTTTATATATACAGATAGGTATGTATTTAGAAAAAAAAAAGTAAGTCTATCAGTTTAGGACAAGCTTATATTAACTTAATTTGGGCTATGTGTGTGTGAATGTTATTTATTTTATTTATTTATTAAACATATATGTCCATGACAGTACCTCATGTTTCCCAATAACAGTGAGATAGGCGTCATGGGGCGGGTGTCTCGTGGACCTGCGAGTGAACACGACCACGCCTTCTGTGTCCAAGGTCGGTTCGTAGTACTTCCATAGTATTGCGCCTGATAGGTTGTCCATGCCGAATATCTGTAAATAAATATGTTCATGTATTTCTTATTCAGTTTCTAGTATAATTACCTATAGTCATCGATAACAGACATTTATCTATCAATGAAAGAACTTAGGTTTTCATGTTAACGCATAGACTGGAAAAAATATAGAATGTTTCGGTAAATATATACAATAGAGTCCCCGAATTTTACCCAAAAATGTCAAAGTCGGTAGCTAAATAGCCGACTCAACCCACTTTAACAAATAAGATATCAATAGAAACATCTTAGTTGATAGAGGGGTTATGTGATATAGTCTCTTACTAATAAGCGAAAGTTTATGAGTGCGGATGTATAGATGTATGAATATTTGTAACTCTTTCACGTTCTAATGGATGAACGGATCTAGCTGAAATTTAGGACAGGGAGATATTACCTATAATCTGGAATAACACAGGCTTTTTTTTTTATCACGGGAACAAGTTCCCATGGTAAGCGAGAACGGGAAAAAAAATATCCATCTAGTATTCTTCAGACGAACAAAGATTAAAAACTCACCTTGCCAACTTCAGTGACGAGTACAATAACTTTATGCAGTCCAAAATAGTCCCTAACTAGCGGTGACATATCGTCCTGCTGTGATCCATCCCCTTTGTGTAAGCTCTGTATCAGAGTCTGCAGCTGTTGCAACTGAGTTTGCAAACGGCGGGAGAACGCTGCCCAGATTGAACCTGTTAGTAAAGTTTTGTAATATTATGAATTGGATTAAAATTTTTTTTGGATTTCACACAAACTCAAAATGCTGCAACCGTAACAAAAAAAAGGAAATTCCTGAATTAAACTTTTATTACATCCTACTAATCCTATTAATATTATAAATGTGAAAGTTTGTGAAGATGTACGGATGTTTAGATGTTTGGATGTTTGTTACTCAATTACACTCTAAAGGCTGAACGGATTGAGCTGAAATTTGCTACAGAGATAGCTTATAGTCTGGAATAACACATAGGCTACTTTTCATTCCGGGAATATGTTCCCATGGGAATCGGGAACGGGAACCAAATTTCACGCGGGCGAAGCTGCGAGTTTCAGCTATTATTAGTATAGTAAACGTTTGTGAAAATGTTTGTTACTCTTTCACGCTCTGACGGATTACCTGATCCGGCTGAAATTTTATATAGAGATAGAATACAGTCTGGAATAACACATAGGCTACTTTTCATCCCGGGTGTATGTTCCCATGGGAAGCAGGAACGGGAAAAGAATTCTTGAAGCGGGGACGAAAATAACATTCCGAGCGTGGATAGCTGCGTGCGATATATCGTACACAATATTGTTTTATATCACTGATGTGGCAGCCAAGCATAGGGCCACCAGATCGAAAGTGGCCACTGTAGCTGTGATGTGCTCATCAGTTCACGAATAAAAGAAAACATCTCACACTATAAAGCTATATAAGGGATATGAGCACTGTAGGTGTTTTATTAAAGCATGCTTGGTTAATTACAGTATCTAAGTATTTATAATACAAAAACTTTACAAAACATTCTATGAGATGCCAGTTTAAAAGTTATGTAGACATTATTCAATATCAAAGAAGGGAGAATAGCTTTCAATAACATAGAACAACCTTTCAACAATACTTTTAACAATAACACATTCAATACGAGTACAGATGAACCACTTTTATAAGTCGCATCGACAAAGTTCGCCTGCTCAGAAGAGAGCAAGCTAGCGCCGATTAATAACGATTGCCCACTCCGTTGAAACACCACATTATTGCGTTACGTTAAGATTGAAAATGCAATAAATTCAGAGAGTAGTGCTATCTCGCTTATTGTTCCTCATTGCACGGCGATGCTGCGGGTATCGAACATGGCGCGCAGGCGGCAACCAATAACAAAGGGCCATGTTTGGTGCGTCTATGCGGAACGTTGTGATTGGTTAAGATTCGTTCGTTAAAGAGACTTCTGCGCAGGTACATCGGTGTAACTTATAAACGTGGTACTACTGTACAATTTCATGAAAAACCAGAATAAAATATGTAGTGACAATTCTGAGCTGTATCGATTGAAGATCCGTTTGATAGTGATAGATCGGGTGTAGTAGGAATAGGTAAGTTCAAACTTTAAAGTCATTTGCATGGCGTCTTAGGGTCAACACACATTTAATTTTATCGATGGTCTTGAATGAGTTGGATAAACTATCTATGGGCACCTTCAAATTAGAGGCGCGAGGATGCGCCGCAGTGGTGCGCTAGACGCGCCACAGTTTTCATACAATTTTTAGAAGCGCAGTTGTGGCGCGTCATTGGCGCTGCAACAGCGCTTCTAAATATTATATGAAAACTGGTGGTTCACGCGTCTGGCGCGCCACTGTGGCGCCACTGCGGCGCTTCTTCGCGCCTCTAATTTGAAGACACCCTTAGGCTACGTCCGCACAGGCAGGTGGCTTGCTTGGCGCCTAGCGCCTAGTGGCTTGCATCCTGGCTACTTGCTAGGATACACGGTGGCCGCACTGAAAGGTGGTTTGCGTGGGGGGTCGCTAGGTGCCTTGGTCATTTGCTTGCCGGCACTTTGACAAGATGTCACTTTCAAAAATAGCTCTATACTGCTCTATATTGGGTTCATACATAATAATATGATCACGCCTTTTATACCACGAAAGGGTAGACAGAGGTATATTAGATGCCCACATTTCACCTTAGAGATTTTGTCCCACGTAATAGGTGGTGAGCCGTATTGCCATGTTGATATGGACAGGCGCAGGTTGTGACTGCCAGCTGTTGAAATTCTTCAAGCCGCCTAAAAAGGCCCTCAACTTGGCGTACTACCTCGACTGCCATTTTACTGGCAACCGGGACCAAGGGCTTTCCGAAGCACGATCACGAAACGCTCGCAGATAAATGTCACAAAGTGGTCACGAGACGGTCACCCATCCAAGACCGGCCACAGTAAATGTTGCTTACTACAGTGATCGTTTACAGAACACAGTCCGCGGGGCCACGAGCGCTTCATATTGGGTTCATGACATAAATAAGTCACGGTCAAGTCATGGGGATTTTTGTTCCATATAAGCAATTGCATAATTTTCACAAAAAAATTTACGAAGATTTGCTTATGACCAGAGAAACATTTGATCTACTTCTCAGTAAAGTTAAAGGAAAATAAACTCATTCGGATACTCATCTTAGGAAAAGCATATAAGCCGAAGAACGACTAGTCGTTACATTGAGGTAAGTAAGTGAAACCCTAAATAGGTACATATTTTTATCTATGATGCGATTAATATTTCGTATATTTTTTTCTTCAAAATGCCTCGCGCCTGGCGACAAAAAACCAACATGTTTGTTTACTTGGATACACGCTAAGTTACTAACTAGGCGCCAAGCGCGCAGTGCGGCCGGTCGCGAACATTCAAGTATGTTCGTTTTACTAAGCGACTCGCTAGTCTCTAGGCGCCAAGCAAGCCGCCTGCCTGTGCGGGCGTAACCTTAGACTTCGGGTCTGGGGTTTGATGCGTATTGCGGCTGGGTCAATATGCAAGACCCGAAGGTCGCTACACCCCAGCCGGATTATCCCAAGTGTTTGTGGCAGTGTGGTAATATTTATGTCAAAGTCATTATTTGAAAAAAGTTCCTTGCGGAATATTTGAATAAAGTTTTGCCGTGTTATCTTTTCTAACATACATACATATGGTCACGCCTTTATCCCCGAAGGGGTAGGCAGAGGCATATTATATGCCCACATTTCACCTTTGTATAATTTGTCCCACGTAATAGGTGGTGAGCCGTATTGCCGTGTTTAAATGGACAGGCGCAGGTTGTGACTGCCTGCTGTTGAAATAAAGCCTTCAACTTAGCTTAACGACTGCCATTTTACTGTCAACCGCTTAACGTGCCTTCCGAAGCACGGAAACGCTCAAATCAATGTCACAAAGTGATCACATGGATGGTCACCCATCCATGGACCGGCCATAGTGAAAGTTGCTTACTGCAGTGATCGTTCACAGAACACTGAGTCCGCGGGGCCACGAGCGCTTCCTTCTTTTCTAACGCTGTGCCATAAAACATCAGTAAACAGAGAGAGAGATTCAAATCCATGATGTTGATGTGATGTTTTAAAACGTAAGAAAAAATATAAAACACGACAAAATGCGAAAGACAAGAAATTAAATGTGTGTTGACCCTTAAGCATTTGCATAACTAAACTGCATACACACAGAATAATGGGATTCAAGCACATACAATACAAAGTATAGTATTTTAGATATATTCTTGAATACATTAGAACCACAAACTTAGTGCAAGCAAACCTAAACAGTACTTACTATACATCTTGGCGGCTAGAAAACAAGAAATAATGTATGAATAAATGATAGCTTTATACATTAATAATACATAAATTATTGATTTTATTTTATTATAAATTATGAAACGAATAACAGACGAACAGACAAAAATAACAACAATGTTTTTATTTTGACACAAAAAAATATTCCTTGGCTGAAGAAAAATAGTTCAAATTAGAATAGGTATTATGTTTCGTATCGATCAATAATAAGAATGATTAATTATGTACGAGCGCTTCAAAAAATGTTTATCAACCAACGACGTATTATAATTAGAGTCGTCATGCACGAACATCACGACTTTCAAAAACAGCAGATCTTTTATACATTTCAAAAAAGATTTTTTATGAAATTATCTATGGTAGCATGTATGAAAAGTAAGGCAATTGCCTGACTTTTTCGTTGCCGTTTTTCAGTTTTGCTAAATGTATCTATAGTTTTTATATATCATTGGTATTAACCTTATTATTAGAAAGTCAAAAACACAAACCTTCCTTCTGGTCGAATTCCGATTCAATAGCAGCGTCCAGGTCAGATACAGGTAGTTCCACAAACTCGACAGCCACGACGTTGGCCAGGGCTTCTTCTCGAGACCATAGCACGCGACCTGTACGGGAGGAACATGAACCTGTTAAGTTGAGCAGAACTGTCAGCCTATGGGGTCAAAAGACACAGTGTGTGGTTATATCACAGGGCAGTAACTCCATACAAATATTTGTTTTCTATTCTGTCACCTACACTAAAACAAGAAAGCCGTGAGATCGTTCTCACCAGACTGCCCCTCTCTAACACGTTTATTGTGAAAGTGAAAGTTCAATCCGATTGACGTTGTCATTTTTGTTTTATGTCAAACTTTGAACCGATGATCCACGTGACCTAGTGACGTAGTTTGATGCGTCAGAGTCACAGCTTTAGACAAAGTCTCGACATAAGGCCCTCTGCGCTCTATTTCATAGAGAGGGGCTAACACGCCATGTTTGTATAAGCTTGAATGTGTGTGTGACGTAAGCAAATTTTCCCGCAAAATACCCTCCAAGTATAATGGCATTATAATTATTATCTTTCGCTATATGCTAGGTGGACCAATGACCTCGTAAAGTATGCTATTCTGGGCTGTGACCTCATTTTGACTGTGGCAATCAAACTTTAAGATGACCAATGCCCAGCTGGACATAAAACTGATGATTTAAAGGAAATACTTCGGCCGCCAACTTGAGGGCCACTGTCGAAAGTCTTAAGGACTGTGAGACTGGCCCTCAATCGCTAGATGCGCCACGGCTTACCATCAGGTTGGTGGCGACGTCAATTTGGCGAGCTGAATATAAAAAAAAACAAATACTAGCACAGGTAGAAATTGCCTGCTAAAAATTTTAACGATAAGGCCGCCCATTTTGCCGTTACCCATATACCACGTAAAGCAGTTGGTCCCGGTTGTCAGTAAAATGACTGTCGTGAAGCCAAGTTGAAGGTCATTTCAACAGCAGGCAGTCACAACCTGCGCCTGTCCATCTCAACACGGCAATACGGGTCACCTCCAATTATGTGGGAAAAACTCCAAAAAGGTGAAATGTGGGCATGTAATATGTCTCTGCCTATCCCTTAGGGGATAAAGGCGTGATCATTATGTATGTATGTATGATCACTTAATATAAGTATTAGAAAAAAATCTATAGCCATTCATTAATCTGAACCAAAATTACAACAACCAGAACAGTTGTAACTTATCCACAAATACAATCTGTGCAGTCCGAACAATTTGTACTGTACATAAAAGTAAAAAATGTAGTACCTTCTTGCTGCACCAAATGCATAGAGTCATCAGCCCCCATGACCAGTATCCTACAAACGAGTTGGTCTCTGGACTTGGAGCACACCGCAGACGTCACCTCGGGCTCCGGCACTTTCAACTCACGGTCCGTCCAACTGAGCTCTTTTACTTCTAAGCCTGTTGTTACACTGTGGGCTTTTACTGAGAAACCCTGGAAATTGCAGTTTGTTTTGTAATATGTGATAAATAATAATAATAATAATATATCTTTATTTGCTAGAACATTGTATAAAAGATGTTACAATAAGATTAAGTACATCATGTTCTGCCTAAACTGGGCATGCAAACATTATTTTATTCAGCATAGATTTACTTCGTCATACATTATTATCGAATACATTAAGGCCATACCCAGGGCTAACGACCTTGAGCATATGGGCGATATGACTCGCCAACATAGAGTAGCGCAACTACAGAGACATCAGAGTAAAAGAACCACGGAAGAAGAAGAAAATAGTAGCGGAAATGCGTTCCTCGCTTCACCAAATAAACAAGAAGCCGTGAGACGGTCTCACCCGACTGCCCCTCTCTAAAACGTTTATTGTGAAAGTTCAATCCGATTGCCGTTGTCATTTTTGTTTAATTTCAAACTTTGAACAGATGATCCACGTAACCTAGTGACGTAGTTTAATGCAACAGAATCACAGACAAAGTCTCGTCACGAATTCACAAAGACGAATGTTCATTATATTCTTTGTTTTGTACTTAAATTATTACAAATCCAGACAAGAGGGGTCTTCCACTCGCTTGAAATTTGATTAATACAAACAAACAAAAATATGTACGTACCTACGTAAGCGTCGTAAACGCAGTTGCGAGGGTTAGCTAGTTATGTATAAATAAGAAGCGCTCGTGGCACTGCAGACAGACTCATTGTTCTGTAAACGGTCACTGTTGTAAGCAACTTTCTCTATGGCCAGTCCTTGGATGGGTGACCATCCATGTGACCACTTAGTGACAGTTATTTGAGCGTTACCGTGCTTCAAAAGGCCGTTTAATGATAAGTCGTTAGTCCCGGTAGCCAGTAAAATGACGACCTGCGCCTGTCCATTTCAACACGGCAATACGGCTCACCACCTATTACGTAGGACAAATTCTAAAAAGGTGAAATGTAGGAGCATAATAATATGCCTTTGCCTACCCCTTCGGGGATAAAGGCGTGACCATAATCCATACTAATATTATAAAGCTGAAGAGTTTGTTTGTTTGGTTGAACGCTAGGATCTAAGGAACTACCGGTTCAATTTCAAAAATAATTTCAGAGTTTTAAAGTACATTTATTGAGGATGGCTAATGGCTAATAACATTACGTTAAGACAAATAGGAGCGGAGCAGCCATGAATAATGTTTTCTGAACGGGGAAAATATATTTCTTTTGAGAGCTTCCATTGAGTACGTTGCGTAAATGGTTAAAGTTACGTAAAAATAGTGTACTACAATTTTTTTCCTTTTCAAAAAATTAAAAAAAAGACCTGCACAGCATATGCCTATCTTTTAAGGTTCACTTACAATAACCCTCTAAATTATTATTAAAACATGAGCGACGCAACTCGACGCGACGACGGAAGTAAACGTTTTCTGCAGTAGTAGCCAGTCAACTGATGAAAGATAATACCGGCCAAGTGTGAGTCGGACTCGCACACGATATCAACTTTAGATTTCTTTAATTTTCATTTAAATCAGTAGTTTCGGCGTGATACGTATTCGGAATACAGACGGACATGAAAATTTTAAATTTCATTTTGGCTTCAGTATCGATTAGAGAACGCGTACATTTCTTTTAAATAGCTTCCATGTTCAGACTCTCGACCCTCAACAGTTTTATTATTATGTATAGACATAGACTAGCAAGAAACTCGGCGGGCTATTCTTTTTAGTGCTCTACTTACTATAATACCTATAGACTTAAAAAATAATAACACATTGTTTGAGAATCCAACTGAGCCAGCAGATCATTTCCAGACTTCCTAGACAAGGAAGTCTGGAAATATTCTTTGGTTAATAATAACTGTAATATAAGTAAGTATTTTCATCAGTTGTCTATATCCCTTAACACAAGGTTATAATAGCTTAAGTTGTGTGAGAATGTCCACAAATATTTCGTCATTTATTTATTTTGAAATGATTAAGTACCGCTTACAATATTAGCATGACTACCTTTCGAAGTAATTTAATAAAACAATACATAAAATAAGTTGAAATGCATTATATTTTCATGCAATGCAGTATGCATTGTGTAACTCGGGCTCTGTTACACGCATTACTCTGTAAATGAATGAAAATATAACATTTTACGAGAATATTTTGCAGACCAGAGCGACACACGTCCGTCTAGCAACACGACTCCCCCCGCACTAGATTTTCAGGCGAGCGCGGGGATGCAAGCAACTTGAAGTATTCGTTGAATGCATTATTAGTCATAATTAGTTTAAATTTACACTTATTCCAAATTGAAGAAAACCATTTTCGAGGTCTATGTTTTCTTTAGTCTTTGATATAAATTTTATTATCATTTATTAATGAATAGACGTCATAAAACGGCTTCTTCTAAAACATTGTGGGCTATTTCAATGATGTTTTACTAGTTATTTATAATAAATACACAATTTCTGATGAAACCATTTTCTGGAGCACATCTTGTAGATTTCAAATCTACTTTTGGCTGGCATTTTTCGTATATTAATACCGAGAAGGACGTCTTTATTTGCACCTCTTTTACGCAAACTTTGTTAACCCTCGCCTTAAAATAGATTTCTCAAATATAAATTTATAGCAATATCATTATAGGAATGCATCAAATAAAACTTATTTAAATGGTTAAAGAGCGACATCTTGCATTAAAGCACTTGGATTTTTCTGCATTTTATTTACTCTACAAACAAACAGTTTTGCCTTATAGAGTTTTCAAAGGTTAAAAACACAGATGTTATTATGATCATGCGAAATTTCATGAGTTCTATAGTAAATTATATAGAAAAGTATACTTGAGTGTTTTAATGAAAGGTATGTAGCAAGTTCCGCCAAATACCCTCAGTCAACAGTATAACTAGTCTTTAAGGCTGAGCACAGGGCACGATTATTTGCAGTTAAGCAGTCTTAGAGGCCCCACACACCTACAATATTATTGACTCAATAACATTGCATCAATATTTTATTTCCGTCCAAATATAGGTAGTCTGTCCAAACCTCAATATTACTCCTACACGGTCAATTTACTTCTATATTGATCAATATTATTGTACGTGTGTGGGCCTCTTAAAGAGGACTAATAATGGGATGAATAGCAAAATATTGTCTATTACTACAAGGAGTTCCACATCCTCTGTTACAATTTGTTGGGGGGTAATCTTTGACAGTTGTGCGCTAACATTCAAGCATCAAGTATGTAATGATGAGTTGCTTCTTCCCATTCCTCCGTTCCTACTGTTCCTTTCTTTTTATACCACTAAGGTGACAGACAAGCATACTTACTGCCCACCAGATGAGACGATGGTGGTTATCATATCCTATGGATGTTTGCAACACAAGAAATACCACACTTGCGCTGCGGACCCTGTAAAAACCTTCTAAAACCCCTTTTAAAGAACCCCATACTGTAGGTTGGCGTTTGGGAAAACCGAGGCAGGAAGATCATGTTCTTAATAAATCTATATAATATATATAAAAATCAATGCCACTTTTCGTTGTAATTTTATAACTCGAGATCGGGCTCACCTATCCAAACGTTTAGGCTTTGTTCGGACTATTTAGTAGATGGTTTATGTGAAGTTTGCACAATATCGGTCGAGCGGTTCTTGATTTATCACGCAAACGAAGTTGCGCGGGTCAGCTAGTAAATAATAAATAAATAAATATTTACGGACATTTCACACAACGCTATCTGATCCCAAAGTAAGCTAGGAATAACCTGCTTGTGTTATGGGTATCAGACCAATACAGATTAATACTTATATACTTTTTAAATACATACATATTATACATAGAAACACCCAGAAATAAAACTCCAAATCATAACATAAAGCCCACAAAATGGAGTTGTAAATTGGCTTAGTATCAGAAAACATAGTATACTCACAGTATCACTCCAAGCCTGCACAACCAATGGTCCATTAACACTCTCTATAACCGTTACACTAGCTGTTGGATCAGCTACATCATACTTCAACACATCAAACTGATTTTTCTTTATCAGCACAACTTTTCTGTTATCTATCGTAAAACCAGGTATAACACTGTTGCCATCGAGTGGGCTTAGCATCACATCGTTTGTGTTTGCTCCGATGTATTCTGATAATGGTCGGCTTATAAGTTGTATGGCGTCTGATGTCACGTCCAGGGATAGTAGCATTTGGCTGCTCACATCGCCGGATATGCAGGTGTAGTAAGGTGCAGATAGCACACATCTGTAAGGATGATTAATAATGTTTAGGCGTAAAACAAACGACGGGGCGGGCCGGGCCGGGCAATTTGACCGCGCACGATAGCACTATGGGAATCCTGTACTATCGACGCACACGAAGGGCAAAAAAAACAGCACCGCAGTTGTCTGCCGGTCAGTGGCGGCGCGGCTACCCGCCATGGATCACACAAACCAGTTTGTATGAAGTAACGCAGACGGCGGCGCGGGGCGGGCCGGGGCGGCTAGCTCAGTCTCTTCGCTAGAACGAACGTCGTGAACTAACTGCCTCTGCCCGTCGTGTGCGTTGCGTTAGCGGGGCGGGCAGTCGCGGGCATCGGCGGACAGACGCGGTCTTTATTATGTCGCGGGCAAAAAGTCCAGCCCGCCTCGTCGTCTGCCTAGCGTCTTATCAGTTCTAGTTCTTTCCATGCCACCAGTGTGTGAGAGATAATTTGGGAGCAAAAGTATTACATGGATAAAATTTGTTTTCTTTTGGAGATAGTTTAGATAAGTAATAGTCTCGTTAAGTTTTCATGCCTAATCCGCTGAACCGATTTTAATGAAATTTGGTACAAAGATGGATCGAGTCCCAGGGAAGAAAATAGGCTACTTTTTAACTGACTGCGCAAAAGGAGGGTAATAGTTTTAGTAGCGATAAACGACTTCTACGCGGATGAAGCCGCGGGGAACCGCTAGTAATTATATAACCTCAAGATTGCATTAAAGACGAACCGGCTTTAACTAAACATTGTCTCTCATATTTTCGTCTGACTCATGTTGGCACTATAGGCTCACAAATGAGTCGTATCAGTGACAAAATCTAGAAGTGGATAAATTCTGAACTGGAATCCAGAATTTGCACAACTTTGCAGGATATTCTGGTTACTCTTTCAGGCTCTAACGGCTTAACCTATCTGTTTAATTACGTGCAAGGATTAAGGTGCGGTTCCACTCAGGTGGAGTAGAGAGGAGCTGTGCCTAGATTCACCAATCACATGGCTTAAAATCCATGTCTCTTCTCCACTCAGTACCGTGATTGGTGAATCGCGGCACAGCTCCTCTCCGCTCCGCCTATACAGGTGCAGTTCCACTCGGAACTGCACCTTTATAGTCCGAAATAACACACAGGCTAATTTTTGTCTCGAGTATAAGTAAGTTTACCCAGGCGATAATGCAGGCGGAGCCGAGGGCGCCATCTAGTTCATAATAAGACCGCTACTCACCCATCATTAACCCATGGAGCTGGCAGCTTTGACGACGCACCTTTGTTTTGGCCAGAGAATAAGTTGTACATGGTAACTTCAAGGTGAGAGCCAAATATGGGGACCATGTGTACCAGCACATTGTTCTGCACCCACCATTCTGAGAAGTCTGCGTGGTCGTCGTTTTGTAGAGTCAGTGACCATTCCCATAAGAGAACACCTGGAAATTATCATTATAATTATATATTAGGTACCTATTGAACATTGTGGCAGAGACCAGCAATGGTTGGTCTGGAGCCTAAAGGAGGAAAGAGGAGGTTGGTTAATACCAAGGAACATTAGCATCAACATCTAACATGGTGTTTGTCATAAAACTTTGTCATCGGCAGAGGTTGAATAACATGTTTAAACTGGCCATGATAGACTATTTGAGACTTCAGGGTACTATCTAAGAAGAAAATGCAGTGGAATATATGAAACTGAGACACCAAACTACTTCTTTACAACACAGGGCTTGAAATAATGCTATAAAAAATCTCAACTAAAACCAGCTTTGCTAAACTCTCAGGCCCAGGCTCTGAAAATGTAAATGCAAATGGATCTAAAAGTGAGATTGATTATTAAATACTTAATATTCTTTTTCGCATGTTGCAGTGTGTAGTAACCAATAGCAACAATGCATAATAATGTTTTTTTGCATTCCATCATTCATCATGCTTGTCATGTTGATGGATGAATATAGTATTCTCAAGCACTATTAGGAATTTACAAAGATAGTCATTAGCTGTAACAATTTAAGTGCAATATAAGTAAATACATCACCTGTCGCTGAATCCCATCCTCGCACCAGGTAAGGGTTGGATCCCGAGACTGTCACCACTTTCTCTGTGACGTGCAACAGTTGAATGTTGCCTGATGAAGCACTCTCGAACACATGCCGCCATACTACTTGACCTGGCAAGGAATTGAGAATATTAAGTGAACTGTTGATAAAGTATGAAAGTTAGCTTGTACAAAAACACTTATTAAAGTATAGGAAGTGAGAGTCTTTGCCTACCCCATTGGGAGTATGGTTTTCCATGGGGGTTAGGTAATATAAATGTGATAATTAAATCTGAATTATCTAGTCAGACATTTTTTAAACAATATTTAGATTCATGGACAGTCAACCTGAAGAAGGTTGCAGGAAGTGGCTGGATGCGGAAGGTGCAGGACCGTGTATTGTGTCCAAATTTGGAAGAGTCCTACACCCACCAGTGAACTGTCACAGGCTGATTTGATTAATTGATTAAATAGTCTATTGATATTTGCTGCATACATACAGAACTTAGCATATTTGTGATTATTATTATTTATTAAGCAGTCAGGCAGTTGTATACAACTGAAAGTGCTTGTATGCTTTTCCCTTCATTTGTTTCATTGTTAAATGTTAATCAAGCCTCTTCTTGATTTGAAATATATTTTCAGCGAACACCATAAATTCCAGCAGCCTGTTCCATGCTCTGATAACTCCATTGCTTAACTTTATTGATTTTACTGATATTGCTGTCTATTAATTTGTTTTGTGGTATGGACCCACTAAATATAATAAGCAAATCAACCTTTTTTTTATGTGAGTAGAAACTCCTACTGACTAAAAAACCTCACATATCCCGACTAACACCCTACGGTTGGCAGCCCCGGGTAAGCCCTCGGAAGGATGTCCCAGGACTCCCAACAGACCTACGGTTACCACTGCGGCCTCGTTAGATTAGTTAGCAGTAATATTAAGAATAATAGATTGTATTGTAAAAATGTATACACAAGCCATCATGTCCATGTTTTTTAAGAATACGGAAGCACTAAAGAGACATAACACAATGACAATGTCGTTATTTGCCGACATACTTGACAATCTTAACAAATAAGTAGACCAATGGTTTGGTAACCTGATTGAAAGAGTATGAGATGGTATTGGGAGGATAGTACCAGAAGCAGGTGATATTGCCCCAATATTTCCAGAATCTTATCAATTACAACTAAATATCAATTTCATTTTCGACTGCCATATCGCCCTCCCCGGCGAATAGTATGGTATTGTGGTATAACGACAGTTTAGGTTTTATTGCATTTTCGGTTTTTAGAGCATCGAATACACATTGTAAATTTTTTTTGGAATTTTTCAGTGGATATTTTTGAAAATACAATAATTCCCATAGGTCCATAATGAACATAACAATTTTATTCAGTTAAATTAGTAATACAATTTGCACATGAATAATACCGTAAACGATAATGCAAAGTTATTTTGTCCCGTTAGTATCCGTAATGCCCTTTTACAATAAATTACAGATCTTAATAAAAAGGTAATGTTTCTTCCCGTATCATATCGATAAAATTCTAAAAGTAAGGGGTTTTACATTGAAATATTGCAATTATGTTGGAAGGCAATGCAATAACACACTACTATTTTCGGTAGTATTAGCGGAGCAAAAGTGCTCGCGTATTTTGTTCGCTTATTTATAGTGACCAACCGAAGTTTCGGTTTCCGGAAACACAGGTTTGTGAATTTTGAGACGATCGCTCTGCTTAATTAGCCTGTGACGGTAAGGTTTGTCTGTCAGCAAGCTGTACCTATCACAAACACCGTGATAGTTGAACAGTTAAAAGTTTCACACAACAAATAATAAAAACAGACAAAATAACAATATTAAAGGGGCCTCCCATACAAAAAACGTGACGTTCTTGTTCGAAACTCCACGTGCCGAAGTCAAAACCTTATTTGTCCCTTCAAAGGTTGCTGCTGAAAGAAATTGCTTTGAGCGATATGGCCGCCATTTGTACATTTTCATTTTATTTTATATTTATTTGTCAAATCTTACTGGTGTGTCTACAATGAAGTTTTACTTACTTAAAACCGGCCAAGAGCGTTTTGACGTTTTTTTAAATATTTCTAAGCCCATCTTCGATTCGCCTGATGCAGTAATAAGAGGGTATAGTATTGTCTCCGTTGAGCAGCATATCTCCTTTTAGGTACCACTCAATGGAAAATACATAGCCTAATGAAATTTATAAAATGAAAGCGAGAGCCCTTGCGACGTTATTTAAAAGGCGTTGGAGTAAGGCCATAGGTCAGCGCCCAGCGAAATCGAGACTTACCGGTCCCCGGTCTACCAGGAAGTCATGGACACTTGGAACGGATGCGATTTCAGCAACCAAGGCGGGGAAATGCTACAATCGAGGCATACAATCTCATACCGCTAGTGACAGATAATATCGGGCACGAATAATTCGCTAAATATCTGTGGCAATACACCCGCAGACCACAGCGGAGTACCAGTAAGGTGAAGAAGCAGCTAGGACACAGAATTCCACTCATTGGTAGAGTGCTCAGCGTGGGATCAGCGACCTGGCAAGTCCTTTTTTTTTTTTTTACGTGTGGAAATCCTACATGGATGCTATGCCGGACTCCTACCGACTAAAACCACACGATGCCCTACAACTGTCTACGGCCGGGAGTCCCGGGTAAGCCCTCGGAAGGATGTCCCAGGGCTCTCGGCAGACTTTGGCGAACACTTCAACCTCGCCTATGGGGTTCGGGTGCTATCCCGCGTCTGGGTAGTTGGTTCGGGTGTTAACCCGCTACTAGGGGAAGGGGGGGAGGGTTTTTGGGTACTGTCCCACCACTATCACCACTATGAGGGGCAAAGAGATATTCGCCATCGTCACCTGGCAAGTCCTGAGGCGGACATTCTCTCACTGAAGATCATAAAATAAAATAAAATAAAATTTATTACCTTAGAAATTTAAAAAAAAAAAAATTTGGTTTCTCAATTTTTTTGTGACTCTACTGGGGGTTCGGAAATGCTACAGACTGAGAAGAACACCCCAAGAAACTCAGTCCGGTCCCTCACAAAATTCATCTTATTATCTAATACAGTTTATTTTAATATGTAGAAAGGAGCAATTCGTGTCACTGCCAGGCAGCCTTGTATTCTAAATAAATAAATAATAAATAAATAAATAAAAATTTGTCAAAAGTTTGTCAATTTTTTTGTGACTCTACTGGGGGTTCGGAAATGCTACAGACTGAGAAGAACACCCCAAGAAACTCAGTCCGGTCCCTCACAAAATTCATCTTATTATCTAATACAGTTTATTTTAATATGTAGAAAGGAGCAATTCGTGTCACTGCCAGGCAGCTTTGTATTCTAAAAAGTCTTTAATGCTATAATAAGCTTTCTGGCACATTTTAAATTTTACAATTTTTTTAAATTTATTAACTGACAAACCTGTTAAGGCTGTCGGCAATGTATTGTACATTCGAATACAATTGCTTATTTTATTAAGCCTAAATCTAGGTACAGTCAATTTATTCTTATTTCTTAAGTTTAGGTTATGGATATCACTATTTTTTTAAAAATTTACAGTTATTTTTATGAGTATATAATAAGTTTTCATATATGTACTGTGAATACACAGTAAGGATGTTGATATCCCTAAACTTTTCTCTTAATGACTCCCGAAACCCCATACCATAGATAGCTCGGCACGGCTCGGCTGCCGACATCGAATGTATCTTTGTGTTGCAGAAAAGGGCTGTCTTTTCTGCAACACAAAGATACATTCGATGTCGGCAGCGTTACCCCATAATAGTATGCCATAGGTCATGACACTGTGGAAATAACTAAAGTAGACAAGACGCGCTGTTCTAATGTCTGTCAGTTGTCGGATCTTTTTAACGGCATAGGCTGCAGAGCTCAGTCTGCCCGAGACTTTCCCGATGTGAGGCCCCCACTGCAAGTTGGAGTCTAATTTTATGCCCAGAAAGACAGTTATGACATAGTGCGAACCATAAGCTCCAGCAGAAGTAAATAGGACGCTGACTCTTGTTTCTACGAGCAGGTCACGCTCGTGAGTGAGCACACTCACTAGCATGACCTGCCACCTGGGGCAGGGTGGGAGCGGAAGAGAAATACCGAGTTCCATAGTCTAGAGCGCAGGCGCTGCATGATTGTCTTCTATAAGGACTATAGGTCTCCATGACCGGGGCCAGAGGACGGCGGAATAGTCGCTCGCCATCCTTACAGAAGCCGGCTCAAGACGGTGGCATGACGTAAGAGTTTCATGCACGCCGCACGCCCCAAATAGCGGGATAACACCGAAATCAACGCTTAAGACGCGGAATAGAAACCTTATTCGAAACGGCAGTGCTAGCCAAGGTCTGTCGGGATGCGATGCGATATGAACACGCCTTCATCTCCGGAGGGGTAGGAAGAGGCATATTGTAGGCCCACATTTCACCTTTTTTTTAATTTATCCCACGTACTAGGTGGTGAGCCGTATTGCCGTGTTGAAATGGACAAGCAAAGGTTGTGCCTGCCTGCTGTTGAAATTTTTAAAGCCGCCTAAAAAGGCCTTTAACTTGGCTCAACGACTGCCATTTTACTGGAAACCGGGACCAACGAATTAAAGTGTCTTCCGAAGCAGGGAAACGCTCAAATAAATGTCACCAAGTGGTCACATAGATAGCCACCTATCCAGAGACTAGCCACAGTGAAAGTAGCTTACTGTAGTGATCGTTTACAAAACGCTGAGTTAGCGGGGTCACGATCGCTTCAAGTGCGGTTGGAAATCATGAGATATCCTTCCGAGGACTTACCAGGGACACCCTTCGTAGGCAGTAGCAGGGCAAAGTGTGGTTTTAATAAGTAAGAGCTTGCAATAGCATCCTTGAGTAATTAAACAGAAACACGTAATAGAGAGAAAAAATAGAAATATCTCC
This sequence comes from Miltochrista miniata, assembly GCA_933228765.1. Taxonomy (NCBI): domain Eukaryota; kingdom Metazoa; phylum Arthropoda; class Insecta; order Lepidoptera; family Erebidae; genus Miltochrista; species Miltochrista miniata. The sequence goes on along the minus strand of OW121756.1, from coordinate 33,435,892 downwards.
ACCTAAAGAAGTTAGGTGGAGATATTTCTATCAAATCCATGATAGATAGAGATCTAAATTTTTCACAAGTGATGTATGTCTGTGTTTGTATGTATGTACCAACTAAAAGCAGAAAAAAGAATCCCCACACAATAAACTGGGACCACTGAGGCCGAAAGTTCAGTTTCGGTTTCGGCTTAAAAACCAGTTTCGTTCGGACTCTATTTTTAACAAAGAAATCTGCAGGTTAATTTATTTATTTTATTTGAACAGAAAGAAACAGTCACTTATAACTATATTAACACAGAAACCCTTATTGAATAATAGACCTACAGTTTCCTAAATTTCTAACATCATGAATAGGTACAGTATTCAAATTTAATGCATTGTATTTCTTAAATATTATTTATGATTATTATTTAAATAAAACATGTAGTACGAATATCAACTGCCTCTAATATTGCATATTATATGTATTTATTAATTAGTACTGTATTATTTGATGAAATATTATATTTGCAACTAGCTGACCCGCGCAACTTCGTATGCGTGATAAATGAAGAACCGCTTGACCGATTTTGTGCAAACTTTACATAAACCATTTACTAAATAGTCCGAACAAAGTCTAAAAATTTGGTTAGGATAGGTGAGCCCGTTCTAGAGTTATAAAATTACAACGAAAAGTGGCATTGATTTTTATATATATAGTTATAGTATTACTAATAATCAGTTGACACTATATATTGATGAATAGTTTGCAAAGTAATATTACCGTTGACACTATCACATGCATTTCACCGAATAATATGGTAAAGTTCACGTGCCGTAAACGTTTTTAGCTCCATATTTACATGAACAATACTGTAATGCATTATTACTGACCACGACAGCAATGGGAATAACACACGAATAATATGGTAATGATACATTGCGTACTATACTTTTTATCTACAATTTCAGTAAAATGTTTTTCTTAAATTACTTTATTCCAATATCCTTTTAAAATAAAATTAACAAAGAAACTAGTCTGTACAAAAATTAGCTTTCTTTTGACATATAAATTATTGCCATACAATCTACCTGCACTGAGATATAAGCACAAAACAGTTATTTCCTTCTCCTGTAAAATTTAGAATTTGCGATTACCATATTATTCGCCGGGGAGGGCGATATTATCACTAAAGTGTTAGACCTGCACTCTTGCAGTCCTGAATTGAATTCCGAGCCATACCTGCATAGTTTAGGTGGAAAGGCTATTAGGGATCAGATAGCTAGTATCCTTTAATAAATATGATAGAGAATGAATTTGGATAAATGGTGGTAGGACTTCGGATTGTCCTCCCACGATTTAAGGGCTGGGAGGTGGTGGGGGGGAGGGGGGAGGGGGTGTAGAACCCCCCCCTTGAAGGAAAAGTTGCGGACGCCCCCCCTTTTTGAGTTACGATTTTTTTTATATTATAACCTAACTTTCGCATTTTCTTGGTCTGAAATTGTTATAATAATATTATAAAGGACACCTCTGGCGCTCGGCGGCCGCTACCGCGGCACGCTCGCTTCGCTCGCTCGCCGTCGCGCGTCAATGGTCACAGTTCCAACCTAACCTAACCAACAGTAGTTGGATAATCAACAATAGTTTGGCTAAAAGGCTGAAGTTAAAGGCCATAAAATAAGTATTACAAAAAAAAATATAACTATCAGACAGTGACAGTGACAGCGCGTCGACGGCGTTTTACGTTTAATTTTACATAGCGGCAATAGTCGGTAAATTATTGTCAGAATACATTTAAGTAATAGCATTAATTTATGTCAACGAAATATATGTATTATAATAAAATATGCATAAAATTTTACGTAGTCACAGAATATACCTATTTATTTCATTATTAAATGAAGTTAAACATTTTAGTGCGTAAACCATATGTAAAACGAAACGTTTAATGACGAGCCGAATGTCAAAAGCATTGAGAGTGTAGGTATTCTGTGGTCAAAAGTGACAATTTTTGGTGAATTTTTATGATTTTCATTATTTTTTTTCTCGTTAACCATTAATCTCCGCAAGTTAAAACTTCGTGTGGCGGCTTCTAATAATATTAGCTTTGTGTTAAAAAAATATGAACCCCAAACTCGTGGGAGGACAATCTAAAGTTAAGCCTAAATGGTTTCTACTTTTACTATAAACTAGGGATCCTATAATATTATGCCGTATCATCCATTAAATCGTTGCATAGAATGCCTTATAACTATGATAACCACAGACACTTTATTGAATGAAACTGACTAACAGAATGTAGTAAACTGTCAATGAAACATCTATTTTTTTTATAGAGCACTTTTCACTCACATAAACAACAGTATATATTATAATTGTTAAATTTCCGTAATTAGATTATTCTATGAATATGGATATTCATAAGTGCGAAGAGTAACGCCGGCTAGTTACATATAAAACGGATATAGTCAATAAAATCAATTTACCTGTCTTCAAATTGAGAGCAGCTAAAACATTTTCCTCTGTAGCGACAATTATCTTTTTAGCGGTAGATACAGTATCAAATTGGGAAAACTTGATTCTGCCCACGTACGTTTGACGCCTGAAAGTTATAATTTCATTAAAAATTCAGTCAACTCAGAGCCTTCCTTGACACAACTATTATAACCTATAAAGTTGACTCACCAGTCGAATTTGCCAATTTGATCTTCGTAAATGCATACTGATAAATTAATTAGACTGAAAAAGACAATAAACCAATTTAAACTGTTTAAACATTTTAGTAAACCCAAAAAATTGGGCTTGGAGCTATTTGACAGCAACCCCATTTCTGATTGACTGAACACTGAAGAACTGACAGACTGAACATCAGTATTGCCTAAATAAAATATTGATTTGTGTACTTTATGGATTGGTTGCTAAGACTTTTAAGTAAATATTTATTTTTAGTTTTCGAGTTTTAAAAATATTTATTACCTTACTTCCTACTATAAAACTTGTCTTTAACTTAAAAAATTGAGTTTAGTATGCTAGTCATAGATAGTTTAACTTCAGACACTTTTTCGTACGCAGAAGCGAGATCGTGCGAAACAAGCGGTAGAGAGGCACGATCGGTCTATGTACTCTATGTGTTTGACTTGTGACCACTGATCTGTATTATTACTTATTACCATAATACAGATCAGTGCTTGTGACGCATCCTTCTCTCCTTCACTCTACACACACTTCCGTCTATGTTTCAAGGCTATAAAAAAAAACACAATGGTTCTCTTTCTTTCCAACTGGGTTGCCATAAGAACAGCACAGTGGTGCCATGGCATTGCCGCAGTAGCACAGTGGCGCCTCCATTACTTTCTTTCCAATCCAATGCTTTTTCACCAAGCCGCAGTTACGTTTCTTCTTTATTGTATTTTATGTCTCATTTTTGCATTTTCCCATCTTGCAGGTGACGGATTGACAGACGGACGGACGGCGAAGTCTAATGAGTAGGATCCCGGTTCCCCTTTGGGGAGTACTGACACAAATTAGAGATAGTAGGTACAGATGGAAAACTCATGTAAGTATGTCCTTTTTTTTCACACCTACTTACCCTCTGCTACACACACTCGCGCACAAATCTGTATCGAAAATTCGGTTGAGACTTGAGACCGCCTGACCTCGTGTCTGTGAGTGAATGAGTTGTCTATGTGTGCGTAGCCTCAGCGAATTTAGTATGTAGGTTTCCATCTGTACTATCCCTAATTTGTGGTAGGTACTCAGGGTCTGATTAAGGGTTCCGCGCGCCCTAGGCTAGCTATGAATATGCGCCCCTAGCTGCAACAAATTTAAGTCCTACCTACAAAAGAGACTACGTAAGCTGATCCTAAGTTCCTAATCGTTATTCTTTGTTAATTTGAAAATAAAATAAAACCCGATTCTGAGACTTCTTAAGAAGTTATGACTTGATGTATCAGCCAGTGAAAAGCGAGATAAAAATACCATCAAAGTACCTAACAGTACCTCGGTACATCCAGTTTCCGATAAATCCCTTCATAACTCAGGAAGTGCAAAATTTATAGCTAAGAACGGTTCGAAAGCCGATGTGCTGGGAATGGCCCCGGCACATTGGCTTTCGAGCATAGAAAACAGCAAAATTGGTTCATCTGTTGGGCTGCTACGATGCCACAGACAGACACACACATACACAGATACACAGCACAAACTTAAAACACTTCTCGTTTTTCGGCGGGGTAAATTAAATCGTCAGTAATATTGGTGCGATGGTGCCTTTCCAGCCACTCCTCCATGACCGGTTTCACCGTCTCAACAGCACCGTCTCACACTTTTTTTATAACACCAAAGTGGCAGACAAGCATACAGCCCACCAGATGTACCGGTGGTCACGCACAAGGAGGCAGTCTCTCCTGTCGCGAAGAGGTTCCACACCACCTGCAAGCATGGGATCGTTGACCACTTCATGGCTCGCCTCTGCACCGAGTCAAACGGAAGAATTCAGTCAATTCATTCTGATATTCTGGTGCTCCCACCCAGCAGTGGCAGCTGTACTCCATGTGCGGCCGCATTTGCGACTTTAACAGAAGCAGTGTTTGCGCGGTTGCGCCGCAGTAAGTACCTACCGCCGCGCCCTGTTGAGCACACCGAGCGGTTTGGACGCCAGCTTGGCCTTATTCTCCAAATCACTTCGGAACTGAACGTCACTGGAGATGTCAACACCAAGGATACCTATACTGTCAGAGTAGGAGAGAGTTGTGCCCTGAAATTATGGCGCTACAGTAAATTGGGTTTTCTTTGCGGTGAATACACGAACTTGTGTCTTAGTAGGGTTGAATTGAACAAGATTTTGTTTTTCCCAATCTGACACTCTTTTGCGAGTTGTCTCGATTTCAAACACAAGTTGTTCACAGCTTTCTTCCACTGCAGCCCGAAAGATACCGGTGCGGGCCGTGTAACAAGTGTCGCCCGTACTGTCGTCCGCATAACAATGAATGCCGTCAATAGACAACATCCCATTGATATACAACAGAAACAAAGTGGGGGACAACACTGAGCCTTGTGGTACTCCCGCGTTTATGGCCATGCATTCAGAACCTATGCTTCTACCGGCCAAAAAGCTGGACACCCATTCACTTTGGTTCCTGGGTGCCTTGAACGCGACACGGGTGGAGTCGTATTTACTACCACCCTGCCAGGGAGGTGGGCGCAGGAATTTAATTTTAACGCACGTATTTGTATTTTCACTAAATTACCAAATATTATTAAGTATGTACTTTGGTGTAACAAAATGTTAACTAACAATTTTAAACACGTTGTTAGGAGTTGGTACAATCTGTTTAAAATTGCTAGATGTTTTGTGTGCTCCTTTTTGGGAGCACCGTAAGTCACAGCCCTGCGCCGAGCCCAACGCCAGGCGCCCCCTTGATCCTGGCGCCCTAAGCTTCAGCTTAGTTAGCTTATGGGTAAATCAGGCCCTGTAGGTACTGAACTCTAACACCAATGATCGTAGTTGAACTCACTCGTGGATGGTAACCTATCTCAGCATGATAGTATAAACTGTGATAGAAGTAGTACCCTACCTACTTATCAAAATAATGTGATCGTTTAGGGCGAGGCCGCACTTGCGGTTATCGCGGCGGTTTCTAACCTCAAAATGTCAAAACATTGACTTGATTACATTGATTTCGACAGTTTGATGACATTTTGAGGTTAGAAACCGCCGCGGAAAAACGCAAATGCGGCCTCGCCGTTATGCCGAAATCTATATTTTTTACGACAGTTGGACACTATTTAATTCAAGCCGGTTTATCGGGCGTCTTAACATAACATGGTAACGAAACGACCCTGATACGATATACATATTAGGTAGAGCCGTAAAGGTATAACTATCTTCAGCTCAGACAACAACGATGTCGTGTGACACATTATAAACCACAGCTCAAAGGTAACCGCGCGATTTTAAAAGTGAAATAAAATCTTTTATATTTAGTGCAATAAGAATAATATTCTGAAGAACATTTTGGGTCGATTCTATTCTTCAAGTGCGATCCTACTGATTGTCGTCACCTGATACTAGCACGACCATCTGTCGGCGACGCTAACGTTCACTAACACAAAGTGAAAGTATTTATTTATTTATGGAGAACCAACAGTAATATCCAAGTTAAGAAATTACAAATTTAGATAAAATTAAGTATTTAGCTTGTGTGGGATGCCACATGCGTGGACACCCTTGCGCCTTCTCATGTGCCTGGCACCGCTAGCTGCGCGGGAGCTGCTGCCGCATCTGCTGAGGCCTTAGATCATCTAACCACAGGATGCGCCTTACTTAAACATTGTTTTCTGCCATTGCACATGACCATTTGGTCTTTTGGCTTTATAAAAAGCACTGTACATCAGTACATCATTTTATATGATTAAACTAGTACATTTCATCGTAGTTGACTGTACAATAAAAATTAACACACAACAGCCATTACGCGTTTGTCGATTAATACCTACATTTTTAAATGCAATGAAATTTTATGTCTTTGTGTTTCCCCCTTTACTTGTATGAAAACTGGCAGAATATTTTTGTATGCGGTGGTTCGCAAAGGCTAGTCCCGTGATATATGGTCTAAGGCTGAGGCCCTCAAACGGCGCAAATAAATAAATCTTGCTGGGTCTTATTTATTTGAGCCGTTTGGGGTTGAAACTCTTGGACCGTGGGGTCCTAGTGCAAAGCTTGTATACAGAACTATATGCAAGCTTTTGGTCGACAGTTCCCGTGATCAGAAGGCTGGCGTGTACTTTGGCCAGCGGCTCAGTATTTGCCATTCAACGTGGCAATGCCGTCAGCGTTTTGGGCACGGTTGTGGTCGACAGCGATGTGGAAGAATTTTTCGATGCCTAAATCGGTTTCTTCTTTTCATTTCTTTTTGTTTGAAATTTACGTATTCATAGTTTCTTTTCTTATGTAAAAAGTGTATAGTAAATATAAAAGTTGTAAGTATATAATATTTGTATAAATTAAACATTTCTTAGTATTTAGATTTATATAAGTATCTATAGTTTCTCAAGTTAAGAACAACCAGTCTGATGATATCGTGTAGTTATCGTGTCGGGGTCGCTATCGTGAAATGTGAAGACGCCCATCTGCGGGCGTTTTCTTTTTTTTCGTTACCGACCCACGGCATACTCTTGGCTCCTGGCATTATTTTACCAGACTCCTGGGGTTGCCATGGGAATTCGAAAGGACCCGTGGCATCCTCCAGTGGTACCTTTCGGGGGTGTCATGGGTCCGGAACGCAATTTTTCTGCCAATATGACCAAGACCACCGGAAATTGAATGATTTTGGATTGTAGGTATTCCAAGTATTGATTTTACTTACCTACCTACTTTTTATAGATTGAGTAGGTAAAGCCGGGGAAAAATTTGTACGTCTCCAGAAGTTCAATTGCACTACGTCTGACTCGTGTTTGTTTGTTTGAATTATTTAGGTAGGTACCTACTTTACGGGAAACATTCAAAATGCGCAAATATGAAGCTTAAATAAATTTCTTAAGTTCATTATCTTTAGTACACGAATGTGTTGACGTGGCTCGCACAAAACCACAGACAGCTGGCGTCGTCGTCATATGCACTAATAGGCGCCATGTGTTACTGCGATGCATGGCACTTACTTTTAAGGCTTCTATTTTGTAGACTAAACGCATGTAGGGAGTCTTTATTGATTTAATCTACTTGTCGTTCAGTGTAACTGTAACTTTCTAGTTTAACATGTTATTTACTCGTAATAGGTATTGAATTTATTACACGGGAAATACTTGTAAGTTGTAACCCTACCGACTCAGTATTCTGCCTGTAAAAGTGCAAGTGTAGACTATCACTACCATAAGCTGAAAGTCCTGATGGAATACCCTTTCGAGAGGGCTTACCCGGGGCTCCCAACTGTAGGCTGTATGCAAGATACGTGTGGTTTTTAGTAGATGGAGTCCGGCATAGCATCCATGTAGGATTTTCCTCACGTTAAAAAAACCTTAAGCTGAAATGGGTGACTATTTTGTGACAATTCTATGTAAGTACTAGAATTTCGTGCCGCGAAAAGTACGTTAGTCGCAGTTGCCAGTAGTATATTTAATGATAACTGATAAATCAGAATATACTAACTTACTAACTTTGTGCTAAGTAAATTTTATTTTTCAATTTTTAGTTTAGTTTGAAGTCGGTTTCTTTGTTGTTAATTTTTTTTTCACTATTTTTACTGACTTACTGACTTACTGACTGACTCTATTTAAGTGTAAAGTTCTCGACAGTACAAATTAATCAAGCCCAAACACAAGGTAACTGCTGTATATCGTTAGAGAATTCACTCTATTACAGTCTTTCGTCTCCATCATCAGATCGACTTCAGATCTTCATTAAGTTGTGCTACTTTAAAGCCTTCTATAAAAAAAATTACAATCGCCCTAGATGCCCCTACAATTTTTAAAAGTTCCCTCCGATTCATTCATCATCAGATCCTGACTTCATTAAAATGGAACCACCTTGGGAGGATCTATTTTCTAACGAAAAAAAAATTCTAATCGGTCCATAAACGACGGAGTTCTGCGGGAACAAACATAAAAAAGAAACAAGTAAAATACAAAAAATTATATACGATCGAATTGAGTAACCTCCTCCATTTTTGAAGTCGGTTAAAAATAGTGAAAAGCTCTTGTGTACTGCCAAAGGTACTAAAAAGTACAATTTCAAAAATTGTAAATACACTCGAGAGCAATGAATCCGGGTCACTTAAAGAATGTTAAAAATCTCGGAAACTAAAAATGATAGGTTAATGCAATAAATTGTATTTAATAGACAATGTAATACTCCTTAAATGAAAGTAAAAAAAATATGTGTCACCATACATTTTATTAACACAAAATTACATAAAGAAAAAACTGCCGATCTCTCCTTAAAACAAAAATAGGAAACATGAAATTATTGAACTTTATTACGATTTTCTTGAATTTTAATACTTCGTATTGCCTCCTCGTGCTTCCATTACTGCGTTTACGCGGTTTGGCATGCTGTACACCAAGTTCCTTATACGATTTTGGGGAATATTCTCCCATTCCTCTGTGAGAGCAATTTTGAGCTCACGAAGCGTGATTGGGGGAGGGTTTCGTTGTTTTACGCATCTGCCTAGCTCGTCCCAAGCATGCTCGATCGGGTTGATATCCGGGCTGCGCGCTGGCCACTCCATACGAGTAATGTTCATCTCTTGAAGGTAGTCATTCACAATCCTACCTGTATGAGGTCGGGCATTGTCATGCATAAATATAGCATCCTCACCTAAATTGACCATAAATGGACCAACGTGATCATTGAGGATTTCTTCCACATATCTTACGCTAGTTAAAGAGCCGTTTTCTATGATCACCAGCTCTGTGCGACTTTCAGAAGAAATTCCGGCCCACACAAGTACAGACCCACCACCGTAGGCTACTTTTTCTTCGATGCATGCTTGCTTGAATCTTTCCCCTGGTCTTCGATACACTCTGTGTCTTCCATCGTGCTTGTAGAGCATAAATTTTGATTCGTCGGAGAACATAACTTTTGACCAATCTTCAATACTCCAATTTACGTGGCTCTGGGCATACCTTAGTCTCGAAATACGATGCCCACGCTCCAGTTTAGGGCCGTTTGCAGGTCTAAGGGGTTTTAAGTTAGATTCAGCAAGCCCACGTCTTTCTGTCCATGCACTTGGGTTACTTCCTCCGAGGCGTCGAAACTGATTGGTGAGTTCAGTTCCTGTGAGAAAGCGATTTCGAAGCATGGTGTTCACCAAGTATCGGTCTTCTCGTGCTGTGGTACACCTGGTTCTGCCCGTTCCTGGTCTGCGTAGGTTAGAACCAGTTTCTTCGTAACGTCGGAGAACTCTTTGTACTGTTGACAGCGACACACCGACAGTCCTGGCTGTATCGCGCTGACTCCGGCCGGTTTCCAGCATTGTAAGTATTCTGGTGCATTCTTCAGGCGTAAGCGACATAATTTCAGCTTGATTAATGAATATAGAGCACTATCAACATGGTTTATGTACCCACATAAATGACAGATTACAAACAAAAGCAACACCAAATGCTGTAATTTCGTAGTTCCATCTTCTTCTTCTTTTCCTTATATCTTGGACTTTCTCGGCTTGAGAGTATGCCAATGTCAAGTCAATTATATATCGAAAATATCAATCCTTTTCATGTTGAGAATCTTGCAAATAGCAGTGTAAGTGTAATATATCTTTTTCTTAATAATTATTTTTATTATCAGCGTATTCATGTATGTTCCAGTTTGGACAAATTTTGTACTCAAGTAAAGCGGTGGTACTTTACTAAGAGTTGTCTTTGGAGTTTGGTGGTACAAAAAAGTCGCGTATCACTTCGTTTTATCACTTTCCAACACTTATGCACGTTGTTGAAACTTTTATGTTTAAGAATCCACCATTATTAAACATAAATACTCATAAATACACTAATTTTGAAAAATTACAACACGGAATAATGTACGAGTCCTTTCGTGTTCGCGCCAAAACTCCAGTTCCATCTTCGAAAGTGGCCCTTTTTCAAATTTGATTTTTTTATGATATAACTTTACAATAACTAAGAAGTTTTAATACCTTCATTTAAGGAGTATTACATTGTCTATTAAATACAATTTATTGCATTAACCTAGCATTTTTAGTTTCCGAGATTTTTAGGATTCTTTAAGTGACCCGGATTCATTGCTCTCGAGTGTACAATGTACCTACTCTTTTTTGTAAGTCTGTACTTTTTTTTACCCCCTTTAAAATCAGATATACCCTATTTCTTCTAAAAAAAGTTGGCAACCCTACCAGTAGCAAGTCGTTGCTGCCCATTGCGCTGTTTCATTTTCTTCCATTTTATGTAATCTAATTTTATTTACTTACCGTAAAATATAGTGTACGTTATGTGGGTGGGTAGGTACATAATATAAGTAAATAATGAAAATTAACTTTCGCTGCCCCTTTATACGCCACGTCGCCATCCGCATCGATGTCATAAAAACCGCTCCATAGCTCCACCGCTCCGCAATAAATACAATTAAATCGTAACTATTTTACCTATCTGTTTTATTCTAGTCACGGTAAAGTGTTTGCAAGCCGTTCACACACAAGCTTTGCGTTTTATTTGGCCATTTTTCTGTCACTGAAGTAATGAACGGATATAGCCACGATATAGCCAGTGCCGGATTAAGCCAGCGCGGGGCCTGTAGCAAATTCTGTCAAGGGGCCCTTGGTTTGCTTTAGGTTCTCAAGTGTAGGGTATTATAAATTTTAAATATGGAAAAAGAATTGGTTTCGAGCACGATTCGAACCTGCGTCTTCAGCGAACCGTGCCGACGCGTTAACCAACCGCCATCGTTAACGCGTCGGCACGGTTCGCCGAAGACGCAGGTTCGGTACGCACGGTAGGGTATTAAATAAAACCAAACTGTTAGGTACCTGCAAATAAACTTTCTAGATTTAATATGGGCAAATTTTGAGATTACACTTTTAATATAGACTTCTCTAAATTATTGATTATTATTGGATTGAAAAAGGAAGCAGCGAACTGCAACAAATGAATAGTGATTTTTTGGCTTCAAAAAAAATTTTCGAAAACGAAAATAAGCCACGATTCTGCCATAAGTAATTTTTCACCTATAAACATGAACTAACGAATAAAACTCACGTCAGAGACTGTTTGTGTTATTCGGAAACCAAAGGACGGCTTTCATGTTTTGTTTGCAAAGTTACGAATTCAGATAATTCGTCACCACCGGTTATAAAGACGAATTACTTAGATGACTGGAAGAATGCGCACAATGAAGAAAGTATTCCGCATAGACAAGACATAATTTCACTGTTAAACCTCAAAAACAGGAATCGCGTGTTGATTCAACTTGATTCTCAACTTGTGAGCCAAATAGAGACTGAGCAAAAGTATTAGAGGCTACTCTTAAAACGAATCATTGCAGTAATAAAGTTTTTAGCAGAACGAGGTCTTGCGTTTCGGGGTTTTTTTTTTTTTTGTTTAACGTGAGGGAAAATCCTCATGGATGTTATGCCGGACTCCTACCGACTAAAAAACCTCACGTCACGCCCAACAGTCTATGGTTGGGAGCCCCGGGTAAACCCTCGGAAGGATGTCCCAGGACTCCCAACAGACCCACGGCCGCTACTGCGGCCTCGCCCAGGGGTGATTCGGGTGCTATCCCGCGTCTTTGGGGGGGTTTCGGGTGTGATCCCGCTTCTAAGGGGGGGGCGTGCGTGAATTGTCTCACTCACGTCACGCTGCCGTCATGGGCCTGCTTCTGTAAGGACGGTGAGCTGCCCTGTCACCGTCCTCAGGCCCCCGGTCATGGTGTCCGATAGTTCTCGGCGTAGACACGTCGGCGGCGCCCAGGCCGCCGACTGCGGAACTCGGGTGGGAGAGTTCTCTCCCGTACCCGTCCCGCCGCCTCCTTTACGAGCATGACCTGCTCGCAGAAGGAGGCGGCGCAGTCCCACTTACTCCCGCTGGAGAGCATGGCTCGCACCATGGTCTCGAGCGAGAGAATGTCCACGTCCAGACCCACTACGAGGACCTGGCGCTGTTGCGCCCACGCCGTGCACTCCACCAGTGTGTGGAGCGCTGTGTCATCGCTGCGGTCCTCGCAGTGCTGACACTCGGCCGGGGTTTCCCGGTGTTTCCGCCACAGATACCTACCGAAGCTACCGTGCCCGGCAAGCATCTGTGTCAACCGGTAGGAGAGAGCACCGTGTCTCCTCTCCAGCCACTCGTCCATGACCGGTCTGACGGCCGCGATTGTGGCGAATCCCCCCTTTGGTTGCTCAAGTCGCACCTTTCATGTCTCCACGGTTTCCTGGTGGAGTAGGGACCGCTGGGTGCGTTTCGGGGTAGTGAAAAAATTGTTGGTTCACCTCACAATGGAAATTGTTTAGGCTTGTTAGAATTAATAGCCCAATTTGACGCAATAGTACAACACATTACTTGTGGTGTGGCCAGCGCTCAATTTTAGAAATGTGGTACAATTTAAAATTATTGTTGTAGATTTTGATACCAACGTTTCTCGTAGTAGGTATAATACCTACACCTACCAAATTAAAATATCCAAATTTGCGTCTACTCTCACCTGTTCTATTGAGTAGTTCTATTAACAGAACTACTGGTAACGCATAAAGCACTTATTTTATAGTAAAGATAGGTATTCAAGTAAATTAAATGTCGACGAACTCATAAAATGTGTAATTATTAATTGAAAAACTTTTTGTTAATAATTTGAATAATTCTTAAAATGAATCTATATTTTATAATAAATCAACCAACCACAGTAGATTGGATCGTGACTGAGTTAGTAAAATTTAAATAGTTCGCCTGTTTTCTCGAAATACTTTTCATCGATATTATATTAAAATCGATTAAAAAATACAATCTCTCAGCTACGTAAACTCGCAAAATAAATGTACCTATACCTAAATAAAAAAATAAAATTCTGGCCGCTTGAAGTGTAGAAATGGGTTAAAGATGCTAGTCTAAATATGTCGATTATAATTAAACATTAGAACATTAATGTTAAAAAGTTCGTAAAATACCTCCTTATTTTAACGAATTAACGTGACGAAATCGAGTTTTAGATTGTCAAGTGGAAGTGAAGCATAGCCTAAGCGCTTCGCGTTTAAGTCATGCAAGATATTTTATGCTCCTATCAAAATTACGTTTTTTTTTTATTACGGTCAGACAAGCGTTGAAGTGCGAGGCCCCCAAATTCGCGGGGCCCGTAGCATTTGCTACTCTTGCTATATGGCTAATCCGGCACTGGATATAGCTGATTATCCGCCATGACTTGAATATCTTTCTCGTTAATTTTACAGTTTATAGGAAATGGATGCAGCTTTGTGAAATACGAGCAGCTAATTCCATTACATGCAGAGAATCATTGGTCAATAAAAGTGATAGGTACCCGTAGCCTATGAGTGATCGACTCTGCATGAATATGAACGGTTGCATTGCCACACCAGAGGCGCTACACTCGCGCTGCCGACACTGTAAAACCCTGAAACCACAGAAATCAGAAAACAGAAAAACTTTCTAAGACCCCTTTTCAAGAACCCTATACTATACGGAAGAATTATTAAAGATCGATATACTCGCAGAATAACTACCTAACTTCAATTAGGTGAACTGTAAGTAGTTCACTAAATAAAATATGTGTGCTTATAATATGCCTCTGCCTATCCCTTCGGGGAAAAAACGAGTGATCATTATGTGTGTAGTTCATTGTATAAGTAAATTTTTCTGTTGTTAAAACTCTTTTATGTACCTACTAAGTAGGTATTTATCATGAAGTTAAACAACCTATATCTACCTACCTACCTGGCTAAAGTTTAATAGTAGTTTATCTACTCTGATACTATAATATAAAGATTATAAAATTGAAATCAATACTATTATGACAAACATTACGCACAGGCCAAAAAAAAAGTTTTATTACGATACAGGTCTTGTATGGACACCTATATCATAATAAAACTTTTTAATCATTACGATACACCATAAACAATCTCCAGCTGAAAAAGAAGTTTGAACCTCTACTTTAAAAAAAAATTGTGTCTCCAGAGTAGCGAAAAATCCTAAATCTATGGTCTCCGCAGCCTAAAAAAAAAAGAAACACGCATGCGCAATCGATGTTTGCGCCTTGGCGCCAACATTTTACATTTAAATTAAACAAAGTTTGGCTTTGTTTGTAAAATAAATTAGTTTTTGTGTAAAAACATGTCTTAAAGCGAGGATGGTGGTAATTGTACATCACCAGACATTCTGGAAACTGCGTCAAACATGACCATGAACCTGTTACCGGCGAAATCAAGGAGCAACTATATATCACAACAAAATGAAATCAGGTATTATAGTATGAGAGTAGATAAAGTAGTGTATGACACTGTACATAACTTGGTCTTATAACACTCGTGTGATACTATAAAAAAACTCGCCTACGGCTCGTTTTTTTAAAACACACTCGTGTTATAAGAACCCTCATTATGCAACAGTGTCATAAACTACTATTATGACACTGTTGCATAATGAGGGTTCTTATAACACGAGTGTGTTTTAAAAAAACGAGCCGTAGGCGAGTTTTTTTATAGTATCACACGAGTGTTATAAGACCAAGTTATGTACAGTGTCATACACTACTTTATCTACTCTCATACTATAATACCTGATTTCATTTCGTTGTGATATATAGTTGCTCCTTGATTTCGCCGGTAACAGGTTCATGGTCATGTTTGACGCAGTTTCCAGAATGTCTGGTGGTGTACAATTACCACCATCCTCGCTTTAAGACATGTTTTTACACAAAAACTAATTTATTTTACAAACAAAACCAAACTTTGTTTAATTTAAATGTAAAATGTTGGCGCCAAGGCGCAAACATCGATTGCGCATGCGTGTTTCTTTTTTTTTTTAGGCTGCGGAGACCATAGATTTAGGATTTTTCGCTACTCTGGAGACACATTTTTTTTTAAAGTAGAGGTTCAAACTTCTTTTTCAGCTGGAGATTGTTTATGGTGTATCGTAATGATTAAAAAGTTTTATTATGATACAGGTGTCCATACAAGACCTGTATCGTAATAAAACTTTTTTTTTGGCCTGTGCGTAATGTTTGTCATAATAGTATTGATTTCAATTTTATAATCTTTGTATTATAGTATCAGAGTAGATAAAAGCATAAAATCTACTGCAGTCAACTGGTAATTACAGAGAGTGTACTAAAACTGGGTCAAAAATCGATCAGGCATGCAGGCTGTAGCCATTATGCAGCAAAGGATAATGGCTACATTTATATAACATGCAAAACATAATATATGTAGATATATTTAAATAATCACACAGGTAATATTCAAAGCATTAAGTACCTATATATTACTCGGAAATGTTATTGCAACACTCATAAATTATTTAAGTTTGCTTTAGGTATGCTAGTATACTACCTATCCTATCTATACTACCAACCTATAGGTACATCAAAAAGCGCTGGTAGCCCCTCTGAGATTAAGGGCGAGCGCCCACTGCTTTGCGTTCCGGTGCGTTGCGTTTGCCGCAAATCTGTAACATATAGAGATTCATAGAAGTGCGCACACTGCTGATAAAAAATCGTACGACTGCCGCAAAGTTTTGCGGCGGCTGGCTGCGGCGACTTTTTTTTTAATAATTGGCTTGGACGTAGCAATGTCCATGTCTGCAAACAGTATAGTTAGTTAGTTTAATTTGATTTCAAGGATTTTATATTACAAATACCTAGACAGCGAGGAAATTATTTTATATGATTGGTAAGCTTAGAAAAGAAATGTATATCAACTATGAAAATTATTTTTATTATAATTAAAACTTTTTTAACAAGCTTTTATTTAACTTGCTATGTATGTGTGTAGGTATGTAGGGTACAAATTTTGTAAGTAAGATTTGACCCACTTCTCATGCTCCGAATGAGCTGAAATTTAAAATACATCTGTAGTTTCGGGGAGAGTACAATATGATGGTATTTTAGACCTGGTGTAAAGGCGAACCCTGAAGGTCGCCATAGTACCAAACTTTTCAACGAAACAAGATAATCCCATAGCGTTTGGACGTTTAGACAGGTGTTTTGTGTACTTGGCAAATAAATCATAGGGGATGGTGAACCAAGTCTGATGATGAAGTCCAGTTCTAGTGAAGGTCGCCATACTAATTAAATATATTAACTTAATATCTCATGATAAGTTAACAAAATTTCATGATAAGTATGGTTTAAAGCGTTTTTTAGTATGCTGAGTACGAATTACGTGATAATTTTGCAGTCCAATATGGCCGCTGCGCCGTAATCACAAAACTTCATGATGGGTATCGTTTAAGGGTTTTTTTTGGTATGCTGTGTACGAATCACGTGTCAATTTTGCAATCCAATATGGCCGCTGCGCCGTAATCACAAAATTTCATGATGGGTATCGTTTAAGGGGTTTTTTGGTATGCTAATAACAAATTCAATGGTAATTTAGCCATCCAATATGGCCGCCGCGCCATAATATAAAAAAATCATACTGGGTATCGTTTAAGGGGTTTTTTCGGATGCTGAGTTCGAATTACATACTAGTTTTGCTATTCAAAAGTAGCCGACGCGCCGTAATTACAAAATTTCATGATGGGTATCGTTTAAGGCCGCTATATTCGAACAGTGGCCCGTGGGCCACATCTGGCCTTTGATAGTGGCCCATCTTAATATTGGCGTAAATCGGAACGCAGCATCCAACGACTGTTTCAGAGGGCTTATTCTCCGAATAGCTTTATCGTTGGAAGTCTTCTATGACGGTTGGGTTTAGTGGTCGCCCCTCCCAAATCTGAGACTTTGTGCTTTTACTGACATTGGAAGAGCCACATTATAGATCCAGCATACAAGTAGGGGGCATTAGCATCGGTATCGAGCCCTTGATGAAGTATCTGGGGCTCGTACTTAATAGCGGATATAATTTCGGGCACCATTACCAAAGTGTGATCTCAAAACTGAAAAAGGGGGGGGGGGGGGGGGGTCGAACAGTGGCATTCTCGTATTAGGTTCCCAAGTAAGGGGAACGAGGGGCCGTCAGAGTAATAAAAGGATACTGCATAAAATATCTCCAAGTTGGGACCCCTCCTTGGAACCTAGAAGCGAGGCCTCTCGACTCATTGTTTAAATGTCGCATGGAGGCGCTGGAAACCTGCGTCTCGAAAAATCAAGGTCCCACCAGGGTGGAAAAAGTTTCAATCAGGCCATCACCCACCCGAACTCCACAGACTGCGATGAAGGCGCCGTAGACTTCTCTGAGCCCAAGCCTATCGACCTTCATGGCCTTAGGACGGCGAGGGGGCTGCTCACCGTCCACCACCGCTCACCTTCTGCTTACAAAAGCAGGTTCAATAAAGCAGCGTGAGGAGAAAGTTATACGCGCGCCGATCGTCCCAAGAAGCGAGATAACACCCGAACAACCCCTAAAGTCATAAAATAATAATATAAAATAAAAATAAATAAATATAAATATTCACGGACATTTCACACAATGCTATCTGATCCTAAAGTAAGCTAGGAATAACCTGCTTAACCGGCAAAATTGTCATGTAATTCGTACTCAGCATACTAAAAAACCCCTAAAACGATATGCATCATGAAATTTTGTTATTACGGCGCGGCGGCCATATTGGATCGCTAAATTACCATTTAATTTGTAATTAGCATACCAAAAAACCCCTTAAATGATACCCATCATGAAATTTTGTGATTACGGCGCAGTGGCCATATTGGATTGCAAAATTGACTTGTGATTCGTACACGGCATACCAAAAAACCCCTTGAACGATACCCATCATGAAATTTTTTGATTACGGCGCAGCGGCCATATTGTATTGCAAAATTGACATGTGATTTGTACACACAGCATGCCAAAAAATCCCTTAAACGATACCCATCATGAAGGTTTGTGGACTGCAAAATTATCATGTTATTCGTACTCAGCATACTAAAAACCCCTTTAAACCATACCTATCATGAAATTTTGTAATTACAGTGCGGCGGCCATATTGGATTACAAAATTGTCATGTAATTCGTACTCAGCATACTAAAAAACCCCTAAAACGATACGCATCATGAAATTTTGTTATTACGGCGCGACAGCCATGGATTGCAACTTTATTATGTAATTCGTACTCAGCATACGAAAAACCCATTAAACGATACCCATCATGAAATTTTGTAATTACAGCCCGGTGGCCATATTGGATTGCAAAATTATCATGTAATTCGTACTCAGCGTACTAAAAAACCCCTAAAACGATACCCATCATGAAATTTTGTATTTACAGCCCGGCGGCCATATTGTAATGCTAAATTATCATGTAATTCGTACTCAGCGTACTAAAAAAAACCCTAAAACTATACCCATCATGAAATTTTGTAATTGCAGCGCTTCAGCCATATTGGATTGCCGAATTTTCATGTAATTCGTACTCAGTATACGGAAAAACCCCTTAGAGGCTTGGACTTTTTTTTGTTGAGAAGTTGATACTATGACGACCTTGAGATTTTACCTTCACACCAGGTCCAGCATACCATCTTATAGTATTGTCATTGCAGTTAAATAAGTATTCCAAGTTTAAGCTCAATCGGAGCATGAGAAGTGGTTTAAATCTTACTTGAGTTCCGTTCCAAAAAACGTCAAAAATGTTTGCTGTATTGGAGATCGGAGACCTTAAATATTAATATAAATAATCTGTTTTTAGTATTTTTTATTGTTTAGTGCCAAAAGAAACACATAATCTGTAAAAAAAATCCGCTCTCTACCTATCTAACGTTCATGAGACACAGCCTCGTGATGGACAGACAGACAGATGGATGGCAAAGTCTTTTAAATAGCGTTAAACATCGATTAAAAAGTTGAAATTCCTATAACCAATCGATTCCTATCAAAACATTTTCGGGTCTAAATAACCAAGTCACAAAACAATTTAAAAAAAAGGTGCTGGCAAAACGTGCGATTCTTTTGCAGCAGTGTGCGCACCCATACTTGCGTTTGCGTTGCGGCACGGCAAACGGATCGGAACGCATCGGATCGCAAAGCAGTGGGCGCTCGCCCTAACACTACTGCGGCACAGTATAAATATATGTTGTTTAACTGCGGCACAATAGGGTAAACCACCCAATAGTTGGCACTCCTCCAATTATTGGCACTTTAGGTAATTTTGCCCATTTCTAACAGAAAAAGAATGCTATTTTACTTTTTAATGCATACCTACAACTACATAATGGGCAACACCGAACTAAAATAAACTAGGTTTCCCTTATTTTTCGAAATATACTCTTAACTGAAGTGCCAATAATTCATTCTAAAAGTGCCAATAATTGGGTGGTTTACCCTATATGTTGTGCGGTGAGGATCTTTCACTACGGCCTACGGCGGGCGCGGCTGGTCCTCGGACGGTTTTAGAAGCTGGTTCTAGAAAGTATAGGTACTGTACCTACTGAACATAAATATTTTTTATTTTTTTTGAATTAAGAAATATTCTTTATTTTTCTCAAAAAATATTACATAGGTACATACTTCTTAAAGTTTCTTAATTAGGCGTTTATACAATTTATTCACAAATAGATAATTTTGAGACTGGTGCCTAAACTAGATACAATAGTAGGTATCTGTATTTATAGGTCACCAGGTTCGTCGCGTTTATCTAAATACTAATAGATAGGTGCTTATAATCATGACGTAAGTAAACAAAAATATTTATTCACGAACCTATTCTTTTAAACAGCGCCATCTGATCCCAAAGTAAGCTAGGATAACCTGCTTGTGTTATGGGTACCAGACAACGGATACTTATTAATAATAAATCAATCAAAAATAATGCTATGCAAAAAGAAACTCTTTGAATACCTAAAACAAATAAATAAACTTATACAAAATAATGTCAAATAGTTTTGCAAGCTAATGCAGTACCTTGCTTAAAACTAGGGCATTCGATTTCTTACACATTTTACATAATCAGCACTTGGATATTATTATGACGTCCGTCCATAGTACACTTACTGTCCACTAACAAAAACAAAAAGTTGATTCAAATTATAATTTAGAATATTTATAATCTTATATGGAGCCTATACCTAAGTATCAGTCACTAGGTGTACACGGTAACGAGTCATATCACCGTTGACCATGTCCATGGTTTGCCTTGTTACACAGCGCTCTAGTCACCCTCGTAGTCAGTTGCCAGGATTTGCCGTTCTTGAGCACTTTTCCGGGCCGGGCACTGTACATCGCCAGTACTATGATTAATCGGCTTGTTGTAGCGTTTGCACGTTGCACATTTTGCAGGTTGATCCAATGCTGAGCATTCTTTTTTCGTATGCCCAACTTCTCCACAGTGACCACATTATGTTGGATTTGTATCTCTACAGAACTTTGCTGAATGCCCGTATTGTTGGCACTTGTAACACCTAGTTACAAGTGTGAAATCCCTAACTGGGCATGACGTCCAATTTACAAAGATACGTTGCTGTGCGAGGAGCATTTTTCGTAACTCAGCTGTTACCTCGACAATATAGTTACAGAAAGAGGAGTCCTTTTTGCCAGATTTATGGCTAAGTCTAATGGACTGTTGGAATGTTTCTATAGTGAGGCTCGGGTGCTTATCAGTTATATTTTGTTCAAATAGACAGTCGAACAAAACTTTTTCTGACAGGTCTGACGGCACACCTATGATAATTAATCTAGGTCTCCTTTTAGTGGTCTCTTCAACTTTAAGGCCCATTGTTTGAAGCTGCTGGGATGCCTTTAACTTCTGCAGGTCCTCTTTTCCTTCAGTACTGATTATGACTCCACCATTCTTGGTCTTTCTAAGTCCTCGTATATGGAGCTTTAATTTGTCAGGCCTAATAGTCTCCTGTACTATTTTCTTAGTTTGCTCGCTTGTTTTATCCTTATCCGCCGGATAAATCGTTAAGCTGGCAGTTTTTGGAGGGCAAAAATACTCATTATTCCCGTTCTTAATCTTATCGGCAAATGATGCTCGAGGCTCAAAAGGCACAACCTGGGAAACAGCTCTGATGCTACTTTTAAGCTCTACCAGCTGGTCTCGAATCTCATTTTCCTTTTCTAAGGACTCAATTTCAGTGTAGGCGGCTATGAGCTTCTGTTTGGCAGACTGGTACTGAACGGCCATGCTTGATGCGCCATGTAGCACACTCCTGCAGATGTTGGAGATCCGTAATTTGTTCTCTGAATTTAGCTTTCCTCCATCGGTCGTAATAGTGCATATCTCAGAAAGGTAGTTCTGGATCTTGGTCAGCCAATTTTGGATCTCGGGTGTGGAAATCATAGAAGCTTGAGAAGCGGCGTCATCCGGTGGGCGCGAGGGTCCCGGGGGTGGGCTGCGGGGCGTTAGGGAGCTCCGGGAGAGAGGAATCTCCATAGTTACGACAATAAATTATAGGTACGGCTCGCAGTTCGTAGATGCTCGTAGGCCCTGCGATCGCACACTAGCATTCCGCTAACAACCACAATAAATGTATACCTACTTAGATCAAAAATTGGATCTGTTATTGTGACATCTCTTACTTCTCTCTTCTGACTATGATTAGGATTAGGAATAACAAGGAACGAAGGGTTCATGTCATGAGTCAAAGAAAAAAGCCTTATAACGTTAAATTGTTGATAACATGTCCAATGGACTGAAATCACATCTCCCCTATTCAAAGGAGA
Source organism: Miltochrista miniata (assembly GCA_933228765.1). Taxonomy (NCBI): domain Eukaryota; kingdom Metazoa; phylum Arthropoda; class Insecta; order Lepidoptera; family Erebidae; genus Miltochrista; species Miltochrista miniata. Next base: position 33,413,652 of record OW121756.1, on the reverse strand, counting down.
AGGTAGATGGGGAAGATGCAAGGTATATCACAAATTAACCACGATCTATCCTCCATTTAAAGTATCATCCTGCTCAGCTCTTGGACTATTATGACATCTAGATTTATACATCTTCGCTACTCGTGAAAAACAGTGATTGCACTCCATGTTTCTACTTATTAACAGATTTGTAAATTCGCGTAACTTGACAATCGTTCGTTAGGATCATTGCCAACTATTTCAGAATCCTTACGTAATAACTGCAGTGCACTACTTGCAGTGAAAGTATAATTTGCCGCATACCTAATGTGACCATTCTTTTAATCTAGACTGGGACATTCCGATTTGCTTAAACTTCGTAAAAAGGTAGACACTGCTATGAAAAATGATTTCAGTTGCGGTAGATGGCTCTGATGTCTGATGAGTTTTTATTGTTGTTAACTTAAATTCTAGAAAAAATCCATTTTATAAACTAGCTGTTTCCCGCGGCTTTGACCGCGTAGAAGTCGTTATCGCGTAAAATCATAACCCTCCTTTTGTGCAGTCGGTTAAAAAGTAGCCTATGTCCTTCCCAGGGCCTCTAACTATCTCCATACCAAATTTCATCTAAATGGCTTCAGCCGTTTAGGCATGAAAGCGTAACAGACAAACAGACAGACAGATAGACAGACAGAGTTACTTTCGCATTTATAATATTAGTAGGGATACATGTGGTCCAGGGGTAAAAACATGCAGTAAGAGAAGACTACCCTGAATCCACAAGAAGTCGAAGTTTGACTTTCTGAATCGACTTTTGCAACTTGCCCAGGAGGAAACCCTGCTAGTGTCTTCAATGCATTTCTCTCTATCCTACCTAGACCAGAGTTACTAGTGACTAGTACCTACCTTAAAGTTTTTGAAAGCACCGAGCTGCGACTTTTCGTGAATTTGTGTGGAGTTGAGGCCGCGTTGTGCCAAACGCTGGAAAATGTCTCAACACCATACAAATTCGCGTAGCCTCATCGAAAGATGTGCTGGAAATAACTGGTAAAACTCGTACTAGCTTTCAGTAATACGATAAAAAAGGATCTGACCAATATAATTATACTTAAAATATCCACAGCTACCTAATATTCTATTAAGGTACTACTAGCTAGTGGAGCAATCATAGCAGGACTTTTCCAACACAAATTTATAGAAACAGTCAACACATATTAATGTCTGGGTAAATTTTATAAATATTGCAGTAGCACTCATACTGGCGTGTGTCAATGCACGCATGCTGATTTGAGGGACACGATTTTGTTGGGTGTGTGTGAGAGTAACGACTGTAGACGCTACGTCTACAGTCGTTACGCAGCAGCTAAATGGTCTACACTACAGTCCCACATTGAGTATTACAAAAAAAGATATGAACACGAAGTTGGTTGCAGACAGTTATTAAAAAACATGTTTTACGATGATCATAGAAAAGGGAACGATTCGATGCAATCCATTACTGTGACCCGGTCCTGACCCCAGACGTTTTGACTTGATTCTTTTTTTAAATTACTTCGTACTGGGTCAAATCCGGTCAAAGTTTAAGGTATTAAAATTAACCCGGTCCTGCCTTTGTAACGTCAGGTCTTAAATGAACTAAAAAAGTTGGCGAAGTTTCTTTCTCTCAACAGACCCACGGCCGCCTCTGCGGCCTCGCCTCGGGGGTGGTTCGGGTGCTATCCCGCGTCTTCGGGAGGTGTCGGGTGTGATTCCGCTTCTAAGGGGGGACGTGCTCCTCACGTCACGCTGCCGTCATGGGCCTGCTTCTGTAAGGACGGTGAGTGACCCTCTCACCGTTCTCAGTCCCCCGGTCATGGAGGCCGATAGTCCTCGGCGAAGTCACGTCGGCGGCGCCCAGACCGCCGACTGCGGAACTCGGGTGGGAGAGTTCTCTACCGTTCCCGCCCCGCCTCCTCTTTCATGAGCATGACCTGCTCGCAGAAAGAGGCGGCGCAGTCCCACTTACTCCCGCTAGAGATCATGGCTTGCACAATAGTATCGAGCGAGAGAGTTTCCACGTCCAGACCCACTACGAGGACCTGGCGCTGTTGTGCCCACGCCGTGCACCCCACCGGCGTGTGGAGCGCTGTGTCATCGCTGCGGTCCTCGCAGTGCTGACACTCGGCCGTGGTTTCCCAATGTCTTCACCGCAGATACCTACCGAAGCTACCGTGCCCGGTAAGTATCTGTGGAAACCGGTAGGAGAGGGCACCGTGTCTCCTCTCCAGCTAATCGTCCATGACAGGTGTGACGGCCGCGATTGTGGCGAATCCCCCCTTTGGTTGCTCAAGTCGCACCTTTCATGTCTCCACGGTTTCCTGGTGGAGCAGGGACCGCTGGGCCTCGATTTCTCGAGACGCAGGCCTTTGGCCCCACTCCAACGCCTCCTTGCGCCATCTAAACAGTGACGCAAGGTCCCATGGAGGGGTCCCGGCTAGGAGACATGCCACCTCACCTGAGATCGCGCGGTATTCCCTTATCATCGAACGGCCATCGCCCTCTGCTGGCTCAGTAATCTAGCCACATTGATAGCCGTCAGCGTCAAGTTGGTCTTGTTTTGGTCTGAGCAAGAGAGCAAGACCAGGGTAAATTTGTAAAACTAAAAGTGTGTCCTGTATTTTTTTATAGTGTGGTAATCCTCATGGTTGTTATGGTGGAATCCAATCGACTAAAGCCATATGGATCCTACGGGGTAATTGCTCTGAAATATCCGTGGCAGTCTAAGTTCTAATAGTTATTTTGTGGTATGATGACCTGTAAATAAATTGATACTTTTAACTAACTAGATGATGCTCGCGGCTTCGCCCGCGTGAAATTCGGTATACATTCATGCTTCCCGTGGGAATATATTCCCGGGATGAGCGGTAGCCTATATGTTATTCCAGACTATAATATGCTATCACTGTACCAAACTTTGACTACCAACGCGGCTTCTCCTGAGTTACTCCGCCCGCCTTGGCGAGCAGCAGGCTACCCATCCGCCGCCGCCGTCCTCAGTCAGACCCCTAAAACTTTTCCCAAATCCTTTATTAATACCGCATATTTTTTATTTCTTTCCTATAGTAAGAGTAGGTACTTACTTCCCAGATACAGTATCGCTTATCCCATACCGAGCAAGCATGACGCTTCATAAACACGGGGTCTTTAGGGTTCCGTACCAAAAGGGGAGACCCTAAAAAACGGGACCCTATTCATGAGACTTCGCCGTCCGTCTATCTGTCTATCCATCACGAGGCTGAGAGCTAGAGCTGAGATTTTCAATTTTCACAGATGATGTAGGTAGGTATTTCTGTTGCCACTATAGCAAATAATAGGCAAGTGCGAGTCGGACTTGCCCACCGAGCGACGGTTCCGTACTTTCGGTTACCAAATTTCATAGTTCTATGTCAACGGGGATATTACTTTATTCGTTTTGATTTTTTTACAGCTTCAAGAGACCAAAGACCTTAATATGGTAGGTGAATATTCAGTTTTAACATTATTTGCGCAGATTTTGCAGAAAATTTAAAATTTCATGTTTGTTGACTTTTGACTGTGTTATGATATTTGTGATCACTTCAAGGTATAGACTAATGAAAGGGACGTCTAAATATCAAAGACTGTAATGAGTTATTGCCTTTTGAAATATTCGTCAAGTTACGGTAATGAACCCTGTATTTGGTAATGATTTTTTCAGTATAAGGGGATGAAATATACAGACACGGTAATGATACAAAGTGATGTAAATAAAATAAAAATAATAGAATACCATAATTTATTGCAAAAAACAAAAAAAAATTGAAATGTATTCCTTTCATTTATCCTGATCCTGACTATTTCGTGATCGTGATAGTAGACAGACGTGCTCATGTAATATTTTTAATAAGTAAATATATTTAATGTAACCAGGTCAAGATTACTCTGACGCTGCACATTTCGTATTTGTTTAATAGTGCAATAAATAAAGTGTTTGATATTAACATGAAATGAACAATAATAATTTTGTAATGGCGAGTCCATTCAGCCGAAGTTCCCGGACTGCGCGCAGCCCTCCCCCGGGTCCTGCGCGCTCACAGGAAGACGTCTCTCCAGCCCCCGCTGCACCCCAGGTTTCCGTGGTGTCCACTTCTGAGATACAGAATTGGATGTCACAGATTGATAACTACCTTAAGGAAATATGCGCAATCTCGACCGACGGAGGTAAGCTGAACACCGATAGTAAGCTTAGAATCTCAAATATATGCAGAAGTGTGATGCATGGAGTATCCCAGATGGCAGTACACTACCAATCAGTAAAGCAGAAACTTCTATCAGCCCATTACGAAATTGAGACGTTAGGAAAGGACAACGATGTATGTGTGCGACTGGAAGATTTAAAAACCGGTATCCAGGAGGCGGTAAAAAGGGCACCTTCTACTCCCTGTACATCCTATGCAGGCGTCATAAGGAATGGGAAAGAAAATTTGATTAGCCCTCCTAAAACTTCTAGCATTACAATATATCCAGCCGATAAAAAAAACATCCAGTGAAGAGACGAAAAAAATGGTGCAGGATATGATTAAGCCCGAGAAGTTGAAACTACATGTGCGAGGGCTCAGAAAAATTAGGAACGGTGGATTATTATCAGCACAGCAGGGAAGGATGACCTGGAAAAACTGAAAACATCGCACGAACTACAAACTTCGGGTCTAAAAATCGAGAACACTACGAAGAAGAGGCCTAGACTGATTTTCCTCGGAGTGCCATCTGATATTTCAGAACAACACTTGTTCGACTGCCTTTTCGAACAAAATATCACTGAACAGCATCCTAGCGTTATTCGAGGACATTTTTTGAGCTCAATTAGATTAAGCCACAAATCTGGCAAAAAAGACAGCCCATACTGTAACTACATTGTGGAAGTGACGGCCGAGATCAGAAAACTGATCATTAAACAGGAACGCATTTTCATAGATTGGATTTCCTGCCCAGTCCGTGATTTTACACTTGTAACTAGGTGTTACAAGTGTCACCAATACGGACACTCAGCCAAGTACTGCCGGGACACGGACCCAACATGTGGGCACTGTGGATGCGTTGGCCACACGCTCAAAGAGTGCTCTGCTCACGAACATCCAGCAAAGTGTGCATCCTGCATGCGCTTTAACAAGCCTTGCAACCATGCAACTGGTGACGCACAGTGCCCGGCACGAAAAAGTGCTTAAGAACGACTTCTACGATCAACAGACTATTAGGGCACATTTCATGTGTATAGGAGTTACGTTGAATCGTAATTTTACATTAGCTTATGGGCATAAACTATATCTACTTATGGATTTAGTGTTAGTTAAGCAACGTTTCAAGTATTCCACCTATATTCAGTTGGTGATTCATATAAGTACTTTGTATTCATGTAAATATTAAACCAAATGTTATCATAGATAGAAATAAGTAAGAAACAACACGTAATTGCTGAATGTCCTAGTTTTAAAGAAGCTTTCTGTCTGCGTATACAAATGTAAAAGTAAGTTGCTGTTGAGGCAATTTACTGTTTGTCATCGTTTTTCAGCACAGATGTTTACAAATAAATATTATGTTATAATTTCTTTGTTTATAGATTTTTTATTTTTAAATATGTCAAACTTGTTAATTTTAGCGTTATTTATTCACATCCTGTTCATTCAATTAGGGGAAATACGGACAAAATGACATGTATGGACAAAATGACATAGTCACCTTTTCTCAAAATTGGCGGGCTTTAGCGACCTCTCTATAGATGCATTACGCGACGCCAGCCATGTTTATAATCCTGTCAGATGTTGAGCGCCATTGGCGCATTTGTGTAGCGGTAACGAGACCGAACGTGTAAGCGTGCCCACAATTTTTTTTTTTTACAAGTGCTTTTCTCCTGTTTTCTGGTGAGTTATTGGTTGCTATTTATAATTAATTCTATTACAATCTATGAACTATGTCAGTACCCAGTGATTTCAATAAACTGTTTTGCAATTGTTAGTTGTTTGATGGAATTATGACATTTTATTTGTTTTTGTTTACATTTGGACAAAATGACATTCCTAAACTATGGACAAAACGACATGGTATGTCATTTTATCCGTAGAGTTCCTGTTAATTTACATTCATCATTTTGTTTAGGTGATATGCCTCGGAACTACAAAAGAAAAACTGATCGGCAGTCCTGGAGCCAAGAATCCATGAGCTGTTTTAGCCGCAAATTTTCATCACATATTTTTCTGCATTATATTGGAGATCCTCAGGCGATGCAAGACACGCACTTAATATGAACAAAACTTTAAATTCTAACTGTAAAGGATTTTTTTCAACGTGAGGAAAATCCTTCATGGATGCTATGCCGGACTTCTACCGACTAAAAACCTCACGCATCCTGCCTAACAGCCCACGGTAGGGATAAACCCCGGGTAAGCCGTCGGAAGGATACCCCAGGACTCCCAACAGACCTACGGTTACCACTGCGGCCTCGCCTGTTCGGGTGCTAACTCACGTCTTTAGGGGATTTACAGGTGACATCGCGCTTCTTAGGGGGGGGCGTCCGTGAATACCTCACGTCACGCTGCCGTCTAGGGCCTGCTTCTGTAAGGACGCCTCACCGTCCTCAGGCCCCAGTCATGGAGGCCGATAGTCCTGGGCGAAGACACGTCGGTGGCACCCCCGCCGCCGACTGTGGAACTTGGGTGGTAGAGTCCACTCCCGCTCCCTCCCTGCCGTCTCTTTCACGAGCATGACCTGCTCGCAGAAAGAGGCAGCGCAGTCCCACTTACTCCCACTGGAGATCATGGCTTGCACCATGGTCTCGAGCGAGAGAGTGTCCACGTCCAGACCTGCCACTAAGAAAACATTTACAGAGATTTCTTAGGTGAGACAGAAGATAGTGATAGCGATTGCGCTTGCATTTATTGCAACGATCTTTACCGCTCAAAGCCCGGAGAAGGTTGATTACGTTGTATGATGTGCTCTTTAGGCTCATGCTTCATGTGCTGATATTTCAAAGAAGATCAAACGATTTATATATGTGAACGGTGTATGTCATTATGTCCTTACTCTGTAAGTCATTTTGTCCGTACTATACGGACAAAATGGTTTTTGTAATTGGTTATAATATTCCTTAATATATATTTTATTATAGTTCCTACTTGATTAAAGGACTGTGTTACTGATAGTCAATGAACCTAAGATACATTAAAACTAAATATACTGATTCTAATAACGTTAAATAAATAAATATGATTAAAGAACAAAACACCATGCCATTTTGTACGTACTTCCCCTACTGTTATTTTCCTTGGATTAATTTATTTACAGTATTGGTAGGGTCCTAGTGTTTCTATGTAATTTAAGTATGTATTTACAAAAAAAAAGTGGTATACGTATTCATTAATATGTAAATCTATTATTTAACATTATTTAGTATATTTTGCACATCGTTTGTTTTACTGGTAAGTCATTTATAAGTATCCGTTGTCTGGTGCCCATAACACAAGCAGGTTATCCTAGCTTACTTTGGGATCAGATGACGCGGTGTTCTATAAATACAGATAAATTTTATCTAGTTTAGGCACCAATCTCAAAATTGTAATGTTTTCTATGAATTAAATGTATAAAATACCTTTTTAGGACACTATGAATTAAGATTTTTGTATGTACTTTTTGAGAAATAAAGAATTTATTATTATTATTATTATATTTATGCTGCAAATTACATTAAGTAGGTACATAAAACTTATAAACTAATCAAAAATCCCGCATTTGACTCCCGGCTCCAAAATACCCACCAAGGGGTCGTCCATTAATCACGTGAGGCTCGAAAGGGGGGGGAGGGGGTCTGACAAAAATCACGAAACATCACCATGGGGGGTGGGGGGTGTAGTGAGAAATCACGTGTATTTATTTCGAACAGCAACTTTACAACCCTGAATTTGAGATCACTGTAATTTCTTAAACAACAAAACCTAGAATATTAAAACATGTATTAAATAATTCATAAAGCACTCCATTCCTTTCTTACATTAGAAATTAATTGAAATCGGAATACCTATGTGTTGATCATATAACACAAAAATCATTTTGTTTTTCATCGTGTCTCCCAAAGGAACCGCGCAGAATATCGACATCAATCTGATCAATAATAATCTCAAATGATGTCAGTATTATTTAAAATGGTACTGTCTAGATTTAGCGTGATACAGAATGATATACAAAAAAAACTATTTTAGCTTCAGTATCGGATGTAATGGAAGTTACATAGATAGAATGTCCAGTAAAAAAAAATCTTGAAAAATAATTATATTACCAAATATATTCGACGTACATATCGCTTGCTTATTGCAAGACCGACATATCTCAAAATCACAAGATTTTCAGATTACTATAAAAAATAACTCTTTTATATTTTTCAGTACTAGAACGTCAGAAAGATAATTTTACTAGATGACGCTAGGTGGCGACATATGTCGTTTTTGCACGCTGTTGGTTGCGGCATCTTGCTTGTTTCAATATAGTGCTATCTTAGTTACGCCACGTGGACGCACGCGTCTTGTTCTTCAAGGATGTCATATTTGGAGCTAAAATGTTCTTGCAACAAATGGTAAGAACTATTTTCCGATTAGTCCTTTAGTACAATATATAATTATTTTGGGTTATGACGTTATTACAATAAACAAATAAGTTTAAATATTTGTATTACTAAACAATATGACGGTATTGCTAGTAAAACTAAGGATGTGTTTGTATTATTTTTCGTTAAGTCATTATTGTAACTATGACATTGCATTTAAAAATTTAAAACGAAATGTCACATTTAAAATTAAACCGTCCTAGCAGAAAATATTCAGATTTTATAAGTATTATGTAAAAATATGTTACTATAGCAAGAAACGAAAAGTGTTTTTTTCAGTTTCTTATTTCTCTTTTTTCATTCTAGGCGTCTCGCAAACAACTAAAGTTCTCAACACTACACTACCAACGATAATTTCTATTAGTCCTGAAAAGAAGGGAAGGAAGCGCGCTAGGAGAGAGGATCAATGGAGGCGAAATATTTTGAAAAAAAAAACCAGAAATATATAAAATTATTTCTTTTGTTTTGAAAACTGTTTAAGATTGGATGCGAATGTTACGAAGACGTTGAAGTCGTGGCTTAGGGCTAGCTCAATCAACCGACCCAGCCGGCACTATACAGAGCCTCTATTAATTTCGGAATGACGTTTAAGAAGCCGGCCGAACTCTATAAACATCTAAGAGTTACTAAAATGCACGTCTGGCAAAATCAAGAGACAAAATCCTTCAAACTCTTCCGACGGATAAAAATATAGCAGAACTTGAGTCACGCCTCCAATTATACAAGAAATTCATGATGGGTTCACAGACTGGTAGAGTGGGTTTGATTAGTATCTGGGGACAAACAGATAAAGACGTTACAAAATCTTTTCTGGAGCAGGATGCGAATGACGCCTATTAGGTGCACGCGATGAACCTAGAGATGCAGAACCAGTGGCTTACTCTAGGCGAGTTTTGTATTCCCATGGCCTTGCAATGGCGTACCTTGTTCTAAGACTGGTCGCCGGGTTTGCTTAGATTCTATCTGAACGCGTTTCAGTTGACCCTCTCTGACCAAAGTAATCTGGTCAGGTGGGGGAAAGACACAAATAAAACTTGAGAAGCAATTGGAACTGCTAGGCACCTGCTGGTGTGTTGTAGGACGCTATTAGACCGGGGTCATTACTCACGCCAACAATAGGGTATTGGAAATCATACGTGAGGCTGTCAGTTTGGCGGTAGCTAGAGCCACAAACATAAGAAATGACATTGCGTTTGTAAAGGAAGGCTGTTCAAAGAAAGTACCTCAAAAGCCATACTCAGTTTTGATGGCTGCCGCCGATTGGACCATACTCGCAGACACGTATGAAAAACACTACAAAAACCCGGAGGAAGTATGTACCTCGCCATCCAGACCCAACATATTCCTGTTTTCAAGGATACATAAGCGAGCAGTGCTCGTGGAGCTCACCGTGCCGTGGGAGACCAACATATCGAAGGACCACGCCATGAAGATAAATAAATACAATGAGTTAATCAAAAATGGCTATGCGGTTAAACTCTATTCCATAGAAGAAGGAGCAAATGGAATTCCAGCTAAAGCCCTGTATAATTTATTTTAAGATCTTGGATTGCCAAGAGCTTCAGTAAGCTCTTTACTAAAACGAATATCCAAAGCGGCATTGATAGGGTCTTACCAAATCTGGTTGGGCAGGGAAGGGATAGTAAGGTGGCCGCCCTAAACCTACTCAAATGGGTCGCAAGTCCCAGATGCCGTCGGGGTGTTCCCCCCTGTGCCACGCTATGGACCCGCACTTAGAATCCATGGAATGCTAAGAATAAGGTCTCTAACTGATTATAGACTGAAATTATGAGACTGTTAATAATGAGTACCTGAGATATGGTTCACATTTGTGTTAAGAATGGTGTTTTTAAGTTTAAGCTAAAAGTGTTTATGCTACGTTCCTTTTCGAATTTTTTTTTTATATTTTAAAGATTTGATTATGCTGATTTTACAATGTTTTTAAATATTACAAAGAATGTGCCTAAGATATTTGCAATAAGTAGTTAGTAAGTAAAGAAGTTTTATTGAAATTTGATTTAATTTCATTATTTTTGTATTTGAAAATAAAAGTTTAAACCTGCAGAGGCTGTCTTATTTCAAGGTAACGAATTCAACCTTTTTTTGCAATACCGTCATTATTTGTTTTAGATCTCGAATTCTTGCGGATTTTTTGGTGTAATAATGACATATTTTGAGAAAATACTTTTAATATTTAGCTTTTTTCTGCAACAATGACACAAGTGAGGACTATATTACTATGTTTTGAAACTACTTATAATAGGTAATATTTACATTTTTTTTAATATACGATTTTTAAAGCACATTAAAACACTAACACATGACATATGGTTTCCCAGTATTTTATTTGTAATATAGACGAATAAATCAAATTAATACTTTAAAACCGCTCTCCTGGAAAACTTCATTGTTTTTGTTATGACATTCTTGCAATAAGCAAGCGATATTTTCGACTCTCTATAGCTTTATTATAAGTTAAATATATTAGACTAGCCGATGCACGCAGATATGACCCCGTCCACCGATGATCATTTGCGGGAAGGCCCCTCTCCTTGTTTCGGAGATGCCTTCAGAGCCCACCCGCTCACCGCTCTCTACCCTCTCTTCTTCCAGAGAAGCGCTCCAGAGCGATGCGATGCGGGCGAGATCCCCGGAAGCGTTGGGAGCCCTCGGCCAGGTCGACGTGAATAATCTTTGGATATCCATGCCGGCTGTGGGATGAGGAGGGACACCCCGGGGTTTAGAGGTCCCGGCTGCCCCCGCAGCTAGGATGATGGTGCCAAACCGCATTCCACGTGGATATCGATAGTCGTGACCAAAAACATAATGTCGCATGGAAATTCAACCTTGATTATTGTACTTTTGTTCATAACTTCGCTTCTATTTAGCCAACTGCGATCAAACCAACGTAAGATGTTAAGCTTGATAAACTGACACCTTCTTTATTAGCTCCAAAATAATGAATATTATGTAGCAACACGACGGGAGTAAATGCAACGGGAAATATATTAAAATATTAATACCATATATCTGTCTACATTATGACGCAAAGGAAGTTGCGCAGATTAGCTAGTGTTCGTATAGAAGTATGGATAGATTATAACAATAGAGACTTCTATACTTATATAAAATTTAAAAATAACTTTGTAGGTAGTTACTAAAAATACACGTGATTCGGCCAAGGGGGGGAGGGGTAATCTGAAACCTCACCAAATATCACCAAGGGGGAGGGGGGTCTAAAAAATGCCTAAAAAACCTCACGCGATTAATGGACGACCCCCAAAGCGGCTGAATTTCCATATTGGATGGCAACGGCCCGCTTTGGCATCAGAAAGAGTCACCAGTCGTGTCTGTAAGTCCTTGTCCTAAGTCCTTCATAAAAGGTTTAGCCAAAGAGTCCCAGATTCCCTAGAGTCTCTACCGTGACCAGCGCGAAGATATACAGCTACTCTTAATTTTTTCTGGCGCAACTTCTTCAAGCGGCTGGAGGCGACCGTGCCAGCATTTCGCCACAGGATCAAAATAAATTCGTTTGGCCTTACCATCCGATCAGCTCAGACCCGGAGGTTCTAGCACGCAGACACGTTTGCCAACAAAAGGGCCTTGCTGATGATATTGTTCAGAGGGTATTGTCGCGGAAACCTCCCATTGTACAGCTGGCAACATAAGGCGTGATGGCCAGTCGGCCATGACAATATGAGGTTCACACAACTGCCCAGGTGCAAAGTCACGGTCCAACTACCAGTGGCTTGGCCTTATCATGTCCCCTCATCGGCCTCTAATAGCTACTTTTGTAGTGTCGCCTCACTTTCTCCTCATTCCATGCCTGCTGAAATTACCTTAGTGATCGATGCGCTGGGGACCGCCCAAGCAGATACAGCATCCAACACAATGTATGTTTACTGAGTCACCATCAAAATTTCATAAAATTATAACAATACTGAGAAAAGTCAGCAGAACCAAATCAGGTGCACAACGCAGTCCAAGAGCACCACATCGGAAACTTACTCGGGGCAGAGCCAGGTTGGGATGGTAATATACCTTTTGGAGAGCGAGGAACATTTGAAATAGGATGATTGACGTGTGAATGAAGACATTTAAGCGGTTCATGAGAAGAAACTGTTTCGGCCATGCTGGCCATAAGGAACTGCAGAGATAAATATTTGCGATCCTAATAGGTTAAAGTCAGAATTCGCTTCAGTTGCAGATTCAGGTCTTCGTAGCAGGGAAATACTTGACCTCTAAATCTTACCAGACGTTAAAGTGAATTTGAGATATCGGATCGACCTATGAATGTCCAGACTAAACAAAGATGAACCGAGTGGGTCTCTCTCTTGGCTTCCACTTTTGAACGGATAAAATTATTGTATAATTAGCAATCACATCTTCACATCATATGTTTGATGAACAAAAGGTCACTCAACAGAATGTCCCTCCCATGGTTTTAAACGTTGCGAATGTCCAGCTTTAATAAATCTTGTTTCTCAATGAGTCTTCGTTCCTCGGGTCTATGGCAAACGCTCGCATAGCTTGGGTGGCAGCCTCACAACCTAGACGTAGGTCATATACTCTGAGCAAGAAGGGTAAGCCAATTTGGCACTTCAATTGCGAAAAACACTATCAACCACCATTAGGCTTAATTCGCTACCGTTTTCGGTAAAGCAAAGAGTGAGGCTTCGTACATTTATGGACAAAAAGCGAATTCACTTGATCACTGAGTAAAAAGTTTACCAGTTTTGCTAAGCATCGCAAGAGGCGCCTGCAGTTCTCTCCCGCTGACAAAGATGTCAATTTCTTAATATTTCCCGGCAGGAACGTGTCCAAGCCCGCCACTGATCCCACATAAATGCAGTCAAGCGGCGAATTCAGTTCCTCTACAGTGCACGGGCACGAATATTGAAACAAGGTCCTAGTAAGGTTAAATAGGACATGATTTAGTCCAACCCAATGGAACATCTTGCGGAAGTAATCTCGATTTCACACAGAAGTTGTGCATGACTTTCTTTTACTGCACACCAGCAAAACAATGGATGCCGTCATTGTAACATAGTAAAAAACAGTGCGGCTGGCATCCATCGGGGTGGCAGTCTTTTCACTCAGCACCATGATCGCAGCCACCGTGAAGAGAGCAAACGCGTGGGTAGCAGTTACCTCCTTTTACTATTGAGGCTCAAAATCAAATCAAATCAAATCAAATCAAAAAACATTTATTTCGCATAATCCTAATACATAGGCACTTGCGACACGTCAATGAATACAATGCAAATAGTACCACCAGTTCGGAACGCGGCCCGCTTGAGAAGAACTGGCAAGAAACTCGGCGGGCTATTCTTTTTGTGCACTACATATTTACAATAAGTAGATACTATAAACTAAAACTCTATCAGTAGAGCAAGCAGATCACTTCCAGGCTTCCTTATCAATCAAATAATCGTCAATTGTATAGAAGCCCCTGCAACACAATTTACTTTTTATACACTTTTTAAACTTAATTAGGGGCATGCTAGTAGTATATTATTGGGCATTCTACTCCACTTTAAGTTCCATCAGCTCTCTTCGATCGCTTCTGTCACTCTCAGTGGAGTAGAATACCCAATAATATTTTTGCCATCCAAATCAGCAGTGTGCATTTGCACTTCCACACTTAAAACACAGTCGTCAGACATAGACATTGCGGTTTTATGCAGTCGTCGACATAGACATGTGCGTTTAGTGCTTCATCGCATTAGCAACTACGTACAACCAAGAGACAATGTATGTAGTATGCATTTGCGCTTCCACACTTATAGCACAGTCGACATAGACATGTGCGTTTAGTGCTTCATCGCATTAGCAACTACTTACAACCAAGAGGCTAAGAGACGGATGTATGCAGTATGCATTTGCGCTTCCACACTTATAGCACAGTTGTTCGACATAGACATGTGCGTATTTATGCAGTCGTCGACATAGACATGTGCGTTTAGTGCTTCATCGCATTAGCAACTACGTACAACCAAGAGACAATGTATGTAGTATGCATTTGCGCTTCCACACTTATAGCACAGTCGACATAGACATGTGCGTTTAGTGCTTCATCGCATTAGCAACTACGTACAACCAAGAGGCTAAGAGACGGATGTATGCAGTATGCATTTGCGCTTCCACACTTATAGCACAGTTGTTCGACATAGACATGTGCGTATTTATGCAGTCGTCGACATAGACATGTGCGTTTAGTGCTTCATCGCATTAGCAACTACGTACAACCAAGAGACAATGTATGTAGTATGCATTTGCGCTTCCACACTTATAGCACAGTCGACATAGACATGTGCGTTTAGTGCTTCATCGCATTAGCAACTACGTACAACCAAGAGGCTAAGAGACGGATGTATGCAGTATGCATTTGCGCTTCCACACTTATAGCACAGTTGTTCGACATAGACATGTGCGTATTTATGCAGTCGTCGACATAGACATGTGCGTTTAGTGCTTCATCGCATTAGCAACTACGTACAACCAAGAGACAATGTATGTAGTATGCATTGGCGCTTCCACACTTATAGCACAGTCGACATAGACATGTGCGTTTAGTGCTTCATCGCATTAGCAACTACGTACAACCAAGAGGCTAAGAGACGGATGTATGCAGTATGCATTTGCGCTTCCACACTTATATATATATTTAATTTCGCTTGGAAGCCTGTTGTAAAAACGTATACAGTTACCCAGGAAAGAATTACTGACTTTGTTCAGTCTACAATGATAAACGGCAAGGTTGTTTTTATGTCTGGTGTTCACATTGTGTCTATCGCTTAACTTAGTAAAACTAGATAATTTTTTCTGAACATACATAAGATTTTCAAAAATATATTGTGATGCCACAGTCAGAATATTTAATTCTTTAAATTTTTCTCGCAGAGAGACCTTTGGACCTAATCTATATATGGCTCTTATGGCCCGTTTTTGTAAAACAAAAATTGTATTTATATCTGCGGCATTGCCCCATAGTAGCATACCGTACGACATTACACTGTGGAAGTAACTGAAGTACACTATTCGCGCTGTTTCCACATCACTCAAATGCCTAATCTTTTGGACGGCAAATGCTGCTGAACTTAATCTGCCAGCCAGTTTTTCAATATGTGGGCCCCACTGCAATCCAGAATCGATCGTCAACCCTAAGAACGCAGTAGATTTCACAAGTTCCAACTCTTGGCCATTAAGTTGCACATTGGTTTCTGCCTGTGTTACATTGGGCAAGGTAAATTTAATACATTTAGTTTTGTTTTCATTCAGGTTAAGATTATTAGTGTTAAACCAATGTACTACTTTTAGGATTGCATTGTTAACATCGTCATAGTCATCTAGTTGCCTTTTAATTTTGAAAATTAAGGAAGTGTCATCTGCAAACAAAACAATCCCGTTAGTGTCCCCTACGTAATAGGGTAGGTCATTAATATAAATTAAAAATAAAAATGGTCCGAGTATCGAACCCTGCGGGACGCCCATAGTAACCACCGATACCCCCGAACGTGTGCCACCGACATCGACCCTCTGAGTTCTATTGTTCAAATATGAAGTCAGAAGATCGAGAGCCTTGTTCCTTATCCCGTAGTGCTGTAGTTTCCTGATCAATGTCTCATGTTGGACGCAATCAAAAGCCTTAGACAAATCGCAAAACACGCCAAGCGCATCATGTTTATCTTCCCAGGCCTCATAAATACTCTTCAACAAATCTACACCAGCATCGGCCGTCGAACGTCCTTTAGTGAAGCCAAATTGTTTATTATGAAATAATTTGTGACTGTTAAAATAGGTCAGCATCTGCTGAAGTATTAATTTTTCAAATATCTTGCTCAAAGTCGGCAACACTGAGACAGGTCTGAAATTACCTGGATCAGAAGCACTGCCGGCCTTGAACAAAGGTATAACTTTACTGTGTTTCATTAAATCAGGAAACACACCACCCGAAACGCAATCGTTAAACACAGCTGCCAAGTAAGGGGCAATGACATCAATGACACTAGATACAGATTTTACCGATAGCCCCCATAGGTCTGCGGTTTTTTAACATTAATAGCCCTGTAAGCTTTCAGAATGTCGTTGCAGTCAACAGTCGTGAATTCGAACGCGTGTTGACAGCTATCTACACATTCTGACAATATTTGCTCAGCGGAAGTGGAAGACGACCGAAGAGTATTCGTTATATGAATAAATCTCAAGAAGGAGCTCAAGAAGGAGGCGGCGGATCAGGCCCACGGAGAGATTTCCCGGTTCACCGAAGCATAAATTGTGCAATGTGTGGCGTAGGCGACTCAACGACATTCCTACTCCATAAGCACAGGTCTAGGGGTCGCAGGTGAGGCCGTCTGTTACTCCAGCAGAAATAAGCCTCTGCGGCGCGGCGGCGCGATTTTCACCCCTTTTTCCGGGTTAAAAACTGAGAAACCACGGTTTCCATATTAGAGGGGGCCATCTCAAGGCCAGAGATAGTACAAGGCCAGCCGTGGTGTGAGGGAAGTGCTTCATTGAGTCACTTTGCACTCCTTTCATAAAGACCTTAGACGGCGCGAGGTTTTAGGCTCTTTGAGTCCTATATAACCTCCCCACTGGCCATTAGGGGGGTACCCAGTGGGAATAAAACACATCTAAATCATTACCGTCATTTGTCACAAATTACCGTGACTGCAAAAAGGCTACGGTAAACGACGGGAATGAAGGGCACGGTAATGAGAAATATGTACGTTCAGATCATTATACAGCCTTACATATGTAATATATGCTATCTACCGATTTACGAAATAAACTAAACCAGACCTTAATCAATTAGTATCAAAAAGAAATTCTAATTTTAAATACTTACCAAGATTTAAGCGAACTGGTTATGAAACAAAAACTGGACGAAACACCGGAATTACACAGTCAGTCGTATTTTTTTCCACTAAAACTTGCGTTGGTTTGTCTACAACTAATTCTGGCTGGTGGGCAGATAAGCGGAGCGTCAGTAAATCACCATACAACATCTTGGTCAAAGGATTTTTGTCACAGAAAATAGAGTTCTAGTCATGGTCACGGTGATGACTTTTTTATCGTGACAAAACTTTCGAAACGTGTGATGCCAATACTGTATTTTTAAACAAAGCTTACAACCACAATTAATTAGTAAATAATAATTGATTTATTTGACACAGTCGCCAAACCTACGATATTTGCGCTGGTTTTAGTAAAATATGATAAAATCGTTAAAATCTAACAATGGAACAGGTCCCTGAGCGTGGCCGCAGTGGCGGCCGTGGGTCTGTTGGGAGTCCTGGGACATCCTTCCGAGGGCTTACCCGGGGCTCCCAACCATAGGCTGTTGGGCGTTACGTGAGGTTTTTTAGTCGGTAGGAGTCCGGCATAGCATCCATGAGGATTTTCCCTCACGTTAAACAAAAAATAAACAATGGAACAGGTGCCGGTAATGATTTTTCATGTTGTTTTTAATTTATTTTAAATTGTTATAAATGCAATTTTTTAAAAGTTAATAATGCATTACTTGAAGGATGAAGGTATCCATGACATGAAATTATGTAATAGCGCCTAAACTTAGGTATGAATTAATTATTGATGGTTCCATGCGAAATTCGTCACTTTGAATATTCACCCATTCATTTCAACTCGATAGTTACCTTCACGTGTTTATGAGATAAAGGATCTTGACAGACAGACAGACAGACGGACGGACGGACAACAAAGTGATCCTATAAGGGTACTGTTTTTTTCTTTTAGGTACGGAACCCTAAAAATACTAAAATCCGAAAAACGGTAGGATTAAGGGGGCTCCCATTTTTTTTTTTTTTTTTACTTGAGCGAAAATCCTCAGAGGATGTTATGCCGGACTCTTACCGACTTAAAAACCTCACGTAACGCCCAACAGCCTGTGGTTGGGAGCCCCGGGTAAGCCCTCGGAAGGATGTCCCGGGACTAAGGGGGCTCCCATACAACTAATGTGATTTATTGTCGGTTTTTGGTACGGAACCCTCCGAAGGCGGCTCCGACTCGCACTTGGCCGGTTTTTTAATTACCTACTTACCCTCGCATCGCAAAGATCTTAACGGTAGACAGCCCAGATTACATCAGTGTGTATTCTGCACGTAGATACCGTAGCTTTCTTATCTGTGTTATTTTTTTCTCTAGTGCATAACATGAGGTAAAAACAATAAATGGTAATATTTACTTATGAAGTATGAGTTAAGTAAACAACGCGTAGCAGGTAAGTAGGTACGTTGACTAGTTGACCTTTGATAGCGAAAGTAAAGTTCAAAATATGTATTTTATTACCGACCTAAATTTACGAGACTAAAAATTCATGTTAATTTTGACATATTTCGAACCTATATTTCCAAGGTTTAAACAAAAAGTTATTTTCTTATAAGTAAGTATTTAATGATCATTGACTTTAATGACGATAGAATTTTCCAAAACACGATTGTTCAAAACACCAGCTCGATAGAAAAACCTCTCAAAGTTTGTTAGTTTTCCTATGACCTCCTTGTAAATAATATGTAGGTAAGTAATCAGTTTTATTCGTTAATCATAAAATGTACTTGGTACGTAGCAGACAGTAAACTGCAGATCTGACTATGATAATAAGCAAGAAGCCATGAGACGGTCTCACCCAACTGCCCCTCTGTCAAGTGTAAGTTCACTCCGATTGAGGTTGTCATTTTTGTTTTTATTTCAAACTTTGAACAGATGATCCACGTGACCTAGTGACGTAATATAATGCAACAGAGTCACAGACTACGGACACAAGTCTCGCCATAAGCCCCTCTGAAATTTATTTTATAGAGAGAGGCTAAAATCAATCAATCAACTCAGCCTATAGCAGTCCACTGCTGGATGCAGGTCTCCCCCAGTTCACGCCACAGTACACGGTAGATGGACCGAGGACCTGGTAAAGGTCGCTGGCTGGGGCTGGATGCGAAAGGCTATGATCTTAGGTAATAATTACGACCTTCTGAAAAAGAAAGAGGATCCGTAGCATTCATGGATTGGATATTCTCTGGTTACTATGTAAGTAGGTACTACTTCTTGCAACTGAAATCCTATGGGAATATACACGACGAATCTATACATATAATAAAACTGTCGAGAGTCTGTACATGGAAGATATTTTGAAAATTTTAATTGTAGGGCATTCTCTAATCGATACTGAACCCGAATAATGTAATTTAAAATTTTCATGTCTGTCTGTCTGTCTGTCTGTCTGTCTGTCTTTATCCCGAATAAGTATCACGCCGAAACTACTGAACAGATTTGAATGAAACTTGGTACAATCAGAGCTTTTAATCCGAGGAAGGTTCTGGAATACTTTTGATCGCGATATTTTGCGCGGTTCCTATGGGAGAGGGGATGAAACACAAAACGGTTTTTTAGTTGTAACTTCTCAACGCGTGGTCCTATTCCAATTTTTTTTTCAGTTATTTATAGGGAATATTGTAAGGAATGTTTCACACAAGTTTCAAAACCTAGAATTCAAGGATGCCTTTGAATGTGAGGGTATATCTAAACTGGCGTGTTGGCTTAATCATAAAAGAGCCTAATGATTAAGGCTATCATTATCATTACATAGTATAAAACAAAGTCGCTTTATCTGTCCCTATGTCCCTTTGTATGCTTAAATCTTTAAAACTACGCAACGGATTTTGATGCGGTTTTTTTAATAGATAGAGTGATTCAAGAGGAAGGTTTATATGTATAATGGACATCCTTCCTGAGGGCTTACCCGGGGCTCTCAACCATAGGCTGTTGGGCGTTACGTGAGGTTTTTTAGTCGGTAAGAGTCCGGCATAGCATCCTACGAGGATTTTCCCTCACGTTAAAAAAAAAAAAAAAAAAGATGAGGGGGGATGAAACACAAAACGGTTTTTTAGTTGTAACTTCTCAACGCGTGGTCCTATTCCAATTTTTTTTTCAGTTATTTATAGGGAATATTGTAAGGAATGTTTCACACAAGTTTCAAAACCTAGAATTCAAGGATGCCTTTGAATGTGAGGGTATATCTAAACTGGCGTGTTGGCTTAATCATAAAAGAGCTTAATGATTAAGGCTATCATTATCATTACATAGTATAAAACAAAGTCGCTTTATCTGTCCCTATGTCCCTTTGTATGCTTAAATCTTTAAAACTACGCAACGGATTTTGATGCGGTTTTTTTAATAGATAGAGTGATTCAAGAGGAAGGTTTATATGTATAATAACATCCATTAAATAGTGGAGTAATACTGTATACCCGTGCGAAGCCGGAGCGGGCCGCTAGTTGTAAAATAATTCAGTCCGCGCCGAAGGCGTGGACTGAATTGTTTTAGAATGGACTTAATCTTTAAGCTCTTTTATCATTAAGCAAACAGGGCAGTTTCATACGCTCCCATGAGTCTGTTGAAAAAATATCTATCCTTTCATACACTTTATGTGGCGTAAACGAAGTTGCGAGGGTCAGCTAGTGTGAAACTAATTTTCTTTTTCCTTGTTTTTGAGGGTTCTGTACACAAAGGGTATAAACAGGACCCTATTACCACAGTATAAAGAGAAATCTTTAGGCTGTGCTATTACTGAGGCTTCACTGCTGGTCTGTCTGTCATCAGACCGTATCTCAGAAACCGTGATAGAGAGTTGAAAGGTTTTGAGAATGCCCAGTGTAGGCGAAACAGTTGTCGCTTTAATTGTCCCTTTTAAATAGGGAAGCAGGGAAGTACTGCTTCTAACTAACTTATGCATGACTGCCCTTGGTGGCGCATTCGGTAGTGATACCGCCTGCCGCTCTGAGGTCCCAGGTTCGATTCCCGGGTCGGTCCAAATATTTGTGTGATCCACAAATGTTTGTTCCGGAGTTTGGGTGTTTTCTATGTATAATATAATATGTATCTATGTATATAGATTTATGTATATCAGTCGTCTAGATCCCATTATTGCGGCATAGCACAAGCTTAAATTAGGTATCTAGCTTAATTTGGACTAGGTCTTGTTGTGTCAAAATGTCCACAAAATACTAACAATCTGCAGGGTGCAGGTATTTTAAACCTGTCCTACATCTCTTTTCTTGAGGAGCTCGATTCGTCACTGGGCGAGGCAGCAGTGACTGGGCGAGGCCGCAGTGGCGGCCGTGGGTCTGTTGTGAGTTCTGGGACATCCTTCCGAGGGCTTTCCGGGGCTCCCAACCACAGGCTGTCGGGCGTGACGTGAGGTTTTTTAGTCGGTAGAAGTCCGATAACATCCATGAGGATTTTCCCTCACGTTAAACAAAAAAAAAATGCTCGATTCGTCATTCCTTCGCTACAATTAGATGAGGTTATCCTTTAATGCTGTGGGCTAGGAATGATTAATCCAGGGTGCGCTGGTGGGTTCCTCCCTCTTTTATTTGGTATCGTTCTACAGGAATGAGCGTCGATGATTTGACGATGGTTGTAAGTTCATGACCGGTGACGAAACTGGTGATTTTAGTCGCTTCGGTATATTGACTACCTGGAATCCGGTTCATCAACAAACAACCGAATGTCATCATTGCCACCTTCGGAATCAAAGGTTGCCTACTCTGTATGCGTGTGATTCGATGAACCTTAGTTCCTATAGAATCTACGTATATCTATAGCACGAAGGTTTACAAAAATAAACCTTGAAAAAAAAAACTTGTAAGTAAGTTTTAACGGATAACATACATACATATGGTCTTACCTTTATCCCCGAAGGGGTAGGCAGAGGCATATCATATGCCCTCATTTTACCTTTTTAGAATTTGTCCCACGTAATACTGCCGTCATAACAAAAAAGGCCCTAACCAGCCCTAACTAACAGTTTTTTCAAAAATGAGTTATTCAAATATTCTGAATCAGCAAAGAAAATGCCACCTTATGGTCTTACTCACAAACCGGTATCTCTTACGATATTAGAGTTACCATAAGGATTAAAACCTTAACTACGGCAAAAAATATGATTTTTTAATTGCACACTAAAGGCCTTTTGCCATAGTATTTTCGCATTGCTTGTCTAGAAGGTACTAACTTGGGCAATTAGGGCTTTGAGATAAGCAATTCTTTTGAATTTACTACTGTAAAAAGCCTCAACTTCGCAATATGGGCTTGTCATTTAAGTATTTTAAAGGCGTGTGGGAGAGGGGAACCGGAAGGGTAGAATTTGAATCAGAAACGCTCAGTTATTAGCAGTATCTATCGACCTGGTGTTCACTTGCATACGTCTTCTTCCATGTGACCAGGGTGTACCACTTGGAGGACTTGGAGTTTTACCCCACATCCGTCAGTTAAGCCCTTTAAGATAAGTATTTCACAATTTTTTAGTATATTTTGCTAAGAGAAAAGTAAAAATGTTAAATAAAAAAAATACACATAATTGAATTTAAATAAGTTTTCATTCAAAATGAAGCCTGTATTTTTTTACGTCTAAATAAGAATCATTTACTAAAACCATTAAGTAAATCGCGGGCTATCATTTTAGACAAAACTTCAATTATCTCGGAATCAACGTTGAGGTAGGTACTTAGGGCCTTTTCTCTAATGACGGCAGAATTGGTGGTGAGCCGTATTGCCGTGTCGAAATGAAAGGCGCAGGTTGTGACTGCCTGCTGTTGAAAATTTTCAAGCCGCCTATAAAGGCCTTGAACGTGGCTTAACAACAACTGCCATTTTACTGGCAACCTGGACTGGACCAATGGCTTAACGTGGCTTCCGTAGCACGGAAACGCTCATATAAATGTCACAAAGTGGTCACATGGATGGTCGGTCACCCATCCAAGGACCTGCCATAGTGAAAGTTGCTTACTGCAGTGATCGTTTACAGAAAACTAAGTCCGCGCGGCCACAAGCGCTTTTAACGGAAGAAATTAAAGTTTTACACAGCACCTTAAGTTGAATGGACAAGAAAGGCACAGTCAATTTTTAATATGCGGGTCCACACAGAGCAAGCAGCCTCGCGAGGCAATTGCCTTGCGAGGCTGCTCACTCTGTGTGGACCCGCCTATTAAATAAATTACCTTAGATACCTACCTAGTATCTGGCTATTTCTACTCGTTGCTTAAATTTGATGGTCACACGCTTATATTTTCTAAACCGTATGAGTTAGAAAGAAATGTTTTAAAATGGTGGATAAAACAGCTATTAAGCTATAAAATACATGAAATTTGTTGCAATAGAAGTAAATATTCATACCAAAAATCAACACGAAAGGTCAAAATCGGGGTCATTTTTCGCATTCTACTCGTGTCACACTTCCCGATTCAGTTAAACATTAGGTTACTGCTTCACCAAATTTCCATAGGTTTTGAAGTTACATACACTAAATTCACCGTGATAACATACACTACACACACAGTATTACAAAAAAAATCTTGTAACTATTATTTAGAACTTAAAATACAATATACGTCGGTCACACGAATGTAGGTACTCTAGATTTGCGTAGTAAACGGTTGACTGTTGATCAAAACGACCGCCCCAATAACAAAACTCAACTTAACTGAACGTTATTGGTCGACCGGCATCGCAAGAGTGCAACGTGTTTCTTCTGGCTCCATGAGAAAAAAAAATATCGGTAAGTTTCTACATTTGACACTTAATTCGAGTACTTTTCGTGGGTGACTTTTTGTACATTGTATAATAGCTATTGAAGTCAGAGTCAATTCATCGAAACCGCAAATAAATAGAGATATTTATGTAGTATTTGATTTAAACCGTAACGGCTAAACTTTGTCGGAATTTGAAAAAAAGATATATTTTCGTTACCCTCGTGTCACATCCTTCGTGGCGTTTTACCCACGAAGGTGAGCTTTTTTTTTTTTTTTTTTTTTTTTAACGTGAGGGAAAATCCTCCTAGGATGCTATGCCGGACTCTTACCGACTAAAAAACCTCACGTAACGCCCAACAGCCTATGGTTGAGAGCCCCGGGTAAGCCCTCAGGAAGGATGTCCCGTGACTCCCAACAGACCTACGGCCGCCAATGCGGCCTCGCCCAGGGGGTGGTTCGGGTGCAATCCCGCGTCTATGGGGGGTTTCGGGTGTGACCCCGCTTCTAAGGGGGGGGGGGGCGTGCGGGAGTGCTCACGTCACGCTGCCGTCATGGGCCTGCTTCTGTAAGGACGGTGAGCGGCCCTCTCACCGTCCTCAGACCCCCGGTCATGGAGGCCGATAGTCCTCGGCGAAGACACGTCGGCGGCGCCCAGGGCGCCGACTGCGGAACTCGGGTGGGAGAGTTCTCTCCCGCACCCGGCCCGCCGCCTCCTTTGCGAGCATGACCTGCTCGCAGAAAGAGGCGGCGCAGTCCCACTTACTCCCGCTGGAGAGCATGGCTCGCACCATGGCCTCAAGCGAGAGAGTGTCCACGCCCAGACCCACTACGAGGACCTGTCGCTGTTGTGCCCACGCCGTGCACTCCACCAGCGTGTGGAGCGCCGTGTCATCGCTGAGGTCCTCGCAGTGCTGACATTCGGCCGTGGTTTCCCGGTGTTTTCGCCACAGATACCTACCGAAGCTACCGTGCCCGGCAAGCATCTGTGTCAACCGGTAGGAGAGAGCACCGTGTCTTCTCTCTAGCCACTCGTCCATGACCGGTCTGACGGCCGCGATTGTGGCGAATCCCCCCTTTGGTTGCTCAAGTCGCATCTTCCATGTCTCCAGGGTTTCCTGGTGGAGCAGGGTCCGCTGGGCCCCGATTTCTCGAGACGCAGGCCTTTGGCCCCGCTCCAGCGCCTCCTTGCGCCATCTGAACAGTGACGCAAGGGCTCTCGCTTCCAGGTCCCATGGAGGGGTCCCGGCTAGGAGACATGCCGCCTCACCGGAGATCGTGCGGTATCCTCTTATCACCCTGACGGCCATCACTCTCTGCGGGCTCATCAGTCTAGCCTCATTGCTGGCCGTCAGGGTCTCCGCCCATACGGGAGCCCCGTACAGGGCCATGCTTCGCACGATCCCAAGGTACAGCCTCCTGTAGGGAGCGTTGGGTCCCCTGATGTTGGGCATCAGCCGCGCGAGTGCGGCCGATGCTCCCCTCAGTTTTGGGACCAAACTTCGGAAATGATGTCCGAAGTTCCACCGGCCATCGAGTACGAGCCCCAGATACTTCATCGAGGGCTCGATGCCGATGCTGACGCCCCCCACCTGTAGGCTGGATCCCGCAGGTGGCCCCATCCGAGGTCCGTGGAAGCACAGAGCCTCGGATTTGTGAAGGGCGACCTCAAGACCCAGCCGCCGAATCCGACCCACGACCTGAGCAACCCCTGCCGTGGCCTTAAGTGCTGCGGCACGGTGCGTTGCTCCCCGCGCCGTAACGAGGGTGTCGTCGGCGTAACATGTTACGCCGACCCCTCTGAGCAACGGACCACGCAGCACCCAGTCGTAACCGATGTTCCACAGGAGCGGCCCTAAAACCGATCCCTGTGGAACACCGCACGACACATCTCGCCGACCCGGCCCTAGCCAGCTCGGGTAAGTTATGGCTCTCTCGGAAAGATAAGCCCCGACAATTCGACGGAGGTAGGGAGGCACTCCATGATAGATAAGCGCCTCCCTGACGCAGTTCCAGGGCAAGGTGTTGAATGCGTTGGCGATGTCGAGAGACACCGCCACCACCACCTCACCCTGTGAGACTGCTTCCTCCGTCAGGCCTCTAATGCGCATGATCGCGTCCACGGTGGAGCGTCCCTGACGGAAGCCAAACTGGCTATCCGCCAGATCAGGCCCCACGCGTGTGAGGTGCCCGACGAGGCGTTGTGCAATAATGCGCTCAAAGAGCTTGCACACCTCGTCGAGCAACACGATCGGCCGGTACCCTGATGGGGAATTTGCCGGCCGCCCCGCCTTTCGAATCAAGACCAGTTTCCCTGTCTTCCAGACCTTGGGAAACTGGCCTTTTTCGAGGCATGCGCTATAAAGACCCATAAGTCGAGGCCCAAGCTCCTCGAGAGCCAGGACCCACGCACGGCCTGGAATGCCGTCGGGTCCAGGGGCGGTGTTTCTGCGGGATTTAAGCCGCAGGACAGCCGCCCCTAACTCACCCTCGGTGACTAGCGAAGGTGAGCTTATGCCACGAAAGTGATCTTTGACTAGTTTCAGTAAGAGTGGTACTCGTTTAGATTCGTATTGTAGTATGTAGCGGAATGATAGCAGAACAAATAACTAGGTTTCTACAATCCTGGCAAAGGACAGAGCAATACCTATAACATTCCGTGTGATGCCCTTTTGTAGGAGTAGAAATCCCGCCGGACGTTATGCCAGATCCAAACCACAGTCCATACCGTCTAAAACTCACACCGTAACTACTTACCCGTCTAGTGCTAGGCGCCGCCCCGGGTAACTCCTTAGAAAGATGTATCAGGGTACCTGACAGGCTTAGGCTATCACCGTGGCCTCGCCTACGGGTTTGGGTGTTATCTTGCGTCTTTTGGGTTAGTTCAGGTGCAATTCCGCTTCTTGAGGCGTGCAGCATGCTAAGAACTTTCACGTCATGCCAATGTTTTGGCTCTCGAGGCGTAGACCTGTGACCCTTCGCATCCAAGTCTTAAGGACAGATCCCGGGAAAGACTCATGCCACTTAAAGCTTAATTAAGGCACTTAATACCTTATACTTATATCAACTAATATACATTTTGGTAGTACTCGTCGAGTAAAACTCGTCGAGTTTTCCGGCGAAGCGGTTTGTGACTACTCTCGAGAACAACTTGTAAACATGTCTAAGGAGTGAGATGGGTCTGTAATTCTTCAGCAAGGTCTTGTCACCTTTTTTGGAAAACAGAGCCACCGCACTTCGCTCCACGCTTTAGGTGTTTGTACCTGTTGGAGGACGGAATTAAAGAGACTCGTCAGCTCTTTCAGAACTGGAGTCCCGCCAGCTTTAAGAAGCTCACTCGTAATTCCGTCCTCTCCAGGGAATTTATTGGTTTTTAGTTGTTTGCGAGCCGCCCTGACATCGCCCTGGTCAATATCCGGAATGTCTTCCTCTTCGGTATAGTGGCGCGTGAGTGGGGCTCTGTGGTCACAGTCGCTAGGTCCCATCGGTTTTTTTTCCGTGATGCATATAGGTCTCTATAGAAGCTCTTAACTTCTTTGAGAATCTCGAACCTCGAGGTCACGGTTTTGCCACCCGCTGTTTTCAATTTGGTCAGACGGGGTCTTCGAAGCTGTTGTGCAAAGACTTTAGTACCCCAATTTTGTTTGATCGCTGCCTCGACGATGTTGGTGTTATAACGTCTGAGGTCGCATCGTATTAGCTTTCGGATTTTTATGTTTAAAGCTCTCTGGTCTGACGAAGACGTATGCATAGATGGCGTTTGCGGTCTGATTCTCATGAGCTCGAGAGTCTCGGGCGAAAGCTTGGAACACCTATTTTTGCTTTTTCCAGACAGAAACCTTCGGGAGACTTGTTGTAGCGTCCTGACTACAGTGTCGGCCTTATCGTGATCGTTGCCAGTGGTTTCCAGCAGATCGAAACGATTTTGAAACTCCAATTGAAACTTCTCGGCACACAAAGCTATTTGGAGCGCAGTAGGTCGGAGAGTAGGCTTCATCATCCGGGCCCTTTCGGCGCGGAAGTCTAAATTCAGAGATGTTCAGACGAGTTGGTGATCACTTCCGGTATTAAACCTGTTGATCACTGAGACATCTTTAAATATACACCTCTTGTCCGACATGACGAAGTCTATCTCGTTCCTTGTGACCTTGTAGAGGCTTCGCTAAGTCCACCTTCTAGGGAGCTTCTTCTTAAAGAATAAGTTCATTGCTACTTTGTGCCAAAGAGATGTACTGTGTTATATATGGTTCCAGAATATCTTTTACGTCCAAAGCATGTGTATAGGACCTGGTAATTGTTTTAGTTAACTAGCTGCTACCATATAACTGCCGAATGAACATATTAACTTATAATTAGTATTTAAATAATGATTAATAACGTCTGTAAAGCTACTGCGTCACCTTCGTGGATCGTCGCGTCACCTACGTGGGATCTAATAATTCAAAACGTTATTCTTCCAAATCTGACTCACAATTTAACTTTTTGACTTATATATGTTACTTATCTTACCGAACGCTTTGTGTTTGTTTACAAAAATTGTTGAAATAATCAGTATTTAAAATTTACCATGAAGGTGACGATGAGAATCGTAAAAAGTAGAAATAGCCATCTACCTATCTACATTCACCTAGTTTATCTTGATTCCCTAAGCGTTTTTCAGAATGATGTACATAGTAACTACCTACAATTATATTACGCTCACTGAACCCTAGGAATCAACTCCCAGATTCTCCCTGAACTCGAGTTGAGGGTTTCATCACAAAATAATAAGGTAAGTACCTACCTACAGAATGTAGTCTGGTTTCATGCGCAAGAGTTGTTCTTTATACAACTAAACTGCAGTGACACAGATGCAGATAATTAGATAAAATACGTAGGTTATAATTATTCGGCAGGTGCTGACTGGAAACTGCTCACGGCACAATTTAAGTGGCCAAAAGGCAAAAATTCAAAATGAGGCCAGTGCAAAGAAAAAAAAATAAAACTGACATCTCTAACTCCATAATACATAACTACATAACCCCTTAAAAATTACATATCTTGTGACCGGGCTTTGATGCTAAGATGAAACTCCGATAATGTACAAGACAAAAGTTTTAGACAACAAAGAACTGGTTTTTAAACGATAATAAAATAAGTTCGTCATTAACAGTAGGTATTCAGTAGGTACATACGCGTACTTGCAATGCAATCTGCAGTTACTAAGCAAGACTGTTCAATGTAAGACATACTCTCCTGCATTGAAATACAGTCTATAATGGCGTGAACAGTACATATTTTGCCCAGTGACAATGCCATCGTGACTGTAAAATATATTTTAGTCATCCTCTGAGTCTGGAGAACAAAGATATACTTCAGCATAATTAAAGCCTTCAACTTAGCTTAACGACTGCCATTTTACTGACTTTCGGATTTCCAGCAGCAAGAAAATCTCATCTTGATGGGACCGTGCGACACCTGGGAACACAGAGTCTTCAAAATGTACCTACTTAAATAGGTATTACAGCGTTTATCACATTTATTATAGGATTCAACTTTGCAGCTTATTATACCTACCTATCTAACTAAACAAAAAAAGCAGTAGGTAAGTACAGTCACGAGTTAATATATTAAAATTCTTTTGTTTTAAATGCGTAAAGTACATTGGTGCTAAGTAATAACTTATAATCATAATCATAATCATAATCATAATCATTTATTTATTTGTGAAACATAGGTAGGTTACAGATCTTGGAAATAAATATTATATAGTTCTCTATGTCTTACCACATTGTGTGGTGTACAAATATTGAAATACTGAAATTGAACACATTAAATATTATATGGCACAATAAAAGTACAGATCTGTGTGTTGTGGCTAAGGATTCCGCGAACAGATTAAAAACTGTATAAAGTTCTGTATAAGTTCTGTATAAGTAAACACAACAGATAGGTAGTCAAATTGTATAAAAGTACAGCAGAGTTTATAAATAAGTTATTATGTATTATTATAATTGGCACAGTAAACTGAATGCAATACAAAGATATTGTCTCGAATAACATTGTAAAGAAACTAGATTCGAAATGGTTCGAATTCAATCAAGCGTCGCGCGCCCGTTATTTGTTCTCACCGTTCTAGGCATTGAAAGAGACCTAGGCTGCCTATTGCGACACGATTGGAGTCTAGACCAGACTGGTGTGAAATTCGCACCGGCTGCTGTAGCTTTCGCGATTTCAATGGCTGCTGAGATTGATTGAGAGAACCGGTCCAGCGGCGGGCTGGTACTGTTTAGGCAAATGGTGATTTGGGAACGTTTTTATTTGAAAACACACCTGTCTCTTTAACTTATTTAGGTAATATTTATTTTTTATTTTATCCCTGCACTAGATTTTAGTTGGTTAGTTGTTTATAAGTTACAGTAGTAGGAATGTGGGAAGAAATAAACTCATAACTGAGTATGGTTTTATATATTTTTTTATTGCCATCTTAATTAAATTTAATAAAAGTAAGTTCACCTTCATAATTGGGTAGTAGGTATACTGGCACCTTTCAAGATCTTTGAAACTCAAGCTAACAGCCTGCCTACTCTGCCTAGGGACAAGTGATGCCTCTTTTTTGACCAAGTGGGACAATATTATGGTAAGTATTCACATACAACACATGACGGATACGCACTTGAACATAATTTGCTGAGACCTAAACATTAACCCCCATATTCATAATCGTTTATTAAACCTATTTTAGTTAAAACACATTTTAAGTCTATTGCTGTCTCTAACCATACTCTGTCATTGGTTAGAGACAGCAATAGACTTAAAGTGTGTTTTAACTAAAATAGGTTTAATAAACGATTATAAATATGGGGGTTAATCTTTAGCAATTATTTAATAATTATGTTAACAGTCAATACATAATTCAGTCAATTATTTTCTAGATATTTAAATTTGTTATCATTTTGAATAAATACCCGATGTACCAGAATCGTCCAACCTAAATAAGTTTATTTCAAGCCGTCTACGCAGCATCCAGACGCTGCTGTAACAAAAGGAGACAGAGCCGAGACGCGTCCGACACCGTCAGCCGGCCGCAAGGCAGCGAGGGGGCGCTCAGACCGGATCTCAGACCCTAAAATAAAAACATCTATCGAAATAATAATACGCACTGCTTATCCACGACAAGTACGCGAAAGGAATGGCGTTGACCCCCTGAACATTCCCATGCTTGGTTGCCGACTTGCCGTACAACTGGATTTTTCTTTAGCGTAGGGTGGAGATACGTTTAGAACCGAATAGGCCTTTCATACTGAGTGTTTGGACTTATTAGCTTTTATTTCTAAGACTAGCTTTCATGGGAGCTTCGTACAGAGCAGAATTGATGAATGACTTTCTAACAAGTGGTGTTGCGAGGTGACATTCAGTTGGGAGAAAAGATACTCTAATTTAAGGTTCATACGACATAGATTACCTTTCTTGAGAATGTAACTAATGTTGATGTGTATTCTGTAATTTAAATAAGTAGGCGAATTTCCTCGTTACCTTAACTCGGTACCTTCTTTAAACTGTGCACCTATCTAATAGGTACCTAAGTAGGCTCGTAGATCCCCTTATGTTTATTCCCTATGTAGGAGGGATTGGAAGGGGCCGGTGGATGTACCTACATCTTAGTTTTCTTTTCAAAAAAGTTCTAAGTATTTCAGGATATTTTGAAACAGTGCCAATACGGCAACTTGTAAGTACATAGATTAAATATTACACAATATGTCGTAGAGGGAAGGAAAACTGTACATGGAAAATATTTTGAAAATTGTTATTGTAGGGTAGGTTTTGTTATTTTTTTTTTCATTTTGTCTGTATCCCGAATAAGTATTACTCCAAAACTACATAATCAATTTGAATGATACTTGGCACAATCTGATCTGAGCTTAGACCATTTAACAACCTGAGAGGCACTTGGGGATATTTTTAATCACGATATTCTGCGCGGTTCCTTTGGGAGAGGGGATAAGAGACAAAGTGGTTTTTCAGTTGTAATTTTTGTGCTCATTGTCCGATTTTATCCGATTGTAGAGTTTAATGATTCTTATCGTAAAACAATTCAGTTAATGAATTGCAACTGTCTACGGCTGGGAGTCTCGGACAAGTCCTCGGAAGGATGTCCCAGGGTGAGTTTAGTACATTGAGCCCACTGAAGTTGATCCGAGGAAGGCCTAAGGATACTTTAAGTTCCGATATTCTGCGCGGTTCCTTTGGGAGAGGGGATGAGAGACAAAATGGTTTTTCAGTTGTAATTTTTGTGCTCGTTGTCCGATTTCAGTTATTTTTTGCCATTAGAAAGGGAGTACTTTAAGGATTGTTTCATACAAATTTCAATGTAATGGGTTTTGTAGTTCAGCCCCGTGTGGCGACGGGGTCCCGTGTTGTGACGGGTAAGAGTACAAAATGTCGCCACCCCAATACATTCCGAGGGTGTCGTAAGAGGCGATTAAGGTAACACTTTCGCAAACAGTTCCATTGCGTAGAGAAGGAAAACTCGAAATGAAACCCGGTTGACAGTTAAATGACAATCGTTAAGCCATGTTGAAGGCCTTATGGGCGGCTTGGAAAATATTAATTGCAGGTCGCGGCGACCTGCGCCTGTTCATTTCAACAGGCAATGGGCCCACCACCTATTACGTGGGACATAAAACTATAAGGTGAAATGTGGGCGTATACTATACCTCTGCCTATCCCTTCGGGGATAAAGGCGTGACTAATATGTATGTAGTTCAGAAATTAGAAAGATTTAACCTTCGCTAAATGTAAAATTCAAGGGTTCCTTTGAATGTAAGGGTCATTCCAAACTGGCGTATATGCAGAGTTTAATGATTCTTTTCGTAAAACAATTCAGTTAATGCCTAACAACTGTCTACGGCCAGGAGTCTCGGGCAAGTCCTCGGAAGGATGTCCCAGGGTGAGTTTAGTGCATTGAGCCCACTGAAGTTGATTTCTTTTCTTCGTTGCACCCTTCGAAAGACATTTTCTTCCACCTTTGAAACCAGTTCCGGTCAAAGATTCTTACAAATAGGCTTAAGTAGAGGAAAGGAAGCATATTTGGAATACCACTTTGTTTAAGGGCTCTTCAAACTTTTGTGTGACAGCTAGATTCGTGAGACAATCTTAAAATGGTAGCAAAACTAGCTGTTTATCAGTAATGAATGCATTAAAACAATTGAACATCATGAGTGGGTACAATTTCAAATTTAACACAAAATGTCTGAAATCTTGTTTGGAGATCTGGTGCAGGTATTTTGGTATAGGGGTATTCCAATTTGTATTCATCATGCTTAGATAAGAAATGTGACGCATGATACCAAACTATCTTAGAAGAACATGTAAGTATTTTGAAAAGTAGTCTTATCATGTAAACAAACTAACTCAAATCAGTGTATACTCTGAGTTAGGTATTCCAATCTACCTGCACTAGACGATTGGGGTATTCCAACTTACCTTCACCATAATGAAATACGGAATATTCCAATTTGTCTTCACTTATACAAAATTATATTAATTAAGTTCTGAAATCAATCAATCTATCTGAAATTTTGTGGAATGACGTATTTTGACCTCCTAGTCACGAATAGCATAACGGAAATTCACGAAAACACACACACACACACACACACACACACACACACACACACACACACACACACACACCCATACACACACACACACCCATTCACTCTCTCACACATACACTCACACCCCCCCCCCCCCCTTTTTGCCAATTTTCGTTATGATATTCGTGATTAGGAGGTCAAAATTTCAGATTGATCGGCGGTATACGCTTTTCAGAAGTTTACCCACAAAAAATAACCCTTTAACTTTAACCAATAAAATAAAACATACATACAAATTATGGAATAAAATAAACATATAAAATATTAATTTGGAATAGCAATGGTGAACATTAATTGGAATACCGAATTCCGAATAACCATCACCTCATATATTCCAATTTAGCAACACGGCGTGATCCGACAGAAACTGAATTTGTAGGTTAATAAACGCGGATAACAACAAAATCTCATATAATTTATGTAATTCATTTGTTATCTAACAGATTAATTACAGTCAAAAAGAATAAAACACAGGATTACTCAAAAAAAAACAGATTTAATCACATACCTTATTTTTTTCTAAAATGCGGCTTTCGGTTTCGTGTGTCTGGACGCCTTATAAGAACAATGGCTGGCTCGCTGTCAAAACCTAACTATAAGTGACAGTGTGAGCTAAGAGTTAACGTTAATATAATGAAGATGGCACTGTTGGTTTTTATAATACCTTACTATTCCAAATTGCCAACAGTATTCCACATATGCTTCCTTTCTCTAGTAATTTCCATATAAGTACGTACATTATGTCACTTTTTCACGTATTCATTCACATAGTACCTACCTAATGATTTAAGGAGTAACTTAGGGTCCTAGCCCTAATTTTCCATCATCAATATTAAGGATACTTTCTTTTTTTTATTTAACGTGAGGGAAAAGCTTCATGGATGCTATGCCGGACTCCTACCGACTAAAAAACCGCACGTGACGCCCATCAGCCTATGGTTGGGAGCCCCGGGGAAGCCCTCAGAAGGATGTTCCATCAGGGCCCTAGGCTACATTTATAATAAACTAGCTGTTCCCCGCGGCTTCGACCGCGTAGTCGTTATCGCGTAAAATCATAACCCTCCTTTTGCGCAGTCGGTTAAAAAGTAGCCCATGTCTTTCCCAGGGCCTCGAACTATCCCTATACCAAATTTCATCTCTATCGCTTCAGCCGTTTTGGCGTGAAAGCGTAACAGACAGACAGATTTCTTTGGCATTTATAATATTAGGTGTAGGGATAGGGAAGTAGGGATAGCGAAGGGCGAAGTCAAGAGGACACTGCTAGTATGTCTATAAATAAAGTCGGAAAAGCTGTAATTAGGTATGTTATCTATTATTATGATTATGAATTATAGGTATACTAGCTGTTCCCTCGCCGCGGCTTCAACCGCGTAGTAGTCGTTATCGCGTAAAATCATAACCCTCCTTTTGCGCAGTCGGTTAAAAAGTAACCTATGTCCTTCCCAGGGTCTCGAGCTGTCCCTATACCCAATTTCATCTCAATCGCTCCAGCCGTTTAGACGTGAAAGTGTAACAGACAGACAGACAGACAGAGTTACTTTCGCATTTATATTATTAGTAGGGATTTCTTAACCAGATACTTATGTCACATTCAAGATATTACCTACCACAGTAAGTTTATTCTACTTATAAGAACCGGTCAAGTGCAAGTCGCGCACGGAGGGTTCTGTACTAAACAACGGCCAAAAATCATAAGTATTTGTTGAATGGGAACCCCCCTTGTATTACTTTGGGTTCGTACCCAAAGAGTGGAAAACGTGGCCCTATTACTGGGACTTCGCTATCCGTGTGTCTCTTCGTCTGTCTGTCTGTCTATCTGTCTGTACGTCTCCAGGCTGTATCTCATGAACAGTGATAGATAAACAGCTGAAATTTTCACTGATGATGTATTTCTGTTGCCTCTATAACAACAGATCTTAGACCATATATCACGGGACTAGCCTTTGCGAACCACCGCATACAAAAATATTCTGCCAGTTTTCATACAAGTGAAGGGGGAAACACAAAGACATATAAAATTTCATTGCATTTAAAAATGTATTAATCGACAAACGCGTAATGGCTGTTGTGTGTTAATTTTTATTGTACAGTCAACTACAATGAAATGTACTAGTTTAATCATATAAAATGATGTACTGATGTACAGTGCTTTTTATAAAGTCAAAAGACCAAATGGTCATGTGCAATGGCAGAAAACAATGTTTAAGTAAGGCGCATCCTGTGGTTAGATGATCAAAGCAACAGATACTTACTAGGAAAGTAGGAACAATTAAACTGGAGCTATCTGTGGAGTGGACTTTAAAAAACTACACAAGTACGAGTCTATTAATTATTGTCTGTGGTTATACAGACGTGATTTCCCGTGTGCGTTCTTTCGTACATTACAATCCCTCGTGCACGAGTCCCACTCGAACTTGGCCTGTTTTTTAACTCCACAGATATCTCCAGTAAAGTTTCTGATGCTTTACTGAAGTAAAACTTTGACCAAACGTGGACCTGAATATGTCTTATCGAAGAGAATGCAGGTACTTAGAAATGCAACATGAAGATTCGTTGTTTCGTAAAATAAAAATTTAAACCAAAATATAAATAGTTGAGTAAGGTTTTTTTTGTTTAACCTGAGGGAGAATCCTTATCCTCCTACCGACTAAAAAACCTCACGTAACGTCCAACAGCCTACGGTCGGGAGCCCCGGGTAAGCCCACGGAAGGATGTCCCCGGACTCCCAACGGTCTATACCTACCTACTCTGAAAAAAAAATTCAAGACGAAAAAGCGAAACAAGAAAATAAAAATACTTTTGCCTGCTTACTCTGAAACCAAAATGCAAACATAATTTTTAAACAGGATTAGGTGACTTTAAAAAGTCGATCAAGATTGAAGAAAGGTAAAAATAGGCAGGGAGCACATGACTAGACCTTTTATAGATAAACAGGTCAAATGTCGCAATGATTTTCGACCTTTTGGTCTGTTGGCCTGATCACCCCCAGTCTGGCTAGATTCCTTTACAACTTTCCTGACATCCGTCCAGACCCGTCTTATGAATTGTATTTATAATTTAAACCGTGCCCTTTCTTCCATTCTGCTTTTGTTCAGAGCAGCCAAACCCGTTGCCACGACATAAAGAAATAAAAATTAATGGATGTCCGAACAATTGGGGTGAAATTTTGATAGGTGAGAGTAATCTTTGGAGATATAGAAATCTTTTATATTACTTGTTCTTTTATTTTCCGTCCAGAAACCCCGATTGTTGAGGTTAAACAGGGTCAGAGATGTGATCTCCATTTTGAATTGTAAATTACATTATATGCATAATCAGACACATATTCACACCTTGAAGGATATATTTTATTAAACGGTGAAAGTGACAAATTAAAATTAGAATGCGTGGTATTAAAAAAAGACTAACTGACCATTAGATGCACAAATTATTTTTAGGGATCCGCTCCGTAAACAAGAAACCTTCAAAGTTTCATTATTCGTCCATTCATCACTCCGTCTGTCAAAGTCAACGGCCTAGTTTAGAGATGTCTAACACTTGAAAAGAAAGTCTTCATATTAACCGTGGAAAAATATAATTCCACCTTACAGTAAGTGTTTGGATTCGTGTGAGACACGTAAAGTGGAGATTGCTGGGATGATGCTGTTTTTCTTGTGCCCAATTTGCAAGATTACGTTGGATCACCTAACTACTTTTTTTGGGTTGGAGGACTTGGAGGTTGGATGCAATCGCTTCTTCGAATTGTATTTTCATCCTCATCACGAGTCTTTTTCCAACTCAGTCGGGGCTTAGACTATATAACAAATTTTGTTAAATAGTCTAAGAGTCGGGGTCAACTTTGCAGTACCTACCTATAACCTGACTGCCATCTTTCTTCCACAAGCAATTGGCATTGTCAAAGTTCTGTAGCACTAAGATTCAATTGTACAGATGGAAACCTACATACTAAATTCGCTGAGGGTACGCACACATAGACAACTCATTCACAGACACGAGGTCACACATAGACAACTCATTCACAGACACGAGGTCAGGCGGTCTCAACCGAATTTTTGATACTGATTTGTGCGCGAGTGTGTGTAGCAGAGGGTAGGTGTGAAAAAAAGTACATACATGAGTTTTCCATCTGTACTATCTCTAGGAGTTTGCGCGCGAAATCGGAGACATGCGGACTACTCCGTTGAAAATTTTCCAAAATTAGTGTGTTTCGAGTGTTTTATGAGTAAAAGTGGTGGATTTTTAAGCATAAAAGTTCGACAAAGTGCACAAGTGTTGGAAAGTGATAAAACGCAGTGAAACGTGACTCTTCCATTTCTCGACAAACTCCAGAGACACTTTTAGTAAAGTACCACCGCTTTACTAGAGAAGACTGACTTTGACTTAGGGCTGCACTTGACTTTGACTAGACTTAGAGGACGAGGACTGTGACTTGAAAAACGAAGATATAATAAATATAAGACTAGGCTGTATGGCTCAAATTGCCTTTGCCTATCCGAAAATGGATAAATAAAACTACTACTACTGTACTATCTCTAATTTGTGGTAATAAGGTCTGAAATAATAAAATATTCTGTACATACCCACCTAAAAAAATAAAAAATCTTAAGTGTATTTTTTTATAAGTGATAGTGAGTGATAGATAGCTCATAAATTGGTCATTTGTTTTAAAGATGTAGGTTGTAACTACTTATTATTATTGTATAGGCAGTAATTTTTTAAACTTAAAATAAACATTCGTGTAATTCCGCCAAAGAATGTAAGTACTTGCTTACAAATTGTTGCTCTGATCAATCTGCACCTGTTCGCGTTTATGAAATTACTCCGTTTGTATTAATGAGTTTTAATGCCGAGAACGACGAATCCGGTCTAAAACGTGCAAGCAGCTATGTAGGGTCCGAAGGGTAACAAACATTAATGCATAAAATTCTTATAGGATTGAGCTTCTTTTAGATCTAGTTTTACCCGATTTGTACCCACACAGGGGGTAATTTCGTGCTAATGTGATCATCATTCTGTGTTACTAAGAGGAGAAGCTAAGAGAACTTTGGAGAAATGAAATTGCAACTTCTGTTGTGACATGTACACTTAAAGTTGCGCAGCGAGCATTGGAACGGGCTATGGTTAGAGTTATCTCTGAGGGACCGACTCCAAAATGAGGTTATCCGGCAGAGAACTAAAGTGGTCGACATGGCTCGCAGAACAAGCATGGTAAAGTGGCAGTGGGCTGGTCACGTCTGCAGACGAACCGAAGGCCGATGGAGTAAACGGGTTCTAGAGTGGAGACTGCGACTCTTCCAGCACAGGATAGGACGCCCAACCGCCAGATGGATCGACGACCTGGAAAAGGTCGCTGGCTGGGACTGGATGCGGAAGGCGCAGGACCGTGCGTCGTGGCGTGGATTGGGAGAGGTCTACCTACGTCCATCAGTGGACTGCCATAGGCTGATTTGATTGATTGTTTGTGATAATCCCTTTACCAAGGTCACAACTTCTAGTAGGTAAATCTTGTTACCCTTCGGGTATCAAAATTCAACAAGAATCCGTGAGACGGTATCACCCGACTGCCCCTCTGTGAAAGTTCAATCCGATTGACGTTGTCATTTTTGTTTTATTTCAAACTTTGAACAGATGATCCACGTGACCTAGTGACGTAATATAATGCAGCAGAGTCACAGACTACAGACAAGTCTCGTCATAAGCCCCTTTGCAATCTATTTTATAGAGAGGGGTTAAAAGCATTAATGTATGAAACCCTTCAACCTATATTAATTAATAGTTCGATTTAGTTATACTTTTTAACTAATTTTTACCTGCTCAGTGGGGTAATTCTGTTAGTCTGAGGGTAATTTGTTCTCACTGCTCTGGAGCTATATTGTCATAATCTGTATCTTTCTAATGATAAAGCTCAGCTGTCGTACCCCTTGGTCAGGTATCAAGACGCGCATTAAGTAATGGATCAAAACCCTTATAGTAGGAATAAGTTGGCTTTAGTTTTACGGTAAAACTAAAACTAAAGCAAACTAGCCTGACTAACTAAAGATAAAAATGGGGTAAAACATTAACCAATTTTTATCTTCAAGTCGGTGAATCATCGTAAGTCTAGGTGAGTTGCTTTTAGAAGTAACACCTAATTTAACACTATTAAAGAAACTTACGGTTACTGACTGCAACATGCGACGCGTTCGCTTGTTTTTAGGGTTCCGTACCCGAAGAGTAAAAACAGTGGCGTAACTGTAGGGTGGCAAGAGTGGCAAAACGCTGCAGGACCCGACCTAAAGGGATCCGGGTCTGAGAGCAAATTGAAAGTAAAAAAAATAAACCTACTGTTTGGATGTTAGGACCAGGGCTCTCCAATGTCCAGGTGTTCTCACCTGCAAGTGTAGCACCTGTAGGTATTTACGAATGAGGCTCCGAAGTATTGATGGACCCACGTGGTTGATGTTGGGCTTGTAATGTCTCTGCTTCAAGGATAGAGATTTTTCGGATGGCGCATCTAAGGTTGTTTGCGAGTACACTTTAGGTCGGGTGCTGGTCTGGGATGCAATTTGTGTTGACACTCTGGCCCCATCCCATCTTCCTAAAACAAAATTAAAAGCCAGCGCAGCAGCGGAAGCGGCTGAAAATATTAAAATTTATAAATATAAGGGTCTCGAACTCTCGACTCATCGTATCGTTTTTGTCCAGTCGGTGTCGAGACTCTAGGTCCACCTACCTATGAGCAAAAAATTTTCAATAACTTGAAAAAAAAAAACGCCTTGTGGAGTTGACTGGTGACCCAAGGGCTGGCAGTTTTCTCGCTCAGCGTATAGATATTGCTATTCAAAGGGGGAATGCTGCTAGTCTTTTGGGCACAATGCCACGGGGGCCCTATTTAGGTTTAGTTTAGATAGTAATAATGTAAATATGTATATAGATATGTAATAATTATGTTTCTCTGTAATTTTTAAAACTTTAGGCCTAATATATTATTGTGCTTTAGGTGTAAAGAAGGCAAGCTGATTGACAACTGACAACTGATTCCCAAGAAAAGGGATCAAGAGTTGCTTTTTTTCCACTCGAGGAATCGGGGAAGACTTCTTAAATTTCATTTATTCTGAACTAACATCAATATCCATTTTTAGCTCTGCGCGAAACGTAAGGAAGACTTGACCTTACTTTTAGAATAAATTGACCGAACTAATATTTCCTGCAACCATACCTTGGTTGTAGGAAATAACACTTTTCAACACTTTAACTTAAGAATTGTCTCTGAGGGGACCCCATCCAACGAATTTGCCACGGGCCCCAGATGGTGTAGTTACGCCACTGAGTAAAAAACAGGACAATATTACTGAGACTGCGCTGTCCGTCTGTCTGTCTGTCCGTCACGAGGCTGTATATCAGGATCGGTGATAGCTAGAGAGCTGAAATTTTCAGATTATATATTTCTGGTGCCGCTATAACAATAAATATTAAAAACCGGCTAACTGCGAGTCGGACACGCGCACGGAGGGTTCCGTACCAAAAAACGACAGAAAATCACGTTTGTTGTGTGGCTGGTAGCCCCCTTTATATGTCTATTTTCAATTAATTTAATTATTTATATTTCATGAAAATATACAACCCGATAATCTGTGAATATTTTAAGCATCTAATTGTTGCCCTTATTAATATATAAAATAAAATGACAAAAAAATCACGTCTGTTGAATATGTATTTTTTTTTACTAGTATTTGTTGTTAGGGGTCGTCCATTAATCACGTGAGGCTCGAAAGGGGGGGGAGGGGGTCTGACAAAAATCACGAAACATCACCATGGGGGGTGGGGGGTGTAGTGAGATATCACGTGTATTTATTTCGAACAGCAAATTTACAACCCTAAATTTGAGAACACTGTAATTTCTGAACAACAAAACCCAATATTACTGACTTGTATGGAATAATTCATAAAGCACTTAATTCCTTTCTTACATCAGAAATTAATTGAAATCGGAATACCTATGCGTTGATCATACAACACAAAAATCATTTTATTTTTCATCGTGTCTCCCAAAGGAACCGCGCAGAATATCGGCATTAATCCGATCAATAATAATCCATAGTTTTGGCGTGATACAGAAAGACATAAAAAAACTATTTCAGCTTCAATATCGGATGTAATGGAAGTTACATAGATAGAATGTCTAGTAAAAAAAATATGTTGGAAAATAATTACCAAATATATTCGACGTACAGATTTTCGACTCTATAGCTTTATTATAAGTTATATACATATATTAGACTAGCCGATGCACGAAGCTATGACCCCGTCGACCGATGATCATTTGTTCCGGAGATGCCTTC
Source organism: Miltochrista miniata (assembly GCA_933228765.1). Taxonomy (NCBI): domain Eukaryota; kingdom Metazoa; phylum Arthropoda; class Insecta; order Lepidoptera; family Erebidae; genus Miltochrista; species Miltochrista miniata. The sequence goes on along the minus strand of OW121756.1, from coordinate 33,371,546 downwards.
AGAGCCCACCTGCTCACCGCTCTCTACCCTCTCTGCTTCCAGAGAAGCGCTCGAGAGCGGTGCAATGCGGGCGAGAACCCCGGAAGTGTTGGGAGCCCCCGGCCGGGCCGGGCCGACGTGAATAATATTTGGATATCCATGCCGGCTGTAGGATGAGGAGGGACACCGCGGGGTTTAGTGGGTAGGAGCGTCCCTTTTTCGGGACCGGGAGCCCCACACACCGTCCCGGCTGCCCCCGCAGCTAGGATGATGGTGCGCAACGTAACAAAATAAACGCAGCTCAGTCTATGTGGATATCGATAGTCGTGACCAAAAGCATAATGATTGCATGGAAATTCAACCTTGATTACTGTAGTTTTGTTCATAACTTCGCTTCTATTTAGCCAACTGCGATCAGATCAATGTAAGATTTTAAGCTTGACAAACTGACACCTTCTTTATTAGCTCCAAAATAATGAATATTATATAGAAACACGACGGGAGTAAATGCAACGGGAAATATATTAAAATATTAATACCATATCTATCTCTATTATGTGACGCAAACGAAGTTGCTCGGATTAGCTAGTATCTGTATAGAAGTATGGATCGATTATAACAATAGAGACTTATGTGTATGAAATTAAAAGAAAAAACTTGGTAGTTACTAAAAATACACGTGATTCGGCCCAGGGGGGGGGGGGTAATCTGAAACCTCACCAAATATCACCAAGGGGGAGGGGGGGTCCAAAAAATGCCCAAAAAAACCTCACGCGATTAATGGACGACCCCAAAGACCCTTTCCAACCGCTCTAGCTCTGGTCAGTGGGGATGGTTTAGGCAAAGACTTCTATATAAACTGAGGTAGACGCGCCGTAGTCTAACAAACGAGATTTCAAAAGCAATCCTCAAATACACACATTTAATAAGACTACACTCACTTATAAATATTTTTTACGTAATTGTCACCACACACAATAGCAATATACGAATGGAAAAAGAGTAAAAGAGAAGGCGTATGGACTCCGATTGCAAGTCGAGCACCTACTCTCGAAGTTTTGACTCACAACAGTGCGAGCAACGCTGCTAATTAGCTCAGTTTATAGGTTTCAAAAATCGGTGAGTAGGGCATGTCTACCTCAGTTTATATAGAAGTCTTTGGGTTTAGGGCCAAGTTTGCAGCTAACCATAAGGTGGCACCCATGCGTACTGCTCCAGGGTCTCCAGCCGAACCTGGGTCGCACGAGATTACGCACTTTGCGCACAGCTGTTCGATTTCCGGCGAGCACCAGTACACCTGCCTTCTGGCCGGTCCAGGCCTAACCCTACGTAGGTACACGTCGCTCTCGCTGCACAGCGCCCAGCAAATACTTTGCGGAATCAAAGTTGAGAGGTGAAAGCAGTAGGTATTCGACGCAGGGATCTGTGTCTTGTACAGTACGGTAAGGAGTTATAACTAATGTCTTTTTTAGATAGCGGACTGAGTACCTGAGCTTAACAATAAAAGTATTTTACTTGGTCTTTTTTAGGGTTTCGTAGCCAAATGGGAAAAACGGAACCCTTATAGATTCGTCATGTCTGTCTGTCTGTCCGTCTGTCTGTCCGTCCGTGTGTCACAGTCACTTTTCTCCGAAACTATAAGGCCTATGCTATTGAAACTTGGTAACTAGATAGAGAGTATTCTGTGAACCGCATTTAGATTCTTATATAAAATTAGAAAAAAAGCAGGGTCTCCATACTCAGAACAGAACTGAAACTCAATTTTTTTTTTTCATCAAACCCATACCATATCCATACGTCATCTATAGATAGGTCTTCAAAAATACTATTGAGGTTCCTAAAATATTTTTTTTCTAAAGTGAATAGTTTGAGCAAGAGACACTTCCAAAGTGGAAAAATGTGTGTGTCCTCTAACTTCTAAACTATGAGAATGATATATCTAAAAAAAATATTTGATGTACATTGCCATTAAAACTACCAACGAAAAGTAGATTGAATGAGATAGAGCTGGTTGTTTTTTTTAATACGTCATAAACCGCAATTTTCGGTTAGAAAAATCACTACCACTGCGAACGTGTTAAAACATCAATCAAAGTTACAACGAACTATATGAACTTTTTTTTATATTATGTTACTTGCTGCTACGAAACCCTTCATGGGCGAGTCCAACTAGCACTTGGCCGGTTTTTTAATTAATTAATTTATTTATTTATTCGGAGGAAAAAATGAATAAACTATTTAAGGTAAGCGATATGTACCTTATGTAGTGCCACACAGCCAATTAAAGGTCCTCACTGATACAAATCAAAATAGTCATAATTTAAGATAACTATGTAGGTAAGTATACTTACCACCATGTTGTTTAAAAGAAATAGTTCCTTATAAAAGACTCCTGTTTTTTTTATGATCTTCATAATAATTTGATCATGATCATAATCTAAAGGTTCGATCGAAATCTCTTTCTCAAGGAGAATCAACGTCGGAAACTCGGCGAGAGTTCGTTTTGTAGTGCTTTTAACACTCATCATGATTATAATGATGATAAAGGCGATACTGATGATGATATTGGTCATGATCAGCGTCATTACCATCATCATCACCATTATCATCTTGATGATCATCATTATATTTATAAAGATCATCATCATTTAACCTAGCACTGGAATCCTGCTCAACAATCCTTAAAAAACCCTAATCTTGAGACTAAATAAACTTGTGAGAATTATACGGCAGCTCTATACATTCTTTTTCTACATATTTACCTAGTTTATTATAGTTAAACCATGTTTTGTAATAAAGCCAGACTTTCGAAAAATTATAAGTATCTAGGTACCTACAACGGAATCGCAATCGCTTTTTTTTACGTGAGGGAAAATCCTCATGTATGTTATGCCGGACTCCTACCGACTAAAAACCATACGAGTCCTGTCCCTGTCACCGCTTGTCTGTAAGTTTCCCGCCAAATTCCATGCATAATACCGTGTTTTCATTTATGTTGGTATGGTCCAGAAGAGACGGAATGCTACCTAATGTAAAAGGTGGGAATTAACTTTTTCTACAATTGCGTACAAACTTTAGAATATTGTCAAACCATCCATTAAATCCGTTTACATTCTTTTATTCTCAAATTCTATTAACCTTAAAGACATTCCTCCAGCTAAGCTGAATTTTCTTGTAGTTCGTATTTTCAATTTCAAGGTCAAACAAGAAAACCAATAGAGATGACAAGCCGTATAAAAGAAATTACTTACCCTTTAAAGTGATCCAGACAGAGTAGACTATGACAGAGATAATAACGGCCTTTTTAGGTTCCCGTACCCAAAAGGTAAGAAACTGACCACAGTGGCGGCGCAAGGCGTGGGCGACGTGGGCCACCGCCCACGGCCTCGCGGTACAAGGGGCCTCGCGCCTCAATAATTTTTTCATTCCTTCTATTCGAAAAGAATCACTTTGCACCACGATATCGGGGCGCAAAATAGCTCTTTTCTGTTAAGAGCTTTTTAGCGGGCGGCAAAGTGATTTGAATTTGGAACTTGTAAATTTCATAGTAATCGAACGCAAATTGTATGAATTACTGGCTGGTAAGTGTTGGCTGCACAGCGCGGTGTCCTGAGCTAACTAAAAAAAAACTAAAGAGCGCCATTTATCTGTTCGTGTTCGTCATTATTAATGTCCTTGTAATCAGTAGGTAAACATGTTTTATTGTATTCTGCAAATATAATAAGTTCTACGTCAAATTATGAAAGTGACAATCCATGAACTCCTGGAACAATAACTAATACTATAGAAGGTAACTACATCGTACAAAACTTATTTTTTCTCATAGAAAGGGAATGAAAAGTAGAGTATATTACTCGGGGGCAAATTATTTTTCCCTCGGGCGGTGTACTTTGAATCCCTCACTGCGCTCAGGATTCTATGTTAGAATCCCTCGCTATGCTCGGGATTCTATTCCAGAATCCTTCGCTTCGCTCGTGATTCAAAGTAGCGCCCTCGCCGTAAAAATACTATTTTGCCCCCTTGTTATACAATCTACTATTATGCATTGCTTCAAAGCGAGAATAAAATAAAAAAAGATATAAAATAATTTTGCTGTGAAAATTAGGTATCGATTCATACAAATCGGCGGACATAGGAATCTTGAAAAAATTTTTACTGATTTTACAAAAACTAATGATGCCAATGTGTTTATCTTAATAATATTGTGGTCGAAGTCATAGAGACACAATTTTGATTAGATTCCATTTAAAAAAATATTGAACAAAAACTGATTTCAATGTATGAAAAAGTACATTAAATAATAATATACATAACTAATAATAAAACCGGCCAAGTGCGAGTTGGACTCGCCCATGAAGGGTTTCGTAGCAGCCAGTAACATAACATATTAGTTCTTGTAGTTCGTTGTAACTTTGATTGATGTTTTAACACGTTCGCAGTGGTAGTGATTTTTCTAACCGAAAATTGCGGTTTATGACGTATTAAATAAAAACTACCAGCTCTATCTCGTTCAAACCAATTTTCGTTGGTAGTTTTAATGGCAATGTACATCATATATTTTTTTTAGATTTATCATTTTCTTAGTTTAGAAGTTAGAGGGGGGGGGGGACACATTTTTTTCCACTTTGGAGGTGTCCCTTGCGCAGAATATTCATTTTAGAAAAAAATGATGTTAGGAACCTCAATAGCATTTTTGAAGACCTATCTATAGATATCCCACACGTATGGGGACCCTCAAAATACTACTTTTTTTTCTAGTTTTATATAAGAATCTTAATGCGGTTCACAGAATACATCTAGTGACCAAGTTTCAATAGCATAGGTCTTATAGTTTCGGAGAAAAATGGCTGTGACACACAGACGGACAGACAGACTTGACGAATCTATAAGGGTTCCGTTTTTGCCATTTGGCTACGAAACCCTAAAAAGGGATAGCTTGCGGTTTTCTCGTGTTTTCTTATTTTAACGCTAAGAGTGACTTTTAATGGGTTGTTAGCAAAATATCTGCCAAACATTTTAGGTATCCCTAGGCACCGCTCTGGGAGGTATATTATTATGACAAAATATCATTTTTCTTATTTTCTTTAAGAAAATTATGTCTAATTCGTTTTTTACAGTTATACTTGTTAATAAGCTACATTATAGCTAAGTACTGTCTTACCCACATCAAAAATAATATGACTAGCCGGGATCGGGAGTTTTTGAGAGATAATTATATAAGCAGACGATTATAATTTTTTCCTACTTTTTAGCAACATTTTTGTATTGTATACCTAGTGATTTTTCATTAGGATTTGAAGAAAATAATGTACTAATCAAATAAAACAATGACACGTTTTATAAAACATATATATCATAGTTATATAAATACAAAAACTTATAAAAACAAAAGTGGTAATAAAAAATTTTAAATAAAAAATAGAATCGACTTCATACAAATCCTTAAAAATAAAATTTACTTAGCACATAGCTTAGATGAATTAAAAAGTTCATCTAAGGCACATAGTAATATGTATTTTGATTTATCAGTGCGGGGAATCCCTTGTTTTATTCCTTCCGGACTGTTGGTACCTACCACTGCTAAGTTCCACTAAGGGGTCCAACAGGATTTACAAGTACTCCTGGACCCATTTAGGTAATGGAACCATCATATATGTTTTATCCTGGATTTTTTGGGACGAGTGACCCCACTAACCACATTTGACGTAAACCTCTGTGGTTTAAACTTTTTTTTCCTTATGGCGATACTATTATTATTGGCTCCACAGAACAGGGCCTCGCGAAATCTGTCTTGCCCACACCAAATTTAGGTCTTGCCCCGCCACTGACTGACCAAGTGCGAGTCGAAGTCGCGCACCCAGGACTCTGGAAAAATAGGTACGGCAAGATATATCGTTTGTTGGATGGGAGCCCCCCATTTTATTTCGTGTGGAAATCAATCGTGGATGCTGGCTGGCTCTTACCGACAAAAACCATGCCATGTCCTACTAAGGCCTATGTTCGGGAGCCGCGGGTAAGCCCTCGAAAGGATTTCACGGAATTTTAGAAAGTAAGTTAGACATAATTTTGTAAAGCTATTATTAAGTAGGTATCTACGCTAGATTGCTTAGCCCGCAGAAGGCGATGGCCGTCAGGGTGATAAGGGGATACCGCACGATCTCAGTTGAGGCGGCATGTCTCCTAGTCGGGTCCTAGTGCATGGGGACTGAAAGCGAGGGCCCTCGCGTCACTGTTTAAATGGCGCAAGGAGGTGCTGGAGCGGGGCCACAGGCCTGCGTCTCGAGAAATCCAGGCTCGGCGGTCCCAGATTCACCACAATCGTGGCAGTCAGATCGGTATGGACGAGTGGCTGGAGGGGCCACGGCGCTCTCTCCTACCGGTTGTCTCAGATACTTACCAGGCACGGGAGCTTCGTAAGTTGGTATCTGTGGCCTAGGGCCTAGACGACAGCGTGATGCGAGGAATTCGCGCACGCTCCCCCAAGAAGCGGGATAACACCCGTACAAGCCCCGAAAAACGCGGGATAGCACCAAAGACTTCTATATAATGAGAATCCTGAATGAGAATCCTCATTTTATATAGAAGTCTTTGGATAGCACCCGCGTCTTCCGGGGTTCAAATATTCTTCCATATTTTTTACAGTAAAAGTTCTAGATAGAATTTATTTCATCAAATATTAATATGAATGTCTATTACAGATTGATACCTAAACTAGAAATCGAAGACGGTAGGTACTTCAATCTCTGTTACATATAATGTGGTAATAGTCTCTACCTACTATACGCACTCTAAGCACTGTATAAACAACATATAATATATAGAGAATTCTCTAAGTAATCGAGGAATTCTACTCCGTAGTTTTCTCTATTCTCATCTCACTAAATCTAATCTATGTTTAGATAATGACACTATTTCAAATGGGCTTGGTGCACGCGTCATGACTACGTAAAATGGCTACGAACACCATTTATTAAAAGGTCAGTTTCGTGTAAACACATACGTAGTACGTATTCTAATCTATGATGTAAACTCGAGAAACAGGAATTAAGAACTATTTACAATCTATTTACAATGATGACTTTTTAATGTGTGCGAGCTACCACTACATACGTAACTTGCGAGTACCTACATATATATAATTTCAATATGTAGGTAGGTATATGACAGTGATGTGAATTTGGCTGCGTGTTGTGAAAAGCCACACAAATTGCAGAGAAAAGTCGAAAATTTTCAAAAAAAAATGCGGTTACGTCGTTTCATAGGCGCTAACACTCCGTTGAGGCACCAGGCTCAGACACAGACGTGTCTATAGTATATAAAAAACGTAGTCTATTGAATATGCGACGCGCCGCGCACTTTGCAAAGGTCGAAAACCTCCGCGACAATGGACAAGATTCTTCGCTTACACGTTAAATTGCGTTTATAATTGGTGCGCCCGTTTTGAATCTTTACCATTACTTTAAAAAAGTTTTAATTTGATTCAGTATTACAAGTGAAAACAAAAGCTATAATTAAAATTTAGTACATAGGTACTATTTGACTCGTTTATGTTATGTATGAGTTCAAATGAGTTGATGTCGAGTGCTGTGAAGGCGCCCTTGAATTAACGAAAAAAAAAAACAAATAGCAACGACCTCGGCACACATGATAGACACAAATACTTACGCTATTATTCAAACTGAGTCAGGTCAGATTAGGGCGACCATTATAGTATTCATAGTACACGTTTGGGGAACAAGTTATTATAAAATAGAACTAGAATCACCGGCTAGTTTAATTTGATAAGGTGACGTCATCTACGTCTGGGCCCCCAATTTGACGTCAGCTAGTACAGTGACCCACAAATCTACAGACACAATAAATTCAGCAACGTACGATGCGAAACCAAGCGGGTCAATGAACTGTTGACGTATTTAAAATACGCACAAGTAGGTACCTTATCGCGAAATGTAGTACGCGGCGCGGCAAGCGGAGCGAACTTGCTGTGCTATGTGTTTGCAAAATGGTTATTTATAGATGTGGAGTGTCCGTGACGGATGGTTCGTGTTATTTGTAAGGTCCCGAGGATTGGTGAGTAGTAACGTTAATTAATAAATAAGTATATTACGGCCACTTATCACCGTACAGGGTATAGTATGAAAAGTCTTGCGGCTCTTGTAAATAGGTAGCTCTAAAGATACTTTCATATACAAACAGTATTGTTATAATTCGTCACTGGTTGGTTTTAAAAACAAATCAAATTATTCTACAGAAAAAGAAGTAAAATGATAATGAAAACTGACAAGTTGTCAAGTCAATTTTCGAAATTAGTGATGTGCAATAATTGAACCGTAGTTATTAATTTTTTGCAATAACATTAGTATCGGTTTATGTGACTGATTTCAATTTGACTTAATTATTATTTATGAGTACCCATTAGATATGAATGTCCTCAATAAAGTTATCTAAAGGTTCGAAATCTTTCTCAAGAAGAATCAACGCCGGAAACTCGATGAGAGTTCGTTTTGTAGTGCTTTTAACGCTATTGATGTTAAGATCATGTGAGAAAGGAAGTGTGTCTGCCGTACTGCTACAAGACACTATACACCAAAGTTCATTCTTTATGAAGAAAGGACGAGGCAGATAGGTTTAAGCGATTCTCAACTTGATGCACGTTAAAATTAAGATTCATATTTGTAGTGTGAGGGTAGCATTGGCTGGCACTTCGTCTGTGCAAAACGAGGCACTCACTGTAGCCGCCCTACCTACCTACTACCTACCCACAGACGGATACAGATCCGAGTTTCTTACTTACACATACACATTGCAGTACGAAGCCCAGTTTTAAATATGTGTTGTGTATGAGTATGTGTCGCGAATACATAGGGCTTCGACGATCAGCAGGTGTAAGCGTACTAAAGGCAAGGGGTTATTGCGATTAACTCTTTTATCCCTTCGTTTCCATATCAAAGAGTAATGAACCTTGTTCTATATTGGACAACGCCGATTAGTAGCCGTGTGATTTTTGTTTAGCTTGGACATTGCATTTCATTCATATTTCAATAATGTAGTGCGGTGCGACATGTCTTTTCAATCTCATTGGTTTTAATTTTTCTATTCTTAAAACTAGGTAGGCATGTATTGGAGTTTTTAAATTCAAATCCTATCTAGTAGGTAAGATTCCAATTAGAAATTTGTGTTTTTTTTGTTGTTAGGAAATACCGAAATGTAAGGGCTAAACTTTTAGTATATGAATGCTTTAATTTGATCTTGACTTTCCCTGAAGGTTTTTTATAGTTGAATATTATTTTAAATATTATGTATAAAGTTAGCCACTAATTGTACTAACAAGTTCAAAACTGGCAGTGAATCGATTGTGTGTAACGAAGGTCATAGGGTTTGCAAGTGTGCGTATGTATGCAAGTATGCAGGCGAGCTCGGTGCGACGACGCTGCTGCACGCCTGCACCGGCGGTTGCAACACCCTCCCCCCTTCATTCTCGGCTTCTCGCTCGTCGCCGTCTTGCCGCTGGCCTGTCTCACCTCGCGGCCGGCAACCTTGCGCGACGCGCCGCGCTCTTTCACATTCAAAATTATTCGCAATTCGCAACCATTGCAAAAACTCTCTGTGCAATAAAATATTTTACATTTGTTGCCTTCATATTTAGTATTAATACAGAGAGGTTACTAAAAGTTTTCAAACATTTAAAGTGCCTTTTAAAACTTTGAGTGCACTCCTCATTGCATGTCCCGCGCGTCGTTATGTTATGAGAACCCCGTACTCGCGGTCACGTTGACGTCGCGCGGTGCCGCCATATCTGTCTCGGCCACCAACTAGCAAAATTAATAGGTAATTATTTTCGTGTACAGTGTTTCTGATTGATTTTGTTCTGCAGTGATTGTGCTATACAGTGTTTTCAATATTCTGGCTATCTTTGTGCTGATTCCAACTGGACTCTTGTTGGAAATCGAGACGCGCGCCGGCCGGTTCTTATCGGTGCAATGCAGTTGCAGTCTCAACTTATTGCAGTTTTGCATTCACCAAAGTTTCATGCGCGAAAAGTTTCTAGTGTGTATTTTTTACTTCAAGAGGACTGTAAATGTGTTTTAAAGTGATTATTCATTAAAAGTGATATGTGTAGTTGTTTCTAAGGAGCCGTCACAGTTTACTCTGCTGTTTTATTTCGGTCATTGACCGCCGGAATTCGCATCTTCTTTATTATTAGTGCTGTTAGATTTTTTGACATAATTTAGAATTTCGTTTTTTAGGCTCAAAATTGTGTCACCTCACTAGAAGAATGCAATGACCCGTGCATTCGCTTTTTGAAATTTCACCGTCACCCGGATGGAATGAGGAGTGCACAAACCCATTGTTTCACAGTTTCCTATGTTTGAACATCATTTGTTTTTTTGTTTTTCGGACGATTAGAGCGTTATCATTTTCTTCCAAAATTACAAAAATTACAAAATAAAGGTAAATATTATTTCATTAACCAGTACTTTCTATAAAAGTTACGTATAATTCATTAAATAAAATCTTAGTCATTGTTCAGCCGCGTGGCTTCCTTGAATCGCATGTAAATGACATCAGTCTGAAGGCAACTCACCATCAACCTGAGTCCCAAATCAAAGTCCTAAGTTTGTTGGTTAAGTTTCTTAAACTGCTGAAAGTTCAAGTAATTAAGTGTCGTGTGTGTAAACTGATACAGAATGGCGGAGGGCAATGGAGAGATACCCATTGAAGAATTATCTGGGAAGGACTCAGATGTTGGCCGGACACCAGATTACCGCAAACTCATTGAATATGGCTTGGATCCCAAGGTGAGCATTTGTAATATAGGTATTGTATGCAATTAGAATAATGCCAAACATATTTCATATGTACTTACTAAACAAACCTCAAAGTGAGTTCTGAAAAACTTTTCTCCGGCACCAAACTTATTTTCTAATAATTTTCATTGTTCAGGTAATTTGTTTGTGTTTTCTGTTTGATACAAAGATGAGCAGAGAGTTATTAATTTATTAAACACATGGTTGATGTAATATATAAGCATAGCTTTGAGAAAGATGAGGTCCGCTCAACGACCCATTGGTCATGTCTAATGCGTATAGCTGTTGTAACTGACATATTACTGTTTATGGTATAGTATATGATAATATTAAAACCATGCATTGTTTCAGAATATCCAAATTCACTATAGTGTCTAAAAAATAAATTAATAAAATTTTCCAATAAGAATCTTATTGGAATGTATACATGGGCCAAAAGTCTTATTGGAAATCATTGACTTGCAACCTCTTATTTTGATTGTTATATTATCATAGCGTTCTGCTTATTTTGAGTATAAATTATGTAATATATTTTTATTAAATTACCTAAATTAAAAAATAAATATAATTACTGTCATAAAAAACTAAAAAGTCCCATAGTATTGGAGTAACACTGTTCCAGGCAAATAGTTAATGTACATGATACATAAATAACATACCTAAATACATAAATGTATGTTATTATTGCATGTTTTATGCTGTTTATGTATGTACCTACTAATTGTACAGGAGTAATAATATGGCCCTATATTCCAAATTCCTAGTACTGCACTACAATAAAAGTTATTGGAAGTATTGCTTTTCAGTACATGACTTTTATTATTATATCTAGGCAATAAACAGGCTTACAACTATTGAAATGATTCACCATTCTTATCAAAATGTAGCAATATTCTTAGAAACACATAAACTGTGGGATTGGGATTTCTACATTCTCATGTTGCCACTCCTGAAAATTGGTGCAGAAAATTTATCATGTTGGCAGCACTGTTTGCACTTTCTCTCTGATAATGTTGACTTTTGCCATTTATTTATCAGCCCACCTACCAACAATGCATGCATACTTTTGCAGGTTTAAAAAAGGTCATAACAGATAAATGTACCTACTTTGTTTGTGTTTAGTGTAACTGGCACAAAGACTGTTTATATACTTTGACTCCATTAGGCTGTATAAATTGAATGTCTTTGCCTCTTGACTCTTTATCACCTCTTACTCACTTATAACTTAGCCCTTATCTTGATCAAATTGCAGTTCAATAAAATTCTATCAATGTATAACGGATTTTCGTACTCTCGCAATAAGGTTGCAATTTGCGTGTTTTTTGATATTCTTGATGGAAAGTTATTATTCCTTATATGCCTAAGGTCAATGCATACTAGTATGGCCCTCTGGGCCTTACAGACTTGGTAATTTTCCTTGTTGCTGTCCTTGCGAGTTTGGTAGGTATAAAAATAGGTACCTAGATATGTTTATATTAAGGTCGAAACAGACCAAACTCTTTATCTTGTGTATGAAGAGAGTTGCGAATGGTCAGTATTGTAGATACCTACCTATTACAGACGTATTATCGTCTTGACTACGTGATTTCATAGCAACAGATAGATATAACAGTATTTGTAGGTATCTTTCACCTATAGTACCTAAAATAAAGTCGATAGGTAATTACTTAACCTTCAAAAAGTACCTGCACTAGTTAACTCGACGCTTACGGCGTAATCCGTACCATAGACAAATGAATTTCCTTCATATTTTAAGGATTTTGAGACCCTTATTCTGCCATCAAAAAAACAAAGTAGAGAGGAATGCAATAAATCAATATCACCAAAATCGGGATAGCCGTCCGAGTTTTAATTTATAACACTTCTATGACTTGCTGATGCTCCCGACTTCGTACGCGTTAAGTGTCTGCTGGGAACAGCTATCAAAAGCAGTCCAGCCGAAAGTCACCTGAAGAGTGTAGAATTATAATCAATCATAGTAGAATTTATCCTAATGCGGACTGCGGGAAATGATTTCCCGTGTTTCTCCCCCTACTTCGCAAGTTTGCAGCCCTAGTAGTGTCACAGCTTGGTTTCCCCGATCTAGCTCCCATTTAAGGACCCTATCACGTCAATTCAATTACAAGTCAATTACATAGGTACTCTTTACGTATTCGGTTGATCTTCGCAAAACCCTCACAAACATAATAAAATTGTTCTTCTTCACTTTATGCCTCTTCGAGACTCCGCACGTCCACTGCAATATGTCCTCTGTCTGCATCAGGCAATTCAACATTGTAAAAAAAAGACCGCAATCCTCATCTTCACATCGCATCGCCGGAAACTGTCGGCGAAATGGGCTTGTCGGTCTTGTATCAACTAACTTTATTCTTTCTGCCTATGTTCTTCTAACTAAGCCCTCCCGTGGAGGATACAATTTAGAATTCCAAAGAAATGGTCGAGAAAATATGTTAATTTTCTGTGACAGGTAATGGCCAAGCAGTAAATTACTTACCCTTTAGCCCACTGCGACTTTGTTTGCATGAAGTGATAATAGCAGTCTTTCGAACAGTAGGTCTTTTTCCGACCTCTGACTTCAAGGCGTCTCTTTGGCACAGCGTCTTCCTAGTTGCTTCCAAATCCTATTTGTATAAAGATCATTGCTACTGACTGCTCCTAGCAGTTTAGATGCGGGATTTTCATTTTTATGCCAAAATGGAAATTAAAATCCTAGCTGCTCTTTGCAGCGATTCCCCTCTGACCTCTAAACTTCGTACGGGCGCACGGGGCTCGTCCGTTGATCAGCAGGTGCACCGTTTGCAGGTGAGGTGCCTTGGGCTCCTAAGATTTTTTTTAGGAGATCTCAGGAAGACGATTCTCGATCATAGGTCGGGAATTCGTAGATATTTAGAATCTGCAAAAAATTCAACAAAAGACAAATCACCCGTAAATTTCCGTCCAAACGGATCGAGAATTGCGCCCTCTACACCCTGATGGGGGTCCCCTAATTCACACATATTAGAATGAACATGAACTAATACTCTCTTGCTTTGACCTACGTGCTACTCGGTAAAGTCGTAACCCTGACAAACGTTGGCCCATTATGTAAAGTTTATCAATAGCATTAAACTGAACTGAAATAAACCTTCCGAAAAATACAAATCAACGCCCGATTCACATTCGACATCGGCAACTTGACAGTCAATCTATGGTACCTACTGTAATTATTGCCAAAGATATCAACCACCGAGATAAAAATTAGGTAAATTTGCATAGTAAAAACTTTATTACTTTGTATTCGATGACGTCCTGTCGGGAATCCCGGGGCATCCTTTCGAGGGCTAACACACGGCTCCAAACCGTAGGCAGTGGGGAGGGCACGTGTTTCACTAGTCTGTTAAGTCGGCAAAGCATCATTGAGGAATTTCCACTATGTAGTAAGAAAAAAGTACTACAAGACGTTGTGTAAAATTGGCCCGAAATGGTTGTCCGTTTTGCTCTCATTAAAAAAGCCTATAACTGCTATACTCTTGGGTTATATTACTAACTGAGCTGTACCAAATCCCATCAACATAGCGTCAGCACTTCAGCAGTTGAAACGACAAAGCTTTACAAACAAAACAAGCAATCAATTTCGCTTTTAAAATAATGAGAATTGGGAGGTTGATTAGACTTCTCAGGTATACGATATTTCTGTTGCGGAAATAATCAAGAAAGAAAACGAGCTACCTACTTGTCTTGCTTAACCGTAAAAGTGTGTAGTCATAAATTTAAATAAGCCTATCGTCCGTACACTGCTGGATGTACGCCTCTACTAATCAATTTGGAAGGGCGATTGGCCCTCACCACGCTGGCCAGCGAATTGACAGGGGTTTTTCTATCGTCTCTTCTTTGGCATGCCTTTGTCCGTTAGTCTTAAAACAAGGGCTTAAATGTTGACGTCACCTTGTATTCAGTCGAATCCCAACCTTCGTCTGGTATTAGGAAGAACAAAGCCACATCTTCAACTTTTCCGCTTCGTATGGGAACTTGTTCCCGGTATAAAAAGTAGGCATGGTTATTCCAGACTACAAATATCTCTGTACCAAATGTCATCCAGTTCCGTTCAGCCGTTAGAGCGTAAAAGAGTAACATCCGGACATCCAAAATCACTAACTTTTGCATTCAAAATATTAGTGTAAGATAATGATGTGCAAGTTAATGTATGGGGCCGTTAAGATCTCCGGGCCAGCTTCGATTGCAATGTACTGCATCTACCATTCTTAGGGTATCGTCAGACAAACAAGTGTTAAAATACGCAATGCGTCATCTCTCAGTATAAACTCGTAACTTGTAAAACAGAACGCGACAGTTATGCAGTTTAGTGGACACGCGTATCGACAGCCATGTAGTTCATCAGTTAAATATTTGAAACCCAAGAGATTGTAAGTTTCACTGCATTGCACGCAGCTGTAGTAAAACGGACGAGATGAGCTTTTGTTAAGTTGCCTGTGTGCGCTGAGTGCGTTTTTGTCGTGGTGCATATTTGGCAAGATGCGTTTCTGTCGACATGCGATTTCTGGCGAAATGCGTATTTGATCACTTGCGTTTATGACGATACGCTACGAATCCCATCTGCCGGCCGGATGGCGTATACTGTGCACTTAGCGATGAAACTGCAATAAGCGGATGTGCGATCGGCGTTTTTATAGCGTTTAATGGAACACAATTTGAGAGGCTACACAGTAAAAATGCCAGTAAATTACCAATCACAATGAAGCCTTTTTCCCAGGAGCTAGGCGTATAGAGGCATACCATAACTTGTATTTTTCCCACGTAACACATGGAGAGTCAATTGCCCTGATGAGACTGATATCGGTAGTGTGGTTGTGGCTATAGGGAAATGGGATAGTACCTAAATATGTATTAAATATAAATAAATAGTTGTGGACATTCACACACATCATCTAGTCAAATTAAGCTAATATAAGCTTGTGCTATGGGATCTAGATGACTGATATCGATACTTATACTTCTATAATACGTACATAACATATTATGCATAGAAAACACACAAACTCCGAAACAAACATTTGTGGATCACACAAATATTTGGACCGACCCAGAAATCGAACCCAGGACCTCCAGCTCAGCAGGCGTTATCACTACTGTCTACGCCACAGAGGCAGTTGAATCTTTCTTTTCTCATCAAACACAATTTTTTTATGATCATCAGGCCGTGTTTAATATTAAATATTGTCATTTCCAGGTAGCCGCCAAGCTCGATGACATTTATAAGACTGGAAAGCTAGCGCATGCCGAACTGGACGAACGTGCGTTAGATGCCTTAAAAGAATTTCCATCCGACGGTGCTTTAAGTGTTCTTGGACAATTTTTAGATTCAAATCTCGAACATGTATCTAATAAAAGTGCTTATTTATGTGGAGTCATGAAGACCTATAGGTAAGTTTCTGTTTCTGCATTGCATTTCTTGCCTGGTAACACTAACACGACATTGGACGATTGCCAAACTCCTTATATCTAGGTCATCAGAAACTTGAAAAAAAAAATTGACGGGTTATCCGCACTGCAGACCGTTGAATTGAAATCGGTCCTTACTGATTAAACTGTAGTAGGAAACGTTTTAATATACTGCACGACCTTGCATTTAAATGGCACTGCGAAAATACATGCAGAATTTAATAATATATCTTGTGTGCTCCCTGCCTTCGGAGTTGTACCTACACCGGTTAAGAAGTCTTCGACCAATCAAAATGTCCTTACATCGTCTGCCGAATTTAATGCGACGCGATGACCTTTGAAAGCAGAGGTCACACAATACGGTCACCAAAAAAAGTCTTTAATATTTTTGATTACTTTTTGATGACGAATTGTTAGCGGCAAATATTAGTATACCTATTTTCCGACTGCTACTGAATATGTAAAAATAACTGTAGTTTCTGTGGGCCAATAATATACGGACAAAAACTTCACATTTTTCGTTTAATACAAAAATTTTTAAACATTTTAATTTGCTCAAAATATTTTTATAATTTTGTCGATACCGTCTTGATTATTCGCAAAATATTTACCGTCCTGCATGTGCAACGGTTTTACCTCGCCTATTCTTAGCCGCATGTCTTTAACATAATAAGACAATTACTCGAAGAAAGTCGCCGCCACAGCCATACAAGTACAAAACCCTGTAGTGGAATGTCGTATATGTATAATATGTATATGTATATGTATGACAGACAGACGGATCATTTCGCTTGTCCTCGTGTTTATTTGCAGCGTAAGATTAGATTACGGATGGTCATTAGCCCCGGTGCAGTCGTGATGCAGAACCTGTGTTGCGAGATTTAATAAAATGTTAATTGGTATTAACTCTTTGTCGTGTATTATGTTTTGTACTTTTTGATTATCTACCAACTGGTTTGCGCACAAGTCATTCATTTTAATACTGTACCTGGATCTCCGCTAAGATTGTCTTGTCATAAAATACGCTCTGAGGTCTTTTTATGTGTTTATGTTCTTGTTTTATCGAGTTGTGTAGTTTTTTTTTATACCACTAAGGTGGCAGACAAGCATACGGACCACCAGATGTACCGGTGGTCACGTAGCCTATGGACATTTGCAACACCAGAGGCGCTACACTGTAGTGCTCGTATAATGCAATCTACTCTAATAAACAACATTAAAACGAGTTTTCAGACAACGGACGAATTCCGTGCGTGCATAGAGATGGTCAGTTTATGCTATTAAGTTCTGTGAATCATAAGTGTTTGAAATAATCGTCTGCCTACCTCACTAAGATCTTCGTTCTACCTCAGTCAGTCCCTCCCACTACCTTTATATAGGGTATTGAGGAAAGCAGTTTATTATTTTCTCTATTGTCTTATTTATTAAAATCTAACACTATAAAATGGACCATAGCTCGTCAACCTACTTAGTTTGGATTTGTTTCCAGTTAGGTCTTAATTTTCACATACAATATAATCGCGCCTTTTTGTCTGAAGGATTAAGCAGATGACTAGTATACACTTTACCTTCAGTTTTTGTCCCACGTAATAGGTGGTAAACCTAAGTTTCTATACCGAACATAAACCGATTTTAATTTTATAAATAAGTGCCTCTCCTTCGGGATCTCAAAGATCACTTGTCAGAATCATTAGATCCAGTTTGAAAATGAGAAGCCGAACCTTAATGTCGGTTTCTCATTTTTCCCGCTTTGTCTTTACTTGTGATGTCTTCATCCGTATTGAATTGGCTTTCGTTATCTCGTCACGTCAATTTCTAAGAACTAGCGTTGTTTTGCAAAAAACCCGCTCCTGCGGCTTTTAGAATAAATCCAAAAATGGTGTAGATCATGTAATTTTGGGAGGAGTTGAGCATTCTGCAGACTACTGTGTGTGGCGCCATGAAAGTAAAAAGACCTTCGGCACGTTACGTCTTATTACTGGAATGTCCGCTTCACCGATAGTCCACTTCCTTGCACGTCCATTCCCTGAATGTCCACTTCCAGAAAAGATGAAGTACAAATGGAAGTTGTATAACATTGTTCCCGACTTTCAGTTCTTTTCCCAATGTTCATTGTTGCATTAGCATTTAGCGTGTTATTTGTTAGGCAAGGCTGGAAAGTATTTTTTGTACGACGCCGAAAGGGTTTGGAACGTGAACAGGCGAAGGATTCTAGGAGGTTTAAATACGGAATATTGAGCGATGAATAAAATGATCTTTCAAATCCTCACTGCCCTCAAGGACTAGGAAAACTTCACTGGCGAGCAAACTTATCACTTCACTTTAGCGAGGCAAACGCTACGTACTAGAAAATTTCTAAAAACGAAATTTGTTTTACTAAGAGTAACACAAAATCATTTAAAAAAAATATCCATAATGTATTTATCTAATAGCTATATATTTTGCATTTAAAGCATGCATAATGATTTTTTGCCATAAATCAATACTTATAGGACGGCCATTTATTCTTTCTGCCGACTGTACCTACCTAATGGGTAGGTCACTTACATGTTATTAAAATTAACAAAACATAATTTTCTCAATAAGAATAGTGTAAAGTGAATACAATGGAGTACATAGCTGTAAAGACAAATGAATAATTGTAAAACAAATGAGTAGGTATCTGTAAAACTGAAAAATTCTAAAATTGATTTCAAGCGCTATGTGGCTAGTTATAAGTGACAAATATTTCCACGTATCTATTCAAGAAACACACTTGGTACTTATTTCTCATCCTGCCTACTTTTCCCTCTACGCAGAACTCGTCAGCAGAAATAATTTGACCACGTGAGAGATTTGCTTTTTTTAAGTCTTTGGCCAGTCACTCTCATACTTTTTTTAACTAAGTTTTCTTTTTTTTTAACAGTGGTGGCAGAAAAGCATATGGCCCACCCGATCGATAGGAATTTTAGACCCTTTAGGTTTTGGACCCTTTAGCTTTCGGCGTCGTAACACAGTCGTACCGCGGTGCCGACGCCCACACTGCTAGTAGAATTCGGGATTCATGCGTACGTACGGGCCAGACCGCGCAAAGGCAGTATCGCGAAACGAGAGGGGGAGGGACACCGCGAAAAGGCCGTATCGCGAAAAAGGCTACCGTGATAAGACTTTGGTAATCCGGTGTATAAAGCGAATGGGCCCTAACCGTTCAGTCCGAATCGAAAGTGGTCCCAGAACTATCGAGGTTTAAACACGAAGTGCTATGCTACTGCAAAATCCTTTTAAGACCTCTTTAGAAGAAATTCATACTTTTAGTTTTTAGTGATTGTATCTGTTCACTTACTGTGCTTATGGACACAGTAAGATCTATTGGGTGAATGGTGTAGAACTGCAGGTAGTCTCCCAACTCAGGGTTGCACTTAAACCTTTTGCAGAAAGCGCCTTTTCAAAATGTTCCTTCCTCTTATCGCGTCTTTTTATGTTTTCGTACGAGGTTGTTCTGTATTATTAGAAGCGCTCGTGACCCTGCGGAATTAGTGTTCTGTAAACGATCACTGCAGTAAGCAACTTATGACCGTTCCTTGGATGGGTGATCGCTTTGTGATATTTATTTGCGAGCGTTCCGGGCTTCGGAAGGCACGTTAAGCCGTTGGTTCCTAGTAAAATGGCAATCGTAAAGCCAAGGTTGAATCCTTAGGGAAGGAATGAAACATTCACCAGCAGGCAGTCACAACCTGTGCCTGTCCCTTTCAACACGGCAATACGGCTCACCACCTATTACGTAGACAAATACTAAAAAGTTGAAATGTGGGCATATATATGCATCTGCCTAACCCTTAGGGGATAAAGGCGTGACCATTTGTGGAGCGAGGTGTGTTGAAGAGTAGACTTGGGAGCGAGGCCGCATCTGCGTTTTTCCGCGTCAGTTTCTAACCTCAAAATGTCAAACTTTGACTTAATTTCATTGATTTTGACAGTTTGATGACACTTTGAGGTTAGAAACCGTCGCGGAAAAACGCAAGTGCGGCCTCGCACTAATTCCGATCCTCGTCAAATTCTATGTTCAGAAATGCTTGAACAAGTGTGTGTGTTATCACTGAAGTTATTAAACCTTGAGATATAGATCGATCTATTCTATCGAATCTGTAATGATAAGATTTATTTCGAAGAACTGTAAGTAGCTCAGTACAGTTTGCTTTCGAACGTGGGGTGTAAAATTGTCATCAATCACAGTATTAAGTAACCAATATCGGTTGGGAGTCCCGGGACATCCTTCCGAGGGCTTACCCGGGGCTCCCAACCACAGGCTGTTGGGCGTTACGTGAGGCTTTTTAGTCGGTAAGAGTTCGGCATAACATCCTTTGAGGATTTTCCCTCACGTAAAAAAAAACAGTAACCAATATAGATTCTTTCTTATGCAAATTTTCGCCAGATGCCATCGAAAATTAACATTTAGGTTGTCACTAACGGGTAGTGGGTAGTATAGGGGTCTGGTTATATCGGGAGTTCCTGGCGTAAGCGCTCGTGGCCCCGCGGACTCGGGTGTTCTGTAAACGATCACTGCAGTAAGCAACTTTTGCTGTGGTTGGTTCTCGAATGGGTGACCATTTTGTGACATTTCTAATTCCGCTCTTCGGATCGTTTCCGTTCTTCGGAAGGCCGTAGCGTCCTATTTGCCAGTAAAATGGCAGTCGTTAAGCTATGTTGAGGCCTTATGGGTGATTGGAAGCGGCTGAAATGTGGGCATATAGTAAAGTGTGTTTCTGCCTAACCCTTCGGAGATACAAGCGTAACCATATGTAAGTAATATAATTATAGTTCCTACAGAAGTATTAAAGCGAAAATTGTTACGTTTCAGACAGAAAAGCAGAGCAGGCGTTCAGGGCTCGCCTGCGCTAGCTTCCACTGTCCAGGTGAAAGGACCCGACGAAGACAAGATAAAACAAATATTGGCCCGGACCGGGTACACGTTAGATGTCACCACAGGTCAGTGAAGTAGCCATCGAAACATTGATAAAAGATTAAGAAAACTGTTTTCAGACAACGGGTCGCGACCCACCAGTTACCTATTCCGTGATCTCGAGAATCCCGCGAGAACGCGAGGAAAGCACGAGAAATAAATGAAATCAAGTACATGTGAATTCATCAATTCATTTATTCGTAACAAAATAATTTGTGTAGAATAACATAACGTAGAATCTGTGTCAAATATAAATGTACGTTATTAAAATGTGACCAATACGAATGTACGGATTTCATATTAATTAAAAAGAATTTAGGTTTCACAATCGCGTTTCTCATGCTTTTCTCGCGTTCTCGCGAGATTCTCCTATGAATGTGGAGCGAGCATTACTTGTGAGCACATATTGAGTGGTCTCTGAAATGTAGAATAATATAGAAACATCGACATTTCACGATTATCAAAAATACTTCCTTTAATGCTAGTAGTCACATGTATTTCAGCTCGAGCCAGACGAGGGGTGATACTTAAGATTGAACCAGTTTGTTGGATGGGTTAGCCCAGTCAACTTTGGGCACTAGACAAAAGGTTGAGCTACATTTGACCGCACTACATCGCACTTTCTTATACTTCTATCCTCTTCTGTTACTTAGGATCATAATTTACTAAAGTAAGAAAGAGCGCGACCGCATCGCCTATTTCAGCTGTTCCCACTAGTTTGATTCATTAGTTAGATTAGACCGTCGAACCCCTTCGGCACTTTATAGTCTTATTACCGGAATGTCCACTCGGTTCGTTAGGTACGTCTATTTCCCTGAATGTCTATTCCTTGAGTGAGATTTTTTTTCTCATTAATTCGACCTATTGACTGTACTATCAGAATTCGACTGCCTCTGTGGCGCAGTCGGTAGTGATACCGCCTGCGGCGCTGGAGGTCGTGGGTTCGATTCCCACCACAGACAAATATTTGTGTGACCCATAAATGTTTGTCTCAAGAGTCTGGGTGTTTCTATGTATAATATGTATGTATTTAAAAGTATATAAGTATTAATATCCGTGGTCTGATACCCATAACACAAGCAGGTTATTCCTAGCTTACTTTGGGATCAGATAGCGTTGTGTGAGATGTAAAAAAAAAAAAAAAAAATTTCAAAATCGACGGTCGAACAAATGAGAAAAAAAAGTCTCAGTAGTCAGACGGTGGTAATGAGAAAAAAAAATCTCACTAGTTCGACGATCGAACCAATGAACCGAACTAGTGAGAACAAAGGCCTAATTCTCGCTGCTCCAACGAAATTCTCGCTGAACTAAATTATTGCTTGTGAAGTTGCTATACACTGGTTGCTGAAGTATCATGGTGTATCTACCCTCAATGAATTACGATCCTGTAGGTTCAAGCTTAAGTTTGCTTAATTTCGGATAGATGGCACTGTATGAAAGGTTCTAAATTCTAAATCGTGCCTGAATTAGTGCACATTGGAACTTTTAAACTAGAAGTATAGCGACACCTATTTTAGCACTAAATATGGAACAGTAGCGTGCTTAGAGAACGGAACATGTATTATATTAGCGTGATTAATGAAGGAAACATGTATTATATTAGCGTGATTAATGAACCAAACGCGAGCAATGCAGTAAAATGCAGTATAATAATTATAGAGCTATTAACACTGATTAGGGCATACACTGAGCGGCAACGCGGCTGCAACCTGCAACTTTTACTGCGGTATTCAGTTTCAGAATAGTTTCTTTGAAATATTCGTATTATGCTTCAACTATAAATCACAATTTTGAAGATATTTTGTTTAACGGAAAATCATTGTACAATTTACATAGACCTTTGACGCCTAAGATCTTTGACAGGAAATTAGCACCTACGCTACGAATTTCGAAATAACTTATAGTTATCGGTAAATTGGTTGCGTGTGAATCTCGTTTTCGTATCTAATAGGTACACCTAAATGACATGAATGTTCGTCATTCGTCTCGCCGTGGTCTCGGTTCTCGAAACTTTACGATTGTAAATGATGTTCGTTCAGTTATAGGATAAATGTCTGCAAATAGTTCCCTAACGCCAGCTAGTTCAGTGCTCAACTATTAGGAACTTTATTAAAAATTTCCGTCATAGTAGCTGCTTCCTCGTACGCACACACATGCAAACCTCGCTCCGTGCCTTTCGTTCGAAGATAACTTACTTCTCTGGTTTTACTATGCTATTAGGTACAGGCTAGGCGCATACATTCGGTTTCCTGATCAGGATTCATTCTGATTCTGAAAACTGAATGCTCCGCAAACCAAAACGTTCAACAAGACGCACCACATCTTATTATTTCCGAACAGGAATATCCTAAACGGACTTAACGAGACTTTTACGACTTCATTCCGAATTTCTGTTCAGTAAACTGACGTGTGTGCCCGTTTTCGTGACATAGGAACAATTTAGATTTAGATTTAATTCTTTATTGCACGCAGAAACAAAATATATTAACATTATATACTAAGAACAATGATGTACAAAGGCGAGCTTGACTCAACACTGAGTTTTCTCCCAGCAAACCTTTGGGTGAAAGGAAAAGCGCCGCGGAAGGTTTAAGAAGTGTGCAACTAGATAGAGTACAGGCTAGGCGCATACATTCGGTTTCCTTATCAAGATTAATTCTGATTCTGAAACCCGAATGCTCCGCATAACAAGACGCACCGCATCTTATTATTCCCGAACAGAAATATCCTAAACGGACTTAAACGGGACGTTTGCGTCTTCATTCGTAATTCCTGATCAGTAAACCGATGTGTGACCATCCTTAGCCAGGTTTTCGTGACATGATAACGATTCCGTTCACACGTTTGCGGTTAATAAGTAAGTAGTAGTGTCCGACCGAAACTGGTTTTCCAGCCGAAACCGAAACCGAAACCGAACTTTCGGCCCCAGGGTCAGTTTCGGCCGAAACCGAAACCGAAACCGAAACTCACGTTTTCATATTGAAAAAAAAAAAAAAACCAGCCAAGTGCGAGTTGGATTACCGCAACCCTCTGGGTTCCGTTACAAAAATTGGACACAAAAGTTACGTTTGTTGTGTCGATGCTTTTTTCTGATTTTAGTAGGTATTTTTTGTTATAGCGGCAACAGCACAGGGTGAGGTGGTGGTGGCAGTGTCTCTTGACACCGCCAAGGCTTTTATCCCCTTGCCCTGGAGCTGCGTTTGGGAGGCGCTTATTTACCATGGAACGCCTCTCTACCACCGTCGAATTGTCGGGGCCTATCTTTCCCAGAGGGCCATAACTTACCCGAGCTGGCTAGGGCAGGGTCGGCGAGATGTGTTCCATAGGGATCGGTTTTAGAACCGCTCCTGTGGAACATTGGTTACGATTGGGTGCTGCGTGGTCCGTTGCTCAGAGGTGTCGGCGTAACGTGTTACGACGACACCCTCATTACAGCGCTAGGAGCAACGCACTGAGACGTAGCCCTAAAGGCAACCTGCGGGATCCAGCTTACATATAGGGGGCGTCAGCATCGGCATCGAGCTCTCAATGACGTATTTGGGGCTCGCACTCGATATCCGTTGTAACTTCGGAAGTTTGGTCTCATAGCTGAGGGATGGAGGCATCAGCCACACTCTTGCGGTTGTTGCCCAATATCAGGAGGCCCAACGCTCCCTGCATGGGCGGAGATCCTGATGGCCAGGAATGCGGCTAAATTGCTTTGCCGGCAGAAAGCGACGGCTGTCAAAGTGATATTGGGATACCGCACGATCTCAGTTGTGGCGGTATGTCTTCTAGCCACGACCCCTTTATAGGACCTGGAAGCGAGGGCCCTTTCGTCATTATTTAAATGGCGCAAGGAGGCGCTGGAGCGGGGCCATAGGCCTCTTCCTGTGAGCAGGTCATGCTCGTGAAAGAGACGGCGGGGAGTAAGCGGGAGAGAACTCTCCCACTCGAGTTCCAAAATCTAAGGCGGCGCCCCATACTATGCATCCTCCATGACCGGGGATCTGAGGACGGAGACGGGGCTGCTCACCGTCCTTACAGAAGAAGGCCTTAGACGATAGCGTGACGTGAGACATTCATGCACACCCCCTCAAGAAGCGAGATATCAACTCAACAACCCCCCAAACACGCGGCCGCTGTATGCATCATTCCGAGGGCATACTGGAGGCTCCCAACCGTAGGCTGTTAGGTAGGATGCGCGTGGTGTTTAGTAGGACTACTGTACAGTGAAAATTTTAGGCCTCTATCTGGCACGGTTCTGGCGATATGACCTCGTGACTAATAGACAGACGGATGTCTAGGCCTCATGTCTCGTTTATAGGGTCCCGCTTTAACCCCTCCGTGCGAGAGTTCGACGCAGCAATTTCCACCAAGTGCCATAAATCTAAGCAAATCATCTCAAGTGGTCATTTTAGAAATATCTTCCTCCACTTAAAGATGAGATTCTTTCTTCTACGTGTGGAATTACTCATAGATGCTATTGCGAACTCCTTCCGACTAAAACCACACGGCGCCCTGCTACTAGCTCTTGACTGGTTTTTGTTACATTCTAAAAGTATATAACTAAAAGTGGACAACAGTGAGTCGGACTAGCGCTCGTAAGGTTCCGTACAAGAAAAGCGGCAAAAAAATCACGTATGTTGTATGGGAGACCCCCTTAAATATTATAAATTTGTCTATTTTTATTATTTCTGGCATTAGCAGCAACAGAAATACATAATCTATAAAAATTTTAACTGTCTAACTATCACGGTGCATGCGTTGCAACTTGCTGACAGACAGATAGACGACCAACGAAACTGACAACAAAGTGGTAGGGTTATGTAATGTCCTAGATCACCTTTTTAGGATTCTGTAAAAATTGTATTTTTATAACTACCTATTGATTGGAAGTCCATTGTAAATCTGTAAATCTTCGGTTAGTAACATATTAACTGGTTGGGCTGACCCCAACCACGTCACAGGCAGAGCTAGGAACTCAAAATTCATGAACACATGAGTTTCGGCCCGGCCGAAAGTTTCGGCCCATTTTGGCCGAAACCGAAACTGCGGCCGAAACTCGATTTTTTGGCCGAAACTGGCCGAAACCGAAACCGAAACCGAAACTTCGGTCGGTCACTAGTAAGTAGATATCACAGTAATGAGTTCTCAGTGGTAATAATGCGATCACTTTCATTTTTCTTTAAAATTAACAGCTCATTGTGGGAAACTAGAATATTCGCATGGAAAGGCGTGATTCGCGTTTTTTAACGAGGTTATCCACTCTTTGACACGTTCTGATGGTGTATTCGTTAAGTAAAATAATTATGAAAAGCATTATACAGGGCGTCCCACAGTTGTACCATATAGAAAGTATTTTAAAATTGTAGGTAATTTATATTTGGCGGACATGATTCCCGTTTCAGTCAGATAAATCTTTTTTTAGTACAAAATAGTCTTATTTCAATATAATGGACTATCTGCATTATTATAAGATTCTTCTCCGTCATGCGTCGTCGTACAACACCGCAACGCGAATCGCGGTGTCGTAATCCCTTTAAAAAATCATTGAAAGCTTCTGCATCTTATTTCGTTTTAATAATGACCAAACCAAAAGATTTTTCAAGGTTTTAACGTCGTCCTCTTTAAATATTCTCCCATTGTCGCGAAAAATATTTTCCTTATTTTTGAAATAGACTAGTTTTTATAGTTGGTTTGAAAATGCTCCTACTTTGTTTCCCGAGGGATGACACTATGAATTTCATAACAATATTTTTATGATTTATCACATTGTAACTGAAAAGAATGATTAGACTTGACGGTCGTGTACCCCGTTGCCGCCCCAGGTCAGCGCAAGTACGGCGGGCCGCCGCCAGGGTGGGAGGGCGGCACGCCGGGCGCCGGCTGCGAGGTGTTCTGCGGGAAGATCCCCAAGGACATGTACGAGGACGAGCTCATCCCGCTGTTCGAGCGCTGCGGCGTCATCTGGGACCTGCGGCTCATGATGGACCCCATGACGGGCACCAACCGCGGCTACGCCTTCGTCACGTTCACGACGCGCGACGCCACGCAGCGGGCCGTGCAGGAGGTGAGACCGCCGACCCGACTGACCTCCGACCTCGCACTGTTGCCGTCTCCCGTGCTCGGTCGCAACACTGGTATGAGCGATGAGCATCGGAGACTGTTTGAGGGGGCGACCATACCTTTGTATGCTTCCATAGTTCAATGTCTGCTTTGTTATTATTTTGGCTGATTCTAAGTAAACCTGTGTCTCTTCCTGCATCGATTTCGGATTATAAATGTTCACTCCCTCGAACGTTAGATTACTATAAGCCGTAGAGTTGTTGAACAAACATTAGGTGCAAAGATTGGTGCCATCTGTGCGAAGAGTGGGCCTCGAGCCGCGGGCTGCAGCCTTGACGAGTTTGCAAATATTTTGATAAATAGCCGGCGAACGATTGCGGCACCTATCTTTGTGCGGTTCATGGATGTTATCGAGCACATCTGTACCAATAGCCGACATTACAGCACAGTGTTATCGCAGCGACTAAAACAATGGTGCAATTGTTCATTTTCAGCGTTATATCACGATTGGTAACACAAAATTGTGTCAAAACTCTAAAGCTTTACTGAAGATGATTTTTGTATTGAAATTGGTGTTATAGATTTGAAACAAAATTTATTCTAATTTGACGTCTACTTTCCAGGTGTTTCGCCGAATGTTTAAGTATATTCCCTTGAACGATTAACTGATCACAGCACTTAGTTGCCACGTTTGGGGACTTGCACTGCATCGCTGTCCTTTAGGCGAAACCATCATGGCCGTACTTGCATCTCTCTTCCTATTAGCTCTTGTTGCGCTGTAACAATAGAAACGAAACACAAGGTCGCAAGCTCCATGATGTTTTCTCTTGTCGCAGTGCAAGTCCCCAAACCGCGGCCTCTCTTGCAAGACTACTAGATTCCATCTGACAGTATTTTTGCAAGGTCCCTATCATTTGCCTGTCGAATATGTTCACAGTCACACTTGGGAGATTTAGATTTAAGCTTCTTAAACAGCATGTCATTAATATCCCGCTCACGGCGGCCATTTGCACCCATTCACTTATATAATTAATCCCTTGCTAAAGTAACGTTGACAAAGTAAGCAATATGAATGTCTCGTGGCAAGCAGCCGCCGTCCATTAATCTGTAATCACAATCTGTGTAAATGTGCAATGTAACACCTGTAAACTGATCTCGCCTCGCTTGTCCTGAGATATCATCCCGTTCTATACTTTGCACCTCGTTCAATTTTAAGTTGCTATTTTATTTTTTTGTTACCATCACACACGTACTCGCTTCTTTTATTTTCACTTCCATCAAACGGTCCACTTACAGGGTTAACTTTGAATTGGCTTCGAAAAGTTCTCCACTGAGAGTATAATTATATCTCAGGCTCTCCTCTTTGCTCCGAACACTGTCGGCTTATCATCCAAATTCAGTTAACTCATCACGATTGGCTCTAACCGTCACGTCACCGCCATGTCGCGCGTCGAGGGCCGCCCGCGCGGCCGAGCGGATCCGTGTCGACGCCCTTTTTCAAAATTTTTCCCTTATTATTTTTCCCACAGCTCGATAACCATGAAATTAAAGCAGGGAAGACTCTGAGAATTAAGATTAGCGTACCGAATCTGCGACTTTTCGTCGGCAACATTCCCAAGTCTAAAGGCAAAGAGGAGATACTGGAAGAGTTTGGTAAATTAACAGGTAAAGTGTCACGTATGAATGAATTAAGGAGTTTATAGTTGTCGGGTTGAGTGCGTGGGCTTGGTGTGGACCGCTGGGGTGCCCGCTTGTCCCGCTTGCTCCCTCCCCGCTCCCGCTCCGCTCCGCTGCCCGCTCCGCTCCGCTCCAGTCTGTGCGCCCGGCGCCCGCGCCCGCGCCCGACTTGCTATTCTCCCTCGAATTGTTCTTGCAGCTGAATGATTATGAAATTCGAAAGGGGAAAAAGATTGGCGTAACAGTTTCCTTTAACAATCACCGGTTATTCGTGGGGAATATCCCTAAGAATCGAGATCGGGACGATTTGTTTGAGGAGTTTACTAGGCACGCACGTAAGTCCTTGTCGAATTCATAATAAGTGCTACTCGGTTAGTGTTTAGCGCCGCGCCTCGGGCCACCGTGACGGGCGGAGGTCTGTCTCTAGCGCCCAGTACCTACGCTACGTACGTACCGTCGTGCATCGCCGCGTCACCATGGCCCGCGGCGCGCTAACCGATATACCTATTGGCCTCGCCTCTCAATGCTCACCGGTCACGACTGGAGAACCTTGCTATTCTCTTATTTACTTGTTCTCAGTACCGTATATGTTCTCCTGGACTATCGTTTGATTTGCTTCATATTCAGTAGATTGTGTAATGTTGTTGCGCGTCGGGCTCGGGGAAGCTTGTGGGTTCCGCGCGAGTGCGCCCCGCCGCCCGCGCCTTATCCCTTTGTGTGATTGCAGCTGGGCTCGTCGAGGTTATAATATATAGTTCCCCCGATGATAAGAAGAAAAATAGAGGATTTTGTTTTTTGGAATACGAGTCTCACAAAGCGGCGTCGTTAGCTAAACGTAGACTGGGAACTGGTAGAATAAAGGTAAGGATACATACCCTGAATAACGTAATGTCACATTTATGTAAATTGTCAGCTGTTAGCTGTTTTGCTTGATTTCTATTCCAAAAATTATAGCTTCTAGCGACTCGCTGTTGCAATGTATTTATTAAAAACGTTCAAAAACTTAAAGAAAATAAATGAATTCGGTTACATAGTTTGAAATAAATATTTTCCCTATTTTGTGTTAGGCTTATTGCTTACGATGTAAATATTTGTAGGTATGGGGCTGTGATATAATAGTGGACTGGGCAGATCCTCAAGAGGAACCGGACGAGCAAACGATGAGTAAAGTAAGTAAACCTATGCATCTACTGCTATAAAGGGTATTTTTCGATTTTGACTCATTTCGACTCTAGTCACCTCCTGGGGGAAAAGTCGTGAACTTTCTAGTACTGTCACTCTCCGGTGGGTCACCTAGTACTGATCTCCCATCAGTACTAGGTAGATAGCTTGGGAGGGAGGTAGATAGGTACAGGTGAATGAAAACATTTTGGGAAAGGGAAATTCTGGTACCAGGGGACATTTCGGGAAAGGGAAATTCTGCTATCAGGGGGATATTTTGAGTAAGGGACATTCTGATAATTTTCCTGCCTTAAATTTAGTCATCAGATCTGGTTGGAGTCCAGAATAACACCCGAACCCTTGGTCGACGCCGCTGTGGTAGCCAGTCTGCCAATAATTTTGGGACATGTTTCTCAAATGCCATCAGGGACGCTCGGAGACGGACGAATATATCGGAACCGTGTGGTTTTAGTATGTTCATTTCAGGCATTTTAAAACGTACTTTCAAATAGCATTGCTGTTCACAAATCCGCAGTTTACGTCTATATAGTCTCTTCAAACTTCATACAATATTATGATCATATTAGTGCCTTTTACCGCGAAGGGCTAGACTGAGCGCAAACTGGATTCGTAGCTTGTCTTGTGACTTTTAAGTGGTCAAATACATTTCTGCATCCCTCTGGAAAACCTCTCAACTTAGATCATCTAACCACAGGATGCGCCTTACTTAAGCATTATTTTCTGCCATTGCACATGACCATTTGGTCTTTTGGCTTTATTAAAAGCCTGTACATCAGTACATCATTTTATATGATTAAACTAGTACATTTCATTGTAGTTGACTGTTTAACACACAACAGCCATTACGCGTTTGTAATCAACAAACGCGTAATGGCTGTTGTGTGTTTCACACATTTTTAAATGCAATGAAAGGCGATTGCCCATCTTTCAATGGACCGCCGTTTCATAACAAATAATTTAGTATGACAGCGAAAATCGGAGATTGAATTGAATGGATATCGTACTTTCATAGGAAATAAAAAATATTCTATTATTTTGTAGGGTTTTCTATCATTCTTCGTTTTGCTGTTCAAATTAGAGGTTAGTTTTGAAGCAAATGTCCATCAATCCGTCAAATCAATTTGTCCAAAAAGTGTAATCGTTACATTGATGAACATGGATTTAATTCAAAAAAGATAAAAGTAATAGAAAATCCATCACACTTATAAAAAACCTGAAAATGTATTTACTTACCACATATCAACTTATTGAGATAATGTAGTAAATAAACAAATTGGATCTCGATTGTTCCTTAATTACTTACCATTTAAATATCAATCCTGATCATAATCACTTTGTATGGAACCGTACATTGTTTTATATAAACATTTCACACCGATTTATCTAAAATAATTTCATGAAAAATCCTTCGGTGATAAACATTTTAAACTGTCATTTTTCCTTGTTGTTGTTGTTGCTGCTTTATTCGTCCAAAGGACAGGCAAAGGTATTTACAACCATACTGCCAATTCTTGTATTATTTAATATTCAGCTGTTTATGTCATTTTTCTCGGTCCTCGTCCTCTTAGGACACTCAAAGTCAAGTACCGAAAAGACGTTTTGTTAAAAACTTTTCAATTTTTGACAGTTCGTATTTCGTTCAAATGTCTAATATGCTCGCAACACGGTGAATAATATATCACCAGCCTAGATTTTTACTATAGTTAGAATCATAGATTTAGGATTTTTCGTTACTCTCAAATCACATTCTAAATCTATGGTTAGAATGCTATTTTATATAAAAAAATACAATAATCTGCTATTAATAGAACCTACTTCCAACTAAACCATAGATTTAGAATTTATCGATACTAAATCTATGATCTCAACGACATTGTTGCATGAACCCCGCAATGTAGGCCTCACACATTGATATTTGCGATTGGCGGCCATCTTCGTCACGTCAGTACCATTCATTTGGTCAGTCCGCGGCGCGTACAAACGATACAACCACGAATTATTATCAAAGTTAAAACGCCACAAAAGATTTTGATCGATTGAATTAAAAGATTGTTAAAAAAATATTACATGATTTACCAATTTATTTAGATGGCCATACACTTTTTATTAAGGTTTTTCAAAAAGAAACGATCTCTGGGCGTTCTCCTTTTATATGTCTTTGTGTTTCCCCCTTCACTTGTATGAAAACTGGCAGAATATTTTTGTATGCGGTGGTTCGCAAAGGCTAGTCCCGTGTTATATGGTCTAAGCCTCTCAACTTGCCAGAAACGGAACTCGATACGCTCTCAGTTCGGCAGACATGCAATTTGACAGATATTTGAAACTACACAGATTGTTTTGGTAGTTCCCTTTTAGGTCTATTACCGAAATGTCCAGTCGGTTCATGAAGTCTATTTCTCTGAAAAATCATTCCCTGATAGTCCCCTTCTCCGGAAGTCCATTGTCCTAAAAGTCCACTACCCTAATAGTCTACTTCCCTGGAAGTCTATTTCCCGGAACGTCATGTTTGAGCCACAGTTTCACAATGCTAAGAAAAAAGAAACAGATTTTCAGATTTCTTAATTTATTTTTTATTAGATTGTGAAATAAGGTTCCTGCTTCGTTTTTCCCAAATCCTCCGGAGAACGCCTACAGTATTTGAAACCACACAGATTGTTTATTTGACTGCCTCGCCTTAGTGACTCGACGGTGGTAATAATTTTACTGTCAAGTTGCGTTTCTGTCGAGTTGCGTATTTGCTATAACGAAATCCGTTATGCCTATGCATGCACCCACATTTCAATAACTGGTGAAACGCATTTCTAACGACATGCTACGAATCCAGTTTGTGCTCGACCTTCGCGGTGACTTCAATCTCCACAAGAGTTATAACAATTGTCTCCTACAGGTGAAAGTGTTATACGCACGAAATTTGACGCAAGAAATAACGGAAGATGCGCTAAAGGAAGAATTTGAACGCTTTGGGACCGTCGAACGAGTTAAGAAGATTAAGGATTACGCATTTGTACACTTTGAGGATCGAGACTGTGCAGTTAAAGTAAGTACTTCTGTTTTCTTCATGATCATAATTCGTAATTTATATTAAACTAGCGGACGTCACGCGGTTTCACCCGCGTAGCTCCCGTTCCTGTGGGAATACCTACGGGAACAAAATATAGCCTATGTTCACCGGGCATAGTGTATCTTCCCAACAGTGTAAGAGGTTTTCAAATCGGTTAAGTAGTTTCGAAGTCTATTTGATGCAAACAAACAATCAAATCTTTCCTCTTTATATTAGTAGTATAGATAGACTAAATTAAACCGCGAACGTCATTTAATGACGTTCGCGGTTTCGCCATGGAAATATATTTCACGGATAAAAAGTAGTGATTATTCGAAACAAAATAGTTGATCCCTGTACCAAATTTCAGCGAGATCCGTTCAGAATGTTTGAATAACAGACACCCTGAACAGATCTAGAAAGAAAGAACGCATAGTGCAACGCGACCAGTACTAGGGAGTAGATATAGCATGTTTGCTCTATACATATCTGTGTGGCATAGTGACGATGGTGTTGCTCTATGAATAACTAGATGATGCTGGCGGCTTTGCCCACGTGAAATTCGGTACCCGTTCCCGCTTTCCGTGGGAACATATTCCCGGATGAAAAGTAGTGTTACTCCAGACTTTAAGCTATCTTTGTACCGAATTTCCCAACATCTGAACTTTCACCTTTATAATATTAGAAGGAATAGAACGATCGTGCTAAAAAGTTGCTACCTATTTAGGCGACTTCAATTTCTTTGACGATCTTGTATATTTCGGTAGGCAATGCAAGAGTTGGACGGAAAAGAGATGGGTGGCGCCCGCCTGGAGGTGTCGCTGGCCAAGCCTCCCTCCGACAAGAAGAAGAAGGAAGAAATACTGCGCGCGAGAGAGCGACGCATGATGCAGATGATTCACGGACGTGGCGGGTAAGCGAATACTGACATTTTTTTTTATACCTACCCCCTTTTTCGGAGACGAACTCGTATCTTCCCTGCTCGACGCTGGGGGAGGTATCAGCACTTTTCCAGGTCGTGATGTCGACCCTCGCTGGGGGAGATTAGCATAAAATCAGTGCAAGGTTTTAATTACATTTTTAGGACCCGTTTTTTACTTAGTCAAACGGGTTCTATTTTCCTTTCGAGGTAGGGTATAAAATATTTTAAAATATGTTTTTAAGATTTTAAATTATGTTTATGACATGTGGGATGCACGAGTAGATCCTTCAAATAGGGGTTGACTAGGCGAGACACGATCCTAAGAAATATAAATAAAAATCTTGTACTTATGTCTCCTTAAGCTAGAGGGGACACCAGAACTAGGAAAGTTCAGACTGTCTCCCTCAGTGGGTACGCAGTACCCGCTCGAAAAGTTTTTGAATCAGTCTGCCGTCATTTATATAACATGTTTTACTATTGCCATTTGTTGGGCAATTGTCGCGGATTTGATCTCGAAATGACAAACACGTTGTTACTTTTGACTTCCAAGTCACTGCCCAATAAGAAGTAGTCGAGTTTAGCTGTGACTAAAGCTCAAGAACTTTTACAATTGCTGATGACCACCTATTGAGGCCTGGGAGTCGTACTATGACTGCATTAATGGCTTCCATTATAATATGCTGGGTTATATTGTTAAACTGTCACCGTTGCATAAAATATAAAATTTTTGTACCTGAGACGCTCACAGTGGCGCTGGTGTTGAACAAAAGATAAATATAATTTCCTGTCCAAGAAACTGCTTGTATAAAGGACGTCAGTAATTTAGATTTTGTTAAGATACTATAACCATTTACATGTACTTATCTATATGAAAATTTTACTTTTGATCCTCAGAATATTATCAGCCTCTATTCGTTTTTTACCCCAGTAAACTATAGGTAGCTATAGGATCTTATTCCCGATGATTTAGTTCGAACTTGCTTGCATTTAGATCAATGGCGTCACATAACAGTCGCCAAAGCACGATACAGTATCGATGCAATCAGTCACCGATCATCGTAGATTCCCTCTAAATACGCAAATTTCTGTAAATCTTCCAAGAATGACTATATCAATGAATTAAAAAGTAACATTTTATTTCTCATTTCTTGCAGTTTAGTTAGTAGATTTCACGATCAAAATTATATACAGAAGTTTGCTTTAGTGGCTGAGCTTGTTTAAATAAGCCGATCAGTCGGAGCTCTAGGCAGACTAGCTATCTGAATGAGAATTTGCGCTGCTGGTCTACACACTCTACACTGTCGTATTATGCGGCGGTGAGAGTGTAATTTATGTAGTTTCCTAAACCTTTAACCGGATTTAGCACTCATTGATACAGCGTATATGCAGGGCTATAATAGTTTTGCAAGACATTTTCCGACGCCTGTGTCCATCACATTGTTGCTGTACGATGCATTGAATTGAAGAAGATGGAACAGCGTTTGGATTGGTCTTCAAGATCAAGTCTATCTAGTTTGCCAATACCTAGCAGATTTAATAAGACTTCATACGTTGCAAAAAATTACTGTGTACGAGTTAAGTACAGAAAAAAAAACTGTCTTATTCTCATGAAATTTGTGTACAGATTAACATGCTTATAGCTGTTATACCTATGGTATTATCGTATAGAAGATTGACATGAGGTAATACGTTTACTGGGGCTAGGTAGGCACGTACACGTTGTGTAACGTGGTGTTAACTGTCAGATTGGATTGGTCCAGCTGCTCGCCGGTGCTGCGCGGGCGCACGCCGCAGCCTCAACCGCGTCCGCCGCAGGCCCGTGGGGATTACGGTCAGTATATCTCTCACACACACTTCATACACTCACATAAACCACCATACACTCGACCTTACCCGGTGGTAGGACGGGCCCAAGCGTACCAACACACCTTCGAGGAATAGTGTTGTAACATTGATGACCCGTTTATTAAACCAAAATATCGTCAAGTGCACTTCAAAGGTCCAATTTCATAGAAAGCACCTTCACACTAAGTCATGGTGTGGTGGTATGGTTGAATCTTAACCTACCATAGGAGGGTATGATCCGAGGGTATGATGAATCCGTCAAATACATACATTTCACTTCAGACAGATGAACACATTGACATGTCAACACAACGCTGGGTAGGTGGACGCTCGGTGGTGGACGCAAGGTTAACCCATCTGTCATATATCGATCATAAATTTCATATTTGTACATGTTTATTTCATCCATCATCATCTAGCACAGTCGAGTCGAAATTTGGAAATACGGATTTTGCACTGCTTCACAAACATGTATTAGACTGATAAGTTTTAAGAGCCTACCAGACGCCAAATTGTTAAAAGAAGATAGAAGATATACATTTTAGCGCGCAAGAAAAAGAGAGAGACGCGATCGGTTTTTGTGCGCTTTTAACGAAATAAATTAATTATAAAAAAACTATAACCAATATGAAAAAAATGCTCTAGTGCAAATGAAGATTTGACTATTGTCTTTCTTATAAATATCTTATATTATTAAAACAACATAGAACATACGAAATCTAGCTTAAAATTACACGAAATCGAGGTATTTTCAACACAAAAATCTATCAAGAATTTAATCAGTAATCGTGTTTCGAGCCTAGAGCGTTTTTAGTTCATGAACTGAAGTTGTCTGTGTTCAAATTTTAATTCAACAGACCGCACGAGTCCTGAGATCTAGATCAAAGTAATAGTCTATTTGGCGTCATATGGACTCTTAAGCTAAAATCGTATTTGAATTATAGGTACGAGCTAATTGGTATGCATACACAAGAATATTACGTGATGAACGGATTTATTCGAAATTGAAAATCTGTAAGCTGTTCGAGGTGGCAACTTGAGTCTGTGATCTCGTCTTTACACTTTTCTAGTTATGACCAGACCATGATTGTATCTGCCGAGCGTTTACCAATCTCGAAAATTGTACTACTGGACAACGCAGAGATGGGTGGAGGGAACAGCAGCTAAAAAAATATCGTATCAATAAAAACAATTTCATTAGTGACTGACGCCTCCCTCCACCCCTCTCCCCGTCCCCCTCTACACACAGATGACGTGAACACGGTGTGGTCTCCACGCGCACACTCGCACATTCCGCTACTGTTCCTTACTAACAAGATGGCCGCCA
The DNA here is from genome assembly GCA_933228765.1 of Miltochrista miniata. NCBI lineage: Eukaryota > Metazoa > Arthropoda > Insecta > Lepidoptera > Erebidae > Miltochrista > Miltochrista miniata. The sequence continues at coordinate 33,334,340 of OW121756.1, read as the reverse complement.
CTATACACCTACCCGCGCGCGGGACTGTCCTTGTCAATGTTGCCAACCGTTTTCTAATATTGCCAGTGTAAAATAATATGGAGGTTTGGGAATTTTTTGTAGTGTATCGTCACGGCCTCGTACATGTTTCATTAACGCTAATCTAGGCTAGATATTAATGACAGGTAGGAATTAAGTTGGATGCATGATTTCGGAACAAAATAGATCAATCGGAAATTAGTCGAGGGCAAACACATCGTTCATTTTTATTTGTAATAACAATATTAACAGACAATGCATGTTACAGATGTTAAATAATTTTCAATTGCTCGAAAAAAATCATAAAAATAGGTAGGTTCCGGTGATGGTTTTTTCAAATCTACTAAAATTTGAAATCAATGCGCAATTAGACATTGAAGATGCATGTTCCCGTGTGTCTGAAGACGCTTGAGTGGCGGTCGAGGCGCGAGGCCGCCAGGAGCCAGGTGTTGGATACCCGCGTGCTGCACCAAACCTAACGCCCCGTGTATCGCGACTACAGCATGTGTTCACTTGTAATCTTTTCCCGGTACGAGTGTCGTGGAGGCTCGCATTCCGCTAGCCGACATCGGTAGCTTGTAAGTTAGCGTTAGTTTAGCTTAGCCTCTAAAAGGCCTGTGTTGTGTGTTTATAGATTATGATTACGACTATTACGGGTACGGTGATTACCGAGGTGGCTACAATGAGCCATTTTACCGGTACGATGAGTTCTATTTTGATTACGCGGGGCCACCGCAACCGTCCGCCGTCCGCCAGCCTACCAACAGACCGCAACCGGTGGGTCCCCACACACACTCACTAATTTATCACTCTTATTTACTAGTCACTAGTCGCTGTACTCATTGTTCTATCGATTTTGATTTGCAAAAATTTTACCATCTACTGTTTTTTATTTTTTTTTATTTTGTTGTTTAATCCACCATCCTCGGAGTTAGTGACTCGGTAAAGACGATAGTGTGTAGGCCTGACGGTGGTGATCGCACTGCGGCGGGCGTGCCTCGCTCTAGTCACTGATTGCCGGGAAAAGTGTTAGGGGCGCGCGGGGTGGCAGGTCGGCCGATCTCACCATCAGGGCTATATGACTGCCGCCACTCCGACTAACATGCCCGTCCATCCACCAATATACCTGTTGTTTTCATTTGCCATTTGACACTAGCACCGCTTGAATCGTTCCGCTGCGCTTTTCACCCCATGTAGTGCTTTCGCTTTGCTTCATCACTAACCGATAACACGCTGTCGCTTTGCCACCCGCACACCTCCCCGTAGGCGAGGAACGTAGCGACCCCGATACTTGGAGCGCCCGAGTAATGTTGCATTTGTCGTTGTTGTAACGAGGTAGAGAATATGTTGAGAAGACTTACTGACCCGCTTGGTAAATGCCTCACTCAGGACGACGAACTCGGGCTAGGGCCCAACTCGCTTTACTACGATCTAACCGGAGGCATTCAGGTACCGCCGATGGGCGTTCACTTTATTCCAAATTATATTGATGTTGTCACTTCGGTGTTAGATTTTGATTAGAAATTGATATTTACACTTGTCATAGAAGAAGTAAATGTATTGAAGAGTATGAAGTACTTTCGTATATAGTATTCGTAGTTAAATAGCGATCCCCATCCTAGAATGCATTTTGTGATTGTTGAATGAGATTAGCTTTGAAGTACCTGACTGTTTCACATTATTACTTTAGAACAGCCATTACTGTGTGGCGTTCCACGGTAAAAGATTTTCTTTTAACCAAGCTTTGTGATGTTGATTCTAACAGTGATTTTTTCACATACTTTTATCTCGATCGCCACAATTGTATTGTAATCTATTCTTGAGACGCTGTTCAATTTATGTTTGTCCAAACCTTCATGTAGTACGTAAAATAACTTTGAACAACGTCATCAAAAATACTTATACATAGTGTAACTTTATTTGATATGTTGCCGATTACTTAAAATAGCGTTAGCAATTTTTTGCAGCATGTATTTAATTATATTACACTAGTAATGAACAATAATATGATCTTAAAAATACTGCAACAGCTTGGCAAAAAACTAGAAACGAAACGAAAAATTTTGCACGGGAACGATAATGTCAAAATGCTGCCAAAAACGTCACTTATGTCAAGTTAAAGTAAAGCATTTTATGCTTGCTCTACATTACTCGCGAAGTTGAACGAAGTTCGTCGAAGAAGTTGCCCGAGTCAAAGAAAATTTTTGACTAAGTAGGCCGAGGAGCCCCTCTACACTATCGTACTTCTCCAACTTCGTTCAACTTCGCGAGTAATGTGGAGGAAGCATTACATTTTCTTCTTTCTAACGGGTTGCCATAAAAATAGCACAGTGGCGCCTCCATTATTTTCTACTGTTTTTTGCCAAGCTGCATGTGTTTTATAGGGTGTATGTTCTCGTATTGTTTAATTTTATTAATGATTTTGATCGAATTGTTCCTTTTAAACGATAGTAATCCGTAGATAAACAGTCAAAATTGCAAATGTATCTAGTATTATAATAAATACCAAAAATCGGTCGACATAATGACTAACACTGGCTCTTTCTAGACTCTTTTAGATGCCTACTTTTTATACGAAATCGCTTAAGAAAGAGACATTGTTAGGGTTAAAGTATTTTGTCCTGAGGGCCTTAAAAGACATTTTATGTTTCATATTATCATACGTAAAATGATTTGTATGTTTGATGTGTTCTGTATTTCTAATGAATTATGTTTCATGATATGAAACATAAAATGTTGCCTTTTTAAGCCCACTTGCATTGCAGCCCGGCGATTTTGAGTACGAACTGCCTAAATTGATTGTATCCGGTGGTTATGGAACTCTGGATCGCTTGGCTAATTTTGATGACAGTTCTCGGCCATGAGAAATGAAAGCATATACTTTAATTATCCTTTCTGGGAAGCTGTGGCGGAGTCTGCAGCTCGACGGCTTTACGGCCAGAGACGTACTTACAAGCGTAGTCGAAAAAAATGATTAGTCTTATGTCGTTCCTAAACCACGAGGCTTTCATATGTAAAATTACCAATGTGCTTTCACTTCGCATGGTCAAGAATAGACAGATTTCTTTTTATATCAGAGTTATGGCTGACAAACCCTGAACGTTGAAAGTAATATTGTAGAATAATCAACATTACCAGAACTTTCCATGTTAATTTATAGTTTCCAACCAGTATTTCGAAATTCATATTTACAAAATTACTGTGATTTGGGAAAATTCTAGTCATGTTGATGACGCTAGGCGTGCCGTCTATTAAAATAGATGCTTCACTTACAAATGATGGACATCGCCTTGAATTGGCTTCTGATTGAGATATTATGAAACAAGATACCCAAGCATACGAGATAAATTAAAACCTGTTAAAAGTAGAGAGTATCAACTAACATGGTTAGGTACTGTTAAGGGAAGATTTACTATTAGACAGGGCCGATCGTCGTACGTTAGTAGACGGGGCCCGAACGGGACACATTATGCACTAACGGCGAACGCAGACGAGCCCGATAAGCGACGTTGAACTCCACTCTGGATGATGTTCGAAAATACGTGCGAGGCGATTATCAAGCTCGCCTGCATTCGCCGTAACTTTTCGAATTCGTGTTCCGTCGGACCACGTTCACAACGCCCCGGTCCAATAGGCTCGCAGAAGTAAAATTTAACACAACAATCTTGACCTGGGCTAAGTATCTTGTTTGATAGTAGACAGACGTTCAGGGTTTTCCGGCGGTACAGGCGGGTAGAGAGTAATGTGATGCGTGGTGGTCCGGGCAGGCTGGGTCATGTGGGACGGGCGGGCGATGGGCGCGTCGCGCGGCGGCGCCGGCGTCCGCGGCTGGGGCCCGTGGTGGTGCCCGCCGCGTCGCGCGTGGCCGCCGCACGCCCAGCGCCATGCGTGGCAATCCCCGCGCCAAGCCAAGTTTACCAGGTCAGTGGAACACACGCTCATACACACACACACACACACACACACATACAATACTCACTCCAAGGGCGACGGACAGTTGCTGATGGATATAGTGCAAAATGTACCTTTCTTCAAAATGTTTGCAAAACGCACCTTTCTCCAATATGTACCTTTCGCAAATAGCACCTTTCTCATAATGTACGGTAGGCCAAGTAGATTAGTATACAGGGCCGCCCTCGATGGATTGATTTATAAAGGGTTTGTATGCACTCATTTGATAAACATAGCAACCTTTATGAAAATTCAAGATTTTCTGAAAAAACGTTTGACAAGTAGGTACTTTTCTCTACTTGGTCCACGGTATTTTTCTTTGCGTTATGTGAAAGGTGCATTATGGGAAAAAGATGTATTTTGCAAAAGGTACATTCAGTCGGCTACTGAATTGACTGCAACTCTTGACGAAACCGTATGAAATTAAAGTGTAGACAAAATTGCTTATGTCCATGCCAAAACTACAACCTTCAACTTAAACAATCTTGAACTGCAACTAACTCCAAAATTGCAGTTCGATTTTGGAGTTTGTTGCAGTTCAAGATTGTTTAAACCTAATTCAAACCGTCTACTGGCGCGCGCAATGGGGTCTCGATATGAAATATTTAAAATTTCTTCTTCGAAATGTTGCATTTATGCAAGAATTTGTCAAAATAAGCTACTTCTGTCTTGATGTCCCACTCGACGACTCATTGCTAGCGCCTGGTAATATTTAAGCAACGAAGCACAGTACACAGCGGAATGTCCGTGGGTTCGGAGTGGCCATTGGTTAATATCTACTACGACTATTCACCAAGATAAACAAGGACCGAAACTATTATGTAAAATCTTTCAATCAATCCACTCCTCAATCCATCAAAAATATGGAAACTACATAATAAACGATGGTTGGATCACTGATTCTGTGTCACAATATTTTTCCTTTCCACTGCTATATAAAATTCTAACCATATCAAACCAATAGCTGTGTGTGTGCCCTCAGGTTCTTTAGGTCACCTTAGTTTTCTTGCTCGAAATCCCCTTAATTTACATCGATTTTCTGCTTAAAACTTTTCTCAACGTCGCGGCACCTTTGCTAAAATATTCTGAAATCCTACAACCTTCTACACCCAATACTGGCTGTCCGCTGTAGGTACTCTATGTACAGGCATAGTTGCAGATCCTTTCAGTTATAAATGGAAGAGACTTGCGTCTTTTTTTGCATTTGCGTTGTACAAAATGTACAAATTGAAAGAGTGATGTGCCAATTTATTCTTGAGCAATACAATATGGCGGTAGTTCTACCAGTTGAGATAATTGGTTGCACCATCAGGAGAGTAGACTTTCCTGAAATGGACTTCGTTGAAGACGTAACAGATCAAGCAGACGTTAGACCTGACGGACCTGAGGGTGTGTTGTATTTATTACAAACAAAATTCTAAATTTTACAAAACGTATAACATTGGACTCTCTCTCGGTCGATTCTACGAATCACACCATCCTGAAACCTGTTCCTTTCCTTTCAGCGTGTTTGATGGTTTGCGTGTAATCTGGATTAATGCATTGTATATCGGTAACTATATCCTACTCCTATGTCCTTAGTCATAGGGCTACCACAAACTTATCTAAATTGTAGTGCTCGATCGAGTGACGAGTCCATTGTTCCTTGTTTGAAGTTTGTGGGAGACCCTTAGGTTCCTACTTACCATAGTATATTGTTGATAGGGAATCTTAACCGTAACTTAGTATAGGCATGTTGGCATAAGATTGGTAATAGATAATAAGTTTTATTAACAGGAAGTAATCCCTGTTTAGATTGTATTCAAGTGCTCAGTAAAATTGGCGTTGTCTATACAACAAAAAAAAAGTTACTCCCCCCACCACGAATTTTCCTGTGACTAAATTTTATCCCCCATCGTACTTTTGTACCCACATATCCTGATCATGTAGATTTTAGTACCAGACTAGACCGGATATTAAACTACTGCGCAGGAGAGCTGAAACACGAGCACCCCTGTGCAGTACACATTTTGGAATCATTAAAATAGGAATTTGAAAACTAAACGCCAGTTTTACGAGTTTTATGTACCTATCTATAGAAATTAATATTCTGTAGAGTAAACTTATACACTACAAATCAATTGAACAAAATTACCTATGAAATGACCCAGCGTGAATTAGCTGGTCCGGCGTCAGTAGTGATGTTGTAAGGTCCTGTCGACCTTTTCGTTAGATATATCGACGATAAACTACCAGAATCCACTGAATCGCTGACGGTTCAAGCTTCTACGGATTCGTCAGAGACGCAAGTGGTCAGGTCAATTCTCTGGTTAAACTTTTTTTTAACTAATCGGAAAGTGAACTCGACAAAAATGCAGTTTGGCAGACACTGAAGTAGACAAAATGAACAAGTTCAGCAGACACAATTTGCACGATACACATTTCCAAGCTACCCTGATTGTTTGACTGACTTGGAGTAATCGGCTGTCCAGTTGCGTATCTGTCGAGAAAAGCTGTCAAGTTGCGTGTTCGTTCTGTGTTTGACTGAGACGCTGGGTCATGATATCATAGGGCAGTTTTGTCCACAGATTTGTAGGGTGTATGCTATGTCGACAGAGGGTAGACTACAGATGTTCGGTCGTGTTGCAGGTAAACGTAAACACGACGGGGGCCACGGGAACGTGGGGGGGGAGTGCAAGCGGGAGCGGCGCGTGGGCGCGGAGTGGGGCGGCGGCGCGCTGGCGCAGCAGCCGCTGGGCAGCTAGCGGGCCCGCGCTGAGGGCCACAAGCGCGCGGGCCGGCTCGGCGCCCCGTCGTACAAACCGTGCCGATGAGGATCGCTCTACTTTTTCTATATATGTGTTTTTTATTTGATTTTCGAGTTTTCGATTTTGTATCGCATCGATCCGTAAAAATCTTAAAGTAGGACGTTATGAAATGTTTCGATATAAGTTTCCCGTTATGCTTACGTTTTTTCACTTAGCCGTATATATTTAATATATACTTTATTTTGGGGGAGCGCGCGGCCGCGGTTGCCTGTTTGCGGGCGCGCGCTCGGGTCGCGGACCCGTCGACTGTCTGTTTTTTTTAATACATGTTATTCGATATATTTTATTCCTGTGAAACGCATTTTGCGATGTGATGTGTATTTTAGCAGTAATTATTATATTGTAAGGAGTTTGACTGTTGTTTTTTGACATACTTACAACTTAGGATACTTGAATGAATTTAATCGGATGAATTGAACTCTACTTAGCGGTTACGGCTGAAATAAAACCACCCCCTGTAGTACTCGAACATTTCCCGACTGTGTTCCTGCTTTAGTTTTTTGCTTTATTTTTATTACATATTTCCCTTAAAATACATTAGTGTGAGGCAGTAGTATTGTAAAGTTCAGGATTTCTAATGTTTATTATTGCTGTACTAAAGGTTTTTTGTATTCAACCATAGCATGTCCATACTGTTAGAACTCTGACTTGTATCAATCTTGTATCAGTTTAATGTGGAATAAATTTGCAAAACTGTGTTTGCCTTATTATACATTACATTGAATGTTTTATTTTCCACCTTCAAAGCTATACCTACTTCATTATATTCGTATTCCCCTTATTCTAGTCACTGGTTTTCATTCACCATAATTTGGTGTGACACCAGCTTTCGGCGTAACATTTTGGATGTGGCCCATTCTGATAGTTGTCTTATTGAATGTGGGTGTGCGTACTCCTGGCGGAAAAGTGTCGATTTTTTAAATTCTAGATATCCAGAAAATTAGCGTAAGAGTCCGTGTAAATGTGTATCGTAAATAGAAATTTGTGTATCCAGCCATTGTAAAGATATTCTTGAAAAACTGATTCCGCCAGGAGTACGTTCGAAACGTCAGCCCAGCGGAACTTTTTCTTTTTTTGCAAAAAGAAAAGGCTCATTAGGTAGCTTGGTGCGAGCTGTAAATGTGTATGTATAAATGAAATTTGTGTATCATGATATCACGGAGTAATTCAGGTTTCCGCTGGGAGTACGTTTGACGATATCGTAATTATCATATACAGAGACTTGGTACAGTGTTGAGTTTACTCATGTACGTTGCTATGAATTTGCTTATAATCTGTGTAAAAGCAGAATTGAAAATAATATCCCACTCAAAAGATATATACATAGGTAAAATCAGGTTATAAACCTCTAGTGCCTAAAATAGGAACCTTACAGCCAAACTTGTAACGTTAATTTGTATCTAATCAAAGTCTACACTCTTCAACCGAGTTTCATTAATACCTTCTTAGTAATTACAGAGTAATTACAAAATTTGTCGCAATCAGCCCATTGTTTTATATGACCTTTGTTGTCAATGTTCTTAGGAAATAAACACAACAAACTATATTGCAATATTTTGCGTATTTATTCAACTACTCAAATTTAAAAATTCAGCTCATTACATTCAGTATTTAACAAAATATAAGAAAAATACCATCAACAGCCGGAATTGATGAAAAACACGAGTAAACCAACCTAATTGAAATGACGTCAAAAAGCGGCCGCGTAGTACACAGAGCTACGTCTTTAAATTGCCAGTATTGTACGTTTATTTGGTTTGACATCGTGTACTATCGCTACAAAAATAGCTTAGCGAATATACAATTCCCATAATAACTTTCTATTGCAATTATTACTTTTATGAATAATCGACATTTAAATAAGAAAGAGCAAGAAAACAAACTCTTTGACGTTTTAAAATGGACGCGATGTCGGGTTCTACTTAAGTACGTAATAGTGGGCACTTAGATTACCCTTTTTTTAACATGAGGGAAAATCCCTCATGGATGCTATGCTGGACTCCTATCGACTAAATAAACTCACGTAAGGCCCAACAGCTTACGGTTTGGAGCCCCGGGTAAGCCCTCAGAAGGCTTTCCTAGGACTCACAACAAACCTACGGCTACCACTGCGACCTCGCCTACGGGGTGGTTCGGGTGCTATTCCGCGTCTTTGGGGGGTTTTCGGGTGTGATTCCGCTTCTTAGGGGGGGGGGGGGAGGGCGTGCGTGAATCCCTCACGCCACGCTGCCGTCATGGGCCTGCTTCTGTAAGGACGGTGAGTAGCCCACACATAGAGTACCTGCTTATTTTTTACCCTAGCTTTCTTATGTATAAGTATTTATCAGTTTGTCTCAAATTTACGATTCTGTAGGTTTAGGTATTTCAGCATTTTCACACACAAATCCACATTTTGACATATTGAGACTAGAGACTAGAAGAAACGGGTTTTTAAATTAACATGTTCCAGAATTTTTATTTACTTATATAAAAACAGGTCAAGTACGACTCGAACTCGCGCTTGGCGGGTTCCGTACTAAAAAAACAGCAAAAATCACATTTTTTTATGGTAGCCCCCCTTAATCCCCCTTTTGTCTAATTTAAGTATTTGTTGTTATAGCGTCAACCAAAATACATCATCTGTAAAAATTTCAGCTCTCTAGTTGTCACGGTTCCCGAGATAGGATTAAAGTATTTGTTGTTATTGCGTCAAAAAAATATATCATCTGTTAAAATTTCAGCTCTCTAATTGTCACGGTTCCCGAGATAGGATTTAAGTATTTGCTGTTATAGCGTCAACCAAAATACATCATCTGAGAAAATTTCAGCTCTCTAGTTGTCACGGTTCCCGAGATAGGATTTAAGTATTTGTTGTTATATCAGTTCCCGAGAAAGCCTCATGTCGGACAGACAGACAGACAAGCGGACTGCGAAGTCTCATGAATAGGGTCCCGTTTTTATAATTTGGGTTTGGAACCCTAAAAACTGTGTGGCCAGTTTTACCAACAGTCATCAATCAACAGTATAAATAAGGTTTGTAATCTACAAGACACTTAATGACTTTCTTCAAAAAAGTCTTACAGACTAAGGCTGAGGCCGCACTTGCGGTTACTGCGGTTTTATTCCAAATAAAAACACACCTAGAACGACCCAGAACCTACCATTGACGATCCTTCCGTTTGAACGCATAGTATCAGTTCAAGCTATGCAGTCGAATGGTACGGAATAAAATAATTCCTCCTCTCGGTCCTCGGTCCTAGGTTCGATTCCTGGGTCAGAACAAATATTTGTGTGTGATACACAAATGTTCTGGAGTTTGTGTTTTATGTACTTGCTATGAAATAAATTATATTAAAATATAACTACTAAACCTCTCTCTTGCTTTCATGTGACGCTAACAAATTGTTAAATAGGTAGTACCTACATTTTAAAAATAAAATAAAACTTGCAATATAACTTTTACATCTGCATTTATTTGAGACACCCTAGCTAAGCGATCAGTATGAATGAAGAGAGCTCACAATAATCTCACACGCCAATTTATACATTCTCCCCCAGAAGCTGCTCAATAGACAATACCTGTTCCAGCGCAGAAGGGATTTGAAGATTTCAGAAATAAAACCAATAAATTTTGTGGCGAGTACTGAGCTTCAAGGCTAGTATATTTGAAGTGAAGGACGTAGGTACATAGTATAGTGCTTAAACAATTAACTTAAAACTAGTGATGCGCGTACACTGTAAACGTAAGTACTAGGGCTGGATGATATCGATTGCGCTCGAACATGCCCCCAGCCGTTGAAAGCTGGACTTTCAACCATGGAGAATCAATCCATCAAAGGACAACAAGCTTTGATAAGGCACGCCGGACCACGCCGTTTGCTGTGTTACTATCAACACTTCTGCTGATGTTGACGCAGTCTGGATGAAGAGCGACCATTTGACCCATCTTCCACTTAAGGGGCGGCAAATTTTCAAACTAAAGAATGACGAGGGAGCTACATTGTACGGAGCCTTTGTATGTGTAACATAGGACTCGCTGCTAAAATAATATAGGGTAATCCCTGCTCCACCTCATCCAAATGTAGCTGTATTGTAGGATGTGTTGATGGTGAGTCGAGCATAATCTGGAGTGATTACGAAGATCAAGTGTCGTTTTCAATATGTGCAGCAAGTTCCACCAAGTGCCATCAATCAACAGGATAAATAACGAAGTTCCTTGGCTGGTAGTGAGGTGACAAGCCATACAATGATTCATGAAGTGTCCTGGAGTGAGAGGCGAAGGTCTTCGATGATTCAGGACAGCGAAATATGTGTAACTAACCTAAGTTAAAAATTCCTTCATAATAAAGTATACATAAGTTATGTTACAATTGCCCAACACTCAAATTAAATAAATGATCCTTTGTCGACAGTCACACTCGCCTCCCATGGTGTGGCAAAATTGATCAAAAGTGAAACTTTACACCATCTCGAGCGAAATTTTTAGATACGGAGTCACAATTGGTATAAGTAGGTACTTAAAGGTTTGCAGCGGCTATACGGTAAATGAATCGGCGCAAAGCATAATAATTATAATTGCTACCTGTCAAATCACCCACTAGTTCTGAATGGCTGTAATGGTTAACCATACGAAAATGACGATGTGCTCTATAACTAACTAGCTGACCCGCGCAACTTCGTTTGCGTGATAAATGAAGAACCGCTCGACCGATTTTGTGCAAACTTCACATAAACCATCTACTAAATAGTCCGAACAAAGCCTAAAGATTTGGTTTGGATAGGTGAGCCCGTTCTTGAGTTATAAAATTACAACGAAAAGTGGCATTGATTTTTATGTATATAGATCTATATCCACGTCCTTGAAAACAGATAGAATTAATATTTTCTATGATTATTAGAAAGAAAAAAGTAAACATCACATAGATTACACGTTATAAGACCCGTTGCTGTGTTTGTGTGTGTGCCACCCGAAGTTGCTCCCATCGGGTGGCCAGTAAATCTCTCATATTGTGACTAATAGTTATAATTGAGGATCTGCGTGCATTAATTCCAAATGCTCGTATGATCTGAACAAACTTCGAAAAGATGTGTGGACTGTATTTATTAAATGAATATTCAGAAACATGAATTCTACGACCTACACGAATCACTTTATGATCCTCTAAAATATTATGTTTAATATAATTAATAAATTTATGTGAGTCCAGTAACAAATTGTATTCTGGGAAAGCCTTCTTTGCGACTCAACTAAATGAAATTCATAATTTATAAAATTCTTTACTGAAAAATGAGAAAGATAAGAGTTAATGCGATTGCTGCATTGTTTGACACATTTAGCAAGACATGGCATAACACGTTGTAAGATTACTTGCTTGGAGAACGCTCCTTTACCTGTAAGTTTATCACTTGGATAAATTAAATTAAAACAAAGGATTGCCTGTAAGAAATTGCTTATTAGCAAGAAGGTCCTTTGTGCACTTGCAAAACTGAAAGTAATCTATTTATTTCGATATTTAAAGTTGCTGCGTAATAAGATTATTCAATTCTAATTTATATGTATACATACACCTGATCTTATCCAGGGCAAATAAATCATCGAATTTGGAGCCCTGGGCCATGAACTATATCTTTGTAAAGAGTATGGACCGTGCCACCACCATTCACGATTGGGTATAGCAGTATCCACACTGCAAAGATTTACATAAACACCATAATAAGCTAATCAGTAACATAGTATAATAACAGTATAAAGTAACAGCATAATCTGAGGCGACAGAAAATTGGTGAAAATGAACAATATTGTGTAACTCACATACTACACGACGAGAAACATTAAGATATAGCAATGTAGACAAAGTTTTCATTAAATCAACCCAAGCAGTAATGGTTTCAGGTGGTAAATGTTCATCCCAAAGTAGGGTTTTAAGCCAAAACTTCTGAAGCACAAAGAGATCAAAGATTACAGCAACTGCTGCGAGAATATCTCGGTTATCACTTTGACCCTCATCAAATGTATTGATTGAAACGCTTATGTGATCAGTCTGAGGTCGCCAACACAGCCTTATCGTCTGGTTTAGTTCACCACCGTCGATATTTAAATCGACGAGGGACTGTTTCGACTGTCTGACAAGTAAGGTGAGCTCATTGGACTTCCACTTCCTGACAAGCATGCAAGCAGAAGCAAGAGCTTTAGTGACCTCGCGACCTACATGGTAGGCTCCCTCAAACTGATCAGCACCAGTAAGAAGAGTATCCACCATGAAAATGTGTAAAATAACTTTAGCGATCTTTAAATCAATACATTTGAGTCCCATTTGCTTGAGAAGACACCTCGTTACTAAATAGGGGACACTAACAGTGCCGTAATTTACAATGCATAAAGAAGAAGCTTTGAGTGGCTTAGACGAATGATAACGTTCAATGAATTTAAATAAATGTATATTAGCTGGATGTATAAAATTGTAAATGTACATGTACATTTTCTCGACGTTAGTCGAGATTACGTACTTATACATCCTAAATCTAAAAGGAATAGAAATTAAGTCGTACTGAATGGTCGGGAAAACTATTTGAATATTCTTTTTATATATTCCTGACGATATGGGAGCACCTGCATTAAAAACTACACTTAATTTGGTAGTGGTGCTGCCCTTCCTCAACACTCCATGGTGAGGGAAAAGATGATATAACGGAGTATCTTCCTCGGGCATATGCCCTAAAGAAATGAACTTAGATATTAAGTCTTTGTACACATTGTCGAGTGAAGGGATATTCATGTTTCTACGTTCAAGAGATAAAAAACACCGTCTTGCACGAGAAAATGACTCGCCCAACGTATCTGAAGATTCCTTTAATGGTAACTTTACACAGAAGCGACCATTAGACATATGAAAGGTATTCTTAATAAAGTGTTCATCACACTGCATTTGTTCGGTTGAGTAAGTAGATGATTCATGGCAAAATTCCTCAAGTTGCCAATATGAATATCATCTATCTGTAAGGTACCTTGTATGTTTACATTATTAAAATTACATTTAATGCTAGAAGGATATGTTATCCTATAGCCACTGTTAATTGGGCCACAAACTATCCAACCGAGCCTAGTTTGATACAAAATGGGTTTCATATCCCCCAATACAATTTTTTCAGAACCTAACAGATTCCAAAATATATCAGCCCCTATAATGATATCGATGGCCTTTGGTTTATAAAAATAAGGATCAGCTAAATTAATGTCAGTAGGTATATCCAGTTGAATTCGTCTAGAGGGCACATTATCCGTAATAGCAGGTAAAACAAAACAAGTTAAACTATCGGAATATGATTCACAAAGGGACTGCATGTTAACACGACACAGTTTATCTACGTGAGACAACGAATTATTTATACCCTGTATAGATTTACTTGTGGGTATAAATGGTAAACCAAGTTTGTTAAATAGATTTTCGGTCATCAAGCAAGACGAACTGCCCGAGTCAAGGAGTGCGCGTGCAATATGTACCTTATTATTTACGTCATAACACCTAATCAATGCAGTCGACAACAGAACATCACTCACAGTGTGCGCACTGATATTAGCAGATAACGTTATGTTATGGCTATCTATGTTGGATGTAACGCCGCACGCCACTGGCGCGGTCGCCGAGAACTCACTTCTATTATTCGTGCCTGTGACGCCGTTATCAGTTATCGTCTTAACGTTATCTGTTGATGAATTTGATGCAGATTTTTGTTGCTTATGAATTAGTTGGTTATGTCTTTTATGGCATAGCTTACACCAGGGTAGGCGAACCTTTATGCATCCACGTGCCATTTTTTCTAAAAAAAAGTTTAATGGGTCATTCGCGTGCCATCAAATAATTTTGACTTTCTGATTATTTGGAAAATAATAATTATAAATACTATCAAAACACTTTATTAAATAAAGTAAGCAAAAGAGGTACATTTTGGTATGTTAATATTAAATTTCAGTAAAATTAGTGTGACTTCTGTTGCTGCAGGTTAGATGACAAATAATTTATGTTAGGGTTGTAAGATGTTACTTTTAGCAAAATGCATGCTGAACTAGATTCATCTGTCAAACGGTTTCTAACCGAGTTTTTAATGTTATTCATCTCTGAAAATAATGACTCGCAGGCATATGTAGATGAAAACATGGTTAAAATAGCATGAGCCAGCTTCTTCAAACAGTTAAATGTGTCTGGTAACGCATTCCATGTTTCCAGAAGTTTATTATTAGCATTTTTACTTACATTACTTGTCGATCTTTCAGTTTCAATTAATTCCAACTCTTTCCTTGTTTCAATAAATTTTTGAATCCATATTGAACTAGATTGGAAATCAATCAGCTGCATTTCAAATTCTTCAATTTCCAACCAATCAAATTGAGAGAAGTTCAGTTTATGAAATGACGTCACATCTGGGTACATAATGAACTTGAGTATTTCCGACAATTCTTTGAACTGAGAAAATCTCCCTAAAAATTCCTTGATTAAAGAATCGATCACAGAAATAAATTCTTCAGTCATTTTTTCTTTGTCTGCTGTCTCGTGAATATCTAAATCATTCATATATTTTTTCAAGTTTGGAAAATACTTGTAGTTTTTTGTGATAATATCGTTTCTAAAAACTTGCAGTTTTGCCTCAAAAGCGCGAACGAGATCTATCATGGCAATAATTGTTTTGTTTGTCCCTTGAAGCTTTACGTTTAATGTGTTTAAATGTTGGCATATGTCAGTAAAAAACATCAATTTTGAAAGCCACATAACTTCCAATAACTGTGGGTATTGTGCAATTTTTCCCTCATTTTGCAAAAACAGTCTGATTTCTTCCAAGCAATCAACAAATCTTTCAAGTACATTCCCGCGACTCAACCAGCGAACACTATTATACATCAGTAAGCCATTATACACCGAGTTGACTTCGTCCAACAAAGCATCGAATTTTCGCTTGTTTAAAGCCTGTGACGAGATAAGGTTGACTATTTTTGTAACTACGGCCATTACATTATCAAGGGATGTTAAACCACTTTTAGCACACAAGACTTGTTGGTGAATGATGCAGTGGAATTCAAGAATCGAATGTCCTACGTCAGCTTGAAATAAACTTATGAAACCGTTTTTTCTACCTACCATACTTGGAGCACCATCAGTTGTTACAGAAACAATTTTTTTTATATCAATTTCTTTTTCAGCAAGCGAATTTTTAACTGCCGTACTTATATCTGTTCCCTTTGTAGTTGTTAGCAACGATTTTATTGCAATTAATTCTTCCTTAATGACGTTTTCTACGCAATACCGAGCAAAAACAGCTAAACGTGCAGATTTAGTGACGTCAGTGCTTTCGTCAAGACATAGCGATATAAAAGAAGCATCTTTAATGTCAATTTTTTGTTGATCTGTTATATTTTCGGCCAGTTTTAAGATTCTTTCTTTTATTGTGTTTCTTGATAGAGGAGTATCTTTGATGCGCTGAATTATCTTATCTTTATTGTCGAAATCTTCAAAAAGAGAGGGCACGCATGCTAACCAGGCTTCCTTCAAAAACTCACCTTCTTGAAAAGGTTTACCATGCCGAGCAATGACATTTGCAGCCGCGTAACTTGCCGCGCTTGTATTACAATTTTTGCCAACAAATTTAATCATAGACGTTGACTGTTTATTTCTGTCATTCAATGCACTTGCAATAAATTCTTTTTGCTCTGCCTCGCTTTTTTGACTAACAGATTTATGATTTGTTTCAAAATGCCGTTTAACAGATGATGTTCTACATACCACTGTTCCAGAACATAAAACACACACCGCTTTGTCACCTTTACTAATCATGCCATATTTCTCAGTCCACCAAATTTGAAATTCTCTGTTAAACTTAGTATCATGAACTTTTTGTTTTTTTGCTGAGCTGGCCATATTAAAATTTAATAATAATAAGCAAAATATTTAATATCAGTTTAAAATCACTCGAATAAACTTTACAATACAATTATGTCAACAAAACTCACTATTACTTTATGCGTAAGCAAACAATGCGTCATTCGCAATTGAAACCCACGGCATTATAAAAACAAAACAAACTAGAGCCGTGCAGCGCTTCCTGCCTGCCGCTGCACTGCCCCCACCCCGCGCACCCAACACTCCGCAGCGTAGGAGCATCGCGTTCGATCGTCTTAAAATACCTAATTCTGCGACGTGCCCAAAATATTGTGTCGCGTGCCATCAATGGCACGCGTGCCATTGGTTCGCCTACCTTGGCTTACACCCTTGTTTCCTGCAACTGTTCGCATAATGACCACGACGAAAGCAGTTATAACAAACCTTTAAGTGAGGCAATGCAGCTATACGGTCATTGATACTTAATGCCAAGAATTGAGCGCAAGCGTTGAGGTTATGATCGCCCTTGCATTGTGGACAAGTATAAATTGAAGAATTATTACCACTGAGAGAAGCCATCGCCTTTAACTTTGTGTGTTGTTTTGTGTGTGAATTACCTGAGTGACCAGAATGACGAGAAAGTTCCAAAGTTTCAATTAAATCAGCTCGGGTTTTCATAAATTCCATGAAGTTAAGAAAAGAAATGGACTTGTTTTTATCTAATGACCCTTTGTGTTCTTCCCACTCTCGGAAAGTTTTACTATCTAATTTCTGTGTAATTAAGTAGATTAATAAAGTGTCCCAAGTGCTGACGGGCTCACCTAAGGTACTTAATGCTCGTAAATTTTTATTTATTTTATCAATAAGACCCTTTAACAATACTGAGGACTCTTTTGTGAGTGACTCGATATCAAACAAAGCTGACACATGATTTTGTATTAATAAGCGTTTGTTATCGAATCTCTCACACAAGAGATCCCAGGCCACTATATAGTTCTGAGCAGAAAATTCGATAGATTGGATCACGACAGCAGCAGTCCCTACCAAGGAGGTTCGTAAATAGTGGAATTTATTAACCTTATCTATGTCGTCATTTTCGTGGATCAGACTAGAAAATGTATCTCGAAACTCGAGCCAATTGTTATAAGAACCAGAAAACTTTGGTAAATTGATAGTGGGTAACTTTATGAACTGACGCTTAGAACTTGCACTACAATTATGAAAAGAATCGTTTGGTTCTGATTTAGAAAAAGTGCTTATGATATTTTTAGCTTTAGCCAGTAGAGAATAATATTGAGATTCTATAGTTGACCTTTCAACTATTTCCTCGTCAATATTATCAGACGAACATTCCAGCTGTAGCTGAACGTCATTAAATTCATCATATATCACTTCGAATTTATCGGTGCGCAATTGTAACTCCGTTACCTGACAGGGGGTCAATTTGGCATCCTGTAAACTTGATAAGTAATTCCCAAAGACAGTGAGTCTCCCTTTACAACTGCTACGCTTCTTTTTTAATTGTACAATATTTGCCATTATGGGAGACGAGTGCTTCGACCTGGAAATTTACAATTTACAAGGTTACCTCTTAAAGCACTAACAAATTCAACTGTAGTTAAATACCTATTGATCCTATCTTATTACACCATTATATTATTTACTGAAATACAGGACTTCAAAACTTTACAACTTTAAGTATTAAAATACGATTTCTGATTAATTAACAATGTAAATAATTATTATGTATTGTTAAAGAGGTAAATTACAATTTAATTAAGCTTTAGACAAATAAAATTAGATCTAAGTTGAAATTAATTAATCAATGTAGATGTAGGTAAGTAGCTATCGATGTAAGTAAATTACTGTGCTGTATCTAAGCACGGATAACTATTTCCACAAAGATTACAAACAATATTACTTTCAAACTTAGAAATAACACTTTAAAGCATTGTAATCCCTAAAAATCAGAATTAAAGTTAAGTTGTAAATTTATAAGTACTAACCTTATGTCTGCTACAGATACTCTAATTTAAATATTACCTTACGAGTGTTGGGTGAACTATAATATAATTAAATTAATAAAGTTTTACAATGTTTCGCTTGTTTTATTGAAAGTTCCATCCACTTTGACCTTTAGTTCACCTTTTCCTCTCAATGTAGGTACGTAGTACAAATAGTACCTATTTGTTCTTCGTATATAATAATCTCTTCAATATTTAATTGTGCTGGTTATGTTCTGCTGTAAATCCGGGTCGGTGGACCATGTTCCAGCGCAGAAGGGATTTGAAGATTTCAGAAATAAAACCAATAAATTTTGTGGCGAGTACTGAGCTTCAAGGCTAGTATATTTGAAGTGAAGGACGTAGGTACATAGTATAGTGCTTAAACAATTAACTTAAAACTAGTGATGCGCGTACACTGTAAACGTAAGTACTAGGGCTGGATGATATCGATTGCGCTCGAACAATACCATTTAATTCCACAATGTTATTCAAAACCAGGTAACTTAGCAATGATGTACAATTCCAAATAATAATGTTAGGGTTCGATAAAACCTTAGACCATATAACTACAGGACCCGTCTAGCAAAGCTTTCCCCTCTGCTAAGCCAATGGATCACTCGATCTAACAGGTTTATAAAAAGAACATAAGAATCGATTGATTACGGAAATAAATAGTCTCAGTATTGGTATTTTCTAACACGAAGTTGTGTCAGCTAGTATAATTCAAATACAGTACCCGTACATTGCAAAAAAGATAACCGTATCAAATTGTAGTTGTCTTAAAATGACACCGTCTGTCTCATGTAAAGCTATTTATTTAATTTACGTGAGTCTCCGTGCTTCGGAAAGCAGGTTAAGCCGTTTGGTACTGTTTTCAGTAAAATTGCAGCTATGGCGGAGGCCAGGCCTAGTCAGCAAGCGAGTGTCAAAGAGTCTGAGATGATGAAGATGTGTATATATTATGTACGAATCATAAGTACCTACTTAATACTTAATTTTACAAGACTTTTGTATCTACCTGTTCTAAATTAAAACGGATGCTATGCTACAAATTTAGAAATGTACCTTCATGTACTGCGCGGCCGCTTTTTGACGTCATTTTAATTTGGTTGGTTTACCCGTGTTTTCCATCGATTCCGGCTGTAGATGGTATTTTTCTTATATTTTGTTAAATACTGAATGTAATGAGCTACATTTTTAAATTTGAGTAGTAGTATAAATACGCAAAATATTGCAATATAGTTTGTTGTGTTTATTTTCTAAGAACATTGACAACAAAGGTCATATAAAACAATGGGCTGATTGCGACAAATTTTGTGATTCCTCTGTAATTACTAAGAAGATATTAATGAAACTCGGTTGAAGAGTGTAGACTTTGATTAGATACAAATTAATGTTACAAGTTTGGCTGTAAGGTTCCTATTTTAGGCACTAGAGGTTAATAACCTGATTTTACCTATATGGTTATATCTTTTGAGTGGGATATTATTTTCAATTTCTGCTTTTACACAGATTACCTATAAGCAAATTCATAGCAACGTACATTAGTAAACTCAACACTGTACCAAGTCTCTGTATATGATAATTACGATATCGTCAAACGTACTCCCAGCGGAAACCTGAATTACTCTGTGATATCATGATACACAAATTTCATTTATACATACACATTTACAGCTCGCACCAAGCTACCTAATGAGCGTTTTCTCTTTGCAAAAAAAGAAAAAGTTCCGCTGGGCTGACGTTTCGAACGTACTCCTGGCGGAATCAGTTTTTCAAGAATATCTTCACAATGGCTGGATACACAAATTTCTATTTACGATACACATTTACACGGACTCTTACGCTAATTTTCTGCATGACTAGAATTTAAAAAATCGACACTTTTCCGCCAGGAGTACGCACACGAATGTGGACCACTCTATAACTTTGCCGAAATCAAAACTATCCCAAAACGATAACTGTCCCAAAACAACAGATTCAAAACGACAACTGTCCCAAAACGACCTACTGTCCTAAAAAATCTGACCCAAAACGACTTCTGTCACAAAACTACTACTTTACCAAAACGACTACTGTCGCAAAACGACAACTGCCCTAAAGCGACAACTGTCGCAAAACGTCAACTGTGCCAAAACTAACACTGTCCCAGAACTACAATTTTCTTTGTCCCAAAGACTATCCCAAAATGACCAACTGTCCCAAAACGTACTGCCCCAAAACGACAACAGTCCCAAAACGACAACTGGCTCAAAACGATAACTGGCTCAAAACGACAACTGTCCCAAAACTTCAACTGCCCCAAAACAACTATCCCAAAACGACAACTGCCCCAAAACAACTGTCACAAAACGACAACTGGCTCAAAACATTCTGATAGTTGAATGTGCACCATTCGATTATTCTGCCGAAATGAGAACTGTCCCAAAACGATAACTGTCCCAAAACAACTGTTTCAAAACGACAACTGTCACAAAACTACCTACTGTCCCAAAACAACTGTCCCAAAACGACTATTGTCCCAAAACTACTACTGTACCAAAACTACTATTGTACAAAAACTACTACTGTACCAAAACTACTACTGTACCAAAACGACTACTGTCGCAAAACGACAACTGCCCCAAAACGACAACTGCCCCAAAACGACAACTGCCCCAAAACGACAACTGCCCCAAAACGACAACTGTCCCAAAACTAACACTGTCCCAAAACTACAATTTTCTTTGTCTCAAAACAAGTCAATTCTATGCCAATAAGTGGTAGTACCAAAATTTCCTTTTTTTGCCTGTGGTACTTACTGATAGTACCACTGGTAAAAAAAAATACCCGTGGTAGTACCGCGGTCCCCGTAGTAGCAATACCATTGCTACTACGGGGACCTTCAATGGTACTTCAACTTTACTCGTGGTAGGTACCTACTGCCGGATAAAAAATATATGAAGATCGGTAAAAACAAATGAAGATCAGTGGAAACGAAGATCGGTAAAAGCAAATGAAGATTGGTGAAAATAAATGAAGATTGGTAAAAATAAATGAAGATCGTTGATCTTCACTTTACTTTGATCTTTACTTGTTTTTACCGATTTTGATTTGTTTTTACCGATCTTGTTTTTCACCAACCTTCATTTGTTTTCAGTGATCTTCATTTGTTTTTAAAGATCTTCATTTGTTTTTACAGATCTTCATTTGTTTTTACAAATCATTTGTTTCCGCTGATCTTCATTTGTTTTTACCGATGATTTGTTTCCACTGATCTTCATTTGTTTCGAGGCGTCACTTTTCTGTAATAAAGGCTTCCGTTCACAGACGCGCTATTATTAGACTAAATACCGCTTGCTTTATTGCGATAATACGTCCCGATTCGCGGCAACTAGGCCAGTGATAAAATACTGGTCGCGGCGGCGAACTTCACTACCCCGTGGCCTGCAAACGATGCCGCGCGATTAGTCACCTCGCCCGCCGCATCGCCGTTCGCACCGCCGATCCCCGTGGCTAGGCCGCAAGAGTGGGAAATAGATTAGGCTGACTGATGACGTCACTTCTGCGACTGTCACGGAGTAGCGTTTTGGCGCGTATTTTAAATCTAAAAAGCAAATTGCATTTTTTTTTCATAATAAACCGTAATTCCGCACTAATATGTTATTCCTAGTAAATAATATATGTTGCAGAGCATTTTAAGACGTGTTTTCAAAATTTGTCAACGTACCTATCTGTTCTCAAAATTATATTGACTATCCCAAAACCTTTCGGACCATTAGGTTGAATTTTCAAAATGTTGAATTCCCATAATGTTGAATTCTCAGTTAGTTGAATTCCAGAATGTTGAATTCTTGTAATGTTGAATTCTTGTATTGTTGAATGTTAAAATGTTGATTTTCCATAATGTTAAACATCTTAACTAAAACCTACTTGTATTGATGGATTAGGACGGTTTAGGCCCTTTCTCTTTACGTCCCGCTTATAAAATCTCTACGATTCGCAATATGGCCCGTCTGCGATTCAGCTCGTTCGCTGTATGGCCCGTTCGCGGTATGACCCATTCGCGATTAGGCCCGTTCGCTTTTTGACCCTTTCGTGGTATAAGACCCTTTCTCGTCGTCGTTCCGATGTGGTTCCCAGTAGTTCCATTGCGTAGTTCCATTACACGAATAAAGGTACAGGTAAGTAAGTAGTGAATTAATTATCATAATATATCAAATGGAGATAAAAAAAAACAAATGAAGATCGGCAAAACAAATGAAGATCGACTAAACAAATAAAGATCGACAAAACCAATGAAGATCGACAAAACAAAAGACCATAATTATGCATGTTGATAAGGTCGAAAATTACTTGCAGCCATATTTTGCAATCTAGATGCGATTGCCTCTATCTCTACCTTAATGACACTTCTCTATAAATGTGCTTTTAGGCGTTTATAGACATCACTGACCACGAATATATAAAAAAGAAATAGATATTATGCATGCTCATAAGGTTAGTTGCCCTCCGGAGCAGAATGTACAAAACGCAAAATGAGCACCACACGCAAAATGTAGGTACAAATCGCAAAATGTACAAAAGCAAAATGTGCAACACGCAAAATGTACAATACGCAGAATAACCAACACGCAAAATGAGCACCACACGCAAAATATGCAAAACGCAAAATGTAGGTACACCTTAGCCCCCATTTACACTTGTGTTGCTCTTGTCTTGTACTTAAGTACCTATTACAGCACCAAGCATATATTTTCTGCTTTTTAAACTTTTTAAATAAAACAAATGAAGATCGGTATAACAAATGAACACCAGTAAAACAAATGAAGATCGGTAAAACAAATGAAGATCGACAAAACAAATGAAGATTGAAAAAACAAATGAAGATCGATAAAACAAATGAAGATCGACAAAACAAATTACGGTCAGATAAACAAAAGACGATCAAAAATTCAAATGAAGATCGATAAAACAAAAGACTGTAAGCAAGTTGATAAGGTCAAAAATTACTTGCAGCCATATTTTGTAATCCAGATGCAATAACCATTAAAAAATAGGTGCAAGCAAATCACGACCTTAATGACACTTATTTAAAAATGTGCTTTTAGGCGTTTATAGACATCACTGATCACGAATATTTAAAAAATAAATAGATATTATGCATACTCATAAGGTCGAAATTAGCTTGGACCCATTTTTTGTAATCTAGATGCGATAAACATTAAAAAAATAACTGCAAGCAATTTCTGACCTTATGAACATGCATTATATTTATTTACTTTTTACAAATTCATGATCAGTGATTTCTATAAATGCCATGAAGAACATTTTTCTGATGTGTCATTAAGGTCGAGAATTGCTTGCACCTATTTTTTTGAATGGCAATCGCATCTAGATTACAAAATATGACTGCGAGTAGTTTTTGACCTTGCTTATAGTCTTTTGTTTTATTGATCTTAATTTGTTTCGTTGATCTTCATTTGTTTGATCGAACTTCATTTGTTTCATTGACCTTCATTTGTATCGTCGATCTTCATTTGTTTTACCGATCTTAATTTGTTTCGTTGATCTTCATTTGTTTGATTGATCTTCATTTGTTTCGTTGATCTTCATTTCTTTTATCGATCTTCATTTGTTTTCAAAATTATTAAATTACTTAAAAATGAAATTTAACAGATATCCTCATTTTATCAACATTGTGCGATTCAACGAATTACGAATTCAACATTTTGATAAACGAAATTCAACATTGTAGGACTCAAAAATTCAACTTTACAGGAATTCAACATTCTGGGATTCAACTAACTGAGAATTCAACATTATGGGAATTCAACATTTTGAAAATTCAACCTAATGGTCCGAAAGGTCCCAACGACTGCGGACTGCCCCAGAACGAAAAATGTCCCAAAACTACAACTCTCCCAAATCAACTGTCTACAAATGACTCCCAAAATGACAACAGTCTCGACAAATATCCCAAAATGACGAATGTTTCAAAACTAAAACCGTCTTAAAACGAAGACTGTCCAAAACTCACTGTCCCATGACTACAACCGCTACAACTGTCCTAGTGGTCCAGGAGCCACCGCCTGTGTTTTTCATTGATTAATAACAGGCTGAATCTTTGTGAGTAGTTTCCGTACGACGAGACGCCCAAGTTTTTCCTCTGTGAAAATTCTCGATAGAGGTAGCTAATAAAGTGCGCAGCTATAAAACATGTCGATTTGACGGAGTGTTGAAATTGTCTGACTAACCGTTTATTTTTTATTACAATGTTTAAATAATTGTATTATAAACTGGGAGGAATAATTGTCCTACAAAACGGATGGTTTGTTTGAGAGCGTCCTCCACTCCGAATATGTCGAAAGGACGGGGCCATAAAAATAATTATTAACAAGCTGATTTTTTGTATGCACCTTTGTAAATATTGTTAGAATGGAATGACCGTTTAGTCCTACAAATTTAGTGGTAGGATTTCTCAGTCCGACACTTCGAAGTTGTCAATTCTATGGTAATATTTTTTCATTAATAACAGCCTAGTTTAAATTTTTTCCTATCGGGGATAAAGTGTAGAACACTATTTTATCACTGGCCTACAAAAAAGTAGTATGTATATACAGGTGAATTTTTCAAAAGGGATTGGATGGCCAAATCTGAAACTATAAGGAATAGCGAAAAATGCTCAAAGGAGTCACGAGCCCGATTTTGATGAAACTTAAGACCCCATCATTAGATTTTTGATAAACCAATAATCCTAGCTGGTAATCGAACCTATTGATTTTGAAAAAAAAACACCCTATATTATTAGACCATATGATAGAGTTGCTATTAAGGATCTTATTCTGGGAAGTAATGACATACGGCAAATTAAAGGAAAGTGCTGATCTTTATAAAATACAATTTATTTTTCATACGTTAACTGATTAATTGTTCAAAATGTTAACCATTGTTTTCAATACATAACTGGAATCAAGATCTCAAGGATCGTACTGCATAAAATATAATTAATTCTGTTTAGAATATTCTCCAAAGGATGATTCTGAGCACGACACGGAATAGTTGCGATCTATTCTGGGATTTCGAACGAAACAAATTATGATACAAAATTTAGGTACCTACATGGAATATGAATTCTATTAAAATTCCAAACTTTCCTTAAATTTGCCGTATATCATTACTTCGCAGAATTTGATCCTTATCAGTGACACTATCGTATGGTGTAATAATAAAGGGTGTGTTTTTTTTTTCAAAATCAATGGGTTCGATTCCCAGCTAGGGTTATTGGTTTTTCAAAAACATTTTAAAAAAAATTTCAGCATTCGACATTTTAAAAAAAATTATCAAATTTCAAGAAGGTTTCTTAGAACTGCACAGTGAGCGCGCTGAATTATCAGAATCAAGCGAAATATTCCGGGTTCTTGAAGAGTACGTGTGCCGACTATATGCTCTAAAAACTAAAAATGACGTAAACAAAGGACGGTATGAGTTATTTCAAAAAGGGTACAAATGCAGCAACCAAGAAGAGAAAATTGTCAACAAAAAAGTTGTCGGATACGATCCCTCAGTTCTGCCACCAACGAAACAAGAGCTGTTGCAGCAGATGAAGCGCACATCATACATTTGCAGCATTTGGTGTAATGCACACATGCGCAGCCCCTCGGATAAAAATCCGGAAAATTGCGGATGGGCATTAATTGATGGAAAGTACCATTATTATTGGTTTGATGGTCCGCACTGTCCATCTCTGGGAGAGTTGACTGCTGAAGTTCAAGGTATTTTATTGGTTTTCATACGTTTGATTATTATACTGTAATTTGTTAATTTTCCGGAATATTTTGTTACAGAATCAGATGACATTTCTTCTGATGACGAGGAAGATGAAGACGACACAGAAGCATCGGATTCCATATGTTTTTATTTATTTTAATAATTGTATTTTTTTATTTTCATTTTTTCATTTTTGAAAAATGTTTTGTTTAAAAATGTAGGTATTGATCAAGCTTGCGAATACATGTCTCCAAGCACCAAAACAACAGCAACGAAATAATGTCATATATTTTTTATTTTCTTGTAGGACTAGCGATACATACCCATTTTTTTGTAGGACACTGTTTGATTTAGGCAAAGGATGCCCTAACTCATGATGTGTTTTTTTTGTCCTACGGTTATTAATGAAAAAAATATTACCATAGAATTGACAACTTCGAAGTGTCGGACTGAGAAATCCTACCACTAAATTTGTAGGACTAAACGGTCATTCCATTCTAACAATATTTACAAAGGTGCATACAAAATATCAGCTTGTTACTAATTATTTTTATGGCCCCGTAGTTTCGACATATTCGGAGTGGAGGACGCTCTCAAACAAACCATCCGTTTTGTAGGACAATTATTCCTCCCAGTTTATAATACAATTATTTAAACATTGTAATAAAAAATAAACGGTTAGTCAGACAATTTCAACACTCCATCAAATCGACATGTTTTATAGCTGGGCACTTTATTAGCTACCTCTATCGAGAATTTTCACAGAGGAAAAACTTGGGCGTCTCGTCGAACGGAAACTACTCACAAAGATTCAGCCTGTTATTAATCAATGAAAAACACAGGCGGTGGCTCCTGGACCATAGAACTGTCCCAGATCCTATAATTGTGTTCCAGAACTACAATTATTGTCCCAAAACTCGACTGTTCCTAAACAAATTGTCCTAAAACGACAACTACCTGCTTTTTGTCCACTCTAAAATCCGATATGAGGATCGACGAATCAAATCGAGGGGGATTTTTTTTACCTAAAGAAAAATCCTACATGGATGCTACCGGAATCACTAAAAACCACACGTATCCAAACTAACAGCCTACGGTTGGGAGTCCCGGGTAAGCCATCTGAACGATGCCCCAGGACAAATCACGATTTTTTTACAGCCGTGTATCACAAGAAATTGTTCTTCTTCGCAGTTTCTCTGAGAAAACTGAAAAATATTACTGTTTAAGGTAGGCTTCCAAACAACAAACTTTTGTTACTGTGTTGTGGTCCAGAATGCTATGTGTCCGACTCTCACTTGGCTGGTTTTTATAAACAACTAGCGGACGTCACGCGGTTTCACCCGCGTAGTTCTCGTTCCCGTGGGAATACGGGAATAAAATATAGCCTATGTTCATCGCAAAGAGTGTAGCTTCCCAACAGTGAAAGAATTTTTCAAATCGGTCCAGTAGTTCCGGAGCCTATTCGTTACAAACAAACAAACAAACAAAAAAACAAAAAAAAACAAATCTTTCCTCTTTATAATATTAATATAGATAAGGATGGGTAAGCATGTGAAAATGAAAAAACCGCCTAAGTGCGATTCTGATTTCCGTGCCATAAAACGGTTAATAAATTACGTTTGTTGTATGGGAGTCTTATTAGCACGGGGCGGAAACTCCATACAAAAATGTTCGTTTTCACCCACTCACGTAATGTGAATGCTTGAATCAAGCTTGAATGTGTGTGTGAGTAGGTATACTAGGGTCACTAGCTATGGAAACAAAATAAGGAACTAACAATCTCATGTAGGTATGTAGGTACTTTTTTTCAAACCTACCCTCGACTAAGCACAAATTAAACCAAAGCAATAGCATAAAGAAGGGTAGGTAGGTAATACCACAGGGCGGAAACTCCATACAAAAATGTTCGTTTTCACCCACACTAATATACACGTAATGTGAATGCTTGAATCAAGCTTGAATGTGTGTGTGAGTATACTAGGGACACTAGCTATGGAAACAAAATAATAAAACAAGGTACTTTTTTTTTCAAACCTACCCTCGGCTAAGCACAAATTAAACCAAAGCAATAGCACAAGGTACTTAGGTAGTAATACGTAATGCAACGCAGTGACACTCTCAAGTAATGACACGGCAATAGACACATCAACTTTGGTGGGGGGACGGGGAAGCTTACTCGGTGGGAGGCAGGGAGTTGCCGATCTGTATGTAATAGGTACTATAATTATCTTTGGTAATACGTAATGCAACGCAGTGACGCTCTCACAGTCAAGTACTGTTACGGCAATAGACACATCTACTTGTGCGGGGGGTTGGGGAAGTTTAGGGTAGACTGGGTACGGTAGAAACATTTTTGCGTTTATCGGGCATAGCATCGGAATTTGTTAAGTTAGCGATGAAAGAAATGTATTAAACAAAAGACCTTTTATCTGTCTTCTAATAAGCAATGTTATTGGAAATCACTTTATTAGTTTTCTGTGTAAAATTGTGTTGAAAAAAAAACGGTAATTTGTTTTAACCGTCCCCATGTCAGGGTCGGTTGAAACAGTGCTTGGGGTCAAATGAAACACATGCAAATAATACAAAATATTATAAGTTATCACGTTTTATTAGAAAAATAACATAAACAAACAGTAAAGAACTAGTCATCTAATAATATTTTAATGGAACGGATGAAAATTACAAATATTTTTTAGTAATATAGTATAGTCTTTGTTGATACTTATAACCTAACAGTATTTTTATTAGCCTTTGAAGTTTTACATCAAGTACAACTTAAATGAAATTATAGTAAGATTTTCTTGACAGTAATATTTGCAATATTGGTAATTTGCGATATTGGTAATTTTTTTAACTATCAACAAAACAAAAATCAAACTAAACAAAACAAAATCCCGCTTTTACATCTTCATATGCTTGTTTGCATGTTGATAAGTCGGCCCGACATTTCGTAGTCTTTCTTTGGCGTACCCTTGGCATCTGAGAAACAAGTAAATTGAATAAATAAAATGTTTCAAACGTACCCACAAATAATGTTTCAACTGTCCCCAACCCCCCGATTGGTATGAAAAGTTTCACAGTTAGAATTATTACACATTTTATTAAAAACTTATGATACTACAATATTCTACAAACTTCAATTAAAACGAAAGAAAACTTTCAAAACTCTAACTTTATACAAAATCTAAATATTTGCAAAAATGTAAGAACAAAAATACTTACTTGTCCGTCAAAAAACACAATGGGGCCTCCTATAGCCAAGCACAGCGCCCGTAGAACAACGTGATACTAAAATTCGTGTTTTGGCTTGTCACCCGCTTCATACTCCCCTTGGACCCCTCACCTCATCACGCACTGTTTACGAGATATTCGCGTTGTTTCAACCGTCCACCGTTTTAACCGTACCCAGTCTACCCTACTCGGTGGGAGGCAGAGAGTTGCCGATCTGTAGGTAGGTAATTATATTATATTATCTTTGTTATTAAGTGTTATTATCGGTGTTTTCTCGTGGACCCACTATTTTGAACCTTGATCATTTTGGGCACAATGCCATGGGGGCCCTATTTAGGTTTAGTTTAGATAGTAATATAGTAATAATATAATTATATAGACTTTAGTAATATTATAAATGCGAAAGTTTGAGTGTGGCGTCAGCTAGTATGTAATAAATATGTTTCTCTGTAATTTTTAACAATTAATGTTAAAGTCATGATCTCTTTTTCTACGCCGACGACACTCATTATGATGCGAGGAGCAACGCACCGAGACGCAGCCGAGACTAGGCCTACTAAAGGTGTTGCTCATAACGTAGATTGAATACCATGGGTGTTTCTAGAGGTAGCCCTTCACAAACCTCAGGCACTGTGTTTTTACGGAAATGGACAGGGACCGCCAACGGGACCCAGTATAGCAGGGGCGTTACCTTTCGCATCGAAACCTCTAAGAGGTGCATTGAAAAGTTCTCGGCCTGGCATATAAATGTGGGAGTGATATGTAGTTTCGAATGACGTTCTTGCGACGCACGCTACTGCGAAAAATAATTCAAGTGGTACGCATTTGCGAAAGGCCGCTGTATCGAAAATCGCTAAATCGAATGACGGACTCGCGAACACGCTGTCTCGATATTCCTTTTATCGAAATCCATTGTTGCGATTAGAGTGCCTATGCTTATTCAAATCCATCGTATGGGAATCGAACTCACGACCTCGATGATTACTAAAAACTACCTACGTTAACTAGAATAGAACTAGACTAGACTGAGTTAAGTAGCCCGGCTATGGTTAATACCTATTAGTCATGTAATTATTGTGATCCGTATAATATTTAGTACCTATAATGTATGCTTCCCGTTATGATAAACTAAGCACATATTATAATCATGCTATCACAACAATTCATATAAATTTACGTAGGTAGGTTGACTAAAATTTATTTGTTCTTTCTACGTAAACATTTGTTAAATCTATCATCATTTTGCATTCCTATGTTCCTTCTTGAACTTGGTTTGTTGATTTGCTGCAGCGTGTGACATAAAACATATTAAATGAATACTAATCGTTCTTTTCGGCCAATAAGTTCCCGCTGTGGGAAAAGTGTAATAATTGTTGATGGATTTATTATGCAGCAAAATAAAAAAAGTAAACAACGTGCAATATTGGTGCTGTACAAATAAAACAACTTATTTTTGCAAAAGTACTGCAGGCAGTCATTTAGTCGGTGATGAACATTTTTTAATTAGAGAGATGACCAATCACTCTCATGCACCAGAACCAGGTCAGATTTTGATTTTTGATTTTTTTTTTCTCCTAGTATACTCCTTCGGCTTATTTCATAATGTTATAATTATTATGAAAACTCACTCACTTGTACTATTCCACAACTTTTATTTTGATTTTAATAATAGCTGACCAGTTTTGCTATTATAACATTCTCATAGGTGTTTACACTAACTTTTTTAACTTAACATTAAGTGCCAACAATCAAAAGTAAGTATAAAGGATTATTTCAAAATGTAAAATAAAAAAGTATGAAACCAATAAAACCATTCGAATTTTGGGTAATATTCCACAGACCCGCCACCAAAGAAAATAAAAATGAAAGAAAATTCTACTGAAGCTATTTTAAAAAAGAAAAATACTATGACCACTTTGGATTTTATAAGAGCTTTAGCTCTAAACACTCGCTTAAACTGAGTTTATTTAATGTTTCAGACTTATTATGTTCTTTTTTTGAGATTTAATTAGGTACTAACTGTTGCCCGAGACTTCGTATGCTGCATTTTATATGCTTTCGATTCTATAGATTGATATTACTTTTTTATTTATAAACCGATGACATGAAACACAAAAACACTAAATGTTAGGTAAGTGGAGCAGACCGCAACGCAATCGGCAGAGCGGTTGCTGAGATTATCATGCACAAACGTACAGACACGTATGCTGCATTTTATATGCTTTCGATTCTATAGATTGATATTACTTTTTTATTTATAAACCGATGACATGAAACACAAAAACACTAAATGTTAAGTGGAGCAGACCGCAACGCAATCGGCAGAGCGGTTGCTGAGATTATCATGCACAAACGTACAGACAAACACCCTGAAATTCTAAACAATTTTATTTTGGGTTCTATTGCATTCATAAAGTACCCCTATAATTTATTTCTTATAATAATATATCTTCAAAGTACAGACAGTGACCTGTTACGATTTTACTATAATGTACCTATTGATATTGATTAAGTTTTTTTGTTACCTAACGAGTAATACTGATTTTGTAAGTACTTTTTTTAATTTCTTTATATAGAGTTGTAACTCGTTTATCTAATGTTTAAATTTATCCTATTCTGATACTGTAAGTTGTTGTTATTTTGTTACGTAAAAACTTGATTGTTTTTTTTTATAAGCACCTCTAATAATAGTAAAGAGTTGATAATTTATTTTTTGATTTCTCTTCCTTCCGAATCTAATCGAGCCTATCGTAAGTTGCTGTGCCTCATCGAGGTCGTGAGTTCGATTCCCATACGATGGATTTGAATAAGCATAGGCACTCTAATCGCAACAATGGATTTCGATAAAAGGAATATCGAGACAGCGTGTTCGCGAGTCCGTCATTCGATTTAGCGATTTTCGATACAGCGGCCTTTCGCAAATGCGTACCACTTGAATTATTTTTCGCAGTAGCGTGCGTCGCAAGAACGTCATTCGAAACTACATATCACTCCCTATAAATGTTGATGGTACCTTCTCATTTGATACTAACCTCTTTGAGTTCATTTGTTCTTTGGCTGTCATAGTGTTGAATTTTTCATCTGTGGATTTCGTAGTTTTTACGTGGGAACCAATAAAGTTAGTCAAAACGCAACGTTTTAGGAAAATGGACAAATCTGAACATCGCGCGGTAATCGAATATTTGTGTAAAAAAAAAATGCAACCACAAGAGATTCATATTGATATGAAAACAACATTATATACTATAAATATACTATAAAAAAATGGGTTGCTGAATTTAAACGCGGTCGAGAGAGCATCGAAGATGACCCTCTTACGTAGTATTGTATTCTCTTTGGATGACCCTCGCTCCGGCCGGCCATCGACTTCTACGACTGGAGAAAACATCGGCAAAGTGTGTGATCTCATATGGAAAACCGCAGATCACACATCAGGAATATTGCTGACACTATGGGCATCTCATATGAACGAACACAAAATATCATTGTCCATGAACTTGGATTTTCTAAGGTTTCTGCTAGGTGGGTACCGAGGAGGAGACTTTCTTTCTTCTTCTTTCATTTCTTTCTTTCAAAACAACAATCCAAACAGTGGAAAAAAAACTGATGAACCTACCCCTAAAAAAGCAAAAGTAATTTTGTCGGCTGGAAAGGTGATGGCGGGTGTCAGTTTTCTGGGATGCGAAGGGCGTCATCATGATCGACTACCTCCCAAAAGGCGAAACCATTATTCAGCGTACTATTGCACCCTACTGCGGCATTTACGTGAAGAAATTAAAAGGAACCGCCCGGGATTACTCCGAAAAAAAGTGTTGTTTCATCAGGACAATGCTCGCGTTCACACGTCTGTTGAACCATTCAACTTATTAACTTGCTGGTAGGTACTTGTTTTATTGATCTGCAAATAGGTATGTCTCTGATCTTCATTTACTTTGTCAATCTTCATGCATTTCATCAATCTTCATTTGTAATTGATCTATGTATTTAGGTATTCGTTAGACGCTAGAGATTGTTGGCGAGATATGTAGGTATAGTATAAGTATAAGTAAGGAATATCCGCATCTCATAATATACTGATGTCGCCAACATCCGTGTAAGTGAAAGGGAGCCCTGCGCGTCTCGAATATGGGCCGGTTCCAGCCAGTACTGAATCCCTAAGACTAGCAATAGGGCCTCCTAGACAACGCATGCCCAGCGCTTCGCACGGCTAGATCAGAAGCTCACTTGGCGTCTAACTCGTAGCCAGGCAGACATTGAGGATAAAATACTGCTTTAAAATAAAACAAAATATCACTTTAAAGTGGTGTAATCAATAGTTGTGTGGTGCTGCTTGCCGCTGGTGTCGCGGCAGGAGGCGCGTCGTCATACGGTGTCGGGCGCCAGCGGCGGGGGCGCGGCGAGGCGGGCGGCGGGGGCTCGCGCGGCCCTCGGCGGGGGGCGCGGGGGCGGCGGGGGGCGCCGGCGTGACCTCCGAGATCGCCGCGAGCGCCGCGCACACCACGCGCCCAGGACCACCGCGCCTCCGCCCCCGCCGCACACCGCCCACCACCATGCCGTGCTCTCTGACCCACCGGCTACCACCACCGACCCGCCTACGGATATGTCACCCCTATAACCTATTCATTTTGCTACTGGCGAGGGTCGTTCCCTTCAGATGTGTATAGCATCGAGGTTACCATTGATCAAAAATAAAAATTCATTCATATCATCATAATCATCATTACTTGAGTACCTAACAAAATTTTAATTGGTATGTAACTTGGATTGTACAGATGTTGTACACCCTAAGACCTAGGTACCTAATATTAAAGCTGTCTGAAGAACTATTAAAGAGGATGATGATTCGAAATAATTTAGTACTAGGTACCAAGTTATTTTTGTTTAAAATTGAATGGTGCGAAGCTTTCGATAATTTGGTATTCCTCCAAGTGCTCTCTAGTTTGTACAAGGTTAAAACTGGAGTTTCACAGGGAAGTATCCTTGGACAATTTCCGCTCGAATTTGGAAAAGGTTTACAATAGAATGATACATATGAACTATGTAGATAATTATTTCTAACAACGTTTTTTCTTAGAAGTATCCAGTTGCCAATAAATAATACTAAGGAAAATCAAGCTTTAAAAAATGGTAACCTTAATCTAAATTACACTTCCGAAGGTAAAGTCGGTTTTAGATTTAGAGTACTATACAATACTAAAAGACCACTTTATATTGAACTTCACAATTTGGAAAACAAAATAGGAACAGTGTGGTTTAATTTTTCTGGCACACGTTCTACAAATGAGATGGACAAATACATACGTAGGTACATTCATACAGGTAGTCTGTGAATATTGTAAAGCATTATGTATCTACTGATAATCATAGTTTTAAATGTTTTGTTTTAATTTTAATCATATTTTAGGTTGATATTTTTACGACATGCAACATATAGATAAGATTTAGAAAAGATGTTTAATAATTAGAGGAAGTAGAGATTGATGAAGTGAAGCGACTTGGCACTATTAATTGCCTTAAAGCTACTCCGACGAAAATTGCATAGGTACAATTTTTAGATATTTCTTGTAGGTACATTAAGGCAATTAATGTATTAGAGATAGACACAACACATTGCAAGGCAAAAGCAACTAAGGTCTAACTAACTTAAATCATTTTTTAAAAATAAAAATGGAGATAACTACCTACTTACGTAGAATGCGAACGCAACATAAATTTAGATAGGTACCTACCTACGTACATACTACCTAATGGTAATTCAATATATTCGCTCAAGCGAAATATCTACAAGATAAATTTGATAAAACCGCTTAATCTTAAACTTCAGTTTCTACTTGCGACAATGTTCTAGCATTTCTAACAAAAGCATGACTGCGAAGAATAAATCAGACAGTCGATCTAAACCTTCAATCAACACCGACAGGTTTAAACTGAAGTTCCCTTCAACTGTCCTATGTTCCAAACGGCCGAAGCTATGGCGATATGGTAGGATCTGGGAGACGGGAGCCGTGCGAGGAAGTCTGGGGTGGAGCTGATGGGGTGGACGGTAGTGGCAGGAGTTAGAATAGACTCACGTGCGCAGCGCCCGGTCAGTGCGGGGCGGCGAGCACTAGCGAGAGGGCGAGCAGAGCGGCGCGCGCCGCCACCCGGGGGGACGCCGCGCCGCCTGCGCACACCGCCGCGTCAGACCCACGCCCGCGCCCGCGCCCGCGCTCGGCGCCGGGGCCCGGCCTACCACACACTACGCTAACGCAGACACGGCACCGCGACGGAAGCGGCGACTCATCAAGCAGTGAACGTCGCAGATTTATGTACCGTCGCAGTGCCGAGTAAAATCAGCCAAACTGATGGAAACTTGGACAATGTACAAAACCTTACAAGAACTTAGTGCAATATAAACCACTGTTATAAGATTTAATTGTCAGAAAAGAATCAGAATGATTAAGTCAATGAGTTGTAAAAACGCTATCGTAATTTTAGTTACAGTATTCCATCAGTTGACTAGGTAACCCGGGCCCCATAGTGCGATGACTCAATGCAAGCTTTGTCCCATCGGAGTGATAACATCGTTCAATTTTATAAATAATTAGGTACTAAACGCAAACGGTTCAAAATACAACAAAAATTTAGACTGAGGACAGAACAGAGATGCAACTCTCCTGAGTCATCACAATATTAAAAACAACTAAACAACAAAATATTTAAATGGAGCAAGACTTATGAATGTAATAATGAATAAACACGAAGAACATTTAGATTTAAAAATTTAAATAACGCTAAGGGTAGACTTGGTACGTAAATGAAAAAATGTGTAATCTTTGCAACATATTCAATATATTCTGCTAATTCACCAACAACAATATCATCTATATTTTGAAACGTTTGACTATATATCTAGAGTACTTTAAACGATAATACAACATGTTCAGAGACAAAGATTGCATTGAACCATCATTGGCTTATACTGAGAAAGTACAGTGAACATAACATTATTCTTGTTTGTTTATAAGTAGTTGTTAGTTAACAGTGCTATAGTGTTTAGAATACAATATTTTACAATGATTTAGAAGATAAAGCAAGAGTAAGCAGACAATGGAGGAAAAGCCGACAGCGCATTATTTTTAGATTTTATTGGAATACTTTCGAAAATATTTCAGAGCATATTGCTAATAGAGGTAACGGTCATATGTCTAATTGTCGATATTTTCAAAAACTGTAAAAACTATTTGATGTTCTAAAAATCCATAATCTTCATTAATTAACTAGATATCACTTTTTCCGCACATAGTTCGTAGGTAATTCAATACTTGATAGATATAAGTTAAAAACTGTTGCCGTGACCACCTTGACGGTGGTAAAGAGCGTTTTTGGAATCTTTGAATAATTGTAATCAATCTTTAAAAAAATCTGTGTTAGCATAATTATGTTCGCGCAGTCAGTTTGTCCATCTGCTACTTACTCTGTAAACGTTCTCAACAAGCTACAATAATTTATAGTTATAGTTTATAAGTATAGACTTTATCAATGTTATAATTATATCCCTAGTATGCAACGACAAAATGCAATAGTGTAGATACATTTATATTCAAGTGGAAATGCAAAGTGCGAAAAAGTGCCAATCGTAATATACAGTGTTTTTAAAATTAATTAAGAATTTTGAAAAGTTAACTTATTTTTTAAAATATTCAAGACTTATTAATAGTATTCTAAGATTTAAGATGAAGTAAAATCACCATTTATAAGATACATATCTATAATGGAAAGTCATTAGAGAGTTACGATATGTAGGTAGATAAAGATTCACTACTAAAGATCGAATACTTTTGTAAATGCGGTGCATGTGAATAAATTCACTGCCGCTGTTACCTTTGGTTATTTGGAATGACTATTCAAAACTCCAAAAGACGAAGGATAAGAGTTTAATATTTTTTAACATAGCTACTGAATTAGATTTGATTCACTTCTAACAAGTAGATAGTTGTTATTTGATCAGATCATGTCGTATCATATTCATGAAAGTTTGTTCGAAATCGAAGAGCTTTCTCACATTAAGTCGTATTATTTCTTTGTGAATAAGTAGATATCTAAGTTTGAAAGTTTGGTTGTTTGGATTCCTATTTCTTCGTCTGTTTATTTAATTTTATTATGTCGCTCTAAATAGACGTGAAAGTACACAGGTACATTTTTGATACCGTGATTTAAATTGCTTATATATTATGATACGGTCATTATATCTTAACATACTTTTGAATTCATTTCATCACTTACGAATGATGATGCTAAGCGTTCGTTGAAATGCAAAGGTCTCGGTAGCGACGAACTATGCATTTACCTATTGTTCATTGGATGTCAAAGCAATAATAAAATAATAAGAACTTGAATTTGCATTGTCTTTATTGACTATTACGAAGTAAATTTTGACTCTAGATGCATAACCAACGTGATTAATTTAGCTAACGTAGAAGGGGTACTAAAATTATTTTAAACTGATGTCGAGAAATTATCGCCATTCATGCTCAAGGATTATCTCTTATATAGATAGATAAAAGATGTTTTCTTGTTGATAATGATCATTTGTAGCCACTCTAATAAAGTTCGTGGGAACTAGTTCTTACTATCTATTGAAATAGAAATGCAAATATTTTGGGTTGTGAGTTGTTAGTTTGAATTTTCTCATGAAATGCAATCATTTGTCTCAACAAAAATTTCTACCACGTTGGGCGCCAAATATGAAATTGGCGCCCAACGTGGGACTTCGAGATTTATGACCACATAATCGTAGAATATTTTTTTTGAGGCGATAATTGCAATAGAGTATATCGAAAACTTCATGGCGCTCTAGATGTTAGTCTAAACCTGAGTTTTAGTATTCTTATTCCCTTATATAGGCCAAAATGCTGTGGTAGAGACATGTTCACGTCAGTACTATAGAGGATCCGAAGGCATTTCAACAGACGCTTAGCCGGGCGAGTCGCTAGAGAGAGCATACTAACAGTGGTCGGGCGGGCGCGGCATGGCGGCGCAGTGCTGCAGGCGCGAGCAGGCGGCGGCGGGCGGCAGGCACGCGCCGCCGCACTCCGCGGGGTCGGCGCCGCAGCGCTCGGCGCCCTCCGCCCCCGCGCCCGCGCCCGCGCCCGCCGTCACCTCCGTCCAGATGGCGCGCCACCCGCCCGCGCCCACTGACTTGTCCGCTATTATAAACCTGGCAATTGTGGATAAATGGAAACAGTGAAGCATCGCTAGCCTAGAATTGAAGGCTATTTTCATCTCACAAGTCTAGTCACGGCCGCGAGTAGCACTAAATCAAGACAGATCTTGAGCTATAAGCGTGACAGAAAAGTGTACCTACTTAAAAATTAAAAATATATCATGAACAATTCATCGTATGTCACGGCTGATAACCCCGTGATAACCCACTGCTTGGTTAAGGCGTTAAATTTACCTACTTGAAGACTAATGTTTAGGATATACCATATACGACTAAGGTATGCACCATTTACATGAAAGCACTTACGATAATCTTATCGAGTTAGATGTGGAGAGATACTGCCAGTGGTCGGTGGGCGCCTTCTCGCCGCACAGCTCCACGGGCGGGCCGGGGCTCTCGTACCACAGCCGCAGGACCGCCGCGGGACATCCCCGCTCTGGACACAAATACAGCTATTAGTCTTATTTCTTTGGGATACGTCAAGGTAGCATTTTGGGTCCCATAGGGTTAAGCGGATACAATAAAAATGCATCAATTTGCATTGTATTTTACACGGTTTTTGTTATATGTGTATTCAATAATTTTCATGCTGTTAGGATACCAAATATATATGAAGTTGTTTTAGGGTTCTTCAGGAAAGCGTTATAGATCTCAAAAAGTCAGTATGATACAAAATTAATTTGAAAAATAATCATCAATATGCATAGCTTGGTAAAACAATATTTGGTTAAGTATTTTCTGTACTTACCCGTGAGATGTCCTTCGACAGCAAAATATTCGAAATTGAGCAATATTCTCTTCCCAGGGCGTGCCGTGACGAACCAGTTGCAGACCCTTGAGGCGGCCCCACGTGTGGGCGCCTCGTACGTGAGCGGGTAGCGCGGCGACGTGATCACGCCCCACTCCGCACCCGACATGTTGCCGCCGCAGTCGCCGAATATCGACTTCGCAGGCTGGAATGTGTGTTTTTATATAAGATAGATGCGCCAAGATTGTTTTGTGTAGAGATTACGTAAACATTATGTAATCATCGCGATAAAGGGGCGAAATATGTATGAGGTGTCAAAGTTCCGTCAAGATTTCTGTCTCTAAAATTTCTGCCAGCAAACCTCTAAAACAGAACGGGTATAAGAATTTGGTAATACTATGCCTCCCTTCTCAGTTACGAAAT
The DNA here is from genome assembly GCA_933228765.1 of Miltochrista miniata. Classification (NCBI taxonomy): domain Eukaryota; kingdom Metazoa; phylum Arthropoda; class Insecta; order Lepidoptera; family Erebidae; genus Miltochrista; species Miltochrista miniata. The sequence goes on along the minus strand of OW121756.1, from coordinate 33,294,354 downwards.
ATCGAACATTTCTTTGATCAATTTGATGATGAGAAACGGTTTTCCCACACGGTTGCAGTATAGGATTTTTCAAACGCAATCAGACAGAGGGCACTCACCTCGAAGATGTAGCGCGCCTTGAAGCCCGAGGCGACGGCGTCCAGGTCGGTGTGCAGCGCCAGCTGCAGGCCGCTGGCGCCGCGCGGCGAGTGCAGCGGGCCCGGCGTGGCCAGCCCGCACCAGCGGCCCAGCGGCACGCGCGCGCCCTCGCGCCCCACCCACCACGCCTCCACCCAGTCCTCGCTGCACGTCGTGCCTCTGTCCCAAGCCCAAACCGTAACATTTATGGATGAGGTAACATTATTAAGAATAACATCGCCCAAATTTCAAATTTGGGCATCATCCTGGGAGCACAGGAAATTACAAGTAGTCACAGTATACATGAATTACCTAAAAGCGTTCGATAGTGTAGGTCTTATTATTATTCTGTCTGAATTTATTATTTACTAGCTGACCCCGCAACTTTGTTTACGTCACATAAGGTGTATGAAAGGAGATGTATTACTTCATCAGACTCATCAAGCAGCGTGTGAAACTGCCCTGTTTGCTTAATCATAAAAGAGCTTAAAGATTAATCATTAAGCTCTTTTATGATTAAGCCAATACGCCAGTTTAGATTTACCCATTTTTAAATTCATATGTCTATGTATGATTTTTTAATAGTAGTTTATGACACTGTTGCATAATAAGGGTTCTTATAGCACGAGTGTGTTTTAAAAAAACGAGCCGTAGGCGAGTTTTTTTATAGTATCACACGAGTGTTATAAGACCAAGTTATGTACAGTGTCATACACTACTTTATCTACTCTCATACTATAATACCTGATTTCATTTTGTTGTGATATATAGTTGCTCCTTGATTTCGCCGGTAACAGGTTCATGGTCATGTTTGACGCAGTTTCCAGAATGTCTGGTGGTGTACAATTACCACCATCCTCGCTTTAAGACATGTTTTTACACAAAAACTAATTTATTTTACAAACAAAACCAAACTTTGTTTAATTTAAATGTAAAATGTTGGCGCCAAGGCGCAAACATCGATTGCGCATGCGTGTTTCTTTTTTTTTTTAGGCTCGGAGACCATAGATTTAGGATTTTTCGCTACTCTGGAGACACAATTTTTTTTTAAAGTAGAGGTTCAAACTTCTTTTTCAGCTGGAGATTGTTTATGGTGTATCGTAATGATTAAAAAGTTTTATTATGATATAGGTGTCCATACAAGACCTGTATCGTAATAAAACTTTTTTTTTGGCCTGTGCGTAATGTTTGTCATAATAGTATTGATTTCAATTTTATAATCTCTGTATTATAGTATCAGAGTAGATAATAGTAGTTTATGACACTGTTGCATAAGGGTTCTTATAACACGAGTGTGTTTTAAAAAACGAGCCGTAGGCGAGTTTTTTTATTGTATCACACGAGTGTTATAAGACCAAGTTATGTACAGTGTCATACACTACTTTATCTACTCTCATACTTATAATACCTGATTTCATTTTCTGATATATAGTTGCTCCTTGATTTTGCCGGTAACAGGTTCATGGTCATGTTTGACGCAGTTTCCAGAATGTCTGGTGGTGTACAATTACCACCATCCTCGCTTTAAGACATGTTTTTACACAAAAACTAATTTATTTTACAAACAGAACCAAACTTTGTTTAATTTAAATGTAAAATGTTGGCAAACATCAAACAAACAAACAAACTGGCGCAAACATCGATTGCGCAATCGCATGCGTGTTTCAGTTTTTTTCAGGCTGCGGAGGCACTACCTTTTTTTACAGTAGAGGTTGAAACTTCTTTTTTAATACAGTTGCTCAAAAAGTGGCGTATTACAGGGACGTATAGCGTTCGGGATGTGGGCTATTACACACTCGTGCTTTTTCTTTACCATACCCGCACTCGTGCCTTTTTTTTTTTTTTTTTTTTTTTAACGTGAGGGAAAATCCTCGTAGGATGCTATGCCGGACTCTTACCGACTAAAAAACCTCACGTAACGCCCAACAGCCTATGGTTGAGAGCCCCGGGTAAGCCCTCAGGAAGGATGTCCCGTGACCCGCACTCGTGCCTTTTCTTTCCCAATTGTCAAAATAATGTCTGTGATTCATGCAAATATTTCTAAAAAAGATACTAACTTGTTTCAATATCAGATTAAAGACATTTTAATTAAAATTTAAGCATAAATTAATATAAGTATCGGCCAAATTAAATTTATAAATATAAAAAAAAAAAAAAAAAAAAAAAAAAAAGTTGGCTGTATGAAGTGCACTGCCATAGTCTCTGCTTATGAAGGTATATTCTTTTACGGTTGGCGCCATTTTGGATATTCAGGTTTATTGTTTTTATTATTTTATAAAATTGCTTAATTCTTTCGCAATTGTATTAAAAATAGTTGTTCAATACAACGTGTGGGACTGTTATTTAAACTCGTTCCGACTGTCTACCCTCGCCTTCGGCTCGGGTCAACACCTGTCGTAACTCGATGTAATAACAGAAATCCCACACTTGTATCGAAAACTACTATTTCCAGCTGGAGGTTGTATAGGTGTATCGTTATGATTAAAAAGTTATATTATGATTTAGGTGTCCATACAAGACCTGTATCGTAATAAAACTTTTTTTTTTTTTTTTTTTTTATGGCCTGTGCGTAATGTTTGTCATAAGAGTATTGATTTCAATTTTATAATCTTTGTATTATAGTATCAGAGTAGATAAAATATGTTTTATATTTTACCTTTTTTTTGTTTTTATACCGATTGACATGAAATAAACACTAAATGTTAAGTGGAGCAAACCTCAACACAATAAAGAAAACCGCATTGCAATCGGCTAAGCGGTTACTGAGATTAGCTTGCACAAACGTACAGACATACTCAGACAAACAGACAAAAATTCTAAAAAATATTGTTTTGGGTTCTATTGCGTTCATAAAGCCACACAGACAGCGACCTGTTACGATTTTATTATATGTATTGATTTTTTCTGTCTGAATGTCAAATTCCCGTATCCTATTCTACTAATGGGTATTTGATTTTATTTATCTATAAGTACTAATATTATAAAGATGAAGAGTTTGCTGTGAGCTTGTCTGCCACCTTAGTGGTATAAAAATGAAAAGAAAAGAGTAGCAGGTTATATCCTGCGGCAGGTCCCAGGTTCCAACGTACCTACAACCAACCAATGTTTTGTATGAGTGCTCGGACTCACCCGTAGAGCCCCGCGGTGGCGTTCCAGGCGTCGGCGCGCACCTTGAAGTGGTCGAACACGACGGTGACCTGCTCGCTGGGCGCGGCCGCCAGCGTGAAGGTGCAGTCGGTGCGCGACGGGTAGTTGGAGGGGTAGCGCGGGGAGTTGAACTCGCCGCGCTTCTTGGCCTCCGAGCGGTACGTGAACGCGCACTCGCCGCCTGGCGCCGCCGTGCCCGGGACTCGGTACTCTGTATACAATTATCACTTTTAAGGCACCCATCACGCTCATGTTAGCCTTATTATCTTGGCATTCAAAATATCAACATTTTTGACCGAGGTCCCTGGACCGGACGTAATTAGCAATAGGAAATTGTTATGTTAAATCAGGAAGAATTTTCCAAAAATTCAATTAAATCGCAGTAATCTAAAAGTCAACTGGCAGAATTGCAGCATTCAGTAAGTGTTTCTACGAGAGCCTACACCAGTGCCTTCAAATTATCGTCATTGCTTTAGAACTCAGACAGAGATGTTGTACCGGCCCGCTGTCATGTACAACCCTCTTTCTTTATTTGGATATCAAAAATTAAAACAATAAACTCACCAGTCTCAAAAGTATATTTCGCCTTAAAGCCTCTCCCCTGTAATTCTCCGGAACTGAACACCATAACCAGCCTCGGTCCGTCGGAAAGCAAAGGCGGAGGAAACGGCGTAATCCCGGCGACTCCTTCCCCGCATAACTCCGCATCGTGCTTGTCGTAGGAGTCTGTCGTTTCCTGACCGCGGAGGTATACCTTCAGATACCCTTCTGGACATGAGCTGGGGATGATAAAAAGAGAATAAGTATTCAAAAAATATCAATCCTTGTTGCTTCAATTGTCAAAACAGAGGAATGTTTCCTGACTTGATCTTTGTTTGAATTTCGATTAAAAAGTGGTCCCGATAACTATAGACCAATATGAGCACTTCAGCAGGTAACACATTGCAGGAGCGCGATCCCATTTTAATGTAAATAATGTATTACTGACTAAGAGTTGTTCTACAATTGACCGGTATTACATTTTTGAATCACATTTACAATGCCTGGACGAACTCTTAAAATGTTATTGACATACGCTGTGATCTCTCTGAAGCATTCGATTAAGTCGGTCAAAATACACTCTTAATGAGCTATAAAATATCAAAGACTACACGCTGAATGCTGTTACTTGCTTTCTACTTTACCGATAGAATACAACGTGTTGACATCAATGGGATCAAATCATCTGACTCACCAGATATTACAGGCGTTTCAAAAGGATCTATACTGGGCCCTTTTCTTTTTCCTATTTATATTAATGTCAACCATTTTATTTTTCCAACATTATTACAATTATTATAAGTTAGTTTTTTGATAAAGTACTAAATAATAACCTAATAACATATCACATGTCACGGAATAAGAAATATATTTTTAAATGATGAATTTATAGAATCAAAGGTGTTCTTAAGAATAACTTTAGACATTGTCAAAATTTCACGTCTGGCAGGTTATATGCGCTCCGCAACTTTTGCTGTCTTAAAAGTTCCGACAGCTTACAGACATAGAAACGCCATGATTCGTTTATTTCAGATATCTACTTGCTCATCATAATGTCTTACAGAATCTACTTTAACGCTTGATCATTGAAACTATTTTTGTTTAGAGAAGCGAGCTAGAGCAATAATTTATTTTAGACTAGTTGATGTGCGCGGCTTCGCCCGCATGGAATTTGAGTCCCGTTCTCGCTTCCCATGGGAACATATTCCTGGGATGAAAAGTTATTCGAGACTATAAGCTATCTCTGTGCCAAATTTCAGCTCCATCCGTTCAGCCGTTAGAGCGTAATTGAGTAATAAACATCCAAACACCTTCACAAACTTTCACATTTATAATATTAGTAGGAAGTAGGATAGTAGGATAATACTTACTCTGGTTTTGGATTTTCGCCCTTCGGTATAGAAAAATTTTGGAATTCCAATCGTACCCTTTCCAAATTTTGTGAGTCTTGCATACCGTATATAAAATATCTGAAAGGAAAACAGTAATATTGAAAATGAGTGAGTGTTTTGCTCGGCACCGTGAGTGTAGTGCCTCTGGTGTTGCAAACGTCTATAGGCTACAGTGACCACCAGTACATCTGGTGAGCCGTATGCTTGTCTTCCAAATAAGTGGTATAAAAAAAAGATGGTGAAATTAATGACATAGCAGGTATTAATACTGAGTAATACGACTAGTACATAATCAAAAAGATTGCCTAAATCGCTAAAGCCTATCTATAACTTGACATTGTAACGTAGTGAATCAACACAAACTTACCTACAAACAACTTTTTGTATATAGGGGAATGGATAATTTGGATGGTACACGAAACCCGTCGATTCCTTTTTACTCAGAATCTTCTGATCGCACTCTGAGCCCCTAATGTGCTCGGCGTCGTGTTTACTTATAAAATCTGGAAAAAAAAGTTTCATAATTGTTTCAAATTCAGTTTCAAGAACAAAATCATGGATATAAAAGACCCTTAACGGCCTGGCCACGGGGATCGGCGGTGCGAACGGCGATGCGGCGGGCGAGGCGACTAATCGTGCGGCACCGTTTGCAGGCCCGCACGAATTTTCGCTATGGCGACTGTCCCGTGGCCAGGCCGTTAAGTGGGATTTTAACGAAAGATGCCTTTCCGTGAGTTCCCGAAGTGTAAAAACACTATCCTATTGTCGAAAAAAGAATGTATGTGTGCATGCAATTTCGTGTCGTTGCTGATATATATTTGTGTGTGAACTAGTCTCACTTTTTGAGTTCGTAATGTATGACGTGGGCCTGTCTATTCTATTACTTAGTCGATGATCAATGCTATCTATCGACTCACCTAACTTAACAAAACTCTCGGAGAACTCAAAGATCCCCTTAAAGCCGCGGTTCTGCGTGTTGGCTGCCCTCGGCAGCGTGTAGAAGGTGACGAGGAGCCGCTCGTCGCTGGAGTACAGCACGAGGTTGCGCTGCTGGCCGCAGTACGTGCCGATGACGGCGGACGAGTTGTCGGGCCCGTCGTACACGCGCACCCAGTCGAACGGACAACTGGGGAAGACGCAAATTGGGTAGATCCGCTAGTCTCAAGAAAATCAATCGATAAAAATCCACCACATAGCTTTATAATTAAGCCAATAGGTTTAATTATAAAGCTATGTGGTGGAGTGGATTTGGTGGAGGTGAAGTCTGTGCCGGCATTGCCTTACTATTGACGTACTATTGTAAGAATGTACTGTCTTACTATTGTAAGAATGTATTGTCTTACTATTGTAAGAACCAAGTATCAATGTATGTTGGTTGGAAAAATTGGAAACGGTGATGGATGCCGGCACAGACTTCCAATGTTTAACACGAAGTCAACGTCCCAGACTTTATAATAGCTGAAGAGCTTTCAATACATCGATACTGAGCATCCTCGCCACATGCAGTGGTGTGGTGAGCATTAGTGCGACTTCTTTTTTTACGTTCGTTTGGTTGGCCCGGCCCTCCCGGAATTTACGACTTCGGAGTATAGCAATCTACTGTACTCATCACCAGAAACATATGTACCGCTTTCTTTTTCAATGTAACTCTGTATTTTTGAAGAAAAACTCATGAAAAGGGGGCCGGGCCAACCAAACGCTTTCAGCTCTGCCCCCCTTGTAACTCGAAAAATATACAGCCAATTAAAAAAACACTTGAGCTTGAGAAATGTACCCCGGCATCTCGTTATACGTTCCAAAACAGATTTTGTATATTCGTAATATCAAACGATAAATCGATGTAGAAAGGGGGCCGAGCTGAAAATTTTTGATAAGAAAATACGTACAGAAGGACAAAAGATTTTTATTAAAAAACTATAAATATAGAATCTACACATGGTAAATATCATATGTACCGCCTTAGTTTCTAATAAAACTTGCTAAATTTAAAATAAACACCAACCTCAGTTCGTTCAGCTCGGCCCCCTTTAAACGTCTATCTATAGCTTCTAAACTATGACATGTTTCGCTACGAAAAAACTATTTCCTGACTCATATAAAGGAGTACATTCCTTCTAAATGAATTAGGATTCTGTGAAATTAGTATTTGAAAAGATTAATGGGATCGAAAATATCATACAGGATAAATGATAAGGTGACCATGATTTAGAAAATAGTATTTCTAACTGTAAAATTGCGAAAAGTTGTTTAGCCGAATGTTTTTTTGCCAAATGAAAATTTGGGAAACATGCTTTGGCATGGATATCGTTTTTTGCCAAACATAAGTAAACCGCGTAAATCGTTAGTTATTTAGTATGCATTATGTAAAGTACCTAACCCTACACAATGCCTACTAAATGATGCAAAAAGAAAATCAATGAAATAAATCACTTTCGTTAAGAACTTCAAAAAACTCCTGAATCCAGATGTTTAGATTGAGGAGCCACTTCATAAATGTAACTTATAAGCTACTAGCGGATGTCACGCGGTTTCTTTCGCTTAGCTCCTGTTCTCGTGGAATCACGGGAATAAAATATAGCCTATGTTCAATGGGAAGAGAATAGCTTCCCAACAGTGAAATAATTTTTCAAATCGGTCCAGTAGCTTCGGAGCCCTTTCGATGCAAACAAGCAATTAAACCTTTCCTCTTTGTAATATTAGTATACATTTACCAACTTTTTCCAAACATTTTCCGATTGCCTAGGATGTGAGCTTCCTGTAAAAAGGTGAGGTTCATACGGACAGTGATGCAAAGAGTTTTACAGTAAGCTATAGAAAATAAACTATTTTCTATAGCTTACTATAAAGCTCTTTGCCCATAGGGCAGGATGACGCCTAAATAAGAAGAAAATGTTAAAATATATTACAACTACGGTAATAAAGTCTATCTGAACAGTAGAACAACTCGGTTGTTGTGCCACTGCCATCGGCAGGCGGAGTAGCGGCGCGCGGGGATGGCCTCCCATCGGCGCAGTCCAACGTTCGACAACCATTACTACCTTGGACACTACCAATATACTCGCATTGGGACATCACTGCAGTCGATCCTCTTAAACTTATTTTATTTTTCTATTTGTACAAAAGTGGACATGACAAGTTTAAAAAATTACCTCCTGGAGAGTAGTTTAAAACCCAAGCGTACACATCGTATCATGATTCATGAACTTCATTCTAAAACAATCCAGTCAGAATTATTTTAAAAGCCTTAATCAGTAGTTATAACAGTTTATATTTACCGCATATTCAAAGAAACCCTACAACTAAAATTTTCAAAATATCTATGTAATAGATTCTTAAAACATACATACATACATACATATCGTCACGCCTTTATCCCCGAAGGGGTAGGCAGAGGCATATTATATGCCCACGTTTCACCTTTTTATAATTTGTCCCACGTAATAGGTGGTGAGCCGTATTGCCGTGTTTTTAAATGGACAGGCGCAGGTGTGACTGCCTGCTGTTGAAATAAAGGTGAAACTTGGCTTAACGACTGCCATTAAGCAAACGAGACCAACGGCTTAACGTGCGTTCCGAAGCACGGAAACGCTCAAATAAATGTCACAATGTGATCACATGGATGGTCACCCATAGTGAAAGTTGCTTACTGCAGTGATCGTTTACAGAACACTGAGTCCGCGGGGCCACGAGCGCTTCAAAATATCTATGTAATAATTATATTCGTAAGAGAGATATAACTTTTTTATTTATAAACCGATTGCCATGAAATAAACACTAAATGTTTAATGGAGCAAACTTCAACCCAATAAAAACATCCTGAGTCATCTGAGTCATCCTGAGCTGCGTCGCGAGCAGATTGGACTGCCTGTATGTAAATCACTGCTGCAAGTTGTCCACCTCGTTGATAGACGTGTGGCGGTGATTCGCATACCAGCGGCTACCTATTTATTTCATTTTTAGATTAGGTAGTTGCTTTTGTTTATGTTATTTTGTGTGCTTAGGTTAAGAATACTAACATAGAATAAGAAATATTGTTACTAACATAATAAGTCTAGTTACTTGTGGAATAAATATATTATTATTATTATCAAAATATTTTTATTAAAATTTGAGTAGAAAAAATGTTATGAGTACAAAAATAAGTAGTTACGCTTACTTTTGTAAAGTTAGCTTAAAATAAATAATTTTTATTTTGACTTTTTATAAAACTGGACATTTTTTAAAACTGGACATTTATCACTGCGGAAATTTTGATACATGGGAAAATGAAGCTGTTGAGTTGTTTATTCATTTAAAGATTTACTCAATTTATGCAGCTTTTTCTTAATAATTTTCACTGAAATCATGGTCACCCTACACATACAATATGATATTTTCGATCCCATTTATCTTTTAAAATACCAATTTCACAGAATCTTAATTCATTTAGAAGGAGTGTACTCCTTTATATGAGTCAGGAAATAGTTTTTTTGTAATGAAATATGTCATAGTTTAGAAGCTATAGACGTTTAAAGGGGGCCGAGCTGAACGAACTGAGGTTGGTGTTTATTTTAAATTTAGCAAGTTTTATTAGAAACTAAGGCGGTACATATGATATTTACCATGTGTAGATTCTATATTTATAGTTTTTTAATAAAAATCTTTTGTCCTTCTGTACGTATTTTCTTATCAAAAATTTTCAGCTCGGCCCCCTTTCTACATCGATTTATCGTTTGATATTACGAATATACAAAATCTGTTTTGGAACGTATAACGAGATGCCGCGGTACATTTCTCAAGCTCAAGTGTTTTTTTAATTGGCTGTATATTTTTCGAGTTACAAGGGGGGCCGAGCTGAAAGCGTTTGGTTGGCCCGGCCCCCTTTTCATGAGTTTTTCTCCAAAAATACAGAGTTACATTGAAAAAGAAAGCGGTACATATGTTTCTGGTGATGAGTACAGTAGATTGCTATACTCCGAAGTCGTAAATTCCGGGAGGGCCGGGCCAACCAAACGAACGTCTTTTTTTACCTGAGGGGCAAGTGCGAGTTTTTGCGTGAGCTTGTCGACATTCACGGCACGCCAATTCGTATGGAATCGAGACCCCGCCACCTATCTGCAAACGCGGAAACTTGTCTCGATTCCATACAAATCAGTGATAACGCGCTCACCCGTGAATGTCGACAGGCGCTCGCTGAAACTCGCACTTGCCCCGCTGTTGATTGGACATGCCTCATGGGTTTTATCGTCGAGTCTTACTGACTAAAACCACTCGGTTTCCTACCACTTTCAGTTCTGCAAATTACCGATTCTAAATAAATAAAGGTATATAGTTCGCTCTGTACAAAAATATCCTTATTCCTATTGTTAGTTGAGCGCTACAGATTGGCACGCAAGTTTCGCATTAGCAATCCCAAACGGACGATAATATTCGTCTATTTTGAATTGGGATTGGGAGTACCTACTTTTTTTGTACAATGTACAACATAGTCAGTGGACTCCCGGACGTAGGCAATATAGCGTATCATTTTAGGCGAAAGTTCGGCATAATATCTATTATATAAAAATAAGTCGGGTTTTCCTTCCTGACGCTATAACTCCAGAACGCACGAACCGATTTCCACGGTCTTGCATTCGTTGGAAAGGTCTCGGGCTCCGTGAGGTTTATAGCAAAAAAAATCAGGAAAAATTTCAACAGAAAAGCGGGAAAATCATTTTTCACATACAGCGCCATCGCGGGCGGAGCTGCGGGCGACAGCTAGTTTATTATAAATTTCTCACATAATATAATAATAGGAAATGTACAAATTAATAGATTTTTACGTGTGGAAATCCTCATGGATGCTATGACTTTTACCGACTAACACCCCAGGTATGCCCTCGGAGAAGGATAACCCTTGAGCTCCCGACAGGATTAGTCTACCATCACAGACCTCCCACAGGGTTTGGATTTTATCCTGGGACAACATAAGAGATGTAAAATACTCACTGAGAACCGCCAAAAAACAGATCGAAGTCTCGGAACTCGAGCCTTATCCTCTGGCCCGGTTTGCCAGTGAACAGATAATTGCATGTGATGTCCTTGGGGTAGATGCCCGGGTAGGTCGGAGAGAGGAGCAGGCCCGTCTTGCGCTTGCTCGCTTCTATTTCGAACGAGCACAATGTGTTCGGTACTGGGGTGCCCACTTCGTACTCCGCTGTGGAATATTAGAAAACCAAATTTTAAAAAAAGTGTTTCACTAAATTCGTACTAGGTAAATATTATAAGTTGTGCGAAGTAGTACTAACGCCAGCACTGATTGTAAGTACCGTAAATTTGGCAAATATATAAATTCACCTGTGAAGAACAGGCTTTTAGTCTCATTATCATCAAAAAGGTGGTGAAATTGGGAAGGCGACTGATGACTCAGACGGACACACTGCCAGTGCCTTATGGGTTTTACACTCAGTATATAACCTTAATCTGGGTTAATCTCGTGGTCCAGTCCCACGCAGGACAAATCTCTTTCGTGTCTGTGTATAAATTTATCTATAACTAGCGGACGTCACGCGGTTTCACCCGCGTAGTTCCCGTTCCCGTGGGAATACGGGAATAAAATATAGCCTATGTTCACCGCAAAGAGTGTAACTACCCAACAGTGAAAGAATTTTTCAAATCGTTTCATTAGTTCCGGAGCCTATTCGTTACAAACAAACAAACAAACAAAAAAACAAATCTTTTCTCTTTATAATATTAGTATAGATATGTATGTATTTAGAAATATATAAGTAGATATGTTTAGCAGTCGTCTAGATCCCATAGTACAAGCTGATATGAGCTTAAATTGGGCTAGATCAGGCCTTCCCAACCTTTTTCAGGTCACGGCGCCCCTATTAGGTTTGAAAATTTTCACGGCGCCTTCACATGCCACGTGAAAACTACCCCCCCCCCCCCCCCGTCGTTTCTCCGCTGGCAATTGCCTCTTGACGCAGCTATTCAATGGTATCTCCCGCACACGTCACTATCCTATGACATGTCTCGGCAAACTCATCATGTGGATCAAACCGGAAATCCCTCATGGATGCTATGCCGAACTTTTACCGACTAAAACCACACGGTGCCCACTTTGGGGGTTCGGGTTCTTACGACGTCTTTGGGGTTGTTCGGGTGTTACTTCGCTTCTTGGGTCGTGTGGCGTGCGAGAAACTTTCACGTCAAGCTGTCGTCCTGGACCTGCTTCTCTAAGGACGGTGAGCAGCCCCGCCCCGTCCTTAGGCCCGCGGCATGGAAGCCGATAATCTTGGGCGGAGACAAGTGTATGGCGCCCTCGCTGTAGATTGCGAAACTTGGGTTGGAGAGTAATCTCCCGCTCCCTACGCGCCGTGTTTTTCACGAGCACGAGCATTAGTGCTCGCAGAAAAATGCGGCGGCGTCTCACTACTTCTCACTGGAGATCATGGCTCGCACCGTGGTCTCCAGTGAGATATGGTCCACATCTAGACCTGCTACTAGGACCTAGTGCTTTTGCGCCCATGCTGCGCACTCCACCAATGTATGGAGCGCAGTGTCCTCGCTGCGTTCCTCGCAGTGCTGGCACTCGGCCGTGTTCTCCCGGTGCATTCGCCAGAGATGCTTACAGATACACCCGTGCCCGGTTGTTATCTGTATCAACCAATAGGAGAGGTGGTTCCTTTACAGCCATTCGTTTATGATCGGTCTGATCGCCCTGTTTGTGGCGTTATCCCACCTTGGTTGCTTAAGTCGCACTTTTCAAGTCTCTATGATTTCCTGATGGAGCAAGGACCGTTGAGCAGCTCGGACCACTGAGCCAAGAAAGCTGTCTGTGACCATGTGGCCGCCTATATTACCACCTCTCACAACTAAGACCCTTTTGTACAAACGAGTTTTGAAGTGGAAGTTTTGAAGTGGAGACCGCAACTTGGGAAACGACGAGTAGGACGTCCACCCGCCAGATAGACCGACGACCTGGACCGTGTGGCGCTTTTTTTTGGTGACGCGTTGTATACGTTTGGGCACCGTCATCCCAGCCGCGGGGACGGGTGAGACGGTGTGTGGGGCGTCCGGTCCCGGAAAGGGACCGTCCTACCCACTAAATTCCGCTGTGTTCCTTCTCACCCTATAGCCGGGCCGAAGGATATCCAAAGAATATTCACGTCGCTGGCCCGGCCGGGGTCGCCCCGCACGTCCAGGTCTCTCCTCGGGGGAGCAAGATGGGCGGCTCCCCCTGAGCTCCCTAAGGAGCTGACAAAAACCCAAGCCCGCATCGCACCGCTCTTGAGCGCCTTTCTGGAAGCAGAGAGGCACTGAAGGCATCCCACGCGCACGAAGGCTGCCATACGGCGCCCCCGAACCAGATGGCGGGATATCTCTCTTGGCACTCCTCTCTCTTGGCGACCGTGTGGCGTTAGTTGGGAGAGGCCGTTTATGATATTTTTTACGAATTTTTTTTACGTACATAGGGGCGCCGCGTGGAGCGCCGCGGCGCCCCTCTGGACCTCCTGCGGCGCCCCGGGGCGCCGCGGCGCACAGGTTGGGAACCCCTGGGCTAGATGATGTTGTGTGAGAATGTCCAGCGGTCCACAAATATTTATTTATTTAAGTCCTTGACAAATGTTGTATGTAGTGTAGCTTCTCTCAAAATTAACTCGTTATACTTTGTGATGGGTGCGTTTACACCACCCTGCCGATCTTGAGGGTCCAAACCAGCCCAACCTACTCGTGCTGGACCTACTGATTTATAGAAGACGAAGGAAAGCTCGAAACAAAACTTAATGAGTTAATAATTTATAATTAACTTTAGATCAATAAATTTGTATGCCAGCAAGATCTGCCATCTTGCATACAAAACTTGGCTAAAACCACCAAAAAAGAATAAATGATGATTATGAAAATGAAACCAGCATAACCTATTTGACTTACGTGGTACACCAAAGCCATCATCATCTATTACGAAATTAAAATAGGAGAGGCCTACCTATTGTCTTGGTGCTAGACAGTATTTTTTTAAACGTGAGGAAAGTCCTACATTTATCCTATGCCGGACTCCTACCGTTAATCAAAAAATAAATAAATGCTATACAGTAGGTGTGGTAGTAGTGCAGCGTAATGGTTTTTCGGCTAATGGATTAAACAATACAGAAGCCCTTCATTTTACCGTATCCTCGCGAAATTTACAGTTAATATTGGAACACCTTGCATGTTTAAGAGAGAAATAGGTATTTCCCAAGCTAGAACTAAAACATATCTAAAAGTTCTGACAGTTTCGAGCGACTAGCTTTTGGTTTGATAGTTGCGCTCAAAGTTTCCAAGAAACTTTATTTAGGCCGATGTTTGTGGAGCATTCACGTCGTTCACGATTATATGTATAAAGGCTGGGTTTATTAGAATACAGATGGGCTTAAAAACGTTGTAAGTACAGTGTTGTATAGTAGCCTCAGCTGAGTAATGGGAATACACATGTCAGCCATTGTGGATACACAAATTGCAAGTTCCTCAGCTAGCACAGCATTGCCATTAGTTCCATTAATTGTAGATGCTATATCGTCCACGTGCCGATTTTACAAGGTTGTCCTTCTCTTTAGCATGCCTGCTATAGCTGAAGAGAAATCTATTTTTTTTTCTAAATACCTGCTTCCGCATGTCACTCAAGCCAGTCTTATCTACAAGGTATTACCTGAGGGATTCTTCTTAGGTGCCTACTTACTTATATACGGTCAATCATGACGTCGAAAAGAAAATATAAATACCAGACTGCGATAGGCTGTTATGATTGATTGACATCATAAATATAGCTTAATTATGTGTGTGTGTGTGTGTGTTATCTGTAGGTCATAAATTTGATGTGAAATTAAAGTGGGCAGGTCAGCTTAATATAATATCAATAGGTATCACATACATGCGTTGATGAAGCGGTAGGTTCCCGTAAAGAGCGTAGGCGCGGTGTACGGCTTGTCGGTGTAGAAGGAGAGCGCCACCGCGCGGTGCAGCGACACGCGGCGGCGCGGCGGGATCGGCCCGCAGTAGCGCCCGCCGAACGCCGAGTTGACCAGCTCGCCCGCTTCTAGGGACGCCACCTCCGAGTATATGTCCATGTGCTCGTGCATGCATCTGGAAAGGGCAATGTGGATCGCGTGTTCAATGTTTTTTGGAAAAGGAGATTCATGGCAATGTTTTGGATTTCAAATAAGTATTTTTCTAAAAATTGATCGCATCCATCAACAATTTTTGTCTACCAACTAAATTCCGGAAAAGTATATTCATTCCATCATTGAAATATTTTCAAGGTTTCTTTTATTTGTGGAAATCCTCGCAGAGGTATTGTCTAACTCGAACCGCCTAAAATCACACGGTCTCTATCCTTACACCTAACGGTCCAATGCACTTGTGAGCGAATCTGCGGGAATATACTCGTACTAGTGATGTAAAAAAGGATAAAACAACAAAAAAACTTCAGTATCTAACCTAACATTTCAAAAGTATCCAATAAATTACAAAGCAACACAACAACAAAAAATGCTTATATATCATTTTCCATCGCGTCTAATCGCGAACCCATCATATTTTCATTTGTATTACGTTACAAAGTAACAGCAGGCACACAAAACAAATTTTTCGCCTCGAGTCGGCAGAATACGGCAAGCGCAGTTTATTCCAGTCAAGGGCGCCCTTCTCGCTAAAGTTTGACCTAATTCCTAAGTCTGTTCTGTCATGTACATAAATAATGGCATCAGAGCAAAACATGTTTGTGTCTTTTATTAAAATGAAAGAGTGAAAAAGATGGATACTTACGCTGGAAGCTCCCCCACAGCGGCGCCACTGGAAAACAAATAAATGATTATTAGTGTCTAATACTTTTGTCCTCAAAGGGCGCGAATTGTTTATTGCAGGGGACACGGAAAAGTTGTTATTCTTTTAGGTTTTTGTGATTTTTTGTACTGGCGCTTGTAACTTTATGTTAGGTAAAGTTGGCTCTAGATTAAGGAGCCGATTGTACAAATGAATCATTAAGAAGGAGCTTGTTCCATTAAAGGTGTTCTTGCTCAAGAAACATACAATAGTTGTGCATATTACGTCGGAAAATAAATGCATAAAAGGTACTTTAATAAACTCGGGTCGGAAATAGGATTAAAGTCGTTCCCACTAATGAATTGTCCTTATTAGTGGATCGAGCGACGTCCGGATTGAATTTTGAATTCGGAAGTGGCTCATAGATAGCCATCGTTGGACCGACCCGTACAAGTCTGCCAAGTATCATCATGATCAGGCAAATGGTGCGGACCTAACTGCTACTTGAGCAAATTGGGCAAATGGTGCGGACAGGTCCTAAGTGATTTAAATAACTGCTACTGGAGCAATTTACTAGTTAATTGCCACACTGCATCTGGCGAGAACTCGCTCTCTCTGTACGAATGTCCTTCAGCGAAAAGAACTTTAAGGCCTCAAACTGGATGTGAGCGGCGAGTGAAGTAACAGTGACTGCGACAACCACAGATTTTCTGATTTCTGTAGCGACAGCGGTGCGGGCGCGATGTGATTTGCCCCAACTTGATCTCAGCGGTGCGGGCGCGATGTGATTTGCCCCAACTTGATCTCAGCGGCCAGATCGCTCGTGTTGTAGCGACAAAGTGTTTTATTTGGTGCCGAATGTGGATACTTTGACTATACTAGAAACTATTATATCCCATATACAAATATGATGTATTTTTTTGGAAAATATCTAATTACGTAGGAGAACGGCATTACACCAAGTCATATCACGTAATTGCCGCTCGTCGCTCGCTCGCCGCTGCCCCAGCCGCGGCGTGCGGTGCTGTCATCCAGTTCACTTCAATAGGAATTTATGGATTCTTATTAATATGTACTGGATGACAGCACCGTGCACCGCGATCTTGCTGTTCTCGCTGACGTTCCGCGCGTCACTGACATTCAGTTTAAGGCCGAAAAGAATATTAAAAGGCTGCTCACTCTGGCGGCTTTCCCCTCAAGTCGAAAGTGCGTCCGAACTCGACGAGTACCCTCTGCCCCGGCGCAGCCAGGAAGGTGTACAGGCACTGGCGGCTGCGGTTGTTGGGGTTGATCAGCTCCGGCGCGTGGAACGTGCCGTTGCTGGCGCCGCCGCGACTCACGAACGTGCGGTCGCACTCTGGAACAAAATGGACATATTTGATTGATTTGTTTAGGTTTTGAAATATTTTTGGTAGATCAGGATTTTTCTATCAAAACATTGTTTAATTACGAAGGCGGTCAGCTGGTAATGTAACAAAAGAAACTCTATTTGTTTTCTTTGCAGCTGGTAATTGTTCGCTGGTAAAAGAAACCTTATGAGAGTAAATAATACAAACGTTTAAAAAATGTAATGCGTGGTTTATTAAAGTTTTAATATAACAAAGAACTACATCTGCCCACAAAACTTTCATGAAGTTTGGCGGTAGTAAAAATAAAGTAGGTAAGTCACCCCTAAGTAGTTATTTAAAAAAAAATTGGGGAATAGGCATTTTCCTTTTCTTGAGGATTTATTTATTCAAAAGTTTATTCAAAATTTCAACGTAGGCCGACTTTGTAAAGTGCTTGGAAATAGGTTCAAAAATTTCGTGGCGAGCTTATGACCCACCAAACTATACTGTAACTATGCAAGTCAAACTAACAAAAACGTGTTAAAAATTAAAACGTTAAATCTCGTTAAGTATATGATACGTTTAACATGGTATAAATCTACTTATTTGCAAACTCACAAGTCACGACCCTGTCCCAAAAATGTCTCCGCTAATTAATTACCGCCATTGCTAAAAATCGCGGTTAATTGATGACGTAACATCCCAAGGTTTGTCATAAAAAATGATAGTATCGAACGATTGTTTCACGCAGTGATGCCAACTTGGGGGTTTTCCCCCCAAATTTAGGGGGAAATAAGTTGTCTAGGGGCTTTTTTAGGGGGTAAATTTATTTGGGGGGATTTTTAGGGGGTATATTTTCACAATGGGAGTACCATTTCTTGAACATTTTCCATAAAAAATAGGAAAAAATTAGAAATAAGTTTTGATATCGCTGTACCCATGCTTAATTTTAAATTTATATTAATTTTTCACGAAGCTATGCCTATTTTTTTTTCTATTATTGTTATTACTACTTTCCTGACGTGTACATAAGTGAATAATAAAATAAATATGGTAGTATGTGTTCTGTTCCACGTTAATTGTGTATTTATTGTCGTTAATTAAAGAATACAATATTTATTTTACATTACTTGAATGCATAGAAAAAAAATCCCCAGGTACACAATCAGAGTTTCAATAGGATATTTTTCAATATAGGAAATATTTCTCATGTTTGTAATGAAACTTTAACTCATTCTCAGTGCGCTTAAATTTACTTTATAACACATTTGCTCGTAAAGGGTCTCTTTTTGACCAATTTCACTAACGTAATGTATCTCTTTACGGCCTAGTCCGGTAATGTAAAGTAAAACGGACGATTGCGTCTAAAACGAACGGTTCCTTTTTTAAATCTTAGCAAAAAGTTTTTATGTCTGAAAAGTGGTCAACATTTTATGAATAAAATTAACTTTCGGAGATAAAATATATAGTAAAGTAAACATTTAATTGTTTAATTTAATAAATTACAACCATTTATATGAAACCAAAGCAAACAATATTAATTTCATTTATTAGTAATACTGGCTATTTTTGTGCCTTTGCCTTAAGAAGTAAGAAAAAAAGGAAGCGCTGATGCGCGCATCGCTAATTTGTGAACAAGTAAAATTCCGCGCGCCTTATTATCGCTATTTTTTGCTACCTACGTTTTTTTGTTAATTTATGAATGTCCCCGTTTTATTTATTTCCTTGTTTCCTCGCAAATGTGTTATAAAACGTCGTATGACACACGTTCGCGTTGATAATTACAGCCTCTGCTTTCTTGTAGCCCTCGCCTACGGCTCGGGCTAGCAATATTGCCTCGGCTGTAATTATCAACTTACCGAACTTGTGTCATAATGTACTATTATATGACAACTTTATCCACTTATGCAGAATTGCCGACGCTTTTGTTGAGCCCTAAATTTGGTCGTAACTGTGCACCTTGGGATTTTTGTATGTCAATGCCTGAATTTTTAAAAATGTATTTAAAAAAAAAGAAAAAAATTAGGGGGTTTTCCAGATTTTTAGTCAATATTTAGGGGTATTTTAACTCGGTTCTAGGGGGACCATTCTGTAGGAGTTGGCATCACTGGTTTCACGGACATTATTTTTCTGTCTCACTTACTCGGAGAGAATGTGTTTGATATTCGAAATTTGATTTAAAATTTGCATTTCATCCACTAGCGTTGAAAGTATTTTTAAAATTCGAACCTGTTCACAGATTACACAGAACATGCTTTGATACTTTTGCATGTTAGTGTTCCAGTGTTCCTACGAATTTAATAGTACATTATGATACAAGTTCGGTAAGTTGATAATTACAGCCGAGGCGTTATTGCTAACCCGAGCCGCAGGCGAGGGCTACAAGAAAGCAGAGGCTGTAATTATCAAAGCGAACGTGTGTCATACGACGTTTTATAACATATTTGCGAGGAAACAAGGAAATAAATAAAACGGGGACATTAATAAACTAACAAAAAAACGTAGCAAAAAATAGCGATAATAAAGCGCGCGGAATTTTACTTGTTCACAACGCTTTCTTTTTTTCTTATTTCTTAAGAGGCAAAGGCACAAAAACAGCCAGTATTATTAATAAAGTAAATTGATATTGTTTGTATTGGTTTCACATAAATGGTTGTAATTTATTGTCAAAATTAATTAAATTAAACAATTACATGTTTATTTTATTATATTTTATCTCCCAAAGTTAATTTTATTCATAAAATGTTCACCACTTTTCTGACATAAAAACTCTTTGCTAAGATTTAAAAAAAGTACCGTTCGTTTTAGACGCAATCGTCCGTTTTACTTTACATTACCGGACTAGGCCGCGGCCGTAATGAGATACATTAAGTTAGTGAAATGGGTCAAATAAGAGACTCTTTACGAGCAAATGTGTTATAAAAATAATTACGCAGCTGGTATGAAAAATTCGGATGCTAGTTTTTTCCTTATTTTGTAAATTAAGTCTTAGTCTTCGATGTAACCTTACTATATTTTTATCTTTTTGATATTCCATCAATTAGCCATTTGCATTGTGTGAAATTAAACTTTAATACCTGCAAAGGTACTCGTACTCGAGCCGTCGAGAGAGAGGTATATAACACCGAATTATTTTTTTTTCCGTCAAAATTACGCGAACGTACCGTACTCGTATACTTATGTAGGTAGATACAAAAAATGGAGGTTTTTCTGAAAGACATTTCATAATATTCGATTCTAATATGATAAAGATAAAAGGTTTGTTTGTTATAATTCTTGGACCATTAAAAAGCCAAGTTATTCTGAAGTAACATAGGCTTTTATCATCATGCTACTGTACAAGGGAGCGGAACAGAAATAATAAATGTCAGCAAATCCGACAGATTCCTCATACATAATTATTATACGGGCATGTTTACTTCAATAGGCTCTACGGGGTTCGAAGACTATCGGCCTCCATGACCGGGGGCCTGAGAACGGTGAGACGGCTGCTCACCGTCCTTACAGAAGCAGGCCCATGACGGCAGCGTGACGTGAGGGATTCACGCACGCCCCCCCCCTTGGAAGCGGGATCACACCCGAAACCCCCCAAAGACGCGGGATAGCACCCGAACCGCCCCCTGGGCGACGCCGCAGTGGTAGCCGTAGGTCTATTGGGAGTAGGGGACATCCTTCCGAGGGCTTACCCGGGGCTCCCAACCATAGGCAGTTGGGCGTTACGTGAGGTTTTTTTAGTCAGTAGAAGTCCGGCATAGCATCCATGATGGATTTTCCCTCACGTTAAAAAAAAATAAAAATAGGCTTTACGGGGTTCGACTACTCACGCTCTGTCGTTTAGACGGATCTGGCTGGAATTCGACACAGGGATAGATACGAGTATAATCTATCCCTAGAGCGTTTGTAATAAATAACACATGACTTACTTTTTATTCCCGCAATAAGGTTCCATGGGATACAGAAACAGAATTCCACGAAAATGGAGCTGGCTTCTGCACCATCTAGTTATAAATAGTATAGAATATTTAGCTGTTTATCAACTACGTGGATAATGAGAAGTGTACCAAGCAAGTAGAGTGTCGAGTTGTTATGTGGAAACTTTTAATGAGATCTTTGCCGTACACGGAATATTAACCATGGAAGGGTTGATATTTTTTTTCTTATTTTTGCGGTATTCAGGGATATAACTATCCTTTTGAATAATACCTATATTATGGCATTCAGTCATTGATTTGTTTCCCACAAAAATAGTGTAGGTACCTGTACAATACTCAGTATTAATGTTTGTAAGGTGAAGAAAATCATAAACTGTCAAAATTCGACGGGCTCAAAGGGCCATTCTATAGGTACCTATCTAGTCTATCGAAATAAATATTCAAAACACAATTAGGTACCTAAATGAAACCAATTTAAGAATTGAACCATTTAAACCGAACACTACGTATTATAAAAGTTATTACAAAGTTACGCTAAAGTTCCATTTCACAAACAATTTGTCGCCAATCCATCCACCTTGCCTTACCGAGTGTGAGCTTTTGAAATCTCGCCTATTTGTCAACTCAAAGAGGTTGTAGAGAGTGCCTTGAGCTTTCACAGCTTTCGCTAAACACAGCTATTTTGTGCCTACATGCCTGAAGGTTTAAAAGCTTTATAGACGAACATGTCAAGGTAATTTTTGAAATGTATTTTTGAGCTGGTTGTGACTTTCTTTCTCACGAAAATGTATGTATGTATGCGACTTTCTCTGTCACATTAGCGGGACTTTCTTCTCTTTGAAGTACGGTTTGCTGTTCATGAAAACTGTTAGGTCTTTTTTAACAGACTTCAAAAAAGGAGGTGGTTACTCAATTCGACTGTACCTATAGGTACCTATATCATTTCACTCTAAAGTTCTCTTTTCGCATAAGTATACAATTAATTTAAGTTTGATTTAAACGCGATTATTGCAACATAGGCGAAACGTCGAAAGATGAACAAAGTTTCAACAAAAATGATATTTATTTGTGGAAAGAACGTGTGTGTGAGTAGTTAGGTTCCTTTATAGGGATGAAGAAAAGTTAATCAGGTACCTATTAATATTGCTTTGAATACGAGGGTTAAAACTTCTTATTTTTATACCACTAAGGTGGCAGACAAGCTCAGGCCCACCAGAAGGACTGGTGAAAAACTTGCACCACCTGAGAAACTCCCGCCTAAGCGGTCTTATTCCTCATCGGTCAGTGATCGTGATGCGGAATATTGTGTACCTACAAGCTATAGTTTTCTTCCTATATTGTTTGTGTGCCGCATTATGTTTCCGAATAAATATTTTTTCTTTTCTTTCTTTCTTTCTTTCTATAAGAAAGAGTTACTTGAATTTGAGAGGAATAAATGACATTATGCCATAACTCCTCGGCTAGGCTCGGACATAAGTATATAGGGTAGAGTGCGTTTGCTGCAACAATAACATGCTCCATTGCCCAACTACCCCCGCTGTTGGGGGCAAGTAAAGTGCATTATTTATTTGTCCATGTCAAAAAAAAAAATACAACACTGAGCATGCGGAGGAAGTTGTTGAAAATGGGAAGACTGCAATAGGGTCTACATTGTGCCAAGGTGCTCATTATAAACACAGATATGTTTTTCCAATTAGTTGACAATTCATTTCGGTTTAAAACTGATACGAGTATTGCTATCTTTTCATATGGTAAGTTTTGAGTTTAGTGCACAATATTAAATTTTCCTACGTACTGTTTTGCCATTAGTGAATCTATTGGTCACTAGAATAAGATCTCTTTATAAATTATCTCAGGTAAAGTATGTAGGTACACAAGTATTTTTCTGCCTAATCTGGCAAAGTTTTGTTTTCTCAAAGTTCATTTGTGTTTTTTTTTTCATATTTATGTTTTCTTTCGTGCTGAGATCTTATTGTAGGGATTGAATTAATATATAATCTATTAGGAGACGTACTTGGAAGTTTAGTAGGCGAGGGCTCCGCGAGAGTAGCGCGGCTTGAGAGCTCCGAGGACTCTGCCGCGAGCACTGCACAAAAATAACATCGAGTTATTTGTAAAGGACCTTAGACCATTTAGCTACTACCTAAAAAGGACCTAGGTTTTCGTGGGATGCCTAAATCTAAAAAATAAATTTAGCTGAGTCGGTTTGACTTGGAAGCACGGACGGGGATAAAGGCAAAATCTTTCCATCTGTGCTTAGGGGTAGGCAGATGTAGTTTTATGTTCTACGTAATTGGTGGTGAGCTTATTGCCGTGCTGAAGTGGACAGGCGCAGGTCGTGAAGACAGTTGAAATTTTTCAAGCCGCCCATAAGGCCTTCAACTTGGTTTAACGATTGTCATTTCACTGACAACCGGGTTTCATTTCGAGTTCTCCTTTTCTACGCAATGGATCGTTCTGCGAAAGTGTTCCCTTAGTCGCCTCTTACGACACCTTCGGGTTGAATTGGGGTGGCAACATTTTGTACTCTTTCCTGTTGCCAAAAGGGGCCCCGTCACCATAAGGACGGAATTTTGTAACGGTGCTTAAATATGGATTGAATCAAGTCGGATTCAGATATAGGTACATACATACATCTATATATATATCTACACGTTCACACTCACAAACTTTCGCATTTATAAAATGGTAAGATAGAGCAACTAAGAAAAGACTTTAAATCGCTAAAAGAACTCTAATATTTTATCACATTTCAAATGACTTTGCTAAGAGGTGTTTTAAAGTTTAAAACTATCTTCACGCTGTTCATCTTGTAATTAATTCACCGGAGATAAAGAACGCCTCTCCGCCTACCCAAGGTAACTTGAGGAAGTATTTTGAGATGCAAGTTATTAAGTATTTACAAGGAGTTAGCTTAGAAATTTGCTCTAAAGGCGGGAATACACATGCCTATAGTATTTTCATGTCAGTTACTTGCTCGTGCAAAAGTTTCGTATTTTGCCGTGATAATACAGACAGAAAAATGTTATGATCCTCGAGTTAAACTATGACTTGCACACTCTTATTTACTATATTCCCCTTCACATCTCCTCTCTCAGGCCTACTGAAAGAGATTTCTGTAGAAATAAGTAGTGCCTTGTACAATGTTCCTTGTTATTTTTTCTGTCTCAGTTGTGTGTACAAAACCAACAAATAAATAAAAAATATGAAATCCCCTCCAACAGTCATTCATTCCAAGACTGACCTTTGCGAGAGCAAGTGGGGTTACGAGCGCTTCTGACAGGTATTTTAACGTGTGAAAAAGCACTCGGATACCATGCCAGACTCAAACCGACAATAACCCACGGTCCTGTATCCTTGGCTGTCCTTGGTCTTGGCTTGCCAGGTTCCTTGGGTCGGTCCTCGACAGTATTACGTCACGGTGAACTCTACCGCCGCGCGATGCGCGCACCACTGCGTCCTACGTCCCTCGCCCCTATATAAGGACCTACACGCGGTCGTTGCCCTCTCTCACCGCTACGGCTAATCGACAAGTGACGTTCTTCTATCCATCATCACCTCGTCGCCGGATCTGGTGGTCTAGGGCCTAAAGTACCCACTTCCCTCTCTTACTTACTAAGTAACTTTTAATACTGTAATCTTGTCATATCTATATATAAATTGTAATATTAACCACCTACTACGTTACAATAGAAAGTCCTAGGCTCCTTCTCGAAAACTAGCAAAAATAATACTTGGAATGTTGTCATGCCCCTGTTGCCAATTACCAAATCCCACCAAAACGTTATAATGTTATGTTTCTTCTATGCTAACTTTGACAACAGCTGGCACCGGCAGCACCTTACTTGACATGTATATTCTCGGCTTTATAAATCTCCTTCGTTGGTATTCTGCTAAAATATTCAGGGTAAGTGAATTTGCATTTTTAGAAGCCGTGAACATATGTTCACTAATGGAGCTTTTTGAAATATCGTTGAAGAGATACTAATATCTTTGAGAGTTTGTTTTTTAAAAGCTGCAAAACATAGTTGGTCGAAAATTACATGTACACTTACACAAAAAAAATGTGAGCTGTTTGTACAAAGTAGGTACTGACCGCGGTGGGACCCCTAACCAACGCCATCTCTTGAAGTAGTTTTTTTAAGTCCCGCGGGGCTAGCAGTCTAAAGATATTTAGCTAGTAAAGTATTGTTTTCACTAAAATTTGCCCATGGCAGAGATGGGAGAGAAATAAAACAAAAAAACCAACGCAATCTGCAAAGGTGAACCGGTTGACTAACGGATGAGATGAAGAAACAGAAAATTCGCAACAATACCCTGTGCTCACCCATCTGCCGTCATGGTACAGTAAGGAAAAACACCCTCCCAAAATAAAGATAGGCAGAGGCATGTTAATCTGCCACATTTCACCAATTAAGTATATTTTTCGCCTTACGTGGTTGCCAGGTAATCTTTCTTATGTTTAAGTGTAAGTTGTAGCATCCTGCTGTTAAAAATTTTCAAACAGCTAATAAGGCCATCAACTTGGCTTAATGATTACCATTTTGGCGCCAGTTGAGAGCATCCAAATAAAGAAGCCACGAACCCATCTCAGGACCTCAGGTCATCATCAGGTTTTAACGCAGTGGTTGATTACAGAACATTGGGAAATTGAGAGAGACCTACTTCAACGATAGACTGCAATATGTTGAGTTGATTGATTGACGTCTTTTTTATCACAAAGACTTGGAATAATCGTTCTAATTACTCATTAATCAAGTCTAATAATGCTTTATAATTAGTATAATCTGCACCTTTATAAGTCAGGGAAACTGTTACAAAGATAAACTGTGTCGAAAGTGTCAAACTACAATAAAAGCAATCAGCGTTGTCTGCCAAAAGACAATATAGATCTCGAAACTAACAAACTACGGCCATTGTGCTCAGTTCAAGAGGCTCCAAACTTCGATAATTATTGCAAGA
This sequence comes from Miltochrista miniata, assembly GCA_933228765.1. Taxonomy (NCBI): domain Eukaryota; kingdom Metazoa; phylum Arthropoda; class Insecta; order Lepidoptera; family Erebidae; genus Miltochrista; species Miltochrista miniata. Next base: position 33,268,173 of record OW121756.1, on the reverse strand, counting down.
ATTCCTTCGCTAGATGTAAAGTGATTGATTGTTTTTTATCGATTACCAGCGGACGTCACGTGGTTTCACACGCGTAGCTCCCGTTCCCGTGGGAATACGGGAATAAAATATAGCTTATTTTCACCGGGGATAGCGTAGCTTCTCAACAGTGAAAGATTTTTTAAATCGGTTCAGTAGATTCGGAGCCTATTCGATACAAACAAACAAACGCAAGATATGAGTGATACAAGCTGCTTACAGAAAAAGATGTTGGTTGTAAGAAAGATGGATGTTTTGGTGCAGAAATGTTCGATAGAATGAAATTATATGGCATTTTACACGGATTCTCATGGATCCTACCGACTGGAGCCACTTGGTGCCATATTATCTGCCTACGGCCAAAAGTTCCGAGCACGTACCTACTCGGAAGAATAGCCCCAGGGATCCTGACAGACATTTTTTTTTTTACGTGAGGGAAAATCCTCATGGATGTTATGCCGGACTCCTACCGACTAAAAAACCTCACGTAACGCCCAACAGCCTATGGTTGTGAGCCCTGGGTAAGCCCTCGGAAGGATGTCCCAGGACATCCTGACAGACATGGTCCACCATCGCAACCTCCCACCGCTGATTTGATTTTTATCCTATTTCTTGGGGAGGGATGTAGGTTTAGGTTAAAAGAACTTTTCTTTCATAAAGACAATTAACAATGTCACTTACATGAAAGTATCATTTACATTCTGGTGGAGAAAAGTGATCGTTGAACACTGCACTAGCTTCATAGTCTTGCTTAGGTCTTAAAGAAGGTAGCGTTATGTGCTGGAATAATCTGGACTTAAAACAGCTTAGGGTGCTTGTATTTCTTATATCAGATGATTGTACAACTGTACTCTTTCAAAAGTTATACTATTTGGATGTTCGGGTGTGATCTCGCTTCTTTGGGGGTACTATCCTACTTCTTTGAGAGGCGGATAGACACGCTACCCTGTCGTTTACAAGCCACAGGTAGCTATATGTATAGGCTATACAGATACACCCTTATACCTTCAATAAGTCTAAATAAAAGCACATCTAAAATATTCAACTAAATAAAAACGATACATAAAACCTTATATTCCAAGCACCTTCATAGGAGACTTCCGCAATTTGTCCCATTTTTACTCTATGGAGCAGCGTATTTCAGTATAACTTCGTGTATAGCCTGTGAAACCGGATATAACCAACGACGGCGTTCCAGATTTTCTCCCGAGGCCCGTATTAATTGCTCCGTACAATATTTTGTAGTTAAAAATTGTTGGGATTTTGCTGTATGAAAATGGAGTTTAATAAAAGTATTCTAGTTTAACTGACCGGGCTCTGAATGTATCCGTCCGATGCTCTGATGCACGCCTAGGGAAGCCATAGAGCAGACAATTCTAGGAATTCTAAAATATTCAAATCGATTATTGTAAAAGTGATGTCCCCAGTGAAGGATTCAATTTGGCAGCACGACTTTAGCGTCTGCCTTCCCTTAAGTATCTATTTTTTTACAGATTTTAAAGCAGCAACAGATTTCGAAAGCGAAAATTTCAGCTCTCTAGCCATCACGGTTCCTGAGGTGCAACTTCATGACCGACAGACGGATAGCTTAGGCTCCCGTTTCTCCCCTCCGGGTACGGAACCCCTTAAATTGACAACCTTGAACCGTCGGAATAAAGCATAACTTACTACTCTTGAACTGTCAAATCGTGAAAGACTTTATCGTTGTCTATTGGGTCCCCGTACGGAGCGGGACGTCTCTTCCTGTTCGGAACTCGGGCTAACTTTGTTCACAGACGTGCATCGACGTTTCCGTAGTAATGTGGGGTTATACACAATAGCTAGGTAATGTGAAGACCTATCTTTCGTTTTAGTTTACCTTTGGACTTCGTACGTTTGATAAGTGACAACTGCCGTTATTATGAATTCTGCATCGCGATAGTGAAAGTTATTAAACCTGTGTGAATCGGTCACCATTACCATAGATATAATTCGTGCCATTCAAGAAGTCGCGTCTCACGCTACGTCCTAGGTAGGGGGTTCAAAGCGAACGCGATTCTGAAGCGGTGACACGCGAATTCAACGCGACGCGGTGCGACGCGGCGGCTATGTCCTACGTGCACGCGAATCGTCTCGCACAGCCGCCACCGACGGCGACGCTGCCGTTCAGTGGGCACTTTGCATCAGCCTGATGCAACTGCCATAGATCGAAAAAATGTGTGGAGTTCTAGGTATTCAGAGGCTAGTTTCCGCAACTCAACGTCATTTCTGCGCCTATTTAGCGTGGGGGGTTGTGGTATGGCTATTGCCATCCCAGTTCCTCCAAGAAGTCTAGCAGACTCTTCACGTTGTCGGAGACTTCCTGGAGCGACCTAGGTGTACCGAAGTGTCTAGCCCTGTATCTTCATACCCCATACCTACCACCATACCTATGGTGGTATGGGTATGTATAGTAGGTATTCCATATATTCCATGGTATTCCAACATACCCCAGCCCCGTAGGCCACGATGTGCAGCAGCACTGCCAGAATGTGATTGTAGCTTTGTTAATTTTGTTTTCGAGATGATTACTCCAGTTTAGTTTGCTGACGAACGTTCTTGGATTGCATTGATAAAATTTCTATTTCCGACATTATAAAAAACACGGCGGCACCGCATCCAGTTCGCGCGCAAATATCAAACCAACTGATCGCGTTCGCTTCATTTCGCGCCGCCCCGCACCGCACCGCACGCGTATTAGGTCACGTAGGCACAGTATATATATGTTGTTTAACCAGTATTGTAGCTCCCTACAAACGGACGAAGCGCAAGCTATACCTACGATTCTCGTTTTCGGCAGGCCTTTCAGCACGCAAGCAGCGTCCGCAGTCGCGATTGTGCCGAGTAGAAGAATGGACGGTGTGTCGTTTTTTAAATAGTAACCGCGCGTGTTTTATTTACTAAAAATATTTAATATGACAACTAGAGTCTGTTGTGCTTGTTTTGGTTGCATGAATTCGTCAATAACGCACCCAGAGATATCGTTTTCTAGATTACCTGGAAACTCCGTTAGGTAAGACTATAAATTGATTTTACTTAAGTACTAATTGGTACTATACTACTAGTTGACTAAAGTTAAACAAAGTGATTGACACGAGTGAACTTGGTAGTTACATGAAGTAGGTATGTTTGTGTTTAAAACTAGACTTGTGCTTGCTCAGTCAGTGAACGGTGCGATCCAATATAGTACAATATCTAAAAAAAAAACTAGTTCAGAACTCTAGTACGTGTAGGTAGTACATTTAGTTCCGTTGTCAGTTCGTAGTTATTTAATTGAGAGCAATGATTTAGGTAGGTATGTTTCAAGAGTAGGTATTCATTTCTTTGTGGATGACCGATGTTACAGTACAGTACACTTAGCATCGTATGACTTTGATTGACAGCATTTTTGTTACCTTTGATTTTTATTACACGCCTAGAGACAAATATGAACTTCCAAAATTTTTACACAACTTGACAATGTACGAAAAGTACTAGTGTACTAGAGACTGACTAGTACTTTCAAATTGAAAAATAGTTTTATTTTTGTAAATCAAAAATTTAACTCAATGATTATAAAGACTAGAATTCCGTGATTCTATCACTGACGAAACATGTGATGAGCCGATTATTTTTCGCCGCTTACTCGTTTTCAAATTTCTATACCCGTCTCACTCGATCGTTAGTAGATAACGGGCGTTGAGCGCCCCCCCCCCCCCCCCCGCGCCGCCAGCCGTTGCAGGGATATTATATTATTATAATATTTTATTATAAAGTGAAAAAAGACAACTTGGCCCAGACGGGACTTGAACCCGCAACCTTTGCCTAATCCAGGGCAATGCTCTAACCAATTGAGCTACGGGAGCCGTACTGATACAAGTTGAAATTCTTCACCTTATTGTAACCGCCATTTAAGAGTATGGCACAGAGCCATCTATCGAGCTACTTAGCAACTCTGATATCAATGAACGATATTGCAATCATTTTTATACATTGATTTGATGTCTCCGACTCAATCTATCGGTTTTTAATATTTAAAGCAATTAGTATGCTAACTTTTTCATAATATTTTATTATAAAGTGAAAAAAAGACAAGTCCCGTCTGGGCCAAGTTGTCTTTTTTCACTTTATAATAAATTATTATGAAAAAGTTAGCATACTAATTGCTTTAAATATTAAAAATCGATTATATTATTACTCAAAAAGTACTTTTTGTTTAAATAAAAAAGGTACATATTTACTCGAAATGAAAGCCGGTTGTCAGTAAAACGACAATCCTTAATACAAATTGAAGGCCTTGTGGGCGGATTGAAAAAAATTAACTGCATTAGGCTCACTATCTATTACGCGTACGTAAAACTATAAGGTAAAATGTGGGAGTATACTATGCCTCTGCCTACACCTTCAGGGATAAAGGCGTGACTATATGAATGTATGTATGTACATATGTACATATTTACAATCGCAATACTAAATAGAAAGTCAAAGTAGGCACAAATTATTAAGATGCTGTAGGCGGGCAGCCCTATCGCATGCTTACGTACCGCGCGGCTGTAGGCATTTATTTCTAAAATCCGGCCGAGTCAAACTACAGTATACAGTGACGTAGGCCACTTCAATAGGTTTCAACTGTTTGTTAGCATCGCGCCGCGCCGCGCCGCTTCGCGTTCGCTTACGCAGGACGTCGCCTCACTCTTGTCCATAGAGCAACTTATAGAACCTATGACTATTGAGTTCGTGCGACTATACACATTTTTTCTTAAATCTCTGAGCAATTTTGCTATCGTCCATGTGTATTTTCTTTCTGTCGTGTCGATACACACTAGCTTATCGATAAGAGCTAATCCTAATAATAGTACATAGTAGTTAATTATTGAAAAGACATGCGCTTAAATTGAAAGTGTGCAAGAAATATTGCACACTTTCAATTTAAGCGATTTGAGAAAAGAGTGGGTAGGTATGCGTCCAGGAGAATTTCACGACCTATAAGAATCCCACAATAGCACCGAAGATAATGTAGTACCACAGATTATATAATATATTCTATAGTAATACTTATGTACGTAGGTAATGGCAAGCAACACAATTAAGCGGCCATTTCTTCATTATAAAACGTTTAATTAACATTCAGTTCATTCATTCATTCGTTCATTTCAGAATCATATACCCGGCTCTCGTTCCTTTTGTAATCGTATTTTAAATTCAATTACTGTATTATTAATGTACTCAAAGTGCGGCTGTTAGGGGTATTATTTACTCTATTAAATTTCTCTTAGCAAATTGGGTTAATTTGATTGAAAAATGGAGTTAGTTACAGCATGGGATTCGTTACAGTAAAAAATATTTGGATGTTTATCTTATTTTTTACTAGCTGTTCCCCGCGGCTTTAAAAGTCGTTTTATCGTAAAATCATAACCCTCCTTTTGCATAGTCGGTCAAAAAGTAGCCTATGTCCTACCCAGGGCCTCGATCTATCCCTATCCTCATCTCAATCGCTACAGCCGTTGAGGCGTGAAAGCGTAACAGACATACACAAACAGACATAGTTACTTTCGCATTTATAATATTAGTAGGGATTATAGATAGGTACCTACTTGATTGTCATCTTCTTTCTTGGAAACTGCTCTCCAACTTGAGAACAGTGTAAGTATCATTACTATCGCTGTTACATGTAGGTATTGTGACAAACTGGCTCACAGCGGCGAAGGCTGAATTTTTTCAAAAGGAAAGCCGGTGAATAAAATAATATCCAGTTGGTCATACCTGTAGTGTAGGTATTTTGCGTATTTATTAAATGGTGGCGCGCGGCGCGGCGGTGTAATGCCTTTTGTGTTTTGTTTGCCACCTGTACTATACTCGTAAGGGGCCGTCCATTAATCGCGTGAGGTTTTTTTGGGCATTTTTTGGACCCCCCCTCCCCCTTGGTGATATTTGGTGAGGTTTCAGATTACCCCTCCCCCCTGGGCCGAATCACGTGTATTTTTAGTAACTATCTACAAAGTTTTTTTTTTAAATTTTGTACATAGAAGTCTCTATTGATATTATCTATCCAACTTCTAGCTAATCCGCGCAACTTCGTTTGCGTCACTTAATAGAGACGGATATCGTTAATAAATATTTTTTTTCGTTGCATTTACCCGTCGTGTTTCTATATAATATTCATTATTTTGGAGCTAATAAAGAAGGTGTCAGTTTGTCAAGCTTAAAATCTTACGTTGGTTTGACCGCAGTTGGCTAAATAGAAGCGAACTTATGAGCAAAAGTACAATAATCAAGGTTGAATTTCTATGCGATATTTATGCTTTTGGTCACGACTATCGATATCCATGTTGACTGAGCTGCGTTTTTTTTTGCTACGGGGGGAACGTGGTTTGGCACCATCATCTTAGCTGCGGGGTCAGCACCTACCCACTAAACCCCGTGGAGTTCCTCCTCATCTTACAGCCGGCATTGATATCCAAAGATTTTTCACGTCGGCCCAGCCCGGACGGGGGCCTCCAACACTTCGGGGTTCTCGCCCGCATTGCACCGCTCTCAAGCGCTTCTCTGGAAGCAGAGAGGGTAGAGAGCGGTGAGCAGGTGGGCTCTGAAGGCGTCTCCCGAAACAAGGAATGATCATCGGTGGACGGGGTCATAGCTGCGTGCATCGGCTAGTCTAATATATTATATATAACTTATAATAAAGCTATAGAGTTTAAAATCTGTACGTCCAATATATATGGTAATTACTTCGCCGAGGACTATCGGCCTCCATGACCGGGGGTCTGAGGACGGTGAGAGGGCCGCTCACCGTCCTTACAGAAGCAGGCCCATGACGGCAGCGTGACGTGAGCACTCACGCACGCCCCCCCCTTAGAAGCGGGGTCACACCCGAAATCCCCCATAGACGCGGGATTGCACCCGAACCACCCCCTGGGCGAGGCCGCATTGGCGGCCGTAGGTCTGTTGGGAGTCACGGGACATCCTTCCTGAGGGCTTACTCGGGGCTCTCAACCATAGGCTGTTCGGCGGTACGTGAGGTTTTTTTAGTCGGTAAGAGTCCGGCATAGCATCCTACGAGGATTTTCCCTCACGTTAAAAAAAAAAAAATATATATATGGTAATTATTTTCCAAGATATTTTTTTTACTAGACATTCTATCTATGTAACTTCCATTACATACGATACTGAAGCTAAAATAGTTTTTATTTGTATGTCTTTCTGTTTCACGCCAAAACTATGGATTAAATAATATTTTAAATAATACTGACATAATTTAAGATTATTATTGATCGGATTGATGCCGATATTCTGCGCGGTTCCTTTGGGAGACACGATGAAAACCAAATTAATTTTGTGTTGTATGATCAACGCATAGGTATTCCGATTTCAATAAATTTCTGATGTAAGTAAGGAATTAAGTGCTTTATGAATTATTCCATACAAGTTTTAATATTGTAGATTTTGTTGTTCAGAAATTACAGTGATCTCAAATTCAGGGTTGTAAAGTTGCTGTTCGAAATAAATACACGTGATATCTCACTACACCCCCCTCCCCCCCTGGTGATGTTTCGTGATTTTTGTCAGACCCCCTCCCCCCCCCTTTCGAGCCTCACGTGATTAATGGACGACCCCTAAGATCCATGTATTTAATTCAAAACAATGTCTTACGTGCATGATAAATTGGCTTATAAAAAAGTATCATAAATTATCTACTGATGACTAAAAAGATATTCAAATTTACACTAACTGAAAAGGTCTTAACCGACCTTAGGTGTAAATAATAGACTGTATATCCTTGTACTAAAATTTTTTTTATTAAAATAATATTCACAGCTATATATGTCTGCTCAGGTAACGAAACCATACCGCGATCTAGATACTATATACAAAAAAGTGATGCCATCTAGTTACATATTTTGAACTAAAACCTGACTTGAACACTAACCATGTTTTGAAATTATTCTACTACTCTCTGCAAGCTCATACCTACCTATTTCAAATTGTCTCGATTGAAGTTAATTGAAAATAATTCATAAATTTGGGACTTAGACGCGAAATAGGTATAGGTACTTCTAATGTTTTCAATAATATGCATGTACTAGCTAATGCCCGCAGTTTCACCCGCGTAAAATTAGTTCCCGTGGGAAGTTACTCCCGGGATAAACAGTAGCCTATGTGTTATTCCAGACTATAATGGATATCTGTATCAAATTTCAGCCCGATCCGTTCAGCCGTTCGAGCCTGAAAGAGTAACAAACATCCACATTCACACTCACAAACTTTCACATTTATAATATTAGTAAGATTTCAAGTACCTATAGAGTATTAAAAACCGCGATATTTTACAATACAAAATTGAAATAAAAACATACTTCTTATATATTTTTTCAAAAATATCTGACAAAGTGATTCTATGGAACAAAACTGCTTTATTATGTTATAAATTATTAATGAAACATTCAGCCAAAATAAAGATTATTAGGTATCCCAAGCCATTGAACTAATATCACTAGCGTATTCTGAGATACCTACTTGATAAATATAAAAAACACTGACCTTTATTTTTTATCAAACCCGTAATACCGAAGGCTCCAAAACAATAATCATGTGTACAGAAATCACAACAAACTACAGAACACAAAACACAATTTTACACACTTTCACGATGTATTTAGTACTTGAAGTAGATAATTATTTATAATTAACTAATAAACAGCACAATACTTTATAAACTCAATTGAAACTATGCTATGTTTTATTATTATTCACGGGAAACGCATGTGAAATGAAGTAATAACAACACATCAAATTAAAAACACACTTCGATGCAAAACGTTTCGACGTGCGTTAGGTGCATTTAAATTGGTCGAGTTTTCAAGTCAAATACGTTGTCCTTTTCTATTAATATGACTGTCTCAGGTGTAAGCCACGAACTCATGGCTTACTTTAGGCGAAAATCCACGAATCAAATCTTGAAAAAATGTGAGAGAATAGGACGCATATATACATTTGCGTAGTACTAACGAAGCAGACGCAAAATGATCAGGAAGCCGGGCTTACCGCGTGATGTCAGAGATAGGGTCTTTGAACTTTGACTCGAAAATTTATTGCTATGACTTTTGTAGCAGGGGTTGAGACGAAAATGCCGACTTACCATGTAAATTTGCAAATATTTTTATATTTGAATGAGTGTTCGAGAATATATAATTGTGTTTATTAGTTATGAGTAAATATTACATGTCACTGCCCGATCTGAAAAGGGAAGCCACAAGGAATGGGCTTCTATGGACAATTCGCCACTGCGTGGCTCATTTGTCTACGGGGACCAAAGCATACATATTTGTTTTGCTTAAACTTTTGCAGTATCGGTTATTGAGCCCTATAAATTACATCGCGTCTGTCATATTATGTTACTACTGAAAGTTAGTCATAGAAAGATTCAATCCTCAAGGGGCTTTCTATACCTACATAACTTGTTGGTTAACACAGTAAGATACATTTTGTTCTAAATTAAAGCACCATGAACGTACTGTCTGAAGCGATGACGTAGCCGTCAAGTATCCCTGCCCCGCACACAAGTTCCTCACTACCGCTGACGCCGCCCCCGTCGCCCGCAGACCATAGGAGGGTCGCGCACGAATTTGCCAGGCTATAGGAGTTCCTCTTAATTCTGTTGTTAACCGACTTTCAAAAAAGGAGGAGGTTCTCAATTCGTCTGTATTTTTTTTTTATATTTGTTACCGGCAAATCGCTTGAAAGAGTTAACTGATTTGGATGATTCTTTTTTTTATTTGAAAGCTGGTGCTTCCCATCAAAGATTTCTATATAAAATGAGGTAGATACGCTCTACTATAAGAAACGATAGCATAAAAGCAATCCTCATACACCAAGGTAGGCGAACCAATGGCACGCGTGCCATTGATGGCACGCGACACAATATTTTGGGCACGTCGCAGAATTAGGTATTTTAAGACGATCGAACGCGATGCTCCTACGCTGCGGAGTGTTGGGTGCGCGGGGTGGGGGCAGTGCAGCGGCAGGCAGGAAGCGCTGCACGGCTCTAGTTTGTTTTGTTTTTATAATGCCGTGGGTTTCAATTGCGAATGACGCATTGTTTGCTTACGCATAAAGTAATAGTGAGTTTTGTTGACATAATTGTATTGTAAAGTTTATTCGAGTGATTTTAAACTGATATTAAATATTTTGCTTATTATTATTAAATTTTAATATGGCCAGCTCAGCAAAAAAACAAAAAGTTCATGATACTAAGTTTAACAGAGAATTTCAAATTTGGTGGACTGAGAAATATGGCATGATTAGTAAAGGTGACAAAGCGGTGTGTGTTTTATGTTCTGGAACAGTGGTATGTAGAACATCATCTGTTAAACGGCATTTTGAAACAAATCATAAATCTGTTAGTCAAAAAAGCGAGGCAGAGCAAAAAGAATTTATTGCAAGTGCATTGAATGACAGAAATAAACAGTCAACGTCTATGATTAAATTTGTTGGCAAAAATTGTAATACAAGCGCGGCAAGTTACGCGGCTGCAAATGTCATTGCTCGGCATGGTAAACCTTTTCAAGAAGGTGAGTTTTTGAAGGAAGCCTGGTTAGCATGCGTGCCCTCTCTTTTTGAAGATTTCGACAATAAAGATAAGATAATTCAGCGCATCAAAGATACTCCTCTATCAAGAAACACAATAAAAGAAAGAATCTTAAAACTGGCCGAAAATATAACAGATCAACAAAAAATTGACATTAAAGATGCTTCTTTTATATCGCTATGTCTTGACGAAAGCACTGACGTCACTAAATCTGCACGTTTAGCTGTTTTTGCTCGGTATTGCGTAGAAAACGTCATTAAGGAAGAATTAATTGCAATAAAATCGTTGCTAACAACTACAAAGGGAACAGATATAAGTACGGCAGTTAAAAATTCGCTTGCTGAAAAAGAAATTGATATAAAAAAAATTGTTTCTGTAACAACTGATGGTGCTCCAAGTATGGTAGGTAGAAAAAACGGTTTCATAAGTTTATTTCAAGCTGACGTAGGACATTCGATTCTTGAATTCCACTGCATCATTCACCAACAAGTCTTGTGTGCTAAAAGTGGTTTAACATCCCTTGATAATGTAATGGCCGTAGTTACAAAAATAGTCAACCTTATCTCGTCACAGGCTTTAAACAAGCGAAAATTCGATGCTTTGTTGGACGAAGTCAACTCGGTGTATAATGGCTTACTGATGTATAATAGTGTTCGCTGGTTGAGTCGCGGGAATGTACTTGAAAGATTTGTTGATTGCTTGGAAGAAATCAGACTGTTTTTGCAAAATGAGGGAAAAATTGCACAATACCCACAGTTATTGGAAGTTATGTGGCTTTCAAAATTGATGTTTTTTACTGACATATGCCAACATTTAAACACATTAAACGTAAAGCTTCAAGGGACAAACAAAACAATTATTGCCATGATAGATCTCGTTCGCGCTTTTGAGGCAAAACTGCAAGTTTTTAGAAACGATATTATCACAAAAAACTACAAGTATTTTCCAAACTTGAAAAAATATATGAATGATTTAGATATTCACGAGACAGCAGACAAAGAAAAAATGACTGAAGAATTTATTTCTGTGATCGATTCTTTAATCAAGGAATTTTTAGGGAGATTTTCTCAGTTCAAAGAATTGTCGGAAATACTCAAGTTCATTATGTACCCAGATGTGACGTCATTTCATAAACTGAACTTCTCTCAATTTGATTGGTTGGAAATTGAAGAATTTGAAATGCAGCTGATTGATTTCCAATCTAGTTCAATATGGATTCAAAAATTTATTGAAACAAGGAAAGAGTTGGAATTAATTGAAACTGAAAGATCGACAAGTAATGTAAGTAAAAATGCTAATAATAAACTTCTGGAAACATGGAATGCGTTACCAGACACATTTAACTGTTTGAAGAAGCTGGCTCATGCTATTTTAACCATGTTTTCATCTACATATGCCTGCGAGTCATTATTTTCAGAGATGAATAACATTAAAAACTCGGTTAGAAACCGTTTGACAGATGAATCTAGTTCAGCATGCATTTTGCTAAAAGTAACATCTTACAACCCTAACATAAATTATTTGTCATCTAACCTGCAGCAACAGAAGTCACACTAATTTTACTGAAATTTAATATTAACATACCAAAATGTACCTCTTTTGCTTACTTTATTTAATAAAGTGTTTTGATAGTATTTATAATTATTATTTTCCAAATAATCAGAAAGTCAAAATTATTTGATGGCACGCGAATGACCCATTAAACTTTTTTTTAGAAAAAATGGCACGTGGATGCATAAAGGTTCGCCTACCCTGTCATACACACACATTGCTAAAACTACACTCACTCATAAACTATATTTACGTAATTGTAACTGCAATAGCAATATACAAATAGAACAAGAGTAAAAGAGAAGGCGTATGGACTCCAATTACAAGCCGAGTACCACCGAATACCCTCGAAGTTTTACGATTCTGTATCACACGTACTGACTGCAGAAAAATGTTAAGTAGGTATAAAGGTATAAAATGCAAAATTTACCAATGATGTTCATATTTAAATATAAACTTAAAAAACTGATTATATACATACCTGTTTAATTAAGGCATGTATTTTAATCGATATCTGAATATTCCCCTTTTCCGAACAAAATATTTCAAAGTCAAACTAAAAATACTGACTTGAACACTAATTATGTACACCAAATAAATCAAATTAAATGGACTGTTTAATGGTGTTTGCAGAACTATTTTACTGAACGAATAACTATTTTCTAAATAGTTTGTCTAACAATTCCATAGTTCAACAAACATAATATCTATACGTTTTTAAGGAAAACCATCGCCTAATTTACTTTTAGGAACATCGTTTGTGCTAAATAAAATCCCAATTTAATAAGTAATCAGTCATCTTCATATAATTAAATTTAATTAAGGCCACAAGGAAGAGAGGCTCTGCCTGCCACAAATAAGACTGGAACTAATGAAAAGAAATGTACACTAAATGTGTGTAATATTCTATAACCACTTTCAAGGCGGCTCTCACTAGTCATTTGAACAACAGAACTTATTATATTATTCAGGAATAAATTAATGACAAATCCTAGTTTATTTAAAAATCAATGTAATTATTACTACTTTTATATAGGGTGTCCCACGGCAATGCCACATGGAGGGAAAGTACCTTAAATATTGTAGATGGAACATTTTAATGAAAGAAGACATTATTTTAATTTAAAAAATACCTTAAACTGCATTCATAGATTGTTAAATAATAACGTGGTTGAGCCGGGAATCGAATCCGCTACACGAGAAAAAATAATTACTCCGTAGCTTTATCATACCCATCGAAAGGCTTCATCATAAGGATTATTTTTTGCTAACTAACATAGTGTCAGAAATAAAAGGAAGACCATGAATTTTGGCATTTTTAATACAAAAGTCCCATACTGTTGAATATAAAGTCACACACCTTTGATTATTTTACTCCTTGTCAATCTTTTGATCTTGCTGTGGTGGATATTTATAATAATATGTCCAAGTTCTGTTCGTAACTCGTGGAAATTTTCATTTCTTGTAAACTACATTTAATATAGGCTGCAGTGACCACCGGTCCTTCTGGTGGACCGTATGCTTGTCTGCCACCTTATTGGTATAAAAAAAATCATGTCATAACCCCATAAAAAATATAACATTATTAGATCTGTGGATCTCGGCGGCCATCGTATTTGTCCCGATCCAGGGATGAAAGTCTTTATTGAGAACACCGGCGATGCCAGCTTTTCATTTTTCTGAACAAAATTTCACATCAAATGTTTAAATTCATGGTCTTCCTTTTATTTTTGACACTATGTTACTTAGCAAAAAAAATCCTTATGATGAAGCCTTTCGATCGGTTTGTTAAACCTACGGGGTGATTATTTTTTCTTGTGTAGCGGGTTCGATTCCCGGCTCAACCATGTAAGTATTTAAAAATCTATGAATGCAGTTTAAATTGTTTTTTAAATTAAAATAATGTTTTCTTTCAGTAAAATGTTCCATCTACAATATTTAAGTTACTTTCCCTCAATGTGACATAGCCGTAGGACACCCTGTATAGCATATTCTGGAATAGGTATTGGGTATCCAATCGCTTTCCGAGTCTGACAAATTCATCCCATTTTTGCTGACGTAGTTGATCTTGAGGAAAGCTAATGGAAACAAAAAAAATGTAATAATATTCGTCAATGAATGATGTAATAATCTCATAAAAAGTTAATATACCTAATAATCTTAAAATAACCTGTGAAAGGTAACTGCATTTTGATGTGTAATTTTTACAAAATCTTAGTAGGTACATAAGATGGCATTAAATGACTGATTTGATCACAATCGTTGTAAGTACCTACCCAAAAAGTAAAACATAAATTAAATTTTGTTGCAAACCGTACTTGCGTAGAACTATAACTATTCGGGGAATCCCCCGTGCTTTGACGCTCGCTTGGCATATTCAGCAAGTATTATGCTGTCAAAAAACGAAGTACAACAAAAGCATTGGGGTCGTCAGATTAGTTAGGCCTGTACAATTTGGTGGGTTAATACGATTAAGAATAATCATAAAATTGATGAAAAATAATTAATTACGCATAAATTGTGCGTAATTACCAAATAAATTTGTGCTCCTTCGTAAACTACCAAGTCTTAAGCACTTTTATGACGATAATTATGTACTTTTCCACGTTAAAAATACAATTTTGTTGTTAAATCGTGGGAGATACGACAGTGACATAGTGTCAGCGCGAACTGGGCGCAACCGCGCTAACTAGCTCAGTTTATACGCTTCAAAAATTGGTGCGTAGGGCATGTCTACCTCTTTATATAGAAGTCTTTGCTTCCCATGTGGTCCCATATACATGAAATCAGAATCGGATGCTGGGATCCTGGAGAAATCGAAGAAATACTTCGAATCGAGGGAATTCCTTATCGATTTACAGCAGCTACCTTGTGTTTGGGCTTGATTAATTTGTATTTGGGAGAACAATACCCCTAGAACAATATATTTTCAGTCTACCCGTCACTAAAAATAATGAAAAAAAAAATTTAAGTACCAAAAAAAACCGACTTCAAACAAAAACTGAAAAATGAAAAATAAAATTAACTTAGCACAAAGTAATGGTGAAGTATATTTAGATTTATCAGATATTATTGAATGTAATACTTATTTCTATGAGAGATTAATAAGACTAAACTACTAAACCTATAGTTTTACTAGGCACTGATTTCAGAAACAGGTGTACTGGTGGACGCCGGAAATCGCGCAGTTGCGCGCGGATTGCGTTACCGCGCGCCGCCGGTACACCAGGTTTCGCCGGAGGCGTCGCCGCCCAGACGATGCGGCAGCCCGAGAGACGGAGCTCTACGATGGGTACAAGGGGGCCAAGAGGGCCCTCCAGACCGCCATCAAGCGGTCCAAAAAATTGGGCCGCGAAGAGCTGATGGAGACTCTGGAGCGGAACCCGTGGGGGCGCCCGTACCTCATGGTAAGAGGCAAATTACGCCCTAAGGCGCCCCAACTAACCCAGAGTCTCCAGCCGGAGCGGCTGGAGGGGGTCCTGGACTCCTTGTTCCCGTCGAGAGCGGAGGAACACGTTCCTCCGCGCATGGCTCCGTCTCAGGCGCCCAACGCGGAAGGCAGCGAGAACGACGTGCCCGTAGTCACCGAGGGTGAGTTAGGGGCGGCTGTCCTGCGGCTTAAATCCCGCAGAAACACCGCCCCTGGACCCGACGGCATTCCAGGCCGTGCATGGGTCCTGGCTCTCGAGGAGCTTGGGCCTCGACTTATGGGTCTTTATAGCGCATGCCTCGAAAAAGGCCAGTTTCCCAAGGTCTGGAAGACAGGGAAACTGGTCTTGATTCGAAAGGCGGGGCGGCCGGCAAATTCCCCATCAGGGTACCGGCCGATCGTGTTGCTCGACGAGGTGTGCAAGCTCTTTGAGCGCATTATTGCACAACGCCTCGTCGGGCACCTCACACGCGTGGGGCCTGATCTGGCGGATAGCCAGTTTGGCTTCCGTCAGGGACGCTCCACCGTGGACGCGATCATACGCATTAGAGGCCTGACGGAGGAAGCAGTCTCACAGGGTGAGGTGGTGGTGGCGGTGTCTCTCGACATCGCCAACGCATTCAACACCTTGCCCTGGAGCTGCGTCAGGGAGGCGCTTATCTATCATGGAGTGCCTCCCTACCTCCGTCGAATTGTCGGGGCTTATCTTTCTGAGAGAGCCATAACTTACCCGAGCTGGCTAGGGCCGGGTCGGCGAGATGTGTCGTGCGGTGTTCCACAGGGATCGGTTTTAGGGCCGCTCCTGTGGAACATCGGTTACGACTGGGTGCTGCGTGGTCCGTTGCTCAGAGGGGTCGGCGTAACGTGTTACGCCGACGACACCCTCGTTACGGCGCGGGGAGCAACGCACCGTGCCGCAGCACTTAAGGCCACGGCAGGGGTTGCTCAGGTCGTGGGTCGGATTCGGCGGCTGGGTCTTGAGGTCGCCCTTCACAAATCCGAGGCTCTGTGCTTCCACGGACCTCGGATGGGGCCACCTGCGGGATCCAGCCTACAGGTGGGGGGCGTCAGCATCGGCATCGAGCCCTCGATGAAGTATCTGGGGCTCGTACTCGATGGCCGGTGGAACTTCGGACATCATTTCCGAAGTTTGGTCCCAAAACTGAGGGGAGCATCGGCCGCACTCGCGCGGCTGATGCCCAACATCAGGGGACCCAACGCTCCCTACAGGAGGCTGTACCTTGGGATCGTGCGAAGCATGGCCCTGTACGGGGCTCCCGTATGGGCGGAGACCCTGACGGCCAGCAATGAGGCTAGACTGATGAGCCCGCAGAGAGTGATGGCCGTCAGGGTGATAAGAGGATACCGCACGATCTCCGGTGAGGCGGCATGTCTCCTAGCCGGGACCCCTCCATGGGACCTGGAAGCGAGAGCCCCTGCGTCACTGTTCAGATGGCGCAAGGAGGCGCTGGAGCGGGGCCAAAGGCCTGCGTCTCGAGAAATCGAGGCCCAGCGGACCCTGCTCCACCAGGAAACCCTGGAGACATGGAAGATGCGACTTGAGCAACCAAAGGGGGGATTCGCCACAATCGCGGCCGTCAGACCGGTCATGGACGAGTGGCTGGAGAGAAGACACGGTGCTCTCTCCTACCGGTTGACACAGATGCTTGCCGGGCACGGTAGCTTCGGTAGGTATCTGTGGCGAAAACACCGGGAAACCACGGCCGAATGTCAGCACTGCGAGGACCGCAGCGATGACACGGCGCTCCACACGCTGGTGGAGTGCGCGGCGTGGGCACAACAGCGACAGGTCCTCGTAGTGGGTCTGGGCGTGGACACTCTCTCGCTTGAGGCCATGGTGCATAGAGTAAGTGGGACTGCGCCGCCTCTTTCTGCGAGCAGGTCATGCTCGCGAAGGAGGCGGCGGGCCGGGTGCGGGAGAGAACTCTCCCACCCGAGTTCCGCAGTCGGCGCCCTGGGCGCCGCCGACGTGTCTTCGCCGAGGACTATCGGCCTCCATAACCGGGGGTCTGAGGACGGTGAGAGGGCCGCTCACCGTCCTTACAGAAGCAGGCCCATGACGGCAGCGTGACGTGAGCACTCACGCACGCCCCCCCTTAGAAGCGGGGTCACACCCGAAATCCCCCATAGACGCGGGATTGCACCCGAACCACCCCCTGGGCGAGGCCGCATTGGCGGCCGTAGGTCTGTTGGGAGTCACGGGACATCCTTCCTGAGGGCTTACCCGGGGCTCTCAACCATAGGCTGTTGGGCGTTACGTGAGGTTTTTTAGTCGGTAAGAGTCCGGCATAGCATCCTACGAGGATTTTCCCTCACGTTAAAAAAAAAAAAAAAAAAAAAAAGGCACTGATTTCAGTATTACATTCAATAATATCTGATAAACCTAAATATACTTACCCATTACTTTGTGCTAAGTTAAATTTATTTTTATTTTTTTTGTTTTTGTTTGAAGTCGGTTTTTCTTGTTATTTTTTTTTTTAATATTTTTATTAAAAATTCAGCTCTCTGGGTTTTTACGGTTCATGAGACACCGACTCGAGACAGACAGACAGCGAAATCACAGTTATAGGGTCCCGTTTTTAGCTTTTCGTCGCCTGAAAACGTGAATGCAAACAATCCCCGTGTTCATAAGTTTAGTAATCTGTGGTAACGTTCAAATGAGCCTCATCCCGTTCGTATAATCGTTTCGCGCCCTTATCTATTGTAGTAGGTATATTAACTCGTAAAATATGGAGCTATTTTGCTTCTAGCCTTATGGATCTGCGCATCCAAGTAAATGGGACCGATAAGAACCTTTTTATGTTAGCGTTCAAACCTAGCGAGATGCGAAACTACCTAAGCCAGTGGTGGGCAAACTTTTTTAATGGGGGCCAGAAAAAATAAGAATTTTCAAAGGAGGGCCAGAATTTTAAAGGTAAAATGCATTTAGTTCTGAAACTTTTAATCTTACTTCTTTCTAATATCGTTGTGTGGCCGTATGTTACTCTTTCACGCTCTAGCTGGCTCCTTCGCGTCCTACTAAGTAGAATCTACCTACTTACATAATACTACTGGGCCGTCAAAATATAATTATCGCGAGCTATATACCTAGTAGAATGACCGTTGGCGGGCCGAATTAAATGCTTTCGCGGGCCGTACTTTGCCCATCACTGACCTAAGCTATATTGGTAAAAATTTATTCAACGAAGTTGAATTTTAGGTTATGGAGGAACCTGGGAAGACGATAAGTACAGTTAGGCTGTTTGTCAATTACATTTTCTTTATCTCACTCCTGATAACGGATTACATTAAGGTTCCCTAGTAAATGCTTTCATCACAGTAATGTAATGTTGAAACTACGAGGATAGGCTGGTTTTTTGACATTGTTTGAAGTGACTGTGCGACCCTGCTGTTACCTATATTAAATGTAACATACAAGCATTTCTTCTTTTACGTGAGCGAAGCCGAAATAATTTTCTAATAGGTACTTATCTGAAACTAAAATAAAACCGGCCAAGTGCGAGTTGGACTCGCCCATGAAGGGTTTCGTAGCAGCAAGTAACATAGTATAAAAGTTCTTGTCGTTCGTTGTAACTTTGATTGATGTTTTAACACGTTCGCAGTGGTAGTGATTTTTGTGTGTATTAAAAAAAAACTACCAGCTCTATCTTGTTCAATCTAATTTTCGTTGGTAGTTTTTATGGCAATGTACATCATATATTCTTTTTAGATTTATCATTATCTTAGTTTAGAAGTTAGAGGGGGGGGACACACACATTTTTCCACTTTGGAAGTGACTCTTGCGCAAACTATTCACTTTAGAAAAAAATGATGTTAAGAACCTCAATAGCATTTTTAATCACCTATCTATAGATACCCCACACATATGGGTTTGACAAAGAAAAAAAATTTGAGTTTCAGTTCTGAGTATGGGGACCCCCAAAATTTACTGCTTTTTTTCTAGTTTTATATAAGAATCTTAATGCGGTTCACAGAATACATCTAGTTACTAAGTTTCAATAGCATAGGCCTTATAGTTTCGGAGAAAAGTGGCTGTGACACACGGACGGACAGACAGACAGACATGACGAATCTATAAGGGTTCCGTTTTTGCCATTTGGCTACGAAACCCTAAAAACGGGCTACACAGCAAAGACTAAAATCCTAAAATAATATTTATGTCATTAAACTGCTCATTTCCAAGATAATTCTCTCATTAAAAATGATAATATCTTACTGAAAGCTAATTACTTTCCTTCGAGGAAACTGACATACAAGAATCATGGCAAAAGAAAATTATACATCGCATACCTACTTAGTGGTAGAATTCGTCGCAAAGTTAGATAAATTTAATTTTATTAAGGTCACGACAAAGTTCATTCTACTGATAAAAAATGTGAACCACTCTCAGATTTACGAGACTCCTCTCACCGGATAATATACGGATACTCGGATCCTTTATTCATATAAAATCGGAAGATAATATTTTATTTTTTTGAGTTTTTAGAACTAAAGCGAAAGAAAATAAATTCTTTTAAAGAACTTTCGAGGAATTTTTTTAGAAAAAAAACTATTCAATTTAAATGGGTAGCTTTAGCCCACTAAAGTGGCAGATAAGCATGTGGCACATCTAATAGCCTAGGACTATGGCAACACCGGCAATGTTACATTCGCACTGTCGACAGTAGTGTAGTGTTTTAATGGCTAAGAATAAACTGTGCGGCTACCTAGTGGTAAAATTATGTTATGGCATACTAGAGAACGTCACACGGTTTCACCCGCATAGCTCCCGTTCCCGTAGGAATACGGGAATAAAATATAACCTATGTTCACCGGGAACAGTGTGGCTTCACAATAGTGAAAGAATTTTTCAAATAGGTCTAGTAGTTTCGGAGCCTATTCGATGCAAACAAACAAACAATCAAATTTTTCCTCTTTATAATATTAGTATCTATAGCATTGAGTTATTATTACTACGTATAGAGAACGCATCCCGAAGTAAAATTTTGCACAAAGCGTTATGGTCCGCGGACCATAAGTCAATTAGTCTCTTGCGAGCACCCGGCACAACGTGACGCCTTCATCAGTGAAAAGATTTGCGTAAAATGCTTTCGTGTGTTGTCCAATACTGAAGCGATCTCGCGCTTGAATATTTTTTAATATTATTAGATGACTAATTTATTGTTTAATCGCTGCAGCGAACTTTAGTTTGTAACTTGTGGCCAAAGGCGTTCGCGTTTTTTGTTCGGGATGCTTTCTCAATACGTAGTAATAATAACTCTATGATCTAAAGATGATTACTATATTATTACGTATTCTATTACTATTAAACCTCTGCCACTGCTACAGCTTATGAAACGCCGAATTAAAGTAAGGCTGCTTCCACTAAGGCGCTAAAAACTCTTGCAATTCAATCCAATCTTTTGCCTTCTGACTAGAATGTTGCCACTCTATGAGCCGGCGTGGTTTAGGCCATGTTAGATGCTGCACTCAAATTAGAAAGCAGTCTGTCGAGCCAAACCAAGTCAACATTGTAATTAAAATAAAATAAAATAAAATAAAATTTATTACCTTTGAAATTTTTAAAAAAATATTTAGGTTTGTCAAAATTTTTGTGACTCTACCGGGGGTTCGGAAACGCTACAGACTGAGAAGAACACCCCAAGAAACTCAGTCCGGTCCCTCTTATTCATCTTAGTATCTAATACAGTTTTTTTTTTAATGTAGAAAGGAGCAATTCGTGTCACTGCCAGGCAGTCTTGTCTTCTAGAAAGTCTTTAATGCTATAATAAGCTTTCTGGCACAATTTAAGTTTTACTAGTTTTTTAAATTTATTAACTGACAAACCTGTTATGGCTGTCGGCAATGTATTGTACATTCGAATACAATTGCCCGCAAAAGAATTGCTTATTTTATTAAGCCTAAATCTAGGTACAGCCAATTTATTCTTATTTCTTAAGTTTAGGTTATGGATATCACTATTTTTAATAAATTTACTGTTATTTTTATGAGTATGTAATAAGTTTTCATATATGTACTGTGAATACACAGTAAGGATGTCGATATCCTTAAACTTTTCTCTTAATGACTCCCAAAACCCCATACCATAGATAGCCCGGACAGCCCTTTTCTGCAACACAAAGATACATTCGATGTCGGCAGCGTTACCCCATAATAGTATGCCATAGGTAATGACACTGTGGAAATAGCTAAAGTAGACAAGACGCGCTGTTCTAATGTCTGTCAGTTGTCGGATCTTTTTAACGGCATAGGCTGCAGAGCTCAGTCTGCCCGAGACTTTCTCGATATGAGGCCCCCACTGCAAGTTGGAGTCTAACTTTATGCCCAGAAAGACAGTTTCATCGACCAATTCTACTTGATCATCCCTAATCTTAATACTGGTGTTAACGAGCCTAACATTTGGCAAGGTGAATCTACTACATTTTGTTTTAGTTTCATTTAACAATAAATTATTAGCGTTAAACCAGTGGACTACCCTAGAGAGGGCATTGTTTACTTCGTCAAGATCGCGTTGTCCACGTTCAACTTTAAATATTAAAGATGTGTCATCAGCAAACAAAACTACCTCGTGATCGTCTCTTATAAGGTGAGGGAGATCATTTATGTACACTAAAAATAGAAAAGGTCCCAGAATTGAACCCTGAGGCACCCCCATTGTTACAGCAGAACCATTTGACTGTTTACCATTTATAACTACTCTCTGTACTCTATCTCTAAGGTAAGAACTAATTAAATCCAAGGCCGTCCCCCGGATTCCATAATGATCCAGTTTTTGAATTAAAGTCTGATGCTGGACGCAATCGAAGGCCTTAGATAAGTCGCAGAATACACCATAAGCATCATACGACTCCTCCCAGGCCTCATATATACACTCTAACAAATTGATTCCAGCATCCGTGGTAGACCGACCGCGCGTGAAACCGAATTGTTTAGTATGGAATAGTTTATTTGTATTAAAATGATTTTGCATTTGATTAAGCATTACCTTTTCAAAGATTTTACTAAACGTGGGTAGTACAGAAATAGGACGAAAATTGGACGGATCTGAGGTGCTACCCGATTTAAACAGAGGAGTTATTTTACTAAACTTCATTAAGTCAGGAAACACACCACTATCAACACAATTATTAAATATTATTGATAATTCAGGGGCAACCATTTCAATTAACGAATTAACTAAATGTACAGAAATTCCCCAGAGGTCAGCCGTTTTCTTAATATTTAAAGATTTAAAAGTTTTTACTGAATTTGAATATTTGATTACAGCAAGGAACATTTGCTTTTAACAAGGATTCTGCTATTGGGGTAGAAGAACCTAGGGTTCTTGTCAAATCTACTGGAATTCGAGAAAAAAATTGTTCAAATTCGTTAGCGACTTCGGCATCTGTTGTTATTATGTTACCATTTACTTTAAGTTTAAAATTATTATCATTCGATTTTGCTTGGCCTCTTTCTGCGTTAATTATTTTCCAAGTAGATTTAACTTTGTCTACACTATTGAGAATTTTAATACTTATATACTTTCTTTTGGCTGCTAAGCAGTCTGCTTTAAACTTTTTTGAATAAGTTTTAACATAATTTAGAAATTCATCTGTTCTATTAAGCTGTCTTTCTGAGTATAGTTCATACAGTTTTTGTCTACTTTTATGTATATCCTCAGTGGCCCATTCACTGAAGGCTGGCCTATGACCGATTGTGACTTCCTTAGACTTGAATACGGAGTTGAACTCATTGTAAAAGGAATCAAAAAATAACTTATACATTACATTTGGATCTAAGCCAGTATCTTAAAATGGAAGTTTATTGCAAAGTCCAACTCGCATACGTTCCAAGCGGTCACTTGTTACTGGTCTACATAATATTTTACGTCTTTTAACTTTTTCTCTTGTGATCTTGAAAGATGCTATTTGCCCAGTATGATCTGATTTTATCTTATTTATAATACTCTTACTTTCTGGCAACATATCACTGTATTTATTGTCCAGACAAGTAGCTGTTGTATCACAATATCTAGTAGGCTCTAAAAATAAGTTAGTGAGATTGTGTGATTTAAATAAATTTAAGATATCATTGGTCTGACGCGTATTTATAAGTATATTAACATTAAAATCACCGCACACTATTAGGTGTTTATTAGTTTTTCCAAGTTTAAATAGCACTTTATCCATTACTTCCTCAAACTCACAAAAGGGTTTACTCCAGGTTTATATACGCATACTACTATGAATTGCTCCAATTCTACGCACGATATTTCAACTGTACACTCTACAGAGAGGGACACAACATCTTTCCGTTCCTTATATTTTAATTTCTTATTTAATAAAATCAACGAACCCCCCCGTGTTGTGTTGACCCTGCAGAACGCACTACCAACCCGGTGACTACTGAAACTGAACATGAGCTCATACTCCTTACGCATATGTTCTGTAAGACAAACAATTTCAATATTTTCTGAGCTCATGAACAGCTCCAATTCAAACTCTTTGACCTGCGTTAATGTTGCAATATTATAATGCACCAGGCTGATGTAATTTACATTTTTTAATTTAGTTTTGTTCGGAGGACAGTTTGCAATTAAATTTAACTCTATTAATTTACAATTTTGGCTAGAGGGTAATTCCTCTGTTGTCCCAGCAGTTAATTTAAATTACTTGGAACAGATTCCAAAGTCCTAAATCTACTCTGCTCAAATAAAGCAGTTTTGTCAACCAAGTTTTTGGCTACAGAATAAAAATAATTAAATAGCAAACTTGCTATTTGTCTTTTATAATATTTGGGTAGACAATACCTACCCTTGTGATTATTATAGACTATAAACTTGCTATGTGACAAATTTGTGTTAAATACAGAATTAAAGTCAATTATATTAAATTTATTATTATACTGACTCATTAAATTTAAACGTAAATTCATCTTATATCTAAATGAATTTTCCGAATCTGGCACACCTTTTATAAATGGAAGTGTGAACATTACAACTTGTATGACATTTAAGTTTAAGATGTAATTCATGTATAGGGACAAATCATCATTGCTAATTTTCCCCCTGTTTGCACAGAAAATTATTATTTTACTGTTAGCTTCAAATTTATATTCTAATATCTTTTGCATAATACCACTTAATGAAGCACCCGGATTTAGCTCGCTATATTGGCCTGGTATCATCATGAGAGAGTGAACCAGTTGGAAGACCCCATAGGCTTATTCGTGTCCTAGTATCCACTACCTCACGTTTTGTTAATAATAGAAAATCTCTTTGAAAAATATCATGTTGATGCAAGGCAACCATATAGCAAGATATAGGTAACCAAAAAAAATTATATTCTTTTCTATTAAGTGTGGGTATAAAGATTTCTCTACCTTGTCGCATTGTTTACAAAAAAAAACCTTGAGTCCGGAATACAATAAGACCGACCGATAAGTACCCGACGACAATAAGACACAATAATGAAGTCTCTGAGCTATTATCCGGGTATACCGAGGTATGTTGTAACTAATAATTTAATGTCGGAGGAAAATGAGAAAGATTGAAAGAATTTTTATATTATTATATCTTCTGTTTTTTACGTGTGGGAATCCTCGTGGATGTCATGCCGGACTTCTACCGACTAAAACCACACGATGCACTGCTATCTATATATGGCCAGGAGTACCGGGTATGCTCTCGAAAGATAACCCGAGGACTCCTGACAAGCTTAGCCTACTGTCGCAGACTTTCCCCTAGGGTTTGGGTTTTATCCCACTTCGGGGGGAGCTTCGGGTGTTATTCCGCTGCTTTAGCGGGGGGGGGGACACTATGACACTTCTTCGAGTGTGAAGAGACACGACAGAGCCTTGGCCTTGGTAAGAACGGCGAGAAGCTAACTGGCCGCTCTGAGGCCCTCGGTCATGGAGTCCGGCAGTCCTGGGCGTTTATATAATATTTCCTGCAGCTAAAGGGACACTGGCGTTTATTTATTATTAGTACCTATATAATTAAGATAACTTGCCGGCCAGTTTGTTATTAAGTTTTAGTGAAGACCCCGAAAAATGTCTTTGATTAATCGATAATACACTTTAAATATCCTTCAACTGACATGATTAATATTTGGGGTTCATTTTTGGAAAGACTATAGGTATGTTACTTTAAAGTCTGTATTTGAACCTAAAATGATGCCCTACTTATATACGTTATCCCAGAAAATGATCCAAAGGAACGCGGTGCGCAAAGCCAAGAATCTTTATAGGTATGCCCTTGAACAAACACAGTTTACCACAAATCCTTGATGATTATTGGACCTGATATGAAGCACTCAAGAAATAATTGGAATTGGCCATTCCGTTAAGAGGCTTTTACTACAAACTCACGGGTAGCCCGCAAACCCACAACGGGTGGCATTCGCAGCGAGGCGTGTAGGTACTATATTTCGAAATATATTGTACCTACCAGCGGATGTCACGCAGTTACACCCACGTAGCTCCCGTTTCTGTGGAATACGGGTGTAAAATATAGCCTACTAGCTGTTTCCCACGGATTCGTCCGCGTAGAAGTAGTTATAGCGTAAAATCATAATCCTCCTTTTGCACATTCGGTTAAAAAGGAGCCTATGTCCTTCTCGTGGACTCAAACTATTTCTATGCCAAATTTCATCTCAATCGCTCCAGCCGTAAAGGCGTTAAAGCGTAACAGACAGACAGACAGAGTTACTTTCGTATTTATAATATTAGTAGGGATATTACCCGGGAATATTGTAACTTCCCAACAGTCAAAGAAATTTCGAAATCGATTCAGTAGTTTCGGAGTCTATTCAATGCAAACACATAAACAAATTCAAATCTTTCTTCTTTATAATATTAGTATACTTAGATAGACTAGTAACGACTGCATTTACACCGCGTAAAATTAGACACATAAACCTTTTCTGTGTCGTTTTGTACCCAAACGATCGGTCTCGCGTTTAGTCAGTCCTGAAATAGGTGATTGGATAGTTCTTATCCCAGAAAAGCTAATTATTCAGACAAGAAAGTTTGGGTATAGCATGTGTTGATATCAAGAAAAACGATTCTGTGACATACCTCCGACAGACGTTTCTCTGCCGTATGAGCCGCCGACAGAACGTTTTGATTATGAGCTGTTCACCGACAGAACCTTTCAACTACGAACGTTTTGCCGACAGAACGATTAATTCGACGACAGAATCGTTCAACAAATAAGAACTCGTCGACAAAACAACTTATTATGGTTGAATGAATCGTTCTGTCGGCGAAACGTTCGTAGTTGAAAGGTTCTTTCGGTGAACAACTCATAATCGAAACGTTCTGTCGGCGGCTCATCCGGCAGAGAAACGTCTGTCGGAGGTATGTTTCAGAGCCAGAAAAACACATAAGTTAGGTACTTAGGCTAATCTTTTTATTTCTGGGAAATAGTAGTAGTTCTTTGGGATGTGCTGTATCTCAGGAACAAAATCCCACGCGGGCGATGTCGCGGCTTCATCAAGACCGCAATAAATACCTTCACGCGTTCACGAGATTAAGGGTCTTGCCAGACAGACGGACGGAAGAACAACAAAGTGACCCTATAACCACAGATTTTATAATATATTCTCTACTAGCGGACGTCACGCGGTTTCACCCGCGTAGTTCCCGTTCCCGTGGGAATACGGGAATAAAATATAGCCTATGTTCACCGCAAGGAGTGTAGCTTTCCAACAGTGAAAGAATTTTTCAAATCGGTCCAGTAGTTCCGGAGCCTATTCGTTACAAACAAACAAACAAACAAAAAAACAAATCTTTCCTCTTTATAATATTAAGTATAGATAACGGCTCCGTACTTTTAACCTTTGAGGTACTGAACCCTAAAAGTAATTATAGGCTGATGGCTTTAACCATAGCCTGGTTAAAACTTAAACTCCCACAATCTATAAAACGGTATTCCCATAATACCTACATCCCTATTACAAAGTTTCATTAAAAACCAAATCCCTAACAATCCGTATAATCTAACAGTGAATTACTCGAGTGTAAACAATTTCGGTGTATCAGTGCGACGTAGCAACATGGCTGACGGAAGCGGCCATGTTGATTGTGCTCTCCGGATATTGGAGATCGAGGTCCGGCTGTAATTACCTAGATATTGCACTCACTTGTTTATCCGGAGCGATACATGTGTTCCTATTGAATATGTTTTGATAATAATATAATATGTTATGTGAAGTGTCTGTATGTCATTCCAAATTAATTGCGTTCCTATATATATACCTATCTTGTAATTTTTGGTTTCGTACCCAAAGATTAAAACGGGACCATAATTCATCCTACTTTCTACTTAGGTAATATTATAAATGTGAAAGTTTGTAAAGATGTTTGGATGTTTGTTACTTAATCACGCTCTAACAGCTGAATGGATCTGGCTGAAATTTGGTACAGGGATAGATTATATTCTGGAATAACGCATACGCTTATTTTTATCCCGGGAAAATGTTCCCACGGGAACCGGGAATGGAAACCAATTTCACATTTCACAATTTATTTATTTGTAACCAAATTATTTGTGTAGAATATAATAACGGAGAATCAGGGACAATATTGTTTAATACAACCTACAATATCGTCATTTAACTGAGACTTCGCTAGAACGGATATATCCCACAAACTGTGAGGACCAGACCGCTGTAATTTTCATAGAAGATGAATATCTGTTACCTCTTAAACAAAAAATACTTGAAACAGAATATCTATTTGAAGGGGGCTCCCATACTTCTAGAGTAATTTTTGCCGTTTTTTAACAGGGAATCTGTGCGTGAATCCGACTTGCACTTGGCCTGTTTTTGTGTCAGTTTGTTCCAGATTATCTATGAAACGGCATCACCGTTTTAAACGAGATTTTTACAGGTAGGTAGCTGTAAAATAAAGTGCAGTGAAAATGTACCTAAACGGCGCGGCGGCGAGAACAACAAAACAATTTTATCTCTAAATACAAGCTGTTTCTACCTGTCAAACATTTGATGTGGGTGCAAGGGGGGTTTGAAATATGTCACATCCAGAACTGTGGACACAAGCTTACTGAACCGATTTCTATAATGTTTCATCTGTTCTAAGATAAAGATTTAGCCCCTCTCTATAAAATAGATTGCAGAGGGGCTTATGGCGAGACTTGTGTCTGTAGTCTGTGACTCTGTTGCATTAAACTACGTCACTAGGTCACATGGATTATCTGTTAAAAGTTTGAAATAAAACAAAAATGACAACTTCAATCGGATTGAACTTTCACATTCACAATAAACGTTTTAGAGAGGGGCAGTCGGGTGAGACCGTCTCAGGGCTTCTTGTTCTAGAAGTTATGGGTTCAATGGGTGTTTGATAGCATACTCAATGATTAAACTCGAAAACTCGTAAGTTCTGAGAAATTTGTAAGTAGGTAATGATTAAACTTAAGAACCCCGATTTCAAAGTCTTTTGCCATTAGAAAACTACATTATCAATGACTAATATCAATCTTATATTATCATACAAATATTATAAATGCGAAAGTTTGTGAGTGTAGATGTGTGGATGTTTGTTACTCTTTCACGCTTTTTTTTTTTAACGTGAGGAAAAATGCTATGCCGGACTCTTACCGACTAAAAAACCTCACGTAACGCCCAACAGCCTATGGTTGAGAGCCCCGGGTAAGCCCTCAGGAAGGATGTCCCGTGACTCCCAACAGACCTACGGCCGCCAATGCGGCCTCGCCCAGGGGGTGGTTCGGGTGCAATCCCGCGTCTATGGGGGGTTTCGGGTGTGACCCCGCTTCTAAGGGGGGCGTGCGTGAGTGCTCACGTCACGCTGCCGTCATGGGCCTGCTTCTGTAAGGACGGTGAGCGGCCCTCTCACCGTCCTCAGACCCCCGGTCATGGAGGCCGATAGTCCTCGGCGAAGACACGTCGGCGGCGCCCAGGGCGCCGACTGCGGAACCCGGGTGGGAGAGTTCTCTCCCGCACCCGGCCCTCCGCCTCCTTCGCGAGCATGACCTGCTCGCAGAAAGAGGCGGCGCAGTCCCACTTACTCCCGCTGGAGAGCATGGCTCGCACCATGGCCTCAAGCGGGAGAGTGTCCACGCCCAGACCCACTACGAGGACCTGTCGCTGTTGTGCCCACGCCGTGCACTCCACCAGCGTGTGGAGCGCCGTGTCATCGCTGCGGTCCTCGCAGTGCTGACACTCGGCCGTGGTTTCCCGGTGTTTTCGCCACAGATACCTACCGAAGCTACCGTGCCCGGCAAGCATCTGTGTCAACCGGTAGGAGAGAGCACCGTGTCTTCTCTCCAGCCACTCGTCCATGACCGGTCTGACGGCCGCGATTGTGGCGAATCCCCCCTTTGGTTGCTCAAGTCGCACCTGCCATGTCTCCACGGTTTCCTGGTGGAGCAGGGTCCGCTGGGCCTCGATTTCTCGAGAAACTCTTTCACGCTCTAACGGCTAAACGGGTCTGGCTGAAACTTGGTACAGGGATACATTATGGTCACTTTTTATCAATTCCCACGGGAATCCGGAACGGGAACAAATTTTACGCGGGCGAAGCTGCGTGCATCAGCTAGTAGGCTATATTTTATCCCCTTATCGGAAACCCGGAACTACGCAAATGAAATAGCCTGAAATTCACTAGTTTAAGACTTGTTTTTAAATTTGGCCACCCTCTATTAAATAAACTCTACACTCATGAAGCCCTTCTGTAATACTAGCACAGATAATTATCAGACTCACAGTGCTAGATAAATAAGCAATAAGCTTCATTAATTTAATTATTCTATGGCAAGATCACATTGACAGACTTATACCAAGCTGTATAATAATGATATCGAGTTTCACGAAACCTCACGAATGGCACAAGGATTTTATATAACGTTTTAAGCTGAATATTGCACACATCTAAAAATCTAGAGTACTCGTAGGTAGTGTAAAGTGCCTAGTGCGAGTTCCAGCTAACGCCGATCGTGACTCACGGTAAAGCGAGTATACGTGAATTAGGTAACAATATTAACTCAGTTGGGAGTCCTGGGGATATTCTCCGGGGGGTTTACCTAGTGATGTACAAGCCTCGAGGCGTCCGAGTCCCTTTGCCTAGAGCTTGGTGTCGTTTACAGGGCTCGCCTCGTTTATATGGCGGTCGACGACTCGGGAGTCTTTTTCAAAGCTCGAGCTTTTTTGAAGCCTTGAGTACTTTTTGAAGGCCCGAGCCCTTTTTGAAGGTTCGAGCTCTTTTGAAGGCTCGAGCCCTTTTGAAGGCTCGAGCTCTATTGTAGGTTCCAATCCAGCATACAAGTAGGGAGCGTTAGCATTGGCATCGAACCCCTCGATGAAGTTTCTGGGGCTCATACTCGATTACCTATCGAGTATGAGCCCCAGAAACTCCGATGGAACTCCAAAAATTAGCTTTCCATATTTTAAGTATAGGTACTGGTTACAAGGTTATCATTACGTCGGAAGGGAGCTCTTTGTTTTCCTTACAAGTGGAAATCCCTCATGGATGCTATGCCACTTATCGACCACACGTGCCCGACAACCACCTACGGTCGGGAGCCCTCGGAAGGATGTCTCGGGATTACCAACAGAAATTTAGTAAGAGTGCTGTTTGTAGTTTAAGCGGTTGTATCATGCTCTTCAAAAATGTCAGGTTATGTCAGTCACCTGAGAGCACATCAACGAAGATCTATTGGTTAGCAGTAAATCGCTATGGCCCGATATGGTCAGGAGAGAGAGAGAATGGGTTTTTGCCATGGAAAACCAGATTCTTTTTTAACGTACGGAAAATCCGTCATTTTTTTTTATGTTTAGCTCGCCAAATTGACGTCGCCACCAGCCTGATGGAAAGCCGTGGCGCATCTAGCGATTGGGGGCCACCTCTGACAGTGGTCCTCAAGTTGGCGGCCTTATGATGTGCCTCTTCAGGCTCCGCTTGAAGAACCCGGGATTGTAAGAGGAGGGAAACACATGCGCGGGCAGGTCGTTCCAGGTTTTTATGGTTCGACAGAGAAACGATCTTTTGAATCGTTCAGTTCATGTATGCTATACCGACTATTGCCGACTCAAACCGACTAAAAACCCCACATTCCCTACCTACTACCTAGGGTTGGGAGCCCTGGGTAAGTCCTTGGAAGGATATCTCCAAATTTTCAGTAACACGCAGTCAGTAGGTGAGTCAAGTTGAAGGCCTTAGGACCGGTTTAAAAATGTTCAACAACAATTAGGCACAACTTGCCCTTGTCCATTTCAGTTCGATAATTGGCTCACCACCTATCACGTGGGATAAAATACACCTGGTGAAATGTGGGTATAAAATATACCTCTGACTACCTTTTCAGGGGAAAGGCGTGACTATTGTATAGTCATCAGCCTCGGTCGGCCATAATGCTCGATATCACGAATATTAAACAAAAGAAGTCTTAAATTAAACTTTTCCTAAACGGTGGGAAGGGAACCTTTTGTCGAAGGGATAATCGAGGGGCATGATGAGGCAATCTGTGTGCCCAACCCTAAATTATCTCGCCTCAACGGACAAAGATAAAGGCTATACTATTAAGTGACCCCACAGATTCTTTTCATAATGTTTAAAACTTTTTTAATGTCCCCAAATCTAGAGATATTTTGGGTTAATGTAGGTATGATACCTAATTACAATGTATTTTTTCTTAAAAGTACAGATTCTGGGTGTACATAGAGTTACCTTGTATAGTTGGCACAATACAAACAAAACAGACATTCGCAGTCAGCCATTACGGACATAGACGAAGGTATACTGTTCCTTCCAGCATCTCTCTACCTACTCTCTATGCTGTGGTATGCTTCTTTATCAAACGAACACATAAAAAAAGGTGGCTCAGTTGGAGATTTTTTTTCATTCATTCATATGATCACGCCTTTTATTACCGAAGGAATAGGCAGAGGCATATTACATACCCTTAGATTTTTGTCCCACGTAATAGGTGGTGAACCGTATGGCCGTGTTGATATGGACAGGTCCAGGTTGTGTCTGCCTTGTTGAAATTTTTCAAGCCGCCCATAAAAGCCTCCAACTAGTCTCAACGACTACCATTTATTGGCAACCGGGACCAACGGCTTAACGTGTCTTTCGAAGCACGGAAACGCTCGCAAATTAATGTCACAAAGTGGTCACATGATGGTCTCCCATCCATGACCAGCCATAGCAAATGTTGGTAACTACAGTCATCGTTTACAGAACACCGAGTCCGCGGGGCCACGAGCGCTTCATGCGTGGAAATTTTAATGAAAGAACAACCACGGATTATTAAAAAAATATATCAGGTCATTATAAAGTTCCATTAATTTAGTATTTGTATCCACTATGTTATCTAAATTAAACAGGTCTCGCAATTATAAAACTAGTTTACTCATACGGTTTTGCTCACATGTGGTTTCATGATATAAAATCATGAAATAAAATCCATTGGGGAAAATCGAGTGAAAAACACGTCCTAATATTATTACTTTATCGCGTTCAGACAGATGCGGGGCTTAGCTCTAATAAATGTAAGTACAAAAGTCAAGTAGGTACCTACTCAGCAAAGTAGATAGGTTAGTAGCCCACACCATAGATAATGTTTTTGAATGAACCATCCACGCATTTTTGTGGAGCAAATCGATCTACTTGACTGTTTTTTTTGTATTTACTTCGTTGTGTGTGTACCTACCTCAGATTAGTGAACGTATGTGGTTCTAATACAGATCAGTGGAACGTATGAATAAAGATAAAACTAAAACATCAAGAAGCCGTGAGACGGTCTCACCCTCTCTAAAACGTTTATTGTGAAAGTAAAAGTTCAATCCGATTGACGTTGCCATTTTTGTTTTATTTCAAACTTTGAACAGAGGAACCACGTGACCTAGTGACGTAGTTTAATGCAACAGAGTCACAGACTACAGACACAAGTCTCGCCATAACCCCTCTGCAATCTATTTTATAGAGAAGGGCTAAAAGTAGAAATAACTTTACTCTTTGTACAAAACCCAGAAATCTCACAAATCTGCTAAATGAAAATGAAATTAAAAGAAATTGACTTAAAAAAATAATTCCTACCCCAATCTGTTAATCTATTTTATCGATGGAGATTTTCAATCGAGATTGATTGTGCAAATCTTGGCATTATATGAAAGGTTCTTTTGCTCAAAAAGGGATACAATAGCCAGGTGGTACCCGTAGCGACCTTTTTATTATAACGAACACCAATACCCTTTCGATCTTTCGATATGCCGAGGAATTTAGTTGGCTGAGTTCCCGAAATTTATGTGCTTTGACGATAATACTGAATATTTATGTAGCGAACAATAACAAGTACTTTCTTCTAACCTATGTATTTTTAATAGTAGGTACCTAATAATTTTTATTCATGAAATTTAATATTTATACTGAAAATTTATCCAAGTGACTCACTACAAACAATAGAGAAGAATTACTATGGAAGAATAAATCCCATAAAAGTAAACAATTCAATCGGTCATCAAAACAAAATACATACACTTACCAAATCCACACCGAGTCTTTGGCGGAAAACAGTATCGCCATTAGAAAAAAAAAGTCGGTAACACTTCTAGATGAAGGCCCATATGTCTGCGAAGTTGGTAAAGGCCAACGTTCAGCAATTAACTGAGATACAATAATTGATTTGATTGATATATATTCGTACATATTACTCTTACACAACAAACATAATTTAGTTCATATAGTAGTCTAACTATGAGGTCCAAAAACATTTTTTTAGCTTCAGCTAAGATTCAATTGTAAACTAGTTACTTCCACTGAACTCTAGCATTAAATTGAGCTCAAAACCTGTCTCTATAAGAGTTTAAGCAACCAAAGTCAACAAATTTAATATCATCTTAAAAAGAGAAAACATGGTAGAGGCAATACTAACTTTTAAACTTTCGCGTTGCATGATATTACTAATTATTTAAAACGGGTATTAACGCGATCATACCTTTAAAATTGAGGCTTGACGTTTCGGCTGGGTTGCACCAGCCGTGGTCACAAGCAGACTGAAGAGGCGGTGTCACTCCGATTGCGAGGTAGAATCGTTCAAATCTACCCTCGCATTGTCCATCCACGCACTAGTACACACTACGCTGACAGTGTCCCTATTCTGGAAGCCGTCCGTATTCCGAGCGTTACCCGACTGTGCAAAAGAGCGAGATTGCGTGATGTTTATTACTGGATTCCACGTCGCAGATAATTTGAACCCGTCCTCTCTATTAAAATTAGGATGTTTTTTAATTTCTATAGCTTCACGCACTGTTCTTGAGTAATAATGGCGGTCAGTGGAGAGGACTTGCGGACGGTGAAATTCAATCCAGTGGTTAGTGCCTGATTGTAGTATGTGCTCTGCAATCGCCCATTTGTTGGTCTGTCGGTTCTTTACAGCGGCGATATGTTCTCTGACCCTTTCAGCTATAGTCCGCTTAGTTTGGCCTATGTATGAACTCCCGCAGCTGCAGTTTATTTTATAAACACCCGGTGTTTGTAAAAACAGTACATCCTTCGGTGTCCCAACCATGCTATTTAATTTGGCCCCCGGTGTGTATACTGTTCGAATCGAATAATTTCGCAACACCGTTCCGATCTTATCAGTTACTCCTTTCACATAGGGCAAATAGGCTGGTTGTCTGCTTACCTCTGAATGCCTGCCCCGTCTTGCCGGCTTCTGTCGTAATCGCTTCACTTTATATCCGTTACGATTAAGTACCTCCTGAACATGGTTGAGCTCTCCCTCTAAATGTTCAGGGTCACAAAGATCATGGGCTCTGTTTATCAGCGATGTCATAACGGATTGTAAGTGACGCGGATGGTGGTGCGACGTAGCGTGTAGGTATCTGTCTGTATGCGTAGGCTTCCGGTATACACAGTGTGATAAGGACCCGTCTGTTCTCACGGTCAAACTGACATCCAAGAATGACAACGAGCGGTTCGTTTCCATTTCGTACGTGAACCTCATCTTGGGGTGTATGGAGTTAAGATAGACTATATATTGATCCACTTCCTGCTTGCTTCCCGAGACGATGCTGAAAATATCGTCTACATACCTTTTCCATAGTTTGATAACTTTTGGCCCATCTCTCAGCGCCTTCTCCTCAAAATGTTCCATCCAGAGATTAGCTAGTACCGGACTCCCCATTGCGACACCATCTACTTGGAGGTAGTGCTGACCTTGGAAAAGGAAAAAGTTACCCTCTAAGCAGTGTTTCAGTAGATCAATATAGTTCAACGCCATCTCGTTGTCAATCAATTTGTCCCTTATGACGTCCAGACACTCCTCAACTGGAACATTGGTGAACAGAGACTCCACGTCGAAACTCACCATTATTTCCCCTTGTTCCAGTGTAAGGGACTTTACAATCTGGACGAAATGACGAGAGTCCTTTACAAAAGATGGTGTTTTACCCACCAGTGGCTGCAATACTGACGCGACGTGCTTTGCAAGGTCGTAAGTAGGCGATGAAATTTGGCTTACGATAGGCCGCAGCGGTACGTCGGTTTTATGTATTTTGGGCAAACCGTATAGTCTCGGGGGGAAACGTCAAGCCTCAATTTTAAAGGTATGATCGCGTTAATACCCGTTTTAAATAATTAGTAATATCATGCAACGCGAAAGTTTAAAAGTTAGTATTGCCAACCGCTACGGGTCGGAAATTGCAAACAAAGTGCGTGATATTGAATTTTTACGGAAAAAACGTGCGCGAGTGGAAACATCGTTGACATTTTTGATTAAGTGTCGCGAGTGGGACATATTACCTACGTGTGTTCGTATAAAACCGCGTAGCGATATCGCATTTTCTCGTAGAATTCTAAAAAACGCGAGTGTACGTCTCCTGAGACAGTTGATACGCAACAAATACAGTGAGCTAAACGGTATACAAAGTGAATTGTATGTGTTACATCTGGAATGCAGTAGTAGTTTATCGCGTGAGGACTATGAGGTGTGTGATCGGGTTACATTTTTACAAGCGAGTCGCACCTTCGAATTATGTAGTGCGACCCACGAGCGAAAGTTTTCGAAGGAGTTTAATCGCCGGTATAGCGAAAACAAAGCGCCGCCTACCGCACCCGATCTACAAAAAGAAACCGTCATAAATTTGTCAGATGCGAGTTTAGATGAACCAACGTTAAACATCTTGGCCAAAGGTATGAACTTTGCTTTAACACCTAGAAGAATACCACATGAGAACATAATCAGCAGCGTAGAGGAAACGATTATACGTAACAAAATACCACCTAGTAGTGCCGAAATATTAAGACAGGACGTGGCAGTAATATTACGGAAATCGAGACCTCCTGCTAGTAACATCACTACAGAAGAGCGTCAAGCATTAAAAAATATA
Organism: Miltochrista miniata; assembly: GCA_933228765.1. NCBI lineage: Eukaryota > Metazoa > Arthropoda > Insecta > Lepidoptera > Erebidae > Miltochrista > Miltochrista miniata. The sequence continues at coordinate 33,231,227 of OW121756.1, read as the reverse complement.
CGGGAAAACCGGGATATTTTAGTGCTTAAGGCCGACAAGGGAAACGCCACTGTAGTGATAAATACAGCTGATTATCAGAAAAAGGTACGTGAGATGCTCAGTGATACTAGTATATACAAACCAGTTGCTTATAACCCAACTGCCAGAGTAACGCGTAAAATACGAAACACTATTCAAAAACATCAGGACCTGTTCACAGATGATGAGTACAATAAGTTGTATAAACCGAAACCACACCAACCCCCGAGACTATACGGTTTGCCCAAAATACATAAAACCGACGTACCGCTGCGGCCTATCGTAAGCCAAATTTCATCGCCTACTTACGACCTTGCAAAGCACGTCGCGTCAGTATTGCAGCCACTGGTGGGTAAAACACCATCTTTTGTAAAGGACTCTCGTCATTTCGTCCAGATTGTAAAGTCCCTTACACTGGAACAAGGGGAAATAATGGTGAGTTTCGACGTGGAGTCTCTGTTCACCAATGTTCCAGTTGAGGAGTGTCTGGACGTCATAAGGGACAAATTGATTGACAACGAGATGGCGTTGAACTATATTGATCTACTGAAACACTGCTTAGAGGGTAACTTTTTCCTTTTCCAAGGTCAGCACTACCTCCAAGTAGATGGTGTCGCAATGGGGAGTCCGGTAGCCCCAGTACTAGCTAATCTCTGGATGGAACATTTTGAGGAGAAGGCGCTGAGAGATGGGCCAAAAGTTATCAAACTATGGAAAAGGTATGTAGACGATATTTTCAGCATCGTCTCGGGAAGCAAGCAGGAAGTGGATCAATATATAGTCTATCTTAACTCCATACACCCCAAGATGAGGTTCACGTACGAAATGGAAACGAACCGCTCGTTGTCATTCTTGGATGTCAGTTTGACCGTGAGAACAGACGGGTCCTTATCACACTGTGTATACCGGAAGCCTACGCATACAGACAGATACCTACACGCTACGTCGCACCACCATCCGCGTCACTTACAATCCGTTATGACATCGCTGATAAACAGAGCCCATGATCTTTGTGACCCTGAACATTTAGAGGGAGAGCTCAACCATGTTCAGGAGGTACTTAATCGTAACGGATATAAAGTGAAGCGATTACGACAGAAGCCGGCAAGACGGGGCAGGCATTCAGAGGTAAGCAGACAACCAGCCTATTTGCCCTATGTGAAAGGAGTAACTGATAAGATCGGAACGGTGTTGCGAAATTATTCGATTCGAACAGTACACACCGGGGGCCAAATTAAATAGCATGGTTGGGACACCGAAGGATGTACTGTTTTTACAAACACCGGGTGTTTATAAAATAAACTGCAGCTGCGGGAGTTCATACATAGGCCAAACTAAGCGGACTATAGCTGAAAGGGTCAGAGAACATATCGCCGCTGTAAAGAACCGACAGACCAACAAATCGGCGATTGCAGAGCACATACTACAATCAGGCACTAACCACTGGATTGAATTTCACCGTCCGCAAGTCCTCTCCACTGACCGCCATTATTACTCAAGAACAGTGCGTGAAGCTATAGAAATTAAAAAACATCCTAATTTTAATAGAGAGGACGGGTTCAAATTATCTGCGACGTGGAATCCAGTAATAAACATCACGCAATCTCGCTCTTTTGCACAGTCGGGTAACGCTCGGAATACGGACGGCTTCCAGAATAGGGACACTGTCAGCGTAGTGTGTACTAGTGCGTGGATGGACAATGCGAGGGTAGATTTGAACGATTCTACCTCGCAATCGGAGTGACACCGCCTCTTCAGTCTGCTTGTGACCACGGCTGGTGCAACCCAGCCGAAACGTCAAGCCTCAATTTTAAAGGTATGATCGCGTTAATACCCGTTTTAAATAATTAGTAATGGTAGAGGCAGTCAAAAGCCTTACAAAAATCGATTCCATTAGTATGCGGGACGATTTGTGTACAACTTATCTCCGCGGAGCACCTGAGCTGCGCGGGACTGGAGTGGACCGAATAATTTATGTGTGAAATTTATTTTCTGATGTAATGTATTACTGCCACTTAGAAGATAATTATACACAACAAAGTTTAAGTAGACGTTTTCAAAATTATGATACATTAAATCCAATTATATACAATATCAAAGGGTTTATACAAATATAAACCATTGTTCCTCAACTCATTACGGTAGGTAATCTCTCGGTTACACGAAAGAAGGCAATTATGGTTTACTAGCTGAACCCGCAACTTCGTTTCCGTCACATATGGTGTATGAAAGGAGAGGTATTTCGTCAGCAGCGTGTGGACTGAATTGTTTTAAAATAGCCTTAATCATTAAGCTCTTTTATGATTAAGCAAACAGGGGCTGTTTAGATTTACCCATTTTTAGGGTTTCGTAGCCAAATGGCAAAAACGGAACCCTTATAGATTCGTCATGTCTGTCTGTCTGTCTGTCTGTCTGTCCGTCCGTGTGTCACAGCCATTTTTCTCCGAAACTATAAGGCCTATGCCATTGAAACTTGGTAACTAGATGTATTCTGTGAACCGCATTAAGATTCTTATATAAAACTAGAAAAAAAGTAGTAAATTTTGGGGGTCCCCATACTCAGAACTGAAACTCGAAAATTTTTTTTTCGCCAAACCCATACGTGTGGGGTATTTATAGATAGGTCTTCAAAAATGCTATTGAGGTTCCTAACATAATTTTTTTCTAAAATAAATCGTTTGCGCAAGAGACATTTCCAAAGTGGAAAAATGTGTCCCCCCCCCCTCTAACTTCTAAACTAAGAGAATGATTAATCTAAAAAAAATATATGATGTACATTGCCATAAAAACTACCAACGAAAATTAGTTCGAACGAGATGGAGCTGGTAGTTTTTTTTTACTACGTCATAAACCGCAATTTTTGGTTTTTTTTTTTTTTTTTTTATACCACTAAGGTGGCAGACAAGCATACGGCCCACCAAAAGGACCGGTGGTCACCGCAGCCTATGAACGTTTGCAACACCAGAGGCGCCACACTCGCGCTGCCGACCCTGCAAAAACCTTCTAAGACCCCTTTTGAAGAACCCCATACTGTAGGCGTTTGGGAAAACCGAGGCAGGGAGATCATTCCACAACCTAAGCGTGCGCGGAAGAAAACCCCTATCGGATCTAACCGTGCTGGAACGCTCCGGACGCAGAGTGTGAGGATGAACTCCCTGTCTGTGGCGAGCGGTGCGGTGATAGAACGTAGCCGTGGGCATCATATCAAACAATTCCTCAGAGCACACACCATTGTACAGTCGGTAGAACACGCATAAGGAGGCGAAGTCTCTCCTGTCGCGAAGAGGTTCCACACCACTTGTAAGTATGGGATCGTTGACAACTCTTATAGCACGTCTTTGCACCGAGTCAAATGGACGAAGCTGATATTCAGGTGCCCCCGCCCAAAGGTGACAGCAGTACTCCATGTGCGGCCGCACTTGCGACTTATACAGAAGCAGTGTTTGCGCAGCAGTGAAGTACCGCCGCGCCCTGTTGAGCACACCTAGCTTCTTGGACGCCAGCTTAGCCTTGTCCGCCAAATGGCTACGGAACTGAACGTCACTGGAGATGTCAACGCCAAGGATCCCTATACTTTTGGAGATGGAAAGAGATGTGCCCTGAAATTGCGGCGCTACAGTAATTGGGGTTTGCTTAGCGGTGAAAAAACACGCTTGTGTCTTGGAAGGGTTGAACTGGACAAGATTTTGTCCACCCCAATCGGACACTCTAGTAAGAGTAGCCTCGATTTCAGACACAAGCTGTTCACGATTTTCCTTCACTGTGTCCCGAGAGATACCGGGGCGGCCAGTGTAACAAGTGTCTCCCGTACTGTCGTCCGCATAACAATGAATGCCGTCAATAGACAACATGTCATTGACATGCAGCAGAAACAAAAGGTTAGAAAAATCACTACCACTGCGAACGTATTTATGTTACTTGCTGCTACGAAACCCTTCATGGGCGAGTCCAACTCGCACTTGGCCGGTTTTTAGATTCTGATGTCTATGTACGATTCTTTAAAGTGATATAACTTTTTTATTTATAAACCGATTGACATAAAATAAACACAAAAAAATGTTAAGTGGAGCAAACCTCAACACAATGAAGAAAATAGCATTGCAATCGGTTAAGCGGCTACTGAGATTAGCGTGCACAAACATACAGTTAAACAGAACAGATATACAGACATACAGACATGCAGACAAATAGACAAAAAACATTGTTTTGGGTTCTATTGCGTTCATAGAGCCCCCCTATAATATTTTTTCTAATTTATCTTCCATGTACAGACAGCGACTTCTTACGATTTTATCTTATAGCATGATTCAGTATTCACGTGCGACGGTGCGATGGCTTATATAAGTTTGGTGTTTCTATACCGATTTCTATGATTCTTTTTTATTGAATAGGTAATAATGTTAACTTTTTTAAATAATGGATGAGTGAGAGTATTATAAACGTAAGAGTAAACAAATATAAACAGAATGCTCCGAACTGCAAAGCTATCAGGAGTTACACGTGTTATTGTGAGTCAACCATAAAAGATAGACATAGGATATATTTTAGACAATTTTATGTAGAATACGAATATGTATTTCCGTCATACATGATTTCTATGTAACTTTAACCATTAAGGCTGCACACGCGACGGAAGCTTAAAAAATGGAGTAACTTCTCCCGTTTTCCCAAAATTTCCCTTCACTACTCTGCTCCTATCGATTTAGCGTGATGAAAAGTATACTATAACCTGCCCAGGAGTATGAAGAATAATTGTATCAATTTTCGTTAAAATCCGTCGAGTAGTTTTTGTTTCTATAAGGAACATACAGACAGACAGACAAAAATTTTACTGATTGCATTTTCGGCATCAGTATCGATCACTAATCACCCCCATTTTGAAAATATATTTCATGTACAGAATTGACCTCTCTACGTATAAGTATAGATTATACACCAAAGATATTATAACAAAAAGCTTATTGTTAGTGTATGTATTCAAATTTCAGTAGTATTTAAAGCAATTTCTGCCTAACCACTCCAAAATTAGATATGCCTGATATTACCTACTGGGTGTAACAAAATTACCTCTCCAAATTTTGTCACGTGACGTGGCATCAGTCAAGAAACATTACAAAAATGAAGAAAAAAAAATCAAATGAATACTTTAACCGTAAAGCGGTTTAAAAGTTCCTATAAATTCCCTTTTTAACCCTTTCTATCGCTACTGAGCGGCAGTAGAAAGCGACAACGACAGCCAGACGGGTGCTCTGTGTTTGTTTTGCCACGGCGACCATGTTACTTCGAATTGCCGCGGTAAAAATGAATTCTTAATGTGCGACAAAAAAATTAAAAAAAAAAATTAAAAAATTTACCCCCTTTTTTATTAAATATTTGTATTTAATTTCCGATGCCAAGTCATCACATGAAATTTGGAGAGGTAATTTTGTTACACCCTATATATTAACGTAACCTCTTCATTTTTGAAACAGTCTAGGAAAAGTCTCGTATGTTGTATTTGTGGCATATCTACATACAAATAAAGGACTTATCTCCGGCTATAACCCTTCTCAAATTATGCTGTGAAGATGAGAAATAAATAAATATTTGTGGACGTTCACACAAAAAACAAATTAAGCTAACATACGCTTGACTGATATACAGACTTATATATTTCTAAATACATACATATTATACATAGAAACCACCCAAACTCCGAAACAAACCTTTGTGAATCACACAAATATTTGGACCGACCCAGGAATCGAACCTAGGACCTCCAGCGCCGCAGGCGGTATCTCTACCGACTACGCCACGCAGTCATATAGGTACTATATTCAGATAGATTTTATTAAATCTGTGAATTTGATGACTGAAATCTATGTCAATGTTCCTAAGAACATATACTACGTTAATTTCAGTTTTAAACTCACTGAGCCCTTCTGCCACCGCTATAAAACTCCAAAGCTATTAACACGTTCTTCGCCATTTCTCACCATTAACCGAACCAGTAAACAACAATTAAAGTACCGCCTTTTATTACATTCAATAAAGAAACCTCATTTCCGGTTGCCAATGAAGAAATAATTGTGATTAATTGAAATAAGGTTGTATTTAAAGTAAACTAATTTTGTATTGATGACAGCTATTTTAATTCCTACTATATAGTTCGTTCACAGTTATATTACCTCTGATTGACAGCTTTTCGATTGTTTTCTGCGTGTTGGCATTGCAGTGAAGTCGCCCTATGAGTGCCAGCCTAAGACATTTTACCGAATGTAGTGGAGATTATAACATCCAACCGTTAGCACGAAGACATTTGTTTTTAATGTCATAATGAACTTTACTTTACTAAGACAATGCTCCTGTTACAATGCGAATGTATTTAACATTTATTTATTGTTTTATGAATTTCTGAAAAACACATTCACTACCAGTACTAACGACGGCGAAGTTGCTGCTATCACAACGTTTCACATCTCAAATAATGGCCCCGCCCGAAAATAGCGCCAGAAAACATAGACAGTAAGTCTCGACTAAAGGTTGCAGTACATCGGAGAAACAAATACTTATTGTGGTAACACAGCAATCAAGATAGGCAACCTAAGTGCTAGAGGTAATTTAACTCTGAACGGACTATATCAGTGCGTCTTCTCAATATTTGAGGACTCCCTATCATTTTGACTGCCCCGGTGGCGATGTCGGTAGTGTAAACGCCTGCAGCGCTGAGGTCCTGGGTTCGATTCCTGGGTCGGTCCAAATGTTTGGTGATCCACAAACGTTTGTTTCGGAGTTCTTTAGAAATATACAAGTATTTCTTTCAGTCGTCTAGATCCCATAGCACATGCTTATAGCTAAGTTTGGGCTAGACGATATTGTGTGAGAATTCCCAACAATATTTATTTTATTTATTTCAGGTAGGCCCTCTGAAAAGCTTTTTGGTTCATCGGTTTTAGCCTCTCTCGCTAAAATAGAGTGCAGAGGGGCTTATGGCGAGACTTTGTCTGTAACTGTGATTCTTTCGCATTAAACTTCGACTTTAACTTTGAACAGATGATCCACGTGACCTAGTGGTCACAACGTCAATCGGATTGAACTTTCACTTTCACAATAAACGTGTTAGAGAGGGGAAGTCTGGTGAGAACGATCTCACGGCTTTCTTGTTTTCTACATCTATAGTAACAAATTATGCGGTGACTCACTCATCTAAATTAAGCCCAATCGAAACCATTATACCTAGGAACTTGACATTTTTAGGTTAACTGCTGTTCCTGTAAAGGCACCCACTGAGAACAGATTTTCCAAAATTCAACTCCAAAGGGCGTAGGCTCATATCTTCTTAGGCACACCAGCAAAACACATATTAAATAAATAGATCAGTGATAAATCGGGTTTATAGTTTCAGAGTTTATAATAAACAACGAAATGAAACGAGAATAATTATTTTAATCTGATCTAAAATAATACGTAGCTGCAAAGCATTCTAAAGAACCAGACATAAATTTATATAGTATACTAGCTTCCGCTCGCCGACTTCGCGGATGATTTTAACGAATAACCAATCGACTTTGACCTGTTCAATGCATAGGTCTTCTATTAAAACATAGGTCAAGCTGTATTATCATTTCCGCTGAACCGATTTTAATGAAACATACAGCGTTATTTAAGTTGAAAAAATACCTACAATCCTAATAGTACAGTTATGATCAAGCTACTAAATTTTGCTCCAACCCCGAACAAATAAACAAACACGAAGAAATAAAAATAGATTTGGAGTCAGAAGAGTCAGAATAGTCGAATACAGTTATTAAAAAAAAAAAAAAAATTATGACAGCTATTTTTACAATTGTATAATAGGTAGTAGATATATAGTAGTGGTAAAAATATCTACCTCAACAATTCAACATACAGTTCAAGCATAGAAGTCATAAAACGACTAATTATAAAGTTAGGCATTCAAGTCCAAATCCTTTAAACAATAAAGAAACAGTACCGATAGTAAATGAAGCAAACAATGCCGTTGTAGCTGTTAATTAAAAATCAATCAAACCAAATCTGCCCAAAGCATCTTACTTTTGTTCCGCACTATAATGCTAATTGGCTATTACAGATTTCATTACGCAAACAAAGACGTTTGCTCCATTATGAATATTCATAAAATCCTTCACAAAGCACGTTCATCATTATAGACTTCTGCTTTTAAATATTGTACATTTTTCTTCCTACGACCTCTATGGCGTGGCCGGTAGTGATACCTCCTGCGGCGCTGGAGGTCCTGGGTTCGATTACTGGGTCGGTTGAAATATTTGTGTCATCCACAAATGTTTGTTTCGGAGTTTGGGTGTTTTCTATGTATAATATGTATGTATTTAGAAATATATAAGTATTTATATCAGTCGTCTAGATCCCATAGCACAAGCTTTATAGCTTAGTTTGGGCTAGATGATGTTGTGTGAGAATGTCCAACAATATTTATTTATTTATTTATTCCTCGTAGATTTTGAATGACGCTTCAAACTCAGCTACGTACTTCATTACAACAAATATCTACTTATTTAATTTAGATTGTGTATACATACATAGGCACATCTTTTCTTTGAAGGGGTAGGCAGAGGCATACTATACACCCAAAACTCTCTAGTTGTAGATAGACCTTTTTCTTACATTTTCCCTATTTTCATTTGCCCTATTTTCGTGAAGTTTTTGTAGGCTAAGCTCATCAATTTTAATGTATTAAGATAAATTACAATTTTGTGTGTTAAAAAGATATTTTAATGCCGGATGAGCTCGCGAGCCGGATGTGACCTCCAACATACCTTTTCTGAATGCGTTTGAAACAAAAAGAGTAATTCAGCGTGTAAAATTACCTCTTGATGTTAAATAAATAAAATAAGACTGACTGCTATTTTTTCAACATACACGTGATTTATAATGATGGTCTGAGAAAAAGCCGCCATTTTCTAATGTGAGGTAAGAACCAAAATGGCGTCAAGTCTCTCATTAGTGGGGCCATTCGCTAATTGCAATCCTACTCTACGTAACTTGGAGGTTAGAGTTGTTATATACTTTTCTCATAATTTTGTTCATGCAAGCACATGGGTTTTATATTTCGTTGCATACCTATTTCCTAATTTTCCCTCCATATGATACGACACTGGCATACAACTTTTGCTACTGTCAGTGAAGCTTTATTTTTCATACACTTGACCGACCCTTTTGGCCGTACGCTCTGTTTTTTTTTAAATATTCAGCCCCGGTGAATTTGGTTAACCTCAATTATTTTGACCGAGGCAGTTATATTCTGATTCAAAGATAATAACAAAGCTGACTGCCTGTTTTATTATTCATATTTGAACCGTTTCGATCGACACGCGGCTTAATTTGTTGACTTTAATAAATGAATAATTTAGGACATTTTAACGCAACGTCATCAAGCCCAAACTAGGTGATAACCATAAGCTTGTGCTGTGGGGTGACCTAGACAACTGATAAGTGATAAACATACTTACCTATATATTTTCAAATACCTACATAGGCATTATACATAGAAACATACAAACTTCGAAACAAACATTTGTGGATCTGAGTGACAAGTGCGAGTTTCGGCGTGCACCTGTCGACATTCACGGGTGAGCGCGTTATCGCCGATTTGTATGGAATCGAGACAAGTTTCCGCGTTTACAACTAGGTGGCGGGGTCTCGATTCCATACGAATTGGCGCGCCGTGAATGTCGACAGGCTCACGCAAAAACTCGCACTTGCCCCTCCGATCACACAAATATTTGGTCAAACCCATAAATCGAACCCAGGATCTCAACACCGCAGTCGGTTACACCACCGAGATAGTCAGTTTGGGTGCTTTTCCATATTCAGTTAACGTGCTCCATCCTAGACGAATGTGATTGGTTGATATCAAACGCATCCATAGCAACGTAGCATAGTCGACAAGTAGTACCTACCCTTAAAGCTTGCAGGTACCTACTGGGAAGACTTTAAGATTAAGGTGTTTCTAATAATACGTACTGTCTGTTGGAGTATTGGTTCTTTGCTTACCTGTAAAAAAAGAATTACATTAAAACATGATCTTGTCTTTTTAAGACTATGTAGAGTGAATAGGGACATACTTAGTAAGGTGCAGCACAGACGACAGGGTTTAGGGCGATCTAGGCTACGCACAAAGAGATACATTGTTACATATTTTGTTCAAATTAGTTCGGAAATGCGAATTAATAAATAAATAATGCCACGGGGGCCTTATTTAGGTTTAGTTTAGATAGTAATAATGTAAATATAGATATGTAATAATTATGTTTCTCTGTAATTTTTAACAATAAATGTATATAAATAAATAATATTTGTGATCAATCTCACACATCTAGCCCAAATTAAGCTAATACCTATAAGCTTGTTCTATGGGATCTTGACGACTAATAGACATACCTATATTTCTAAATTTTATTTATTTTTTTTTTTTTTTTTAATTATTTATTGATTTATTGGTAATTAAAATTGATGAAAACTTTAAAATTACTTATATTCTACAGTTATATACAGAGAAAAAAAAACAAAGAAAATAAACAACAAAAAAAAGATGGGAGGAGAGTGACAAGACTGACAATGCCTCGCTCAGGTGTCAAAGAATTCCTCCCCATCGATGTCAAACGGTAAAGTTCCCATAAGACTGGCCGCATTCCCACGTTGAATTGCGATACTAATTCTTTGAGCGAGAAAGAGGCCAGCCCTATGGTCACGAGAAGAGTCAACTAAACGCTTTGCGATCTCCCTGTAAAGCGCACGAGCACTTGGGCCCCACGAGCCCAATGTCTCGACCCCAAACGGCTCAAATATATAATTACCTATTAAATTATTATATTTGCGCCGTTTGAGAGTCTCGGCAGATGCAGCAGCAGAACAGGCGCAGCCCGCCGTGCTTGGAAGATGAGAAGGAGCTAGGGTGTCCACACAGGTTGCGTCCCAAACTAAAGGCCTTCCCATCTTCCATGGCACCAAAGACATACCGTCCGGCCTCTTGCCATCATCACGAGCCAAACCATTAGGTTCGAGAACGGCTGGAACACCGGCGGTGACAAGAGCCCGGCGGATGATGTCGTTAAGATACGCATGACGAGGTCTGCGTCCTGCACTCCTGCTGCATGATAGACCGTGATGCCCAAGGTTGTTGACTGCTTCACCGCATTGACAACTATGCGGAGAAACGCAAGGAGCACCTAAACGAAGACAGGTAGCAACTCTGAATGTTGTGTCGTCCAACATAAGGCCTATGTTGGGCGACGGAAGAGCCTGAAGCCATACACCAGATTCCCATTCTCCCACAGCCAATAGGCGAGCACGATCTGCAACATTCGTACACGTATTTAATAAATGTTTCCTAACCTCATTGCAGAGCGGCCTATCCCAAAGTCTCTGGGAGCATGGTTTGGTTGGCAAAACAGTACTTGGGCAAATCATTTTCCAAGCATTTATGGCTTCAATCTTGCCTGGCACTTCAGAATTAACCAGTGTAGGAATTAGAATTTTCCTGGTCAATTCATCAGTGCCATGGACTGAAGACAAAAATGCTGGTAAACTTATATCCGAAATTTTTCGAACGCCGAGGCCGCCCAAACGTATCGGTAAAGACGCTTGGAGCCACGCCCGGTCGTCCAAATCTGCATTTAAAATTTTGCATTTTATTTCTAAATACATATTATACATAGAAAACAGCCATACTCCGAAATAAACATTTGTGGGTCACACAAATATTTGGACCGACCCAGGAATCGAACACAGCACCAATATTCAATTTCAATTCAATTTATTTATTTATTTATTTATTAATTTATGCACACACTAGGAAATTAAAAATAACAATAATAAAAGGAAAAATAGGTACAATGGTACTGCTTATTTCTATAAGAAATATCTACCAGCAGACCGGCGAGAGGAGAACGTGAAGAAAAGGAAAAGGTCAAGAAAAAGTGTGTTTACAAAACAGGATAGAACTAACATAACACACACAATAAAAGATAAATATTATTTACTGGATATAATACATATATAAAAAAGTAAATATAATAATAAATATTTAAATAAAAATTACATACTTTATATAAATAAATAGGATTATACTGTAGATAAATAGTGTTCACGGACTTTCTTTTTAAAAGTGGTGATAGTTTTACTGTCTCTGATACCAGGTGGAAGTGAGTTCCATAGTCTGACTGCATGCACGGTGAAAGAGTATGAATAAAGAACAGTTTTGTGAGAAGGAAATTTGAGATTTGAACGTAGGTGGTTTATTGTATTTGTAAACAAAGGTACCTACAAAAATTGGTATTTAGTTTACCTCCAGCGCGGCAGGCGGCTACACTACCGACTGCACCACAGAAGCAGTCAACTCATTGCCTACATAATGTATTTAGGTATAAAAGCTAACCATAAAACTAGCACTCAAATTCAACGCTGACTAACTACGGAATGGCGGCAAAAAATTGTTCGTTTTTAAAGTCGCAATTGACGCCACAGATTGAAGCTAGTCGTGCATTATGTACTACAAATCTGTCCTGCTCTTTCTTATGAACAATTAATGCAAGTTAGAGCAAGATAGGCATAGTTTTGAAGATACAGCGTATGAATGAACGGCGAGACGCTGACGTCGCTGCCGTGGCCCAGCCTGGGCTATACACAATGTATGACAAGCCGCCATTAGCCCAAGTTGGGCTACATCACACCGCATAGGATATTATATTATTTCAAAAGTACAACACAATTTACAAGCCAACTTTCATAAATATTCCATTTATTCATCATTAAAGCCATAAATGAAGCGCAAAACTTTTTTACGATTGTTGCAGCCGCTTGACTGAAATAAAACGGTGCGTAAATGTAGTGCCGGCATCGAGTACTCGTATTTGAGTGAATAGGCCGTGAGTGGGTCTCGTCGAGTGAACAGTAATCACTCACTGATCTGTGAGCCGTTCGCAATATGTCGAGTATCTGCGTTCCGATATTTTCCATGTTCGAAATTTTTAATTAATGCTGTTAATTCTTGTAGGACTGTATTGTTTTTTTTACGTGAGGGAAAATCCTACATACTACCCGTTCGCTCTAACTTTGCCGCTGGCGTAGAGGCGTATACCCGAATTGTTAAATAGACGAAGTAAATTGACAGTAGCTAATGTCACTTCGTCATAGAAAATAAGCAACATTGTATGAAGAAGTGACATTAGTTGCTGTCAATTTACTTCGTCTAATTAAAAATTCGACTTTAGTATGGAGCTGAGCGGCAAAGTTAGAGCGAACGAGCAGTAGATGCTATGTCAGACTCCTACAGACGAAAAACCTAACGTATCCTGCCTAACAGTCTACGGTTGGGAGACCCGGGTAAGCCCTCGGAAGGATGTCCCCAGGAAGGAGTGTATAGTAGAGATTGAATACGTACATATAGCTAACTATAAATATAGGGACTATTTAATTATTAAACTTCGAATCAAATTTCGTATTTTTATTGATGTCGGAACTCTGATTTTGGATTTGAGATTTGGGAACTAAAATTAAAGTAAGAAAACTAGCTACTTCTACATTACCTAAGTTTATCATTCTTTAAATGATGAATATCATATTCAAGTATTCCGTTACCTACAACAACGAAATAGTAGGTAATGATTACGTACGGAGATAAATGCAAAAAACTATTTCATAATTAATAATAATCGAGATATAATTATGTAAATTACAGAGAAACATGATTATTACATATCTATATTTACATTATTGCTATCTAAACTAAACCTAAATAAGGCCCCCGTGGCATTGTGCCCAAAAGACTAGCAGCATTCCCCCTTTGAATAGCAATACCTATTCGTTGAGCGAGAAAACTGCCAGCCCTTGGGTCACCAGTTGACTCCACAAGGCGCTTTTTCAAATTCTTGAAAAATTTTTGCGCATTGGGACCCCATGGACCTAGGGTCTCGACACCGACTGGACAAAAACGATACGATGAGTCGAGACCCTTATATTTATTAATTTTAATATTTTCAGCCGCTTCCGCTGCTGCACTGGCTTTTAATTTTGTTTTAGGAAGATGGGACGGGGCTAGAGTGTCAACACAAGTTGCATCCCACACCAGGACCCGACCCATCTCCCACGGTATCAAAGTTATACCATCCGGTCTCTTGCCATCGTCCCTGAAAACGCCAATTTCTGTAATTTTTAACAATAAATGTATTTTACTATTATGTAAATTAGTATTTTAACCACAGTGACATAGCGTAGACTGCGAATTTCTATGATACTTTGCACTGGACCATCTTAAAAATGCTCAAAACTAAACAAAATGCCTTTTTAGAAGTGCGGAAATCCAATCATGGGTGCTATGCCGGACTCATACCGTGTCTACTAAAATCACATGGTGTCCTGTAATCTGCCTAAGAACTCGTACCTATACAGGCCACAGACGAATAACAATATAATACGTCCCTACGTTCTAAAAAACATGCCTACTGATATCACAATCGAAAATCAAAGCTAATTTCAATTTGTGAAAGTTTAAACCGCCATAAAATACAGAAAATAATTTAAATACAAAAGCCCTCGCACCACGTGTAAAGCCCCCACGTGAAACTGTCGAGCTCCCAGTCAAAGTTTTAATCCGTTACAATCCTCTTCTAACAAGAGTACATTATGAGAGTATGAGAATACGTTATATGGGGTGAGTCAAGCACATTTGTATCATTGAATTTGATATTTTTCTCGCAGTCTTGCTTTGTAAACGATGACGTAAGCTGAAGTCAGTCGTTCAGTCAGTGCTTCGGAAAGCGCGTTAAGTACCTATTTGATCCTTCTTTTTTGTTTTAAACGAGGAAAAATCCTCATGGATGTTATGCCGGACTTCTACCGACTAAAAAACCTCACGTAACGCCCAACAGCCTATGGTTGGGAGCCCCGGGTAAGCCCTCGGAAGGATGTCCCAGGATTTTACAATACGATAGTTCGTCCTTCGGAAGGCACGTTAAGCCGTTGGTCCCGGTTGCAGTAAAATGGCAGTCGTTAAGCCAAGTTGAAGGCATTTTTAGGTGGCTTGAAAATTTTCAACAGCAGGCTGTCACAACCTGCGCTCGTCCATCTCAACACGACAATACGGCTCAACACAAATTACGTAGGTCAAATTCTAAAAAGGTGAAATGTGGGCATATAATATGTATTTACCTACCCCTTCGGGGATAAAGGCGTGACCATATGTATGGATGTATGTATGTACGATAGTTCTTTTATTGAAGAAGGCTATGGCCATTCTTCAATAAACGAACTATCAAAAAGTAACATCACGCTCAGACGAATAGTAACGGAACAGTAATGAAAAATTAGAGATAATTTTGAAAAGCAATTAGTATGCTGACTCAATCACAAATTTAATGTGAAAAAATTTTTGATCTCGAGCAGGATTTGAACCCGCGTCTTCTGGTTTGCCGGACCAGACGCCTTAACCAACTAGACCACCGAGACACTGCTCTCGACCGTCAAATTCTTTCACCTCATTACGTCTTGGGGCGACGTAGACCAGAAGACGTGGGTTCAAATCCTGCTCGAGATCAAAAATTTTTTCACATTAAATTAGTAATGAAAAATGTTTCAAATATAGGAAATATATTACTTTTTTTTTACGTGATGGAAAATCCTCAGAGGATTATGCCGGACTCTTACCGACTAAAAAACCTCACGTAACGTCCAACAGCCTGTGGTTGGGAGCTCCGGGTAAGCCTCCGGAAGGATGCCCCGGGACTCACAACAGACCTACGGCCGCCATTGCGGCCTCGCCCAGGGGGTGGTTTGGGTGCTATCCATATATATACAGGGTGAATTTTTCAAAAGGGATTGGATGGCCAAAACCTAAACTATAAGGAATAGCGAAATATGCTCAAAGGAGTCACGAGCCCGATTTTGATGAAACTTAAAACCTCATCATTAGATTTTTGAAAAACCAATAATCCTGGCTGGGAATCGAACCCATTGATTTTGAAAAAAAAAACACACCCTATATTATAACACCATACGATAGTGTTGCTATTAAGGATCTTATTCTGGGAAGTAATGACATACGGCAAACTAAAGGAAAGTGCTCATCTTTAACAAAATACAATTTATTTCCCTTACGTTAACTGTTTAATTGTTCAAAATGTAGTCTGTTGTTTTCAATACATAGCTGGATTCGAAACCTTAAGGATCGTACTGCATTCAATATTATTAATTCCATTTAGAATATTCTCCAAAGAATCATTCGGAGCATGATTTAAAACACGGAATAGTTACGATCTATTCTGGGATTTCGAACGAAACAAATTATGATTCAAAATTTTGTTTAATATGAATGAATGAAATATGAATTCTATTAAAATTCCAAACTTTCCTTAAATTTGCCGTATATCATTTCTTCGCAGAATTTGATCCTTATCAGCGACACTATCGTATGGTGTAATAATAAAGGGTGTGTTTTTTTTTTCGAAATCAATGGGCTCGATTCCCGGCTAGGATTATTGGTTTTTCAAAAATCCAATGATGAGGTTTTAAGTTTTATCAAAATCGGGCTCGTAACTCCTTTGAGCATTTTTAGATATTCCTTATAGTTTCGGATTTGGCCATCCAAGCCCTTTTCAAAAATTCACCCTGTATATACCGCGTCTTTGGGGGGTTTCGGGTGTTATCCCGCTTCTAAGGGGGGCATGCGTGAGTTGCTCACGTCACGCTGCCGTCATGAGCCTGCTTCTGTAAGGACGGTGAGTGACCCTCTCAGACCGTCGTCCTCAGACCCCCGGTCATGGAGGCCGATAGTCCTCGGCTGCGGAACTCGGGTGGGAGAGCTGGATGACCTGCTCGCAGAAAGAGGCGGCGCAGTCCCACTTACTCCCGCTGGAGAGCATGGCTCGCACCATGGCCTCGAGCGAGAGAGTGTCCGCGCCCAGACCCACCGCGAGGACCTGACCACGCCTTGCACTCCACCAGCATGCGGAGCGCCGTGTCATCGCTGCGGTCCTCGCAGTGCTGACTCGGCCGTGGTCTCCCCGGTATTTTCGCCACAGATACCTACCGAAGCTACCGTGCCCGGCAAGCATCTGTGTCAACCGGTAGGAGAGAGCACCGTGTCTCCTCTCCAGCCACTCGTCCCTGACCGGTCTGACGGCCGCGATTGTGGCGAGTCCCCCCTTTGGTTGCTCAAGTCGCACCTTCCATGTCTCCATGGTTTCCTGGTGGAGCAGGGACCGCTGGGCCTCGATTTCTCCTCCAGGCCTCCAGCGCCTCCTTGCGCCATCTAAACAGTGACGCAAGGGCTCTCGCTTCCAGGTCCCATGGAGGGGTCCCGGCTAGGAGACATGCCGCCTCAACGGAGATCGTGCGGTATCCTCTTATCAATATATTACGTTATTATTCATTTTAAAAGTTGTACACGCGGCGGAAAACATGCAGGTCAGCACTAGCTGACGAGTATGGTAATAGTAGTTTATGACACTGTTGCATAATAAGGGTTCTTATAACACGAGTGTGTTTTAAAAAAACGAGCCGTAGGCGAGTTTTTTTATAGTATCACACGAGTGTTATAAGACCAAGTTATGTACAGTGTCATACACTACTTTATCTACTCTCATAAAATAATACCATATTTCATTTTGTGATATATAGTTGCTCCTTGATTTCGCCGGTAACAGGTTCATGGTCATGTTTGACGCAGTTTCCAGAATGTCTGGTGGTGTACAATTACCACCATCCTCGCTTAATAACATGTTTTAACACAAAAACTAATTTATTTTACAAACAAAACCTAACTTTGTTTAATTTAAATGTAAAATGTTGGCGCCAAGGCGCAAACATCGATTGCGCATGCGTGTTTCTTTTTTTTTCAGGCTTTGGACGCACTACTTTTTTTTAAAAGTAGAGGTTCAAACTTTTTTTCCAGCTGGAGGTTGTATAGGTGTATCGTAATGATTAAAAAGTTATATTATGATATAGGTGTCCATACAAGACCTGTATCGTAATAAAACTTTTTTTTTGGCCTGTGCGTAATGTTTGTCATAATAGTATTGATTTCAATTTTATAATCTTTGTATTATAGTATCAGAGTAGATAAAAGATCTTATATCATACTCGTATGTTCTTAAAAATACAGATTTATTCTATTCTACAGAAGAGCGAACAGAGCGCCGCAATCTGAAACTGTAATATAATATTATTTCATTTTCAAGAACTGCACTTTGCATAAAAGAGCTAGAGACATTGTAACGTTTCTTTCTGAATAATTCTTACACTTTTTATTAAACAAGATCGTGGCTCCGTCCGTGTGAATTTCTGTTTCCTTTCTCAACCAATAAAAAGTTATATTACCTACTAGCTGACCCTCGCAACTTCGTTTACGTCACGGAAGGTTTATGAAAGGAGAGGTATTTCTTCATCAGACTCCTCGGAGCGTGTGAAACTGTCCTGTTTGCTTGATCATAAAATGCTTAAAGATTCAGTCTATTGTAAAACAAGTCACCGCCTTCGGCGCGGACGTTGTTTTGCGAAAGTTAAGATGTCTCTGTCTAATTCCTAAGCTGCAAATGAAACTTGTATAAAACAATACTTGAACTACTCTCTTTATGACACTGAAAAAAATTGTAAACGGACCACGCGTTGAGAAGTTACAACTAAAAACCATTTTGTCTTTAATCCCCTCTCCCAAAGAAACCGCGCAAAATTGCGGCATCAAAAGTATTCTAGAACCTTCCTCGGATCATAAGCTCAGATTGCACCAAGATTCATTCAAATAGATTCAGTAGTTTCGGCGTGATACTTATTTGGGCTACAGACAGAGAGACATGAAAATTTTAAATTACATTTTCGGATTCAGTTTTGATCAGAGAACGCCCTACAATTAAAATTTTCAAAATATCTTCTATGTACAGACTCTCGACCCTCAAAAGTTTTATAATTATGTAATAGATGTATTATTCCAGTCTAAATTCTATCTATTTACCAAATTGCAACCAAATCCGTTCATCTGTTAGATCGTGAAAGAGTATCAAACATCCATTCATTCGTCCTTTAAATATATCATTGCATTGTCATCGAGGATTAGTTCGTAAAATTTCAGCATAATCTGACGTTTTAAAGTAAAGCATGCTCGAAAATTCCTTCTATACACACATTCTTTCATATTTATTTTCATTCATACGGGTACATAACATACATGCCAAGCAAATAGAACCGTGTTAAAAATGATAAACGATACACTCCCGATACTAGGTTTTAGCCTCAGATGAGATAAAAAAAATCGCTAAGAAACTGGGTCACAGTAAAAAAAAATCGCGGTCACAGCATCTTGAGAGAAGCAGCAGTATCGGAGACAGCGCATTGTGTACGGGTATCCCTCATTTTATTTAGCTCTTCAACTATAAGAGCCCTTGTTGATTGTCAAAGGAACCTACCTACAGGGTGCGGGAAATTAGGAATGAGTTGTCGAAGTGTAAGAATGTAATGTCGTATACTTATATCGTTTGTAATGCTTTGTCTAACAAAAATTAAAGTATTGATTTTAGTATACGATGACTGATCTAATAAGCGAAGGTCATGTGATACAAATTACGTATTCAGAAGTAAATTTCTTATTGTATAACCAATTTAGGTCAAATTAATTGGTATTTCATTATATTGTGACTTTTTACGATGTTTTTATGATGATTCTTTTTATGTGTGAAAGTGAAATTTCATCATGGATGCTATGCTGGATATGTTGCCTTGAAACTTTCTACGGCCCAGAGTCCCCGGTAAGTCCCCGGAAGGATGTCACAGGATTTTTTTATTATTAAGTGTGCTTCAACAAGTACGTATGTGACCTTGGTAAGAAAAAACAATGTAAATGACTCTATATAATGAAAAGAGTGGCCGTAAGTTTTCTTGTCAGGTTCTTCCTCACAGGCTCTACCTATTGCATTGCAAATCCGGCAGTAAATGTAAATGTAGAAGCAAAAAAATTGACGTTCATAAGTCTTACTTTGTAACCTAAGTGAATAAAGACATTTCATTTCATTTCAGAAGAAAAGAAGCGCTCGTGGCCCCGCGGACTCAATGTTCTGTAAACGATCACTACAGTAAGCAACTTTTACTATGGCCGGTCCATGGATGGGTGACCATCCATGTGATCACTTTGTGACATTTATTTGTGCGTTTCCGTGCTTCGGAAGGCACGTTAAGCCGTTGGTCCCGGTTGCCAGTAAAATGGCAGTCGTTAAGCTAAGTTGAAGGCTTTATTTCAACAGCAGGCAGTCACAACCTGCGCCTGTCCATTTAAACACGGCAATACGGCTCACCACTTATTACGTGGGACAATATGCCTCTGCCTACCCCTTCGGGGATAAAGGCGTGACCATATTGTATGTATGTATGTATTTCATATCAGTGTCACTTCAAATAAATGATTTTAATACCCCCGACACAAAATTAGTTACCTGTAGAAAGTAAACGCTTTAACTGAATTTGGTTCAACATAAAGATTTAAAATCCTCCGCTAGTAAATATACACCGAAATAAAAATACTATATTTTAGTTAAGCGCTACAGTGCCTTACATACACAACAGTCAAACTTTTAACACCTCGTTTTCTACGTAAAGGTTTAAAAACCGTGTGTGTTATTTTCAACAAATTCTCTGCACTATTTACTTGTAGAACTTAAAAATGGCGAGGGTACTCTGGCAGTATACTTAATATTATTTTCTACAACTAGTTCTTACTTTGTGATTTATGTGTAGAAATGGATTTCTAGACACAAAAGATACTATAACTTGCGGTAGCAAAGTAGTTCTTGTTATTTCGTTACTTCACACACCACAGAAACTTCAGTACCTAATGTGTACACCATTTTACTTAACCCTTTGACAAAATAGACGGTTTTAAATTTATTTTTCTGAACTTAAAACTATACTTGAACAAAATGTAAAGGACGAGAACTTTAATATTTTAAGACTAGGAAGAAATAGGTATTTAAACAAAAAGATTTGGCTTAAATGACTTAGTAACGAAGCCATGAACAATCCAAAAATAGGTAAAGCCGATACATCATCGTAGCCAATTTCTATACATACATAATGATCACGCCTTTAATTTTGTCCCCGGAGGGTTGAGAGAGGCATCGTATGGTGTAATAATAACGGCTGTGTTTTTTTTAAATCAACGGGTTCGATTCCTAGCTAGGATTATTGGTTTTTAATAAAATCTAATGATGACGTTTAAAGTTTTATCAAAATCGAGCTCGTGACTCCTTCCATTCTTCGCTATTTCTTATAGTCTCGGATTTGGCCTTCCAAGCCCTTTTCAAAAATTCACCTGTATACATATTATACACTTAAAGGCTTAAGATAAAGTTATAAAATATCAACAACAATATTGATTTTGACCTCTTCCTAAGTCTACAAAGTCTGTTATTGCTATAAGAGTAGTTTCCGAACGAAAGTCTGCCCATAGCATATGAGCTCTAGATTGTTTACTTAGGATTCTAGGTGGATAAGTAGGCCACTCTATGATAATAACTGGGCTAGTGTTTATTGACAAGTTAAAGAGCTATCTTATCCTAAATTAACAGCTAGTAAATAGGATTATAAATGAAGCATAATTTTGATTGATTTTGAGACGATGACGATACCGAGATTCTGCTCGGCGAAACATCATGAAACCAAACTATGTACATTACCAACATTATCAAAATGCCACATAATGTCAAATTAAAGAGAGACTATTAAATGGTCTAAGTTCTTTAGGGGTTAATTTCAACTCAATACCTTCACGCGTTCTCGAGATAAGGGTTCTCGACAGACAGATGGACAGACAGACAACAAACTGATCGAATAAGAATTACGTTTTTCCTCTCGAGGTATGAAACCCTGAAAGCAATAGAGTGCCTTAGGCGCTTTTTGAAACAGCCCAAAAAGACATTAACTCCCTGCGTGCGAGTAACTGATACTCGAACCTAATTTTATCAGTTTTTGTCTCGTCTATAAAATTTTACGATGGCCCTCGCGCTAAAAGGTTGTCTGGATGGGGCATAAAATATTTTATGAAATTACAAAAGTAAATTGAATATTTCTACCGTGTAGCCGTGTAGGTTTCAATTGGTTCAGAGTTAGAAAGTAATTTGTTTGTATTATTTTGTTATTCTACTGAAAATCTTCTAGGCATTGAATTGTATTAAAATATTTGAAATTCTAACTAACGACACACCCTAAAATGTTGACTATGCTACCTCGGCAAAATTATTTCCGTGGTAGTAAAATAATTTTTGTGAATAAAATGTCGCGTATACCTACAGATCGAAAAAATCAATCGATTGGCTTTTTTTTTTCAATGTAAAAGAAGAATCAAACATAGGCAGGATGTTGGATGGATGAAGGCAATAAATCTATACTAATATTATAAAGAGGAAAGATTTGTTTTATGTTTTTTTGTTTGTTTGTTTGTAACGAATAGGCTCCGAAACTACTGGACCGATTTGAAAAATTCTTTCACTGTTGGGAAGCTACACTCTTTGCGGTGAACAAAGGCTATATTTTATTCCCCTATTCCAACGGGAACGGTAACTACGGGGGTGAAACCACGTGACGTCCGCTAGTCTGCTTTAAAACAGATTAAGACTGAGGCCGCATTTGCGATTACCGCGAACGGTTTCAACCCTCAATATGTCATTGGCTTTGACATTTTGAGGTTGGAAACCGCCCGCGGTAACCGCAAATGCTGCCTCAGCCTTAGCTTCGTCAAGAACTTGTCAAACGCTTAAGCGTCACACAGACGATCAATAAACTGACAAGTTTGACGTCACGTCAATCTCAGATTGTATAAAAGTAGCTTGCAAGTTAGTGCGTGAGTTTATTTGCACGTGTGTGCACATGTAAGACTTGTCGATTCACATTGATGGTCTCTGGGACGTCATACGTATCAAATGAGTACTATATTTGTTAGAAAACATACTTTATATTCCATTTGTACTTATCGCCTCTCCAAAGCGACGTACGCACCCAATCTCCATCTAAAGCGATTATGACACTCGGTGAATACGAGTTTATTCAACTGTTCCTAGCCTGCCATGATGGATGAGAGTGCTGATATATCCATGTAGGACACTGACACACTTACAGAATATTGTAATCTGAATGGGCTCAGTGATCGTCACACTGAAGCTGAACTTATCTGTAGAAAAAAGTTTCCTATATTTTTCGAGAATTGGTGTCGAGGTCGAGTTTTTTGGAAACTTCGGGGTAACATTTTCGTGTAAGTGTCTAGTAATTGGATAAGATTTTGGAGAAGTGTAAATTCAGAAGACGGTTTTTAGGAAAAAGCATGTGTACCCATTACTTTACTCATTTTGAAACTCTTAGCAACAACGACGATTTATTCACTAGCTAAACAGTCTTTTAACATGATGTTAAAATGAGTCGTCCTACCTGTGAGTTATGCTGCTGATAGACTTGAGTGTGTACTTGTAATGAGCATTCTCGCGAATGTTACATGACAGCGTTATATCAAGCGTTCCTGGCGAGCATTCTAGCGAATTTACTTCATTACCTACATGTGAACATTGTCAGATGCTGGCTCACCGTGGATGTGTCGCTACAGTTATATTCGACGTGGAGGACATTAATCATTGGTTTTATGTCGACGTGTAAATGCTCTACATGGCAATCCGTTACAGATAATAGTGTTTGTAGCAAGTTATGTCACAAATCGTGTCCCGGGAAAACCTTCGAACACATAACATAAGCCTATCTATGTTATTTTTTAAACTATCGCGGTTTTTAACACTTCACGAGAAATAAATTTATTTACATACACCGATGCGTGAAACCATTGAAATAAAAAAACACAAAAATTTCAATAGGGTTGATGGATATAAGCTCTCCGGGATGTGGAATGCAGTGACTAATAAACTTGAACGTAAAACTGTGCCAATTAAAACTGACGTAATGAGTGTCGTGTGCGTGTGTCACCGGCCTTACCCTTCGTTGTAATTGTAACAATAAAAGAGGGTGGTTCGACAAGAAGTTACTTCATGGTTTTTGTCGATCCTCGCCTCAGTCGAACCGCGACCACGGGCGGTGCAACATGCTCGAAACGTCGGTGTATGTAAGTAAATTTATATCGCGTGAAGCGGGACTTCAAGCGATATAAATTTTCGATATAAGTTCTATATAAGTATAAGCCTATCTTTATTAAATTTTCGAATGACTACACTTTTACCTATACCCTGTCAGTACCTCCCCCCTCCCTTTCCTTCCTCTCCCCTCTCTCCCCCTCTCCCACCTCGGTATTTCCTCCACACGTCAGCTCTCATTTGTGTACCGGAAATAGACAGAGACGGTGCTGGATTGCTACATCGCTGAGTTTCCTCGACGACTGTCTGTATACCTTTTACGCGAAAATTTATGAAAAGACTATGAGGCGACTAATAGGGTGTGTAAAGCAATTTAGGAATTTTATACTTTTAGCCCCTCTCTATAAAATAGATTGCAGAGGGGCTTATCTTGTGTCTGTAGTCTGTGGCTCTGTTGCATTAAACTACGTCACTAGCTCACGTGGATCGTGGATTTCATAATAAACGTTTTAGAGAGGGGCAGTCGGGTGAGACCGACTCTAGGCTTCTTGTTCTAACATACGTTTAAACGTGACACTAACGAACTGTTTCCCATTGTCCATTGTAATTGTAGATATAATTGTAAACTAGGAAAACCTTTTCCTCCAATAATCTAGTAATTATTTCGGCCGATGCTCGCTTGATAGTACTTGTCATATATAATTATGTATTCGCATATCAGTCATATCCTATTTAACATAAATGTGAAAGTTTGTGACATCCAAACATCTTGTTTGGATGTTTGTTACTCAATCACGCTCTAACGACTGAATGAACGGATCTGGCTGGAAATTTGGTACAGGGATAGATTATAGTCTGGAATACTTTTAATCCCGGAAATAAGTTCCCACGGAAAGTGGGAATGAAAACGAATTTCCTTTCTATAATAATAGTTATACTAGGTACTTCATGGTGTACAAATAAACGACGTATCTAGATGGTAGATAAGAATAATATTAACCACACATAGAGACAGATGGTAAGTTTTCTATACTAATATTATAAAGAGGAAAGACTTGATTATTTGTTTGTTTGCACGAATAGGCTCCGAAACTACTGTACCGATTTGAAAAACTCTTTCAGTCTTGGGGAGATACACTCTTCTCGGTGAACATAGGTTATATTTATTGCCGTATTCCCACGAGAACGGGAGCTGCGCGGATAAAACCACGTGACTTCTTCTAGTTGTCTATATAAGTCCGGCATGGCTTCCATGAGGATTTCAGGCCGAAAAAGGACAACAGAGTCTTAGTAATGGGGTCTCATTTTTACTTTGGGTACTGAACCCTAAAAACAACAATGTCTTCTGTCTGTCAAGCGGATGGAGGCGCGGGGCACAACTATTTCCACGCCTGAAGTCTCATTTAGATCAGTTAATTGAGTTATAAAGTATAGTATTATAATACACCAGCGGACGTCGCGCGGTTTCATCCACGTTGTTCCCGTGGGAATACGGGAATAAAATATAGCCTATGTTACCCCGGGATAGAGTAGCTTTCCAATAGTGACCAAAAGGTTTTAATAAGCATCAAATCAAATCAATCAAATCAGCCTATATCAATATCAATCCACTGCTGGATGTAGGCCTCTCCCAAATCTATTATATTTTAATAAGCATAAGTAACTAAATTATACCAATGCTTATTAAAACCTTTTTACATACATACATACATATAATAATAATATCATAAATATTCACGGACATTTCACACAACGCTATCTGATCCCAAAGTAAGCTAGGAATAACCTGCTTGTGTTATGGGTATCAGACCACGGATATTAATACTTATTATATACTTTTAAATACATGCATATTATACATAGAAACACCCAGACTTTTGAGACAAACATTTATGGGTCACACATGGTAACATAT
The DNA here is from genome assembly GCA_933228765.1 of Miltochrista miniata. Taxonomy (NCBI): domain Eukaryota; kingdom Metazoa; phylum Arthropoda; class Insecta; order Lepidoptera; family Erebidae; genus Miltochrista; species Miltochrista miniata. The sequence continues at coordinate 33,205,211 of OW121756.1, read as the reverse complement.
ATGGTCACGCCTTTGTCCCCGAAGGGGTAGGCAGAGGCATATTTTATGCCCACATTTCACCTTTAAGTATGCCGTATTGCCGTGTTGAGATGGACAGGCGATGGTTGTGACTGCCTGACGTTGAAATTTTTCAAGCCGCCTTAAAAGGCTTTCAGCTTGGCTTAACGACAGTCATTTTCCGGCAACCGGGACTAACGGCTTAACGTGCTTTCCAAAGCACGGAAACGCTCAAATAAAAATCTATCCATCCAAGGACTAGCCATAGTGAAAGTTGCTTACTGCAGTGATCGTTTACAGAACACTGAGTCCGGGGGCTACGAGCGCTTTAAAACCTTTTTGTAAAGGTTTTAATAAGCACTGGTATATTTTAGTTACTAAAATATTACAAAGATTCAAAAATTCAAAGATTCAAACATTCTTTATTATTCATAAACATATGTGTAAGTACAAGATGTTACAATTTTAGTTTAGCATACAAATATTACAATAATCTTAATCTATACTTAGCTATAGATATAAGAAGCTAATAAGTTCCGAGACTACTGAATATATTTAAAAAAATCTTTTACTGTTGGGAAGCTACACTATATCAAGATAAGATAGGCTTTATGACTGTATTATATTTTAGTAACTAAAATATACCAATGCTTATTAAAACCTTTTTGTAACATTAATATATTAATGTTACAAAAAGGTGTAAGTTTCTTCTTACCTTATTAATTTACAAAAAGGTTTTATTAAGCAATAAACACTAAAATCTTACTAATATTATAAATGCGAAAGTTTGTGAGTGGCATGTGTAGATGTTTGTTACTCTTTCACACTCGAACGGCTGAACGGATCTGGCTGAAATTTGGTACAGGGATACATTATGGTATTTTTATCCCGGGAATAAGCTCCTACGGGAAGCAGTAACGGGTACCGAATTTCATGCGGGCGAATCCCCGAGCATCATCTAGTATTACAATAATTTTGACTCACACTACAAATTTGCAAGTTCTTCAGTTAACTTCCTTAGTATTGTCACATAACCGAAAATATTAAGATGCCTTTATAGTGATCTATAGAGCTCTTCCCTTTTGTTCAAAACCGTAACTTTTTACGATAAACACCTCTGAAAGGGCCGCTGGCATTTACGACTTTTCTAAAGAAAAGATTTATTGAACCTATCTAGGGCGATAGGAAAGCTAAAGTTACTGAAATTTATTTTAGGGGGAGTATTAGAGGACCTAATCTTCCTTTTTACAGGCTAATGCACGCAACTTAAGCCACAGGAACTTGTTCTCTGGGTGAAAGTTTATTATGGATAACTTATGGATATCGAGAAGCGCTTGTGACCCCGCGGACTCAGTGTTCTGTAAACGATCATCTCAATCTGGAAGCAATATTTACTGTGGTCGGTTATGGATGGGTGGACATCTCGTGACCACTTTGTGACATAAATTTATTTGCGAGTGTTTCCGTGAAGGCACGATAAGCTGTTGGTCCCGGTTGCCAGTAAAATGGCAGTCGTTAAGCCAAGTTGTAAGTCTTTATGGGCGGCTTAAAAAATTTCAACAGCGGGCAGCCACAAGCTGCGCCTGTCCATACCAAAACGGCAATACGGCTCTCCACCTATTACGTGGGACCATTTCAAGAAAAGGTGAAATGTGGCCATGTAATATGCCTCTGCCTACCCCTTCGGGAAGGAAAGGCGTGACCATATGTATAATAATAAATAATAAATAAATAATAAATAAATAAATATTCACGGACATTTCACACAACGCTATCTGATCCCAAAGTAAGCTAGGAATAACCTGCTTGTGTTATGGGTATCAGACTACGGATATTAATACTTATATACCTTTTAAATACATACATATTATACATAGAAACACCCAGACTCTTGAGACAAACATTTATGGATCACACAAATATTTGTCACCGGTGGGAATCGAACCCACGACCTCCAGCGCCGCAGGCGGTATCACTACCGACTGCGCCACAAAGGCAGGCAGTATGGGTGGATATCGTGATTGCATTGCTATTTTTATCGATGCAGCATCACACTCGAGCAGTCTTCTCAGTCTACATGCATCGGTCTCCTCTAGGGAGCACTAACAAGATACTAAAACCTTAAGAGCCTACCAGACGCCAAATTGTTAAAAGAAGATAGAATATATACATTTTAGCGTGCAAGAAAGAGAGAACGAAATAAATTAATTATAAAAAAACTATAACCAATATGAAAAAAATGCTCTAGTGCAAATGAAGATTTTACTATTGTCTTTCTTATAAATATTTAACATTATAACTTTTATTTAACATTATAACTTCCCCCTCCCCTCCTTTTATTATCATTTTAGGATGGATTTCCGCCATGTAACGCCTGATTCCATTAGTTATTATAAAAACAACTTATAACATACGCTTAAAATTTCACGAAATCGAGGTATTTTCAACCCAAAAATCTATCGAGGATTTTATCAGTAATCGTGTTTCGAGCTTAGAGCGTTTTTAGTTCATGAACTGAAGTTGTCTGTGTTCAAATTCTAATTCAGCAGACCTCACGAGTCCTGAGATCTAGATCAAAGTAATAGTCTATTTGGCGTCACATGGACTCTTAAATTATAGAGTGCTTGCTAAATCTCAATGTTTTGTTTTCAAAGTGTGTTTGTTACCTACGTAGTTTAAAACGAATGAGAGCGTGATCAATCAGACATGTAACCAACCTTCAAATTATCATTACAAACCATTACAAACTTACTTTCGAAAATGTCTTAATGCCAACAATCACAGTGTCAATGCTTAGACATTATTGGAAGATAGTGGAACTATTTCTACCCGCACTCCCATTTTTGTGGCTCCTGTAAATCACGATCGCCAGCAAGATCTAAGACTCTCTTACATTGAACTCAAACTCGATAAAGTCCTAGAAAAATTTGAACTATCTTGGAACTGAAAATTATCAAATAATTTGATGTAAGTATTTATTATTAGGGATGAATTTTACAAAAAAAACGAATTGCAAAATTCAAGTTATAAAATAGTCCTCACGAAACGTTCTTCGATTTTCTACCGCAACCAAGTGATCCGTACTCTCTCAACTGACTGGCTGCTCTCAGGTGAAAGTTGGTGTAAAATCAAATCAGGGCGCTTCGCCGACTCGCAAGCGTCAACACCGAGCAGCCAGATGGCGCTAGTGTTCGGGAATAAAAATATTCTTGTTACATTTCTATTCTTGACTAGTATTTGTTGTACGGTGATGTAACTATTTTGTACTACTCATTTGTTGTACAGACAAACTCTCTCTCTCGCTCTCTCTCGCTCTCTCTCTTTCTCTCAACTTATTTTTTTCATATCTCAAGACAGGAACGTAACACTTTATAAATCACTAGCGGATGTCACGCGGTTTCACCCGCGTAGTTCCCGTTCCCGTGGGAATACGGGAATAAAATATAGCTTATGTTCACCGCAAAGAGTGTAGCTTCCCAACAGTGAAAGAATTTTTCAAATCGGTCCAGTAGTTCCGGAGCCTATCCGTTACAAACAAACAAACACACAAAAAAAACAAATCTTTCCTCTTTATAATATTAGCACGTTCACGGACAGAAACCATTCCTAAAAAATTGTGATATGACACACAAATTTTCCATACAAAATAGTATCACGCCTGCGGACGGACTGCCACATTATTAGATTTTTCAAGTAAGTGTTGCGGCAGTAACGGCCAAAGACGTAAATAGTATCACGCCTGCGGACGGACTGCCACATTATTAGATTTTTCAAGTAAGTGTTGCGGCAGTAACGGCCAAAGACGTAATCGGTAGTAGGTAGATCACCCGGACACAGAAGGAGTGTCACGACATGATGTCCTTCAATGTGTGCGTGAGAGACTTAACTTGTGTGTACGCGTCGGAGTGCTTGATGTGACACTAGCTGTCTGTATTACAGCCTAAAACGGCACAGAGTCACGCCGTTCCTATGTGTGTAATGAAAAATCTTCGGCTGTGAACGTAATTCCACTTTTGATACATTTAAAATCACCGGCTACAGCCGTAGTGCCATATTATGAGAGTCAGGATGTACGGTTCTCGACGTACTGTCCGTGAACGTGTTAGTATAGATGAAATTTGTCAGGACCGAAACGTAAATTTTATTGAATTTTGTACAGTCAATCACATGCAACCAACCTTCGTTTCATAAATGTCTTCATGCCAACAACCATACCATAAGAGTAGTGTCAAATCGGAACTATAACTTTAAGATAATTTTTATCTACAAGTCGGTATCTTCTTCGTAAAGCGCAGGAGATTTTATACCGCCCGCCTGATGTCTATATCTAGCGAGTGAAGCGTCACATCACAGTCCACAAGACTATTGAAAGCATGATCATGTTGGCGACCCAATGCCAAATTGAGCCTACCCGTCCCGTTTAAGAACTCGATTTAAGGGGTATATAATATGGACTAACTATATTGTAGTTGGTGCGAAATATGTGTGTCAGTAGAGCGTTCCAAGTTTCTATACTTTGACAGGCCAAACGCTCTTTTGATGTTTTTAGCCCCTCTCTATAAAAAAGATTGCAGAGGAGCTTATGGCGAGACTTTGTCAGTAGTCTGTGACTGTTGCATTTTATTACGTCACTGGGTCACGTGGATCATCTGTTCAAAGTTAGAAATAAAACAAAAATGACAACGTCAATTGGAGTGAACTTTCACTTTCACAGAGGGGCAGTTGGGTGAGACCGTCTCACGGCTTCTTGTTTAAATATTACGGCTACACCACCAATTAATGCAGGTACAACAGGTTCTCCTAATAACTATCATCACAAATTTAATAGCGCAAACATGTAATAAAATCATCCTTAATATACCTTTATGAAGCTCGGCTTTCATTCAATAAATGCTCTATAAAACTTGACTGCCTGAGTTTTCTAGCCTGTACAGGCGATAAAACGGGTTTATTTCATCCCTCCACGGAAAAGTTAAACGAAGTTAATCACCGTCCTTATTCAGTTTCTTGTCGGAAAGAATGAAAAAAAAAAGATCGATTGTACCTTTGTGAAACTACATTCTGAGTCCACTTTGGTCGCATGATTAAGCCTCGCAGTCGTATTTCATGTTAAAACGATTGAATTATTAAGATAAAACAATACACGAATACCTAACACTCTCTTATTAGAACACTCGTAAGCAACCTTTGTCAGCAACTCATGATCCATTATGACATAATATAGCGTAGTGTAATGTATAATAATTTAGGTTCCTACCATAGGCCATATTAAGGTAGGTGTGAATATACATACATACATATGATCACGCCTTTATCCCCGAAGGGGTAGGCAGAGGCAGGGCTTGTTAACGTTACCAAATTCACACTGTAGGTATCGGTAAGTAACGATATTTTCATAAAGATATTTTTTTTGCGGTATATGAGTATCGGTAATTTAGTGCGATTCCGGTAAAAATAATGTTAATAATTTACCGCTATAAGTATCGATACTTTTATCGTTACTTGCGTTGTTGCCAATCCGTGCAGTTGAACCACGAACTGCCGCGGCGCGGGCGCCGAGGGGCGTGCAGCGGAACGGCAACATCGCACGCTCGCTACGCTACTACCTGTTCGCGCTAAGTTTGCCGGTCGCTTCCCATACTACGCCTCTACATGAGCCTGTACGCCAGCGGGTTTTTTTGGAGTTCAAAATGGATAATAATCATTCTCGTCATTATCTGCCGATAAAAAATATAAAGTTATTAGACACTGTTTTATGATAATACTAGCTGACCCGCGCAACTTCGTTTGCGTCACATATGAGAGAGTAAATCCCCCGTTCCCGTCGCATTTACTCTGAGTAACCAAAAAACGCATAAATAAAGCGCGCTGCAACGGGATAAAAAGTATCATATGTCCGTCTCCTGGTTCTAAGCTACCTCTCCACCAATTTTCAGCCGGTATCCGGTCGTAGATTAGGCTTTCCAAAAAAAAACTATCCCATCTCTTCAGTTGGATCAAACTGCACACGGTGTGCAAATTTCATCAAATCGGTTCAATAGTTTAGGAGTCTATCGCGGACAAGCATCGTGACAGGAGATTTTTATACATATTATTTAGATAAGATAAGATAGACTAGCGGTTCCCTGCCACGCTTTGCTGTGACTTATATTATGGTGGTTTCATGTACCTATGAGAAATGAGTAACAAACTAAAGGATGGGTACATTTCAAAAAAGTTGAATGTTGAGCCGTAACCAAAATTAAAAATCTTTCTGAAAATCTAATTAACATCCAAATCAATAGAAGCTGCACTTGACAAAAAAAAATATTTTTCAGTTATTAATTTTTCAGTTATTAATTTATATTATATTATTTCAGTTTTTAAAACATCGTGCGCACGCTTCAAAAAAATAAATTCACTCTAATAATATTATCTCACGTGCCAAAACTCTAACTTCAAAAATAACATGCAAAACATATCTGACCTCTAGGTAAGTAGGTAGGTCACTGATCTGTATTATTAATACAGATCAGTGAGGTAGGTACTCTCTTTTATTATTCTGAATGCAAGGAGGCCGCAATCAAACTTCTCTTAAAAAACAGCAATCTGGTAGGTACCTTCTAAATAGGTTGTTTATAATATTTTGTTCAGAAGCTGGCACAAAATAATTAAAAAAAAACGACCAGCGTCATCTACTGGTAAAATCACTTTTTAAAGCTGATTTGTTTTTATTTCTGATATGATAAAAGAGTGGATAAAAGTGTATACGTATAAACTAGCCTAAAACTATCTCTGAATTCTATTGTATATATCGTGTCCAATCCTATTGTATATCGTGTCAATCTTAAAATATCTCGTAAGAAAACGAAAGAAAGAGATGAAAGAAAAATACCGGTATCTAACTATAATTATAGGATGCATTTGGTAACGCTATCAAGTCCAGGATGTATGTAACGATACTTTTTACCGATAAATCATCGGTAGCGTTAAGTCAAAGTACCGGTAAAAGACCACCCAACTATCGTTACCACGTATATCGTTACCATTCCATGTAACGTTATCTTCCTACGACGAAGGTAACGATACCAACTTTTTAACGATATTCAAAGCCCTGGGCAGAGGCATATTATATGCCCACATTTCACCTTTGTATAATTTGTCCCACGTAATAGGTGGTGAGCCGTATTGCCGTGTTTAAATGGACAGGCGCAGGTTGTGACTGCCTGCTGTTGAAATAAAGCCTTCAACTTAGCTTAACGACTGCCATTTTACTGGCAACCGGGACCAACGGCTTAACGTGCCTTCCGAAGCACGGAAACGCTCAAATAAATGTCACAAAGTGATCACATGGATGGTCACCCATCCATGGACCGGCCACAGTGAAAGTTGCTTACTGCAGTGATCGTTTACAGAACACTGAGTCCGCGGGGCCACGAGCGCTTCTGGTGAAGTTGTGAATATAACCCTAATATTTTTAGAATTCTTCATTTATAGAGCTTTGCCACATTATGACTATGGCCGTTAATATGATTTGGCTGAATGTTGATATGTTGTTGTTTGACTTTGACTAGCTGAACCCCGCGACTTTGCTCCACATCTCATTACATCATTCACGTTATAAATGGATTTTACAATAAAGTGTACTTTGTCCGATGTCCTTACATTTATTTCACTGCTTTCCATCAGGCTGGTGGCGACTTGAATTTGTCGAGCTGAACATAAAAAAATGGGCTCTACTTCAATGGGTAAAAGCGTGCTGATATATGTAGAATCAAACTTTCTTCATTAATTTAAATAATACTAAAGAGAGAGAATAATAATAATAAATTTATTTATTCGATATAAATTTAACATAACATAATAAATCAAAACACAAGGGCGATAATTTTAGCTATTTAGCATATGCTGCTGGTACTTAAAAAGGTAAACCAGTAGTAGTACCAGCTGCCTTCCAGTAACACAGTTTTTCAAACCAGTAGTTCCTGACATTAGGTCCTCAGATCAAACTTTTGAGGTGACGCCCGTGGCCCCGACCCTGAAATTTATTTTCCGTTCTGCTTCCCGTGGGAACTTATTCCCGGGATTAAAACGTAGCCTATGTGTTATTCCGTGTCCATTTCGATTGCTCGGCCAATATGTCGTAGAAAAAAGAAACTTATGTCAGCATTTCGAAGGAATTCGTAGAAAACGAACAGTGAAAACCGCAAATTCGAAGAGTCAATATTTAGAAAGTTATAAGGGTTTAACCGTGGCCGCGCAGTCCGCATGAATTCAACTGCGCGGCCACCAGTTCTCTTGAACGGAGCTACGTACAAGTCTAATTCTTTTTGCTAATCACTGACACGATTTCGAAGAAAATGTAGATTATAAAAATAAAGCCCTACTATTTGAACTTCACAACATACGGCACTCCAAAGTTATGGCCGCGCAGTCCGCACAATGCGAACCGCGCGGCCACGGTTTTTCTTAAATGGAGCTTAAACGGAGCTTAGTAGAAGTCCCATTCTTTTTGCTAATTACAGATACCATTTCGAAGAATATGTAGACAGTATGAATAAAGCCTCAAATTAAGAACTAAATGACGTATAGAACTTAAAACCTATAATCGAAGGAAAAAATAGGGTGACCAAGATTTATAGTGTGTGAATCCAGGCTTTTTACTATTTTAATATCATAGTGTAAATATATTTATATAGCATGTAGCTTTTCTTGTAAAAAGAGCTACTGATTGTTTCAATTGAATTTCAATTCAATTCAATTGAGAATTAGTGATTCGAATTAGTCTTACGAAAATGTGCTTGTAAGCTTTTAAGTAAAATAGGTTTATTAAAAAGAAAACATATTTGCTGGCGATTGGCAATCATTCATTCTACATGGCGCTGTGTGAAATAGATATTCCACTACATTTAATATTGGTTTTTGGTGCAGGACCTCCTCACTCCCACAGTTCTACAATCCCAACCACAGCAACCACCAAAAGGAAACAAACCTTAGCAAATCACCACGACGATAACGAACTGCCCAACCCAAAGAAGACAAATGAACGGGACGATAATTCGCCTGATGGCATTTGTAACTTTTTCTAAGATGAAGCGGTTCACAACTATTCTGAGCATTTTCCGTACTTATTTATATAAGGTGTTATTTACTAACTAGAAGTATTATTCTATAAATGTAGGTATTAAAATGTCGTTTATAAAAAAAAGTAAAGTAAGTAGGTACATATAAGTAAAGTATTGACTTTCGATTACATTACATTAATTAAGTACTATACGTAAAAACACCATACAGTACCTCATTACCTACCAACTTAAATATTGGGTAAAAAATATTAGTATTGCGGAAATACCTTACTTGATATTGTTATTGTCCAGACTACCAACGTTATAGGTTAAACGCAAAGTTTATATTACTTGAATAGTGGTATTTAGATTCAATTTACATAAAACTAAAGCATTTGAAATTAAATCAGCAATTAAAAATGGTCGAAAACAAGGACGTATCATAGCTATACACATCGACATCGCGACTTTAAAAAATAAATAAACTTTTATAAATTTGAAAAAAGAATTCTATAAATTATCTGTAGTAGCATGCATGAAGTAAACATATTTGCTGGCGAAAGAAAAAAAGTCAATATCAGAGGAACGTGGAGTAAAAAGGAAACTTGAATTTCACTTACTGAGACATATGATTACCTACTTAATGTGTTTACGGGTAAAAAGTAATAATTAAATTTATAAAATGTTAGTGCTGTTTATCGGATTAGTAATTACTGGCGTACTTTAAGTCATAAAATCAAACTATAACAATACCATAAAGAAACATCTATTTAATAAGTAATAATTCAGTACATAATAAGTAATCAAAATATTTTTAATTTCAATCATTTTAATAATCTTAATATATTATTATTTTGTTTTACTTTTTATTTATAGAAACATAATTAAATAAAATGAAATCTACTAGCAAAATAAAATATTAAGTAGTACAAAATCTCCCCAACATCCTCTTGTGGGTCGCGCCAAACCACCACAGAATACAGAGTACATTTTCCTTGCTAAACGCCATTTTAGCATTCCGGAAAATAAATAATAATAATTATTTCTGTTGTATTTACGCACGTTTCTATATTTGGCAATTACTGTGTAGTTTGTGCATCATCTGAAGATACAAGAAGGTATGTTTTTTGCGAGTTTTCTTTAACAACAGAAATTAAAACATTGCTAATAGAACTTTTGCAAAGCCTACAGTCGCGTCACTGATTGGTCAGGTAATTCCTTCCTTAACCTTTACGTGTTGCCATTTTCCAGTGTTGATAACGTATCTTAAGGTTTTTTTATAAATCACTAACTGATGCTCGCGGCTTCGCCCGCGTGAATTTGGAACCCGTTCCCGCTTCCCATGAGAATATTTTCCCGAGATGTAACGTAGCCTATGTGTTATTCCAGACTATAAGCTATTAAAACATGAATGTGGGTTTATCACACGAAGCGAAGATGAGTGTGATAGATAATAATAGTATCACATGAGTGTTTTAATACCTAATTATACAATTGCATACAAGACTTTATCTACACCCATGATAAAACAATTTGCAAAAATAATATCGAAGAAAAATAGCGGGAATTCGAATTCGCTTTAATCTTTTTTTTTCGGCGCGCAGCCTCTGTGGTAGTGCAATGCAACGCGCGTGAATGACAGTTCTTTTTTTGAAACTCATACAGATTCCACGCGTCGAGCGGTAAGAATTTGGCTGTCTCATGAGTAACCCTTTGCGCGGAAGAGATTGAAAAAGCGAACGGAGTGTTATGTTATTATTATGAAATTTCATATAACATAATAACAGCCGTCGGATGATATTATGGTTATTAGGACCGTACGTACCGAACGTAGTATTAAGTACTCTGTGATTAGGATTTTGGATGTATTAATGTTGGCAATAAGCTAACTGTTGCAGAATCTTTTATAGAGGACTTTTTTTTTTTTTTTTTTTAACGTGAGGGAAAATTGTCATAGGATGTTATGCTCTTACCGACTAAAAAACCTCACGTTACGCCCAACAGCCTATGGTTGGGAGCCCCGGGGAAGCCCTCGGAAGGATGTCCCAGGACTCCCAACAGACCTACGGCCGCCACTGCGGCCTCGCCCAGGGGGTGGTTCGGGTGCTATTCCGCGTCTTTGGGGGGGTTTCGGATGTGATCCCGCTTCTAAGGGGGGGGGGGGGGGGGCGTGCGTGAGTTGCTCACGTCAGGCTGCCGTCATGGGCCTGCTTCTGTAAGAACGGTGAACGGTGTAATTGGTACAGGAATCTTTTGCTGTGATTTAATCGTAGTAAGTATTGCTATAAGATAATAGTAAGACTGATTTGTTTGTAATAAAAATATTTTGATTCTAATCGATACAACAACGTAGCTAAGTAATTCGTTGATTAATTTGTAATTATAAGTACAATGACAAATTTAACTGTAATTGGTAGTTGTATATTGTATCACACCAAAAACATCCCTGTTAAGAAGGGGCCAAGTTCCTATCGGCTAATTGTTCGCTTAAAAAAGGATTGAAATCCAATCCAATGCCAAGTTTAGCCACTTTAAAATCGATCATAATCATCTTCATCTACAGCCTGATCCACTGGTAAACATTTGCCATTCCCAAGACTCGCCACAACACCCAGTCCTCCGCCCTCCGAATCCAGCCACTACCTGCCACCGTAGTCACGTCAACGGTCCATCTGACCGAAATTCAATTTACCATAGGCCCAATTTAAAAAAATATCTAAAATTATAATAGCTTATATTCACAGGGTCATATTTCAGGATCTACTAAAGCTCTATCAATGAAATTTGATATACTGCCTTAGTACTAGTATATAATTATGTACATACAATCTTATTTCTGTACTTGCAATTGGCACAGGGGGGTCAAAAGTGGGTCGAAACGGTTCGTGTAAAAGTGTACGGCATGCGCGGTCTGTTGCTGGACTTGGCCTGCGCACTGCCGTGCGCTTAGATTAGAGATGACTGATTTAAGTTTTAGAAATTTTGTTGTTACCGTAAGTCAGATTTTGTTTATAAGTTCTAATTGTAATTGTAATATGAAAACGAACTGTGATTGTTGAATTATGTGAAAAAGTATAGTTTAATTAAACTTCATGTTATATTAATGTTGTTGCTCTCGTAAATCTGGTGTAGTTTTATAATAAACTACTTTTTCTTAGCTTATTTAGTTTATGATCTTAATCGTTACAGCAACGTAAATAAGTAATATTTTTTTCATTTCTCCTACTCGGAAAATGCTGTTTCACTCCCTAGGGAGGGAAAACTCATACTTAACTACAAATTACTGCCCACCTAAGGGCCGGAATGAAACTTAAAATAGAACTGCTGTCAGGTCCGCTGTGAAGAGTTTTATGTAAAAAAACTAATTTTAAAAAATGCTGCGGCCATGCGACTTTCCAAACAGCCAGTGTGCAGTGTGAACTTAGCGCAAATTTCTTAGAGCGGAATAAGCTGCAACAATTAGCCAGTGTTGCCGCTCGGGGAAAAATAAAGTCACCAATTTTTTTCCAAAATGTCACTAGATTGTTAGGAAAAATGAAATGAAAATGTCACTAGAAGTCACTAAATATTCAGCTATTTCAGCAAGACTTTGATGTTGTATGAAGTGGTAATTAAAAGCAAATACAAAAAAATTGACATTTATTTAAGACAAGTACAAGTTATTAAAAGTTTATTAATTGTAAAAAAAATATATTAATGACGTCATCGTTGTCCAATTTTGGGAAAGTGGACAGTTCAATTCATTGCAATCAACTAATAACCAATCCATTGCAATCAACTAAATTTAAACTAATCACACTTGAAAGTGATAAGTAAAGACACAACCATTAGCAGTCCAAAAATCTCAATCTATAATATCACTACGTTTAAAAACTACATTTTGGCGGCAGATTTACTATTTTGTTTATCTATTCTACTTCCGTTTCACTTCCGTTTCACAAGGATAATGAACGATCGAGTATTACAGACATTTACAAATATTGTAATATGAGATAGCAATTAGTACGATTTCACTGGACAGAGTGAGATGTAATATCATGCAACAATCAGACGAAATAATATGATGTGGAGCGTTATTTAAAGATTTTATGTTGCCGGTAAACACAAACAAAAAAGCTACACAATTACAAACTTCCCAGAGTAGTAAGTTAATAGACATAAATTTAAAAAATATGATGACCGTGGGCAAGTCACTAAAAGTCACCAGATTTTTTTTTGTCACTAAACCCTAAAAAATTGTCACTGTAAACATAGAAAACTCACTAGATCTAGTGACAAAGTCACTAAAACGGCAACACTGCAATTAGCCCCCTTTAACACGGACCGGCTGCCGGTCTTCCGCGGTGAGTTCCATATTTAAAATTTAAAAAGTCGACATGAATTGGCGGGATATTACACTCTGTTAAAACTAGAATGATAATTTTGACAACTCTAAATAGGGCACCCCATAGTGTCCAATCGTTAATGAATCTATTCGATTATCGATTGCGTAAAAATTAAATCGATAGTTACAAAAAAACGGTTTTTTATTATTTTGGGTAATTAGGTAAATATAATTGCATTATTATTGTTTGTATTATACTTAGCTAATCATATTACAAAAAAATACTGTGGATACCTACTTATTAACATTACTTGCATTTAAATAAATATACATGAATTCGATTTATCCGAATTATTTGTTTGTGATCGATTGTGCGGTATTGTTGGAATACGCTTCACTAGGATAAGTGGGCGGTACTCGTCTATGTGCTACGTTAATTTTTTGAAGAATTCTTGACATAAACAAATCCGATACTTCATAGGCGTGAGCTGTCAAAATTATCATCCTAGTTTTAACAGAGTGTAATATTATTATCTGTTATTTATCTGTCTGTGACAGAATTCATAAAAATAGGTAATAATTTTTTATGTTAAGATTTGAATATTATTACTTTTACTTTATTTTTCTCTTATTCGAAATGAAAAGTAGAGTGTTTAACACGGGCAAAAGAATCAATTCCGACTCGGACTATAGCCGGTCTAAATACCTCGGGAATTGATTCTTTCCACCCTGACCTCGGTTAAAAATCTACTATTTTATTTGTAATCTTACTATTACGAAAACGAATTGTGAATTTTAAAATATGTGATTTATAGTTTATAGTAAGTATTAATATGTTTTATCTATTTCAATATCATTTGTTTTATTGTAATAGTTGTGAAAGAAGCTTTATTTATCTGGCTTATTTACATTTCTGGTATTATTAGCTATTTTTAACATTTAAGTAGGTAAATGTCGGTGCCAGAGCTGAGGTAAGTGATAAATCACCTTGCACTTTAACTCTTCATGTTATTTTTTATATTCGGCTCGCCAAAATGATGCCGCCGTCCGATGGAAAGTCACAGCAACATCTAGCGATTGGGGGCCACCGTCCCAGTCTGCAAGACTATAGAAAGCGGCCCCCAAGTTGGCGGCCCTATGATGTGCCTCTTCACGCTCCGCTTGAAGAACCCAGGATGGTAAGAGAAGGGAAACACGTGCGCTGGCAGGCCGTTCCAGTTTTTATGGTACGACAGAGAAACGATCTTTTGAATTCATTGCACCCTACTGCCTTCTGATAATTTGATAGGAGATAACTCCTACACGTTCAGTTGTAGCGAAGTTAGAGTGGCACCTCTGTCCAGCAGGCGTTGTTCGGGAAGGAGTGGGCGGGATTAGGTTGAAGAGTTCAGAACACTCACCGTGAAAGATACGGTAGAATGCAGCCAAAGACGCAATAGTTCTTCGCTGCGCTAACGGCCTTACCTTACCTTACCCATTATCAATATCAATATCAATACATATAATAAAATCGTAACAGGTCGCTGTCTGTACATGGAAGATAAATAAGAAAAAATATTATAGGGGGGCTTTATGAACGCAATAGAACCCAAAACAATGATTTTTAGAATTTTTGTCTGTTTGTCTGTATGTCTGTATATCTGTTTGTCTGTACGGTTGTGCACGCTAATCTCAGTAACCGCTCAACCGATTGCAATGCGGTTTTTTTATTGTGTTAAGGTTTGCTCCAGTTAACATTTAGCGTTTGTTTTATGTAAATCGGTTTAGAAATAAAAGAGTTACAACACTTTTAAGAATCAGATATTTTGAAAATTTTAATTGTAGGGGTTTCTTTGAATGTGAGTGAACCTAAACTGGCGTGTTGGCTTAATCATAAAAGATTCGGCGCGGACTGAATTGTTTTAAAATAGACTTAATCATTAAGCTCTTTTATGATTAAGCAAACAGGGCAGTTTCAGACGCTGCTTGATGACTCTGATGAAGAAATACCTTTCCTTTCATACACCTTATGTGACGTAAACGAAGTTGCGGGCTCAGCTAGTATAACAATATGTACCTATATTGTGATCATCACCATTTACTGAAATATAAATCAATCGATGAGTGTTTTTTTTCTTATCTTCTTATCTTTGACTGCCTCTGTGGCACAGTCGGTAGAGATACCGCCTGCGGCGCTGGAGGTCGTGGGTTCGATTCCCACCGGAGACAAATATTTGTGTGACCCATAAATGTTTGTCTCAAGAGTCTGGGTGTATCTATGTATAATATGTATGTATTTAAAAGTATATAAGTATTAATATCCGTGGTGGATCGTGGATACCCATAACACAAGCAGGTTATTCCTAGCTTACTTTGAGATCAGATAGCGTTGTGTGAGATGTCCGTGAATATTTATTTATTTATATCCTAGAAGTAAACTTCTCTATTCAAATTCAAACCAAGGGACTACAACTATTTGCTTTTTACGATTAAAAGTATAGCAATATACGTGACATTAAAAAGTTATATTAACCGACTTCAAAAAAGAGGAGGTTCTCAATTCGTACGCTATGTTTTTTTTTATATATAAGTATTACGCGATAGCGGCGCCGATTTTGATTTTTTTTGTTTGAACGAGGTTACTTCTGAGGTGGTCCCATATCCAGGGTATCAAGATCTGATGCTGGGATCTAGGAGAAATCGAGGGCAACCACCGAAAATTGTTGGGACAACTAGTGCGTTTGCTAACTTTTTGATTAAGTGCTTTAATAAGTAAGTATACCTACTACAATTTAATAAAGGTCTGGAGTCGATATGATGATGGAACCGAAAGACAGTTGAGGGAATTTCTTAACGATTTACAGCAGTTACCTTGTGTTTCGGCTTGATTGATTTGTGTCGATGAGAACTTTACACCTAGATAGATATACTTATCGGTCTACCCGTCACTTAAAATAATAATAAAAAAATAATTAAACAATAGAACCGACTTCATACAAATCCTTAAAAATAAAATATACCTAGCATATAGTGATATGTATTTTGATTTATCAGATTTTATTCAATTTAATATGAAAGTTGTTGCCATTAATAATACCTACCTACCTATACCTATGGGTTTACTTGGCGCCGACTTCAATATGATATTGAATAAAATCTGATAAATCAAAATAATAACTTTGTGCTAGGTAAATATTTTAAAGGATTTGTATGAATTCGGTTCAATTTTTTTTTGGGAATATCTCGTCGACGCAACGTAAATCATGGTCACCCTTCTTTTAACTCGAGTTACAGGGTTTAAGTTCTGTAACTCGTGATTTTCAAGCATTAGAACTTCATTCATGATATCTACATATTCTTCGAAATCGTATCAATGATTAGCAAAAATAATGAGACCTCTACCAAATTCTGTTTAAGCTCCACTTTAAGAAACACGTGGCCGCGCGGTTCGCCCTTACGTAAGTGCTGTAGAACGAGAAGTTCAAACTTTAGGGCTATATTTTTCAAATCTACTTTTTCTTCGAAATCGTATCAGTGATTAGCAAAAAGAATTAGACTTCTACAATGCTCCGTTAATGAGAACTGGTGGCCGCGCGGTTCGCTTTATGCGGACTGCGCGGCCATAACTTTGGAGTGCCGTATGTCGTGAAGTTCAAATAGTAGGGCTTTATTTTTATAATCTACATTTTCTTCGAAATCGTGTCAGTGATTAGCAAAAAGAATTAGACTTGTACGTAGCTCCGTTCAAGAGAACTGGTGGCCGCGCAGTTGAATTCATGCGGACTGCGCGGCCACGGTTAAACCCTTATAACTTTCTAAATATTGACTCTTCGAATTTGCGGTTTTCACTGGTCGTTTTCTACGAATTCCTTCGAAATGCTGACATAAGTTTCTTTTTTCTACGACATATTGGCCGAGCAATCGAAATGGACACGTTATTCCAGACTATAATCTATCCCTGTAGCCGTAAGAGGGAGAAAGAGAAAAAGCATCCAGACAGACTCGGTAGGAGTCCGGTGTGTCCTAGGGTATCCTTCCGAGGACTTACCCGAGGCTTCCAACCGTAGGCTGTTAGGTAGAATACGTGTGGTTTTTAGTCGGTAGGAGTCCGGCATAGCATCTCTGAAGGGTTTTCCTCACGTTAACAAAAAAAAAGGAGTCGGTATAGCATCCATGAGAATTGCCAAAGGAAAACTAAAATCTAAGAGGTATACAGTAATAATATTCCACGCTTATTGAAGTAGAATTAGATACGATAGGTACTTACAGCTTAGACTAATGGGTACACTCACGAACGAAACAAGATATTTATAGACTTTCTCCAGGGACTCTATTAGATTCAGATTACGCTACTGGCATGAACGAGAAATTTTCCGAATTAGGGCTGGAATATTTTGATTTGCACTATAGTAAGCTCATAATTAGAATTATAGGCAGATTACCGAACAAGAAAGTGAGGGTTAGAAAGCAAATACTAAATGCAAAAGTAAATACTAAGACGCGCCAGTACTGAACACTGTTTACACGTAACGAGTAATTTCCATTTTTCGTGAATAATGCCGTCATTTAAAAAATAATGTAAAAAATAGCATTTCTGAATTAACGCCACAATACACGGCTGCCTCCTTCATCCTGCGCTTTTCGCATCCAGTTCCTGCCTGCGACCCTTCCACTCTATTCTGCGTTCTGCGGCAATGTAAATTGAACCTTACAGTGATTTATCAAAGTAATGTGCGAAACTCAACACAGGGACTACTCCAAAGCCCCCAAAGAGACAAATCAGGAAGGTTTTACTAAAAACAAAGCCATTGATATATTAAACACTTGGTTTTGACATTAACGATCAAGCTATTATGGCAATTGTAGCTATAAAATTTACATAAAATATGAACTACTATTGTTCCCTGTTTGGAGAATAACCGATTAAAGTTAAAATAATGCTGTAATAGAATTTAATCCTCAAATCCAGGTTTCAGTACAATCGAGTACAGGTCTTTTGACAGGCATTTCAGTGTATATTATAACTACATGGTACCCGCGGCTTCACCTGCGTTATATTCCATTCGTTGCCACATCCGATAACGAAGCTAAGATAAAAATTGCCTATACGTTATTTCTTACCAAGTATAATCTATCCCTGTCCCAAATTACAGCCAAACCCGATCTGTCATTTGTGTGTTAATGACACAGACATATAAGAATAAGCAGACGAAACATATTTTTCTAGCTATAGGTACGGAAGTATAGCAATACCTTGTCCTTTTCATTTCTTCTAATTATTGTATAGCGCTATCTTTGTTTTCTGTGTAGCAACATCTAACTCACACTTTGACACAGAACGTCGACTTGAGACAAGTTTTGAAAACAACATGGCGGTATTTGTGATTGATCAAAATGTACGAATAGTTCAAAAGTAAAAATATAATTGATATTTGTATTAAAAAGGGAAGTAAGGTTAAAAATAAAAGTGGTTAAGTGTTGTGTAAACAATTGTGAAAGTTTTGGTCACAAAATATCACCAGGAATAACTTTTCACAGGTAATTTATGTTGTAGTTCGAATACGATATATTAGTCTGCGATATTTATTCAAAATGTTAAAAGTTCCTTGGTAAACACGTGAAAAAGTTGTTAATGAATGTTATTAACATTTTCCAAATATCGTTTGGTTACCGTCGTTACCCAGAACTAAGATATCTTTAATTTACGTACACTTTGCACTGATAATGACATGCCAGGTACTATTATTCCATACGGGGACGAACTCAGTTCGGAGGCCGTTTTATTTAAAAAATGTATTTTGTGTTTTACTATTCAACACTTTTATAGTCGGTTAGTAATCAAAACTGTGCCCAAATATTTCGTCTAAAATGACTACGAATTCTATTTAATTTTTTTACTTAGAAACAGGGTATTTTACTTGTTAACTAGGTATTATGTAGTAAGTACATATTTACAAGCAAGTGTAATGGTCACTTTTGCACCGAGAGGTGTCAGGGCGGGTTTACTTTGTTTTCAGTTTATTTTATTTAAGTACATATTTTCATTTTTAAATATCATAAATATTTAAGTCAATAAAAAGTTCGTGGTGATTTTTAGGGCTTCGAACCCAAAGGGCAAAAACGGCACAGTATTACTCTGATGTCAGTCTGTCCGTCACAAGACTGTATCTCATGAACCGCGATAGCGAGAAATTTGAAATTCTCGCAGATGACGTATTTCTGTTGCCGCAACAACAACAAATACTTACTTACTAAAAACATGAAAAAAATAGTAATAATTAGGGTCTCTGCAACAAACGTGATATTAGCCGTTGTTTGGTACGAAACCCTCCGTACGCGAACCCGACTTGCACTTGGCTTATTTTAGAATATAATCTAATCCATGTTCCAAATCTCATCTGTTCAGCCGCCTTTAGAGTGAAAAAGCAACATACAGAAATACTTGATTCGGTGCCAACTTACTGTCTTTTGTGTGTGTATTGGTTACGTTTTTTTCCCTTAATGTTGGGTATTCTTTTATGTCTGTAGTAATATATCCGTCAAAAAATCATCGCCTCGATGAAAAATGGAGCTGGATATAGGTGATTACTTCGATTAATACAAATAAAAAATACATGAAAAAATATCGTTTAATTTTTTTTCATACATAACGGCAATTTCATAAGTAAAGACCTAATATATAAAATTAAACTTGAAAAGAAAAACAATAATTTTAAAATAATCACAAAATATGTTTCAGTGAAATAATTTCTACAAAAGTAGAGTCATATCCACAGACATTTTTACTTATATGTCAGTGGATTCGACCCTGGATTTGTTCTAATGTCTATGTGTGCGTAATGGTTACGATTTTTGCCGCCTATGCTTGGTCTGCTTATTCTTATATGTCTGTGGTTAATGAGTAACAGACATTCATACTAACTAACTTTATAATAATATTAGCGCTCGTAGCCCCGCGGACTCAGTGTTCTGTAAACGATCACTGCAGTAAGCAACATTTACTATGGCCAGTCCTTGGATGGGTGACCTTTATGTGACCACTTTGTGTCATTTATTTGAGCTTTCCGTGCTTCGGAAGGCACGTTAAGCAGTTAGTCCCGGTTGCCAGAAAAATGGCAGTCGTTAAGCCATGTTGAAGGCCTTTTTAGGCGGCTTGAAAAATGTCAACAGCGGGCAGTCACAACCTGCGCCTGTCCATCTCAACACGGCAATACGGCTCACCACCTATTACGTGGGACAAATTATAAAAAAGTGAAATGGGGGCATATTTTAATATGCCTCTGCCTACCCCTTCGGGGATAAAGGCGTGATCATAATATATTTGTGTATGTAGTATGTACTTGAAAATATATTTGTTATCTTTAATTTCCACGCATTCACAATCGCAAAAATTGTGATTCAATAGGCAAGTATATCTATTCTCATTAAATAAAGCTTTGATATGTTCATAAACACAAAATGATAAAATACAAAAGGTGAAATGCGTGCCCACCCTATTTCGGGGATGAAGGCGTGATTGAATGTATGTTTATGAAACATTTTTATTGTACAGTCAAGTGCAAAAATATTTTAGTCGACACATTCCACATTCTACAATCTCTCAATACCTTAGTATCGAGAGTATATTTTACGCACGGGTGATCAGAATATACATGATATTAGTAGTAGCTAGTAGTAGTAGTATCAAATGGTTTTTATTGGGATATTTTTACGAGCGCTATGCCTGGGATTGAAATAAATTCTTCGTGATAAAACGCTAATATAATCATTAATATAATCGTTGAAACCTATGTTTAAAATTGTGGCGATATATTTGATATCGCCACAATTTTAAATTTAAATCCGTCAATTTAAATTAGAGTAGGTATATAGGGCCTACAAGAACCATTCTTTTCTTGGCAGAAGAACTGTCCCTCAATCCAAATACTCTGAAACTTGGACAACCATATGCTCATATTATTGCTGCTAGTACTAATTGGCTGTTTTAAATAAAGTATACGGCGTCGACAGTCCATTCAGTGTCTTCAAGATAGCGTGCGGAATTCTATCGTGCAATACTCCGCTTTACAACGTGACATTAAGTCGACACGTGTTTCTTTCTTTCTTTCTTTCTTTTCTAAATGAGCGTAACGCACTGTGCTTGATCTTTTATAGCACGACCTCTCATTACCGACTATTTATATTGCAAATCACTGACAACCTGGAAGGCATGGTACGTTACCAACGAACCATGCCTTCCAGGTTGTCAGTGATTTATATACCTGTAGATGATATACCTAACCATTCTGTAAGATGAAAAGCTATGGCGGATTCTATATCCCGTAACTGGAAGAGTAGTTAATCCTGGAATATCATTCCAAGGGCTCACCCGTCACTCACAGCTGTAGACAGTCGAAGTACACCGTGTGGTTTTAATTAGTAAAAGTCAGGCGTAGCATCCATGAGGGATTTTCATTTTTCGTAAAAAAATATAAAAAATTAGAGAAGAGAAACAACAACAGCCTGACTGACGCACTCTTTCTCCCGGTCTCTTTTTTATAACAACTTTATGAGTGAGAGCTATTATAATTATGAATATGTACGTTATACAATAATCTGAAAAGTGATAAACATTTCCGACCACGATTGTACGAGTATATGCAAGGATGATACATAAAATATTCATAAAGGTACATACCCATAAGCCGCTTGGGCACAATACCGACAGGCCAGCGGTCGCTGGAGACTTCAATAAGAGAGATTTTACGGCTTTAAAAAGGGTATATGTGTTGCCACATCGTTAATCAGGTAACCCCATGTTGGTATATACTTGAATGTGTAGTTAAGTATGTGTAAAATCCCTCATTTTGGCGTTTATGATGCCATTAATGGGTTCAATATTGGTTTTGTAAATGATATTTATCTCTCATTTACTTCGTTAGCATCGCCTTGCTGCTACCAACAACTTTTCTTTACATAAAAGCTCAGGCGGAAACTCCATACAAGTGATTCATATGTGCATATTAATTTTGTTGGGAGTCCTGGGACATCCTTCCGAGGGCTTACCCGGGGCTCCCAAACATAGGCTGTTGGGCGGTACGTGAGGATTTTTAGTCGGTAGGAGTCCGGCATAGCATCCATAATGGATTTTCCCTCACGTTAAAAAAATGTGTATATTCCTTTCCCAATTTACGATAATAGTAGTTTTCGATACAAGTGTGGGATTTCTGTTATTACGACGAGTTTCGACAGATGTTGACCCGAGCCGAAGGCGAGGGTGGACAGTCGGAACGAGTTGAATAACAATCCCGCACGTTGTATTGAACAACTATTTTTAATACAGTTGCGAAAAAATTAAGCAATTTAATAAAATAATAAAAACACAATAAACCTGAATTGTCCAAAATGGCGGCAACCGTAAAAGAATATATACCTACCTAAGGAGAGACTATGGCAGTGCACTTCATACAGCCAACTTTTTTTATATTTATAAATTTAATTTGGCCGATACTTATATTAATTTATGCTTAAATTTTTATTAAAATTACTTTTAATCTAATATTGAAACAAGTTAGTATCTTTTTTTGAAATATTTGCATGAATCACAGACATTATTTTGACAGTTGGGAAAGGAAACGCGCACTAGTGCGGGAAAGGTAAAGAAAAAGCACGAGTGTGTAATAGCCCACATCCCGAACGCTAAACGTCCCTGTAATATGCCACTTTTTGAGCAACTGTATTAAAAAACACATTCTCCTCCGCCCAGAAATTCTTGTCGCGATGTTTATTAGCTACATATTAAATACTTTCATGAATGTCATCAAGATCAAATAACAACCTAACTTCAGCATACAGAATCGAGTCAGCAACTGACATTTGAAAACAGTACAGTCGAAAACAAAGTCAATATCACCGACATTTGTTCACGATAATTGTCGCGCGTGACTGGGTGCGCATTGGCTGTTAACAGACGAGTGCTAATAACAGGGGGAGGGGGGGGAGGCGTAAATAAATTGGGTAGCAAACAAATGTATGATGCAGTCGGTATTGTGTGAAATGTTGCGTGTGTTTGGTATTGTTTCATCAATTTCGCTTTAAGTTGCAGATGTAACGCGATTTTATTCGCGTAGTTCCCGTTCCCGTGGGAATACGAGGATAACATAGCTTTTGTATTTTTTCTTTTATACTCTTGATTGTTGGCACTTGCTGGAACTTGTTTTAATACATTATTAATGATTATTCATTAATAATGTATTAAAACAAGTTCCAGCAAGTAATACACTTATGTGTATGAAGAATAAGTTGCTTTTGATAATGCTGTGTGTAGAACGAAACCGGTCAGTCAGGTACTGTGAAAATTAAAATTAAAGTAGTGAATTATAGTTTTAGCCCCTCTCTATAAAATAGATTGCAAAGGGGCTTATGGCGAGACTTGTGTCTGTAGTCTGCGACTCTGTTGCATTAAACTACGTCACTAGGTCACGTGGATCATCTGTTCAAAGTTTGAAATAAAACAAAAATGACAACGTCAATCGGATTGAACTTTCACTTTCACAATAAACGTTTAGGGAGGGGCAGTTGGGTGGGACCGTCTCACTGCTTCTTGTTTAATAATGTATAGTTTATGTTACCCGCGGATAGTTTATCTACCCAACAGTGAAAGAATTGTTCTAATCGGTTCAGCAGGTTTGGAGCCTATTCAATTCAAACAAGCATTATATAAACAAACTAGCTGATGCCCACAGCTTCGCCCGCGTAAAATCCCGTTTCTTCATTCTGTTCCGCAGGTTCCCGTTCCCGTATTTTATCCCCTTGGGGGTAGACTTTATCAAAATCCTTTCTTAGCGGATGCCTACGTCATAACATCTACCTGCATGCCAAAATTCAGCCCGATCCGCCCAGTGGTTTGGGCTGTGCGTTGATAGATCACTATGTCAGTCAGTCAGTCACCTTTGAGTTATATATATTTAGACTATCAAATCTTTCCCAAGCAAAAATATTAAGACAATTTTTTGACATAGCGCCATTTGATCTTTTAATAAGCTAGGTTTAACCTGCTTGTGTTATGCTTATGGGTACCAGATAACTGATATTAATTATAATTTACTTTTTTTGTACATTAAACACCTAGGCTCTCGAGACAAATATTTATGGATCACAAAACCTTTTGTACACATTCATTAAAAACTTTCACATTCGCCTCTGATTTTACAAACGTCTATAGGCTACGGTAACCAACCCGGGCTGTAAGCTTATACGAGTACCATTCATTTGTTTTTACCGATCTTCATTTGTTTTCACGGATCTTCATTTGTTTATATCGATTTTCATTTGTTTTCACGGATCTTCATTTGTTTTTACCGATTTTCATTTGTTTTAACCGATTTTTCATTTATTTTTTATCCAGTAGTACCACGGGTAAAATTGAATGACCATTGGTACTACTGGGACCGGTTGGTAGTACCACGGGCAAGAAAGGATACTTTACCTTAGTAGTATCACAGGCCGAAACTCCATACAAATGATTCCTTTTTAATTCTATCACCTACCCTATAAAACACGTTATATTTGTACAGAGCTTGAATGTGTGTGTGACCACTAAGGTTAAGCAAATATTCCCTCAAAATACCCTCCAACTATATGGCTGCTGTTGCGGGGGTGGGTAAGCTTGCTCAGTGGGGAGCAGGGAATTGCCTATCTGTATGGAATACTATTATATTATCTTAAGGTAGTATTAAAAAAAGCGGCTGTTATACAAGTGACGACGACGTTACAAGAGCATGCATAGCATATAGCACGAATGGTTACACAAAAATCGTAGCAATTGTAAAACTTGTAGCATTCGTAGCACCATTTTTGTATTAAATTCTGCCGTTTTATATTTATATTATGACTGACTAGGTGGCGCGACGACGACGTTACAAGAGCATGCATAGCATATAGCACGAATGGTTACACAAAAATCGTAGCAATTGTAAAACTCGTAGCATTCGTAGCACCATTTTGTATTAAATTCTTCCGTTTTGTATTTATATTGTGACTGACTAGGTGGCGCTTGCGGCTCCAACCGCGAAGAATTTTACTTGTGTATCACCTTTTCAGAAGCTACTACAAACTAATGATATGTAATTTCTTTTAAAAACAAACTAAAGTCGTTGCTTGTCAAAAAAGCATACTACACATTAAAATAATGCTTATTGGACAATATTATCGTTTAAATTTAATTATGGTCAGAACTGGAACAAGGCTGAAGGCATGCTGTCATTCGTTTAGCTTTGTTCATGTACTCGTACTTATATTTGACTTAGATAATAATATTGTTGACTCTAGGACTCTGTGACAGAACATGGAGTCCTATCCAATGATATAAAAACTATAGATACGTTATAGACACTTGAAAATGGCAACACGTAAAGTAGGTAATTACCTGAAAATCTGTGACGCGGCTGTAGGGTTAGCGAAAGTTCTATTAGCACTGTTTTAAATTCTGTTAGTAAAGAAAACTCGAAAAAAAACACGCCTTCATGTATCTTCAGATGATGCACAAGCTACACAGCAACTGTTCAATATAAAAACGTGTCATTTCATGCGTAAGTACAATAGAAATAATAATATTAGGTGCTTAGATATGAAATTGGCGTTTTGTATAGGAGGAACAAAAAGTCGAATAATTTTAAATATAATATATTTAATTAATCAAAGTATGAACCATTGTTTTCTATGCATTTTTGCCATCTCATAGGTAGTTCATTGATCCCTTTACTAAAAAAACCAGTCGGACGGGAATCAATAAAATCTGTGAAGGCGATTTGGACTGCCCCATCAGAGTTGAATTTTTTCCCTTGCAAGAAGTTGTCCAAATTTCGAAAAAAATGGTAATCTGTTGGAGCAAGATCCGGGGAGTACGGAGGACGTTTTAGACATTCCAATTGAAGCTCTTCTAATTTGGTAGCCGTCTGTTGTGCAGTGTGTGGTCTAGCGTTGTCGTGAAGCAGCAGTGGCGTGGAGCGATTGACCAGCCTAGGTTGTTTAGCCGCTAGCTTTTCCATCATGGTTTGCAATTGCTGACAATAGACATCAGCCGTAATAGTCTGGCCAGATTTGAGAAAACTGTAATGAACAATACCGGCACTAGTCCACCAAACGCTTACAAGTAACTTTTTTGGGGTTAATTTTCGCTTGGGGCAGGATTTGGCTGGCTGGCCAGGATCCAACCATTGCGCTGAGCGCTTTCGATTATCGTAAAGAATCCATTTTTCGTCACAGGTAATGATTCGGTTTAAAATACCTTCATTATTGTGCCGGTTCAGTAATGTAACGCAGCAGTCGACGCGCTTTTGCCGGTTTGCTTCAGTCAATTCGTGAGGTACCCACCTTTCAAGCTTTTTAATCTTCCCAATTTGCTTCAAGTGAATTAAAACAGTGTTATCACTAACACCGCAGCCTGCAGCTAACTCGGACGTGGTTTGCGATGGATCCGCTTCCACAATAGCCTTCAATACTTCATTATCAACTTGAGTCTCAGGCCGTCCACGGGGCTTGTTCTGCAGGTCGACATTTCCTGAACGAAAACGTTGGAACCAAAAACGAACTGTGTTTTCTTTTGCAACATGACCGCCATACACATCATTCACCCTTCTAGTCGTTTCCGCAGCACTAGTGCCACGGCGGAACTCGTACTCGTAAATAATGCGATATTTTAAGTTTTCCATTTTGTAAAATGAGTGACGCAAACAGAAAAAAACAGAAGAAAAAAACAAATGAATGACGGTCATCGAAGGATAAATACATGAGTAAATAGCTGGGAAAATTTGAATTCGGAATTCCTTACCAAAGAGGAGAAAATCGTAATTAAAGTGGCCAGTACGAAAAACGCCAATTTGATGTGTAAGCACCTAATATTATTTCATTTTCTCGGATCGATAAAATGGCGGCAAGCAATATTGAATGCACAGGGAAAATGTACTCTATAGTCTGTGGTTTGGCGCCCGCGACCCGTAAAGGGATCTCGGGGAGATTTTGTACTAATGTTTTATTTTGCTATTTGAGTATTTTTTTATTTAGGTAATTATATTTCTTTAAAAAAATAATGAAACATAATAATAATATATTAAGAATATTAAAATGATTTAAATTACAAATATTTGGATTACTCACTAGGTACTAAATTATTACTTATTAAATAAATGTTTCTGTATGATAATGTTATATTTTTATTTTATGACTTAAATTACGTTAATAATTACTAATCCGATAAACTACATTAACATTTTATAAATTTAAATATTACGTTCTTTACCCGTAAATACATTAACCATATTATGTCTCAGTAAGTGAAATTCAAGTTTCCCTTTTCCCTACATTCCTCTGATATTGACTTCATGCATGCTACCACAGATAAATTTATAGAATTCTTTTTTCAAATTTATAAAAGTTTAGCTGTTTTTGAAAGCCGCAATGTTCGTGTATAACGTGTCTATATATGATACGTCTTTGGTCCTATCTCTGAAAATATGAGAACACCTTTTTGTAACCTATGTTCACAAAATGTATAAATAAAAAAAATCTACTTATTCCACGGATAAAATCCGTCGAAATTTCAGCCAGAACTGTTCAGCCGTTAGAGGGTGAAAGAGTAAAAAACATCCAGACATCCAGTCATAAACTTTCGCATTTATAATTTTTGTAAAAATCTTCCTTTTTAAATTTGTCTTATTATTGATTTGTCGTAAAATGTTGTATGTTGTAGTTTTGATAATTTTCAACATACTTCACATTGCAAAATACGGTTACATGCTTGAAAACATCAGCTTAGAAGGGAGCCACTTTATACAATTAAAATAGATATGTTAAAAGAAAATTTCCTAAAATACACTATTACATAATACTCCTCCAAAACGATTTTATTCATCTTTTTTCTTAAATGCGAGTTTAATTCCAATTTGAAAGTCATAATAGTTGTTAATCATTTTTATTTTGTATCTTTGAAAATATATCTGGCAACACAAACAAAGGGGGGCAAGCTATAATTTTATATTCTCAAAAACCGTCAAAATTTCAGCCCTCTTAATGCAAATTGCTTAAAATGAAGTACCCCAGGGCATTATTAGACAAGTAATAGCAGTTTAATGGAGCCCCTTATCAAGTAATTATTTTGTTGTAAATTTATTGTTTTAAAAGGGTTTTAATTAGATTAACTTGATTACATTTTGCCTCAAATGTAGTAACAACTATTTCGACTGCTTTTATATAACCGACTAGGTTTATACAAGACATACACCAGTCGTGACCGCCACGTAGCGAAGTTCAATAGAAGTCCTTCATCTTATGTATGAAATATATGACATATGAAAGTTCTCGCAACGAAGAATGAATGAATCTTCCGTTTGTGTGTTGGAGTCCTCCGCGGTATACCGTCACAATACCAAAAATCATAATGCCTTTACTTTAAATGCATGAGTCCAAAATACCCAAAATCGAAATATCAATATTCTAAAGGCCAAGTATGTATAATATAAATAATTCAAAATGCCGTACGGTCGAATAACTGAAACCCAAAAAAACAATTTACTAAATACTTAATCCTAAAATATTCAAACACAAAATACTTTTTTTTAACGTGAGGTAAATCCTACATGGATGCTATATCTGTGAATGGTTAACACCCCGACTCAGAGTACCCCGACTCCTATTTTTTTTTTTGGTTATTTCAAACGTCCATAGGCTGGGGTGACCACCAGTACATTTGGTGGGCTGCATGCTTGTCTGCTACCTTAGTGATATAAAAAAAACCCACACAAACTGAGATCTAGAGCGGCTTGAATTTCTCACATTAGGGAAAAGGTTCGGGTTGTAATAGACCGACTTCTAGTTTGGATTTCGAAGCTAGAACATATCTTATAAAATACGATTGAGATGGAAGAATACGTCACTAGTGATGGTCTTAATACCTAGTTAAACCTGCCATGGAATCCTGTTCGGGGAATATTCCTTATTACTCCGTATTAATTAATCCAATCATACTGAAAAGCTTTTTATTCACAAAGTTGAAAGTGCTCCCGAAAGTATTATAAATTTGAAATAACCAGGTAGAAAATCTTGTTGTTAAACCACATGGCACTTATTACTTAGAACTAAAGACAACTGACAAAGTGTGGGCGTCTTGATACCTCTGCCCACTCGTTCAGGAAAATAGGCGTATTTGTATACTACGTTATGTTCCAGACCTCAATCCTTCAGAAAACCGTAGAAACTCGATAGAAACTTTCCACTAAATCAGGGTTGCCACTTTTGCCACAACAAAGCAAAAATATTTGCAATACACTGTGAAATTTTACCTTTGATCACAAAAGGACTTTAGGTCAGTAGGTATTTGAGAAATACGACGTTGTAATTCTTTATTTAATCAATCAATCAATAAAATCAACCTATAGCGGTTCACTGCTGGACGTAGGCTTTTCGCAATTGTTCATTACAATTCGTTAACAAGGTACTCGTATCTATACCTTGGGAATTAAACCTTGTATTGTAAGGCAAGGTACAAGACCAATTGATAGATCTATTGTTTTAGTAGGTATAGGTAATAATAGGGCTACTAACCTACCCAAATAGAAACACCAAATCGCCAAAATTGGGAGAGGCCTAACTTCAGCAGGGTGATAGGCAGAATTAATTGATGGATGGATACCAAAAGTTGACATTCGCAGAGTCTTCAATATTCATTTATGAGTTGTGGGGAGCTTTTTGGAATCACCTGTTTATTACTTCTAATGCTAGACTCCGGGTAATACACTGCTTTTGCAAAATAACCCTGTGGCTACGCAGTTCGACTGCAAAGTTCAAAATGAACAAAATCCGTCTTGTTTTTAAATTTTGAGAAATATTTAAAAAAATATTGTGTCTTTACTGCGAGTTCCAAAATGCAACAAACCGAGAAAAACCACTCAAGAAATCATTCCAGCTTTTTCAAAATTTACCTTACAATCTTATTTTATTTTTATTCGCTAATCCACAACGAAGCCATTCTTGTCACTGCCAACATAACTTTTTTTTTTCAGAACAATACAAGTTTTCCAAGAAAATAAATATAGCATTGGTGACAGCCCTACCTAGAAGAGTGTCTAGGACATTTGAGACGATCACAGGCTTCAACCGAATCCTCTTTGTACTGTGGTTGTTATGTACGCTCCACTGGCCGCTGTGGGAGACAGATGCATGCGATTGCAACGTCCAAACGATCGACAAGGACGTCGTTTAAGTGGATAGGACCGTTTAAATCGATTTGCATATGTGTATGTTATTTAACAAAAATATTTTTTTAAAGAATTATGTAAGTAATCAATAAGTTTGATATTATGTAGTATTGTAGTAGCTAATATTTAGCAAAGAGTAAAGCTTCAAAATCTTTTTTTTGACGTGACAACGTCTTATAATTCGATGGAGCCGGCTGCACGAACTAAAAATGATGACGCAGTACGTCGTTACCTCGCTCTGAGGCGTTCCATTTATTTTAGTAATGTTTTCAACAGATGGCACTATAATCAATTGATGGGGTTTTCATATTTATTTTTGTTTCGTAATGTTAATTTTATGTTTATTTTTATTTTCTTATGACGTTGTCACGTTCAACCATCGTCAGTAAACCGACTTTACAGACAACCGTACCTACTTGATGGCCTGTGTCAGAAAGTCCTACACATATATTCATTTACTTATTTATTTTCTTATGAAGGCATTTGTAAATCCCTCAACCAGTAAAATGTGAGCAAAACCAGGAGTCATATAGATCACGAAGTCAAAATTCAAATCTAGTAATAGTGGAAAGAATTAAACTAAAATACCTCTCTTCCGCTAGGAGCCACCTTTCACCTCCATGTTCTGTCCGACGACTATGATGAGTATGATGAACACCAGCAGCAGGACAAGGATGCAGCAGATGGCAACTGCTAGCATCGCCGCGTGTTCTCCCAGTTTGGCGGAGCCCTGCGAAGCGCAGGCCCGCGCCGCAGTAAGCGTCGCTGTGACCACTCTTGCGCTAATCCTGAAGACTTCTGTGGTCGCGCGCACTTTATACTCCACGTTATATCACTGGCACAAAGCAAATCTCTTCCAAGTTCAAATTTTTGAAGACGTTGTCGCTTTTTACAGATTACTTTTATAAATTTTAAAAATAGAATTTTAGTTTATGGCACTTCGTCACAAACTTCACACCTTTTTACAGATTTTCTTTTAAATAAATTTCTGTATACCGTATACCACTCATTAATAAAACTTGATCACATCAGAACATTGTATAGTTTTTCAAAAACGTATACTCGCATCTACCAAAGAAGGTATTCAAGAATTTAAGGATATCACCGCTTAATATAAATTAGACAGGTACTTATCTAACTTGCGAAATTGTTTATAAGTTTATTGCTGACACAGTATAAATCAAAATTCGTCGAGCACCTTCCAATTTCACCTGCCATTACCTTGGGGAGACGGTGTTTTGTAGGTACTTGAAATTCCAATTAGAGGGAAAGTTGAAAATATAGCTATGTCGGTACATCTCGCTCTTTAGGGCTGTGATGTGATATAACGACATAAATTGGCATGAAATGACTTATAAACTTATTACTTTAACGTGTAACTTTTTAAGCAAGGGATATTTCAACATAATTCCTATTCCATTAATCCTATCCTTGTTCATAACTCCGTAGAACATTATCGAGAACTAAAATGTTTTCTAAATAAACAATATTTAATAATAGCGGACGTCACGCGGTTTCACCCGCGTAATTCCCGTTCCCGTGTGAATACGGGAATAAAATATAGCCTATGTTCACCGCAAAGAGTGTAGCTTCCCAACAGTGAAAGAATTTTTCAAATCGGTCCAGTAGTTCCGGAGCCTATTCGTTACAAACAAACAAATAAACAAAAAAACAAATCTTTCCTCTTTATAATATTAGTAAAGATTAGTTTAGTAACATTTTTACGAGTAGGTATCAGGAAAACCTAGCCAGGACTTCTAGTTGCGAGAGGAAGTGCTGATTGATACCAAGAACCAGACTAGAAAGAAGAGCTGATTTCACTGTATCGAAAAGTATCTAACAGTATTTTCGAGTAACATTCAAAGGGTGAAATACATTATGGTAAATCCTACTTCCTACTAATATTTTAAATGTAAAAGTTTGTGAAGACGTTTGGATGTTTGGATGTTTGTTACTCAATCACGCTGTAACGGCTAAACGGATCGGGCTGAAATTTGGTACAGAAATAGCTTATAGTCTGGAATAACACATATGCTACTTTACATCCCGTGAATATGTTTCCACGGGAAGCAGGAACGGGTACCGAATTTCACGCGGGCGAATCAGCGCGCATCAGCTAGTATTATAAATGCCAAAGTTTGTGAGTGTGGATGTGTGGATGTTTGTTAATCTTTCACGCTCGAACGGGTGAATGGATCTAGCTGAAATTTGGTAGAGGGGTAGATATAGGTCTGGAATAACACATAGGCTACTTTTTATCCCGGGACTAAGTTCCCACGGGAAGCGGAAATGGGAAAACTTGACGCGGGTGGAGCTGCGGGCGTCAGCTAGTTAACTATAAATATTAAATGAACCTTTGTTCATTCCGTCGTAAACTACACTTCGTCATTCAACATGGACCCTCCCCCACCCACACCCGGTGCAAAGGTGCCCATCACGCTGGTCGCGTTTCCTCTCTGGATCGCAATGGCCAGTCTTTGCACCAGCCACGATCCAGCCCGGGGGTCTCCTGACTTTTCCCTCAATCTGCGCCCTAGTTCCTCCACAAATGCAACTATGGTAAATTTGATCGCTCTTGAGTACGTATATGGTAATGAATAATTCAACACACATAAAACAAAAGTCCCACAGCCCTACAAAGCCACAAGTCGGATATACATTTCCCGAGATTACTCCGCAATCAAAATCCTGACAATAAAAATATTGTTGAAACCTTTTTCTCAACAAGGTCGCGACTTATTTTTATTGTGAAGGCTTTGTGGAGTTCGGTCCGTGCCACAATGATTTGTAAAATGAAAAAAAAAGAGAGAAAAAATCATCAGCATCCGCCATCTTGCGGCACACGGTTGGCGGGATTTTAATCACGAATTGAACGGTTATTTTCAATTAATGTCTGTTTTATAAAGGAATGTATGTGAATCAAAGACGTAATAAAATATAGACACGTCATGTACGAACATCACGGCTTTCAAAAACGGCAAATATTTTATACATTCAAAAAAAGAATTTCTATGAAATTATCTATGATAGCATGTATGAAAATTAAGGCAATTGCCCGACTTTTTTGTTGCCATTTTTCAGTGTTGATAACGTATCTATAGTTTTCATATATCATTGATGTGAATTGTGAATTTATACAATAAAAATAGGATAAATAATTTTAAACGAATTGAAGACTGTTTAAAAGACCAAGATATATCTTTATAACAGACGGCGATATTTCCAAAATAATTGCAATATTAATACTCGGGTTCAGTACCAATTCATCCAACTGCTTTTCACGACCTTTACGTGGTTATCAGATTCTCTGTGACGAAACACTATTTACGATCGTAGAAATTTGCGTTCATATAAAAGGTTTCCGAAGGTCTTTTAAAAGCTTTTTCCGATACATTCATATTTTATCATATTTTTGGCGTTTCACTTACTTTTCCGCACCCCGCCTGGGTGGTGTGATTTTAGGTCTATAGTCGTTTTCAACTTGTCCAAATATTTTGAAACCTTTTTGTCGTATTTGTCTACATATAGGCCTAAACAGTATTTTATAAAGCAAAGATATGTTTGTCTATATCTATACTAATATTATAAAGAGGAAAGATTTGATTGTTTGTAAAATCCGAAATGGTCATATCTAGAAGTAACATATCAATGATGTTACTTCAGATCAGATCACTACGACAGAATGCCACCCACCGAAGTGGAGAAAAATATTCTGGGTCATCCTTCCGAGGGCTTACCCGGGGCTCCCAACCATAGGCTGTTGGGCGTTACGTGAGGTTTTTTAGTCGGTAGGAGTCCGTCATAGCACCCATGATTGGATTTTTGATTATAACACAAACACAAGTAACTTCAGTTCATGAACTAAAAATGCTCCAGACCAAAAACATTTTTACTGATAAAATTGTCAACAGTTTTACGCCCTTGGCACACCTCCGCCGCGAAACCAGAACAGCGGAACCGCTGAATGAATTCCGCTGTGATCAAGTGTGGATTGAACAGCGGAACTGGGCAACGGAACCTGACACGAGTTAGTCGATGTGACGCTATCGCAATTTTATCATATTATTTTTATTATCTGGATGACTTAATAAATACATAAAGGGTCTATTTCTGATGGCTTGAAGTAGTTTTTCCGTGAACTTCACGTCCATTTACTGAAAAAATATTAGTTTCGCCGTTCCGCTCTGTATTTCTGTCAATTTCGACGAACCGGCGCGTAGACAACGCGGCACTGCAATAACAAGGCGGCCGAAGCGCGGAGGTTTGACTGGCGTAGGAGCAGATTGGCGAAACCG
Source organism: Miltochrista miniata (assembly GCA_933228765.1). NCBI lineage: Eukaryota > Metazoa > Arthropoda > Insecta > Lepidoptera > Erebidae > Miltochrista > Miltochrista miniata. The sequence goes on along the minus strand of OW121756.1, from coordinate 33,170,341 downwards.
TGCGGTGAAAGAGATAGAAGATAGTTAAATCTATGCATTAGAACAGGCGGTTTCGCTAGTGTTCCGCTCCTCCTACATGTGACAGAACTTGGCGGAATTACTGCGGTTCCGCTATCATGGTTTCGCGGCGGAGGTGTGCTCCAGGCGTTATTCAATAACAATCAATATCAAATCATTGTTGAAAATACATCGATTTCGTGAAATTTTAAGCAGGATCTCAAGCTAGTTTCATAATATTTTTTGTTTATATGGAAGACAATAGTAAAATGTTCATTTACTCTAAAATTTTTTTTCCTAATGATTAAATTAAATTTAAAAAAAAAAAAAAAGTAGATTAGATATGTATACATAGTTATTTTGCAATTAATTTATTTCGTTAAAATCGCACAAAACCCGATCGCATCTCTCTCTATCTTGCACGCGAAAATGTATATCTTCTATCATGTTTCAAGCGATTAGCGACATACGGACTCTTAACGTTAAATCATGATTCTTCATATCCTTTTAGAAATAATCTCACATTGTGACGTGAACGTGGGAGGCTGGATATGACGAGTGGGTTATCAGCCGAGTGTAAATAATGGATGATTTACGAGTTACAACACAAAAACGTGCTCGTTCAACACCAAACGTTTTTGTTATCATTTTTGAGACGTCACGACTGGGTGTGATCCTTTTTACACAGTGCTAATATGTATCAAGACCTTTTTATAGGGTATCAGAATCAGATACCAATATTTATGCTAATATTTCTAACATTTTTATTCACGCTTAGTTGTTTTTTTAATAATAATAATTTATTGACACACCTCTCACCGTTGACTAACGAAGAGGTCAAGTTTCTACGACACGGCAGGTAAAAGATTTCTTTCTTTCTCTTTTGGCTAAAGCTACGATGCTGTCAATGTGGCTGTTTCGCGTCGCAAATGGGTGCGAACGGAGTACAGTAAAGTTGGACGGGGCAAAAGCTACAACTATGATATAGATAGTTGTACCTCTCGGCGATGGAAGCAACCTACTAAACGACGAAGTTAAAAAGTTAATGATCAACCAAATGGCCCCATCACTGAACGCAGGCTTCTCCCAATTCCTGTCTTTCCCAGTCCTCTGCTGGACGTAGGTCCCAAATTATGCCACAATACACGGTCCTGGTCCTGCCAATTCCGCATCCACTGCGATATTTTTCAGGTCGTTGGTCCGTCTGGTACCTGATCATGGGCATCTGGATCGCTTCGACGTGTGACAGTACCACATGTTAGAAAGGGTCAACTGTACTAGGTATACCTAAGACCTATTCTATTAGTAGATAGTTTTATAAATGAAACGTTGTAATTAACATTCCATTAATATACCTACCCATACTTGGCGCAAACCTTCTCCAACTAAAGTTAGTCAATTAGAGTTGTTTGGGAGTTTTGTTGATCTTTCAACTGAAGCTCAGCCCGCCCCTCACAAACAGTTTAGGAAACCAGTCTTCTGTAACTAAACTGGGAAGATAGCCACAACTATATAAACATTATATATATCTTAACTAATATTATAAAGAGGAAAGATTTGATACTTAGTGTGCATTGTATAGGCTTCGAATCCACTGAAACAAATAGAAAAAGTAACTTTGTTTGTCATTATTATGATTAAATATATAATATACTAGCTGACCAGCGCAACTTCATTTACGTTATAACTGCAGCGCCATCTGCCGGGCTGATTTGTGACTCTAAACCAGCCAGGGCACCACTCAAACTCAAACAAAAATAAATTATTTAAAGCCAGTCCAGCCGTTTAGGAGGAGTTCAGTGACATACACACGTACAGTAGAATTATATATTTAAAGATACTCTACTCTTTCAAGTTTGAATCAGTGAACCGATCCCGATAAAATTTAATACCTACAGATCTAGAATAGGGCTTGGGAAAGGCTTTCTTGTCTTCTTCTAGGCTCTTTTTAAACCCACTACATACATACATACAAACATATAATCACGTCTTTATCCCCGAAGGGGTAGGCAGAGGCATAGTATACGCCCACATTGCACCTTACATTTTTATGTCCCACGTAATAGGTGGTGAACCTATTGCCGTGTTGAAACGGACAGGCGCAGGTCTCCGCGACCCGCAGTTGAAATTATTCAAGCCGCCCATAAGGCCTTCAACTTGGCTTAACGATTGTCATTTTACTGTCAACCGCGTTTCATTTCGAGTTTTTCTTTTCTACGCAATAGATCTTTTTGCGAAAGTGTTCCCTTAGTCGCCTCTTTAAACCCACTAATAAGTACCTATATTTTTTACGTGAATATGATTCTCTGATTTTGCCATGATGAGTTGAGCATAAAAGCACAAATTCCTTGAAATTCTTTGACTACAACCAAAGATAATATAATAGTATTACATACAGATAGGCAATCCCTGCCCCTCACTGACCTAGCTTCCCCACCCCCGCCAGTTCCGCGCCACAGCTGTCATTATAGTTGGCAGGTGCCTTGAGGGAACATTTGCTTAGCCTTATTGGTCACACGCACACATTCAAGCTCTGTACGATGACAGAATAGAAAATGAATCATTTGTATGGAGTTTCCGCCCTGTGCCACAACCAGGACTGACACACGCCTATGAACAATAGTAGTTTTCGATACAAGTGTGGGATTTCTGTTATTACAACGAGTTACGACAGGTGTTGACTCGAGCCGAAGGCGAGGGTAGACAGTCGGAACGAGTTTAAATAACAGTCCCACACGTTGTATTGAACAACTATTTTTAATATAGTTGCGAAAAAATTAAGAAGTTTTATAAAATAATAAAAACACATCAAACCTGAATATCCAAAATGGCGACAACCGTAAAAGAATATATTACCTTCCTAAGCAGAGACTATGGCAGTGCACTTCATACAGCCAACTTTTTTTTATTTTTATAAATTTAATTTGGCCGATACTTATACTAATTTATGCTTAAATTTTAATTAAAATTACTTTTTATCTGATATTGAAACAAGACAGTATCTTTTTTTAGAAATATTTGCATGAATAGACATTATTTTGACAATTGGGAAAGAAAACGCACGAGTGGGGGAATGGGAAAGTAAAAAGCACGAGTGTGTAATAGCCCACATCCCGAACGCTAAACGTATTAAAAATTCATATACACTCTTTTGCAAAAAAAACGGGCACCTAAGAAAATTTACGTTCTAAGGTCGATTTTAGTTAAATGAATGAAATTTATTTCTTTGACGTAGTCTGTATACTTATAATCGTGTAAATTAATGCGCGTGAAGTGAATTCGAGCAATTAAAAGAAAAAAAAAACGTTGAATTTTTTAAAATCGATGTGATAATCGATACAATAAGAAGTGGTCGGCAATGAAGACAAGTTTTTTTTTACTTTTTTTAATTAAATGAAGTTACAAATGTAAAACCTAATAACGAGTGTGACCTCCTCTTGCCAAAATCACAGCTTGAATCCTTCTGGGCATGCTTTCCACGATGTTTTTAATAACGTTTTGAGGAATACGTTCCCACTCTTCTGCAATGACTCTTTTTAGCTCCCTGATGTTTTGTGGAGCAGGTTGCACTGATCTTACCCGTCTCTTTAGAACATCCCACACATGCTCAATTGGATTGAGGTCAGGACTTCGAACTGGCCGACTCTAAACGACGGATCCCAACTTCTTGCATGTACGCTTCCACGTCGCCAGAACGGTGCGGGCGAGCATTATCATCCATAAAAATGGAATCCTCCCCAAGTGCAGTCAATGGGTTGTGCATATGGAATTAGGACTCCCATTATGTACCGGTGTGCATTTAATGTTCCATTTTCTATGAAAACTAACTCCGTACGCTCCGTGGAATTAATTGCTGCCCAAAACATAACGGAGCCTCCGCCATAAGGAGTGATTTCTTCGAAACACACTTCCGCATAGCGCTCCCGTGGTCTTCGTAGCACTCGCCGGCGTCGGTCTTCTACACACATAGAGATTCTAGCTTCATCAGAAAACAATACTTTATTCCAGTCCTCCAGAGTCCATGAAGCACAGTTCCGAGCAAACTGAAGTCGAGCAACACAGTGCTCACGAACTAATTTAGGGCCCCGAGCTGGGCGGTAACTCTTGATATTGGCAGCCAAAAGCCTCCTCCTGACCGTCCACAAGCTAACTTCTACTCCTCTTACTTCTTCAAGGCTCTTCTTCAGGTCCACACTTGACGCCTTACGATTACGCAACGCCTGACTCACCAAAAAGCGGTCAGCTCTTGGTTCTGTGCATCGTTTTCTTCCCGAACCGGGTCTTCTTTTGACCGAACCAGTCTCTTGATACCGTTGCCAAGTCCTCCGGACAGTTGAACGACTCACATTTAGCCGCTGAGACACGTAAGTTTGCGAACAACCTTCTTCAAGTAGGGCTATAATTTTACCGACCCTTATCGCTTTATCAACCATATCAAAAGTGGTATTTAATGTAAAAAGAAAGATTAAATTGTTTAATTTGCAGAAAATATCCAAAAAGTTTTAAAATATCGTAATCAGAAAAATCGTTTCAGCAATTCGCGCCATTAGTAAATCAATTTTAGAATAATCCACAATAATCATTATTTTTCTTTTAATAATTTAAAATTTTTAATTTGGAACGTAAAGAATCATGCCAGGATGCTTCAAAAAACATGCCAATACATCGTCAAATTAACAAAACCCACTGATCTGTATTATTGTGGTTTATAATACAGATCAGTGACAAAACCTATTTCTTGTTCTTCTTCATTGAAGTAGAGAAAAAAATCTATAGTGCCCGTTTTTTTTGCAAAAGAGTTTATAAATGTTATGTCATCTGTTAGTAATGAAATTTGATAAAAACCCGATTCATCATCGTCTATTCACGCAAATTGTAAGGGACAGCGAAAAAAGCGAATAGTTTTCAATTGTACAATAAAGGGCCGCATACATCAAGGCTGACTTTCGAAGTTCGACACTGTGAATGTGGACATACATCTTCTCGCTTGGTATTCAAGATGAAAGAGCTCGATATATAGCCTGTACGTGACTCAGGCTCTCCAGTTTCTATGATGATATAGGTAGACACTCTTTTTTGATAAAGTTTGTATCTTATTTTTATCTGTGACATATTTTTTATACTACTAAGGTGGTAGAGAAGCTAACGGCCCACCTAATTGTTGGTTACGGTGGCCTATGGACGTTTGCAAAATCAGAGGCACTGCCGACATAGGCGCAGATTGTGACGATACACTGTTAAAATTTTACTAACCACCTATAAAACTTTAACGGCTTAACGTCATTTCCGAAGCACATAAACGCTCGCAAATAAATGTCACAACGTGGTCACCTAATCAAGGGCTGACCATAGTAAAAGTTACTTGCTGCAGTCATTAGTTTACAGAACACTGAGTCCGCGGGGCCATATGAGGCCGGGGGTAGATAGCCTCAACTATATGTAAACACTAGATTTAATAAAAAGAATAAACTTTATTTGTACACCATGTTAAAACTAATTTTATAATAATTTTTTACAAAATGTTGTACAAAGGGCGGCATTATCGCTATAAAGCAATATTTGACAGGCAACCTTGGGATGGACAGAAAAGATGTTGATTGTAAGTCAGATAGGTGAATTGTCCTTTGTGTAGGTGTAGACCGCTAAATTTCAACTCAGTCGCAATCTTTATGCATTATGTATGTCATCGAGTAATATGCTTCTGCGTACTCCTTCCGGGTTAAAGACGCTATTATATGTGATATGTGCGATAAACAAACATCCTATCTAAAGCCATGCGGCAGCACAGCTTCGTAGGCGACATTTTACATTTGGTTTACGACTGCGTGCAGTTAACATAGACAACTTGAATAAAATTATGGAACTGTGTCGACGAAATGGCTGCGTCACGTACGCGTCACTGCTTGCAATCATCATGACGCCTGTCCAGGGAGGCCACTTTCGATTAGGTGGACCATGATGTTCTACCTCCTTAATTTTTTAAAATTGCTTTTCAAAATATCTAAATACCACCTCAATATTTAAAAAAAAAGTGTGTGCGTGTGCCTTTACGCGCGATTGAAGTAAAACTTCTTTGCCATTGACGGCATCAAATGTTATATTAATATCATTAATTTTAATTTTGAATAGCGAAAACTACGTTTCCGCTATTCAAAATTTAAATAGCGTTACTTCCGTCAGAAAAAAAATCTGAGTTAAGTACTGCCTAGTCGCGCTTAAAGAAATTTTACTTCAAAAAACGACCTGAACGACCAATTGTGGCATTTTTTTTATATAAATTCGTATGGCTCATGTTTAACAAAAACACGCTTTGTTTCTTTTTTTCATTTTGTGAGCTTGCAATGTTAATTTTTATTTAAATTATATACGCTACAGTACCTACGTAGGTTATTACTCCTAGTTTATGGCACCAGTAAGTAGAGTCACAACAATCTACACAACCTACAATCTAAGAGAATTATTCTCCATTTGATTGTAAACTAAGAAAAGAAAAATTACAAAACTAATGCTAGGTAATAGGACATCTGGCGTTCGGCGACCGCTGCTGCTGCCCGCTCGCTTCGCTTACTCGCATCTGCACGTTTCACTGTTCCATCCTTACCATTTTCATATTACGGTTCACAATATCTCAACAATTAACAATCTCGCTAGGTAGATTGCAATATAACTGTTTTTACAATTTTTCCCTGGCATTCAGATTACGGACGCTACTCGGGATGCAGAGGGGACAAAGTATAAGGAAACATATCCGATCCTATACCAAATGCAATCAGAACTGACGCTGAGATAACGATGACGAACGACAGTGACGTCACAAAGAATCTCAGTTTATTTTTCAAACGACTGAACCAGTTCTACAACTTTCCGAGACAGATACATCACGGTTACAAAGTTGTGAGCACCAACTAGTTATTTATAAACTTTATATCGGCTTTCTAAGTACATTTCCTACTCCATTCACTATCGCTACCCATGCGATAAATAATTCACCCCTCTGCCGAAATAAAAACGGTATTGATCTAACTGCTAGTTACGTATGTATAAGTTTGTAGGTATATGTGGCCCGCTCGTACCAAACTAGATTATGAGCCGATAATTGGCCCAATTTTCACACTCGATGACACATTATGACATGATTCGGGATGTTGCAATATGTTCGATACACTCATCAAGTATTTTAATATTTGCATTTTGATATTAGGAGCAAAAGAAGTTGCAATAAGTACTTGTTGAGTTCTATAGGATTGCAACAAAAGAGTATTGGCGCGAACTTGAGGAGTTGTGTTATTTTTTTAAAACTAATCTACCTATTAGTTTTTCAAAATATCGTTATATATTTTCAGGCTTCGTGTGAGTTGTTAGAAAAAATATTGTTCATGTTCATGTACGTCGAATAGTGAAATATGCACATATTGTATTGAAACGCAATTTCTCGTTTAGAAAGCTCCAGTAAAGCTTTCATCACTTTACTGGCGTAAGACAATTGCGTAAATAAGTCGGCGCAGTTGAGGGTTAGACATAATGTTAAAGATTTAGAGCATTTATCTTTCAAAAGACTGTATAACATTTAGGTAACTATAATAATCGACTGCCTCTGTGGCGCGGTCAGTAGTGATACCGCCTGCGGCGCTGGATGTCGTGGGTTCGATTCCCACCGTAGACAAATATTTGTGCGGCCCATAAATGTTTGTCTACGGTGTCAAGATATCTGTTTCTATGTATAATATGTATGTATTTAAAAGTATATAAGTATATTAATATCAGTGGTCTGATACCCATAACACAAGCAGGTTATTCCTAGCTTACTTTGGGATCAGATAGCGTTGAGTGAAATGTCCGTGAATATTTATTTTATTTATTTATTTACAATGCAATTCCTACATGCAGGTATCCTACAGGCAGGCTACACTGTAGCTTAATTTGGTTTCAGACAGCGTTGTGTAAAAATTTCCGCGAAAATTTATTTATTAATTAAACTAGTAATTATCATAAAATTTATTTTCAACAATGTACATGAATTTTTACAAATTAAGAGGGAAATTAAAATTACTTAAATTCTACAGCTTTACATTATTACAGCTTTACTTTATATATATTTACTAGCGGTACCCTGCCACGCTTCGCTGTGACTTTTTAATGGTGGTTTTATGTACCTATGAGAAATGAGTTACAAACTAAATGATGGGTACATTAAAAAAAATGTGTGCGTACACGTAAGAAGTGAATCTTCTTCATGACCTTATTTTTCGAAAGAAATATCATGAAATATACATAGGAGTTAGTAGTCCAAAAGTTCAAAAGTTAAGTCCAAAGTCAGACAGTCAAAAAGTCAAAAAGTCAAAAAATCAAAAAGTCAAAAAGTCGAAAAGTCAAAATGTCAAAAATTCAAAAAGTCAAAAAGTCCGAAAGTCCGAAAGTCCGAAAGTCCAAAAGCCCAAAGTCCAAAAGTCCAAAACTACAAAGTCTAAAAGTCTAAAATTCTAAAAGTCCGAATTCCAAAGTACAAAAGTCCAAAAGTCCAAAAGTCCAAAAGTCCAAAAGTCCAAAAGTCCAAAGTCCAAAAGTCCAAAAGTCCAAAAGTCAAAAGTCCAAAAGTCCAAAAGTCCAAAAGTCCAAAAGTCCAAAAGTCCAAAAGTCCAAAAGTCCAAAAGTCCAAAAGTTCCAAAGTCCAAAAGTCCAAAAGTCCAAAAGTTCAAAAGTCCAAAAGTCCAAAAGTCCAAAAGTCCAAAAGTCCAAAAGTCCAAAACTCCAAAACTCCAAAACTCCAAAACTCCAAAACTCCAAAACTCCAAAACTCCAAAACTCCAAAACTCCAAAACTCCAAAACTCCAAAACTCCAAAACTCCAAAACTCCAAAACTCCAAAACTCCAAAACTCCGAAACTCCAAAACTCCAAAACTCCGAAACTCAAAAACTCCAAAACTCCAAAACTCCAAAGCTCCAAAATTCCAAAAGTCCAAAAGTCTAAAGTCCAAAACTCCAAAATTCCAAAAGTCCAAAACGCCAAAAGTATAAAAGTCCAAAAGTTCAAAACTCCAAAGGCCAAAGTCCAAAACTCCAAAGCCAAAGTCCAAAGTCCAAAACTCCAAAACTTCAAAACTCCGAAACTCCGAAACTCCGAAACTCCGAAACTCCAAAACTCCAAAACTCCAAAACTCCAAAACTCCAAAACTCCAAAACTTCAAAACTCCAAAACTCCAAAACTCCAAAACTCCAAAACTCCAAAACTCGAAAACTCCAAAACTCCAAAACTCCAAAACTCCAAAACTCCAAAACTCCGGAACTCCGAAACTCCGAAACTCCGAAACTCCGAAACTCCGAAACTCCAAAACTCCAAAACTCCAAAACTCCAAACTCCAAAACTCCAAAAGTCCAAAAGGTCAAAAGCCCAAAACTCCAAAGGTCCAAAAGTCCAAAAGTCAAAAAACCCAAAAGTCCAAAAGTCCAAAAGTCCGAAAGTGCGAAAGTCCAAAAGTCTGAAAGTCCAATAGTCCAAAAGTCGAAAGTCCAAAAGTTCAAAACTCTCAAGTCTAAAAGTCTAAAATTCTAAAAGTCCAAAAGTCCAAAAGTCCAAAAGCCCAAAAGCCCAAAAGCCCAAAAGTCCAAAAGTCCAAAAGTTCAAAAGTCCGAAAGTCCATAAGTCCAATAGTCCAAAAGTCCAAAGTCCAAAAGTTCAAAACTCCAAAGTCTAAAAGTCTAAAATTCTTAAAGTCCAAAAGTCCAAAGTCCGAAACTCCGAAACTCCATAACTCCAAAATTCCAAAACTCTAATTTCAAAAGTACAGAAGGTCAAAAGCCTAAAACTCCAAAAGTCCAAAAGTCCAAAAGTCCAAAAGTCCAATAGTCCAAAAGTCCAAAAGTCCAAAGTCCGAAAGTCCAAAACTCCAAAGTCTAAAAGTCTAAAATTCTAAAAGTCCAAAACTCCATAACTCCAAAACTCCAAAACTCCAAAATTTCAAAAGTCTAAAGTCCAAAATTCCGAATGTCTTAAAAGTACAAAACTAACATGCAAAACATGTCTGACCTCTTTATTAGATGAGTACTGTTTTATTCTGCTGAATGCAAGGAGGCCGCAATCAAACTTCTCTTAAAAAACATCAATCTGGTAGGTACCTTCTAAATAGGTTGTTTTTAATACTTTGTTCTGTAGCTGGCAGAATATAATTTAAAAAAAAACGACCAGCGCCATCTATTGGTAAAATCACTTTTTAAAGCTATTTTATTCTTATTGCTGTTATGATAAAAGTGAATAAAGTAGCCTAAAACCATCTCTGAATCCTATTGTATATCATGTCCAATTTTGAGCTCAGTCGATTCAGTAAATTTTGAGTTTTTATTAGATACTTAAACGCACACAACATTTTTATATATATAGTATATTAGTATAATAATAGTAGATTGTATAACAAGGGGGCAAAATAGTATTTTTACGGCGAGGGCGCTACTTTGAATCACGAGCGAAGCGAAGGATTCTAGAATAGAATCCCGAGCATAGCGAGGGATTCTAATATAGAATCCTGAGCGTAGTGAGGGATTCAAAGTACACCGCCCGAGGGAAAAATAATTTGCCCCCGAGTAATATACTCTACTTTTCATTCCCTTTCTATGAGAAAAAATAAGTTTTGTACGACGTAGTTACCTTCTATAGTTATAGTTATAGTTCCAGGAGTCCATGGATTGTCACTTTGTCACATTCATAACTAGACGTAGAACTTATTATATTTGCAGAATACAATAAAATATGTTTACTTTAATAGCTGCGTTTAAGTACAAGAACCTTATCAATGACGAACACGAACAGATAAATGGCGCTCTTTAGTTTTTTTTTTAGTTAGCTCAGGACACCGCGCTGTGCAGCCAACACTTACCAGCCAGTAATTCATACAATTTGCGTTCGATTTCTATGAAATTTTCAAGTTCCAAATTCAAATCACTTTGTCGCCCGCTAAAAAGCTCTTAACAGAAAAGAGCTATTTTGCGCCCCGTTATCGTGGTGCAAAGTGATACTTTTCGAATAGAAGGAATGAAAAGTATATTTATATATACATACCTACCTAGGAGGCAGGCAAGCCATAAATTCCCAAAAGGACCTTAGTACTACAACAGGGGTGTTCTATCAAACATATCTAATTATCTTCGTACTACCCTCATAACTAAATACTAATGTACTAATTGATCAATGCTTTAGTAAAGACATGTTGACGTACAGGATGTTCATAAATAATTTACTAACGTAATTGAATTACCTCGTCTTATTCCCAATAATAAACCAAGGCCCTTTTATCGCATTAGGAGGTAATGGAGGAAAACATGTCTGTAATAATAGTTGGGTTCTGTACATTTAATGTTGTGTGGGATTTCATCTCAAACGGCCTTATTACATAACATGGTTTAACTACTCATAGAGCAACGCGGCCAGTACAAGGGGAGAACACAATGCATGTTTGACCAATACATATCTGTCGTTTTTTGCGCGGAGGAAATCATATTTATATACACCACTTCAAAAGCAATCGGCTGACACTATGAATATTACACAAAACAATTAAACCAATATATGAGTGTGTATAAGCGTGCATTTTTTGGGAGTTCGCTTTGACAGAAGGGAAACTCTCAGTATGGCCGCCTCCTAACTACACAAAATATGTAGAAAAAGAATTTATAGAGCTTCCGTATCTCACAAAAAAAGAAATACGAAACCCTAAAAAGAGTCAAGATCGGGGGTTTTTAAGAATTGTTGACCAGGATTCCAGTGCCAGGTTGGATGATGATGATAATCTTCAGAGATAATTGGTTTTTGGCTATCTGAATTCCTTTTATCAATCAGTCAGGATCGTAGTACAAAAACAATTTGTTCAAATTGTTGTTGTGGTTCTAGTTTTTATCGCCTACCAGTACGGGGGTTTTTCGAACAAGGTCTTAGAATTTTATTGCAGGGTCGACAGCGCGAATGTAGTGCCTCTGTTGTTGCAAACGTTCATGGACTTTTTTTTAACGTGAGGGAAAATCCATCATGGGTGCTATGCCGGACTCCTACCGACTAAAAAACCTCACGTAACGCCCAACAGCCTATGGTTGGGTTGGGAGCCCTGAGTAAGCCCTCGGGAGGATGTCCCAAGACTCCCAACAGATGCACGGCCGCCACTGCGGCCTCGCCTAGGGGGTGGTTCGGGTGCTATCCCGCGTCTTTTGGGGGTTTCGGGTGTGATCCCGCTTCTATGGCGGGAGGCGTGAATTACTCACGTCACGCCGCCGTCATGGACCTGCTTCTGTAAGGGCGGTGAGCAGCCCTCTAACGTTCATAGACTACGGTGAGTCCATCATAAGCTTGCCTGTCCCCTAAGTGGTATAAAAAAAACGATTTCTTGAAAGGTGTAACTACCTACAACATTTTTGCTTCACGTATTAATATGATGTAGATATCATATATCTAAGAAACTAGTTGAAATAAAAATGTACACCTCTGTCTCACCTCTATCTACAAATCTGCTTGTTAATAGCTAGGCAAATATTAAAGTAGAACATCTTCAAAACTAAAGCTAGATATTCAGGCCAATGTGGTTTAAACCCCTCCAATTTCATTCCTGTGTTCGGTCCGCACCGCAATTTGAGGTCGGGTAATTTTCATTTCGCCAAATGAAAACTCATTAGTGATTGGCTGTTTTCATTTATTAATGGCTCTTCAGGATTCTTAATAGTCATTTAATTTGAAAGGAATAAAATTGTTCGAATACATTTATAAGGGGGACGACGGGAGTCCTGTTTGGCGACGGGAAAGTGTAATATTTGTCGCCACCCAATTCATCCTAAGGGTGTCGTAAGATGTCGATTGCGTGGAAAAGGAAAACTAGAAATGAAACCCAGCTGTCAATAAAATGACAATCGTTGAGCCAAGTTGAAGGTCTTAAAGGCGAATTGAAAAATTTTAACTGCGGCCCGTAATGACCTGCGCCTGCCTATTTTAACCTCAGGCTCACCACCTGTTTCATGGGACATAAAATTATAAGATGAAATGTGGACGTATACTATTCCTCTACCTACCTCTTCGGGATAAAGGCGTGACTATATACAGGGTGGAATTTAAAGACGGTAGTTGGAGGGAAAGTACCCTTAATATTGATAATGGCAAGTTTTGCTAAAAGGAAACATTCCTTTATTTTCAAAAGTAAGTAAAACTGCATTCAAAGATTTTTGAAAAATCACCTGCTTGAGCCGGGATTCGAACCTGAGAGATGTGAAAAAAAAAACATTCTGTATTTTATGATACAAACCGCAACAGTCTTTAATAAAGATCAATTTCTTTAAAGCAACATAGTATCTTAAAATAAAGGAAGATCAAGTAAAATATGTTTTTATTGTAAAGCTTACTCACTATCTGAAGAAGAAAAAAACAGTCTTATTGAGAAACTCCTATTTTTTTGTTGAAGTTGGTTGGTTGAGTGACCAGAACGAATAGTCCCATTCACAGAAACTAGAACATTTTTTATACCAACTTCATAAAAAAGGAGAAGAATCTCAATAACACTGGTTTTTTTTTTCAGATAGTGAGTAAGCTTTACGATAAAAACATATTTTACTTGGTCTTCCTTTAATTTAAGATACTATGTTGTTTAAAAGAAATTGTTCCTTATTACAGACTCTTTCGGTTGGTATCATAAAATACAGGATGGTTTTTTTTTCACATCTCTAGGTTCGATTCCCGGCTCATGCAGGTGATTTTTCAAAAATCTTTAAATACAGTTTTACTTACTTTTGAAAATAAAGGAATGTTTCCTTTCAGCAAAACTTTCCATTATCAATAGTAAGGGCACTTTACCTCCAACTACCGTCTTTAAATTCCACCCTGTATATGTATGTACAAGAAACCAGCTTTTTCAGGGAAGTATTTTCTTAGTAGAATAGTTTTAGTAACCATACATTGCAAATACGAACTGCTGTGGAAACGCCGAGATAAATAGTTTTTTTTTTATCAAGTGCCAGTAAAAATTTTAATGGTAACTTCGAACCTACTTCAATAAATTTGGGCACAAGAACACTCACAAAATCGCTACCTTAAGCACCGCACTAGCAAGCCACACTTTCACACGCGGGCGAATCTGCGGGCATAACTAAAATATTGAATATCTGTACGTTATAAAGTGAAAACATAGTAACCCTTAAATAAGTTTAAAAAGTGTATTAAAAGTAAATTGTACTGCAGGGGCTACTATACAATTGACGATTATTTGCTTGATAAGGAAGCCTGGAAATGATCTGCTTGCTCAAATGCATTCTCAAGCAATAGTTTGTGATTTTTAGTTTAAGTTATTGTAAATAGAGCACAAAAAGCTTAGATTCTTGCCAGTTCTTCTCAAGCGGGGCGCGTTCCGAACTGGTGGTAATGACTTTGCTTTGTATTCATTGACGTGTCGCAAGTTCCTATGTATTAGGATTATGCGAAATAAATGTGTATTGACTATTGACTATTGACCTGTTTTTAAGACAACGTCTTCAAGTAATGAACATGAAAAAGACACAGTAGAAAAATAAGTGCTGAAACCTTTTTTAAGTAATGAACTACCTCATGGATGCTATGTTGGACTCTTACTGACTGATACCACACGTTGCCCGACCACTGCCGTCGGAAGGATGCCCCACTTTTTAATGAGTTCGAATTTAGAAGGCCAACGGGTCTATAATAATAAAATCACTAGCGGACGTCACGTGGTTTCATCCGCGTAGTTCCCGTTCCCGTGGGAGTACGGGAATAAAGTTCACCGCAAAGAGTGTAGTTTCCCAACATTAAAAGAATTTTTCAAATCGGCCCAGCAGTTCCGGAGCCTATATATATAGTAAACAAACAATCAAATCTTTCCTCTTTATAATATTAGCACTTATAGATAATCCCAACCATCGAACGGATTACCACGTGATTTTTATACGTGTTATGGTTAGCACTCTTCCGAGGGTTTACTTGGGACTCCCAGCCATAGACTGTTGTAAAGCATTGTCTGTAGTCGGTAGGAGTCCGGCATAGCATTCATGTAGGATTTCTACACGTAAAAAATGCCCTATCTTAGGAACTACTCATCAAAAAAAACTCTTTTGCATACCCTCTTTATTATAAGAAGGCCAATACATCATCCGGCTACAACTCAAGGGAGTGGCGCAATAAATTTAAATGGCAATAAGTCGGGCAGAATCCAATACATTTTAGTAAGACTAATAAATTTGGGACAGAATAGTAATATATTACTTTCAGGGGTGCAAAGAGGGTTCAATGGCACAATCATCAATATCAATACATATAATGAAATCGTAACCGGTCGCTGTCTGTATATTGAAGATAAATAAGAAAAAAGTTTATAGGGGGGCTTTATGGACGCAATAGAACCCAAAACAGTGGTTTTTAGAATTTTTGTCTGTTTGTCTGTACGTTTGTGCACGCTAATCTCAGCAACCGCTCAACCGATTGTAATGCGGTTTTCTTTATTGCGTTGCGGTTTGCTTCACTTAACATTTAGTGTTTGTTATATGTCTATCGGTTAATAAATAAAAAAGTTATATCAATCTAAAGATAATGCAGCGTACGAAGTCGCGGGCTACAGCTAGTACATAATAAAACATGTCAAAATTAGTTAGTTACGTTGATAAAAAACTGCCTAGATTCAGAGTTTCTTGCCAGTTCTCACGACGTTGTCAGTTTGTACAATTGTCAAAACTAGTGGTTCTTTTCGTTTTTAACACGCTTTTATTAGCTTCACTTGTAACTATGTATGTAAGAAAATCTTGGAATGTTAATTTGACCCACTTCCCGTCCTTCGATCAGGCTGAAATTTTGCACACGCTCTGAGTTCTGATGACAATACATGACTAGCTAAAAAACGTCATTACAAATCCAATATGGCGGCCTCCCCAAAATGGCGGACTGGCTGTTTGAAATCCACCTCCATGATATGGGTATCGAATATCAGGGTTTGCTGTCAGGAATACGAAAAAAATAGTCATGTGACTTAAATCCAATATGGCGGACAGGCTATTTGAAATGCACCACCATGATATGGGTATCAAATGAAAGGGTTTGCTGTCAGGAATATCACGCCTATATCCCTGAGGTGGTAGGTAAAGAGACCTTAGAGCGTGTTTTTTAGTTTTTTAACTATTATATTATTTATTATTACAGAATACTTGGAAAATTCCTTACCAGTTTTGCAAAATTCTTTTGAATTTACATTGATATACCTACAACTGACCATTTAGATACAGAGACATAACTTTTTCATAAAGCCACTACCTAATAACTAGTTTTAATTTTCTACGTTTCAAAGGTTATAGGTATATCTACGAAAGTAACTAAGGCCAAATTAATTACCGCGGGGAATTCTCAAGAGCTTTTCTGAATACCTATTATTATGCTAAGCAAGACTCGGCAACAGTTGAGAGCGTCCATCGTTTGTAAATAGTCCACGGGCGCCTTTTTATGGTTCCGTAGCCAAATGGCAAAAACGGAACCCTTATAGATTCGTCATGTCTGTCTGTCTGTCTGTCCGTCCGTTTGTCACAGCTATTTTTCTCCGTAACTATACTGTTGGTAAGTAGATGTATTCTGTGAACCGCATCAAGATTTTTATATAAAACTAGGAAAAAAGTAGTTAATTTTGGGGGTCCCCACACTCAGAACAGAAACTCAAATATTTTGTTTACATCAAACCCATACATGTGGGGTATCTATAGATTGGTCTTCAGAAATGCTATTGAGGTTCCTAATATAATTTTTTTCTAAAGTGAATAGTTTGCGCAACAGACACTTCCAAAGTGGAAAAATGTGTCCCCCCCCCCCCCCTCTAACTTCTAAACTATGAGAATGATAAATCTAAAAAAACATATGATGTACATTGCCATAAACTCTACCAACGAAAATTGGTTTGATCGAGATCGAGTTAGAAGTTTTTTTTTAATACGTCATAAACCGCAATTTTCGCCTAGAAAAATCACTACCACTGCGAACGTGTTAAAATATCAATGACATACAAGAACTTTTATGTTATGTTACTTGCTGCTACGGAACCCTTCATGGGCGAGTTCAACTCGCACTTGGCCGGTTTTATTTAAACTAACTTTCCTGTATATACATATCGATCCACGACCTTAAAAATAAACACGGTAGGAACCTGTCTCGTCTCAGTGTTTAAATGACTTTAGAGTAATTTGCTTTGAAATGGTTTAGGTATTGGAAAGTTTTTTTTTGTTATACTCGTACCATTTAGTTGCCAGATAAACAGATTATTTTCCTACCTGATCGAGAGTTGTCCTCTTAGTCTATGGACATTTGCAAGATTAGAGGTGCTATAGATTAGGTACTGCAGTGCTGACCCTGCAAAATCTCTCTAAGACCCCTTTTGAAGAACCCTATATTGTAGGCACTTGAGAATACCGAGGCAGAATGTTGAGGGTCACTATCACAGTCACTCTCAAGTTGGCAGCCCAATGACAGCCTCTTTTCGTTCCGCTTGAAGAACTCGGGGTTGTTGCCGAAGGGAAACACTTACACGTACACGCTGATAGAGCATTTCAAGTTTCTATGGGTAGGCAGAGAAACGATCTTTTGTATATCTTTATATGGTGCGACACAGACGATAGACTTTCCGTTCCGTCTGCGGAACTCCGGTGGGAGAGTTCTCTCCCGTTCCCGCCCAGCCGCCTCTTTCACGAGCATTACCTGCTCGCAGAAACAGGCGGCGCAGTCCCACTTACTCCCGCTAGAGATTATGGCTTGCACCATGGTTTCGAGCGAGAGAGTGTCCACGTCCAGACCCACTACGAGGACCTGGCGCTGTGGCGTCCACGCGGGCACTCTACTAGCGTGTCATCGCTGCGGTCCTCGCAGTGCTGACACTCGGCTGTGGTTTCTAGGTGTTTTCGCCACAGATACTTAACGAAGCTACCGTGCCCGGTAAGTATCTGTGACAACCGGTAGGACAGAGCACCGTGTCTCCTCTTCAGCCACTCGTCCATGAGCGGTCTGAAGGCCGCGATTGTGGCGAATCCCCCTTTTGGTTGTTCTAGTCGCACCTTCCATGTCTCCACAGTTTCCTGGTGGAGCAGGGACCGCTTGGCCTCGATTTCTCGAGACGCAGGCCATTGGTCCCGCTCCAGCGCTTCCTTGCGCCATCTAAACAGTGACGCAAAGGCCCTCGCTTCCAGGTTCCATGGAGGGGTTCCAGCCACATTGCTGGCCGTCAGGATCTCCGCCCATATGGGGGCCCCGTATAGGGTCCCCAGGTATAACGCAGGGCCTTGAAAATGTTATTAACCTTGTAAGAAGCAGGTAAGTGCCATAGAGTAACCAATAAATTGTGAATAGAGCTCCCTCTGGCATTTTTATTGCCGACTTTTTATCTGATACTAATTCTAACACTACTTGTTTGCGTAAATAAATTTTCCCAATTCTAAATTTAACCAAGAAAACGATAGTATCAGATCTACGAATTATGTATACATACGTTATCCATAGTATCAGATAGTATAGTATAGTTTAGTGATAAAACTGGAAAAAATATCATATAAACATTTTTTTTTCAGTTTTCATTGCAACTAGAGGTAACTGATCAAGTGTTATAAAAAAAAAGCTCATTCGTAATTGAGTTATGAAATAGTGGAACTAATGTGACTTTGTTTTTATATGGGTAGTGGATGAATGTTGGAGACGGATGCAGATATTTCAGTTATTTATATTTACATTTATTAGTTTATATTACTGAATGGTGAATTTTTACTGTATATCCTATTAAAATGACATCAATAAGCTTGTGTTCTATTACGTGAAGCTACCACAACTACTGACGAAATTTAACAACATTTGGGTGTATAATCCGCGTCTACCTACCCCCTCGGGTACATAAATATAATTATACGTAATATGTAGATAGACAACAAAAAAGCCTTATCTACATTTACACGTTTATGGCCAGATTAGTTAGTATTTTTGCCACTTATAATGGTCGTAATTCAAGCCGCCTACGTTATTAAGGTAGGTACCAAGGGTCGACATAATTGAATGTGTTTTATGAGCCAGTCCATCGCCCATATTGTGAATTTGTCATACTGATGTAATTTTACTGATATAAAAGTGTATAATAAAGTGTTAATAAAGTAATGATTAATGCGTTTGATATAGGCTCTGGTACTATATATATAATTTCACACGTCAAAAAGCCACAAAAATCCCCGATTAATCGAATCGACAATTATAGTACTTAAGCATTCGCATTTCTCTATGCACCTCTCCAATACGCGGAGAGAAAAAAAAACAAAACCAAAGACCGACGTACTTACTGATATCAAAACAGACCTCACGCGAACTATCCTAAGAGATACTCAACCCTTAGGCTGAAGTACTCCTACATATTTATACTGCATTAGACTTTTATATTTTACTGACTCGGCAACCCTTGTCCTGCCATATAAATTATCGAGGAAAGAGAACTTTACGACTTATTCTTACGTCTACTTTTAGCGTGCAAGAAAGAGAGTGATGCGATGGGATTTTCTGCGTTTTTAACGAAATAAATTAATTACAAAAAAACTACAACGAATAATAAAAAAGTGGTTTAGTGCAAATGAAGATTTTAATATAGTCTTTCTTATAAATATTTTATATTATAAAAAAAAACTTAAAACTTGTGAGATCTAGCTTAAAATTTCACGAAATCGAGGTATTTTCAACACAAAAATCTATCGAAGATTTTATAAGTAATCGTGTTTCTAGCTTAGAGCATTTTTAGTTCATGAACTGAAGTTGTCTGTGTTCAAATTTTATTTCATTAGACCTTACGAGTCCTGAGATCTATATCAAGGTAATAGTCTATTTGGCGTCAGACGGACTCTTAATCACAAACACAACATATAATTTACACGAATTTTTTGTGTATAATATTTTTAACATCTTGCAATAACTAATGGATCAGTCAATATATGGCGAAAATTCTTTATTATTGTTCTACATTCTGAAACATAGAAAAGCTTTGGCATATTAGGGTAGGCAGTGCAAATGTGTAGCACCTCTGATGAGGTATGCTTGTAGGCGATCAAAGTGGTTAAAAAAAACTCAAACAGTTTGCTGTGGCTTGCATAACATAAAGTGAGGATCCATGGATCTTAATAAAGTACGATCACAACTTCTATAGGTTATTCTTCTATTTTTAAGTGTGGAAAATCCGTTATGGATGTTCTACCGGACTCTAACCGACTTAAAAACCACACGTTTTTACCTACTGCTACGGTTGGTAACCCCGGGTAAGCCCTCGGAAGGTTTACCTCAGTAATTTCTATAGGTCGTGAAAAATTAAAAACTACTCAAAAAAAAATAGTCTAAGAAACGTTGTGTCCTTATAAACAAAGCTAATTAAAAATTTATAAAAACGCGATAAAGATTTAAATCTCTCACAAAACTTTCAATAAAAGTTAAAAGCTTACTTTTCAAAAGAGTTAATTACGCGGGAAAGAAGTGAAAGTTAACAAGCGCATTGCTAATGGGCTTTTGCAAAAGACCACGAAAATTCTAAGGTTGAGCTGTTACAAACATTGGAGCACTTTTGGAACAAAAAAGTGAAAAACTTTAAATTCGGAGAACGATAAAAATTGATGAATGAATTTTTTAAGGCTGTTTCACAAAGGTGTGATATTTTTTGGATTTTAGAGTAGGTAAATAAGAACCTTTTTTCATATCTCTCTGTCTGTCTGTTCGCAGTCTAGCTTAAAGAGAAACTGCAGAGAGTCTTTTTATACTGCAAAGGTAACAGACAAGCGAACGGCCCAGCAGATGGAAAGTGACAAATTTTGTGTGGAAAGTGTTTATTTGGCATTATCGACATACGCATCACGCTACTGCCCATGGAATTGGAGCAATAATCACAAATGTCATTAAATCAAGTAGCCTTGCTTATTTCCATAAATACTTTACAAGGGTAGGAACAAAAAAGTGAAAAACTTTAAATTCGGAGAACGATAAAAATTGATGAATGAATTTTTTAAGGCTGTTTCACAAAGGTGTGATATTTTTTGGATTTTAGAGTAGGTAAATAAGAACCTTTTTTCATATCTCTCTGTCTGTCTGTTCGCAGTCTAGCTTAAAGAGAAACTGCAGAGAGTCTTTTTATACTGCAAAGGTAACAGACAAGCTAACGGCCCAGCAGATGGAAAGTGACAAATTTTGTGTGGAAAGTGGTTATTTGGCATTATCGACATACGCATCACGCTACTGCCCATGGAATTGGAGCAATAATCACAAATGTCATTAAATCAAGTAGCCTTGCTTATTCCCATAAATACTTTACAAGGGTAGGAGCTGTAGGGTACAACGTATGATGTTCGAATAGCCCATGGCTCTGAAACTACTGAACCGATTCTAAAATTCTTTCACTGTTGAGGGGCTACACTACCCCCGGGGACATATACTAAATTTTATTCCCGTTTTCCTACAGGAACGGGAACTAGGCGGGTAAAACCGTGTGACGTCTGCTAGTGATCAATAAACCCTAGTTTCTGTTATACGTTCACAAATCTCCTATATTGCTTGTTTAGGCACTTATATGGGAACGACCAGATGTTCTCAAGTGATTAAATATTCATCTCTCACTACCATGCCCTATTATAATATAAATTGATGGTAATTAGACTATGTATAGAAGTTTGTGATCTATTCTATCTGGGTTAGGTACCTAATAAATTTCAATTAGTAAGCACTTCTATTTGCATTCATAAATTACTTCATAAGAAAGATATTTAGAATTGAACAGCGAACTTTAGCCTCTCTAAATTATTCTACGAACAAATTTCGGAAAAGAAACTTCTATTTAATTTATAAGGATAATGTAGTGAACTGAAAAATATACTCTCATTGTTCTCGAATAATACATATCGTACATTGAATAGAAAGCACTTTATATAAATATGGAAAAAAGATTCGGTTTCGAGCAGGTTCTGGTGGCCGAATGGTTAAGGCGTCGCAGAGTAAGCGAGAAGACGCAGGTTCGAATCCTGCTAGACACCAATTCTGTTTTCCCTATTTAAAAACATTTAAACATTTGATTCAACCTTGTAATTGAATTCAGGACCTCAAGCAAGCGCATACACTTACCATACCATTTCACCACCAAGGCACAAATTATGACCTTCGTAAATCCGACCGACAATAGTATCCCATTTATTACATAATAGATCTTCTTTCAAAGTCTTTAAGGATCAAAGTTTCGTAAACATAATAAAACATTCTTTCCCAATATCCAAAAGGCCCTAAACGAATTACTAACATGTTGAAACAAACGGCCCCATTAATTGTCACCCTCTGCACTTTGTACCGTTCACGAGAAAAAATGCCCTGTCATGTTAAATTGTCCTTGTTTTGGGAAAAAGGCCATTCAAAGCAGCCTATGGAAATCCACTACTGGACGTAGGGTTTTCGAAATCATTTTGGGAGGGTGATTAAAAAACCTTATTTCCAACAAAATGGTCTCGGTTGTCAGTAATGGTGCTCTCACTCTCACACTGGCTGTTACAAAGTGTTAACTAATTTTAGTTAAAATTTAGTACCGCCACATTTGTTAACAAATATTAGTTAACTTTACCAGGGAGCTTTTTCAGGGAGGCTCGAGGTCGTGAATGTAAACGGACGTGCTCAGTGCTCATGTAGTTTTTATATTAAAATAATATTTGATCGTAACCAGGTCAATATTATTCTGACGCTGCAAATTTTTTTGCTGCATAGTTTGATGCTAAATGCAATAAATATAGTGTTTTGATTTTAATCGAACGAAAGTAATGACGTAAATTTCGAAATGGACTCGCCATTCAGCCGGAGTTCCCGGACTGCCCGTAGTCCGCCCCCGGGCTCTTCGCGCTCACAGGAAGAAACTACTCCAGCCCCTGCTGCACCTCAGCTCTCCGTGATCTCTACTCCAGAGATACAGAAATGGATGAGTCAGATCGACAGCCTTCTGACTGAGGTATGCTCTATTTCAACCGATGGAGGGAAGTTGAACAGCGAAAGCAAAATTAGAATCACCAACATTTGTCGAAGTGTGACTCACGGGGTTTCTCAGATGGCAATACAGTACCAGTCGGTTAAACAAAAGCTTATATCAGCCCATGCTGAAATTGAGACCTTGAGAAAGGACAATGACACCTGTCTACAATTGCGAGAGCTAAAAAACGACATCCAGAGTGCTACTAAAGCCGCACCTCCCGAGTCCTACGTATCCTACTCTGACATCATAAAGACCGGTAAGAAAAATTTTGTTTGCCCCCCAAAATCTTCTAGTATAACAATATATCCAGCAGACAAGGAAAAAACTAGCGAAGAGACCAAAAAAATGGTGCAGAATATTATCAATCCTGAGAAACTGCAATTACACATCCGTGGCTTGAGAAAAATCGGCAAAGGTGGAGTAATAATAAGCACAGCAGGAAAAGATGACCTGGAGAAACTTAAATCATCCCAGCAGTTACAATTATCGGGTCTCAAAATTCAAGAAACTTTGAAAAAGAGGCCTAGATTAATTTTCCTAGGTGTGCCGTCTAATACCACAGAACAACATCTGTTTGACTGCCTGTTCGAGCAGAATATTACTGAAAAGCGCCCCAGCCTGACCCGTGAACAATTTCTAAACTCAATCAGACTTAGTCATAAGTCTGGCAAAAAAGACACCCCATACACTAATTTTATCGTTGAAGTAACAGCCGAAATTAGAAATTTACTTGTTAAACAGGAACGAATTTTCATTGACTGGACTTCTTGCCCAGTCCGAGACTACACGCTTGTAACTAGGTGTTATAAGTGTCAACAGTATGGGCACTCGGCTAAATATTGCCGGGATACAGAACCAACTTGTGGTCATTGCGGATGTCTTGGCCACGCCCTCAAGGAGTGCTCTGCTCGCAGTCAGTCGCCTAAGTGTGCATCTTGCATGCGCTTCAACAAGCCACACAATCACGAAACTGGTGACCTACAGTGCCCCGCCCGAAAAACTGCAGAGGAACGACTACTCCAATCAACAGACTATGAGGGCGCCTAGGGCGCCGAACGAAACAAAAACTTTTCAGGCCCTAGAGTAGTTTAAACACTATTATGGAAAATGTACATAAAGAAATTGAGATCTTAGGGGATAGAGACTCCTGCATCTGTTCGCCTAGTGAGTGTCAATCGGAATTAGGTAATAAAAACTTGCGTATTAAGATTTTTCATATGAACATACGTAGCTTAAATTGTAATTTTAGTGAACTCTTAGTTTTGTTAGCAGATATGAAGTGTACTTTTGACGTCATAATATTATCTGAGTGCTGGTTAAGTAAAGTGTTACACATTCCACCTATGCCCGGCTATGATTTGTATGCAACCAATGTAAACATAAATCAAAATGATGGCGTAGTGGTATATGTGAGAAGCAACATACAATGTCAAATTGAATGCCCTACATTTAATGAAGGTTCTGTCTTAGTGTGCAAATTTAAAAATGACCTTGCTGTTGTCGCAATTTACCGCTCGCCATCATTTTCCAGCACAGATGTGTTTACAAATGGCTTGTGTGAGGTATTATGCAATTTATCATCATTTAAAACTGTGTCTATTCTTGGCGATATAAATATTGACATCTTACCGGGGATTCACTCTCCTGATACTGACCAATACTTGGAAATGTTGGCGGAACAAGGCTATCTCTCTAAGCATTTTTTTGCAACTCATAACAAAACTTGCTATGATCATGTTATGTTAAAATCTAAGCTTAGCTCCAAAACATTGGTCGTTACATCTACGATAACAGACCATTACTCAACCATTTTGTGCATTGATTACCCTAAACATAACTCAAAATCATTGAAGACAAAGCGTTTAGACGTTGAAGCGGCACTAAACGAACTCCGACAGGTAGATTTTAGTGAACTGATGGACATTACTGACCCTAACACTTACACTGACGTGCTGATCTCTAAGATAAAAATAACTATAGAAAATTGTACTAAAACAAAATTAACATCTTTAAAAAAGTCCGCCTATAAACCATGGATAACCCCAGGTCTCTTAAAGTGTATAAGAAACCGCGATAGACTGCATCTTAAACTCAGAAATGATCCAAATAATGTGACCTTAAAGATAACTTATACACGATACCGAAATTTTTGCTGTAGACTCTTGAGTAAACTTAAGCGAGTATATGAAGCTGGAGAGTTTGCAAAGGCGGGAAAAGATCCAAAGGCAAACTGGAAAACTATAAAGTCGGTTACAAATATGCCTACAAAATCCAGCCGGTCCACTAATTTGTTGCTAGCTTGTGAGAATCCCAAAATCTCTGCCAATCAGATAAATAATTATTTTGCAACTGTCGGCCAAAAACTAGCAAGTGATATCACAAATATGACTACTCCGATGTCTTTGCCACCTAACTTTTTTCCTAACACCAACTATTCTAACTCGATTGCCATTCTAGAAACAGACAACAGGGAGATAGAGAACTTGATCCTGTCACTGAAAAACGACTGTGCTTCAGGTTGGGATAATATCTCAGTATCCCTTGTAAAAAATGCAAGATTTGTTCTGGTCCCTTATATAACTCAGCTATGTAACCTCTGTATTAGTGCAGGGGTTTTTCCAAGAGCCCTTAAACGAGCAATTGTGCATCCCGTCTATAAAGGTGTGGGAGATAAAGTAAACGCTGAAAACTACCGACCTATATCTGTGCTGAATATTTTTTCTAAAATTGTGGAAAAGGTTTTAAATAAGAGATTATTAGATTTCCTCGAAAAAGAGAACATACTCTCAAATAATCAGTATGGTTTTCGAAAAAATAAATCCACGGAAGACGCTGTTCTACACTTGACTGAAACCGTCTCGAAAACACTAGATAAAAAATTTAAATGCGTTGGCATATTCCTTGATTTGAAAAAAGCTTTTGATACAGTATCGATTCCTATTCTCTTAAATAAACTAGAGAGCATTGGAATAAGAGGAGTGGCACTCAAACTTTTCCATGATTACCTGAGTGATCGGACACAGTGTATAAAAGTCGATGAAGTCACTAGCGAGTATGCTCAGATCTCCTTTGGTGTTCCCCAGGGAAGTGTTCTAGGACCTACACTCTTCCTGATTTACATAAATCAGCTTTGTCAACTTTGCTTTGCCGGGTGTTCTGTAATTACCTATGCAGACGATACTGCCCTAATAGTAGAAGGAACAACGTGGCAGGAAGTCCAAATTAAGGCTACAGAGATTATGAATCTAGTTACCCTCTGGCTATCAAACAATTTGCTCACTCTTAATACATCAAAAACAGTGTACGTGACATTTGCGACCACTTCTAGGTACTTACCTCCACCGGACTCGATCTGCATCAGGACTCATATCAATTTGACTGACTCGAATGACTGTGCAGGAGTAGAATTAATAAGATCTTGCTTGATAAAATACTTAGGAGTATATATAGACGATACACTCTCATGGAAACACCAGATTGAATCACTGAAAGCTCGCACACGTAAGCTAATTTACATCTTCAAATTGTTACGAAACTCTGCGAATGCTACCATCTTAAAAACTGTCTATTTCACCCTTGCACAGTCTATACTAACATATTGTATGCTGGCATGGGGAGGAGCGCCAAAAACGACCATGCTACCACTTGAAAGAGCACAAAGAGCTGTAATTAAGGTGATAAATAGGAAGCCCTTTAGATACCCGACCGACCAACTATATCGCAATTACAAAGTCCTGACAGTTCGTAAACTATTTATTCTCAAAGCAATTTACCATACTCATACACTTCTCGAGTATGATCCTATCGCGTACACCTTAGCCCGTAGAAAGTATGCAATTTGCGACCCAGTTGTGCACAGAACTTCACTCGCGGCCCGCCAGTGTTACGTCCTGGGTCCAAGACTATACAATAGAGCTAGTAGAAGCATAAGTTTGTACACTAAATCTAGATATGAATGCAAGAGAATGCTTACAGATTGGTTGCAGCATTTAAATTATGAAGAAACAGAACAGTTACTCGAGGTTCTCAGTTAACTCAAATGTACCTTCAAATTTTAAAATGTACATTTTAACCTTTATAATGCAATAACTACTTTATCCTTAATGTTAGTTTATTTTTATGTTTAAATTAATTAACCTACATAATGTAAAATAAATAAGTAATGTTCTCGGCGATATTATTTTTTCTTAAGCTTTGTATTACAATAATTGTTCCAATGAATTACTTAGTTTACTTTTACTCGATTCTTTTTCTATTGGTTGCGTGGGCCCCCTGGTGACCTATAAATACAGATACAAACTGTTGTATCTAGTTTAGGCACCAGTCTCACAATTAAATTAAATTAGACGTGAAACAGATTATGTATAGCCACTAAGATGCACTTAATGATATAAGTTTTTATAATTATTTTATATTTGTACTTTAATTGTTGAGGAAATAAAATATTTTTATTTATTTTTTATTTTATTTTTTACCAGCTAGTGTGGGAGCACTATAACATTCATGGCGATTAGAAAATTTTCAACAGCGTGTTGATACAACTTGCGCTAGTTCATGTCTAGACGGGCAATAGGCCTATTATTTAAGCCTACCTAATTAAGGTACGCCTATTGAAAGAATTTTGACTGCCTCTGTGGCGCAGTCGGTAGAGATTCCGCCTGCGGCGCTGGAGGTCGTGGGTTCGATTCCCACTGGAGACAAATATTTATGTGACCCATAAACACTGATTTGTAATAGTAGTGCCCATAAATGTTTGTCTCAAGAGTCTGGGTGACCAGGGTGTTTCTATGCATAATATGTATGTATTTAAAAAGTATATAAGTATTAATATCCGTGGTCTGATACCCATAACTCAAGCAGGTTATTCCTGGCTTACTTTGGGATCCGATAGCGTTGTGTGAAAATGTCCGTGAATATTTATTTATCTTGTTTCATTGTATCCCAGTAGTTCCATTACACGAATAAGTTCAGGTAAATAGTGAATTAATTATCATATGAATATCGAAAAAACAAATAAAGATCGGAAAAACAAATGAAGGGAGCAAATAATAACATTTATGGCGGTTTGAAATTTTTTAACAGCGTGAAGATACAACTTGCGTCTGTCCATTTCAAGGCACTATTTATACACTGTGACTATTTTGTGGTCATCCAGTTTTTGTGTTTTAAATTTCATTTCCTTTTACCTTGAGTATATTAGGTATTTGATATATACTCGTATTTAAATTAACCTCAATTCAACCAAACTGCCACTTCCATATTCCCCTTCTGTCAGCAAGAACAACACACGCTGTCAGTCAACGCTAACTGTGTTTTGTTAAACGTAGGCAGTGGCAGTTCACAGAGTGGTTTTAGTCCATCGAGTGATCCACGAAGGATTTCCACATGTAAAAAACCACAGGCGTTAATCTTATCGGTTTTGTTTAAACTAACTGCACACTACAGCTTTTTTGTGCCATGATACGAACCCTGTAGCATCTTACTTTATATCGTGGCCGTAGTAACCGTAATAAAGTACTATATTTTCATCCCTTCTATTCGAAAAGCATCACTTTGCACCACTATAACGGAGTGCAAAATGGCTCTTTTCTGTTCAGAGCTTTTTAGTGGGTGGCAATGTGATTTGGATTTGGAACTTTAAATAAAAAATCATTGAAATCGAACGCAAATTGTATGGATTACTGGCTGATACTGTTGGCTGCATAGCACGGTGCCCTGTGCTAATAAAAAAGAACTAAAGAGCGCAATTCATCTCTCTGTTCTTGTAATCAGTATACATATCATACTTTATTGTATTTTGCAAATATAATAAGTTCTAAGTCGAGTTATGAAAGTAACAATGCAATAACTCCTGAAACAATAACTATAGAAGCTAATTAAATTGTACAAAACTGATTTTTTCTCATAGAAAGGGGATGAAAAGTAGAGTATATTACTCGAGAGCAAATTATTATTCCCTCGGGCGGAGTACGGTGAATCCCTCATTGCCCTTAGCATTCTAGAATAGGATCCTTTCGCTATGTTCGGGATTCTATTCTAGAATCCTTCGCTTCGCTCGTGATTCAAAGTAGCGCCCTCGCCGTAAAAGTACTATTTTGCTCCCTTGTTATACAATCTACTATTGTTAATGGGCTATAAGATGCAGACTGTTTAAAACGAGTGGCTGTGAATTAATTGCCAGGATCTTCCTTTCAGGCTCTATCTATTGCAATGCGAATCTGGCAGTAAATGTAATTATGTGCAAGCAACAATCTTGATGTTCATAAGTTTTAGTGGCATTAATGATAATATAGTGATATAATATGAATAATTAGACTTTCTAATGACGAAACATTCTTTAAGCTCGTTTCAGCAGTTGCAGAGTTTATTGATTACAAGCAAAGAAATCGTACAAAAAAGCCTCGTTATAATTTTAGTATAATTAAGCTCCATATATAGATTTTCTCAAACATCTCTATCACAGAATTCTTTGAAAAGTATCTTATCAAAAGGGAGTTTGCAGCATCTTCCACGTTGACCGCTTTTAATCGAGTTTGCCATATACTTGTAGGACATCTTAGTAGTATAAAATCACTTGTTTAATTAAAATAAGAAAGGTGAAAACAATAGCTTCATTGTGCGAACATTATAACCAATCAATTTCATTGGAATTCGGCACAAAAACTATACAGCCATAGTTTGATGATAAAACCGTGTCATATTGCCACGAACACCCCGTTTTCATGCTTTTTTCATGCTTCACCTTTAATAAGTAGGTTATAATATCTTGGTTACATACTTCCGATATTTTATAATCCATGGGTGAAAATAATTGATGAAATTCTAATGTTTATACCGTCTCCCAACGACGTATTATAATATAGACACGTCATGTACGAACATTACGGCTTTCAAAAATGGCAAATATTTTTTACATTCAAAAAAAGAATTTCTATGAAATTATCTATGGTAGCATGTATGAAAATTAAGGCAATTGCCTGACTTTTTTGTTGCCATTTTTAAGTGTTGGTAACGTATCTATAGTTTTTTATATATCATTGCCGTCTCCCAAAAGTGCTGGCAGGCAGTAAACTGTTAAAAAAAACCGGTCGATGAATACCTTCACAAAAAATACCAGCCTAAAAATATATCCGAATATTTTTTTAAACTAAACTTCAACAACTATTTAAACACTTTATAACACTACAACTTTTTTAATAATTTTAAATAACTAATGTAACAACACGGTAATCACTGAAAAAATTATTATGTTATTATTTATCTATATTTAAAAAAAACGCGCGTTTCCAAGTTTAAATTTTCGCGGTATTTTGTAGCGTTTCGATCGCTAGGTGTTTCAACGACGGGGTACAGACGCGCACTGACGCGTAGAGACGCGTTAGACAGGGAGGGTGAGAGGTGAGGACCATTTCAATCATTCCAGCATCTGCCTCCATACCTCCAATCACGGACCACCTCCGATAAGGAAAAACATCCTCCACGAACACACTTTTAATGGATCCCGGATTAATGCCCGCGGATTTTGTAATGAAAAAGTTTTAATAGACACTTTGGAAAACTTGAGTCGAATAGGATTTATTTCGAGTTATTTTTTACCTATAATTTGTAACCGTATCAGGTGACAAGAATTTATTTTCTTTTAACATTTATATTCTATGCTAGCTGTGTTCTACGGATTTGCCTGTGACGTGCTACAAAACTCGTAGCACTCATTGAATACATTTTAAAATAAAAAATCTTACTAATATTAAAGATCAAATGAAGTTCCGTTTATTTATTTATTTATTATTTAAAACTTTTCCCTTTCTTATAATTATTATTTAATTAAATATTATATGTATACAACTTATAAATAATAGTAATATTATAAATGCGAAAGTTTGTAAGTGTGGATGTTTGTTACTCTTTCACGCTCAAACGGCTGAACGGATAGGGCTACTTTTTATCACGGGTATAAGTTCCCACGGGAAGCGGGAACAGGAACAAATTTAACGCGGGTGATGCTGCGGGCATCAGCTAGTATGTAATGAAGTATGAAAACCTATGACATTTGTTGATATTTAATTAGATTGCTTCGCTTCCTTGGGAAATACAATGATATAGCCAAAAATGTTGATTTAAATTAACTTGACTTTCTGAATAACTATGAAAGTATTTTAAAAGTCGGTTCTGTAGTTTTAGAACTTTTTAATTACAGAAAATAACAAATTGAATTATTACTGTATACCTATGATGTCTGCAATTTATTTTATGTAGAGCACGATATAATTTTACAAATACAGTTCACAGATCTCTATATCATCTTAAAACTGAATTTCTAAACAGAATATTTTTATAAATCGGAACATTTTCTGATCATGATACTCCAGAGTGCTAGCTTAGCTTCCGAACACAGCCCGAAAAAATATTTCAAGTAGGTACTAGATACCAATAATATATAAAAACTATAGATACGTTACAAACACTGAAAAATGGCAACAAAAATGTCAGGCTTTACTTTTCATACATGATCTTTTAAACATAAAAAAAATAATTTCATTGAAATTATTTTTTATTATGTTTAAAAGATCTGCTGTTTTTAAAAACCGTGATGTTCGGGCATGACGTATCTAATTATGATACGTCGTTTGTTACTACAAACAAATCTGTGAAATGCTGCTATTCGTTTCGATTTCGACTTCGAAGGTACTAAACTTTTTTTTTTTTTTTTTTTTTTTCAGATTCTTATCTTCTCAGATTCTCTCTCGATTCTCTTATTATTAACAGATTCTTTTATCATATCAAAGAATCTGATAATAATAGTTAAGTAGGTACTACCACTGAATAACCAACTTCTAGTACCTACTTATTAAATCTGGGAACAAATTTACGTGGTGAAGTTTCCCACCCGAATTTTGGAATTTGTTATCAGATTAAAATGTAACAACATCCTACGTATTAATAAAGGGTGTTAGCCAAATTTCAGTCTAACTGCTTAAAAGGTTTGACCAAACAGCTTAACAAACTTTCACACTTATAAGATTAGTACGATAACTTATGGTGCTCACGGACTTGAGCATTCTCGCATGAGCATTTTAGCAAATATATTTATCGAGCATTTGGTGAGCATTCTAGTGAGCTTCGTCGTCGAACTGAGCTTTTCGTCAATAGTGCATAGTCATGAATACGAGTATTTTGACGAGCATCGCCTAGGAGCTTTCGTCAGAATGATCTGTAAAATCTAGTGTATGTTTGTCTCTGTTCGTTAAAAATAAATAAATAAATAAGCCTTTATTGCTGTTAGATTTTAATTTAACCAATTTGACAAAACTAAAAAAAATATATAGAGATAAACTATACTAAAGTAAATTAATAAATTAAAACATATTCTGGGCATTCTACTCATCTCCCATCCTAACAGCTTGTCTTTCGACAAAGGTCTCCTCTAAAGATTTCCACTTCGTTCTGTCCTTAGCTGTACGTATCCATTCAGGACCAGCTTTTTTTTTTAAATCATCGTCCCATCTTGTTACCTGTCTCTGTTCGTTATTCAGTTCCAAATTTAAAAACGGCGAGTACTCGCTTTTCTGATAAGTCTATCTGCACCTTAAAGATATTTCGGAATTGGCAATGAGTATTGAAATAGGACAAATATACATATAACTAGACATTGACCCAGTTCTACCTGGTTATCATAACGAGGGTGTAATAACAGACGCCAGGGTGGTTAGTTGTTTGTTTATCTACCCTCACTAAGCGTCACTAATGTCGGGCGTAAATGTTATCTTTTCAAACCTTTCTCTAAAAGGAAAAGTGTTCCCATTTCGACTGTAACCTAATTTTAGTTTTGGTTGTTTGTTTTTTTTTTGTGGGTTAATGATGATATTCGATATCGGTTTTATAAAATGAAATATTCCAATTCATACATTTTGGGGAGAAGTGAAACCCACTCTAAAGACAAGTAAAATTCTCATAACGAAGTTTATGTTAGTCAACAAGAGCCTAACGTGCTCATAATCTCATTGATAACTTCAGTTAAGTCAAGCTTGCTGGACATCCACAGGTATAAAACAAACGGTTTCAAGCAAAGACGTATCATATAGTTTCAAGTAGTCAATTGGGATTGGATGAAGATTTGCGTCTGTATGAGGATCGAAAGTTCATTCCATTTTCTGGGAATATTCTTTCGAAGGCTTAGCCGCGGCTCCCGTCCCAACCGTAGGCATTAGGTAGTGAACGTGTGGTTTTAGTTGGTAAGAGTTCGGCATAACATCTACGTAGGATTTGCTTCACAAAAGAAAAAGGAATCCATCACTATAAAGAGCAAAAATTGCAAAACGCTTCTAAAAAAAATTAAGTAGGCTCTGGTCTCCAAGATTGAGATGTTAAATGCAACCGTTACACCACTTCCATATGAAAAAAATAGAAATAGGTCATCCAGCTACTTTTAAAAACCTGTAAAACTGACTAGACATAATCCGACTACTCATATTAGTTGGTAATCCTTTAAGGAGCGCAAGATATTATTAATTGCGAGCAGTGTTCGGGCTTTTAGCGGGATTAGTGTAAAGTCACAAACTCACAAATGCAAACCTTCTTAGTGAAGCAACTCGCAAATGGCGGGAACAGATTTGAAACTCCGAAAGTGGTTGAAAAGTTACTTCGGGTTTCGTTAAGAGGTATGTTTGAATTAAAGCCTTTTTAATCTTTTGGTGTTTGCGTATAATATTATAATATTATAATTACATAATCATGCCTAAATCCCCGAGAGGTTAGGCTGAGATGAATTCTACAGATACTTAATACCAGTAAATTTTATGATCTTCAAATCTAAAACACTTCAGTCCACGCCGAGGGAAACTGTGAAGTGTTTTAGTATAATTCAATCTTTAAGGTCTTTATGATTAAGCAAATAGGGCAGTTTCACACGCTTCTAGGAGTCTGATGAAGAAATACCCATCTTTTCATACACCTTCTGTGATGTAAACGAAGTTGCGAGGGTCAGCTAGTTCGTAAATATAGTCTGCATGTTTTTCAAATAAATAATCGGCTATAATAACCTTATTTTTCTTCATAAAAATATAAAACTTCCTTTTCAGACTACCTAGAGTGAATATCTGTATAATGTGTTCCAACGTTTATAAAACGGGGCCTTTGAAAAACGTGAAATGTGCTGAAATATTCGTGAGATTTTTGCGGCACGCCCCACATTCATTTACGTCCCCTCAAAAGCATTTCAATGGGTAGATAGGTATGAACATCCTTTGGGCAGATATTGGTTTAAAAACAATATTAATTTCCATATTCTCGTTTTAAGAGCTTTATAATATTTTAAGTTTATGAAGATTTTTCTGATGGAAGTAACGCTTACTATTCGAATTTTGAATAGCGGAAACGTAGGTTTTGCTATTCGAAATTCGAATGAATTATATTAATATAAATCATTTCAGTGATATATGCCGTCAATGACAAAGAAGTTTTACTTCAATCGCGAATAAAGGTTACACGCAGACACATTTTTTTCTATCTTATTTTTTTATTTATTTATTTAGGGACAAAAAACAGTTACATGATAAAGTCTTAACCATACTACAATTAAAACTTAGACATATTATCCACCATGTAACCAACACCATTGTCCACGAATTAACTATAGACAATTATGTAGACAGACAATTTAGTGTTTCGAGTACAAATTAACATTGGCTGCTTGGTAAAGAAAAAAAAAACTATTGTTACAACTAATAATAAGGATATAAATATCGAGGACAGTTTGACTTAAAGTTAAAGATACATTAATTAAGCTTGCGACTGTAAATTGGTCAATAGATCTATGGCTCTCCGCTTAAACTGTGGGTTAGAGAGAGAGAATATATCGAGATCCATGAAATGTGTATTATATGTCTTGACAAGTCGATTGAGAGGTACACGGTGCCCAGCGTTAGTTCTACACTTATCTGTGTGGAAAAATCGAGGGACGCGCACTCCTCTTCTGATTACCTTTCTTGGTACTGTGTAGTATAAATTGTTAATCAAACAAGGGCAATCATATCGACCATTGCTTAAACCGTATAACATCATGACATCGAGAAGCATGCGTCGGGACTCCAATTTCAGAATACTGTAACGTTCCAATAATTGAGAGTATGGAACTTTTGAGCGAAAGCATCTATAATTCATAGATCGTAGGAACTTCTTCTGTACCTTTTCAAGTATTAAACTGTATTTGTCATAAAAAGGATTCCAGATAGGAACGGCATATTCCAATTGGGACCGTATCAACGTCTTGTATAACAATAAGAATGTGGCGGGACGCACAAAGCTACGAGAAGATCTCATTACAAAACCGAACATCTTAAAAGCTTTGTTCACAATGTTGTCTATATGTACATCAAAATGCAAGCAGGAATCAAGTGTAATGCCCAAATCACGAACCGAAGCAACATTATTTAGCAGTACGATATTAATGGTGTAATTAAAGTTGATTATTTTCTTATTTTTAGTAAATGAAATAGAGTGACATTTGGGTAAACTAAGAAAGAGTTTATTTTTATTACAATATTCGTTAAGTCTGTTTAAATTATCTTGAAGAAGGAAGCATTTTTGTATATTCTCACAGGAAATATAAATCTTAATGTCATCTGCGTACAATAAAAATTTAGAGTGAATAAAACATTGGTTGAAATCATTGATGAACAAGATGAATAAAAGAGGGCCTAAGATGGATCCCTGAGGCACCCCAGATGTAACAGCTACAGGTTCAGATTCACAACCATTAATAACGACTCGTTGTATTCTATTAAAAATATATGAAGAGAACCATCGGAGTAAATTTCCACGTATTCCATTATAAGCGATTTTCTCCAAGAGTAGTTGATGATCCACTATCAATATGACGCTGTTGTTATTTTTAAGCTATCGCGGTTTCGCTTTATCGCTCGAGACGTCGGTTTATGTTAGTAGATTTATTTCGCGTGAAGTCCCAAGTTCTATAAGAATGAATATGACGCTGCTCGTGTGATGAAAAGTCCAACAGCACTTTTTCAACCGGTGCCTTGCTGTGGATCACAAGTCCCAACTTGTGATAGAAGAATAAGAAGTTGCCCACAACTTCTTATTCTTCTATCGTGTCAATTATTCACTCTATTTATTGCCTTTTTCAATAGTTTGGGCATAAAACTGACATCTTAACTGCATTGTCCGTGGTTTCGTTGAGATCGTTCTTAGTGTAGGTGTAGGAAGTAAGATATAAGGGACATGAAAGGAAATGCTACATGGAATGCACTGGGGCTCCTCAACCACAGGCGGTTAGCCCAGATCATCTGCATAAATTTTGTCTGGGCTGGACTACCAGAAGGCAGAAAAACTCAATGAACTCAAATTCTCGTTTTCTTTTAATTATCTATCTATCTATCTATCTATCTACATTCACGCCAAATCCCTTGCGGGGTAGGCAGAAAGAACCAAGCGCCACACGGCACGGTCCATACATACCTCACTTGCTTCTTCAACTTTCATTTTTCTTTTCATGCATGCACGTCGGTTCCTTCGGCTCTTGACACCACCTTCAACTAACACACGATTAATTTGGTCGTGGTATGTGTGTCGTGGCCGTCCCCGACTCCTAATTGTAATTATCTACTATTATATGTGATGCAATGAAGGGACCTAAACCCCAAAGTACAATCTTCAATATTCAGTATTTTTCAATGTACTTTATCAGGATATAACCGTTATAAAGTATCTTATAAACGTCAATTTTACTTTATCTAGGTTTACTACCACTTCCTAAGCGCTAGTGGAAAAGAATCGTCGCAACAAACTCCACTACAGCAAAGTATGATGCTAAGTTGTCCTGGGGTATCCTTCCGAGGGCTTACCCGGGGCTCCCAACCGTAGGCTGTTAGGCGGGATTCGTGAGGTTTTTTAGTCGGTAGAAGTCCAGAATAGCATCCACGAGGATATTCCCTCACGAAAAAAAAATGGATGCTATGTTTAAAGACTAAAAATGAGGATCATTAAAATTAATATTTAATATAACGGACGGTTATACCCATAGATATCCGTGATATCCGTGGTTATACCAGATAGAAGCATTCACCTTAATGTGTACTTATAATTATCATAGAAAAATATAAAACACTGGGAATATTTCCGAGCCACAGAATATTTTGACTACATCAAAAGGAACAAAATATGTCCGGGAGGTTTGTACAGCTCTTTACTCCCACATAAAGTTTAAAGCGAAATATTCATTAACTATATGAAGTATATGCCTCGTGTGTGTTTAATATGTTTCTTTGAGATCGCTCGGGGCTATCATCATTACAGTTTTATATTATACGTTAAAAGAACCTTCTGGAATTTTGATAAACTTCGCGTTTATAACTTCGGCAAAGTACGTTAAAGTAATGGAGCATAATATTATGAAATAAGTACTTAAATTAATATTAAATTTAATCTCTTTGAAATTAATATTATTTTTTGATTTGTCAAATTTGTAGAAACTCTGCCGAGGTTTTCAAAATGCAATTAGACTGAGATGAACTCAAGAAAATCCGTCTGGTTTTTATTATTTTTTAAATAAGAATCAGTTTTTTTACAAATCTATAAAAACCATTTCGTGTTACCGCCAGGCAGTACCTTTTTAGGGTTCCGTAGCCAAATGGCAAAAATGGAACCCTTATAGATTCGTCATGTCTGTCTGTCTGTCTGTCTGTCCGTCCGTGTGTCACAGCCACTTTTCTCCGAAACTATAAGGCCTATGCTGTTGAAACTTGATAAGTAAATGTATTCTGTGAACCGCATCAAGATTTTTATATAAAACTAGAAAAAAAGCAGTTAACTTTGGGGGCCCCCTTACTCAGAACTGAAACTCAAAAATTTTTTTTCATCAAACCTATACGTTTGGGGTAAATATGGATAGGTCTTTAAAATGCTATTGAGGTTCCTAACATATTTTTTTTCTAAAGTGAATAGTTTACGCAAGAGACACTTCCAAAGTGGAAAAATGTCTGCCCCCCCCCCCCTGTAACTTCTAAACTACGAGGATGATAAATCTAAAAAAAATATAAAATGTACATTGCCACGAAAATTGGTTTGAACGAGATTAAGTTGGTACTTTTTTTTTTAATACGTCAATAACCGCGACTTTCACCTAGAAAAATCACTACCACTGCGAACGTGTTAAAACATCAATGAAAGTTACAACGAACTTCAAGAACTTTTATGTTATGTTACTTACTGCTACGAAACCCTTCATGGGCGAGTCCAACTCGCACTTGGCCGATTTTTTATTTTAGAGACTTCAAAAAAGGAACGTGAATGAACATACAAACTGTATAAACAACAAATAACCCTGTCACAGTCCACGGCTGGACCTAAACCTCTCCCAATAAGTTTGGGAGAATGATTAACCTTACGGTACCAAGTTGACCGGTCCGGATCGATACAGGGTTTTGTTTCGAGTTTTCCTCCTCCTTGCCATGACCTCGTCCGTTGGACAGCTGTTGTCAGTTTGACGTATCGCAGACGAACGACGTGGACTTTTTTTTCGCGAGAGATACAAACATGGGAGTTTACTATAGGACGTTGGCGGCTTCGCCCGCGTGAAATACGGTACCCGTTCCTGTGGGAACATATTCCCGATATGATAAGTAACTTATGTGTTATTTCAGACTATATGCTATCTCTGTACCAAATTTCACCCTGATCCGTTCAGGCGTTACAGCGTGAATAAATAACAAACATCCAAACAGCTAACCATCCAAACACCTTTACAAACTTTCTCATTTATAATATTAGTAGGATACTGTCAACACACACGACGGCGCAGTATGGATCCTGATGGTTGGGGCAGTAGGACATTAATCACTACATAGTATAAAACAAAGTCGCGTTCTCTGTCCCTATGTATGCTTAAATCTTTAAAACTACGCAATGGATTTTGATGCGGTTTATTTTAATAGAAAGAGTGATTAAAGAGGAAGGTTTATATGTATAATAACATCCATTAAATAGTGGAGAAATACTGTATACCCGTGCGAAGCCGGAGCGTGTCGCTAGTCGCTAGTATATAATAAAAATAAACCAATAATTATCTACTACCCGTTCGCTCTTAGTTTGCCGGTCGCCTCCCATACTACGCCTCTACACCATCCTCTCCGCTAGCGGCAAACTTAGAGCGAACGGGATATACCAATAATTTGAGAAAAATATTTATGGTCCACCCGCCCCGTTCATTAGATCCTTAGTGCGGCGCGAACCATTTATCAGGGTCCCTTCGACGGACCGCCGCGGACAGACGCGGCAGTCGTCTGCGTTGTACCACAAATTAGAGATGGTACAGATGTAAACCTACATACTAAATTCGTTAAGGCTATGCACACATAGGCACCGCTCACAGAGTTCACAGACACGAGGTCAAATATAGTAGTTGTCGATACTGATTTGTGCGCGAGTGTGCGTAGCAAAGGGTGTGAAAAAAAGGACATACATAAGATTGCGTTCTGTACCTTATTATTTTGTGGTTGTTCATTGCATCTGAGATTGATTTAAGTTTTGATGAGATGAGTATCATTGCACCCTCTACGACTAAACACAATACCATTTTTCCATCTTGTATGGACTTGCTACGCCGTAGCACATGCTACGAGAGCAACACAAAAATTTCTTAACTTCAGTTCCTATATTATCAGGTAATAACCCTTTGGGTACGGAACCTTTTACGGCTTTTATAGCTGAGAAACCACTACAGAATAGACAGCAGTAGCGATTCGAGGTGAACGTCACCACGCCCGACGAAGGTAAGTCAACTTCTTTTCTCCAAAGGTTATGTGCCTGACTACAAATTCGGAGGTCGTGAGTACGATTCCCACCGAGGACAGATCTCTCTGTGTGATGAGCACATTGATTTGTTCTGTGTCTAGGTGTAGTTTATCTATTATATGCATGTATGTAGAAATATATAAGTATGTTTATCAGTCGTCTAAATCCCATAGCACAAGCTTATATTAGTTTTTTTTTTTTGGGCTAGATGATGTTGTGTGAGAATGTCCACAAATATTTAATTATTTATCCTTTAATCCTACTCAACCAGTCGTACAACAATAAGATACGAAAAAGCAATAATGAATATAAAAGCATTGCAGTAACATTTTATCTGATTCATCTCAGAGAGTAATCGCAATTAATCACAGTTAGGGAACCACTACAATGTTAACAACAAAACAGTGCTAATACATTTACACAAAATTGAAAGCTCAATTACAAAATGGACGACAACAAACTCGAAAATGATAAATTAGTAGAAATTAAATTAAAGAGTTAAATATTCCATCGTTTCACTGGAGTAGAATTTTTACTAAACTTGAATATGAATATGCTGCTATCCATGTACATACATTGATTTTATGTATGTTAAAAGTCGTAATTTAAATTAAAAATTACATAAGTTTAAGATGCCAAGAAAAAAGTTAGCCATTCGCTCATAGTTTGCTACAGGCGTAGAGGCCAGTGTAGAGGCGTAGTATGGGAAGCGACCGGCAAACTTAGAGTGAACGGGTGGTCCATACTTATATTTTTTTTATTCTTAAACTTGTTTAAAAAACAAAATCACGGCCTAATTTATACCTTACACTTTACACTCGTAAAGGAGATCATTCACGTTTCATACATTTTTGGGCCAATTCTGAAAGTGCCGGCCAGAAAATAAAAATGTAATATTCGCATAGAACACACAATTTCTAGCAAAAAATACTACAACATTAACCCTGTGCGTGCTATGGTTTTGTTGTTACATGCTTTTAAAATACGAGCAAAATGTTATTTTGATGATATATTTTGATACATTTCATCACTTGAATAGTGATTTGTTTTTAAGCTATTCTATTGTAATAAGAAAGAATTATCATTTTACTGATGATCTACTTACCTACGCACAAACAAAACGTACCTAACGATTCACAACAAGTCCAAACTTGTTTCAAAAAACTTAGACAAAGGTGCCGCGCGCGCAGCCCCCCACGCCCAAGCGACAGGTACCTGGCAAATCACCCCGCCACCTCCCGACGCCCGATGGGTGCGATGGGGCTCTACCACCAACCCCGGGGTCCAAGCCAGCCTCACCTGCGAGTGGTGCACCTACTGATAAACGGACGAGGTCATGGCGCACAGAAAAGGAAAATTCGAAACTAAACCCTGTACCAACGGGGGTCTGAGGACGGTGAGAGGGTCACTCACCGTCCTTACAGAAGCAGGCCCATGACGGCTCACCGAACTCGAGGTAGAACTAGGTCGTATTAACTGGCACATCCAGTATTGTGCGAGGTCCAAAGAAAGTGGGAGGACACGCTAACCCTTGCATCAGGCGACCTGTTTTACTTTCGGGAAGACATTTTTCCGAGGGCGGGATTGGCTTTTTGGTGAAAAAGGACCTCGTTAGCAGCTTTGTGGAGATTAGCAGTGTTTCGCCTCGGGTAGCGTACTTAATACTGAGACTCACCAACAGGTACACCCTGAAGGTGATACGAGTGTACGCCCCGACCTCGGAAGCACTGTCGAGGCAGTTGAGACCGTGTACGAGGACATAGCAAAAGCACTACATGGTACTGCCAAGACTCACTGCAGCGTTGTGATGGGGGACTTCAATGCCAAAGTGGGAGTACAAGAACGCGGCGAAACGAAGATCGGCCCCTTTGGTGTAGGGCGCAGAAATGACCGGGGCCATATGCTTGTCAGTTTTCTTGAGTCTCAGGGGCTCTTCTTGATTAACTCTTTCTTTAAGAAGAAGTCCCACAGAAAATGGACTTTGCGATGCCCCGACAAGGTCACAAGGAACGAGATAGACTTCATCATGACGGACAGGAAGTCTATATTTAGAGATGTCTCTGTGGTTAACAGGTTTAACCGTTGGACCACCGAGACACTACTCTCGGCGTAGGCACCATCTACGGCAACTTAGTTATGTTGTACGGCACGAATGTTTAAAATTGCTCCTATATAATCATTCGATTTGCGATAATACCTCCCCAAACATGCAATGTGGTGAAAGAATTTGACGGTCGAGAGTAGTGCCTCGGTGGTCCAATGGTTAATACCGGTGGTGATCACCGACTTGTACGAGCATCTCTGAATTTGGACTTCCGAGCTGAAAGGGCCCGTATGATGAAGCCTACTTTCCGACCTACCGCACTCCAGTTAGCCTCAGGGGCTGAGAGGTTCCAGTTAGAACTTCAAAATCGTTTTGATCTGCTGGAAACCACTGGCAATATTTACAATAAGGCCGACAATGTGGTCAGGACGCTACAGCAAGTGTCCCGAAGGTTTAGGTCCGGAAAAAGCAATAACAGGTGCTCTAAGCTCTCGCACGATCCTCTCGAACTTATGAGAAAAAGACGGGAAACGCCATCTACGCACTCGTCTTCATCAGACCAGCGGGATCTAAATCTCCATCTCACTTCTGAGCCATGTTTACAAGTTGTTCTCGAGAGTAGTCACAAACCGCCTCGCCGGAAGGCTCGACGAGTTTCAGCCAAAGGAGCAAGCCGGATTTCGATAAGGCTTCAGAACCGTGGACCACATCCATACTGTACGGCAGATTGTACAGAAAATAAACGAGTACAATCAGCCGCTGTGTATGGCTTTTGTGGACTACAAAAAAGCCTTTGACTCTGTCGAAATAAAATACTCTTAATCTTTATTTTACATGCTCCTTTATGTAGGAACGAGAAATCAAAATTGGGCATAAAATATGCCTCTGCCTCACCCTTCAGAGAAACAGGTATAATTATATGGTGCTTATATGTGTGCTGAAAGACAAATTAATAAAATAAATCACTATTCAACTGCTCATATCAATTAGAATGACACCTTCGAAATAACATTTTTCACGAATTTTAAAAGCATGTAACAAAAAAACCATAGCACGCACAGGGTTAATGTAGTAGTATTTTTTGCTAGAAATTGTGTGTTCTATGCGAATATCACATTTTCTTATTCTGGCCGGCACTTTCAGTTTTTGGTCCAAAATGAATGATGTCCTTTAAACAAATGTAAAGAGTCGCAATGGTCGACCGACCTCCTTTTGCTTTGAAATCTATACATCTAATACATAATATAATAAAATGATAGAAAAGTCAAAACTGTACATGTACATTGTAAATATAACATGTAATTGTAAATACTCGCTGGGTGTTCAACATAAGATACCGAAGCCGATAATATAGTTAGAACAAGTTTTGTCTGTTTGTTTTGCTTTGTCCTGAAGTATCTCGAAAAGTACTCAATAGATTTGATTTAAATTTTGCACAAATATTAACTAAGGGTAGGGTCTTCAAATAGGCTATATATTATGATGCTACGTATCCTAGGAACTAAGCAGAGAGCAATCAAATTGGGATTATAACATAAGTTAGAGTCCAATAAAGGTTTGAAACTACGCCCATGCTATTCTATCGGTTTATATTGCTCTCTGTTTTTTTTTTCATATTGTAAAGAACATCCTTTTAGGCATTTTAAGGTTACTTCAATCATTGATTTTGAAAACATCCTTTTCATTTAGCAATGTTATATACGAATGGATAAAAGGGTCTAGTGTATTAAGGACTTGAATATCCTTTCAATAAACAGTTCTAAAGCTTCCCACAACTTTATAATATGTTGCTTAGCAAACAAATGTATTTATTTAA
Organism: Miltochrista miniata; assembly: GCA_933228765.1. Taxonomy (NCBI): domain Eukaryota; kingdom Metazoa; phylum Arthropoda; class Insecta; order Lepidoptera; family Erebidae; genus Miltochrista; species Miltochrista miniata. The sequence continues at coordinate 33,126,675 of OW121756.1, read as the reverse complement.
ACTAGACAGGCTAACTTTTACCTTTTCCTCTGTGATATAAGACTTAAAATCCATTGGCGAATTTCACAAAAACAGCTATGAGCGATCATGTGCTTCATCATAATCAAACTCAGATGAATTCCTAATATTTGATGTTGAGATGTTTGGAATGTTTGTTTACTTGCCTCAAAAGCGTATGCTAATATTATAAAACAGGAATGTATTTCGCTTTAGGGTCCCGTGTCCCAAGAGCGCTCGTGGCCCCGCGGACTCAGTGTTCTGTAAACGATCACTGCAGTAAGCAACATTTACTATGGCCGGATATGGATGAGTGACCACCACGTGGACCACTTTGTGACATTTATTTACGAGCGTTTCCGTGCTTCGGAAGGCACGATAAGCCGTTGGTCCCGGTTGTCAGTAAAATGAAAGTCGTTAAGCCAAGTTGAAGGCCTTACGGGCGGCTTGAAAAATTTCAACTGTGGGTCGTCACAACCTGCACCCGGGTCGGCAGCGCGTGTCTAGCGCCTCTGGTGTTGCAAACGTCTATAGGCTACGGTTACCAACCTTCCGGTGGGCCGTAAGCTTGTCTGCCACCTAACTAGTATAAAAAAAAAGAAGAGTAAACTCGGGACCCTATTAGGGGGACTGCGCTGTTTGTCCATCTGGCCAGCTGTCCGTCACGAGGATGTATCTCATGAGCCGTGATAGTTAGACACCTGTAATTTTTACAGAAGATTTATTTAAAATGCAAGTACTGAAGGCGCTTACAGCAAAGTCAATTTCTGTTGCCGCTAAATAAAAATACGGCGAATAGAAAAAAAATGTCTTATTGGTCCCATACAACAAAATTGCCACCCGTTCGCTCTAACTTTGCCGCTGGCATAGAGGCGTATACCCGAATTGTTAATTAGACGAAGTAAATTGGCAGTAGATAATGTCACTTCGTCATAGACTGCCTCTGTGGCGCAGTCGGTAGTGATACCGCCTGCGGCGCTGGAGGTCGTGGGTTCGATTCCCACCGGAGACAAATATTTGTGTGACCCATAAATGTTTGTCTCAAGAGTCTGGGTGTTTCTATGTATAATATGTATGTATTTAAAAGTATATAAGTATTAATATCCGTGGTCTGATACCCATAACACAAGCAGGTTATTCCTAGCTTACTTTGGGATCAGATAGCGTTGTGTGAGATGTCCGTGAATATTTATTTATTTATTTATTTATAGTAAATACGCAACATTGTATGAAGAAGTGACATTAGTTGCTGTCAATTTACTTCGTCTAATAAAAAATCGACTTTAGTATGGAGCTGCGCGCCAAAGTTAGAGCAAACGAGCAGTACATCGTTTGTTGATACGGAACCCTCCGTGGCCGGTTTACTCGTATGCTGAGATAAACACACTCCGTCGGGTATATAGATCATTTTCCATTGCCCTTCAATTACGACTAAACATGTTTTTTTTATAGATATAAATTAACCTTAGATGGTAGGTATATTAAAGAGTTGCATTAATCCCATAGAGAAACACGATTATACATATGACGTTCACTGGTCACGTTGCTCAATCCTAATGATGGAAGTCCTATACAAAATGACAGAAAAGAACTTAATTTTCTTTCAACTTTTAAAAATTCTTTTGCCTCGAAAGACACAAGGAAATGTTTGAAAGTTGGCAGCGTGTTTATTAGTGCCAACGTAATTAAGATAATGGCTTTCCCGCCAAAATGAAAATATGAAAAATGGCCAAAAGAAAACAATGGACTCAAAGAATTGTATTCATACTCTGGAAATATGAACATGGTGATTTTCAATATGGAAAAAGAATTGGTTTCGAGCAGGATTCGAGAACATTAGGTGGCCAATTGGTTAAGGCGTCCGCACCGTATGCGAGAAGACGCAGTTTCGAATCCTGCTCGAAACCAATTCTTGTTCGATATTAAAAATTTATGATCGAGTTAGCATACTAATTTCTTTTCATAAAATTATCTTAATGGTGATTTTCATAAAATACTAAGATCACTTTTAGCGATAATATACCTGGTCTACTTGAAATGCTACAGATAAAATACAATCATTTCTCGAATGCCTGTATTTTGTAAAAAAATAACTGTAAAGGGACTTTGCCTGTGTGAAATAGCTACTACGTAACTATATGATTTGTAGGGTTCCGTACCCAAAGGGTATTCATGAGACTTAGCTGTTCGTCTGTCTGTCTGTCCGTCATGAGGCTGTATCTCAGGATGGTTAGGTTGGAGAGCTGAATTTTTTACAGATGATGTATTTCTGTTGCCGCTATGACAACAAATATTTAAATTTAAAAAAATGGGGGGAGGGGAGATTAAGGGGGGCTCCCATACAACAAACATTATATTTACCGTTTTTTGGTACGAAACCCTCTTGGCCGATTTTTTGTATACTATTTACATACTCTTCATTTTTTAAGTCAAGTGTCTTACTACCCGTTCGCTCTAAGTTCACCGGTCGCCTCCCCTACTACGCCTCTACACCAGCCTCTACGCCAGTTGCAAACTTAGATCGAACGGGCTATACATAGTATACATGGTCTTAAATAGCTTCTACAGCATAGCGTATTTTTTTTTAAATTTTTCAATAACTTACCAAATTAGGTTTACCTTCTATGAAATGCAGTGGTACTGAAAATAGGAACGCCAATGCGAAAATGAAAACACTTCGTTGAGAAGGTCTTCCAATATTCTTAGCTCTTCAAATTTCAAGTGCTGTTATTGTTTTTAAACAGCTTAGGTGGCAAAACGTATCCGGCCCACCGGAACAAATGTAATATGCACCGTTTGCAGGTTTTACTGTACCTACCTAGATCAAACCTTTTATATGGCACTGGACTCGTTTTGACAACTACGGTCTCTGAGTTAGTTTCTATAGTAAGTTCCTAGATACCTAATCATCATTCGGTGTCTTTTTTTTTAACGTGAGGGAAAATCCTCATGGATGCTATGCCGGACTCCTACCGACTAAAAAACCTCACCTTACGCCCAACAGCCTGTGGTTGGGAGTTCCGGGTAAGCCCTCGTAAGGATGTCCCAGAACTCCAATCATTCGGTGTCTACTACCGGTTGTGTATAGCGGTACACTTGAGAATTTTAGAGGTAGGTACAAGTGCTCGAAGTGTCAAGGTAGGTCCGTGCTTCGGAAGGCACGTTAAGCCCTTGGTCCCGGTTGCCAGTAAAATGGCAGTCGTTAAGCCGAGTTGAAGGCCTTTTTAGGCGGCTTCAAAAATTTCAACAGCAGGCAGTCACAACCTTCGCCTGTCCATCTCAACACGGTAATACGATTCACCACCACCCCACCTATTGCGTGAGTATAATTAAAATGCCTCTGCCTATCCCTTCGGGGGTAAAGGCGTGACCATATGTATGTCTGTATGTAGGTTCAAGTGTTGTATTGTTAATTATCATACTAAATACGAATAAATTTACAAACTTTTATCTTGAAGCATAATTACATAAATTTCCGCTCCCAAAGGGATCTTATTCGAATCCGAATCCTTATTGATCGTTACCCAACTCCTATAGAAAGGGACGGCGAGTCTTTTTCAGTATGTTAGAAAGAGACAAACATATTTATGTCACAGAAACTGGTCCCGATTGATGTTGTAATATATGGCTGCGTCGAAGTTTCGAAGTTTTAAATGAATAATAAAAATAATAAAGAAATATTTGTGGACATGCTTACACAATTATCTAGCACAAATTAAGCTAATGTTAAGCTTGTGCTATGAGATCTAAACGACTGATATACATACTTATAATATTTCTATCTAAAATAGTACATTATTCAATCATGCCAATACCCCCGAGGGGTGTAGCCAGAGATGAATCACCCACCTACATTTAGCCAGTAATTTTAATAGTCCCACGTAATAGAGGGCAGGCCTATAGTTGTCACTCAAGCCTCGATGTCATGGAGTAGGTTTCAAAGCTGCTAGTTGGCGAGTTTACAAATTAGTGAGTGAATTATCATGGGATTATCAAAAGCAGATTGTAAAAAAGAGTTTTGAAGCTGTTGTGAACTTACTGGCTTGTAGCTTGTAAAACTTATCATCGAGACTATTACATCTTTCGCTATATCCCATCGCTATCAAACTATTGAGGCTATCGAGGCTCAAAGTTAATAACCATTTTGTAATCCAAACAAAAATTCCAACAACGAAGACAAACGCAACAATCTTTGCAATCCGACCATCTGACATCTATACTAATATTATAAAGAGGAAAGATTTGTTTTTTTTGGTTTGTTTGTAACGAATAGGCTCCGAAACTTCTAGACCGATTTGAAATATTCTTTCACTGTTGGAAAGCTACACTCTTTGCGGTGAACATAGGCTATATTTTATTCCCGTATTCCCACGGGAACGGGAACGACGCGGGTGAAACCGCGTGACGTCCGCTAGTAATAAAATATTGTGATAATTCACGGAATCAAACGTAACATGGTGCAAAATCCATCGTAAAAGGGGAGAGGGAAGGAGGAAACTCATCACTTATCCTCGATCTCGATTCATTAATCCTAGCGATCACATCAGGGTAACCATGATAAGTCTTACACTCCTTTATTTTGAGCGGGAAATGTGAAAAATGGTGGACGCTTGATGTATACTTATTTTATAACCTTTTTAAACTAGTACATATATATTAGTCGTGGATTTTAGATATAAAATAATATTTTTTAGCAACCGCGCACACTGCACTGAAGCATAATTATGTAATGAAACCTTTCCACCACTTTACTGGGTTAAAATTGACTTTGCCTTAGATTGTACTTGACTTTGACTGGGTTTTAAAGGATGATGACATTTGCTTAAACATAATTATGATTGATGAGTTAATTAAAAAAATATTAATACAAAATGAAGATCTTTCTGTGTCTTAGTAATCAATTCATCAACACTTTAAAAAAAAATCGGTTGTCTGTAAAGTCGGTTTACTGACGACAGTTGAACGAAAACTCAGCCTTAAATGAAACGCCTCAGAGCGAGGTAACGCCGCATACGTCATGTTTTTTCGTGCCGGCTCCATCGAATTATATGACTTTGTCATGTCAAAATATACAATTTAGAATGTTTTTTTTCATAAAATTGTTTTTTTTTTCATATTCTTATGTAAGGCACTAGATATAAATGCGTACATACCGCTTGTGACCTGCAGTGTAGTTGCGAAGAGGCATAGCAGCGAGAGCGACAGGTATCCGAGCGAGTTGAGCCAATATGCCGCGGCCATACTGTATCCTACGGACAAAACTTGATTTAAACCCAGGCACTTAATACAATTATGTTACACTAGATAGCGCTTCTGTTCCCGTTCCCATGCCATGGAAACTTATTCAATGGATAAGGTAGCCTTTGTGTTGTTCCAGACTAAATTCTATCCCTGTACCAAGTTCGAACGGATTCGTTGAGCTATAAGTGCTCACAAACTTTCGCATTTATAACATTAGTAAGAAGAATTACTAAGGATGATATAAAAACACCAACTAGCTCGGTGGCAAAGTGGTAAGAGTACGCGACTGCGCTATCGCTGAGATTTTGGGTTCAAATCCCAAGTCAGACCAAATATTTTGTGACACACAAATCTCTCTTTCCGTCCTGATAAAGGTCTATTTTCAGCGGCTTCTTGACTGTAAATTAGTCATACGAGTCTAATATAATTGCGGTAACATAAACAATATTCCATCCATAATACTTATCGGTATCAAACGCAATGTCTATGTGCTGACTACTATATACTATATGGTTTTTCATCAGGAGCAGCTACCGTGTCGTCACGACCGACACGTGCTAAATTTCCTATTTAAGAAGGTTCCTATCAAAGTACCGATTTTTTTTTAATACAGCGCCACCTATTTCATTTTACTTGAACGAGATGTAAGGGTTGTTTTCATGGTAGAGCGCCAGTGCTATTGGTGTTTACCTGATTTGATAGTCCTGAATAAAACGGCTAGATGGCGCTGGTTTAAAAAATATTTTTACCGGTGAGTTTGGAGTGAAATTATTCATTCAATAAGCAAATAACTTATAACAAAGATTTTTTGCATAATTCTGCTAGAATTTCTGCTTTAAAATTACAATACTGCGATAATATTAATTGCAAAATTCGATGACACATGGTATTTATAGGACTATCCGCGCGGAATATAATAGTTGTGTTGAAACGAGCCCTTAAATCCATTTCACTTATTAAACCATTTTAAAAAAGAAATTGTCTGTCTCCGTGTAGCAAAACCCATATAATAGGTATATTGTTTCCTTTTTTGCGTATACCAGTATACATCTGTGCTGTTTGTGCATGATAATTTATTTATGGCAGTTTTGTAATAAATTTCTTCTTAAAGAGCAACGCGAGCTCATACAGGTCGTATTGTCGCGTTGCTCTATGTTTCTACCTTATATTTTACGAGGGTGATATCTGATATTTACGGAATATTTATGAAACCAAAGAAATATTTACCATATCGTCAGCATGTGGGTTTGCGACGCGGCCCTCCGCCCTCCACAGTTCACCTGAAACAACAAATATCATCAGTTTAAAAAAAATGTATTGTGCTTTTTATTTGTTTAAATTAATAATAACTGTAGGGTTTTGTAACAAGTGCATAGTAGTCTCTGCCTACCCCGTTGGGAAACAGGCGTGATGTTATGTAGTAACTCTGTAGCACCAATGATATAAAAACTATAGATACGTTATAGACACTTGAAAATGGCAACACGTAAAGTAGGTTATTACCTGAAAATCTGTGACGCGGCTGTAGGGTTAGCGAAAGTTCTATTAGCACTGTTTTAAATTCTTTTAGTAAAGAAAACTCGAAAAAAACATGCCTTCATGTATCTTCAGATGATACACAAGCTACACAGCAACTGTTCAATATAAAAACGTGTCATTTCATGCGTAAGTACAATAGAAATAATAATATTATTTCATTTTCTCGGATCGATAAAATGGCGCCAAGCATAATGAATGAATGCACATTTGCACAAGGAAAATGTACTCTATAGTCTGTGGTTTGGCGCCCGCGACCCGTAAGGGGAAGGCGGGGAGATTTTGTACTAATGTTGTATTTAGCTATTTGATTTTTTTTTAATTTAGGTAATTGTATTTCTTTTAAAAAATAATGAAACATAATAATAATATATTATTAAGATTATTAAAATGATTCAAATTACAAATATTTGGATTACTTACTAGGTACTAAACTTTTAAAATAAATGTTTCTGTATGATATTGTTATATTTTCATTTTATGACTTAAATTACGTTAATAATTACTAATCCGATAAACTACATCAACATTTTATAAATTTAAATATTACGTACTTTACCCGTAAATAGTATACATTAATCATAATATGTCTGAGTAAGTGAAATTCAAGTTTCCCTTTTTCCCCACATTCCTCTGATATTGACTTCATGCATGGTACCACAGATAATTTATAGAATTCTTTTTTAAAATTTATAAAAGTTTAGCTGTTTTTGAAAGCCGCAATGTTCGTGTATAACGTGTCTATATATGATACGTCTTTGTGTAGCACCCATTGAATCTATCATGCTAACATGGTGATTCCCCAGTCGCGCGCGGGTTGTAGTCGCGTACGTACGTTGCGTAGCAGCTAGTAGTTGAGCGTCGCGTTTTCACAACTACCTACACTAAGCTTAAAAACAAAATAATTTAAAATGAGTGAAAGTGATGAAGACGATAATAACAACAATAGTGATAGTGAAATACTTATGCGATGTGAACAAACTTTAAATTCAATTGGGTCGGTGTCCACGGTTAAACCCGACAAAAGAAAGGAACGAGAAGATGACGAAACTGAGGAGGGATTTATAACTATTGTGAGGAGAAAACCTAAACGTTTTATTAGGAGTGACTCAACGGATGTAGAAACTGGCTTGAGAAAAATACAAAACAGCGGAGTAAATAGAAGGGGAGAAGAAATAACAAATAATTTTGAGAAATACCATGAAGTGTGTGTGTCAAGCACGGAAGAATTACCCAAACAAATGGCGTTTGCGAGATTAATGAGAGATGAAAATATTAAAAACATTATCGGAATAAAGTATAAAAGCCCGTATAAAGTACTTATTCGCTTTCAATCGCAGGAAGACACGGAGTTACTATTAAATTGCACTAAATTAGATGAATTAGGTTTCAAACGTTCAACAACTTACGAAACTTCAATGTCATTTGGAATTATTAGAGGCGTGGATCTGGACCTTACTGAAGACATTATTAAGACATTTTTAGAGGCAAGTACTAAGATTCTTTCAGTGAAACGACTGAAAAAATTGAGCTCCGGTAATAATTGGGTTGACAGTGAGACAATTCGATTATGTTTTGAAGGCACGATAATGCCGCAATATGTATTCGCTTATGGTTGCCGATTCAAAGTCGAACAATTTGTTTTTCCAGTAACTCAGTGTACAAGATGTTGGAAATTCGGTCATTTCCTTAAACACTGCCCTATAAAAAAAAACATATGTCCGAAATGTGGTGGTAGCCATGATAACTGTGAAGCCACCAATTTTCGTTGTTTAAATTGCAAAGGTCCTCACTTCGTCCTAGACAAAAAATGCCCAATGTACTTAAAAGAGAAAAATATTCGCCAGATCATGTCTAAGGAAAATGCCACATATCGAAAAGCGCTACAAACATTTTTAACAAGTACCCAGGAGGCCCAATCACAAAGAGGTAATAAGCTTATTGAATACACCCAAAATTCGAATCAAGACATATTTATGACGTCCGAAAAGAACGACAAAACTTACAGAGATGTGGCGATAAACAGTCAATCTGAACAGATAATGACAAGCTCGAGCAAGCGGACAAACTCTACGAATAAGATTCAAGAAGAAAACGACCAACATATAGCACCCTCAACAAAGAAAAAAAGGCACCGAAATAGTAAGAAAGATGTCTCTACAAATCTACCATACACATCAAACGAAGATTCAACAAATAACACAGAACCGGAAACGCCAAGTGTCAGAAAAGTAACTAGATAAGTATAAGTTTGATTTTGCCAAAATATGTTTGCATCTCAAAAATATTATCCTATCCAGGCTGTCTTTAGAAGAAAAAATTTCTCAATGTGTAATTAAAATTTGTGAGGAGATTAAAAATAGTATATGTAGTCTTTTCGGGTATGGAAATATGTTACAAAATATTTTATCAATATTTAATGGATAGTAGGTCCTCACATGCTCTGGTAGTAAATATCTTACAATGGAACGCACAAAGCCTTAAGCCTAAGTTAGCTAGTTTTAAAGAAATTTTAAATTTGGAAAAAATTCATATTGCAATCATAAGTGAGACTTGGTTGGAAACAGAAGATACACTTTCGATCAGCTCGTACAATGTGTTTAGACGTGACAGAGTAGATGGATATGGTGGGGTAGCCATAATTGTACATAAATCTATTAGGGCATTTGAATGTCCTTTAATTATAAATAATACCGGCATACAAATAGTACATGTAAGGTTACAGAACTGCAGCCAATTGGAAAGCATAGTTTCGATATATTGTCCTTCATCTATACGAACACAGACTGCGGATTGGGACGAAATATTTGAAAAATTCAAATATAGGTCATTAGTGGCCGGTGACTTTAATGGTCATCACACAAACTGGTCGTATAAGACGAATCCTAGAGGTACTCAAATCTATGATGCCTCTTTGGACAATAACTTGGTTTCTCTAAATACCGGAGCTCCCACTCGGATCAAGCTAGTTAACAATATTCTAAGAAAATCTTCCCCGGACATTTCATTTGTGTCTTTGAATATAAGCCCCCATTTCTACTGGAGAACCCTTCAGGAAAATCTAAACAGTGACCATCTGATGATTAAACTTTCCATGAACTATGACAATATTACACAACCGATCAAAAAAAGAAATTTCAAATTAGCAGATTGGAAAAAATATACTAACAGTCTTAAAGAAACTTTTACAAACACTAATTACATGAATTATAGTAGCCTAAGTCCACAGAATATACAAGAAAAGTATGATTATTTTATCAATGAAATAAATACCGCAGCAAACCACAGTATACCTATCACTAAAGTAAGTACCAACCCAAATAGTACGTTCAAACGAAAACCTTATTGGAGTCCTGAGCTGTCTCTCGCTGTGGCACGACGTAGACAAGCTTTAAAATGTTTTAGGAGAAACCCTACCCCTGATAACTTAGACCTATATCAGAGGCAAGTCAAGGAATGCGCGAAAGCCATCGCTTCCGCACGTAGCGCAAATTGGCAAAGCTTTTGTAATTCCGTAGATAAAAATACCTCGGTTTCGGTTTTATGGAATAGGATGCGATGGATTAAAGGATATAGAAAATCCCAAAGTTGCATACCATTAGAAAAACAAATAGAACTATTACAATCCTTAACTCCAGATTCAGTACTGACCCGAGCACCAATTATAACATCCATAAACCGTTTGCTAGATACAGAGTTTACGTTACAGGAATTAAACTCTTGCTTAAAATCAAAAGATACAACCCCCGGGGATGATTGCATTGCTTATTCGATGCTTTACCACCTACCCAAAGAAGCTAAAATATACTTGCTTAAATTATACAATGCAGTCTTTAACTTTGGGTGCATCCCGTTACAATGGCGAGATATCAAAGTTATAGCTATACAAAAATCAAACAGTAATGGCTACAATTCCGATCCGAAACTCCGTCCCATATCACTTATATCATGTATATGCAAAATATTTCACGCAATGCTAGGAAAACGACTAGAGTGGTATGTAGAAAAAAATAATATCATCTCTAAATACACAGTAGGATTTAGAAGGGCACAATCATGTTTGGATAGTCTGTCACGTTTAGTCACACACATACAGATAGGATACTCTGAAAACATACCTACTATTGCATGCTTTCTGGATATAGAAAACGCATATAACAATGTTTCTATTGATGCTGTAATTCGTACCTTGAACGAGAATGATGTTGGAGTCAAAATATGTACATACTTTTGGAATTTTTTAAGTGAGAGACATTTGGTGATTAGGGATGAGGCGGGACATTTGATAATGTGTAGATGGACGAGTAAAGGCTTAGCTCAAGGTGATCCTATATCTCCTCTATTATTTAACATAGTTACTCAAAAAATATGTCACGAAATAACAAACGTAATGGTATCACAGTATGCAGATGATTTTGTGCTTTATATATCTAATGAAGATCTAAATTATTGTAAATTGAATTTAGAAAATGCCCTTTTAGTATTCGTAAAACTACTAGAATGTATTGGTTTACAACTATCAATTACCAAATCCAAATATTGTGTGTTTAGCAGAGGACATAGAAAAGTGATACCGAGAATATCTATTGATGGTTGTTCCTTATCAGTAACACCTTGTGTTAAATATTTAGGAGTGTGGTTAGACCAATGCCTCAGATGGAACAAACATATCAACGAAACCAATGAAAAATCATCAAAACTTATAAGCGTCTTAAAGGTATTGGTAGGATCTAATTGGGGTTTACATCAAAAACACATAAGGACACTTTATATTTCTCTTATTAGAAGCCGCATTGATTTTGCTAGCTTTCTGTACGACAACAGCAGTAAAACACAAATTTCTAAGTTGGACAAATTACAGAATCAAGCCCTACGAATAATTGGTGGATTCGTCAAAAGCACCCCAATCCACGTCATGGAAAGCGAACTTAGCTTACCACCTCTATATCTTAGACGTCAGTACTTAGCTTACAAATATTGCTTGAAAATTCAGTCCTGGTCTAATAATACGACCATCGGTTCGATAAACAAATTAAGTTCTTTGTGTCTTTCAAGATATTGGGAAAAGAAAAAAAAGCCATTACTTGTGATTGCATATAATGAAACAAAAAATTGTGAAGTATTTTCTACATCACCTTTATATATGTTTAAGCTTAAACTGTGGGTTACGCGGATAAATACAGAAGAAGTAATTAAAGTAAACTGGGATTACATGACAAAAAGCAAAGCTCAATATGAAACGAACACCTTAAAATGCAACATTTTAGATGAACTAAATCATAAATACTCCAATTGGCACAAAATTTTTACTGATGGCTCCAAACAAACCCATTCTTTAGGGGCTGCATTTTATGCCATGTCTGTGGACCACGGTTTAGGCTTTAACATTAAAGATAATGTATCTATTATGTCAGCGGAATTGGCTGCTGTCTCGGAGGCCCTGTCGTTTGTAATAGAGAAGGACTGGGACAACACTGTAATATTTTCAGACAGCAAAAGTGCTCTGCAACACGTGGCTCGATGCGCCTCTGCTTACAGAGGTGTTTCGATAGCCTATTCAATACTGGAAAAAATGATATATCTACAGGAACGGAACAGGGCCCTAAGGTTGCAGTGGATTCCGTCCCACATTGGTATACATGGTAACGAAGTGGCAGACAGATTAGCAAGACTAGGTTGTAATGATGGCACAGAAATTCATATCTTACCTGACTGCTCGGAAACATTAAACGTATTTAAAGCTAGAAATTTTAATAATTGGAAGATGCATTTTAATGAAGTTTCCGAACAGAAGGGAATATGGTACAAAGTTTTGCAGACTGAGCCTCTTCGTATACCATGGTTCTTAGAATGTAAGCTAAATAGAAATAAGGTTAAAACATTATTAAGGCTTAGGTCTGGACACATCCCATCAAACAAGTTTACATACCTAATGAAAAAATCGGACACTCCTAATTGTACCTTGTGTGGAGTGGAGGAAGACGTCACGCATGTTTTGATGGAATGTGTCCAGACCCGAAGGGAAAGAGAGTCACTCATGGAGAAATTCAACATTAATTTATATGACGTAGGAATCCTACAAAGCATCCTAGCACAACCAACATCACTTATAGCTAGATACCTATCTCGGATAGTCAAGAAGCCCCCGCAGTGACTCTCTACTCCTTTTTTTTGTGATTGTAATAGTTAAGGGTACAATGGGGTTGACATCTTCCATTAGGAATAAAAACCCCTAAACAAATATTGAATAAAAAAAAAAAAAAAAAACATGGTGATTCATTCCTTCATGTTACTATCCAAAGGAGCAAAGCCGTCTTATAAATCAACAAATGTAGCCGATTTTCAAACATTTTTTTGAAGTAAAACTTCTTTAGGCGCGACTAGGAAGTTACTCAAATTTTTTTTCTGACGAAAGTAACGCTTACTATTTGAATTTTACTATTCAAAATTCGAATGAATGATATTAATATAACATTTGATGCCGTCAATGGCAAAGGAGTTTTACTTCAATCGCGCACTAAGACGGCAGACAAATTTATGGCTCCACCTGACTGTGGTAACCGCAGCCTATGAACGTTTGCAAGACCAGAGGCGCTACACTCGCGCTGCCGACCCTGCAAGAACCTTCTAAGACCCCTTTTGTAGAACCCCATACTTTGTCCTAGGACATCCTTCCGAGGGCTTACCCGGGGCTCCCAACCATAGGCTGTTGGGCGTTACGTGAGGTTTTTTAGTCGGTAGGAGGCCGGCATAGCATCCATGAGGATTTTCCCTCACGTAAACAAGAAAAAACCCCCATACTGCAGGCGTTTCGGAAAACCGAGGTTGGGAGATTATTCGACAACCTAAGCGTTCGTGGATGAGCTCCCATTGCCCTTACCGTGCTTTTAAAATTTACAATAGTGTATGCAAATCTGCGGGTTTCTATGGCTAGCATATTATGCAATTTTATTTCGGAAAGTTTGCTTTCTAATAACGAACGAATTTTTAATAATGGTTCAGTAGTTTCAGTGTTTATCAATTACTAGCAGACGTCACGCGGTTCCAACCGCGTAGCTTCCGTTCCCGTGGGAATACGGGAATAAAATATAGCCTATGTTACTCAAGGTGAATGTAGTTTTTCAGCGGTGAAAGAATCTTTGAAATTGGCACAGTAATTTTAGAGATTATTAATTACAAACATACACACAAAAATACATTTGTTTTTCTCTTTATAGTATTAGTGTAGACGAACAAACAAATCGTTATTACAATATTAATATAGTTAAATCATTTACTTCTAAGAAAAAGTTGACAGGCATTTAGCTACTACCTTTGGACGAAACCGCGTAAATACGTACTGCTCGTTGGCTCTAACTTTGCCGCTCGGCTCCATACTAAAGTCGAATTTTTAATTAGACGAAGTAAATTGACTGCAACTAATGTCACTTCTTCATACAATGTTGCTTATTTTCTATGACGAAGTGACATTAGCTACTGTCAATTTACTTCGTCTAATTAACAATTCAGGTATACGCCTCCACTCCAGCGGCAAAGTTAGAGCGAACGGGTAGTAAATACTTATCGATGAACATTTTATAGTAATCTCGTAGCACCGTAGCACGTAGCTACTACTACGATTAAACGTAGCGTAGCGGCGCTACGAGCACGCGGCACGGCTCACTTAAACAAGCTAGGAATATAAATTAGGGGATTTACGGGGACTGAATGTTAAATTGTTGGTTTGATAAGATATAGTTAAATTAACTACAGGTAGGATGTACAGAGTCACGTTTGTTTATCCCAATTAAATATAGTAAGGCATTTTTTTAAGTTTCTTTCCCATGGCTCATAGAATTTTTAATTTCCCATATTTCCCATTTAATTTAATTTCCCATAGAAAAGCTCGTGGCCCCGCGGACTCAGTGTTCTGTAAACGATCACTGCAGTAAGCAACATTTCCTATGGCCGAATATGGATGGGTGACCACCACGTGGACCACTTTGTGACATTTATTTACGAGCGTTTCCGTGCTTCGGAAGGCACGATAAGCCGTTGGTCAAGGTTGTCAGTAAAATGACAGTCGTTCAGCCAAGTTGAAGGCCTTACGGGCGGCTTGAAAAATTTCAACTGCGGGTCGTCACAACCTGCGTCCAGGTCGGCAGCGCGTGTGTAGCGCCTCTGGTGTTGCAAACGTCTATAGGCTACGGTCACCAACCTTCCGGTGGGCCGTAAGCTTGTCTGCCACCTAAGTAGTATAAAAAAAAATGGCACTTCCGCTTGGCACAACCAGCAGGTATACCGTACTACGTATGGAAATCCTATATGGAAGCTCCTACCGACGAGGACCACGTAAACCCTCGAAACAATGTCTCAGGGCACCTGGCAAATAAATAAATGACTATACTAGTTAAATTACTGTGAGACTCACTCTCACCTATCAAACACTCATCGAAACCCTTACACTAAAAACATGATTTTTAAGGGTTAGCTACCCGTATAAGGTCAGCACTCAACAATTACAGGTTTTCTTATATTCCACCCCTGGGGAGAAAATAGGGCGTTAAAGTTTATCGAAGTAATTTTAACGCCGTAACCGGCAGTACAGCTAGTCTATACTTCTATACTAATATTATAAAGAGGCAAGATTTGATTATTTGTTTGTTTGTTTGTTTGCACGAATAGGCTCCGGAACTACAGAACCGAATTTTAAAAAAAGTGTGTGCGTGTAACCTTTACGCGCGATTGAAGTAAAACTTCTTTGCCATTGACAGCATCAAATGTTATTTTAATTTCATTCATTCGAATTCTGAAAAGTGGAAACTATGTTTCCGCTATTCAAAATTCGAATAGTAAGCGTTACTTCCGTCAGAAAAAAAATCTGAGTTACTCCCTAGTCGCGCCTAAAGTAGTTTTACTTCAAAAATTCTTTCACTGTTAGGAAGCGGAAGCTACACTCTTTGTGGTGAACATAGGCTATATTTCATTCCCGTATTCCCACGGGAACGAGAACTACGCGGTTGAAACCGCGTGACGTCCGCTAGTAGTTATAATATACAAAAATGTCGTATCATAATCTTTGTTATCGAATTCCTCCGAATTGTCTAGACCGATTTTAAAACCTTTATCGGTATATCTTAGATACATATTTGGTAAGTATGGGATTACGCCGTAAAGTACAAATTTTGAACTTTGAACAAGATTCGTTTTATGTATGTTTATATGCCTTTCAAATAATTTTAAACAATTATGCTACCAGGTGTGAACGTTACAATAGTAACAACGACGAAGAACATTATTCAAAACGGTAAAATCACGCAGCAATATTAAATAAAGCAAATGTCTGTGAACGCTGCCTGGTGGAAAATGTATGTGAAAATAGAACAGTGATTGTGGACAATCCCACTGTTTCCTCGCCCGTTCTCTGTAAATAAGAAAAAAAATATTCGACAGATTTCTGTGATGAGGTTGTTATTTCTGATACTTAAACTGACTTACAAAACATTAAACGAATTATAGGTAACGTATTGTTGATTCCTGGGAACATCCTTCCGAGGGCTTACCCTGGGCTCTCAACCGTAGGCAGTAGGTAGAGAACGTTTTAGTTTTTAGTCGGTAAGAGTCCGGCATAGCATCCATGACGGATTTTCCACACGTAAAAAAAAGTAATTGTTGAGAGGGAGTCATAAAGCAACACGCGTTATGACTTTCTAGTCGCGTTGCTCTATGCATAGTATGTAGGTACTATTCTTAACTTTTTAGTTGGGTTAAGCGTGACCCCGCCAACTTAGTGTTCTGTAAACGATCACGCAGTAAGCAACGTTCTCTATGCTCGGTCTTTGGATAGGTGACAAACTTATGAAAGCTTTCCGCGCTACAGCTATAATATAGGTGTAGTTTCTTTTAAGGGGCGCGTCCGCAAAAAATACACTTAGCATTTTGGAAATATTCAAGAACTCACTTCACTAAAATGACACTAAGATGGAACCTTAAATTCTTAATAGATAATAACCGTGCGCTTTTTACATATTATTTACATTAGAAAAAACAACTCTCAATCTAATTTTTTTTTTATTATGACTTTGTGTATCTGCGAACAAACGCATCTCAAAATAGTAATGTTATATATAGCCTATAACTTTTCTAAATAAATGGATTATCGACCTGCAACCGAATTATTGAAATTCAACTAGTAGTTTCTAAGATTCTAGTGTTCAAACCAACATACAAACTTTTCAGTTTTATAATGTTAGGTACTATGTAGATATACCATTGAATATGTAAAGCTGCATCAATATAAATACATACATACCTTACAATATTCCATAGTCCCAGTATGTATCTGTTTGTTGTTGTTTATTTGCACAAATTGCAAAAAAGGTGAAAACAGCACATGTGCCTACGACCTTCATGCAGAATGCAAGCGATATTTTAATTACAATATGTAATTAATTTGTTTTTACATGACGTGGCAAGTGCGGCTAACCAATAAATAAACTTTTCTTTTTTGACGTGAGGGAAAATCCTCATGGATGCTATGCCGGACTCCTACCGACTAAAAAAAACTTCACGTAACGCCCAACAGCCTATGGTTGGGAGCCTTTGGAAGGATGTCCCAGGACAACCAATAAATAAACTTCAGATTTATTTTTCGTAACGATTATTTATCTATACTACTTAATTTATAAGGAGGGATGATTATTATAGAGAGATTTGATAGAGTGTTTGTTTGTATTGAATAAATTCTTTCACTGTTGGGAAGCTACATTATTTCAAACGAACATAGGCTATATTTTATTCCCTTATTCTCACGGAAACGGGAACTACGTGGATGAAACCGCGTGACGTCCGCTAATCAAACAATCGTAGCGTAGACGCGGTGATCGTTCACAGAACTTACTCTATGTATATAACAGTTTCTTCAAATCATCATCAATTCAGCCTATGGCATTCCACTCCTGGACGTAGGCCTTTCCCAATCCCACAACACACGGTCCTGCGTCTTACGCATCCAGTCCCAGCCTGTGGCCTAACAGTATGGATACATAAACAAGAAGCCGTGAGACGGTCTCACCCGACTGCCTGTGAAACTGAAAGTTTAATCCTATTGACGTTGTCATATTTGTATTATTTCAAACTTTGTACTGATAATCCACGTGACCTAGTGACGTAATTGAATGCAACAGAGTCACAGACTACAGACACGACTCTCGCCATAAGCCCCTCTGCAATTTATTTTATAGAGAGGGGCTAAAAGGCTAACAAATGCTCTTAAAACGTGAAGAGTTTTGTCAAAAGAGCCTGTTTTAATTACATTTGGCTTTGATGTACGGAACCCTCAATCAAATAGAAATGGGACATGAATGAATTATAATTAACTTAATAAAGGTTTTAGGGTCTCTCCCTCACCAATATGACTTTATATGTTAAAAACCACAGAATTGAGTAACCTGGAGTTATTGCGTGGACTGCATTAGTATTTTATGATACCCTTATTATACTCATTTATTTTTTTTAAACGTGAGGGAATATCCTCATGGATTCTATGCCAGACTCCCACTGACCAAAAAAACCTCACGTAAGGCCAACAGCCTGTGGTTGTTAACCCCGGGCAAGCCCTCGGAAGGATGTCCCAGGACATTTTACGATACCCTTAGTCATTAAGCTCTTTTATGATTAAGCAAACTCAGCATTTTAGAATTACCTTTACATTCAAAGAAACCCTTGAGTTCTACGTTTAGCGAAAGTTGGGATGTCTCTAATTTCTGAACTACAAAACTCTCACTATTAAAACTTGTGTGGAACAATCCTTGAAATCCTCCCTATCTAACAGTAAAAAAAACATCTGAAATCGGAGTACGCGTTGAGAAATTACAACTGCAAACCATTTTGTCATTCATCCCCTCTTCCAAAGGAACCGCGCAAAATATCCGGATCAACAGTATCCTAGATCCTTCCTCGAATCATCACTATTCTACACACTATTCTTTGATGAGAAAATGAGATACCCTCTTCAAGTAAGTCTGTGTTCATACCCAATAGCGCAAAATATTTTTTTGAGGTTATAATAATATTTGATCTATTGTGCGAAGTACTTTTTACTGCCGTATCTCAAGGGTGCTTCAATGTGATAAATTGAAATTTTATTATGCTATTTCGTCGTTTTCTTTGATCGAGCATACATCGTAAATTCGAGTTCAGTCTATATATGTATGTTAGTTGTTTTATTGACTTCCTTTCTAAGCTTCAATGCAAAATATGTGTCATAATTCTGTCTTATATTTTTGTGTTGGATTTGAGTATATTTCAAATATAAAAAAACCGGCCAAGTGCGAGCTGGACTCGCCCATAAAGGGTTCCTTAGCAGCAAGTAACATAATATAAAAGTTTTTGTAGTTCGTTGTAACTTTGATTGATGTTTTAACACGTTCGCTGTGGAGGTAATTTTTACAGGCGAAAATTGCGGTTTATGACGTATAAACAAAAAACTACCAACTCGATCTCGTTCAAACCAATTTTCGGTGGAAGTTTTTATGGCAATGTACATTATATATTTTATTTAGATTAATCATTCTCTTAGTTTAGAAGTTAGAGGGGGGGGACACATTTTTCCACTTTGGAAGTGTCTCTTTCGCAAACTATTCAGTATAGAAAAAAATGATTTTAAAAACCTCAATAGCATTTTTGAAGACCTATCTATAGATACCCCACACGTATAGGTTTGACGAAAAAAAAATTTCTAAGTTACAGTTCTGAGTATGGGGACCCCCAAAATTTACTGCTTTTTTTCTAGTTTTATATAAAAATCTTAATGCGGTTCACAGAATACATCTACTTACCAAGTTTCAATGGCATAAGTCCTATAGTTTCGGAGAAAAATGGCTGTGACACACGGACGGACCGACAGACAGACAGACAGACAGACATGACGAATCTATAAGGGTTCCGTTTTTTACCATTCGGCTACGAACCCTAAAAATGATCTGCTAAATTAAATTCAATAGCTCAAAGATTATACTGTGTTATAACTTCATTTTAGTACTGCCATCGGTTATTTAAGAGGTACCCTGAGAAAAGGGGACCCTGTTACTGAGACTCAACTGTCGAACGTGATAGCTAGAGAGTTGACATCTATCTGCTGCCGTCAAAAAACAAATACTAAAAAGAAAACATAATTAAATAGGCCCTCTTTAATTATGTTTTCTTTACATTGCACATACAGTAAACGTGATTTCCGGGAATAAGACGTAACGTGCCAGAGGGATTTTTACCTTTTTACTAACAATATGAAAATAAAAAATTGCACCGAGTCACACTCTTACTTAATAATAGATAATATTATTTTCTATCAGTCGTAACGAATAAGCCCTATAGAGAATAGGAACTTTAGAGAATTTTATTCTTTAAATCTAAGTGTGTAAATGTCTTCGTAATGTAGGTAGCATCTTTCTGTTTTTGACTTAACCCAAAACCATCAATTCGACATCATACTGCGCAGCGGGGTGTGGCTTACTCAGTATTTGAAGATTATATTTAAATTCATCAAGGATACCAACATCGTCTCGAAAGCCTCAACACTGGCTTAGAAATCTCATTACCATGCATCAAATTACCATATTCTAAAATCACTCACTGAAATTTTCCCGTAGGTATAATTGAGAACAGTACTTACGAAGTTCCTTACAAAGTTAGGGCGGATGTTACGTAAGATCCACAACAACCTTCGCTTATTCTCGCTTAAGTATGTATACCTACTTGTAAACATGCCTCAAGTACCTACTGTATGTTTTCGTAGATTTTTCTGAAGGCTGATAAATAGTATCGAGGAAATAATAAAATATATTTTCTGTAGCTAATGCTTGTGCTATGGAATCTAGTTTGGGCTAAATGACGTTGTGTAAAAATGTAACATATTATTTTTTATTTACTAAATCAGAAAAATAGGTCACAGGGAGTGTCTGGATGCGGAAGGCGTGGGTCCATGTATTATGGTATAATTATTGGGAGAGGCCTACGTCCAGCAATGGACTGCTATGGGCTGATTTGATTGAAATCAAGAAAATTATAGATACCTTTTTTTAATCCTTACTAATATTATAAATGCGTAAGTAACTCTGTCTGTCTGTCTTTCTGTCTGTCTGCCTGTCTGTCTGTTACGCTTTCACGCCTAATCCGGCTGGAGCGATTGAGATGCAATGTGGTATAGGGATAGTTCGAGGCCCTGGGAAGGACATAGGCTACTTTTTAACTGACTGCGCAAAAGGAGGGTTATGATTTTACTCGATAACAACTTCTACGCGGTCGAAGCCGCGGGGAACAGCTAGTGGAAATATAAGCTGTAGTGCTTAAAACAACTTTTCAAGATCACAAACATGTGATTTAGAAGGCACCTTAAATCGAGCGTCCCGGTTACCAGTAATATAACAACCATAAGCCAATTTAAAGGACTTAGGGCACCTTCAAATTAGAGGCGCGATGAAGCGCCGCAATGGCACCACAGTGGCGCGCCAGACGCGCCACCACTAGTTTTCATACAATATTTAGAAGCGCCGTTGCAGCGCCACTGACGCGCCACAACTGCGCTTCTAAAAAATGTATGAAAACTAGTGGTGGCGCGTCTAGCGTCTAGCGCACCACTGTGGCACCACTGCGGCGCTTCCTCGCGCCTCTAATTTGAAGGTGCCCTTAAGGGTGTCTTGATAATTGAGACAGAAAGTAACAAGTGCGTTGGCGGTCGCCACAAATCTCTTTACCGGGTATAACATAAGATAGTGATCAGGCAGTGATCGGTCGCAATAGAAATGAACATTTAATTTTATTTATTTGGAGACATTTTGTTACTTTTTATAAATTGTTTGTTTATTTAAGCACTCAGCACGTCTCTGCATAGCGTCAAGCGCGTCTAGTAAGTACTTCGTGGAGTCATCCCAAAGATGAGAACAGTATTCGACGTCCACAGTAGGGGCGAATCCGCGTCTTGTACAGTTAAGGCTTGTATGTTCGAAAGAGACTCATCTTGGGGTGAACTTTATACTAAGAAATATTTTTCGATTTGATCTGATAAAACTATATTATAGTAATTTATTAGATACTCTTGCTTTTTAACGTATCAAAACACGATTAGGAATACTTTGTTCGATCGAAATCGCTCTCGAAAATTGACAAATATTGCAAAAATCTTAACAAGTTATGTACTTTTTCTATAAATAAATAAATATTCCCGGACATTTTACACAACGCTATCTGATCCCAAAGTAAGCTAGGAATAACCTCCTTGTGTTATGGGTATCAGACCACGGATATTAATACTAATATACTTTTAAATACATACATATTATACATAGAAACACCCAGAGTCTTGAGACAATCATTTATGGGTCACACAAATATTTGTCTCCGGTGGGAATCGAACCCACGACCTCCAGCGCCGCAAGCGGTATCACTACCGACTGCGCCACAGAGGCAGTCAATATCTCTATCTCTATATACAATATCTCTATCTAAATAAATAAGTTTAATTCTCATAAAAACTTGTCAGAAAATAGATATATTATAGGTCTTTAGAACAATATTTTACGTATACATTTTTTCTTAAAACCCCTCAGATTTTATAACAGTAATATAATGTATTAGAATCGAATGAAATCCGGCAAAAGCGTATGCTGCAATCGCTCGAATAGGCTTGTGTCCACTAAGAATAAATCTGATTGATGTGTGTTTCTTACGACTATGTCCAATATATAAATAACAAAAAGTAATATAAATTGGTACACAAATTAAGGATTACAATTATTATTAGAAAATAAGATTGGAATAAATAGGCAATCAGTCACGTGACATCAAACACCTCTATCAGATAGTGTGACGTCACAGTTTGCTTTTTTACGTTTGACGCACTCTGGCAGTCTTGAGTCTTGACATCTGTGTCACAAGTCGTGTCATCTTGTGTGATTGTTTAGATTATCATACGTTTTCATAAAATACAATAGATTTCATTTCATTCAGGCACTACACAGCACTTATAATACGACGGATTTATTTTAGATTAATATGGAAAGCAGACGAACGCTCACATAACAATGTCAAACAGTGATGCCAGTGGCATTTATTTTTCAATTAATTTATACTGGCTTTGGTTACTTAGACCATATGCCAAAGTGATGCCAACTCCTACGGAATGTTCCTCTAAAAACCAACTTCAAATTCCCCAGATTCACCTAAATATAAAAACCCCTAAACGTTTCTTTTTTGTACTAAAACTTATAATCTCAAAACAAATCATTGAAAGGGACTCATAAAAAAATACTCATTTTCTTTTTGTTTTGTTTGGCATCAAGTGACGTCACACAAGGCGCCATGAGCGTTTTCGATACAAATTGAAATTCATTTTTTAAATCACAAAATAAACTATGTAAATGATTGTTTTAAATCAAAATATTACATTTTTGTGATCTAATAGATATAAAGCTACAAAATTAAACGATTTTTGAAATTTAGGACACAAGCCTATTGCCTTAGGATTTGTCAAGGTCGAACATTGCAGCCTTAAAATCTCCGATGTGGCGTGAAGTACGTCTCACTTTATTTAGGACGCCTAGTCTATTCTATAGAATAGAATTGGGGTGACTATAAGTACATATAGACTTAGAATGCCTCCTTTTGAAAATCAATGGAAAGAGAACAAAATCATTAGTTAATATCGAAAGTCATTCAGCACATTTTCGACCCTCTTCCAGTTGACTGAGCCGACCTCAGCTATCATTAATTCCGATGCTATTCACTCCACAGACCCTATTTCACATCAGTCATGCGTCCAAACTAATCCCTTGCTAGGGATTTTGTTTATTGATTTCGGACTCCGCAGAAAAAGATTCATGTGTGAAATTGAATTCAGGATACGAAAGTTACTTGTACGGAATTAATTTTAAATTTTATAGAATATTCTATTACTTTTAAGCTATTGCATAGCTTCTATCGCGGGCCTTGCGTGGAGACCGAATCCAGAAATTGTGTCACGAAAACGAGTCACACTCTCGGCTACCTTCGGCCACGTTCGTGTATCTAGTCTAGCAATTCATAATTTTTTTGTTTACGTCAATTATGAACTCTGCAGTCGTTATATATTATTATTAATATGTCAAATAATCCAAAAATTGATGCTTGTACCCAGAATCGATCTTGCGCCTTCTGCGTACCGATCCGCGTCTTAACCACTCGACCAAAGTTGAATTAAGAGTGTTGGTCGAATTTAGAGTTCTTAATGTGAAATGACAATTTCGATGCTGTCAATTACATTAGTTGCTGTCAATTTACTTCGTCCAGTCTGTCGCAACTACGTACAAGCAAAAAAATGTATGAAAATTGACCAAATTGTAATGGCGACTATAAGTGTCTCACTCAATTACTCTATCTGCCTCGCTCGTTCCTTGAGGAAATGTCATCTGTCTGTCACTGTAGATGTCAAGTTGATATTCGTTATTTTCAATTTATTTTTCTCTGAAAGATATTATTGAAATAATTGAGATAATAGCTTATTTTTGCTATCAATTCGTTCTCTATATTATATTCTCTTGTGTTTGTTCTACGTAGTTTATCGAATTATGCATTATAAAAAGTGTGAAATATGCGGTTTAAAATCTGGAAGAAAAGACGGCACAAAACGGTTTTTCATGGCCAGATTTTCTATGGATGAGCTTCGGTGAGTAGTATATTAGTAAATCTATCAATGGTTCATAGGTTATATGGGTGAAAACAATGAAAATTATATAGGTATTGTATAATCGTTAGGAAAATAGTGTGGTAGTAGTTTTGCAATTACTTATATATCGATGTTTTATTTTTAGTTTTAAGGAATGGGTGAAGAAAACAGGAAACGAGGATTTAGCATATACATATACTTATAGAGAAACTCCACCAGTTAAAATTTGTTTGCGGAAAACATTTTACTGACAAAGATTTTAGGAAAAAAAGGACGCAGTTAAAGAAATTTGCAGTTCCATCAATAAGACTCACTGCCAAGCCACTTAACACAAAAATATGTTAAAAAAAACACAAGAATAATTGTCATTATTTTTGTTTCAGCCAATTACCATTATTTACCATGTGTATAAAGTGAGTGGTACAAAGTGATTAAAGACGAAGGCAATAATGAAGCAAGCATCCTAATATTTAGTATTCAAAAGGGTCAATATTATATACAGTCACTACAGCGAGCTGCAGAATTGATTGAACAGACAAATTTAATTCAAAATAAAATTGCTTGATTAATGGATTTAGCTAAATAATCACCATCACCATAACAAAAGGTTGGTGCCACTTCAGAAATCATGGCTACATATCTATAACTCGTACGATAAAAAATATTAAAAATAACAAAAATATTGTAATTATCTCATTATTTTGTTTCAGCTAATTACTGTACTTTAGTGATTAAAGACGAAGGCAATAATGAAGCAAGCGTCCTAATATTTGGTAATTAAAAAGGGTCATTATGATACACAGTCAGAAGTCGGAATAAGGCGCTGAAATTACAAATATTGTTTTTTTAAATAAATATAATAATATTTTATGAACTTATCATTTCACAACCAAAACTCAGCCTATACTATAGCCTATACTAGTAGTAAAGACCACTGCATTTATCGATATCGATAAATATAGTATCGATATCGATAAATATAGTATACATCACTATTTTTCCCTAATGTTGGCAACTGTATGTGTTAAAGTTGTTAGGTTGGCTACTGTCAGTTGATCATGGTTTGACATTTCGTAAGACTATTTCGCACTATGGAAGTCCCGTCTCTTCTTACGTAGTATTGTATTCTCTTTGACTTCGTCTAAATAAAAATTCGACTATAGGTGTATAGGTATTCATCATCTATGTACAACAGTGAACTGTACTCGAATAATTTGTGTAAAAAGTGTTTTAAATATAAATAAACAAAGTGCATTTATTAATGTAGAAAGTCACGAAAAATAGTGAAAGAAAATGAGTGAGTACTCTATATACATACATTTTATTATTATTATCACCAATGCAGTATCATTTTTTGTTTTGTTAATTTATATATAATACTGCTATAAAGATAACCAAACCCGGGAGTACGTTCCCATGGGAAGCGGGAAGAAAATTTCACGCTGACGTAGCCGCGAGCGCCATCTATCCCATACCTATGTACTTTAAACGTGTCATAAAAGTCACAACAATACCATACATGCATATTTCAAAGAATGTCTATTATTACCATAAAATTTGTAAAAATAGTTTTTAAGTAGAAAGAAGAAACCTATTGTTTTATCTTTTAGTTTTAACTAGCTGACCCTCGCAACTTTGTTTACGTCACACAAGGTCTATGAAATTAGAGGTATTTATTAATCATACTCATCAAGTAGCGTGTAAATCTGCCCTGTATGCTATATCAAAATAGAGCTTAATGGTTAAAACTATTCCTCAGTATAGAATTTTCCTCAGTATAAACAATTTACATACAAACACCGGCGTGTTAGAATTTTATTACATGTATCAATGTAGTAGACGTAACGTGTATAAAATGACATCAATCAAATGTCATCAATATTCTGAAAAAGAAATTAAAAATAGAGTTCACAAACTCTTTTGAAAATACATACTGTACCTACCTTAGAGGATCGTTATGAAGATAACAGGATAGTTAACAACCATCCATAGAAAATAGATGGTATAATGCTGAATACCGCAAAGAACAATCGGCGCGGCATAGAATGGGGCCTATACTGATATCCTGGAGGATATTAATGATGCCGATGTCCTGTGCCTGCTGAGGCACACACACGCCGTCATGCATGTCTGTAGGACAACGTGCAGGACAACGAGCAGGATGAGGCAGCGAATGTCTGGACTGAAATTAAAATCGACAGACGCAAGAGATGTGGTGGAGGCACTAATTCACGTACCTCGGGAGTGTCGTGTCAGAAACTGATGGAATAGAAGAGTACCCTACATCATTTCGAGTCTCGCCAAGGCCAGAATAACCTTTACACAGCTGCGCCCCGTAGGCAGTTGCGAAAATAGACACGAAGAGTGAAACTCAAAACAAAGTAAACGTTAAAACTGTACTGCTAACTGCTATACGGATGCGAGACATGGAAGGTCACTAAAGTAAAGACAGCTACCAGCTATAAGTCTTCGTCAAACGCTGCCTCCAATGGATCCTCGGTACATATGGGCCCGAGAACATCACGAACGTAAGACTATTGGAACGCTGCAGTGAGACCCCAACAGATCAAACGTCGGAAGTGTAGCTGCTGCGCTGGATTGGACACACGCTGCAAAGGGACCATGAATCACATCATACCAAGGCAAGCCTTACTGAAACTACTGGTAGGCTTTCAAAAATTGTTCGATAGTAAGTAGGTACATTTATTGATAGTGGCTATAGGCTACATAACATAATGCGAAGATTAATAGGAGTGGTGCAGCAATGAGGAATGTTTCGAAAACGGAAAACATTTAATCGTTATAAGAGTATCCGTTGCGCCTCTGCGTAAATGGTTGAAGTTACATAAAAATAATTTATTACAAAATAATTGTTCTTCTTAAAAAGTTCTAAAACAAAATTCCAAAAGCCCAAATGTCCACAGTCAAGTAGGCACTTGGTACTTTACTTTGTTGAACATAGGCCTTAAAATCTTACTTCTTACTAATATTATAAATGCGAAAGTTTGTGAGTGTGGATGTTTGTTTACGCTCAAACCGCTGAACGGATCGGGCTGAAATTTGGTACGGAGATACATTATAGTCTGGAATAACACATAGGCTACCTTTTATCCCGGGAATAACTTCCCGCGGTAACAAATTTTACGCAGGCGAAGCTGCGGGCATCAGCTAGTATTCTTATATAGAAATAATTATACTAGCATAGTTGGTAAAAAATGCTATGTAATAGCTTTACCGCGGCAGTCCCCGAGTGCCACACGTCTTTTTTTTTTTTTCTTCTAATGTAACTATACCGTATGGGGTGCGGGGTCCTACTAACATCTTAAGGACCCCAATGGGTCGGATCCTCCTCGTGGTGCACCCTGGGCAACGGAGTAGCGACCACTACCCTTCCTCTGTGGGGGAGTTGTGCTACTCTGGCTAATTCCGGCCGAGCCGGGAGTAACCCAACTGTGGGTTGCTCGGTGGTGTGTGTTGCTGCCGGCCGGGCCGTTATTCACGGCCGGCAGCAGCAAAGCTGGGTCGCCGTCGCCTCGCCACCTTTGCTGGCGAGACGATGGCGGTAAAGTGGGAGAGGCACTGCGTGGGGGGCGGGAGTTTGGGTAAATGCTCCCGCCCTGCCATGCAGTTCGGCGACCGCGCGTTCGCGACCGGTGGCAACAGTGCTGGGCCGCCATCACCTCGCCAGTCGGCGAGGCAATGGCGGCAAAGCGGGAGGTGCACTGTGCGGGGGAGCGGGAGTAACGGATAATGCTCCCGCTCTGCCGTGCAGTTCGGGGGCGCCGCGGTGAGGAGTCACTGCGCGCCCCCGATTGTTTCTTGACCGTGGGCGTAAGGTCGGGGGACCCCGCCCACCAACGGTCATATGGCGGTGGGCACCTTTCCCGTGTTCCGGGGGTGCCCATTAGCGCACGCCTGCGCCAGCCGCTCTCTGTCTCCTCTATTACAGAGGGGCGCTCGAGAGCGGTGCAGGGGTGGTCGCTCCTTAGGGACCTTTGAGGAGCCGCCCATCTGGCTCCCCCGAGGAGAGCCCCGAATAAACGGGGCGCCCCTAGCCGGGTCGACGTGAATAATCTTTTGATATCCCTCGGCCCGGCTAAAGGGTGAGGAGGAACACCGCGGGGTTTAGTGGGTAGGACGGTCCATTCCGGACCGGGCCGGGAGTCCCACACACCATGGGATGAAGGCGCGTAAATGCGTTCCCCGCGTCAACAAAAAAAAAAAAAAAAAAAAAAACCTATACCGTATAGATAATGATCGCGACTTCGCCCGATTAGGTTCCCGTTCCCATGGGAACATACCTTTTCTCACACTTTCACATTATGATAATAGTGAAAGTGTGTTAACATGTTCCCAAGTCACACATCTTCACAAATTTGTACATTGACCTATGAAATTAGTGGGAAGAAGGATAGATGCGAAAGTTTCGTATGTAAATTCATGCAGAATTTTTGACTACTTAATGGTGATTTTTAACGTGCTAATTAATGTTCAGGGTCCAAACCAGGCTCACCTGCTTGACGGAAACTGATAGAAAACTCTAAACAAAACCATAAACCAAGTCATTTGACCATCGTGTCATAATTACCTCCCAAATAACTGAAAGAAGGCAGTTCTTTTTTTCACGTCAGGAAAATCCCACATGGATGCTATGCCGGACTCCTACCAAATAAAAACCTAACGTATACTACCTTACAGCCTACGGTTGGGAGCCCCGGGTAAATCCTGGGAGGGATATATCAGGACAAAATTTTCAATTCAAATTTGACTTAAAATTTTCAATACTCGCGGCAACATGTCTGACATGACGTGACATTATAATTAAAACTGAACTTTCAAAGCATTTCCAACAATTCTTAAATTTTCTTTTTCCCTATCCTCTTCTACATTAAAAAAAAAATTATAACAGCCCAAAAAAATAAGGCAATATCTCTTAAAATTAATGTTTCTTCTCCAAACACTTCGGTGCTCGGAATTATTGGCACGGCGGTGATGGAACACTGCCATAAATCAAAACTCGTTCTAACTTATTCGTTCCGTCCACACATCTATGTCTGCTTTTGTTGTAGAAGTACGAATAAACCGTGGATTTTAAGTAATGGTAATTCTAAAGGATGAGCTCGACATCTCTTCTCTACTATTATAATTTGTAAAAATAGCTGTCTTGAATGTAGGTACCGTATATTCAAGGCAAATTAAAAAAAAACTGTAATCGACTAATTTAGGGCTTCTGAGTCCAAATCTATATTTATTTTTGTTCGTGTCTGTTTATTTGTTCGGGGTTGGAGCAAAATTCAGTAGCTTGATCATAATTGTACTATTATGATTTTGTAGTTATTTTTTTAACTTAAATATTGATGTATGTTTCATAAAAATCGGTTTAGCGGAAATGATAATACAGCTTGACCTATGTTTTACTAGAAGCCCTATACATTGGTCAGGTCAAAGTCGATTGTTATTAATGAAAATCACCTCACGAACGAAGTTGCAGGGTTGCGGGCATAACTTTACTCTAATAAAATACATTTTAGATCCTGGAACTACCGAACCCCGGCCGTAAACCGATTTGTACTTAGGTAGGGACGCTGTGATTATAGTCGTCTCAAATCTGGCATAACATCTGTTTATTGTTTTGTCGTGCGGAAATCCTATATGGATGCTATGCCTAAATATACTATGCCTACTCCTACCGACTAAAACCACACAATGCCTTACAATCTTACTAATACTATAAATACGAAAGTTTGTCAGTGTGGATGTGTGGATGTTTGTTACTCTTACGCGCTCGATCGGCTGAACGTATCTGTCTGAAATTTGGTACAGGGATTCATTATAGCCTGGAATAACACATAGGCTACTTATTTTCGGGAATAAGTCCCTACGGGAAGCGGGACAAATTATTCGCGGGCGAAGCTGCCGTCATCAGCTAGTAGTCTATATACGCCCGGTAAAACCTCTGAAGGACGTCCCAGGGTTCCATGCAGACATTGGCTAGTATAGCGAACTCGCATAGAGGGTGCTACCTAGAAAGAGACGGCGGGGCGGGAACGGGAGAGAACTCTCCCACCCGAGTTCCGCAGTCGGCAGCCCGGGCGCCGTCGACGTGTCTTCGCCGAGGACTATCGCCCTCTCACCGTCCCCGGTCATGGAGGCCGATAGTCCTCGGCGAAGACACGAAGAGACTCTTACCGACAAAATACCACACGATCCTTACAATGAAATCGATAGCGTACTACACTACACCATGACACAGCTTTATTATACCTACCTACCCTGTTCCATTTCCGCAAACATTTTTCTCCATCGCAGGTTTTCATTAAAACCGGGCGGGATTATATTCGGCTTGAGAAAAGTCATGGATTTCTAAAGATGGGAAGGGAAAGTAATTAATCTGTAACATCAGAATTATTTTCCTTGGAAACGAGTTTACAAGCTTATTTATGTTGAAAATTAATTTATTTATAGGTACTGCTGATTGATGGCAGTTGGTAGAGAACTTGCTGAATTTGTATTATTATCAAACGATATTATTACCGGCAGTTATATTAGTGGACAGCAATGAAGTGGAGACTAATGACGCTTGTAGGTAGCATTTCACTTTTTTTAAAGTAAATACTTATATAGCAAGTTAAGTAACGTCGAACGGATTTATTATTAAAAAAAAAGATTTATTTATTTATTAAGAACAATGTTTACTACTAAATGGGTTCTACAAGACTAAATTACAAATAGATTTATTGCTTAATTACACTTATTGCTAAATTAACAATTATGAAGTTTCGTGAATGACGCACGAAGTCATACGATGCATCGTCAGCTGTTACTATGAGGCTCCGAATGTGGTACGATGCATCGTCAGCAGTTCTGTACTGGTAGTGGTCTCCTAACTCCTCCCTCCATAAGATGGAAGCGCGTCCCGCAGCTTCCCGCAGCGTCCTCGCTGTCGGTTTTGGGTGGTTCAGATTGTAAGGCTTTCTTCTGCTTCCATTGCCAAGCTTTCCAACCCATTAGTGCAGTTAGGATAAGGTAGAGACTAAGGGTTGACCAGCTAGGGAGAGCCATCATGGTTTGCCAATCAATAAGGGGTTCTTCTATGTTTTCAGCACGTTCCATCAGTTCATGAACGCTATCCAGGTCTATGTCTTCTAATTGAAGGTTGTATTGTATTGTTTGTTCCGGGATGACAGCTTTGCTTGGTAGAGGTATAATCTCGTCAATGGTGATAGTGTTCATGCTTGTTTTCAAGGTTTTGTTGAGGATTTCCAGATGGCAATCACTGGTAGTGCTAGCGATGTGAATTCCGGATATCCTTTTATATTCGGTCTTCCTCCCGCAGTAGGTC
The DNA here is from genome assembly GCA_933228765.1 of Miltochrista miniata. Taxonomy (NCBI): domain Eukaryota; kingdom Metazoa; phylum Arthropoda; class Insecta; order Lepidoptera; family Erebidae; genus Miltochrista; species Miltochrista miniata. The sequence continues at coordinate 33,094,882 of OW121756.1, read as the reverse complement.
CTTAGGATTTCTTCATTTTTCAGGATAATCAGCCACTTGTTGTCCTGGAGTTTCTGAATTTTTCCTTGTTTGAACTCCATCTTGGCTCGGGTACAGTTAGCGTTCTGGTGTTTTATGAGGGATATCACGCAGTCTTCGGTTTCGGTCAGCAACTGGGTGGTCAGCGATGTGCAGAGTTGTGTATCTTGCGTAATCTTCTTGCAGTCCTTGTCTAGGTAAGAGTACTCATTGCTTCCCAGTGCTAGGTACTTGGATTTAGGAATTATGGTAAGATTTCGTTTATCAGGGATGGAGTACAAATGGATAAGGTCGTAAGGATGTGGATCGGTGGACGGGATATCTAATATAAATGTTAATGTGTGTTCTGTACTATAGGCTTTGACGCTAATAGACTTTTCTAGGCTATGGATATTACTAATACTTATGGAGTCTACTGGTCTGAATTCATTTTGTTTTGCAATAGCCGTCATTTCACTGATAAGACTAAGGGGTGGTATTATACTGGGATGCATTACTTCTAACTGAGCAAACGTCATTGCGTCTTCCAGGATTATTAACTTATCTAGGAGTAACTCTAAACTAAAGTCTATCTGAATATATAAATCTAAATAGTGCAATCTCTTATTTACTACATCCTTATCTAAAGTGGCATTTTTCAGGACTGATAGGAGTTTCCTTTGATTCTCGTCCAAAAGCTTAATTTGTTTACTAAACTCACCTACGGCATGCTCAGCAATGAACATTGTTTGTTTCTGAGACGAACTAATTTTACCAACTGAATTACGAATGCTTGCTATTTCATTTTCGATTTTGATAGCGTCTTCGTTATCCAAATTACCTGTTATGGTTTTAATTATAGAACCTAATCCATTAATAATACCACGTCTAGACCTATGGTGTGGAGCTATAAATAATATTTTCTTACCTATTGCGCTTATACTACTCTCTATTTGATCTTTATATGGCTTATTTAATTCTGCGTTATTTTCCGCTGCTTTAGTGGCGGCATAAGTTGCCATAATCTTAAGGGTTGTTTCGTATAAATATGATACGTTATATACGCAAGCCAAACTAAAAGTATCAACCTGCTTTAAGATCTGTCCTTCTTTTAATAGGAGGATTCCATTAACATTATCTACAGGATTAAGGGTCAAGCTTGCGGTTGCGTAGAGCACGAAGGCTCCGGCGACGAAGGTCCTGGAACAAGATGTGGTCTCCGTAAGAGCTTGAAGTGAACTCTAATCGATTTTGAGTTTGGGTGACTACCTATGATTTCGGCTACATTATTAGGGTGCAGGTGAATTATTTTATACGGACCTTTAAAGACTGGTTTTGTCTTATCACTCCTCGTTGTTTTGGCAACCTGTTTATAAACTGTTTCACATACCTTGAACATCATTGCTTCAGCAGCCTGGTTGCGCTTGTCTATTACCTGTTCTTTGTTTTTCGACACGAGGGCTGTTATACATTCCTGCACAGCTTCTGCGTTTTTACGGTGGTTTAAGACGTAGTCCTGATAGAATTCCTTTGGGTAAAACAATTCTAATGGATTTCTGGATGAAGTATGACCAAATAAGAGTTCACGTGGTGTGTATCCTGTGGTAGAGTGGATTGAATTATTATAAGCTATGATAGCGTACTTCATTATTAACTGAATGGGATCTTCTTTATTCGTCATTCGTTGAATTCTAATGATTTCACCGATAGTTGAATGGAACCGTTCTATTGGGGAATTTGAGTTTGGATTGTAAGGTGTCGTGAAGTGTATATTAATGTCATGAGAAGCACAAATTTCCTTTATTACGTCGTTGTCGAATTTTGTGTCAGAGTCCGTAGTAATTTTGAGGGGCAATCCTAAAATAGAAAATACCTGTAACAAAGCTTCTGTTATGTGCACACTACTAGTGGCATTTAGCGGTATAGCCTGAGCAAATTTAGAAAAGTTATCTATTACAGTCAGAAAGGTTGCACCTCCTGTGGAATAGAGATCCATAAACAGATGTTGAAAGGGTTTGGTTGGCGTTTCCGTAATGGCTAACGGGGGTCTAACTGGATTTCTTTCGTATTTAGCTTTTAGACAAACGTCACACTGATTTATGAATTTTTGTATGGTCAACAGCATGTGTGGCCAATGGTAATTTCTATGGAGATGTTTATGTGTTTCCTGAATACCTCTATGGGATGATTTACCTTCGTGATACCGTTTTATTAGATCTTGCTGTTCGGTTTTGTTCTCGACGACAGTAACGCGTGATGTACATCTTATCAATTTAGGACCTCTATCATTAAAGATGGTTGTATAAACACGTGAAAATGCAAGGTAAAGATTTTCATCGTAAAAATAGCAGTGGAAAATGCGATTGGCTATCGTGTGTTCTTTTAGGAACCTGATGATTTCAGATTCTGTGTTGTTGATCGGGATAAATACATCTTTAATCACGTTCCTAGAATTGGTTGACCTGTCCTCTACTCTGTATGCCGAACCTGGAGTAGACCTAATATAAAACTGCTTGAGTTGTCTGTCAATAGCATCAGATAGAATTGGTATGCCATTATTTTCGTTATCTGGTTGTGTATGATTCGTAGATATCAGTTGGTCGGGGTCAACTGTTGCAGTACTAATAGTCTCAGTGTCTCTATCAACGTGAGGTTGAGTATCCGTATTCATGTCAACGTCCTCAGTACCCCTATCTTCCCTAACGTTGTCGTTGGGGTCAACTGAATTATTGTTCGTCTCCGTCTCTCTCCTAGCTTCCTCGAATATTCTATTTATAAAGTCATTGTCATCGTCACCTAGATTAACGGCTAATGAGTCTATGCTTTTGTGGAAAATTTTGACTCTGGATAAAGCATCAGCGTTGGTGTTCTGTTTGCCCTTCTTATACACGACGTTGTAGTCATACTCGGCGAGTTTTAATTTCCAGCGCGTTAATTTAGAGTTAGGATCTTTTAATGACATAAGCCACATTAGGGGTCTATGATCAGTGTATATAGTAAATTTACGACCATATAAATAGGGTCTAAAATATTTTGTAGCCCAGACTATAGCTAACAGTTCTTTCTCTGTAGTTGAATAACGAGTCTCTGTATCTGATAACGTTCTTGACGCAAATGCTACCGGTTTGTCGGAACCAACAGTTCCCTGTGATAGTACAGCACCTAATGCAAAGTCGGATGCGTCAGTCGTGAGTATAAATGGTTTGTCAAAGTCTGGGTACTGGAGTATAGGAGCATTTGTCAAAATCTGTTTACATTTCTTAACTGCGTCAAGGAACTCATCTGTATGAACGATCTTAGCATTTTTCTTGAGGCAAACTGTCAGTGGTTTAGTCAGCTTTGCGAAGTCTCTAATAAATTTCCTATAGTAACCTACTAGGCCTAAAAATGCTTTAATGTCCTTTTGTGTCTCCGGTATAGGGAAGTACAATACTGCTTTAATTTTGTCTTTGTTTGGCTTAAGGCCTTGGTCAGTCAGTTCGTGTCCTAAGAAGTTTACCTGTTTTTGGAGGAATTCCGATTTATCTAGTTGTATTTTTAAATTGTGCAGTTTGAACCTGTCGAATACAAGTTTGAGTTTCTCATTATGTTGTTGTAGAGAAGTTGCTGCAATGATTACATCATCCAGATAGGTAAAGACATTATCTATGCCTCTTAGGATGTGGTCCATGAGGCGCTGGAAGGTACTGGGAGCATTTTTGAGCCCAAAGGGCATTCTAAGGAACTCGTAGTGTCCGCTTTCAGTCGTGAAAGCAGTCTTCTCAATGTCTTCTGGATGCATCTCAAGTTGGTGGTAACCACTCGCTAAATCTAAGGTTGTAAAATACTGGGCGCGGCCTAATCTATCAAGAATATCGTTGATATTCGGTAATGGATACTTGTCCTCTATTATTCTATCGTTTAATCTCCTATAATCTATCACAAGTCTCCATTTAACCTTTCCAGAAGCATCTGGTTTTTTAGGGACAATATGGACAGGACAAGACCAAGGTGAAATACTTTCCCGTATTATACCTTGGTTAAGTAAGTTGTCGATTTGTTTTTTAATCTCCATACGTTGTTGTGGAGCCTGTCTGTAGCTTCTGACAAAGATGGGAGTGTTGTCAGTTAGCCGCAATTGGTGTTTTACAGCACTAGTGAAAGACAATGGTATATTTTCGGAGTAGAATATATCCCTATATTGATAGCAAAGTTTAGAGATTTCGCGTCTCTCTTCTTCATTCATATGGTCAGTCCGTATCTTCTTTAGATTGTCGCAAAGTTCTTTGTCGATGTCATTATTGGTCTCAAGTGAGTTAAGTTTATTGGTCATATCTGTTGGGTCTGATAACTATGGTGGCAATTGTTCAAGGGTCAAGGGGCAATTGTTATGTACGATTTGCGGTTTGTCCGTCGAGTTAATGATAGAAGTCTTAAAAGTTCCATTTTTAACTGTCACAATCGCGGAGGGTGTCTTTAGTCCTTTACTCCACTGAAAATCGTCACAAATATATTGTCCACTCAAATAGTTCGTTTTTAATACAATTAATTGTTCGCATTTTGGTTCAATTTTTATACGCTTAATGGGGTAATCAAAATAGATGGGAATTTCGGTATTAGTAGTCCGTAACACCTTATTTTTCAAATCTATACTACAACCTAATTCCTTTAACAAGTCCATACCTATAAGACCTTTATATTTGGTGTCAAAATCAAATAATAGAAATTTATGAGATTTATCGGTCATGAACTGTGGCGGTAACGGTAATACTACGATGTGATCATGATGGGTAACGGCATGGGCTGTTTTCACCTTAAAGGGTTCGCGTTCTATAAAATTCTCGAACTTAGTGCCAGTTATAGCGCCGGGCGAGATCATACACCGAGAGGCTCCAGTATCTAGCAAAAACTTACCATGAAATTCAGGGAGCTCTATGTAAGGCAGATGATCTTTGCCATGGTGATTGAGGTTGACGGTACTTATCAGCTGTGACTCGGCTGATCTTCGTCCTGATGAAAATCCTGATAGCTCGTATCTCCTACTGGTACATCGTCAGCGTACTCCTGACTGTACTCCTGGTCATTATCCTGTAACGTGCTACCGTAGTACTCACCTTCGTAAAAGGGGTCGTAACTGCCAGCGTAGCATTGCTCCTGGCTAGGCTGTGTATAGAATAGCTCTTCAGAAGCAAAACTGGGTTTTTCAGGTTTGGTAACTGACCTCATAGTGACGTCAGAGACCTTCTGAGGTGGGTTCACCTGTTGGCGGGGTACATTTGGTTGAGATCTAAAATTACCTGAGTTCCTAAACGTTCCCGAACCATTAGGTCGAACATTACCTGAAGGGGGTCCATGTCTCCATGGGCCTTTATGTTGATTCTGGTTGGGGGTCCAGTTATTACGTGGGGGATTATGACGATTGAGGCCAAACGATTGGTTATTTTGGGGCACCGAATGGCTAGGCTTAGGTGATTCTTTCGGTTTGGCTTGTAGAGAAAGAGAACTAAAGCTGTTATTAAATTTATTAAATGCTATTCGCGCTTCCTCTTGTCTAGCCGTAACTATAGCTGCCTCAAGTGTCTCAGGTTTCGCTATGCGTACCCCTATTGAAACCTGGAAGTCGAGATGGTTGACATATTGATCTATAACCATATTCTCGTAGTATGTCTTATCGGAGTGTCTGCCGACTACATATAGAGTATCTAAGACCTCTCGTAACCTTCTACCAAAGGTCTCAGCGTCTTCATTTCTATTACGGCGTAAACGAGTTAATTCCTGCATGAGTTGTATTTCATTCCGCGGTTCTCCTAATCTACGCGTCAACGCGGACTTGAGTCCTTGCCAACTATCCACGATGCCTTCCGAGGCTATGGCATCTACCGCGGCACCACTTAATTTACTTTTAATTAAACATATGAGTGCCGGACTGGATCGTACTGGTGCTTCTAATAAGAGCATAACGTTCTCTACCTCTCTAATAAAATAATTAAGGGTTTTTCTATTGCCATCGTATTTCGGTAAAAGATCCGACACAAATTTAAAGGTAGCTAACTCGATACTCGCCATTGCCATTGTATCTCAATAAAACGATATACCTAAGTAGTTAGAATAATGAAATTAATTTATTTTGGGCTATACTGCCTACCCTATAAGTATTTGTAAGCGTTATGATAGCTATTTCTTTATAATTCAAAAGTTACTCTAATTACGTTTGTTGCTATCAATTGAACACAAAAGAATTTTTATTATAATAAACAGTACATATTCTATTTGTGGGACGTATAATGCGATTTCAGCGTTATACGAACACACTATTACCTAATTAATTTAATTAGAGCACCAAGTTATTTGTTTGTAGCGATTTTAGACTACGTACAAACACACAGTAAACAATTATAAATTTACGGAAGGAAATATAGCACAGGTAACTGGGAAAACAACAAGTACTCACCCCAGCACTCTCTGCATCTCCAGCCGGGCCTTGTAGAACAGCGATCTTCCAATTCTCCGGAGTCCCGCAGGTTTTCGACGTTCGTAAGTTCTTTCGGTCGCGGAAATAACGATAAAAACCGTTCACTCCAAGCTAGAAGATTTGGATTCAAGCTGAGTGTCGCGATCCTACACACTGCGCCAGTTAAGTAACGTCGAACGGATTTATTATTAAAAAAAAAGATTTATTTATTTATTAAGAACAATGTTTACTACTAAATGGGTTCTACAAGACTAAATTACAAATAGATTTATTGCTTAATTACACTTATTGCTAAATTAACAATTATGAAGTTTCGTGAATGACGCACGAAGTCATACGATGCATCGTCAGCTGTTACTATGAGGCTCCGAATGTGGTACGATGCATCGTCAGCAGTTCTGTACTGGTAGTGGTCTCCTAACTAGCAACCCTACTTTTTTTTTGACGTGAGGGAAAATCCATCATTGATGCTATGCCGGACTCCTACCGACTAAAAAACCTCACGTAACGCCCTACAGCCTATGGTTGGGAGCCCCGGGTAAGCCCTCGGAAGGATGTCCCAGGACTAGCTACCCTACTAGTGTATCTTAAGTAATAATATTACTAGACACTAATCCTACTAACTAATATTATAAATGTGAAAGTTTGTGAAGAAGTTTGTGAAGATGTTTGGATGTTTGTTACTCAATCACGCTCTAACGGCTGAATGGATCTGGCTGAAATTTGGTACAGGGATAGAGTACAGTCCGGAATAACACATAGGCTATCGCGCTATAACGCTTTTTATCCCGGGAAAATGTTTCCACGGGAAGCGGGAACGGGAACCAAATTTCACGCTGGCGAAGTCCCGCGCATCAGCTTGTATTTTATAAGACTAGATACCATAATACATGCCATATTTTTCAATGTATCTGAAATTCAAAACTGCATTTCTGTTCTAGCAGATTAATCTATTAACAAAATTAATTATTGTAAAAATATTGCCTGCATTATGCATGAAGGTTCACATTTTCCATATGAAAAGTCTTTCCAGTTTATGCAAGTAAACAAACCACTCAAATAAATACTGTAACCATGAAATATTGTGTATTTATTTCTTTCTTTCTTTCTTTAAAGATATACTTTTTCATATTCAGTGGTTGATCATGATTATCACTCGAATGCAAGTCTGGATGATGACCTAAAACTTTAATATATTATATGTACTTAACTAGCTTCTGCCCACGACTTCCTTCGCGAGGTGATTTCAACGAATAACCAATCGACTTTGACCTGTCCAATGCATGGGTCTTCTATTAAAACATAGGTCAAGCTGTATTATCATTTTCGCTGAACCGATTTTAATGAAACATACAGCGTTATTTAAGTTGAAAAAATATTTACAAAATTCTAATAACTAGTACAGTTATAAGCAAGCTACTGAATTTTGCTCCAACGTTGAACAAATAATCCGAACTTAAACAAACAAAGAAACACGAAGAAAATAGTTATTGATTTGGACTCAGAAGCCCTAAATTACCGACTCGATTACAGTATTTTTTTAAATTTATCTTGAACTAGCGGACGTCACGCGGTTTCACCCGCGTAGTTCCCGTTACCGTGGGAATACGGGAATAAAATATAGCCTGTTATGTATATGTTCACCGCAAAGAGTGTAGCTTCCCAACAGTGAAAGAATTTTTCAAATCGGTCCAGTAGTTCCGGAGCCTATTCGTTACAAACAAACAACAAACAAAAAAACAAAAACAAATCTTTCCTCTTTATAATATTAGTATAGATGTACCGTCACAGCTATTTTTACAGTTTTATAATAGTAGAGAAGAGAAGAGATAGAGTTCTTACTTTACTTGATATCGGCATTCATAATTGTGATGTGATCTAAAGTACATTAAATATTTTGAAGGAAATAAAAACAAATTGCAAATTTAAAGCCGTTATTAAACTTTCGTAAATGCTTTTTCCTACGAATATTTGTTACGATCCAGGATTCGAAGTTGAGGCCCAAACAACGGCAATCGTGTACATATTGCAAGTTTTTCTGCATCTGTTTTCAAATTCAATTCGCCTGGTAATGGAGTGGGCGGCCTTCTCTGAAAACGCTTATGAAACCGGTGTACTGCAGCAAAAGTGTTCGAATATTTTGAATCGTAATCGAATGAAAAATTGAGAGTACAACTCGACACTAAAACCCATTGCAACAGACTCAACCTCGCTAAAGCACGGAGCCACAATTACCTGTTTATCCTACTTCCTATCCTATCCTACTATCCTACTTCCTACTAATATTATAAATGTGAAAGTTTGTGAAGATGTTTGGATGTATAGATGTTTGGATGTTTGGATGTTTGTTACTCAATCACGCTCCAATAGCTAAATGGATCGGGCTGAAATTTGAAACCGGAGTAGATTGTAGTCTGAAATAACACATAGGCTACATTTCATCCAGGGAATATGTTCCCATGGGAAGCGGAAACGGGTACCGAATTTCACGCGGGTGAAGCCGCAAGCATCAACTAGTTTCCTATATTCCTTGACCGTCTCTCTTCCTCTCTCTCTCTTGATGAACGATCGTCTTTTATTAATTTAAAATTGGTACGAAAATAATATTAAAGACTTATGGCAATTCAAAAGAACATTTCAAAAATATTTCGATACCTACTGAACCGAGAGCTTCGGAATGAATGGAAAAATGATTTTAAGATTGTTTTAAAAGAGTTCCGAAGACGGCAAGGCGGCGGCGCTAACTAGAAAACAATTTCTGAGGACATTCTTGTGACATCACATGACATCCAAAAAAGGTTTTATTAATAAAAAGGAGTTCTATTTTACGTTTTAAGTTTAATATATCGATGCTTCATGTATGAAAGGCAATTTTCAATTAATTTGTAAATAAATAGATGAAAATTTGAATAAATTAATCAACTTGAATTAATTTTTCAGGCTCTTCCCGCTACACCAAGAGATTCAGAATCCTGGGGTCATCCTTCCGAGGCCTTACCTGGGGCTACAAACCGTAGGCAGTTGGTAGGGAACGTGTTGTTTTTTAGTCGGTAGGACTCACCATTGCATCCTTGTAGGATTTTCCTCACGTTTAAAAAAAAGACTAAAGAAAAATATATTTTTGCGGATTTGCTCCGGAGAAGTTTTAAACAATCTCAGATGGGCTGAACCAAGTTGTTGTTTTTTGCTTTAATGATAATTTAAATGAAAAAGTATGCATACTTACCTAAAAATGGATGAAAAACTAGTTTCAAATGTCAAGAAAATTCTCAAACCCAACTCAAGAAGAACACGTACATTGCAAAGGTGACATCTAATACCTTTTCTCCAGACCATTTAATATCCGGCAGACAGGTTCCGCTCCCAGGCCCCGCCCGCGAATTATCATATAAATGGAAAAGGAATCGGCGTCGAGGGCCCTTAAGACAGCCCTTGATATAGAACCACGTTATCAACATATAGATAAACCTTGTATCCGAACCTTTTGTTGTATCGAGTAGGCATTTTATTGGTTAGGTTTTATAGAGCAACGCGACCAGTACAAGGGGAGTTGACATGGCAATATATGCTCCGTACATATCTATCTGTCATATGTTGCGGGGAGAAATCATATATGCATATATACCACTACAAAAGCATCCCTCTTTATGCACAAATTCGTACAGAGGTGGACTTAATGACGTAGGCATTTTCTACTGGTCGACCTTGGATGATGCAGAGATAAATAGGTGAAGAAAGGTGCTCTAGGTTGAGATTGAGGAATTTTAATGGTACTCTTCTTTGTAACGTAAATGACACAATGTCAACAACAGAAATCAAAATAACCTGGCTGTTTACCACAGCAGATTGCATAAAATCAGTAATTCTTTCAGGGGTTACCTACCTATCTAAATTAAAAGTATGTCAAAAAGTTTATTAAAGGTAAATTATACTGCAGGGCTACTACACAGTTGGTGATTATTTGATGGATAAGGAAGCCTGGAATTACCTGCTTTGCTGAATTCTCAAAAAACTGTTAAAATGCATAGTTTTTAGATTCATTTACATATTGTAAATAGAGCACTAAAAAGAATAACCCGCTGAGTTTCTTGCCAGTTGTTCTCAAGTGGGTCGCGTTGTGAACTGGTGGTAACTCTTTGGTTTATATAAGTGACGTTTACAAGTGCATCTGTATATGCCTAAGTAAAATAAATTAATTTTTGTTGTTTGTTGTTGTTATTATGATTCTTATATATCTGAATGTATAAGACACACAGAAACAGAGGGAAAGTCTTAGTATAGCGCCTCCTCTCCCGATTAAAGTCGTAGTTCGTATTGCTCTATGGGTTGTATCGAGTAAGTATTTTACTGGTTAAGGTTTATTTCTCGAGGGAATTCCTTATATTGACGTTGTCTTGGAAAATAAGAGATGTAGGGTAATTTTTTTTTCACGTGTAAAAATCCTCATGGATGCTATGACTGCAACTGGCTAAAATCACACGGTGAACTTCGATCTGCCATTTTTTTAACGTGACGAAAATCCTACACGGATGCTGTGCCGGACTCCTACCGACTTTAAACCACACGTATCCTATCTAACAGCCTACGTTTGGGAGCCCCGGATAAGACCTCAGAAGGATGTTCCCAGGACTTCCAACAGACCTGCGGCCTCACCTAGGGGAGGGTTCGGGTGTTATTCCGCGTCTTTGGAAGTTTTTCGGGTGTTTTCCCGCTTCTTGGGGGACGGGGAAGGGGTTCGTGATTCCTGCACTTCACGCTGTCGTCTAGGGTCTGCTTCTGTTAAGGACGGTGAGCAGACCCTCACCGTCCTCAGGCCACCAGTCATGAAGGCCGATATGCTTGGGCGAACTGCGGCGCCCCCGCCGCCGACTGCGGAACTCTGGTGGGAGAGTTCTCTCCCGCTCCCTTCCCGCTGTCTCTTTCACGAGCATGACCTGCTCGCGGAAAGATGCAGCGGAGTCCCACTTACTCCCACTGGAGATCATGGCTCGTACCATGGTCTCCGAGAGAATGTCTACGTCCGGACCTGCCACAAGGACCTCCATGTATCTCATGAAAAACTGTTTTTTTTATCCGTTAAAAGATTCTCGCTCATAAAAAAAACGACTTATTAAATAAACATAACTAAGATGGAGATTGTTTACGCATATAATAGGAGAGACTATGCCTCCTTATGCGTGTTCTACCGCCTGTACAATGGTATGTGCTCCGAGGAATTGTTTGACATGATGCCCACGGCTACCTTCTATCATCGCACCGCTCGCCATAGACAGGGATTTCATCCTCACACCCTACGTCCGGAGCGTTTGAGCACGGTTAGATCCGGTAGGGGTTTTCTTCCGCGCACGCTTAGGTTGTGGAATGATCTTCCTGCCTCGGTTTTCCCAAACGCCTACAGTATGGGGTTCTTCAAAAGGGGTCTAAGAAGGTTTTTACAGGGTCGGCAGCGCGAGTGTGGCGCCTCTGGTGTTGCAAACGTTCATAGGCTGCGGTGACCACCGGTTCTTCTGGTGGGCCGTGTGCTTGTCTGCCACCTTAGTGGTATAAAAAAAAAAAAAAAAAAAAATAAACTTGACACTGAATCAACTTTGATGTTATAGTAGGTACGAAATTCCAAAGTTTAAGTAGGTATATCACAACATAGCTACGCAGCTACGACTATCTAACACGTAGCAGTTTCGTAGAGGTTCGTAGACGACTCGTAGCACCGCAAATAGCAAGCATAACTTTGTGAAAACAATTCGAAGAACTTCTTTATGAAAGCAAAATGTTCTTGAATTCGTTAGTAATTTTGATGAAACGTTATTCTGATATTTAATTTGTATTGTATGAATATTGTGGCTGGTATGGTGTAAAGACTTTGTACGTATATTATTACTTTTTACATACTAGATGAAGCTCGCGGCTTCTCCCGTTTCTTTGTTTGTTTGTTTGCATCGAATGGGCTAGGAACTACTGGACCGATTTAAAAAATTCTTTCACTATTGGGAAGCTACACTCTTTGCGGTGAACATAGGCTATATTTTATTTCCGTATTTCTACGGTAACGGGAGCTATGCGGGTGAAACCGCGTGACGTCCGCTAGTCAAAAATAAATACTTAGGTAACTTATTTTTTTAAATTGCTAACTAGGCCTAACAATTTTACAGATTTTTTCAAAGCCTTCCCTGGACTTCCACAAGTATTCAAAACATAAATTAATCAAACCAGATGCAGTGGTTCTCGTGTTTTATTGAGACTAACAAAAATCCGTTTATTAAGCTATTGCATAGCTTCTATCGCGGGCCTTGCGTGGAGACCGAATCCAGAAATTGTGTCACGAAAATAAATCACACTCTCGGCTACCTTCGGCCACGCTCGGCCACGTTCGTGTATCTCGCACTACATAAATTTTGTGTTTACGTCAATTATGAACTCTGCAGTCGTTATATATTATGTCAAATAATCCAAAAATTGATGCTTGTACCCAGAATCGATCTTGCACCTTCTGCGTACCGATCCGCGTCTTAACCACTCGACCAAAGTTGAATTAAAAGTGTTGGTCGAATTTACGAGTTCTTAATGTGAAATGACTATTTCGATGCTGTCAATTACATTAGTTGCTGTCAATTTACTTCGTCTAAATAAAAATTCGACAATAGATGTATAGGTATTCATCATCTATGTACAACAGTGAACTGTACTCGTATAATTTGTGTAAAAAGTGTTTTAAATATGAATAAACAAAGTGCATTTATTAATGAAGAAAGTCACGAAAAAATAGTGAAAGAAAATGAGTGAGTACTCTATATACATACATACATTTTATTATTATTATCGCCAATGCAGTATTATTTTTTGTTTTGTTAATTTATATATGATACTGCTATAAAGATATCAAAATGTTTGATATTAAAATGAGCGATATTAAAAGTAGCCCTCTTTTATACACACACACACACACACACACACACACACACACACACACACACACACACACACACACACACACACACACACAAATAGTTTAAATTCTCAATTTAGATTCTCAACATGTATGTATATTATGTATGTGTAAATTCATTCTTCATTATGTTTTTATCAGAATCCATTAAACCAAGCACGTGTACTATTTAGTACCTTTATTTTTTATGTATAGGTAATACATAAAAAAGGACCATTAATGTAAATAAATAAATAAAAATAAATACACATTAATGCCGCGCAGAGAAAGTATATATGATATTATCTTACTTCTTACTTCTTACTAATATTATAAATGCGAAAGTTTGTGAGTGTGGATGTTTGTTACTCTTTCACGCTCAAACGGCTGAACGGATGGGGCTGAAATTTGGTACAGAGATACATTATAGTGTGGAATAACACATAGGCTACTTTTTATCCCGGGAGTACGTTCCCATGGGAAGCGGGAAAAAAAATTTACGCTGACGTAGCCGCGAGCACCATCTATCCCATACCTATGTACTTTAAACGTGTCATAAAAGTCACAACAATACCATAAATGCACATTTCAAAGAATGTCTATTACCTATTACCATAAAATTTGTAAAAATAGTTTTTAAGTAGATAAGAAGAAACCTATTGTTTTATCTTTTAACTAGCTGACCCTCGCAACTTTGTTTACGTCACACAAGGTCTATGAAATTAGAGGTATTTATTAATCATACTCATCAAGTAGCGTGTGAATCTGCCCTGTTTGCTTAATCAAAATAGAGCTTAATGGTTAAAGCTATTCCTCAGTAAAGAATTTTCCTCAGTATAAACAATTTACATACAAACACCGGCGTGTTCGAATGTTATTACATGTATCAATGTAGTAAATAAAAAATAAAAAAAAAATAAAAAATGTTTATTGCAAAACTACAGGACAGCATCTTTTCTTTTCTACATACAGTTTCAGAAACAATAACACTCCCATGGAGTCAGTATTACAGAATCCGAAATTCGCAAACAATTTCAGTAACCATGCTACACTTAAGCCAAAAGATAACAATAAAAATAAACAATTAGGTACTCAATTACAACTCAAGCAGTCACAGTCACATCCGCCATCATACGACAAAGTCAGCAAAAAACACTGATCTGTATTAATAAATTACCACCAGCGAAAACATCAAGAACACAAGGACCAGCGGACGCGGCTTTAAAGTCACTGCAAATAAAAACCCATTTTATTTCAGTCTCCGGACATGGTCAATAATATTGACAAACCTAAATTTTTTTTTTTTAAATTTCAAAGGGAATAAATTTTATTTTATTTTATTTATTTTGAGATAAGTCTGATAAAATGTTAATTAATAAATTAATTTCAGTGCGTAGTACACATTTATTGACGTTCAAGTATTGATAGTTATTTGACCGTGTCCGGAGCCAACACGAATTATTTATCTGTGTCCCAGCACGCATATTTTACTCTATGGGCGGTATCTAAGTTGACTGACCCATTGACGTGGCACCATGTGCGATCAAAAGTATGGTTATACACAGAAAAGTGTGAATAGAATTCCTGTTTGCTGAGTTTGCAATAGGCCGACATTCAGCAATACTATGATAGCGATGTCATTGCATATCATAGAAACTGGTTTTCAATGTCCGCCTTTAGAGGACACATCCAACGACGCGAGACAGCATGTAAGTCACTCATATATTAAGATAACAATTAACGATTAATTAGTAGACGTAACGTGTATAAAATGACATCAATCAAATGTCATCAATATTCTGAAAAAGAAATTAAAAATAGAGTTCACAAACTCTTTTGAAAATACATACTGTAACTACCTTTTTTGTTTGTTTGTTTGTTTGTAACGAATAGGCTCCGGAACTACTGGACCGATTTGAAAAATTCTTTCACTTTTGGAAAGCTACACACTTTGCGGTGAACATAGGCTATATTTTATTCCCGTATTCCCACGGGAACGGGAACTACGTGGGTGAAACCGCGTGACGTCCGCTAGTTTATTTAATAAAAGAAAAAAATATGTTTTCTTTGGTCACCACGCTCAAAAAGTGTAACTTGAATTAATATCAAAGAAAAAAAAAAGGGAAAAAATACTGCATAAATAAAGTAAATAAATAATTATAATTGCATAAGTTGATAAAAAATGCTATGCAATAGCTTTACCGCGGCAGTCCCCGAGTGCCACACGTCTTTTTTTTGGTAAAATCTAAATGTCCAAATTTTCTTGATGTAGTTTGTTAAAACGGAGGTATCATATATTTACTGACGTCACGCGTGTAAGATTGATGCTGGTAATTACAGCCATATTTTCATCTTAAAAGCATGATAAATCTTCTCAAAGTTATTATATTACAGACTAGCAGACGTCAGGCGTTTTACCCGCGCAGTTCCCGTTCACTTGGCATTATAGGAATAAAATATAGACTGTGTCATTCGGAGGTAATGTAGCTTCCCAACAGTGAAAGAATTTTTCAAATCGATTCAGTTGTTTCTGAACCTATGCAAACAAACAAACCAACACCAACACTGACTGCCTCTGTGGCGCAGTCGGTAGTGATACCGCCTGGGGCGCTGGAGGTCGTGGGTTCGATTCCCACCGGAGACAAATATTTGTGTGACCCATAAATGTTTGTCTCAAGAGTCTGGGTGTTTCTATGTATAATATGTATGTATTTAAAAGTATATAAGTATTAATATCCGTGGTCTGATACCCATAACACAAGCAGGTTATTCCTAGCTTACTTTGGGATCAGATAGCGTTGTGTGAAATGTCCGTGAATATTTATTTATATTTATTTATAACACACAAACAATGAAGTCTTTCCTCTTTGTAATATTAGTATAGACAATCTACATATCCTGCTTTACTAGAAACATCTTACTAATATTATAAATGTTAAAGTTTGTGAGTGTGGATGTTTGTTACTCTTTTACGCTCTAACGGCTGAATAGATATTTCTGTAATTTGGTACAGGGATATATTATAGTCTGGAATAACACAGGCTACTTTTTATCCCGGGAATAAGTTCCCACGGGAACAAATTTTTCGCGGGCGAAGCTGCGAGCGTCAGCTAGTTATTTCATATTATTAACATTTGCATTCGCAACGTACATTCTCCAAAGGCCATGTAAAGTTATGACATTGAAGTTGGCACTTGAGGGAAAAATATAGAAACTTGGTTAGAGTTCTAGTTTACATACATACACACCTTAATCCCCGAAGGGGTAGACAGAGGCATAGTATACGCCCACATTTCACCTTACAGTTTTATGTACCACGTAAAAGGTGGTGAGCCTATTGCCGTGTTGAAATGGACAGGCGCAGGTAAGGTAAGGCCTTAAACTTCGGCGTGGGCGCAACAGTGCCAGGTCCTCGCAGTGGGTCTGGACGTGGACACTCTCTCGCTCGAGACCATGGTACGAGCCATGCTCTCCAGCGGGAGTAAGTGGGACTGCGCCGCGTCTTTCTGCGAGCAGGTCATGCTCGTGAAGGAGGCGGTGGGGCGGGTGCGGGAGAGAACTCTCCCACCCACCCGAAGACTATCAGCCTCCATCGGCCTTTAATTTTTTCGCAACTGTATTAAAAATAGTTGTTCAATACAACGTGTGGGACTGTTATTTAAACTCGTTCCGACTGTCTACCCTCGCCTTCGGCTCAGGTCAACACCTGTCGAAACTCGTTGTAATAACAGAAATCCCACACTTGTATCGAAAACTACTATTTGGATGCTATGCCGGAATCTTACCGTCTAAACCACATGGTCCCTTAACGATACGGCCGGGAGCCCCGACTAAGCCCTCGAAATGATGTCCCAAGAATCTCAACAGGAATAAGGAGTGATATGTACAGGAGCCGCTTGTGACCCTGCGGACTCAGAGTTCTGTAAACAATCACTGCAGTGGGCAACTTTTACTATGGCTCGATTGGGTGAAAACCACTTCACCACTTTGTGACATTTATTTGCAAGCGTTTCCGAGCTTCGGAAGGCACGTTAAACCGTTGGTCCCGGTTGTCAGTAAAATGGCAGTCGTTATGCCAAGTTGAAGGTCTATAAGGGCGACTTGAAAAATTTCAACAGCTGGCAGTCACAACCTACGTCTGTCCAATTTAACACTGTAATACGGCTCACCATCTATTACGTTGGACAAAAAAGTATAATATACTTTTATAGAGAGCCAGATAGGTATACCTCTGCCTACCCCTTTGGGGATAAAAGCTTGACTATAATGTATGTATACATAGTACACTCTAAGCCTACATACAACAACATACTCTGGTCATTAAAGTTCGTCCTATAAATAAATAATGTTCAAATTGTTCGCATGGATAATGCCCTCGACACACTCCCGAGACGAGTGGAGTTAAACCATCGCTTACATATTTAGCATTACGGCATAGACTAACCTTGTTTAGGTTAAACTTATTATCGTTTTGGTATGTAGACATAAATAAGTCTTTTATTACTTAAACAGTGACGTATAGGCTTTCTATAAGTATTAAAACATTCGCATTAGAAACTTGAATAAGGGTTTGTATATCAAAATAAAATGATAGGTAGTCCGATCAAATATGAATAGAAATAAATTTGGATAGCTAGGTATAACTAATAGTCATGATAATTGACTATCTTAAAGTAAAAGATACAAAATCAATGTGCAGATAGCCGCAAAGATAAATAAGACATAGAAAAGTAACATGAATTGGTTATATTATGTATGTTTCTTCATAAAACAGCTCTACTATTACTTTTTTTGCTCAAAGTTCCGCAGTAGAATGTAAAAGAGGCTGCGACAATATATCTAATTGTGTCTCAAGCTGACTATAGCGAGAGAAAGCCGGAACGCAGTCCGAAAATCAATAGATACACGTCTTCAAGATATCTTCTCGCTACCATTAGCTTTATAATATTTCTGTTATTAAATATTTTATTAATTATAATGTAAAAGTTTGTTGACAGCAGCCTGCAATCTTATCAGACAACGCGCTATCGCTAACACGCCGACTCCGCGTACCTCCCCAGTCGATGATATACCACGCCCTCAAGAATTCTCGCTGATGCTGCGTCATGGACCAACAATAATAATATGACGGAATTTGTAATATCGTCTTATTTTAATAGATTACGTAATACACTTACCCGCTAGAGTGAGGTCCCTGTTTGGGCGCCATTTAGCGCATGGTGTTAGCGCGGGAAAGACAAGTCGCGCGGAGCGGCGTACGTAAGCACGGTCAGCGCGCGACTACCGCACGGCTGGAAGGCGCGTGCGTGTATACAATCGGCGCATGTGCACATCTAGTACCTATTTGTTTTGCTCTGTGACTCCGTATCGGGCTTTCGCTAAAAGCCGCAGAAAATGAGATTATTCTCTCGCATAGATACGGTACGCGTTGTCGAGCATTCCAATGAACGCTGGCTAAAGTTCTCAGAGATATTGTCAGTCGTTACACACGCGCTTGACATAAATTGTGACGGACGTCGTGCGGATTTTAAAAGCCGGACAAATGTCAACAAGATTTACGCTAAAATTTTGAAAAAATATTGTTTTAGGTTGCTATTTATGTACTCGTTTTTATGGACGATTCAAATTCAAACAGATAATCTATTTGTCAACAGTTAACTGATTAGTAGTGATTACGAAATAAATTCAAAATCTGAAATATATTTTAATTTTGAGAGCTGAAGTTAGATGCAGGTGTGCTCTATAGGTACTCACTTGACTAGGTATTTAGTCATAGGCTAGTTAGTCGGTGCACAGCAACACAGTCGGTGTCGAGACCCTAGGTCCATGAGGTCCCAATGCGCATAGATTTTTAGGAATTTGAAAATGAGGCACCTGATGGCAAGGGATGGCAGTTTTTTGTCTCAGCGAATAGATATTGCTATTCATAGGGATTCCCCCTTTGAATAGCAATATCTGTTGCAATGCTGCTTGTCTTTTGGTTACAATGCCACGGTGATAGCTAGACAGCTGAATTGTCGCAAATGATGTATTTCTGTTGCCGTATACTATAATCAGAAAAAGAGGGGATTGAGAGAGGCTCCCATTCAAACAACAAACGTGATTTTTCGCCGTTTTTTGGTACGGAACCCTCTGTGTGTCCGACTCGCACTATGCCGGTTTATTTGATTGTTTGTTTGTTTGTTTGCATTGAATAGGCTCCGAAACTACTGGACCGATTTAAAAAATTATTTCACTGTGAAGCTACACTCTTTGCGGTGAAAATAGGCTATATTTTATTCCCGTATTCCCACGGGAACGGGAATGACGCGGGTGAAACCGCGTGACGTTCGCTAGTTTAACAATAAATGTATTAATAATTAGGTACGACTTATTTTTACAACATTTTCCTAAAAAGTACTCAAAATCTTCAACTTAAACATAAACACATATCGACGGTTAAGAACCAAATACTGCTATCTACTTTTTTCGATAATTTGGTTTTTTGTTTAGGTATACTAAAAAATATTGCTTCATCAGTTGTCAAAGACATAAAATATCGAGAACGCATTACTTTTAACATTATCAAGATAAACCAATTACTGCTAAGTTCAATAATTAAAACGAACGCTTTTTGTTGCTGGTGATAGCGACTAACTACATTATGGAAACAAATGCTATCTACGTTCGTGATATCTTTTCTGGAAGAATCTGCCATATACACATCGAAGCGTCTATACCCCTTCATTTTTTGATGCGGACTGAGCGTTCGAGCAAGATCCCAATAAAGAAAACGAAGTATGATCACCTGCAACAGTTGAAGACTGTCTTGCCACTCTCCCCTTTTTTTTGTGACTCCCAGCAGACCTACGGCCGCCACTGCGGCCTCGCCCAGGGGGTGGTTCGGGTGCAATCCCGCGTCTATGGGGGGTTTCGGGTGTGACCCCGCTTCTAAGGGGGGGCGTGCGTGAGTTACTCACGTCACGCTGCCGTCATGGGTCTGCTTCTGTAAGGACGGTAAGCGGCCCTCTCACCGTCCTCGGCGAAGACACGTCGGCGGCGCCCAGGGCGCCAACTGCGGAACTCGGGTCACTTTTCTGGTGGAGCAGGGTCCGCTGGGCCTCGATTTCTCGAGACGCAGGCCTTTGGGGGCCAAAGGCCTGCTCCAGCGCCTCCTTGCGCCATCTGACACTGAGAGTGAAGCAGTGAGCAAGGGCTCTCGCTTCCAGGTCTCATGGAGGGATCCCGGCTAGGAGACATGCCGCCTCACCGGAGATCGTGCGGTATCCTCTTATCACCCTGACGGCCATCACTCTCTGCGGGCTCAGCAGTCTAGCCTCATTGCTGGCCGTCAGGGTCTCCGCCCATACGGGAGCCCTGTACAGGGCCATGCTTCGCACGATCCCCAGGTACAGCCTCCTGTAGGGAGCGTTGGATCCCCTGATGTTGGGCATCAGCCGCGTGAGTGCGGCCGATGCTCCCCTCAGTTTTGGAACCAAACTTCGGAAGTGATGTCCGAAGTTCCACCGGCCATCGAGTACGAGCCCCAGATACTTCATCGAGGGCTCGATGCCGATGCTGACGCCCCCAACCTTTAGGCTGGATCACCCAGGTGGCCCCATCCGAGGTCCGTGGAAGCACAGAGCCTCGGATTTGTGAAGGGCGACCTCGAGACCCAGCCGCCTTGATTCTCTCCCCTACGTTTAATTTAATTTTATAACTAGGTACATTGTCATTGTTTTTTTTTCTTTTTTGTTCTTGATACTCTGATTTATGCTCTAAAATAAACTAAGTTTCTCTATCAAATCGAGTTTATATTGTTATAATTACCTGCTAACTACATTGCTATCTTGAAAATGTTTGCTTATATTCAAAACAATAACTGCTAACTACATGGGTAAATCCTTTCCCGTGAATTTTAATAAGAAAAGTTGTTACCAGTGCTAGTATAATCTTTTTGAAAATAGTGTGTGTATAAATAAATACATTTTCTACATTAAATCGATTTTCCATTGATTATAAATGCCTGCTAAATACATTGCTACCGTAGTAATTTTAGCCTATATGTAAAACAATAGCTGCTATCTACACTAAATACCTTTTCTCGTAATTTCTAATAAAAAATGTGGTTACCAGTTATAAGGTATAGTATTTTATAAGAATATTGCGAGTATAAATAATCCAGAACTCTAATATTGAATTTTTAATAAGTTTTTTTCCTCTCCTGTAAAGTTGACGTTTTGTAGATAGCAGTATTTGGTTCTTAAACGTCGATATGTAAGGTAGGTGCTCGAAACTTATTTCAAGCACGACAAACTAACGGTCACGTATAGTTCCGAGTGCTTTTCCCAATTCCCGTGGAGGTCATCCCGAAGCCGACCCGGTCACGTACACCGGAGCATGTACCTACCCTTTTACAACTACGTGATGTATGTATGTAATGTCAGCCGATATGTCTACCGATTTATGTATAGGTGTAAAACGTGTCTAGATTATGCGTTCCCGTTCGTCCCCTTGACTTCGTCCCCCTAGGGGGACGAACGGGAATTTAATATTTTATTTTCCCGATGGTCCCCTTAATTTTCTTGGGGGGACGAACGGGAATAATTTTTTCATTCTTTTTTTGTTCTATTGCTCCCAACAAATAATATAAGACAGGTGCGTTGGTGAAACATCAAATTTGAAATTCTATTTTTATTTACAAATGAAGATCAACAAAACAAATGAAGATCAACAAAACAAATGAAGATCGACAAAACAAATGAAGATCGACAAAACAAATGAAGATCGACAAAACAAATGAAGATCGACAAAACAAATGAAGATCGACGAAACAAATGAAGGGCGACGAAACAAATGACGCCCTTAGCACACCTCCGCCGCGATACCATGATAGCGGAACCGCAGTAATTCCGCCAAGTTCTGTCACATGTAGGAGGAGCGGAACACTAGCGAAACCGCCTGTTCTAATGCATAGATTTAACTATCTTCTATCTCTTTCACCGCACGGTTTCGCCAATCTGCTCCTACGCCAGTCAAACCTCCGCGCTTCGGCCGCCTTGTTATTGCAGTGCCGCGTTGTCTACGCGCCGGTTTGTCAAAATTGACAGAAATACAGAGCGGAACGGCGAAACTAACATTTTTTCAGTAAATGGACGTGAAGTTCACGGAAAAACTACTTCAAGCCTTCAGAAATAGACCCTTTATGTATTTATTAAGTCATCCAGATAATAAAAATAATATGATAAAATTGCGATAGCGTCACATCGACTAACTCGTGTCAGGTTCCGTTGCCCAGTTCCGCTGTTCAATCCACACTTGATCACAGCGGAATTCATTCAGCGGTTCCGCTGTTCTGGTTTCGCGGCGGAGGTGTGCTTAGGGCGTGAAGGTCGACGAAACAAATGAAGATCGGCGAAACAAATGAAGACCGACAAAACAAATGAGGATCGGCAAAACAAATGACGGTCGGATAAACAAATGACGATCGAAAAAACATAATTAGATCAATAAAACAAAAGACTAAGCAAGTTGATAAGGGCAAAAACTACTTGCAGCCATATTTTGTAATCTAGATCAGTGGCGGCTGGTGGATCCTCGATCTGGTGGTGCACTTTTCTTGCTTTCTTGTTTTAAATTTAATAAGTGTTAATTTTATATCAACTTTATTTTGAAAAGTTTTGTATGGGTAAGTGTAAGTACTTAGTTAATGTTTATGCTCATTTTCACACACTCTACAAACTTTACACGCAGTATAGAATAGAACTAAGAACAAAATAAAAAGAGTTAACAATTTAAAAATCAAACCAATCAATAAATATGTATTTAACGCGTCACAGATACAGCGAAACAATACCGGGAGAAAGCGACTCATTGCCCGGTACATTTTCTATAAACGATGTTTTGTCTCATGCGCCAAGCGTGTTAGCTCGTATCTAGTACAAGATGTATGGGCAGCCCTCGTGCACTCGGGAAAGCGCACGCCGATTTTTTTTACAGGGAAACTAGGCTTTGGTACTATTTGGTAGTGTAGCAAAGGGCTTAAATTGTTTCGTCATAATTAGTTAGGTATGTTATAGTTTTGTGTTTTTGTATGTTTAAATAATAAGTGTTACATACCTAATGGTAGGATTGGTAAGTAATTTTATAATAAAGAAGGCGTAATTTTTAAATCTTTTGAGCTGGTGGTTCACCGCACGAGCGCACTTAAGGTACGGCCGCCACTGATCTAGATGCGAGAGCCATTCAAAAAAATAGGTGCAAGCTCGACCTTAATGACATTTATCTAAAAATGTGCTTTTAGGCGTTTATGGACATATCACTGATCACGAATATAAATAAAAAATAAATAGATATTATGCATGCTCATAAGGT
Organism: Miltochrista miniata; assembly: GCA_933228765.1. Taxonomy (NCBI): domain Eukaryota; kingdom Metazoa; phylum Arthropoda; class Insecta; order Lepidoptera; family Erebidae; genus Miltochrista; species Miltochrista miniata. The sequence goes on along the minus strand of OW121756.1, from coordinate 33,071,159 downwards.
CGAAATTTGCTTGGACCCTTTTTGTATTCTAGATGCGATAAACATTCAAAAAAATAGGTGCAAGCAATTCTTTACCTTCTGGACATGCATAATATTTATTTATTTTTTACATATTCATGATCAGTGATGTCTATAAACGCCAAAAAGCACATTTTTGAGAAGTGTTATTAAGGTCGAGATTTGCTTGCACCTATCTTTTCGAATGGCAATCGCATCTAGATTACAAAATATAGCTGCAAGTAACTTTTGACCTTATCAATTTGCTTATAAAGGGTGTTTTTTTAGAGGTATAGAACTTTGAAATTGAATTAAACAAATGGGATTATTTTTCTTGATATGAGATTGACTTTATTAGAAAGACAATTTTCTGGCATTAAAATTTAAATGTGATTTCTGGCACATGACCGCCACGGCTAGCTCAGACGTAGTCTAATCCAGAGGTCCAATTTTCGACGACTTTTTTCAACATTTGTGGCCGTATATCGGCAATAGCGCGCCGAATGTTGTCCTTCAAGTGGTCAATCGTTTCGGGCTTATCGGCGTAGACTAGCGACTTCACATATCCCCACAGAAAATAGTCAAGTGGCGTTAAATCGCACGATCCTGTAGGCCAATCCACGGTACCAAAAGGTGAAACTATGCGGTTACCACACGTTTCCTTCAATAAATCAATTGTGACACGAACTGTGTGACAGGTTGCACCGTCTTGTTAAAACCACAACTCTTGCACATCATAGTTGTTCAATTGATGGATGAAAAAGTCAGTTATCATCGCTCTATAGCGGTCACCATTGACTGTAACGTTCCGGTCAGCATCGTTTTTAAAGAAGTACGGACCAATTGTTTCACCAGCCCATAAAGCACACCACACAGTCAGTTTTTCTGGATGTAACGGTGTCTCAACAAACGCTTCAGGATTATCATCACACCAAACGGCAATTTTGTTTATTGACGTATCCATTCAACCAAAAGAGGGCTTCATCGCTAAACAAAATTTGCTTATGAAAATTGCGATACGTTTTTCGGGCAGAACCATGATTTTCAAAATAAATTTGCACAATTTGGAAGCGTTGTTCCGGCGTCAGTCTATTCATGTTCAAATGCCAAACCAAACTAAACATAAATCACTTGGCAGTTAACAAAATTACCGCCAGTTAAAAAAGTTGTGCCAACTTAAAGTTCTATACCTCTAAAAAAACACCCGTTAGTTAGTCTTTTGTTTTACTGATCTGCATGTTTTTTCGATCGTCATTTGTTTATTTGACCGTCATTTGTTATGACGATCGTCATTTGTTTTATAGATCTTCATTTGTTTTTTCGATCGTCATTTGTTTATCCGAAGGTCATTTGTTTTGTCGATCTTCATTTGCTTTTTTTTTCATCTGTTTATCGTCATTTGTTTTTTTTTTTCATTTGATTTTGGTCGAGGGGGACGAAAGGGGGACGAATGGCACTTAATCGAAGAACATATTCCCATTCGTCCCCTCTTGAATTAGGAGGGGGACGATCGGGAACGATTAAATATTATTTTTGTGAATTCCCGTTCGTCCCCCTCGGGGGGACGAAGTCAAGGGGACGAACGGGAATACTCCTATTTGATTAGTGTTTATTTGAAGGTGATAAAACTTTGTTGCCTAGCCTTAAGGCCGTTGATAGGGCAAATTACCTTGACCATACAAAACACGCGTCCTTCAAGCTAGGAAATGTAGATTTCTATAGCTTATTTTAGTTGTAACAAGCTAATACTCATACTTATTCAAAATCGAAGGAAACCAAATTATAGGTGTATATTTTCTTCAAATGTTGGCATATCTTTTTCTTTCGCGTCGATAAAAATTGAACGCATAAAATGCATCTTTCTACAAATTTCGGGCAAAATAAAAAATAAAATAAAATAAAAATTTAATATTATTAAAATAAAATTGAAATTTTTAAACAAAATTATTTGGGTTTGTCAAAATTTTTGTGACTCCACTGAGGGTTTGGAAATGCTACATACTGAGAAGAACACCTCAAGAAACTCAGTCCGGTCCTTACCAAAATTCATCTTAGTATCTAATACAGTTTTTTTATCGATTTATGTATAGGTGTAAAACGTGTTTAGATTATGGTGTATTTGATTAGTGTTTGTTTGAAGGTGATATAACTTTGTTGCCTAGCCTTAAGGCTGTTGGTAGGGCAAACGACCTTAACCATACAAAACACGCGTCCTTCAAGCTAGGATATGTAGTATTCTATAGCTTATTTTAGTTGTAACGAGCTAACACTCATACTTATTCAAAATCGAAGAAAACCAAATTATAGGTGTATATTTTCTTCAAATGTTGGCATTTTTTTTTCTTTCGCGTCGATAAAAATTGAAGGCATAAAATGCATTTATCTACAAACTTGGGGCTGGCTCTATGATCGTTTAACACATTATGGTTAATTAATATACAATTTACAACAAGAGCATATTTTGACATCTCCTTAAAATCTATTTTTGGCTATAATTTTCCGTCTACGTATGTAGATCAAAAACGCTTTCATTTTACCTCTTTTCGTCAGTTCGGTTTAAAATATTTTAATAGTTTATTCTTTGTAAGGGGCTTTCTTTGACGCGATGTATCTGGAATTTAGTTAGTTAGTTACTAGACGCGCTTGACGCTATGCAGAGACGTCTCTGCACAGCGTCAAGCGCGTCTATTAAATACCTCGCGGAGTCATCCCAAAGGTGAGAACAGTATTCGACGCAGGGAACATTTTCGTAGTTTTTTGTTGATTTTCAAATTGACAGTGCCGATCGGTTCTGTTATCGAAACTGTGCTTAAACCTTTCCGTTCCAGAACGACGCGACTATAAATTCAACCAGTATAAAAAAAGCTTTCAGAGAGAAGCTTATGAACAGAGGTTTCTACCAACCGCGCTTTCTATGAACCATGACTGATGATTCTATCAACAGTTAATTAGGCGAACCGTGCTATAGTAATGCTCTCGTAGGCCCTGTGTCGTGTAAACGGTCTCGCCAGAGAGAGGTGCTGTTTGGGGTATTTACTCTAAATCCCTGAGGTAATTGTATGTAAGTATATAAAGATACACTGCAAATTTTTGGGAGTCCTGGGACATCCTTCCGATGGCTTACCCGGGGCTCCCAACCACAGGCTGTTGGGCGTTACGTGAGGTTTTTTAGTCGCTAGGAGTCCGGCATAGCATCCATGAGGATTATCCTTCACGTTAAAACAAAACACTGCAAATTTTAAAAATAACTGTTTAAGATTTTCGAGTATTTTTCCGTTGTTAAGCAAAGTTTGAAAAAAGTCATTTGTTTAAAAAGGCGATAAAGAATTTTACAAACAGTGTTATTTCAAAGACTAATTTAAAATAGCATTGTCACAAGTTTTCTCGTTGAATATTCCTAATACACTTAATCAGTGTTGAATTTTGATCCGCTTAATGTAATCGTAGTCACGTTTCTCATGATGACACTCTAGTGACGAGCGTTCTCGACGTTTTGTGATTGCTTTAGTGATTTATGCTCTATTTCTGGAGTATACTTAGGAGTATAGTATTAGAGGCGTTGTGGATCAAACGTGTTTTGCTTCTAAGTAGCATATTAAGGTCATTAGGAGTATGACAATGTTTGATCCTTGTAGTGTAACTCCTTCTGGTCTACGCTGCCTCTTTCTGTGAGCAGGTCATGCTCGTGAAAGAGACGGCGGGGAGGGACCGGGGGAGGACTCTCCCACCCGAGTCGCAGTCTGCTGTGAGGTGCCGTGTCTTCGCCCAAGACTATGGATCTCCATGACCGGGGGCCTGAGGTCGTTAAGGGGGCTACTCACGATCTTTACAGAAGCAGGCCCCAAGGGGGAGAGCGACAACACCCGAACAACCCCCCAAAGACGCTGGATAGCACCCGAACCCCCCCCCCCCTCCTAGGTGAGGCCGCAGTAAATCAGGTGCACTGTATGCTGGTCTGTCCGCAGCTAAATAGAATTTACTTGCAGCCTTCTTGCTGTGTCAGCTTTGTGTTAAAGCTTAGCAGGAACAGAGTGCTACGGCTACCACATTTAACTGAGGTGACTGCACTACAATAGTTACTGGTTCATGCTATTAGGGCACAAATTGATGTTTTTTAGTAAAGCCTTCTCTTTTAATACCTATGATGACAGAACGGCATTTTTTTATGAGTAGAATACACCGAGGGCTGATTCGCTTCGAAAGCCAGAAAATGTTGATTTTGACAGTGCAATATGAGTAGATAGGTATGGTCTTAGCTGACATCACAGTATAAAGAAACCTACTCTGTAGGCTGTGCTTACATTATAACATTAATATTACACCTAATCTATGTTGTAGAGAGAAATCAGCCTCATTATTTGGCGGGAATAAATTTTGGAACAAGTCTCGACATACAGCATTAGGGTAAGGATGGGTAATGCCGGTCAGGTGACAATACCGGTCAGCACACTTTCTTACCAAAAACAGTAGTTACGCGCACGCACACAAGCATAGAGAGTGGTGCGAGCGTTCCCGGCGCCGTCGCACTGCCCCCCGCCCAGTTCCGATCATGCGTTGCTGAATAATCCACGTCAACTTACTTCGCGCGCGTGTATTGTTAATATTGGGCCGCGAAATATAAGAGGTAATTATTATTATTTTTGTATTTCTGTTATTGTCAGTAATACTTTTGAGTATTTTTTTTTTTTTTTTTTTTTATATTTAGCTCGCCAAATTGACGTCGCCACGATGGATAGCCGTGGCGCATCTTGCGATTGGGGGCCACTTCTTACAGCGGTCCTCAAGTTGGCGGCCCTGTGATGTGCCTCTTCACGCTCCTCTTAAAGAACCCGGGGTTGTAAGATGAGGGAAACACGTGTGCAGGCAGGTCGTTCCAAGTTTTTATAGCTCGACAGAGGAACGATCTTTTGAAACGCTCGGTTCTGGCGAAGATTCTCTCCACTGTGTATGAGTGGCATCTCTGCCCGGCACGCGTTGTTCGGGATCGGAAAGGTGATGGTGGGATCAGATTGAAGAGCTCTTCAGAACATTCGCCGTGATACATTCGGTAGAAGGCAGCCAAGGACGCTACGGTTCTTCGCTGCGCCAACGGTTCGAGGCCTCCCGTCACCTCAGGACAACCAATTATTCGGACAGCACGTCTCTGTATAGCGTCAAGTGCGTCCAACAAGTACCTCGCGGAGTCATCCCAGAGGTGAGAACAGTACTCGACGCAGGGACGAATCTGCGTCTTGTACAGCAAACATCTCTGATGTGGCGTGAAGTACCGTCTCACCTTATTAAGGACTCCGAGTTTCCGCGAGGCCAGCCCAATACAACTCTCTATGTAGTTTTTGTGATTGAGCTCACGCCGGACGTCTATACCGAGAATCTCCAGGTTGTCCTTTAGTGGAACCGTAATGTTCTGAAGAGAGGGTAGGGGTAGGAATGGGGACTTCTTAGCTGTAAACGCACACGCCTGCGTTTTTCTGGCATTGAACTCGACCAGGTTGTCTGAACCCCATTGGGCAATGCGACCCAGGTCCCGGTCGAGATCCGCCACGAGTTGCCGTCTCTTTACGTCCACGTCACAACGCCTCTCCGCTGGGCGGCCAGAATAACTCCCATGCAGAGTACTGTCATCCGCATAACAATGAATGCACCCAAGGGACAGCATGTCATTGATATGCAGAAGAAAGAGAGTTGGGGACAATACCGATCCCTGTGGTACCCCGGCATTTACCTGCAAAAAGCAGGAAGCCTGACCATCACAGAGGACCCGTATACGTCGCCCGTGCAGGAAGCTGGCCAACCAGCGGCATAACTGAGGCGATAAACCATATGCCGGCAGCTTGGAAAGAAGCGACGCATGCCATACCCTATCAAAGGCTTTAGCGATGTCTAGGCCTATAGCCAGAGATTCGCCGTGCCTCTCCATAGCCTCACCCCAGGTGTGCGTTACGTACGCTAGGAGGTCACCCGTTGATCGTTTCGGCCTAAAGCCATATTGGCGATCGTTAATTAACGAGTGATCCTCCAGATAGCGCATGAGCTGTTTGTTGATGATTAGCTCGAACACCTTGCAGATGACGGTGGTTACGGCTATGGGTCGATAGTTGGCCGGATCCGACCGATCCCCTTTCTTGGGGATTGGCTGGACGTTCGCCTCCTTCCAAGCCTCCGGCACATCTCCCGAGGAATAGGAAAGGCGGTACAGGCGTGTTAGCGTTGGAGATAATTCAGCTGCACAATTCTTCAGCACCACTGCCGGTATGCCATCAGGACCACTGGCTTTCCGCGTGTCGAGTGACTGTAGCACCACTCGCACATCGCACTGCCGGATTTTAATATCCGGCATCGTGGTTCCACAGTTGGCGATAGTGGGAGGTTGCTTGCCACAGTCATCAACCCGGGAATTAGCCGCAAAGAGATTGGCCAGCATTTCCGCTTTCTCTTGGGCCTTGTGAGCCAGTGATCCGTCAGGATAGCGTAGCGGCGGCAGCGAGGGCTTGCAAAAGTTGGCCTGCACGGCTTTGGCCAGTTGCCAGTATCCACGGCTGCCCGTCGGATGAGACGTGAGCTCCTGACCAAGCCGCGTGACGCGCTGGGCGTCCGCTCTCTTGAAGGCCCTCTTACTGGACCTAGTGGCTCTGTTGTACGCTGCCTTGAGTTGGGCCACATTCGGGTCGCGCACAGCCCGAGCCCTGATCCAGGCGCGGTAAGCCGTCTGTTTTTGTTGAACAGCTACGGCGCACTCACGCCCGAACCAGGGGCGGGCTTTGCGGATGCTGGCAACATCAGTGTATGGAATATAGTATTCCATACCTAAAGCTATCTCACCAGCAACCGCAGAGGCGCTTTCCGATGAAGCCCTCCCTGCAAAGCAGCGCTGACTCCACGGGACGGCTGCAAAGTATTCTCGTAGTCCGTCCCAGTCTGCTGACGAGTAGTGCCACAGTCGCCGCGTCACCTCTACTGCCCTTGCAGGAGATGACACCTGCAGGCTGGCACGCACAACACAGTGGTCGGATGTACCCAGTGGAGTATACAGTAATGTAGCTATTCATCTATTAACTAATTTTTAGCACTTTGTTTTAGGTTTATTTTTTAATAATATTAATACAAAAATATGGATCAGTGGCAAATGCCGGTCACGCTGACCGGTATTACCCGCTATGCAGTCATTATTATTTCTTTGTACTTAATCAAATTAATCTTTGTAGGATGTCGGGAATACGAAGAAGGAGTCAAGGGTTGAAAGTAAAGTGGAGCCAAGATGATCTAAGTAGAGCATTCCAACTTGTTGAAAATGGAACAACAATAAGAGAGGCAGCTCGAACTTGTGGCATTCCATTTTCAACCCTCCAAGAACGATTGAAAACCAAGAACTGTGTTATGCCATTATTGGGAAGAAACCCAGTATTTTCTAAGGAACAAGAAACCGAAATGGCTGACCAGATAAAGTACTTGGGTAAAGTATTTTATGGCTGCACTTCAACACAAATACGAAAAATGGCTTATGAATATGCACTCAAAAATGATGTGAAGCATAATTTTAACGATGAACTTGGAATGGCTGGAAAAGACTGGATTAAAGGATTCATGAAGAGAAACAACTTATCTGTGCGAAAAGCAGAAGGAACTAGTCCAAACCGAGCTACAGCTTTTAACAAAAATGAAGTGACTGTCTTTTTCAGCCTGCTTGAAGAGTTGATGGATAAGTTTCACTTTTTACCAAGAAATATCTATAACGTTGACGAAACGGGTATCTCCTCAGTACAAGATCCAGGGAAAATTGTAACTCAAAAAGGTCAAAAACGTGTGGGGTCTATAACATCAGGAGAAAGAGGACAAACTGTAACAGCTGTGTGTGCAGTAAGTGCGACTGGAGTTTACCTACCTCCAATGTTTATTTTTGCTCGTCAAAGACATTCACCAGCATTGGAACACGATGGTCCACGTGGCGCTATATACCGCTGCTCGAAGAATGGGTGGATCAATGAAGACCTTTTCGTAGATTGGCTTCAGCATTTTACAGTATTCACAAAACCATCAGAGAATGAACCAATACTGCTCATATTAGACAACCATAGCAGTCATATTTCTTTGAGAATTTATGAATTCTGCAAAAAGAACTACATAATAATGCTTTCATTACCGCCGCATAGCTCCCATCGATTGCAGCCTTTGGATGTGTCAATTTATGGTCCCCTTAAAGCTGCCTACAAACAAGAGTGCAATCTCTTGATGAAAACTGAGTTGGGAATGAAGATCACGCAATACCACATTGCTTCACTTTTTAGAAAGGCGTACCAAAAAGTAGCGACTATCCCAAAGGCTGAAGCAGGGTTTGCTAGTACTGGAATCTATCCCTTGAACCCAAATGTATTCACCGATGAAGACTTCGTGGCTGCTGAAATTTTGAACAGTAGTGAATTGGTAACTGTGATGGCAGAAGAACGGGACATCAATAATAAAACTCCAGATGCTCAAGTCATTCCTTCTATCACAAATCTTCCCATAACAGCACCAAATTCACCATCCATTCTCAGTGATCTCATTGAAACGGCTCCTGATCATAATGATATAATTTGTCTTCCTTCAACTTCAGGAGTCACAGCCAAAGATCTTTTACCGGTACCGAAGAATCCGATGAATAAAAGGAAACCGAGAGGAATCTGTCGGAAACAACACGCTACAGTCCTCACAAGCACTCCTAATAAAGATGCTTTGACAGAAAAGAGATAAGAAGGGCAGCGAAGGAAAAGAAAAAAGATCCTAAGGCAAAAACTGAAAATAAGTCAGCAAAAAAAGGGCCCACTAAATCTGCTGTAAGCAAGGTGAAAAAAAGAGTTCTACAAAATAACTGCCAGTCTTCATCAGATTCTGAAATTGATATGGTTGATATGTGCGATGATGACGAAGACATTGACCTCGAAGGTCATGAAAATAAGTGTATGCTATGTGATGATTATGGGCGGAACAACGAGCTGTGGTACAGATGCGTTCAGTGCGGGGGATGGGCTCATGCTGAGTGCACCGGTTTTGAGTCCCCCCGCGGCTACGTTTGCGATTTGTGCCGCTAAATGTTAGACCGGTATGGGCAATATTTATACAAAATAACTGCCAGTCTTCATCAGATTCTGAAATTGATATGGTTGATATGTGCGATGATGACGAAGACATTGACCTCGAAGGTCATGAAAATAAGTGTATGCTATGTGATGATTATGGGCGGAACAACGAGCTGTGGTACAGATGCGTTCAGTGCGGGGGATGGGCTCATGCTGAGTGCACCGGTTTTGAGTCCCCCCGCGGCTACGTTTGCGATTTGTGCCGCTAAATGTTAGACCGGTATTGCCCACCTACCGACCGGAATTGTCCACCATGTCTGCCAATACCGGTCAATTACCTTTTTTTTTTCTATGTTGATTGTGCCAAAAATTTTAATAATATTGATCTCAATAGTTGTGATTATACGATAAGCATAGTTAATGTTTATATTCAATCATAAATTCTTTAATAAAAGTTATTTTTTTACTGATTAAAGTAAGTTTGTTCTTATGTGACCGGCATTAGCCTTCCTTGCCCTATATTTTCATTGTTCAGAAACAATGGAATGTGATAAGGCTACGTATCCTCAGCATCCCACCAAACTCAGTTATGCAAAGTGAATAACAATCGGGTATTGGAGTTCGGAATTAATGTCCAGTCTCGCAAGAAAGATTTTCTTTACATTTTTCATGCCATGCATGCACGAAAATTGGCTGCCATTGTAGTCCTAATCAAGATTATGTCGGCTTCGGGGTTTTGTCCCTTTGGGTCCTTAAGTTACTTCTACTATATGGATTTAAACCAAAAATAGTATAAAATTAAGGAAGTAGGTACTTGCCACATATTTATTTAAATTTTAGCTAATAACTAGCGGACGTCACGCGGTTTTACCCGCGTAGTTCCCGTTCCCGTGGGAATACGGGAATAAAATATAGCCTATGTTCAATGCAAAGAGTGTAGCTCCCCAACAGTGAAAGAATTTTTCAAATCGGTCCAGAAGTTCCGGAGCCTATTCGTTACAAACAAATAAACAAAAATACAAATGTTTTCTCTTTATAATATTTAGTATAGAAGAACAGGTAGGTACTCTAGGTACCTAATTACAACATTAACTACGGGGCACCGCCCACGCCCCACCAAGAATCCGAATAACACCCGAACAACCCCTCAAAGACGCGGGATAGCACCCGAACCAAACTAGGTAAGGCCGCACTGGTAGCCGTAGTTCTTTTGATAGTCCTTTTGATAATGATATTACTTTGATAACTTGTAGATTGACATAGCTTGCAATGTATGACATGATTTATGATTTTAATGGCGACATCACTTGATCTTGCCACTGTATATTTTTTATTAGGTAAGAGTAGGTGCTTTGTCTGCATGAGTGTTGATTATTTAATTACATTTGTCAAACGTTTAAAATACTATAATAAAATTGTTAATGATAAAACTGTAATCGAAAATTTGCACGCCTTCTCTTTAGGCTGAATATATGGACCTAACAATAATATAGTATTATCACCATGTATCATACCTATATTCTTGCAAATAAATATTATTCTTATTCTTATTCTTCTTATTCTATTCCTGGGGTCATCCTTCCGAAGGCGTACCCGGGGCTTCCCAACCGTAGACATTAGGTAGGAAACGTGTGGTTTTTAAGTAGAGAGTTATGTACATCTACTCGTAATAAAAGTTTTAGATTATCCTATAAGCTTAAGACGATGCGATGTGTCGAAGTGCCTACTTTACGTCAAGTTTCCTTGGGATTATTTTTACTAAAACGCCACCTAAATTGAGCTAGAAATGTATGGTGTAACATAAATCCTAATATTCTGTCATTCATTTCACAGAAAGATATTTATCTCGTTATCTGTGTGATGTATGTCACCTGTCAGATAAGATATGGTAGATAAAATTGTTTCATCCAAAATGTTTTGATGAAACCGGTCAAATGGAAACAGAGTAAAGTTATTGATCCAAAAAAAAGTGTGGATATAATAGATACAGTGGCCATTTTTTGTCAGTCTGTGGACTAAAAAATACGAGACTGGTATTTTCACGAGATTTGTGTATTGGCTTGGCGGGATTTATTTTATCGTATAGTTCACTCCTCGTAAGTCAACATAGAAAACAAAAGTATTTAATGGTTTACGTCTAGGAACAACTGCGAGTCAAGTAACTATGTCAGTATGTAATATTAGTCTTGTCATAATCTCAAGGGTACATAAGAGGTAGAGGTAGATTAGGTGCATGATGATTATGTAAAAGTACAAATGAAAGTGGTTCGTTTTTTTCCAGTGTTGAGAGATTTTTCTAGTTATACGCAAAATAAAGGTAAAAACTGTAGGTATATACCTACCTAAGAACTTCTGAAAACAATGCTTTCAAAGATCAAAGAAATTAAAGTTACCCAAGGAAACACGTCTCTGAAAGGCGTTTGTCTGAAATGGTACAAGTATGTACCTTTTTTTTTTTTTTTACGTGATGGAAAATCCTCATGGATGTTATGCCGGATTCCTACCGACTAAAAAACCTCACGCAACGCCCAACAACCTATGGTTGTGAGCCCCGGGTAAGCCTTCGGAAGGATGTCCCTGGACTCCCAACAGACCTACAGCCGCCTCTGCAGCCTCGCCCAGGGGGTGGTTCGGGTGCTAACCCGCGTCTTTGGGGGGGGGGTACATACTTGTACCCCCCCCCCAAAGACGCGGGTACATACTTGTACCCCCCCCCCCAAAGACGCGGGTTAGCACCCGAACCACCCCTGGGCTATACTTATTTTACTAATTTACTGTTTGGTTTTCAGTTTTTGTGTTTAATCTAAAAGTTTAGTGATCTTTCCGCCTTTTCCACAGACAGTACCTATAACCATGGTGTATTAAAATACTTAGATAATGTTAATTCGAAATCCACTTTTACATATTTTACCTGGTATATTCGAAATCCACTTTTACATATTTTACCTGGTAGATTCGAAATCCACTTTTACATATTCTACCTGGTATATTCGAAATCCACTTTTACGTATCCTACCTGGTAGATACGAAATCCACTTATACATATTCTACCTGGTAGATTCGAAATCCACTTTTACGTTTTCTATCTGGTAGATTCGAAATCTACTTTTACATATTCTATCTGGTAGATTCGAAATCAACCAGGTCTATCGAAAGTGGATTTCGAATTAACATTATCTGAGTATTTTATTTTATTTTACACCATGGTTATTGTAGGTAGGTACCTACTGTGTCTGGAAAAAGGCGGAAAGATCACTAAACTTGTAGATTAAACACAAAAACTGAAAACCAAAATCTACCTTCCCAGACAAACCTGTTCACTTCAAATACGACCCCCGAATCGAGGACCCGAATCACTTCATCACGGTGCGCGATCCCATTGGGTAACCATCTCCTAACGAGTAAACCTGATAAAACTGAAGTGGATAGTATAACACGTTTAAATGCTCAATTTTTACAAGTTATTTTTCATAAACATCTAAAATATTTTTCCTCACACTCACACACAACTGGTTGTACGAGAGTGAAAGTGTGTGAGAAATGGTTCGCGTTCCAAAAATCATAAGGAGAGCTAAGACAAATAGGTTCTACGAGTGGTATCAATGTAGTCGTTTATCACAAACGAGTAATTGGTTTAATATGTTACAAGGAGAATGAGTTCACACACCAAAACGAAGGCAATTGCGAAGGAAAATTACAAATTAGGTACTTTTCGATTTCTGACGTTATTTTCAAGAAAGTAAGTGAGAATAGAGGTTTGTTAGGCTGAACGGCGGTGTCTAACCTCAAAATGTGAAACCATTGACTTGATTTTGACGGTTTGATGACATTTTAAGGTTAGAAACCGCCGCGGTAAACCGCAAATGCGGCCCCAGGGTTAACCATATTATGAATTTAATTGCTAAATGAGATACCTACTTAATGGCCATAACACAGATAACATATTATATTCTAGCAATAGTCCGTCTTTTAAAGATTTCTATGAACGCACTTCAGACGTTCCCGGAAGAGTTACTTAGCGGCTATGATAAGTCTATATAACAACGACTTGCTGATAAGATAGCCAATTTACCTATTATAAAAACACTCGATACTAACAGTCCATTCAGATCGAAAAACTAAAATCATTCTGATTTGATTAAATCCAGATGTATGGGTAATTGTACATGCAGTCCTGAGCCGAGAAGAGGGCACCTTACTCTGGGGCTGGTCCATACTCTCAAAGTTGCACAGCGAGCTTAGGAACGAGCCATATCTTTGAGGGATAAATTCCGTAATGAGGTTATAAGGCGGAGAACCAGAGTGGTGGACATAGCTCGCAGAAAAAGCACATTGAAGTGGCAATGGGCTGGCCACATCTGTAGAAGAACTGACGGCCGAAAGAGGAAACGAGTTCCAGTGTGGACACCGCGACTCGGAAAACGTAGAGATGGACGTCCACCCGCCAGATGGACTGACGACCTAGGAAAGGCCGCTAGCTGGGACTGGATGCGGAAGGCACAGGACCGTGTACTGTGGCGTGGACTGGGATAGGTCTACGTACGTCGTATTTAGGCTAATTTGATTGAGTCGTATGTGCGGTGCCTTATTCGGCGATCCACCAGTTCAGTCAATTTTAAAATGCCTAATTGAAATCCTAGGTTAGAATTGACTTGGATTCACATTTTTTGACGAACAAATTTTATATATTCACAATGAATTTCAAAATAAAATAAAAATAAATTGTTGAGTTTTAATTTGTTAAATAGTATTCTTTATTTTAGCAGTCTTTTTTGTTAAAAGTTCGGTTTTTGATATTACTGAAGTTTTACAAAAAAATACTGGTTAGGTGAACAAGAGCTCTTCAAAATACCTAGAATATACTAAAGTATCTACTGATCATATAACTTTTGATTTAGTCCTGTGTATAGTCAGGTATCAGAAGGATAAGTTGTCAAAGGGTTCGAACAACACTACAAATTGTTTAGGTATCGAATTGATATAGGTACGACACATAATACATCATTAAGTATTTACTATAACCCCGCACAATGGGTCATGACCTTTACGCCCTTGCTCTAAAATTCTAGTTCACAAGTACTTCTATAGTATTATATCAACTATAATACTGAGAAAATCTCAACCTGACGTGAACGGTAGGTAATCATTCATTGTTACTAATATTTATCGTGTTACAAGAGATACCATCTTGTAGACATTATTAGGTCGTATACCATTGAAGTACCCACGTTCAAGTTTGATGTAAAGTAGGGCAGTGGATTCAAGGCAAAACTATTATTTTCGGTTATCTAAACAAGGCCGAAATATAGGGAATAACTATATAGTATTATTATAAATAAGCAAGCTAGTTTATGTTTATACTCTGAGGTATTATGCTTTTATTTAAGGCTTGTATATTCAAAAGAGACTCATCTTGGGAAATATTCTTTGATTTGATCAGATAAAACTATATTATTGTAATTTATTAGATCTTGCTTTTTAAACGGTTCAAAACACCATTAGGAAAACTTTTATCGATCGAAATCACTCTTGAAAAATGAGAAATATTGCAAAAATCTTAACAAGTAATGTACTTTTATTATCTAAATAAATTATTTTAAACCTCATAAAAACTTGTCATAAAATAGATATATACCTTTAGAAGAATATTTCACGGCTAGATTTTTCTTAAAAGTCTTCAGATTTTATAACAGTAATATAATGTATTAGAATCGAATGAAATCCGACAAAAGCGTACGCTGCAATCCTTCGAATTGCTTTAATGATTTATCAAGGTCGAATACAGCAGCCTTAAGGGTGAAAATCCTCATAAGGTACTATGAGGATTTTCACCCTTAAGGTACGCCCTCGATAGGGTAACTTCAGGTAGGGTTCAAGCCACAGACTATGAACGCCATCGCGATCTCGACCGAGTTACAGGGGAATTCAGGTGTGTTAGGTATAAGGTATTTTTTGAAGAGGTTTATGTAGGTACCAGTATTTAAAGCATATATAGGTACCTACCTATTCAAGTCAACATACCTAAGCGAATATTAGGAGATCCTTACGAACCTAAATAGGGATCGTGTAGTTTTAATACGTTCGAGTCCGCCATGGCATCTGTGGCAAGCACATAAGTAAGAGCTGCACATTTGCGAAGAGTTGTAGGTTTGCTTACAAACAAAACCACTTTTTAAACGAAACTAATTTATTCTGCATTCTCTTGGTGGTCGCCAGTCACTAGGCGTGACAGATTATAGAGACATTTTGATTAAATTTAAATGGGTAACATGACTTCAATTACGACCCTATGCTTACATAATGTAAATTTTAGTCGCAGAAGATTTTATCCATATAAAAAACCTATTGTTATTTAATTGTTAACAAAAAAGAAACTGCTAAAAAAATTGTTTGTGTGATGATCGATTTATCCCAACGCTAATACTACCCTAATACTAACCCCAATACTAGATAGATGTTTTCTCCTTTTTTACGTGAGGGAAAATCCTCATGGATATTATGCCGGACTCCTACCGACTAAAAAACCTCACGTAACACCCAACAGCCTATGGTTGTGAGCCCCGGGTAAGCCCTCGGAAGGATGTCCCAGGAAGATTATTGACAACTTAGAAAGGATAATAAAAGACGTAAAATGTGTAGGTACCTATACTGGAAAGAGTTATAGGAGACTTCTACGTCCAGCAGCGGACAATTTCTATTTCCATTATTGTGAGTCTTGTAAATCAGGAGCTACGTCAATGAACAAGGCCAGATAGGTTAAACCAAGTTCAAACTCGGTAAAGTACCAGGAGAAGTTAGTAACTTGGCACACGCATCGAATTTTATCAGAAAATAAATTAAAAGTTTATAAGAACAAAATATACTAGTAATGCAGCGGTGGAGTGCAATAGATTGTTTGCTAGATTTTCCAGAAAATAAAATGTTATAGAGAAGATGTGGGAAAATGTGTCGTCCATAATTAAACGAACAACCCGCGAGCAAAAGAAAGTAAGTAATAAATACAGTTTGTTTATATTCCAATATTAAGCGGAAAGAAGTTAATGATGACGTTTAATAACAGGATGTACCTAATACTTATCTTTTGCTTAATCAATTAATTGTAATTAATATTTTTATCATCTTATTTAGCAGATGAAGGTGTAAAGTCATTTTATCGTTAGATCCGGTGAGGTGAAGCCCACGATTCACGGTACACACAAAATTTTTGATATAATGTGTAAAAAAATACCCAAATGTTATGTTACTACTGATAATAAATTCGTTGTACGAAACAAAAAAATAAATGCTTAATTAGTTTCTTCAGAACCAATCAGAACCAAGGTCATGTTGATTGAATTTCTTCTACGACTCCCTAATCTTGCGAGGTTTCTCCGTAAACTGTGATACAATCGATACAAATATTATGTATAGTAATATGTCTGCAAAAAATTCTTTGTTAGTAAAATCATAAGGCCAACTATGAGCGTATTTACTCTCGAGTTATTGTTTAAAGTGTGTTTAAACAGATTAAGATAAGGAGATGTTCAACAATCTTTTCAAGTTTTACTAAGTATTCTACCATCTTAAATATTGTTAAAACGTCGAGGCTGCTTGCGAGATTTTGTATGCACATAGTTCTAGTTTCATATTGAAATATGTGTTATACGAACGTCTTTCCGGTTATAAGTGATAATACTTGCAGATAATGTCGAAAGATGAATGATCATTTTTATTTTTGTCACATGCTCTCAAAATGATCGAGTCCTCACGTGACGAGATGGATCAATTGATCGAAGGTTGTTTTAACATCAGTTTTACATAAGTATATTTTGCCAGTACATATCTTATATGTAGTAGATAGCAAAGAAAATTTAGGGATATAGAGTTCAACACGTATTAATGGTTGTGGACACGAAAATACACCATTTGGTGGCCAAACCATCTATGAACTAGAAAGAGAGAGAATAGAATCATATCATTTTCATTTACTTTTAGTAAAATTATTATGCAAAAACGAGACAAAAATGCACAAAAATGCAAAATGTACGGATCCTCATACTCTTTTAGTTATTGAATAAGCCAAATTGAAGGAAAACTTGACGTTACTACTGTTTTTAAAATAATCTCATGTACATCTGAATGCCAATTGAGCCAAAAACATACACATTCAATGGTAAAACTTTTTTTTTATGTTCACACACAGCAAAGTGACGATGATTGAAATTTTCCTTTAACGAAAGTTACGCGAGTTTGTATTGAGCCGCGAAGTGTTAAAATGTACTTAAAACTTATTTGACCTACTGGTATAACTTTTTATATGTTTAATTGGTACACAATTGATATTATCTTAATGCATATTATATTTAAAAAACTGATTAAATCTAAATGTATTTCTGAGAAAAATTTTCCGTACGGAACAAATTTCCTGTTCAGTATTATATAAAGGACTATTAAGATTATTCTTACTAGTTTAATTGTAGGTATTCTAACCAAGTCGTTATGCCTCAGCAGCCGCTGAACTAGAGCGCGAAATATAAGAATTTAGTTAAAAGAGGAAGTTCACTTTTATAAATGAGTTTAATCTATGTTGAATAAGACAATAAACCTACAAATCGACATTATACAACTAGTGTTTATCAATATAAGCACACATTCCTAAATTTTAGTTCCAGTTGAACGACTTCTACATAAATAAACGTAGTACCTACTTTACATAATTATCAGACACTCATACCATGAATAAGATCACAAAACGTACGCTCATTTTATGTAACACAAAAACACAACTTTTACATTATAATTAGGGTAATAATTTCACTTTTAAACCATAAAACTGTATTTAAAATACGCCAGCACATATTGTGGGAAAATTATGACCAGAAACAACACACAAATACGGAGATTTTTTAAAAATTTTTCGTCTTTTTTTTATCTTCAACAAACTTGAACACTATCCGCCTTGACGCGCGGAGAAAGAGCACTGAGTAAAATATTGTATAATAACATTATCAATTGTTTTATATCAGAAGGATAAGTACACACCTGACGACTATCTTGTGACAAATTGTCGACTAATTAATTTGTCGCTGTACTTTTTCTTTAGTTTTTGAGATATTTTCTTTTCTGTACGGGGTTAACTTGAACACATGCTGAGTATCAAATGTGTGTGCGTGGAGATCTATAGAACTTTTTTTTTGTTATAAATTGTATGACTGGTAACTAAATAGGTAGGTACCTGATGTTATTAAGCTAAGAAAGCGAAGCTCATATCAGGGTCGTAGTGGGAATGGTAGCAATAAAACGCTACGCTCTACTCCGTTCTCTTAGGAAACGTAAACGATGTTGCGGGGGTTAGCTAGTTAAGCATAAAAGTTTGTACAACATGCACAATTATCGTAAGGAAGTAATATAACGCAATGGAAAGCGGCTTTTCTTGTTACTTTTCAAACTCCACAATAGCTTCTGTAGGTAAAGTTTTCACGGTTTTACTGGAATATAACTTTGACCAGACCTCAACACGAATACACGAGAATATACTTCATATAAATGAAAAAAAAAACATAGTTTCGTAAAAGAAAACCCTAAATCGAAAATGTTGGACATTTTCACACAAATTTCACGAGACTTTTTCCTCAGATCCCTATTGTTTTTGTAAAAAAAAGTAGCATAAGTTACTTCTTATAACATCAGCTATCTGTCAGTGGAAGTTCTATTAAAGTCTGTCCATTTATGAATCCAGTTCAATATTTTTGTGTGAATTTAGCTTTCATAACTTACCTATTACAACTAGTTTCACCAAGCGCCAATAATTACAAAATGTATGTGTGTGTTTAGAAATAAGAGATTAGTTTACGAGTGCAATACAGAAACGGTTGTTACTAAATGCTTACTGAACTAATTGAACTATTAAAGCTTTTTAAAATTACCTAAATGTCTTTGTTACAATATTTTAAGTCGTGGGAACGTCTTTTTATTGTAACTTATGAAATCTGTCTCATTAGTATTTTTTTTTGGGTTTCCTGCCTCAAAGAAAAAACGGATCCCTCATTAATCTGAGTTATACATTCGTGTGTTTAGGTTGTATTTTTCGGGAACAAATGGAGATAGCGTGCAATCCCTCCAAATTTTAAATAAGTACAACATCCAACTTCTAAAAAGTTACAGCTGTTTATGATACAAAATATTTAAACAGTTCTAAGGGAATCGTAATCCTATTGAAATATGAAATTTGGCACTTGCCAACTTAGGTAGGTACCTAATACCGTCTTACACTACAAATATAGGTGTGTAAAAACTGAAAATTAGACAATATATATTACTAAATCATAAAAAATAAGTCTTTATTTAAAGCACGTATTTAAAAACTGCACTAGGTAGTTATCAACTAAATTATACGGAACCCGACTCGCACTTTTGGTTCTATACATAATTGTGATGTGTGAACTCCTGGTGACTAAAAGTGAAATGGATTTCATAATCATAATCATAATCATAATCATAATCATTTATTTATTTGTGAAACATAGGTAGGTTACAGATCTTGGAAATAAATATTATATAGTTCTCTATGTCTTACCACATTGTGTGGTGTACAAATATTGAAATATTGAAATTGAACACATTAAATATTAGTCACACATACATTAAATTACAAAATAAATCAAATGTCAAATATAATATCATTAAAGGTATGATTAATTCTCATGTCAAGCCAACATAATTTGCCAAATGTCAAGTTTAATCGAAAATTTAAACTAATTTAAAAAATCTAGAAATCCTAAATATTACATTGATAATTGAAAATCTAAAATAACATAAAAAATCAAGAAATCATAAACAACACATTGGCAAAATTGCTAACCATCAGTCAAGTAGGCATTATAAAACAAGATCCAAATCATCTCCTTCAATCAAAGGTCAAAAGAAATAGAATGCCATGAAAAAAAAAAAAAAAAAGAACAATGTCAATAAGTTATTTTATCAGCTAAATATTCTTCAACAGAGTAATATGCCTTACTTAATAAAAACAATTTAATTTTCTTTTTAAATAAATTATAACATTTCAAAGACTTAATGTCTTTCGGCAGTTTGTTGTATAGCTTGGGAGCCATGGCAAATATACTCTTGCGTGACAGGGCCGTTTTAGCTGTGAGCAGGTATAGGTTATCAGCTCTACGACTGCTCGTGACTACTGAGAATTTATCCCAATTCCGTCTTACAAACGTTACTGTCTCTAATATGTACATACATGGTACAGTCAGTATTCCCAATGTTATAAAATATGGTTTACAAGAAACTGTGCTGGTAATACGACAAATAGAGCGGATGCAGCGTTTCTGTGCTTTAAGAACGCAATCCCTACCAGTTGCATTTCCCCAGAATATAAGTCCATATCTCAAAGTGGACGCAACCAACGCGTGATATGCCGTAACAATAGTTTCCCTATTAACAGTCTTACCCAACATGTACAGAGCATATGCATATTGGTTTACCTTGTTACAGACCAACTCAATTTGATGATTCCACTGTAATGTGCTCTCAATCTGAAGACCCAAAAACTTTTCGACTGAGACAGACTTTCTTATGTTTCGAAAGAATTCACAATAAAGATATGAATATGTGATGTATTTTTATATTTCTATTGTCTCGTACGTTACTTTCTTCAAGCTTATGTGAAATATTTAAAAGCATTGTTCGAAGATCAATAAGCCAATAATTGTCATTTCGACCGACTTTTTGGGACATTGTAGGTATAATATTGACAGTGTCTAATTTGAATAAAAATTACATCCCAAGGACAGCCTGGTCACTTCTATTATATAACATTGCTGATGTTAACGTGACTTTATGAAGTAGGTAAAATGTCTTAATACTCAGATTAGAGTTAGACAAACCTTTGACATTTTAAGGACGAACATAATATGTTATTTTTTATTACATTTTGGGTGTTTTGCGGCTTACGTTGAATTCAAGAAAACAAACGCTTATTCCTTTTAATCTTTTCTTGTGTAGGTTTTTCAAATAACAGAACGATACACGTCTTAGATAACATCGTGAGGTTGTTGCAGGCACGATACATTGTTGTAAAGTGTGCACTCAGCCTTAGTTACCCTACTACAACATAGAGTAATTGAATATGCAGATAGGCTACACGTAAATATGCAATTACTAGATACTCCCATTTGGGAGAGGAAAAAAATTGAAAGGTTTTTACCAATAGATAGCTTAATTATTTAATTAAGCTATCTATTGGTAAAAACCTTTCAATTTTTTTTAAGTAGATTCCCCTACAGCCTGACAAATTACCTTTTTAAAATAAGTACCTATACTTAGTACATTTTTGGGGTACATACAACTTAGTCTCACCTGCAAGTCTCGCAATTGCTGACTAACAGACGACTTCACGGCGAAGAGAATGTACCATGTACTAGCCTGTAGCGGTCAGCGCACGTAAAGCCAACCAATCTATACATATAATAAAATGATAGAAAAGTCAAAACTGTACATTGGAAATATAAAAAAAAATACTCGCTGGGTGTTCCACATAAGATACCGAAGCCGAAAATATAGTAAGAAATGTTTTTGTCTGTTTGCTTTGCTTTGTCCGGAAGGATCTCGAAAAGTACTCAATAGATTTGATTTAAAATTTGCACGAATATTAACTAGGGGTAGGGTCTTTAAATAGGCCATATATTATCACGCTACATATCCTAGGGGCTAAGCAGAGAGCAATCAAATTGGCATTATAACATAATTTATCACGCGTACGAAGTTTAATACGTACGTATTAAACTGTAATACATCAATGTGATTGGTCAAATTCAACACGACGTGTCGTAACAGTGTGCTATCGCAAGGTATTTGTAACAAAAAGAAAGATTAGAACAATCTCATCTAAAATATTATTATCTAACAAATTAATCTCGCGATTACTTAAATGTTCATTTTAGTACGGTAACCATTGTGCAACCGTTGTTGTGTACGAAGCATAGAGCAACGCGACCACTACAAAGGGAGTAGTCATAGCATGTTTGATCATCTGTCTGTCATTATTTTACGGGGGGCATTTTCTAAAAATCTTTGAAATATTTTAGTTCAAAATATTTCCACTGGTAATAGACGGGTACCTCTTGATTATAATATCTACAATTGCCCAAAAATTGTTAGAAAATGTGTTTTTTTTTTTCATTTCATCTTTTCCCTTTAGTAGTGATATATATGTATATGTTCTTGCACCTTTGCCTGAAACTCAGTTTTGTTCTTGTTATATAATTCAGCTGAGCTGCCTCTATGTTGAGTGGGTCTTCGAAATTCAATAGGTCAGTAAATAAAGAACTAAATCCCCATACAACATTCTTCCATCGTCTCGTGGGTGCCAAGCCGTGTTCATCTATGGATGTCTGTCGGAGCAACGAGAGACAAACATCACCGTCTACATTAATATTAGGGTGCCATAGTTTGGTATGACATTTAACTTGTGGAGGTGCCATGTTATACTCTTCAGTGACAAAACTACTATATTAAATGGAAACTTCCCTCCTACCCAATACCCTTCATCGGGAGTTACAGTCAAAGTAAATTCATTTAATACATTTGGATCCTGGAAATGAGTACAGTTGCATGCTGGTTCTCAATCAATGCCTGAACCTCTTTTATCAACAACTTATCCCTTATTGATATTCTTTTCGCTGGTTCACTAGGCATGCCATTACTGGGTTCAGTCTGTTCTTTTTCAAGTTCCTATTAAGCGTAATCATTGTTTAAATTCTAATTAACTGTAGTAAACACAAGTTACTATGAGTAAAACAAAAACTACAAAAGCAATCGGCTGTCACTATGGAACTTACACAAAACAATACACTCTTAATTTCAGACGCTCACATACCTACATAATATTTCGTATAACTGCTCGGAGCCCATTTTGACAGATCTCTCAGATATCGCACAGAGGGAAAGTCTCAATAAGGCGCCTCCCCTCCCTATAAATGTCATTGTTCGTGTTGCTCTATGGTTTGAAGTGTTAGGTTTTCCCTTTATACTGTGGTAACATCAAAAACTATTCAGAATTCTTACTATCTTGAGTATAGACATGATGATGAGAAGAGTACACGGAAGTGCTTGTAAAAGGAAATACCGCAAAGTGGGCACTTATCTATTGCTATAATATTGTAAGAAAACAAAAACGGGTTTCCCGTAAACATTATAGGTGAGTACTCGTAGTTCGGTTATTTCAGGATCTCCAAGAAGCGGGATATCGCCCGAACCAACCCCTGAAGACGCGGGATATCAAAATAGCACCTGGGACATCCCTCCGAGGGCATTTTTTTTTTAATTTCAAGAAAATCCTATATGGATGCTATGCCGGACTCCTACCGACTAAAAAACCTCACGTATCCTGCCTAACAGCCTACGGTTCGGAGCCCCGGGTTAGCCTTCGCAAGGATACCCCAGGACTCCTTCCGAAGGCTTACCCGGGGCTCTACTCCGACACCGTGTGCTTATAGTCGGTAAGAGTCCATGACGGATTTTCACACGTAAAAGAAAAAGTTCATAGAGACCACTCTTCCATGGCAGGTAGTGCAGTAAGTAGGCACAAACAGTTCTACACCATACACTGTGTTAATCTTTGGAGATGAAAGATAAAGCAGTATTTTATATCTGACGAGAGATAACTCCGTATCTCACGTACATAGACGCCGCCATTTGTAAAACCTACTGGCACATTGGAACGGTACAACACATTTATATGATTTTTAATGGCTCAACACTTTGTCTTGCTATTTATAATAACATGTTGTTGGGAGTCGTTCAAAATAAAAGTACAATTTATTACACTTTCACACTTCGGAGAATGTACAAATTATGATTATGCTATATTGTAAAGATTGGAGAAATATAAATTATAGTTTAATAAACTAAAAACACGCCCTAATAGAGAACCCGATTAAAAATTACAATTTTTAATTGTTAAGCATCAAACGCTTTTTGAAGAATAAAAATTAATAACCTATGGCATAGGTAAGTACTTACTTATATGGTTTTAGCTATATAATTTATTTTAGATTTTTTCTTTTCATTGAACGTTAATAATTATTTTTAAATTGTATCTAGGTACTAGTCGCGTTGCTCTGTATTTTTAAATAATCATCGGAATCTAATGAGTGTGCAAATTTTGCCCGTACCTAATGTTAAATGTTAAAGTGCGCCCAAAAATTCCGTTACAAAAAATAGAATCATGTTAAAAATAAAAGGATTTCGAAGTGACATTTTTTTTTTTATTCTAAATCAATTAGTCAGACTTTGGCTAAAGTTGTAATGTACCTACCTTACATTACAACTTAACTTAAAAACATAACAAAACCACATATTTAAAAGTGTTTGTACGTGCGTCCTATTTCTATGTTTGTAGGTAATTCGATGAACATGGTATATTTACCAATATTTCCGATTTTGTAAATGCGAATTTGAACTTTCAAAACATTGCGGTCAACAAAAATAATAACCAACTACAAAAAACTGTTAACGGGTTAAATGGTATATTGTAGCAACTTTTTGAAAGTTGCTAAGATAAAGTGAGCGATTAAGCGTAGTGCATGTTGTAACTGTTAATAACTTCATACTTCCTTGGTTTTACGTAAATTGCCTTGCCTATTTAGAACTATGTGAATAGATACGCTTGCACATACTTACATATATTATAATTACGCCATTATCCCTTAAGGGAGCGAGCAGTGGCATTATTATACGCCCTCATTTCACCATAATTATTATATGTTTTTGTCCCATGTAAAAAGTGGTGATCCTATTGTCGTGTTTAAATGGACATGCGCAGGTTGTTAAAACCACAGACAACATAATCTACCTATGTACTGTGGTTAAATTTTCAAGCAGTCCGAAAGGCCTATAACTTGATTTAACGATTACCATGTTACTAGCAACTGAAACCACCGGCTTAGAGCGCTTTCCGTGTCACGCTCAAAAATATCATAAACGGTCACCCATCTCCAAAACAACCACAGCGTAAGTTACTTACCTCATTTATAGAACACTTAGAGGGGCTACCAGCTATTTTTGCTGTAGATCCTCGTTTACAGTAACAGGAGAGCGGGAATATTCCCACATATAAATTCCCAAAATGTATGCAAATGTAAGTAAACTATTTAGCATAGTTTTACACTATAAGTATTAGGTACGTTTTCCCAGCATTTACGCCGGTCGGATCCGCTGCTTTCATTAGTAAAATCAACTAGTTTATGCATTCAGTAATTTTACAGCCACACCGCAAAACGCGGTATCCCGCATTCTATTACCATACTGAACAACATTATTTCGGACTTTTTAACATCTCATTTTACAATGGCATAATAAAGGCTGTCCTGTTTTTTTAACATCTCATTTACAGTGGCATAATAAAGGCTGTCCTGTTGAGGTGTCTACTTCGATTCCCGGGTGGGGACAAATCTTGTTTCGAAATTAGGGAGTTTCAGAACTGTATTGTATCATTATGTAATTTATATTTAGAACTATAATAAGAATAGAACTATAACTATTTTCAGTGGTCTAGATCCTAACACAAGCTTATATTAGCAGCATACTTTGGCCTAGATGGAGTTGTCTCGAAAAAAAAACTTACTGCAATACTTTTAAAATAACTAATTAACTTAGACAAGTTATTAAGTAACAATTAATTAATAACTTGACTAAGTAAAGTCAAAAACATACAGACACACAAAAATATAAATTCCTCTTTATAATTTATTAGCATTAGTGTAAAAGGGATTTTTATAGTTTGGAATAATACATAGACACTTTTTTATCCCCGAAATTAGTTCCCATGGGAAGCGGGAACGGGGATCCACGGAGGTCGGAGATGCGGGGACCATCTATTAGGTTTATAATCTCTAGAGGATC
The DNA here is from genome assembly GCA_933228765.1 of Miltochrista miniata. NCBI lineage: Eukaryota > Metazoa > Arthropoda > Insecta > Lepidoptera > Erebidae > Miltochrista > Miltochrista miniata. Next base: position 33,045,219 of record OW121756.1, on the reverse strand, counting down.
ACCCCTGAGTGCATAATCCTCTCAAATTACCCTTGTTTCGTGGTTATCACTCACTACCTGTCATGGCGTCTAATTGTGACGAATCGTTTCACAAAATATTATAATTTGTGTCCCTGTTTTGGGTTGGGACATTGTTTTTGTTATTTTCAATCTATATTGTTTGTTTGTGCTCGTATTTTAAGGTTTAGAAAGATAGTTACTCTCTCTACCCTCTTTCTGCCTACCCCTAGTTACAAGTTTTTAGCTATTTTAGTTTTAAATTAACACGTACGTTTATAATTATAATTGTATTTATTTTGACTACCTCTGTGGCGCAGTCGGTAGACTCGGTAGTGTGGCGCAGTCGGTAGACTCGGTAGTGATACCGCCTGCTGCGGTGGAGGTCTTGAGTTTGATTCCTGGGTCGATCCAAATATTTGTGTGATTCGTAAATGTTTGTTTCGGAGTTTGGGTGTTTTCAATGTAAACTATGTACATACATATACATATGGTCACGCCTTTATCCCCGAAGGGGTAGGCAGAGGCATATTATATGCCCACATTTCACCTTTGTATAATTTGTCCCACGTAATAGGTGGTGAGCCGTATTGCCGTGTTTAAATGGACAGGCGCAGGTTGTGACTGCCTGCTGTTGAAATAAAGCCTTCAAATTAGCTTAACGACTGCCATTTTACTGGCAACCGGGACCAACGGCTTAACGTGCCTTCCGAAGCACGGAAACGTTCAAATAAATGTCACAAAGTGATCACATGGATGGTCACCCATCCATGGACAGGCCATAGTGAAAGTTGCTTACTGCAGTGATCGTTTACAGAACACTGAGTCCGCGGGGCCACGAGCGCTTCCGAAACTATGTATGTATTTAGAAATATATAATTATGTATATCAGTCGTTTAGATCCCATAGCACAAGCTTATATTACCTTAATTTGGGCTAGATGATGTTGTGTGTGAATGTCCACAAATACTATTTATTAAGTATTTATTTATTATTATTATAATATTAGTAAGTATGCGAACAATAAAAAGCACATAGCCATAAAAATAACTAAACACAAACCAGTTAACAACACATGCCAACTTAATTTGCACCCAAGTTTAATCCAGAACCCCGGATATTACCCGATGCACCCTTTGACCCTTTGTAAAGGTACGGTGAGTCGGGGTGAATGGGGTGAATGCGATGCATTCGCGGTGGAACTGACACATCAATTATCTGCGTACATTTCGGCGTCCGCTATTGTAAAGGGCAGCTTTGTAATTTGCACCTGAATAAATTGGTGATAAAAATTATGTTGTTTATTTTCTTTTGTTGTTCGTTTGGTTTTTAAACTAACATGCGTTGAACGGGTAATGTTACGGACGAGGGCTTTAGTACTTATCTTTTTGTTTCTGTCGTAGTCTCGAAGTGATTAAAAAAAGATACTATATCTTTAATCCATACTATCTAATATTATAAACCCAAAAGTTTGTACTTATGAATGTTTTAATTTTTAAATTACTGTTTGACGCTTTAACTGTTAAATAAATCTGACTGAAATTGACAGATGTGTATAGATAGATTATTTTAAAACACAGGATTTTTTTACTCCAATTTTCCCGAACGTCTACAAGATGGAATGCTTCAAAAGATGTGTGTAAATAAATGAGTTTGATCCTCATAAAAACTTGTAATAAAATAGATATAGGTCTTTAGAACAATATTTCACGGCAAAATTTTTTCATAAAACTTCTCAGATTTTATAAAAGTAATATAATGTATTAGAATCAAATGAAATCCGGCAAAAGCGAACGCTGCAATCCTTCGAATTGCCTTAGGATTTGTCGAGGTCGAATATTGCAGCCTTAACTTAAAAGATTGATTGTTTACAGTTTCTTAAAAAAGGTATACCTATGTAAACGATTTCAATTTCGACTTCAACAACCTTCGTACGACCCCAAAATAAAGGATCTTGCTTGAAGGACAGATCGACGGACGGACAACAAAGTGATCCTATAGGAGTACCGTTTTTCCTTTTGAGGTACGAAACCCTAAAAAGCTTCTAATATAAAACAAATCTTCAAAGTTCCTTGCTTAACAAACAGAGTGCACTGTACGTGCACGGCATCTAACTTACCAAGGTTTTGGAGTAGTGGCAGTAAGTTCGCGCATTGTACACTTAGAGACATAAAAAAGTGCTCCACTCACTCTAAAAAGTGCTCCACTCACTGCGAAAAGTGCTCCACTCACTCCAAAAAGTGCTCCACTCACTCCAAAAAGTGCTCCACTCACTCCAAAAAGTGCTCCACTCACTGCGAAAAGTGCTCCCCTCACTTCAAAAAGTGCTCCACTCACTGCGAAAAGCGCTCAATTCACTCCAAAAGTGCTCCGCTCACTTCAAAACCTAGCCAAGTAAGATGCCGTGCACTGTAAGAAAAGGCAGAAGGCACCTATTCAATCGCAACTCTTCACGTAATAAACATTGTTCAGATTCCTTTTTTATTCTATTTACGGCGAGCAGCTTTTTACACAAATACGACATCGCATTTCGGTCATGCGTAAAATCTCGTACTTTAACGAGGGAAAGTTGAGGGAAATCGATGAATTTACTTAATTGGTTTCTTTAATTTTCACTTTTTTCACCAACTCAAGGAGGATTTTAGTCCATACGATTTCGTGGGTAGGTACATAGCTCTTAGATTGTAAAATTTACTTCATCAATACTAATATACTATTATAAAGGGGAAAGATTTGTTTTTGTTTGTTTGTTTGTAACGAATAGGCTCCTGAACTACTGGACCGATATGAAAAATTCTTTCACTGTTGGAAAGCTCTTTGCGGTGAACAGAGGCTATATTTATTCCCGTATTCCCACGGGAACGGGAACTACGCAGGTGAAACCGCGCGATGTCCACTAGTGATTTAGAAGAGTATGAGATCAATTGATAATGAATAGTTTCTACATATTTATATATATAAATAAAATGGAACTGTCTATTTGTACCTAATTGTGCCAATTGTGCCACCTACCCATTATTTTTGTTATCAGAGAATTTTGTGCAACTCATTGTTAATACTTATTATCTAGGTATCGTAATTCTGAATTTTTGTTTAGAACATAAGTGAATGAAGCATGATAACTGAAATGTACACTCACACTCAGGATAAACCCTTGTGGGTTTTATGGGTGTAACTTGTTATGTTATATTGTGTATATATCTTAATAAATAAAAATAAAAACAAAAAAAATTAACGGCTTTTTTTTAATTGCATATGAAGTTCTAATATCAATACTGATTTCATTTACTTGTCTTTTTGAAGTAGGCAGCTCCAAGTACAAGTACTTGAATAAAAAGATTTTTTAAACTACTAAGGTGGCAGACTAGCACACGGCCCACTAGAAGGAATGGTTGTCACCGCAGCCTATGAACGTTTGCAACACCAGAGGCGCCACTCTCGCGCTGCCGACCCTGTAAAAGCCTTCTAAGGTAAGGCCCCTTTTGAAGAACCCCATACTGTAGGCGTTTGGGAAAACCGAGGCAGGGAGATCATTCCACAACCTAAACGTGCGCGTAAGAAAACCCCTATCGGATCTAACCGTGCTGGAACGCTACGGACGTAGAGTGATTCTTTTGTTCATTGCAAGTAGTTTATTCTTGGTTGCTTCCTGCCTACCTTGCTGTTAAATAAATCTGACTGAAATTGACAGATGTGTATAGATAGATTATTTTAAAACACAGGATTTTTTTACTCCAATTTTCCCGAACGTCTACAAGATGGAATGCTTCAAAAGATGTGTGTAAATAAATGAGTTTGATCCTCATAAAAACTTGTAATAAAATAGATATAGGTCTTTAGAACAATATTTTACGGCAAAATTTTTTCATAAAACTTCTCAGATTTTATAAAAGTAATATAATGTATTAGAATCAAATGAAATCCGGCAAAAGCGAACGCTGCAATCCTTCGAATTGCCTTAGGATTTGTCGAGGTCGAATATTGCAGCCTTAACTTAAAAGATTGATTGTTTACAGTTTCTTAAAAAAGGTATACCTATGTAAACGATTTCAATTTCGACTTCAACAACCTTCGTACGACCCCAAAATAAAGGATCTTGCTTGAAGGACAGATCGACGGACGGACAACAAAGTGATCCTATAGGAGTACCGTTTTTCCTTTTGAGGTACGAAACCCTAAAAAGCTTCTAATATAAAACAAATCTTCAAAGTTCCTTGCTTAACAAACAGAGTGCACTGTACGTGCACGGCATCTAACTTACCAAGGTTTTGGAGTAGTGGCGGTAAGTTCGCGCATTGTACACTTAGAGACATAAAAAAGTGCTCCACTCACTCTAAAAAGTGCTCCACTCACTGCGAAAAGTGCTCCACTCACTCCAAAAAGTGCTCCACTCACTCCAAAAAGTGCTCCACTCACTCCAAAAAGTGCTCCACTCACTGCGAAAAGTGCTCCACTCACTTCAAAAAGTGCTCCACTCACTGCGAAAAGTGCTCAATTCACTCCAAAAGTGCTCCGCTCACTTCAAAACCTAGCCAAGTAAGATGCCGTGCACTGTAAGAAAAGGCAGAAGGCACCTATTCAATCGCAACTCTTCACGTAATAAACATTGTTCAGATTCCTTTTTTATTCTATTTACGGCGAGCAGCTTTTTACACAAATACGACATCGCATTTCGGTCATGCGTAAAATCTCGTACTTTAACGAGGGAAAGTTGAGGGAAATCGATGAATTTACTTAATTGGTTTCTTTAATTTTCACTTTTTTCACCAACTCAAGGAGGATTTTAGTCCATACGATTTCGTGGGTAGGTACATAGCTCTTAGATTGTAAAATTTACTTCATCAATACTAATATACTATTATAAAGAGGAAAGATTTGTTTTTGTTTGTTTGTTTGTAACGAATAGGCTCCTGAACTACTGGACCGATATGAAAAATTCTTTCACTGTTGGAAAGCTCTTTGCGGTGAACAGAGGCTATATTTATTCCCGTATTCCCACGGGAACGGGAACTACGCAGGTGAAACCGCGCGATGTCCACTAGTGATTTAGAAGAGTATGAGATCAATTGATAATGAATAGTTTCTACATATTTATATATATAAATAAAATGGAACTGTCTATTTGTACCTAATTGTGCCAATTGTGCCACCTACCCACTATTTTTGTTATCAGAGAATTTTGTGCAACTCATTGTTAATACTTATTATCTATCGTAATTCTGAATTTTTGTTTAGAACATAAGTGAATGAAGCATGATAACTGAAATGTACACTCACACTCAGGATAAACCCTTGTGGGTTTTATGGGTGTAACTTGTTATGTTATATTGTGTATATATCTTAATAAATAAAATAAAAAAAAAAAAATTAACGGCTTTTTTTTAATTGCATATGAAGTTCTAATATCAATACTGATTTCATTTACTTGTCTTTTTGAAGTAGGCAGCTCCAAGTACAAGTACTTGAATAAAAAGATTTTTTAAACTACTAAGGTGGCAGACTAGCACACGGCCCACTAGAAGGAATGGTTGTCACCGCAGCCTATGAACGTTTGCAACACCAGAGGCGCCACTCTCGCGCTGCCGACCCTGTAAAAGCCTTCTAAGGTAAGGCCCCTTTTGAAGAACCCCATACTGTAGGCGTTTGGGAAAACCGAGGCAGGGAGATCATTCCACAACCTAAACGTGCGCGTAAGAAAACCCCTATCGGATCTAACCGTGCTGGAACGCTACGGACGTAGAGTGATTCTTTTGTTCATTGCAAGTAGTTTATTCTTGGTTGCTTCCTGCCTACCTTGCTTGTATTCCTGGGATTTGCTTTTATTAACTGCTAGAAGGGCTTATTATTTTTGGCATCGTTGTAAGGTATTGCTGTAATATGAGGATATTTGTTTTATAACAATTTGTTTAGTCAATATTGCGAGAAAGTAATTTGAAATGAAAGAATTGCGTTAAAGATTACTTTGTTGCCGTCATTATGATGAAAGTCTGTTCTAGCAAAGTAATTTATATAAGGCTCCTCTACCATTAGATAGATAAAATTATTTATTTCTAAATGGTGGTCGTGGTTTCGCACGCGAAATTATGTTATCAAGCGGGAATCGCTTCCCGTGGGAACGTTTTCCTAAGACTTAAAGAAGTCTATGTGATTACGTGACGAGACATTTTCAAAACTGTTTGGCAGCAATTCATTATCTACAGACTCGAAGGCATAGGGCATAGACGGAAATTTTATGGTTAAATATAATTTCTCTCTTTAGAAGTGGCAATAAAGATGAGACAAATACATTTAGACAGTAAACCTTCGTTCCCCAAAGACGCGGGATAGCACCCGAACCTGGGCGAGGCCGCAGTGGCGACCGTGGGTCTGTTGGGAGTCCTGGGACATCCTTACGAGGGCTTACCCGGGGCTCTCAACCCGTTGTTGCGCGTTACGTGAGGTTTTTTAGTCGGTAGGAGTCCGGCATAACATTTTTCCCTTCGGATGATGAGGATTTTCCCTCACGTTAAACAAAAAAAAAAAACCTTCGTTCCTATATGCTTTCAAGATCGAGAATCGACTTCCACAGTGCTTTTTGCTTTGAATCCCGGGATTTTAAATATTTTATCTCTTCACAGCATGTGCAAATGCATGCGGAAATAGTAGATATAAAAATAACCTTTTATAAAAATCTCAATAGTGTGATGCAAAACGGAAACTAGAAATAAAGGTCGAATAAGATTATCTAGGTGATACGAACAGTTTGCAAACGATCACGTAACCTGTGAAACAATAGTAGATGTAGGGTAAACCACCCAATCGTTGGCACTCCTCCAATTATTGGCACTTTAGGTAATTTTGCCCATTTCTAACAGAAAAAGAATGCTATTTTACTTTTTAATGCATACCTACAACTACATAATGGGCAACACCGAACTGAAATAAACTAGGTTTCCCTTATTTTTCGAAATATACTCTTAACTAAAGTGCCAATAATTCGTTCTAAAAGTGCCAATAATTGGGTGGTTTACCCTACTGTTTTATCCTCCGATACTTATCTGAAACTTATTACTACTGTTTGACAGAACGACAGTGCACGCGATGTTCTGAAACCGAAAGTGACGTACATTTCATTCTCAATTGACTCCGCATGCTCGGTATATAGATGATTTATTTCCAAGAAAATGATTGTAGACATGATTATGTAGAGAACGGTTTAATTATTGCTAATCTGTGATCGTTGTGTACAGTCAGCCTCAAAAATATATGAAAGTGTCCACGGTACTGACCGTGTGAATTTCTGGTCCCGTTCGCCCTTTTACCAGACACGCTGCTATTCCAGACTGTAATCTATCGCTATATCAACATCCATCCATACTTAACAAACTTTCGCATTTATAAAATTACTAGCTATTCCCCGCGATTTCATCCGCGTAGAAGTCGTTATCACGTAAAATCATTACCCTCCTTTCGCGCAAGCAGTTAAAAAGTAACCTATGTCCTTTACTTAAACTTAAACTATCTTTATAACAAATTTCATCAAAATCGGTTCAGCAGTTTAGGCGTGAAGACGTAACAGACAGACAGACAGAGTTACTTTCGCATTTATAATATTACGAGTAGTAGGGTTTGGAATCTACTGGGAAAGCTTTTCCCAGTAGATTCCTAACCCTACCTGTATTTTGAAGCCTGGGGTGCAACTTTATTGACTGTTAGAAGCAGCCATGCATGGTCACGTCTCATTTGGCTCCCAAATATTTCTAATAGCCATCCTCGATAAATTGACTATCTAACCGCAAAAGAATTTTTTAAATCCAACCAGTAGTTCCTGAGATCCTAGCGTTCAAACAAACAAACAAACAAACAAACTGTTCAGCTTTATAATATTAGTATGGATTTACAATTTACCACAACCGAACACGTGAATCTGAGGCATCGCTCTTTATAGTAAAGTTTGTAAGTATGGATGTAGTCTTAGGATATCTTTCCGAGAGCTTACCCGGGGCTCCCAACCGTAGGCTGTTGGGCGGGATACGTGAGGTTTTTTAGTCGGTAGGAGTCAGGCATAATATCCATTAGGATATCGCTCACGTTAAAAAAAATTACTGACGGATCTTAAAAACTGACTAAAATTTGTTACAGGGATATACTATAGTTTAGGTTCCCATGGGATGCGGGAACAGTATTCCTTACGGATGAAGTCGCAGGAACCTTCTAGTGCTACTATTATGTTCAGTCCTCTGCATAATTCAGTAATTACAGTTCATTACCCTGCCGTATCCTCACAAGGTTATAGTCGTTGTTGTGTGTTATAGGTGTATTAAACTAATGCAATGCCATTAGTAACTCTGTCTGACAATTAACGCTGTCTGTTAATTATGTTATAATAGATATTACTAAAGTACTAATCTAGCCAAAGTTGTTGTTGCTATCTGTACTTTTTTAAATATCTGACATGACTCGCCAAAATGATCCTGCCTGTAGGTATGATAAAAAGCCATCGCGATTTCGAACCACTTTTACAGTCTGCAACACTGTTGGCAGTGGTTCTCAACTTGAGGCTTTGATGTGCCTTTACACGCTACGGCAGGTCGTTTCAAATATCTATGGTGTGACGCCGTGTGTCGCACCTTCGAAATTGTTATTCAAAAGAATTTTCATCTTGGGGGCTTTTGGAGCCCTGCCGAGATTTCTAGGCCAGTCATGCCTGTAAAAACTTACCTGTTGACTAACCTTCGACTACATGGTAAAGAGAAGGAAAACTTATAACAAAACCCTACTTTTTATTCTCTTTTATTACGCTGGCATAAACATTTTATTTAAAAAGTGCAAAGTATCTATTATGTCTGATGTGAATAACAATTTCAATGTACATGTCATTGTATTACATATTGTTTTGTTTTCATCAAAATTAAGTCCTTTCGCATATTGCCTTTATCGCAAAATGTCTACCGGTCCGAAAATGTCTCTTTCGCTGATTGGCTCCTTAGCTGATTGTCTCTTTCCCAAAAACTCGCGATAGGAGTATCTGAGCATCAAAATTGCTTTAGCCTGTTGTGGGAACGTAACTCGACGATTTGAACGCTGCCGGTGTTGTGGCGGTGATGTTCAGTTCAGAAAGAGATAATCACATAGACATTCAGCGAAGGCGTCTCTCAATATACGCGACCACACATGGTACTGCGCCTTGCGCATCCAGCCCCTCCTAATAATAAATGTTTATAGTAGATACATGATTTTAAAAATAAAATGTTATTTAAAGTAGATACTCGTACTTTAAGATGTTTTTATGAATCATTTTTGGGGATTTTGTCAACACTGAAATACGTATATTAAGCAATTTATATTCACCTTTATTTTACCTGTGTGAATAACATTCAGTGTATACTTACAATTAAAAATACTAATTATAATTATTAATAATGACATTCAAATGTATAAAAAAACATACAATGTTTCTTGATGTAAATAAATGCAAATTAGCATGAGTAAATCTTGCCTTGGAACAAGTGGTTAATTTAAAATTAATATTAAACACCCCAGAGACTGGAGCTTTTCTAATAAACTTAAACAGGGAATATCTATAAGCTGTATTTTTTGAGGACTTGAGTATCCCGCAGACGATTATTCAGATGCAACAGTGACTTCCAGGTTACCATGTCGTAGAAATACCACCTTAAGTAGTAGTATACTTAATTGCAGATCAATCAAATTGTACATTTTAGTGAGAACCCCTCATTATCTATAGATCGAGCTGCCGATTTTCAAAATTAAAAGCTAAGAACCATCTTGATCACACCGGCTTATGAACGACAAAATCAGTACATCCGTTGGATGCACAGAGAAACAGATACTCAGATTGAACTTATTTCTTCTCTTGTTTTTTTCATTTCCGTTATGAGTACTTTCTTTAACCCCCGTTAAAGATAGTACTCATAACGCAACCCAGAATCAGCTTAGCTTTTAATTAAAACACCGTTGAACTATTTATTAGTTTATTATCAGATACAGAGCTGCAGAGCTGTGTGTTCTCTCTCTTTCTCTGAGTGTTAAGACTAACAAGATAGTAGTTTTCTCAGCAAATAGGCTTACATCATAGTGACTAGAATCTTCACCGAAAGAGGCCCATTAACATTATCGTTATTGGAACAATCTATGACTTTATACGAGTTTAACCAAATTAGTTGAGAGCATTCAGTCTATAATTCAACCCCACCAAGACACAAGTATGTGTAAATACCGCAAACAAAACCTCATTTACTGTAGCGCCACAATTTCAGGGCACATGACTCACCATCTCTGAAAGTATAGGGATCCTTGGTGTTGACATCTCCAGTGTCGTTCAGTTCTGCAGTCATTTGGAGGACAAGGCCAAGCTGGCGACAAACATTGCTTCTCTATAAGACACAAGTGCGGCCGCACATGGAGTACTGCTGTTACCTCTGGACAGGGGCACCTGATTATCAGATTTGTCCATTTGACTCGGTGCAAAGGCGAGCTATGAGAGTGGTCAACGATCCCATGCTTGCAGGTGGTGTGGAACCTCTTCGCGACAGGAGGGATTTTGCCTCCATAAGCGTGTTCTACCGCCTGTACAACGGTTTGTGATCTGAGGAATTGTTTCATATGATGCCTACAGCTATATTCTATCATCGTACTGCTCGCCACAGACACTGCTCACACGTTGCATCCGGAGCGCTCGAGCACGGTTAGATGGAAATGGTTATGTTTAATGATCTCCCTGCCTCGGTTTTCCCAAACGCCTACAGTATGGGGTCCTTCAAGAGAGGTCTTAGAAGGTTTTAACAGGGTCGGCAGCGCGAGTGTGGCGCCTCTGGTGTTGCAAACGTCCATAGGCTGCTGTCACCACCGGTACATCTGGTGGGCCATATGCTTGTCTGCCACCTTAGTGGTATGAAAAAAATGAAATTGTACCTAAGTCTAATAATAAAATAATTTTGTATTCTCCTTTTGCGTCACCGTGGAAATACTCATACGACTAAGTCACCATAAACACACATTTTTTTTATTAAACTTAAGCATTTATATTTCATTCAATGGTTTGTGATCTCTGATTGATAAGTATACAGTGTCTTTTTATTTTTTTACTACGTTTTATTTCACTAAACTACCCATCCATTTCAGAGAAAATTGAAACATTATAGATACTTGCTAAGATATAACTTCTGCACATTTTTCTTTTAAATTGTACTCGTAGGCGTAGGTCACAGAGCATCGCGCGCCTTTACAGAGGGAGAGGCCAAAGCTGGCAAACCCCCTCTGGCAATAATTTGACATTTTGACGACTAAAAGTGCCCAGTTACATAAAAACTGTTTTTTGAAGTTTCTTTCACTAGACTAAGTCTAGTTGACAACGTGCGCGGTTGAATTGTCATTTTATAAAAATGATGAAATAATTAGATCTTAATACAAAAAGAAATGTGATTAAAGAAATATGAAGAAAAATGGCATTATCTTGTTCAAGTAAGTAATTTTATAACAATTTATTATTATTTACACTTATTTAAACGTATAAATAATATTCAGATTTGTTTAGCAACTTTACCGGACGCCACACCAATACATGGATTGGTTGAGCGACTTGGGGTAATATGACACAAATTGTATCATGTGTGTGTAAAATTTATGAGTGTATTGTTTAAAGTGTATATATAGGCTTCGTATTGACAGTCGATTGCTATTGTAGTGCGAATCTAAGAAAGTGTGAGTGAGGAAGATTTCCCCCCGCCACCCGCAAAATATGACAGACAAATTTGTACCGAGCAATCGTTCTATGCCGTCTCCCCTTAGACCTACGAATAATGTATTCTATAGAAATGTAACACCTATAAAGTTACCGCTGAAATCTTGGAGTAACTTACGCATACTAAAAAACAGCAATAAAACATAACACTCACACATCCATCGTTGAATACTTGCATGCGATTGGTCGCGCCAAGGTCATGCCGGCTCGGCGCCCCACCCGAAGCGGCGAACGTGATAAGCGTGGATGGTTTTATGCAATAATAAGAAAGCTTGTTTATGTGTTTATTTTTTATTGAATAAGTTCAATCAAAGTTTAATCAACAGTAAAATAAGAACTGGATTGTTATTATTTTTCTATTGATTGAACTACTTTGTATGCGTATATACAAATTAAAATACGTTGTTTTTTTTTTCACAATTATGAACCTCTAAAAAAAATTTGTTTATTTAATTTATGGCGGTTGGAATTTAATAAGGACTCGTTTTTAGCAATATAATGCAAACGAATTATTAGAAATTGTTCGATAGGATGCTTTCTATAGGATGACTGTCTTTCGGGGGTTTCGTGACGTCATTTCTTTCTATTATTTTGGCAAAACACTTATTTACCATTATTTTCAAATTGTGTGCCCTAGACAACCCTGAGTAATGTTTCAGACCAAAGACATATTTTGAAAACAATGAATGAGGGATAAACAAATCCTCCAAAATCTTTCAGACAAATTAGTTTGTGAAAATAAAGTTTTTCCGTTGCCAGTAATAAATTGATGCAGGACAAACATTCTATTTTGGTTTGTAACTTTTTTGCTACGAACCCTGCAATATAGCCCACAATTTGCTCAACTGTCTCTAGAAGTTGACGTTCCACATACAGCATATTTGACAACGCCATGCAAACTCCGAAACAAACAAAAATTATAATTTCATTTCTATGTATAATATCATCCTACTAATATAATATCTTACTAACCATATTACCTCAGCGCTTAACATACCTACTATGAACACTGCATAAAAATAATTTAATTTTGGAATTGCGTTCATGTTGCATAACACTTTTCAACTTCCCCAAGTACGTGTTTTTAAAATGAATATTTACTAACTTATGGAAGGTGATTCCTGAGTTTTTCATATCCGTATGGCTTCTGCACCAATTCACAATACAAGAAGGCATTTTTGGGATATATTTAACGCGAAAACACAATTAATATCACTGACTGATTGGTTCCAGCGACACAACCGTACGTTACGCGTGACAGCGCGGACTAACTGTGTCGCGCGGTCCCCTTTTTAAGCCCCACCTTCCGCGGTCCCCATTTGGTGGAGCCATTTTTTGAGCCGAATTACACTTCTATAGAATACATTATTCGTAGTGTACATTGCTATAAAAACTACCATCGAAAATTAGTTTGAACGAGATGGAGCTGGTAGTTTTTTTTTAATAGATACGTCGTAAACCGCAATTTTTGGTTAGAAAAATCACTACCACTGCGAACGTGTTAAAACATCAATCAAAGTTACAACGAACTATAAGAACTTTTATATTATGTTACTTGCTGCTACGAAATCCTTCATGGGCGAGTCCAACTCGCACTTGGCCGGTTTTTGTAATATAATATCTACTCAACTTTTACAATTCAAAGTAGTAGTTAATGAAATTTAATATTAAAATGTGAGCTGAAATACTTTATAGCGTTATGCTTGAGCGAGAGCGCGTGGAATTTCAAAGTTCTGTTTAGAGGATTCGATAACAAAATGGCGGTATCGGAAAGGGCTTTCGCTTTTCTCGACATTCTACAGATGGTTGTAATAAGACCCTGAAATCCCCCCCCCCCCCCCCCCCCCGCGTGATATTCGAACCCACTAGGCGAGGCCGCGGTGGTAGTCAAAGTGTGCCGGGAACCCTGGGACCTCCTTTCGAGGGCTTACACGGGGCTCCCAGTCGTAGAAAGTTGTAAAGCATCGTGTATAGTTAGTCGGTAGGAGTCCGGCATAGTATTCATGAAGGATTCCACATGGTGTAAAAATAGGCTTAAGGGTTGTATGTTCGAAAGAGACTCATCTTGGGGTGAACTTTATGCTAGGAAATATTCTTCGATTTCATCTGATAAAACTATATTATTGTAGTTTATTAGATACACTTGCTTTTTTTACGTATCAAAACACGATCGATTCGATCGTTAGATCGAAATCGCCCTCGAAAAATAAGAAATATTGCAAAAGTAATGTACTTTTTTTATCTAAATAAATTAGTTTAATTCTCATAAAAACATGTCATATAATAGATATAGATTCTTAGAACAATATTTTATGTATAGATTTTTCTTAAAACCTCTCAGATTTAATAACAGTAATAATTAATGTATTAGAATCGAATGAAATCCGGCAAAAGCGTACGCTGCAATCGTTCAAATTGCCTTAGGATTTGTCAAGGTCGAACATTGCAGCCTTAATGAGTATTTTCATGCTAGGAGACGTAGATCCAATAAGTCATGACTAGAAGTAATGAATTAGAGGATGACATGCGAGTTTAAGATCTTGGTGTAAGAAGAGGTTATATGAAACCATCCGCTGCCACAGATCAAGGGAAATACTTCCCAGGAGTGATTCTGGATGGGAATTGAACCCTCAACCTCCGTTTTTGTAATTTTTTAATGCCTAAAGCACGCGAAATTGTTGTCGCCCGCCTTATGGAAAGTCATGGCAACATCTTCCGATTAGAGCCAATTCTCATAGTCTATAAGACTTTTGTTAGTGGTCATCACGCTCCGCTTGAATAACCCTGGGTTGTAAGAGGAGGGAAACACGAACGCGAGCAGGTCGTTCCAAGTTTGTAAGGTTCGATAGAGAAACTATCTTTTACATAGCTCAGTTCTAGCGAAGATTGTCTCCGGTGTGTATGAGTGACACCTCTGTCCGGCACACCTCATTCGGGATCGAATAAGAGAGGGTAGAATCTGATATTCTTTAGAAGTGAGGTAGGTACCTACTCGAAACACCATATCAAGAAGCCAGTGTGGTACAATAAGATGAGCTCTTATTCTGAAAATCTAGCTCTAAGTCATTAAGAGCAACTGATCGCTGTTTACTTTTATTATACGAAGCGTTTTCCTCAAGCCACAAATTAACAGTTAATACCGTTATGTCCTCTAGTTTTAATGAAAAAAAAAGCAAATCAACTGTCGTTTTATTTGACGTATTGAGAGAAACAAAAGTTATTGTACCACTGGCCTAGATTAAGATCTGAAGAGGGAATTACAAGACAATATTTTGCGGAGTGAAGGTTGAATTTTAGGCTGTGGATCATCCGCAGTCGGCGGCTTGGGCGCCGCCGACGTGTCTTCGCCGAGGACTATCGGCCTCCATGACCGGGGACCTGAAGACGGTGAGAGGGTCGCTCACCGTCCTTACAGAAGCAGGCCCATGATAGCAGCGTGACGTGAGGGATTCACGCACGCCCCCCCTTAGAAGCCGGATCACACCCTAAAACCCCCCTAGACGCGGGATAGCACCCGAACCACCCTCTAGGTGAGGCCGCAGTGGCGGCCGTGGGTCTGTTGGGAGTCCTGGGACATCCTTCCGAGGGCTTACCCGGGACTCCTAACCATATGCTGTCGGGCGTAACGTGAGGTTTTGTAGTTGATAGCATCCATGAGGATTTTCCCTTACATTAAAAAAAAGGCTGTTGATCAGTTTGAATGAAATGTAATAGTTCGTTCAGAACACCCCACGGCCAACTTTTACGGGGTTAAATAAAAGGCAGTTATGTAGCGATCCTGTTTTCTTATTAACCGCATTTAGAACGCCATAGTTTAAAAGTTTTGCTTCACCTCTCTCTAGTAATATGATTATTACCTGTACAAGAGGCGGTCCAGCAAAGTTCAAAGAGTCAAGACCACACCAAAGGTCAAACAAATCACGATACATCATTTATTGTTAATAATATGTCTGTTGAAACTTACTTAAAAAAAAAAACAATTCAAATAATGTTGTTGCTACACAGTGATAGGTCAGTATGATATTAATAGCATTGAAATAATAAAAATGGGAGATCTATTATTCTATTCGTGATACCTTACTGTTTCGGAATAGTAGATTGGCAATTTTGATTCGTGTGTGAACCCGCATAGGTCTCATTATAGAATAATTATATATGATTTTATCTGTAGTCTCATTTAGCCCTAGAGTGGGTAGGTACATCACTATGAAATCTATGTGTGCCTTTATTTTATAAAAACTTGCTCAGTATCTTTTGTAGAACACAAGGTAAATAAATCTAAACGTATATTTCTCAGCGAGTCACACTGTGACTTAAACACAGTGTGACTCGTTGAGAGTAGGTAATTCAAAATATTCTATGTAAGTATCTTATTTAATTTTCTATGAAGATTCTTTGATTTAAAATTACAGTTGTAAGTATCGAACGGTCTAATGTATCAAACAAAATAATTTTAAGAGTTACTATCAACTTTCAGACTTGTCTAGACAACCTGATATGTTTTCCTAACTTAGTGCTTATGTACTTACTAGAGTACAAGTCTAACAACAAACAAGAACAGTAAACAGAATGGATCAAATTCTGGTAACAAAATATTTCAACGTGATACTATACACTAATACCAGCCCCATGTTTTCCGCTCTGGGTAAATGCCCGGTTTACTCTCCGTTAGACCAGGCCCTGACCCGGGTGAGTCCTCGGAAGAATGCCCCAGGATTCAGGTCTTAGAGTATAAATAGAAGTATTAATTTATACTCTAAGGTTCAGATGCTATCCGCGTCTGGGGTGATTCAACAGAGCCTAACTGTCGTATGACGACATTTTAGTCAAATCATCAATATAAATACTTACTAATACTACCTAACTGCCTGATTGGGTAAGATCACGCAGGAGAATTAGATTAGTATGTGTATGAAATAGTTATGTTTGTTAAAAACAATGAAAAGAAATTTATTAACTATTTTATTATATGTATTGATAATAGTAAGCGAAACTGTTTAAAAATATGCCTTCCGCCCCATAAAACGATGGTATGGCACCGCGAATTTATAACCACCTTCCAAAATAGGTACTTCTAGATACCAAACCAAGTGACCTTTTTAAAAGAAAGTTAAAAAATATGCTTGTTCAGAAGTTTTATTACCGTGTAACTTCTTGACGGATAAATTGTGAAAAGGGAATATTTATTGTGGGACTTTATAATTAAATTTCTTCTTAACTTGAAATTATAATACTGGGTAATGATATAAGGTACTCAATAATTTTTGTACTTTTATTTCTGTCGTAACTATGATAATATTCTTATGTACTTACTTTGCATGCTTAAGGGCGAAATATGGCGATACTTTTATTCTTTTGTATCCATCTACTATAACCTACCCATATTTATGCAAATAAATGACTATTATTAGTAGTAGTATTGGATTAGAGAAATTACCCACTAAGAATAATCCTAATTACGAAATGTTATACAGCCTTGACGTTATACCTATTTTCTAATCCTAGGATTTAGTTTATGGCCGACGTTCAATCATGATTAATACTACACTACACGTCAAATGTATCTGGTAGTTATCTTAGAACGATAATAAAGGAGGGGAGGGGAGGAACCCGCCTCATACCTGTCTGTACCTATTAAGGCGAAGTGCAATTGTGTCTCAAGCGATTCGGAGGGGGTGAAGCAGACGCAAGATATTCGGGACGCTCCGTGCGTCGGAAACGTTTTCGCGCGTTAACCCGTTCACTACGCAATTGAAATCATTGACAGAAGTACAAGTTTACATAACAATTTTTTTCGCCCTGTTTAGATA
Source organism: Miltochrista miniata (assembly GCA_933228765.1). Lineage (NCBI taxonomy): Eukaryota > Metazoa > Arthropoda > Insecta > Lepidoptera > Erebidae > Miltochrista > Miltochrista miniata. The sequence continues at coordinate 33,027,669 of OW121756.1, read as the reverse complement.
AACCTCTTTAGATCTTCTACTCGTGAGCAACTACGTAATTGATTTTGATGCAATTTTTATCACTAACATGTAATGAAATTTATTTTCATAATAAGAACAGAACATAATATATTTAAGAAGTACTTCAATTTATTTTTTTACCTGTGACGATTTTTGCCAGGTTTATTGAAAAAGTAAGAATCTGCTGCCCCTATTCTTTGTTTATATTTTTTGGTACTTCCTTAAAAGGAAAAAGGAGGGTTCTGTACAAAAAAAGACTGAAAAATATACCTGTATGGGAGCCCTCCTTAATTTATTTTTCTGTTCTTAGGATTCGTAAATTTTAAATGCCTAGCTATCGCAGTGGTGCATAAGATGACAGATAGATAGTCTCAGTAATAGGGTCGCGTTATTACAGATTATTTATACTGTTGGCACTTGGTGGAACCTGCAGCGCATATTGAATAACCACCACTTGTACTGTCTTACAGCATTTATTTACTCTACACCTGACCGCTTTTGCCTTTTAGCATTTTCAAAAGGCAATAATTTCTCCTCGTTCCATTTTTACCCTTTGGATACGGAACTGTAAAAACGGCCGAGGTTCAAGTTGGACTGGCACACTGATGAGGATTTCGTAACAAAAAAAAAACGCCAGAACATTACGTTGTATGGGAGTAACCTTATTTTTTCTTTATCTAGTGTTATTATAGTTGTTACAGCGGTAGCAGAAACACATCTTTGAAATGTATTACTGCCTAGTTCATGAGATACAGATGAACAAACGGACTTCGAAGTCTCAGTAATAGGGTCCCGTTTGGCTAAGAAAACGAAGAATATACAAAAACGAATATTGCTATTTGCATATATGCAAGGGTGTAAAGGAATAAATTTCGATACTAGTTATTTAAACTAGACTAGGCTTTAGTCCTGTCCAAATGATTACCATTTCCTAAATTAAACATTCTACGTTTCACTTCGCATAGCTATTGCCCGCAGCTTCAGCTGTGTAGAATTCTGTTCGCGTTCCCTTCTACCATTGGGTCATATCCAGGGATAAAATAGCCTTTATGCTATTTTCTAAATTATCTTACCTTACTTAATATTATAAATGTGAAAGTTTGTTAGTGTAGATGTTTGTTACTCTTTCACGCTCTAACGGCTAAACGGATCTAGCTGAAATTTAGGACAGGGGTAGATATAGGCCTGGAATAACACATAGGCCACTTTTTATCCCGGAAATCAGTTCCCACGGAAAGCGTAAACGGGAACAAAACTAGACGCGGGCAGAGCTGCGGGCAGAGCTGCGGGCGTCAGCTAGTGTATAATATGTCCAAGAATACATTGCAGTCTGGAAAAGCATAAAATAATTATAATAGGCCATATATTTCAGCCAGATCTGCTCAACCGTTGGAACGTGATTTTGTCACTAACATCTTCACAGACTTTCATATATCATAATTAAATAATTCGTAAGTCATATTAAATCATTAGGCCTTTTCAGTAACATATATTCACAAAATCATCTTCTAGCGCTTAACATATAGGTACCACTATCCATTGAACATTGTATTACTATTTTACATCATGGCTTAAAAACAAAGTTAGGGTTGTATTGACTGTATCGGGTTGTATGTAAGCTGTTTATTTTCAGTTCACTGTTGGTTAAAATTCAAACTGAGGTGACGGGAGGCCTCGAACCGTTTTGGCGCAGCGAAGAACCATAGCGTCCTTGGCTGCCTTCTATCGAATGTATCACGGCGAATGTTCTGAAGAGCTCTTCAACCTGATCCCACCCTCTTCTTTCCGATCCCGAACAACACGTGCCGGGCAAAGATGACACTCACACACAGTGGAGAGAATCTTCGCCAGAACTGAACGTTTCAAAAGATCGTTCCTCTGTCGAACTATAAAAACATGGAACGACCTGCCCGCACTCGTGTTTCCCTCATCTTACAATCCCGGGTTCTTCAAGAGGAGCGTGAATAGGCACATCACAGGGCCGCCAACTTGAGGACCACTGTCAGATGTGGCCCCCAATCGCTAGATGCGCCACGGCTTTCCATCAGGCTGGTGGCGACGTCAATTTGGCGAGCTAAATATAAAAAAAAAAAGAAACTCATACTTACAACTTCAAATTCAATACCTACCTACATCAACTACGACACACGAGTAGTAAAGTAAGACTACGAGAATATCAACATTAAGCAATACGTGCCTTGAAAGCTGTAATTTTGGATAGAAGAATACCAATTTTTTGAGTTTAATTTATTATATACTTAATTAATGTTTATTCCTACTGTTATATTGTAAATTTAGGAGAATTGGCCCACTGATTTATCAGTCATTAGTATTATACTCGTTATGACATTGATTTTACTTAAATATTAATTTAAATAATGTACATGTTATACGCTCGGTCAGGGCGTCACATACATGAGCGCATTTATAGGTGAATCTTCTGGCATTCATCTATTATGTGGCATCAGGCAAACTTTGTATTGGAAAGTATGAAAACGTTACTATAACTTATATAATACACCAAAGAAACTTCCTCAAACAGATGCGATATTTTTACGCTCTTGAGCTTAAGCCTTGAATACTTCCTTTTTTCGTTTTTTTTTATTACCTATTTTCGTTACTACGGCAGCGAATTACGTCAGCGGGCGTGACAAAGTTGTATACGGGTGTCCTCAACGAAGCCTGTCGGCTGACTGAGCGGGCTCTGTGAGGTGGCTGATAGCGGCAAAATGCACTCCCGCTCAACAAAACGTTTTTTTTATTAAAACAATATGTTTTTAATTAATAAATAACTGCATAGGACCTCGAGGTAACTTATTAGGGACATGGAAATAAAAAATTAGTGTTGTACATTATATAACTACTGAATGAAATTGATTATAGTCAAGGCGGTCACAGGTAAATTTACAGATTCGAGGGAACTTTGTGATTATTTTCTATCGAGCCGAATTTACTCAATCGTGTTTTGGAGAACTGACATCCCTAGTCAATATACTTAATAATAATTAGCCATTTAAAAAATTGTGAAATCTTTGTTAACACCGTTGCAAAATTGGTTCGAAATATGTCAAAATTATGTATTTTGAGTCCCACTTCACCTTAATAGAAGCGAAATTATGTATCCGATAGCAATGAATACACACGTACATAGAAGAATAGTTTCTTATGCGGCTTTGAAGACAAACTTTCTGTGACACAAACTGCCGCTTGGCGGCGTGAAAAGAATAAAATCAGTCATTGTAAATCTAATATATAAAATTCTCGTGTCACAGTTTTCGTTGCCATACTCTTCCGAAACGGCTTGACAGATTCTCATGAAATTTTGTGAGCATATTGAGTAGGTCTGAGAATCGGCCAACATCTATTTTATACCCCTGTGACCGGGAATAACATTCCACGCGGACGGAGCCGCGGGCATCAGCTAGTATTTTAAAAATATATTATGTTTTGATTTATGAGACGTGAAATATTTTTTTATAAATAATCCCTGAATTTAGTCGATTAAAAACGTAAAAATGTGCCTACTAGTTTTGACTATTAACTGCGACAATGAAATGCGATGACAGCGCCGCCAAATGGGAACTACATGAGCTGGGGGCATGCCCCCAACAAAATTGGAACAAAAGTCCTTAAGAACTACGCTTTTACGTACGTGACGTATTTATTGTTGATAGTTTTTCCGTGTTTCATATTTTAAATGTCAACTAGCTGACTCGGTAAACCTTGTTCTTCCATTGTTATCAAAGAAAAAAATTCTTAACGTATAGGTTAAGAATTTCTCAAATGTGTATCAAACAAAACAATAATATTAAAATGGGTCTAGCAGTTTATTTAAGTATAGGTCCTTATTATCCTAGTCTAAGATATGAATATCTATAGTCAAAGAGCCGTTGTATATGTTAATGCCATATACATATACAGTGGTTCTCTGAAGATTACTGCAGTTATTTTATTGTATTTAAAAAAATACAGTATTTTAATAGGGAAATCGAAAAATTGTACTTACATACAAACGGATATAGAGTTCATAGCTTTCTCAGAAATCTGAAAGTCTTTCTGATGTGATTTGTGTTTAGGCCTCAAAAGAGAGGCACCACGGCTCTTTCTTAGTAATGAGTCAAGTAAAAAGTCCATGGTTTACAACGATAAGACGAATATTAGAAATAGCAAAACTATTGTCAATAATCACCATATTAATATGGTATTAATTCTAAGCATTGAACTAATACTACTTAATAATTACTCAAAGATTCTAAGTAACTTTCTAAGAACAGGGATTAAATTGTAAATTAAGGATTAGATTGTGTCTTCTGATGTTGTAATAATAATGTATAGTATATTGTATTGTATAATAATGTATTGCATTATGCTCCGACCATTTTGGTCAGCTTAATAATTGTCGATCCGTGAAGATCTTCAGTGACACTGTCTACATCTGTACTTAATATTATAAAGAGGAAAGATTTGTTTGTTTGTTTGTAACGAATAGGCTCCGGAACTACTGGACCGATTTGAAAAATTCTTTCACCATTGGAAAGCTGCATTTTCCCTGAGTAACATAGGCTATATTTTATTTCCGTATTCCTACAGGAACGGGAGCTACGCGGGTGAAACCGCGTGACGTTCGCTAGATAAATCTATAAAATAACTAGCGGACGTCACGCGGTTTCACCCGCGTACCCAATATTCGTTACGTTGAATATTAATAAACAATTTGACAGTTCGTGTCAAATTGTTTATTAATATTCAAACGGTGTATATACTAAAAGTGTTATTAATGCACTTATATTGTTGGTCAATGTTCAGATTAAAAAAAAAGAAGGAGGTTCTCAATTCGACTGTTTTCTTCTTCTTCAGGCAGTGAGTAAGCTTTACAATATAAACATATTTTACTTGGTCTTCCTTACATGTAAGATACTATATTGTTTAGAAGAATGGTTCCTTATAAAAGACTCTTCCGGTTGGTATCATAAAATACAGTATGTTTTAATGTAGGTATGTGTTGAAGTCTTTGCAATGGCGGTAAATTTATCTAACTTCTTAAACAGTATTATTCACTCATATTCAGAAGTCTATTATGAATGTCATTGACTAGGCAAAGAAAAAGTCATCATAAATATCAAAAGATTTAGGACAGTTTTTCTCTCCTTTGAATACTACTGGCAGCTAAATAGGGTCAATAGGTCAAAATGTTAAATAGACTTGATTATTATTGATGAATTGACTATTTTCTTGAACGGGCCATTTGCGAAATAAGCGACGATGCCGATGATTTAAATAATTTGGCACTCCAAGTATTGTTGCTAAGACTAAAGCTTTCAACCAAACAAACTCTCTTATAATATTAGTAAAGATATTATAGTTGTAGTAACATTGAAGAGTTCAATCTCCGAGCTCAAGCGAACAGTAATTTTGTTCCTAACTACAAAATACAATTATATTCAGAAAGTGAAATTCTGCAATTCCTAATCCAATTTCTAGTAACGGTTGAAACCTGAGACGGTTCTTCGACAAATTGTATATCGCAATAATTCTAATAATATCAATGTGAAAGTTTGTTTGTTAGTCAATCATGCAAGACTGTTGAAAGCTCGATATAGAAGAAAAAAAAATGTGTGCGTGTAAACTTTACGCGCGATTGAAGTAAAACTTTTTTGCCATTGACGCCGGCATCAAATGTTAAATTAATATCATTCATTCGAATTTTGAATAGCGGAAACGTAGTTTCTGCTATTCAAAATTCGAATGAATAATATATATTTGAACCGACCCAGGAATCGAACCCAGGACCTCCAGCGCTGCAGGCGTTATCCCTAGATACCGACTACGCCACAGAGGCAGTCAAATGGAATAAATATCTTGCATATTTCACCCATATGAGTTAATAAACGAATTAATAGGTACGATTTGTATAGGTACCTAATACATTTTGGGTAAAATAACTATGGTTTTCTTTAACAGGCCATTTATGAACGGGCGCAGTGGCCTGCATTATTATTTACTCTTTTTTTGCTGTAGAATAATAATATATTGTCGCGTACTTGTCGATTGCTCTAATATTTCTAAACGGTTTAAATTAGATTTATTCTAAAGTAAGTCTAAAAAAACTTCTATTCTACAAACAAAAACATCACAGAATTGTATTCGATTCCGAACACAATCGACTTATTTCGTATGAATAAACTCATAGCTCTAATTGATTTTTAATCCGTATTCGATTGACTCAATCTTAACAACTCGATAGTGAAGTAGGTCAAAGAAATAGAAACAATCTAAAAATAAACTCTTGGAAGATACTTAAAGATATGATTAGAAAGTAAATCGATCAGTCAGCGCCATTCACAGTAGATCATGTGAATGGAACTGACATATTGATAGATAGATACTGTTAATGAACAATGCTAATGTACAAATGTCAAAACTATGTATGTATACCATAGAGTAACAATGGAGGTCGTATTGCTCTATAATTATTTGTATATATTCTATATATACAAATAATTATAGAGAAAATATTTGTTTGTTTGTAATCGAGTGCTGAGGTCTTAAATCTCGAGCCAGAAGAAATATTTTGCGCGTCCCGCAAATCCTTGTTTTCGGAGTTAGAGAATTATCTACGTATGATAATTAAGAATGACTCACGCTAGACCGTGCCGGGTCCGAGCCGAGGCGGGACCGAGTTGTGTTCATACAAAATATTATGTAATATTAGTTGACCGTGCTACGGTCGACACTCGGCTCGGACCCGGCACGGTGTAGCGTGAGTCATTCTTTATGTTTATACCCCTTCGTACTCGTGGATCAACTACGTAGCATACCTACTTAACTGGTTTTGCCGTTTGTACGTAATAAATATAGCACAAGCTGTATGCTTAGATCAAGAATATTCTTGATCTAAGGCTGTATGAGCTTAATTTGGGCTAGATGTGGAGTGAGAATTTTCTATAAGTGTTTAGGTACTTTATTTTGGAGAAATAAAGTTGTCCACTGTAAGTCTATCTACTATTAATAACAGATGCAGGCGTAAGTCTCGTAAAAAAACGAGTCTCTTAAATGAAAACTCATTCATAAGTGTTTGAATGATAAATGTTCATGAATAAAGAAATGTTTTCATGGTCATAAATATAGATTTATGATAATAATAATAGTATTATGATGTAAGAAATACTTCTTTTTTTTTCATATAATCAAGTCAATCTTAATTTGAAACGAGCCATCGAGTATGTAATGGATTCATTTGCAGTCGTTATTTTTAAATGAATAATTTATCGGCATAACGCACGCAGCTTGGCTACTAACACTTATTACTAATAAATTTTAATTACTGGTCTCTTTTTTATGGTATTCTTAGAATGTGTTTGTAATTTGTAGTTCGATTTTCACACAATCGACTTGATAGATATTTAGTCGATTTTTTAAATTCGAGATATAACCGTGCGATCGATTTCGATTCGACGCGTAAGGGCTTTTGAGAGGTGGTCAGTCGGAAGGTGTGTGGTGGCATGAATTGGGATAGGTGTATGTCAAGCAGTGATTGATTGATATAATTATAATGTATGTAAGAACATTATTTTTATAATCTAAATCAATAGAAAAGTACCTACCTATCTAATGTGTTTTTTGGGCAACACGGTGTGATAGAAGTAGCACAAAAAGTCCCGTTAAGCGATATATGTTTCTATCGTATTGTTATTTAGATTTATATGTTAGTAAGTATGTTATGTTACGTTAGTCTTTTATGTTATGTTAGTAAGCCTCGCAATATGTATAGAAGCGACTGAAATATTCTAACACAGGAAAAATACAACTTAGTGCTTCCCAATGTCAAAAATATGATATATACTGGGTGTAACAAAATTACCAGTCCGCCACCGAGGCAGTCAACTACTTTGAACTCACAAAGTGTGAAAGCACCTCTTCTTTACTACCTTAGGGGTGGAATTTGGAAGACCCTTCTACAGAATATCTAATAGTATTACATGCCTGGTCTTAGAAAGTAAGAATACTTATATATGTATAAAAAAAATTCTATGTTTGTGGGTTTCGATTCAGGGCGTCGTGCGTCGATCGTAATAAATGGTCTAAACTTTAAGGCGTCGATAGATCAGGGACTTTTTCGTCATTTTATTAATTAAGACTAGCGGTGCCCGCGACTTCGTTCGCGTGGAATGTAATAAAAAAAAATAGTTCATTTAGTTTTTTTTTTCTAAGTTAGGTACCTTCATTTTTTTTTCTTCTTTAGGTCCTTATTACATAAGCTATCTGCTAGTGAAAGTCTCGCCCAAATCGGTCCAGCAGTTCCAGAGATTAGCCGGAACAAACAGACAGACAGAGAAAAATTTTAAAAATATATATTTTGGTATGTATACCGTATATATACATTGATATGCATGTAGTAGAAAGCGGTTATTTTAATATTACAAACAGACACTCCAATTCTATTTATTTGTATGTATAGATTACAAGAGTAATCTAATATACCTACCTACACATATTTATACTGCGATACGTGTATTTAATAAACTAGACTGTTAACCGTTTAAAGGCTTGTTAATGAAACGGTTAATTAGAAGCGCATTTTATAATCGACAGTATTATTTTTTTAAATATTTTACTAGTATGTTACTTTTGCTCACAAATCATACTATTATGTGCATGATCATAACTATTAAGTAATTCACATCGCAACGCCCGATTGGGTAGACTGTTGACACCACAGAAATCAGAAAACAGAAAGCAGAGAACTCTTTTCTGATATATCGACTGCCTCTGTGGCGCAGTCGGTCGTGGGTTCGATTCCCACCGGGGACAAATATTTGTGTGACCCATAAATGTTTGTCTCAAGAGTCTGGGTGTTTCTATGTATAATATGTATGTATTTAAAAGTATATAAGTATTAAGATCCATGGTCTGATACCCATAACACAAGTAGGTTATTCCTAGCTTACTTTGGGATCAGATAGCGTTGTGTGTAGGGAATGCAATACCGGGATACCGGGATCCCGAAATACCGGGATCCCGCCGTATTTTTGCGGGATTAGCGGGATTGTGCAAAGGTAAACGCCATGTGTTATTCTGTAAGCTGAAGTGCACAAACTGATTTTTAAGTCATAATTGTGTAACAATGTACCATACTTATTACCAATAAATTTACTTTATTTACTTTGATTCGGTTTGAGAAAGTTTTTTGTAATTGTGACGTAATATGTAACCTAATAACGTACTTATTTGATTTTAGTGATTTAATCAGGGAGATTTGACTTTTCTTGTACTATAAAAGTATTCAATTATCTCGTACATTGCTTGCTGGCTATCTGACATGTAAAGTTAGTAGTCGTTTGGCAGACAAGAATTTTGACATGCTATGTTTTCTGCGCTTCTAATAATTTGCAGTAGCTATTTTATTACTTATAGGTATGTATATCCGTTTAATAATCTCAATACAAAAGTAATATTAAATAATTTATTTTTCCTTGTGCCCCGCGGACTCAGTGTTCTGTAAAAGATCACTGCAGTAAGTTACATTTACTATGGCCGGTCCTTAGATGGGTGACCACTTTGTGACATTTATTTGAGCGTTGCCGTGCTTCGGATGGCACGTTAAGCCGTTGGTCCCGTTTGCCGGTAAAATGGCAGCAAAGTCAAGTTGAAGGTCCGGCTCGTCTCGTCTCATCTCATAATGTCCGTTTCTCGAAATGTCCTTTCTCATTATGTCCTTTTCTCGAAATGTCGTTTCTCATAATGTCCTTTCTTAAAATGTCCTTTTCCCAAAATGTCCATTTCCCAAAATGTCCTTTTCTCGAAATGTATTTTTCTCAAAATGTCCTTTTCGCGAAATATCTTTTTCTCAAAATGTCTTTTTTGCGAAATGTCCTTTTCTCAAAATATCCTTTTCTCCAAATATGTGCACTACAGGATTAACCCCGCTCAATCCGATTATGCGGAAGCTTCGCTGCGCTCCCCTCCGGCGCGGCCTCAGCCTTCTAACCTAACCTATCCAAGTCGGATTGAGCGGAGTTAATCCTGTAGTGCGCATATTTTGAGAATGGGACATTTTGAGAAAAGGACATTAGGTATGAGATGTGACCATATGCCTCGTCCTGCCTACCCCTTCGGGGATTAAGGGGGTAACTATTTTTCAGTACTAGATGGATGTGTGATACAGAATTCTATTCTTTTCTCAATGACTTTCAGAAATATGCGGGATCTCGCAAATACCGGGATCCCGCGGGACTGAGATTGCTCAGTCCCGCAAATACCGGGATTACAATCTTGTTGCGGGATTGCATTCCCTAGTTGTGTGAGATGTTCGTGAAAAAAAAGAAATCTATGGTTGACACTAAATGCTTTGGAAAATCTTTGACGCTTTTTGTACAAATAAAATGTATTTTGTTTACTACAATAGGTATGGAGCAGGTTATTGGATTGAATCTTTATACCTTATACTAGCAGACGTCACGCGTTTTCACCCGCGTAGCTCCCGTTCCCGTGGGAATATGGGAATAAAATATAGCCTATGTTACTCGGGATAGCATAGCTTCCCAACAGTGATTTTTTTTTTCAAATCGATTCAGTAGTTTACGAGCCTATTCGATGCCAACAAACAAACAAACAATGAAATTTTTCATCTTTATAATATTATTATAGAAGTAAAGATGATTATAGTTTTATAAACGCACTGAGGGTGGCCTTATCGCTAAATGCAATCTCTTACAGATAACCATGTACTTTATTCCGCGGATTTCGAGTCATCTGGGATGAATTTCTGAAAAAAGTTACGATAGTTGAAATATCTAACTGGAGCTTATTAAAGGCTAACAAAAGCCTATTAAAGGTTGTGGTACCTACGGGAAGGCGTGGCGTAAATATTAATCTACTTTAAAATACCGATGGTACTTTATCTTAGCCATGACAGAATTATTTTTCCAAAACTCTAACCATTTTCTAAAACTTTCTACATTACAATTTTCAGTATCATTTTCCTTAGTAACAGTAATGGTAGTCACTCGCGACCGAGCTACAACCTGAATCTACGAATCTACCATAAAAACTATCAACTGTGACCGTTTAATCAATGTGCTAGTTCTCTCATTCTATGCTTAAATATTCATTGTTGGTTTATTTGGCGATCTTTTTATACCAATTCACTGAAATAGTTTAATTTTAAAATGGATTTGCTGTTCTCCTCAGGTATTTAAGTCTTTATAGGAGGTACACTTCTTCTTTTCTCGGATTGAGAGTATACCAAAGTCAAGTAAATTTTATGTCGAAAATATGAATCATTCTCATGTTGAGATTCTTCTAAACAGCAGCGCGGCAGCGTAAGTATTATTGTATGTCCAAGTACGGACAATAGTTCTACTCCAGTAAAGCGGTGGTACTTTACTGGGGCTAGCTGTGGAATTAGTCGACAAACCAAAAAGTCGCGTTTCTTGCGTTTTATCACTTTTCAACATTTGTACACGTTGTCAAACCTTTATGTTTAACCCTTAGCCACCTAACGTGTATTCTAGTAACACATCCACCTAACGTCGGTCACCGGTTGCCTATAAGTACTAATAGGAAGGTAAAAAACTCAAAAACTGCTGTAAATCAAAATTACATTATATTTTTCAATTGTTTTTATTCAAATTGTTTTAATAAACTCTTCAAATTAACACTTTTACTTTTTACTATCGTTATTAAAAGTTGACTTACAAATATTTTAACAAATTTTGAGTTTTTTAATTAAGATGAGATCTCAAACTGGAGAGGGAGGGGAAAAAGTACACAGAGTCACAGGCTTGTGGCACGCGTAGTAACGGAAATATTTGAAAAAAAATATCGAATGGAGTCACTGTGACCGACGCTAGGTGGTTAAGGGTTAAGAATCCACCATAAATAAATATACACATAAATACTCAAAAATACACTAGTATTGAAAAACTATACAACGGAGTGACATCCGCTTGTCTCTAAAATTCCCGCAAATTCTTATAGTATTCGTCGTAGTAAAACTTCATAGGTATGTGTGTTAACGGAAATGCTAAGCAAACGATATCTGTCCAAAAACCTCTAACTATAATGACAGCTGTGGCTGGGGTGGAGAAGGCTCAGTGAGGGGCAGGGAGTTGCCTATCTGTATGTAATACTACCACAGGTATTATCTTTGATTTAGGGTAAATGAGTCTAAATACACAAAATAGTAAAAATTTCTCGAGGTGTTAGTCATAATTCTCCGCGTATATCAGCAATAATTTTAGGACATACAGAGGTTATTCACACTGGAGCCCCGTTAGTATTTTGATATAATTTGCAACATTGCAATTCTTGTATTAACAAAACATTGCATAGAACTCTACAGCCCGTATCGCAGTTCAATTACTAGTAATGGTAGGTTTCGTATCTATCTTAATTACTAAAGATATATACGGTAGTTTTAGAATTCTGCAGTTCCTGTAATACTATGACAGACGGTGATAAAATGTTCACCAGTTCTACTTTACTTCCTCGTAATAGATGGAGTGCTCATTATCGTTTTGATAGGCTCAAGTTTCTACTTTTGAAAAAATTCAAAGCAGCCCATAAGGTTACTGCTCGTATACGACGCGACCCACCTGAGAAGAACTGCCAAGAAACTCAGCGGGTTTATACAGGGTGGAATTTAAAGACTGTAGTAGGAGGAAAAGTACCCTTAATATTGATAATGGCAAGTTTTGCTGAAAGGAAACATTACTTTATTTTCAAAAGTAAAAAAAAACTGCATTTAAGGATTTAGGAAAAATCACCTGCTTGAGCCGGGAATCGAACCTGGGAGATGTGAAAAAAAAACAACCTGTATTTTATGATACCAACCGAAACAGTTTTTAATAAGGATCAATTTATATTAACCAACATAGTATCTTAAATTAAAGGAAGATAGAGTAAAATATGTTTTAATTGTTAAGCTTACTCTTTATCTAAAGAAAAAAAATCAATATTAAGGGTACTTTTCCTCCAACTACCGTCTTTAAATTCCACCCTGTATACACCCGCTGAGTTTCTTGGCAGTTCTTCTCAGGTGAGTCGCGTTGTGAACTGGTGGTAACTCTTTAGTTTATATAAAGGACGTTTACAAGTGCATCTGTTTAAGCCTAAGTAAATAAATGAATTTTGAATTTGAATTTTGATATAGTACTTTATAATAGGCCGTCAATTAGACAATGAAAAGCTTACCTATAGATAATAGAAATGTAATAATCTGGATGAAACGTAATGTTAAAAGTTCTACGAAATTTTCGGGGACTCGTGGAACAATCTTTAGGAACAGCTTCCTCAACTACGGTCAAACCTTCCCCAATTCGCTAATGTGCTACCACCACCCTGCAGTTAGATTTGCAGTAAGGCTTCCAAGGGCATTAAAACAGTCTTTCGTACTTAGTGGAAGGTCATATGGGGATAATGAGTATACAGCAGCGTTTGATTGTGAAAGAAAGAAGAGAGAAAGCATGTTTTATTTTTTCTTTCTTCTTTCTTTTAGAATCGTGCTAACATTATGCACACTCACTTTGGGACGATTGAAAGAAAACTCTAACTAGGTAATAAATATTCAGATTCTTGCGGTGGCAATTCAAGTAAATAATTCGAGTCATTGAGCTATAGCTATATAAAAACACACGAACCTGTTATTAACATTTTTCTATGGAGTTAAAACTTGACGCATTACCTGAAACAAAAAATATATATATTAGGTGATAGCAGAAAAGCTTTTTATAATTTAGAAAATCCCATGAATAGAATCCCAATAAATAGGGTTGTTGTAACTTATGATATTCATCAAAAATAGGTTTATACTGAGCAAAATGCCGCTTGCAATCGCTCAGCATAACTTATGACTTCCTAAACATATTTGCAACAAAGAAATCAACATGAATTACACAAAAGAATTACACGGCTCAAGTAGCAGAAGGTGGGATACATTGCTTTTAAAGGAATGGTTGATGAGTCAATCGAATCCCTTTAAAATGTCGATGTGGATTGGCAACCATAAATACTAAAAACTGGCAGGCCTCCAAGGAATGACACCAGGGTAGCGCAAAGAACGTAATGGTATAATCCTTCTATCAGTAATGTGTGCATGTCTGTCGTCTCCGCTGATATTGGGCTGATATCACCCAAAAATCAGGATCTGTATCTATATAATCTCGTCATCGTAATATCGAAATAGTTCGCTTGATGTCCACTCTAAGGCGCTAGTCACCATACTGATGTAAATCCTCAATACAAAGCTATACAAATAATAAGCCCAGATATGTATAGGATGGTTTATTTAACATCAATCAAATTATTTTAAGCATGTTAGTACATTACAGTATTCAATGATTTTTGAGTCGCGACTTTACAAAAAGCCGTTATACTCTTTTGTACTACTTTACTTTACCATTTTATACTACTTTTGTTATATACCTACCTACCAATTCGTAAAGTTCAAGAATCTGCATAGAACATGCTATATGGAATACAAATAAACTTGGCTCTACTTTTTCTGATTCAGAGGCTGCTCTTTTCTTCCCAGACACAGTCTCTTCTTCTTCTTCTTATTCTTGGACTTTCTTGGCTTGAGAGTATAACCAAGTCAAGTATACATTGTGAAAATATAAATAATTTTCACGTTAAGATTCTTCTTCCTCCAAGTTTGGTCTAAGTTCTACTCTAGTAAAGCGTTGTCACTGCGCTTTATCACTTTCCAACACTTGTGCACGTTGACGAACCTTACGTTTTAGAATCCATCATAAATTACAAATAAACACTCAAAAATACACTAAACTAGTTTGAAAAATTATGCAACGGAAAGCAATCGCTTTTCTGTAAGTTTCTCGCCAAATCCAGGCACTGTCTCAGTCTTATTGAAATAGGTACCTACCTAGATAATATATTTAAAAAAGACGCTTTAGTAGATGAACCACAGACTTCTTAAAATAAATCATTCTTTAAATGTTAATGATTTTGCCTTTGTGGTCGGTATTATTTGTGAGAACAGAACGAGATCGCGTGGGAATCGATGGCCTACTTTTTCGAGGTAATGCAGACCAAGTAAGGGACTAAATACATTTATTCAGCTCCATTTGCCTTTCGCTGGACGATTTTGGTTACATTTTTGCCGCTTCAAGGTCTTCTATCAGCCTAGCTAGTACAACATCACAAGGCGCTCAAAGACATCAAAGCTATGTAGGTATCTCTGTTCAAAACTTTTGTAGCAATGCTGAATGAGTGGTATTTGAAAGTTTTTGGTAAGATAGAGCTCGTTGTTCTAGGAGAAAAAGGCTCGAAGGGATGGAAAGGAAAGGACATCTTGTTAAATAGTCCCCATCACAGCTATGTAGGTATATCTGTTCAAAGCTGTTGTAAACAGTGCTGAATGACTGCTCTTTGAAAGTTTTTGGTAGGATAGAGCTCGTTGTTCTAGGAGAAATAGGCTCGAAGCAAAGGATAACTTATTGAATGGCTTCCTTTCCCTGCCTTGTTGTGTTCCGTGCGTGCTTTATTTTTTTATACACGTCTAGCTTCTCAACCGATCCTGAAAATTGATACGGCATCGGCGTATTGTTCAGATTAATAGATAAGGTGAGATGCAACGGCAGTCCCGGTTGGCCATAGGTCAACTGTAAGTCCAAGCGAGTGAATGATGAGTCTAAGAACGTCCATATTTCATCAGCTCAAACCTATTACAGATAAGACCTTTTCAAAGAAAGACATTAGTGACATAATACACTCCATTATTACATGTATTATTTCATAGCAAATTATCATTACCAGTTACAAATAGCTTCATTTATCAATGTTGTACATTGTATTGTATACTTACGTGATGTTATTGAGACATTTTGGTATAATCGTTTGTGAAGTAACAATGGTGTGAAGTCAGCCATGAATAAATTGTGTTGAGATGACTTGTTCAACGTTGCATATTTATGTCAGAATTTAGGTATAAACCAGTAAACCAGTTCATAAATTAAGACAGATGCTCGTCTATGAAACGATTTACGAGTTCTTATCTTATCACATACTAGCGGACGTCACGCGGTTTTACCCGCGTAGTTCCCGTTCTCGTGGGAATACGAGACTAAAATATAGCCTATGTTCACCGCAAACGGAGTTGCTTCCCAACAGTGAAAGAATTTTTCAAATCGGTCCAGTGGTTCCGGAGCCTATTCGTTACAAACAAACAAAAAACTAATCTTTCCTCTTTATAATATAAGTATAGACTAATAACATCAATCAATTAAATCAGGATATTTCAGTCCACTACTGGACGTAGCACTCTATAATTTTACGTTAATTTGATTGACGATTGAAAGGTGTTAATGTATATTTTCTAAACTATGTTACTTTTCATTAGAGAAAGAGGTCCTTACAATAATGAAAATGTAATGCGAAAGCCCTTGCATCACTTTTTAAATGTATTATTATTCGCTACTCAATATTAAAACTTTTTAAGCTTAATAACACTACTATTATCCAAAATTACAGATATTATCGTAAAGCTCTCCTGCTAAAGCAGGGATTTGCTTCTAAAGTTGTAACATACTTCATTATACACGGTTCAATAGATGATCTTCTGGATATTGTTATTATTATTTTCCGCTTAGGACGCCAACATAGTCAGAAGGGGATTATTCTCGAAGTTCACCACTGCTTTAGGCACCACTGTTCGACAGAGAAACATCTTTAAAAATATATTCCCACTGTCCGCCAAGGGTTTTGGTGGCCAACGGGAACACTACTTAGAATTTAATATCGTTGTCCAACAGCGGTGGCCAAAAGAGCAGAGGATAGCGATACAAACTGTTAATAATTTTTCCCGTTGTTCCCGCTGTTCACCAAGGGGGGGGGGGGGGGGCTTGGTGATTAGCGGGAATGTTTTTTAAAAGTCGTTTACCAGTGGTGTCCAAAGGAGTAGTAGAAAATCTGAAAATGTCAGTCAATAATAAAGCATGTCAGAACGTGAAATTTGACCATAGCACTTAGATATTCGTATGAGATATTATAAAATTATTCTGTAACTGTGAGCGTTCGCTGTATATTAATTATCCAAGCGAAGTACCTAATAATCGATCATGTAGTTATATATTTAGGTTTCAGGAGATTCATATTCCCTGCAAAAAATATAAATAATAAGAAGTTATAAGTACACAATAGGACAAAAAATTAATAATATCAATTTGAATTCGTACAATTTATTCTACTTTATAACAATGTAATAAATACTTGTTTTCATAACAACGGATGATCAATCATTCGTCATCATTCATTCAGTCCATTGTGAACGGATCGGATCAATTTTGTGAGCTTCATAAATTTTTATATCATTACTCTGTGCAAAATTTTATGAAAAGAAAATCAGTTCGTGACTGTACAAATGTGATTGGTATACTCAGTTAGAAAAGTTTGTATTTCAAAGATTTTTGTTTTGGGTGTTTCTTGGAAAAGGTAACGTTCTCAAATTAAAATAAATTATTCGTTGAAAAGCTTTTTGATGTTCACTAACTATTGAACAAAGGCATAAATTTAGATACGATTTAGATACGGACATTACACTGACAACATATTGGTCAACATACACTATGGGCAATAACATAGTTTTTTTTTATGAACCCAAGACAATATCCTTATAGTTTCAATATACATAAGGAATCGTTATTTATTAGATACTGTTTACGACATATTGATGTTGAAATTATTGTTGTATTGATATTTCGTGGTGCTATTATTTTTTATGGAAAACGATAAATGTCGAAATTATAGACAAATTTTTGTGTAATAGCATACTAGTAAATAATTATACAATCAAAATCAAAATAATATTTTTAGATTACAAGTTACTAATTTGGTTAATATAAACCGCTTTCTAATCCTAGCATACTTACCATTTCGTAGTTAGTAGATAAGAATTTATAATAGTGAAAAGAAAACCCACCTACTGAAAACTCAATAAGGAAAATACATCTAAATTGTTTAAATAAACTTATATGTCAGTCACGCCTTTATCTTCGAAAGGGTAGGCAGAGGCGTAGTAGGTATACGCTCACATTTCACCTTTTAGTTTTATGTCCCACGGTGGTGAGCGTGTTGCCGTGTTGAAATGGACAAGCGCAGGTCATGACGACCCGCAGTTGAAAATTTTCAAGCCTCCTATAAGGCATTCAACTTGGCTTGACGATTGTCATTTTACTGACAACCGGGTTTCATTTCGAATTTTCCTTCTCTTCGCAATGGATCGTTTTGCGAAAGTGTTCTCTTAGTCGCATCTTACGACACCCTCGGGTTGAATTGGGATGTCTTTGTGAACTTGTAATGTCATTGTATGAATGTACCACTTTAATATGTCTATTTCTATTGAATAACATAGACCGATACGACTCTGATTACAATATCATTCCATAAATCACAGGTTACAATTACAATGTTCTTACTCAAATATCTTGTCTACTAAAATGGCGTTATGGCTCACAAAATGTTCAGCAATCACATAAATATTATATGTAATAATAGCATTTCTTAATGTATATGACACCATGCCCCAAATCTTTTGGAACAATGCAATAAACAGCAATACCATGGAACATTACATTCACTCGTATTAAGGTGTCTGTATTCAACCTACTTTCATAAAAAAAGCCGTTTTCACGGATATCGTATCAATAAACGTAAATTTGTTTCATATTAAACCGATAAACGGCGTTTGCGTGTCGTACCCATATTAACGGTGTTTTTCATTATTCCGCGTATGAAAATGTTACAATTCCTGAATATGTTTTTTAGAGATTTTAAACCATTTTGTTAGGTACTATAGTTTGTCTATAAAGTCGTGAAATTAAATGAGGGCGCTGCTGAATGCATGTATGCAACCCTATATAGTACGACCAAAATGATTTTGAAACGAGGAGTTCGTTCCGAGTAAAATCTTACTAGTATTATAAATGCGACAGTTTGTGAGTGTGGATGTTTATTACTCTTACACGCTCGAACGGTTAAAGGGATCTGGCTGAAATTTGGTACAGGGATACATTATAATCTGGAATAACCATGGCTACTTTTTATTCCGGGAATAAGTTCTTACGGGAAGCGGGAACGGGAACAATACAAATATTATAAATGCGAAAGCTTATGAGTGTGGATGTGAGACTCTTTCACGCTCGAACAGTTGAACTGATCTGGCTGAAATTTGGTACAGGGATACATTATAGTCTGGAATAACACATAGGCTACTTTTCATCCCGGGAATAAGTTCCTACGGGAAGCGGGAACGAGAACAAATTCGACACGGGCGAAGCTGCGGGCATCAGCTAGTGAGTTAATAAATAAAACACATTATACATTTTTAATTTTGTTTCTGTTTTATTGAATCAGATCCAGAATAAAATTATTGAACCAGATCCAGAAGCCCCGGTCTAATAGCGTCTTACAACCCACCAGCAGGTGCCTAGCAGTCCCAATTGCTTTGCCACAATCATGTAATTACATGTTTTATCTGTAACTTTCCCCCATCTGAGAAGGATTTTTTGGCGCAGTGCTCAAATATTAAAATCGTCTATTTCTTTCTTTGACGACCTTTTCTGTGTTTACCAGGAGTTTCAAACTTTCCTTCATTATTAAAACCTTCGTTAACTATTCGCCTAACTGTACTCTCTGATTTTCCTGAAAAGAGTAAAAAAGAAAATTAATTACATATTGGAAACAAAACTATTGACATGAAGCAATTAATTCAAAATAAAAATTGGTAGAAAACCAGATTGAACTGAGTATCAAAAATGTAGGTCGTACTATAAAATAACCATGTTGTTCTTACCACTGACTTACATTATAGGTAGATTGTAAGTTTAAGATTCTAACCTAAAAATATGCAAACAATGCCTTTTTTTTGTCTCCAAATCGTAAATTCAGTAAATTTGTAACTTCAGACAGATTCAAAACAAACAATAACACGATTACATACCCACCAAAGATGCTGTTCGCTCATAAACATCCTCAAAATCCCACAACAATTGTCCAGATTGGTACTCCGCGAAACATCACTGGAAAACTTTAAAAATCACTTCCTGCGCACCACTCCGATTTTCTTTACTCATTTCTCAAACCTTTATGCGTAGTTTGGTCTCAATTTGTTGCAGTTTAATCCAAACATTAAAGTTACGTGTGAGAGTAAACGAAATTCGACGATAGCATTGACAACTGACGTACTTATGTTTCTTGTTGCCAGTGTTGCCACACACATAACTATTTTTAGTTCCTCAAACATTCATTTCACGACTTTATAGACAAACTGTAGAAGCTAACAACTTTTTTTTGAAGTATTTATGATGGTTATGAAATGTTTTACACGCATGGTTTTTGTAACCATCAATACTTGAACGACAATAAATGTGTAATATGCACTGAAATTAATTTATTAAATAACATTTTATCAGACTTGGCTCAATATTATTGACCATGTCCGGAGACTGAAATAAAATGGGTTTTTATTAGCAGTGACTTTAAAGCCGCGTCCGCTGGTCCTTGTGTTCTTGATGTTTTCGTTAGTGGTAATTTATTAATACAGATCAGTGTTTCGCTGACTTTCTCGTATGGTGGCGGATGTGGCTGTGACTGCTTGAGTTGTAATTGAGTACCTAATTGTTTATTTTTATTGTTTTCTTTTGGCTTAAGTGTAGAATGGTTACTGGAATTGTTTGGCAGTTTCGGATTCTGTAATACTGACTCCATGGGAGTGTTATTGTTGCTGAAATTGTATGTAGTAAAGAAAAGATGCTGTCCTGTAGTTTTGCAATAAACATTTATTTATTTATTTTATTTATTTAACTGTCATGCCTTTTTCATTTATGAGTGTTCGCATGCATCGGGAGGCATATTAAGTCATTGTTACCGGTTACCAGTAAAAAGGCAGTCGTTCAGGCACAGATTACTAAATAGTTACTACGTAAGTTCAGGACATCTTTCCGAGGGCATACCCGAGGCTCCCAACCGTAGGATACGTGTGGTTTTTAGTCGGTAGGAGTCCGGCATAGTATATAGTATATACCCATGTAGGATTTCACGTTAAAAAAAGCTAACTTGAAGATCTTATAAGCTTTTAAAATGTCTACAGCGGGAAGTCACAGCGTTCGTCCATCCATTTTAACACGGGAATAGGCTCACCGCTTAGACGTAGGACTAAAATCAATTGGTGAAATGTGGGCGCATAGTATGGCTCTGCTTACCCTTTTGGAGATAAGGCGTGACTTTATGTATGTAATGTATGTGTAATAGTTTGTCACAGTATAGGAAACTAAGAGCATTAAATATCTTACGTTTAGTATTAATTTGTCGATTTGAGTGCAACTAGGAAGACCGAAAATAAGATACATGATATTGTAATTGTTAGAAAAGCAGCGTCTTGCTTCTACATACCTATATAAATAAATAACTATGTACATATACACTTTTAGAAAATAATAGCCACGTGGGAACGTTGGTATATCTATAAACTCTTAAATTACGTCTTGTATATGTATAATTGAAACGTGAACTATGGCGTAAAACAGACGACGGGGCGGGCCGGGCCGGTCAATTTCGCCGCGAACGATAGCGCTAAAGGAATCCTATACTACCAACGCACACGAAGGGCAAAAAGACCGCGCCGCCGCTGTCCGCCGGGCACTGGCGGCGCGGCATGTCCGTGGCTCGCCGCCATGAATCACACAAACCAGTTTGTATGAAGTAACGCAGACGGGGCGGCGCGGGGCGGCGCGGGCCGTACAGGCTCAGTCCTCGCCGCACGTTTTCTAGTGATGGACGCCTTCGACGTCGAAAATTTAATTTCTCAAGTCGAAAAAAGATCGCCGATTTATAATACGGCATTAAAAGAATTTCACGATGTAAATGAAAAGAGGAAGCTATGGAACCAAATATGCCAGGCAATATATACGCCTGCAGTATGGGATGAGTTGTCATCGAGTACCCAGTACTCCCTATTAGTCCATTGAAATGTTACAATTTAAGGACCGAATATTGCATTTGTTAGAGGACGCAATTTTATTTTTGGGACATGTGTGGGGGGTCAATAGAAGCTTAACCTCAAGTTTGTGGGGTTGCCACCCTTGTCCCCCGGCCGCAATCTTAAAAAGGGGTGAAAACACTTTTTCCTCAATATCTCGGAAACTATGAGTCTTACAAAAAAATTGTGAAAACTTAATTTGTAGCAAATTGTTTTGCCTACAAATATGTCAAACAAATTTTTGTCCTAAATTAAAAATTATAAACAAAAAATCAATACATATAATAAAATCGTAACAGGTCGCTGTCTGTACATGGAAGATAAATAAGAAAAAATATTATAGGGGGGCTTTATGAACGCAATAGAACCCAAAACAATGATTTTTAGAATTTTTGTCTGTTTGTCTGTATGTCTGTATATCTGTTTGTCTGTACGGTTGTGCACGCTAATCTGAGTAACCGCTCAACCGATTGCAATGCGGTTTTTTTTATTGTGTTGAGGTTTGCTCCAGTTAACATTTAGCGTTTGTTTTATGTAAATCGGTTTAGAAATAAAAGAGTTATAACACTTTTAAGAATCAGATATTTTGAAAATTTTAATTGTAGGGGTTTCTTTAAATGTGAGTGAACCTAAACTGGCGTGTTGGCTTAATCATAAAAGAGCTTAATGATTAAGACTATTTTTAAACAATTTAGTCCGCGCCGAAGGCGTGGACTGAATACTTTTAAAATAGACTTAATCATTAAGCTCTTTTATGATTTAGCAAACAGGGCAGTTACAGACGCTGCTTGATGACTCTGATGAAGAAATACCTTTCCTTTCATACACCTTATGTGACGTAAACGAAGTTGCGGGCTCAGCTAGTTGAAAATAAAATTATAAAAATTTTATTTTTTGCTCTGTGGCATTTTTTTTTAAATTTCTCTTTAAAGATCATCTACAAGATTAGTCTGAGGTATTATTTTTGTAAAATGTATAAAAAAAGTTAAAGACCAAAAAAGAAAATTTTTATAAAAAAATTCAAAATTTTTTGTTAAGTTATATACACATTTGTAGGCAACACAATATGCTACAAATTATGCTTCTACAATTTTTTTGTAAGACTCATAGTTTCCGAAATGTTGCGAAAAAAGTGTTTTTTCCCCACTCTTTTCAAGATGGCGGCCGGGGGACAAGGGTGGCGACCCCACAAACTTGAGGTTAAGCTTCTATTGACCCCCCACATATGTCCCGAAAATAAAATTGCGTCCTCTAATAAATGCAAAGCTCATGTAACATTTCAATGGACTATATTACGATTGCGTCTCTTTCTTTTTTTGTACATTAAATAAGCAACTACTCGAATTCTCTGGGTATCCATTTTCACTGACGCGCTCTTCACTAGAACGAACGTAGTGAACTAACTGCCCGCCCGTCGCCGTCGTGTGCGTTGCGTTCGCGGGGCGGGCAGTCGCGAGCATCGGCGGACAGACGCGGTCTTTATTACGTCGCGGGCAAAAAGCCCGGCCCGCCCCGTCGTCTGTCTAGCGCCTTTACTGTATGATTTGCATTTCTCACGGACTTTCCTTTTATTGTCTCACGACACTAATTATAATAAAGAAGGCCACATCTCATGAAGAAGATTTTTTGAACGTGACTATGTGGCATTATAATTTATTTCAATACAAGAGTAGTTCCCAGAGGTTCTAAAGAAAAGCGTAGGAGAGGAGGTGAACAGGCTGGCTAGATCTATACTAATATTATGAAGAGGTAAAATTTGTTTGCTGGTAGTCAATAAACTCGAAATCTACGGAATTTTCATAACTCTTTTACCATACCAAAGTAACAACATAGGCTATGTATCTACATGTTACCTACTAGCCAAGGGAGCAAAGCAGTAATAATAAATGCTACCAAATCTGACTGATTTCCATCTATAAAAACTACATAATCAATATCAATACATATAATAAAATCGTAACAGGTCGCTGTCTGTACATGAATGATAAATGAGAAAAAATATTATAGGGGGGCTTCATGACCGCAATAGAACCCAAAACAATGATTTTTACAATTTTTGTCTGTTTGTCTGTATGTCTGTTTGTCTGTACGTTTGTGCACGCTAATCTCAGCAACCGCTTAACCGATTGCAATGCGGTTTTCTTAATTGTGTTAAAGTTAGCCCCGCTTAACATTTAGTGTTTATTTCATGTCAATCGGTTTATAAATAAAAAAGTTATATCACTTTAAAGAATCATACATAGACTTATGAATTTAAAAGTGGGTAAATCTAAACTGGCGTGTAATCTAAATAGCGAGGCTATTTTAAAACCGCGCCGAAGGCGTGGACTGAATTGTTATAGAATAGACTTAATCTTTAAGCTCTTTTATGATTAAGCCAACAGGGCAGTTTCACAAGCTGTTTGATGAGTCTGATGAAGAAGTACCTCTCCTTTCATACACCTTGTGTCGTAAACGAAGTTGCGGGCTCAGCTAGTATAGAATATTTAGAATATTAAGTAAGTTCAAAAGGTGCTGTGATTAGGTAGAAGTATGTTGCAGGTGAAGCTGAGGACCCGACAAGTAGTTCATAATTTGAATTTATAAATACATAAAACCTTTTGGTCTTTTATTTAAAAACAGAACCAATTGATAGGTACACACATTTGGCAGTGGAAGATAGATTTTCAAGAGCAATTTTGTTTGTACACATATTTAATTCGATTATATTCGAGCAATATTGGCCCAACAACAGCCGCTCAAATTCTAATTAAGTATTCGTCTCAGCACGACCCTTTTAGGTAATTGGTTTTGTAAATTTCATGATAATTACCCGCTTTTTAGTTGGTATATAAAATATCATAATGGTAATAAATATGTAGGTATGTTTATTGATACATTTACTTGTATAAATCGTAAACTTGAAAAATTGTAATCATTTAATCGATAAACAGAAAGGTTGCGATAGTGCTAAATGCGCCGTACGTAATGGGAGTTTTGTAAAACTGTTATTATAGTTAAGAAATGGTCATAAATAGTATTTTAAATGTAAATCGTTTTATGCGCAGTTAAATATAGTTTTTATGATTACTTGAGTAAGCATTCTGTTTTCGTAATTTTATTAATAATTGAGATAAGTACGACTAAGAGAACGTGTCTGTAGCTAATCCTTTTTCGGTCGGGTTGTGTGCGCGAGTACGACGCGCACTTCTCGCCCGTTTTTATTTAATTTTAAACTATGAAAGGTTTTTTACAGAGATATTATTATACTGGGTGTAACAAAATTGACTCTCCAAATTTCATGAGATGACTTGGCATCGGAAATCAAATACAAATATTTTATAAAAAAGGGGGGCTAATTTTTAATAATCGCACATTAAGATTTCTCTTTTTACCGCGGTAATTCGAGGTAACATAGTCGCCGTGGCTAAACAAACACGCAGCACCCTTCTGGCTGTCGTTGTCGCTTTCTACTGCCGCTCAGTAGCGATAGAAAGGGTGATAATGAAAATTTATAGGACCTTTAAAACGGATTTACGGTTAAAGTATTCATGTGATTTTTTTCTTTATTTTTGTAAGTTTCTTGACTTCACGTGACGAAATTTGGAGAGTCAATTTTGTTACACCCAATATATAAGAGATATAATTGGTTTAGTAGAACCCTATACTTTATATCACTTAAAGTATCTTTAAATAAATAAACAAATATTCACAGACATTTTTACACAACGCTATCTGATCCCAAAGTAAGCTAGTGATAACCTGCTTGTGTTAACTGTAGCTTATATTAAGACTTAGGTTTATACTGCTTTTTTTTTTGTAAATAGGTACATACTTATAAATCTTATATTATATAGAAACACCACGACTCTCGAGACAAATATTTATGGATCACACAAATGTTTGTCTCCTTTGCACCGTATGTCCAAGTCATAGAATCTTGACAAAGTTAGCCGTAAAGTATTTTTTAATTTTTTTATTGCCAAGATGGTGAAAGATTTTGTACCTTATATAGAAAAATAGCTTTAATCCATAGAAGTAGTAGGAAAGTGCTTAGTTGAAGACCTAGACTAGGCAAGATATTGTGTAGAAATGAATTAAATCACACAAAGAGAAATTGAAATGCAAATTTACGTAAATATGAGAAGCACGTGAGAAACATTGAATGTAAAGATTTCAGAAACGTGACATCTACGAGTATCCGTGTAATTAGGTAGGTATATTATGTTTTGTTTTATGCAGTCTTATGTTAGCTATTCATTTACACAAATATAGTGCCTGGCCCAATGATATATAAAACTACTAGCTGACCCGCGCAACTTCGTTTGCGTCTCATAAGAGAGAGAGGGAGACAGAGAGAAAGAGCGCTATTATTTTGATCTCATGTTTCCCGTCATTTACCCCCGTTGCGTTTACTCCCGTCGCATCGCTATTATTCATGATTTTAGAAATAATTAACGTTAATGTGATCGAAAACCTCCCAAAAACGCGAGATAGCACCTAAACCCACTTAAGTGAAGCCATAGTGGTAGCCGTAGGTCTGTTGGAAGTTCTGGGGTGACTACCGAGGGCTTACCCAGGGCTGCCAACCGTAGGCTGTTAAGCAAGATACGTGTGGTTTTTAGTCTTTAAGAGTCCGGCATAGCATATATGTAGGAATTTCCTCACTTTCAAAAATGTAACTGCGAGCGAACCTTAAAAGATAAATAAATAAATAGGTATTTTGTTTTAGAATTTTTTAAGGCACAACGGATACTCTTATAACGATTAAATGTTTTCCGTTTTCGAAACATTTCTCATTGCTGCACCGCTCCTGTTAATCTTAGCATTATGTTATGTACTTACTATCGAACAGTTAAAGAGTTTTTGAAACCCTACCCGTAGTTTCAGTAAGGCTTGCCTTGGTATGATGTGATCATGGTCCCTTAGCAGCGTGTGTCCAATCCAGCGCAGCAGCTACACTTCCGACGTTTGATCTGTTGGTGGAAGGCTTACGTTGGTGATTTTCTCGGGCCCGTATATACCGAGGATCCGTTGGAGGCAGCGGTTGACGAACACTTGTAGCTGGTAGCTGGTGCGAAATGTCTTCAGTGACCTTCCATGTCTCGCATCCGTATAGCAGTTAGCAGTACAGTTTTAACGTTTACTTTGTTTTGAGTTTTACTCTTCGAGTCCATTTTCGCGACTGCCTACGGGGCGCAGCTGTGTGAAGGTTGTTCTAGCCTAGGCGAGTCTCGAAATGATGTAGGGTACTCTTCTATCCCATCAGTTTCTGACACGACAGTCCCGAGGTACGTGAATTAGTGCCTCCACCACATCTCCTGCGTATGTCGATTTTATTTTCAGTCCAGCCATTCGCTGCCTCATCCTGCACGTTGTCCTGCAGACATGCATGACGGCTTGTGTGTGCCTCAGCAGGCACAGGTCATCGGCGTTATTTAAATCCTCCAGGATATCAAGATAGTCCCCATTATATGCCGCGCCGCTTGTTCTTTGCGGTATTCAGCATTATACCACCTATTTTCTATGGATGGTTGTTAACTATCCTGTTAACTTCATAACGATCCTCTAATAGGTTCAGTATGTATTTTCAAAAGAGTTTGCGAACTCTATGTTTAATTTCTTTTTCAGAATATTGATGACATTTGATTGATGTCATTTTATACACGTCGTCTACTACATTGATACATGTAATAAAATTCTAACACAGTGTTTGTATGTAAATTGTTTATACTGAGGAAAATTCTATATTGAGGAATAGCTTTAACCATAAAGCTCTATTTTGATTAATCAAACAGGGCAGATTCACATGCTACTTGATGAGTATGATTATTAAATACCTCTAATTTCATAGACCTTTTTTGACGTAAACAAAGTTGCGAGGGTCAGCTAGTTAAAAGATAAAACAAAAGGTTTCTTCTCACCTATGTACTTAAAAACTATTTTTACAAATTTTATGGTAATTAGACATTCTTTGAAATGTGCATGGAAAAATTCTAAATCTATGGTGCATGGTATGGTTGTGACTTTTATGTCACGTTTAAAGTACATAGGTATGGGATAGATGGCGCTCGCGGCTATGTCAGTGTGAAATTTCACTTCCCGCTTCCCATGGGAACGTTCTCCCGGGATAAAAAGTAGCCTATGTGTTATTCCAGACTATAATGTATCTCTGTTCCAAATTTCAGCCCGATCCGTTCAGCCGTTTGAGCGTGAAAGAGTAACAAACATCCACACTCACAAACATTCGCATTTATAATATTAGTAGGATAGATTGGCAACCTGAACTGCGGAATGGCAAGACGAATGACAGGCAATTGCCCGACTACTGTTTAGTTACTGACCAACCAGAATCGCAACAACATGCTTTGTGAAAGTACAGACAGCAGTGTTTTATATTCTGTTCGTAATGAAAACTCGTGAAAAACATGTCTTCGTGTATTTTCAGACAATTCAATAATTACACCGCAACTGTAAAATAAAAAAATGTGTCATTTTACAGCAGATTTCTTTTTATTTTCTCAATACCAGTCCCGCCATTTAAGATAATGAATGTACCACAAGTACCTTACGTAAGACTAGTGACTAGTGGGAACAACTCACGACTAACTTCACGTTCAATAAATTTGTACCTACTGTATTTGAAGACCGTGATATTCGTGCATGACGTGTCTAATTGTATTACGTCATTGGCCTGGCCGCCATTTCGTACAAGAGACGAAATGGCGAATACCAGACATCCCGCGTTTGTTCTTGAAAATGTAATCAAATGGTAATATTTTTGAGAATTTCACGCTAAAATTAAACACAAAAACAATTTCTATTAAAAACATTTTATATTATGACATAAGTAAATAAAAATTGATATCTACCTCAATTCTAAATGTAAATCTATGAAAATAAATAATTTGTAAGTTATAAATTCGCGTACATTATTGCGCTATGTATTGCCAGTGTAAGGTCAAAGACACTGTTACGTAACTCTGTGCGTTCTCATTTAAATTCAATTTAAATTAAAAAAAAATATTATTTTTATGACTTTTTAAAATTCATATTATTAACTAGCTGACGCACGCGCAAATACGTTTACATTACAGTTCGGCTTTTCTGTAACGATTTTCTGTTTCAAAATCGGGAAACAGCATATTATAAAACTTAGTGTGACATCAGGAAATTAGAGTAAAATTTGATAAATAATAATTAAGATCAAAGATAATCCCATAAAATCCGGCTAAGTACGAGTCGGACTCGTGCACAGTGGATTTTGTACCAAAAACGGCAAAAAAATCATGTTTTTGCTATGGGGACCCCCCTCAATCACCTGCTTGTTTTTTTTTGTCAATTTTAGTATTTTTTATTACAGCGGCAACAGAAATACATTATCTGTAAAAATTTAAGCCCTCTAGCTATCATGGTTCCTGAGAGTCTCGTAAAAACGGCAAAAAATCACATTTGTGCTATGGGGGCCCCTCAATCCGCCGCTTGTTTTCTAATTTTAGTATTTTTTTATTATAGCGGCAACAGAAATACATTATCTGTAAAAATTTAAGCTCTCTAGCTATCACGGTTCCTGAGAGTCTCGTGACGGACAGACAGACAGACAGACGGACAGTTAAGTCTCATGAATAGGGTCCCGTTTTTACCCTTTGGGTACGGAACCCTAAAAACAATAAAAGTATAGAGTTGTCATCGAAAATCAATAGATGGCTTACTGGCCATATCCAGAGCCATTGGTTTCTAGTTTAAAAAAATTGAAACTGTCACTAAATGACATTGACATTGTAAGTTCGTTGACCTGAACCTGTTGTCTAGTTTCGCTAACATGACCCTCCACCCACCAGATATCTGTTGCAAAACAAGGTAATAAACAAATTCACGGATCGTGACTAAAGTTTTATTGTAGTAATAATCGTATTATTAGCAGTACTTATTGAAGTAAGCTGTCATATTATAAATGATCTGGGAAGTGGCCGCCTCTATAAGGCCAAATCTATACAAATGGAGATTTGTTTAGATGATTTACATAAAATTTTATTGCACTGACTACATTTTGAATTTCGAATCTTAATAAATTCTATTTCTTTTTAAAGTAAAGTGTAATGTTTGAATATTGATTTTCAATGTTCTTAGTTTGAATAGTTTGTATTATTGACCACACTAAACAATATTTTATTAACCAGACAGACTTAATTTGAATTTCGAATCTAAGCAAATAAACCTTACAGTACAGTCATCAGTGCAGTACAGTGCAAAGTTTGAATATTGGTGTTCGGTGTATAACTAACTAGTTAGTTTTGTCCGTGATATATGCAACCTTTTTTATCAGACTTTTTTTATTACGTTTGGCAGGTTTGTGTATAACCAGTTTTGTTGATATTCTAATAATAAACTATAATATTATTATTTTAGTCTCACATTGTGAACGTTAAATAATTGTCTAGACAGATAAATATGATAAGTAAAATATGAAAAAATAACCATAATTCTAGTCTCTTCGATTTTCTGTCTACGCTCGCGTAATGAAGGTTCCGTAGTACCGTGATGATGATATCACTTAGTCTCTCTCAATATTTGTATTATCGAACTATAATAATTAATAAATTACAAATTGTAGTTCCTGAGATTCTTACATTAAAAAACACATACCATTTTATTACGACTGGAAATCCTCATGGATCTTACTCCTACCGACTAAAACACGGCGCCATACATACAGGTATGCCCGATGCAAACAAACCAATAATGCGATTTGATGGTTTGTTTGTTTGCATCGAATAGGCTCCGGAACAACTGGACCGATTTAAAAAATTCTTTCACTGTTTGGAAGCTAAACTCTTCCCGAAGAAAATAGGCTATGTTTTATTCCCGTACTCCCACGGGAACGGGAGCTATGTGGGTGAAACCGCGTGACGTCCGCTAGTATAAAATAAAAGGCCTCGGAATCTATCATAATAATTACTTACAATATTGATATTGTCTATGTAAGTAAGTTGTTTGGCAAGTCTGAATAAGGTTTTCAATGTTAACAACTAAGTAAATAAGCCTATTTAAAGATTATGATATATTGATTTTGGATATTACAGTTGTGAATTGAACTTCAAACGACTATTGTTGAATATTATTTAATTTTTAGCAGACGTAGGTACATAAATATAGTTACGCTTTTTGTTCCCGAAAGGCTAGGCAGACGTTTAGGTATACCTACGCCCTAAGAATACAGTTACTTAACATATCTCTGCCTACGCCCACATTTCCACCGTTGCATTTTGTGACTGACTCGTTGGTCTTGGGGTCATATAGTGGGTTCGATTCACACAACGGAACAAAATTTGTGTGATCCATAAATATCTGTTTCGAGAGTCTGTGTGCTATATAGCTTATTTACATAAAAAAAACAAATACGTTTATTTATAAATTCATCAACAATGGTACATAGTGTTTGTAATAAAAATTACACACTTATGTATACATAATGTCCGTTGTCTGAGACCCATAACACAAGCAATTTATTCCTAGCTTACTTTGGAATCAGACGGTATGTGTAAAAACCGTAATTTATATTTATTTTTCCCACTTATCAAATATAAACAAACTACAAAATATGAATGACTGCTACTGTGACGTTTAAAGCAGTCGATAATATTCATTGAAACCGTAACAAAAAGATGTTTACAGTGTGTGATCACACAGGTAAATTAACTTCACATTGAGCCTTAAATTCCAAAAGAAGCGTAGCTGTTAAGTCTTTTGTAAACTTATTTTGTGATAAGTGGTAAATAGCCTGGTTTAAAAACTTCAAAATGTTGTGCAAAATATTCTATTATGCTTTGCGGTATCGTCTATTTGTTTATGTCTGCCACGTCCTTGGTAAGTACCTATGTATTTTTTTATGTTTTTCGTCGTTTTTTCTTATAATATTATTTCTTGGAAAAACACCTTTATCATATTCATATCATTTATTTGCTTTAATCACCATTGGTTTGGCAATTTATTTACCACAAAGCGAGATATTTTCATTCTTTTTTCGCGGGAAAAGCATTTAGGCACTTCACGCCTCACGGGCTTACTTCGAGGGCAGCAAGACGGTTTTATGTGGGACACCCCGCTTTGGGAGAGGGACCGTCCTATCCACTAAACGCCACGGTGTTTCACCTCCTGTTAAAACCCGGTTTTTTTTTTTTTTTTTTTGTTGACGCGGGGAACGCATTTACGCGCCTTCATACCAGCTGCTGGGGCAGCTGGGATGGTGTGTGGGACTCCCGGCCCGGTCCGGAATGGACCGTCCTACCCACTAAACCCCGCGGTGTTCCTCCTCACCCTTTAGCCGGGCCGAGGGATATCAAAAGATTATTCACGTCGACCCGGCTAGGGGCGCCCCGTTTATTCGGGGCTCTCCTCGGGGGAGCCAGATGGGCGGCTCCCCAAAGCTCCCTAAGGAGCTGAAGTCCACGTCTGCACCGCTCTCGAGCGCCCCTCTGTAATAGAGGAGACAGAGAGCGGCTGGCGCAGGCGTGCGCTAATGGGCACCCCTGGAACACGGAAAAGGTGCCCACCGCCATGTGACCGTTGGTGGGCGGGGTCCCCCGACCTTACGCCCACGGTCAAGAAACAATCGGGGGCGCGCAGTAACTCCTCACCGCGGCGCCCCCGAACTGCACGGCAGAGCGGGAGCATTATCGGTTACTCCCGCTCCCCCGCACAGTGCACCTCCCGCTTTGCCGCCATCACCTCGTCAACTGGCGAGGCGACAGCGGCCCAGCACTGTTGCCGCCGGTCGCGCCGTTATTCACGGCCGGCAGCCCGAACTGCATGGCAGGGCGGGAGCATCTACTCAAACTCCCGCCCCCCACGCAGTGCCTCTCCCACTTTGCCGCCATCGTCTCGCCAGCAAAGGAGGCGAAGCGACGGCGACCCATCATTGCTGCTGCCGGCCGTGAATAACGGCACGGCCGGCAGCAACACACACCACCGAGCAACCCACAGGTGGGTTACTCCCGCCTCGGCCGGAATTAGCCAGAGTAGCACAACTCCCCCACAGAGGAAGGGGAGTGGTCGCTACTCCGTTGCCCAGGATGCACCACGAGGAGGATCCGACCCATTGGGGTCCTTAAGATATTAGTAGGACCCCGCATCCCGTTAAAAAAAAAAAAAAAAAAAAAAACCCGGTTGCAGGAGATACCCTGGCGGACTATTTGCCGCAAATATGTAATGTAGAATGTAAAAACAATAATAAAATAGAATTAAATATTATCATTTGTATTTTGTAACTTCATTTCAAGTCATATAAACGACTTAATTTTTCAAGGTCACAATTTGATCATTCAGCGTAGTATTTCAAAATGTATTCAGGTCTTTTAACGCTTTCGCATGTTGATGCGAAAAAAAGATAGGTATATAATTTTGTAATGAGTTTAAAACTGTATAATGAGCACATTAACAGCATACTAACCTAACAATAATAAGAGAAAATAAGTATATGTTTTTGAAAGAGCATTAAATATGTTTTCCGGTCCGTACCACTATGGCAACCTTGAGCATAGGCATGAAGAATTTTATTGCGCCTGCGCGGCTGTGTTGACAGTTTACTAGCACGTGGGTTGATTAGTTGCTTTATCTAACCACCGGCTTTTTCGTTTATAAACCAAAAAGAGAAAAGAAACCGTTTCTTTAAGCGCAGCGTGAGAAGACATTATCATTGGGCCTCCAACTTGGGAAACATTATCAATAGTATTGTGGACTCTGAGAGTGGTCTCAAATGAGCTGAACATAGCCATGGCTTTCCTTGATGGCTGGTCATTTTTTGATAAAACAAGACATCTTTTTTTTTTATACCACTAAGGTGGCAGACAAGCATACGGCCCACCAGAAGGATCGGTGGTCACCGCAGCCTATGAACGTTTGCAAGACCAGAGGCGCCACACTCGCGCTGCCGACCCTGTAAAAACCTTCTAAGACCCCTTTTGAAGAACCCCATACTGTAGGCGTTTGGGAAAACCATCTGAGCTTAACAGCTCAGCAGCAACTTTTGAAACTTTTACTTAGACACACATACCTACGGCCCACTGACTTTTTGTTATAGGTTATAAATTTAAGTATAGAATACATGATAAAACTGCCCATAAATTACAAACAGTCGCTAGGCACGGGCATGGTTAGACAGTTTGTGACGTCACAGCTAAGTAAACAAAAACGTGTATGTGTGTACTGAGAGCCCAATTTATTTTTGCGGATTTTTGCAGTTTAACTAACAATAGTGCTTAGTAAAAGTTGAGGAAACATTTGTAAAACGAATATCAGAGTTTGTAAAGACATAATTCAAAAGCTATATCGCCTTAAGTGGGTCCCTCAGTTCACACACCTATGCTCCCAAATCTAGATAAAGATTGAGTTCACTTACAACTTTTGATTATAGACCTTTAGTAAAACATGAATAAACATCTACACAACATTTAGAAACATAATTTGAATATATAATAAAAAATTACAAACGTCTTTCTGTGGTCCCTGAGGGACCACATATATTTATCACATAATTAATAGATTATAACATGAACATTAAATATACATAAGCCAATCTTTAGTAAAAATTACAAGAAAATTTTAAAACTAAAGAAAGATCACCAATAGTAGTAAATATTGAAAACTTTACGTTTTTGTTGGTGGGCCTCAGTTCACACACTATGCAAATGCTAATTGTTCGAAATATTATTAAATACAACAATTACAAAAATGTGGAGCCCTTCAGTGCTTAGTAATTTTTTTATATTATCGATCTGTATTTATCTTGTCACTGGTGTTTAATTTATTTGTGTTATTTTAACATTTTTATTGATTTTCATACTAAGACAGGTATAGGGTGTCCACACTTTAAGAAAAGCACTGTTTCTTTATTTTTTAGGTCATTTATTACTTATCAGAATATTGTATAAGTGATAGGTTATAATGGGTGTCTCAGTAAGAGTGCACTTTTTAAATTTAGTGTTTTTTTTTAGTGCATGTGGCAACTCTGAGATTTGGCAGCTTACACTTTTATTTGTTCCGATTAATAAAAAGGAGCGCATTTCGAAAGAACATGCAAAGCTAGCTAGCTACTACGAACAATTTTCAGTCGAGAAGTGCACCTAATGTGTGAACCATTTGAAGAGTTGTCAAAAAAATGAAGAAACTGGGTTGGTAATGGACAGTAAGACTCCTGTACGTCCATTGTGTGCGAACGGCATGTGGTTTCAGCAAGGCGGCGCAGCGCCACCTGCTACACCGCGCATGAAACAATCCATTTATTGTAGCAGCGATTGCCGGAAAAAAACATCTCAATAAATTCTGATGTAAACTGGCCACCAAGATCATGCGATTTTAACGCTGTGCGATTTTTTTCTTTGAGGTTTTCTCTAATCGCAGGTTAGGCGAATAAACCAGAAACAATGCCTAAGCTCAAATTCGAGATCCAACGAGTCATCGGTGCGATACAGCCTCATCTCTGTGAAAAAGTCATGAAAAATTTCATGAATAGAGTAATGGCCTGCCATCAGAGCCGTGGAGGCCATATGACGGATATTTTGTTCCATACTTAATCGGAACATGTCTTTTTGACAATTCAATAAAAAATCACAACTCTCTCAAAAAAATATGTTTTTTATATTAAAATGAAAAAGTGCACTCTTACTGAGACACCCTTTATTATTAACTAGCGGACGTCACGCGATTTCACCCGCGTAGTTCCCGTTCCCGTGGGAATACGAGAATAAAATATAACCTATGTTCACCGCAAAGAGTGTAGCTTTCCAACAGTGAAAGAATTTTTCAAATCAGTCCAGTAGTTCCGGAGCCTATTCGTTACAAACAAACAAACAAAAAAACAAATCTTTCCTCTGTAGCATTTATTTTCTGTAGATGCAGCACTCAGCGTGTGAAAGCAGCCTAATCGATTTATCTTTTTTTAATCGGTTGTCAGTGGTGACATTTCTGCTGTCAGAATGACAGGATGTCATAAGGATCGGTGACCAATCGTTTTTGCATTCAATGAAAGCAGGTTTTGCATGAAATTCGAGACGATTCCACGTTAGAGAGGGGATAAAGCCCTGATACAAAGTTCCAAGTCTCTTTTTACCATCGGCTAAGGACGAGGGAAATTGAAATTACTCTGAGTGGCACGCCTCAATTTTTCTTTGGAGGTTGTAAGTTGCAACCTGACAGGTCCCCCGATGGTAAAAAGAGACTTGGAACTTTAAGGAATTAGTCTGAGTTTTACTTATTCTCCTCGGAAGGAGTTGGACTCTGTGTCAACCAATACCCAGATTCTGGTAAGTTTCAATTAACTATTTGCAAAGCGGGTCGATTGTCGTCTTTCGCGCAGTCAGTCAGTATCTTAATTTGACGTTTCTTTCATGACAGGGTTTTTTAGTACGGGGAAAAGTGGGTCAGCCGCTGTTCTGAGCCACACCTGAGAACACGTGGACCACACGAGCGAGGTCATTAAGAGAGAAGCCTGCCAATTTCACCTGAACTCTCAGCTCACAATGCAGGCCAGTACTCGTCACCCTTATATGCGTGTAGCCTAGCCGCCTAAGTCACCACTCACGCTGATTTAGTTCAGTGCTGTACAATTAGTACGTAACCCGTAATTCTTCTTATGTATGTCTGTGCTTTCTGTATCTATGTAATCTCATTGTCTCTGTAGTGTACTGTGTTATATAAATATATTGTGTGTACACCCTACCTGGCTGTTTTCGTCAGAGCCCTGGCCTACCCTTGCACGCACACTGGAATCTCTGTAGTAAGGCGCCCTGGGAAAGAGTTCTCTGCATAGCTACCTCGCGCTAGTTGGTGAGTAACACTGAATATCTTTGTGTTATACCTCTTTATAATATTAGTTATTAATAAGCTTCAATCGTAATACATATCCCACCAAAAACATTCTGTAAAAAACGAGCCAAGTCTCGATGGAGCTGCTTGTTTATCTCTAAAAAGTAATGAAATCTCGAAGTCGTGCCAAGTTTAAGGTTCCTTACTGTGATTTCTTTATTATTATAGTTAATTTTGTGTGACTTGGCCATTGAAGGGTACAAAACCAGGTGCTCCATGACACCATTGCAAAAAACTAGCCAAGCAGCTCTATCGAGACTTGGCTAGTTTTTTACATAATTTTTTTGGTGGGATTTCACTTCTTTTAG
Organism: Miltochrista miniata; assembly: GCA_933228765.1. Lineage (NCBI taxonomy): Eukaryota > Metazoa > Arthropoda > Insecta > Lepidoptera > Erebidae > Miltochrista > Miltochrista miniata. Next base: position 32,990,529 of record OW121756.1, on the reverse strand, counting down.
GCAAACTTCATTTCAAAATCAGTCTAACGCGATACTTGGAAGTGCGATGTCGGTTCTCAAAAATGTTAATAGATGTAGAAAAATTTATTGTATTTATAAGCCCGTATACGGAGATATTATTTGGGACTTTGAAATTGTGGTTTGCCTAAAGCACACTGAGCGGCAACAGAACTGCACGTCACGACAGGCCGCGACACTTGTGGTCAGTTGATCAACTTAGGCGCGCGGTTCTGCTGCAGTCGGCTGCAGTGCAGTTCCGTTGACGCTTAGTGCGTGTTGTGTCATATAATTTAATATAAATAATATTTTGACGCACCGTATCGTGCAGTTCCGCTCAGTGCGGTCTTACCTTTATAACGGAATAAAAGACTAACACAAGACAAGACATGGTACAAATTCAAAAAGCTGTATATAAAGAAAGTCGTATAAAGAGGTTTCAAGTTTCTAAATTACACATATTCTTCAACAGTAACTGAGCGATATATTCTGGGACATTTATTTTTCACACAACGCTATCTGATCCCAAAGTAAGCTAGGAATAACCTGCTTGTGTAATGGGTATCAGACACTTATCATACATAGAAACACCCAGACTCTCGAGAGATACATTTATGGATCACACAATTTTTTGTCTCCGGTGGGAATCGAACCGAAAATCGTGATCTGCAGACGCACATTTCGACCTCTAGACCAACGAGGCAGTCTATATCACGACTAGCAACAAGCTGACAGTTTTACGTCCGCAAATAAATAACAATTCTAAACTACCCACATTCAAAAACAACTGTTCTCCGTTTATAAATAAAAGTTCTAAACTACCCACATTCAACAACTGTTCATCTTTATCTCACACTTTACGACTATGCAAGAACTTTGAAACTCAATGTATGTAGGTAATGGTTCTTGAAACAATATTATCTCTTGACTGCATGGACACCCTACTAGTATGGAAAACCTAATTTGTACATTTCTGGTTAAAGACCAACAAAACCAGTGACAAGATAAATACAGATCGATAATATAAAAAATTTACTAAGCACTGAAAGGCTCCACATTTACGTAGTTGTTGTATTTAATTATATTTCGAACAATTAGCATTTGCATAGTGTGTGAACTGAGGCCCACCAACAAAAACGTAAAGTTTTCAATATTTACTACTATTTGTGATCTTTCTTTAGTTTTAAAATTTTCCTTGTAATTTTTACTAAAGATTGGCTTATGTATATTTAATGTTCATGTTATAATCTATTAATTATGTGATAAATATATGTGGTCCCTCAGGGACCACAGAAAGACGTTTGTAATTTTTTATTATATATTCAAATTATGTTTCTAAATGTTGTGTAGATGTTTATTCATGTTTTACTAAAGGTCTATTATCAAAACTTGTTAGTGAACTCAATCTTTATCTAGATTTGGGAGCATAGGTGTGTGAACTGAGGGACCCACATAAGGCGATATAGCTTTTGAATTATGTCTTTACAAACTCTGATATTCGTTTTACAAATGTTTCCTCAACTTTTACTAAGCACTATTGTTAGTTAAACTGCAAAAATCCGCAAAAATAAAATTGGGCTCTCAGTACACACATACACACAAAAACCACCATCGGCGATACGATTAGATTAATGCCTCGAGCCTTTCTTTAAACAAATAACGTGATCATCCCAACAAGTCTTACGTGTGACCTTTTCAAACTACATAATGCCTTACTGTTTATTTGTTACCTTAGCATTTCGTCACAAAATATTAAGGTATACCCGGTATACCTATTTATTTTGTGATTCGCTTTCGTTTAGAAATAGACAGTTGCTTCATTTTTAGTAGACTTACAATGTTATTATAATTATGTTTCTGTCTTTCTCGGGTATCTTCTTTTTTTTCTTATGAAGTTACCCGGTCTTTTGGAAGGCTTACATGGGGACATATTGGTCCAACACGCAGAGGTCCTTTGAGATTATAATTATTATTATAATCTACTAGTACCTACTTAAAAAAAGTCTAAAGGTTAAAACATTCTTAATTTTTTCAGTTGTTTGTCATTATAGTGTTATCCCAACTAACCACTAGCAATCTCCAACACAACGAGAGTTTCTCTGAATGCAACGAACGACGTATTATAAAAAGACACGTCATGTACGAACATCACGGCTTTCAAAAACAGCAGATCTTTTCTACATTTAAAAATAGAATTTCTATGAAATTATCTATGGTAGCATGTAGGAAAAGTAAGGCAGTTGCCTGACTTTTTTGTTGCCATTTTTCAGTGTTAGTAACGTATCTATAGTTTTTATATATCATTGAATAAATGATATTAATGTTGACAGTCTACACGAGATATTTAGAATGACATTACTGAAGGAAGCATTGGCAGGAATGATTGAAATATTAAAATCATTATTACTGACAGTCTCTGTTCTAATTTAGTATTATATTTAGTGTCTTTTATATTTCTGTACAAAAAAAATTCTGACCAATAATTACCTAATATTATAAAACTAGATGTCGTACATCAACCCACCCAATTAATTAAATTTGCACAATAATACTGGGTAGTACATAATGAAATTAATTATTTTTTTATTAATATATTCTGCTTTTAACAACTCAAATACGAGTGCTAACTAATTGCACACCGGATGTTGTGAAGTTGAATAATCAAAATAAATACGATACAGATTGATGTTTTGATGAACTAAAAAATATTTGTAATGTTAAATTAAAATAAGCAATGTCTTGTAACCTTAGATCATCTAACCACAGGATGCGCCTTACTTAAGCATTGTTTTCTGCCATTGCACATGACCATTTGGTCTTTTGGCTTTATGAAAAGCCTGTACATCAGTACATCATTTTATATGATTAAACTAGTACATTACATTGTAGTTGACTGTACAATAACAATTAACACACAACAGCCATTACGCGTTTGTCGATTAATACATTTTTAAATGCAATGAAATTTTATATGTCTTTGTGTTTCCCCCTTCACTTGTATGAAAACTGGCAGAATATTTTTGTATGCGGTGGTTCGCGAAGGCTAGTCCCGTGTTATATGGTCTAAGCTTGTAACATATAAACTGACCAAGTGCGAGTCGGGATCGCACACGGAGGGTTCCGTACCGAAAACTGTCAAAAATAACATTTGTTGTAATTGAGCCCCCCTAAACATTTTTTTGGTTGTTATTTGGACTCCAAAAAAAGAAGAAATATCCAAGTCCGTTAATAAATTATGGAGTTACCAGATCCGTCCACGCTCAACCCGCGTTGTATTTTGTTTCTATTCCTGCTTCCCATGGGAGCTTATTATCGGGAGAAAAAGTAGCCTATGTTTTATTCCAGACAAATTTGGAACAGATGTAATTTGTCTCTGTTCTAAATTTGCATAAAGGCAAGGTCAAGAGTACTCATAAACGGCAAACATATAAAAAACTAGGTTTAAGTTTAGGTTTTTAGGGTTTCGTAGCCAAATGGCAAACACGGAACCCTTATAGATTCGTCATGTCTGTCTGTCTGTCTGTCCGTCTGTCTGTCCGTCCGTGTGTCACAGCCACTTTTCTCCGAAACTATAATGTCTATGCTATTGAAACGTGGTAGCTAAATGTTTTCTGTGAACCGCATTACTCTAAATTTTTGTTTTCATCAAACCCATATGTGTGGGGTATCTATAGATAGGTTTTTAAAAATGCTATGGAGGTTTCTAACATCATTTTTTTCTAAAGTAAATAGTTTGCGCAAGAGACACTTCCAAAGTGGAAAAATGTGTGTCCCCCCCCCCCCTCTAACTTCTAAACTAAGAGAATGATAAATCTAAAAAAAATATATGATGTACACTGCCATAAAAACTACCAACAAAAATTAGTTTGAACGAGATAGAGCTGGTAGCTTTTTTTTAATACGTCATAAACCGCAATTTCCGGTTAGTGAAATCACTACCACTGCGAACGCGTTAAAACATCAGTCAAAGTTACAACGAACTATAAGAACTTTTATATTATGTTACTTGCTGCTACGAAACCCTTCATGGGCGAGTCCAACTCGCACTTGGCCGGTTTTGTTTAACTACCTATTAACCAATTAACTTTGAACTGTCTAAAAATCCTATCAGTACAATATTATGATCAAGGTTAATGTACCGAGTTTCAGCTCAGTCGTTGGAGCGGGAAAGAGTGACAAACATGCAGACATCCCCACATCTAGACAAACCTTCACATTTATCATATTAGTAAGATGATAACATCTAAATGATATTAGTACCTACAAAAAAAACCACAACAGAAGCTCACAACACTGCTAACCGGCTTAGTACCGAGGGGCCATTTTTATTATAACCTTTCGAAAATTTTCCTACAAACATAGAGCAACGCGATTGCTACAAGAGGAGACATAGCATGTTTGCTCTAAACATATCTGTCTGTCATTAAGTTGCAGGAGGAAATCGTATTCATGCACACCTCGCCAAAAGCAATTGGCTGTCACTATAAAACTTAGACAAAACAATACATTTATAATTTTTATTTAAGAGTGTGTATAAGCGTAATCCCTTCGGAGTACGCATTGACAGAGGGGAAAGTCTCGTATTGACATAGGTCGTGTTGCTCTATGCCTACAATCTACAATTAAATTATTGAACAATTTGTCCTAATGTCTATCGGATTTGAAAACACGATTTACGGATCTTATTATATTTACATTTTCTACAGGATCTTTGAATCGTGTTTCCGATTCTGTCGATTCGTGAATCGGGTATCGAATTTCTGAAGATTTGTTGAATTGAAACACTAAATTAAAAAAAAAATTTAAAAAAAAGTTACTCAGTCTGTCCGTTTGTCTGTTACGCCTTCACACCTAAACCGCAGAAGCGATTTAGATGAAATTTCGTATAGAGATAGTTTAAGTCCCTTTTTTTCTTTTTTTTTACGTGAGGGAAAATCCTCATGAATGTTATGCCGGACTCCTACCGACTACAAAACCTCACGTAACGCCCAACAGCCTATGGTTGTGAGCCCCGGGTGAGCCCTCGGAAGGATGTCCCAGGACTCCCAACAGACCTACGGCCGCCACTGCGGCCTCGCCCAGGGGGAGGTTCGGGTGCTACCCGCGTCTTTGGGGGGTTTCGGGTGTGATGCCGCTTCTAAGGGGGGGCGTGCGTGAGTTTCTCACGTCACGCTGCCGTCATGGACCTGCTTCTGTAATGACGGTGAGCGACCCTCTCACCGTCCTCAGACCCCCGGTCATGGAGGCCGATAGTCCTCGGCGAAGACACGTCGGCGGCGCCCAGGCCGCCACTGCGGAACTCGGGTGGGAGAGTTCTCTCCCGCACCCGGCCCGCCGCCTCCTTCTCGAGCATGATCTGCTCGCAGAAAGAGGCGGCGCTAGCTGTTTAAGTGCCTGGGAAGGATATAGGCTATCTACTTTTTAACCAACTACGCAAAAAAGTGATTTTACGAGATAACATCTTTTACGTGGACGAAACCGCGGGGAACAGCTAATAATAAATAAATAGTTAAATATTTACGGACATTTTCACACAACGCTATCTGATCCCAACGTAAGCTAGGAATAAGCTACTTGTGTCATCGGTTATGACTACGGATATTAATACTTATATATTTTTAAATACATACTTATCATACACATAGAAACACCCAGACTCTCGATACAAACAATGTTTAAAATTAATGTTCACCTGAAACTACTTATATCTATCTACTTATAAAGAGATCCCAGAATTTCACATCGTTTATGTAAAAGAGAGAAAATACAGAAAACACTTTAAGCTAGGTTGCGAGTAAGTTTAAGTTAACAATTACCATACGGGGCCCGATTGGCGCAGATAAGATAAGGATCAGTAATAATTCCGGTTTCTAAACTCAAGTTGAAGGTTTAGGAGTTAAGTTTTTATTAATTGGTTTATTCACTTTAAAATAACATTAACATTGGTAAGTTATTGGCCATCCAGTTATTCCAAACCGCTACAGTGTCAGAGATTGTATACTTTTTGTTATTAGAGGTTTATTCATCCTTGTATTTTTTTTAACGTGAGGAAAAATCCATCATGGATGCTATGCTGGACTCCTACCGACTAAAAAACCTCACGTAACGCCCAACAGCCTACGGTCGGGAGCCCCGGGTAAGCCCCCAGAAGGATGTCAGGACTTTATTCACCCTTGTCTTATACCAAAGATGAGTGCAGGTGTTAATAATACACTGGCTTCAGGAACTGCTTTTTCTAATTAGAGTGAATATTTACCTTCTTGACACAAGCTCCTACTCATGAAAAAATGCCGCAGAACTCAAAATTTGTATAATTTAAGTCAGTGTTTTATTTTAACTTTACACTTATATAATTTATTAATACCAGGTAATTTTTCAGATATTTATATCAACCAATATTTCAATCAAATCAGTTTATGGCAGTCCAAGCAATATTAACTCTGATCTAATGTGTCATTTTAATTATCAACAATAGACTAGCAGCTTCAAATTTGAGAAAATTTTGGAATGCACAAGTTATTTACATAAACCTAACCTACATTATGCTACAAGTACTGTAAGCGGCGGCGAGATCTCCGTCTAGACAAAAACAATTTCAAACAAAACAAACAAAACCAGTAATAGATAACAAAAAACTACTTAAACTCACCTCTTACGTTAATGACATTCCATTTTCTCCAAACGCTACAAATTCCTCGCACAATTTGCCATTAGTCACAACAAAAAAACGTTAAAACAAAAACCCTTATCAACCGTATTTCAAGTAAATACGATAACAAAACTAGAAACGTGAGTTAACGTTTTAATACCGTGAACGTTGTCGCGTAACACATTTGACTCGGTAACGAGTTATGGTATAGCGGTGATCGTGAACGGAAAGTGCGGCCGCGTTGCTCTCATGATAGAGCGCAAATGACCGGCTCCACCGAAGCAGTACAATCGCGCTGACGTCACCTCAAATGAAATTAAAAATCAAGAAAAAAAAATATACGAAGAAGCTCCAGCACTTCAAAGCTATAGAGCGATATTGGTAACACATCCTGTAAGAGAAAGTTTTACAGACTTACTTAGTCATTGGCGTCGATTCGAAAGTGCAAGTATCAATCCTCTTTACCGAATGCAGATTACAATCAATATTATGGCTTATTAACCAGTCAACAATAAGTGTGCAAGTCTTAGTACACAACCCAAAACGCACAGTTTTGAGCGAATACTTCCGATTTTGCGTAATTTATCCCCACATTTCTATTGTTCCGTTATGTAACACATTCTTGCATAAATGTTTAGCGCAAACGATAATACTTACTGTTTGTTCTCGTTTTGTCTCTATTCTCATCATTACCATATGATGTAAGTAGTACGGGTATAATAGTACTTAGTTATGATTGTAATTTCACTATCATACGCGCATTTTTCATTTGGGAGATTTGTCTGTTGTAATTTTCACTTTTGTTAAAGCCTTATCTGGTAAAATGATCTGAGTTTCGCTTTCGTTTTCAAATAGGAGTAGCAGTCCTTTTGACTGAGAAACAACTAAGTTATTAAGATCTGCAAGCTTAATGCATTTGTCAATGAGCCTACGTTCAAAGAGCAATGATTTGGGAGAAGACCAGTAAAAAGAAAGTAGGCAGATTTCCCAAACAATGATACATTTTTGCAAAGAAATAAAATAAAGAAAGACTTATTTTATTAGAATTTTAATAAGATAATACTCATTAATATATTTGTTACTGCAAATAAGAATAATCTAGCAAATCTAGCACTTACATATTTATAAAGAAGAAAACAATACATAACAAAGTTGAATTTTTATTAAAAAAATATTTATTACCTGAACAAATATGGTGCGGTGCATACAACTAAAGTATTGTTGCAGAGACCTTATTCTAATAAGTAAATGAAATACACCTGTGCTAGAAGGTCTCGCTCATCTATAACTATAACGATACAGTAGGTACCATTACAATACTTCAAACGTAGTAATTAGCGTAGTATTTTTGAAGCGCTCGTGGCCCCGCGGACTCAGTGTTCTGTAAACGATCACTGCAGTAAGCAACATTTACTATGGCCGGATATGGATGGGTGACCACCACGTGGACCACTTTGTGACATTTATTTACGAGCGTTTCCGTGCTTCGGAAGGCACGATAAGCCGTTGGTCCCGGTTGTCAGTAAAATGACAGTCGTTAAGCAAAGTTGAAGGCCTTAAGGGCGGCTTGAAAAATTTCAACTGTGGGTCGTCACAACCTGCGCCAGGGTCGGCAGCGCGTGTGTAGCGCCTCTGGTGTTGCAAACGTCTATAGGCTACGGTTACCAACCTTCCGGTGGGCCGTAAGCTTGTCTGCCACCTAAGTAGCATAAAAAAAAAGATTTTGCACATTTATTTTCTTAATAGCGAACGTCACGCGGTTTTACCCGCGTAGCTCCCGTTCCCGTGGGAATATGGAAACAAAATATAGCCTATAATGTTTAGCGGGGATAGTGTAGCTTCCCAAGAAGGACTGCCTCTGTGGCGCAGTCGGTAGTGACACCGCTTGCCGCGCTGGAGGTCCTGGGTTCGATGCCTGGGTCGGTTGAAATATTTGTAGGATCCACAAATGTTTGTTTCGGAGTTTGGGTGTTTTCTATGTATAATATGTATGTATTGTATTTACAAATAAATAAGTATGTCTATTAGTCGTCTAGATCCCATAGAACAAGATTAGCTTAATTTGGGCTTGAAGATGTTGTGTGAGATTGTCCACAAATATTTATTTATTTATTTTACAGTGAAAGAATTTTTCAAATCGGTTCAGTAGTTTTGGAGCCTATTCGATGCAAACTAACAAACAATCAAATCTTTTCTCTTTATATTATTAGCATAGATTTATTACTTACTAGCGGACGTCACGCGGTTTCACCCGCGTAGTTCTCGTTCCCGTGGGAATACGGGAATAAAATATAGCTTATGTTCACCGCAAAGAGTGTAGCTTTCCAACAGTGCAAGAATTTTTTTATCGGTTCAGTAGTTTTGGAGCCTATTCGATGCAAACTAACAAACTGTGGCGTAAATCATGGATTTGCTATATTAGTTTATTAGGCGCTATTAAGCGTAGGTATAATGGTTATACTTAGGTCGGTATAATGGGTGTGTCCTTAATAGTGTCAAAGTAGGGATAGTTGATGGAAGGAGATATGGTGGGATGTAAGCTATATATAGGCGTGCGCATTAGTAGAATAGGAAAAAAATCAGGAACTAACTAAATTTTTTATTTTACTTCATACTGTCGAAGAAAATTTACATCAAAGTAAATTATTCTGTAAAATATATTCCACTGAAATAATCAGTGAGTGGCTTAATAGCCCAAGTATTTAACTAAATTTTTATATGTGAAAACGGAAGCTCTGGTAAGCATCAACTTCATCAATTTTATTAAGTAAATTAATTGTGAATAATTTTTATGTAAAAAAGTATATTTTAAGTAAATTTATTTTATCAGGCAGGCGTTTGTGAAATTTAGAAAAGGGGGTAATGTTCTTTGTATATTAAATGTTTTAAAATGGGGTTAAAAATAATAGTAAGGGAAAGTTTAGGGAAATCTATGGTTGAAGAGGGTGTATATATAAAAAATATTGTTTGTTCTTTTCAGAATGAGCTTCCAAGTTTATATTTAAAAAAATCCCCTGCTTATACCCGTAAGCAACTAATATTGAAAATATAGGAGTAATTATCTATTGTTACGTCATATTATTCCTGAAGGAAGGAAATCCCATCCCTGAAGGAAGAATTCGGATGAGTACCTAGTTTTTAAGATAGATTTAAATTTATTTTGTGAAATCGCAATAAAGGCAGTTATATATGTAATCGTTGCGTTATTGACTTCAGGACAAATTATATACCCTTACCTAAACTACTGAACCGCCTGGGAACTCCTGGGATCACTCTGGACTTCCTAGAAGCGTGTCATGGCGCCCGAAATTTGAACATTTTTTGCATTTACATAAATTTTTGGCTAAACGGGTATTCCGAAATTTGAAAATTTGCTAACATCATTTTTATTAACGTAGCTTGTCCCCAAATTTAATTACAGTTATTTTATTTGAAACTGTAATAGTAGAATATCTTTTATTATATAAATGTTGGCCATATTCATATTTTGTATTGTTCATCATAAGGAAAAAATTCTACCCTCATTGTTTTTAATATTCCTTGTAATAAATTTAAAGCAAAAAATATACCCACATTAATAAAATTGTTACGAACCTTCTTGTAGAAGTAAAATTGTTGTTAATGTTTTAAAGATATCTAATGCAAACCAGTCACGGTAGGTTTTGTTTTATATAATTTGTGTATTGTTTCAGGAAAATCTGAATGATATTGTAGTTCTATGTGAATAGAGAAAGTGATTTGTGTCTTAATAATTGTGAGTGATTCGGTGCTTACCAGAGCCGTTTAATATGAATATTATTAAAATTAGGTATTTCTTGCTAAATAAAAATAAATTAACTGATGAAGTAGTTATTCGCGGTTTTGAGCCAGCTTCTACGGCAAAAATAGTATGGGGTTCTTTAAAAAGGGTCGTAAAAGGGTTTTACAGGGTCGGCAGCATGAGTTTGTCGCCTATGGTGAGGCAAATGTTCATAGGCTGCGGTAACCGCCAGTCCTTCTGGTGGGCCGTATGTTTGTTTGCCACCTTCATAAAGTTATATATTTTCTATATCGATAGCCACCTTAGTAATATAAAAAAAAATTTGGGGTAGGTAACAAATATTCGTCATTAAAACCATTCCAATAATGCTGTGTAATAGTTAGTAATACGAATATTCAAACTTAATAATTACAAAAATAATTAATTATAATCTTCATAAAATAATTCAATAAATTAACTTCATAACCAAAAATATTTTCTAAGTAAATCGTAGTATCATTTTTTTTCTCCTAAGTATATAGGTAGTTGTGAATATCATTTGAATATCGTTTAGGCTGCTTACAGACTGCATTTCATCACGCTATTATAATTCCATAAGCGTAAGGACAGGATACAGTTTTAATGGATAATGTTGAGTTTTAGCATAATTTAAGCTAAATTCTCTTGTATATAAGAATTGCGTCATCATGTGATTGTATTGATGACACAAGTGTGCATGGATATTTTACGAGCGTGAAATGTATGAGGATGTATGAATGTATGAAAGGTATGAATATGAGAGTATGAAAGGCACATTATTCAAAGGAATGGGTGAGTCTGGTGAGTTACGACAGTTTGAAATGATCAGTAGGTACTTTGCTTACAATAAACTGCATCGCTAAAAAAAAAAAAAAAAATTTTCCCCCTATTCATGAACACAAAATTAAAGTCATTTTTTTTAGATTTTATCAAATTAAATTAGAGTTAGTTATGACAAGAATAACAATATCAGGTCAATTATTTAAAAATGAACGTTGATTTACTTTAGGATGTTGTCGCGGACAGTCAAACATACACGAGAAACTTAAGTCAGTGTGTAAGAGACCTTATGAATAATTGTAAAAATTTATGAGGGTACCTCGAAATATTGTTAAGCTTGAGGTCACATTGTGAATTCATTGTCATGTTATGTGAAAGTTGTGTACGTGCCGTGAGTTTATAAAATTACAAAGTATTAAGAATTACAAAGTTATGAAAGTTTTATGCACATGCATTATGTTAATAGTGATGCATACGTTTTGAAAACGTATTTGGATTTCAGTGAAATGTTAAGGTTGGTAAATGTGATTTTTTTTTCTGGGTTGTTTGTATATTTTTGGTTAGAATTCTGGTAGGATGATTCTGTAGGTGTATTCAGTGCTATATTTCTGTTTCTTGGTTTTTTTTTGTAGTAAATACTGCCACTCGGAAGCGGTAAGCTTGCCCTCGCAGATTTACGTGGTACTATAGGAAGCTCTTAAAGGCTTGCTTATCATATGCAAATATATTGCATTCAGTTATATAGACATATACAATGTTATTACATCGTTGCATATGTTGTTATATAAATTTTCTTCTCTGAGACGGTTATAGAAATCTCAGTCTTCAATTTAAGCCATATTCTATATTACATTCAGGCGGTTCGTATTACCTGGATTTCTTAATATTAAGCCTTAAATACGTCTTTTCTTCTATCTATCTTGTGAACACCATCAGAGTTACTCTATTTGAATATTTAAATTATTTATTTTTGGGAGACATTATCTAAGTAATACAGTTGTTATAGATTGATCGTTATATACTAATTCAATCTTTTTAAATTGAATTAGTGTTCTTAAATTTTGTCTATAGGGACAAAATTTTCTCTTGGGGAGGGGATATTGTGGCGTAAATCATGGATTTGCTATATTAGTTTATTAGGCGCTATTAAGCGTAGGTATAATGGTTATACTTAGGTCGGTATAATGGGTGTGTCCTTAATAGTGTCAAAGTAGGGATAGTTGATGGAAGGAGATATGGTGGGATGTAAGCTATATATAGGCGTGCGCATTAGTAGAATAGGAAAAAAATCAGGAACTAACTAAATTTTTTATTTTACTTCATACTGTCGAAGAAAATTTACATCAAAGTAAATTATTCTGTAAAATATATTCCACTGAAATAATCAGTGAGTGGCTTAATAGCCCAAGTATTTAACTAAATTTTTATATGTGAAAACGGAAGCTCTGGTAAGCATCAACTTCATCAATTTTATTAAGTAAATTAATTGTGAATAATTTTTATGTAAAAAAGTATATTTTAAGTAAATTTATTTTATCAGGCAGGCGTTTGTGAAATTTAGAAAAGGGGGTAATGTTCTTTGTATATTAAATGTTTTAAAATGGGGTTAAAAATAATAGTAAGGGAAAGTTTAGGGAAATCTATGGTTGAAGAGGGTGTATATATAAAAAATATTGTTTGTTCTTTTCAGAATGAGCTTCCAAGTTTATATTTAAAAAAATCCCCTGCTTATACCCGTAAGCAACTAATATTGAAAATATAGGAGTAATTATCTATTGTTACGTCATATTATTCCTGAAGGAAGGAAATCCCATCCCTGAAGGAAGAATTCGGATGAGTACCTAGTTTTTAAGATAGATTTAAATTTATTTTGTGAAATCGCAATAAAGGCAGTTATATATGTAATCGTTGCGTTATTGACTTCAGGACAAATTATATACCCTTACCTAAACTACTGAACCGCCTGGGAACTCCTGGGATCACTCTGGACTTCCTAGAAGCGTGTCAAAACAATCAAATCTTTTCTCTTTATATTATTAGCATAGATTTATTACTTACTAGCTGTTACCCGCGACTTCGTTCGCGTGGAAATTATGTTATAAGCAAAGTTTGAACTGTATTCTATCGAGCCTCTAGGATAAGTCGTAACCAAAATGTGGGGGACAACTTTAGGACATCCTCCTACGTACCCGGGGAGCTATGTGCTAGATGGATTTTTTTAACGCGAGGAAAATCCCACATGAATGTACTATGACTTCTACTGACTAAAAACCACACGTATCCTACCTAACGTTAGCTTTATTTGAAGATTTGTGAGTCACTATCCCAGTTCACCTAACAGCCTACGGTTGGAAGCCCCGGGTAAGCCCTCTAAAGGATAGGTAGAGACTTCATGGTTTTAGTGGGTCTAAGGCCGGTATGACGTGCGTGTTAATTAATTGGCCCCTTTAATAATAAAAGAATAAGTAGTATGGTGAAGCGCGAATACGAAACGTTTGTTATATTAAAATTTGGGCCACAGACTGAAAGCTTTAAGTATAACAGGAATATTTGAGACGATAACGCTAACGGTAGCCAGTAAATGGCAGTCGTTAAACCAAGTTAAAGGCCTTATAGACTTAAAAATCTTCAAAAGTAGGCAGTACCTCATTACCACATACATACAGAATTCAATTGTTCTCTGCCAAACCCCTTATGAAGCTTGTAAAAACTATCCGCATGTAAAAATTGAACTAAACCTTTTTCGTAAGCATGTCTTTTGCCCATAATATAGTATACCTACAGATTTTAATCCTTCTCTGCCAAGCCCCTAGGCTAAGTAGCGTGATTGAATATTTACAATAGACTTTAATCTTTAAGCTCATTTACATTAAATAGCTGTTCCGTTCCCGCGACTTCAGCCGAGTAGAAGTCGTTATCGCGTGAAAGTCGTTATCGCGTAAAATCATAACACTCCTTTTGCGCAGTTGGTTTAAAAGTAGCCTATGTCCTTCTCAGGGCCTCGAACTATCCCCATACCAAATTTCATCTCAATCGCTCCAGCCGTTTAGGTGTGAAAGTCGTAATCGCGTGAAAGTCGTTATCGCGTAAAATCATAACACTCCTTTTGCACAGTCGGTTAAAAAGTAGCCTATGTCCTTCTCAGGGCCTCGAACTATCCCCATACCAAATTTTATCTCAATCGCTCCAGCCGTTTAGGTGTGAAAGCGTAACAGACAGACAGACAGACAGACAGACAGACAGACAGACAGACAGAGTTACTTTCGCATTTATAATATTAGTAAGGACTAGCGGACGTCACGCGGTTTCACCCGCGTAGTTCCCGTTCCCGTGGGAATACGGGAATAAAATATAGCTTATGTTCACCGCAAAGAGTGTAGCTTTCCAACAGTGCAAGAATTTTTTTATCGGTCCAGTAGTTCCGGAGCCTATTCGTTACAAACAAACAAACAAAAAAACAAAAAAAAAATCTTTTCTCTTTATAATATTAGTATAGATTTGTGTATTTGCTATTTGTACTTTGCGTAAAAGCATGCATATCATATATCATGTGCTAAGTCGAGTATATAAATATATCGTCTGTTTCCTCTTAGGAGCGAGAAGAGAGCCAAGTTCAATACAAAAATTATGCTTGGCTGTGGCCACTGTGGGCTTCACCGCAAAAAGAATGGAGATCTATTTAGATCTCCATTCTTTTTGCGGTGAAGATGATTTTGAGAATGATTTTGCATAGAACTTTGCACTCATTTGAGTGCAAAGTTCTATGCAAAATCCAAATATGAACCTACCTATTTATAGGAACAAAATACCATTATGAACAAGTATTAAAATCTATATTTTTGCTTTATTGGATATCTACATCTATCAATTGCTGCTATTTAATAAAAATGTGAGATCTTAAAGTAGGTTAGAATTGACTTGTTGTTGATTCCACAAGTTTCAACACTCGACCATTAAGTTGAACATTGTTTTCTGACTGTGTTACATTAGGCAAGGCTTTAATGCATTTAGTTTTGTTATCATTCATTTCCTCTTTATAATATTAGTATAGATTTCTGTTATATAAAACCACAACAAATATAATAATAAATATATTGGAATAGTTTCAAATATCTGTTTGTATGTAACGTTGTAACATTTCAAACGCAACAATTGAAAAAAAATGTATGGCGACCCGCCCTTATTTTTTAACTAATCGGTTGGGCAACTTTAATTCTACACAGACTGATGATCCTGGTTAGGATCATCTGTGTAGAAGATACTCTTCAACGGTTTTTCCAAATGACCTAAAGCTGCATACTTGTGTAAATCTAATGACAAGACCAACCTGATAATGAAATCTAGTAGCCTGCTCAGTTGTCAGAACCGTCTCAGCAAGAGGGTACTCTTAATAAGGCATCTACTTAAATTTCATCGTCTTTCAAAGGATATCTTTTCATTTGCGTATTTCGCAGCGCTCGTGGCGCCGCGGACTTGTTCTGTAAACGATCACTGCAGTAAGCAACGTTATGGATGGGTGACCATCATATGACCACTTAGTGACATTTATTTGTAAGCGTTTCCGTGTTTCGGAAGGCACGTTAATCCATTGGTCCCGGTTGACAGTAAAATGGCAGTCGTTAAGCCAAGTTGAAGACCTTATTTAAAATATTATGCGGCTTAAAATATTTCAACAGCGGGCAATCTTAACACGGCAATACGGCTACGACTACCACCTATTACGTGGGACAAATTCTAAGAGAGTGAAATGTGGGCATATAATATGCCTCTGCCTATCCCTTCGGGGATAAAGGTGCGACCATAATATGTATGTAAGTATGTACATACAGATAGGCAACTCCCTGCCTCCCACTGAGCAAGCTTCCCCACTCACGCCACAGTTGTCATTATGGTTGGAGGGTATTTGGACGGAACGTTTGCTTAGCCTTAGTGGTCACATACACATTCAAGCTCTATACAAACATAACAAGTTTTTAGTGTATGGGACAGAATTGAAAACGAATTATTTGTATGGAGTTTTCACCCTGTGCTATTAGTGACGCACAGTCTCAAAAATCTGCGATGGACAGGCGGTCTCTTTGTGAGCAGCAGATTCGATAGCACTAAAGAATTTCGTTTTCGCTGCAACTATAGGTTGCTAAGTATGAGAATGAACAGCTTGCAATACATTGATGGAAAGCACCCTGTATCTTGTTAAAATTCAGTAACTACGGTATTAAATGCTCCTAGAGACCTCAATACTTTTACTGGAAAATGGAATTAGCCTACCGCAAATTTTCATTTCATTTTACATTTGTAGTGTCTGTCTATAATGAAATTACTGTAGAAATTGTGGCTTAGTCATTTTATTTTTTTGTTTTTATTTTGGCGTTTTGAAGTTACTACGTAAATAAAATAATTAAGTTTATAATTTATTATAATGGTGAGCCTGATGTCACTTTAGCATCGTAAAAACCCGTCTGAAAATCAGCGCTACATATCATTTCCATGAGCGGTAAGTAGCTGAGATGGCTGCATTTTCGGATGCATGCACAATAAACTGTGATTTTTGGACTAAATTTATTTAAAATGTAATGTGCCTGAATAAATTTACTTATTTCTTTCTTTCCAGACTTACAATGCATTCATCAACTTCATCCATCTTTACTTAATATTGTTTCAACCACAAAATAAAACTGTTTTAGATTAAGTAAAGGTACTTTTTCGTGCAGTGATGATGGTGTATTTTTGAAAATCACACCAATTCTTAACGATTCGAAAGACGGACAAACAAATAAATAATGTAGCTCACTTTCTTATTTATTATTAGCATGGATTCTTTACCTGGAAATATCAGACATAAATAAGAGATTTAAGAACATTTCACGAACGAAAAAAGGTACCCACATTAAAAGTAACGACACTTTAAATTTTTCTGACGAACCCGTTAGCAATAAAAGAGAAATTTATATATCTGTACTTTTCAGAGTTCCGTACTGAAAATGGGAAAAATGGGCCTCTATTACTGAGATTCAGAGTGGCAAGTGCTAGTTTTTGCGTGATTTCACAGCGCGCCAATTAGTATGGAATTGAAACCCTGCCACCTAGCTGTAAACGCGGGAACTTGTCTCGATTCCATACAAATCGGTAATAACGCGCTCACCCGTGAATGTCGACAGGCGCACGTCGAAACTCACACTTGCCACTCAGATGACCGTCGGCTTGATGGCTTTCCTGTCTGTCTATCAGTCACCAAGCCATATCTAATGAACCGTGATGCCACAGATCCCTATCCCTACTAAAATTATAAATGCGAAAGTAACTCTGTCTGCCTGTCTGTTACGCTTTCACGCCTAAACGGCTCGAGCGATTGAGATGAAATTTGGTATAGGGATAGTTTTAGGCCCTGGGAAGGACATAGGCTACTTTTTAACCGCCTGCGCAAAAGAAGGGCTATCATTTTACGCGATAATGACTTCTACGTGGTCGAAGCCGTGGCTAACGGCTAGTAATTTAATATATTCTATAGTGATACTAGTTCTCTCTGTTGGTAAGTTGAAATATTCGCTGATGATGTTACCACCGTAATCGCAAATACTATACTGAAAGAGAAAGAGCAGATATTAAAGGGAGCTCCCATACAACAAACGTCATTTTTTTACAGATTTTCGGTACGGAACCCTTCTTGCGCGAGTCCAACTCGACTTGACCAGTTTTTTTCATAAGTTATACGGCTACGTTTATACACATATCTATATAGTTTCTCACGTTATACTGCAGTTTTGCGATCTTATTACAGACCAATACAATACAATGGGCGATTGATTGGATATTATTCGATCATCTACGTTTTCTCCGTAACAAAACTGATTGTTAATAGGCGAAGTTTCAAAATCATTATAATTCAATTACTCTCAAACATTCTGATTGAACTGAAGAATGGTTAAATGTATGAATAACAAATAATTAGGGTGTTTTATGTATAACATTATTGTGTTTAAGTATTTATTTAGAACGAGCGCACGGTTGAAGTTTGTGCCCGTTCCCATGGGATTTTTTCCCGGAATAAAAAGTAGTTAGGTTATATGTTATTCTAGGTTATAGTTTATCCATGTACCAAATTTCAGCCAGAACCGGAAATATTCCGGGACCAAAGTTCCACACGGATGAAGAAAGAAAGAAAGAAAGAAAGAAAGAAAGAAATAATCTCACGAATCTCACGAAGACGTGAGATTCATCTAGTAATGTCACAAAGTAAATTTATTTATTACTAGCGGACGTCACGCGGTTTCACCTGCGTAGTTCCCGTTCCCGTGGGAATACAGGAATAAAATATAGCCTATGTTCACCGCAAAGAGTGAAGCTTCCCAACAGTGCAATTTTTTTCAAATTGGTCCAGTAGTTCCGGAGCCTATTCGTTACAAACAAACAAACAAAAAAACAAAAAAATCTAATTTTTCCTCTTTATAATATGAGTATAGATTTTAATACTTTTTTTTTCAGACGCTGCGCTGAAGGGCTAGATGGTGTTGTGTGAGATAGAGATGATTTGGGCTCGATGATGTTGTTTGAGATCGTCCACAAATCAATATGTAAATATTTGAAGGTCCAAGAAGTGGTAATAGATTTCCGATTGTAATGACTAACATAGGTAAATCGTTTGTGACATAACGTAAAAACAATATATTAAAAATATTTAGCGCTCAGTGTAGTGATTTACTCGAACGCAAGAAAACCAGTATCGTCATTCTATTTTCAAGCCGCGACTACTTCAAAAAGGAGGAGGTTTTCAATTCAACGGTATTATGTATTTTTAAAACCGTCATCAACTTTTTATATCGATTAAATATTATAAAACATAATTATTAGGTAGGAATGATTATCATTCATCTATACTATAATATTATAAAGAGGAAAGATTTGATTGTTTGTTTATTTGCATCGGATCGGCTCCGAAACTACTGGACCGATTTAAAAAATTCTTTCACTACTGGGAAGCTACACCCACGGGAACGGGAATTACGCAGGTAAATCCTCGTGACGTCCGCTAGTTTAATATATTTTTCAGTACCTAATCAACGCAGATCGTCAACAGTTTCACACCGACATTTCTTAGAATAAAAAAAGACCAATTGTTATAGATATTAACAACTTTTCCTATCGTGTAGCTATTCTTCTATAATTGTTACTAATCGTTGGAAACGGAACAATGGACAACACGCAATGGCGTATGTAAAACGCGATTTGTTATCGAGATAAAATCGATATGAATTAGTAATCGATAACAACGACTTTTGTAAGACTTTTTTGTTCTTCGCATATAGATCATTGAATTTATCTTGTTTTTGTGTGAGAATGCGAATTTGATATAGGTGCTGTGGAATCGTTTGAAGCAGCAAGATGTAAGTATTTATGTGATAATAAAAATCGGCTAAGTTCGAGTCGGACCCGCGCACAGAGAGTTCCGTACAAAAAAACGGCAAAAAATCACGTATGTTGTATGGGAGCCCCCTTTATTATTATTCGGTTTTTAGTATTGTAGTTGTATCGGAACAGAAAAACATAATCTGTGAAAAGTTCAGCTCTCTTGCTTTCACCAATCCTGCGATACAGCCTCGTGACGGACATATAGACAGACTGGCAAACAGTCAGACAGAAACACAGGCAGACAGACAGGCAGACGGACAACAAAGTCTCGTGAATAGGGTTCTGATTTTACCCTTTGGGTTCGGGACCCTAAAATGGATGAAAGAAGGCGGATTTGGAGGCATGTCGCAACAAATCGTAATACATGCTAAATTCTCCAAGAAATTTATTTTATTCTATTTGAGACGCAACCCAGATCTTTTTATTTATTGTTCCTGAAAAGGCAACATGCATATCAAATTCAGCATCGGAATCATCCTCTGAGGAACTTTCAATTAAATCTAGTAGCACTAGTGCTCTTGTTGAATTCATTTTTGTACCTAGGTAGGTGATTTAAGTATTATTTTAAAATTTGAACAGCCTGTATATAAGCTGGGCTTATAAAACAGTGCGCTTGCAACGACGACCGCCGACCAAATGAGGGCAAAATATATATTATAGTATAGCTCCCGTGTGTGGCACCTTGCTATAATATAATATATAGCTCAATATATTAATATGTATTATAGCTACGTTTGTGAGGCCCTTTAGGTAGGAAACGTCACGTAACGCACATAGGGCAAACCAAACGAACTGTAACGTGCCAAATAAAAGAACTCATCAAGGCAGTCAAAAACAACGAACCACAGACACAGAAATAGAAATCCACAGAAATAATAGTGGTGTTGCACGACACAAACGATTGCGAAGGAGGGTAGATTGATATATGTGCTCCTAAGACTTTCACTTTTAACCGCCAGTATTTCAGTTCCACCGTGATCATGGCGCTTGCAACAGCGTCGAAATATCGGAAATACTCAATAATACAACATGGTAAATATCCTGTTAACTTTAATAATAGTGTCAGTGACCATGAAAGTTTAAATACCTATATGGAAGAAGTTGTTTATTAATAAAGTACACAAAAAACATTTTTTCTTGAACAAGAAAAAGATCTTTATATTTCCATTCACTAATATTATCTGGCAAGAAAAACATAAATAGTAAATTCATAAAGGATCTGTTTCCATGTTTTTGCACCAAACTGAAAACATCCTCATAACACGTTGTGCCTATATCGTAAAAGTTTTATAATATTTACAAACAAGACAGAGCAACGGAACAAGATATTGCAACTGTAAAGTTCTTTGAAAGCGCGGCATTCAGAGTTAGTATGTAATGTCATGTCGTATACTGTATGAGTTATTCTTACTACAGAGCACAAAATCTTGAGATATTGCAGTTGCTTTCTGCCGAGTTTATTTATTTTTCGCGGTTATTTTTTAATACCGCTAATGTGACAGACCAGCTTTCAGTTCACCTGATGGAAAATGGTCGCCGTAGCCTATGGACGTGTGCAACAGCAGAGGCGCTACACTCGTGCTGCCGCCCTGAAAATGAACCGACGACCTGATAAAGGTCGCAGGGAGTGCTGGATGCGGAAGGCGCAGGACCGTGTATTGTGGCGTAATTTGGTAGAGGTCTACGTCCAGCAGTAGACTGCCATAGGCTGATTTGATGATGACGTTTGGGGGTTTTTTAACGAAAGTAACATCCTACATGGATGCTATGCTGGACTCCTACCGACTAAACACCACACGTATCCTACCTAACAGTCTACGGTTGGGAGCCCCGGTTAAGCCCTTGGAAGGATACCCCAGGACTCTCAACAGAACGTTTGGCGTTGTGAATTTTAATAGTCAAGAATATGGAGCACTTCATTCCGATACGACCGGGAGCAAAACTGATTATTATTGAAGAAGTTGTTCAATAAAGTACAAAAAAGCGTTTTTCTTGAACAAGATAGAGATCTTTATATTTCCATTCACTTATATTTTCGAGCAAGAAAAACATAAAATAGTAAATTCATAAAGGTTCTGTATCCATGTTTTTGCACCAAAACATCCTCATTACACGTTGTGCCTATATAGTAAAAGTTTTATAATATTTACAAACAAGACAGAGCAACGGAACAAGATATTGCAACTGTAAAGTTCTTTGAAAGCGGGGCATTCAGAGTTAGTATGTAATGTCATGTCGCACAAAATCTTGTGATATTGCAGTTGTTTATTGCCGAGTTTCTTTATTTTTCTCGATTGTTTTATCCCACTAATGTAGCAGACAAGCTTTCGATCCTTCTGATTAAAAATGGTCACCGTAGCTTATGGACGTTTGCAACAGCAGAGGCGCTACACTTGTGCTGCCGACCCTGTGAACCATTTAACAGAATATAGGTGAATTTGACCAGCCTTTATTGAAACATAGGCAGCAAATGATTATGTTTTTTTTTTTAATAAATAAATGTTCACGGACATTTCACACAACGCTATCTGATCCTAAAGTAAGCTAGGCATAACCTGCTTGTGTTATGGGTATCAGACCACGAATATTAATACTTATATACTTTTAAATACATACATATTATACATAGAAACACCCAGACTCTTGAGAAAAACATTTATGGGTCACACAAATATTTGTCTCCGGTGGGAATCGAACCCACGACCTCCAGCGCCGCAAGCGGTATCACTACCGACTGCACCACAGAGGCAGTCAACATTTACTGATAGCGTATTAACTTGTTCACGTCCTACTAACTTCTATAAGACCAAGCCAATCGCATCTGCTAGTGACATTTCTGCAGATCAACGGATAAGGTCTATCTTGGTAAAGAGAAGGAATTCTCGAAAATACGGCTTGGATGGTACGGTAAAGCTTCCTCTAGACTACTCGCGAAGTTGAACGAATTTGGACGAATACGATAGTGTAGAGAGACACTTCGGCTTACTTCGTCCAAACTTTACCTCGCCACGGGCGACTTCGCCGAGAAACTTTGTTTACTTCGCGAGCAGTGTGGAGGAAGCATAACCTATTAAGAAAACCACTTATATACGTGGGGCACAAGATAGTCTAGACATACCCTAATACCCTTAGTAGGCTCGGCATAGTGAGGGATGAGCACTGTGAATCTCACAACAAGCTTATTTTGTGCTTTAAGGGGCGGTTATTGCGCACAAGTAGGCATTTGGCGCTCCCCTCGCCCCGGGCGCAAGACACACCGCGCGCGGGCAGCGGCAGTGAACTCTCATGCCACAGTATACAGTAGAGTAGAAAAAAACAGCATGCTAACTTTGTTTGACGTAGTAAATGCAATTAATTGAGTGTAGTGATTTATTCGAGTTTCCTAAATAAATGAGTTAATTATATTTATATATATATATATATATATATACAGGATGAATTTTTCAAAAGGGATTGGATGGCCAAATCCGAAACTATAAGGAATAGCGAAAAATGCTCAAAGGAGTCACGAGCCCGATTTTGATGAAACTTAAAACCTCATCATTAGATTTTTGAAAAACCCATGATCCTAGCTGGGAATCGAACTTGTTGATTTTGAAAAAAAAAACACACCCTTTATTATTACACCATACGATAGTGTTGCTATTAAGGATCATATTCTGGGAAGTAATGAGAAGTAACTTACGCAACGAATACTCTCAAAAGAAATGAAATATCCTAGTTTTCGAAAAATGTTTCGTTGCTGCTCAGCTCTTATTCGCCTCAGCGTGATGTTATATATTTTGGTATTTTTCAAAAATGGACATTCTGTTAAGGAACTTTTGAAATTCAACTAGCAGTCTCTTAGACTCTAGAGTTCAAACAACTAAACAAACAAACAAACTCTTTAGCTTAAAAATAATAGTATAATATACAGGATGAATTTTTCAAAAGGGATTGGATGGCCAACTCTGAAACTATAAGGAATAGCGAGAAATGCTCAAAGGAGTCACGAGCCCGATTTTGATAAAACTTAATACCTCATTATTAGATTTTTGAAAAACCAATAATCCTAGCCGGGAATGGAACCCGTTGATTTTGAAAAAATAACAACACCCTATATTATTACACCATACGATAGTGTTGCTATTAAGGATCTTATTCTGGGAAGTAATGACATACGTGAAACTAAAGGAAATAGCTCATCTTTAACAAAATACATTTTATTTTTCTTACGTTAACTCATTAATTGTTCAAAATGTAGGCCATTGTTTTCAATACATAGCTGGATTCCAGACCTCTTACTGCATTCAATATTACAATGTTATTGATTCCATTTAGAATATTCTCCAAAGAACGTTTAAAGTCATCAACTGCATCATACGTGTCTTTCTAAATTTTGTTTGGACATACCCCCAGAGAAAGTATCTAAGGGGTAAGATCCGTGGATCCGTGGATTTCGCTGGCTGAAATTAAAATTGAGATTATGTTCTACTTTCAAATTTCACCAGCCTACCTGAATCATATTGTGCATAATTTAAAACACGGAATAGTTACGATCCTTTCTAGGATTTCGGACGAAAGAATTTATGATACAAAATTTAGTTACCAACATGAACTATTAATTTTATTTAAAATTCCAATTTTTCATTTAATTTGCCGTACATCATTACTTCGCAGAATTTGATCCTTAACAGCGACACTATCGTATGGTGTAATAATATAGGGTGTGTTTATTTTTTCCAAATCAACTGGTTCGATTCCCAGCTAGGATTATAGCTTTTTCAAGAATCTAATGATGAGGTTTTAAGTTTCATCAAAATCGGGCTCGTGACTCCTTTGAGCATTTTTCGCTATTCCTTATAGTTTCGGATTTGGCCATCCAATCCCTTTTCAAAAATTCACCCTGTATAATAAAAAAGCCCAGATTGTTCAAGCGGAGCGTGATAAAGCATCTTAGAGCTTTTTTTTTAACGTGAGGGAAAATCCTCATGGGTGCTATGCCGGACTCCTAGAGACTAAAAAACCTCACGTAACGCCCAACAGCCCATGGTTGGGAGCCCTGGGTAAGCCCTCGGAAGGATGTCCCAGGAATCCCAACAGAACCACGGCGGCCACTGCGGCCTCGTCTAGGGGGTGGTTCGGGTGCTATCCCGCGTCTTTGGGGGGTTTCGGGTGTGATCCCGCTTCTAAGTGGGGGGGGGGGGGGGGTGAATCCCTCACGTCACGCTGCCATCAGGGGCAGGCATCCATTACTTACAATATACAAATGAAATTGATGCAATTTAATCGATATTGGAAAACCATAAATTATTATAAAGTCGTTTAAACAAATATTTTTCGCAGCGTAAGTTTGTGTGTACTCTAGTCTTAAGAATGAATGAATTACGAAATATCCTCAAATAGACTTACTCCATTTTTACTATACAAATTATAAGCAGTGTTCACAAACTTAAAAAAAGTCGGTAATACAAAAAACTGCTTAGTTGTGTTAAGCTTCGTCATCGTTACTGGTATACGATGAATGACTTGTTGCAAAGTTCACGTCAGTCATAAAATTCATAAACAACTTTCCATGATTTCTCCAAATGTGTACAATAATGGTTTTGCGTTTAGGTGCAATATTTGATACGAGATGAAAAGTTTTATTAAATGTCATCATGTGGAATGAATGATCACGCAACTATTCTCGTATTACATTTTTTGTCAGTAATTCAATTGTTACTTCGGAGCTGATGGTGTATTTCCATTAATGTTTAAAGTAGTGGACACCTGAGGTTTTGCCCTAGTGAAATTATCTATACTATTTAATCCCTTAAAGGTGGAATTTTAAAAATTACCTTATTAGGCGTGTGCAATATAAGGGTAGAGTGGGTACAGTCACGAGCAATAATATATATACATTGTCACGGCTCCGAAAATATGTAAACACCTTCGGCTCCAAAACGAAGTGCTCAACGTGAAGAGCATAAAATTGTAACCACGAGTTTACATCATAAATATATATACACTCATTGAGGAAAAAAGGAACAAAACTATGTATGCACAATTTGCATCAATATAATACACAATGTATCCACCAATAATATGTATACAACTAAAATTTCATAACTGCGTATACAAACAAATTCTTTAAAATTGTGAGAAACGAATGCATGCTAGTTGTTCCTGTTTGAAGGTCGGGCACCTTCGCGAACCATACGAATATCACCGATCTTTTTTCAGAGAAATTCTTTATTATTCTTTGTGGGGCTTATATATATACGTACAAAAATGGCAAAGTTTGTTTTCTTTAAAGTGCCGTTTAATAATGTTAGTGTTAGTTAATCGATCTAAAACCTTTGCACGGGTTGTTTGGTAAAGCAAACCCGAATGTGTTTTATTTGAGAGGAGGTATATTTTTTTTTAAATGTTGTTTACCTCATGACTTTGTCATTTACAGACCGGAATAAACTTTTTTTATAAAAAGGTATATTTCCAGATTGGTATTTTTTTTTTCAAAATTTAGTTCCAATGGCCTACCTATTGGAACTAAATTTTGAGTGTGTGAGTTTTATGAGGACTTCAGTGTTTTGGTGAATTAGACAGATCCTAGAACACCGTCACAGGGCAGATCAGTGTCAAGGAGTTTTAGTGAGAATTCCCAGCGCTATCGTGATCAGGGCGACCCTCACACGAGCTCATGCCTCGCCAGCATGAGTAGTCCATAAGCGGAGCTCTCCTTGTAAAAAAAAGTTTATGGGGACTTGAGGGAACTCCTCAAACATTATAGGTACACATAATGGCGATTTTGGTATTAATTAAATACTAGCTGTTCCCCAAGGCTTCGACCGCGTAGAAGTCGTTATCGCGTAAAATCATAATCCTCCTTTTGCGCAGTCGGTTAAAAAGTAGCCTATGTCCTTCCCAGGGTCTCAAACTATCCCTATACCCAAATTTCATCTCAATCGCTTTAGCCGTTTAGGCGTGAAGGCGTAACAGACAGACAGAGTTACTTTTGAATTTATAAGAGAATAAGAGACTAGCTGACCCGCGCAACTTCGTTTGCGCCACATAAGAGATAGTATTACCTGTTCCCGTCGCATTTACTCCCGTCGCGCTGCGTTTTGCTCCCGTAGCGTCTCGTCGTTAATATTCAATACTACGTGAGAGAGAGAGAGAGAGAGAGAGAGAGAGAGAGAGAGAGAGAGAGAGAGAGAGAGAGAGAGACGTTTCTCGTCGCGTGTATTCCCGTCGCATTATTTTTAAGAACAATGTCGTTTATGAAAGAGGTATCCTGTGGCATTATTGTAGAAAAAAAGTGATTGCCATTAACATTGGTTATTGTGCACCAACTCAAAGATAGACACATGCTAGCGCGCAAAATTTTTATTGAACTTTTTAAGAGACAATTTTGTAGTACATATTTTTTACAAAACTATAAATATTTACGCAGCACACGCAACGAAGCTCTCAAAAGGAATAACTTTTCCCCCCGTTTTAGAAACATTTACTATTACTGCTCCGCTCCTATTCGTTGTAGCGAGATGCTATATAGCCTATGACACTCCACAATAACGTAGCTTTGTATTGGTAAAAGAATTTTTAAAATCGGTTCAGTAGATCCCGAGATTACCCCTTACAATCTAACAAACACACAAACTTTACTTCTTTATAATATTAGCATAGAAGTATAGATATAGATTTACAACATCATATTACTAAAAGTTATTTCTGAGAGTCGGTGCCAGAAAATATCAATATGAACCTATGCAATTTTGAGTATTATAATTTTTTTTCAGTTCAGTATTCTTTTTGTCTAAGGTTCTATATAGATATTAAATCAAATATCTAATTTAAACGATTTCATCAAAGGTGGATACATATTTATGCAGGCCCGTTGAGATACATGTTATTGCCGGGGAAGTTAAATATAATTTAATGGAATTTAAGATGAGTATATCATATGAATCAACGCGTGAATACATGCTATTGAAGCAATGAGTGTATATATATTTATGATGTGAACTCGTGGTTACAATTTTATGCTCTTCACGTTGAGCACTTCGTTTTCGAGCCGAAGGTGTTTACATATTTTAGGAGCCGTGACAATGTATACATATTATTGCTTTTGACTGTACACAATTTTTTAAGGGATCTAGTTAGGTGATTGAGTCATCTGTTAATGTTGGTAGTATAGTTTCAGTTGATACGGAAAGAGCTACACACATAAACAAAGAGAAAATCAATTTCTGCTTTAATTGAATTATGAACATACAGACGTAGGCAGAGGCATAGTATACACCTCTGGTGTTGCAAACGTTCATAGGCTGCGGTGACCACCGGTCCTTCTGGTGGGCCGTATGCTTGTCTACCACCTTAGTGGTATAAAAAAAAAATACGCCCACATTTCACCTTAGTTTTATCTCCCAGCTTATAGGTGATGGTGAGCCTATTGCCGTGTTGAAATGGACAGGTCATCGCGACCCACAGTTGAAATTTTTCAAGCCGCCCAGAAGGCCTTCAACTTGGCTTAACGATTGTCATTTTACTGACAACCGGGATTAATTTCCAGTTTTCCTTCTCTACGCAATGGATCTTTTTGCAAAAGTGTTCCCTTACTCGCCTCTTACGACACCCTCGGGATGTATTGAGGTGGCGACATTTTGTACTCTTACCGGTCGCAACACGGGACCCCGTCGCCACAAGGCTTTGACGCCACACGGATTATTTAGGCTTTCGCTAGTTCTTTATTTCTCTGCCCTTTATCTGCTCAGACTATTTCAAATTGCAGTCATAACCACATCAGTACCTAAAGCACAATTTCTAGTAACAATACTTGTAAGGCTTACAAATGGCGACGCACACAGTAATGCAATTACACAAGGAATCTTTTCAGCCTCATTCACTTAGAAGCCCTAACAATGATGCATCGTAATACGTTATACTTATAAATACACTCGAGAGCAATGAATCCGGGTCACTTAAAGAATGTTAAAAATCTCGGAAACTAAAAATGATAGGTTAATGCAATAAATTGTATTTAATAGACAATGTAATACTCCTTAAATGAAAGTAAAAAAAATATGAGTCACCATACATTTTATTAACACAAAATTACATAAAGAAAAAACTGCTGATCTCTCCTTAAAACAAAAATAGGAAACATGAAATTTTTGAACTTTATTACGATTTTCTTGAATTTTAATACTTCGTATTGCCTCCTCGTGCTTCCATTACTGCGTTTACGCGGTTTGGCATGCTGTACACCAAGTTCCTTATACGATTTTGGGGAATATTCTCCCATTCCTCTGTGAGAGCAATTTTGAGCTCACGAAGCGTGATTGGGGGAGGGTTTCGTTGTTTTACGCATCTGCCTAGCTCGTCCCAAGCATGCTCGATCGGGTTGATATCCGGGCTGCGCGCTGGCCACTCCATACGAGTAATGTTCATCTCTTGAAGGTAGTCATTCACAATCCTACCTGTATGAGGTCGGGCATTGTCATGCATAAATATAGCATCCTCACCTAAATTGACCATAAATGGACCAACGTGATCATTGAGGATTTCTTCCACATATCTTACGCTAGTTAAAGAGCCGTTTTCTATGATCACCAGCTCTGTGCGACTTTCAGAAGAAATTCCGGCCCACACAAGTACAGACCCACCACCGTAGGCTACTTTTTCTTCGATGCATGCTTGCTTGAATCTTTCCCCTGGTCTTCGATACACTCTGTGTCTTCCATCGTGCTTGTAGAGCATAAATTTTGATTCGTCGGAGAACATAACTTTTGACCAATCTTCAATACTCCAATTTACGTGGCTCTGGGCATACCTTAGTCTCGAAATACGATGCCCACGCTCCAGTTTAGGGCCGTTTGCAGGTCTAAGGGGTTTTAAGTTAGATTCAGCAAGCCGACGTCTTACTGTCCATGCACTTGGGTTACTTCCTCCGAGGCGTCGAAACTGATTGGTGAGTTCAGTTCCTGTGAGAAAGCGATTTCGAAGCATGGTGTTCACCAAGTATCGGTCTTCTCGTGCTGTGGTACACCTGGTTCTGCCCGTTCCTGGTCTGCGTAGGTTAGAACCAGTTTCTTCGTAACGTCGGAGAACTCTTTGTACTGTTGACAGCGAAACACCGACAGTCCTGGCTGTATCGCGCTGACTCCGGCCGGTTTCCAGCATTGTAAGTATTCTGGTGCATTCTTCAGGCGTAAGCGACATAATTTCAGCTTGATTAATGAATATAGAGCACTATCAACATGGTTTATGTACCCACATAAATGACAGATTACAAACAAAAGCAACACCAAATGCTGTAATTTCGTAGTTCCATCTTCGAAAGTGGCCCTTTTTCAAATTTGATTTTTTTATGATATATCTTTAAAATAACTAAGAAGTTTTAATAACTTCATTTAAGGAGTATTACATTGTCTATTAAATACAATTTATTGCATTAACCTAGCATTTTTAGTTTCCGAGATTTTTAGGATTCTTTAAGTGACCCGGATTCATTGCTCTCGAGTGTAGTTTTGCAATAATTGTGTCACGACTTATAACAATAGTATTCAGAGTAATATTCAAGTGAACACTATGGATTGTAAAGCGAGCCCTTTAAAACCCAGCGCGTATTCAAGATGGTGTGAACCAAACTCAATTATTTGTCAGCCTGAATCAGAACCTTCTATTTTTTTTTTTCATATATGATGTAATCTATTATTAATCTCATAATAATTGAATCATATATTGCAGAAAGGGTCTTAGTCACATTTTAATTAGTTTGGGGAAATGAGTAAAAAAGAGTTATTTTTTTTTCTGGAAGCAGTTTTAAATGCAAACTGCAAACTTTGTGCTCTCCTAGAATATTCGATATTGCACGGACTAATATCGTTTTTAGACAAAACGCTCGATTTACGTTCGATGAACGTTTCATAGAACAAAGTTTAGTTTATGAGAAATTTGGACTCATGTCTTTTCTGCAATATGCGATTCAATTACAATTTAGCCATGAGACTTATTAGTACGTTTGAAAAAAAAAGTAAAACTTATACGGTAAAGAATGTCTGTTGGGAGCTTTGGAGTATCCTTCCGAGGGCTAACCCGGGGCTCCCAACCGTAGGCTGTTAGTAGGTTACGTGTGGTTTTTAGTCGGTAGGAGTCCCGGCATAGAATCCGTGTAGGATTTTTCTCACATTAAAAAAAAAGTGGAAAGAATGTGTCCATGGGAACTTTTATAATAGTCTATAGTCATAGAGGAAAGTCACTTTGTTCTTGTGTTCTTAAAAGGTGGCACTCACTGCACTCCTTTTTACACTGAGAACCTCGCTAATAATGCTGAAAAAGGTTACCACCAATTATCAGGTGAACTCGAAACCAACATATATATACTGTGTCGAAACTTTAAACAGAGACGCTTAGCGATCGATGCAGTTGATTTTCCGATGAAAACGGGTAAACCTAGAAAGTCGTGGTTTGACTTGAATTGGTTTGTAGGATAGAGCGAATTGGAATCGCAACCGCGGGAATGTCGACCGGGATTTCGATCAAGGTTTACGGATGTAACCGAAAAATACGGTTTCTTTACCTTATCGGTACCTTATGGATTGTTAACGAGACAAATACTTAGTTATCTCATACCCAGTTTTGTATTTTATTTATTGTGAAGTGATTATTCCTTTGTTAACATAGAAAGTTCACTGTATTCATTCCCAAAAAAAACCCTTTTGAATTTGCTTACAAACTTCAAAGCACTGACTTCATGTAATAAACCGTGCCATACTGATATTTGCCTTTAAAAATATAACAGATAAAATTTTATACTGCACTTTTCTAAGACCAAAACTAGACTTTAAATGTTTGACCTAAAGTCTAAAATTGAAACGTCGAAACCAGGACGAATGACTGAGAAAAAGGAAAATAAGCAAAATAACTTTCCTAATTAAAATTTCACTGGCCAGTGGCAACCGTGTAGAAAAAAAAGTATTTTTCTTTTTTTTTTGCTACTGGTAGAATGGAGTTAATTCCCTTTGCCTGATAAAGTCACTCGAGTAATTTTAAAAATTTCTAACAATTCTTTTTGGTGCGATGCTTTGGTCTATTACTCTGTAGATTGCAGGCCGTATGAAGTGGCGGGAACTGAAATTATTTTCTATAAAATACATGGTTTATAAGCCTTAATAATGTACAAAGGGTTAAAAATGCACTCCTGCCTACATTCCCAAGGGGTAGGTATACGAGATGAATTACATACATTTTGCCAATAATTTGGTTGGACCCCGTACGTAGGTTAGCTTATAGCCGTTTTTGAACACTGCAGCTTGTCTGGAAAGTGCCAAAAACCATTTCCCCATATACCTACATAGAAGGAAGTTTAGTTGTTTAATATTAAACTTCTTGACAAACGCACACACGCACGCACGCACGCACTTTTTGTTTGATGTTGTTATTTTTTTATTCTTCTGCGCAACGGCACCTGCCAAACTCTTTTTGGAATCATGCACACCGAACGAAAAGAGGTTCTTCTCCGTTTTTCTTATTCAAAATTACGTTTGCGCCAATTTTCATTATCGTGATTTGGAGGTCAAAATACGTCATTACACAAAATTTCTGATTGATCGGTGGTATGCGCTTTTCGGAAGTTTATCCCAGCCCTGTACCAAATTTCAGTCAGATCAGTTCAGTCCTTTAAACGTCAAAGAGTATCAATTTTCATTTACCGCCTTTTTTCTGAATTCCTTGAAACAATCCTCCGCATATATTATCTACCTACCAGCCTAGTAATAATAGGAAGTGACATGAGTCATACTCAATGCTTACCATTTGTATATCTGCATAAGCTTACGAGTGAAAGCCACAAGTCATTACTGTTGTAAACACTAAGCAGTAAATCGAACACAGTCAAGCAACAATGTCACATACACCAAATCCGAAAGTACTGCTTCGGTAATACAAAAGCCACTGTACGTCTCTCTGTCACCAGGTTGTATCTCATTCATCGTTAGCACAGTCTACATTCTTTCAGGTTTTCTCCTTATACTGTGGTAATACATAGAGTTGAAATTTTTACAGATACTGTACCTATTTCTGTTACCGCTATAACAACAGAATAGGTACTACACTACCACAGTAGGAAAAAATTAAGGGGGCAACTGATAGGAGCGGGGCCAAAGGCCTGAATCGAGGCCGAGCGGTCCCTGCTCCACCAGGAAACCGTGGAGACATGGAAGGTGCGACTTGAGCAACCAAAGGGGGGATTCGCCACAATCGCGGCCGACAGACCGGTCATGGACGAGTGGCTGGAGAGGAGGCACGGTGCTCTCTTCTACCAGTTGTCTCAGATACTTACCGGGCACGGTAGCTTCGGTAGGTATCTGCGGCGAAGACACCGGGCAACCACGGCCGAGTGTCAGCACTGCGAGGACCGCAGCGATGACACAGCGCTCCAGACGCTGGTGGAGTGCACGGCGTGGGCGCAACAGCGCCAGGTCCTGGATACTCTCTCGCTCTAGACCATGGTGTGAGCCATGATCTCCAACGGAAGTAAGTGGGACTGCGCTGTCTCTTTCTGCGAGCAGGTCATGCCCGTGAAAGAGGCGGCGGGGCGGGAACGAGAGAGAACTCTCCCACCCGACACCAAAAATTAGTCATTTTTTTGGGTCAGTCAGTATAAATCCTATTGAGCATGTCCGGAAATATAGTATACTAGCTCCAATGCTTCGCACGCCTAACCTACCTTAAATCTTTCTCAGGAAGGGAAGCACACTATCTCAAAATTAATGTGGAAAGATTTTTGGTCTCGAGCAGGACTCGAACCTGCGTCTTCTGGTTTGCCGGACCAGACGCCCTAACCGTTCGACCACCGAGACAATACTATTGACCTCTGTCTGGTCCGGAAAACTAGAAGATGCAGGTTCGAAGTACTGCTCGAAACCAAAAATTACTTCACATTAATACTAATTGCATTTCAAAATTATCTCTAGCAGCGTTCAGTTTTTTTTTATGTTTATCACGAACAGGAAGAGACGTCGCGGGTGACTTTGTTTTGGGTAGGTATACATAATCTTAATGTTTTGTAGTGTAGTGATGATCATGGCCTAAATAATTGTTGCATGACAAAATCTATCCTGTATTTTCATGTCGTATAAATAAATGGAGTGAGTGGAATTGAATGGTAGACAACTTTTTCCGTATCATAGAATTTTGAAATTTCGAATCGCCTGTGGGTTAAAATGTCCAAAATAAAAATATCAGATTGGACCATTTATGGTTCAGACGTAGTTAGGTAGGTATGTGAAAATACATTTATTTCTTTTGAAATGTACATTGTATATTTTTTATAGTGGCAGACGAGCGCCAGTTGCAGCTGCTTCGAAGAGCCAGAAAATTAAAATACAAACCCACTGGGCATTTCCCGCAAAATATCTGCAAAAATGTTGGTGTAAATTTCTTATGTACTTGGCAGGATTAGGCAGTCAAATAGTTTTGTGGCTGAAGGTTTTGCTTTAGTTAAAGAGAACCTTTTTAGGATTCCGTAGCCTAATGGCAAAAACGGAACCCATATAGATTCGACATGTACAGACATGTCGAATCTATATGGGTTCCGTTTTTGCTTTAGGTTTTTACTAATGTTTGCCATAATTTAAAATGCCAGAATTTCATATGCCATACTGGCATTTGCCATAATTTCATTAGAAATAACGCTTCAGTTGCCATAATCGTGAAATGACATAAAATGACTTTCACTAATTCCATTGGTCATAATCGATCAAGTGTCATAATAATTTAAATCCATAAATGTATTTGCCATAATTTTCGTTTTCAATAATGCCATTTTCCATAACTTTTATTCACCATAATATACTTCTGGGTTGTTTAAAAAAAACCACGAAGACTAAGGCGGGAGCTCCGCTGCGCTTCGCTCCCGCCCTAGTCTTCTAACCTAACCTATCCATACAGACATACAGATGTCTGTCCGTCCGTATGTCACAGCCAGTTTTCTTCGAAACTATATGACCGATGCTATTGAAACTTGGTAAGTAGATGCATTCTGTAAACCGCATTAAGATTTTTACATTAAACTAAAACAAAAGCAGTAAATTTTGGGGGTCCCCAGAACTGAAACTCGAATTTTTTTTTCATATAACCCATACGTGTATTTATAGATAGGTCTTCAAAAATGCTATTAAAGTTTCTAAAATCATTTTTATCTAAACAGAATAGTTTGTGCAAGAGACAGTTTCTAAGTGGAAAAATGTGTCCCCCCCCCCCTCTAACTTCTAAACCAAGAGAATGATAAATCTAAAAAAAATAAAATAATGTACATTGCCATAATAACTTCCAACGAAAATTGGTTTGAACGAGATCTAGTAAGCAGTTTTTTTTATACGTCATGAGCCGCAATTTTCGCCTAGAAAAACACACCACAGCGAACGTGTTAAAATATCAATCAAAGTTACAACGAACTACAAGAACTTTTATAGTATGGTACTTGCTGCTACGGAACCCTTCATGGGCGAGTCCGACTCGCACTTGGCCGGTATTTTTCTAAAGCTAACAGATGCCAAGATAATGTAACAACCGATAAAAAAACGATGTGTTAGAAATTTAAAAATCTTATGGGTATAGTAGCATTCTTCTAGCTAAGGGAAAGAATAAATAAACGAAATAAGCATGTATGTATTTACCTATGTAGAATGACCATGAATGAATCTTTCAGGTGAAATTTATTAAATATTTTTGAAAACGTAACTAAAAGCGGCCATCTTCATTGAGTTTCCGCAAAACATGAAATAAAATCCACTCAACTATTTTACTGGTGTTTCTCTTTAGCCCTCATTCAGTAAAATCTGCCGTAAGTGCAAAGCTTACGACAGTCAAGCCATGTAGGTATATGTATACTAGGCTAAACGAATTGTGCAGAAATAT
Organism: Miltochrista miniata; assembly: GCA_933228765.1. Taxonomy (NCBI): domain Eukaryota; kingdom Metazoa; phylum Arthropoda; class Insecta; order Lepidoptera; family Erebidae; genus Miltochrista; species Miltochrista miniata. The sequence goes on along the minus strand of OW121756.1, from coordinate 32,955,037 downwards.
ATTTTAGCTGTATCCTTATTCCTACAATTGTGCTCATTTGACCGTGCCAGTATTGACACGCTAATGGCATATCGACTGTACAAATAACGTTACTGAAATCCCCTAAAACTGACCCATTTCTCTATTATTCTATTGCTCAAATATCATCAATCATCCCTATACAATAAATGCCAAAGTCTATAAGACATTACTCACTCTGACTGTATTTGTTACTTCATAGTAACGTTTTGATGGATTTGACACACACACACACATTAATCTAGGTACTTTATCAGCAGTAATAAATTGCCTGACTTAGGCCACAGAATATTATAGTACTCACGTCTCGGTACCTAGGCTTAGTATAAGGTAGTCATTAATCTGATTTTAGCCTCATATAGGTCTAATATTACGTACTAGCGGACGTCACGCGGTTTTACCCGCGTAGTTCCCGTAACCGTGGAAATACGGGAATAAAATATAGCCTATGTTCACCGCAAAGAGTGTGGCTTCCCAACAGTGAAAGAATTTTGCAAATCGGTCCAGTAGTTCCGGAGCCTGTTCGTTACAAACAAACAAACAAAAAAAAAAACAAATCTTTCCTCTTTGTAGTATTAGTATAGAAGTATAGATAAACACGAATGTTTGTTAGTACTTATAGATGAATGTAACTATTGATGTTTGTTACTTTTCAGATGAACGTTTTTTTTATTCCACTAAGGTGGCAGGGCAGACAAGCATACGGCCCACCAGATGTACCGGAGGCGCTACACTCGCGCTGCCGACCCTGTAAAAACCTTCTAAGACCCCTTTTGAAGAACTCCATACTGTAGGCGTTTGGGAAAACCGAGGCAGGGAGATCATTTCACAACCTAAGCGTGCGTGGCAAAAAGGTAAAAATTGTATAGTTATAAATAGTCTAGCACATACTTAGGCACTTTTTATTCCCGGAATAAGTACTCATGGGATGCGGGAACGGACACAGAATTTCACATAGCGTTAGCCGTGGGCACCGTTTAGATAAAAATCCTACAATATTTTAATATCTTCAAATCTGCTCCGATAGCGGCTTATAATTGCAAAAATAATGAGATATGCTGATGATCAAATACTTGTAATACTACAATCACTTTGTTTTTCAACCATATATACACTAAATTCGGTTCATTCATTTGGGAGCAAGGGGCCCTACCGAAATCTTCAGAGCCCAAGTCAGTCTTATATGCAAGGGGTGTTCCCACTGACTAAGTTACTAGTTCATGGCGAAGAGAAGGAAAAATCGAAACAAACCTCTGTATCAACCCGTCTGACCAACGTGGTATGGTAAAGTCAATAAAGTCAACCATGCATTTGATTTCACAATTGCCTTATTTCAGACAGACACAGGTTCAACTTAGAACACTCTTATTTTGCATCGAGGGTTAAAAATGGAATAAGACTGGTCCCAACTTGGGCAAAAGATCTACCGATAACAGGGCCCAAAGAGGTTATAATTATTTAAACTCAGATAGGAGTAGGACGCCAACACGGATAACCCAACGCCCGCTATGAAGGACATAAATTAAAAATAACACCATTAGGATTAATTAAGAGTTAGATTTTTAATTTAGATTACACTCGTGATAATTTGTGAACATTATTAGTTTTAATTAAAAACATTGCGATATGATAATGTATGCAGACGCAGAGTTAAAGTTATGAAATTTGATTTGTAAATAATAATATATGGACATTATTATTATTAAATTTATTATGTACTAGCTGTTGCCCGCGACTTCGTACGCGTGAAAATTATGCTATAATGCCAATTTGATTGCTCTCTGCTTAGCCCCCCGGATATGTAGCGTGATAATATATAGCCTATTTTAAGACCCTACCCCTAGTGAATATTTGTGCAAAATTTGAATCAATTCTATTGAGTCCTTTTCGAGATCCTTCCGGACAAAGCAAATCAAACAGACAAACCGACAAACAGACAAAAATTTTTCTAACTATATTTTCGGCTTTGGTATCTTATGTAACACCCAGCGAGTTTTTTTTTTTAAATATTTCCAATGTACAGTTTTGACTTTTCTATCATTTTATTATATGTAAGTATAGATAATTTTCTTTTAGCAATATAATAGGTATAAAGTTTATGATGCCGTTTAATGAAATTGATTTCCAGGGCTTGGTATTTTTTTTGTACCGGGTTTATTTAGGTAGTTTATTTGTGTCAAATTTTGTAATTGACTTTTGGTTAACAAATATAAGATGATCTTAGTTCTGGTGACAACATAATTAGCTTGGTATTCAACTTTGCATAAATTTCTAGCAAGCTGTAAGTTTGCATGGACTTCAATTTTCAACGACTTTCTTTCTTATACTTACCATTATATATATTTATAATAGTATTAAATACAGATAGACAAATCTTTGCCCCTCACTGACCAAGCTTCCCCACCCCCGCCAGTCCCGTAATAGTAAGTTGTCATTATAGTTAGCGGTTGTTTTGAGGGAACATTTGCTTAGCTTTATTTGTCATACACACATTCAAGCTCTGTACGAAGTACGAATATAGCGTGTTTTTAGTGTAAGTGACAGTATTGAAACGAATTATTTGTATGGAGTTTTCGCCCTGTGCTGATACTACCGTCATAAGAAAGAAGGCTGTAACTACCCCAATGTTAATTTCCGAGATAAATGAAGTTTTATCTATCCTCTAGCGGCCCACGCATAATTTAAGAACTTCTCGATTACGGCCCAAGTCCTTTATAAGGGACTAAAAATATTTATCAATTAACGCCCAGAAATAATTTGTTAATTAATGGAGGCTAGGCACTCTTAATGGTCTAATATTGTCACTAGGGGCTAGAAAACTTTTATGAAATGATCCTAAACTAGTTAAATTGCCAAATTACATTAGTGTATTTAAAGGGACTTTGGGCCGAAATGCAGTCCTAAATCATTAAGTTTTGTAGGAGAGATATGAGTAGATAAGGAGATCAACATACACTCAGTTTACAAAAATAGTATATTATCAACTTTCAAAGAGTACCTATAGACTTCAAAACGTGTCTAATAAAACCAAAATGTATGTATTTGATTTTTTTAAATATTATTTTCTTATGAACCATAACTATTCTAAGATGATGTTAATTACTAGAGGCCCTGCTGCGATAGTCGATGAAGAGGAGGTCGATGGATATTGGAGACGTTTCCACGACGACTTCCTCAGCCTTAGCCCCTGTCTCTACCACTACCTCCTGTAAACCGCATTATTGATGAGTCTGGGGGTATCATGGGGAAGTTTGGAATTCTGAGTGAGTGGAGACGCGCCCGTAATTGATGAAGGTTTGAACTCCAGGTCTTTATCATCACCGGCCTTCTGAATCATGGTGCAACTTATCTACATCTATATATTAAGTGCTGGAAGCTAAACAAATAAAAATTAATAAACTCTGTTAAAGCCCGAGGTCCCTTACAAGGCACTAAAAATATAACACTTCACGCAAACTACGGCCTGAAGGGAATTCAGAGGGACTATTCCTTTTCTACCAATAAATTATCATAAATACTATTAATTCCACAAAAATAATTAATTCCTTCGTTAATGTATTTCAATATCTTTAAAATCATGTATATTTTATTATTTGAAATGTAATATAACTATAATGAAATAGGATTGAATTGTTGCTTACCTTTACGATGTGTTGACGCCTTAATGAAAATTAGCTTATCATACTTTTGTCTTTATTTTTAAGGTCGGGAACTTAGTTGATTAAGTTCATTATAGATTGACAAGTATGATAAATCAATCAGAAAATTGCTAGGGCGCTACGTTATAAAAAAATCAAATAAATGTTTTTGGTCCCTTAAAACGGACCTGGGCGGTAAATAAGAAATTCATAATATTTGTTTGGGCTGTAATGACATAAGTTAATAAGGGTATTAGAAGGGACCTTGGGCCGCTAGAGGCTATACTAATATTATAAAGAGGAAATATTTGTTTTTTGTTTTTTTGTTTGTTTGTTTGTTTGTAACGAATAGGCTCCGGGACTACTGGACCGATTTGAAAAATTCTTTTACTGTTGGGAAGCTACACTCTTTGCAGTAAACATAGGCTATATTTTATTCTCGTATTCCCACGGGAACGGTAACTACGCGGGTGAAACCGCGTGACGTCCGCTAGTCTAAAATAAAAGGCCAAGATTAACTGAATGTTTTCATTAGTGATTCTTGTTTTATTATGACATAGGTACGTGCATAGAGTTATAACGCGAATTATAAGTGTTATATGTCTATGGGTAGACGTAGGTGTAAAAAAAGAATTCTGCCCATAAGGCGGTCGCCACTCTATACTATTACGAATTCCTCACTCAACTCAATACCAAAACCTAATTAAAATGCAAAATCTTAACCTCTTAATGCAGTAACAAAGATAAGAATAAAAACAATAAAATTCAGCTTAACCGTACAAAGCAGGGTTAAACCCTACAATGGTACAATAATACAAAATTAGACAGCGTTAATATGAACGTAACCGCTTGTATGACTCTATTTGCATTTCAAGTGTTTAATCCCGACGCGAGATACCAAACATTGTCAGCCATGATTAAGAGAGGAGGGTTAAAAATGTAGGTAAAACTTTTATGCGTTTTGTAGAACGAGAACGGTTTATTAGAGGTTGTTAGAACATTTTTATATGAATACGTGCGTGAAGCGCTCGTAACTTCGAGGACAATTTCCATGGGGCTTGGTATCAAGGGGCCTATGTGATATTGGATAGGCACCGCAAAAATATGAATCTTGTCTTCTTTATTTTGTATCATATATAAAGTGTACCAAAACTAACTGTGCAAACTTTGTCACGTGACGTGGCATCAGTCAGGAAACATTACAAAAACGAAGAAAAAAAATCACATGAATACTTTAACGGGTAGTAAATCCGTTTTAAGGGTCCTGTAAATTACCCTTTCTATCGCTACTGAGAGGCAGTAGAAAGCGACAGCGACAGCTAGGCGGGTGCTCCGTGGTTTTGGTACACCTAATATTATAAGATGTCCGCGTGATACCTACATGGTTTTTAGGGTACCGTACACAAAGTGTAAAAACGGTATTCATAAAACATAGCATAGCTGTCCGTCTGTCTGTCCGTCACGTGGCTGTATCTCAGAACCGTGATAGTTAGAGAGCTAAAATTTTCACAGTTGATGTATTTATCAAATCAGAAAAATAATTCTTTTTGGTACGGAATCTTCCGTGCACGAGTCCGACTCGCACTTCAAAGGTTTTAGTTAACACTAGCGGACTTCACGCGGTTTCACCCGCGTAGTTCCCGTTCCCGTGGGAATACGGGAATAAAATATAGCCTTTGTTCATCACAAAGAGTGTAACATCCCAACAGTGAAAGAATTTTTCAAATCGTTTGAGTAGTTCCAGAGCCTATTCGATGCAAACAAACAAACAATTAAATCTTTCCTCTTTATAATATTAGTAGGCATAGATAAAGGGCACCAAGCCCGCCATTAAAAGGTCTAAAGCTTGACCCACAAAACACCAACCCAATGTATCATTTGATTGATTAATAATATACAAACAAGTAAATACATAAACATACCTTCGTATTAATATAGATAAGTATCTTTAGATTACTCCTGTGAATAAAAATAATTTCACCTCTAACAAAATTAATATATCAAGAATGATACAAACAGATTTTTGACTACAATTTTTGCATAAAGAGGCGCTGAAAGGCGGGTAAAATGACATTATTACGTTCTCAAGATTCATGACAGCTGCGGGAACGAGTCGAGTCTAGGGAAATATATTTGTCGGAATTAAACGGATGACGCTAACACCGCGGGAGCAAAGATTTGAATAGAATTGAACTAAATATACTCGTACAACATATATGATTATATGATCACGCCTTTTTATACCCGAAGAGTAGGCAGAGACATATTGGATACTGAAATTTCACCTTTTGATTTTTGTTCCACGTAATAGGTGGTGAGCCATATTGCCGTGTTGATATGGACAGGCGCAGGTTGTAACTGTCTGCTATTGATATTTCTTAAGCCGCCCATAAAGGCCAACAACTTGGCTTAACGACTGCCGATTTAATGGCAACTGGGACCGTGCTTAACGTGCCTTCCGAAGTACGGAAACCGTCGCAAATAATTGTCACAAAGGGGTTTAGGATGGCCCGTCTATAACCGGCCACAGTAAATGTTGCTTACCACAGTGATCGTTTACAGAACAGTGTGTCCGCGTTGCCACGAGCGCTTCTGTTATCATATTTTTTCATATTTCAACGAAAGTTCAATCTAATATAAACCTCACCTAACAGCAAACTGAAGATTATCCACGAATCAATAGGTATAGTGATGAAGAAATGATACTCCAATGATGTACATAGCCATTTATTCTTCTGCTCTTCGTATAATAGATACTACTCCTATATTTCCACTTAATGGTTTGATAAAATAAATAACAATCCAATGATTGTAGATTCGTTACATTTTTATTTTCACAATTTATCTAATACTTGCACAACTAACTATTAATTAATACAAATATTCTACTTTAACTAATTAGCACTTTACTGAACTCGATCAGGAAACAGAATGTGTTCTTTTTCCAGAATATTCACTTTTTATCGCCTCTCAACAAATCCCACCTCATACTGAACATTTATGTCAAATCAACTACCCACTATTTTCGAATAATCAATAAATGTTTTATGTACAGGCTAATCATTCTACTATGAGGCGGTGTTGACATCACAAAAATAACTTATTACTACTTAAAACTGAATGGTTTTAGCAAAATCACAACATTCGGCCATCAGACAGCGTGCTATCTCCGGAGCACGCAGTAATCACAACATTCGGACCTGTATATTGAACTAATCACATATTTTTATACATAACGTACATAACAATAATACCTTTATGCGGCTTTTTATAATATGCTAAATCAAAATCTTAAAGTTTAATTAAACCTAAACCTTATCTATATCTTCTATCTACTATGTCTATAGTCTATAGGCTTATAATATTAACTCAATCATTATTTATTTTGTAAAACTATAAGTGAGAACTTGAGTCTGGCGAAACGTCAAGAATACAAAACAAAGGCAACAAGTAACCAGTTCACAGAGCAGACCGCCTGCTGAAACTATTTACAAATGTAAAATCTAAAAAGCGATCTCTGTTTTAAAACCCAGCAGAGTCTGCAGATCACTTCCAGGTTTCATTTTCCAGCAAAAGAAATCATTACATGTGTCAGCAATTAGTGTAAAATATATTTAATAGTGGAATACAACTAGTACAAGCGAGTGATTTTTCATAAAAAAAAATCATTAGGTATCTAATATTACCATCATAATAATATAACTTAAATAATATTTGTTAATTAAATTGTTAATCTCATTTTAAGCGAACTATTGTCCTTATGAGAAATAAAGTTCTGTTAACCTTAATAATAGTCTAGTTTCAGGCAACGTGATGAAGCCACAATATACCTATACCTTAACCCTAAGGACACATATAAATATAGTATTTAAGGCAGCTCTTGTGTGTTATATCAACATATATCCTAATTCGATAGTGTTACAATGTGTTTATTATAGGTGACAATTTTAATCAATGAAGTGTATCTTAGGTTCCCTCCAGGTTTCCTTTTCCAGCAAAAGAAATCATTACATGTGTCAGCAATTAGTGTAAAATATATTTAATAGTGGAATACAACTAGTAAAAGCGAGTGATTTTTCATAAAAAATTCATTAGGTATCTAATATTACCATTATAATAATATTACTTAAATAATATTTGTAAATTAAATTGTTAATCTCATTTTAAGCGAACTACTGTCCTTATGAGAAATAGAGTTCTTTTAACCTTAATAATCGTCTAGTTTCAGGCAACGTGATGAAGCCACAATATACCTATATACCTTAACCCTAAGGACACATAAATATAGTATTTAAGGCAGCTCTTGTGGCATTCTCGAAGTTACTTTTTTTTTATATCAACATCTATCCTTACAGGTTTCCATAATTCGATAATGTTACAATGTGTTTATTATTGCCGACAATTTTAATCAATGAATTGTAACTTAGGTCATAAATACATCGATAGATTAAATTCCGATACTGTAAACTAACTTTAATAAATTGTCATGCAAATAAAAATGACTTTAGATAATCATTTTAAATATTAATAAAAATCTCAGATGATAATAACAAAAATATTGGTGTCTTATAATGTAATAATAGTTTCATTCGTGTAATAATATCAATAATTAATAATTTCATATCATACTATACTAAATTGTGTCAAACGTTTGCAAAACATAAATCTGAAATAGGTAGGTACGAATTATGTCAAATAATAATAATAATATAAAATAATCATGGTATGCGCATAAAATGTGTCAATGCAAAATGTATAAGCATTCTTAAGTCAATCACTGAGATACTCTGATTAATCTAACCATACCAATACCTTCAAATTCGGTTGGTAGCCTGTCGCAAGAGCGTACCACTGTTTACCACTGTTTAACTGGGTAACTACCCATAAAGTGTCATTGACCTTATGCAGTCTACTATGATAACAAGAAAGACTTTTTTTTTATGGTTGATGTACATGTTATAAATTCGCAAGATTTATTGGGAACTTTTTGGTTAGTAAAACCTTCCTATTTCACAAATACAGGATAAAAACTAGACATATAATTATTAGACTACTACTTACTTAGAAATAGTATGGTATTACTTTAGAAATGGTATTTGAATAAAAGAAACTGCAAGGTACGATACCTATATTTCTTGTGTGGTGCAGCCACAAGATTCTGATGAATTTCTTATTCTCATAATGTTATGTACCTACTCTTTTTGCAGAGAGACTCTTGGACGTAATCTAAATTATAGAATATCGCTTTTATGGATATTTTGTAAGATACAAGATTAGGTACTCCGCAGGAGGATACAGGTTAAATTTGAATACACTGTTAAAGTAACTCAAATTTACAATTCCATCTACATCTGTTAATGCCTCATCTTTTGCACAGCAAAAGCTGGTGAACTTAACCTTTAGCTAGTTTTAAATTGAATCAAATTATCAAAAATAAACTACTAGGAGCGGCTAACCCCACAAGTTCCAACTCTCGACCATTTAGTTAAGCATTGGTTTCTATGTGTTACAATAGTCACGGTAAATTTAAGACTTTAGAAGGTTTTCTTTTTCCATTTTTATCAGAATAAGAATATTAACGATATTTGTTAAAAAATATGAAAAAGAAAACTCCTAGTCGAGTCGACTGGCAGACTGCAGTCATCTATCTAAACCAATGGGTATAACTATTTAAAGGGGAAATGCTGCCAGTCTTTGGGTACAATGTCATTATTTAGATTTAGGTTAGTTTAGATAGTTATAATGTAAATAGATAATGTTACATTGGATTATTTTGGTAAATAAATATGTAGCAAGTCTCATTCTGTCAGATGCTACAATACTTTCTAGGCAGCTGTCCCACGATCTGATAAAATTCTACAAGGAACTCTGATAACGTAAGCTGTTCAGGGTTCTTTTTTTTTTCATTTTGCGAACCAGTCAACTTTTGTTAGAATATAGGATATACATTTAATTCTAGCCTTTACCTCTAACAAAATGACCCTAAGTGGTCTAAGTGCATAAATATACTGTTAAAAGGCAGTTTTACCTTCTCTTCAGTCTTAGCGGAATTATAAATATTGCATTAGTAAACCAGTAAGACTGAATCTGTTCTAGCGTAACCATAATAAGCATCAGAATTATATTTAGTTTACTTGGTCCTAAATTATCCCTATAGGGCATTATGTCTTAGTATACTCATTTGACTGGACACTAGTCCATGTTGAAGCGGGCTTAAAAGAAATCAACAACCTGACGCTATTTGTGGTACTAAATCCCTCCTTGTCATAGTGATACTACAGTATTAGGACTGCTGGTACGAAGTATGTTACAGCCGGTGTACAGCGTAAAATTAAGGCCTAATAGACACCTACGTGCCCTTTTTTTTTTAACAGTTTACAGGGCGTTCTTGTAGTGTAGTTTGTAGACTGAAATACGCGACTAGTATAATCTGATAAACTAAACTAGTCAGAGTATACCACCTAACCCTGGTGAACTGCAACCGTATGCACTTCGGTCAGGCTTCTGAAACTCGCCTACACCTACAGCAATAATTAACGCCCGAACGGAGACTTCTAAACCGCGTATGGCGGCACGCAAAATGTTTCTATCTTTACTTAAATTTCTTATTGATTTGTAGGTGTGTTTAGAAATACCTATAAGATAGTGAAAAGCTGAAGCTTTCAGGAAGAGAGAGAGAGAAAAGAAAAGATTGAATTTGAACTGTAAATAATTAATGATTTATTAAAATTTAGCACTTGGGGGTCGTGGGTGTTTCGAGCAGCAAGTGCGATCTCCGATGGCCTTCGCAGGGTTCCGACTTATCTTAGTGGTTCTCAAGGCTGATGCAGTCCGCGACGTAGCCGTGCCGTCCACAAATTCGGCTGGCACGGTGTTTTCGACCCGCAGGGTGGATGCTGACAACCCGTAGGGTGGACGTTGACAACCCGTAGGGTGGATGCTGACAACCCGTAGGGTGGACGTTCCTGCTTAGAACCCGCAGGGTGGACCCTGGAATGTTCCAGATGACGGGTTAGCTGGAACCCTTTTTCCCGCCCATTGCTAAGACAGCCGACTCCTGTTAACCATTTCAGGAATCGGGGGTCTCACAATGTTTGCTGATATTCTACTTTTACAAAGAGATTTTTTCACACCCCTTTAATCTACCCTCCCATAACAGGGTTGACCAACAGCCGTTAATTTTCACTGTTTTAAAAATCTAGATTCATTATAAATAATTTGACTCACCCAATGATGGGGTTATTGACGCTCGCAGCTAAATCGCTGATCACTTTGGGAGCACCTGGCTCCTAACAATATTTTTTCACTTTGAAATTATACTCTGATGCACCTACGCCTTCGCGACTAGTGACTTTACATTATTTGAGTAATGGGGGCTTCGAAATTCGCGCGCGGTTGTTTTTATATTTTTGTACAGCGCCTCTAGCGGCACCACTCGAAACTACTAAACGTCAAGACCGCTTTTTAAATACGAATGAGGCTTCCGCCGTTGCGACAATAACTCGGTAGATGGCGCTTTCATTTATTAATCTACGTTTTCATTTTAAAACCCCTAATGTTGAACCCCTAATTGCACCCGTTGTTCCACAACGTTACAATAGCACAAAATAGTTATTACTCTCTAGCACTGGCTTTAATCAAGATCAAGGAAGTAAAACTTGTGTACGTACTACTAAAAGTTATTCCGTGCCTCAGTGTTTCAATCACGATTATCTATATTAATATTATAAGAAGGAAAGATTCGATTGCCTGTATGGTTGTTTCTTTGCGTTGAATAGTCTCCAAAACCACTGAATCAATTTGAAAAACTCTTCCACTACTGCGAAGGCACACCCTCCCCGAGTAACGTTCCCGTATCTCCACAGGAATGGGACTACGCAGGGAAAACCATGCGGCAACCGCTAGTATTGTCTTCGACCAGTAGAGGTCCGTCAACTAGGTCTTTTTACAAGGATCCAAGTGTAATATTTAGCTTAACTCATACAGTCCACTGCCGTTGTATAGCTCTTTCAATTAAAAAAAGGTCTTTATAATAGATATTGCTAGCTGTCTCACAAAGTCTTTTCACAAAACGTCGAAATTAGATAAGAAATCCTAAAATTGTCTACCCATGTACATTGCACGGTATCTCCCGGGATATTTTGAACACCTGATATGATATGATATGATTTGGTACAATTGGTCCAAAAGGTCACCGTCTATTACAATTAGAAATTATATTATATTCCCCAATAATAGAGTCCATGCCTAAAATGGTCGCCAGGGATTTTTAATGTGCGCGACACACTAAAAACACAACGCGAGTATGTGTAGATAGAATGTACTGCGTATGGTGGCGCATTGGATATTGATAGTGTGACTCTGGTCATAGAAAACAACACAAATTGATTCTACTCAACACGCGTTGCGTCGCGTTTTAACAATGTGTTTCCGCCTCAAACTTCCGACGTGTATTTGACACGGATAACTCTTGAGGAAACCCACACTATAACACATATAGATGGTTATGAAGCTAAAAAGTTCAACTAATCCTCAGCCATATCACATTTTTAAAACGTGATACATTATATCTATATCTATATAATTATAATTCCATAAATAATGCACTATGAGTTCTTATCAATAAGGTACAACTAAAATAAGTTATAAAAGACCACAATTCCTTGTCTGGAGGACTCGTGTCGCGGTTGCTCAAGGTCGTTAGCAATTATCCGAATCAAAGTCTTAATTTCACCTATTGCTCGGCCCGATCCTCACCATTGCCTTCAGTATCGCCGCCACTGGTTAGATTCCGCCTTCTGGCGGTCACACCGCGCCGCCGCGCCGCACTGTATTCCGACACGACAGTTCACCTGTCTTTCTGCTTGGGCGTGAATCTTTCACTTCAGTCACCTGGAATTGTCATTTTAAACGCAGCTACTGCTTTTTCAAGCTAACAATTTCCCATCTATCATCTCATCTAAGGCGTTTATTACGTCCAAGGCGCTTATATCTCGCCTGCTTGGCGTCCCCAAAAAAAATCTCTATGCCTTACTATGCATACGGCTAGTTATGAAAAGGGTACAGTTTGTGCAGTAATCTTTCTTGAGCGATTCCGTGATTGGAAAAGCTCACTAAGCCGCTGGTATGGAATCTAAATAACACTATAGGCATAAACAAGACTGGAGGTGTTAAGTAAATCAAAAATATCAATACTGTTTCACATACGCTCCATTTACTATTGGACAAAATTTGTTATGCATTCATGTGTGTGTAATCTAAACGCTCCACCCATACCAATCCAAGTAAGCCTAATGTCAGTCTAAATCATTGAAAAAACTTCTATATTGTTATGATCGCCACCATAATAGCAGCACAACAATATGACTGCATAAAGCACAGATGATAATGTGAATCATTCTCCCTATACTCGCCTGGTTGAAATTGACAGCACACCTATTCGGTTGCATACTGGCTGCACACTAACACGGCTGCATGTAGCATCGCTTCATGACTAAACAGATCAATCTCAACATACTTACATGGTTGTGCACTGGCAGTCTACTTACATAGCTTATAGAAATCATTTGCTGCACCTACATGATTGCACTTCAGCAGCACACCTACATGGCTATGAAACTAACTCTCAACCTACCTGCATGGTTGCGCTTTTACAGCTCACCTTCATGACTGCAGACAGCACTCCTGCACGGCTATGGAAATAACTCACATCATACCTGCATGGTTGCGCTTCTACAGTGCACCTACATGGCTGTAGACAGCACACCTGCACGGCTATGGAAATAACTCACATCATACCTGCATGGTTGCGCTTCTACAGCACACCTACACGACTGTAAACAGCACACCTGCACGGCTATGGAAATAACTCACATCATACCTGCATGGTTGCGCTTCTGCAGCACACCTACATGACTGCAGACAGCACACCTGCACGGCTATGGCACTGACTCACATCATACCTGCATGGTTGCGCTTCTACAGCACACCTACACGACTGTAAACAGCACACCTGCACGGCTATGGAAATAACTCACATCATACCTGCATGGTTGCGCTTCTGCAGCACACCTACATGACTGCAGACAGCACACCTGCACGGCTATGGCACTGACTCACATCATACCTGCATGGTTGCGCTTCTACAGCACACCTACATGGCTGCAAACAGCACACCTGCACGGCTATGGAAATAACTCACATCATACCTGCATGGTTGCGCTTCTGCAGCACACCTACATGACTGCAGACAGCACACCTGCACGGCTATGGCACTAACTCACATCATACCTGCATGGTTGCGCTTCTACAGCACACCTACATGACTGTAGATAGCACACCTGCACGGCTATGGAAATAACTCACATCATACCTGCATGGTTGCGCTTCTACAGCACACCTACACGACTGTAGACAGCACACCTACACGGCTATGGAAATAACTCACAAAATACCTGCATGGTTGCGCTTCTACAGCACACCTACATGGCTGTAAACAGCACACCTGCACGGCTATGGATATAACTCACATCATACCTGCATGGTTGCGCTTCTACAGCACACCTACACGACTGTAGACAGCACACCTACACGGCTATGGAAATAACTCACAAAATACCTGCATGGTTGCGCTTCTACAGCACACCTACATGGCTGCAAACAGCACACCTGCACGGCTAATGGAACTGAGTCTCAACATACCTGCATGGTTTCACCTTACAGCTCACCTGAATGGCTGCCAACAACACACCTTGCACGGCTATGGGACTAACACACATAATACCTGCATGGTTAAACAATCACTTGCAACGCTCAGGGTTGCACAGCAGCATTCATACTTAAATTAATAAAATAATGTCTAAATTTGTCATAGTACGTCTCGTTGATTGGAGATCCACGCACTAAATACAGTCTTTGCCTTTGAGAAGTCGTTAAGTATCTTAACCACATACTTTTAAAACGAAATAGCAAAGACTGCAAGTCTAGTCGGTCTTAACACAAAATATTATATTACACATAATTGATCTATGTAACTGCAATAAGAACGGTGCGTACCTATCATATTTGGTCACATTTATTTGTCCTATGTAAAAATAAATTTATTCACCGTACCGGTAGAGGGTATTAACAAAATAAATTAAAATAACTAACTGTAGTTATGTCTAATAGGACGTCTTATTAACTGAGGATCCACGAATTAAAATGAAGTCCTAGCCCTTGAGAAGTGGCTATGTAACTTAAATATGTACCTACTTTTGTTTCAAGGTAACTAATAGGTACATATGGGCATAATAGTGGGTATTACCACAATAAAAATATAGCTCTATGCAACTACAATAAAACGATAAGGACCTTTTTGTCACATTTCTGTGTTCAATCTAAAACAAATGTATTCACTGTTCCGGTAGAGAATATTTCCTAAAACCCTTACCGGTGTTAAAAAAAAAAAACTTCGTTAAATGGACACCGCAGTCAATAGAATTATGTAACCCCAGTTTGCAGCAATTCGTTAAAGTCAAATACCTTCTTGACTACAGTAGAAAATGCTACGAATATAATACACGCTAATAGGAATAATCACGAACCATGATTGGAATTCGAATAAACTTTTACTTACAGTTTTAACTTGTCACGGCTTGGCTCGCAGGTTATCCCACTTCTGAATTGATGAAGAAATGATACTCCAATGATGTACATATTTACCATTTATTCTTCTGCTCTTCGTATAATAGATACTACTCCTATATTTCCACTTAATGGTTTGATAAAATAAATAACAATCCAATGATTGTAGATTCGTTACATTTTTATTTTCACAATTTATCTAATACTTGCACAACTAACTATTAATTAATACAAATATTCTACTTTAACTAATTAGCACTTTACTGAACTCGATCAGGAAACAGAATGTGTTCTTTTTCCAGAATATTCACTTTTTATCGCCTCTCAACAAATCCCACCTCATACTGAACATTTATGTCAAATCAACTACCCACTATTTTCGAATAATCAATAAATGTTTTATGTACAGGCTAATCATTCTACTATGAGGCGGTGTTGACATCACAAAAATAACTTATTACTACTTAAAACTGAATGGTTTTAGCAAAATCACAACAATAGGTACGTATTAGACATGTTAGCATTAATCAATAAGGCTCGGTTTCACAAAATAATTCGACTCAGTCTTTTACTTTGCAAAAATTAACAGTTAGCGTTTTAAAATCAATTGCCTGTTGTTAAATGGCTATCTGTGGCTAAAAGTGTATTGAACTTTAAAACCAAAACGGCCACGTAACATACCGGTAGCGATCGGCAACATTTTCTTTTCCATTCCTTCAATAGAATATAATAAAATGTTATCTGTACAGCTAATTAATAAAAAGGGCAGATTTTTACTCAAACTCCTCTTCTTCAGGGCAACACGGCACACAATCTTTATTGATGTGTTCTATAGTCCCGATTCGTAAGCACCAAGAAAGTGTCGGCGCAAGTCAGTGTCTTTATGTAAAGGTTTTATTCTATTACGTCACACAAATCAAAAAAGGGAAGTTAATAGTCGCTTTTCCTGTTCAAGAGTTTAAAAATCTTGGGATTTGGGAGTCTTGGGACATCCTTCTGAGGGCATACCTGGGACTCCCAACTGTAGGCTGTTGGGCGTTGCGTGAGGTTTTTTAGTTGGTAGGAGTATATATATATAGAGAAAGAAAAAGAGTTTTAAAGTATTCAACCTAAATTAATTTAAATTCCATATTTAAATGAGGTTACTATTGCGTTTGTTAATAACTCTAATCCTAAAGTTATTTGCCAAATTAAAAACACACAGCTTGCCTGTTTACAACTATTGTATATTCCGTGTTTCTACACAATTTATGATTATTGTAATCAGACATGGAAGAATCTTAAAAGCTTATATACTTTATGCTTAATTAATACATTAGGTACGCCTAGATAAAATCGTCGACATAATTCCCTGGTAGTTCGTTACTGTTATAAAGTTAACATTCGAGCTGTGCAACGATTATTACCTAGTACTCCACTCACACAATGTTATTTTCAAACCATCGCGGTTTTTAACACTCATACTTATAGAACTCGGGACTTTGCGTATGGTGCGTGAAGCCATTGAAATAAAAAACCACAAGAATTTCAATAGGGATGATGGATAATTATTAGCTCTCCGGGATGTGGCATTCAGTGATTAATAAACTTGAACGTAAAACTGGTAAAACTGTGCCAATTAAAACTGACGTAGTGAGTGTAGTGTGTCGCCGGCCTTATCTTTCGTTGTAACAATAACGGAGGGTAGTTCGACGAGAAGTTACTTCATGGCTTTCGTCAATCCTCGCCTGAGTCCAACGGCGACCACAGGCGCTGCAACGTGCTCGAAACGTCGGTGTATGTAAGTAAATAAATTTATTTCGCGTGAAGTCCCGAGTTCTATAAGTATGAGTCACTCACACAATGTTCTGTAAAGGTTCACTTAGGAATTTACGTTATGGCTAATACTGAGATGGGTCACCGCCTTATGGCATTTGCTTTTACGAGCGTTTGTCTCCGTGCTTCGAAAGGCACTTTCCTTCCTTCCACAGGCAAATCCTTCTTTTGTCCATTTCAACACGGCCGGCGGTAAGTTCATTAACATGGGACGAGAAAAATTGGTGAATGGCGGCATGCCTTTGATGATCAGAGAGATCCCTAAATGGTGACTGAGAGCACAGATTACTAAATAGCTAAGACTCACTAATAGTCGTAGCTGATACAATAACTCTCTTCTTATCCCCAAATACCGTGTCATTAGCTTTCCTACATACATACATATAATCACGCCTTTAACCCCGAAGGGCAGGCAGAGGCATAGTATACGCCCACATTTGACCTTATACTTTTATGTCCTACGTAATTGGTGGTGAGCCCATTGCCGTGTTGAAATAGGGAGGCGCAGATCCTCGCTACCCGCAGTAGAAATTTTAATAAGGGCTTCAACTTGGCTTAACGATTGTCATTTTACTGTCAACCGGGTTACATTTCGAGTTTTCCTTCTCTACGCAATGGATCTTTTTGCGAAGTGTTCCCTTAGTCGCCTCTTACGACACCCTCGGGATGTATAGGGGTGGTGACATTTTGTACTCTTACCAGTCGTAACACGGGATTCCGTCGCCACACGGGGCTTCCTTATTATTTACTGTCGTGTTTACAGAAAACTCGCCCAATAAACTGTATTATTTACATAATTTTTTTCGAACGAGGTAAACGGGTGGGTTTTCCGCCTGCAAGATGGGGAATAACCTCTAGTATCTACATACATACATATGATCACGCCTTTATGCCCGAAGGGGTCGGCAGAGGCATATTATATGCCCAAATTTCACATTTTTAGAATTTATTCCACGTAGGTGGTGACCCGAATTGACGTGTCGAAATGGACAGGCGCAGGTTGTGACTGCCTGCTGTTGTAATTATTCAAGCCGCCTAAAATGCCTTCAACTTGGCTTAACGACTGCAATTTTACTGGCAACCAGGACCATATCTATCTATTGCTAATGCAATAGATATGGTCCTGCTGATGTACATTCTGAGCAATGGGTTCTTCAAGAGGAGCGTGAAGAGGCACATCACAGGGCCACCAACTTGAAGAACACTGTCAGAAGTGGCCCCCAATCGCTAGATGCGCCACGGCTTTCCATCAGGCTGGTGACGACGTCAATTTGGTGAGCTAAATATAAAAAAAAAAACAATACCTACCCTGCTATAATGTCACGTGGCTAAATAACCGGTTCAATTCCAATTGGCGTCATGTAACGATGCAGTACTCATGAATTTTCATGTAACAGCACTTCATGCACACAAGCGCGCCGGGCTTCCGTTCCACCACAGCCGACATATCATAGTTCTCTTTAGGTATATAAGCCCCGCAAGTTGGTAATGCGCTGGAACCTTGTCATAATGACAGCTAAGTGACGTCATCGTGACGTAGCGCGAGCGCGCGCTGGCCTCGCGAAGCTGCGTACGGTATTTTTTTTAGTACTGACTGCTCGACGGACATACGTCACCAAGTGGTCACCAATATGGCCGCCTAGCGCAATATCAACGTGCGGGGCTTATACTGTGGTTCTACTCAATGGACGGTCTTACTCTCAGTCTGTTTTTTATCACAGTTAAAAGAGAAAATCCTTAGATTGTGCTGTTATCTATACTAATTACTATTATTATTATACAGAGAAAAGATTTGATTGTTTGTTTTTTGTTTGCATCGAATAGGCTCCGAAACTACTGGACCGATTTGAAAAATTCTTTTCATTCTTTCAGGCTTATATTTTATTCCCGTATTCCCGCGGGAACGGGAGCGACGCGGGTGAAACTACGTGACGTCCGCTAGTAATATTATACAGAGGAAAGGTTTAATTGTTTGTTTGTTTGTTTGTATCGAATAGGCTCCGAAACTACTGGACTGATTTGAAAAATTCTTTCACTGTTGGAAAGCTAAACTTTTCCCAATGAACATAGGCTTATATTTTATTCCCGTATTCCCACGGGAACGGGAGCGACGCGGGTGAAACTACGTAAAGTCTTCTAGTTGAACATATTCATAACAGCCTGTGTACGCAGTATTGTAATTTCTAAGTATTATCACGGAAATACAACGAATATAATTTTCCGTCATGAATAATGCGCTACAGTACTTCATGGAAAATAGGAAAGCGTGTCATGGTTAGACGTATGTCGAGTTGAAAGGATATTACGTATTACAACCAAGCCAAAAAAATGAATAGACTATGTTTTATGGTCGCGGAGAATTCTTTGTCAAGTTTCTGCAACTCTTATTGAAGTAAACTTGTAAATTTTGGAATACTAATAAATATAAGTTAGTAAATATCTTTATTCACTTTATAATATTAATAAACTGGCTAGCAAACTATTTACTATATAAGTATAGATAAAACTAAACTAAATCTAAACAAGGCCCCTGTGGCATTGTGCCCAAAAGACTGGCAGCATTCCCCCTTTGAATAGCGATCTCTACTTGCTGGGAGAAATAACTGCTAGCTAATAAATATTGAATTATTTCAATTAGCCTACCTATGACAGGCAGCTAGATTAAATCGCACTAGCAATACCGTAGGTAATGCGTTTTTAAATCCGTGGCAGGAATCGTAAGGACTTGGTGTTGGTAAAATTATTTCTTTAGAATCTGAACGGAAATTGGTGATTGGTAAACCATTCTGGGCGGCCTGAAAACATTCAAAAGCGGGTAGCTACAACTGCGCCTGTCCATCCCAACACAGCAATAGGCTTACTACCTATTACGTGGGACTAAAACAAATGGTGAAATTTGGGCGTAGGCCTACTCCTTCATTGGTAATAGCGCGACTATAATGTAGAATTTTAAATTTAAGGGCAAATACCTATCGAGGTTAATGACCGCTCTTGTAGAGCTACTCATAAAGCAAGTAAGAAGTTAGCAAAGTTGAATTACAACTTTGCCAACTTAAGCAATCTAATGCAGCACCGTTGTCTGAACAAAAATAAATGGTAGTTTTGACTTTCGATATCTTTAAAAGTCATAGGGGTCTCCTCTATTACTTTAGGGGACGGCATCTAGCGGTGGCCGGTAGGTAACCGTGGACTTGGATAAAGTTGAAGAACGGTACAGGTGAAAGGACGAGTACGTACTTGGGACCATTCCCCATTCACAGAACACACTCCCAGTACCACAGTTTTAAAGGATAGATTTTTTTTTGTTTTTTTAAATAAATAAATATTCTCGGACATTTCACACAACGCTATCTGATCCCAAAGTAAGCTAGGAATAACCTGCTTGTGTAATGGGTATCAGAACACTGATATTTAATATTTATTTGCTTTAAATGCATACTTATCATACATAGAAACACCCAGACTCTCGAGACAAACATTTATCGATCACACAAATTTTTGACTCCGGTGGGAATCGAACCCACGACCCCCAGTGCCGCAGGCGGTATCACTACCGACTGCGCCACAGAGGCAGTCAACCACTTTCAAATCAAAAAAAGTGCGCAAAAAAGGCACAGAGGATAGATACCCTAGGTACTGGTTAAACAGACTACATTTTTAATGCTAATATTAAACTCTAAAAGGAGCCCTGTAGAAGCTTACTCATTATTTCGTTCGCTATGAATAGTCTTTAAATGGTGAATCACTTAGTGACTTTTTACGCATGGAAACACTCGTAAACCTTTTGAGGGAAAAATCAAGATACCCATTTACATTACCATCATGTTCATGTGGTCCCCACTTCTTGGCTATAAGGAAATGGAAAGTTTATGTACAGAATAGAAAAAATAACGGTGTGATAATATCATATTATGGTAATTAGTACTTTATACTCTTTGTTTAACTTGTTAATTATAGTAATGAAGTCATGTGAAATTTCCAACTCAAAAAACCCATAATGACGTCTATTTTAGGAATCTCCCTGCATCATTTTAGCATTTCTCATTTCCTTCAGTCATATTTAATTACAATAGTTTTACTTTTAGAGGAAGCGCTCGTGGCCCCGCGGACTCAGCGTTCTGTAAATGATCACTACAGTCAGCAACTTTCACTATGATCAGTCCTTGGATGGGTGACCATCCATGTGACCACTTTGCGACATTTATTTGAGCGTTTCCGTGCTTCGGAAGGCTTGTTAAGCCGCTGGTCCCGGTTGCCAGTAAAATGGCAGTCGTTAGGCCAAGTAGAAGGCCTTTTTAGGCGGCTTGAAAATTTTCAATAGCAGGCAGTCACAATCTGCGCCTGTCCATCTCAACACGGCAATACGGCTCATCCCCTATTACATGGGACAAATTCTAAAATGACGGATAATATATGCCTCCAGAGATAATTTTTGAAAAGCAATTAGTATGCTGACTCAATCACAAATTTAATGTGATTTTTTGAAGTGAAACTTCTTTATCGGCGTTGGAAAAAAAATTGCGTCACGTCACGTCACGTCACGTATTTTGGTTACGCGCCATCTTTGTTCTCTTCCCCACCACGGTGGATTCGAATTAAGAGTACTTTATCCAGGGATAGCATGTCATTTAAGGATTTTTGGACTTAGGGAGTTAGGGACTTTTGCACTTTGGGACTTTTAGACTTTAGGACTTTAGGACTTTTGGACTTTTGGACTTTTGTACTTTTGGACTTTTGGACCTTTGGACTTTTGGACTTTTGGACTTTTGGACTTTTGGACTTTTGGACTTTTGGACTTTTAGACTCTTGAACTTTTGGACTTTTGGACTTTTGGACTTTTTGACTCTTGGACTTTTGGACTTTGGGACTTTGGGACTTTGGGACCTTGGGACCTTGGGACCTTGGGACCTTGGGACCTTAGGACTTTGGGACACTTTGGGACTTTGGTACTTTGGGACTTTGGGACCTTGGGACCTTGGGACCTTGGGACCTTGGGACCTTGGGACCTTGGGACTTTGGGACTTGGGACTTTGGGACTTTGGTACTTTGGGATTTTGGGACTTTGGGATTTTGGGACTTTGGGACTTCGGGACTTTGGGACTTTTGGACTTTTGGACTTTTGGACTTTTGGACTTTTGGACTTTTGGACTTTTGGACTTTTGGACTTTTGGACTTTTGGACTTTTGGACTTTTGGACTTTTGGACTTTTGGACTTTTGGTCTTTTGGACTTTTGGACTTTTGGACTTTTGGACTTTTGGACTTTTGGACTCTTGAACTTTTGGACTTTTGGACTTTTTGACTCTTGGACTTTAGGACTTTGGGACTTAGGGACTTAGGGACTTTTGGACTTTTGGGCTTTTGGACTTTTGGACTTTTGGACTTTTGGACTTTTGGACTTTTGGACTTTTGGACTTTTGGACTTTTGGACTTTTGGACTTTTGGACTTTTGGACTTTTGGACTTTTGAAATAAACAATAAACTTAGGGACTCAGGGACTTAGGGACTTAGGGACTTAGGGACCTTGGGACTTTGGGACTTTGGGACTGTGGGACTTAGAGACTTAGGGACTCAGGGACTTAGGGACTTAGGGACTTTTAGACTTTGGTACTTTGGGACTTTGGAACTTTGGGACTTTATTTAAGGTGAGGTGAAAATTAAGTTTATGAAGAAGTTGCACTTCTTACGTGTGTACACTAGTACACGCAATTTTTTTTTTGATCTCGAGCATATGCCTCTGCCTACCTCGGCTAAGGGTATGTATGTAGTATTAACTGAAAACTGAAAACGACCGTTTCAAATATTATTTAGTTAGTTGTGAACTTTGTCACTTTAATGAATGCAGACGGGTCACATTTGGCATAACTTTGGCAGCTGAACTTTCCGCTATAGAACCGCAGGTAAGCTCTGGTGTAAAAGGTCTAAACCAATATTGTATGTACAATTCGTATAGTTTGAAAGTTACTTAGAGTTGTGAAACTTCACCGTGTGTTTGGTTCTAATTTGTTTGCATATTAGCACAGGGCGGAAACTCCATACAAAAAAGTTCTTTTTCACCTACACTAATATACACGTAATGTGAATGCTTGAATCGAGCTTGAATGTGTGTGTGAGTATACTAGCAAAGATAATAAATATAATAGTATTACATACAGATCGGCAACTCCCTGCCTCCCACCGAGTAAGCTTCCCCCAACCCCCCACCAAAATTTAAGTGTCGTTTGCCGTGTCAGTACTTGAGAGAGTGTCACTGCGTTGCATTACGTATTACTACCTACGTACTTTGTGCTATTGCTTCGGTTTAATTTGTGCTTAGCCGAGGGTAGACTTGAAAAAAAAGTACCTACATACATGAGATTGCGTTCTGTTCCTTATTATTTAATTTCCATAGCTAGTGTCCCTAGTATACTCACACACACATTCAAGCTTGATTCAAGCATTCTCATTACGTGTATATTAGTGTGAGTGAAAACGAACATTTTTGTATGGAGTTTCCACCCTGTGGCAATAGCACAAAGTACGTAGGTAGTAATACGTAATGCAACATGCAACGCAGTGACACTCTCTCAAGTGCTGTCACGGCAATAGACACATCAACTTTGGTGGGGGGATGGGGAAGCTTACTCAGTGGGAGGCAGGGAGTTGCCGATCTGTATGTAATACTATTATATCATCTTTGATATTACCACGCGGCCGAAACTCCGTACAAATGATTTGTTTTCAATTCTATTACCTACACTAAACACGCTGTTTGTACAGAGCTTGAATGTGTGTGTAACCAATAAACCTAAGCAAATGTTCCCTCAAAACACCCGGGAACCTACGAATAATGCATCATAATGACAGCTGTGACGGGACTGGCGGGGGTGGAGAAGCTTGGTCAGTGAGGGGCAGGGAGTTGCCTATCTGTATGTATTATCTTTGATAAGGTTCTTCCCCAGAACTACCAAAATTTTATTACAATAGAGTCAGTGGTTCAGCCGTGAAAGCGTTACAGACAGTCTTACAGTAGCATTTAGGTTCATACATACATAAAATAAGGAGAAGGGTTAAATAAATAAATAAATATTATACAAACACCACCCACTTACGATCAAGTAGGATCGTGTGCTTCTCAGTAGTATACAAAAATGTTTTTAAATTAATAGCAGTCATTTACCTAGGTACAGTCAGCTGCAGAGAAAAGTAAACATTGGATTTTCTCGGAATATCTTAAATATATTTTTAGATTTTGTATAGTTATAGAATCACACAAATGTAATATAATAACCATATCAAATTTCATAAAATATCGTCGATACCTACTTACAGGGTACCTATTATTATAGCTACCAGTTAGGTGAAGTTATTCATTATAGGCAGTCCTGAATGTCCAGATTCACTTTCCGTCTGAACCAAATTAAATATTTTTATAATCATTGAGCGATCGCTACCCTAAGATAAGGAATTCATCTTCATGGGACAGGGGCTTTTTTTTATATTTTATTTAGCTCGCCAAAATGATACCGCCGCCTGATGGAAAATCACAGTGACATCTAGCGATTAGGGGCCACTGTCACAGTCTGTAAACTACAGACTGGCCTTCATGTTAGCGGCCCTATGATGTGCCTCTTCACGCTCCGCTTGAATAACCCAGGATTATAAGAGGAAGGAAACACGTGCTGTGGCAGGTCGTTTCAGTTTTTATGGTTCGACAGAGACACAATCTTTTAAGTCGTTCAGTTCTAGCAAAGATTCTCTCCACTGTGTGAGAGTGGCACCTGTGTGCAGCACGCGTTGTTCGGGATCGGAAAGGAGAGGGCGGGATTAGGTTGAAGAGTTCTTCAGAACACTCACCGTGATAGATACCGTCACCTCAGGGCAGTTGATAATGCGAATAGCTCGCCAAATGATGGCTTAAATGAGGGCATAAATGAGGGCTTGCAAATTTCTCGAAAACTAATGTACATTATTTTTATTCATGTACACGCATACAATACATAGGTGATGTAATTATCGACTAGGTGGACGTGGACCGTATGTTTCAGTAACTTGGTGATAAAAGAAGTTTTTTTTTTTAAATAAATAAATATTCACGGACATTTCACACAACGCTATCTGATCCCAAAGTAAGCTAGGAATAACCTGCTTGTGTTATGGGTATCAGACCACGAATATTAATACTTATACTTTTTTTTAAGTACCTACATACATATAATAGAAAGAAACACCCAGACTCTTGAGACAAACATTTATGGGTCACAAAATTCTTTGTCTCCGGTGGGAATCGAACCCACGACCTCCAGCGCCGCAAGCGGTATCATTACCGACCGCGCCACAGAGGCAGTCCAGAATTATTGGTTCCTTATGTACCAAACATACATAACGCAGTAGATTTGGCAACTATTAGATTTATTTTTTCTCGCAATAGATGAACAATAAAAACCGGGGCGTGCCGGTGACTAACTTCTACCACAAATATTTAGTTTCCGAAGCAGGTAATAAATTTCGTTAAGTATTACCCGTCGTAAGGGCAATACGTTTGTTGGAACAAGGCGTGCCGACAGTTCACTATAGATTTATGTCAAACTAGCTGTTCCACGCGGCTTCGACCGCGTAGAAGTCGTTTATCGCTTAATATCATAACCTTCCTTTTACGCAGTCGGTTAAAAAGTAGCATATATCCTTCCCACTCGAACTATCTCTATGCCGAATTTCATCTCAATCGCTTGAGCCGTTTAGGCGTGAAAGCGTAACAGACAGACAGACAGACAGACAGACAGAGTTACTTTGGCTTTATAATATTAGTAAGAAATAAGATTACCTATCCCCGAGTCCCTTGAACTGTTTATTTTTTTACTAGTTTACTTTTACTAAATATTATAAAGAGGAAAAATTTGTATTTTGTGTGTATTTTTGTAATGACTAAAATAAATAAACCGGCCAAGTGCTAGTTGCACTCGCCCATGAAGGGTTTCGTAGCCGCAAGTAACATAATATAAAAGTTCTTATAGTTCGTTGTAACTTTCATTGATGTTTTAACACGTTCGCAGTGGTAGTGATTTTTCTAGCCGAAAACTGCGGTTTATGACGTATTAAAAAAAACTACCAGCTCTATCTCGTTCAAACCAATTTTCGTTGGTAGTTTTTATGGTAATGTACATCATACATTCTTTTTAGATTTATCATTCTCTTAGTTTAGAAGTTAGAGGGGGGGGGGGGGGGACACACATTTTTCCACTTTGGAAGAGTCTCTTGCGCAAACTATTCACTTTAGAAAAAAATGATGTTAAAAACCTCAATAACATTTTTGAAGACCTATCAATAGATATCCCCACACGTATAGGTTTGATGAAAAAAATAATTTTGAGTTTCAGTTCTGAGTATGGGGACCCCCAAAATTTACTGCTTTTTTTCTAGTTTTATATAAGAATCTTAATGCGGTTCACAGAATACATCTAGTTACCAAGTTTCAATTGCATAGGCCTTATAGTTTCGGAGAAAAGTGGCTGTGACACACGGACGGACAGACAGACAGACAGACAGACAGACAGACATGACGAATCTATAAGGGTTCCGTTTTTGCCATTTGGCTACGAAACCCTAAAATCTACTACTGTACCGATTTCATAAGTTCTTCTACCACTGGAAAGCTACATTCCCTTGAGTAACATAGGCTATATATTATTCCCATATTTTTTTAATAATAATAAATAATAATAAAAGTTTAATTCTCAAAAATAGTTACATAAATTTGTACAAAAGGTATGCCATATTCCCACGGGAACGGGAGCTACGCGGGTGAAACCGCGTGACGTCCGCTAGTTTTTTTTATAAATGTTTTAAACATATTTTTGTAAAGGAATTGAATTCTTATGCTAATTTTGTTTTGTACGTAATATATTTTTGATGTAATAAACGTTATTATTATATTTTTATTATAAGGATATAAGTAAAAGTAGAGGTCTCGAAAGTTAATGTGACATTTATTGTTAAAAATTACAGAGAAAAATAATTATTACATATCTACATAGGTATTTACATTATTACTATCTAAACTAAACCTAAATAAGGCCCCCGTGGCATTGTGCCCAAAAGACTAGCAGCATTCCCCCTTTGAATAGCAATACCTATTCGTTGAGCGAGAAAACTGCCAGCCCTCGGGTCACAAGTTGACTCCACAAGGCGCTTTTTCAAATTCTTGAAAAATTTTTGCGCATAGGGACCCCATGGACGATTAGTCCAGACCCTTATATTTATTAATTTTACTATTTTCAGCCGCTTCCGCTGCTGCGCTGGATTTAATTTTTTTTTAGAAAGATGTGACGGGGCCAGAGTGTCAACACAAGTTGCATCCCAGACCAGCACCCGACCCATCTCCCACGGTATTAAAGTTATACCATCCGGTCTCTTGCCATCGTCCCTGAAAACGCCGTTTGGCTCTAAGAGCGCAGGCACATTGGCGGTGGCAAGAGCACGGCGAATGATGTCATTCAGCGCAGCGTGGCGTGAGAAGCGGTCTGTGCTCTTTAAACACGAAAGACCACGATGCCCCAAAGTGTCAACGTTAAAACCGCAGGGGCATCGATGTGGAGCGCAAAGCGTGACGCCAAGTCTCAAACCAACTGAAATTCGTAGGATGTCCTGTTCCAAAAAAGATCCGGTGTACACTACACCGGAACTTTAGTAGTAGGGAAAGCTTTCAGCCAA
Source organism: Miltochrista miniata (assembly GCA_933228765.1). Classification (NCBI taxonomy): domain Eukaryota; kingdom Metazoa; phylum Arthropoda; class Insecta; order Lepidoptera; family Erebidae; genus Miltochrista; species Miltochrista miniata. The sequence goes on along the minus strand of OW121756.1, from coordinate 32,927,254 downwards.
TCACCGGATTCCTTTCTACTGAGCGCTAATAATCTAGCCCGATCTGGGCCCAAGCTGGCGTTTAACAAGGAGTCAAAGGTTAATTTTGATATAGCAAGATACTCGAAATTTGTATGCAAGGATCGTTGCAAGTGGAAAGCATTGCCCCTATTTACCCCTTTGGGACACAGGCGTGATGCTATGAATGTATGTACCTACTTATTGTATTTAATTACAGTTTTTCTTGGGTCTGCGGTACCTACACAATCTTTATACATAGAATAGAAAATGTAGAGGGTCGAAAATCTGTACATGGAAGAATTTTGAAAATGTTTGACTGTTCCACTACATACTTACTTTACATATCTGTATTTACTAGCAAGCACTACATTCTTATAAAGCCACATTTTGGTACAAAATATTCTACACAACTTACATTATGCACACCTACAATTTAATTATGCATTATATTATATTTTATATTATCTTTCACTACCTTTTTATTTATGCAATAAAACGGTCAACAATCTAATATTATTCTAATTTCTGTCAGCATCTACGAATTATAATTACTTAGTTACAGTATGTATTTGGTAACAACCTCTAAAAATAGAAAAGTTGCGTACAAATTGTTACTTCCTTTAAGAAATAAATGTTCATTAGAACAAAATGCAAATCATCATTTAGACATTTCTAGCGAAACATAACCAATTAGACACAGCATCTGACAGCTCAATGATAAATTAAATCGTAGGAAATTATTCATGGACTTAGATTACAAGCAGAAAAACATGTATTAATGTAATTAATACTCAAAAGATGATAAAATATTCATTTCACTTGATAAAAAATACATTAAACTCAGCAACTACACCAAATACCTACACAAGATGTTTCGATTGTATTTCGAGAATATACTTCGGAGCGCGTTCCTGTAACGTGTATAGTCTGTATAGGTAGCTATTGGGGCCACCTGCCCTTTGCACTCAAAACCGTCCAAGTCCTCAGCAGCTCAGAGAACTTTTTATAAACGTGAGGAAAATCCTACATGGATGCTACGCCGGTCTCCTATCAACTGAAAACCACACGTTTCATGCCTAAGGTCTACGGTTGGAAGCCCCAGGTAAGCCCTTGGAAGGGTGACCCCAGATTCCCAACAGACTTTGGCTACAAATGTGGCCTCACTTGGTGTCAGGTGCTATCCCGTGTCTATGAGGGTTGTTCGGGTGTTGTCACGCTTCTTCGGGGCGAGTTGCGTGCGTGAATCTTACACGTCACGCTGTCTTCTATCTTCCTCGGGCAACCGGACAACAGAAAACCCTAGGCTAAAAACAATCAGTTTATTCGTATGTGCGCCGATTTACATTACACTTTAGTGCCAGTGTCGGTCTGTTTTCACATACAGCAACAAAATAAACACATTGGTTTGTTTAACGACACCGTCGTACGAATACAATGTTTTTGTATGACTCTGAAAGTCGTTTAGAAAACCGTTTAGCTAAACCGAAATGTGATTCCTGATACTTACTACATCTTTATTACAGCCTGAATTTTACACGGACCATTTCACGAGTACAATACTTCACTTTATCTTAAAGTACCTACCATTGGCTATATGCATCATAAGTCCTAAATGTCAACAAATGTAACAAATTTCTGCACATAAATTTGGGCATAAGTGGTTTAAATGGGTGCTATGGGGTTTGAAGTGTGTCCCAGGCAAGGCCACTATGTATAGTTACAACTCACTACATCATCATTATCATCATCAAATCACTACAACTACGACATTACACTACACTACAACATCAACTTGACCTCACAAAATATTTTCGTAGGTGTAAATTAAAAAATCGGCCTTAGTATCAAAAGCAATCTCGACCAAGATGAATAGGAATAAAAAAAATAAAAGTAAAAAAAAGTAAATCGAGCTTGTCGACCCTACTTCTTTATACATTACTGCGATGGACAATGTTTTATGTACTACGAGTATCTACGCTCTGGGTTTTGTGACCAAAATTCAAGAAAATTCCTCGGAGGGATCTCGTAAACTTTCTTTTATTATAAGCATTTCCTCTACCGGCGTTCTTCATAATAAAATCGCGAGGAAATGAAGTGTTCATCTTGAATATGCTGTATTTTTTGCACAGTTGTATTTCAGGGATACAATAGAAACACGGGGCTCATGTTTATTACATTTGTGTTTCAAATTTTCCAGTAAGTATTCATTTTGTCACGTTTTATCTGCTTGTAATTTATTGAAATAACTGGAATAATTTTATTTACGTTCGAATAAAAATAAACCGGCCAAGTGCGAGTTGGACTCGCCCATGAAGGGTTTCGTAGCAGCAAGTAACATAATATAAAAGTTCTAATAGTTCGTTGTAACTTTGATTGATGTTTTAACACGTTCGCAGTGGTAGTGATTTTTTTATTAAAAATATATATATATAGTATTAAAAAAAACTACCAGCTCTATCTCGTTCGAACCAATTTTCGTTGGTAGTTTTTATGGCAATGTACATCATATAATTTTTTTAGATTTATCATTCTCTTAGTTTAGAAGTTAGAGGGGGGGACACACATTTTTCCACTTAGGAAGTGTCTCTTGCGCAAACTATTCATTTTAGAAAAAAATGATGTTTGGAACCTCAACAGCATTTTTGAAGACCTATCTATAGATACCCCACACGTATGGGTTAGATGAAAAAAAAAATTATGAGTTTCAGTTCTGAGTATGACCCCCAAAATTTATTACTTTTTTTCTAGTTTTATATAAGAATCTTAATGCGGTTCACAGAATACATCTAGTTAGTTACCAAGTTTCAATAGCATAGGCCTTATAGTTTCGGAGAAAAATGGCTGTGACACACGGACGGACAGACAGACAGACAGACAGACAGACATGACGAATCTATAAGGGTTCCGTTTTTGCCATTTGGCTACGAAACCCTAAAAAGAAAGAAGAATATTGTGTACCTACTTACATACTTATAGTTTATTTAGGTACTTACAATGTACTTTTTTGTACCTTCGATTTATTTCAATCGATTGGGGAAAAATGCCTCGCCCATAAATTGGCCATTGTAGAAAAATTGTAGTTAAATATTTGATTTTTAAGGGGATTGAACCAGGGGCATGTTAAAGTCTGCAACATTAGTTGTATTCTGTGCCACGTAAAAACCTATTGCCGTATTAAAATGGACAGGCGTAGGTAATGGTTACTTGAAGTTGTTTTTTTTTTGCTCAAGTCCCACAAGGCCTTAAACTTGGCTTAAACATGATCACTTTACTGGCAACCGGAATCTAAAGTCTTTCAAAGTACAGAAACAGCTGGTCATACTTGCGCCTGTCTGTTTTAACATGACAATAGGTTTTACCACCTATTAGATACTACGTGTGATGATTCGTCACTAACGAAATGCAAATAACTAAATGTCATTGCATAGTAAGCCTCTGTCTACTCCTTTGAGGATATAGGCTTGATGATGTATGTAAACTATAATTCTATGAATTTCTGCTTTCTTGTAAGTAACTTTGTTGACTGTTGTCAATGCCAAGAAAAATACTGTTTAAATCAAAACATAGAACCCAAAGTGGGCTACTTGTTACGTATATAGGTACGCATGGTCACGCCTTTATCCCCGAAAGGGTAGGCAGAAGCACATTAAATGCCCACATTTCACTTTTTTTAGAATTTGTCCCACGTAATAGTTGGTGAGCCGTATTGGCGTGTTGAGATGGACAGGCGTAGGTTGTGACTGCCGACTGTTGAAATTGTTCAAGCCGCCTATAAAGGCCTTCAACTTGGCTTAACGACTGCCATTTTACTGGCAACCGGGACCACCGGCTTATAGTGCCTTCCGAAGCACGGAAACGCTTAAATAAATGTCACAAAGTGGTCACATGAATGGTCACCCATCTAAGGACTGGCCATAGTGAAAGTTGCTACAGAACACTACGTCCGCGGGGCCACGAGCTCTACTTGTTATAGTAACAATATCGGTATTACAGTTAAAGAGCACTTGCATTTGCAAACTTGGACAAGAAAATGCTTGAAGCAAATATGCTTGCCTGATTCTTCAACTTTCATGAACGAGAGCAGTAACCTTAAGTCCTTTTATACACTATGCAAATGTGGGAAGGATAACGAATGAAAATAAATGTAATATAATTAGATACTTGAAGCAGAAAAATGTAAATAAACCTACAAAAAAGGTAGGACTTAAAGGTAAAACATTCAACAAATTCAGTCAAAGGACGTATATTATCTGCCTCGTTGGCGCTGCGCTGTGGAAGTGTACCTATGCTTTGGTTTGGTTTGACTGAAGTCTCGTGGTCAATTCCAGGGTCAAATAAGAAGCCTCGTTGAAGTTTGGGTGTTATCTATATATAATATGTATGTATTTAGAAATATATTGGGTGTAACAAAATTACCTATCTTAATTTCGTCACGTGACGTGGCATCAGTCAAGAAACATTACAAAAATGAAGAAAAAAAAATCACATGAAAACTTTAACCGTAAAGCCGTTTTAAAGGTTCTATTTTATCCTATTTTCACCCTTTCTATCGCTACTGAGCGGCAGTAGAAAGCGACAACGACAGCCGGACGGGTGCTCTGTGTTTGATTTGCCACGGCGCGGCGCTTACCTCGAATTGCCGCGCTAAAAAATGAATTCTTAATGTGGGACAAAAAAAATTAAAAAAAAAATGAAAAAATTTACCCCCTTTTTTATTAAATATTTGTATTTGATTTCCGATGCCAAGTCATCTCATGAAATTTGGAGAGGTAGTTTTGTTACACCCAGTATAAGTATGTCTATCTGTCGTCTACATCCAATAGCTTAATTTGGGCTAGATGATGTCGTGTGAGAATGTCCACAAATTAAAAAACAATCGTTTCTGTTCCCGCACCACATGGGAACTTATTCTGGAAACAAAAAACCGGCCAAGTGCGAGTTGGACTCGCCCATGAAGGGTTCCATAGCAGCAAGTCACATAATATAAAAGTTCTTGTAGTTCGTGGTAACTTTGATGATTTTAACACGTTCGCAGTGGTAGTGATTTTTCAAGCACATCACATTTAGATTTATAATTGTCTTAGTTTATAAGTTAGAGGGGGGGGGGGGGGACACATTTTTCCACTTTGAAAGTGTCTCTTGGGCAAACTATTTACTTTAGAAAAAAATGCTATTAGGAACCTCAATAGCATTTTTGAAGACCTTTCTACAAAAAACCCACACGTATCGGTTTGATGAAAAAAAAATTTTGAGTTCTCAGTATGGGGACCCCCAAAATTTCCAGCTTTTTTCTAGTTTTATATAAAAATCTTAATGCGGTTTACAGAATACATCTACTTACCAAGGTTCAATAGCATAGGCTTATTAGTTTCAGAGAAAAGTGCCTGTAACATACGGACGGACAGACAGACATGAAGAATCTGTAAGGGTTCCGTTTTTGCCATTTGGCTACGGAACCCTAAAAAGTAGCTTAAGTACGTGTTATTCCTGACCATAATCTATCCCTGTACCATATTTCAGCCAGATCCGTTTAGCCGTTAGAGTGTATAAGTGAAAATCCACACATCCTTAGTCACAAACTTTTGCATTTATAATCATTATTAGTAAGCACTTATTAAAACAAATGCAGCCAAAAGCCGTATTTATTTGCATAACTAGACAAAAACATTGACCCCATTAGCTGGATAATATAAAAGCTACCATAAAATGAGAGAAACAGACATCCAATATGGCGCTCGCGTAGATATTATACGAAATTTCCTCCTTCATTTGAAATAAAGCAACGCCTGAAGGTGGAAAGAAGCAATTTGCTATAAATCTACAGTGGATGGAAATCGTTTTAGGCGTTTTCTTGCTCGCTCTATTTTCTACCAAAACGGGAATGTTACAATCTAATATTTTTTTGTTTGTACCATATCTTAGGTCAGCATCGGAGATAGGGTAATCGCATTTTTTATTTGTCAAAAGGATTTTCCTTTGAAATTGAATTTGAAGGTGTCAAGCGATTTTACACTTAATTGAAGACGACGCGATGCGACGAGGTTTCAAGTAGGTATGTTTTTTTTTATTACGTACTTTGTAGAAAATCTTATGATGAACTGTGTGCATCTGGATTGAGGGCCCAAAAATTAAATCTTCGCAAAACAAAATAAGATTCACAAGGACGTTAGTTAAAAGTTTCTTAAACTTAGGGCACTATGCCAAAAATTTCTTAAACACGAAATAAAGATTTTATGATGAAATAACTTGGGCCCTCAATCCAGATGCCTGCATTAAGTGGCATAGTCTGATTCTCAGAAAGTACTACCTCTGGGCTGATAATTTTTATTTAAGGAGTTAGTTAAGAATTTCTTAGAACTTTTAAGAAATTCCCAAATGTGTAGAATACGATATTACAGAGTTATTGCGGTATATCTTGGGCCCTCAGTTCATTAATGTTTGTACTGAGGAATCATCAAAATATGGGTTTGTCTAAAGAGATACTTAAATACGACTGTAATATATTTTACTTAACCGCGTCTATAAATTCCTTAAAAAGAAATAATGACAATAAAAGTAAATAGTTAAAATTTAAATTGGTAATTGAATTTTCCTGAAATGTTCCTGAACTGAGGGCCCAATATTTTCAGCAGTATTGACTAGGATACGGCTTCTACACTCCCGCACATCAGGGTAAGTACTTTAAGAAATTTTTAATTAAAGTCTAACAAAGCGTTTATTCTTCTAAATGTCATACTTTTAGAGAAAATTGATTTTTCAAATTTTTGTAGGAGAAAATACTGTAGGGTAGATATGATTTTGTTACTTTTTGAGACTAATCAGTATGTCCCCTAATACAAGGTTGTTATTGCTTGAACCGTCAAAAGCGATGTTTTTTGTGGTGCAATAATTATAATTAAATAATACAGTTTATAATAATTATTATCAGTTTGATGATTTGAGTTTGATATTGTCATTTATAGCACCCGGTGGAAACTTCATACAAAAATGTTCGTTCGCATTCACGTAATGTGAATGCTTAAATCAAGCTTCAATATGTGTGTGAGTATTCTAGGGTCACTAGCTTCTTTTTTTACGTGAGGGAAAATCCTCACGGATGTTATGCCGGACTCCTACCGACTAAAAAACCTCACGTAACGCCCAACAGCCTATGGTTGTGAGCCCCGTGTAAGCCCTCGGAAGGATGTCCCAGGACTCCCAACAGCCTCGCCCAGGGGGTGGTTCGGGTGCTAACCCGCGTCTTTGAGGGGGTTTCGGGTGTGATCCCGCTTCTAAGGGGGGGACGTGCGTGAGTTCCTCACGTCATGCTGCCGTCATGGGCCTGCTATTGTAAGGACGGTGAGCGACCCTCTCACCGTCCTCAGACCCCCGGTCATGGAGGCCGATAGTCCTCGACGAAGACACGTCGGCGGCGCCCAGGCCGCCGACTGCGGAACTCGGGTGGGAGAGTTCTCTCCGGTACCCGCCCCGCCGCCTCTTTCACGAGCATGACCTGCTCGCAGAAAGAGGCGGCGCAGTCCCACTTACTCCCGCTGGAGAGCATGGCTCGCACCATGGTCTCGAGCGAGAGAGTGTCCGCGTCCAGACCCACTACAACGACCTGGCGCTGTTGCGATCATGCTGTGCACTCCACCAGCGTATGGAGCGCTGAGGGTCACTAGCTATGGAAACAAAATAATAAGGAACAGAACGTAATCTCATGTATGTAGGTACTTTTTTTTCAAACCTACCCTCGGAAGCATACTCGCGCACAAACCAGAATACTTTTGAATAGATAATGAAAAAAATACCAAATTGATTTTTTTGATTGACTGCCTCTGTGGCGCAGTCGGTAGTGATACCGCCTGCGGCGCTGGAGGTCGTGGGTTCGATTCCCACCGGAGACAAATCTTTGTGTGACCTATAAATGTTTGTCTCAAGAGTCTGGGTGTTTCTATGTATAATATGTATGTATTAAAAAAAAGTATATAAGTATTAATATCCGTGGTCTGATACCCATAACACAAGGATCAGATAGCGCTGTGTGTAATGTCCGTGAATATTTATTTATTTATTTACGGACGTCACGCGGTTTCACCCGCGTAGTTCCCATTTCCCGTGGGAACTACTACAATATTTTTTCTTCCATAAGAACCTTCTCCTGACAATACCTTACACAACAAAAAAAGAATTAGTGAAATCGGTCCACCCGTTCTGATTATTTATTGATTACATAGAGAGTAACATTAATTTCTTTATTAGTTATTTGTTATAGAAATAGCTACATAATAAACTCATAAAGAATTTTTTGTCATTGTACTTTATCCATGTTCGCTGTATCATGGTATCTCTAGGGCAATGTTACCACAGATTATATAATAGATATATTCTGAAATGTTACGCGAACAAATTTATTTTTCAACAAACCTATAGGTATGGGGTATTTATAGATCGGTCTTGAAAAATGCTATTGAGGTTCCTAACATCATTTTTTTCTAAAGTGAATAGTTTGCGCAAGAGACACTTCCAAAGTGGAAAAATGTGTGACCCTTTAACTTCTAAACTAAGAGAATGATAAATATAAAAAAAATATTAATAAATATTCTCACTGTAGCATCGCAATAGGTATACCTATTTTGAAAATCTTTATAAAAAAATATCTAGTTTCATTAAGTTAAGCGATATAAATAATATAAATATCAGACATAAAAAAAGCCTTGCTGGTCATCAATGTAGACTGAGTCACTCGGTCAGTAATTCTTCCTACCTGTATACTCTAACTGTATTCGTTTTTTTTACAACTGGCTTCTAAATGCAATAAAAGTATGCCCTTAACTAAGTTCAAAAAGTGTATAAAAAGTAAACTATACTGCAAGGGCTACTATACAATTGACGATTATTTGCTTGACAAGGAAGCCTGGAAATGATCTGCTTGCTCTACAGCATTCATACAACAATAGTTTGTGATTTTTAGTTGAATTATTGTAAATAGAGAATAAAAAGAAATGTCCGCCGAGTTTCTTGCCAGTTCTTCTTAAGCGGGCCAGCTTCTGAACTGGTACTTACTGGATACTTTGATTTATATTCGTGGACGTGTACACTTGCGCTTTACAAAATACTACAAGAACACATCGAATACTTTTGTATACTTACATGGAAATTATGGTCACCCTACAGAATATTCTCCTACAAAAAATTAAAAGTCAAATTTCTCTTAAAGTATGACATTTAGAAGAATAAACGCTTCGTTAAATTTTATTTAAAAATTTCTTAAAGTACTTACCCGGATGTGCGGTAGTGTAGAAGCCTTATCCTAGTCAATACTGCCGAAAATTTTGGGCCCTCAGTTCAGACATTTTAGGAAAATTCAATTACCAATTTAAATTTTAACTATTTACTTTTTTGTCATTATTTCTTTTTAAGGAATTTATAGACGCGGTTAAGTAATAGTAGTTTATGACACTGTTGCATAATAAGGGTTCTTATAACACGAGTGTGTTTTAAAAAAACGAGCCGTAGGCGAGTTTTTTTATAGTACCACACGAGTGTTATAAGACCAAGTTATGTACAGTGTCATACACTACTTTATCTACTCTCATACTATAATACCTGATTTCATTTTGTTGTGATATATAGTTGCTCCTTGATTTCGCCGGTAACAGGTTCATGGTCATGTTTGACGCAGTTTCCAGAATGTCTGGTGGTGTACAATTAACACCATCCTCGCTTTAAGACATGTTTTTACACAAAAACTAATTTATTTTACAAACAAAACCAAACTTTGTTTAATTTAAATGTAAAATGTTGGCGCCAAGGCGCAAACATCGATTGCGCATGCGTGTTTCGTTTTTTTTTAGGCTGCGGAGACCATAGATTTAGGATTTTTCACTACTCTGGAGACACATTTTTTTTTTAAAGTAGAGGTTCAAACTTCTTTTTCAGCTGGAGATTGTTTATGGTGTATCGTAATGATTAAAAAGTTTTATTATGATACAGGTGTCCATACAAGACCTGTATCGTAATAAAACTTTTTTTTTGGCCTGTGCGTAATGTTTGTCATAATAGTATTGATTTCAATTTTATAATCTTTGTATTATAGTATCAGAGTAGATAAAATATATTACAGTCGTATTTAAGTATCTCTTTAGACAAACCCATATTTTGATGATTCCTCAGTACAAACATTAATGAACTGAGGGCCCAAGATATACCGCAATAACTCGGTAATATCGTATTCTACATATTTGGGAATTTCTTAAAAGTTCTAAGAAATTCTTAAGTAACTCCTTAAATAAAAATTACAACAGTAAACACGATTTTTGAGTCTGCGTTCTGTAGTGCCGATTTTGATTGATTATGTCTAACTAAACAAGGAAAAAATAATTTTATCAAATAAAGTTTGCTTTTGTAGTAACCAGATCGAAATTTAAAATCCTAACTTTTTGTTTCAGTAGAAAACAATACCAAGAAAAACGCATTTAATTTATATGTTAATCACATTTATTTACAAATAACAATAAAGATACATCTCAAAATACATAAGAAGAAACAGAAAAAGCCTTTAGAAATTAATATTTTTTGGTTTTCTTCTGTGTGAGTACGCACTTTCTCGTATTAGACTCCAAATGTAGTCACCCATCATGTTCTCATTATGATGTCCTTGTATTTGATGAAAACGTTCTCCTGGCTATTCTGAATATCCTCCCAAGTTATCTTTAAATTGATCTAAGTGAGCATGCAGCATATTCTGCAGCCCATGAGTTTAAAGCTTTCAAGCAAATTAAAAATGAGCTATTTATAATTTGCAGCTTTATTATTTCCAAGAAAGCCATGGATCACTGCTTTAAGGCTGAGCCACGCTTGTTTCTCGTGGCCATTCCGCAACTCGGGAAAATTTTCGCATTTCATTATTTTCTTAATTTGTGGACCGAAAAAAATACCAGCTTCGACTTTTGCCTCTGACAATTTAGGAAAAAATCTTTTAAGTATTCGAAAGCTGGAGAGTCCTGACGAAGAGCCTTCACAAATTGCTTCATGAGGCCCAATTTTATATGCAGCTTTTAAACTTCTTGTAGAGCTGTCGATAAAAAGACACCACTCAGAAGGAACACAAGGGATTCCAATTGTTTCAAATAAACCTTTCACATCATTGCAATAATAAAGTCCATCTTCCTTTGTATAAAATGCAGAAAAAGTTCCATGACGCTTTCTTTGATCACTTATATTTACATCTTTCTTGAGCAAATTCTATTATTGACAACAAACTGATTTTTTTAGCTCTCACTTTGATGAATTTGCCACAAATATTGCAAAAGGAATTAACATCATTCCCCGTCTCTTGCGTCATAAATACGTTGCTCTTCCTAACTATGTGCCAAAATTTTTAAATATTTAATTTTCATTGTAAAATGTACAAAAGCAAACTTTATTTACAATAAATGGAGCCTTTGGTTACTTTTAGTTGTAGACAATCAGAAAATATTAATTTAACAAGAAACCCAAAAAAAAAATTGTTTTTTGTTGACTTGTGTATCAGCCCAGAGGTAGTACTTTCTGAGAATCAGACTATGCCACTTAATGCAGGCATCTGGATTGAGGGCCCAAGTTATTTCATCATAAAAGCTTTATTTCGTGTTTAAGAAATTTTTGGCATAGTGCCCTAAGTTTAAGAAACTTTTCACTGACGTCCCTGTAAATCTTATTTTGTTTTGCGAAGATTTAATTTTTGGGCCCTCAATCCGATTATACAAAGAAATTGTGCGATCACAAAATGTTTGTCTCGAGAGTCTGGGTGTTTCTATGTATGTTAAGTATGTATTTAAAAGTATGAAAATTATATACATATATATAATAAAAGTATGAGTATTATATACCCATAACACAAGCAGGTTATTCCTAGCCTCTTTGGGATTAGATAACGTTGTGTGAATACGTCCGTGAATATTCATTTATTTACTTAAATAAATTAGTTTATGTCTAATTGAAGGACCAGAGCAAAACCTTCATTTCACTACAAACAAAACAAAAACAATGCAAACAATATCCAGAGCATTATATCCAACATTAAAATAATTAGGTCTACATTCCAGTAAGAGACATTTTCTCCAGTAACATCTGGTACTATTCTAGAAACCACAGTCCGGACGCAACCGCCCATATATTCCGCCAGCACAATAACTCGCTGTTTTAATGTGATAAATCTTAATTAAATATGAGTTGGGCAGGGTTGACTGTCGTACTGTCGTCTGTCTGTATGTAAATTTTGTGGGTAAGCAGTTTATATGTATACTAGCTGTTGCCCGCGACTTCGTACGCGTGAAAATTATGTTATTATGCCAATTTGATTGCTCTCTGCTTAGCCCCTAGGATATGTAGCGTGATAATATATAGCCTATTTTAAGACCCTACCCCTAGTGAATATTTGTGCAAAATTTGAATCAAAACTATTGAGTACTTTTCGAGATCCTTCCGAACAAAGCTAATCAAACAGACAAATAGACAAACAGACAAACCGACAAACCGACAAACAGACAAAAATTTTTTCAACTATATTTTCGGTTTTGGTATATTATGTCGAACACCCAGCGAGTATTTTTTTTTTAATATTTCCAATGTACAGTTTTGACTTTTTTATCATTTTATTATATGTATAGATGTATAGATAAATCGTTGACCTAACGCCTCTATATTCGCTCTGTGGTTTTATAACTGAGTAACCCTTTTCGTATGTAAATGAATGTGGAATCCTTTTTTCCCTTCTAATATTTTGATTGCCTCTGTGGTGCAGTGAGCAGTGATACCGCCTACGGCACTGGAGGTCCTGGGTTCGATTCCTGGTCCGCCGGTCGGTCCAAATGTTTGTGTGATCCACAAATGTTTGTTTCGGAGTTTGGGTGTTTTCTATGTATAATATGTATGTATTTACAAATATATAAGTATGGCTATCAGTCGTCTAGATCCCATATCACAAGCTTATGTTAGCTTAATTTGGGCTAGATGTTGTTGTGTGAGACTGACCACAAATATTTATTTATTTATATTATTTACTTATTTCCATTTATTTAAACAACATTTATCCTTTTGCAGTGTAGAATATTAATAGTACGCTTTTTGCAAACAAACATAACAAGTCAAAGTTGGGAATATTATGTTATAACGAAGACCTGGAAAAGATCGCAGGGAGAGACAGATTGAGGAAGGCGGAGGATCGTGTGTAGTTGCGTGAATTAGGTTTAGATTTTAGATTTAGATTTAATTCTTAATTGCACACAGAAACAAAATACATTAACATTAAATACTAAGAACAATGATGTACAGAGGAATTTGAGAATGCATGGTCAATCCGAATCGAAATTGCTTTGCACTGAGAATTGACGCCATCTCTCGGATAACATTGGAAGTCAAGTATCTAGCGTTGCCGATTTTTTAATACCTCACACAGGAACGCGATTATTGTCAAAATGGCAACTCATTAATCTTTAGAGTAATGTAAATATGCCATCTAATAAATTTTTTGTGATTCTAACGTGTCTATGCAATATTATATTCGAGTAAAGTTGCGCCATCTAGTGGAGTTTTTGTGAATTTGGACTCAAATGTGTATGGTATTATAGATCTTGAGGCGCCCATGCAATATTGGAGGTGACTGTACAAAGGCGAGCTTAACTCAACACTGAGTTTTCTCCCAGCAAACTTTTGGCTGAAAGTAAAGTCGCAGCGGAAAACCTTCGTCCAGCAGTGGACTGACATGGACAGATTTGATTACCTAAATAAAATACCTACTTAAACATTTCTTTTTGTAACAGTTCAGATAGTATTAAGACAGGTAGTTCAGAATTTAGTCATCAGAACTTTAGTGATGAAAGATCCATCAAATATTTTCAAAAGGCCCAATCACAACAGCCATCAAGCAACCCTTTCATCAAAGTGTCAGGGCCCAGACGCTCTAAACAATATTGTATCTCACAATACGTAATCCTGGCACCTTTCAACTGAAATTCCTCTGTCACCCCTGCATTGCTTGCGGTTGGAAGCACATATTATCGATAACATCGTATCCCGTCACTTTGGTCTCCAAAACTACGTACCATATCAACTTTATCGCTAAACTTTGCATACATTGACGATTTGCAAGAAGAAACATGAAAGAATACTATAGCTAGCCAGCAATGGTATGATAAAAATAGAAGTGTCCAGTTTCTGATGTCTCAGGTGTTGCAACTTGGTGTTAAAGGAATAGATAGGGTAGCGTAGGGTGCATATTTGATCATTTTTGTTGTTACATATAAAGTAGTCTGTATTGAGGTGTTACTATGATAGAATTCGGAAGCATTCCTGATATACCAAGTTCGAAAGGGAAGATGGGTGTTACTTATGATACATTGAACAATTTTGTAGCTGTTGTGTGATATATCAGTGCGTTTTACTTGGTATTAATATATGTATATAATGTAAAAAAAAACAGTTTTGTCGGGGTAGGCTTTTTTTGCAGAACTAAAAAACACACACTAGAGATCTATAAAACCAAAATTCAATTCTGAACAAAGTAATGTAGTATTTAAACTCTGTTCCAAGGGTGCTCTTTATAACGTGTTACGCCGACGACACCCTCGTTACGGCGCGGGGAGCAACGCACCGTGCCGCAGCACTTAAGGCCACGGCAGGGGTTGCTCAGGTCGTGGGTCGGATTCGGCGGCTGGGTCTCGAGGTCGCCCTTCACAAATCCGAGGCTCTGTGCTTCCACGGACCTCGGATGGGGCCACCTGCGGGAACCAGCCTACAGGTAGGGGGCGTCAGCATCGGCATCGAGCCCTCGATGAAGTATCTGGGGCTCGTACTCGATGGCCGGTGGAACTTCGGACATCACTTCCGAAGTTTGGTCCCAAAACTGAGGGGAGCATCGGCCGCACTCGCGCGGTTGATGCCCAACATCAGGGGACCCAACGCTCCCTACAGGAGGCTGTACCTGGGGATCGTGCGAAGCATGGCCCTGTACGGGGCTCCCGTATGGGCGGAGACCCTGACGGCCAGCAATGAGGCTAGACTGCTGAGCCCGCAGAGAATGATGGCCGTCAGGGTGATAAGAGGATACCGCACGATCTCCGGTGAGGCGGCATGTCTCCTAGCCGGGACCCCTCCATGGGACCTGGAAGCGAGAGCCCTTGCGTCACTGTTCAGATGGCGCAAGGAGGCGCTGGAGCGGGGCCAAAGGCCTGCGTCTCGAGAAATCGAGGCACAGCGGACCCTGCTCCACCAGGAAACCGTGGAGACATGGAAGGTGCGACTTGAGCAACCAAAGGGGGGATTCGCCACAATCGCGGCCGTCAGACCGGTCATGGACGAGTGGCTGGAGAGAAGACACGGTGCTCTCTCCTACCGGTTGACACAGATGCTTGCCGGGCACGGTAGCTTCGGTAGGTATCTGTGGCGAAAACACCGGGAAACCACGGCCGAGTGTCAGCACTGCGAGGACCGCAGCGACGACACGGCCCTCCACACGCTGGTGGAGTGCACGGCGTGGGCACAACAGCGCCAGGTCCTCGTAGTGGGTCTGGGCGTGGACACTCTCTCGCTCGAGGCCATGGTGCGAGCCATGCTCTCCAGCAGGAGTGAGTGGGACTGCGCCGCCTCTTTCTGCGAGCAGGTCATGCTCGCGAAGGAGGCGGCGCACAATGATCAATTATAGAATTTTAGCTGGACGAAATTCATTATTCTCAAAATGAAGGTAGTTGGAAAAAATAGTCGCTACGTGCTTATGAGTATTGTGTACACTTCGTGCTACAATTTTTTTTTGATATGTTTGTTTGTGTCATCAGATATTAATGCTCAAAGATATCGACTCAGCAAATTGCATTGATAATTGCTGTTTACACATGATTTATCCAGAAAAGTTAGTTATATTTTGTAGTGTAAGTTGTTTACTGTGGCATTGAAAAAAAATGGTGCATATTCTTAAAGGTATTTATGATTTATTTTAAGTGTTAGTTTATGCTTCATAGTTCTTATTGTTCAGAAATAAAATTAATAATTCACATAGAAAATTTTACCCTATTTGTTGGGCTTCTGAGAAGCATATCTTTAAAGAAACATAAAGAAACATTAAATATTTGAGTTATCTAGGAGTATTAAGCCCTCAGCTGTTATATTCAATGAGACTTTTTTGCTCATTTTTGCCCTTCTTGAACAAAGTTAATGATTCTTTAGGTAACGGTACTGCAATAAAAAATCAAGATTTGTTCAATGTGCTTAAGTAACATCCTCCAATGAAACCTACGGCTAAGCAATCAAAAGACATGCTACTTAGCTTCGTATTAGATACCATTGGAGTGCTAAATTTGGACGTTACAGAGAGAAACAACTTGCGTAATACCACTCATAGCTTTTGTAATTCAGCCGCTAGAAATTGGATATCAACTAGCCGGGACGTCTCTAAGTATGGGAAAAAGTACTAGAATTGGCTTAATAAATGCGGTATTATCTCCGGTACACAAACAAGTGCACCTTCTACATCACAGAATACGCGTAAAGGGCGGCCAAAACAGCTCTTTTCGAATGTTTGTGATAGAACAAAGCGATGAAGGTTAAATGATCCTATGCCACCCACAGTTCATAAGATTTTGCTCCATGGCAAGTATATCATTGATCAATGATTGATCATTTTTTATTGCTTAACGGTCAACTAGGTAAAAATGCACAGGAATGTCGACATAAAGAGATAAAATAATTTAGGGAACATAATACCAGAAAAATATCCCGAAAAGCAACATAATGATGACTTCTTTAAATTTTACTAGTATATCGGATCCCCAAATCTCAAGTCTTCACTCAGTAACGTTCAGAAAAAAAGGTTCTCTTTCCTGCGATGCTATAGCGTTACCAGACGAACCTTGTATAGTTGACGAAGAAAATCAAGAATGAATATGTCTGTTATTTATTTAATAATTTACTTTGTGTTTTAAAATACATAACAATGAATGATAAATAACAAATTCAGTGTAATAAATAAATTTTATATTGAAAATAATACATTTCTTGCTTTCAATATTTTCGTCCACCTAAAAGTTGAAAATTGATCACTGTGCGGCGGGCCGGGTGCGGGAGAGAACTCTCCCACCCGAGTTCCGCAGTCGGCGCCCTGGGCGCCGCCGACGTGTCTTCGCCGAGGACTATCGGCCTCCATGACCGGGGGTCTGAGGACGGTGAGAGGGCCGCTCACCGTCCTTACAGAAGCAGGCCCATGACGGCAGCGTGACGTGAGCAACTCACGCACGCCCCCCCCTTAGAAGCGGGATCACACCCGAAATCCCCCATAGACGCGGGATTGCACCCGAACCACCCCCTGGGCGAGGCCGCATTGGCGGCCGTAGGTCTGTTGGGAGTCACGGGACATCCTTCTTGAGGGCTTACCCGGGTCTCTCAACCATAGGCTGTTAGGCGTGGCGTGAGGTTTTTTAGTCGGTAAGAGTCCGGCATAACATCCTATGAGGATTTTCCCTCACGTTAAGAGCGTAAATTCGGTTTTCAAATATCTTTACGATCGTAAGAAATCAGCCGGCGCGGCGCACATAGCCGTATAGTGCCAATTGTTGCTACTAACAAGTTTGATACTTTTGTTTTCCTTGATGTATTACCGGTGTCATATTCTTAGTCTAAGCGTTCAATCTTTTAATTTAATTTTTGTGTTAGTAATATTAGTTAATAATTATTGATTATTTTATTGCAAATTGATTGATATTAAGTAGTGATAGACACTGACATCATAAAATTAAATAAGGTGACATTTATTTACCTAACTAATATCAATATTGCAATTAGAAATACCGAACCGAAGGAACCGACGTGCATGGATGAAAAGAAAAATGAAAGTTGAAGAAGCAAGTGAGGTGTGTATGGAGCGTGCCGTGTGGCGCTCGGTTCTTTCTGCCTACCCCGCAAGGGATTCGGCGTGAAGATAGTATAGTATATAATACACACATACATGAAAACGGTCCACAAGTTTATTTTTAACATACATATGGTCACGCCTTTATCCCCGAAGGGGTAGGCAGAGGCATATTATATGCCCACATTTCACCTTTGTATAATTTGTCCCACGTAATAGGTGGTGAGCCGTATTGCCGTGTTTAAATGGACAGGCGCAGGTTGTGACTGCCTGCTGTTGAAATAAAGCCTCCAACTTAGCTTAACGACTGCCATTTTATTAGCAACCGGGACCAACGGCTTAACGTGCCTTCCGAAGCACGGAAGCGCTCAAATAAATGTCACAAAGTGATCACATGGATGGTTACCCATCCATAGACCGGCCATAGTGAAAGTTGCTTACTGCAGTGATCGTTTACAGAACACTGAGTCCGCGGGGCCACGAGCGCTTCTTTTAGTTTATTTTTAAAGTTTCTAAATATACGAAAATTGTAGAAAGTAATGGACAATATTCTATTTTACACTATAAATATTTAAATTTGACAATAATAATAGTTAAAAACAATAATATTAACTTAGCAATGCGCAGGCGCTCGGCATGGTACGATGTTTAGCTGCCTACTGCAGATTCAGTGCTGGCAGGAACGTTAAAATATTTTTAATAAATAACCAATAAATATTGTTGGATATTCTCACACAACATCATCTAGCGGCTAGATGATGTTGTGTGAGAATATCCAAGTTTGGGCTAGATTCTAGCCCAAACTAAGCTATAGGCTTGAGCTATGTGATCTAAATCTAATATTAATTGATAGTAGGTATTTTTCATTTACAACAACCAAATATTTATTAAGAGGTATGTGCATAACAATGCACACCGCCAAGAAAAAGCTATTCCGTATCGGCATTGATAGATTATTAGATAACTACTAAGTTTCTTGGGGTGTTCTTCTCAGTTTGTAGCATTTCCGAAAAAATGTTGACAAACCTATTTTTTTTTAAATTTCAAAGGTAATAAATTTTATTTTATTTTATTTGATCGGCTCTTTCTGGGCTTAATCATTTTGGGCAACAGACATTAGTCGTAAAAATTTAACAATTTAGGTTCCATCCTCGTAGTCCAGAACTCGTCGCCTTGCGAAATATTTACTGTGCTTATGGGCAAATTAGTGTTCAGTCTACACCGCAAAATCGATAAATGTTGGCTTGACTGAAAGTAATTTTAATACAATTCATTAAAAATATTTATTATATACACAAGATCACTAGAAGATAAAATAAACGCAGCTTCTCACTTAATTTGAAGTTGGCCTTGGATTTTAAAATACCAGTCATACTTTGTAAACAGATCCGTTTTTCTCCATAATTTAATTTTACCATCTGCTATGGCTTGTTCCACATCCATGTATATAGGGACTGTTCTAAATTAAATTGATTGATTGATTGGTTATTAGGTCGTCTACAACAAGGTTCTTTAGCAGTGGTGAGACCACGCCCCCTTGTGGACAACCTTTGGCCATGGCTGCGCACTGGTTTCTGCTTGTCTGTAGCTTTAAAATGAGTTTGTTTAGCATGTTATCTATCCATTCACTGACTACCGTGTATACTCGATGTTTTGCCAGTGCCGTGGTTATGCTTCTTCTGTCAAAAGCTCCCTCTATGTTTATGAAAGTGCCGAGGCACATTGATTGATTGATTCTGAATAACCTCTTCTATTTTGTGTACCACTGCATGTAGTGCTGAGTCTGTAGACTTGCCGGGAGCATTATGCGCGTTGGTTGGAATGCAGTGGCCTAATTTGAAGGGCCGTCCCTCGTTTGTCTCTGTCACACAATCTTTCCAGATTTTTTAGCAGGAAAGACGAAGGGCTTATCGGTCTGTATAACCAGAGGTCTGAATCACAAACATAATCCCTTTACCGGGTTTTGGTATAAATATCACTTAGACCTCTCTCCACAGCCTGGGACACAGTCCCATTCATTGTCTGGCGTATAGATACTATGTAACTGACAATATCAACTTGTGTCCTCCCCCATTTTATCACTGCAGGGAAGACTTCATCCTGTCCTGGAGATTTGAAGGACTTGAAGCTGTTAATTACCCATTCAGTTTTTTGTAAGTTGACAGAATAGATTAGAACAGGTCTTGCGAGCTCCCACTGGACTTCTTCTGTGGATACGTTTTCCACCAGCCACATGAGTGTCTGCAGCAATTGGCATTCTGGGAAGTGCGTTTGTATCAAAATACTCTCGGCTTCATTTCATGATAGTTAACGTTAGTAGAATGATGTAGTGGTAATTTATATGTTACTAGCTGACCCGCGCAACTTCGTTTGCGTGATAAATAAAGAACCGCTCGACTTATTTTATGCAAACTTCACATAAACCGTCTACTAAATAGTCCGAACAAAGCCTAAACATTTGGTTTGTATAGGTGAGCCCGTTCTTGAGTTATAAAATTACAACGAAAAGTGGCATTGATTTTTATAATATAGATTAATTTATTGTTTTCGAGTAATTAAGTGATTTAGTGGTCATTATATAATGTTAATTTGCCTTTGAAAATGCCGAAAGGTTCCACCAAGTGCCATCAATCAACAGTATAAATAATTCTTTTCATGTGTGGGTCAGGCCGCCGCGCCGTCAGGTTTCTTTATAGATACGGACAGTTCTGTCCCTTGTTTGGCTAGTATTAGTCTGACTCTAACAGAGGTTTCTCCAAGACTTGGTACTTTTGTATCTCAGTCGCTACTTGTATTTTGCTTTAGCGGCTTTATAGCCGTCCCAATCCTGGTCTGGTTCCTCACAGGTGTTCCATAATTACCACTTATGAAAATGGTGTGTTAATGTGTTATTATCAATACCACACGAATAGTGACTACCAAGTCCTGCCTTGCGTATAATACCTACACCTACGCTGTTCGTGAAGAAAATAGTGTAACTGTAAAAGCTTATAACTTGGTCAGTTTTCGTTAGTTTCATTTAATTTTTTTTATACAGTATTTCGAAGCGAAACTCTAGTCGGGGTGTCTGAGATTTGCACTATACAAAAGTTCACGTTGTATATCGACCATAAATATTTATATATATTATATTATACGTCACAAAGTACTAAGATTTTTTGGTCACGCTAGAATTAGACTATTTTTGTTCATTTTTTCGTATTCAAAAATGGAACATTGAGCGACATGACCACTCTCTGAGAGCCTCTCGGCGGTACTAAATCGTATTTGTTCGCGTATCTGCATTTATAGGGGTTCACAAAATACTTTGTAAAAAAAAATCTGTATCTAGTTACATAAAAAGAAAAGAAAAGAAAGTCAAAGGAGAAGTTCTGACATAATATTACATAATTATCATAATGATTTAAACTACAGAAGCTGGTGAAAAGACTACTTTATTTTGGTGAAATTTCTCACTATTTGAGCAAACTTTACAGTCATTTTTCTCTAAAAAAAGGAACCTACCTGATATCAGGTTATTCTACAAACAGATAGCCAGCCCCCTTTGCAATTGCTTCATATCCCTTGTTTATTAAATTTATCAGTAATTTGACATGAATTCAAGCATCGAAAACTATGCAAATCGTATGATTTGAAAAACCTGTTTCACTTTCATTGATAATTACCAGTATGTAATCCGTTGTTAGGTATATATGTTTTAATAAACGTTTAGAGAGCTAAATTTACTAAGTATGTTAGTGAATACCATGTTTGTACGATAAATATTTAATGACTTTAAATGCAATGAAAAGTATGGTTTCTGAGCAATATGTGGCGCGAAATATGTTAGCCCTCTAAACAAAAAAAAAAAAAAAAAAAGGTGCTCTATAAAATTTGAATAGAATAATCGCAAATCCGTATTATTAGAGAGTTCGTAAGAGCAATTTAGTGATATTACAGTTTGAACTTGCGTAGTTGTCACAGCGATTTGGAGAAGTACACTTTCCACGAATAACTCCTTTCCTTTACCGAATTATTATAAAGTGAATCGCTCTGAATGGAGTGCTCAGTGTAAACTACCACAGCATTTAGCATCATACGCTTTGGCTTATGCTGAGATGGGTGACCGCTTTGTAGCATTTCTGTTCACGAGCGTATGCATTTCAAAAAGTTCGTGGTTACCAGTATCATGACAGCCTTTAAACCTTATGGACGGCTTGAAAATTTCGATAGAAAGTAGCCACAACCTACACCTGTCCATTTCAAGAATGAAATAGGTTTACCGCCTATTAAATCACTACAGGAGAAAATGTTTAACCATTATAATATGAACTAAAATTTCAACAGCCAGGACACATCCACAAATACAATCTCTGCAGTTCTTTTTTTACGTATGGAAATGCTTATGGATGCTATGACAAACTCCTACCGACTACAACCATACGGTACCCATTCATCGGCCTACAGCTGGCGAGCAGTCATGGGTTAACCCTCGGAAGGATAGCTCCTAGTGCTCCCGACAGAGGTTCTGTCCACTGTAGCGGACTCTTTCTGTGGGTTTGGGTTCTGTATCACTTCCTACAATTTCTCATATCAGCTCAGTCCTTGGAGAGGTGATCATCCATGTGACCACTTTGTGACATTTATTTGAACGTTTCCGTGAGGAAGGCACGTTAAGCCGTTGGTCCCGGTTGCCAGTAAAATGGCAGTCGCTAAGCCAAGTTGAAGGCCTTTTAGGTGGCTTGAAAAGTTTCAACAGCACGCAGTCACAACCTGCGCCTGTCTATCTCAACACGGCAATACGGCTCACCACCTATTACGTGGGACAAATTCTAAAAAGGTGAAATGCCTTAGGCACCCGTTTGGGGATAAAGGCGTGGCCATATGGATGGAGCACTTTGTGGGCAGTTCGAGTGTCATCAAGCTCCTTTTGCTTTTGCGAATGCTTTCTAACTTCTTTAAGGGTAGAAGGGACACATTACCATCTTGGCATGTTTTTATAAGAATGATGAGCAGCCAACCAGTCGTTCTCAGACATCTCTGCAGTTCTAGTATTCCTGAATCTAAATGTATATAACTCAAAGGTGACTGACTGACTGACATAGTGATCTATCAACGCCCAGCCCAAACCACTGGACGGATCGGGCTGAAATTTGGCATGCAGGTAGATGTTATGACGTAGGCATCCGCTAAGAAAGGATTTTGATAAATTCTACCCCTAAGGGGATAAAATACGAGAAGCGGGAACGGGAACAAATTTTACGCGGGCGAAGCTGCGGGCAGCAGCTAGTACCTACTAAAGTAAAATGTTTTCATCGTTATACATTTTATTTACCCTTATAATTGAAGACATATAAATGTCTTCGGCTGAACCCGATAAATTCGCCTTCTAGTAGGTAATCACCGCCTGGCCCGATAATCGGTAGGCCGTTAAAACAAATCCTGCCCGTTTATTACGTCCATTATTATAAGAAACGGGGAAAACTCTGACCATTTGCAACGGATTATGGTTCGTATTGTTTAGCTTGACTTTAGTACAATTTATGGTTTGCCTTTTGCAAGGTGTGTACTGGAGCTCGATCTATTTGACTGCTGTGTTGGTCTTGCTAATAATAGTGCCCATTACATAAAGCCCATAAAAAAAATATTGTATAATCCATAATGTCTGAAAATCTCAAAAAAAAAAATCCGTTGTCGCTCTTATTGACTATGGGATCAGATGGTATTTATTATAATATTTGTAAATCCTACTAATAGGTATTATAAAAACGACGGTTTGTCAATATATTTGGACGTTTGCTACTCAATCATGCTCTAAAATTATTATAAAGTGCATGGATTACACAAGGCATTTTTAAATCTATATGTATATAATGAGTATGTATTTAAAAATATATAAGTATGTCTGTCAGTCGAATACATCCCATAGCTCAAGCTTAATTTCGGCTAGATTGTGTTTGTGTGGGAATGACCACAGGTATTTATTTATAAATCAATCAATATCAATATCAATCAATATCAATACATATAATAAAATCGTAACAGGTCGCTGTCTGTACATGAAAGATAAATGAGAAAAAATATTATAGGGGGGCTTTATGAACGCAAGAACCCAAAACAATGATTTTTAGAATTTTTGTCTGTTTGTCTGTATGTCTGTTTGTCTGTACGTTTGTGCACGCTAATCTCAGCAACCGCTTAACCGATTGCAATGCGGTTTTCTTTATTGTGTTAAGGTTAGCTCCGCTTAACATTTAGTGGTTATTTCATGTCAATCGGTTTATAAATTAAAAAGTTATATCACTTTAAAGAATCATACAGAATCACACAATTATGAATCTAAAAGTGGGTAAATCTAAACTGGCCTGTTGGCTTAATCATAAAAGAGCTTAATGATTAAGGCTATTTTAAAACAATTGAATTGTTATAGATTAGACTTAATCTTTAAGCTCTTTTATGATTAGACCAACAGGGCAGTTTCACACGCTGCTTGATGAGTCTGATGAAGATGTACCTCTCCTTTCATACACCTTATGTAACGTAAACGAAGTTGCGGGCTCAGCTAGTATTTAATATTTATTGCACTATAGCATATACAGGTTTCTTGGACGTATGTCCGTGAGTAACTGGGGAGCTTCAGCTGAAAATCAGCGCAGGCGGGCAACCAGCCTTTTGGGCGCACATAATTTTTCATTTGTAATGTATTTTATTATTTTTTTCCTATCATGTTATGTTTAATATGAGGTATGTAATAAACCTAGTTCGTGATTTTGTGTGCCTAATAAAAACGTTTTTCTTTCTTTCTTTCTTTCATTATTTACCGGAATAACACATATACTACTTTTTATCACGGGAACAGAATTTCAAGCGGGCGAAGTCGCGAGGATGATCTAGTCTAGTATTTATATATAGTCTATTTATTCAGCTGCGTCGTTTAATACGAAATTATAAGATTTGTGGTAATCAATTTCGTTCTTTTACGGTCAGTCCTTCTAGCTCACATGAATCACTTCAAACAACGGAATTCCGTCAAATATACGGAGGGTTTATTCATTCAGTTCACAGGTGTGGGTCATGTATCGTCGACAATTACTTGGGAAAAGTATTAGTTACCGACCACGACCGCTGAGAAACTACGCTAAGCAAACAGGATCCTTTTACTACCACACCACTTAACGTTGCTCGGGAAAATAAAGTTAAGGTAGGTTTTTACTGTGAGCGGACAATATTTATATTCTTTTATTGGTAGACTAAAATGACATCACTTTTTTGATGAAAAGTCACAGTGACATCCAAAGATAGAGGGTCAGTTGCTGCCGGGATGGCTATTGATACAGCCCTCGGGTTGAGGTACGAGTAGAATGCCTTGATGAAGAGGAGGGGAACATATTTCTGTGCTGGTTAAGTGTTTTAAGATTTTGTAAACACATGAAACTACTTGTAAAGTTTTAATAAATATGGCAGGGGGGGGGGGGGTCAAGCATTTCCGGGTGTAGTAGGTGTTGTTATGTTATGATATATTTATTAGTATTTTATTTTAATATTTTTATTTACAATAAATGGCTGGTTGGTATTTTAAGTACTTTCTTTAAAAACATAACGGACCATGAGATACAGAACTGAGAAAAGAGTACTAAATTTCTATTGAATTGTAATTTTAGATTAACTATAGACAATGTACCTAAGTCTGTGGCAGTTACATAATAAGGAGATTGTTATTCTCAGCTAAATCTTGGACATTGTTGTTCCCTCATCAACTTTCGTAAGAATTATAAACGGTTGAGCTACCAACATTATTACCGAGTAGGTTATAAACTAAATAACTAAATTGACTATCAGTTCTAAAATTTATAGAAAACAAAACACGAAGTATTCGCTTGCAGTGTAACCCCACCTTAGGTTGTGGTGACAACACAGAAAGCCCTAGTAATTTACAGAGCAGTAGTTGAAACCGCCTAAGGAAACGCTTTATTATCGCCAAGAGAGGCGAAGGAACTCTAACATACTGCTTCATCAGACGCTTTATGTTGGACTCCTTTATTTATTTAAACGCTTATTGCTCTGCTTCTTATGAGCATATTGTTTTATGAGACTATAACTATACGCGTTTTATAGCAGATTGGGTAAATATTGAGGTTATAAAAAGTATAATCCACATTCATACTAGAATTATATATTGGAAAGTGTTTGTTTTTAATTCTTTACGTCACCGTCGGCGTCGTAAAAAATAATATATTTTTAAAATGGTAGTGTTTGCAGAGATTGAATTTTGATTCGGATTCACCGCTGGTTGTAGCACCTGTTTTGGATTCAGAATGGTATTAGATTTTCTCTTCTGCGTTGACAGCAATAGGCTCGTCGGCTATAAGGTTAGGTACGCAGCATCAACAAACGGCTAGCTAAGTGTGGTAGTCAAATTCATCTCTGCCTACCCCTCGGGCGTATCGTGTATAATAATTACTATGTGTAATAATTAAAAAATTTAAATAGCATTTTTATTCCTCAGTAATCTGATTTAATACAATTATACGAATGTATTTTCGTATTTCAACATGAACACATAAAATACATGAAACTACTTGTAAAGTATAATAGTACGCATTCTTCTCCAAATGTTTGAGAAAAACGTATCTTTATAACATGCACAAGAAACATTTTTTTTTTCATTTTTTCACAAGAAATATTTTTTGGAAGACGGTGTGTAAAATTACCATAACACAATTACGTAGCTCTAACTAAGTATTGTAGAAAAATAAAGTCTCGATAGCTTCCAAACTCTTCCAGAGTCTACTTTACTAGAGCTCTTTACTGGATCTACGACGTACCTTCGGAGTGGACCTTCAGCCCCAATGGTTATCAGTTCTACAAGCAGTATTTCCCATCAACTGCTTCTAGAGCCTTGTTCAAGTTCAAGTTCTTTATTTGTTGAATATGGTAGGGTAGACTGAGTACGGTAGAAACATTTTTGCGTTTATCGAGCATAGCAGCGGAATTTGTTAAGTTAGCGATGAAAGAAATGTATTAAAGAATAGACCTTTTATCTGTCTTCTAACGGGCAATGTTATTTGAAATCACTTTATATTAGTTTTCTGTGTAAAATTATGTTTAAAAAAAACGGTAATTTGTTTTAACCGTCCCCATGTCAGGGTCGGTTGAAACAGTGCTTGGGGTCAAATGAAACACATGCAAATAATACAAAATATAATAAGTTATCACGTTTTATTAGAAATATAACAAAAACAAACAGTAAAGAACTAGTCATCTAATAATATTTTAATGGCACAGATGAAAATTACAAATATTTTTTTAGTAATATAGTATAGTCTTTGTTGATAGATAGGTACTTATAATCTAACAGTATTTTTATCAGCCTTTGAAGTTTTACATCAAGTACAACTTAAATGAAATAATAGTAAGATTTTCTTGACAGTAATATTTGCAATATTGGTAATTTGCGATATTGGTATTTTTTTTAACTATCAACAAAACAAAAATCGAACTAAACAAAACAAAATCCCGCTTTTACATCTTCATATGCTTGCTTGTATGTTGATAAGTCGGCCCGACATTTCGTAGTCTTTCTTTGGCGTACCCTTGGCATCTGAGAAACAAGAAAATTGAATAAATAAAATGTTTCAAACGTACCTACCCACAAATAATGTTTCAACTGTCCCCAACCCCCCGATTGGTATAAAAAGTTTCACAGTTAGAATTATTACACATTTAATTAAAAACTAATGATACTACAATATTCTACAAACTTCAATTAAAACGAAAGAAAACTCTCAATACTCTAACTTTATACAAAATCTAAATATTTGCAAAAATGTAAGAACAAAAAAACTTACTTGTCCGTCAAAAAACACAATGGGGCCTCCTATAGCCAAGCACAGCGCCCGTAGAACAACGTGCTACTAAAATTCGTGTTTTGGCTTGTCACCCGCTTCATACTCCCCTTGGACCCCTCACCTCATCACGCACTGATTACGAGATATTCGCATTGTTTCAACCGTCCACCGTTTTAACCGTACCCAGTCTACCCTACTTAAGATGGTATTATAATTAAAAGTAAGTTTCATCATTATTCTGCCTAATTTGGCGTACAAATTTTTACATGAATTAAAAAGTAACAAATTAAAATCACAATATAAAATTCAAATTAATATAAATAGAACTATAAACAATTTCAATAATAATAAAATAATAATAATTACAATTCATAATCAATAATAAATTAATTAATGCGATCTTGAATAACGCCACTTGTACTATTCCACAACATTTATTTACTTTACACCTGACCGGTTTTGCCTCTCGGCATTCTTAAAGGTACAAAACAACTAACTTGAAGACCACTACATCATGTAAATACATCTAAACTAAACAATTTTTACTGTAGGTACTCAAATATTTTAGAGTTTGCCAACTTTTAAATTTTCTCCAAAAGTAGGGAAATTTATGTCTCGGATTTTTGAACACATTTACGGGGAAAACTTAAAAGTTGGCAAACTCTAAAATATTTGAGTACCTACAGTAAAAATTGTTTAGTTTAGATGTATTTACATGATTTAGTGGTCTTCAAGTTTGTTGTTTTGTACTTTTGAGAATGCCGAGAGGCGAAACCGGTCAGGTGTAAAGTAAATAAATGTTGTGGAACAGTACAAGTGGTGTTATTCAATATGTGCAGCAGGTTCCACCAAGTGCCATCAACCAGCAGTAGGTATAAATAATTAATGCGTTAATGTCAACATTATAAATGTCAAAATAAATTTGTACGTTAAACAAATTTGACATAGTAGCAAAATCTAACTTGTCTGTAACGTAAAAACTATTAAACCGGATTTCATACTCAGATCAATTTATTGATGTAACTAGCTGTTGCCCGCGACTTCGTACGCGTGAAAATTATGTTATAATGCCAATTTGATTGCTCTCTGCTTAGCCCCTAGGATATGCAGCGTGATAATGTATAGCCTATTTGGATGCTGATAAGCAATAATGTGTCAACCCACAAAACGTCAAATTCATAGGTTTTGATATATTTTAATAAAGCATCACGTATTTTACAATCTGCAAAAGTGTTTCAGGGTCCATAAAACATATAAGTACGAAAAAAATGGATTTATGTCATAAAACAAATCGGAAATCACATATACTATATTCGTCAATAATGCTTTAAGTGCCTTAACATCGTCGAAATTCAAAGTACTGCTCGTTTGCTCCAACTTTGCCGCTCGGCTCCATACTAAAGTCGAATTTTTAATTAGACGAAGTAAATTGACAGCAACTAATGTCACTTCTTCATACAATGTTGCTTATTTTCTACTAGCTGGTGCCCGCGGCTTCGCTCGCGTCATCGTCGGCTCATCACATCATTTTGTATTCTACCATACATACCTACA
This sequence comes from Miltochrista miniata, assembly GCA_933228765.1. Classification (NCBI taxonomy): domain Eukaryota; kingdom Metazoa; phylum Arthropoda; class Insecta; order Lepidoptera; family Erebidae; genus Miltochrista; species Miltochrista miniata. The sequence continues at coordinate 32,898,013 of OW121756.1, read as the reverse complement.
TACAATAGATATTATTGGATTATTCCAACCAGTATTCATAGATCCCAACCAGGCCAGGGTTAGAAACCAGAGGCCTAAACACGGCGGTCGCTTACGCAGCACCGAGGTAGTCAGATATACAGTAAAGAACCTCTGAAATCCATTACAGCATTATCATGGTAGGGTGATATTAATTTGGCGACTCAAATCAAACAATCAAAGAAACAAACACATCTTTATTCATGTAGGTTCATAGTAATACAATGAACGTCTTTATGAATGATTCTACATTTACTGCCAGATTCGCAAACCAATAGGTAGAGCCTGTGAGTAAGAATCTGGCAAGAAATCTCACGGCCACTCTTTTCAAACTGCCAATAAGTACCTATAAACAAAATATAGCATGGAAAACGCCCCCCCCCCCCCCCCTCTGTTAAAATATAGTATACATACTTATGGAGGTATGGAGGGACAGGTTGTGATCACATAGTATACAATATGAAAATACGATAAAAAAAATGCACGACCAAATCAATAATTAGGAGCCAAATTGAATTCTTGCCTCACGGCGCATTAACCTAATGGCGGGTGAGCTATTTTGAGGCTTTTTTGACTCACTACAAATAATTTCCGTCCCCAGCTCTATTCTCCAACAACCTTTCTTATGCTGACAAACAATATAGGGTACTTGGCGTCCTGTTCAACTGGTTTCTTCGAGAGTATCATTAATTTCATACACGCGCCGAATGGTGTGGCAAGTATGTGCAAATACCGGGAATGATTCTCTGCTGCTCATTATGTCCCAATGGAATAAGAGACGGGAAGATTTTAGTTAGATGGTATTCAACCACGTTTTCTTGTCCTTATCGTATAACCGTTTTCGGTTAGTTACTGGGAGACCGCCCAGTTTGGTTGGATTCATCGAAACTGTGGCCTTAAAATAACATTGCGGAGGAAGCTGTATAGATCATGACCTGCTAGCCTCTCATAGGTTCTGCCAAAGGGACACGATCCCAAATCTTATGCGAGCTGCTTCAACTCCCTGTGGGCCAGCTGGATTTCCTCGTCCGCAACTCGTCCATCACGAGAAACCTCCAGATCAACATGCAACACCCCCGCAAGCACAGGTAATGTTATAGTGTTGCGTGATCGGTAAGTCTTCATGAGCAATAATAATGCTGATTGCTGAGTTCTCAAAAATATACGCTTGACCACAAAGTTAGACGACCGCGGTACCATACAGCTGCAGCGTACATCAACGTAGCAACAAAGGTTCCTGAGTACAGAACTCTCAAGTGCTGCGTGTCATATTCCCCACGTAGAGGCAGACACGCTGTAGACATTCTGAAAACAGTTCCGAAGTCTTTTAACCAATAAAATCCACATGCGAGCTGTAGGACGTTGCATCGTCCCGAGTAACACCGAGCGCTTTTGCCTGTGACATAGTCGCAACCGAGGCGCCGCAGGTTCGGCATAGCATCCCTGTAGGATTTTCTTCATGTTAAAAAAACTAATATTATAAAGAGAATAGATTTATAGATTTGATTGTATGCAGGCTTCGCCACTACTGAACTCATTTGTAAACTATTTTACTGCTGGGAAGTTACACTATCCCCGGGTCACATAGGCTATATTCCCTTACTATAATAATAAATAATAATAATAAAATCATTTATTGCGTGAAACATGGTATTTTAAGATGTTACATATTAATACAGGTCAGCATGTTCCGCAGATTCATCTGCATGCAAAATTTATAAAGGTTAATGTACCTTTATAGGAGAATACATTACATTACCATATATTAAAAGTATATAAAAATATCAATTTAAATTATCAATTCAAATACCAAAATTAAAATGTCAGTTATCCATAGTAGTAAATTTCAATTTATCAATTCAATACCAAAATTAAAAAGTCAGTTATCCCTAGTGGTAGTCAATTTCAATTATAAATGTCAAGTGTACCCATACCACGTCTATATATCTATCTCTATATGTCTACATGTCATGATTCTTCAATTTTTTCAGTTTATTAAACTATTGAAATACATTTAAAAATAATAAATAGGTACATAATTTTGTCTACTTATCGTCAAGAAACTCTCTGACAGTATAATAACATTTCTCTGTAAGCCAGTTAATGAGTGTAGTTCTAAATTTATTCATTGTCATTTCTCGTATACTCTTTGGTATATGATTGTAAATTTTTATTGTCATAAAATAAGAATTATCTTGACATAGTGATGTTCTACAGAAGGGCAGCAACAGTTTTGTTTCATCTCTTGACTTGTACAATTTGTATTTACTAGCTTTTTCAAACAACTCTGGATGATTTCTTACGAACATACCGATTTCCAATATATATAAGGCCGTCAGAGTCAATAACTTAAGATTTCTAAAAACCGGTCTACACGAATCCAGCCGATGTCAGTCGAGTTACCCCATAGGATTAGACCATATCTCAGTATTGACTGAACGTAACCGTGGTAGGCAGTCAGAGCGGTTTTCACATATTTTACTGTTCGGCGCAATCTTCTAAGGACAAAAACAAAGCGGTTCACTTTCGTACACAGGATCTTTATATGGGATTTCCAGCTACAATGCTTGTCCAGCACTATACCCAAAAACTTCGTTTCTGTAGTGATCTCTATATTTATGCCCTGGTAGAAAACTTTCAGTGGCTGATTTTTAACTTTATAGTTCTCAAATTGGATGATTTTGGTTTTTTCTATATTTGCAGTTAAATTATTTTTCGTTAGCCAATCCATGACAAGTTCTATTGTGCTATTTACATTGTAGACATGCTGTGCTTCTTCCCTTGAATCATTTACCACAACTGATATATCATCTGCAAAGAGTGTGCAATGGTGCTTTGTGACTTTAGGTAAGTCGTTTATATAAATCAGGAAGAGTAGAGGGTCTAAAACGCTTCCCTGAGGTACACCTACATTATTAAGCTCAAAGCTTGATTTATACGATTTTAAGAGACGATTTTCATCTATACGATCAATTTCAACACATTGCTTACGATTCTGTAGGTAGCTGCATATCCAGTCAAGTGCCTTGCCACGGAACCCGTATCGCTCACATTTGCCAATCAATACTTTGTGATCCACAAAGTCAAATGCACGACTCATATCGAAAAATATGGTTGATACTATATACCACGGGAACGGGAACTACGTGGTGGGATGGGAACTATGCGAGCGTGACTTCACGGCTTATGAGATAGGTACTGCCTGGTGATAGAGAGACGGGCAGCGGAGTCTCAGTAATAGGGTTCCGTTTTTACCCCTTTGGATGCGGAACCCTGAATGTTTTTCGTCCAAATCAAGCAAAATTTTACCTATGCAAGGTAATTAAAACTTTGGTTGGAGAATCATGTGTTGACAGTCTTTAGTCGAAGGATGAATACCCTGATAATAGTTGGTTTTATTTGAATGAACCGTACACACTTAGAGCGAGTTCGTTAATTATTCCTGAACAGCCTGTGTGTAAGTCTACCGGTTCAACTTTTTATACGAAACTTTAATTAATCAACATGAAGACATTTACAATAACACAAAATCAATCTCTGTTGGACATCAAATAGGAATGACAATGTCAATCGGATTTAACGTTCAAAAATGTGTCACTATTAAAAGTAATTTAAATCAAAAATAATGAGTAAGTTTTTTAAGGAGTATTGATAACAATTCTGGAAAAAAAAATCCCCAAATTATCTTACATTCCCTTTTTAGCTCGTTATAGTATATTTTTTTATAAAATACGAAACACATCTTTAATCAATAATGATTTTAATGCTATAAGCCGAATTTGAAGTAGATCAGACCAAGGAATCACGTTGTCCCATACAAACTTTACCCTTCTTTTTTATACCCTTGGAGGTGGAATTTGCAAAAATGGTAAAATTACTTTCTTCAAATTGTAACAAAGAACGCTCGTGCTGAGTTTCATCACCGTACCATGAACCGTTTAGGCAATAATTGATAATAACTTTATACGATTATATTATAGTTCTTTCATCTGCGATTCGATTTTGATGAAAAATAGCCTAAAGCCTCCCCCGAGTTGAGCTTAATCTTTTTTTGTAAACAGCAAATGAATCCGTTCAGTATCTTCGGAAATCCTGACGCTCATACAGACAGACAGACAGACAGACAGACAGAAAAGAATTTTAAAAACATCATTTTTGTGCTCTATTGGTGTTTTTATACCGCCCCCGCTACTTCTTTTTTAATTTTATCAATTGTACAGACACACGATTTCTACTCTCTTATTATAGTATAGATGACGAAGTGACATTAGCTACTGTCAATTTACTTCGTCTAATTAACAATTCGGGTATACGCCTCTACGCCAGCGGCAAAGTTAGAGCGAACGGGTAGTAGTGACATGTATTGTCACGAAAAATATGTTATGAGACTTGACACTGTGTTGCTAAAATGTCATTCAGCGATTCTGCGCTGCGCCAAACAACGAGCTCATAATAAATAATTAAGTTCTTAATTTATATACCCATTAGAAGTACTAAAATACAATAAACCCATGTATTAGTGAATTGTAAGCAATCCACGTTGGAGTCATCAAGATATGTCTGTAATTTTTGTTAATTAAGATTGTCATGAGTGATTATTTTAAAGGTTAAAATATTGCCGGTTTAAATTATATAACGAATTAATTAAATAATTGTGTAGGCATATGTCAACTTTTAAGGTCTTTTTCATGCTATAATGATATGATTTGGTCCGATCTGATTGACTTATTGTCACTTTTGTCACTTAACTGATTATTGCTAAACACAACGCAATACCGTATGTCGTACTATGCATAGTACGACATCTTTCGCTGCAGCATAACACATTGTTGCTAAACAATGAAAGCTCTCTTAACAATGCATAAAGTACAGTTTATGGTGCTTGACATATTATTACCGAATATTGACGAACTTTTTATGAGAAATAGTTTTATGTCAAGTACCTTGATGTTGTATTGAAAAATCCTTTTTATTCATAGATCTGATAATATAGTCCCACTAAAAAATGTATATCTATGTTGTTGTGGAGAGATGTCACTGCCAAGATAAAGTAGATTTTTTTCCGGAAGTTAAATTCTTTCGGTTTTTAACGGGAGCTTCAACCCCTTGACGTTCACAAGTCGAGTGAGTGGCCCAGACGGTATACCCGCGATGGTACTCAAGCAGTGTGGTCCGGAGTTGTGTCCGGTACTTACACGTCTTTTCACGCTTTCATATTCCATGAAAGTAGTCCCGGCATCGTGGAAGATCGTGCACGGGCATCCTGTGCAAAAGAAGGGTGACAGGACCGATGCGGATAATTACAGGCAACCCCATTTATGGCAAATAAATAATTATTATATTATAGCCATCACCTCCTGTGAGACGTGTATTAATTACATGCTCCCACTTTTATTAAAAGTGATGTAGCATGTAATTAATACACATATCTGTAAGTTTGAAGAACACGACCAGCTAACGATTTAAGTCACGGTCGCTCGACTGGCGATTTTCATGTGTACCTCACACACAGCTTGGCGACGGCTATCGAGAATAAGGGTGAGGTCCTAGTTGTGAGTGAGCCTCGACATCTCTAAGGCCTTCAACCGGGTCTGGCACAGAGGCCTTCTTACGAAATTGTCCTCCAATGAACTGCCCCAGGGGTTTCGCGGATGGGTGTCCAGTATCTTTGCCGATAGAAGTATGAGGATTGTCGTCGACAGGAGCTGTTCTGACTGCATGGCACAAGGCTCGGTGTTGTCAGCCACTCTGTTTTTGCTGCATATCAATGATATTCGGTCTTGTGACAGCATTTATGCAAATTATAGTACGGTTATACTTATTATACGGGTCGTTCCGATATTCCTCGCTGCGCAGTGGTCGTGAACAACTTGTATTTAAAATTCCGGTTACTCTCATAGATATATGGCCGCAATTTCAGACAAAAACACTTACCAAGACTCAAGTTTGAGTATTCACTGATAAGAAAACCCAATTTACTGTGGCGCTGTAATTTCCTGGCACATCTCTTTCCACCTCCAATAGTATAAAGATCCTTGGTGTTGACATCTCCGACTCAAGTTTGTGTATTCACTGTTAAGAAAACCCCATTTACTCTGGCGCTGTAATTTCTTGGCACATCTCTTTCCACCTCCAATAGTATAAGGATCCTTGGTGTTCACATTTCCACACATTCAGTTCCGCAGTCATTTGGAGGACAATTCACAAGCTGGCGTCCAAGAAGCCTGGGGTGGTCAGTAGGACGCAGCGGTACCTACTTCAGTGTGGCACAAATGCTGTCTATGGGCTGGGACACCTGAATATCAGCTTCGTCCATTCAACTCGGTGCAAAGGCGAGACATGGAAGTTGTCGACGATTTTATACTTATAGGAGAGACAATACCTTCTTTTGCGTTTTCTACAGTCTGTACAACGGTTTGTGCTCTGGGGAATTGTTTGATATGATGTACCTTCCACCCTCACCTTTCACACCTCACCACGGACAGGGTGTTCATCCTCACACTGCGTCCGGAGCGTTCGATCACGGTACTGGTCATGATCTTCCTGAGTCGGTTTTCCGAAACGCCATTAGTATGGAGTTCTTCAAAGGGGGTCTTAGAAGGTTCTTGCAGGGTAGGCAGGGCGAGTGTCGCGCCTCTGATGACCACTTTCCATTAGGTGTGAGCATAACCTTGTAGGCCACCTTAATATAGCATAAATATTTAAAAAAATACTTTTTATTTCCGTCCATTGATGAAAGAAAACTGCTGTTTCTAAACGACGATCTAAATACATAATATTTTGAAATATAATAATTATGTTGCAAAAATATGTATGTAATATGATTCTGAGGACAAGAAAAATATATTTCTCGTAAGAAGAAGAAAAATGGATACTAAATTATGTTTATTGTTACACTAGGTTGATGACTTAGTAATAAAGTTTAGGTTTCTTATATTTTTCATATTATTATAGTTTAAATTCGAGTTCACTTAAAACTATTTGATAAACTATTTAAGTGATGTTTATCAATATTAGTTTATGTTCCTCAACATACATTTATTGTCATTCGATCTTGGTACCGGCATTTAGCAAAACAGTGTTATGTTCCTTAATTTAATGTTTCGATTATTACAGCGTGTTCCATATTTTGCAATATGCAGTAATCCCCTTTTTTTGGAAGAATATACTAGCCTGCTGTCTTTTTATAAACGCATTCTTTTTCAAATCCATTTTTCTTTTAAATAAACAGAGAAAAGAATAATAGATACATATTTCTCTTAACAAACTATTTAAGAATTGGTTTAACTTCTTAAGACGCCATTTTCTCAAAACAAGGTTCATTAGGGTTAACACATTATTGTTTATCAGCATCCATTTGAAGACCCTACCCCTAGTTAATATTTGTGCAAAATTTGAATCAAATCTATTGAGTACTTTTCGAGATCCTTCCGGACAAAGCAAAGCAAACAGACAAACAGACAAAATGACAAACAGACAAAAAAATTTCTAACTACATTTTCGGCTTCAGTATCTTATGTTGAACACCCAGCGAGTATTTTTTTTTAACATTTCCAATGTACAGTTTGACTTTTCTATCATTTTATTATATGTATAGATAAGTATAATAGACCTATGTTGTTACAGTAATCGCAGCGGTGCGTCTCGCGCTATTGGAATCAAGGCCGGCGAAGTGACCATATTCATAGTTGGTATTAGATTTTGTTATTTTTCTTATTAGACATAGATAGATAAAGTATTTCAAATAAAAGTATTTCAAAAAAAAAGATAAGAGCAAGAATATAATAATTTAAATAAATTTTGACCTAGGGCCTAGCATGATTAAAATCAACAAATTTTTAGAAACAAAATTGTCATCTATAAATGAAAATATTTATTGTTTATCTTGTTGTACTAAACTATAATATAAGTACAAATGTGTCAATGTGTCATTTTAACCTGAATAGCATCATAGTTTTTATTTTACTATATATTTATTTGTACTTACCTAGCATAATAATAATAATGTTAGAACCTGGTGTCTTTTTAATTCTTTTACTGTATTTTTGATAATTAATAATGTATTTGTGAATAGAAACCAACATAATTATTTAATATGTATAATTTTAAAGAGTTGTAACACTAGTGTACTAAATTACTTAACATTGTAGTGTAGTTCTCATGTTGTTTAAAATTTGAATTACCGTATCAGAGTGTGAAAAATTAAAGGTTATGGTATGGTGGCAACTCTACACAAATTAATACTGTTACTAGAACCAAAGATAATAGAATAGTACCTATTACATACAGATAGGCAACTCCCCGCCCCTCACTGACCAAGCTTCCCCACCCCCGCCAGTCCCGCGCCACAGCTGTCATTATAGTTGGCGGGTGTCGTGAGCGAACATTTGCTTAGCCTTATTGGTCACACGTACACATTCAAGCTCTGTACGATGATAGAATTGAAAACGAATCATTTGTATGGAGTTTCCGCCCTGTGGTAGAACGAAGCCACAACCATCATCACGACTTCACCCAAGTGGAATTCGGTTATCGTTTCCGATTCCCATGGGAACTTATTGTTGGGATAAAAAGTCGATTTGTAGTTCCAGACTATAGTCTGGCTGAAAATGGTACAGGGGTAGATTATAATCTACCCGTACAGGGGTAGATTATAATAATACTAGCTGACCCGCGCAACTTCGTTTGCGCCACATAAGAGAGAGTATTACCTGTTCCCGTAGCATTTACTCGTCGCGTTGCGTTTACTCCCGTAGCGTCTTCTCGTTAATATTCAATACATAACTAGGTATAAATATTTACGCAGCACACGCAACGAAGCTCTCAAAAGGAATAAATTTTCCCCCGTTTTTGAAACATTTTCTATTACTGCTACGCTCCTATTCGTTGTAGCGTGATGATGTATAGCCTATGACACTCCACAATAACGTAGCTTTTTATTGGTGAAGGAATTTTTAAAATCGGTTCAGTAGATCCCGAGATTACCCCTTACAATTTAACAAACACACAAACTTTACTTCTTTATAATATTAGTATAGATAATATGGCATTTTCAGCCAGATCCGTTCAGCCTTTAGAGTGTGATTGATTCGAAAACATCAAAACATCTTCATAAACTTTCACATTTGTAAAATTAGAGTAGAATTTTCTTTTATGTGACGAGCATTCTACGCCAAAAGAAAAAATCACAAAGTTTGAAGATACCACTCTATTTTGCCATCAATTTTTTTTGTACAGGTATTCTACATACCAAATCTTAGTAGATGTTTAATTTGAAAAAAAAAACAGTCAAAAAAATCATAGACCACTTTATAAAGTGGGTTATTGTAGGAAGCAAGCAGTTTGGTGCTTAATTGTATGAGAGAGTCGACAGTTGACTTCAATGCTTACGTAATATCTTTAGAATAGAATATTATTCTACGATAAAATACGCAAATTGCTCTGAGAAAATAAACTGCGTAGAGATTATTGCGGCTAAAACTTTTGTGAGAAGAGTGACTGACTCTAAAACTGAAAGAGTGAGTACAAGGGGACTAGGGATTTATAATGATTTATTTATTTATTTATGAGGATTTCCCACTCGTATAAAATCCTATATGATATGAAAAGGTTGCGGGTTCAACAAAATTCACAAAAATTTCCTTGTGCGATGAGCACGTTGATTTGTTTTGTATCTCAGTTTCAGAGTAATTGATCTATAATAAAAGTTGTCTAAATTCCGTAGCACAAAATATTTGCTTTATTTGGTTTAGCTTAAAAAAACGTAATCTACCATCAAGGTTCTTTATAAACTTTCAAGGTCACTAGTGTTAGAGTAAACGGTATAATTATTTACCATGTATGATTGAGTATTTTCAATATTTTGCATTTTCTCACAGCAAGTGCAATCACCGCAGAGAAACCAACTTATTGGTCGAGAAAGTGATCATGGTGTTTGCAACAGTACTGATATATCAAAAAATATCAATTGATACAATGGTAAATATTCAGTTAACTCTAATACTAGTATAAGGTTCAACTTTACAGTTGAACCAGTGAACCCCAAAACCGCGTAAGTAGGAAACGATAGAGCACAAACACTTCCAGTCAATACAGAAACACCGCGGTGTTAAGACCACAATGGCTAAGGAACTCCATTACTTCAACTTCAATGCTATAGCAGAACCTTTGAGGTACTTACTGTATTACACTGACCAAAAATTTGAAGATGTCCGCCATGATAGGAAGACTTGGCCTGACCCGGAAGTAAAAGCTTGTAAGTACATAAAAAATATTTTTAAGTATATTTGTTGATCGTCATTTGAATGAATTTGAATGAGTATGCTGGAATTTAAAAATAAGTAGATTTCTTTATTACAATACAATAAAAGATAGAATTGTGAAGTTCCGATAAGATGATAAATTAATTATACCTAGATCTAAATGAAAGAAAAAGAAAATCAGGTAACCAGTGTAAAAATTATTAACATGAACACCAATTAAATTATCAATAATTTACTAAGTATACATTAATTAACTAAGTCTAAAACACAAAGAAAGCCTTATGACCTAATATGCTTTTTTACACGTGAAAATTCTCATGAATTCTCTCTACCGACTAAAACCACACAGAGCCCTCACATCTGCCTACAGAAGGGAGTCCTGGGTACTTACCCCCTTGGTATGATAAGCCCAGAACTCCCGACACAGACTTTGTCCTCCATCGCAGCTTCTCCAGTGGGAAACCTAATCGTATGCTTTATAAATTTTATTGAAAAATATTTTACTGTAGTTAATACATTTTCTCAGTTGGTTGCGACTTTGTTGAGTTTTTCAGTTTGTTGAGGTTTTCATTTTTGTTATGTGTCCCAATTCCCTCAACAGAATTTTCTACATGGCTAAAATACACACAACTATTTTAAGTGTGTGTATTTTGTAGTACAACAAGTGAACCGATTTAGATGTGGTACATAGTATTTTTTATTTGATAGCAGGTTTTCAAGCGGAAGGCCTTATTTTTTTTTTATAAATGTCGGTTCATTGGTTTTTTTCTATTGTTTTTTTTTTAATTTAGTAAACATAGTTTAACATTAGAAGTAATACGCAACATATAAGAGTATAATCAGGCAAGGTGTGATTATTATATCTTACTAATATTATAAATGCAAAAGTTTGTGAGTGTGGATGTTTGTTACTCTTTCACGCTCAAACCGCTGAACGGATCGGGCTGAAATTTGGTACAGAGATACATTATAGTCTGGAATAATACATAGGCTACTTTTTATCCGGGGAATAAGTTCCCGCGGGAACAAATTTTACGCGGGCGATGCTGCGGGCATACTAGCTGATGTATTTGCATATTATATTTTTTAATGCACTAGCAGATCTTGGATCTGATGCGTGCATATCACTGCACTTGTGTTGTTTATTATAATGTTACCAGTTCTTATTTAAGTGTTCGTCAAGTCTATTTTTGAAACTATTCACTGATTGAGCACTTACAACATTTTCTATCCACAACGCGATTTGGCAAAAAGTGTCTTCTCGGATTGCTAGCAGAAGGAGACCTGGTAAGCTTTAGCGAGTGACCCCTCAAGTGGTGGTTTGGGTTCATTGTAAAGATATCGCCAATACCCTTAACATTGTAGTGTCCAGTTAACATTTTGTATGTTTCATTGAGATCTCCCCTTTTCCTACGGTCCTCCAATGTGGTTAACTTCAATTCATTAAGGCGCTCTTCATAGGCATTGTTTCTTAGTGTCCACATCATTTTTGTGGCTCTACGTTGTACTTTTTCAAGCATATATAAAATATTAGAACAGTTTTCATAATATTATGATACGAAGTAGGTATGTGGGTGGTAGGCTAATACCCATTTACTACGATCGTGACGTACAACTTTTTCTTATTATTTTAATGTTCACCACAATAAAGTCGCCCGCCTGATTTAAAGCCATGGCAAATAGCAATTGAGAGCTGTAATCACATTCCACAAGACTATCGACTTGACCTTCAAGTTTGTGGCCGAATAATGTGATTCTGCAAATAACGCTTGAAGAACCCAGGGTTGAAAGAAAAGGGTACCACGTGCGCTCTCAGAGCGTTCTAAGACTTTGTTTCGATGGAAAAACGATGTTTAAAAGATGTGGGGTTTGGCCAAAAAATAACTCGGACTTGATGAAAGTTCCCTCTATTGTATAAGAGTGTGACACACAGGTTGTTCGGGTCAAAAAGGATATACGGGATTAAGGTACTCTCGCCGTGATAGATTCGAAAAAAGGGAAACCATTTTATTCTAAGCTGCGCCAAGATCTCAAGGTTTCTTGTTACGTCAGCGTCAGGAAAATCTATAATGCAAATAGCACGTCACTGAATACCATCGAGCGCATCCAGCAATTACTTCAGTCGAAGTCATCGATCAATGTTACTCAGCAAATGTAGACAAACAAGGGATGGGGTTGAACTAGTTGTGTAAATAAAAGCTGGACAAGTGCGAGACTGAGAATAGCCCAGCGAGGGTTCCGTACATTCGTTCGTCCAACGTTCCATCCTTCCGTCCGTCAAGATCTTCTTCTCTCTCTTTCTCTCTCTTTTTTTATGACGGACAGACATCAAAGTGATCATTTAAGAGTCCTTTTTCTTCTTGGTACGGAACCCTAAAGACATCATCAATATCCTATTGATTACTTAGACGTTCAATAATATTATGTATTATTATTATGTTTAGTCAACGAAGTGTACATCATTAGGTTTGAAGGTTACACTAATTTATTATGTTGTTTGCATTACAAATTTTTACATGAATTAAAAAATAACAAATTAAAATCACAATATAAAATTCAAATTAATATAAATAGAACTAAACAATTTCAATAGTATAAATTAATAATTAATGCGTTAATGTCAACATTATAAATCTATACTAACGTAATAACCTGGCAACCCCACCCAAGAGCAATGGTATATTTTTTTATTGCAGAAATAAATTATTATTTCCAAATTATAATTGCATTTCGTGTAAAAGTGATACATATTAGAAAATAGTAAATATACATAAACCTACACAATGAATATTACAATAGAATTATGCTATTATCAATGAATATTTGTTACGAAGAAAAATGTTATAGAGGAGACTGACATGACATATGTCATGTCAACCAAAAATATGTGATATATAAAATAATACTAATGCTCAGTCTGTCGCAACTACGTACAAGCAAAAAAATGTATGAAAATTGATCAAATTGTAATGGCGACTATATGTGTCTCACTCAATTACTCAATCTGCCTCGCTCGTTCCTTGAGAAAATGCCATCTGTCTGTCACTGTGGATGTCAAATTGTTATTCGTTATTTTCAATTTATTTTTCTCTGAAAGATATTATTGAAATAATTGAGATAATAGCTTATTTTTGCTATCAATTCGTTCTCTATATTATATTCTCTTGTGTTTGTTCTACATAGTTTATCGAATTATGCATTATAAAAAGTGTGAAATATGCGGTTTAAAATCTGGAAGAAAAGGCGGCACAAAACGGTTTTTAATGGCCAGATTTCCTTTGGATGAGCTTCGGTGAGTAGTATATTATTAAATCTATCAATGGTTCATAGGTTATATGGGTGAAAACAAGGAAAATAATATATTGTATAATCGTTAGGAAAATAGTGTGTACGAATCGCGTGATAATTACTAACTATGTAATTATATATTTTTTTTATATAAACATTTTCAGTTACGCGAAAACGACGGCGCGGCGACGGGAGTAAATGCAACAGGAACAGGTAATACTCTCTCTTATGTGGCGCAAACGAAGTTGCGTGGGTCAGCTAGTGTCAAAATAAATTTGTACGTTAAACAAATTTGACATAGTAGCAAAATCTAATGTCTGTAACGTAAAAACCATTAAACCGGATTTCATACTCAGGTCAATTTATTGATGTAATAGGTATAGTAGACCTATGTTGTTACAGTAATCGCAGCGGTGCGTCTCGCGCTATTGGAATCAAGGCCGGCAAAGTGACCATATTCATAGTTGGTATTAGATTTTGTTATTTTTCTTATTAGACATAGATAGATAAAGTATTTCAAATAAAAGTATTTCAAAAAAAAAGATAAGAGCAAGAATATAATAATTTAAATAAATTTTGGCCTAGGGCCTAGCATGATTAAAATCAACAAATTTTTAGAAACAAAATTGTCATCGATACCTAAATGAAAATATTTATTGTTTATTTTGTTGTACTAAACTATAATATAAGTATTGGCAATGTGTCATTTTAACCTGAATAGCATCATAGTTATTATTTTACTATATTTTTATTTGTACTTAGCTACCTTGTAGCATAATAATAATAATGTTAGAACCTGGTGTCTTTTTTATTCTTTTACTGTATTTTTGATAATTAATAATGTATTTGTGAATAGAAACCATTTAATATGTATAATTTTAAAGAGTTGTAACACTAGTGTACTAAATTACTTAACATTGTAGTGTAGTTCTCATGTTGTTTAAAATTTGAATTACCGTATCAGAGTGTGAAAAATTAAAGGTTATGGTATGGTGGCAACTCTACACAAATTAATATTGTTACTAGAACCAAAGATAATAGAATAGTACCTATTACATACAGATAGGCAACTCCCCGCCCCTCACTGACCAAGCTTCCCCATCCCCGCCAGCCCCGCGCCACAGCTGTCATGATAGTTGGCGGGTGTCGTGAGGGAACATTTGCTTAGCCTTATTGGCCACACGCACACATTCAAGCTCTGTACGATGATAGAATTGAAAACGAATAATTTGTATGGAGTTTCCGCCCTGTGGTAGAACGAAGCCACAACCATCATCACGACTTCACCCAAGTGGAATTCGGTTATCGTTTCCGATTCCCATGGGAACTTATTGTTGGGATAAAAAGCACTAGACTATAATCTACCCCTGTACCATTTTCAGCCAGATCCGTTCAGCCGTTATTGTGTGATTTGATTAAAAAACATCCAAACATCTTCATAAACTTTCACATTCATAATATTAGAGTAGAATTTTCTTTTATCTGACGAGCATTCTACGCCAAAAGGAAAGATTCACAAAGTTTATAATAAAAAAATATAAATAAATATTCACGGACATTTCACACAACGCTATCTGATCCCAAAGTAAGCTAGGAATAACCTGCTTGTGTTATGGGTATCAGACTACGGATATTAATACTTATATACTTTTTAAATATATACATAAATACATAGAAACACCCAGACTCTTGAGACAAACATTTATGGGTCACACAAATATTTTGTCTCCGGTGGGAATCGAACCCACGACCTCCAGCGCCGCAGGCGGTGTCACTACCGACTGCGCCACAGAGGCAGTCAAAGTTTGAAGATAGGTACCACTCTATTTTTTGCCATCAATTTTTTTTGTACTGGTATCCTACATACCAAATCTTAGTAGACGTTTAATTTGGAAAAAATCTGTCAATAATATCATAGAACACTTTATAAAGATGGTTATTGTAGGAAGCAAGCAGTTTGGTGCTTAATTGTATGAGAGAGTCGACAGTTGATTTCAATGCTTACGTAATATCTTTAGAATAGAATATTATTCTACGATAAAATACGCAAATTGCTCTGAGAAAATAAACTGCGTAGAGATTATTGCGGCTAAAACTTTTGTGAGAAGAGTGACTGACTCTAAAACTGAAAGAGTGAGTACAAGGGGACTAGGGATTTATAATGATTTATTTATTTATTTATGAGGATTTCCCACTCGTATAAAATCCTATATGATATGAAAAAAAAAAGAATTTCCTTGTGCGATGAGCACGTTGATTTGTTTTGTATCTCAGTTTCAGAGTAATTGATCTATAATAAAAGTTGTCTAAATTCCGTAGCACAAAATATTTGCTTTATTTGGTTTAGCTTAAAAAAACGTAATCTACCATCAAGGTTCTTTATAAACTTTCAAGGTCACTAGTGTTAGAGTAAACGGTATAATTATTTACCATGTATGATTGAGTATTTTCGATATTTTGCATTTTCTCACAGCAAGTGCAATCACCGCAGAGAAACCAACGTATTGGTCGAGAAAGTGATCATGGTGTTTGCAACAGTACTGATATATCAAAAATTATCAATTGATACAATGGTAAATATTCAGTTAACTCTAATACTAGTATAAGGTTCAACTTTACAGTTGAACCAGTGAACCCTAAAACCGCGTAAGTAGGAAACGATAGAGCACAAACACTTCCAGTCAATACAGAAACACCGCGGTGTTAAGACCACAATGGCTAAGGAACTCCATTACTTCAACTTCAATGCTATAGCAGAGCCTTTGAGGTACTTACTGTATTATACTGACCAAAAATTTGAAGATGTCCGCCATGATAGAAAAACTTGGCCTGACCCGGAAGTAAAAGCTTGTAAGTACTTAAAAATATATTTTTAAGTATATTTGTTGGTCGTCATTTGAATATATTTGAATGAGTGTGCTGTAATTTGAATTTAGGCATATTTGTTTATTACAATATAATAAAGGATAGAATTGTAAGGTAATCATAATAAATCTTAATATATATAAATCTAATATATATAAATCTCCTGTCACGATGTTTGTCCGCGATGGACTCCTAAACTATTGAACCGATTTTGATGAAATTTGCACACCGTGTGCAGTTTAAAAAGCTTCCCCATCTCTTAAGTTGGATAACTTAAGAGATGGGGAAGCTTAATCTACGAACGGAAGTAGCGGGTCACAAAAATCTTAGCCACAGCAACGCGTGGCCTGGCCCTCTGGTTAATTATAGATCTAAATGAAAGAAAAAAATTACCAGGTAACCAGTGTAAAAATTTATAACATAAATGCCAATTAAATTATCAATAACTTACTAAGTAAACATTAATTAACTTAGTCTAATACACAAAGAAAGCCATAAAACGTACCTAATATATGCTTTTTTACACGTGAAAATTTCATGAATATTCTCTATTGACTAAAACCACACAGAGCCTTCTCATCTGCCTACAGAAGGGAGTCCTGGATACTTACACCCTCGGAATGATAAGTCCAGAACTCCTGACACAGACTAAGTCGGCCATCGCAGCTTCTCCAGTGGGAAACCTAATCCTATGCTTTATAAATTTTAACTTTTAAACTTTCACGTTGCTTGATACTACGAATTATATAAACCGCCGTAGTCATGAGCAGATTCTGCTTGTGACCATGGCTGGTGCAACCTAGCCGAAACGTCAAACCTCAATTCTAAGGTATGATCGCGTTAAATAACCGTTTTCTCAGTTGGTTGGGTCTTTTAAGATTTTTAAGTCAGTATATTTGCGAAACCTTCCCCTTTATTTTTCGTATGTGTGTCTCAATTTTCACTACAGAATTTTCTACATGGCTACAAATGACCGTTCACTTGTGTTGAAGCTCAAAGTTGACTCTAACATAATTATTTGCTTAAAATTTTAATATTTAACAAAGTATAATAAAATCGTAACAGTCAGTTTGTCTTTACGTTTGTGCACGCTAATCTCAGCAACCGCCAAACCGATTGCAATGCGGTTTTCTATATTACGTTGCGGTTTGCTTCACTTAACATTTAGTGTTTGTTTCATGTCAATCGGTTCATAAATAAAAAAGTAATGTATATCAATCTAAAGAATCACATATAAAATGCAGCGTACAAAGTCGCAGGCAACAGCTAGTATTTAATAAATAAATATAATATTTAGCAAGATCTATCTAAAGATAAGTAAATAAAGATATCTTCGGAAGGCACGTTAAGTCGTTGGTCCCGGTTGCCAGTAAAATGGCAGTCGTTAAGCTAAGTTGAAGGCTTTATTTCAATAGCAGGCAGTCACAACCTGCGCCTGTCCATTTAAAAACGGCTCACCACCTGTTACGTGGGACAAATTATACAAAAAGGTGAAATGTGGGCATATAATATGCCTCTGCCTACCCCTTCGGGGATAAAGGCGTGACCATATGTATGTATCTAAAGATACCCCATATTTATCTCTAAAGTGAACGAGTAAAGAGGAGACCTAGATAAAACACGTGGATACTTATTATTGCTCTGTAAATGCATACATGTTACTGTCAAGTTCGGTGGATACCACGTTTGTCACAATCTTTGGTTAGTTCATAATGGCACTCGCAGGGAAACATAATTTTGTAAGATTAAACTAGTACATTTCATAGTAGTAGACTGCACCAATTATAGTTATATTTTACCATATTGTTAGATGGAAAATTAAATCAAAACTTTCTAGTAAGTAGTGTAGCATTTATTTTCTATAGATGCAGTATTTAGGATGTGAAAGCAGCCTTATCGAGTTATCTTTTTTTAATCGGTTGTCAGTGGTGACATTTCTGCTGTCAGATTGACAGGATGTCATAAGTTCGGTGACGAAGCGTTTCGCATTTAAAGGAACGGGTTTTTGTTAAGATTTTTCGTGAAAGACAAGACTTTTGACCGAGACCTGCTTTGGGGTAGTTGGAGGTCCTTTGGCTTATGCTCTGAGACTGTGCCGCGAATCAGTTTTTCGCTCAAGCGCGATTATTTGTTGCCTCGCATGGTCTAGCGGGCTGTGATTGGGTTGCTGCATTGCATCTTACTACATTTTACCCAGAAAACTGGTGAGTCACTTCTTCTTTTGCAAAGCGGGTCGATTGTCGTCTGTCGCGCAGCCAAGATCTTAATTTGTCGTTTCTTTCATGACAGGGTTTTTTACTACGGGGCTAGTTGCCGGATGAGATATTTGGTGCCGCACCTATAAGTTAGTGGGCTGCACGTGGTACGACAACGTGGAAGTGCGGACTACACGAGCTTCTCATGTGAGAGGTATCTGCCGTCATCACCTGGCAGTAACAACAGGCAGTCACTCTCACTCAGCTCACTCTGCAGGCCAGTAAATCCACTACTTATGTGTAGCTTAGTAGCATAAGTACCTAAGCACTGACTATACTTCTGTGTACCTGTGATATTTGTGTCTATCAGTGAATAAGCTCTCTGTGTGTCTCTGTGTATCTCTGTGTTATATAAATATATGTGTGTACACCCTACCTGACTGTTTTCGTCAGAGCCCTGGCCTACCCTTGCACGCACACTGGAATCTCTGTAGTAAGGCGCCCTGGGAAAGAGTTCTCTGCATAGCTACCTCGCGCTAGTTGGTGAGTAACACTGATCATCACTGTGTTATAAATTGGCGCCCAACGTGGGGCAAATCTCTGGGTCTACTCTGCGGTAGTCTCAGTCTGGTGTGTGTGCATAGGTGGTTATCTATGGCGAAACCATCCTGGTGAATCGTCCGAGACGCTCCAGGACGTTAATTGGTGGTGCTAGCAGCTAAGCACAAAACCTTCCCTTTCGTCTTCTTCCAGCTTCCTACATCTTTGGCTGGAAAAGACACAAAATTCTAAATTCAAAAATTTAAAATAGCTGTGATTTTGGAAAAACTTTTTGATTTTATTTGGCATACCCACTTCTTTTCTTATTGTGTTTCTTTTCTTTGTTATGTTCCTTTTTATGGTGCACACATATATTTATTGTAATATTATATTAGCATAGATTAATATATTACATATATTATTCTATAGCTTCACCTCTGTGTTAACTTAGTGAATTTCACTCTGTGTAATTATAAATTTTTTTTGAAGGTATGTTGATACCTTGTAATTTTAATTATTAACCTGAACTGTGTTATCAGAAAATTTAGAAACTTTTCTCTCTTAATATACCCTTAATCTTTGTTAAATTCTAAAAGTCAATTTGAAACATAATTACCTAACTTAGTACACTTTGTTGTAACTCAATTTACATTTTTACTTTGTAATTGATCCCTATCTGTGCCATTTTATCTTTATAATTGTTGTAAGTAAATTTTTACATAATGGCACAGATGAAAAAATATATTAATTCTTTAAGAAAGGATGAACTTGCTAACGAGCTGTCCCACATGGGTATTTCAGTGGAACCGTAAACGACAGTGTCTGGCCTTCGGAGTGAGCTAAGAGCGGCACACCGACTCGTCCGTCGAGGTAGCATCAAAGCGAGTGCTCCGGTACCCGCTGATGCATCGGCTGAGCTCTCGATCTGCCTCCCGAAAGTGTCCGAGCTGGAGGAGGCTATTCAGTCAGGTGACATCTTCATTAATAAGGGTAGTCGTCTTGGGGTGTCCCTCAGGGCCAACTACTTATTGAGTAGGTTAGCTCGTTGTGGTCTGGATTGCCCCGACCTGGTGGATATTCGTGGTAGGCTAGTGAAGATCATCGCTAGGGCTGAACCCAGTAGTGATTCTGAATCCGAAGGTTCGGATGATGATGGTGATGATCCTTCGGGTCGTGACCAGGTGGAATATACTTCACCAGTAGTGAGAGAGGACCGCTCGGTGCGAGCTAGTTCAAGTAGGAATAGTTCTACATGTAACATAGTGTATAAAGAACGTCCCCTTAACTTATGTTCATTTAACTTAAAATATGATGGTTCTACTTGTGTACGTGTGTTTTTAGAGAGATTAGAGGAACTTAGATGTGCTCGGGAGGTTACTAAGCCTAGACTCCTTATGGCTTTCTCCGACCTGTTGGATGGACCGGCTTTGTCTTGGTTCCGTACAAACAAAGCTAACTTCATCTCATATGAGGATCTTATTAGTGAGCTTAGAGATACCTTCGATATTCCTGATTATGATTACCGCCTCAGGAACGAGATAAGACAGCGTACACAAGCCCGCTCTGAGTCCTTGGTTAACTATATATCTACAATGCAAGCCATGTTCTCAAGGTTGTCATGTAAGATGCCCAGTGAGGAACAGCTGGACATTCTCATGCACAACATTAGACCTGACTACATGAAGGAACTGGCCTTGCATGATGTCAACTCTGTAGATGACTTGAGACGTTTGGGTAAGCGCTTGGAGCTTGCGCGTACTAGGGCAGACGCTTTCCATGAGCCTGCTCTTGACAAGTTTGAGATTACATCTGACTTACACCAGCTTAAGAACAAAGGTGTACAAAAGCCCGCTAAGCAGGTGTCTGCAGTGGAGACGCCGGTTACCCCCCACGATCGCAAATGCTTTCGTTGCGGCGGGGGCGGTCACACTGCATACAGCTGCACACAGTCAAGGGAGCTGGTGTGTTTCCGGTGTGGTCTCAAAGGAGTCAAGACCCCAGACTGCTCACACTGTACTAGCAAGTCAAAAAACGCGTAGGCCAGGGCCTTATTAGGAACTCTGTGCATCACTCTGTATCTGAGTCTATTTCTGATAAGGTCCTGTTTCCTAAACGGGATAGTGACATTAGACCGTATCTAGTTGTTAAGGTTTTAAATTTAAATGTCTTAGGCCTTCTAGATTCCGGTGCCTCCTGCTCTATACTAGGTAAGGGAGCGCACCGCATCTTCTTGGAACTGGGTTTTGATCTTGTGAGTATCAATCCTACTTTTCGTATTACAACTGCAGACAGCACTCACTTGCAATGTCTGGGTTGTATCTCTTTGCCAATTGAGTACAATTCGGTTATCCGAGTTGTCAAGTTCTATGTTGTCCCAGGTATAACCACCTCCATGATATTTGGAGTGGATTTCTGGCAACAATTTAAGTTGAGTGATAAGTTAATTTTACAAAATATTAGTCTTGATAGCTTTAGTGATAATAATCCTATAGAGTCTGTGTCCCTTAACGGTGGCCTCGAGGATTACAACAACTTGACTGCTAAACAAAGGTGTGTAATCAACGGGGTCATTGAGAAATTTGACTCATTGAACACTGATAAGGTGGGCTTAGGTCGGACCTCACTTGTACATCATGTCATTGACACTGGTGACAGCAAGCCGATAAAGCAGCGTTACTATCCGCTCTCTCCCCTTAAGCAGAAGGCCCTGGAAGCCGAGCTGGACCGAATGCTGGAGATGGGAGTAGTGTCCCCGTCTCAGTCCGCCTGGAACTCTCCAGTGGTCATGGTGGAGAAGGCGAACGGCGACCTCAGATTGTGCTTGGACTCTCGCAAGCTGAACTCTGTGTCTAAGAGTGACGCCTACCCCTTACCCTATATCAATCAAATCTTAGACCATCTTAATAATGCTAAGTATTTAACCTCTGTAGATCTGAGTGCGGCCTACTGGCAGATTCCATTCGACTCACTCCAGTCTGCTGAGAAGACTGCTTTTACGGTTCCCCGGAGAGGATTGTTCCATTACAATTCCATGTGCTTCGGTCTTGTCGGTGCCAGTGCCACGATGCAACGCCTCATGGACCGTCTGTTTGGTCCCGAGTTCGACAACAAGGTATTTGCGTTTCAGGATGACATAGTCTGTGTGTCCAGCACCTTTGAGGAGCATGTAGAGCTCTTACATAGAGTCTATCAGCAACTCAAGGATGCTGGCCTAACTATTAATATGAAAAAATCCCACTTTTGTCGGAGTGAACTCAAATACCTGGGGTATTATGTGGACAAACATGGCTTACGGACAGACCCGGGTAAAGTTGAGGTTATCCTCAACTATCCCACCCCTTCTAACCCTAAGGAGGTTAAGAGATTTCTGGGAATGGCCGGCTGGTATCGTCGCTTTGTTAACAACTTCTCGAAGATTAGTAAACCTCTGTGCAAACTCACTTCTACGAACCTTAAGTTCGAATGGACCCCTGAGGCTGAACAGTCCTTTAACCTGCTAAAGTCAGCCTTGGTTTCTGCCCCTATATTAAAAATGCCTAACTTTGAGATGCCCTTCCGCATTCTTAGTGACGCGTCAGCTTACTCAGTTGCTGCTGTACTGACACAAACTCACGATGGTGTTGAGCACCCTATCGCCTACTGTAGCCGTTCTCTCAACAAGAACGAGGTGAACTACAGCACAACTGAGCGAGAACTTCTGGCTGTGATTTTCGCTTTGGAACAATTTCGACAGTACGTCGAAGGCCAAAAGTGTACGGTCGTCACGGATCATTCATCTCTTCTGTGGTTCCATAAACTAAAAAATCCCACGGGTCGTCTAGCACGTTGGAGTATGAGGCTCAGTCAATTCGACTTTGACATAGAGCATCGAAAAGGTAAAGACCACGTTGTACCTGATGCTCTGTCTCGTATCAAGATTGAGTCCCTCGATGCAGTACCCACTAAAGACCCGTGGTATGACCACACCATGAATAGTGTTCGGAAGAACCCGAGGAAGTCACCAAACTTTGACATTCGTGACAACCTTTTATATAGGTTAACTAAAAATAAATATTCTCTGACTTCAGACTTTGACTGGAAGCTGGTGGTACCTCAGGAGGATCGCTTGCCCCTGCTCTCTAAGTACCACGATGACACACTTAGTGCCCATGGTGGCGTTTGGAAGACACATAAAAGGTTAGCCCTAAATTATTACTGGCCCAAGATGTACGAGGACGTCAAAGAATATGTTGGGAATTGCGAAACATGCAAGCAGTACAAACCCGTAAATACGTCTCGTCCCGGCCTAATGGGTAGCCCGAAGCGGGTTTCGAAGCCATTCGAAGCTATCTCTGTCGATCTGCTTGGTCCCTTTCCCACTTCGAGCAATAGAAACGTACACCTGATCGTGGTCTCCGACTACTTTAGCAAATACGTCATGTTGTGCCCTGTTCGGGTTGCCACAGGCGCTGTAGTCGCGAGGTTCATAGAGAAGAGTGTGTTTCTCGTGCACGGAGTCTGCAAGACTATTTACATGGATAATGGCCCTCAGTTTGTGAGTAAGCCATTTAAGGATCTGTTGGCTAAATACAATGTACCTAATATATATTATAACCCTAGGTATCATGCCCAAACTAATCAGGCGGAACGAGCTATTCGCAATGTGGTTCAAGCGATCTCATGCTATGTGAAGTCACAACACAAGTCTTGGGATCAGTTCTTGGTTGAGATACAGTGTGCTTTAAACACTGCAGTTAACGAAGCAACTCGTTTCACCCCTTACTTTTTGGTACATGGTAGGGAATTTATTGGGGATGGAGTGCTGTACAGGCAGACAGATATCGCGTGCCATCCTACTTCAGTCTCTGTAGACGATCCATCAGCCTTCGGTGTCAAGCTGAGAGAAATACAACGCATTTACGACCAGGTGAGGAAACATTTGAACGTTGCCCACCAGCGTAATGAAAAGTATTACAACCTCAGAAAAAGGCATGTAGAGCTGAAAGTGGGACAGATAGTTTACAAACGCACGTTCTACCTGTCCAACAAGGCCAAGAATTTTACTGCTAAGCTAGCTCCTAAGTTCCTTAAATGTGTGGTGACTGCTAAACGATCCCCTTTAGTATATAGGCTGTCAGATCTGGACGGTAAGGATCTTGGGGAGTACCATATCAAGGACATCCTGAAGTATCAGGAGGAGCAGTCTCCAATACCTAACGTAAGTAACTACATAGCACTGTTTCTCTAGTTTATTAAACCAGTGCTATGTGATCATTATGTAAGACTATTTTAATCTTTTGTTTGTATTTCTATATGTGTACGTGACTTTAAATTGTCACGTTGTAGTTTCTTCTATGCACCGCACCGAGCGTTTTTCTCTCATTCGCTTCTTAGTACTCTACATTATCCTGAGAGCTTGGGTAGTGTTAGGGTATCGGCAGTGAGTAAAGGGAGCATTCGTTTTCTATGAAGGGCATTAGACTCTAGTTACTTAGCCTAACCGGTACACGAGTCAGTGTCTAGTTAGGTACATAGGAGGATCTTTCTTTGGTATTGTAATGGTCGTAGTCAGCTGGTGTTTGAAGGACCTAGCTGGTTGTCTTTGTTTATTAGTCAGTACTTTTCTGTTTTCTTTATTGTGTATTTCCAGCGTGTCATATCCGCAGGAAATACTATTAAAGGGGGGGTGGTTGTAGCATTTATTTTCTATAGATGCAGTATTTAGGATGTGAAAGCAGCCTTATCGAGTTATCTTTTTTTAATCGGTTGTCAGTGGTGACATTTCTGCTGTCAGATTGACAGGATGTCATAAGTTCGGTGACGAAGCGTTTCGCATTTAAAGGAACGGGTTTTTGTTAAGATTTTTCGTGAAAGACAAGACTTTTGACCGAGACCTGCTTTGGGGTAGTTGGAGGTCCTTTGGCTTATGCTCTGAGACTGTGCCGCGAATCAGTTTTTCGCTCAAGCGCGATTATTTGTTGCCTCGCATGGTCTAGCGGGCTGTGATTGGGTTGCTGCATTGCATCTTACTACATTTTACCCAGAAAACTGGTGAGTCACTTCTTCTTTTGCAAAGCGGGTCGATTGTCGTCTGTCGCGCAGCCAAGATCTTAATTTGTCGTTTCTTTCATGACAGGGTTTTTTACTACGGGGCTAGTTGCCGGATGAGATATTTGGTGCCGCACCTATAAGTTAGTGGGCTGCACGTGGTACGACAACGTGGAAGTGCGGACTACACGAGCTTCTCATGTGAGAGGTATCTGCCGTCATCACCTGGCAGTAACAACAGGCAGTCACTCTCACTCAGCTCACTCTGCAGGCCAGTAAATCCACTACTTATGTGTAGCTTAGTAGCATAAGTACCTAAGCACTGACTATACTTCTGTGTACCTGTGATATTTGTGTCTATCAGTGAATAAGCTCTCTGTGTGTCTCTGTGTATCTCTGTGTTATATAAATATATGTGTGTACACCCTACCTGACTGTTTTCGTCAGAGCCCTGGCCTACCCTTGCACGCACACTGGAATCTCTGTAGTAAGGCGCCCTGGGAAAGAGTTCTCTGCATAGCTACCTCGCGCTAGTTGGTGAGTAACACTGATCATCACTGTGTTATAGTAGGTACTTTCTAAGTTCCTGAGCTGGTGTGCAGTAAAATTGACAAGATGGACAGACATGGTGAAACTATACTGATTTCTTTTTACTACGGAGCTCTGATAGGTTTCAGGGCTCCTGGTAAATTCTTTTTTCATTTACAATAATTTTTGTCAGCAATCTTTACAATAAAGATTATTTTTAAATTCGAAACAAAAGTGCATTTTGATAGCTCTGTATTCGGTTCGATGTGGCGACGGGGTCCCGTGTTGCGACGGGTAAGAGTACAAAATGTCGCCACCCCAATACATCCCGAGGGTGTCGTAAGAGGCGACTAAGGGAACACTTTCCCAAAAAATTCATTGCGTAGAGAAGGAAAATTCGATATGAAACCCGGTTGTCAGAAAAAGGACAATCGTTAAGCCAAGTTAAAGGCCTCATAGGCGGCTTGAAAAATATCAACTGCGGGTCGCGGCGACCTGCGCCTGTCCATTTCAACACGTCAGCAGGCTCACCACCTATTACGTGGGACGTAAAACTATGAGGTGAAATGTGGGCGTATACTATGCCTCTGCCTTCCCCTTCGGGGATGGAGGCGTAGGATATGTATGTCTATATATTAGGTGCTTACATATGAAATTGGCGTTTTGTATAGGAGGAACAAAAAGTCGAATATTTTTAAATATAATATATTTAATTAATCAAAGTATGAACCATTGTTTTCTATGCATTTTTGCCATCTCATAGGTAGTTCATTGATCCCTTTACTAAAAAAACCAGTCGGACGGGAATCAATAAAATCTGTGAAGGCGATTTGGACTGCCCCATCAGAGTTGAATTTTTTCCCTTGCAAGAAGTTGTCCAAATTTCGAAAAAAATGGTAATCTGTTGGAGCAAGATCCGGGGAGTACGGAGGATGTTTTAGACATTCCAATTGAAGCTCTTCTAATTTGGTAGCCGTCTGTTGTGCAGTGTGTGGTCTAGCGTTGTCGTGAAGCAGCAGTGGCGTGGAGCGATTGACCAGCCTAGGTTGTTTAGCCGCTAGCTTTTCCATCATGGTTTGCAATTGCTGACAATAGACATCAGCCGTAATAGTCTGGCCAGATTTGAGAAAACTGTAATGAACAATACCGGCACTAGTCCACCAAACGCTTACAAGTAACTTTTTTGGGGTTAATTTTCGCTTGGGGCAGGATTTGGCTGGCTGGCCAGGATCCAACCATTGCGCTGAGCGCTTTCGATTATCGTAAAGAATCCATTTTTCGTCACAGGTAATGATTCGGTTTAAAATACCTTCATTATTGTGCCGGTTCAGTAATGTAACGCAGCAGTCGACGCGCTTTTGCCGGTTTGCTTCAGTCAATTCGTGAGGTACCCACCTTTCAAGCTTTTTAATCTTCCCAATTTGCTTCAAGTGAATTAAAACAGTTTTATCACTAACACCGCAGCCTGCAGCTAACTCGGACGTGGTTTGCGATGGATCCGCTTCCACAATAGCCTTCAATACTTCATTATCAACTTGAGTCTCAGGCCGTCCACGGGGCTTGTTCTGCAGGTCGACATTTCCTGAACGAAAACGTTGGAACCAAAAACGAACTGGGTTTTCTTTTGCAACATGACCGCCATACACATCATTCACCCTTCTAGTCGTTTCCGCAGCACTAGTGCCACGGCGGAACTCGTACTCGTAAATAATGCGATATTTTAAGTTTTCCATTTTGTAAAATGAGTGACGCAAACAGAAAAAAACAGAAGAAAAAAACAAATGAATGACGGTCATCGAAGGATAAATACATGAGTAAATAGCTGGGAAAATTTGAATTTGGAATTCCTTACCAAAGAGGAGAAAATCGTAATTAAAGTGGCCAGTACGAAAAACGCCAATTTGATGTGTAAGCACCTAATATAATCGGTTCACTTGTTTGTTGTACTACGAGTACAAAATATACACAGCCATTATGTGTGTGTGTTTTTGTAGTAGGTACAATAAGTGAACCGATTTAGATGTGGTAGTATTTTTTATTTGATAGCAGGTTTTTAAGCGGAAGGCCTTAACATTTTTTTATAAAAATCGGTTAATTGGTTTTTATCGATTGTTTTTGTTTTAATTTATTGAACTTAGTTTAACATTAGAAGCAATAGGATTAGAGTATATCAGGCGATATACAGATATCGGTAAAATATTAGAACGGTTTTCATAATATTATGATATGTGTGTATGTAGGTATGTGTTACTTGGATGGATGAAAAATTGTATATACATACCTAATACCCATTTACTACGAATCGTGACGTACAACTTTTTCTTATTATTTTAATGTTCACCACAATAAAGTCGCCCGCCTGATTTAAAGCCATGGCAAATAGCAATTAAGGCCTTGCATTACAGTCCACAAGTCTTTTGACTTGACCTTCAAGTTTGTGGCCGAATAATGTGATTCTGCAAATAACGCTTGAAGAACCCAGGGTTGAAAGAAAAGGGCACCACGTGCGCTCCCAGAGCGTTCTAAGGCTTTGTTTCGACGGAAAAACGATGTTTAAAATATCTCGGGATTGGCCAAAAAATAACTCGGACTTGATGAAAGTTCCCTCTATTGTCAATTATCAATGTTACTCAGCAAATGTAGGAAAACAAGGTATGGAGGTCGAACTACCCTTGTTAAAAAAAGAGCCGGACAAGTGCGAGACTGAGAATAGCCCAGCGAGGGTTCCGTACATTCGTCCGTCCAACGTTCCATCCTTCCGTCCGTCAAGATCTTTTTATGACGGACGGACATCAAAGTGATTCTTTAAGGGTCCCGTTTTTTCGTTTTGAGGTACAGAACCCTAAAGACATCATCAATATCTATTGATTACTTAGACGTTCAATAATATTATGTATTATTATTATGTTTAGTCAACAAAGTGTACATCATTAGGTTTGAAGGTTACACTAATATATTATGTTGTTTGCATGAGCAAAACGTTTCAATTAGTAAAGTAGCGAAGTGTTTACAAAAATTATTTAAAGGAAAAATAAATGATATAATTATTTTAAGCTGCCAAAATGACATCTACTTAGTAAATTAAGGACCACTCTCACGATCACTGAAAGTGATACTATCTCCCTGACCGACGAGCATTTGCGTGTAATGTAACATTTATTCAGTTGTTTTCATAATGTCAGACGAAGCAGTCATTGTGCTGAGTGCGGCAATATTAATTCGATTCGAGGCTGAGAAAAATATCCAGCCTACGAACGGCACTTAAGGCATATCATGCATTTGTGGTATCGACCCTGAGGTATGGCATTGTACTTTGGGGGAACTCTGTGAATATAAGTAAAGCATTCATAGCTCAGAAGCAATGTATTAGAGCTATTTGCAATTTAGCTCCCTGGGTGAGTTGTAAGCCTTTGTTCTGCAAGCTCTCACTATTGATATTACCATGTATCTATATATTTGAGATCTGTGTTTTTGTTAAAAGTAATAATGAATTGTTTATCTTTAAGAAAGATGTATGTAACTTCAATACCAGATATCCTAATAATATTGTTCTCCCTCCAATAATGACTAATATATGTAGTAGAAATAGCGATACTAAAAAACCCCTTAAACGATACCCATCATGAAATTTTGTGATAACGGCGCGGCGGCCATATTGGATCTCTAAATTAACCCGAAATTCGTACTCAGCATACCAAAAAACCCCTTATACGGTATCAACATGAAATTTTACAACGGTGGCGCGGCGGCCATCTTGTATTGCAAAATTGACCTTAAATTCGTACTCAGCCTACCAAAAAACCCCTTAAACGATACCCATCATGAAATTTTGTGATAACGGCGCGGCGGCCATATTGGATCTCTAAATTGACCCGAAATTCGTACTCAGCATATCAAAAAACCCCTTAAACGATTACCCATCATGAAATTTTGGGATAACGGCGCGGCGGCCATATTGGATCTCTAAATTGACCCGAAATTCGTACTCAGCATATCAAAAAACCCCTTAAACGATTACCCATCATGAAATTTTGTGATAACGGCGCGGCGGCCATATTGGTTCTGTAAATTAACCCGAAATTCGTACTCGGCATACCAAAAAACCCCTTAAACGATACCCATCATGAAATATTGTGTAACGGCGTGGCGGCCATATTGGATCTCTAAATTAACCCGAAATTCGTACTCAGCATACCAAAAAACCCCTTATACGGTATCCAACATGAAATTTTACAACAGTGGCGCGGCGGCCATCTTGGATTGCAAAATTGACCTTAAATTCGTACTCAGCTTACCAAAAAACCCCTTAAACGATACCCATCATGAAATTTTGGGATAACGGCGCGGCGGCCATATTGGATCTCTAAATTGACCCGAAATTCGTACTCAGCATATCAAAAAACCCCTTAAACGATACCCATCATGAAATTTTGTGATAACGGCGCGGCGGCCATATTGGATCTCTAAATTAACCCGAAATTGGTACTCAGCATACCAAAAAACCCCTTATACGGTATCCAACATGAAATTTTACAACAGTGGCGCGGCGGCCATATTGGATCTCTAAATTAACCCGAAATTCGTACTCAGCATATCAAAAAACCCCTTAAACGATACCCATCATGAAATTTTGTGATAACGGCGCGGCGGCCATATTGGATCTCTAAATTTCACGCAGGCGAAGCTGCGGGCATCAGCTAGTCTATAATAAATGTTACATTACACGCGAATGCTCGTGTCGGTCAGGGAGGTAGCATCGTAACGTAATGCTCGAGTCGAATCTATAAATGTTACGAGTTGTATCAAAACGATACACATTGTATCATTACAAGGCGCGCATTGTAATGCTCGATTCTCCTCCCTCACTGGCGTAACCTCGTCTTGTATCGTTACAAGGCGCGCATTGCAATGCTCGGTTCACCTCCCTCACCGGCTGTAATTCTCGACTCGTAACGTTACATAAGCGTCTAGATTCTAAGCTAAGAAGTTTATAGCGATTTAACAGCCCAGCATAAGGCAGTCTAGATCTCGTACACTTGTAGTAAGTTGAGCGTAAAAATTTCTTTTGTACCATCTCTAATCTGTGAGAATATTTAGTGTAGAAAGGGTTCCATACAGGTACAGCGTACTCCAGTTGAGATAGTATCAGCGTTCTATACAGTAATAGAAGAGTGGAGGGTCGCACAAAGTCACGGGAAGATCGCATGACCAAGCCATACATACGATAGGCTTTGTTCACTATATTGTCTATGTGCTTATCAAAGTGTAATGAAGAATCCAATAATACTCCCAGATCACGGATTAAATCCACTTTGTTTAAAGATACGTCATTAATGGAGTACGAAAAGTTTAGTTTTTTTTTATATTTTTGGTGAATGAGATAGCGTGGCATTTAGGTAGACTAAGGAAAAGCTTATTTTGGATACAGTAGTTGTACAATCTACTCAGGTCCTCCTGAAGAAGCTGACAGTCATGGGTATTTTTGCAGGATTTATAAATTTTAATATCATCAGCGTACATTAAGAAATTAGAGTTTACAAAACACTGCTTTATGTCATTAATGAACACTGTAAAGAGTAGAGGACCCAGTATCGAGCCCTGAGGAACTCCTGAGCTAGCTACGATAGAGTCAGAATAGTATACATTAATTACGACCCTTTGTGTTCTGTTTGAAATGTATGACATAAACCAACGAAGCAGATTTCCCCGTATTCCGTTGAATGCGATTTTCTCCAATAACAGCGAGTGATCCACCTTGTCAAAGGCTTTTTGGAAATCGGTGTATACGGCGTCCACCTGCACTTGCTTATCCATATTTGAAAATAAATGTCCCACAAAGGTCATAAGATTAGTGCAAGTAGAGCGACGTTTGACAAATCCGTGTTGTTCAGGTAAAATGAGTTGATGAATATGAGGATACACTGCATCGCGAATCAGTCTTTCAAAGAGTTTCGACAAAGTAGATAAAATTGATATGGGGCGATAATTTTCCACGCTATTCCTGTCACCGTTCTTGTAAATGGGTGTTATAAAAGCCTGCTTCCACACTGAAGGAAAAACAGACTCGTGTAGACATTTATTGATTATAATATGTAAGGCATAGGATATAGTCTTGACTGTTCTTAAAAAGAAGTATGGCGGAATGCCATCGGGACCGGTACCTTTAGAAGAATCTAATAAGTTGATAGCCTTTTGAATATCGCTTTCTGTCAGATAAATATCAGAAATACATACTGAGAGTTCGGAATATGTATTAGACGGTAGCCAAGTTTGAGGATCGAGAGTGGAGTGCTCATAAACTGAACAGAAAAAGGAAGAGAACATATTGCATATGGCTATAGGGTTATCTGATGCTACATTATTGTAGTACATTTTGTTGGGATAGTTAGTTTTGGTTTTCTTGTTAGAGAGAAACGACCAGAAATATTTAATGTTTTTGGGTATGCTGTCTTCTACCGCCTTAATGTAAGCGCGGAAACAGTTAGTCATTTCTTTTTGAAATAACTTACGATAGTTGGAAGTGTTCGTAGTGTGAGAGATTTCTATACATTTTCCATTTAAGCCACGCGCGTTCTTTGTTTTTAAAAATACGAATTAGATTGGGAGAGAACCAAATAGGAAAACGTGAACTTCTTGACTGACCCAAGGGAACGTGTAGCCTAATCACGCCGTACAAGATTTCGTAATAGGTATTAACAGCGTCTTCAGCAGGAAGATGAGACAGTGTTGCACCCCAGTCCATTTTCTTAAATTCCTCGTTAATATTGTCGTAGTTGGCTTTGTAGTATTTATGAGTAAGCGATGTTTTACGTTTCATTGACACGAAGTCCGTATTTAAATTTGTAATCACAGAAAACGGTAAATGATGTGGGACTATATTCAGCATAGCATTGCAGGAAACCGCCTCGCAGTCGACGTTTGAGATGTACAAATCGAGTATACGGTCCAAAGCATTCCTAAATGTGTTGTATTGGGTGCCATTGATTGTTGATAAAAAATTGATTAATGTTTGTCTAGGCGAGCTAATCGGGGATGAAACTAGACCGGGAACAACATGATTATTCTCGTCTATCCACTCAATGTCTGAACGATTAAAGTCTCCAGTGATAAAATAAGATTCCACTGATGTCCAAAGCATTCCTAAATGTGTTGTATTGGGTGCCATTGATTGTTGATAAAAAATTGATTAATGTTTGTCTAGGCGAGCTAATCGGGGATGAAACTAGACCGGGAACAACATGATTATTCTCGTCTATCCACTCAATGTCTGAACGATTAAAGTCTCCAGTGATAAAATAAGATTCCACTGATGAATCATTGACAATATTTTGCAGCATGTCTAAGTATTCAGTATACACTGCGGTGTTAGTGCGAGGTGGAATATACACAGCACTAATAATGTGACGAGTATTGACTTGTGATGCTGGGAGTTCTACAATAATCTGCTCAATCACAGAGTTATCAAATGGGGTGACCATTTTATGTGGACGTAGTTCTCGTCGTACAGCTACCAGGACCCCACCACCCTCGTCTTTAGCAGTGGCTGTTCTGTCACGATCGCATCGAAAAACGAGGTAGCGATTATCAATAAACTGGTCATCTAGGATGTTCGGGGTCAGCCAAGTCTCAGTGAAAACCACCACGTCATATGAATTAGCCATAATGTTCATATATAACGTTTGTAACTTCGTACGAATACCTCCACAATTCTGGTAGTACATGACGATACTATTTGACGCCATTGGAACTGGATAAACTACTAATACATATTACTATGAATGAACTTCGTTCGTTAGGTATCTAAAGTCACATATTATATGGTATATGAAACGAGAGGTAGAGTATTTCTTTTATCATATAAGAGATTTTTGCCTAGCATACTTTTCTTGGCTGAAAGACTTAGACCTGAGGAATGTAAAATAATTATTTTTTAAAAGTAGCATTCATATTTTATTTTTTTTTACTAGCAACAATTACGAAATCTTCACAATTCAAATGTCATTTGGTGTGTCATTCCATCGCTCACGCGTAGTAACCTGGCAACACAGGTCCTTCCAGAATTAAAATTGTCTGACGGGCGATTATTTTATAAATTTTATCTAAAAATTCAATTAAAATGTCGACAATTGCTGCAGCTTTATCTGTCGCAGGGACTAGATCATCTGGGGCATCTGTCCGAACACAAAATGGTAATGTTTTTATGATAATTTCCACGAGGTGTTTGTACTCCGGCAGATCACATGCATCGCAGCGTATGGTTTCATTTTTTGTAAATATCTTTGAAATAGTGCTAAAGTGAGATAAAAAGTTTACAGAATATGTTTGTAAATAGTAAAAACCATCCGCGGGAATGTTTTCGAAAGTACTAGTATTTATTTTTATTTAGCATAAATAACCTATTCACTGAGAACAGAGGAACAGAAAGCGTTCATGACTTAAAAATATGATTCACAGTTAATGCAGCAGCCACCATCGCTAACATAGTGAAAAGTTCACTGGGGCCTGTAGGACTTGACAAAATGTTGGTGGATGATATTGGAGATGTGACGGTCACCAACGATGGAGCTACCATTCTAAAGTGAGTTTAACAAAGACTTTAGAAAGGATGAAAACTGTTAACAGACAAACCAATGAGATAGTTGAAAAAAACACAGTATATTTATTTACAATCTTAGTATTCAATTCTGGCTGCATCCAAATCCCTAGATTGGTATCTGCTAGTGAAAGCTTTAATTAAGATTTACTACATAGTTTTCTCAGCAATAATATCACTGTTTCATACAAGAGAAAGAGAACACTGTGAGAACATTATGTCTTTGTCACTTTGACATGAATAGTACAGTATAGGGCCCACGATAATCATATCTTGACGGTCCAGAAGTATTATGTAGATTTTCTTATTAGACAAATAGACGCATAGGTGAAGGAGCCAGTTAGCAGATAATTTTGGCTATGTTTGCATCTCTAAAGTTTCATTTATGTTTCAAAGTTTCAACACAAGGCATTATTTATTCCTCTTATTTTGGCCCTTCTCTGAAATTCATTATTTTTTCTGCCCATATTATGAAAGTTTTCCCACTACTGATTTAGATTGATGCAACTCTACTGTGTATTTCTTTATTCAATCAGGCAATTATATTATAGTTGACAAAAAATACTATAATAGTAACAACCTGCGCCTGTCCATTTAAACACGGCAATACGGCTCACAACGTATTACGTGGGACAAATTATAAAAAGGTGAAATGTTGGTATATAATATGCCTCTGCCTACCCCTTCGGGGATAAAGGCGTGATGATGAACCTGAACCTGAACAAAAAATACTTGTTATGTTTTTCTTTCTCTTTAACAAATTGGGAATCAGCAGGGATGTTCAGTGGTGAGAATCTCATTGATGGATTCAGGAAGCTGTGTAAAAATTAGAGTTGTCACAATGACAGATTACAGTTTTACGAGTTTAGCCGTCAACAGTCAACTCACATCTATGCAGGGTTTCTGACAAAGGAAAATTTTCCACAGGATGTTGGATGTAGAGCACCCTGCAGCCAAAGTATTAGTGGAATTGGCTCAACTTCAAGATGAGGAAGTGGGAGATGGCACCACCTCAGTTGTAATCATCGCTGCAGAACTTCTCAAGGTAAACTTAACTATTATCAACCAGAGAGCCACAGCTATAACCGCATTACAAAATTCAATTACAGACATTTTTCCATTTAAAATATATTTTGCTGTGAAGTTAGTAACAATTTATAGTTGTAGAGAGATAAGACCTGTTTTGACTGGAGTCTTATTGACAAACTTAAAACATAAATATTTTCAATTCTAGAATGCAGATGAACTAGTAAGGAACAAAATCCACCCAACCAGCATTATCTCTGGTTACCGACTAGCCTGCAAGGAGGCTGTCAAGTACATTCAAGATAACCTCACAGTGACTGTGGAGTCTATCGGAAAATCGTCTATCGTCAACGCTGCTAAGACTACCATGTCTTCAAAATTGATTGGAGCGTATCCTTTTCAAAATACTATAATACTAATGTTTTTGCTTCCTTGTCTGTTTATTCACCTATGTAGGGATATCATTATATAGAGAAGGAAAACTCGAAATTAAAGCCATTTGTCAGTAAAATTAAAATTGTTAAAGCAAAGTTGAAAGTTTTATGGGCGGCTTGAAAATTTACAACTGCGGGTCGTCACTACCTGCCCATTTCAACAAGGCAGTTGGCTGACCACCTGTTACGTGGGACATAGAACTATAAGGTGAAATGTGGTAGTTTCACGGTTTTGTCGTCGAAGGGGTAGACAAAACCGTGACCTTATGTAGGGCTACCACTTGCACAATTGGGTCAATAACGCTTAAAGAGTCACTAAAATTTTGACGATTCAAATGTTTTTTTATTTCTAAAAAAAAATTATTTTTAATTTCTTGCTGGAATTTTGACTGCTGAAAGCTATAGCGACATCCTAAGATTATGGACCAAAAATATCAAAGTTCTGCACTTGTTTGCTAAGTAGTAGGTACATACCAAGTATCTCACTTAGTACAATTTCTTTTTTTACTTTTTCATTGTTACCTGTTGTCACATGCCAGCGGCCAACTCTACCACAATAATATCCTTAATACCAATAACAGTGATTCTGATTTCTTCTCTGAAATGGTAGTGGATGCGGCACAAGCCATCAAAATCACCGACTACAAGGGCAATCCTTCATATCCCATCAAAGCTGTGAATATCCTCAAGGCCCACGGTCGCAGTGCCCGGGAGAGTGTTCTAGTTAAAGGTTATGCTCTCAACTGCACCATTGCTTCTCAAGCCATGCCGAAGAAGATTTTGAATGCAAAGATCGCTTGTCTTGACTTCTCTCTACAGAAGACTAAAATGAAGATGGGTGTTCAGGTAATATTTCTCTTACATATACATTGTTTATACTGTAAATTATCGCAGTTGTAGATTATTGTACCAGTGGCGCTTTTGCAACTGCTGAATGAGTTTGGTTCCTGGGTTAGAACAAAATGCGTGTATGATGCGCAAGATTGTTTTGGAGTCAGGATTTTCTATGTAGAACTAGCTGATGCCCGCAGCTTCGCCCGCGATGGCGCTGTATGTGAAAAATGAATTTCTCGCTTTTCTGTTGAAATTTTTGCTGAATTTTCTTTGCTATAAACCTCACGGAGCCCGAGACCTTTCCAACGAATGCAAAACCGTGGAAATCGGTTCGTGCGTTCTGGAGTTATAGCGTCAGGAAGGAAAACCCGACTTATTTTTATATAATACACTCGAGAGCAATGAATCCGGGTCACTTAAAGAATCCTAAAAATCTCGGAAACTAAAAATGCTAGGTTAATGCAATAAATTGTATTTAATAGACAATGTAATACTCCTTAAATGAAGGTATTAAAACTTCTTAGTTATTGTAAAGTTATATCATAAAAAAATCAAATTTGAAAAAGGGCCACTTTCGAAGATGGAACTACGAAATTACAGCATTTGGTGTTGCTTTTGTTTGTAATCTGTCATTTATGTGGGTACATAAACCATGTTGATAGTGCTCTATATTCATTAATCAAGCTGAAATTATGTCGCTTACGCCTGAAGAATGCACCAGAATACTTACAATGCTGGAAACCGGCCGGAGTCAGCGCGATACAGCCAGGACTGTCGGTGTGTCGCTGTCAACAGTACAAAGAGTTCTCCGACGTTACGAAGAAACTGGTTCTAACCTACGCAGTATGAGCCTCCTTGGGAATGCATATCCCAAACCGGAAGAATACAGGTTTCTTCCTCTTAGTGGGATCACCGCGTTAATAGACCACTTCTTCAAAGAGTAAGAAACATTAAGGTAGGGGCTAACACAAAAGATCCCACTGGGTCGAAGTGTTGCTGACTTCGTCAGCCCCCGATGTAAGATAAGATAAGATAAGATAAAACCTACGCAGACCAGGAACGGGCAGAACCAGGTGTACCACAGCACGAGAAGACCGATACTTGGTGAACACCATGCTTCGAAATCGCTTTCTCACAGGAACTGAACTCACCAATCAGTTTCGACGCCTCGGAGGAAGTAACCCAAGTGCATGGACAGTAAGACGTCGGCTTGCTGAATCTAACTTAAAACCCCTTAGACCTGCAAACGGCCCTAAACTGGAGCGTGGGCATCGTATTTCGAGACTAAGGTATGCCCAGAGCCACGTAAATTGGAGTATTGAAGATTGGTCAAAAGTTATGTTCTCCGACGAATCAAAATTTATGCTCTACAAGCACGATGGAAGACACAGAGTGTATCGAAGACCAGGGGAAAGATTCAAGCAAGCATGCATCGAAGAAAAAGTAGCCTACGGTGGTGGGTCTGTACTTGTGTGGGCCGGAATTTCTTCTGAAAGTCGCACAGAGCTGGTGATCATAGAAAACGGCTCTTTAACTAGCGTAAGATATGTGGAAGAAATCCTCAATGATCACGTTGGTCCATTTATGGTCAATTTAGGTGAGGATGCTATATTTATGCATGACAATGCCCGACCTCATACAGGTAGGATTGTGAATGACTACCTTCAAGAGATGAACATTACTCGTATGGAGTGGCTAGCGCGCAGCCCGGATATCAACCCGATCGAGCATGCTTGGGACGAGCTAGGCAGATGCGTAAAACAACGAAACCCTCCCCCAATCACGCTTCGTGAGCTCAAAATTGCTCTCACAGAGGAATGGGAGAATATTCCCCAAAATCGTATAAGGAACTTGGTGTACAGCATGCCAAACCGCGTAAACGCAGTAATGGAAGCACGAGGAGGCAATACGAAGTATTAAAATTCAAGAAAATCGTAATAAAGTTCAAAAATTTCATGTTTCCTATTTTTGTTTTAAGGAGAGATCGGCAGTTTTTTCTTTATGTAATTTTGTGTTAATAAAATGTATGGTGACTCATATTTTTTTTACTTTCATTTAAGGAGTATTACATTGTCTATTAAATACAATTTATTGCATTAACCTATCATTTTTAGTTTCCGAGATTTTTAACATTCTTTAAGTGACCCGGATTCATTGCTCTCGAGTGTAGATATGTACTAGATGGTGCCTGCAGTTTCGGGTAACATATTCCAGAGATAAAATGTAGCATATCTGTTATTCCAGACTCTCTAACTCTGTACCAAATTTCATTCAGAAACTATTGAGCTGTTTTGAATAATAAATATCTTGTCAAACTTTTAAATTTACAGGACTGTGCTGGTGTTTTCATTCATTCTCTAAAACATAACTTTGTCATTTAGGTACTCGTATCGGACCCAGAAAAGTTAGAAGCCATTCGCGCCAGAGAACTTGACATTACAAAGGAGCGTCTTCAAAAAATCTTGGCCACTGGAGTGAACGTAATTCTATGCTCTGGTGGTATAGACGACCTTTGCTTGAAATACTTCGTCGAAGCTGGTGCCATGGGCGTCAGACGGTGCAAGAAAGCTGATCTGAAGAGAATTGCAAAAGCAACGGGGGCTACTTTCTTAACGTCTCTTACGAATATGGAGGGGGAAGAAGTGTTTGAAGCTAGCATGATCGGTGAGGCTGCCGAAGTTGTTCAGGAACAGATCTGTGATGATCAGTTGATTCTTATCAAGGGGTAAGTCTATTTTATATACCTATTCAGACCTGTCACCTTATTAGAATAATTCAGAAACTTAAAGTTGTGAATAGGTGACATGTTACTAAAGTAACTGGTTTTTATTGCTCTAAAGAAAGTTTTTTGGGTAAATTTTCATTCTTTTTTTTTTTATATAATCTGATGTGCATCTGGTATAATATTAATAGTAAAAATAGGTACAAAATCTCATGGACTATTTTCCAACTGCTATTGATAGATGGAAAACACCTGTATTTATATTTTTTAAGTAATATAATTTTTTCACAAAGCATTATTGCAAACTACAGTTGCCAATAAAAAAAACAATGACTGTGACGGCATTGACATGTACCTTCGATCAACAATATGTCAATTGACCGTAGGTTGTCAGTGCAGCATTTTTTCACTAAACCCAGCTGCAAACCATAAAAATAAATCCATATTGTCGCCATCAGGCCAGTAGCCCGCACAGCAGCGTCCCTCATCCTCCGAGGCCCCACAGACGCGTACTGCGACGAGATGGAGCGCTCCGCTCACGACGCGCTCTGCGCCGTGCGCCGCGTGCTGGAGTCGGGGCGGCTGGTGCCCGGTGGAGGCGCCGTGGAGGCTGCGCTCTCTATCTATCTAGAGAACTTCGCCACTACGCTGGTGAGTGTACACTTATACACTCTCACGCTCTTATACGCACACACACTAATACACTCTCAAGCTCATATACATACACTCTCATGCCCATATATATATACACACACACACGAACTTTAACTCTCACATACACACACTTTCACGCTCATATACACACACTCTTTCACGCTCATATACACACACTCTCACGCTCATATACACACATTCTTACCAAAGATAATATAATAGAACATATAGATCGGCAACTCCCTGTCGCGCCACAGCTGTCAGTAGAGTTGACGTGCGCGTTGACGGACAATTTGCGTACATTTTATTGATCACACGCACATATTCAAGCTGGAGTTTCCGCCCTGTGGTCTTACACTGTCACGCTCATATACACACAGTCATACACACTCACGCTCATATTCACAGTTTTCTTTTCGAATGAGCGTGTGTCTATACGCCGCCGTGGAGTCATAGCTATCAAGTGATCTTCGCCACTACACTGGTAAATTTACAAACTCAAACCCCTGCGGCCGTTTTCGCAACTCAGAAACACACAATAAACATGCATACATACATACATATACGAATATATACTCACACTCTCGTAAGTATAGCAACTGAGGTAAATCAGTATGGTCTTCATAAATTATTACTGGAAACGAGCTATTCCGAATGCTTTCAGAATCTTTGCTTCTACCAAATATCATGCCTATGTTCTGTAGAAAAATGTTTGAATTCTATTCTTCTACAGAGGGCTAAACCCGGGGCTCCCAACCATAGACTGTTAGGATACTTGTCGTTTTAGTTGGTGGGAGTAGCTATCCTTGTAGAATATGCCTCACGCTAAAAAAAAGGTGCCATATCACTGTAACTAATTTCACAGTAGCTCAACTCCCTTGTTGCACCAAAAATACAATTTCTGCAGTCCGAACCTTGAACCCCAGCAAGTAAAACCATGTTTATTTCTATTCCAGAGTTCCCGCGAGCAGTTAGCCATTGCTGCGTTCGCACAATCTCTGCTAGTAATCCCCAAGACGCTGGCCGTCAATGCAGCGAGGGATGCCACAGACTTAGTTGCCAAGCTGAGGGCGTACCACAACTCTTCGCAGACCAAGGTGGGTGATGTAAGTAGACATTGAAGATTGTGTGTGAGTGTGTTTGTGTGTCATTGCCATGTTCGCTCAGTCGCTGCGAGTGATCCCCAAGACTCTGGCCGTCAATGCAGCGAGGGATACCACGGACTTGGTGGTAAGCTGAGGGCTTACCACAACTCTTCACAGACCAAGGTGGGTGATGTAAGTAGACATTGAAGATTGTGTGTGTGTGTTCGTTTGTGTGTGTCATTGCCACATTTGCTCAGTCACTGCTAGTGTCTCCAAGACGCTGGCCGTCAATGCAGCGAGGGATGCCACAGACTTAGTTGCCAAGCTGAGGGCGTACCACAACTCTTCACAGACCAAGGTGGGTGATGTAAGTAGACATTGAAGATTGTGTGTGTGTGTGTCATTGCCACATTTGCTCAGTCACTGCTAGTGTCTCCAAGACGCTGGCCGTCAATGCAGCGAGGGATGCCACAGACTTAGTTGCCAAGCTGAGGGCGTACCACAACTCTTCGCAGACCAAGGTGGGTGATGTAAGTAGACATTGAGGATTGTATGTGTGTGTGTGTCATTGCCACACTAGCTCAGTCATTGCTAGTGATCCCCAAGACGCTGGCCGTCAATGCAGCGAGGGATGCCACGGACTTAGTGGCCAAGCTGAGGGCGTACCACAACTCTTCACAGACGAAGGTGGGTGATGTAAGTAGACATTGAAGATTGTGTGTGTGAGTGTGTTTGTGTGTCATTGCCACGTTCACTCAGTCTCTAGAAGTGATCCTCAAGACGCTGGCCGTCAATGCAGCGAGGGATGCCACAGACTTAGTTGCCAAGCTGAGGGCGTACCACAACTCTTCGCAGACCAAGGTGGGTGATGTAAGTAGACATTGAAGATTGTGTGTGTGTGTGTGTGTGTGTGTGTGTTTGTGTGTGTCATTGCCACACTAGCTCAGTCATTGCTAGTGATCCCTAAAACGATGGCCGTCAATGCAGCGAGGGATGCCACGGACTTAGTGGCCAAGCTGAGGGCGTACCACAACTCTTCACAGACCAAGGTGGGTGATGTAAGTAGACATTGAGGATTGTATGTGTGTGTGTGTCATTGCCACACTAGCTCAGTCATTGCTAGTGATCCCCAAGACGCTGGCCGTCAATGCAGCGAGGGATGCCACGGACTTAGTGGCCAAGCTGAGGGCGTACCACAACTCTTCACAGACGAAGGTGGGTGATGTAAGTAGACATTGAAGATTGTGTGTGTGAGTGTGTTTGTGTGTCATTGCCACGTTCACTCAGTCTCTAGAAGTGATCCTCAAGACGCTGGCCGTCAATGCAGCGAGGGATGCCACAGACTTAGTTGCCAAGCTGAGGGCGTACCACAACTCTTCGCAGACCAAGGTGGGTGATGTAAGTAGACATTGAAGATTGTGTGTGTGTGTGTGTGTGTGTGTGTGTTTGTGTGTGTCATTGCCACACTAGCTCAGTCATTGCTAGTGATCCCTAAAACGATGGCCGTCAATGCAGCGAGGGATGCCACGGACTTAGTGGCCAAGCTGAGGGCGTACCACAACTCTTCACAGACCAAGGTGGGTGATGTAAGTAGACATTGAGGATTGTATGTGTGTGTGTGTCATTGCCACACTAGCTCAGTCATTGCTAGTGATCCCCAAGACGCTGGCCGTCAATGCAGCGAGGGATGCCACGGACTTAGTGGCCAAGCTGAGGGCGTATCACAATGCTTCACAGACCAAGGTGGGTGATGTAAGTAGACATTGAGGTTTGTGTGTGTGTTTATTTGTTTGTGTGTGTGAGGGAGGAAGAGATTCTTAAAAGTTGAATAAACCTTATGAAAACCTAAACTGATTTATTAGTCTTAAAAGTCCAAATTGACATTTCATTAATTAACCTCCTGATCTAGTGGTTGATTACCTGACTCCAAAACCGGAAGTCAAGGATTTAATTCCTAAATACCTTACGACAATGAATACACACGTACAAAGAAGAGTAGTTCTTAAGGATTTATTGTTCCTATTTAGTTGGGGGCATGCCCCCAGCTCGTGTTGTTCCCAGGTGGCGGCGCTGTCGGCGCATTTCACTGTCGCAGTTTATTTTCAAAAACTAGTAGGCACATTTTTAAGTTTTTAATCGGCTATGTTTGAGGATTATTTACGTCATTTATATTTTAAACATAATATATCTACAGGAACATAGTTTATTTTATTGTTAAGTAAAAAATGGCTGCCGCACTGCGACTGTCACGCTGCCAAGCGGCAGTTTGTGCCAGAGAAAGTTTGTCTTCAGAGCGGCCTTAGGAACTATTCTTCGAGTCCTGGGACATCCTTCCGAGGGCTTACCCGGGGATCCCTATCATAGGCTGTTGGGCGTTACGTGAGGTTTTTAGTCGGTAGGAGTCCGGCATAACATCCATGAGGATTTTCAATCACGTTAAACAAAAAAAAAAGGAACTACTCTTCTTTAAATGTGTGTATTCATTGCATACGGTTCTGAATGATTTCATTCCTAAATCTTTGACTTCCCGTTTCAATGAACTCAGGGTAAATCTGTTTATGTAATGAGCACTTTTATTTGTTTAAAAATATACATACCTAAACCTATTTTATCATTTGATTTATATTTCATAGCACAACATATTATGAGCAAAATTTGGTCAGAGCTACTGTTCAAAAATACTTATTTATCTCGACGTTTTTTCTATACTTCACAGGTAGAACACGCCAACCTAAAATGGGTCGGTCTAGATCTGAACGAAGGAACACTCAGAGACAACCTCGCAGCAGGTGTTCTAGAACCTGCCATATCTAAGATCAAATCGTTGAAATTCGCCACGGAAGCCGCTATCACGATACTACGTATAGATGACATGATTAAACTAGATCCTGAACAAAAGGGAAAGACTTATGAAGACGCATGTAACGCTGGGGAATTGGATTAAAAAAATGTTTTTTTTTAATAAGTTGGTCTTGGTAAGGCTCTGAACTGAATACTTAGCTGAGTGCCTAGTACAGAGATTTTTCACATATACCGTCACAATGGATTTTATATCAACGCCACCTATGGGCAATTTTTTAAAATACAGTTTCTCATTTTTCAAAATCCAACAGCTGTTTTTGAATTCATAAGAAATGATTTTTTTTGTGGTTTTATAACTGTTAAAAAGCACGGCTGTCGCCAAAACTGCAGTATTATCAATATCAATGTCCAATTGCTGGTAAAAATAAGTCTGTAAGTTGGCGTTTATATTTATATTTGTAATACAAAATCACAAAAAATGTTATGAACCAATAAAGTATTGGTACTGAGTTGCCTTGCCTGCCTAGTTCGACTATAGAAGTAATTGCGATTTATTTTTCACTAGTTGAGCGATTCAAATCCCATTCTATCGTAGAACTGGTGAAAACCAAGATGCTTAATTTCTTTATGCATCTACCATCAACAAATTCAATGGTGTCGATTCCGTTGTCTCAATATTTGAAGCGACCAAATTGCCTAAACCACAAACTAGTAAATCTATTCTCCACCTCAACGTCAGTAAACGACGATGGTTTGATCATTATATGGGATTGGCATTCTCAACTTAGACTGGCGTATCGCCCTTTTTACTGATTTAATTTGTATCTATTTATTTTACTGGAGACT
Source organism: Miltochrista miniata (assembly GCA_933228765.1). Taxonomy (NCBI): domain Eukaryota; kingdom Metazoa; phylum Arthropoda; class Insecta; order Lepidoptera; family Erebidae; genus Miltochrista; species Miltochrista miniata. Next base: position 32,853,294 of record OW121756.1, on the reverse strand, counting down.
GGCAAAATCGTTAATAAACGGAGGGCCATTCATTAAAAGAAGAAGAAGATCACTATATGAAAATACAACAAAAAACTTATTATAAGTCGCAAAAACCTTACCCATCAAAGAAACCAGTGCCACTCCGGGAGTACCGGGAGTGACGACAGAAAAACTTAAACAATTACTTATGTTTTTTTGGATCGACGTTCTTTTTGATCAAAACACTAGTTTCGAGGTGTTTTAACGCCTAACATTGTCGCGATTTTAATTGTTTCTTCCCAGAACAAAAATGCCTAAAGCGTCCTAAGTTGTCTCTTCAAAAATGTTTTAAATATGTACAACGGAATCGACATACACCGTTTCGATGCCTTTATTACACAATAATGTTACTTATAAGCTATATTAATAGTATTATAATTAATTAAATTTACTTTCACCGCGGATAAATACAGTCTAGTAATATTTTAGTTCGACATAGAGTCAAAGCATTTAAGTTTATAACAATGTTTTTGGTGAACCGAAATAGACGAATATGCTATGTCCTTTTCTGTATTGTACAAACCGCATTCTACAAAAAGGGATAGCTATATTTTTATACTTACCATTCTACTTGTCGGCAGTTATAGCACGCTAGGAATGTTACCTTTTTTGTAAACAATATCATTGGTTTGTAAGGCTGCTTTCAGATCCTGTCGGAACCGTCAAACTCATAGGACCACAGGACTTATCGGTTTACGGGGACCTTGAAAGAATACAATTAGGTTTTCCCTATTGTGGTGTTGACAGTTCCGTCAAAAATATACCACTTATTGGTCTGAAAGCACCATAAATTTGTCAAACCAATTCAAGCTTTGGGCTATTTAAATATTAATTTCTTATAATGAGGATTGGATGGCTAATATGAAGTCATCAACATCACTTATTTCACAGGGTTCATCACTGTCACAATACGAAACATCATTGGATGATTTATTTATTTTAAGACCATTGCTTTTAACATTTAACGCTAGTATATTTTGATAGGACGTATGGTACGTCACACTGATAATAAATTTTTAATAACTATTTGTGAGTTTGTTTTTAACCTGATCCTGAAAATGTGCCATAAACGCCTATATCCCTGAAGAAAGCAGAAGTAGAACCCGAAGAAGACTTCCTGTTGTTTCATTTGCACCATTCAAAGACATACCCAAAGGTTAAAGGGGTAAATAAAACTACAAACATACATACATATGATCACGCCTTTTATCCCCGAAGGGGTAGGCAGAGAGGCATATTGTATGTCCACATTTCGCCTTTCTAAGGTTTTTGTCCCACGTAATAGGTGGTGAGCCGTATTGATATGGACAGACGCAGGTTGTGACTGCCCACTGTTGTGATTTTTCAAACTGACCATAAAAGCCTTAAACTTAGCATAACGACTGCCATTTTACTGGCAACCGGGACCAACAACTTAGCGTGCCTTCCGAAGCACGGAAACGATCTTAAATAAATGTCACTAAAGTGGTCACGTGAAAGTCACTCATCCATACCATAACAGTCTGAAGAGGAAGGAAAAAGGATTTTAGCTGTAAATACCAATTTATTGCGGCTCAGATCGCGGTCGAGATCAGCCACAAGTTGCAGTCTCCCTTAACGTCGCTCGGTCGATCCGTCTATCGTGCCGCGATCGACCGGTTGGTCACCCCTGGTATAGAGGGTCGAAAAAGATAGTATGGCCGCTACGCTTGGTCGTTCGACTTGCCGTGCCCCCAGATTCCTTGTATCGGGAAACACAATCATGTGACCCGTAGACAGAGAAAACTATAGACAAATTGATAGCATTTGTCGCATTCACACAAGAAAAAGAAGGAGTTATGCGTATACCATGTAAAAAAACGAGACAGAAGGATACTGTTTTTTGTTTCGCGACCCGTGCCAGTTTTTTCAAGGTCAACACAGTACTGTGCTAAACAGTTTTGGCATTTTTGACAGTTGAGAGTCACTTGATTTCTGTAATTTGGTCATATTTTAATTGAAAAGTGCACAATTCCAAGATAATTCTTATTGTGAACAATTAGTGCATTGTTAATAATTGTTATTATAAGAAAACACACCATGCGTTGTAGTGTTTTGGGGTGCAAAAGTGATAGTGAAAGAAAAATACCGAACATGTCGTTTCATTCGTAAGTATGCCACATATATGCCAATTATTAAGCTTTAAATATAATTAATAAGTGTCTAAATGTTCTGGCATCACGTTAAGTATAAAATTATAGATAGATTTAAATGCAAAATATTAAAATAAATAATTCATAACCTCAATATTGAGTGTTGCCAGTTTTTCATTTTCATTCTCCCACAATTGTGGTAATGTCATTTTATTTTGATATACTTGATACGTGTGTGGAATTAAAGAGTATATTTCGTTTCAGTTTTCCGGATAATGACTTAATATGTCGAAAGTGGATAGAAGCAACAGGACGAACGAATTGGATTGCAAAAAAGTCATCAAGAATTTGTAGCCGGCATTTTGAACAAAATATGTTAATTAAAAAGAAAAAAATAACTGTTCTTCTTCCGAATGCTGTGCCATTGTTGGTAAGTAATTGATTATTTTATCTGTATTTTAATGCCCCGAATACGTAATATGTAATACTATATTAATATAATTTTATCAACCTTTTCAGGAGATTGAAACATGTTTTCCATCAACATCTTTCTCCGTAAGCTCACTAACAGAAGGACATACTAAAACCCCGACTCCGACAACATTGTCCTCCATCAACCCACATATACACGAAAATATGGATATTGATGATTCCGAAGCCCAAATTGAATTTGTAAGTGTAATACATTATTTATAAAAACTACTAGCCGACGCGCGCGGCTTCGCCCGTGAGAAATTTGGTTCCCCTTTCCGCTTCCCGTGGGAACATTTTCCCGGGACAAAAAGTAGCCTATGTGTTATTCCAGACTATACTCTATCCCTGTACCAAATTTCAGCCACATCCATTCAGCCGTTGGAGCGTGATTGAGTAACAAACATCCAAACATCTTCACAAACTTTCACATTTATAATATTAGTAGGATTTGACTTATTTCTAAGAAGGTGTCTCGGACTTCGATAAATAATTTAATTGTTTGCGGCTACATCAGGGGAGGCGTAGCAACTATAATGGTGATTGATAATAATAGGTTCCTATAGCTTGGTAAAAAAGTGTCTGGGAAAAAATGCGGGCGCTTATTTCGGATTTATGGTAACCGAAACCACGACATTCACACACAACATGATCTAGCCCAAAGTAAGCTAATATTCGCTTGTGCTATGGGATCAAGACGACTGATATACGTACTTATATATTTCTAAATACATACATATTAAACATAGAAAACACCCAAACTCCGAAACAAACATTTGTGGATCACACAAATATTTGAACTGACTCAGTAATCAAACCCAGGATCTCCTGCGCCGCAGGCGGTATCACTACCGACTACGCAACAGAGGCAGTAAAAAAAAGTAGTATCGCCATATGAAAATATTTTAGTTCTAGTTGTCACCAGGTCAAAAACTTGCCGAGCTGTATTAAACATTAGGCACCCATTTGTCATAATTAATCGCTTCACTGTTTTAATTAAGAGCTAGGGCTAGCAGTGCAGGCACTTTTTATTTCTTGCAACATTACCAATGTTTTTCATAGATAATAATTTTTATTTCAGCCGGAAGAACAACCTCCTTTTCAATTAATGGAAGACAGTTTACTCAGTCACAGTGTTACGGAACCTAAATCTGTAAGTAGATCTTAAATTAAATTCAAAAATGTAAAAATCGTATTTTGTGGTGTAATTAAGTGTTACTTTTCTAGGCTAAGTCACCAAACTACACACCACGGACGATGCGAAAGAAATTGAAGCGGACTCGAGAACAATCTGCAGAGAGACTAAAAAAATTAAAGGCTCTTCGAGAAAAAAGTCGGCGACTAAATAAGAAAGTTGCAAATTTGGAGAACGTGATTGCAGAACTAAAAGCAAGGTCTTTTGTGACAGAGGAAGATGGAGAATTGTTAAAATCCATCGATCCTTTTAACAAAGACTTTCTGACAAAATTTTTGAAATCTAGTGGGAGTGAAAGGAAGTTTTCACCTGCTTTGCGGTTGCACTGTGCCTTAACATAAACACGAGTTATATTGCACCAAAGTCAACTATGCAAATAGTATAGCGCACTTTGCCCCAGTGATTTATAATTACTTGTAGGTATATATTTTGTGTACATATTATAATATATTTTAATAAAAGAAAATGTTTTTTTCTTCAATTTAAGTAGTTTTATTCAGTAACTAGCTGTTGCCCGCGACTTCGTCCGCGTGAAAATTACGTTATGATGCCAATTTGGTTTGCATTTGAATTCATTTCTGCCAACCCTCTAGGCTAAGTAGCGTAATAATATGTGGCCTGTGCGTAAAACCTATCTCTTACTAATATTCCTGCTACGTTTTGGTTAAATTAATCCACCATCTTACATATTTCATTGCTCTCTGCTTAGCCCCTAGGATATGTAGCGTGATAATATATAGCCTATTTGAAGACCCCACCCCTAAGTAATATTTGTGCAAAATTTGAACCAAATCTATTGAGTACTTTTCGAGATCCTTCCGGACAAAGCAAAGCAAACAGACAAACAGACAAACAGACAAAAAAATTTCTAACTATATTTTCGGCTTCGGTATCTTATATTGAACACCCAGCGAGTATTTTTTTTAAAATATTTCCAATGTACAGTTTTGACTCTTCTATCATTTTATTATATGTATAGATTATTATAATTATATTAGTTAATAGCGGACGTCACGCGGTTTCACCCGCGTAGTTCTGGTTCCCGTGGGAATACGGGAATTAACTATAGCCTATGTTCACCGCAAAGAGTGTAGCTTCCCAACAGTGAAAGAATTTTTCAAATCGTTTCAGTAGTTTCGGAGCCTATTCGATGCAAACAAACAATCAAATCTTTCCTCTTTATAATATTAGTATAGACTAGCTGACCCGACAGACGTTGTCCTGCCATAGCTATGAATATGAAAATAGGTATACCGACTTCTGAGTTCCCGTTCCTGGTTTCCTGATCGCTGTTCCTGGTATCGAGTTACCGGTTCCTGGTTTTTATTACCCAGTCTGTCTTTTGTTTCTTTTAATTTGAAGGGTGAAATATCTCGATCGATTATCATCCACTCCCACCTGTTCTGTTGAGTAGTTCTGTTAACAGAACTACTGGTAATTTTTTCCCATTAGTTCTGTCGACAGAACAAATGGTAATGCAATTCCCACCTGTTCTGTTGGCAGAACTATCGTCACGTCGATTTTAATCTACCGAAAATTTATACGTTTCATTGAAAGCAGTAGGTATATTAGGCTGGATTTGGAGGCGCCCTGACCGTCGGCGCTGACAGCCAAAGTAAAGTGTATGAGCTATTAGGAAGCCTTTTAGAATAACGCGTAGCTACGTATAGCTATCACGCCTGCGTGCGTTGGTCAGCGCGACACTAAATCCAGCCTTACGGTTCACAATCTTTCGACATTTTACAATCTCGCTAAATAGGTTAAAATCTAGTCGTATTTACGCGAAATAAAATTGTAAATACCCCTAGATTTTAAAACACAACATAATATTATAAAAAGTTAGGGTAAAAATACAACATAATATATGAGTGGCAACACTTTCTTTTCAATCGTTCTATCTCATGTGGACATGCATAACATTTGTCTATAGTTTTCTCTGTCTACGATGTGACCAGTCGCAGCCTAAAGGTAAACCAATTAAAAAGTTAGTTTTTTTTGACATGACTGACCTGACAGCTGACAGTGACATACACCGTATAACATATTTTGATACAATTGACACGGTTTTAGGCGGTTTATTTAAAGAATGCAAAGAATGTTATTGCTCTATATTTGATAATACAATGCAAGATTACATAATTTATTCAAACGTAAACATTTCCAACGTTATAACTATATCGATAAGATAAACATGCAACCTGTAGACATATAAATTCGTCTTAGCATAGTACGAAGCTCATCTTACGTGACTCTGACTGGTAGACAAGTGCAAAAAATCTGATGTGTAAATATAATGATTAGTTAATCATAATCTACTTGGTTGACAACATTCAGTCATTAAATCATAACAAAATGATTAAGATTTTAACTCCTCTAGGTTTGTATAATAGAAATATTTCCCGCGCCCTTTCTTCGTCTATTCTAAAGGTGAGTACCGACATTTTAACAATTTGGAATTTTCTCTATATTTTTGTCTTTTCTAACTTGTATGTAAATTATTGTAATCCACGTCATTGTGGGTTTACTGACACAACTGACGGTCACTGATAATATTATGTATGTACATTAAAATACTATTTACCTACTGTAAGAAAGTTCCACACTTATAAACCTCAATCCTACAAATTTTATAATGTTCCAGGAAGAGAGAATAAAAGTGAAAAACTGTGAAATCAACTATGTGAAAGTAGGAAATGGAGCTCACAGTGTGCTATTCCTTCCTGGTGCCTTAGGTACTCTATGAACAGAAGGGAAACCTCAAATTGAAGGCTTTAATAAAGAGAAGTTCACTTTAGTTGCATGGGACCCACCGGGATATGGTAAAAGTAGGCCACCAGAAAAAGATTTCACAACAGATTTTTATGAAAAGGATGCTGATATTGCTCAGGAATTTATGAAGGTGCGTTAAAGAAATATTTATGAAGATTTTTCTGTGTACAATACTAGCTGTGCTCCACGACTTTGTATTTGACATACTGAATAAAATACCCATACATGCCCATATTTACCATAATAATTGAAATCCTACCTATTTTTTTTTTACTTACGGTTCCTCTACCTTGAGTAGTAATATGGCAATAGATAGGTACCCTTACCCTTAGTTTCTTCAGAATAACTTAATTTCCAAAGGTAAAAGATTGTTTTAAATCTTGCCAAGAGTTGCAACGTTTAAAAAGAAATCATTCTTCTTTATAAAATTTTATATGTATTCTAGTTTCTCTTTACAGGAACTAGGAATATCTAAGTACTCGCTGATGGGCTTTAGTGATGGTGGAATTACAGCTTTAATCCATGCAGCTAAATATCCTGATGTGATGAACAAATTAGTTGTATGGGGTGCTAACTCACTTATATTGCCTCAAGAAGTGGAAATGTATAACAGTAAGTTTGTGGAATCCTGCTTGAAACTGATTCCTTTTTTCCATATTTAAAAATTCAAGATTAAGTTAGGTAGCATACTAATTGCTTTTCAAAATAATTATTTCTAATGTTTGTGGAATAGATAGGCAGGACTCCTGATATTTAGTTCTTTTACTTTCTTTATGATATGTCAGCTACTACCATTACTTTTGGGATGAAAGTAACATTGATGAATCTGTCTTGGACACCGAGGTATAGAAGACAAGGTCAAATGATAGTCATCCCTCGAATAGTCTTAGCAGTAGGTACACCAATGACATTTTGACAGCTAAATTGTTAGCTTTCACTATCTTAGAATACACATGGTTTTTAGTCCGTAGGAACCCGGCATGGCATCCCTGTAGGATTTTCCCAACTTTAAAAGAATACCGAGTTCTTCTAACAATGTGATGTTTTAAATAAAACAATTTATTTACAGAGATTAAAGACATCAACGCATGGTCAAAGAGTTTCCGAGATCCATTAATTGAAGTTTATGGGGAAAAGCTATTTGCCCAATATTGGGCCAGATGGGTAGAAACTATGGAAGCTATTTACAAGGAGAAGAATGGAAATATTTGTTCGGAGATGCTGAAGGACATCAAGTGTCCCACTTTTATACTTTACGGACAAAAAGATCCACTTGTGAACAGTGTGCACGTTTCTCACTTGCACACCAATATTGATGATTCTAGGTAAGAAAAAGATTAACTTTTTTTTTCGCTGGCGCGATGACATTTTTATATCATTACGCTACTATACTAGGGTGCGAAATAGGTACAGCATCACTTAAAGATTGTGAAAATGCTATCAGCAGGGGTGTACCCTTAAAAAATCGAGCATTAATGGAATGTGACAGGCAACGCTGCAGGGTTCATCATCACGCCTTTATCCCCGAAGGGGTAGGCAGAGGCATATTATGTACCCACATTTCACCTTTTTATAATTTGTCCCACGTAATACGTTGTGAGCCGTATTGCCGTGTTTAAATGGACAGGCGCAGGTTGTGACTGCCTGCTGTTGAAATAAAGCCTTCAACTTGGCTTAACGACTGCCATTTTACTGGCAACCGGGACCAACGGCTTAACGTGCCTTCCGAAGCACGGAAAACGCTGCAGGGTACAGCTAGTATTAAAATTAAAGTGTAAAATCTGCAGACAGCACCTATGTGATTATGCCTTATGCACTATTACCTTACTAGTCTAAACATAAATACCAACAGATTTACTTTATATAGTAGTTTTCGATACAAGTGTGGGATTTCTGTTCCTGTTCTGAGCCGAAGGCGAGGGTAGACAGTCGGAACGAGTTTAAATAACAGTCCCACACGTTGTGTTGAACAACTATTTTTAATACAGTTGCGAAAAAATTAAGCAATTTTATAAAATAATGAAAACACAATAAACAATAAACCTGAATATCCAAAATGGCGCCAACCGTAAAAGAATATATATACCTTCTTAAGCAGAGACTATGGCAGTGCACTTCATACAGCCAACTTTTTTTATATTTATAAATTTAATTTGGCCGATTCTTATATTAATTTATGCTTAAATTTTAATTAAAATTACTTTTAATCTGATATTGAAACAAGTTAGTATCTTTTTTTACGAATATTTACATGAATCACAGACATTATTTTGACAATTGGGAAAGAAAACGCTCGAGTGCGGGAATGGTAAAGAAAAAGCACGAGTGCGTAATAGCCCACATCCCGAAACGCTAAACGTCCCTGTAATACGCCACTTTTTGAGCAACTGTATTAAAAAATCATTTCATTAAGGCTGGTTTTAGAGTCACGCTGACCGTCGGCGCTGACAGCCAAAATGTATGACGCTGGCCGTCAGCGCTGACGAACGTACGCGCTGATAGCTACGCGTTATGCTAATACGCTTCCTACAAGTTCATACATTTTGGCTGTCAGCGCCGACGGTCAGCGTGCGGTCAGCGCGACACACTAAAACCAGGCAAGCAATATTTTAGCGCCGTTAGGGCACCTTACTACCTTTTGGTAGTTTATGCCCATTTCCTGTTTTGTCTTTTTCTAGATATGACCATTTCCGGATTTGACCACTTCCTTCTGTGACCAGATATTTAGAGGTCCAGTTCCTGGTATGACCACTTTCTTATCTGTCCACCCTTAGTACGGTGTACAAATTGATTCATCAAAATACATTTAAAAACCATTCACAGTCCTATTCACACAACGTCATTCCAAAGTAGGCAAGGTTTAAGCGACTTCTGTTATGGGTTCCAGACCACGGATATTAGACTTACATACTTTAATCAAATAAATAAAGAATTATGAAACAGGGGTTGGTTTATTCCTCTATACCCAGGTTTGATTACTTTGGAATGACGTTGTGTGAATAGGACCGTGAATAGTTTTTTTAAATTTATTTTGTTGAATCATTTTGTACACCGTACTAAGGGTGGACAGATAAGAAAGTGGTCATACCAGGAACTGGACCTCTAAATATCTAGTCACAGAAGGAAGTGGTCAAATCCGGAAATGGTCATTTCATCTAGAACAGGGGTTCCCAACCTTTTCGTGGTCAGGGACCACTTTTATATTTTTCTTGTTAACAGGGACCACTATAAAGGCATAATTTAAACAAACTGTGATAATCAATCTGAAACTTAAAAAAACGCAGTAGGAAATTGCATAAACAGGAAACTTTCGTATTTTTGTATCTATTAATGTGATTTCTGGCTTGCATCTTCTTCACGAGATCTGCTAACCTGGAGTTTCGTATAAGAAATCGCTTTTAAACACCAAACCACTCAAGTGATTTTTTGTGTTCTTCCTGGATTCCTTCATTAACTTCACCAGCGTCCGTGCTAAAAGGATTAGGAAGGGGGGCCGCTCTCAGACTCTCGGTCATGGTGGACGACCGTGCCACCGACTACGGAACTTGGAATGGAGATTTCTCTCCCGCTGCATTCTTTGCGAGCATGACTTGCTCGCAGAAAGACACAGTTACGTCACACTTTCTCCCGTTGGAGACCAGAGCCCTAAACATGGTGTCCAGCGTGAGAATATTCAAACCCAGGCCCGTAACGAGGTCTTGTCGCTGCTATGCCCATGTAATGGCGTGTCCCCGCTGTAGATACTTAACGAAGCACCCGTGCACGGTAAACATCTGTGACACTCGGTAGGTGAGGCTACCATGGCGCCGAATTAGTGGTGAGTCCTCACTTTGGTAGCTCAAGTCGTACCTTCCATGTCTCCATGAGCTTCTGGCGAAACAGGGATCACTATGCCTCTATTTCTTTGGGCACAGGCCTGTGGTCCCGATCCAGCGCCTTCATGCACCATTGATACAACGACGCAAGAGCCCTGTTTTCCAGGTCCCATGGAGGGGTCTTGGCTAGGAGACATGCCGCCTCAACGGATATCGTGCGGTACCCTCTCATCGCCTTTAGCGGGCTATGCAGTCTAGCCACGTTGCCAGTCGTCAGGGCCTCCGCCCATACGGCGGTCCCGTATAGTGCCATACTCCGCACGACCCCGAAGGTCTCTTGCAGGGAGCGTTGGGTACTCTTATGTTGGGTACCAACCGCGAGAGCGCAGCTGTTGCCCCCTCTGTTTTAAGACTTAACTTCGGAAATGGTGTCGCTCTGTAATGATACGCTCAAGCTTGCAAACCTCGACGAGGAACACCATCGGTCGGTACCCCGATGGCGTGTCCACCGTCAGCCCGGCCTTTCGGATCAGAACCAGTTTCCCACACTTTAGACTTTAGGAAACTGGTCTTGAGCCAGGATCCACGTTCGGCCTGGAAACACATTCAATCGTGGGCAAATCGCAGACTTTGTGTTGTCTTTGCTTGCCGAGCCAATGGGCGTACCAACCGCTCCCACTACTCGCGCTCTTCTCGCTCATTGCACGGCGACTAACGGCTCACCACCCGATAAATTTAAAATCCTTCAGGGACCATATTTTTGCTCCTGCGGACCACTGGTGGTCCGCGGACCACTGGTTGGGAACCACTGATCTAGAAGAAGACAAAACAGGAAATGGGCATAAACTACCAAAAGGCCTTACTATTCTGTTTTCATCGAAATAAAACAAAAGTGTATCGATTCAGTCTAAATCACTCATAATCCTAAATTTATTAGTTTTTTCAGGATCCACTTATACCCAGAGGGTAAACACCACATCCACATGCGCTACGCTGAAGATTTTAATAAACGTGTTGAAGATTTTTTGTTAATGCCCTAATTTATGTCGCAAAACTAAATTAAGTTCATTTGTTAAATACTTGTTAAGTATAGGTATAGTTATTGGAAAAAAGGATTTTATTTTCTTCAATAATGTGATAAGTCTGTTTATATTAATAGAAGAAGGCTATCAAATTTAATAGTAACTTGAAGCTTTAAATGACTGTTGTTTAAACCCTTTTGGTAGTTTATGCCCATTTCCTGTTTTGTCTTCTTCTAGATATGACAATTTTCGGATTTGACCACTTCCTTCTGTGACCAGATATTTTTAGAGGTCCAGTTCCTGCTATGACCACTTCCTTATCTGTCCACCCTTAGTACGGTGTACAAAATGATTCATTAAAATAAATTTAAAAAACTATTCACGTTCCTATTCACACAATGTCATTCCAAAGTAGGCAAGGTTTAAGCGGCTTGTGTGTCTCAGACCACGGATATTAGTACTTATAAACCAACCCCTGTTTCATAATTCTTTATTTCTTTGATTAAAGACCCAAAACACAATGAAAGTCACACAATCAAATGTCGTTGCACATCTAATTGACCTGAATGCAATATAATATAAAGGATGACTCACGCTAGACCGTGCCTGGTCCGAGCCGAGGCGGGACCGAGTTGTTTCCGAGCGTTGCCGTTGTCCGTTGCTCGGCCGTAACTCGGTTGCCGCTCGGTATAGCGTGAGTGTGTTCATACAAAATATATGTAACATTTAGTTGACCGTACTACGGCCGATACTCGGCTGGCTCGGACCCGGCACGGTGTAGCGTGAGTCATCCTTTATGCTGTATCAAGTTCCCGGATCAGTGAAACCGTTAGGGAGCTACGCGTGCAACAAGAACCAAGCACGGAATTCAAAACGAGCTTGTTATTTTTAGACAACTAAAAGGTTTAATAAAAAATATCAACAAAATTCCCATTATTTTATTTTCATTCACTTATAAGCAGGATTCATTTCAGAATAAAACAATTTACATTCAATAACACAACATAATTTAAGTTTTGAAGTGACTCGTATATTACTGTACAAATATAAAATGGCTCGCTTAAACGGGCACATCAGATATCAGAGTATGGCGGCGTATCACCTTTTGTTCAGACATTTTATTGTTATTCACTTTACACTTGCATTTTATATTGAGTTTTCGGGATATTTACCATGTTTTTTTTTCCTATATTCCGACATTGGAAGCGTCATCATTACGACAGGCTACTTTGCTTACTTTAAGCTCATAATTTGATTTTGATTAAAAACTGAAATGAATTTATACGAAGAATCTGTTTATGAAGTCTATAAAACTATGCGATGGAAAACAGTTCTTATTAAAGAAAATAAATAAAGATATCTGCTTCAATATGGAGTTGCAAGTTTCCTCACGAACAAATATTGCAAGCTTAAAAATTAATAAGCTGTGCTAAAACTCCAAACATAATTATAGTTATCGCGCACCCAGATCTGGACCACACTGATTTTAGAGGTACCTTTGCTTCTTTCAAAATGAGACTACTCAAAGGAAAATATACAATTGAAATGTATTTATTTATTGTATCATTTTGTGGTACATTTGTGAAAAATAAAATAGACCCTGTAGAAACACATCTTGGGTATCTTTGCCAATAACAGCAGTCAACGAACATGCACTGCAGTGCAAAGTTGGTTAGAGAAGGAATAAAAATTGGAATAAAAATACACACCAATATAATTGACGAGCGGAAACTACAGTTGGATCATGATACTGTGACAATCGAGAATACAGCGAATGAGGGTACCATCAGTCACCGCCACTGCAGTTCTACGGAACAAAATCTAGGCAAGACATTTACAGTATAAAAAAAAAACATGTACTAAATAAACTGTCAAAAGATATCACTCAGTTCTATACTTAACTCTGAATCGTTTGACAGTACAGAAATATCAAAACTTAATCAAAAAACATGGTAAATATCCCGTAAATTCTAATAATAAAGTTAGCGACCATGACATGTTTAAATACCTACACTTGCATTTTGTTAGTTTAAGAGGGTAGTAGTAAAAAACTGTTTTATATACACAAAAATTCACATTAATGTGTACAGATGTACAATTTGAATTACAATTTTCACAGCAAGTCCATTGATGTACAATTAGAAATACAAAATATCTCAAAATTGTCGAACATGACAACATAATAAGGCGAAAATTCGTTATAGTAAATGGGAATGACAACATCATTCCTCCTCGACTACACAATTGGCGTTTTACTCACAGACATAGAGGTCACTGCGGTGTGAATGAAATGCCAATATACAATGGGAAAGGAGTGACAGAGACGGACAGTAACGGGTCATTGTAAAGGTCAAAGCCCACTTACACGACTCTGCTCCCACCCGGCAAAAATAATATAATTCGAATATAGGCTTTAAAGATTGCTCTTTAGATATATTTTACATTGCCATCATCAATTAGCAGACAGCTCTCTTTCAGCGAGCTTACCGCCGTCAGACTGCTCGGGAGTTGACGCCTCGCTGGGCGTGCGTTGTAGACGAGCGGTCGGCACGGTGCCCGCGCGCTCACTGCTAGCAACAGTCGGCGCACCGGCACCGATCGCGAACTGTGTCTATTGCGAAAGGTGAGAGCGGTCGGCGGGTGGACAGTTGGCCGTCTGCTAGCTATCGCCGTGTGGACTGCTGGGTGCGTGCTAGCTGTCGCCGCGTAGACTGCGAGCAGTAGTCTTCTTTTAGGGCAGTGTTGGGTGGGAGCGGTGTTGGAGCAGAGTCGTTTAAGTGGGCTATGATCTTTACAGAGCAGTCACTCTTTGCAAAAGTGCGTATTTCGAAAACGATGTCCATTGACCAACCATGAATTAAACTAATTGCGAATCGCGATTGAATATTCTTTTGAACATTGGAGAAATCGCGAATTGGACCAATCGCTCCTAAAGGCCTTTTCACACAAATATTATAGGTATACATAGAAACTGTGAATTTGCGACTCTGTGTGAGCGGTATAGGCTTGTTACTACATAATATAACAGCGCGACCCAAAAAATATAAAATATCCTTTGCGACCACACGTTGCGTTGAGAAGTGCGGTATCAAAATCGGCGCTAGGCAAAATGTCTATTCTAAGAATAGTACAATATTAATTTTGTCCTGCAAAATTCTCTGTTCGACTTTCGACTGTATTTCTATTGCACATCAACGGACAAGCGCGCACTTGTTAATAAATACGTATTGCACTTAGTACATAAACGTCGAGTATATAACTTGGCCTACAAATCGACCCTGACTACATTGTAAAAAGGTTAATATCCAAATTCTAAGGCACACGAAGTGAGCTGTCTCGAAGACATTATGGAAGCACAGTACGATTTTTACCCAAATTTGTACGACGCAATGTACCGTAAAGTTTTACATGTATATGAACAAACACACAAGCGATCTACCACGATAAATACATAAGAAAATATATTGACAATCATTCGCTAATTCCAGTAAGCTTGTTCTTATTTCATAAATAATTTCTCTAGTTACAAAAAATAGTACACTGAATGGACAATACATCGTAGACGACGCAGCACCATAGTTTAACCTATGTTTGTGATCCATCCATTTCATATATTACATCGAAATAATATTAATCTTACAAATACATAACGATACCATATTACAACATTATCACCGGGATTATTAACAGTACGGCTTTTTAATTAATTTTAAATACGTTTATTCGTTACGTTTACAAATGAAAACTAATGATTTAATATAGAGAGTCAAGGGCACACACTTTGTAAAAAACAATTATACAAAATAGTCTCAGTGTCTCTGTGTATCACTGTCGGAGTCGTTATACGTACACGGGTCCCTGATTGTCGCTGTCGTCGATTTTCGTATTTATTTTGTTCATGTAACCATCGTCAAAAAATCTCCTGAACGTGAACTCAAAGAAACCATGGAACTTGCCATTGTCCAGTAATTCACTGTCCGATTTATTGGAGTCGGAACTTCCAGAGTTCCTCAGCTTGTCCGGGTCTACCGGATCGAAGTTGGACGTGTCTGTGGGGTACTCGATCCTGGGTATGAAGGGTGCGACCTGCCTTCTCAAGCCCTTGTCGAAGTCTATTCCCTTGAGGAATGGATGGTTTTTCACCTCGTTCGCGTCTTTGCCCAGCCTCGTGTCTTGCCCCGAACAGAGCTGAAGGATCAAATCCTTGCTCTCCGGTGACAAGTTAGCAGCGTCCGGAACGTGGAGTGAACTCTCCCAGTTTATAACCTGCAAATAAATTTGTAAGTTTATGATTTTGGCGGTAGGTATGGTATAACATAACTAGGGCCGCAAACTTGAGGACCAATGTTAGAAGTTTTACGGACTGTGAGAGTGGTCCCTAATCGCTAAATGTCGCCCTGCCTTTCCATCTGGCGGGCGGTTTCAATTTGGTGAGCTAATTATAAAAAAAAAACTTATGGAATAAGAAGTTTCTATCGGTCCCGAGTATAAGGCAGACATTCACTACAAGATGCGCATTTTGCCTACTCGCACGATGTTTGTCCGAGTTGCGATCTGTATGTTAAAAGAGTGTGAGAGTTACAGGGTTCCAAATTGCAACATCAATGTTGCAACGTTAAAGTGGTTGTTGCAAGTTGCAACTGACACTCGGACGTTGCAACGTTCTCGCTGAGCGGTATCTTACTGCGGCGCTAGATGAGGGTAGTGCTATATTAATATTATACTTTAGGACAGCCCATTGTGTGCGTAATATGCCAGGTGTAACTCACAACCCGGTGAGTTACACACAATCTAGCGAGTTAAATGCAACGCGCAACGTACTCAAATATATCGCCAATAATTCATTCAATTTGAGTGGACTCGCTCAAATTTTTGTGTCGCCCAGATGAGCGATTAAATCACAATAAGAAAATGGTATAAATAATATTACAGAAAGCGAAGGTTCATGACGATTTTTCAGTGCGAAAAAGCTAGCTGAACCGAGGAAAGCAACCTCTAACTTAACAGACAATGAACTTAACCCTTAAATGCATATTGTTGCCAAAAGTCTACAAACTGCTTTTGTACTTTTAAAAAGTGACACATGTAACAAGTGTTTCTGAATGTATGTTTATATCATAGCTAAGAACATATTGAAACAAAAAAACATGAAAGAGAGTCGTTAGAAATTAAAATTACAGCGCAATTTGACATAACGAAAGCGAAGGGGAAAAAAGTTGATTGTGTGATAATTAGTGACTTATGAATTGAGATTTACTGAGAAGTAATTGCTAAAACAATTTAAAAAAATAAGAAATACATTTGACATAAGGTAAGAAACCACTATTATAACGGTTTTTTTGACAATTTATCCTGAATGCGTCTTGTGCTTGATTTTAATGTATGTTGCCAAATGTCTACACCATGCGTTTGTTTTATTTTGCCTATTTGGGTATAGTTTTGGTATTTTGGTTATTTCGCTTTTCTTTTCAGCTTGTATGGCTCGCTGGCAGAAAAGGAAATTGAGACAGCTCTTGCTGCTTTACATGATGGCGAGGTCTCTGAACATGGTGTAGATTTCGATGATGATAATATCGATTATTATTCAAATGTAGGGGACTTATTGCATGAACTGGAAGATCAACCCTTGAACAATAACGAAGACCCTCCCATATTTTATGAAGAGGACCACTTGTCAGGTGGTGCATCCACGGCGGAACCTGTGACGGCATCCTCATCTCAAATATACCATACTCTGCCCAAAAATCACAAAGGACTGGAGTGCCTATATGGGCGGAGTAGACCTCATTGACAGTTTCTTCTTTTCACTTTTTATTCTGATCCTATACCTTCGTATAGGATCAGAATAAAAAGTCGAAAATGGTATCTTCTGCTTTTTATCACATGATGGACATGGTTATAAATTCTTGGGTGTTGTATAAGACTCCTACCAACTAAAACCACACAATGCCCTAAAACAGTCTATGGCTGGGAGTCCCGGGTAAGCCCTCGGATGGATGTCCCAGGGATCCCGGCAGACTACCACCGCGGCCTCGCCTAGATGGTTCGGGTACTATCCCGCGTCTGGGGGGTCTGGGGGGGATAATTGGGTGCTATCCCACTACTATTAGTGGCGAAGCGACATGCCACCGTCTTGGCCTGCTTCTGTAAGAACGACGAGCAGCCGACTCACCGTTCTCAGGCCCTCGGTCATGGAGCCCGGTAGTCCTGGGCGTAAAGCAACCGGCGACGATCCCTTCGTTGACTGCGGAACTCGGGAAAGAGATTTCTCTCCCGCTCCCTCCCCGCTCTTCTCGAGCCTCTTTCTCGAGCATAATTTGCTCGGAGAAAAACGTAGCAGCGTCCCACTTTCCCCCGCTGGAGACCATGGCCCTCACCATGGTCTCTAGCGTAAGAATGCAGAATTTGATGCTAAAAAGCACTGAGGACCTATGAAGCTTGTTCCACCTAAAGATGTTAGAACTGACAAGGTTGATCACAATAAGAGAAGGTGTGATACAAAAAATAGGTGCAAATTACCATGATACAAGGGGTTTTCACGCACAGGATGTATCAAATGTCAGGTGGCCCTTTGTCATACTAAAGACAGAAATTGTTTTGCTGCGTTACATACATAAATAATTCCTAGGATTATACGTTATTAGATTTTGATCTCACCTACCGCATTGTTATTTGTTTTTCCCTAGACGCATAATGTAGCCAAATGTCTACATACTGTATTTTTTCAAAAATATACTTTTTAACCAATCAAGATTTTTAAAATTATTTTTACCTTCATTTGTGACTCAAAATCTATACTGAAATATTTATTTCATAACTAAATAAAAAATCATGCATTTAAGGGTTAACAGACAATTGGGAAAAGAAAATCCTTCTCGTTCTTTACGGGGCTAAGAAAACGAGATCAATAAAAGTGGATTTAAATAGCAAAGAGAGGGTAGAATTGAAAATTACTCACCTTAAGTTGAGTTTCAGCCGGTGTAGCCGCTAAAAAAGGCGGCGACCCCACCAACATTTCATACAATATCACCCCTACAGACCACCAATCACAGAGCTGGGTATACCCCGTGCGGGTCAAAACTTCAGGTGCTATATAATTAGGTGTGCCGACTAGGGAATGAGCTAGACAACGCTGGTGCTCTCTCTTTCGCCGCCTCTCTAGAGGCTTTAGTTGGTGGCAGCGGCATTCCCCCATAGCACCCCATTCGCCGTCAACTGGGTCCATTGAGTCTTGCCGCCCGTGGTCTGGAAATGTAAATTTTTTGATGTAAATATTGATAATCCCTATAGTGCTACATGAATGGTCAATAGAATTAATGTAACTATTGAGTAAAACCTAGTCTGCACTGCAATTATTTTCAGCGGGATTTTTTTTTGGGAAAGTTTTGTGACACAATCCACACTAGCGATAAAATTTGGTGAAAAATCGCGGTGCGGTAATTGAATGAAGAATCAACAACCAGCTCATGCCCGGCGGCTTCACCTGTATTTTTAACTCTGTAAAGAAAGCGGTAAACTTTGGGGGGAAAAATTCTTCAGAAAACAGTCGGGAGATATAGAAATTCGACCATTTAGTATTCAATTTTTAAGGGGATGCAGTAGACTTAAATTTAGTAGCCCTAAATATGAATTCTATTTTTAAATGTCTTTAAGCCATTACAATAGGCAAGGCAGCCGTTCCATTAGAATAGCACCAAGTAGGTAAAACGTAAAAATAAGCAATCTTAGTCTGGTGGCCAGAATGGCTTTCTAGTCTCTAAAATACTGATTATTACAGTTAAATCTGAGTAAAAATTATCTCACTCACCATTTCTTTGATAGTATTTCGAGTTGTGAGTCCACCTGAACCCTGTACACAGACCAAAGTCGGTCAACTTGATGTGACCATCCCGGTCAATGAGAATGTTGTCCGGCTTGATGTCCCTGTGAATGAAGCCCATCTTATGGACGCTCTCCACCGCGCAAGTCAGCTCCGCTATGTAAAATCTCGACAGACTCTCCTCAAATATACCCAGCTTTATCAACAAAGACATCAAATCACCACCCGGTATATAGTCCATCACAAAATATAGGTTATCTTTGTCTTGAAAGCTGTAGTACAGTTTGACGACCCACTCGTTGTCGGCCTCGGCCAAGATGTCCCTCTCGGCCTTCACGTGCGCCACCTGATTCCGCTTGAGCACGTCAGCCTTCCGCAGTGTCTTCATGGCATATAGATGACTAGTATCAATCTTTTTCACTAACGTCACTTCACCAAACGCTCCTACCCCGATAGGTTTTATCTTCGTGAACATCGATTTATCCATCTTCGCTCTTTTTAGCCTTATATAATTAGACTCCTTTTGAGATAACATCTTCCTCATTTGACACTGTGCCTCCGCACTTAGACCTATTTTAGTCATTTCTTTTTCTAACTGCATTCGTCTAAACGTTCTCTGTTTATAAGATTTTAGAATGTTTTCGACGTGCTGCTCCATGAAGAATTTGAAAGCTTGAGGAGAATAATTTCTAACCTTGCAGTCCCGTCTCTCGTCCTCCTTCTCCTTGCTAATGTTCTTTCTCTCCGGTATGGGAGACTGATGCCTAATCTTCTCCATGCCCTTGGGCCGTCGCTCCGTCGAGCCGTTCGAGCTCTTGTCCGAGCCCGAGGCGGTCACGTTGTCCTTGAGGAGGTTATTGTTACAATTTTGATTTGAACACTTAATTTCTAACTGAGAGGGTTCACCATTATTCGAAAATTTCTTATGTAACGGGGAGTGGTGGGAATTGACCGTGGTCGTGTTGTCGGCGTGGTTGCCGTAGGCCGGGGGCGGCACGGGGTGCATGCCGCGCTGCACCGCCAGCGCCTGCATCGTGATGGCGTAGCTCGGCGGCTCCGTGGTGGGCACGGTGGGCGTCGTGGCCGTCGGGACGACGGGCGGCGACGGGCACGGGGGCTTCGGCGCCAGCGGGTAGCTGGGCGGCGTCTGCACCTGCTGCTTCTGCTGGATGGAGCTCGCGTACGACGGCGGGGGAGGCGGCGTGGCCGCGCTCGTCACCGGGGACGGCGCCACGGGCGCGATGGCCGTCTGGAGCACCGGCTTCTGCACCTGCGTACTCTTGACGGACTGCATGATGATCGGGGCCTGCACCGCCTGTCTCGCGGTCCACGCCTGAATCGGTGTGGGGCGAGTCATCCCCGAGGACGAGCCGGTCGACTGCGTCACCGTGATGGGACTCGGCGACCCGGCGGAGGTGCCGCCGGAGTAGATTCCCGACGACGGACTCTTTCGGTAGTCCTGCGACTGGGTCGGGCTCTGACGGTTCTGCATCGACGCCGAGTAGGAGGGCGGCGGCGGCACCCCGGATATGGGATACGGGGGCGGCAGCTCGGCGCCGCCCGCCCCCGTCTGGTAGATGCTGAGCGCCTGGAACTGCTGCGTGAGTTGCTGCTGGACCTGCGGCCCGTTCTGCACCACCATGGGGGTGCGCGCGGGCGGCGTGGGCGCGGCGGCCACGGGGGACGTGCCTCTCGCCGGGGGCAGCGGCGGCGCGGGCGACATGCGCTTCATGAGCTGCTGCACGGACGGCATGGCCGTGGGCGGCGTGGACGGACATCGCGGCGGCGGCGGGGGCGGCGGCTCCGAGAACCCCGACGGCGAGTACTGCCGGCTCAGCTTCTCGTGGGGCAGGGGCGGCGCCTCCGAGGGCCGCGGGCTGTCCGACCGCGAGCTCCCCGCGCCCGAGTCGAGTGCGGGACTCCCCCTGTGGAGGTTGATCTCGCGCTCTAGACTAGGTTTCCTAATTAGTTTCGAACTCAGTGAATTCAAGTTGTTTTGCTTGAGAACTCCATTGAGAGTATCTTGTTGCTTCGATAGGTAATCCAGGGCCGTGTCGAATCGCCCGCCAGCGTATTTTAAAGCTCTTACTGCATGGTCCTAGAAGAAAAATTATATATACTTTAATGTCAAACAACCCCTCCCTAAAAAGTTATGTACACTGTTACTTTAAATAAATCTATTTAAATATTGAATTAGCATTAAGATTAAGTAATGGTGCAATGTAGTTTAGTGTAATTATAAATTGTTTTTAAATATTCAGAAATACTGTTATGAAACAGAAACTTATACCTACTACATACAACTTAAATTCACTTTAACCAAAATATAAGAATTGGAAGATAACCATGGTTGATAGCCCATGGTTATCCAATTCTTATATTTCTCTGTGATGGTTATGCCGGCTCCAGATTAGTGCCGTGAATTCACGTGCGTATTCGCGCCGTGAATTCACGGCACAAGTCGTACCCTCCACATTCACGGGATGCTCTCATTCGTATGTGAAGCCCGCCACGAAATGGACGTAGAAGCTGCTGCTGCAATAACTTTGTTTGCTGTGGCCACATTTCACTATTTAAACGTCCAAAACCAGAAAGTGGATGACTGAAATACATCGTAACCGATCAAGGTATATTTATTTGTATACTGATTTTTTGTAAAGACAGTTTCAATCATTTAAACATCAAATTCATTTCAGACTTACTATAGAGAAGCCGTGAATGTGGATGTGTACGCGTGAACGCCGCGCGAAGGAGGCGCGAACCCTTTGTGGGACAAACTACAGACTCCGATCGGGAAACAGGCGCGAACGGCGTGAACACCGGGAAAACCATCCACATTCACGCTCACGCCTGTTGATGGGGCTTCACCGCACTAGTCTGGAGCCGGCATTAAATGAGCAAAAGCCAACATAGAACATGTCTTAACAGAGGTATCACAGCATAAGACAAACAAGAGCTAGGGATCTATACAAGCTGGCAGTCCTGGGACAACCGTCCGAGGGCTTACCACCATAGGCTGTTGGGCGTTACGTGAGGTTTTTTAGTCGGTAGGAGTCTGGCATAGCATCCATAAGGGATTTTCCCTAACGTTAAAAAAAAGGGTTTATACAATTTTTTTTACATACAAGTTCTGATTTCGCACTTTAATTACATACTTCCATATTTTTTATAGTTTAATACAATGTCTTATTTTCAGATTTTCCCATTCTTCTTCTATCCTGTCAATGATTCTTCACTATTGGTGGCTGCATTGAGAGCAGTCTTATAGCAGGATGTATGACATAGGGGACATGTATGTAAGCAAGTGCAACATGGACTGTATAAGGGCTCCCCTACACTTGTAGTAAATAACAGTAATATTTACCATATTTCATAACAACTAACAGGAAGTACCCTATAATATTTGAGTCCCTTGTCGTATAAAAAACAGCCATACATTTCTGCTGCATATCAATGACATGTTGTCTATTGACGGCATTCATTGTTATGCAGACGACAGTACGGGGGACACTTGTTACACAGGCCGGCCCCGGTATCTCTCGGGACGCAGTGGAAGAAAGTCGTGAACAGCTTGTGTCTGAAATCGAGGCTACTCTTACTAGAGTGTCCGATTGGGGGTAGACAAAACCTTGTCCAGTTCAACCCCTCCAAGACACAGGCGTGTTTCTTCACCGCTAAGAATTATTATATAATTACTGTAGCGCCACAATTCCAGGGCACATCTCTTTCCATCTCTAAAAGTATAGGGATCCTTGGTGTTGACATCTCCAGTGACATTCAGTTCCGCAGTCATTTGGAGGACAAGGCCAAGCTGGCGTCCAAGAAGCTCGGTGTGCTCAACAGGGCGCGGCGGTACTTTACTGCGGCGCAAACACTGCTTCTCTATAAGTCGCAAGTGCGGCCACCCATGGAGTACTGCTGTCACCTCTGGGCGGGGGCACCTGAATATCAGCTTCGTCCATATGACTCGGTGCAGAGGGGAGCTATGAGAGTTGTCAACGATCCTGTACTGACAGGTGGTGTTGAACCTCTTAGCAACAGGAGAGACTTTGCCTCCTTATACATGTTCTACCGCCTGTACAACGGTGTGTGCTGAGGAATTGTTTGACATGATGCCCACGGCTAAGTTCTATCATCGCACCGCTCGCCATAAACAGGGACATCTTCACACCCTACATCCTGAGCGTTCAAGCACGGTTAGATCCGGTAGGGGTTTTCTTCCGCTCACGCTTTGGTTGTGGAATGATCTTCCTGCCTCGGTTCTGGTGGGCCATATGCTTGTCTGCCACTTTAGTGGTATAAAAAAAATACATAATTTTTTACTTTAACTAAGAAGTGTGATTACTTCAAAGCTCCAAGAAGCCATAGACTAGTAGTCCTGGAGATAAAGGCTTTTGACAGAAAGATGGATGGTTAACAGTGTTATGTCCACTCATCTATCAGTATCTGACTGAGTGATTGGGCAGAGATTATTTATTGTAAAAATAAACCGAAATAGTCTGCTTTGGTGTCCCGGGTATCCTTCCGAGGGCTTGCCCGGGGTTCTCTACCGTAGGCTGTTAGATAAGATACGGAGGTAGGACTCCAGCATAACATCCATATAGTATTTTCCTCAGGTTAAAAAAAAGCCTGCTTTGGTTGTGCTGCTACTCAATGTCATTACATCGCACACAATTCATTCACCAGAAAAGCAGTGTTTGTAGCAAACAACTTGAATCTTGTAGAACAGGCTGGGATATAACACTGGTCGACAAAAAAACACTTTTTGCATGTAACATGAAAACTTTTGTCTAGTTATGTTTGGGGCAAGGATAAGGATACTAGAAATAAAATTACAATGCTTCAAATACGAATAGTTTTTCTGTAATTGAGTTCTATTAAAATTTAAAAAAAGACGGATTTTATCAACAAAAAGAAGTTAATCCGTTATATTGCAACAGTAATATAAGTGTAGCTTTATGATTTTCGTCTATATTTTGCTTCAGGGACGTCTCGTTGTAATGTCCAACAGTAATCTGCTAGCATACGTGGACTCCACTTGCCTTGATATCGGTTTTCTATGGTAAAAATGTCTTGGTGGAATCTTTCACCGTGTTCATCACAGACGGCACCCAAATTTTCAGGAAAGAAATCTAAATGTAAATGAAGACAATGTATTTTCAACGACATATTACAGCCTAAAGCCTTATTAGTAGATAACAGCTCCATGACAATACTTATATAGTCACTTGATCGCTGATTTCCTAGAAAATTGGAAGTTACTTTCATGAAATATTCCCAAGCTGATTTTTTCCGGTTTTTCTTTAAATATATTATCTTTCGTCAATTGCCTGATTGGAGGGCCAACAAATATGCCCTCTTTAATTTTTGCCACACTCAAATTTTTCTTTCATAAGTAGGTATATAAAAAACCGTGCGTTCTGGCGTAGCGGTCCGATCGGAACTTTGAGGTGGTTCTGGTAAAGGTAGTTTTTTATTATGAAGGATCGGTCTTTTAGCCGGTGGCAGGTCAGAATACTTAATTTTACTTTTTGTTTTAATTTTAATACCTTTTGTATCAGTCAGACAAAAATAACAATCAGATGAGTGGTTCGTTGATTCCGTCCAAATCATAAGGATTGCAAAAGGCATAGATCTAGATTTTCTCGCTCATCCAGTAAGAAGACCCTACACATGTAACACAACAGATGTGTGGAACCCACACTTTATCTTGTTTTCCGATGACGAAGTCAAAATACTGTTCATATAACTTAGTTACTAATGGTGTCAAATTCCTCCGCTGAGTTTTAAAAGTAATGCCGCCACAAATGTTACAAAACTTGTCAGAATCATTTTTCACTTTATTGACATAATTTTAAAAACACACAACTCGGAAAACGGAAAAAAACACGAAGCTCTTTAAATAATTAAATTTTCTTAATGCGAGAGTAAAACAAAAATGATTAATTTTCAATTTTGTGGGTAGTAGCTGTAACACAAAAACGAGACCTGATGAAATCAAAATAAATATGGTGATAACATGAGTGTAGGTAGGTAATTCAAAATTAGTAAGCCCTTTTCTTGTTACAAAATTTTGTTGACCAGTGTAATCGGGCCACCTCTAGGAACAGGGACGCTCACATTAGTCACATCCCGCAAATTTGTACAGCAGAGAATCCTCATCAGGCATTTATGGAGCACCTTAGCACTTTGTACACCACTTTCTTATAGTCTATTAAGGGGGCTGAACAGTTCCATTGAGTGTGTTGTCAGTGGAGTTCCATAGGACCATGGCTGCTCGCCTATATCCCTTCCATTTTGGGTAAAAGTAACTTTGTCTGATTCTCTATGACAGGCAGGTCAAAGGTAGGGTAGGTATGTAGGTCTGAAACAGACATTGCCTGTAGCTCGTTAATGTTCTGTTGTAGCGTAAAATGCTGCTGATACATGTTATGATCTAGTATGGCATATTTAAGCAGCCTATTCCAAGCTCTGGCTTGCCTTCTACTACATTCACTAAGCAGCTCGCTTGAATAACTTACAGAAGGCAGGCTTATCAATAACAACGAAATTGGTTTGTTAGGAGTTATGTTATGAATTTGTCACTGATCAACTATTTTCTGTCACATTTCTTGCGGAGTATACTTATGTTTTGCAATTATACCTCATATAAGACTGAACTTGTAGGGCTCATGGGTCACAAAAATTCCTATAAATTGGGCAGATAAACTGATTTTTTAGGAAAAGTTTAAAAGAAACACAAAAAGAAAATGTTGAGCTACTAAATTCTGGTCTTATGCTCGGTTCTCAAAATGAGCTAGAGGGTCCGTTAATATAAATTGCATAAAACTATGATGCTGTGGCGAGAAACCCAGTAGTAATAGTCAGGACTACAAATAAACAATTTATTTCATGACTACTCGATCACTATATAAATATAGCATTTTGTTTTTAAAGCATCAAATCTTTATCCCTGAAATACCCTTTCAGGGATCAAAGTTTCATGCTTTGCATGTACATGCATATTATGCACCCATAACCTACTAATCATATTTTGTTCCATTTATAGGGTGGTGAGCCTAGCAAAATTATGATAGTTTTTAATTTGTTTACATAGTACTATTAATACCTTTGAAAAATAAAAAATAAACTTACCTCGTCATATCCCAGAGCAATCAGTTGATTTAAAGACTGCGGCAATGCAGTCAAATCCTTATCAAGACCATTTCCTGATGATGAACTGAAGCCTGAACTGACTCCAGAGCTGACTGTACTTGCAGCTGAGGAGCCAGGCGGCTCTGAGTTGCCATTGTTGGCAAACGGGAGTAGCGAGTTACGGATCTGAGCTAGGGCTTTCTGGTGATAGCCAGAGCGGGCGGCCGCCTGGCGGGGCGCCGGCGGGTTCATGGCGCCCGCGCCCGCGCCCGAGCGCCTCACCTCTCACCCCACGCCTCCCATCACACAAGCAAACACCACCTTCTCACCACACTCATGTCACTGTTCACCATACATTTATTATACACTAATTTTTGCAACAACTTTCAGTTTAATGTTCCCCAATTCGATTGTTTATTTTCTTTTCACTACTTGTTTTGTATCTTTGTTTCTTCAAATTTGCAGTTTTGTTATTATGCTGAAAGTAGACAAAATAACACTATTAAAATGCCATAAAACTCATTGATTACTTGCTAGGGATTCTCATACACATTCCAAGATAAATTCTGGCGGATTTATAATTTGTAATTGAAGTGACTTCAGTGCAATAAATTTGTTGTTTACCAAATTTAAGTTTATCATTCATCAATGTCTTGTCTACTTATCGAATAAGACCAAGCATTAAAGCGCTATATATGAAAATATATTCAGTTAACCTACAGGTTCACGAATCAAAAGAATGTTCAACACGAATCAATCATGACATAGTACTGTGGAATGCCAAAATTAGAGTCAGCTTTGTTCCTCTTTTATAACATATTGCAGGCACGGTTCTACTACTTTAAGTAATAACATTATTTACCAAGATGTTCCTCAAGTTCTGCAAATTCGAATTAGAATCACAATCGTCATAATCCTGTAAAATGAAAATTTCATCGAAGAGCTCTCACATTACCGATGACATCTTTCTTGAGCACCACAAATTATGATACCATTATCAACATTCATACTCAAATGATACAAGAAGAAAGTAGCATTTAATTTTTCCTGAATGTAATACAACATCAAATGAATTACGAAAACAAAGAACTCTGAAACACAGACATGCAAGTTGGCAAACCATACAAAGCGACCATTTTGAAGAATTACCACATTCTTTTGTATGTTCCTCTAAGCTATGGCATTATGGCATAGATATTGATGTTTTAAGACGCATATTATTTCCATTTTCGTTCTAAAATAATTTAGATGAATTTATTAAATCTACTGTTATTAAATTAATAAAATGCAAAACAAAAAATGCGGGTACAGTGTTCTGCAAACGATCGCTGCAGAAAGCAATATTCACTATGGTGCGTCTTTGGATGGGTGACCACTTTGTGACATTCCTAATGTGAGCGTTTCCCTGCTACGGATCGAAGGTATGCGCACGTTACACCATTTTGTTCCTATTAAATATGATTATTTTTAAACTACAAATAAAATTATTTATAAAACCAGTACTATATTGTAATGGCCTCTCGAAACTGTTCGTAAAGTTGAATGAAGTTAGACGAATACGATAATGTAGAGAGGCACTTTGGCCACAGTATAAATATATGTTGTTTAACCAGTATTGTAGCTCCCTAAAAACGGACGAAGCGCAGGCTATACCTACGATTCTCGTTTTCGGCATGCCTTTCAGCAAGCAAGCAGCGTCCGCAGTCGCGATTGTGCCGAGTAGACGAATGGAAGGTGTGTCGTTTTTTAAATAGTAACCGCGCGTGTTTTATTTACTAAAAATATTTAATATGACATGTCATATTAAATATTTTTAGTGCAATATTTTTAGCAACTAGTGTCTATTGTGCTGGTTTTGGTTGCATGAATTCGTCAATAACGCACCCAGATATAACGTTTTTTAGATTACCTGGAAACTCCGAAAGTTAAGACTATAAATTGATTTTACTTAAGTACTAATTGGTACTATACCACTAGTTGACTAAAGTTAAACAAAGTGATTGACACGAGTGAGCTAGATTTTTACATGAAGTAGGTATGTTTGTGTTTAAAACTAGACTTGTGCTTGCTCAGTCAGTGAACGGTGCGATCCAATATAGTACAATATCCAAAAAAAAACTAGTTCAGAACTCTAGTACGTGTAGGTAGTATCTATATTTAGTTCCGTTGTCAGTTCGTAGTTATTTAATTGAGAGCAATGATTTAGGTATGTTTTAAGAGTATTCATTTCTTTGTGGATGACCGATGTTCGGTACACTTAGCACCGTATGACTGCCTCTGTGGCGCGGTCGGTATTGATACCGCCTGCAGCGCTGGAGGTCGTGGGTTCGATTCCCACCCGAGACAAATATTTGTGTGACCCATAAATGTTTGTCTCAAGAGTCTGGTTGTTTATATGTATAATATGTATGTATTTAAAAAGTATATTAGTATTAATATCCGTGGTCTGATACCCATCATAACACAAGCAGGTTATTCCTAGCTTACTTTGGGATCAGATAGCGTTGTGTAAAAATGCCCGTGATTATTTATTTATTTATAAAAAAAAAATACAGCATTTTTGTTACCTTTGATTTTTATTACACGCATAGAGACAAATATGAACTTCCAAAGTTTAACATAACTTGACAATGTACGAAAAGTACTAGTGTACTAGAGACTGACTAGTACTTTCAAATCGAAAAATAGTTTTAATTTTGTAAATCAAAAATTTAACACAATGATTATAAAGACTAGAATTCCGTTATTCTATCACTGACGAAACATGTGATGAGCCGATTATTATTGTCTACGCTGCTTACTCGTTTTTAAATTTCTACACCCGTCTCACTCAATCGTTAGTAGATAACGGGCGCTGCGCCGCCACGCCGCCACCCCGCGCCGCCAACCGTTGCGGGGATATTATATTATTACTCACAAAGTATTTTTTTTTTAAATAAAAAAGGTACATATTTACTCGAAATGAAAGCCGGTTGTCAGTAAAACAACAATCCTTAATACAAATTGAAGACCTTGTGGGCGGATTAAAAAAATCAGCTGCATTAGGGCTTAGGCTCACTATCTATTACGCGTACGTAAAACTATAAGGTAAAATGTGGGCGTATACTATGCCTCTGCCTACACCTTCAGGGATAAAGGCGTGACTATATGAATGTATGTATGTACATATTTACAATCGAAATACTAAATAGAAAGTCAAAGTAGGTACATATTATTAAAAAGCTGTAGGTGGGCAGCCCTATCGCATGGTTACGTACCGCGCGGCTGTAGGCATTTATTTCTAAAATCCGGCCGAGTCAAACTACAGTATACAGTATTGTAGCTCCCTACAAACGGACGAAGCGCAAGCTATACCTACGATTCTCGTTTTCGGCAGGCCTTTCAGCACGCTAGCAGGCGATTGTGCCGAGTAGACGAATGGACGGTGTGTCGTTTTTTAGATAGTAACCGCGCGTGTTTTATTTACTAAAAATATTTAATATGACAACTAGAGTCTATTGTGCTTGTTTTGGTTGCATGAATTCGTCAATACCCAGAGATAACGTTTTTTAGATTACCTGGAAACTCCGAAAGGTAAGACTATAAATTGATTTTACTTAAGTACTAATTGGTACTATACTACTACTAGTTGACTAAAGTTAAACAAAGTGATTGAAACGAGTGAACTGGGTAGTTATATGAAGTAGGTATGTTTGTGTTTAAAACTAGACTTGTGCTTGCTCAGTCAGTGAACGGTGCGATCCAATATAGTACAATATCCAAAAAAAACTAGTTCAGAACTCTAGTACGTGTAGGTAGTACATTTAGTTCCGTTGTCAGTTCGTAGTTATTTAATTGAGAGCAATGATTTAGGTATGTTTCAAGAGTATTCATTTCTTTGTGGTTGACCGATGTTACAGTACACGCTAAGTGTACTGTAACATCGGTCATCCACAAAGAAAAAAACCGTATGACTTTGGTTGACAGCATTTTTATTAGTGTACCTTTGATTTTTATTAGTGTCCGACCGAAACTGGTTTTCCAGCCGAAACCGAAACCGAAACCGAACTTTCGGCCCCAGGGTCAGTTTCGGCCGAAACCGAAACCGAAACCGAAACTCACGTGTTCATATTGAAAAAAAAAAACCAGCCAAGTGCGAGTCAGATTCTCGCACAGAGGGTTCCGTTACAAAAATTTAACACATAAAAATACGTTTGTTGTGTGGATGCTTTTTTCTAATTTGAGTAGGTAATTTTTGTTAGCGTGGTGTTTGGTGGTGGCAGTGTCTCTTGACATCGCCAACGCTTTCAAAACCTTGCGCTGGAGCTGCGTTTAGGAGGCGCTTATTTACCATAGAATGCCTCCATACCTCCGACGAATTGTCGGGGCCTATGTTTCCGAGAGGGCGATAACTTTCCCGAGCTGGCTAAAAAAGGGTCGGCGAGATGTTGTGTCGTTCGGTGTTCCACGGGGATCGGCCTTAGGACCGCTTCTGTGGAACATCGTTTACGATTGGGTGCTGCATTGTCCGTTGCTCCGCGGTGTCGGCGTAATGTGTTACGAGCGTAACGGTGTTACGAGGACACCGTAATTACAGCGCGAGGAGCAACGCGCCCAGGTGCAGCCCTAAAAGCCACCTGCGGGATCCAGCTTATATATAGGGGGCGTCGGCATCCTGCATCGGCATCGGGCTCTCGATGACGTATCTGGGGCTCGTACTCAATAGCCGATGGAACTTCGTATACCACTTACGATGATGGTCACAAATCTGAGGGTGGGGGGCATCAGCCGCACTCTCGCGCTTGTTGCCCAATATCAGGTGCCCCAATGCTCCCTGCAGGAGACTGTACCTTGGGATCGTGCGGAGCGTAGCCCTATACGGGGCCCCGTATGGGCGGAAATCCTGATGGCTAGCAATGCGGCTAGATTGCTTTCAGGGTGATAAGGGGATACCGCACGATCTCAGTTGAGGCGGCATGTCTTCTAGCCGGGACCCCTCTCTGATGGGATCTGGAAGCGAAGGCCCCTGCGTCATTATTTAAATGGCGCAAAGAGGCGCTGGAGCGGGGCCATAGGCCTTTTCCTGTGAGCAAGCCATGCTCGTGAAAGAGACGACGGGGATGAAGCGGGAGAGAACTCTCCCACCCTAGTTCCACAGTCTGCGGCGGCGCGCCCCATACTATCAGCTTCCATGAGCGGGGACCTGACGACGGTGACGGGGCTGTTCACTGTCCTTACAGAAGCAGGCCCTAGACGATAGCGTGACGTGAAAGATTCATGCACTCCACCCTCAAGAAGCGGGATAACAATTGAACAAAGACGCAGCCGCAGTATGCATCATTCCGAGGGTATACTCGGGGCTCCTAACGCGTGGTTTTTAGTCGATAAGACTCCGCCATGGACTCCCTGTAGGATTTTCCTCACGTTAAAAAAAATTGCGGCAACACAAATTCTGAAAATTTTAGGCCTCTATTTGGCACGGTTCCAGCGATACAACCTCGTGACTAATAGACAGACGGACGGCTAGGCCTCATGTTTCGTTATTAGGGTCCCGCTTCAACCCCTCCGTGCGAGAGTCCGATTCGCACTTCGCCGGTTATTTTTTTAAATGAGTGCCAGCAAGTTCCACCCCACTAAGTGCCATCAATCAATGGTATAAATCTTCTCAAGTGTTCATTTTAGAAATATCTCCACCTAAAGATGAGTTTCTTTCTTTTAAGTGTGGAATTACACATAGATGCTATTGCGAACTCCTACCAACTAAAACCACACGGTGCCCTGCTTATAGCTCTTGGCCGGTTTTGGTTACATTCTAGAAGTGTATAACTAAAACTGGACAAGAGTGAGCCGGACTCGCGCACGTAGGGTTCCGTACAAGAAAAGCGGCAAAAAATCACGTATGTTAATGGGAGGCCCCCTTTAATATTATTATTTTATATATTTTTATTATTTGATGCTATAGCGGCAACAGAAATCATCGTCTGTAAAAAAAAATACTGTCTAACTATCACGGAGCGTGAGTTACAGCCTGCTGACAGACAGACAGACGACCAACGAAGTTAACGGAACCGACAACAAAGGGGTAGTGTTATGTAATGTCCTAGATCTTTAGGATTCCGTAACGGTAACTAAGAGTAAAAACGGGACCCTTCAAAGGTAGTCTAAGGACATAACACAGGGGTAACTGTCTAATACTTCTCAATGATTGTAATTGCTTGTGGTTTCAATAAAGTTGTATTATTATTATAACTATTGACTGGAAGTTCTTTGTAAATCTCTAAATCTTCGGTTAGTAACATGTTAACTGGTTGGGCTGACCCTAACCACGTCACAAGCAGAGCCAGGCACTCAAAATTCATGAACACGTGAGTTTCGGCCCGACCGAAAGTTTCGGCCCGTTTTGGCCGAAACCGAAACTGCGGCCGAAACTCGATTTTTTGGCCGAAACTGGCCGAAACCGAAACCGAAACCGAAACTTCGGTCG
Organism: Miltochrista miniata; assembly: GCA_933228765.1. Lineage (NCBI taxonomy): Eukaryota > Metazoa > Arthropoda > Insecta > Lepidoptera > Erebidae > Miltochrista > Miltochrista miniata. Next base: position 32,820,474 of record OW121756.1, on the reverse strand, counting down.
GTCACTAATTTTTATTACACGCTAAAAGACAAATATGAACTTCCAAAATTTAACACAGCTTGACAATGTACGAAAAGTACTAGTGTACTAGAGACTGACTAGTACTTTCAAATCGAAAAATAGTTTTAATTTTGTAAATCAAAAATTTAACGCAATGATTATAAAGACTAGAATTCCGTGATTCTATCACTGACGAAACATGTGATGAGCCGATTATTATTGTCTACGCCGCTTACTCGTTTTCAAATTTCTATACCCGTCTCACTCCATCGTTAGTAGATAACGGGCGCTGCGCCACCACGCCGCCGCCCCGCGCCGCCAGCCGTTGCGGGGATATTATATTATTACTCACAAAGTATTTTTTTGTTTAAATAAAAAAGGTACATATTTACTCGAAATTGAACTGCATTATGCTCACTATATATACGCGTACGTAAAACTATAAGGTAAAATGTGGGCGTATACTATGCCTCTGCCTACACCTTCAGGGATAAAGGCGTGACTATATGAATGTATGTATGCACATATTTACAATCGCAATACTAAATAGAAAGTCAAAGTAGGCACATATTATTAAAATGCTGTAGGTGGGCAGCCCTATCGCATGCTTACGTACCGCGCGGCTGTAGGCATTTATTTCTAAAACCCGGCCGAGTCAAACTACAGTATACAGTGCTTTGGCTTAGCCCACAGAGCATCGCGCGCCTCTACAGAGGGAGGGGCCAAAGCTTTCAAACCCCCTCTGGCAATAATGTGACACATAATGTGACATATCGACGACAAAAAGTGCCCAGTTCCATACAAACTGAAGGAAGATTTCCCCCCGCCACCCGCAAAATATGACAGAAAATTTTGTATCGAGCAATCGTTCTATGCCGTCTCCCCTCAGACAGTTCGCGTTGCTCTATGGGCTTAGCCCCTCAAACTTCTCCTCACCTTGGGTGACTTCCATTTGTTGTCGGTTTTTGCGCCCGAGTCAAAGGGGGCCGAGGTTGCACTAAGTACTTCTCTACACTACTCAACCGACTTCGTGTGTGCACACACAAAGTGTTCCTGGAAACTGCCACACAAATTATAATAAGAATCTCTACTTAATTGCTAAACGCTCAAGTAGCAACTCCATTTCAAACGCCACCGTTTGTGGTCGGCGCACGCACAGTGGTGGCACTGTGCGTGCGCAGACCACAGAGCGAATGTCAATGAGCCTATTGCGGAGTTGAACGAGTGTGGAATCTCGTCAATATCATGTTTAAATACACGTCGATGCACAGCACACACACGTGCAAAGAAATCACGCATGCTGAAGCAACTTTTATTCATATTTATTAGACTTGACAAGTGCAGGTTGAGCGTGTTGAGACATCTTAATGCACTGAGGGAGGACACACGCACTTGCGGTTTACCGCGGCGGTTTCTAACCTTAAAATGTCAAACCTTGACTTGATTTCATTAATTTTGACAGTTTGATGACGTTTTGAGATTAGAAACCACCGCGGTAAACCGCAAGTGCGGCCCCTTTTAATACCAACAAAGAACATTGTCATAGCAACAGAAGAGTATAATGATTACTCTATAGCCCCATACAGATTCACGGCGAGAACCCCCGCGAACACCCCGAACACCCGAGCAGCGAGATTTTAATCCGTTGCTCACCCGTCTCGTGAGAGCGAGATAGCGTCTCGCATGAACATTGACCACTGATCTGTATTATTATAATACAGATCAGTGACATTGACCCTTTCTTGCGCGTGGTACTGTACTACTGGACGGGGGGAAATCTTCCTCACCCACACTTTCTTAGATTCGCACTACAATAGCAATCGACTGTCAATACGAAGCCTATATATACACTTTAAACAATACACTCATAAATTTTACACACACATGATATATTTTGTGTCATATCACCCCGAGTCGCTCAACCAATCCATGTATTGGTGTGGCGTCCGGTAAAGTTGCTAAACAAATCTAAATATTATCTATACGTTTAAATAAGTGTAAATAATAATAAATTGTTATAAAATTACTTACTTAAACAAGATAATGCCATTTTTCTTCAGATTTCTTTAATCACATTTCTTTTTGTATTAATATCTAATTATTTCATCATTTTTATAAAATGACAATTCTACCGCTCACGCTGTCAACTAGACTTAGTCTAGTGAAAGAAACTTCAAAAAACAGTTTTTATGTAACTGGGCCACTGATCTGTATTATTACAGATCAGTGAACTGGGCACTTTTAGTCGTCAAAATGTCAAATTATTGCCAGAGGGGGTTTGCCAGCTTTGGCCTCTCCCTCTGTAAAGGCGCGCGATGCTCTGTGTGGAAGTACCACGAGTAAAAAAATACCCCAAGTAGTCCCAGTAGTACCACGGGTAAAATTGAATTACCAGTGGTACTACTGGGACCACTTGCTCAACTTCACTGGATAAAAATAAATGAAGATCGGTAAAAACAAATGAAGATCGGTGAAAACAAATGAAGATCGGTAAAACAAACGAACGTCAGTAAAACAAGCGAAGCTCGATAAAAACAGATGAAGATTGGTAAGAACAAGTAAACATCGATAAAAACAAATGCAAATCTATAAAAACAAATGAAGATCAGTAAAAACAAATGAAGATAGGTGAAAACAAATGAAGATCGGTAAAACAAATAAACATCGGTGAAAACAAGTGAAGATCGATAAAAACAAATGAAGATCTGTAAAAACAAATGAAGATCGGTAAAACAAATGAACGTCAGTAAAACAAGCGAAGTAAAGATTGATAAAAACAAATGCACATCTATAAAAACAAATGATCAGTAAAAACAAATGAAGATCGGTGAAAACAAATGAAGATCGATAAAACAAATGAAGTTTGGTGAGAACAAGTCAAGATCGGTGATTACAAATGAAGTTTGGAAAAAACAGATGAATAATCCCTAATCAGATGGTAATCCCTGTTATATTTGCTCTATTGAGCAATAAGTCACAGTCGATCTATGCCACCATGTACGACATTATAAAGTTACAGTTACAATTGTACCCCAATTTAGACCAAAAATTTTTCACTGCGACTTTGAAATCGCGAATATTAAATCTCCAATAAAAATATTTATTGATGTTAAGATCGTAGGTTGCTACGAGTACTACCACTGGCATCGTCACCTATGGAGAAAAGCGGAATGTTTGTTGTGCAAATCAAGATGCAAAGCGAAAAATCACATCGTATCTATGTGCTCGCTCTGCGTTACCTCTCCTACCGAGAGAAAAGATAAAAGAAGGTTAGGCATGCAGTTGAAAAATTTACAAAATATTTACAACGCACGTGGGTAAAGAACAAATATTTAGAATGCTAAGTTTTTTTGGCATGAGACACAGAACTAATAACGTTCTTGAAGGATATCATGCTAAATGAAATAAAATTGTCAATAAAAACAATAAATCGTTGTTGCTTCTACTAAATGCTATCACTGATGACCGTCACGTTAATGACGACAATATTCAATACATACAGATGCAATTATTAAATTCCGAAATCTCAGTAGGTCACGCCCACTTGTTCACTTGTTTTTACTGACGTTCATTTGTTTTTACCGATCTTTATTTGTTTTCCACCTTCAATTGTTTTCACCTATCTTCATTTGTTTTCACCGATCTTCAGTTGTTTTTACTGACGTTCATTTGTTTTATCGCTCTGCATTTGTTTTTACCAATCTTCATTTGTTTTTACCCACCTTCATTTGTTTTCACAGATCTTCACTTGTTTTTACCGATCATATTTTAACGTGCATAACAATTGCTAATTGATCGTATCGGGACCACTTAACAGCCCCGGGCTTGTGTGTCTGAAGTCCGTCTAGTCAAAGTTTCTAGAGTACTTCGCCGAGGACCTTTGGGGGCCGTGTATCGCGTAGCGGAGCCATGCCCATTACCACATAGGAAAGTTTGAGGCTCATACACGTACAATAATATTGACCAATAAAGATTTGAACAATGACTGAACAAAAGATTGACTGCGATTAAATTTTATTGATCAATATTATTTTTCGTGCTCCGTGTAGGCTTAATATTGAGCAATATTTTTCGCAATCGGTAAGTCGCAATTTTATCAAATCTAGCAAAATACGGAGCAAGAATACTTGTTAAAGCAAAAATATCCGTTTCCGTCCCTATCTCTCCCGGCGCCTAGATAGCGCCATCTACCTTTCCCTAGCGAGCGACGTCAGTTCCCCGCCGACCATTCACCATCAACCATAATGTGCACTCGACACCATCGTAGAAAATATTAAATTTTTCATTTTATTAGTAAGATCACTACAGAATATTGTAAAATATGAATGACATATTATCACCACGGGAGATAGGGTGATAAATTAAGAGTACACAAGTTGCTATCTCTTTTCCTCTCGAGCTATCTGTACTGGTAAATGAGGTCTTGCTCGCACGCTATGTGTGTGTACTGTGTATGTGTGTACCGATTGCGAAAAATATTGCTCAATATTAAGCCTACACGGAGCACGAAAAATAATATTGATCAATAAAATTTAATCGCAGTCAATCTTTTGTTCAGTCATTGTTCAAATCTTTATTGAGAGTAGTGAAAAATTCTAAATCTATGAATAAAACCAAGAAATACTAATCAAATCAACTTTAAAACAGCGTGAAAACAGTGCATTTTAGTGAAGTGCGTTTTATATAATAAAAGAAGAACATGTGGGGCGCCCCTGAAGAGTCCACGCTATACCATCAGCAACACGTACCGACGCAAATCTACGCCGGTAAAAATATCAACGACAGTGAGTCCCCTATCCTTATTACCATCAGTTTCCTATACATCAACAATACTGTAAAAGATAAAAAACAAAGTTTGTAATGTATAAAATCTATTGTCGAGGGGTAAACTGATTTTTGCGGTAACTACCGGCGCTGGTATGGCGTACCGATTTTCGATTACGGATTTCGAATTTTGGATTTGAAGTCGGACATCGGCATTTTGAATTTGAAATTTACTTCTTCGTCAGACATATACTCGGACGGAAATAAAATATATTGATGCAATGTTATTAAGTCAATATTATTGAAGGTGTGTATTCAAAAAGAAGTGTTTAATAACATTGAACAATTCAATTCAATTCAACTTTATTTGCATTCATGTGTGTACTATACAGTTGTTACTTATAAAATAAATAGTAGGTAACAATAAAAATAATGATCAATATTATTGTAGGTGTAAGGGGCCTTTTATGTTAAACAATAATCCTTAGTGATCATTATTGTTTTACGTGTATGGTCGTGGGTATGCCTCTAAAAATGGTGGAAAATATCACAATGTTCGGAATTGATAGAACGCAGTGAGACGGTACTTTCTAGTGTTTCGACAAATTCCAAAGATAGCTTCAGTAATGGGCTAGCGACACGGTCAAACTACAATTGTCATGCCTCGTCAATATCATGAGTAACATACACGTAGATTCACACACTCGTGCAAAGAAATCACGCACACTGAAGCAACTGTCTTTCATTAATATCAGACTTGACTTAATACTATTGACGGTGCCGCTCTAGCCCTTATAAGAACAAACTAAACAAATTCATATGGGCAAGCGACATGGTCAATGCAAATGGTATTGAGTCAAGTCTGATATTTATGAATGGAAGTTGCTTCAGTGTGTGTGATTTCTTTGCATGGGTGTGTGCATCGACTTACAGTTTGTCCATAAAGTCGTGAAATTAAATGAGGGCGCTGCTGAATGCATGTATGCAACCCTATATAGTACGACCAAAATGATTTTGATACGAGGAGTTTGTTCCGAGTAAAATCTTACTAATATTATAAATGCGACAGTTTGTGAGTGTGGATGTTTATTACTCTTACACGCTCGAACGGTTAACCGGTAGGGATCTGGCTGAAATTTGGTACAGGGATACATTATAATCTGGAATAACCATGGCTACTTTTTATTCCGGGAATAAGTTCTTACGGGAAGCGGGAACGGGAACAATACAAATATTATAAATGCGAAAGCTTATGAGTGTGGATGTGAGACTCTTTCACGCTCGAACAGTTGAACTGATCTGGCTGAAATTTGGTACAGGGATACATTACAGTCTGGAATAACACATAGGCTACTTTTCATCCCGGGAATAAGTTCCTACGGGAAGCGGGAACGAGAACAAATTCGACACGGGCGAAGCTGCGGGCATCAGCTAGTGAGTTAATAAATAAAACACATTATACATGTTTAATTTTGTTTCTGTTTTATTGAATCAGATCCAGAATAAAGTTATTGAACCAGATCCAGAAGCCCCGGTCTAATAGCGTCTTACAACCCACCAGCAGGTGCCTAGCAGTCCCAATTGCTTCGCTACAATCATGTAATTACATGTTTTATTTGTAACTTTCCCCCATCTGACAAGGATTTTTTTGGCGCAGTGTACAAATATTAAAATCGTCTATTTCTTTCTTTGCCAACATTTCTGTGTTTCCCAGGAGTTTCAAACTTTCCTTCATTATTAAAACCTTCGTTAAATATTCGCCTAACTGTAGTCTCTGATTTTCCTGAAAAGGTTAAAAAAAGAAAATTAATTACCTAATGGAAACAAACTATTGACATGAAGCAATTAATTCAAAATAAAAAATTGGTAGAAAACCTGATTGAACTGAGTATCAAAAATGTAGGTCGTACTATAAACGTCACTCGCCGCTGAGCGCTCGCGTGAGGCGGTAGGTGTTGTGCGTGCGCGTCATTTCGTACTTACAATAATTAGTTATTCGCGATGTCGTCGATATCCACTCTGAAGTGCGCGTCGTGTAATATAGTAATTAATGAACTTCTTGCTTTCATCCAAAATAAGCAGGATGTTATGGATGAAAAGTCACTAGTGACTTTGTGCGTGTCTAGTTTTTCGGAAGAAGACATTGACTCGGCCAAAAGTTTGTTGTTTTCTGCGATAACTCAACGAAAAATTACAAGAAAAAAGTCAAAGAAATCTTATAAGGATCTACATGATGTTGTAGCCGTGTTCAAGGAAACCAATCCAGATGAGTTGCCGGTATTTGTGGCCAAAGAATTGCAAAAATTACCACCATTAACATTCGACCACATCGACGCCTCGAGATTGTTAAAGGATGTAATTCTACTGAAAAATGAGCTGCAATCAATTAAGGATAAGTATGTTACACAGGAACAGCTGCAGGAAGTCAAGGCAGATGTTATCAACGCTAAATATGCTTCGATCGTTGATTTGCCGGAGCAGTTTGTTAATTTAAAAAGAGGAGGTGGATGTCAAACATCTGAATGCTTTGATAGTGGACCAATGGGGCTGCCTCACATTCCATTAACGATAAAAGCTTACAATGAGTCACCTGGGGGCTTGGATAAAAACGGGTGTCAACTGGCTCACTCTCACTCGAGTTCAAGTAAAAGAGTGCGTTCTACGACCCCGCAACTGTCACCACAGCCGATGTCAACGCCTACAACCACAAGGCCTGAACAGCTGTGCACTCAAGAGAAGACTGTTTTTTCCACGCCCACGAAAACATCTAGAACTATAGCCGAAATCGTGCATGAATGTGGTGGTCAAAGATCAAAGGAATTAGAAATTGAGAAGAACTATGATGAATGGAAGCGTGTAGAACGAAAAAGGTACAGAAATCGTTTTGAGACAGTTCAAGGGAAAGCCTCTACGAGTTCTGAGGAAAAGTTCAAGGCCGCGGATATAAAGATCCCTTTGTTTATTAATAATGTAGATACCAGTACGAAAGAGGCGGATATTATAGAATATATAAATAGTAAAACACAGCTTAACGTAACGTTGAAAAAGATTAACTCTAAGGAACAAAAACAATACAGTGCCTACATTGTTTATGTGCCAAAGAACAAGTTGTCACTGTTTCTGAATGACAGTTTATGGCCTCAGGGAGTTTTCTTCAGGCGATTCATTGATTTTAAGAGGTATTCTAGACACAGAAATGTCAATCTTGATAACATTAAAAGTCAATAATGGTAAATGAATTTAAAGCAAAGTTTTCCACTTTCAACTGTAAGTCGCTTGTGAGATCAATGGAATGCATTAGGAAGCTCTGTAAATCGTCGCATTTGATTGCGCTGCAGGAGACATGTCTTCTCCCACATGACATTCCGATGCTGGGTATGGTGCACCAAGATTTCGAATACACTGGGAAGTCAGCTGTTGATACCTCGGAGGGCATTCTGCGTGGACGGCCCTATGGTGGAGTAGCTATCCTGTGGCGGAGGAATGTGTTTGGTGCTGTTTCGGTTGTGCCATGTACCAGTGACCGTATAGCGGCTGTGAAGGTTCAAACTGAGGACTGTTCATTCTTAGTGTTTTCAGTCTATATGCCCACTGATGAAGCTACGAACTTGGTGGAGTTTACACAGTGTTTAAGTGAGATAAGTGCCATTATAGACAGTTGCGATACTGAGTACAGCTATATACTTGGTGACTTAAATGCTCACCCAGGTAGACGTTTTGGTAATGAACTGAAGGTTTTCTGTGCAGACCAGAAATGGACATGTGTGGATATGGACTTATTGGGACTGGATTCGGATTCCTACACCTATGTAAGTGACAGTCATGGTACTAGTAGTTGGTTGGATCACTGCCTGGTAACACAGGCAGCTAAGAATACTGTAGAAAATGTTAAAATAAATCATGATTCTTTTTGGTCAGACCACTTTCCCCTAGAAGTATACTGTAATCTTAATATTTTAACACCAAAATCATTTTCATCTGGTTTTGAGATAAATCCTATTCTTTGGGGAGAGAGAGATGAGTCTCAAATCTTAGTATATTCAAATTACTGCAATGAAAGATTAAAGCTATTAGATTTTCCATGTGAGTTTTTGAAGTGTGCACATTCATTGTGTAAAGATCCTAGCCATAATAAAATAATTGTAAATTTGTATGAGCACATAATAGGCATCCTAAAGGAAGGCTCAGTAATTAGTTGTAAGAAAAATGTTTATAATTGTAAGAAATATATATGTGGGTGGAATAAACATGTAAAAGCTACACACAATGAAGCTCGTTTGTGGTTTCAGCAGTGGGTCCTATGCAACAGGCCTAGGGTAGGTTTTGTTTATGACAGGATGCGTGCTTCCAGAAATGCTTTTAAAACAAATTAAAATGGTGTCAAAACAACCAGACACAAATAAAAATGGACATATTGGGCATGGCACATGCAAATAAGAATTTTAGGAATTTCTGGAAGCACACAAAACGTCTGACCCCCCGTACAAGTGATCCAGTAAGTGTAGACGGGTTAAGGGAACCCTCATAAATAGCTGAAATGTTTAGGGAAAGTTTTGAGGTTCATCCGACCATGGTCTCAGCCGAGTTTCAGGGTTCTGGGTGCAGTGGGGGTACTGACTCCGCAGAGTGTAATGCGCCTGTTGTTGGGGCAAGTGACATTAGGTCTGTCTTAAGAAATATGAGTAGTGGTAAGTCGCCCGGGCACGATCATTTAAGTATTGAGCACCTGCAGTATGCAGGTGTGCATTTACCACGTGTTCTGGCGATGTTTTTCTCTCTATGTCTGAGTCACAGCTTTATACCAGACAACATGTTAAAGACCATAGTAGTGCCTATTATCAAAAATAAAACAGGCACTGCTAGTGACAAGTCCAACTATAGGCCCATATCATTGGCTACCATCATTGCCAAAGTGCTGGACAGACTGCTTGACTTAAAGTTAAATACATGTGTCAAACTTCATGATGCGCAGTTTGGATTCAGGCCTGGACTCTCTACCGAAGCTGCTGTTCTGTGCCTCAAGCAGACTGTCCAGTACTATACGGCCAGGGATACGCCGGTTTATGCTGTATTCTTGGACTTGTCAAAAGCATTTGATCTGGTGCAATATGAGGTCCTATGGAAAAAGTTGGAGGATGATACTGATCTGCCCCGTGAATATATAGCTGTCCTAAAGTATTGGTACTCTCACCAACAGAATTTTGTTAAGTGGTCTGGAGAGCTCTCGGGTGTGTATGGGTTGCGGAGCGGGGTGAGGCAGGGTGGAATAAGCTCACCGGTGCTCTTTAACCTTTACATAAACGGGCTGATCGGGGAACTCAGCAGCGCCGGCGTCGGTTGTTCTATTGACGGTACTTTTGTCAACAATATAAGCTATGCTGACGATATGGTGCTGCTGTGCCCCTCGATCAGTGCTCTCAACAGGTTGATAGGCATCTGTGAGCGATATGCGGTGGCCCACGGTCTTAGATACAACACTTCTAAAAGTGAGTTGCTAGTTTTTAAAGCTAAAAATAAGTCCTATAAAATTCCAACTGTTAGGCTAAATGGTACACCACTAAAACAAGTGCAAAATTTTAAATATTTGGGACATTGGGTGACCGGGACGCTCAGGGATGACATGGACGTAATGCGTGAGCGTAGGGCACTGTGCGTTAGGGCAAACATGCTGGCTCGCAGGTTTGCACGCTGTACCAAGCAGGTCAAGATTACACTTTTTAAAGCCTATTGTAATTCACTGTACATGTGCAGCCTGTGGACAAACTACACACAGACGGCGTACAGGGCCTTACGCACTCAATATAATAACGCGTTCAGGACGCTGATGGGGCTGCGACGTAGCTGTAGTGCCTCTGGGATGCTGGCAGAAGCTGGCGTAGATAGCTTTACAGCAATTATTAGAAGTCGCATTGCATCTTTGATTGGTCGAGTACGGGGCAGCTCCAACAGTCTCCTGCAGAGTGTTGCGGCGAGGCTGGACGTGGACAGTGCTATTATGCAACACTGGACCAGCGTTCACCTCGTCAAAGACACAAAAATAAACTATGTCCATTTCTGACATTGTGACCTCGTTGGTGAATCTGTGGGTTAGTTATTAATTAATTCTGATTAGGTACCTACCTGAATAATGAAATTTTATTTGTATATAAATATGACATTTAACTTTATTTATTGAATTTTTAAATATTGACATTTTATTTTATTTTATTGTATGACATTTAAATTAATGTATTGAATTTGATTTTATAAGTATGCCAATCTTGAATTCTATATTGATATTACCTGCCTCATATAAATTACCTATCAATTTTATGTAAGCTTATGGACAATGTCTGAATTAAATGATTTTTATTTTATTTATTTTATTTATATAAAATTACCTACTAACAATGTTATTCTAACCACTGACTTACATATAGATTGTAAGGTTGTGATTCTAACCTAAAAATATGCTAATGCCTTTTTTTGTCTCCAAATCGTAAATTCAGTAAATTTGTAACTTCAGACAGATTCAAAACAAACAATAACACGATTACATACCCACCAAAGATGCTGTTCGCTCATAAACATCCTCAAAATCCCACAACAATTGTCCAGCTTAGTACTCCGCGAAACATCACTGGAAAACTTTAAAAATCACTTCCTGCGCACCACTCCGATTTTCTTTACTCATTTCTCAAACCTTTATGCGTAGTTTGGTCTCAATTTGTTGCAGTTTAATCCAAACATTAAAGTTACGTGAGAGAGTAAACGAAATTCGACGATAGCATTGACAACTGACGTACTTAAGTTTCTTGTTGCCAGTGTTGCCACACACATAACTATTTTTAGTTCCTCAAACATTCATTTCACGACTTTATAGACAAACTGTATATGTGCACATTTTATTTAACGTGCATGACAATTGCCAATTGATCGTGTCTGGACCCCTTTAGGAAAATAAATGGAACTCGTCTCTACTCTCTATTCAATTCTAGTCTATGACCTGGGCACAATTTGACAATTTGTGATTTGTTGTGCTCAGTGACAGTGTTAGTATTTTATTTGTTGTGTAATTTTCATTGGATAGTGTGATATATATTTATGTTTAATTGGATCAGGATACGAAACGACAATTAAATACAATTTTTCGGAAAAAGAATGGCAGTTCATATTTACTTAGACAGTGACGAAAATTCATAAATAATCACTTTGTAATTTATTGATAGTAGTAAATAAATATTGCCAAAATGTTACGAGCAGTGGGACTGTTTTATTTGCTGTTTGTACCTTATCGTGTAGCTTTGGAAGAAAGCTCGATCTATGATTATAATGCCAACAATTTCAAGAACCAAATTGAAGATATGGATGGCAATTTTGTCATGTTCTATGCTCCTTGGTGTGTATCTCTTTTCTCATTAACCTTATCTCTACGTGATTTGTTAATGATACTATCTTTAAACACTTATTTCAGGTGTCGGCATTGCACCGAATTTCATCCGATATGGGCTGAACTGGCTGAGCTTGTAAATACAAAAGATTCCAAATTCGCAATTGCCCAAGTGGACTGTACGATACATGGCAGACTATGTAATGAAAATGACATAACAGGTAAAAGCAGATCCTTTCTATCTCTTATATTTAGTACTAGTGGACGCCACGCGGTTTCACCTGCGTTCCCGTGGGAATACTGGAATAAAATATAGCCTATGTTTACCACAAAGGTGTAGCTTCCCATCAGTGAAAGAATTTTTCAAATCGGTCCAGTAGTTTTGGAGCCTATTTGATGCAAACAAACAAACAAACAATCAAATCTTTACTCTTTATAATATTAGTATAGACTCATTTATCATTTTATCTTATTAAACAAAGTCTTTTGCTATAGTCATTTCTGATAAGATTGTAATTTTCTGTGCTTAAGAAAGCAACATAAAGCCTAATATCAATTTCAAGAGCAGACAGTCACAACCTAGGTTAATGTATGTGTATGGTAAGCATTTACCTACCCGAGGATGAAGATGTCAAACACTATATTTATCAAAGAACTTTCATTATTGAATGTTGTTAACAAAACTATTTACATTTCCTGTGTAGAATTTAAATATCGATAATTAGTACCTAAAAGAAAAAAAATGTTTATTTTTATTTATTTTATAATTTGATATAGGTAAGTACCTAAGTACCTACTTAAGATCTCAAATACAATTAAGTGCCTACATAGTCACTTACATACCTGTCATTGATTGGAAAAATATATTGTAAATAAATAATTTTCTAATTTTGTTAATGTAAGTAATTAGTATAATAACTATGTATAAAATTTAAAGATTGATGTTGATGTTGTCATATACAACCACAACCATTTACTTACTTCAAACGAGTAATGTATACCTGCCTAACATTGCTGTGCCCGTACAGGGTTTCATGTTGTAAGTACCTAGGTACTATTAATATGCAACAACTGTATCACACATGAATGCAATAAAAAGTTTGAGTTCACTGCATATTTGTCTTCTTAACCCTGTCGCTTATCATAACTTGGATGTAGATAAACAATTCTTTTTTCGAGTATGAGTATCTATTTAACATCACATTATTAGAATATTATTACAGTCTTTGAAAAGTGCAGCAAATTTGGCTAAGAAATATGCAGTTCTATGCAATGAGTTGCTTGTGATGGTAGAGGAAAATTGTGATACTTGACTCTACCCTCTAACTAAACACTATTAATAGGAAAAAGAGACTACCTAGTCCAGATGGGACTTACTCATCAATCTACCACCACTTACAGCACACTACCAAAACATGTCCATATTTTTCACCATATTGTAATCATTTTTTTATCAGTTATATCAATTTGTCCATTGTTCACAGGTTATCCGACCTTGCACTACTACCATAAGAATACATTTACTCCTATAGAGTATAAGGGCACTAGGGATCTTCCCTCCCTAACATTATTTTTAAGTGGAATCTTCACAATGAAAACGGAAGTAAGTATACACATAAATATTATACATTTTTTCTCTGCGCTTATCTGCAATCAGTAGACACCTATAAGCAGATGGGCTGTATGATGGTGGCAGGTCGAGTGCATCCTTCAGTGACGTCTGCTACTCCTTATGATCTAGTCTGATCTCTCCGACTAGATAATGTCCTTTCTTTTAAGTCGCCTTCAGTAACTCCGCACAACAAGACTGGTCGCAAGTACATTGGGATGATTTTCCAGTCTCTAGTATTTCTAGGTTCGTGTAAATTTCAGAGTTGGTAACAAACTAAGGGATGTGTGCTATTGCTCTTAATAATATAGCGTCTTGTGCTCTTTGTGGTATTGTGATGTTGGTATTAAATAATTCACAAAATAAATTGTGATGTTGTTATTAATGTATATTTAAAAAAAAATGCTTGAACTATGGAGTTGTATTTGTCATTAGTTGTCATTGTGTAATGTCCTGGCTATTGGAATTTTGTTTCAGGTTACAAAATGACTATAGTAAAATAGATTATTGAAATTGTCATATTTTATTTAAATGATCTCTATAAAGTGTCTGGTGCAGCATTAGGCTTGCTCTTAATACACAGTGCCAATAAAAGTTCTGGCAAAATACACCTCTGGCTACCGTGTCGGGATGTGTGTGTGTGTGCATGAATTTCTTTTTTTGAAGCTTTGTTTTGAAACTGTGAAATACTACAATTTTCAATTATTATAGTAATTGTTACCCGAATTGCTATGAAGTAATTCTTGTTATGTCCTGTAGTTAACAAATAATTGATTATCGGCAAGAGTGCAGGCTACACAATAAATACACTACATTATGTTTAGTTGCCATGTATTTAATTGATGGATAAAGTCTCTTTTTAAATTTGAACATTTACATGCATCCTATAGCACTCACCTTATGATTACATTTTAGGGTCCAAGCAAGGAAAAAGACTCAACCGAAGTCAAAATATACAGTGGATTGGCACACCTAAATGATAACAACATTGAAAAGTTTGTATCTAAAGGTCAGCACTTCATCATGTTCTATGCATCATGGTGCAGGTCATCACAGGTATTATAACATATTGTGAAATGCTCTTATCCAAGCGCGCAAAATGCCACGACACAAATTACACAGGCCTGCAAAATGAGGGTCATAACTTCCTTTCTGGAATTTGATAGCTGATCCTAGGGTATTTTGGTGCGCTGATTACGAATATGTACTTAGATTTTCTCCATCACCTCCAGATTTTTCGAAAAAGGCACCGATGGAAAATAGAAAAAAAGACCCACGTTTTCTCAAAAAAAATATATATTTAAAAAAGTACATTACCTTTAACTTATAAAACGACTAAAATATAATAATAACTTGTTACTAGTCTAAATTACACGTAAATTTTATTTGTGGAACCTGGTACTTTTTTCCTGGAACCTTCGGTTGTGCGATTTTCGCTTAAATTTCCGGCTTGGATCGTCGCGCTTCAATAAACAACAATAGTCCGCCATCATGCTAGTATTCCATCTTCCACGATTTCAGACTTCAAGCTCTTTCAAATCTTGCTAAAATCTTTCGCCTTGTTCTTTGCTAACGGCTCCTATATTTTCTGGGAAGTAATCAATGTGCGAATTTAGGAAATGAAGTTTAGTGCTTGTTTATGTCCCTTTTATTTTAGAATTGTATCTAGTTATGTCACAAAAACAAAAGTAGCCATCTTTATCGTGGTCTTTAGCCTCTCTTCATAGCATAGGTGAAACGATTTTGAAGCTATTTTTCTGGCCTTTTAAATACTTGCGAAATTGTAATAAACAAGTCGAACGAAGTTTATGAGGTGTCGAAGTTTTGTCTTGGTTACTTAATACGTGTCCAAAATAACTTTTGTAAATAATTTTCACTAACTCTGTAATGCTGTTTCATTGTTTTATCACCATAAAATTTCGGGAGTTATTACAAAAACAATTCGTAGAATTTAAACAAGTTCGCAATGACATTTTAAAGTTCATGTTTCAAGATACAACTGTTAATTTTCTCAATCAGTGTGGGTACTTATACAAATACCCTTTGGTTTATCTTTATTACACCCTTTTCTAATAATATTTACAAAAATAGGTATCTAATATTACTACTAGGTAATTTTTTTGATTTTATTACAAAATTAAGTCAAAATTACCCGTTTTTAACATGGTTAAGGCGAATTACTTATACTTTTTATGTAGTAATTACCAAATTACTGATTTGCATGAATTTCTATGTCCCCTTACACTAATTAAATGCAATAAAAATAAAATTAAGTAATTTAATGACGTTTTATAAATTTCAAAAGGTAGGCGCTCAGACATTTGGAAGCAAAATCTTAAATATTCAATATCAAAAAATCCTGACGTGTAGGATTTTTTTTATTATTTTTCTCGTAATCAGCACATCAGAAACTATAGAAAATGTTACTCAGATTTCAAAGAGGAAATCCATTGCAGACCTGTGTTATCATCAATCATCAAAACATATAATAAAATCGTAACAGTTCGCTGTCTGTATATTGAAGATATATAAGAAAAAAATGTATAGGTGGGCCTTATGAACACAATAGAACCCAAAACAATGATTTTTAGAATTTTTGTCTGTATGTCTGTACGTTTGTGCACGCTTATCTCAGCAACCGCTCACCGAACCCAATGTGGGTTTCTTTATTGCGTTGCGGTTTTCTCCACTTAACATTTAGTGTTTGTTTCATGTCAATCGGTTCATAAATAAAAAAGTTATATCAATCTAAAGAATCACATATAAAATGCAGCATACGAAGTCGCGGGCAACAGCTACTTAATCTATACTAATATTATAAAGAGGAAAGATTTGTTTTTTTTGTTTGTTTGTAACGAATAGGCTCTGGAACTACTGGACCGATTTGGACGAAATGGGCAGCAGAACAGGCGGTTGGATCGTCCGCTCGGCATGGCCGGCGTCCCCCACAAGAAAAAAAAAAAATACTGGACCCATTAGAAAAATTCTTTCACTGTTGGGAAGCTACACTCTTTGCGGTGAACATAGGCTATATTTTATTCCCATATTCCCACGGGAACGGGAACTACGCGGGTGAAACCGCGTTACGTCCGCTAGTCTAATATAAATTTGTGTAGTGGCATTTTTATTTTTTATAGCTAGTTTTTGGCTCCCATTGTTATAATGTTTATAAATACATTTTACATTTTATACATAGAAAACATACATGACTGCCTCTGTAGCACAGTCGGTAGTGAGTAGCTTGCGGCGCTGGAGGTCGTGGGTTCGATTCCCACCGGAGATAAATATTTGTGTGACCCATAAATGTTTGTCTCAGGAGTCTAGTTGTTTCTATGTATAATATGTATGTATTTAAAAGTATATAAGTAGTAATATCCGTGGTCTGATACCCATAACACAAGCAGGTTATTCCTAGCTTACTTTGGGATCAGATAGCGTTGTGTGAAATGTCCATGTATATATTTTTTTTATACAAACTCCAATACCAATATTAAAGGGTCGCCGGGGTTCAAACTCAGTATATCAGTGATGGCAATTACATACCAGTAGGTACATGAGATAGTCGAGCTAATTTAGCATTGTCGAGTGGGAGATCAGCTTTATAGAGATCCCAAGCTGTTCTACATGAATTGTACAGATGTTTCAAATGTCCAAAGATGCATGAACTTTCTATTCATTCCAATTTGTTGTTAAGTCCATATTTACAGAATCATTGGACACACAGGATTCTATATCACGTCTGAGAATGGCGATACCGGTTGAGTCCCATTCGTTGGAAAGTGACATCTATTGTATAATACCTACTGGCTTTTTTGTACGTGAGGGAATATACCTACTGGCTACTCTAATGTTTGTACTCCAAAAACGGCAGAATATTATGATCATTTCAATGTTTGTAACACCTTTATGTACAATAACCAGACAAAAAAATAGTTTAAACAATTTAAATTCCAGAGTTGTTTGTCAATAATGAGGGTAGACAAAAATCTTATTATTTTTCAGAAACTAGCTCCAGTATGGGCTGAACTTGCAGTACAATATGCTCACAATACGTACATACAAATCGGTAAAGTGAACTGCATGGACAACGAGATCACTTGCAAGAACTTTGATATCAAACAGTTTCCTTACTTGATGTGGATCGTCAACGGCAGAACTGTAAGATTATTTTGCGTTATTTTATTATTATTCTATACCAATGTCACGGCAATAGGCTCACCACCTATTACGTGGGACATAAAACTATAAGGTAAATGTGGGTATATATATGCCTCTGCCAACACCTTCGGGGGATAAAGGCGAGACTGTATGTATGTATACCCATGTTGAAATTCTAAAACAAGTAAGTATACCATTGGAGAGAAGAAATTCTGTTGAACATTATATATATGAGTAATAATAATGTGGTAAAAACCCCCAATGGGACCCAAAATTACCATTTTAAGTCAGATGTAAAGCGCTCAGTATAGTTGATTTCCGGAAAACTTACAGTTTCTGACTCGTTTACACCGGCAACTCTCCCCCCGCTCACAGCATTCATCTCGGCCAAACAGTAGTGCATCATTGCTCAAAATTCTGTATTCCGCTATTCAGACATATATCACTCGACGCACCATCGCATTATGGGGCCTTCAATTTGCTATTTTATAAATATAGGCGCATGCTACGGTCCTTAAAATAAAATACCAATTTCTTTTAGAATTTATCAATAAATTCCCATACTATTTTATTATAAAGTGAAAAAAGACAACTTGGCCCAGACGGGACTTGAACCCGCAACCTTTGCCTAATCCAGGGCAATGCTCTAAACGTTCAGCTTTTTTTTGAACATGAGGAAAATCCTATATGGATGCTATGCTGGACTCCCCCCGATTAAAAACCACCATTTCCTGCCTAACAGCCTATGGTTGGGAGCTCCGGGTAAGCCCTCGGAAGGATACCCCAGGACTCGTTCTACGTTCAGCTAGTTCCTAAAAATTCTTTAATATCTACCATGAGTGTGTTCAATGCATGTCCTAATAATACAAAAAATAACCATTTACAGATGGGCGTATCGGAAGCAGATACAATAGAAGGATTAAAAGCATACATAGAGAAAATGTCGCTCACTGAGAACCACGACCCTGAAAAATTTATGAAGAAAAAGAAAGCTCTCCCAGTCGCTAGAATATCTGAGGAGACGTTTGAAACATTCTTTGAGAAGGAATTTGTGTTTATCAATTATTTTGCACCTTGGTGAGTAAATACTCTTTATCTACTCTGATACTATAATACAAAGATTATAAAATTGAAATCAATACTATTATGACAAACATTACGCACAGGCCAAAAAAAAAGTTTTATTACGATACAGGTCTTGTATGGACACCTATATCATAATAAAACTTTTTAATCATTACGATACACCATAAACAATCTCCAGCTGAAAAATAAGTTTGAACCTCTACTTTAAAAAAAAATTGTGTCTCCAGAGTAGCGAAAAATCCTAAATCTATGGTCTCCGCAGCCTAAAAAAAAAAGAAACACGCATGCGCAATCGATGTTTGCGCCTTGGCGCCAACATTTTACATTTAAATTAAACAAAGTTTGGTTTTGTTTGTAAAATAAATTAGTTTTTGTGTAAAAACATGTCTTAAAGCGAGGATGGTGGTAATTGTACACCACCAGACATTCTGGAAACTGCGTCAAACATGACCATGAACCTGTTACCGGCGAAATCAAGGAGCAACTATATATCACAACAAAATGAAATCAGGTATTATAGTATGAGAGTAGATAAAGTAGTGTATGACACTGTACATAACTTGGTCTTATAACACTCGTGTGATACTATAAAAAAACTCGCCTACGGCTCGTTTTTTTAAAACACACTCGTGTTATAAGAACCCTTATTATGCAACAGTGTCATAAACTACTATTATTACATAGACTTTATTACAGATAACTGCAGATATTGTATTTGTGGATGTGAACTGGAAATTGAAGTTTAGTGTTGAATTCCAGATGGTTACACATTTTCTACACCCTATTTTGTTTTTTTTAATGTGAGGGAAAATCCTAATGGATGCTATGCCCGACTCCTACCGACTAAAAAACCTCACGTAACGCCCAACAGCCTATGGTTGGGAGACCCGGGTAAGCCCTCGGAAGGAAGTCCCAGGACTCCCAACAGACCCACGGCCGCCTCACCTAGGGGGTGGTTCGGGTGCTATCCCGGGTCTTTGGGGGGTTTTGGGTGTGATCCCGCTTCTAAGGGGGGCGTGCGTGAATCCCTCACGTCACGCTGCCGTCATGGGCCTGCTTCTGTAAGGAAGGACGGTGAGCAGCCCTCGCACCGTCCTTAGGCCCCCGGTCATGGAGGCCGATAGTCCTCGGCGAAGACACGTCGGCGATGCCCAGGCCGCCGACTGCGGAACTCGGGTGGGAGAGTTCTCTCCCGCTCCCGCCCCGCCGCCTCTTTCACTCACATGACCTGCTCGCAGGTCGAGGCGGCTGCGTCCCACTTACTCCCGCTGGCTCACATGGCTCGCACCATGGTCTCGAGTGAGAGAGTGTCCACGTCCAGACCCAGCACTCGACCTGACCACGCCGTGCACTCCACCAGCGTGTGGAGCGCCGTGTCATCGCTGCGGTCCTCGCAGTGCTAACACTCGGCCGTGGCTTCCCGGTGTCTTTATTCATATAGGTCACAAAGTAAAACTTATGAACGTCATAGTTCAGTTTATATGATTCATCGAACATTAAAGTTGCATGGGAGGTCACGTCTTGTATTCCCGAAATCGAAGACAGGCATAGTATACGCCCATATTTCACTTTAAGATATTTTCCCACGTACCTAATGCGTGGTGAGCCGTATTGAAATGGACAGGCGCAAGTTGTGTCTGGAACTGTGCTCAGATATTCTGCATGCCGCTAAGGCTTCAACTTGGCTTAACAACTGCTATTTTACTTGCACCTGGGACCAACGGCTTTTTTTTTTGTTTAACGTGAGGGAAAATCCTCATAGGATGTTATGCCGGACTCTTACCGACTAAAAAACCTCACGCCACGCCTAACAGCCTATGGTTGAGAGCCCCGGGTAAGCCCTCAGGAAGGATGTCCCGTGACTCAGGAAGGATGTCCCGTGACTGGGACCAACGGCTTAACGTGCCTTCCGATGCACATATAAATAATCATCCAATACAGAGTCCTAGATATTTTTATATACAACCACAATATGCTTTGTATAAAAAGCTTTTATAAAAGAACTAGCAGACACCCGTGGTGAATTATACACCTAAATCTTCCATTACTCCATTCTTCCATTGGTGAAAACTGCATCTAAAACTATTCAGTAGTTTATCATGACCAGTGTGGATTTCTGTTTCCGCTCCCGCATCCCATGAGAACATATTTTTGGGATAAAAAGCAATCTGTGTGTTATTTCAGTCTATAATCTATCCCTCTACCAAATTTCAGCGAGATCCGTTGAGCCGTGAGCATGATTGATTAACAAACATCCAAACATCTTCACAAACTTACATTTGGATACGAATATAATGAATTATACGACTTTTTATTTTCTAGGTGTGCACATTGTATGCAAATGAGTCCACTTTGGATAAAACTTGGAGAGAGGTTTCAAAACGAGAGTCGAATTCTAATTGCAGACGTCGACTGCGTTCAATCAAAGCCGATATGTGAGACGGAGCAGGTAAGGTTTTTAAACAACCCTTTTTATTTACTGCTAAATTGTTGGGCATAGGTGCCTCCCCCAAAAAACGCCTAAATTATACTGGGTGTAACAAAATTACCTCTCCAAATTTCGTCACGTGACGTGGCATCAGTCAAGAAACATTACAACAATAAAAAAAAATCGCATGAATACTTTAACCGTAAAGCCGTTTTAAAGGTCCTATAAATTGTTATTTTCACCCTTTCTATCGCTACTGAGCGGCAGTAGAAAGCGACAACGACAGCCAGACGGGTGCTCTGTGTTTGTTTGGCCACGGCGACCATGTTACCTCGAATTGCCGCGGTAAAAAATGAATTCTTAATGTGCGACAAAAAAAAAATTAAAAAAATTAAAAAATTTACCCCTCTTTTTTATTAAATATTTGTATTTGATTTCCGATGCCAAGTCATCTCATGAAATTTGGAGAGTAACATCCAGTATATTGCTAAATTACTGGGCATATAGGCCTCCCCTAAAGAACGCCGAAACCTATGTAGTTGCGGAAAACCACTGGATCCCGAGACGATATTTTTTTTATACCACTATGTTGACAAACAAGCATACAACATAATCGAATGTGGTCACAATGGCTTACGGGCGTTAGCAACATCAGATTTGCAAAACTCGCGCTGAAAAAACCTGCAAACTGGTAGTAGTTTTTCGGCAATACAGAAGCATATCATTTCACGAACCAAGCGTGGGCAGAAGAAAGCTCCTATCGGACCTTACCTTACCCTGTCTGTGGTAAACGGTGCATGATAGAACGTAGCCGTGGGCATCATATCAAACGCCTATGGTATGTGGGCCTTCAAAAGGGGTCTTACAAGGTTATTGCAATATTGGTAGCATGAGGATAGCGCCTCTGGTGTTGCAAACATTCTTAGTCTACGGTTACCACTTTCGATCTTGTATACTGTATTTCAATAGCTTTGCGCAAAAATGTAAACAAACACATTTGGTCCTAAATATCCATAGTTACTTGCAATTGAGTATTCACCCTGATTATATTCCAGTATCCAGGAGTCATACAGTGTTCTTACAATCATTTCGACACCAAATAACTTCTTTATGATAGTTTATTTTCATTTAAAGTATGATTTGTCATATTATATTTTTCTACTCATCTGTCTTAGACAACAATTGTCAAAACATGACATGTTTACATTATTGCCAGATCGGGCAGGATTGGAATATAGACATATGCTTCTCTGTCACCTCAGTGGTATGTTTATGTTAATTTATAATTGACGTTTTAGATCAGCGGACTACCAACTCTGATTCTATACAAGCAAAAGAAAATAGTCAATGTAGAACATGGAGGCAGGCCTTTGGAAAGCCTAATATCATTGGTGACAGGATATCTACAAGAATCTGCGCCTGATTCGTCACAGGAACAGACCACTAACGACGAAATAATGGCCAAAGACGAACTGTGAAATACGTACTTAGTTCAATAAATACATTTTGTTCCTTGTTTTTGTGATTTTTGTTGTATATCCAGTTTCAGAAGCGCTCGTCGCCCCGCGGACTCCGTGTTCTGGAAACGATCATTGCAGTAAGCAACTTTCACTATGGCCAGTCTTTGGATGGGTGACCATCCATGTGACCACTTTGTGACATTTATTTGAGCGTTTCCGTACTTCGGAAGGCACGTTAAGCCGTTGGTCCCAGTTGCTAGTAAAATGGCAGTCATTAAGCCAATTTGAATGCCTTTTTAGGCGGCTTGAAAATTTTCAATAGCAGGCAGTGACAACCTGCGCCTATCCATCTCAACACGGCAATATGGCTCACCACCTATAACGTGGGTCAAATTCTAAAATAGGTGAAATGTGGAAATATATAATATGCCTCTGCCTACCCTGTATGTATCCAGTGTCATTGCAGCTCATGCAGCATTGTGTCTGGAACACTATCAGGGGCCCAAGTCTGGTCTTCAAGTCTCCCTGACAGCCGTACCACCCCTCCGCGCCTATACTAGCCAATAGAGACAGATGAGCCTCTGGTCTCACAGTCATCGGCACATAGCTATGGAACCCTGCTCACCGACAGAGAACATAGCCCAGCACGGGACCTGGTTTCTATTACCGCGGTTTTCTACAGGATACTGCCCAAGGTGGTCTGCTCAAGAACGGGGTGCCGTAATAACCCTCCTAATGACTGTTTCTTCGACGCTCTGAATAGAGCCAATGACAGTGTACCTATCTATACTAATATTATAGAGGATTGTTTGTTTGCATTGAATAGGTTCCAAAACTACTGGACCGATTTGAAAAATTCTTTCACTGTTGGGAAGCTACACTCTTTATGGTGAACATAGGCTTTATTTTATTCCCGTATTCCGTAATGGATTGAGGATTAAAAAATAAAAAGAAATGTTACGTAGGAGTTGCACTCCTTGTAAAGGTGTTTATTGAATCTGACAACAAAGCGTACCTAGCTAGCCTATTTTAGCGAATAATAAAACCATACACCATACATACAGACTCTTAGCTTCAGTTGCATCTTTCACTAAACTAATATTTAATAACTATTTTAAACCGACATCCATAGCCTATATAAACATAGGTTTTAAAAATTCTTTTTATACAACGGACCCAGAAAGAAGTAAAATGCCCTTGCGTCTGCATCTTCCCATCTCACTTACGCAGCTGTCATCGGTATGAGGTATATCGTATATCCGAAAACTTATTTGCTCAGCCAACAAATCACTAAGTGCTCGTTTAAGGAGACGCGGCGCTTCGAGTGGCGCGGGCCGCCAGAAACACAAACGTATGGAAATGTTCAGAGCGTTCAAGGAGAAGCGTTTTTGCAAGCGTTTGTTTGAGTTGTAGCTGCCACAGCGGCGAGTGTCGTCGCGTCGGAAGCGGCAATTGAAGCGACGGGTGATGCCGCGGAGGACGCGGCGGGTAAACCAGCGAGTCTCGCAATGGAGGAACGCGGCGGATGAAGCTGCGGGTGACGCCGCGACGGACGCTTCAAGGAAGGGGTGGGAGATGTGCGGGGTATGCGTTAGGTAGGAATGTCGGGCAATATCGTTCATAGAAAATATCGATATTAAAATAAAAATATTTATCAAAATAAAATATCGATATTTTATTTTGAAAATGTTATCGATGTTTATAACCCTCTGGAGCAGAACGTCATGAAAGCAAAATATCACGTACGCAAAATAAACGATACATCGATACCTTAGACCATATAACACGGGACTAGCCTTTGCGAACCACCGCATACAAAAATATTCTGCCAGTTTTCATACAAGTGAAGGGGGAAACACAAAGACATATAAAATTTCATTGCATTTAAAAATGTATTAATCGACAAACGCGTAATGGCTGTTGTGTGTTAATTGTTATTGTACAGTCAACTACAATGTAATGTACTAGTTTAATCATATAAAATGATGTACTGATGTACAGGCTTTTCATAAAGCCAAAAGACCAAATGGTCATGTGCAATGGCAGAAAACAATGCTTAAGTAAGGCGCATCCTGTGGTTAGATGATCTAAGATCGATACTTATGAAAGATTGGCGTTCAATTCCATACGTCGAACTCGAACATTTCCATACGTTTCAGGGTGGCGTTCTATCTCCTCTTTTATTCTGTATCTTCATCAACTCGGCTACGAGTCTTATTTCCAGTAACTTCCATCTCTACGGTGACGACTTGCAGCTGTACCGACGTTTTTCGGCCACTGACGCCCCATTTGGCATATCGTGCATTAACCGCGACTTAGACGAAGCGACTGGGCTAATTCGGTCGGACTGCGCATCAACCCTCTGAAGTCGCAAGCCATCGTCATTAGCAGTAAGTATCAAACTGACAATATGCCGGTGTCTGAACTGGATCCAGTTCTTTTGGCCGGTATTCAGATACCCTACGCAGACACTGTGAAGAACCTGGGAGTGATCATGGACACCACGCTATCCTGGAGTGCCCATATTAGTGACGTCAGCAAGAAAGTGCACTTCTCCTTTCATTCGTTGAAGTGCCTCCAGAGCCTCTTACCCTTGAGGACGAAAATTAGTCTTGCTCTAACTATTATTCAGCCCATTATTGACTACGCCGACGCCTGCTATTTAGACGCCACTGAGGAGCTTCTGGATAAACTTGAGAGGTTGCAAAATTTGTGTATACGCTTTATATTCAATCTTAGAAAGTTCGATCATGTTTCTCACTTTCGCAAAGAACTCAAGTGGCTCCCAATCCGCCTTCGCCGTAACACTCGAATCCTCTGCCTCCTTTACAATATCCTTTATAATCCATCTTCACCTCCCTATCTAAAGGAAAGGTTCTCTTTTGTTCGTTCTCCTGATGCTCTCTGCAGATCTCACCTACGCTCAAATCTTAAATTTCCTTCTCACAAAACCGGTTTTTATTCATCCTCTTTCACCGTGCATGCAGTCAGACTATGGAACTCACTTCCGCCTGGTATCAGGGACAGTAAAACTATCACCACTTTTAAAAAGCAAGTCCGTGGACACTATTTTTTTTTTGTTGCCTACGGATTTTTAGTTTTTGAATAATTTAATTTACTTTTTATTTATTTGAATATTTTGTTGATTCAATGTGAAAAACATTTAAATTTCAACCTTATTGGTCTACAACTTTAATTTGTGTTGATTATTAAGAACTTACTATTGTTTATTTTAATATTTTGAACCTGTTATAATTTGATTGTTCTAAAACTTTAATTTGTGTTGATTATGTAAGTACTTACTATTTCTGTTGTTTATTATTAATGAATAAAACTTGATATGGTATTTATTTTATAAAAAAATAAATGTCAAATTAGGAAAATATCGATTAATTTTAAAAAATCGATTATTTTCTTGAGAAAAATCGATAATTTACTAATCGATTTTTCATGCTAAAGAAAAAATCGATTAACTAAAAATCGTTTTTTTATGTACAATGTCACATCCCTATGTCGCACTGAACGACGCCGTATATGAAGCTGCGTGCAACGCGGCGAATGCAGCGCCGAGTGAAGCTGCGTGCCACGCGGCGGACGCAGCGCCGAGAGAAGCCACGCCACGCGCGTCGCTCGACGCCCCGCGTGTCCTTAAACGAGCTCCTACATTTCTATATGTTTGATTTTGCGCGTGACGCTACGCGGGCCGCTTCACGCGCCGCCTGACTATAAACGGTCAAATCGCTTTACGCGCCGCTGCAAGCCACGCCGTACGCGACGCTTGACGCCCCGCGTCTCCTTAAACGAGCCCTTAGGGGGCAGTCCACGAGCGCGAGAATCGCAGAGATATAATCAAGTTACAGTATTTCTATCCCCTCTAATTTCCCTATTATCGCATTATCAAAACGATAATTCTTGATATTAAAATATGACTATTAGTGAAATATACAATACAACAGGCACTTTTACACCAAACATTAAGTGTGAACAAAGCCGTTTTTGTACACTGTTAAACACTCATACATAATTAGCAAGGCTGTTTTTACATAAAGTACTAAAATATTTGTACATTTCCCCACTCACAGTGGAAGTTAGATGCTCAAGCAGGAATTTTTAGAGAAAATAAATTTATATGTGGAAAAATTATCAGTCACACCCAGGATTCAAACCTGCTGGAAGATTGTGCCTACGTGGAAAAAATATTTGGTTCCGAGTAGGGTCTTCATGGCTGAATTGGCAAAGCATCTGGCACAGTATGCCAGAAGACACAGGTTTACAGCTAAATACTGATAATTTTTCCACATTAAAATTTATTATTATGTTAACATACTAGTTGCATTTCAAAGTTTTTTTCTCAGAGAAAAGTTAAAAAAGCTTATAAGCGTTTTCTTTCAACAGTTTGTGACTGGAAGAAGTTTCCATCTGCCTGCGTCGCCTGTCTGTTTATCTGTTTGTGTCTGTCTCTGGACACTATCTCCTCTAACACCTCACCGTCACCTTTTATTAACCTGAAAACAACACACAACTGAGGGATGGCAAGAGTGATCATAAAAGAACCCCTGATTACAGAATATGGTTATCGCAGTAACATTTTTCCATGACAATAAATCATTATTTCAGGCTAAAAGATGGTCTATGGCCATGGCATTTGCCAAACTCACAACTATCCCCCCACATAAAGGACATGCAGAAGCTTTATCTTTTTTTTAACATGAGGAAAAGGTTGCGTGGTAGAAATCGCTTTTAGTGAATATGTATTCTTTTCCCCATTGTACCTTCCTCTTGTACAGAATCTATGTACTCTATTTATATTTACATGGTGTACAATAAAGTAAAAATAATAAATCTTAATATATAAAACAAAGACTGGTTTGTTACAACATTTATAACTCAAGAACGGCCGTACTGATTTGGCTGAAAATTGGTGGGGAGGTAGTTTAGAACCAGGAGACGGACATAGGATACTTTTTATCCCGTTTGACCTCGCTTTTTTTGGTCCATTCACTATTCTGCTGGCGACGTCCACCGGTAGTCCATGTCCTACGCATGAATATGCGCAATTTCTACAATAATGCGATGGGAAACATCTATTGTTAACGAAATTATTCTGACGGGAGTAAATGCGACGGGAACCGGTGATTTACTCTCTTATGTGGCGCATACGAAGTTGCGCGGGTCAGCTAGTAAATAAATAAATAAAATCCTACATGGATGCTATGTCAGACTCCTACCAACTAAAAACCACAAGTATCCTACCTAAACAGCCTAAGCCGTCGAAAGGATACCCCAGGACTCCCAACAGCTTTATCTTGCCTTGATGCCCAATGCAAGAAATGTGCCTCACCTAAAGATTGTAAGTTTTCACCATTGTAAAACATCTAGCATTTCCCTTAATATGCCAAAGGATGACATAGGGAATTCAGATGACATGTGATTCCCAAAAATGCTGATAAAAGCCAAACTTTAGCTGCTCCTAACACCCCAAAAAATCTGACCCTAGGCAATAATTTATGAGGGTATGGTTTGAAAGTCAAGATAAATTGCTAATTCAAAGATATTAGAATGATAGAATAACCTGTATCTTCCTGTCTCTTCATCCATGACTTTTCTAACAACACTCTGCCGCTTCTCCCATTCTTCTTTGGTCATTGGAGCCATGGCTTTAGATTTTTCCATCAGTTCTATGGAGATAGAGAGTAAACAGTAAAATATAGAAACCGATAGTTTCAAAAATAAGATAACACCTTACTTTATGATACATAACTTAAAGTAGCTGACACTGTTGAGTTCTAAGACGCAAAACCAAAATTGCCAAGACCCAAACCAACTAGTGAATTGGACTCTGTAAGGGTAGGAGGGGTTAGCAGGTTGCTTAAGTTGGAGCTCTTCTGTCAAGTCAAATGTTATGTGTAGGTAAGGTAAGTACTGAACACTCAAAAACTAATGAACGTTTTTGAATATTGATCAAGCAGTATTCTGATCCAGAACATAATAATTCACAGTGTTTAACTTAACCTATCGGTATATCAGCCGAAGTGTTTTCTTCCTTAGCAGATTTGTCATCTCGACTGCAGCTTGTGCTCTTACTTCTACGATGCTTCTTTAGCTTCCTTTTCTCCTCCTTTAGTTTCTTTTTCAAAGCTCTTTCAGTCTTTTTTTGTTCCTTCTTCAGTTTTTTCTTTAGCTTGCGAAGTTTCTTTTTTTCTCGCGAAGAATCAGAGCTACTTGAGCTAGAGCTACTCGAACTTGATCTCCGACGTCTCTTAGACTTTTCTTTACCCATAGTATCTAAGTAAAATTAAATTGTCTTATCAATTTAAATTTTAAAGTCAAGAAAATGGATTATTTACATTTTCCACTTTTTCGTGATTTTTAACTGACAGCTGACAGTAAAACTGACTGATAAAAAGGTTTTTTATTTGGGTCAGACAACAGGCGAAGGTGTTAAAATCATACAGCCAAATTATAGTTGGCTGTATGATTTTTACACCTTCGCCTGAGAGAACAGGTGGTGTCTACCCTTTTACTAGTATGGAGGACAGGAAGGACAAGGACTTGGCAAAATTGTAACTACTGTGGAGCGTTGTAGTTAAGGCGCGGCGTGAAGTATATAATTTGACATCACGCCCTAACTCCACCGCACCACACAATAGTTTCGTGTACCTAATGCTTCAAAATACGCTTTGTGGCAGGCCCAGTAGGCAAGGCATAGTTCCATTCCACTGCCTACCTCGTCCTCTTTTTCGTGTTTGTAAATAGAGTTATGTGCCTTCATCTCATTCCTATATCTGTACCCCCGGTCGTATTGCTTGCTTTTTTAAACCACTAAGGTGGTAGACAAGTACATTCCACCAGCTCTAAAGTTCCTGCTATAGGAACTAACCAACTATTATTAGGGAGACCGAAGCTTGTCGGCACACATGGTAAGTAGTAGGTATAAAAAAATGTGAGCCGCTGATTTTTACAAAATAATTTCGACGTTTCACTTAAGCCTACATCCACATGTGTATCACATCTCTGTTTTTCAGAAAAGGCCCATATTCTTTACTTGTAAAACAGTATACCTACTGTTCAACCCTTCTACGCCTACCTAATTAGAGGAATATTTTAATTCCTTCATGATAGATACTCACTCGAAGTTACGTAGTAACTATTTATTAATATGTGCTCCAAGTGCCTGAGATCATCGGAGAATTTGAGACTAAAATGCCATCACATTCCACAATTTGTTTTTGATTATTCAGTTACTGTATTGGCAATACGATTGTGGGATGTGCTATATTAGACGTGAAAAGTCGTTGAATCTTCAAATACATGGTTAAAACCACTATTTGCCTCAGTAAGTGTAATTTATATCTGTTTTTCCTTTATTTTTATTGCTGTTTATTTATTGTGTACAACATAGCTATTAATTGTGTTATTATATTTATATGTTGTTATTTATTAAGTAATGAGCGCCAACCCCCTAGGCGAGACCGCAGTGGCGGCCGTGGGTCTGTTGGTAGTCCTGGGACATCCTTCCGAGGGCTTACCCGGGGCTCCCAACTATAGGCTGTTCGGCGTTACGTGAGGTTTTTTAGTCGGTAGGAGTCCGGC
This sequence comes from Miltochrista miniata, assembly GCA_933228765.1. NCBI lineage: Eukaryota > Metazoa > Arthropoda > Insecta > Lepidoptera > Erebidae > Miltochrista > Miltochrista miniata. The sequence continues at coordinate 32,790,007 of OW121756.1, read as the reverse complement.
AGAGCATCCATGAGGGATTTTCCCGCAGGTAAAAAAAATAATGATCGCCATTCATCTATCTTTTCTATCTTGATCTTCTTTTCCATACCCGTTGTCGGGAAGAGTTTGCTCTTAGCGATAAGATCGCCTTTTGTACTCTCATTTATAACTATAAATAATTGTGTCTAAATTCAGAATACCTACTGTATGTAATGGTGAACAATAAAGAATTATCTATCTATCTATCTACGTCAGTACCTACTTAAGACTGATTTGATAGAAAATATTAGTAAAACATGATGTTGAATCCTTCTTTTGTAAATGTAGTTAGAGTTACATTTAGCAAAAAATAAACCTAAAGATGATGTAGGTAACATAAGAATTATGAATGAGGCAGGCTGGTTTTTAGGGTTCTGTGCGCAAATAGCAAAAGCGAAACCCTATTACTGAGAAGTCTCACGAGCGTCACGTCCGTCTATGTCACCATGTCACCAGGCAGACAGAATGTATCTATTTCTATTGCCGCTATAACAACAAATACTTAAAATAGAAAAACAATCGTATTTAGCTTCTTCCGTGCAATAAACGTGACGGAAATTTCCGTGCGTAACTCCGATTCGCACTTGGCCGGCTCTTTGAATAGTTTTCTCCAGAGCCCACACACAAGTGTACAAAAGTTTGCTATTTACACGTAGATATAGTTAATTCACGATTGAGCGGTGGGTGACACGACATGGGAGTCCCGATGAATAATTAAGGTCGTTAGGCGCATGCGCGAGACGCCAGACGTACCGAACCCCCGGCGAGTGCATCTCATAAGCTCGCTGTTCGCTCAGTAACCCTATAGTAGCTATTACAATATGAAGTAACACAGTTTTTTTCTGAGCACTTGTGTTTTTCGTGTCTAAAACACATATTAGAAGCTTCATAGTAAAGCAATGTGTGAATTTACTACATTATAACCACATTCGTAAAGTTTAGATTAATTTGCTGAGTGTGAATAATGCAAACCGGGGAGCCGGATAGTGCGGCGGTCTCTGAGGCTCCTAGCAGCGGTAGTGAAGAGTCCGATTGTGAGCCAGGGCCAGATAACGACGCAGATGCAGCTCTGACTGAAGAATGGGCCCGGGAGCTATTGACTGGCGCGGGCGTGGTCGCTCCAACCGAGGTTAGTCACGATAATAATTATTTTGAGTGATTTTCAAATTAAATGCTAGAAGAGTCGCTTTTCTTATTCGGATTACATACTATTAGTACCTATTACCCCGTTCTTAATTAACTACTGTTTGTCCGTCTGCCCTCCTTCCACAGGACTATAACTAATGAACTGTTGTAGATAAAGTATCTTGACCTATAATTTTTTTTAAGTCTTATCAATAACAACTGCTCTATCCAATCAATCAATCAAATCAGCCTATGGCAGTCCACTACTGGACGTCGGCCTCTCCCAATTGACGCCACGATACACGGTCCTGCGCTTTCCGCGTCCAGTATTAGTTATTATTATCAGAGTAGGGACCGGACTAGGGCTTGAACTCCGGAATTCCGGAATTGACATAATTCCGGAATTCCGATAAAATCTAATATCGTTCTCAATTCCGGAATTGGCGAGATGAATACCGGTATTTCGATATTGAAAAAAAAAATGAAGCGCTCGTGGCACCGCGGACTCAGTGTTCTGTAAACGATCACTGCAGTAAGCAACTTTCACTATGGCCGGTCCATGGATGGGTGACCATCCATGTGATCACTTTGTGACATTTATTTGAGCATTTCCGTGCTTCGGAAGGCACGTTAAGCCGTTGGTCCCGGTTGCCAGAAAAATGGCAGTCGTTAAGCTAAGTTGAAGGCTTTATCTCAACAGCAGGCAGTTACAACCTGCGCCTGTCCATTTAAACACGGCAATACGGCTCACCACCTATTAAGTGGGACAAATTATACAAAAAAAAGGTGAAATGTGGGCATATAATATGCCTCTGCCTACCCCTTCGGGGATAAAGGCGTGACCATATGTATGTATATAATGTACTATTTAGTACAAAACGAAACTTGATAGAGTTTCGGAATTCCGGAATTCCGGAATTCAAATACTGAATATCGAAACCCAATTCCGGAACTGAAAAAGCGTCCGATATTCAAGCCCTAGACCGGACTGAGTTTCTTGGGTGTTCTTCTCTGTCTGTGGCATTTCTGAACCTCCACTAAAGTCACAAACATTTTGACAAACTTAATTTTTTTTTTTTTAATTTCATAGGGAATAAATTTTATTTTATTTATTTTTATTTTGAGTAGATTTTTTATGAGAGTATTTGGCCTTACCTAGTGTACCACGCTGCGCTGGCCAGACGGGTTGGTACAGAATTTTCTTTTTTTGTGCGCCATGACCTCGTCTGTTTATCAGCAGGTGCACCACTCGCTGATGAGGCTGGCTTGGACCCCGGGGTTTTTGGTAGGGCCCCATTGCACTCCACTTTTGTTGCAGAAATAATAAAATTAAGTAATAGGTTCATATAAGAAAAATTACAATACGGAACCATTAATTTTAAATTATTAATGTCTATGGCAGACTTTTAACTCGCAGAAAATAAAATTGGAAGATTATATAAATCAGCTGATTCTGGTAGTGTCTCGTAATCTGGACTAAATGCAATAAATCCCGAGCTCTGATCGATTTCGTATCGGTTTTTAGGATTCCGTACCCAAAGGGTAAAATACGGGACCCTATTCATGAGACTTCGCTGTTCGTCTGTCTGTCTGTCTGTTAGTCCGTCCGAGGCTGTATCGTATCTTATGAACGGTGATAGCTAGAGAGCTGCAGTTTTCACAGATTGTGTTTGATGATTACGTGGGGTTTTAGTTTTAATTAGAACGCTTTTATATTTTAAGAACACTGTTTTAATTTTACATTGTACACCAGCAATATTCACAAAGGCAGAGAGAGAGCCATAGACCACAGAGTTTTTTATCATAGAGTTAGAACTAAGTGTTGTCAGTAAACAATAAAATTATTCTATAACACCTTCTCCTAATTTTATGTTACATTTTTCCACAGCAATATTACAGTCTATTTTTCACCTTTACATGTTAAAATTATGAACATTTATCCTTTCTATATGTTATAACAATATTGTCAATCAGCTGGTTTATTTTGGATCATTAAACATTTAAGTTACATTTTGTTTTATTTTACTGTACAACTTTAACAGATTAACTGCTTTACATGAAATAAAAACTTTACATTACCAAGAGATTTAGTAAACAAGTCAGCCAATTGAACACTACTGGGACAATATTTTAAATCAATTACACCTTTAACATAGTTTTCATGTATAAAATAAAATCTTACATCTATATGCTTAGATCTTTTATTGAAAGAACCTGTTTTTATTAACTGAATAGCTCCCTGATTATCAATATTAAGTGATATCATCACATTTTTATTTATGAGTTCTGTCAATAAAGATCTTAAATACAAACATTCCTTAGAACAGTCTGCAGCTGCTATGTACTCTGCTTCAGTAGACGACAATGCAACAATTGGTTGTCTGCGTGAGCACCACGAGACTGGTCCACTCGAAAGCATTATTACAAATCCAGTTGTACTCCGTCTAGTCTTGATACAATTTGCATAATCTGAATCACTATAGGCTATCATAGTATCCATATGTCCCCCAGTTTTAAATAGAATCCCTTTCTCCCTTGTCCCGTTTAGATACTTCAATATTTTCTTACCAGCAATGATATCTTCTTTGGTAGGGTTTTCAATCTTTCTACTTGCCTCATTGACAGCTTGAGCTATATCAGGCCTTGTTCTTGTAGACAAATAGAGTAGTCCTCCTATCATTTCTCTGTAAGGGAAAGTTACTTTATGATTTTCTATCTCTGTTTTCTTTTCATTGTTACATGGAGTTGTTGCAAGCTTAGAATCAGCCATATTAAATTTCTTTAACAATTGTTCGGTATAGATTTGCTGAGTTAGTAATATTCCATTTTCATTTTTCTTTATCTCATACCCAATGAATGTTTCCGGGGTTTTACATATTTTTATTTCAAATTGCATCTCCAAATTCTTTAATATTTTTAGTAATTGTCCTTTGTCTTTTGCTAGAGCCAGACCGTCATCCACATAAATAGCGATGATTATAGTCTTAGCATCATTTGTGAAGACACATCGGTCTTTTTTAGTTGGCTTCATACCCAGTTTCAACATAGCTTGTGAAAATTTTCTATTCCAGGTAACTGGAGCTTGTTTTAATCCGTATAGAGCCTTTTTCAATCTGCATATTTTATCTGATTGCTCATTATATCCTTCAGGAACATTCATATAAACATTTTTATCAGCAAGTTCACCATAGAGAAACGCTGTTTTTACATCAAATGTCATTATCTCATAATCATTAGAGGCAGTAATGGCAAACAAACTTCTCAAAGCAGATTGGCCTACTACTGGGCTGTAAATTTCTTCAAAATCTACTCCATCTTGCTCAAAGCCTCGTACTACAAGTCTTGCCTTGTATTTTCCATCATCTTTGATTCTAAAAACCCACTTGTTACTTAATATTTTATTTCCTGTTGCTTCTTTTTTATCAACAATTTCCCATGTGTTGTTACTCTCCAATGAGTCCTTCTCCGAATTAATAGCTCTTAGCCAGTTTTCTTTTTCAGTTCCGGTAGTAACGTCATTGTAGGTGAGTAACACATAGTCATCAAACTTCTTAGGTACTTTCGATATTCTGGTTCCTCTTCTTTTTTCAGGTTTTATTTTAGCTATTCTTTCCAATATACTGTCTTCTTCTGTTTCTCTTCTTTCTTCTGTTTGTTCTCTTATTTCTTCTTGTGTTTGTTCTCTTCTTTCTTCTTCTGTTTGTTCTCTTGTTTCTTCTTCTGTTTGTTCTCTTGTTTCTTCTTCAGTTTGTTCTCTTCTTTCTTCTTCTGTTTGTTCTCTTCTTTCTTCTTCTGTTTGTTCTCTTCTTTCTTCTTCTGTTTGTTCTCTTCTTTCTTCTTCTGTTTGTACTATTATATCTTCATCTTCTGTTATTTGAATACTTTCTTCTTTCTTCTTTTCTGTTTCTTCCATAATGTTAGAATGTCTTCTCTTGAAGATAACATCTCTTTCTATAAATATTTTTCTTTTTTCAGGACACCATAAGCGATACCCTGTAGGTGCATATCCCACCATTTCGAGATATTTCGTTCTTGACTCCAACTTCTTCAGATGTCCTAATCTCTTTGCATAGGCTTTACAACCAAAAGTTTGTATATTAGACAGATTTGGTCGTTTCTTTGTCCATGCTTCATAGGGTGTTATTTCTTTATCAGTGGTTGGTAGTCTATTTATTAAGTAAACAGCTGTTCGAGCTGCTTCTCCCCACATTTCTTCATTTAATTTACTTTCAAATAATAAAGCTCTAACCTTTTCTAGCAATGTTCGATTAAACCGTTCAGCTTTTCCATTTAATTGTGGACTGTAGTGAGTCGTGTAGTCAATTTTAATTCCTCTTCTTTGACACCATGTCCTAAATTCTTTAACGGTGTATTCACCACCATTATCGCATCTCAAGACGGAAACTTTTGTATCCAATTCTCTTTCTGATTCATTTATATAGTCTTTTAGATATTGTGAAGTTTCTGATTTAGTTTCCATAAGATAGATTTTAGTAAAATTACTGTAGTCATCTATTATTGACAGAATATACCTTTGTCTATCCCATGATTTATGTTCTATAGGACCACATACATCACTGTGCAGAATTTGTAAAACTCTAGTTGCTTTATTTCTTATTGTACTGAAAGGTAATCTACTTTGTTTTGCTTTGATACATACCTCACATTTTTCCTCTAGTCTTTCAATTTCTTTTTCAGTTATTTTCACACCATCAGCCATTTTTAACAATTTTAACATCACACCTTTACTTGCGTGTCCTAGTTTTTCATGCCAATTATGTTGATCGGTCAGTAAAGCAACATTTTTATTATTATTAGCCTTTATTGAGTATAAACCATTTTCTTCTCTTTTTCCTTCTAAAAATGTTACTGAATCTTTTTCTATTATCACTTTGTCTTTAGTGAACACCACTTTGCATCCATTTTTAGTAGCTTGTCCCACCGATATTAGATTCTGGGTTAGGTTAGGTACAAACATTGTATTAGACAAGGTGCATTTTTCCAGTATCACATTTCCTTTTCCTTCGGATATCATTTCTTCACCTTTCTTTGCTACTCCGATAGCAGATTTTTCAGTTATATAATCGCTGAGAAAGTTTTTATTATTTGTCATATGTCTCGACGAGCCGGAATCTATAACAAATACTTTTTCTTCTAATGACATTTTATTATCTGTCAATAGTGCCACATTTTTATCACTTTGTGATTTGTATTTCTTTCTGAAGAAACACTTGTCCTCGGGGTGATTTGTTTTCTTACAAATACCACAGGCTTTTAAATTTTTTTGAGTAACTGTACAATTTCTTGCAAAGTGACCGAACTTGGAGCATTTGAAACACTTAAGCTTCTTTTCAGCAGTTTTGAAGGCAAGTACTTCCTTTTCACAATCACTACCTTGGCGTTTTTCTTCCAACAATAGCCTGTTTATTAGATTTGATAGAGTTTTCTTAGACTGTTCTGTGGAATCCCATGCTGTAGCAAAATTTTTATATTTTTCTGGTAAACATGATAATATTTTTGATATAATCATAATATCCTCTATTTTGTGACCAAGTTTTCCCAACCGGTAGGCAATATTTTGAATTTCCATGGTCATTTCACTGATGTTTTCACTTTTATTACTGTAGCTGAAAAAACTTTGCAGAAGGCTTTCTTTGTTACGACTTTCTTCTCCTTCAAAGATATTACATAGCTTGTCGTACATTTGTTTTGCATCTGTGCAACTTATTATTTGTAATTTTAATTTTTTTTCGATCGTGGACAAAATCACTTTTGCAGCATTCGCATCTTTCATTGGGAATCCCGCATCACTTTGTTTTAATTCCCCGGTTATTACTTCGTGACAATTTTTCGCTTTTAGGTACACAATTATTTCGAACTTCCAAAGGTGAAAACTTTCAGCATCTTTGAGTTTTTCTATGTAGTTACAATCGTCTTTGTCGGCGGCCATTATGGCGTGGTTTTAGTTTTGTGATTTTAAAATACGTTCTCACTTTTAAGTTTTTACTAGACTGTAGACTGCCCAGCAGTGCCTGTGCCCATAACCTGATGATTACGTGGGGTTTTAGTTTTAATTAGAACGCTTTTATATTTTAAGAACACTGTTTTAATTTTACATTGTACACCAGCAATATTCACAAAGGCAGAGAGAGAGCCATAGACCACAGAGTTTTTTATCATAGAGTTAGAACTAAGTGTTGTCAGTAAACAATAAAATTATTCTATAACAGTGTTTCTGTTTCCGCTACGAGTATACCAACAAATTTATACAAAAAACAGAGAAATTTAAATATTTAAGGGGGGCTCCCACACAACATCGTGACGGTGAAAAATTTTATTTTTTATATCAATAACTGCAACAAGTAGACGCTTGAAATGCTCACAGAACATGGAGCCGTATATTTTATTTAAATAAAGATAATTTTAATGCCTCTGTGGCGCAGTCGGTAGTGATACCGCCTGCGGCGCTGGAGGTCGTGGGTTCGATTCCCACCGGAGACAAATATTTGTGTGACCCATAAATGTTTGTCTCAAGAGTCTGGGTGTTTCTATGTATAATATGTATGTATTTAAAAGTATATAAGTATTAATATCCGTGGTCTGATACCCATAACACAAGCAGGTTATTCCTACTGCTCGTTCACTCCAACTTTGCCGTTTGGCTCTGTACTAAAGTCGAATTTTTGATTAGACGAAGTAAATTGACAGCAACTAATGTCACTTCTTTTTGTAGTGTTGCGTATTTTCTATGACGAAGTGACATTAGCTAATGTCAATTTACTTCGTCTATTTAACAATTCGGGTACTTATACGCCTCTACGCCAGCGGCAAAGTTAGAGCGAACGGGTAGTAGCTTACTTTGGGATCAGATAGCGTTGTGTGAGATGTCCGTGAATATTTATTTATTTAATAGAATAAATGGACATTTAAGGGGGGCTCCCATACAACAAATGTGATTTTATGTCGTTTTTTGGTACCGAACTCTCCGTGCGCGAGTCGGACTCGCACTTGGCCGGTTTCATCAACAGCATTATCTTCAAACGTCACTATTTTTGTGAAATAAAAAAAGCTTTTTTATTAAGACAATGTTCCAATTTTTTTTATCCCACTAAGGTGGCAGACAAGCATACGGCCCACCAGAAGGACCGGTGGTCACCGCAGCCTATGAACGTTTGCAACACCAGAGGCGCCACACTCGCTGGGGCGAATACTGTAGGCGTTTGGGAAAACCGAGGCAGGGAGATCGCTCCACAACCTAAGCGTGCGAAGAAGAACACCCCTATCGGATCTAACCGTGCTGGAACGCTCCAGACGCAGAGTGTGAGGAAGAACTCCCTGTCTGTGGCGAGCGGTGCGGTGATAGAACGTAGCCGGGCGTCATATCAAACAATTCCTCAGAGCACATACCATCGTACAGGCGGTAGAACACGCCTAAGGAGGCAAAGTCTCTCCTGTCGCGTTAAATTAATGAATAGGGACTTACGTATTTTTTTTAGGTCATAATTATCTTTGAAATTTGAAATTACCTAACGCATATTCTCTTACCTTTGCCAGGTACATGTAGAATCTCGAGCAGGAGTAGCAGGTGCTCTGAGCCGTGTTCTAGCTGTCACAGTATGTTACGAGAGTAACGGAGAAAGCAGATCTCTACCCTTAGTCGTCAAGCTACCTCCTAGAGATCCATTCGGCCGGCTGTTTGTGGCCGAAGCACAGTTTGACACCAGAGAGATCCTATTCTACACGGAGCTGGCACCAGCTCTGAACAAACTGGCTGAGGAAGCTCTAGGTCCTGGTACCACAGGTTTACCTATACCCAGATGTATGAAAGCTAGACTGCCAGGTGAGTTTCGAAAACCAGACATGATTTATTTTCTGTATATCTTATTTTATTAACTTTGAAATTTATTTTCACTTATTAAATGTGTTGTAAAGGGGTCCCATCAAATCTCCAGGACTCACCTGCTAACTGCTAACTGCTAACAAAGTTTGACGATAGCCAGTGCCATCGACGCCAAAAAAAAAAAATTTTCCCATTCAACTAGGTACATACACAAAAATATGTTTTGTGGATTTTGGAATTTGATAATATATTGGAATCTCTTCCTTTAATGAATGCGAGTGAAGTGAAAAGGTAACAACAGCAATGCCGACCACAGAGACCAAAGAGAAGGCAACCGGGACTACCGCTTTGATGAATTTGCCCAAGAACTTATTTTTCATTCAACATCGTCTGAACTCGATGCGCATAAAATATTTAGACGCTGACTAAGGAAAATTATTTTTACATTTTCAAGGCCTTTTAGTAAATTGAGATTGAAAATAGTGCTTTTACTTATACAATAGTGCTTATTCATGTTAACCGGTAAGGGCCCGGTAGGGAAACCCACCCTTTCTGGTTAAATGTGGTAATCAACTAATATTCTATCAAATCTAAACCTAACCTATTCAAAATGTATTGTACCTACCTATTATTAAGTAGGTGCTTAAGTTGCCTTTGCGAGCGATGCCGCCGCGGGTAACAGACCATCTTACATTATTAAGCGAAGTCCATTTTCACATTTTAAAAATTTGAAATTTTTAAAATGTGACAATGGACATTTTAATTTTTTTCGGCTTCGCTTCGGGTTTCGAAGCTCGGAGCATTGTAGGCAACTCGGACCAGCGATCGGATAATGTTTCTTTTTTCGGCTAGAAATAGGTACAAGGAGCGTTTGACTTCTGGCTTTCCACTAAAACCTTACACAAACACTTACCGTCGAGACCCCTAATGTCGCCTAGGTCAGGGGTCGGCAAGGCGCGGCTCGCGAGCCGCATGCGGCTCTTTGGGTGTAGACCTGCGGCTCTTTAATTGCATACGTAATTATCATATTATTCATTTTCAAGAACATTATCACCCTTTCATTTTCAAAAATACCACAAAAGTCTTACTAGTACTTAGTTAAACAAGAAAACTCGCCTAATGGTGGTATGCTGCGCTTGAAAGCTTTATATGGAGCACCATTTTCTTTCTAATAGGATTCTGCTGCGCCCAGAGAATATAATATCATAAGAGACGGCATGTCTAATTCTGACAGTCCGTCGCGGAACCTAGAGGCCGCAGTTCTGGCAGAAATCTACCGGCCCAATGCTTTGGTGCGTCAAAATGGCAAACAACCATCTTCGGAAGAGATTGAAAGCTGGTGTGTTAGAGCGCGCAATGATCTAATTCAGGGCTTCCTAAACTTTTAAGGTTGCGGAACACCAAACAAATATGTTTTATTCTGCGGAACCCCATATTAGGTATAGCAAGCTAGCTAGACAATTCCCGCGGTTCCGCCTGCGTGAAATCCTGTTACTGTTCCCGCTTCCTATGGGAACGTTTCCCGGGATAAAAAAGCTTTTTTATTAAGCTCGTCAAAATGACGTCGTTCGCCTGATGGAAAGCCACAGCAGTCCGTAACACTTCTGACAGTAGTTCTCAAGATGGTGACCCTGTGTTGTGCTTCTTCACGCTCCGCGGAAAGATCCACGTGCGCAAGCAGGTCGTTCCAAACTTTTATAGATCGACAGAAGAACGATCTTTTGAATCACTCAGTTCTGGCGAAGTACTCTCCGCTGTAGGAGCGGTACATTTGGCCGGCATGCGTAATTCAGGATTGAAAACGGGAGTTTAGGATTAGGTTTAAGAGCTAGGCTAAGCAAATAAATAGCCTATGTGTTATTCCAGACCAGAACCCCTCGGGGATCAGGGGATAAGCGTTACTTCTTCATGAAGCTAACGTAAGACTCTTTGGCCACAGTAAATTTGGCTTATTCAATTAGCTCGCTAAGATCAAATATCTTTGGAATTAACTAAAAGCCCACATTAGAAGGGTGGGCATAACGGCAGTCCGTTCGTTGAGCAGTCCGCCTGGCGCAATACCTCCGCCCTGCAGAAGACAGCGGTAATAGTAACCTGGCTTCGTGTTGGGTTATGTTCTCCATCGGTGAGCAAGGTTCCAGAACTCACTGGGTGGTTATGTGCCGGTGACGGTGAGACCAGAGGCTTGTCTGACTTCATTAGTTGGTATGAGCGCGGATTATTGGTGCGGCGCAGTAGTCAGGGAGACCCGGTGAAACGGTTGACCACAGGACCTCTGCACGGGACCCAAACCTGAGAATTAATTAATCTCCGCCCCAGAAGGTTGCACCAGCAGCCTGTGTAATGTTCCTGATACTGTGGTCGTGCCGGAGGAGAATACCGGAGTGGACGCGGCCACTGCTTTAGAGGGAATCGGAGACCCTTCCGTACACCGCCCGTGCTGATTTACCGCATCACACGTGCCGGCTTTTGGAGTGCAGTAGCCTCGCCTTGTTTCTTGCTCCACCGGTACACAGGTAGCACTTAACCTTCTTAAATTCCTATTTTCTAAAGACCATGGCAAGGAAAAAGAAAAATAAAGAACGTTTTACAGCGTCATCGTCGTCCACACTTCAAATTGACTTTTGTCACATCAGAGGCACACACAAGAACTTAACGCAGTTTACCACCACCTGGAAACTGCGCAGCCGACCCTATTTTTCTTGATGGGGACGCAAATCTCCTGCCCGGATGATACAGTTTACTTAATGTTCCTTGGGTACAAGCTGGAGCCCAGGTTTAGGTGAAAAGATGGGGTTTGTATGTCCGGGATGATGTCACCGTCTCAGGACCTCAAGGGTCAGACAGGGATCGGATCGGATTGGATCTACGCATGTTTGTACAGGTATCACAACGATGATACGGACTGGCGGGCTAGTCTTCTGGGAGTCGTGAATTGTGGTAGCTTGCCAAAGCTGCCGAGGGAAGCTATTGTCGGTCGGGCTTGCCACCCCTACTTAAACCGGATGGTAGCCGCTGCCGAGGGAAGCTATTGTCGGTCGGGCTTGCCACCCCTACTTAAACCGGATGGTAGCCGCTGCCGAGGGAAGCTATTGTCGGGCGGGTTTGCCACCCCTACTTAAACCGGATAGTAGCCGCTGCCGAGGGAAGCTATTGTCGCTCGGGTTTGCCACCCCTACTTAAACCCTATGGTAGCCGCTGCCGAGGGAAGCTATTGTCGGTCGGGTATGCCACCCCTACTTAAACCGGATGGTTAGCCAGGCTCAGAGTGCCAAGGAGAAAGTCAACCTTTTTGGTTCTCTCTTTGCCTCCAACTCGACTCTGAACACTGCGGATTTTTCACCGCCTGGCATACCCTGGTATGGCACTAACATGCCAGAAAATAAATTCAGGCAGCGGAACGTTAGGTGGGAGCTTCAATTCCGTGATCCCGTTTATAAGTCGAGTGGGTCAGACGGCATACCTGCGGTGGTACTAAAGCAGTTTAGTCCTGAGTTTTGTCAGGTACTTACTCGTCTTTTCACGCTTTCATATTCTGTATTCAAGAATGGTGATAGAACAAACCCGGTCTATAGCCGTCACCTCCATTTTTTCTAAGGTGATGGAGCGTGTTATTAATACACAATAAGCTCCTCCTAACGAATAATAAGCTCCTGGGGTACCTTGAAGAACACGACCTGCTCAGTGACTGGCAATACAGTTTCCGTCACGGTCGCTCGCGGGCGGTCATCTTGTGTGACTCACATACCGCTGGGCGACTGCTATTGAAAGTAAAGGCGAGGCTGTGGCAGTGAGCCTCGATATCTTTAAGGCCTTTGATCGGATCTGTCACCGTGATCTTCTTACAAAATTGCCTTCCTATGGACTGCCCGAGGGGTTTTGTAGATGGGTGTCCCGCTTTCCGGCCGGTTCTGACTATATGGCCAAAAATACTGGAGTCCCACAAGGTTTGGTGTTATAGCCCACTCTATTTATACTGCGTATTAATGATAAGCTGTCTATTGACGGCGATAGTACGGGCGACACATTTTCACAGTGGAAGAAAGTCGTGAACAACTGGTATCCGAAATCGAGACTATTCGCTACTCGCACACGAGTTCCCGATTGAGGTGGACGTAACCTTGTCCAATTTAACCCCACCAAGACACAAGCAAAAACAAAGTACTTAAAGTATTATTTCAACAGCAGTGAGCGAGCAGTCGTCATTTTGGCGGAACCCTGATGACTGGTCCACGGAACCCCTAGGTTCCGCGGAACCCACTTTGGGAACCGAGGAATTCTAATTCATAAATGGCGCACCAGGCAAGAGCTCGGCGGTAAGCATTGAGCTCGTCTCTGCCATCTTATTTATTCTGAGGTCCTGGGTAGAAAAGCGGCACTGACATACCTACCACCTCACACAGCTCCTCACGGGGCACGGATATTTTAGTAAATACCTGCATGACGTGGTAGGCATTGAGCCTGAGGCAACGGCAGTGGGTACTCTGCGAGGACGGCGCCGTGGATAAAGCGCTGCACACCCTCGCTTTTGGTACGGAGTGGAGTAGCGAGCGTACCGCTCTAAGAGTCCTAAATTGGCCCGGTCTCGTCGCTGTCTATTATAGTTTACGCTATGTTAGACAGCGAAGAAAATTGGTTCGGCTGTTGTTTTGACGTCAACGGCAATGAGAAAAGCGCTACGGGTGGCAGAGCTGGGTGGCCTAACACTTCCAGCATGCCAACCTCGCCCGCGTGGCCGACGATGGAAGCTTTATGACAGCCGTGAGACTGACTAAGATGCAACTCTCGTGTTCAGGCGTCGCGGCAGTGAAGTTTCGGTGGGTAATATTTAGACCCCCAGAGTCGAAACTGTTGCAGGTAGCTGTTGTACGCTTGCCTTCCCTGTGACCCAACAATAGTGACAAGAAGGAACATCCTAGGGTCATCACTCAGTTTTTTTTAATTGTGGAAATTCTCCAAAACCACCCTGTGACTTACCATCTGCCTATGGCCGTAAGTCCTGGAGACGCCCTTCGAAGAATGTTCTCAGAGCTTCCGACAGACTGGGTTTGTCTCTATAGCAGACTTTCCCCACAGTCTAGTCTATCCCACTTCTTACGGGGGGGGGGTCATAGGATCAAGAAAGATTTTGTGGCTCTTTAAAAATTTTGTAATTTAAAATCGTCATTTTTGGCTCTTCCGACTTAAAAGGTTGCCGACCCCTGGCCTAGGTTACCAAATTTCGCCTGATTTCACAAAATTCAAAATTACCAAGAAACCTATTGATTAAACCTCGCATAAAACTGCTCATGAGCAAGTATATTTTATCCATAGCAAGATTCTTCAGCTAAATTGCGACTAACTTACCTATGTTCATTACAAAAGCTTTTTTTGTGTTGGAAAATGTACTACGTTTTTTGGTCGGTGTAGAAAATTTAGTATTTAAGCAGTGTTGTAGGCAGTGGAATGTTAAACATTTTATTTGACTACAACATAGTACATTTATTTGGCTGTAATATAACGTAAATATTTTTTATCTAGCGTACAATTTGAGCTCAAAATGGCATAAAATGCTGCCGAGGTGGTAGTGACGGTCACATTGTTACCAATCTTCGCCTACCCGTAGGGTTGTCAATTCTAAAATCACGTTATTAGTAATAAAATGTATAGTAATGACCATGTTAGTTTAAAATCATATAGGTATTGTGAATTCTGTTGTGCTATGAATGCAAATGACGCAGTAAGAATTTCTTAGGTTGGGACTTTAAAAAACCAACCATCTCCGATGAATTTTTCGTAAAATTCAATGGGAAACACCTTTTCTGAGAGATACAGGATTCTCAACTTGGTTATCTGATGAGCAAATTGTGGGTACTATTGACTAAGTGACTTCATTTTTTATTGTAGATGATTATTTTTTATAACAATTATTTTCTTAATTCATTAATCACCTTTTTCACAGTAAGGCAAGTTACCAAGAATTGTGACAACCCTATCAAAGTTAGATCAATTGTATGGAACATCTTCAAATCGCTTCCAAATTTCGCCTACTATACATTTTTCAAAGAAATTGTGTCTTTATTGCGTTCCGGGTAAGGTTAATATTTCTTTTTTCGGATTCTAAATTTAATAGCCTAGTTGACAACAAACATAAGCTTCATAAGACCCCGTAATATACCGTAGGCGAAGTTAGGAAAAAGACCGAAACTTCGCCTATGACCTTTAGAGTCAATTTGTAGCCTAATTATAATGATATTCGATACTTACATCGTCTAAAGTAATAGCCTGTGTTAAGTTTTTTTTTTTTTTTTTTTTTTTTTTTTTTTATGAGATAACACAAATGTCATCTCATAACAATTACAATCTAGCCTTGAGGCTAATAAGTAATTTAGATTTAACTTATTTTACTAAAGCTTACAGAGTAAAGAATGTGTCCATCGGCACTTTTCTTATTGTCTCTAATTATAATAGAAAGTCACTTTGTTCTTGTGTTCTTCAAGTATAGCACTCACTGCACTACTTTACACTAATTTCACTAAACTAGATCAAAAGGCTTAGTCCTTTTCAGTCTCCTTAAAATGTCCGTGGTGTCAAGAAGCTGGATTGCCTCGACATTCACATGTTTTAGAAGTCTTTGTTCGTGAGCTTCGGCATATTTTTTTATAACCTTTGTAACAAGGTCCACTCCTAAGTCCCGGTGGATGTCCTTATTTCTAATGTACCAGGGAGCATTTATTATACTCCGAAGTACTTTATTTTGGAATCTTTGAATTATCTCAACATTGGTGCGTTTTGTACAGCCCCAAAGCTGAATACCATATGCCCATACAGGCATAAGTACTTGTTTGTACAGAAGTACCTTGTTGTACACTGATAATGTTGAGTGTCTGCCGAGTAGCCAGTACATTTTCCTGAAGCGTAAATCTAACTCCTGGCGTTTCTTTTTGACGTGTGCCTTCCAGCGTAGTTTTGCGTCAAGCGTCATACCCAGGTATTTTGCCGTATTTTCATATGGTACTATTTTACCGTTGATGTTTACCGGTGTATAGTTAGGTTTTTTGTTTGTGAAGTCTATGTGAGTCGATTTGGACTCATTTAGTTTAATTCTCCATTTTTTTGTCCAAGCAGTGATGGTGTTGACGGCCGATTGAAGTTTCTCAATGGCTTTTTTGTGAGTGGCACCTGTTGCCATGATGGCTGTGTCATCTGCGAAGGTTGCAATAACATTGTTTTTTATTTCTGGAATATCGCAGGTGTACAATAGGTACAAGATAGGGCCAAGTACACTTCCCTGTGGTACTCCAGCTTTTATTTGTTTGAGACTAGAATAAGCTTCTTCTTGTCTTACTCTGAATGTCCTCTCTGTTAGGTATGATTCTAAAATATCTGCAAATTGTTTTGGTAGCAGTTTCCTGAGCTTATGAATAAGGCCTCTATGCCACACCTTATCAAATGCCTGTGCTATGTCTAGGAATACTGTAGAACAGACTTTTTTTTCCTCTAGTGCTTTTTCAATGACGTTGGTGATTCTGTGAACTTGGTCTATGGTGGAGTGTTTTTCTCTAAAGCCAAATTGATAATTGGGAATAAGTTTTCTTTCTTCTATTACAGGCTTAAGACGTCTCAGAAGAAGCTTTTCAAATAGTTTTGAAATGATTGGCAGCAGTGATATTGGTCTGTATGATGATACATTTTGAGGAGACTTTCCTGGTTTGGGGATCATTATAACTTCAGCAATTTTCCAGATACTAGGCACATGTTTTAGCCGGAATGTGGCGTTTATAAGGGTAGTAAGTTTAACTATGGCTTTACGAGGAAGGTTTTGAAGGACTTCGCCAGTGATAAGATCATATCCGGGCGATTTCTTTTTAGCCAACTTTTTGATAATATTATTGACTTCTTTTGGAGTAACTAGTTTTATTTCCAAGTAATCGTGGCAAATGACATCGGATGTTATGTTATCAGAGCTTCCCTCGTCGTTAGTTCGAAATATTTGTTGTAGGTGTTCTGCAAATATAGTTGCTTTCTGCTCATTACTCCTGGCCCAGTTGCCATCTATTTTTTTTATGGGTGAGGCATGAACAATAGGCTTTTTTAAACTTTTAGTGACTTTCCATAGTGAATATTCGGTTTTTTCACTATTTGTTAATTGACTAAGGTAGTCTTTTGTAGCATCATCATGATAGTTTTGTATCGCTTTACTCAATCTTTTTGTAAGTCTGTTCAATATTGTTTTGTCATACGGATATCTAGATTTTTGCCATTTTTGTCTCTGAATTCTCTTAATGGCAATGAGATTTCTTATTTCTACTGGATATCTGTGGCTTGCAACTGTGTTAAGTAAAATCGTTTTTTACTCAAGTCAATTTAAAATACTTTCAAAATAAAAAGATATGATGAAAAAAGTGTCAAAACCCAGGCGAAATAAGGGGTCTCGACGGTACTTATGAAGTTATAAATAAGGTCTTTTAAGATTTTAGATAGGCAGGGTTTGTTTAAAGAAAGACTGATCCTCGACCACTATTAAAGAAACGCAGAACGAACGAAGTAGGTACTTCACTTGTGATTAAATAGGTCTTACTTTTCTTACAGATGAAATTGGTGGAGACAGCGAGTTGGTGCTAGAAGACGTCACCTCTGCGGGCTATGAAGCGGCTGACTTTGCGGAAGGCTTGACTGAAGATCGCGCCAGATCTGCGCTGCACGCAGCAGCCAGGCTACACGCACTGTCTTTAGCACTACGTGATAGAGAAGGTCCTTTAGATCAAAGATTTGACTTCCTGTTTCCATGTGAAAGAGCTGCTGCAGGGTATCTACGCTTGGTGAGACGCGGTCTTCCACAACTTGAAGCATTCTTGAGAGGACGTCCAGATTGTGTTGAAGAAGCCGCCGCAGTATCCGCGCTAAGCGCACGCGCTCCATCTTTACTTGGTACGTTGCTGAGACCAGCTGAACCAGCGCCTCTTGCGCATGCAGACTTTTGGAGTGGAAACCTTCTCTTCCGAGAAAAGGATGGTGTCAGTGAATGTATAGCTCTAGACTGGCAAATGGTTTCTTTAGGAAGGCCTATGGATGACGTGGCATTATTGCTATTATCATCGCTGACCCCAGAAATGAGAAGAGCTGTAGGAGATAATTTAATAGAGGAATATGGCGATCGTTTGGAACTTGAGTGCGCAAGATTGGGTGTATCTTCAGCTGGAACAACTGTGAGACGTGGTCTGAAACCAGACTGGCCGAGGGCGGCCCTCAGAGCGCTTTTGCTATGTGCTGGAAGCGTAGACGTGGCGTTAGGGGAGCCGAGAGCCGAAAGACGTCTGCTGGAAGCTGTAAAAGATCTGCATGGGCAGGGTGTTCTTGCTTTGAGACCAGACAACGAAGCGTGATTGCAACATAGCCATTAAGCGTGCCAAGTGCTGATATTGGAAATTAACTGTTCATTATTTAACATGCAATACAATTTCATAGCGTAAGTACTTAGGTATGATTTGTTGTGAAATAATTTAAGCACAAATTATTATAAATTCGTGTGTTAGTGAAGATTGTTATGCGTCTTAGTTATTCGGGTTGGTTGGAAATGTACGTCACTGTGCCATGTATCGGTGACGGTGTGAAGCCTAAATAAAGACTGACTTTTCATATATCTACATCGACGTGTACGTAGGTACCATATTGTACCGCAGCAACAACAGGTGTTACTTGCTCATCGTATCAAAAGATAAAAGCTAGAAATTCATTGCGGTCTATTGACAATTATTTAAATCAGAATAAATTATTGAGAGTAATAATACACGTTTCTATTTTATTTTCCTTGATTGTGGTCTCTCCTGTACCTTTAGGTACTATTACATATTTTCCGATGCATAGGTACATTGGGCCAAAAAATTGGTGTACCATCTTAAGGTTGAACGTCGTTTGCAAATTCATAGGCGATAATGATTAGTTTCGCTTGCAGACATATCTGACAATTTCTATTGCCATCTAAGTGCGCCTTCACACTAGCGTAGGCGTTCGATGGACGTATGCGCGACGTATACGTCGCGTATACGTCGCGCACGCCCGACGCTTGTTCAGCGTACTCATGTGTTCCAGTGGAGACGCCGCGCCAACGCGGCGTATACGTCGCGTCGGCGCCGCGCATACGTCCATCGTACGCCTACGCCGGAAAAACGCTAGTGTGAAGGGGCACTTAATATTGATTATTGATACCTACTGTTTGTTACGTGACAGCTGTTCTTAGTTTGAACTTGATGGAACCAATGTCGTGGCGGGATGGAGAGGGGGATGATACAGAATAATATTTGACAAAAAGTCAGTTGGCAGTATTCTATATGAAAAAGAGATTGGTAGATTTAAAAAGATTTTATTACTTTTATTTAGAACCATTCAAATTATCTTTGCAGAGATTAATACTTTATCTGTTTTTAATAAAGGTTAAAATGTCATGCACTTCTAAGTGACTTCCGACAAATGAATACTTATCAATAAGGTTTACGTCATTATTATGCATCTCTTTCAATGATATCTAGTATGAACCTTGTTGTAATTTTCAATGACTAGAAAACTAAATCAAAACTGATACACCACTTTCTTGGCCGACCGTACATAACGTCTGCGTAAAACAAGACTGCAGAACTCCACGCACTGTCATTAGCGGTTATGGCCGTCAGCAAATTCTGTAGCGTGAGATTACACGCTATTAACAATACATCTCACTGCTTTATTCACGCTTGGAATTCTGCCAGCGTGAGGAGCATCGTGTCCTCGAAACAGCCTGAGCAATAGTGGCGCTAGGCTTGGATCTTGTCGATTTCATTGCAATAAGCTACATTGCTCAAGTGTATATCCGCATTAGCATGTAGGAAAGGTGAATATGGTGTGCATCTTCAGCCACCTCTCTGTGATAATGTTGTTTCCTGATTTAATGAAACATAGTAAAGTTATACCCTTGTTCAAGGCTGGCAGTGCTTCTGATCCAGGTAATTTCAGACCTGTCTCGGTATTGCCGACTTTGAGCAGGATATTTGAAAAATTAATACTTGAGCAGATGCTGACCTATTTTAACAATCACAAATTATTTCATGTTAAACAGTTTGGCTTCACTAAAGGACGGTCGACTACCGATGCTGGTACCCGACATAAAGATAACCTTGCTTGTCATCAGTGTAGACTGAAAAAAGTCAGTAATTCCTTCCTGGGTAACTGTATACGTTTTTACAACAGGCTTCCAAATGAAATAAAAAGTATGCCCTTAAATAAGTTCAAAAAGTGTATAAAAAGTAAATTGTACCGCAGGGGCTACTATTCAATTGACGATTATTTGCTTGACAAGGAAGCCTGGAAATGATCTGATTGCTCTACTGCATTCTCAAGCAATAGTTTGTGATTTTTAGTTTAAATTTTGTAAATAGAGCACAAAAAGAAAAGCCCGTCGAGTTTCTTGCCAGTTCTTCTCAAGCGGGCCGCGTTCCGAACTGGTGGTACTATTTGCATTGTATTAATTGACGTGTCGCAAGTGCCTATGTATTAGGATTATGCGAAATAAATGTTTTTTTGAGTTTGAGTTTGAGTTTGAGTGCCATTGAAGAGTGCAGTGCATTCTTCATAAAAATAATACTTGGTCCTAGAAGTACCTAGGTACCTACTAGTGTGGAATCATTATATTATTATGTCATGTCATACTTACTTACTAGGACGTAATTGGATAGACGTAACGTGCGTGAGTGTAGCACCTCAGCAGCCTTAGACAAATGGCTTTTCCGTTAGTAGAATAGAATTCTCAATGTATGAGATTGACACTCGTTGTCGACATGTAATGAGACACAACTCATAGAATTCAAAATTGGCAGTCAAGTGTACAACTTTTCTATACATTGATAGGAAATGACAGAGAAACACGCTAATGGCCATAGAAATGCTAGCCAAGTGGCACTTTTGACTGGCGTTTACGTTAGTAGAATACAATTCTCAATGTTTGAGACTGACACTCGTTATCGACATGTAATGAGGTTCAACGTATAGAATTGGAAATTGGTAGCCAAGTGTACAACTTTTCTATACGTTGATAGGAAATGACAGAGTAACACGCTAATATGCAAGCCAAGTGGCACGTTTGACCACAGACTTACAATAAGTAGCAGACAAAGCATTAGAGATTGAAAAGTACGCCAAAACTAACACATATAAAAACCACACACACTAACGCAACTACAGGGAAGGAGTTAGCCGCCTAGTTCAATAAGATTTATTTTAATGAAATAAGAGTATCTTAAAATACCTCTTAAGGTTCTGTAGCCAAATGGCAAAAAACGGAACCCTTATAGATTCGTCATGTCTGTCTGTCTGTCCGTCCGAATGTCACAACCACTTTTCCCGAAACTATATGACCTATGCACTTGAAACTTGGTAAGTAGATGTATTCTGTGAACCGCATTAAGATTTTTAAATATAACTAGAAAAAAAGCAGTAAATTTTGGGGGTCCCCATACTCAGAACTGAAACGAAAATTTTTTTTTTCATCAAACCCATACGTGTGTGGTATCCATAGATAGGTCTTCAAAAATGCTATTGAGGCTAAAGCACCTTTAGAGAAAAATTATGTTACAAAACATCATTTTTTTCTAAAGGTGCTCCCTCACCGGGAGCATTCGCGCGTAATGTAATGTTACGAGTCTAGAATTACAGCCAGTGTGGGAGGTGAACCGAGCATTGCAATGCGCAGCTTGTAATGATACAAGACGAGGTTACAGCAGTGAAGCAGGTGATCTGAGCATTGCAATGCGCGCCTTGTAATGATACAATGTGTAACGTTTTGATCCAACTCGTAACATCAATGCGCTTTTTTTGTTGCGGCTGGCCGGCCGCACACTGGTCCGGATTATAAATAGGTGGACATACGATCTAAGATGTCAAACGCTTTTGGGAAAAAAATAGTAGTACGAGTACGAATTTCAGGTTAATTTTGCAATCCAATATGGCCGCCGCGCCACCATTGTAAAATTTCATCTTGGATATCTTTTATGGGGTTTTTTGGTATGCTGAGTACGAATTTCAGGTTAATTTTGCAATCCAATATGGCCACCGCGCCACCGTTGTAAAATTTCATGTTGCATATCATATACCTAAGGGGTTTTTTGGTATGCTGATTACGAATTTTGGGTTAATTTTGCAATCCAATATGGCCGCCGCGCCAAATTCACAAAATTTCATGATGGGTATCGTTTAAGGAGGATTTTGGTACGCTGAGTACGAATCTCATGATATTTTTGCAATCCAATATGGCCGCCGCGCCGAAATCACAAAACTTCATGATGGGTATCGTCTAAGAGGTTTTTTTGTTTGCTGAGTACGAATCACATGATAATTTTGCAATCCAATATGGCCGCCGCGCCGAAATCACAAAATTTCATGATGGTATCGTCTAAGGGGTTTTTTGGTAAGCTGAGTACGAATCTCATGATAATTTTGCAATCCAATATGGCCGCCACGCCGAAATCACAAAATTTTCGTGATGGGTATCGTTTAAGGGGTTTTTTGGTATGCTGAGTACGAATCACATGATAGTTTAGCAATCCAATATGGCGGCCGCGCCTAAATCACAAAATTTCATGATGGGTATCGTCTAAGGGGTTTTTTGTATGCTGTGTACGAATCACATGATAGTTTTGAAATCCAATATGGCCGCCACGCCGAAATCACAAAATTTCATGATGGATATCGTATAAGGGGTTTTTTGGTATGCCAAGTACGAACTTTGGGTTAATTTAGCAATCCAAGATGACTGTCGCGCCAGTGTTGCAAAATTTCATGTTGCATATCTGAAGGGATTTTTTGGTATGCTGAATACGAATTTTAGGTCAATTTTGCAATCCAAGATGGCCGCCGAACCACCGTTGTAAAATTTCATTTTGGATATCGTAAAGGGGTTTTTTTGGTATCTCAGCATACTGACAGAAATCTCGCAACAGTGGCGCGGTGGCCATATTGGATTGCAAAATTAACCTGAAATTATTACTCAGCATACCGAAAAACCCCATAAACAATATCCAACATGAAATTTAACTAAGGTGGCGCGGCGGCCATATTGGATTGCAAAATTATCATGAGATTCGTACTCAGCGTACCAAAATCCCCCTTAAACGAGACCCATCATGATATTTTGTGATGACGGCGCAGCGGCCATATTGGATTGCAGAATTATCATGTGATTCGTACTCAGCATACCAAAAAACCCCTTAAACGATACCTATCATGAAATTTTGTGATTTCGGCGCGGCGGCCATATTGGATTACAAAATTATCATGTGATTCGTACTCAGCATACCAAAAAACCCCTTAAACGATACCTATCATGAAATTTTGTGATTTCGGCGCGGCGGCCATATTGGATTACAAAATTATCATGTGATTCGTACTCAGCATACCAAAAAACCCCTTAGACGATACCCATCATGAAATTTTGTGATTTCGGCGCGGCGGCCATATTGGATTTCAAAATTATCATGTGATTCGTACTCAGCATACCAAAAAACCCTTAAACGATATCCATCATGAAATTTTGTGATTTCGGCGCGGTGGCCATATTGGATTGCAAAATTATCATGAGATTCGTACTCAGCGTACCAAAATCCCCCTTAAACAATACCCATCATGAAATTTTGTGATTTCGGCGCGGCGGCCATATTTGAGTGCAAAATTATCATGTGATTCCTACTCAGCATACCAAAAAACCCCTTAGACGATACCCATCATGAAATTTTGTGATTTCGGCGCGGCGACCATATTGGATTGCAAAATTATCATGTGATTCGTACTCAGCATACCAAAAAACCCCTTAAACGATACCCATCATGAAATTTTGTGATATCGGCGTGGCGGCCATATTGGATTTCAAAACTATCATGTGATTCGTACTCAGCATACAAAAAAACCCCTTAGACGATACCCATCATGAAATTTTGTGATATCGGCGCGGCGGCCAAATTGGATTGCAAAATTATCATGTGTATAGTTCTCAGCATACCAAAAAACCCCTTAAACGATACCCATCATGAAATTTTGTGATTTCGGCGTGGCGGCCATATTGGATTGCAAAATTATCATGTGATACGATCTCAGCATACAAAAAAACCCCTTAGACGATACCCATCATGAAATTTTGTGATTTCGGTGCGGCCGCCATATTGGATTGCAAAATTATCATGTGATTCGTACTCACCATACCAAAAAACCCCTTAAACGATACCCATCACGAAAATTTTGTGATTTCGGCGCGGCGCCCATATTGGATTGCAAAATTATGACGTGATTCGTACTCAGCATACCAAGAAACCCCTTAAGCAATACCCATCACGAAATTTTGTGATTTCGGCGCGGTGGCCATATTGGATTGCAAAATTATCATGAGATTTGTACTCAACGTACCAAAATCCCCCTTAAACAATACCCATCATGAAATTTTGTGATTTCGGCGCGGCGGCCATATTTGATTGCAAAATTATCATGTGATTCGTACTCAGCATACCAAAAACCCCCTTTAACGATACCCATCATGAAATTTTGTGATTTCAGCGCGGCGGCCATATTGGATTGCAAAAGTATCATGAGATTCGTACTCAGCGTACCAAAATCCCCCTTAAACGATACCCATCATGAAATTTTGTGATTTCGGCGCGGCGGCCAAATTGGATTGCAAAACTATCATGTGATTCGTACTCAGCGTACCAAAATCCCCCTTAAACGATACCCATCATGAAATTTTGTGATTTCGACGCGGCGGCTATATTGGATTGCAAAATTATCTCTTAGTCTTTCTGTTCCCGGTTTCCATTTCGGAGTTTCCAGTTCTATGATTCAAAATCGCAATAAAAACCATTTCTGCTAATAGTTTTGCACCATTTTTTTTTAAAACCTTCTCCTGACAGAAACAAACACAACAAAAAAGAATTAGCGAAATCGGTCCAGCATTTCACGCGTGATGCCGTGACCACAGAAATCGGGCTTCATTTTTATATATTGTTTACTTTATATCATCGAAGATTACATGCATTATATTAAAATGCAATTCTGAACTAATTAAATGCTGAATCACAGTTTGCCACACTTAATTTTATGTTAGCATTTTTAATCTTGAAAAGAAGTGCCTGAGTTTGGCCCCTACATTAATGAGAGGTATCTAATACGTCAAACTGCAGCATCGGCAGCTTATTTCTTTCAAAAACCAGGCGTACGTCATTTTTTTTTTAAATGTCATGTATAGTGTTGCTATACGTGTAGAAACGAGATAGCAGCATTCACTAACCCCTTAGAGCGAGCGGAATGGAAAGACCAACGCACACAAACATAATTAATGTTTCGTCTGCTACTTATTGTACGTCTGTGCGTTTGACATATGAATTCACCTTCTAGCGATTATACACGAATCAACACGAAGCGTGCGCTCGAACCTTGTAGTTATCGCTAATATGGGCTCGCGATACGCTCAAACGGAACTTGACAAGTCTGATAAATATGCATGAAAGTTGCTTGAATGTACGTGATTTCTTTGCATGTTTGTCAAGTACTGTTTGACCGTGCCGGGAACACATAACAAAATAGCGATAGTTTAATACAGTGGTTTAATATAGTTTGAAATTTTGAATGTAAATTCAAAATGTGGTGGAGCTACACATGAATCTTTTATATGGGCATCTAGCCAAGACAAACCCTTCATGCGTGAACATCATCAACATGGTGAGTGATCAAACTTGGTAAGTGTGAGTAACAAATTTTATACATAATTTTGATATATATTATATTGAAACTCAACAAGATTCTCCAACCTTTTCAGGTGATTCTGGATATGCACAGAGGGTTTTCGTAATGACACCAATGTTAAATGCACCTGGTTCTCGGCAAGAGGTATATACTAACCGTCACATCCAAGCTAGAAATATTTTGGTTTACTAAAAGCACGTTGGAGATGCTAGCTCAAGCAACGTACCCTTCATTACCATCCTCATGTGGCCAGCAAAATTGTATTAACATGTTGTGTATCGCACAAATTGCACTGGAAGCCCAGATACCACCGGCTTAAGTAGCTGAGGAACCTGATGAGGATGATGATTGGGTGCCACCAAACGCCACTGCTCTCAGCAGTCAACATGACCTCATGCATGGCAGAGCTATATTCGATTGCTTAGTAAATACATTGTAATGTGCACCTTGATTATTTCCGAATACAATCTTAAAGAATTAAGTCAACAACAGTCATTTTGTTCTGTCCTGGGGGTGCCTGGGGTATCCTTTCGAGGGCTTATCCGGGGCTTCCAACCGTAGGCTGTTATACCCCGTTTACATTCAGCCAAAGTGAGTAGGGAAGTGGGCAGGGAAGTGGGCAGGACGAGTATGTAAACACGATACTTCTCATGCCCCTGCCATTGCTACTCGCGCTGCCCGTCGCTCCCCAAAAGAGCGGTTTTTTGTGCGGGAGCACAGATTATTAAATAGTTACTACGTAAGCGGGAGTCAAAGGACCGGGCAGCGCGAGCGGCAGTACGTGTTTACATTCAGCTCCATCGCTCAGTTCTCGCCGAGTGAGTGAGAGAGAGAGTTCTATTACGATGGATAGATATCATCCATCTTCGACGGCGACGTCTTTTCTTTTTTTTAACTTGAAATCTTTTTAAAATTCTTACATAATTGTTTATTGCGAGAAGACACAGCACAGACGCAGTAAATATTTCGACGTCTGCCATTGCCGAAAGTCGAAAGCGACGCGAGTGGTAGGGCAGTATGTAAACACTATACTTCTCTCGATCCTGCCACGGCAGTATCAAGGGAAATATTGCTGGCAGCTCGAGTGGCAGCGGCAGGGGCTGTATGTAAACGAGGTATTAGATAGGATACGTGAGGTTTTTTAGTCGGTAGTAGTCCGGCATAGCATCCATGAGGATTTTCCCTCACATAAAAAATAGTCATTTTGTTCTTACAATATTTTTAATTGTTGTTTTTAAGAAGTATCATACTTAATTCTAACCAATTTACTAAGCTAAATGTTTAACTTATTTTCTATAATATTATAAATAAAGCCCGACGCAGTATCGTGGACTGCGACAGCGGAGAGGCAGACGCCTGCACCGCGCGCCCACTGCTGCGCGGTGGTGGAGTGCGCGGGGGCGGCACCGAGTGGTGTGCGCTCCCTGGTGTCGCGTGGAGTGTTGAAGCCGGTGTTGGCGCGCTGGTGCTGGGTGGGAGGTGGCTCTGAGGGCAGCCTGGTGTAGGTGTAGCTGCTGCAACTGCAAAGTAACATTGTATAATTAGGTACATGGTACTAAAAATTTATGTTAAGTACCTAATGGTTAGTACTACAAGCAGATCGGCATCTCTCCGCCCCCCTAAACAAACTTTCTCAACCCCGCCTCTGTTGCCCTAAGTTGCAGTTTGTTCGCTACGAATCAAACAGACAAAGATCTTTGGCGACAAAAAATACCTTTGAGGTAAAAAGTGGACGTATTTTTTGCCTCTGCCTACCCCTTCGGAAATAAAGACATGTCTATATACCAACAATTCATAGTACCTAGGTAAATATTAATTTCATTAAGTTATAATAATGTTGTTTTAACATAAAAATTGAATTGCTAATGTTAGATACTTACCAAAATTTGGTGAAAGCTTCGCACAATTTCACTTAAAACTGTGCGTTCTTTTATAGTAAACTGAATCAACCCTTATTTGAACTATTAATTAAAAAGAATTAATGAACAGTTTTAGTTTCTTTAAATAATCAAACAGAAACACAAATATTAAAATCTGTTATTTGAAAATTTGAAATGACGGGCTACTTCAAAATGATTGTCATTTTGAAGTCGCCTGAAGCGAAACCATAGACGTACGACTAATTTTTAAATTTTTTAGCGATATCCGGTATCGACTGAGCGTTGAACGAATCGTTGTACACTTGTCTCCCAAATTGTTGAAGTTTTAGAGACGACGTCTGCGTTTATAGACATCAAATCCTTCATAACGCTTAGCACGCACTGCGATTAAACACCCGCGTTTCACCGCAAGTCTGAAACCGCAAAAAAATGTAACACATAGCTTTCTATACAAGCGCACGCATTACTGACTTTTTTCAGTGACTGATTTTAAAAACGCAACTTGCTACATTTTGACCGCGGTTTGATAACGCGCGATTTCTTTGTGCCCTATACTGATAGTATCTACTGTGGCGCACGCACGGCGGTTTAACAATTACACCTGCCTAAATTATAAAGTATCTTATTAGGAATTTATAAAAAATACTTATGTTATTAGATTAGATTGTCTCGGTAGGTACGCCTTCGGTAGTGATACCGCCTGCCGCGCTGAGGTCCCTGGTTCGATTCCCGGGTCCCGGTATACATTTTTTCCACTGTCTCGGTGGTAGGTAGTGTAACCGCCTGCCGCATTTGAAGTCCTGGGTTCGATTCCCGGGTTGGTCCAAATATTTGTGTGATCCACAAATGTTTGTTTCGAAGTTTGGGAGCTTCTTATGTTGGTATAATAAATAATATTTAAGTATGTACTTATTTAGAAATATCTAAGTATGTTTACCAGTCGTCTAGATCCCAAATTAAGCTAATATAAGCATGCCATGGCTTGTATTAGCTTAATTGGGGCTGAATTTACAGGTGGACAGCATTACGCTAAGAGGTGGCCGTTCTTCTACTTTCTGTGTTATTACTTTTATTTTTTTATTGCCATTATTATGTATTTTCTAAGTGAAATAAAAATCTTTTTCTTTCTTTCTTTCTTTCTAAATTTAACCGACTACGTAAAAAGTAGCCTATGTCAAACTATACATATATGCTGGACATAACTATTAATTGACTTAATTGTATTTTTTACATTGGACTACATTCATTGCCTTAATTGTATTTTTTTTAATTTTACAATTAATTTTTATATTTTATTTATTATGCTTATTTAGATTTACAGACAATAACTGATTAATTTAATTGATTTTTTTGAATTATGTAATTTAATATCTAATTTGATTTTTTATGTTACCTCCCATTCATATTTGTACGTCCTTGGACAAAACATAGCGAGCTTACTTGTTATTCAAGATCTATTATTAATGTATCACCTATGTTTCACAAATAATAAAAAAAAAAAAAAAAAAAAAAAAAAAAAACTATTTCTATACGAAATTTCATCTAAATCGCTTCAACGTTTTAGGCGTGAAAGCGTAACAGACAGACAGACAGTTACTTTCGCAAGTATAATATTAGTAGGGATAAAAATTATATTGGGGGCATTTTGTCACACTTCACTCAACACGTCCGTCACTTGTCGCTCGTCCTCCAAAACTGATTTAGAATCCTAATTAGTGAACGTGTAATCGCGAGCTTCGGCGACTGAATTTCTTTACCTAAATCGTATCCGATATTTAGGGTTCTAAATTTAGGCAGATGTAATACCCCTTTAACCGCATTCGGATTTTTATTCAGTCTCAGCTGAGCGAGCGCGGAGAATAGACGTTCATCCGAGTTCGAAACGTCGTATGCAGACTACAATATTTACGATAATGGGTTAAAAAACATTATCATTAAGGTGGAAACAAGGCCGACATTATATATGCTGACGCACGTTGTTGTACATTTTGCAAAAGTATCCTTTCAAATGTCTTTGATCGGTAAATCGATGTTCCCAATACCTATAGCGACGGCGTTGTTTATGTTTTTTTTTTATTTCAATACTAACCATTAATTTCGATGCCAAAGTCACAATACATGCTGCTCGCCAGAAATCCATGGTGAGCCTGAAAATAAATTTCAGCAAAACACCAACCGCAGTGCATGTTAATACGCGGAAAATAAAAAGTTTAAAAACAGTGCATGTTAATCTTTATATTTTAATTATAGTCTTTCCATTTCTTTATTTTCTCGATGACAGTTCTAATTTGATAGTTTTAGTGTTGCGACCAAATAAGTAATGATATCGATCGAATGTCGTAAATTGATCGAATATCGTATCATTCCCAGTACAATTTATATAGAACTAATATGGGCACAAATCATAGGACGCCGCTCGAAACAATAACTATTCCCCTTTTACGGCAAACAAGATGTTAGATTTATTAAAAAATGCATGTGCGGGATGTTACTGCCGAAAACTGGGAAATAATCGTGAGAAGAAGCCAAAACATTATAGCTACGGATTGCGAAATAATCATGTGGCATTCGATAATGTAGATGTACAGGAACTTATAATAAATGTTGGAGAGAGCTCATCTAGTGACAGTGAGGATTCGTCAGATTTTGATTAAAATAAATAAATAAAGATTACCTGTCATTATACTTATTTTGTTGCATGGTCGAGTACCTACCTACCTATACCTACTTATTTTACAAACGCTTCGAAAATTTTAGAGAAGTTGGCATTATCAATCAAAAATGAACACGTGTAACGTCTTGTACTGAAATATAATATCTACTAGTTAGTAAATTTGTACAAAAGTATCCGGCAGTAGGTAAGAAGTTTAGTTTCTTACATTTTGTAAAAAAATATCGAATCTGTTATCGTATTATGTTTATCGATAGCTCAATCCCTATCAGTTTCTTAGAGTCAGGTATAACCTTGTACCTGCGTAAATGTCATATTTTTATAAAATAATGCATACATAATGTAAAAAAGACGCTCGTACAAGTTTTCACAGGAACTGTCATGGATCTGTCATCGAGAAAATAAAGAAATGGAAATAGTATAACTTTAATAATAGATTGTATAACAAGAGAGCAAAATGGTATTTTTACGGCGAGGGCGCTACTTTCAATCACGAGCGAAGCGAAGGATTCTAGAACAGAATTCCGAGCATAGCGAGGGATTCTAACATAGAATTCTGAGCGTTCTGAGCGCAGTGAGGGATTCAAAGTACCTATGTCCGCCCGAGGGAAAAGAAAATTGCTCTCGAGTAATATACTCTACTTTTCATTCCCTTTCTATGAGAAAAAATAAGTTTTGTACGACGTGGTTACCTTCTATAGTTATTGTTTCAGATTATTGTTTTCATATTGATTTGATCTCCCTTTAGTTTAAGATACTGTATTGTTTGAAAGAAATTGTTCCTTAATAAAGACTCTTTTGGTTGGTATCATAGAATACAGGATCTATTTGTACACGTCTCCCAAAGTTCCCGAGTTTTCAAAAATCTTTAATGCTGTTTTACTTACTTTTGAAAATAAGGAATGTTTCCTTTCAGAAAAACTTGCCATTATCAATATTATGGGTACTTTAACTCCAACTACCGTCTTTTAATTCCACTCTGTATAATCTTTTTTTAATAAAAAAGATTTTATTATTTTCCAATTTTTTTTTTCATTTAACAATACATCCTCAATTTTACCATTAGAAATGTATAAATTATTAGTGAAATAATCATTAATGAGATTTTATATACTGTACAAATTTACAACAACGGAGCTGGGACGACGCTATATCAAAATTAACCTTTGACTCCTTGTTAAATGCTAGCTTAGGCCCGGATCGGGCCAGATTATTAGCGCTCAGTAGAAAGGAATCCGGTGATTGGTTGAAAGCTTTCCCTACAGCCAACACCGGAACTTTTTTGGAACCGGACATCCTAAGAATTTCAGTTGGTTTGAGACTTGGCGTCACGCTTTGCGCTCCACATCCATGCCCCTGCGGTTTAACGCTGACACTTTGGGGCATCATGGTCTTTCATGTTCAAAGAGCGCAGGCCGCTTCTCACGCCACGCTGCGCTGAACGACATCATTCGCCGTGCTCTTGCCACCGCCAATGTGCCTGCGCTCTTAGAGCCAAACGGCGTTTTCAGGGACGATGGCAAGAGACCGGATGGGATAACTTTGATACCGTGGGAGATGGGTCGGGTGCTGGTCTGGGATGCAACTTGTGTTGACACTCTGGCCCCGTCCCATCTTCCTAAAACAAAATTAAAAGCCAGTGCAGCAGCGGAAGCGGCTGAAAATAATAAAATTAATAAATATAAGGGTCTCGAGCTCGACTCATCGTATCGTTTTTGTTCAGTCGGTGTCGAGACCCTATGTCCATGGGGTCCATGTATAGTTATCCTTTACCAATAAGAGTAGAGGGGAAAAAAATGGACAAAATATTTGACCGGCAACCTCCGGATTATTAATTTTTGACCTTTTATTAACTTAAATCCATTGGTGGAATTCGGTCCTCACATTTTGCATACTCAACTACCTATAGCGCCCGGTCTATAGTCTTATAATTGCAAATTTGTACTGACGGGCGACTTCAAAATGACATAAGACACGCAAGAAAGACATCTACCAGCGAAACCATAGACGTATGACTGATTTTTATCCATTGACATATATTCTACCGGTAGACAGGAACGTCCATACATGAAATATGTTCCAGAGAGCGATGCTAATGGACTCGTCCACCAATGGTATCGTCCTACTTGAAAGGTGCTAGAAAACACATATTTAAGCATGAATAATACGGTCTAAAAGTCTAAACATTGTACAATTATATTACCGTAAAACATGGCAACTTGACCATATTTTTTCAGATATTATTGTTTTATTTTTTAACTATATGTTGTATCTATGAATAAAAACTCTAATTGCATATACTTATTACACTTTTGGGTACCATTTTCTGTATAAGTAGGTAGCTGTCTAAAACTTAATAATTAAAGATATACCGTAAAACATGGCAACTTGACCAAACCTGTAGTAACTTTACCATGTCATAGGTATTTACGTATACACAAATAACTTTAAGTTGTCTTTGGATAGATACTTTCTTGTAATGGTTTTTCGATATTTTCCGGGAACATTTTATTATTTTTGTAACTGACAACACAAGATAGTTTTTAGGGTTCCGTAGCCAAATGGCAAAAAACGGAACCCTTATAGATTCGTCATGTCTGTCTGTCTGTCCGTCCGTATGTCACAGCCACTTTTCTCCGAAACTATAAGGCCTATGCTGTTGAAACTTGGTAAGTATTATTTTATGACCGTTGAAAGTCGGCTGCAGTGAAAACATATTTTACGAATAGGTGTGAAATTGTGGTCGCAGAGGCTAAACTATACGTTACAGGTTAGTGAAATTTTGATATTGCATGTAATATATGGTTGGCATTACTGTTACAACATCAGCTATTCCTCGCTTTATTGAAATATCACCTTGGGTATTGTTAATCGGGTTCGGTAAAGTTACTACTGACTGGGTCCGGGCATCTTTACCTACAGCTAGAGTTGTCTCAAAAAGAAAACATTTACTCATGAATTGTTTGTGGTCGTGGGTTTGATTCCCACCGGAGACAAATATTTGTGTAACCCATAAATGTTTGTCTCAAGAGTCTGGGTGTTTCTATGTATAATATGTATGTATTTAAAAAGTATATAACTATAAATATCCGTGGCCTGATACACATAACACAAGCAGGTTATTCCTAGCTTACTTTGGGATCCGATAGCGTTGTGTGTAATGTCCGTGAATATTTATTTATTATTTATTTATTTATACCTAATAGTTTTTGATATAATTTGACAGGTATTGTAATATAATCTTAATGAAAACGCTATAAATTATAGGTACTAAATGTATGGGCATGCCAGCATACTATCGTCCTATTTTGATTTTTTTTTATCGCGTAGAATGTTCATTTTCGTGTCAATGAAAAGGCAGTGGGATAGCACGTATGACAGTAGAAAAAAATATTCAAAGTCTCCATTCAGACACGTCTGGACCTCCGTTTACATTGAGATAAGACGAATAATTGAATTTTATGATCTTGATTTAAACTTAACAATGTACCTATTTAGAAAACTAAGAAGACTGATTTTTGTATTTGTATTTGTAAGAAGACTGATTTATTTTGGAGACTATGCCATTTACATGCTTTAATTTAAGATTAAAATACCTAGGTAGGTATATTTTGTGATAAGGGAAAAAAATACTCAATAAAAAAATCAAAAGCAGAGTGTTTATTTTATAGACATCCATTCGCAATAGAACGTTTTGTATGTAAATTACAGAGATCCCAGTGGCAACTATACCTACGGTAATTTTTGGGTCTTCTTGATTGAATTATTCCCCTAATGCTCTTTGATAGTAAAGATAATCTTCCTAAGAAGCATCTTGACCTAAATAAGTAGTAAATACATTATAAAAAAATATACAAAATAAAATAGGTAAAGTAGTCAATTTCGTGTCAATTTTACATGTGTTGTTTATTCTTCTCTTTATCTTTAATTATTCAATTTTAAAGGTAATAATTTATGTATAGGTATAGTTGCTACTGGGATCTCTGTAATTTACATACAAAACGTTTTATTGCGTATGGTTGTCAAAATATAAACACTCTGTTTTTGATTTTTTTATTGAGTAATTTGTTTTCCTTATAACAAAATATACCTACCTAGGTATTTTAATCTTAAATTAAAGCATAAAAATGGCATAGTCTCCAAAATAAATCAGTCTTCTTAGTTTTCTAAATACGAGTACATAGTAAGTTTAAATCAAGATCATAAAATTCAATTATTCGTCTGATGTCAATTTAAACGGAGGTCCAGACGTATCTGAATGGAGACTTTGAATATTTTTACGTGCTGTCCCACTGCCTTTTCTTTAGCGACATTTTTGTACTAAAACAATAGACATGCATTAAGTGACACGAAAATGAACACTCTACGCGGTAAAAAAATCAAAATAGGACGAAAGTATGCTGGCAAGCCCATACATTTAGTACCTATTATTTAAAGCGTTTTTTCTCATTAAGATTATATTACAATACCTGTCAAATTATATCAAAAACTATTTGTTCTGATCGCCGCATCTAGTACGTAGTACATATAGATCGATGTTTCTTTCGACATCCGGTATAGACTCAGCGTTGAACGAATCGTTTCTATCCAATGTTGAAGTTTTCTCCGCGACGTCTGCGTTTGTAGAGATAAAATTGACATGAAGCGTTTGCCACTTGTCTAAAGGCCCTGGTGTTCAGTGGTGTTTTAAACGTCCATGGTAGGGTTGGGTAAAAAAATCGATATATCAAAATATCGATATTTTTTCAGAAAATAATCGATATTTATAGGCGATATTTATTTTATCGATATATCGATTTTCGATATTTATTTTCGGATATCGAAAACGATATTATTTCTGTTCGAGAGATTCGTTAAACTGTCTGCACTTGTAACGGGTGTTTTTTTTAGAGGTATAGAACTTTAAGTTGGCCTAGCTGTTTTAACCGGCGGTATTTTTGTCAGCTGTAAAGTGATTTATGTTTGGTATGGTTTGGCATTTTAACATAAATAGACTGAAGCCTGAACAATGCTTCCAAATTGTGCAAATTTATTCTGAAAATCATGGTTCTGTCCGAAATGCGTATCGTGATTTTCATAAGCGAATTTTCTTTAGCGGTGCAGCTCACTTTTGGTTGAATGGATACATCAATAAACAAAACTGCCATATTTGGGGTGATGATGATCCTCAAGTGTATGTTGAGACACCGTTACATCCAGTAAAACTGACTGTGTGGTGTGCTTTATAGGCTGGTGGAATAATTGGTCCGTACTTCTTTAGAAACGATGCTGACCAGAATGTTACAGTCAATCGTGACTGCTATAGAGCGAAGATTACTGACTTTTTCGTTCATCAATTGAACAACCATGATGTGCAGGAGTAGTGGTTTCAACAAGACGGCGCAACATGTTACATAGCTCGTGCCACAATTGATTTATTGAAGGAAACGTTTGGTTACCGCATAGTTTCACGTTTTGGACACGTGGATTGGCCTCCAGAGTCGTGCGATTTTACGCCACTTGACTATTTTCTGTGGAGATATGTGAAGTCGCTCGTCTACGCCGATAAGCCCGAAACGATTGACCACTTGGAGGATAACATTCGGCGCGATATTGTCGCTATACGGCCACAAATGTTGGGAAAGTCATCGAAAATTGGACCTCTAGATTAGACTACGTCCGAGCCAGCCATGGCGGTTATATGCCAGAAATCATATTTAAATTATAATGCCAGAAGATTTCCTTTCGAATAAAGTCATTTCCATATCAATAAAAACAATCACTTTCGTTTTATTCCATTTCAAAGTTCTATACCTCGAAAAAAAACATCCTTTAGTTAAAATTTTAGCTACCAAAAGCGAAAAAAATAAAAATACCCCCGACATGGTTATAACTTCACAACTTAATATAATACGCGACCTTATTATTCTTGGCCCGTTGAAAAAAGCTACTGAAGAAATAAGTAGTGCCAATTACGTGACGGAACGCTTAGCCATTCCTCTATTAAATTTAGTTTACTAAGTCACCGATCAATCAACTTCGTCGAACCTTGCCAAAAATAAGCGACTATATTCGCTCAGAATATAGGCGTAGAGGACAACATTCTCCAGATGTAAGGTCTGACCGAGCAACATCAGAAAAAACAAAGAAGTCATCAGTCTGGTGACTCTGGTGCAGACATGAGTATCTTTTAATTCTGAGATCAGCTACGCAAGAGGTCCCAACCTCTGGATCTGTGCCCAATGCGCTAAAGCAATATCTGGACCAACCACTTCTTGATAGGAAGTCAGATCCAATAAGGTTTTGGATGAATTAACGACATTTCACGCCGGTTCTTTCGAAGGGGTAGGCAGAAGCATATTATTTGCCCACATTTCACCTTTTTAGAATTTGTCCCCGTAAGCCGTATTGCCGTGTTGATATGTTGAATATGTATATGTGTTGGTATGATGAATAAATAAAATAATAAATATATCGGATGTGTATTTTTATTTTTGATAATCAAATTTTTAACATTGCGAAATATATGTATAGGTAATCTTTTCTTTAGCAGAAAAATATCGATATATCGGAATATCGATATTTTTTGAAAATAATTATCGATACATTTGAAAAGTATCGATTCGATATATATCGATATATTTTTTCCATTTGCCCATCCCTAGTCCATGGGCCATCATGTGACCTCTTTCCATTAGGTGGTGGGCCGTACCTATGCTTGCCTGACATCTTAGTGGGTAAGTATAAAATCTTAGACCATATAACACGGGACTAGCCTTTGCGAACCACCGCATACAAAAATATTCTGCCAGTTTTCATACAAATGAAGGGGGAAACACAAAGACATTTAAATTTCATTGCATTTAAAAATGTATTTATCGACAAACGCGTAATGGCTGTTGTGTGTTAATTGTTATTGTACAGTCAACTACAATGTAATGTACTAGTTTAATCATATAAAATGATGTACTGATGTACAGGCTTTTCATAAAGCCAAAAGACCAAATGGTCATGTGCAATGGCAGAAAACAATGCTTAAGTAAGGCGCATCCTGTGGTTAGATGATCTAAGTATAAAATAGACATAACGTTAACGTTCGGAAACAGAACCCCACAATTTATTTCACTTGTTTTTGTCTTTATTTAGGTCAGATAATTTAAATGATGTGGTTTAATAAAATTATGAGAACAAAAAATGTGTACTTATACCTTCCAATGTTATACTACTTACCAGTTGTACAGGAATCAGGTACAGGTTGTAAGACAAGGAGTTCTTGCACTTACCGAGCGACCTCTAATCATTCATACGTTTCCGCGTTTCATTTCATTATTTAAAGTCTTTGCAACTCTCAGTAGTTATGGTGAACACACTTTTACAGTAATATTAACATTATTTTTGAAGGAAGGAGACCGTTCGCACCTGTTCGCACATAAATCCCATACTTTATATGAAGTACATAAATTATTATATTATGTATTACGTTTCTAGACGTATTGATAAAATGTCATTAAAATCGCATTATTCGTCAAATGTCAAAATAGTTGACCTTCGTCGTGAGTGCTCATACTCATAAATATTTGGGATTTGAAATGAATATTTTGCATTAATATTGTGGATAACCATTTTTTATAGTGAATTTGTGAAAAATAATGGCTCAGCCTAATCATGTGACGCTGGATATGGAAGATGAGGAGCCGGCAGAGATCCCACCGCGACACAATGCTTTACATAGACTTGAGTCAGTTTCCAGGCCAACACCTCCAATTAGAAATAACCTAGGCCTCGGGGATCGTCTTAATAGTGTTTTTAGAGAGATTAGACCACTTGTGGAACATGCGCGCATGGTAAGTTCCAAGCATAGTTATTTTTATGTACCTCGAAAAATTAATCACCTAGTCTACATTGATAAACAGAACTGATATCATTCACATTTATTGAATAATAATTAAAGTTTAGATAATAGTTATACCTTCTAAGTAGAGGAATATCAGTTAGTGTACATAGTATTATAAAAATACACTTTAATTTCACAGGGGAATAATGCAAGACTTTCACTACCTACTTGGTTACCGAGAAACACACCAACAACACATCAGATTGTGGAAATCGGAGTGCAAAGACCACAGAGCTCAATCGCGCATGTTAACTTGGGTCCTACAGCTCAGACCTTTGTGGTGACAGAGAGAAGCACTCCTCCCACTCAAAGACAACACTCTGCCAGTCATGGGATAAGTAATAGCGCTTCAAATGACTCTGCTTTGTCAGAGCCGGGCCAAGATCAGCCCGAGATCAATGTTTCAGTGAATCCGGCCAATAACAATAATATACATGACAATGCAGATAATGACAGCCAAAGTGAAGATGGTACTCAGCAGGTTAGTTGCTTTCTTTATTAATAAATAATAAATATTGGTGGAAATTCTCACACAACATCATCTATCCCAAATTAAGCTAATATAAGCTTCTGCTATGGGATCTAAACAACTGATAGACATATTTACCTATATATTTCTAAGTACATACTTATTATACATAGAAAACATCCAAACTCCGAAATAAACATTTGTGGATAACACAAATATTTGGATCAACCCAGGAATCGAACCCAGGACACTACCAAATGCACCACCGAGGCAGTTCTCTGATTGTGTTTCAAACTATGTCATAACAGAGCATACAATCATGCCTTTGTTGCTGAGGGTCTAGGCAGAGGTGTATTCCATCTCCATACTTTACCAATAGTTTTGTTGCAACCACATTATACAAGCTTATTACCATATATTTTCAGTATTGGAGAAAATATATTATGATTCTGTAATTCAAACCATAACTCCAACAGCCAGGAAATATGTTACATGTCTACAAATTTAATTTTTGCTGTCTAAGGAATATCAATCATCATTATCAAAAAAAAAACTTCAAAACTGCTTGCGCTGTTGGCATCTAGTTTTTCAGATTTTCTTTCTTTTAGGTAGGGCTCTATACCCAAAGGGTTTTTGCCCCATTGCAGGCCCCATTAATGAGACTCCTGTGGCCTATGCAGTGTATATTGTTATGTCATCTTTGAAACATGAATTTACTGTGAAAATGTTCTGAAAGGATCCTTAGCACCTCATCACCTAATTGCAAGCACCAGATATTTTACCAAAGTGGAGCTGCACATACAGAGTGATATTTTTCTATTTTGGTAACCTCAGCAGGTTACCAAAGTTAATATTGCTACAACTTTGACATTGGTAACCTGATCTGAAGAGCTGAAGTGTCTGTCTACATGCAACTTCTGGTGCCCAAGCAACTCCTCTCTTGCCAATAATTGTGCACCTGCTGACTGTTGCTGTTGCCCTTACGGGGATGAAAAATCAGACAACAGTTGATTCTAGAAAACTCATAGCTGCATGTTCTTAGTAGGTAATTAATATAGGTAGGGTTTCAAAGTAACTTGGAAGGTTGCTGTCTGCTGAGTTCATTTTCAGTTTAAGGTTGATTAAAGAACTAATCCGAAACCTGTTTATTTAAATACTTTGTTGACAGAAACATTGTTGGTAGACGTCTCCTTTCTTAGAAAGCATGGTTGGCCAAACACTGCACACCCTACAATACCCTGGCTTGCAAGTCCCAGTTATAGTTCTTCCCTCAGTACCATGCTATGGACCTGCACAGTGAATTCATGGGATGCTATGAATAAGGTCTCTATAATCAACTCTCGTTCTAAGCCCTCTATGAATGCCTAACCCAAGTGCTTGAGACTCCTAGGCCTCAAACTGGATGTCAGCGGCAAGCAGGGAACGGCGATTGCGACGAGAGCGCGGCGCCAGAGTACCAGAGTACAAAAGACTTACCCTCATTCATAATCGTTTATTAAACCTATTTTAGTTAAAACACATTTTAAGTCTATTGCTGTCTCTAACCATACTCTGTCATTGGTTAGAGACTGCAATAGACTTAAAATGTGTTTTAACTAAAATAGGTTTAATAAACGATTATGAATATGAGGGTAAGACTAGACCGCTTGGAAACAAGAGATAACAAATGCACCAAGCGTTGTTTGCTTTGTGTTCATGCCCAGTGCTGCCTTACTCTCTTGTACTCTGACGATGGCGCCGTGTTCTGCCGCAATCGCCGTCGCATTCAATTAAAAGCCTAAGGCCTTTACTTTCAATTGTAATTGGACTCCACAAGCGAACAGCTTGTATAATAAAATAGTTCTTAATGAATGTTGTAGAATGCCATCAGTCATCGATTGTAGCATTTGTTCCAGGTGGTCGACGTGAGGGCTA
Source organism: Miltochrista miniata (assembly GCA_933228765.1). Classification (NCBI taxonomy): domain Eukaryota; kingdom Metazoa; phylum Arthropoda; class Insecta; order Lepidoptera; family Erebidae; genus Miltochrista; species Miltochrista miniata. The sequence goes on along the minus strand of OW121756.1, from coordinate 32,749,483 downwards.
CACTCAATCTGATGATACGTTATGCACCGTTCTACTTAATACTGTTCATCAAGTTCCTCTACGACAGCCGGGAGGGGATATTCACCTTCTTCATACTATTTATCACGTTTACACATAGTAACAGTCTTGTTAGAAGGTGAGTACTGCATAGTTTATTGTGCACATCCTACTAATATTAAAAATCTGAAAGGTATTTTTAAAATCCCGCTGTAAAGGTTAAACGGATCCAGCTGACTTTTGGTACCGGTATAGGTTGTAGTCGCAACTCTCAAATAACACATAGTTAGGCTACTATTCATCCCGGGAATATGTTACCATGGGAATCGGGGCGAGGAACGAATTCCACAAAGGCGAAGCCGCGGGCATTATCTAGTACTAGCTGACCCGCGCAACTTCGTTTGCGTCACATAAGAGAGAGAGAGAGGATATCAATAATATTTTAACATCGCCCTTTCCCGTCGCTCTTACTCCCATTGCGTCGCGTCTATAATGGCGCAATTTCATTAGTCGATAGGTACCGCATGCGGGGTGCGGGAGATTTTGGAGACGCATGCCACAGGGCCCGCATTCGGGGAACCGTTTTCATTAGCCGATAGGGCCGCGGAGTGTAGCTGTGTGGCATAGCATAACATTAATTATTGTTCCAAAAAGCAATCCGCAAGCCGTATATCGACCGATGAATTTCATTGGTCGATAACACGGTCGGTATAAAGCATGCGGGGTACCCCGACCGCGTATCGACTTGTTGACTTTCATTGGTTGTTATCTCGCATGCGGCGACTCCCCGTATGCCGTATACTATACCGAACGATTTAACGACCAGTGAAATTGCGCCATTATATTAATTACTACGTGAGAGATAGAGTGAAAAAGAGAGATTTCCTGTCGCGTGTATTTTCGCCTTACTCAGGAACATTTCATTTGCGAGTGAGGTTTCACGTCGTATTATCGTAGAAAATTTATGATTTCCATTAAAATGGTTATTGTGATCTAACCCTAAACACATTATGTTGCAGACTTATTTTAGAACTTTTTAAGAGAAACAATTTCGTAGTACATCATTTTTACATAACTTTAAACATTTACGCAGCGCACGCATCGGAAGCTCTCAAAAGGAATAATTCTTCGCCCGTTTTTGAACATTTATCATTACTGCTCCGCTCCTATATCGTTTTATCGTGGTGCTACATAGACTATAGCCATCCTCGATAAATGAACTATCGAAATGTAGAAGAATTTTTGAATTCCAAGCAGTAGTTCCTGAGATCCTTGCGTTCAGACATACAATCTCTACAGCTTTTTAATATTGGTATGGATAGAATATAGATAAGGCATGTGTATTGACTAATTACTGTCCTTAGAAATAATGAAGACATTTATTACGTTGAGATAAAGTTGAAATTACGCACCGTTAGGTAACAAACATTTTTTTTAAAAGACTATACGAATGATTCATCATGTTGCTACTCAGATTATTATAATGATGAAATCGTTTTGAAATTTCGAACATAATTAGTATCAATGTTTGGTAACTACTACATTAGACGTATGAATTAATAACTAAAATATTAATTACTAGCTGATGCCCGCAGCTTCGCCCGCGTAAAATTTGTTCCAGTTCCCGCTTCCCGTAGGAACTTATTCCTGGGATAAAAAGTAGCCTATGTGTTATTCCAGACTATAATGCATCCCTTTACCAAATTTCAGCCAGATCCGTTCAGCTGTTCGAGCGTGAAAGAGTAACAAACATCTACACTCACAAACTTTCGCATTTATAATATTAGTAAGATTTGTAAGACACAGTAATTATATTACTTACTAATATTATAAATGCGAAAGTGTGTGAGGATGTTTGTTACTCTTTCTCGTTCCAACGCGTTCACGGTATAATCAGCTATTCTAGAGGGACCACTGAAAGGGGTTGTACCTGTACCCAGGTGTTCGCGCTCGGCACTATTTGGATTCGTAGAGACCGTGATGAAGATAGGAATGAAGATTTTAGTCAGTTCGAGACCGGCATGACGTCCACGGCAAAAAATGCACCCACAGTGTGACCGGATGCAATGTGACTTGTTGCAAACAAAAATAAATAATCTGTAATCTATACACTCTAATAGTCCAATGGCTTAACGGATCTAGCTGAAATTTGGTATTGATTATGATCTGGAATACATAGTCTTCAACGTTTTATCCCAGGATCATGTCCCCATGGATGCGTTAACGGGAACAGCAATCCACGAGGCTGTGGACAACAGCTAGTAGTATAGTTCTTAACTTCTTACTAATATTATAAATGCGAAAGTTTGTGTGTGTGGATATGTGGAGGTTTGTTATTCTTTCACGCTCGAACGGCTGAACGGATCTGGCTGAAATTTGGTACAGGGATACAATATGGTCTGGAATAACACATAGGCTACTTTTTATCCCGGGAATACGTTAGTAGTCAATAATTGGTGTACCTGGCTCAAGAAAAAGCCAGGTACACCATTTATTGACTTGAATTGTGGTCAGTATTCATTCTAATCACTAATTCATTCATTCCTTCATAAATCCAGAAACATCATTTATTGAATTGAATTGTGGTCAGTATTTATTCTTATCACGCATTCATTACTTCATAAATCCAGGAACACCATTTATTGACTTGAATTGTGATCAGTATCAGTCAGTCATTCATTCTAATCACACCGCATTCTATTCATAATTCCATCATTCAGTATATTTTACACTTCATCATTATGATGTTATTAAAGCTGATACGAAATGACCTCGTATGAAAATGAAACGATTTTTACTTATTCATAAGCTTCTTTAAACTGTCATGATCGTTCACAGAACGATAATAACTAGAGGCCCTGTTAGAGGTCGAATTTCAACCACATAAGATTTTCAAAAAAGTAGTTTTGTGCACTTCTTCTCCATATAAACTTTACCTGTGTCAAATTCCAAGTTTATCCGTTCACACAGTTTTCTTAAAAAGGGGTAGAAAGTTTTCGCTTCATGTATATCGATGATTATCGGGAAAGATAGATATTGATGACTATCGGGATATTTACGAGTACCATGTCCATTTTCACTCGTGAGTATATTTCGGTACTTGTTTAAGTACCATGATCACGCAGTGGCTTGAAAATGAACTTATCAATGTTGTTCAGTGTACCAGTCCATAATTTTGATTTGAATCAATCAATAAGGGTATAGGAATCGGGTAATATCAATAAATTCATCAGTCAATAAAACTATAAAGTTCTTGTTACAAAATTTTATTTTCTTTACACCATTTATTTAAACATATAACATTTTTCAAAGCACATATAGCATTATGATAAACACAACTATACATATCAGAAGAATTTTCATATTTTTTATACAAACTTATAAAACTAGGACAACCTTTGTCTTCTAAATTAAATACATTGTCATGATTTATAATATATTTTAACCACATCATTTTTTCGGATCCTTTTACAAAAACAGATTTATCTCCTAAAATATTTATAATTAATCTCTGATAATCTGAATAAGGTACAACTCCTTCATTCCAAAATATCTTTCGGTTACGCTCAATCCAACTCACTGATCGTCTTTCTTGCTTAGTTAAGTTATAAAACGGAAATGGTTGCCTGATTTGAAACATTTGTATTTTCTTATCATACATTATAGCGATTTCTTTAATAATGAATTCATTTGCTTCTGTTTTGAAACCTTGAATGTCTACTATAGCAGTCATGATAACCGGCGTATAATATTACTTAAAGGTTTGTATTCCACCAATCGATCGTTTATAATTAAACAATATGCGGCTGTATCGTCCGGTATTAAAGTAGAACATTCAAATTCGAGACGTACATCAACCGGGCCAGTTTTAAGACAGTCGTTTTGCCTTGAACAATCTAAGATAAAGAGGGGAGCCCTTTTTTTAAAATCTATCAGATCAAGCAACGGGTCCACCGGAGAGTTGTAATACGACTGACGAAATTTTACATACATGTCGTATAATATACTGTATTTATCCTCAGAAAATTTTAAGCATAAGGGTTCATATGGATAGTACTGCGAGTTCAAATATAGGGTTACGTTTGTTACATCACAATGATCAAAGAGTGAACTATCTTTACTTCTATTATTTTTTCTATTAGTCTGTAAGCAGAAAATAACATATCGGGGCTTTTCCAATTGTGATGCTGTCTTAACTGACCATGAATGCTTGGTAGTTTTAGGTAGCAATGGATACTCATATAAATCCCAATTCCTAAATGCCATTTGGATGGGTTTGTCTTTTTCTAAATGCTTTAATAGTACCAATCTTTCCCTATCTGACACTTTTATATGAGGTACTCTCCATTGTACTCTATGTATTTCTATTTGGAAATAGGCAATATCTTCTGTTAGTATTACACTATTTAGGTTAGAATTGCTTCTATTTAGTACTAGCTCATGTTTACAATTAATTACGATTTTGTTATAGTCTTCTGCAAACCCTAAGACTTTATTTAACGGTATAACTGCACTAAAATGACCATCGCGTTTAAAACCATCCAAATTCCATCCCCACAAAGCTGCAACTTTGTTTTCTCCTTGATTTAATGAAATGTAAGACTTTATTGTAGAGGTTATGCCTGAATTTTTGATTCGATCTATTTCAATACCATTTATTTCGTATCTGATATCTTGAAATAAAGACATTACAGAGTTATTAGTAAACGTAACAATCTTCTTAACAGATTTGCCATCTTTATCGAAGGTTTTAGCTTGTCCTTCAATGTATATTGAACTGGCTGATGGTAATACGTATATATCTTGCTGGTGTATAGGAATTCTGATTTCATCATTTTCTCTGAAGCTATTGTTATAAGGATTATATGTATGTATTTCATAACTTTCAATCGAAGTATCGAAATGTGGTAATTCAGTTATCTGTAGCATATTCATAGTTTAAAACCAAGAGATTTGAGGAAATTTTTATTTAATTTCGTTAATTTTTTTAATTTTTTCGGACGTCTTTGCTGTTTAGCGATCTTAAAAGAATTAAGATGCTTTATATTACTCATGGAGTTTTTATTAAACAATATCATTTTAGTTTTCTTAAATGTAGGCGCACCTCAATTTTCTGTTCTTCTCCAAAATTAATTCCGTAGCCGAATTGATCAACAATTTTAACAGTTATAGATGAAATTACTGTTTTATTCACAGGGAAATAAATAATGTTTTGTGGTGATTCTATGCACCATTTACGTACTTCTGTTTTAGACACAAATTCATGAATAATATGAGTTGGTAGTCCATTGGAGTAAGAACCAGAAACTAGATCACATTCGATTCTGATTGTAGGCAAACTGTTATTTTTATCATAAGCTCGTGGTATCGTGTTTAATACAAAACAGTTTAGCAAAGCACACTCGTATTCTCCCGATAAACTTAAAGGTGGTTGAAAATAAGAAACTAATTCTGATTTACACCCAGATATGTTGACCGTTATAGACATGCTTTTGTACTGAAGAGGTTTCAACAACGTTGCTTATTTTATTCCTTGACTACACCAAAACATATTTAAAAACTTTAGACAAAGGTGACCGCAATTATATGGGTGATCACGCTGAATATTATCATAGTTGTAACGAACATTGGAACCCAAATATTGAATGAGTTCTTTTGGAGGCTTGAGGTTACCGTAACTATCAAAATATTCTATATAATCATTATATTTCGCATAGGCTACCCAATGAGATCCAGAATTTTTAGATGTATCTAAATTAATAACTCCACATTCTTTTTTGGATGGTCGTTGTGGTAGTTCATCTCTCATAAAAACACCTCGAAAATAAGGAATACTATTTCCATATTTCAAAATGTCCAAATTTGTTAAGGCTCGTTTGGGTAGCCGATACTTTAGTTTTTTGCTTTCGACATAAAAATTCCAAGCCCGTTTTTGTGAGGTTTAAGATGTAATCCCTTTCCGATGCAAAGAGCTTCCATCTTTTCATTGTGCCGTTTCAATTCATCAAACTGTTTCTTAGCGACTTTAAATTCGTTTATAGTTTTCGCTATGCCAGATGCCCCACCAGCCAAGGCTCCTACAGCTGATAATCCCGCAAATATGGGAATCAAGGGTAGCACACCACCAGTTTTTGGTACAGGAATAACGCGAGGTAATTTAATGGATGTATCATTTGCTATATCTCTAGCAACTGCCATAGCCAATTCTATCGCCATTTTTTTACATTTTGGTTTCAGTTTCTGTAGATGCCTTTTTGTTTTACTTATGACATTTTTAAATTTATCTTTTAAGCCATGTGTGGCTTTATTTTGTTTCAGTGGCTTATCATTCACGGCTTTCAAACCAGAACCAGTTTTAATTTTGGCTTTCATTGTTTTGCTTACAAGATGCGCAGCAAGCTTTTCACCTGTACTAGCATCAGAGGCAACAGTGCGCTGTTTTGCCATTTTTAATAAAATTAAATCTGCTTTATGTCGATCAACTAAGTTTGAAGACTTGTGATAGGCAATATCGTGTTCTTTACAGTAATCGTCTAACTTATTTATTCCTTTGTCACCACGTAAAAGCCTTTTAATTAATTTCGTACCAGGACCGCAATAATTGTATCCTGGTAAGTGAAATTCAAATGGTAAGTGATTAATAAGCCAATTAAGAACACTACTATCTCCAACTAAACACATCATAAGACTGATCAATGTTGAATAAAATACTTAATAAATACTTGAGTATTATATAGTATAAACATTTCTAAATTGTATAACATTTTAAAGTTATAATATATTCGATTTTGAAATCCAACTATTTTCACTTGAGGGCAGACCTAGCCACTTTACGAATACATTGGTTCCTTTCTTTCTGAGTACCTTTTCAACCAGATATACATTTGGATGTTTGGTTTTTAGGAGTTCTTGCGCATAAAATGCTCCTAATATAGGCTGTCCTCGGATAGCATCTTCAATTAAGTAGGTGATGGGGGTGGTATTCTGTATTTTTCTAATTTTAAATATTTCTGTTGACCAGTTAGGTGTATATCCTTTTTCAAATGTTCCTTTGTACTTACTTATTCTCACATAATCGTTTAATTTAAATTTACTTTTTGATTTGTTTCTTATATTCAATTCTAAATATCTTTCCAATATTTGACTTTTATTATTTTTATTTATGTTCGCGGGAATCTCATTAATAGTTCTATGATAAGTGTGATTATAATTATAAATCACATCGTCTAGGGTATTATTTATCCAGTTGTAGTTACCTCTTAAACTGAATTCTCTGTATAGTTTAGATTTCAAGGTTCTGATAAATCTTTCGACTATTGACGCCTTTTTTGTAGAATATGTTGAGTAATGATTAATATGATAAATGTTCATAAGATTTTTAAATTTATTATTATAGAATTCTGTTCCATTATCAGTCTGCAGATTTTTAGGAACACGACCTTTATCCAGCAAAAGCTTAAACGCTTCACATACAACCTCTTTAGTCTTATTTTTCAATGGAAATACCCAAGCATATTTGGAAAATGTATCAATAACAGTAAGAATAAAACAATTATTTTTATTTTCTTTTGAAATTGAATGCATGTCCACCAAGTCTGCTTGCCATAGGTCATCAATATCTTTTATAATAACTTTTCTTCGAGTAAAGTTTACTCTTGCATTTTTATGAATTTCGTTTACAACATCAGTCTTGCTCATTTTAGTTTATATATTTATTTGATTTTATAATTTGTAATATTATATTTTCTTTCAGGATATTTAAGCAATTCACATATTATATTCGGTAAGACTGATTCGCTTAAACTGAATTAAACTCTATTTATTGCTAGTATTTATTCTTTGATTATATGAGCTTCTTTTAGCTCTTCTATAATCGATAAAATTTCATTGTCATGATTTGTATTGCCAGCATCTCTTGACGCAATTAATAATTTCAATCTCTCCACTAGCTCATTAGGATCATCCCAATATATCAAATCGGTATTGGTTTTATACTTCTTCAGATTTGGTAAGCTGCCCCCGAGTTTTGTTGATAATTTTTCGTTTAAGGTGACACAAAACAAGGGTTTGATTATTTCCCGATATTTTATTCCTTTGTCGCCTTTTATTTGCCCTTTGGGATTGAAATCTCTCTTGTGAGCGCTTGTATATTGTAATATATCTTTATAGACAAGTTTATCTCTATTTGTTATTGATTCTAGATCAGGATTCTTTCTAAATAAGAGTTCTTTCAAGCCAGGGGTGAACTCATAAGTATTGGCTCCAACTTTGATGAATAATACCTCATCATTATTTAAACTGCCTACTTTAGAAAATGATACTGTTGAATTGCCGATCATTAAAGTTTTATTTTCTTTTCTTATTCCAAATGGCACATTTAAACAGTCATATATACCATGAACATCCTTTCCTTTTAGCGAAATTTCTAAATTTTCTATATTTTTATTTATCGGAGTGCTTGTAGAATTGAAATCTGCATTGGTATCAGCTTCATAATATTTCTCATCCTTAGTAGATGAATTAACAGAATCATCGTCCGACATAATTAATTCGGATTTTATAGGTATATTTTCCTCATCAGAATTATTTTCTGATAATCTTTTAGAATTTACTAGTGTTTTAAGTGGCTCCGAAACGGGTTTTAATATTTTGTCAAGAGATAAATTCATTTCATGTTCTTGATTTTTCATTTCTTTTAATTTACTTTTAATTGAGGCAACTGATTTCATTAATTCCATTTTGATATTTTGCTCCATGATCATCAATTATACCATATTCTCCGACGGGGGCTGTGATACTAAATAAATTCTATTCGACAGCTATTTATATTTTATGATATGAAGCCGTGTCATATTTTATAAAAAAAAAACATAAATTTCTCTTTGGATCACATATTATTCGATTACTTGCTTTTATGACCAAGTATACACATTTAGAGAATGTTATTAATGGTTATTCAAGGTTCTTCTATCAAATCTATTAGATTTCCATTGATTCTGATTATTCGTGCCCATAATCTAAGCCCTTCATAGTGAAATTTTAAAAATCTATAATTTTCGTTGTAACGAGGTATTAAAATAGCACTGTAATTATCATAGTTAACAATTTTTGCAATATGAAGTCCACACAATCGCTTTTCCGTTATCATAATATATACTCTATCACCAACATTCAAAGACATTGTTAACTGAGTTCTGGAAAAAATATTATACTTGACAGCTATTTATATTTGCAAAATACTTTGTGAGATTTATTAACTATTTAACTACAGAATGTCGATAGCCCAAACTATAATCATCATCTATTCGAAATAGAGGAAGTTATCAAATGATTTTCTATATCTGCCTTTATTAAGTTCACAATCTTTATTTATAGTTAAAAAGTCATATGGACGTACCCACACTTTTGTACACAGATATTTGAATTTAGCCCATTCCATATCACTATTTACATGCTCATCGTATATATGTTTTAAATTTAAATCGTCTTGTTTGAAGATAACCAAAAAGTTTACATTGTCACGTAACAGCTGTTTAGGTACTTTTGAGTAAGTCTGAGATAAATAAAAACAATCTATTGATCTATGTCTTCCCATCGTGTAATAGTTTCGAATGTTTATTTGTTTTTCACCAACCACATCATCAAATATTATAATAGAATTAGGTAATGCGTCATTGGGATGAATGACATCTTCATCGGATGTAAAAGTCAATAGTTTCACTGTCGGGACCCTTTCTAGAACTTTTTTCAGAAAGCAATATTTTGGTTGCGAGCTTGTTTTCGAATACAAATAAACATTTTTAAACTTCAAACCATTTTCATGTATTAACAAACTTAGCATAACGTTAGTTTTACCACAATTTGAGGGACCACATATTATACATCTGATATTATTCGGTAGCAGTACGCTATGTTTCGAGCGCAACGTATTTCCTTTACTCAGTTCAATATTTTTAACTAATAGGGATACTGGATGCTTAATCCACTTCATGTTTGGTTCTGACAGAAATTTTATATATGTATATGTATTTATACCATGCTCACATTGCTTATTTCAAAGCATTGTGGCATTTTCATGCATCCCTTTCTCAATCTTTCTTAATCGTGATCATAATACAAGAAAACACTTGCACAGTGATCAAAGTTCTAACGAACCTGGTTGCTCAGAATGCGTTGGATGTATTTACAAACATCACGTCATACAAGGAGACTATTTTCTCAAATATCTACAACATTTTTTAAATAAAACTCATATCATAGCTTTTTTGTATGTATTTCAAGTGATTTTAAGTATACAGACTTAACTAAGTACGACTTAAGTTTAAGAAAACAAACTATCTTTAAACTAGAACTGTCAACATATGTAATTACAATGCCCCCAAGGTACTGTCTCAATTTGGTTGTTCTTAACATTCCTCTTATCATCTATTCTGTTTAGTACTATTTTATTTACTTCTTGCGAAAATAGTACATGTTTCATTGATTTGATCATATTCATCTTACGTTTTAATGTCAAGTTTCTAAATAATACATCTTTATAGTTATGCAATTTTAAACACCTTGTAACTGGTTTTGATACTCCCTTAGCTTTATTGATTTGTTTACTTAATGATTTAATGCAGTACAACTTTGCCCTTAAACCTATAAATTCAATCAATGGGTCTCCACCAAACTCATCTTTAAATAAACCTGGAACTTTTTCATTTATCTTAGGCATACCGTAACAATTATTAGTTTCAAAATTGCTTGTATCAAAAATTGATAAATTATCTCGCATATCTTTGTAAAAATCTTTAGTTTGTATTAAATACAGTAAACTGTCTGTATCTGTGTAACACAATTTAGCTTTGTTACTATATGTATTCTTTATGAAATTGTAATGAAAATTATATACGTGTACTTTAGAGTATTCTAGTACCGCAAATCCAATATAGATTGGTCTATCTAAAATAAGTTTTTCAGGACTTAATTGTATGGCTATAAAATTTTCATTAAAAATGGAAATGCTCTTTAAATTAGGCTTTGAAATTAATTTCTCAGCTCCAATTACTTTATTGGTTTTATTTGAATCATCATTCCATTTAGTTACTAATTTAACATCCACATGTTTTCGTTTGTTTTCTATGGTTTTGCCAAATATTGAGTTATTTAAAAGTTTAAAAAAGTCTCTTTCAAATGATGTTGAGGCTTCTTGTCGTAGCTTAGTATTTAATTTGATATATTTTTTCAGAAAACTTTCTTGTCTAAAACAAAGAATTCTATGTATTTTTTTTAAAATAAGACCATTTCTAAGGCATGCTTTTAAATGGATATAATGAATAATATAATGATACTTATCATATAGATTCGCAATTAATTTTGGTGTTTTACCGCCGACTGGTATGAATTTTTCAGGAGCAAAAGGTAAGTCACTGTGTAAATCATGCAAATGATCTGGATACGTTAAATCGACTTCCAAGATATAGCCGTGCTCGGAATTGTCAGGAATATTAAATAAATCAAATTTTTTCATTTCATTACAAGTCATGAATTTAAATTCTGATATAGGTAATTTTTTCATCATAGCATACCCATATAGATTATTACAGTCTAAGTCTATTAAAAATGTGGATGGTTTTGTTACATCAAAATTAGGTAAATAAATATTATTGGCCTTGGCATATCGGTAAGAACATTGTGCTAATCCACCACGTATTCCTTTTTCTAACATGTTATATACTTCTAAATCATGTATTAATTCTAACTGAACGCCTGTGTAAAGAAGCATAGCATCCCAACTCAACCCGGGTGATGAGACATAATACGCAGGGTCGAGTTTGTAATGCTGCATACAAATGTTTCTAAAATTTTCGAATATATCACATAATAATAATACATCAGACTTCAAGTACAAGTCAGTATATTCACCAAGAGAACTTATATTAAAATATTGCCATACATTTTGAGCATGTTGATATTCACTATCAGTAATATGCCGCATTTGTAGACTGTTGTAAAATTTATCTTTCTCAGGAAGTCGTGTTTCACTGTATTTTAGCCACGAGGACATGTATTCATACGGATATATACCTTTCTTTTGGATTAAACTGAATTGATTTTTATCCGGAAAATGTGACGATAAATGAATAAAATCATTGTCTGTCAAACTTTTACAGAGATTGTCAAGGCTAGAACTAAGAAATTGAAAGGAGTCTATAAATTTAATCTTAATCGGTTTCGAATCTTTGCCAGTGTGGATTATTTTCGTTATAGTTAAATATTTTTCTTTAGTTTTTGCTATTATTTTTATCTCGCCGTTATATTTCGATAATTCAGATATAAATATATGAGCATCATAACCAGATAAGTTGTGAAATATTACAGGTATAAATTGACATACTGTATAAATTAAATTACAATGTGAATGCGCTGCACCTCTGTACTCGGATGTAATATGATCATGATCACAGACTTTGTCATCGAATAATAAATTGTTACAGATGTGACAAGTAGTAGCATTACGATAACTATCAATTTGCTCTCCAGTCATACAACGCATAGGTTTATTTTGTATTAAAATTTTATGAATCAAAATAACGTCTTCAATTAATCGTTTAATAAATACTTTAACGCAGTCAAATCCTCTGTACGTTACAAATTTATTTAAGCTACTGTCATGCGAGCAACATATATAATATGCAAAACATGATGGTACGTGCATTTTGTTTTTTATCGTATTTTTAGTGTCCTGTTTTATTTTATAATCTGTGAGTATACTTTCAAAGTCTGCGTATATTACAAAATTTATTCTTTGCTTTCGCTCATAATTCTTAAACTGCAAAATACTATTCCTGTCCGGCAGTACAGTTAAAATTTTCGAGCAAGTGTGTGAATTATACTTAACTTCAGATTTAAAAAATTGTAAGCACGTCTCGCATAAATACATTTGACCTTTATGACTAGAAACTTGCCGTCTTACTAGCCGTAAAAGATTTTTTATCAAACAATAATGACCTTTGTTGCCTTTTTCAATATATAACAGATTAATATGTTTATTCGTCTTACAATCAGACCTGTAGAGAGGGCCAGTTACAGTATTATTTTTATCCAATCCATATACATTAATACTCAATTCAGAATTATTTTTTTCAAATATTTTTATATCTTTTGACGAAGGAGGAAATGACATCCCTTCTACATTTAATATCGTATTAAAATGTGGATAGGAGCTCGTCCTGCAGACATTAGCTTTAGCTGGATGCAATGCTGCGACAATACTCCATAAAAAACAGTAATCATCAGTATTACGTATATTTAAACAACTTTTGGTATTTCTTATAATATTCGGCAATGCCATATAAGTGCCACCCCGCATGGGGCAATATTTATTTATATTTAATTCCAAATGACTTATCGAAACAAATGACCATCCAGATTCAAAATGCTCAAATTCTGTTAGTTTTCTTTTCATTATTTGTATTATATTTGAATACATTTCACTAAAATCAGTACTATTATACATAATTTCATATTTCGTATTAAATGATTTGAGTTGTTGTTGTTCACTTCTCTGAGGTAGTAAAAAGTAAGCAAACAACTCAAAATTAACTTTAATACAAGTATTTTTCATTAATAACATTTTAATTATTTTCGATATATCTTTTCGCTTATCATCCAAGAACGCCTCGGGTATGAGGTACTCGTCTTCTATAGATGGGTTTAAGCGATAAGTCATAATTCGATTTCTAAAGGCAGTGGCTATAACATCAATATTTTCAAACTGTGATCTAATTATGCAATTCGATTTATGAATATTCGTTCGCATATGGTATCTATATTTATATTCAGGGATCTCAACTTTACATTTTTCGCAATAAATATTCATTGATAAATAATTATTAGGATCATAAATATTTCTGTCATTCTCATATTCTGGGATATCAATAATACTTTCATCGTTATAATAATTGTCAATAATATTATCAGAGCTTGTTGATGTGCCACCGCTTGGTTGTATGGCTGGAAACAAAAAGAAACACAAGTTCGCTATATAATTTATTAATTTACATAATGCAAACACTTAAAAATAGGTAAATGAAATATAAAATTAATAATAAGTAGTATAATATAGTATGTAGGTAGTAAAGTACAGGTCCACATCGAATACACACTTTATAATACGAATCAGTTAATAGTCCTTATTATCATGTTTCATTTCTCATTAATCAACAGTAAGATCATTAAATGTTTTTATACCTCTAAGTATGATACGAAACTCATAGAATATAATCTTTACGAGTGTAAAATGTAATTTATAATAAAATAGACAATATTACTAACGAAAATAGATGATTATTGATATGAATTTATAAAAGTAGGGGTACAGTTTTTAAACTCCTTCCTCGCACTAGAAATGTATGCGTTAAGGTGTCTCCAAGACTCTGAATTTTCATCACTCTGGTTTTTCACAGTTATCACAGAATGACGCCAGCGATTTACGGGTTGAACTCGTTCTATTTCGTCTGTTTTGTATACTTTAAGTTCGATATAGTATGTGCCTGATTTTTGCTCATGCATTTGACGAGCAAACCCATTCGCCAGTCTCCTCGTAATATATGAATATATCACTGGGGGTTTTTTATCTGGCGCTACCTCCATAGCATCTTCATCACTGTCACTCCCGAATAAGTCACGAGCTGTGGTCTTGGTGACTGAGGGGATTGTGTGAAATTGCTTACTTTTCTTTGACGATGACGGCAGTGGTTGCTGCGAGCTGCCTGTTGACGTCAGCTTTCGCTTTTTATTTTCTTTCGGTTTCTGTTTGCTCTGCACCTGCACTTCATCCGATGACTCGTCCTCCGAAGGGAAGAGCTGATCAGCCGTGTGCTTAGACCTATGAAAATAATAAAAAAAAAAATCAATAAATAGATAGTCTTTACAAAATTGTTTTGAATGCCTTGAATATTTGAATGATTGAATACTGAAATGTTGAATAGTGGGATAGTGAAATTATGTGATTAGAAAGACATTTAATTTAGAAGTTTGGTAATTATCCATCATCTATTCTCAGGGCTTTGTACTAAGTTGATTAACTGCTAAGAAAACCATAGCCTTGAGCAATCTTCTAGAGAAATTAATAAAATTTATTAGAAAAAATACTTACATTATCCAAAGTATATGGTGCTTAGTAAAAGGTGCGACTGCTTCTATCTGAAGAATTTTATTAATGTGATCCAGCTTCTGAAGATGCTCTCTTTTATAGCAGCAAATCAACGTCATACAATTCCATATAAGGATTAGGGCCCATGTATCAAAAATGCATTGTCAGATTTAGGAATCAAATACATAAAACAACATTTATGTTACCGAGGAGGAACTCGATGACATATCGATATCAACCTTATTTACACCTCATTAAGATACAACATGTATCTCGATGACTAAGTGGCTAGTACTCGAGTAATTGGCTAGTAACAATTAATAAGTAAACTAATATATACCTGGGTTTATCTGCTGCACATTAAGTTGATGATTATTAGATACTAGCGGATACCCCGCGGTTGGACTCGCAAAGCTCCCGTTCCCGTGAGAATACGGGATAAATTATAACCTATGCGTTATTCTGATGTGTAATCTATATTATTGTAAAGTTTCATCAAAATCCATTCAGTAGTTTTTACGTGAAAGAGTAACAAACATACATTCTTTCTTACAAACTTCCGTGTTTATCTTTAATATTTATTAGATAAGTATGATGTATTACTGAAAAAAATATAAAACACAAATAATCACATAATATTATAAAGGTGAAGAAGCCAAGTGAGATGTGTAGGGACCGTGCCGTGTGGCGCTCGGTTCTCTTTGCCTACCTCGCAAGGGAATTGGCGTGAAGATGTATAGATAGAGAGATAGATAGGCATGCAGTACTTACACATCACAGATCTAAAAATGAATTACAGTAAATGTGTATATTCGGGTGGTACGATTTTGGTATCTGTGCGAGTGCAGTTCTTGTAAGACAAATGAAATTGACACAGTTAAAAATCTACATTATAATAGTATGATCCGTACTTTTTTAAGGTCAGTGGTAGTTATTAAAGCACCTGAATACATCAGGTATAGATATTTCGGTGCTCTTTATCTGGAGCTGACTCTAATATATTAAAATCCCTTGTCATAGTGTTTATTAGCGAACGCCTGAAGAGGCTCGAATGATTTTTAGGAAATTTGTGTATGTTTGGTGGGTCTGAGAATAGGCCATTTTTATATCCCTAGGTGATAAGGATGGGTCTGAATATAGCAAAACAATGTTTGCTGGGATCAGCATATACTCCATGCTTGGTTTTTACCAAAGGCTTCCTTCGGAGCCCGGTTCACTAAGTTTGTATAAATTCTTCCATAGTGATATGTATGCAATCCGAAACGGTACAGCGCCGCATTGTCTCGAGTATAGAATTACATCGGCACGCGTTCCTTAAATACTTATGTACTCATAATTTCGTAGCGAATTTCAACTTTATTAACTCTCAAATATAGTTTCCAAATCTTATATAAAGGATAATAATATCACTAAAATTTAATTAGTTGAATTTCGGGAGCGAGTGAGAGCAATCGATGATATTATTATGTCGGTAAGTGTTTATAAAATGCTCCTAATTACAGTTAGTTAGTTAGTTATATTATATTATTTGTATTTTATTAATATTGTAATGTTAAATTGATTGAATAAACACTCGTACAAAGTAACATTCCCATTGGAATTTGTAATAAAAACTTGTTTGTGAACTTGTGATTTTTAAACATTCTAAACCATTATATTTATTAAATATTTTTTATTTTCAGGACACCGAGAACGACCTCTTCAACTTCATTCCTATGAATGGAGTAGCACAAAAAAATGAAAGACTGCTGAATCTGGAAGGTCCAAGTAGCAAGCAATTGAAAAGGTCTTCAACGGCTGCATTTACGTGCATAAAAAAACTTACTCGCGGATCTAAAGTAATACGGATTGAAATTTACGACACCGAAAATTTTCCTGATCATTTAGGGACTCTATGTAATTGTGATGCTGAATTATGTCTACAGCACGTAGTTAAAAATGTATTTTTGGACGAAATTTATAAATCTGTTAAAGAAATTGCTGTAAAACTTTCAGATATGTTGTAAATAAATTCTGATACGACGATTTGTCTTATTATTTCAAACATTAATACAAGTAGTAGCTAAGTATACCTCCCTATATTACATACGGTGACTAAGTAAAGTATACCTCCCTATAATACATTTAATGATTACCAGCAACCAATTCGAATTAATCGATCATTCATTCACTCGTAATTATTGCAGAGAACCAGTTACCTCTATGAGTGAGTAATGTATTCATTCTAATATCTACTTACCTATATAATAACCAAAGAACGTGAATCATTTAATTGTATCTACTTGCATACACTACTCTAAACACCACGATCATACTACCATGTTGATATGTGATAGGTACGTTGATATCTATAATTCTATTGAACAGCACATTCTTGTTGCCGCAACTTTCGTACTAAGGTGCATAGAATCATTAATGATCTTAAGTGTTAGTAATCATATTCAATGTTTCTGGATTTATGAATGAATGAATATGTGATTAGAATGAATACTGACCACAATTCATGTCAATAAATGGTGTACCTGGCTTAAAATATACTGAATGATGGAATTATGAATAGAATGCGGTGTGATTAGAATGAATGACTGACTGATACTGATCACAATTCAAGTCAATAAATGATGTTTCTGGATTTATGAAGGATTGAATGAATATGTGATTAGAATGAATACTGACCACTATTCAAGTCAATAAATGGTGTACCTGGCTTTTTCTTGAGCCAGGTACACCAATTATTGACTACTACTTACGTTCCTACAGGAAGCGGGAACGGTAACAAATTTTACGCGGGCAAAGCGGCGGGCATCTGCTAGTAATTTATATTTTTATTTTCTAGGGAACATGGAAAGCAAATGAACCGAAGCATACTGGCGTTATTTACGGAACTAATGATCACATCCGGTGTCATCGGTATAGTACACTTCCTACTGGGCCATGGGAAGTTGCTTCCCAACGTGATCATGTTCCCGTCGTATACGGATCTCGATGTCTGGGAACTGCTGTGGCTCGTGGTGCTTACAGACTTGATAGTGAAGATTTTCACCGTGAATATTAAGATACTTGTCACTATGATGCCGGCGTTTATATTGCCGTTTCAGAAACGGGTGAGTTACATACTTATTTTATATTTTACAGCCTTATAACAACTATTTAAGCCATATAACGATAATACATAAATTGAAACACTAAGGCGCTTAGCAGACGACGGGGCGGGCCGGACTTTTTGACCGCGACGTAATAAAGACAGCGTCTGCCCGTCGACGCCCGCGACTGCCCTCACCGCGAACACAAAGCACACTAACGGAAGGAGGCAGTTAGTTGAACTAAAATTCGAACTAACTTGGTTCACTAAAAAGCGTGCGACGCTGACTGAGCTAGCCGCCCCGCGCCACTGTCAGCGTTACTGCATACAAACTGGTTTGTGTTATCTATGGCGGTGCGGTCTTTTTGATCTTCATGTGCGTTGGTAGTATAGAATTTCCTTAGCGCTATTGTGCGCGGTGAAATTGACTGGCCTGGTCCGCCCGTCGTTTGCAAAGCGCCTAATACATTGAAATAAGTAAATCATATTTTTTACATTTCGGCAGACAGACTGCCTCGGTGGCGCATTCGGTAGTGTAACCGCCTGCCTCGCTGAAGTCCCGGGTTCGATTCCCGGGTCGATCCAAATATTTGTGTGATCCACAAATGTTGTTTCGGAGTTTGCTTGTTTTCTATGTATAATATGTATTATTTATACATTATTTAAAAATATATCTATCTATCTATCAGTCGTCTAGATCCTGTAGCGCAAACGTATAGCTAGATGATGTTGTGTAAGAATGTCCAACTGTATTTATTTATTATCGCTGCTCTGCTCCTTTGGGTAATGGCATGATAATTCAGACCTATATCAATTCAGAACAATTTAGCTTCTTATGGCAAAATATTTTTTCAAAACGGTTAAGAAGTTGATTACAATTACAAACAATCACATCTTTCATCTAAATGATATTAGCACAGTATAAAGAGAATATTAGGTTATACTCGTAAAAATGTAAAAGGTCCGTTTTGACATTTGTCATTGCGACGACTCTCATTCTGACAATCTGACAAAATCTGCCAATGAGAGTGGCGCTTTCTCAAAAGTCAAATGTCAAAGCGTGCCATTTATTTTGTGATTAGTTTAGTACATTGAAAACTTCTTTGTGCTTTTCAGGGCAAAGTATACTTATTCACCGAGGCAGTGTCCCAGCTATACCGCTCGCTTCTCACGATCCAACCCTGGATATTCTTCCTCATGCAGTCGTACTACGGCTCGGAGAAGATGATGGGCATGTTCCTCACATCCATATACGTGATAGCCAAGGTCATTGAGGTGATAGTCAGGCTGAGGCTGTTTAAGAACGCGACGTGGACGCTTCTGCAGAGTGTGGTGAGTTTAATGCAGTTTTTTAAATAAATAAATATTCACGAACCAATAATGTAGTTATTGGTTTTAGGTCACACTTTTGATCTTCTTGCTTGATTATGATTTTTTTTATTAATAACTAGAGGACGTCACGCGGTTTCACCCGCGTAGTTCCCGTTCCCGTGGGAATACAATATTTTTTCTTCCATAAGAACCTTCTCCTGACAATACCTTACACAACAAAAAAAGGAATTAGTGAAATCGGTCCACCCGTTCTGAAGTTATGCGCTTACCAACACATTTTGCGATTCATTTTTATATTAATAATAATAATATATGCTAGGACTATCTAAGCTAATGGTACGGTTTAAAGAGTGTGGCATCGATAATAAAAATGCCGAAAAATGTAGTTTATAGCAGCCCACAACCGGGATTTCAAGCTAAGGCGAGGGGGATTTTTCAGTCGACAATGCTTTTCCTTCTATTTTTTTGGAATCAAACCTACGATTGCCTGCGCAAGGATGACACGCAAAATCGTGAAGCGTTCCACATTTTTGATGATCCCAAACCTGCAAAAAGGAGTAGGGTTGATTGCACGGGAGAGACCAAACCAATCGTAAAAGGTCAACGTCGAATCTCGGGCGACGGTTATTTAACCCGAAAATGTACATAAAGCAGAGGTAGGAAATGACCACTGCAACTCGCAACTTCGCTTCAGCAGCAAATTTTTAAGCGAAATCGGGGGTCTTGGCTTAACCGCCCGGGCCAATAGGTAGAAAGCCTATTTAAAAATTCACCCCTAATCCTACGGTAGGATGCGCGCCAACAGGATGAATGACTGATAGGATATCAGCCACTAGCGTCAACCTCAATGGACCTGGCTCACATTGTTGTATAGCGCCTTCACATGGGAATGGGCGTCACCCCGTGTGCGACCTGTTTTAATCGACCCTACTCGTGGGAACACTATGGAAAATAAAGAACAATCAAATAATGAATTTCAACCTCAAAAACAACAACCGCAAGTCGACAAACAACAAAATAGGATACTGACGCAACAGATTTTTCACAGATCCTTTTTTAACAAAGCAAGAACCCTATCATTGAATAATCTCGAAAACCCTTCACCAACTGACATGGAAATGGGTACAGACACTGATAGCAATCAATGGACAAAAATACCGGAAAGAAAAAGACATCGTGAAAGCCCTGAAACATATAAAGCCCAAAAACAAAAAAAACTCGACACCTATTGGCTGAGCCAACCCATTCCAGTTTCAAATACATTTTCTGAATTAGATAGAGACACACAAGACACACAAATAAATGAACCTGTTGAGAAGACAGCTAAAGCTCCACCCATATACGTAGATCGAGTCAGTAACATCCAACCGCTACTAAAGATGCTCGATGAGGTAGCAGAACAAAACTATGAAGTGAAAGTTCTTCGTAACGATCAAGTAAGGATACAGCCAAAATCTACGGAATTATACACAAAAATTGTTAAAAATCTGCAAGAAAAAAACACAGAATTTTATACTTATAAGCCCAAACAAGAACGCTGCTTCAAAGTAGTTCTCAAAAACCTACACCCTTCTACAGAACCAGAACAAATAAAGGCCGAACTAGAAACACAAGGGCACATAGTCACTAATATTTGGAATGTCAAACAGAGAAGCACTAAAAAGCCGTTACCTATTTTCTTCATTGAAATAGAGCCCAACCTAAACAATAAACTCATCTATGACATCAAAAGTCTTTTGCACTGTAGAGTAATTTTCGAGCCACCAAGACCTAAACGTGAAATTCCACAATGTGGTAATTGCCAGCAATATGGGCATACAAGAAAATTCTGCTTTAGGAAACCCAAATGTATAAAATGTGCAGGAGACCACGCCTCATCACAATGCGGACGCAAGGAAAGATCAGACTCGGTCAAGTGCGTACTATGCGATGGTAACCATCCTGCAAACTATAAGGGATGCTCAATATATAAGGAGCTCCAAAAAATCAAATATCCCTCTCAACCAGCTAAGCACCGACCAAAAATAAACACTAAATATCCTTTATATAAGGAAAAAACAGGTAGCAACCAAAACCATCATCAATCGTACAGACAGGCATTAATATTCAATGAACCTGCACAGAAACCGAAATGCAAGGAAAGCCCAGATGAATCACCGGAAACTCAATCAAATAATAATGATATGAAGGAAATTATAAATAACATGACACAACTAATGCAACAATTAACCTCAATAACAAGTCTCCTAATGGAAATCATGACCAAATTGACACATTCTATTCACTAAAAATAGCTCTGTGGAATGCCAATGGGCTCTCAAACCATGTCCTAGAAGTAGAGACATTTTTAAAATTAAACAAAATTGACATCCTGCTAGTATCTGAAACACATTTTACAATGAAAAGCTACCTTAAGATTTCGAATTATAAATACTACCAAACAATGCATCCGAATGGTAAAGCCCACGGAGGATCTGCTATTCTTATTAAGAATAATATTAAACACCATGAAGCTGAACCATTTCAAACACCTGCAATACAAGCCACAAGTATTGTTGTCGAGGACTGGCGGGGCCACATGACTGTCACTGCTCTATACTCCCCTCCAAGACATGCGATCAAAAAAGAAGACTACATCGACTTCTTTAAAACACTAGGTCCTAGATTTATAGCGGGTGGTGATTATAACGCCAAGAATACACAATGGGGCTCTCGCCTGACAAGTTCCAAGGGACGCCAACTACAGGCCGCTATAAATAAACTCCAATTAGCTGCGGTATCGAGTGGGAATCCAACTTACTGGCCAACAGACCCCGATAGAACTCCAGACTTGGTGAATTTTGCTATCATTAAGGGAATCCCGATCAATTGCTTCAGGTGTGCTAATCTTCCAGACCTCTCTTCTGACCACAGTGTGGTTTTATTAGAAGTGGCCCAGCAATTCCTACAAACTAAACCTACACCAAGACTGCATAACCGTGGCACTAACTGGGATGAATTTCGTACCATCATGGAATCCAAAATTAATGCTAGGCTGCCTCTTAAAACTGAGCAGGACATCATGGTAGCGGTTGAGCATTTTAACAGATGTGTCCAGGATGCTGCTTGGGATAGCACTCCTTGCACAGGGAAATATAGAGAACCGCGCGAATCGAAACCCATCCGCGAACTAGTAGCCGAGAAAAGACAGGCTCGTAAATTGTGGCAAACGACTAGGTACCCTGCCCACAAAAAACGCCTAAATTACCTGACAGCTAAACTTAAAAATCTGTTGCTTGCCGAAAGGAATGAGAGTATACAGAATCATCTGCGTAGTCTAGAAGCTACTGCTGCCAGTGACTATTCCCTTTGGAAAGCAACCAAAAAGCTCAAAACACCCATAGCCTCCAATCCACCGATACGCAAAAAGGACGGTTCCTGGACAAAAAGCGACCTGGAGAAGGGCCAGGCTTTTGCTGCTCATCTGGCCGAAGTTTTCGTGCCAAATACTATCCAAAATGTGTCAACGACCAACATTGAGGAAATTATCAACTCCCTTAATGAACCATATCAACTCAGCCCTCCGATTGAAAGGATTAAGACACACGAAGTCGTGGAAACAATTAGAAATCTGAAACAAAATAAAGCGCCGGGATATGACTTAATTACCGCAAGGATACTTCGGGAAATACCTGAAATAGCAATACATTTCTTGACACACCTGTTTAACTGCATACTGATAAGGGCCATCTTCCCACCTCAATGGAAGGTAGCGCAAGTCAAAATGATCCTCAAACCTGGTAAAGCCCCTGCAGACGTGTTTTCCTATCGACCGATCAGTCTGCTACCTGTTCTGTCTAAGGTTATGGAAATACTTTTTCTGAAACGATTGAACACAGTAATAGTAGAAAACAAAATCATACCCGACCACCAATTCGGCTTCAGAAAAAAGCACGGCACTGTAGAGCAGGTGCATAGATTGGTAGATGAAATCCACAACGCTTTTGAAAGCGGGAAATATTGCTGCGCGGCTTTTCTAGACATTTCACAGGCCTTTGATAGGGTATGGCACGAGGGCTTATTATACAAAATAAAAAAGCAATTGCCGTCAGGATATTATATATTCCTAAAGTCCTATCTTGCAGACAGGTTGTTTTATGTTAAGCAGGGAGATGACTTAACCAAGTTGCACAGGGCACATGCAGGAGTGCCGCAGGGGAGTGTGCTTGGTCCGGTCCTCTATCTGATCTTCACTGCGGACCTCCCCACGACAGACGGTGTCGTTGTCGGCACTTTTGCAGATGATACCGCAGTCCTAGCTGCCCATGAGGAACCGGTACAAGCAAGTGACATGCTTCAACGATGTCTGGACAACATATGCGGATGGCTAAATACCTGGCGAATAAAGGCAAACGAGACTAAGTCTGTCCAGGTGACCTTTACGACGCGACGTGAATCCTGTCCCCCAGTGTCGCTCAATGGAGCACAGATACCACAGGCATATGAAGCGAGGTACCTTGGAATTTATTTGGATCGCCGCCTCACTTGGAAGAAACATATATTTACTAAACGAAAAGCACTGGGGATCCAACTCAGAAAAATGTACTGGCTGCTGGAGCGGAAATCGCAGTTGTCACTTGAAAGCAAACTGCTCTTATACAAATGTATACTGAAACCAATCTGGACTTACGGAGTTCAACTTTGGGGCACAGCATCCAACTCAAATCTGGAGATACTCCAGCGGTTCCAATCCAAAATGCTGAGGATGATAACCGATGCTCCTTGGTTCATAAGCAACCAACAGTTACACCACGAGCTTAAGGTCAAAACAGTTAAAGAAGAGATTAAACACTCTATAAAATCGTACAGGATCAGACTGGAGAACCATCCAAATACGCTAACCGCGCACCTGATGAGTAATAGTCCTAAGTTCAAAAGGCTGAAAAGAAAGTCCCCTAGAGACCTGTGAGGAATGGCACACGTGTTGGGCGCACGTCACTGGACTGATTGCCCTCCAAGACATTTTATTATAAACTCGTAACCATTTGCTGAATGTTCATAGAAACAGCTTGCAAAAAAAAGTACAAAAAAAAAAAAAAAAAAACCTACGATTATTGAGTGCAATGGACTGCTGCGTATGGCTAATTTGATTGTGTGTCCCTTTAGAAGCCGGTATGCAATCAAATTATACGTACAGTTCTCAACAATGAAAAACACAAATCGAATTATAGAAGTGACAAGGGTGTCATAATTTTAACCTATCTAACTGTCTGTGGCATCATAACTTCCAAATGAATAGACTAAAGATGGGTATTTTTTCTTCGAAAGGCTATGTGATCGAGAGGGTTCTTATTTTAGTTGTAAAAATTGAAAATTGTTATTTCGCTTATGTCCGATTGACCTGAAATTTTACGAGTATTACTTTGATGGTATTTTCACGAAACTTGCTGTTGCATCAAGAAATCTATAGGTACCTACCATTTATAGGCTGAATAGTCCCAGTCCAGTATTATGTTTTTTTTTTAATTGATCGCTTATTTTGTATCTATTCTTTTTTATTCCACCAGAATCTCGGCACAAAACCGACGGGCGAGCAGCTATTATCAGCAGGAGATTCCTGCCCCATATGTCACGACGATTACACCACTCCTGTAAGATTAGGATGTAGCCACATCTTCTGTGAACTGTGCATCTCCGCATGGCTAGACAGAGAACACACTTGCCCGTTGTGCCGAGCTAAGGTAGCCGATGAACCGACTTGGCGGGACGGCTCTACCACATACGACTTTCAATTGTACTAGTTTTGACCGCCTGGACAGCTTTTGATCCGAATAACCAAAAATATATAATCCTTAAAAAAGGTTGAACGAACTATGCCATATTGAAAAGCCTAAAATGGCTGCTTAAAATGTATATTTTATTATTAGATAATACTGTATTATTAACTAGGAATTAATGTTTATAATTGTGTTACAAAATCTGTACGATTCTATTATAATGTGCTTGAAAAGTTAGTGTGTAAGTTATAGAGCATTTATTGTACAGTTAATGCCAAAAAGCATGAGTAAGTAGTTATTTTTCGAAAGAAAAAGTACTTCTACCAAAATAATCGATAATAGAAATGATCATAAAATCAATACTTTTTGGAATAGTCCGACTAGTTTTCAAGAAATGGCGGTAGTTTCAGTTTTTCTGTTGTACAGTTTTGTACAAACTTATTTGGCTTATTGTCTATACCTTCGTCGAACGCAAGCCATGAAAATATATGGTTTATTGTGTTGCTCAAAAATTTCAAAAGGTATTAGATTTTGTACAAAAACGTAACTTTTACTACCTACGCTTTCTGTGTGAATCGTGCTTATCATTTTGATATTCATTCGCATTCTGTATGCCAAATGTATGAATGAAATTTTCGAAATATAAGGGTCGCTGCACTTTTGGCCGAATAAACGCTGCGGGAATTATTGTACCAAAAATAAAAGTGGATTTTTTTAAAATCTCAAGCTGGGGAAATACACATGACAACGTTATAGCAAACGTCTTGCTTTGCATAAGATAAACGCGACTTTGCTTGAGCAGACTACGACTCGTTATTTCTGGTTATATGTAGGTATCAAAAATAAATCTCTTGTATAAATCGTGTAGTGTGTAGGAATAATATTGTATAACATTGGTAGTTACTGTTAGCAAATGTCAATGATTTAACGTACAGTTTCAATAAAACCTATCTACTTGCCGACATCAAAAATATATCGTTCCATTAGCTTGCAGTAACTAACTGCGGTTCACTCGCATACATCGCGTTTTTACAAAAAAGTACTAAACAATACATAATTGCTTTTACATTTAAGTCCTTATGTATATGTATATCCTACCTATTTAGCCGATGTAGTTCCTTCGTTGAATTCTGTTTTTTTTTGCTAAATAGGTGTAATTCGGGCTTTAAAAAGTGCGTGCTTCGTTTCTTGTGAAAGTGAGTAAGGACGTATTTTCATTAGACGTTTCCCCGACATACGGACTAACGACCGTTTGATCTACCGATGAAAATGCACCTTTAGATCTTCAAGAACATTTTAAATTTAAACCATGTTTAGATTAAAACAATGTTTCACTTTTATTGTCAATTCTATAAAATACGAGTGCATTTTTAAATAGTGTAAATATTTGTTGTTTAATATAAGGGATACAATAATATATCGCGCTAACTTGTTACTTGATTGGACTCGTATAGGCAGTATAGGTCTTACATTGGCCTAAAACAAATAATATATTATCGTGTAAGTACGTATATACTGGTAATTACGCTAAAAGTTATGTCATGTTTTGTAAAAAAAATGAAACAAAATGTACATAAACATTAATTGGATATTTTCAACAAATTTAACTTAATATATAAAGTAAATACCTATTATAAAATATTTAATTAATAAAATAAATGTTGTCCATTTGTTTATAATATTAGGTACCTACATATTTAATCGGTAGGTAATCGAATTTCGACTTCTAAATAGCTAAAAACATACTGTTAGAAAACAACCGTCATACCAAATTATTTAAACGCTCTGAAGTTGACTACGAATCGTCCGCAAGTTTTATAGACCCAAATCAAAAGTTGTGAAGAATGATACCCAATGTTGTGTAAGCCATTAGTGAGGATGATACTGGGATCAGAGTGTAGTAATATTACGAAGTTTTAGGCGCTTTGCAAACGACGGGGTGGGCCGGGCTGGTCAATTTCAGCGCGAACGATAGCGCTAAGGGAATTCTATACTAACAACGAACATGAAAGTCAAAAAGACCGCGCCGCAGGTGCCCGCCGGACACTGGCGGCGTGGCATGTCCGACGTCCGTGGCTACCCGCCATGGATCACATAAACCAGTTTGTATGAAGTAACGCATACGGCGTCGCGGGGTGGCTAGGTCAGTCCGCGGCGCGCGCTTTCTAGTGAACTGCCTCCGCCCGTCGTGTGCTTTGTGTTCGCGGTGAGGGCAGACGCGGTATTTATTACGTCGCGGTCAAAAAGATCGGCCCGTCCTGTTGCGTCGTCTACAAAGCACCTTAATCACAAATAATTTTACATCCCGAAAAAATAATATCCGCCAAAATATATCTTAACGAAAACCTTAACGCAAATAAATCTTTGCTGAATCACATAACCACGCTACCACAAGCTCTCGAAAAACTAAATCGCACGTCCGCTAATCATCATCGTTCTCTTGCCTTTATTCCAATTTATGATTCATCTTTATAACGATAATGTATCATTCGTCGTCTCACCGTTCACTCCTATCACATTCATATCGTTCTTTTATTTGGCCTTCCTCTGGCTCTCCATTCAACTCATCGCTCTTTTCGTTACATTACATCACTGCTCATCTCATCGCGACATGTCCATACCAAGATAGACAGTTTCCTCTCATTTCTTCAGTCACTGATGCTACCTTCACACTCCTTCTGATATACTAATTTCGAATTTTATCCATCCTAGTCACACCAATCTATCTTTACTTCTCATTTGAGCGTCCGTGATCATCAGGAAGAGATCATCCCTGGTGTCAGCCTATAGCGACGCTGAAACCACTGGTAGCGGTTGCTACCGAGCGAACTTGGGTACTACATCCACGCACATTTCTCGGACCACCCCTCTCTCTTCTTCTCTGGCACCCCTTTCTCTTCGAAGGCCCACCACAAAACTCCCAACTATCACCACATATACTTCCTTACAAACGGATTTGTTTATTTTTCGTGAGTGAATCCAGCAAGGAGATCAACTGGTTAGCTATATTCCACAGTACCTGCTATTAAAAGAAGATGCGCCTATCTAGTCAATTTTAGGATATTAAAAACACTCGTAGAGCTCTATCGAGTACCAAATTTTGTTTATGCCCTCTATATAGCGCTTTGCAAACGACGGGGCGGGCCGGGCCGGTCAATTTCACTGCAAACGATAGCCTTATGGGAATCCTATACTACCAACGGGCACACAAATGAAGGGCAAAAACACCGCGCCGCAGGTGCCCGCCGGGCACTGGCGGCGCCGTCTACCCGCCATGGATCACACAAATCAGTTTGTATGCAGTAACGCACACGGCGGCGCGGGGCGACTAGCTCAGTTCGCGATAACAAAAAGACCGGCCCGCCCCGTCGTCTTCTAAGCGCCTATATACATTAGTTTGGGTGCTGAGGCCTTTACCAGTATCTCCGGGGCAGGCTTTGATTTGGGGAAATATTTGTGTTGACGGATTATTCCTCATTGCGCATTTTTGGGATGGCGTCTCCTGGGACGAACGTAACGGCTATTATAAAATGTATGTATTATAAATACGATACTAATCTAATAAAATGTAAAGAATTTTAGGTGGTTTCTTCAAATATTATAAATATATGTATGATAAACATTTTCTTTACAAGAGAGGAGGGACTACTTGTAAGAGAGGAGAGCCCCTATCTGAGAATATATTTTTAAAGAATATCAGTTCTTAATTTGACTATTTTTTTTGGAGGTGTGTGGAGGTGCTTTTGTAACCAACTAAAGTAGGTGTTTCATATTTGATACTCGCACTACATGGTATCTACTAAGTTTCTCAGAATCGTCGCCTCAAAGGTATAAGACTACCTATAGATACAAACGCTATAAGGTACACTCGATAACGAGTAAGTCAAAAAGATGACAATGTTATTATGGAAGAAACATTCCATATTTTTTATGTAAATTATATTTTAAGATATTATGTGATAGTGTAATGTGATAATTTAAACCAACTTTAAAAATCATGTGTATGAAAAATGACAATATACCTATATAATTACATTACATCGCCAATACTGCAGAGAGTAACTCAGATTAGTTAATAAATAGAAATACGTTACGAATTCGCTTGTTTCATTTTGAATTACGAACTTCACTTCCCATTAAATAGTACCTACTACCTGTTCGCTCATACTCCTAGAATTTGGAACTTCACGCGAAATACTATTTACTTACACTCAATGTCGATCGCCAAAAAAAAAATTTTGTCGTTCCTCGCCTCAGTCCAACCGCGACCACGGGCGCTGCAACGTGCTCGAAACGTCAGTGAATGTAAGTAAATAATATTTCGCGTGAAGTCCCGAATTCTATAAGTATGAGTGTTAAAAACCGCGATAGTTTAAAAATAATACTACCCGTTCGCTCTAAGTTTGCCGGTCGCCTCCCATTCAACGACTTTATAGCAGCTTCACAGCAAACTTAGAGCGAACGGGCTATATAGTTCCAATCTCAACACTGATCATCACGTATGTAGGGCTTGAACTCCGGAATTCCGGAATTGACATAATTCCGGAATTCCGATAAAATCTAATATCGTTCTCAATTCCGGAATTGGCGAGATGAATACCGGTATTTCGATATTGAAAAAAAAAATGAAGCGCTCGTGGCCCCGCGGACTCAGTGTTCTGTAAACGATCACTGCAGTAAGCAACTTTCACTATGGCCGGTCCATGGATGGGTGACCATCCATGTCATCACTTTGTGACATTTATTTGAGCATTTCCGTGCTTCGGAAGGCACGTTAAGCCGTTGGTCCCGGTTGCCAGTAAAATGGCAGTCGTTAAGCTAAGTTGAAGGCTTTATCTCAACAGCAGGCAGTTACAACCTGCGCCTGTCCATTTAAACACGGCAATACGGCTCACCACCTATTAAGTGGGACAAATTATACAAAAAAAAGGTGAAATGTGGGCATATAATATGCCTCTGCCTACCCCTTCGGGGATAAAGGCGTGACCATATGTATGTATATAATGTACTATTTAGTACAAAACGAAACTTGGTAGAGTTTCGGAATTCCGGAATTCAAATACTGAATATCGAAACCCAATTCCGGAACTGAAAAAGCGTCCGATATTCAAGCCCTACACGTATGCATCTGCTTTTGTTGACTACCGATGAGCGTTTCACGACGCGGCACAGCACCGACATCGGACGTACTCAACGACACGGCACCAGCTACAGTCTTCATTGAAACTGACACGACCCTGTTGGGAGTCCTGGGGTATCCTTCTGAGGGCTTACCCAAGGCTCCCAACCGTGGGCTGTTAGGTAGGATACGTGTGGTTTTTAGTCGGTAGGAGTCCGACATAGCATCCATGTAGGATTTTCCTAAGGTAAAAAAAAAGAGCCGACACGAAGCTCACGCCACTGCAAGCACATAGGTCCCGTTTCGTTCTCAGTCATAAGACCTTGAACGTACCTCTTTAATTTTTATTTTGTTAGCAGCCTTGCAGTGTAATAAATTATGATTTATTACCAACGGACCCCGAGTATGTCCCCTCACGGGATCCGTTGGGAACTGAAGATAATTTCATGTCCAAGGGACCCCCTTGCCAATTACGTGAGGTCCGTTGGGAAAAAGAATTTCCTACGGATACCCACTCTCCTCCCCGTATTTTTTTTTGTTTAACGTGAGGGAAAATCCTCATGGATGTTATGCCGGACTCCTACCGACTAAAAAACCTCACGTCACGCCCAACAGCCTGTGTGGTTGGGAGCCCCGGGGAAGCCCTTGGAAGGACGTCCCAGAACTCCCAACAGACCCACGGCCGCCACTGCGGCCTCGCCCAGGGGGTGGTTTGGGTGCTATCCCGCGTCTTTGGGGGGTTTCGGGTGTGATACCGCTTCTAAGGGGGGGGGGGGGGGGGGGGCGTGCGTGAATTGCTCACGTCACGTTGCCGTCATGGGCCTGCTTCTGTAAGGACGTTGAGCCGCCCTCTCACCGTCCTCAGGCACCCGGTCATGGTGGCCGATAGTCCTCACTCTCCTCCCCATTAATAAAAAAAATTGTTTAGGTGGTTAAAAAAAAAAAAATAGCTACGAAGGCTAATGCGGGAGTTCCACTGCCGCCTTAGCCTTCTAACCAAATCCATCCAAGTCGGATTGCGCGAGGTGTATAGTGTGCTACATGGCGGTTGTAAATATAGCACTGCTTGTACCTACTCATTTGTTATTAACGGGGGAGAAGGCTGCCGCGGACAGTTACTGTCCGCGGTAGCAGCGGGCGCAGGGCGGCGCGGCGCGATGCCGGCGGCCACGGCGGAATGCGTGGTCTCAGCATTTGCGCTGGGTGACGACGGCGACGACATAACACGTCTGTGACGTCATGTCACGCCACCACCACGCGCGAGCATCGTGCCAGGCGCGCGTCCCCGCACTCTCATCCCCGCCGCAGCCTCCACTACCGGGGCCTATATAAACAGCTGCGCGACTACGACGGGTCTCTGTTCCGGCCTGCGGCTGTTCAGGTGATGTGCCACTCTCCATCTGTGCACATCGCTGGGACTGGTGGTCTAGTACTAAGAAACCTCTCTCGCTAATTGATTGAAGGGACGAAAGTCCACTGTTATTATTGTAATATATCGATTCTCTGAAGAATAAACGCAGCTAACTGCAGTTCTACTATTACCACATCGTTCATATTTATCTCCTTGGTAAATATACCTATATTTGCACTTGATGAGGTGGCTGACCCACCCACTACGTGACACCCCTGAATTCGCATATAAATGCTCTAAAAATAATTCTAACTTGCATACTTATTCCACTAACAGAAATTATAAGTTATCTAACTCAACTTATAATAATGTTATCGCATCTGACATGCCATCTCCCTCTAACACTAGCCCCACAGCGTTCAAGGTCAACGCGGCTGCGACCGCTAAACAATACTGCCCGAGATGTCGTGTTTACTCGCATTCCTTGAAAACATGCACTGAACCTCGTTATCTAGTATGTTTTAAGTGCGGTTTAAAGGAATTTCGCATTACTGACTGCCCTAACTGCAATCACGCCTCGAATAAAATACCAATTAATATCGTAAGTCCCGTTTATATTACGACTAAAGTAAATAATAAATTTGACCCGGCTGATTGGCAAAGTTGGCTAAATTTTGTTTCAAAATTTTCAAATTCACTGCGAAATTCTAAAACTAAAAATACTACAATAAATCATATTCCTCGTATCCCCTATATCCCTGTTACTCTGAACGGGATTGATACTGTTGGTTTACTTGACTCGGGTTCAGCTGTTACTATTCTGGGTAATGGTTCCCACAAAATCTTAAAAAATCTAAAAATAAATAATTCTAAACCCTTAAATTTTTTCACAGCTAGTGGTGATAATTTTTCTTCATTTGGCTCGGCCAATATTTCTTTCAAATTTCTAAATAAAACTGTATCTCTCGTTGCTCACATTGTACCTAATATAAAAAATAATCTTATTTTAGGAATGGACTTTTGGAGAAAATATAATCTCTTCCCTAAAACTTTAGAATCAATCTTGGTTCCTAATCATAAAATGTTTCGGCGTTGTAAACCTAAGTTCCTACGTCGATAATGAATAAAAATTTTTTTGTGTTTCTAACAGTCGATCTGAGTGCGACGCTTACATTTTTCCTAATTTAATGAAACATCTTCTAACAAGCGGAGACTAGATCGCAACTCAGTCACTTGATTCATTCATCGTTGTTTCTATTCATAAAACTAAAAGGTACAGTTCACACCATATATCCTACTAATATGGTTGATGAGCGGTGATGAGCACGTACAGCTACGACAAATCGCTAAGCTATTTACCTTCTATACTAGAGGGTAAAATCAGCCCTAATAGCGCCACATCATTGCAATAGTTGTTCCTACAATCTTAAACTAAAAATATTATTCTGTGGTAACTATAACATATTTCTAAAAAAATTACTAATGTCTTAAAATAATTATCTATTTTTAAACTAAAACTTGTCAAAATCGGTTCAGCCATTCTCTAGTTATAGCGTTGAACCGTGACAAACAGACCGACATGACTGTGACGCCTATCATCAGGGTTACTGCAGTGCATTGTGCGAGCGGCGCAATCATTATACATACTTACTTAGTATTCGCTGTTAACTAAAATGTTATGTATGTACTTGTATCTATAAGTATGCTACGGTATAATACTGCAGTCCACCTGACTATGGGCTAACATTCCGATTCCAAGACTACGTCGCAGGATAGTCAGGTGTATTATTGTTTTGCTATGAAGATATATACTTTGTTATCTACGTTTTGCAATCTTATCTTTTCTAAGAAGTCAAATC
Organism: Miltochrista miniata; assembly: GCA_933228765.1. Lineage (NCBI taxonomy): Eukaryota > Metazoa > Arthropoda > Insecta > Lepidoptera > Erebidae > Miltochrista > Miltochrista miniata. The sequence goes on along the minus strand of OW121756.1, from coordinate 32,715,848 downwards.
ATACTTCGATTTCTCTCGCTCACAGCTTACGTGTGTAGGTACTGGTTATCAGCTGCGCTCACACAAGCCTACAGCTAGCTAACAACGCGCCGAATGCCGTCTACTACCTATCTATGTTATCTGAGAATGTACTTATATTTTTCTTGTAATCTTACTAAAATTATGCTACGCGGTCTAGCCACGTCCTATATCTGAGCTTACCTAGCTATTGACCTTCTACCCCTACTACCCTAAGCACCCTTGTACCCCTTATGTACCCCACTATCTTTGAATTGTTCCAGGGTGGAAGCCAAGTCCCTGGAGCGTTAAGGGGAGCGGACCTTGAAGACTGGAGAAGCGGAATTTTTTAAGAAAAATTCTCGCCCTAAAAGGGGGGTGTGTGACGTCTGTGACGTCATGTCACGCCACCACCACGCGCGAGCATCGTGCCAGGCGCGCGTCCCCGCACTCTCATCCCCGCCGCAGCCTCCACTACCGGGGCCTATATAAACAGCTGCGCGACTACGACGGGTCTCTGTTCCGGCCTGCGGCTGTTCAGGTGATGTGCCACTCTCCATCTGTGCACATCGCTGGGACTGGTGGTCTAGTACTAAGAAACCTCTCTCGCTAATTGATTGAAGGGACGAAAGTCCACTGTTATTATTGTAATATATCGATTCTCTGAAGAATAAACGCAGCTAACTGCAGTTCTACTATTACCACATCGTTCATATTTATCTCCTTGGTAAATATACCTATATTTGCACTTGATGAGGTGGCTGACCCACCCACTACGTGACAACCTAGATAATGTTGTGATTACACGCAAACCACAACTCTCTGCGTAAATCCACAACATCGCCTTCGGTTTTCACTAACTTTGCTTGAACTTCAGCCAAACTTGCCTTTAAGGACACGATATCCTTCAAGAGGCTCGTAACGTTGACGTGGCCGAAAGTTACGGAAGGAGACTTCTGCAGATCCTTCGCCACAAACGTCGGCACATCGTCGGGGTCGGTCTCCTTCAACAGCGTAATGATGTCCTGTACGCTTTTTCCTGTCCCATCACGTCGGCGAGACACCATCTGGTCCATCTTGTTGAGGACCCCAAACAGAAGATGCTTGGCAGCACGTATGTCCTCTTGGCTGAAGTTTGTAGAGCAGATCTGGACAGCTGACACTTCGTCCATCAAGTCCAGTTTCTGCTGCAGAAACGCCAGCAGCTCGTTCACCACGATTTCGGTACTCATGGCGACACACGTGCAACGGCTCGCGCTGCGCTAATTACTTTGCATACGCATTTCGCTGATTTAAATAATTATTGGTATTATTGAGTGGGTCAGCATACGCATTTCGCTGATTTAAATAATTATTGGTATTATTGAGTAATAATATCTACCAATAATTATTTAAATCAGCGAAATGCGTATTCATCGCAACGCGGTCTAATCGAGACTTTGCCAACACTCCCTATCGGCCTCCATGATCGGAGGCCTGAGGACGGTGAGAGGGCGGCTCACCGTCCTTACAGAAGCAGGCCCATGACGGCGTGACGTGAGGAACTCACGCACGCCCCCTCCCCCCCCCCCCCCTAGAAGCGGGATCACACCCGAAACCCCCAGACGCAGGATAGCACCCGAACCCCCCCCCCCCCTGGGCGAGGCCGCAGTGGCGGCCGTAGGTCTGTTGGGAGTCCTGGGACATCCTTCAGAGGGCTTACCCGGGGCTCCCAACCATAGGCTGTTGGGCGTTACGTGAGGTTTTTTAGTCGGTAGGAGTCCGGCATGAGGATTTTCACTCACGTTAAACAAAAAAAAAGCCAACACCCCAGTTAAGATTTATAATCACACTAGCTGATGCGCGCGGCTTCGCCCGCGTGAAATTTGGTCCCCGTTCTCGCTTCCCGTGGGAACATTTTCCCGGGATAATGTGTTATTCCGGACTATACTCTATCCCTGTACCAAATTTCAGCCAGATCCATTCAGTCGTTAGAGAGTGATTGAGTAACAAACATCCAAACATCTAAACATCCAAACATCTTCACAAACTTTCACATTTATAATATTAGTAGGATAGTAGGAAGTAGGAAGTAGGATTCAAAGGAACCCTTGAATTCTAGGTTTGGTGATAGTTGAGATGTCTCTAATTCTAAGCTACAAAACCCTTAAATATTGAAACTTGTGTGGACCAATGCTTAAAGTAGTCCCTTTCTAACTTCTATTACCCGTAAAATATATTTGAAATCGGTATCCTAGAAGAACCTTCCTCGGATCATAAGCTCAGATTGTGCCAAGTATCATTCGAATTGATTCAGTAGTTTTGGCGTGATATATATTCGGGCTACAGACAGAGAGACAGACATGAAGAATTTAAATTACATTTTCGGCTTCAGTATCTGATAGAGAACCGCGAGGAGCGAAACGCGGGACTTCCGAGGAATTACCCGGAGCTCCCAACCGTAGGTTGTTAGGCGGGATAGGTGAGGTTTTTTAGTCGGTAGGAGTCCGGCATAGCATACATGCAGGATTTTCCCTCATGTTAAAAAAAAGTATCGTATCCATGTACAGACTCTCGACCCTCGACAGTTTTAATACATTTTTAGATATAGATCGTGCTTGTATAAAAAAATGTTTGCAAAAGCCGTGTTTGTGTGTAAAATAGTCGTCCTTGTACGTAAAGGCGTAAAACAGACGACGGGGCGGGCCGGGCCGGTCAATTTCGCCGCGAACGATAGCGCTAAAGGAATCCTATACTACCAACGCACACGAAGGGCAAAAAGACCGCGCCGCCGCTGTCCGCCGGGCACTGGCGGCGCGGCATGTCCGTGGCTCGCCGCCATGAATCACACAAACCAGTTTGTATGAAGTAACGCAGACGGTGCGGCGCGGGGCGGCGCGGGCCGGCCAGGCTCAGTCCTCGCCGCACGTTTTCTAGTGATGGACGCCTTCGACGTCGAAAATTTAATTTCTCAAGTCGAAAAAAGATCGCCGATTTATAATACGGCATTAATTTGACTGTACCGTTATTCGAAGCTTATTTAATTGAGATAGGCACTTCCGTTTCCGCCTAACTATACCTTTCCTTTTCCAATGTTCCTGTCTCTTTCTGACACGTCACTTCCGCCTGGCAGTGGTGGGGTAAGTACCCGATCGCCATTTTAACCACATTGGCGTCTTGTTTCCCGCCGTGAACGGTCGTGTGACTCTTGGCCACAAGACCATACCTATACCTTAATTTATTAACTATATCATTTTAATCAAAAATTTTTATTTTTTACAAGTATCTACACTAAAGAAACGGTTTTTCCGTGTGTGAACAAAGTTTAATAACTTTCGAAATTTAATATGTAAGAATCGTGAAATAATGCCTATAAGGTTGTTAGAAATGTGCTCCCGGATCCTCCAGCGCCGCGTATGCAGCGAGCTCGGTCGAGCAGCTCTAGTTCTTTTAGTTCTAGTAGCCCAAGCTCTAAAAGTAGCTCCTCGTCTAGCGGAGGTAACCCGTATAGGAGTCATCGCAAGAAGGAAAATAGTGACAATCGTAAGCTTGTTTCTAATCGTAAGGTACGTATTTACGTATTTCTTTCGTTCATTTCAAATACGTGACTTTCGCTTGCAAATAAATAATAAGGAATAAGATCATCATGTGAGTACAAATTTTGATTACGATTCTATTTCGTTATTGCCGGGTCGGGTATTAGTGAAAATAACTACGATATTCTGAACGTTGAAAATATAATACTTAGTTGTTCTCATATCGATCAAGGATTGGGCTTAACATTAGAAACTAAACTAAAGGAGCCCTCAATGCCTAAAACTTCCGAAAAATATTTGGAGGTTGTGTAATGTGCAATAATTAAATAAGAGTGCCTGGGATCAGGTTAGGTATTCCGATACTTAAAAAATGTTTAACCTTTCACCAGGTTATACATTTTATACATAAGGTTTACATATCAAAACAGATGGAGAAGTTAAGACATACAATCCTCCTTGTTTATGCTGATAAAGCGTTTGCAGCCCTGACCATGTGTGTACTCAAACAACGGTATGGGTTACAAGGGTTATAAGAAACCCTTGCGGACCTATTTCTGTGGGCAACGCATTTTGAGTCGCTTGATTCTAATGCCCTGCAGCAAATAGTTGATGATATTTTTTTCCACAGGAGATTTTAACAATTATTCCTCAGATTTAATACGGATGGTTTGTAGACATCGTGCTGAAATTATACAGACACGTAAAGACTGTGTCACCAAATAGGCAAAGGACCCTATGTTAAAGGCCAGCTTAAAGAGAATTTCACCAACTTGTACCAACTTCTTTAGTGCGGAGAAATTTACTGCTGCAGTTGAGAAAGCTGGTGGAATTAGGAAATGTTTTGGCTAAAGGCTGACACGTCTTCTGCCTCGCAGGCTGAAGCGAAAAAGTCTCGTGGTCCCTCGCAGGGATCCAGGTTTCCTCACAAGCCCTCGCAGGGTTATTCTCATCTAGTTTCGGCCTGTCGACACAGTAGCGCACAGGTGCATTGTGTTGGAAAAATTCCGCCTTCGCAAAGTGGACACAACTGCTGTAAACCACCCTCGCAGGGTGTTCATGATATTTATACACCATCAGTTCAGTACAGTTCAGTCGCACCGAAAAGTCGCAATTTTCGAGGCTGTTCAGGTGCAAAACAAAATAATCAGCCAAAGTACGGGCAAAAGTGTGCATCTTCACCTACCCATAGGAATGACGGAAAACGACGTAAGTATTGTCCCGTTTCGAGCAGGTCGTCTCCTTCAGTTTCACAACCCATGGGAACAAATGAATGCACCAGATTATATCTTAAACATTATAACCGGGTATCGCATGCCCTGTTTGTCGGTACCCACTACTTGGTCACCCAGGTGTTATGAGCTCAAATCTAAATATCCCAGAATCTGTTGCAATGAAGTCTATTATAGATATCATGAGGGAGTTCTAGAACGAGCTGTGGCCTCGCCAAGCTTCCTCTCATCGATGTTTCTTGTTCTGAAAGGCAACGGTTCGGCCCGTTCGATATTATACTGGAAACGATTAAACCAGTAAAATTCAAAACAGATCGATTCAAACTAATAAATGCACATCGAATACCAGATTTTGTGCAACCTCAGGATTGGCTATGCAATGCATGCTACGCCTCGTCTATAGAAACCAATTGCTCGAAATGGCTTGTTTACCTTTTGGTCTAAGCACAGCCTAGACCTTCGCTACGCTAACAAATTGGATAGCTCAGACTCGGGCAACGAGGCATCTGAATAATAGTCTATCTCGGCGATTTTTTGATAGAAATCAGGACCTGTCAGTGTTTCTAGGAATTTATTGGGATCCATGGTGGAAACGTAAGCGTCTTCTCGACGAAAAAATACCAGACCTGTTGGACATAATAAGTCACAGGCTGCGGAGGCAACGAACAACTCTCAAAGAACTTCAAAGCCTCGCAGGCTTTCTCAATTTTGCGAGCCATGTAGTTCCCAAAGGGAGGCTCAAGTTTCGAGCGCTTTTGAACTTCGTAAACCAAGGGTTGAGGTCAGACTTCAGGATCATGCACACTCTGCCCCTCGTAGCTCTAGAGGACTGGGTGTGGTGGCATCAGAATTGCCAGAACCCGTCGGCTATACATAATATGCCACCTCTTTCGCACAACCTGTCTCTCTCGGGTCTGTGGTCAGAGGGGAGAAAAACCTCCAGGGCAACTAAAAGGAGATGTTGGCAATACTAAAAGTGTTCCAAAATTATTACGGTATTAATTCAATGCGACAGCAAGTCTGTAGTCGCATACCTTCGTTACGGAGGAGGTACCAAGTCAGTACCTCTCCTAGAACTGACCAACAAACTGTTTGAATAGCAGAGAGTTGTCACATATGAATGCCTTCTATATCCGGCATGTACAACAGCCACTCGGATCATCTGTCCAGGTTTCGTGTCCAATTCAAATTACTTTATTGTGGAATCATAGGTAGGTATACAAGATCTTGTTCGCAGAAGATACAATAATGTGTCCAACTATGTCCAGCCGCAGAGGCGTGTGGCGCCGGAGTGGCATCTGACTCCAGAGTCTACAAATAAAGTTTTTTCCAGATGGGGAGTTCCACTAGTTAAGTGATTCTGGATCAGCTCGACGACAAAGCCCAGTTTCACGATGCTTTCTCCCAGAGGTGGGTACTATACTACAACCTAGCGTGGGTGTTTCCTCCACCATACCTACTTCCCGAAGTGTTGAGTTATCTCAATTAAGCTCAGGGAACGTACCTTCTTGTAGGTCCACGATGGGAACGTGTCTCCATTCACACTTACCTTTACCATCTAGAAAAAGTCCTGATCGACATTAATGACAGGACTACCACCACCGAATGTTCTAGACATGACTCTAGAGGCATGGAAATATAGGTGCGGACTGGGTCTCTAACAGACTGAAATGATAGCCAACTCCAACTTCTGGAGAAGTCATGGCGTCCATCGACTCATAAACTGTATAGTGCAGCGTGGACTGATGTCGTGAATGATGGGTTTTTTGGTCTCAAACTGTCACCAAGTTATCCCTTCAACTCCAACAGATAGTAATTTGGCAAGTTTTTTGACAGATTTACATTTAAGTCACTAATTTATCATTTAATACTATCTTGTTACACAATGTATCAACCGTTTGCAATCCCGAATTATCCGGTCAGTTAAGTAATAATGTGCTGGTAAAACACGTTCTAAAATCTATAGCGTTACAGAAGCCGGTATCTCGTGCAAAGCCCCCCATTTAGAACATTAACGATTTGGCTAGTTACTTATAAAATAATCGTATTGATGAAGCTATTTTTTTTTTCAAGTGCAGAGGCATACTGCCACTCTACTTCTTCTATGCCTTAGGAGAAGGATACATGATTCTACTTTGCTAAGTATTAGTTCAACAAACTACTTGATTCAAAATAATGCGCTAGTTTTTGGCCAATTTGCGTTTCTAAAACCGATTCTGTGGATTATAAGCAATCTGGCTGAAGTAATTTAGTAATCTAGAAAATAAAAACTTGAACCTAGTTTATTGGGTTAATCAAATGATCTCCCTTTTAGAGAATCGTAGTATTTCAGCAAAATCCAGTAATTTGTTCATAAATATTAGAGGTGAACCAAGACCTGCCTCAAAAACCCTAGTGGCAGGCTGGATCAAATCCTTATTCGTGGAAGCTGGTATAAAGGTCTCCCCTGGGAGTTGTAGATCAGCTGTGGCTTCAAAAATTGGGTTTATTAATAATTATCCTATTGAAGATATAATAGGTACTAGCAAGAGGAAATTGGAGATCGCAAAATACTTTTTTGCAAATTCCATAGACGTGAAGTTATGCCCAGCGTTAATCAATCTTCGGTAACCACATTATTTAATCCAGTTGATTAGATGTTTATATGATTTATTGATTCTTATTATTCATATGATCTACTGATCACTCAGTCTCACTCGTCCTGGGACATATGTACGTATGGAATGGTTTACTTTAATTAATAGGTATCTGATCCTTTTCTGCGCAGCATCATATCATATTTTTTCTAAGCCTATTAGCTTACCTTATTACCTATCTTACATAGGTAATTTCTCTTTTGTATTACTAATATTACTTTACAGCAAATATATTCTATTATATTATTAAGTCACATTGGCGTCCTCCGTCACTTCCACCAGGCGATAACAAACACGTCTCAATTAAATAAGCTTCGAATAACGGTACAGTCAAATTAATAGCAGCGTTTTACCTGAAAATAAAACGCATATTAATTTACTTACCTTATTCGAAGCTTATAAATCATTTCTGCCTGGTGTACAAGACTTAATGAAGTTAAAATGGCGATCGGGTACTTACCCCACCACTGCCAGGCGGAAGTGACGTGTCAGAAAGAGACAGGAACATTGGAAAAGGAAAGGTATAGTTAGGCGGAAACGGAAGTGCCTATCTCAATTAAATAAGCTTCGAATAAGGTAAGTAAATTAATATGCGTTTTATTTTCAGGTAAAACGCTGCTATTAAAAGAATATCACGATGTAAATGAAAAGAGGAAGCTATGGAACCAAATATGCCAGGCAATATATACGCCTGCAGTATGGGATGAGTTGTCATCGAGTACCCAGTACTCCCTATTAGTCCATTGAAATGTTACAATTTAAGGACCGAATATTGCATTTGTTAGAGGACGCAATTTTATATTTGGGACATGTGTGGGGGGTCAATAGAAGCTTAACCTCAAGTTTGTGGGGTTGCCACCCTTGTCCCCCGGCCGCAATCTTAAAAGGGGTGAAAACACTTTTTCCTCAATATCTCGGAAACTATGAGTCTTACAAAAAAATTGTGAAGCAAATTGTTTTGCCTACAAATATGTCAAACAAATTTTTGTCCTAAATTAAAAATTATAAACAAAAAATTGAAAATAAAATTATAAAAATTTTCTTTTTTGCTCTGTAGCATTTTTTTTTAAATTTCTCTTTAAAGATCATCTACAAGATTAGTCTGAGGTATTATTTTTGTAAAATGTATAAAAAAAGTTAAAGAGCAAGAAAGAAAATTTTTATAAAAAAATTCTACATTTTTGTTAAGTTATATACACATTTGTAGGCAACACAATATGCTACAAATTATGCTTCAACAATTTTTTTGTAAGACTCTTAGTTTCCGAAATGTTGCGAAAAAAGTGTTTTTTTCCCCCACTCTTTTCAAGATGGCGGCCGGGGGACAAGGGTGGCGACCCCACAAACTTGAGGTTAAGCTTCTATTGACCCCCCACATATGTCACGAAAATAAAATTGCGTCCTCTAATAAATGCAAAGCTCATGTAACATTTCAATGGACTATATTACGATTGCGTCTCTTTCTTTTTTTGTACATTAAATAAGCAACGACTCGAATTCTCTGGGTATCCATTTTCACTGACGCGCTCTTCACTAGAACGAACGTAGTGAACTAACTGCCCGCCCGTCGCCGTCGTGTGCGTTGCGTTCGCGGGGCGGGCAGTCGCGGGCATCGGCGGACAGACGCGGTCTTTATTACGTCGCGGGCAAAAAGCCCGGCCCGCCCCGTCGTCTGTCTAGCGCCAAAATGGTCGTGCTTGTATGTAAAATGGTCGTGCTTGTATGTAAAATGGTCGTGGTCGTGTGTAAAATAGTCGTGCTTGTATGTAAAATAGTCGTGCTTCTACGTAAAATAGTCGTGCTTGTATGTAAAATAGTCGTGCTTCTACGTAAAATAGTCGTGCTTGTATGTAAAATAGTCGTGCTTCTACGTAAAATAGTCGTGCTTGTATGTAAAATAGTCGTGCTTGTATGTAAAATAGTCGTGCTTCTACGTAAAATAGTCGTGCTTGTATGTAAAATAGTCGTGCTTCTACGTAAAATAGTCGTGCTTGTATGTAAAATAGTCGTGCTTCTACGTAAAATAGTCGTGCTTGTACGTAAAATGGTCGTGCTTGTATCTAAGCATAGAAACATTCTGGTAACAATAAAAAACATGGCATAAAGTTAAATCACATTTTATTCATAGTTTACATTATATAGATTCACATAACATACTTCTTAAGTTTACATTTTGCCTACAAACGTGAAAAATTAAATAATTTAGATCATTAATAGTAATTATTATTTAAAGTATCACAAATATCGGATAGAGTAACACTGTTCTGTAGCTCAGTAAGCGCGAAGCGTCTATCGTACGTCGTACCTCGTGTGGCGCCACACGCGCGGCATCGTCACTCGCGACACTCTATATCTAGTACTAGGTAAGTCACAGAGGCGGCACACGCGCTCAGCACAAGTCGAAGTGAAGCAGGCCTCGGCGCACGAGGACGGGCGAGGTGGACCACAGCGCGCGCGCCGGCGCGTCGCGGCTCGCTCGCCCCGCTCGCTCCACGGAGCGAGGCGAGCGAGCGGGGCGCGGCAGGCGCGTCAGCAGGGGGGCTATTCGTTACGAGCCGTCACCCGAGTGGCGGCTGCGGGTCTCGCAGGTGGAGCTGATCTCCGCGGGCGCGGATGGAATCGTCGATGCAGTGACGGGTCCGGCTTCGAGGTCGGCGGGCGGTACGGGCGAGCCGTAGAGGAAGAGGCTGCGGAGCTTGGCGGCGCGCGAGGTGGACGTGGAGGGCGGGAGGTCGTCGGGCCAGCTGACGGCGTCGGCGGCCACGTCGGCGGTCACCTCCAGGCGCGCGCCGGCGGGCGACTGCGCCTCGCCGCCGCCCAGCGAGCCCGCCAGCCCCGCCAGGGACGCGGCGCGGCCCTCCGCCTGCTGCGACCCCGCTGACAGCGATGCGTCACCTGCACACACAATACGCGGTTTGTAGTCATCAGTTATATTTTATAATTCAAAACTCGACCCCCGTATGTTTCGTCGAGGGCTATTTGGTTTTCTGTCTGGGGAGTTCAGTATTGACTCAGTGAGAGCCTTTGATGCCTCTACTCGGGAATTCTGCGTGCTCACAAGTTAAAGTGCACACTGGCACACGTAGCACACTACACTGTACGTACCGATGCTGGGGTCGAGGCGGCGCGACACGGCGTCCATGTCGGGCGCGGGCTCGGCGTCGTCGAAGGTTGACACACACTGCACACGTAGCACACGTAGCACTCTACACTGTACGTACCGATGCTGGGGTCGAGGCGGCGCGACACGGCGTCCATGTCGGGCGCGGGCTCGGCGTCGTCGAAGGTTGACACACACTGCACACGTAGCACACGTAGCACTCTACACTGTACGTACCGATGCTGGGGTCGAGGCGGCGCGACACGGCGTCCATGTCGGGCGCGGGCTCGGCGTCGTCGAAGGTTGACACACACTGCACACGTAGCACACGTAGCACACTACACTGTACGTACCGATGCTGGGGTCGAGGCGGCGCGACACGGCGTCCATGTCGGGCGCGGGCTCGCCGTCGTCGAAGGTTGCCACACACTGCACACGTAGCACACGTAGCACACTACACTGTACGTACCGATGCTGGGGTCGAGGCGGCGCGACACGGCGTCCATGTCGGGCGCGGGCTCGGCGTCGTCGAAGGCCGGGGGCGGGGGCGAGGGCGCCCCCCCGCAGCCCCCCGCGCGACACAGAGACACGGGCACCACGCCGTACACGTAGAACAGAAGGATGGGCACGCCTACGCCCACCGCTAGACCTGCTACTAGTGGCGACACCTAGAAAATAAAACAACAAAATTAATTTTAAAAAGAGTCCCTGGCACTAATTTCCAATGCAATTCTCTTTTTCAATCCTGTTGTTATCCCCCACGTAAAAGGGTAGGTCACCAAAATGGATGATAAGGAATAAAAAAGGGCCCGAGTATTGCACCCTGCGAGACGCCCATAGTAACTGCCGATCCCTCTGAGCGTGTACCATTAACATTGACCCCTGTGAGTACTAATTGTTTAAATATGAAGTCAGAAGATCGAGAGCCTTGCTCCTTATGCCGCAATGATGTAATATTCTGGTTAATGTTTCATGTTAGACACAATAAAAAGCCTTAGACAAATCTCAAAACACACCAATTGCATCCTGTTTATCCTCCCAGGCTTTATAAATACATTTCAATAACTCTACACCAATATCGGTAGTGGAACGTCCTTTAGTGAAACAATTTGTGACTATTAAAATAGGTCAGCATTTGATCTCTTTCTCACCAGTAACGCTGCCGCCACCGCCGCAGCCACAGCACAGCGTCGTCTCGGTGCCGGAGCCCTCCTCAACCGTCTGTGCGCTCGTCGCCCCGCCCACAGCGGTAGTCCCACCAGCAGCGCCGGTAGAGCCACCCCCGCTACTACGGCAATACCGAGCGGAGCCCCCGCCAGGGTACCCAGCTGCCATAGTAGTTTCTTCTTGCGTGACCAGGGTTTCTTGCCCCAGAATGTGCATCCACTAGGGCTGGAATGGAAAGGTTAATTTTCAATTTTAAGATTCACCGCTAAGTGGCGTTAGAGGAAAGAATTTACGAAAGTCTGGTAGGTCTCGACTAGGCTTGCCAACTTCAAAATGCGAATTTGCGGGAAATGTTGATTTCAAATGCGGGACAAGGGTTTAAAAAGCGGGATCTTACGAATTTTGTTTAAAATACTAAAAAACGTGAACTTTACTTTCAAATTAGGATGAGAGGTAAAATTTAACGCCTTGTTAGTTAAATAATAGTCAACATTTACTAAAAAACCGTTTAATCCTATCCTATCCTACTAATCCTTCTATCTTACTTCCTACTCATATTTTAAATGTGAAAGTTTGTGAAGATGTTTGGATGTTTGTTACTTGATCACGCTCTCACGGCTGAATGGATTGGGCTGAAAATTGGTACAAAGATAGCGCTAGATAGCTTATAGTCTGGAATAACAGATACTACCTGCGGCTACTTTTCATCCCGGGAACATATTAGTTTAAACTAGATGATGCTTGCGTGAAATTCGGTACCCGTTCCTGCTTTCCGTGGGAACATATTCCCGGAATGAAAAGTAGCCTATGTGTTATTCCAGACTATAAGCTATCTCTGTACCAAATTTCAGCTCCATCCGTTCAGTCATCATCAAGAACACGACAACGCATTTCTTTTCTCAAAACGCATGATACTGCTCCGAATTTTTTTTTAAACAGCTGTCAAAAAAACCAAGATAGCATTCCGTCTTTTTACCCTTATCCTCGTCAAAAAATTTCTTCAAAGCGATTGGGACAGTTTTCTCCAAGAATAGCATTATTAGTGGAATACGCACATGCGTTTCGCAAATCAAAAGGGTCCTAGTCTGGTTTAAAAAATGACGAAAAGAGGTGCAAATAAAAGCATTTTTGTCTGGATAAGTAGACTGAAAATTATAGCCAAAAAAATATTTTTAATCTAGTTACATGATGTGTGTGAAAAACATTGCTTTTTTTGTATATTGTATATTAATTATACATAATGTCTAAAACGATCATAAAGGCAGCCCCAAATTTTTAGACGAATGCATTTTATAACTTAAATTTTTATCGACGCGATAGAAAAAAAATATGCCAAATTAAAAAGAAAATACATCTATAATTTGGTTTTCTTCGATTTTGAATAAGTAAGAGTAAGGCTTATTACAACAAAAATAAGCTCTAAAATACAACATTTCCTAGCTTGAAGGCGCGTGTTTTGTATGGTCAAGGTCGTTAGCCCTATGAACTGCCTTAATGTTATTGTAAATATCTATCGCTTTCTCATTGGGGTCTTCATAGAAATCAAGCAAACATGTGCGAATACCCTCCTCTGGACAGTAGAATCTTACAACTATTTATAGGAAATAACTTCACATTTTCGTGATTTGATGCATCGCTAAAAATACAGTAAGCGTTTGTTGCTAGATCAAGAAAAGCGGGATATTACGCGTCCCGCTCACACCCTGAGCGGGACGTCTTGTTATGGGTCTCAGAAACGGGACGTCCCGCGTATAGCGGGACGGTTGGCAACCCTAGTCTCGACCCACACAGTGTGGAACTGCTTCTCCAGAGAAACAGTTTCAACAGAATGTAAGGGAACCGTGATTGTCACCAGTCCAACTTTTCACTAGATATTAAAGTTTTTAATTAATAGGTATTTATAAAATAATCAATTAAAACACAATTAACGAGAAAGCCACAAAAGTCAAGACAGTCCATCTGCAGCAACCATATTTGTTTCACACCTGGAAACTTACTAACTTGGTCTAGAAACGGAACCAATATCTTGCATGCTGGCTCAATAGCAAGACATTATAGAATTTATCCAGTTGCCAATAAAAGTTATTAATTAAAACCGGCCAAGTGCGAGTTGGACTCGCCCATGAAGGGTTTCGTAGCAGCAAGTAACATAATATAAAAGTTCTTATAGTTTGTTGTAACTTTGATTGATGTTTTAACACGTTCGCAGTGGTAGTGATTTTTCTAACCGAAAATTGCGGTTTATGACGTATTAAAAAAACTACCAGCTCTATCTCGTTCAAACCAATTTTCGTTGGTAGTTTTCATGGCAATGTACATTATATATTCTTTTTAGATTTATAGTCTCTTAGTTTAGAAGTTAGAGGGGGGGGGGGACACATTTTTGCACTTTGGAAGTGTCTCTTGCGCAAACTATTCACTTTAGGAAAAAATGATGTTACAAACCTCAATAGCATTTTTAAAGACCTATCTATAGATACCCCACACGTATGGGTTTGATGAAAAAAAAAAAATAGAGTTTCAGTTCTGAGTAGTTTTATATAAGAATCTTAATGCGGTTCACAGAATACATCTAGTTAACAAGTTTCAATGGCATAGGCCTTATAGTTTCGGAGAAAAGTGGCTGTGACACACGGACGGACAGACAGACAGACAGACATGACGAATCTATAAGGGTTCCGTTTTTGCTATTTGGCTATGAAACCCTAAAAATGGCTGTCAATAATGTCACATTATGTCTGTCAATCAATGACGTAACACAATTTCATTGGTACACATGGCAACCCTTTAGAAATAACCACTAATCAGTATCCAGTTGTCAATAAACACGTATTGACAACTGGATACTGATTAGTGGTTATTTCTAAAGGGTTGCCATGTGAACAGCACAGTGACGCCTCCATTATTTGTGACTCTTTTTCCCCTAGCTAGGTTTAATGAATATAAGCATAGGTACCTCAAATAATGCAGGTCGGACACCTCCTTCATGCAGAGCCAGCAGTACTCGGCGCCGCACACACAACACACCATGTGGTTGCACGAGCCGTCTTCCACCTTCACGATCAGTACGGAGCATCGCGGGCACGGCTTCACTTCTCCTGCAATTCAATAAAACACAAGTTTAAAATCCATTTCTTATTCTAACTAAATTTCGGTATCTAAGGTCTTCTAGGTTTCCACGGGCTGGTTTCCGCAACTCGACGTCAATTATTGCGACTATTTTGCGTGGGGGGTTTTGGTATGGCTGATGCCATCCCAGTTCCTCCAGAAAGTCTAGCCAGAATCTTTACGTTGCCGATGGAGCGACCTCGGTGTACTCGGTGTTTCTTGCCAATTCCGGGCACTCAGAATGTGGCTAGTTTCGTCTGTCTCCATGCAGGCTCTGCAAAGGGTACTGTCTGTGACACCTAAATTGAAGAGATCTTTGTTGAGTGGACTGTGACCTGTAACTATACCTGTTATCATACTTATCTTGGACCTGTTTAGCTGCAGAATTTTGAGAGAGAATCTGGTGTTGATTGTCGAGGCCTGTCCAATTATCCTGGTGATGGCTCCTTGTATGCTGTTTTAGTAGATTACGTACCCGTCCTGGTGGGAGGGGCAGGATAGATTCAGGGCCCATTGCTGTCAGTGACGAGCCTCTTCTTGCCAGCTCGTCTGCGTCGTTACCTCGTGAGCTACTGTGTCCTTTTATCCATTGCAGGGTAACATTGTTCTTTACGCATATATCCATGACGCATATATCCGTATGGCACTCCATAATTAGGCCAGATGTTACTGTATGGACTCTGTAAGGCACGTAGGACCGATCCACTATCAGTCTAAGGTCTTACCGTGGTCCAAGTCAGGATGATCAGGCTGCGGTGCCCGAGCAGGCGCCGGCTGTCGTGAACGTCTTGCGGCGTCACACGTCTGTGTTGGATGCCACGCCGCCTTACAGTGGTAGCAGAACGAAGCCCCACATCCCGGAGCCAGGCAAGTCAGCTTGGGGCAAGACGCGCACCCCGACGCCACTACTGCGAAGCTGGGGCAAGACAGCGGTTAGTTAGCATTCACTTCTGATAGAAGAGTCTGGACTGTGGGACTACTCTGGGGAAATGGATGAAGTATCGCGGCAGGACACAGTCAGATAGGCACAATGACGCCAACGTCTTGACAATAATGGGACTACTCGTGAACTCCGTCGCGATTTAGTCATTTAAGTTTCTAATTTGAGTGGTCAAAGGTTCACAAATTATGATAGACCGGTCAATGAACGAAAGCAAGATTAATTCTGCCATATCTTTGAATATAATGTCCAAATTGTTGTAGTCAATCGATATTAGGTAAAAAAGATAGCAGTAGAATTTCCTCGCCCGATGGGGAGACGGAGGACGTGTGTGGGTTCTAGGGGGGACTCCCGGTTATTTCAATTCACGCATTAAGGGCGCTTTCACTGTCATGCAGTATCTCAACCGCGTGCGTTTGTAGACAGTATATGTGCGGTTTTAGACGCGTGTGTGTGCTAGCACGGTCCACAGACTCCACCTGTCATGTTATGACTGTACCAGACTATACTTAGATTGTGGAATGATCTCCCTGCGTCGGTTTTCCCAAACGCCTACAGTATGGGGGTTTTCAGAAAGGGTCTTAGAAGGTTTTTAAAGGGCCGGCAGCGCGAGTGTAGCGCCTCTGGTGTGGCAAACGTCCCTAAGCTACGATGACCACCAGTACAACTGGTGGGCCGTATGCTTGCCGCGCCTGAAGCGCCTTAAATCCCGCGGGTGACCTGCATCACAAATGGTAATAGGGGCTATTATATCACAGGTTCTGTAGTAGGCACTGACCTGCAGTCGGGGGCAGGACACCACCTCGTGTCGGGGTCGGCAGCCAGCGCACGCCGCACGCTGAACTCCTCGTATTTATCGTACAGCACAGGGTTGTCCACGATGCGCCGTACATCTGGAAAAAAATATATGCTATTTTTAATAGATTCAGGTTAAAGGTAGGGTCCACCCGCCAGATGAACCGACGATCTGGAAAAAGTCGCAGGCTGGGACTGGATGCGAAAGGCGCAGAACCGTGTACTGTGGCGTAAATTGGGAGAGGCCTACGTCCAGGAGTGGACTGCCATAGGCTTGTTTGATAATAGATTCAGAGAGCGAGGCAATTTTCTATTTAAAAGCTATCAGTTCAGTAACAGTTACCAATCTTTCTTTTGCTTTTATGCGTGCGTGTCACTTTGATTACAAGTTATCAGTAAACAGGCGAGCGGAACGATATAAAAGTAAGTATAAGAAACCAAAATATCCAAAAAAGAAAACACATGATAACGAGCGGTATCCGCCCGGTTTGTTATATTTATACAGACTGCCATTTGCCAGGCCCTACTCTAATTCCGGCTCGCAGCAATAAGTAGCGGTGACTTTTCAGAGATACAATCATCTCTAATAAACACTACAATCTCTCGATTCGGCAACACATACGTTACACTTCCGAGGAACTCCCCGGAGCACCCTGCACTGGCGGATAGGTAGGTGCGGTGTGGCTTTAGTTGGTTCGTATTCGTATCGGATATAACATCTGTGAGGATTTCCACACGCTTAAAGCATATAGTTAATCGATTAACTATCTGTGATTAAATAAGTATAATGTGAAACTAAAACATTTTATAGGTGGGTCTACGCTAGACGAACCGAGCACGAGCCGAGTCGCTCTGCTCGCGATGACAAGTGTTGCTCGAGGCTCGTACGTCGGTCCACACTACACGAATTTTGGCTCGGCTCGTGCTCCGCTCGTGCTCGGCTCGTCTAGCGTTGACCCTCCTTACAACATTTGATGACTAAATACTTCGTGCTTCGGAAGACACGTTAATCCGATGGTCCAGGTGGTCAGTAAAATGGCAGTCGTTAAGCCAACTTGAAGGCCTTATGGGCAGCATGATAAATTTCAACAGCAGGCAGTTCAAATGGATAGGCGCAGGTTGCGTCCATCCATTTCAAAACGGCTCACTACCAATTACGTGGGAAGAAATCTAAAAAAAGGGTGATGTGGGCATATAATATGTCTTTGCCTACCCCTTCGGGGATAAAGGCGTGACTATATGAATGTTTGTACAGTGAACATAAAATAAGAAGACAAAAACGCCTTTTCGACGCGCAACCACATACCATGTTGCCATTCACCTACCACATACAATTACCGGTACCTACAAATTAACAAAAAATAAACCTTCGCTTTGTATGGTAGTGGGTCAATACGATGACCTCATGAGGAAAATATTTTTATAATAATACTGTTTTATGAAAGAAACGAAGTACGAGATTTAAGAATGGTGCGATGAGAATAACAGCGTCATATATTTTTTGTTGGTTAGGCCATTAATCATACTTGAACCTCGGAGCAATAAAAAGTGTTGAACAAGTGGTGACACATCTAAGGACCAATATACACAGCGTAAGATGGTTTAGGGTGCCTTTACGTTCCTCCATAACCGGGGGCCTGAGGACGGCTAGGAGGCTATTTACCGTCCTTACAGAAGCAGGCCCCAGAGTCTAGCTAGACGACTGCGTGACGTGAGGGGTTCACCCCCCCCCCCCCCAAGAAGCTGGATAACACCCGAACCACCCCCCAAACACGCGGGATAGCACCCGATCAACCGCCCTAGGTGATGCTGCAGTGGTAGCTGTAGGTCTGTTGGGAGTTCTGGGGTATCCTTCCGAGGGTTTACCCGGGGCTCCCAACCGTAGGCTGTTAGATAGGATACGTGTGGTTTTTAGTCGGTAGGAGTAAAAACCACCAGAGACGTGCTACGTTGCTATGGATGCCTTTGACATCCACACATCATAGTCATCGGTGACACAATTTGACAATAATATCCGACCACCGTTACTTCTGGACAGACCAATGTGATTGGTGGATATCAAACGCATCTATAGCAATATTTTGGGCTTACCCGGGGCTCCCAACCGTAGGCAGCAGTAGGGAACGCATGGTTTTTAGTCGGTAAGAGTCCGGCATAGCATCCATCACGGATTTTCCACTCCTAAAAAAAATCTTGGCAACGTAACATAGCAAATCTCTAGTGGAGAGACACCCTGACCCAGGGATCGTTTCACCTTTCATAATGTGAAATCAAAATGCAGATTACAGCTCGTAGGCATAAGCGTATCATCGCTGATAAGAGTTATGGCATAATTATCTGACTTCGTCCAAGACTAACGGCCTCCATGACCGGGGGCCTGAGGACGGTGAGAGAGCTGCTCACCGTCCTTACAGAAGCAGGCCCTAGACGACAGCGTGTCTAAAAGAGATTCACGCACGCCTCCCCAAGAAACGGAATAACACCCGAACAACCCCCCCAAAACGCGGGATAGCACCCGAACCCCCACTAGGAGAGGCCTCCTTCCGATGGCTTACCCGGGGCTCCCAACCGTAAGTTCTAAGGCATGATACGTGTGGTTTTTAGTCGGTAGGAGTCCGACATAGCATCCATGTAGGTTTTTCCTAACGTTAAAAAAATTCATATCTGACTCACGCGCAGTTTAGTAATTCTTTCTCCTTTACACCTGACATTCTCAAGTTAAGCAACCATAGCGAGCGCACGTTGCGACACCGTAACTTGACACAGATATCTGTGATGACTCGTCAGCAACGTTCTCGATAATTTTATTATTACACCGCACGTATCAACATTCTTGGAACGGTTTCAGGATAATATTATGTAGAACACAATGAGTTATCGTAACTGTATTTGCTTATAGTACAATATAGGTAACATCATATGATATCAGAGTTGCTAAGGAGCTCGATAGATAGCGTTGGCCTTACACTCTTTTATGGCAATATGGTGAACTATTTCTACTTCTTTCATAGGATTCGTGAGACGAAGGTCAATTCAAGTTCCGTCAGAACCTCTTCCGTCGCTTTTCACTACAGATAACTTTCTAGAGCCCCGGATCTTATATAGGTTTTCGTAAGTCCAGATTTTTAGCAGCCGTACATGCAAAGCCATGCTCGTGAAACAGGCGGCGAGGAGGGACCGGGAGGGAACTCTCCCACCCGGGCCTAAAACTATCAGCCTCCATGACTGAGGGCCTGAGGACGGTGAGAGCGCTGCTCACCGTCCTTACAGAAGCAGGCCCTAATGACAACGTGACGTGAGAGACTCCCGCACGCCACACCCCTAACCAAAAAGCGGGATAACACCCGAACCCCCTAGGTGAGGCCGCAGTGGTAGCCAAGGTCTGTTGGGAGTCCTGGGGTCATCCTTCCGAGGGCTTACCCGGGGCTCCCAACCGTAGGCATTGCGTAGGAAACGTGTGGATTTTTGTCGATAGGAGTCCGACATAGCATCCATGTAGGATTTTCCTAACGTTAAAAAAAAACAGTTATTGCAGAACAACTAACGGACGCGGACGGTTCGGACTGTGACAGCGATCCTCCAATGATCCACCAACCATACAAAGTCAACTAAGGCTTATTATACGTTGGTGAAAAAAAAAATTAAATAAGGCTAATAGGTGTTATGCCCGCCTTCCACTGCGAGCGAGTCGGACCCATTACGGACTCCGCTATACTCGTAACGATGATTTTCGATACATGCGATGTGCGCTTTTGTGGAAGGACATGTATGAAAATCGTCGTTACGAGTATAGCGGAGTCCGTAATGGGTCCGACTCGCTCGCAGTGGAAGGCGGGCCTTAAGGTTGGTAGGTGTAATAGACGAGTCAAAGAGATTGCATCACAAATTCCTACAGATATTATTTATACATTAGTACCTGATAGTGTGATATTTTAATAATAGGATTGCATATTAAATATATGGCATTGTATAATAATTATACTATTCACATGCATAATACGAATAAAGTCATATTATTTATCCTAACTAGTAAAACAAGTCAATGCTCGGCGATTGTAATTACTTAGAAAAAATTACATAAACATTTAACAGCGTGCCTTTGACATGGTGTAAGCGATACACCCCTGAATGTTAGATGATGGGACTCTATTCTACATCTTACATACATACATATGGTCACGTCTTGATCCCCGAAGGCGTAGGCAAAGGCATAGTATACGCCCTATTGCCGTGTTAAAATGGACAGGCGCAGGTTGTGACTGCCTGCTGTTGAAACATTTCAAGCCGCCCCATAAAGGCCTTCAACTTGGCTTAATGACTGCCATTTTAATGTCTGTAAAACGCAAATAGGCGGTAACCAACCATCTAGTAATTTATTTATTTATTTAAGTGAACCGTGAGCTTATCTGCCACCTCAATAGTCTTTGCCTGTCCATTTAAACACTATAAGGCGTATTCTATGCATCTGCCTACACCTTGGGGAAAAGGCGTGATTATATGTATAAATAGTATATAAAAAATCGAGCAAAGCGGAAATATTTCAAAATGGTGCTGAACATTACCTGAAGGATGCATGTTCTCGTGACAAACAGGACAATTGACAGGCACCCTCGCTTCGAATATCTCGATGGCCAGGTACTGCCGGAGACAGGGCTCGCAGCAGCGGTGGGAGCACCACGCCAGCCGCACCATGACGCTCGCGTTGTGAATAGTCAGACATAATGGACATTCTAATATATCTCCCTGAAAAGAAAGAAAAAAGATTTTTAGTTGAGAACTCCAATGCCTTAATAGACCTGACTGCTGGACTGTAAGGATAGCAAGAGAGGTTATCTGCTGTAAAGGTGCGATGGGGCTTTACGTGTGAGTAGGGTTGCCAGATGGCCGGGAAATCCGGGATTGTCCCGGAATTACGTGTCTTGTCCAGTGTCCAGGAATTACACTTTATGGTCCCGGATTTCGAATACGTACCGCGCTAGTGCGAGGTTTCGAGTAATGGAAGAAGAGTCAAGAGAAGGAGGCGAGAGGACGCCCGTCTCTCTCTTCTTTCCCCTGCTCGCTTGAGCATTAAGCGACTGAATGAGCGAGCAAACGAGCTTTCGCTTGCTCGCTCATTCAGTCGCTTAATAAAATAAATTTTGGTAGAAAATCAACATCAGCTTACAATCTGTACATATAATAAAACTGTTGAGGGTCGAGAGTCTGTACATGGAAGATATTTTGAAAATTTTAATTGGAGGGCGTTCTTTAATCGATACTGAAGCCGAAAATTATATTTAAACTTTTCATGTCTGTCTGTCTGTATCCCTAATAAGTATCACGCCGAACCTACTGAACCGATTTGAATGATACTTGGTACATTTTGAACTTATAGTCCGAGGAAGGTTCTAGGATACTTTTGATCTCGAAGTTTTGCGCGGTTCCTGCGGGAGAGGGGATGAAAGATAAAATGGTTTTTCTGTTGTAATTTCTCAACGCGTGATGCGATTTCAAATATTTTTTTAGTGTTGGAAAGGGACTACTTTAAGGATTTTTTGACCCAAGTTTCAAAATTGAGGGGTTTGTAGTTCAGAAATTAGAGGCATCTCAACTTTCGCCAAACCTAGAATTCAAGGGTTCCTTTGAATGAGAGGGTAAATCTAAACGGGCGTGTTGGCTTCATCATGAAAGAGCTTAATTATTGAGGCTGTTGTACTGAATTACTTTACAACAAGACGACGAAAGAGCGAAACTGAATGTCCATGGACTTGATCAAGTCTGAACTGCAGACTCGCATCAATTTTGATGCGTCTTGCTCGCAAATAATGTCTTATTCTGCAAAGCCCTGACGGAGAAAGGTTGCAAAATATGGCAAAATCCAGTGACAAATACTTAAAAAAGTAGTCGGTTTATCGTTTGATTTATTTACTGAACCAAAATAATTGTGATTTTAATATTCGAATTTATTTATTAAGCAAAAGAGAAGTACTTATGTTTTGTTTTAAAAGTGGTTTTTATGTTTAATATTGTAATCTGATGTTGATTTTCTACCAAAGTTTTTAAACGACTGAATGAGCGAGCAAACGATCTCAATTTTTGTTTCAAGTTTTATTTTTATGTGTGACTAGCTGACCCGCGCAACTTCGTTTGCGCCACATAAGAGAGAGTATTACCTTTCCGTCGTCCCCCGTTTTTGAAACATTTGCTATTACTGCTCCGCTCCTATTAGTTGTAGCGTGATGCTATATATCCTATGACACTCCACAATAACGTAGCTTTCTATTGGTGATTTGAATTTTTTTTAGCTTTCTATTGAATTTTTAAAATCGGTTCAGTAGATCCCGAGATTACCCCTTACAATTTAACAAACACACAAACTTTACTTCTTTATAATATTAGTATAGATGATAAGTTGTTTTCATACCAAATGTAAAGTAACATATATAAGTTAATTTTTTCCAAAGTTTTATTTAATGAATAAGTAAAATCGAGGT
The DNA here is from genome assembly GCA_933228765.1 of Miltochrista miniata. Lineage (NCBI taxonomy): Eukaryota > Metazoa > Arthropoda > Insecta > Lepidoptera > Erebidae > Miltochrista > Miltochrista miniata. Next base: position 32,692,888 of record OW121756.1, on the reverse strand, counting down.
GGGGTGCCAATAATGTGTTTTAAGTTTTGTAAAATATTACATGTGGTTTACAAAAATAATTTCCTTTTTGTATATTTTCCTACCGACCTAATGCGTAACCCTCGAATTGTCCCGGAAATGAAATGCCTGTATCTGGCAACCCTACGTGTGAGCGTTTTAGTGACACGAATTGCTCCTTTCTACATAAAAAAACAAATGTATGTAGGTTTCAGATTCTAAGATAAATTTTGAAAAAGCCGGACTGAGTTTCTTGGGGTGTTCTTCTCAGTCTGTAGCATTCCCGAACCCTCAACAGAGCGACAAAAGTTTTGACAAACCTAAATAATTCTTTTAAAATTTTTAAAGGGAATAAATTTTATGTTATTTAGATACTTCACTGAGATTTTCGGCTAGCTCCACCTGCAAGTGGTGCATCTACTGACCAACGGACGAGGTCATGGTGAATACAAGGAAATCCCTGTACCAACCCAATCAGCGTCAAATGGAGAAAATGGAATGTCTTCAGAGGGTCAGTGGGGTTCCAATTATGTAATACAAACTGCACTTCGGAGACCATCAAAAAGTTCATTGGTCTCCAAAATAAGGAGGGATTGGATGTATCAGTCAATAATAGTTAATGTAGACTGAGACTATGTCTTTCCACCGATGATCACATCAGACAATTCAGACATCACTTGTCCTAACTCGGAGTTTCGTAAAATGTCGACACGATCTGATCAAGGTTTGCACTCCTAGGTCGACCTGTACAAGCTAGGCTAAGCATATCAAAATAGTCCATGCAAAACATTGGTTGTATAAAGATCAAATGATTACTCATTGTGTGAAGCGCTCGTGGCCCCGCGGACTCAGTGTTCTGTAAACGATCACTGCAGTAAGCAACTTTCACTGGCCGGTCCATGGATGGGTGACCATCCATGTGATCACTTTGTGACATTTATTTGAGCGTTTCCGTGCTTCGGAAGGCACGTTAAGCCGTTGGTCCCGGTTGCCAGTAAAATGGCAGTCGTTAAGCTAAGTTGAAGGCTTTATTTCAACAGCAGGCAGTCACAACCTGCGCCTGTCCATTTAAACACGGCAATACGGCTCACCACCTATTACGTGGGACAAATTATACAAAGGTGAAATGTGGGCATATTATATGCCTCTGCCTACCCCTTCGGGGATAAAGGCGTGACCATATGTATGTATATCATTCGTGACTAGTCTAGCAGCTAGATCACGAATATCCAGCAGCAAACCGTGTTAAGGTTTTTGTTCATTACTTCATCGTTAATTTATTTATTAGTAGGTAGGAGTCCGGCATAGTATCCCTGTAGGATTTTCATCACGTTAAAAAAAACAGCCTCGAACGAGTGATGTGTAATTTAAGTCGAAAAAATTATAATTGGCGACAAATAAAATTGTTGTCGCGTAAAAAAGACAATGTTGATGCAATTTAATCGTGTTTGTTTAGTAACGCTTGAAATATTTGGTAAATGAGGTTACTAAACGCTCGTGGCCGCGAACGTACACGGTCGTAGATCACAATCGCGCTCGTTAGTGGTGCGAACACAATTACATAGGTACTTTTGCGTCAAGCACGAAGAATTGGATCGAATCAATTGTAACGTCTGGTTGTTCAACTATAATAATAATATTATTAATCAAATGCGTTTGTTACGCAAGATCGTTATCAAGATCAATGTAAATTTTATATCGTCGCTTTTACTTTAAACTTTCGCAATCATATCCTGTCAAAATTTGTAGTTTGTTCACGCTACAACCAAAACAAAAAAGCCGGCCAAGAGCGCGCACTAAGGATTCTGTACCAAAAAACGGCAAAAAGTAAACAAATTGTGAAGAATGGGAACCCCCTTAATTCCGATTCTGTTTTTTTATTTGTTGTTTTAGCGGCAATAAATATCTCAACCTCAACTAGCCATCACGGTTCATGAGATTACAGCCTGCTAACAGACAGACCGACAGACAGTGGAATCTCAATAATAGGGTCAAATTTTTACCCTTTAGGGACATACAATCATACATACATACATACATAACATCACGCCTGTCTCCCAACGGGGTAGGCAGAGACTATGACTTTCCACTTGCTACGATTCTGGCAAACAACTTTCGCTTCTTCAACTTTCATAAGTGTCTTCATACATGCTCTTCGGTTAAGGGTACTCTTGACCTGGCCTTTTCTCAGAAGATTATTGATTTGATCGACATGAGTATGCCGAGGTCGACCCCTACCAGTTTGCTCATTCACTCTCGCTTCATAAATCTGTTTCGTCAGCCTATTTCCATCCATTCTCTCCACATGTCCAAACCATCTGAGCATCTCTTTCTCTATCTTAGTCACTACATCTTCTGTCATACCGCAATGTTCCCTTATCACACTATTCTTTACTTTATCACTCAATGTCACTCCAGCTATACTTCGCAAACTTCTCATTTCCACTGCATTAATTTTACTTTCATGCTTCTCCTGCCACACCCAACTTTCACTACCATGCATAAGTGTAGGGACAAGCACTCCTCTATGTACAGCCATCCTTGCCTTTTTAGACACGTTCTGACTGTTCATAAAGGTGTGAATGGCTGCATTCACTTGGTTTCCTGCCAAAACTCTTCTTTCAATATCATTGTCACACTTTCCATCTCTTGCAAATTTTGAACCCAAATATACAAACTCTTTCACCTGTTCCACGCTCTTTCCTTCGATCGATATCGAGCAATCAGTCATACATTTCTCTCTTTCAAAAACCATTACTTGCTCAGAAATGTACCTATCTATTGTTGATTCTGGCTATGTTTATAAGACCGTATTCTTAGCATTCCATGGATTCTCCGTGCGGGCGCCGGGTCCATAGCGTGGCACAGGGGGGAACACCCCGACGTCGTCTGGGACTTGCGACCCATTCGAGTAGGTTTAGGGTGGCCACCTTACTATGCGCATAAACGATCACCTTCCACCGTCAACAATGTTCCCCCCCCTGCCCAACCAGATTTGGTAAGATCCTATCAATGCCGCTTTGGATACTCGTTTTAGTAAAGAGCTTACTGAAGCTCTTGGCAATCCAAGGTCCTTAAATAAATTATACAGGGATTTAGCTGGAATTCCCCTTGCTCCTACTTCTACGGCATAGAGTTTAACCACATAGCCATTTTTGGTTAACTCCTTGGTCAAGTCAAAGTATTTATTTGTCTCCATGGCGTGGTCCTTCGGTATGTTGGGCTCCCACGGCACCGTCAGCTCCACGAGCACCGCACGCCTGTGTATCCTCGAAAACAGGAATATGTCGGGTCTGGATGACGAGGCACATACATCCTCCGGGATTTTGTAGTGTTTTTCATACGTGTCTGCGAGTATAGTCCAATCGGCGGCAGCCATCAAAATTGAATATGGCTTTTGAGGTACTTTCTTTGAACAGCCTTCCTTCTGAAAATCTCCAACTGAGATACCGTACTCCGCAGATACTTGACATCGAACGAGATTTCGTACAGCACTATAATTTAAGTGCTCTTTTTAACCGACTTCAAAAAAAGGAGGAGGTTCTCAATTCGTCTGTATGTATTTTTTTTTATGTATGTCAAGCGATATTTCCGTCAATTATAGACGGATTTCAAAATTTATTTTTTTGTTGAATAGGGTTTACTTCTGAGGTGGTCCCATTTTCACCAAGTTAGGATGTGATGATGGGATCCAGGAGAAAACGAGGGCAACTACCGAAAATTGTAGGGACAACTAGTGCGCTTGTTAACTTTTTAATTAAGTGCTTTAATGTTCTACATTTTAATGAAGGTCTGGAGTCGATCTGATGATAGAGTCGAAAGACAGTCGAGGGCATTCCTTAACAATTTACAGCAGTTACCTTGTGTTTGGGCTTGATTGATTTGTATTGATGAGAACTTTACACTTAGATTGATAGATCCGACTTAAAAAAAAGGAAGTTCTCAATGTTTTATGTACTTATGTTCACCGATATTTCGTCAATTATAGACGAATTTCAAATCTGCATTTAGTTGGATAGAGTTCACTGCTGAGGTGATCCCAATTTCACCAGGTCAGAATCTGATGATGGGATTCAGGAGAAATCTAGGGCAACCACCGAAAATTGTAGGTACAACTAGTGCATTTGTTAACTTTTTAATTCAATGCTTAAAGGTAGTACAATTTAATGAATGTTTGGAGTCGATCTGATGATGGAACCGAAAGACAGTTGAGGGAATTCCCTAACGATTTACAGCAGCTACCTTGTGTTTGGGCTTGATTGAATTTTATCGATGAGAACTTTTACCTAGATAGATATATTTTTCGATTCACCCGTCACTTAAAATGATGAAAAAAAATTTTTCAATAAAAAATAAAACCGACTTCAAGCAAATCTTGAAAAATAAAATTTACTTAGCACAAAGTAATATGTCTTTTGATTTATCATATTTAATTCAATATAATATTGAAGTTGGTGCCATCAATATAATACCTACATAAAATTATGGGTTTACTTGGCGCCGACTTCAATATGATATTGAATAAAATCTGATAAATCAAAATACATAATACTTTGTGCTAAGTAAATTTTATTTTTCAAGATTTGCTTGAAGTCGGTTTTATTTTTTATTGAAAAATTTTTTTGTTCCTAGATCTGTCGTGGTTCTGAGGTAAATAAAATAAATAAATATTGTTGGACATTCTCACACAACATCATCTCAATCGAATCATAAACAGCCGTGATAGTTTAAAACAAAAGTAATTAAATATGTCAAAGACTCGGCGACCTCCGAATCTCATTGAATTTCCCGGTGGGACTCCGAGAATAACGTCAAACCTTTCATCCCCTCCTCCTCCCCATTTTCTCTCTACGGACTCTATGGGTAATTACAGCCAAGTTTGTTCATCATAAGGTAGCTCCGGCCCCGTAACGATTTTGGGTTTAATTAAACTTTTCAAATCATTTAATCTATACTAATCTTATAAAGAGGAAAGATTTCTTTTTTGTTTGTTTGTAACGAATAGGCTCCAGAACTACTGGACCGATTTGAAAAATTCTTTCACTGTTGGGAAGCTACACTCTTTGCGGTGAACATAGGCTATATTTTATTCCCGTATTCCCACGGGAACGGGAACTACGCCGGTGAAACCACGTGACGTCTCCTAGTTGTCAAATATTTTGTTAATCCGTGTTTACCACCATCAGTATTTGCCAGATTACTTAATAATGCCCTACTCTGAATAAGCAAGCCATTAATAATTTGATATTTCATGTTTTGGATTGTCAAAACACAGTCGCTTCAACACAATGCAATCATTACCCACACAAAACAAAGAGATATTTATATGGAAAGGTAAGGGGGATTTACATAAGTCACTGTGCTGTAACGAGAGCAAGCTTGAGCCGAGACACGAAGTATGAGAGCAAATTTATAAATTTTCAATAATTCAAAATTCAAATCAGTTTCCCGATGGCAATCGTGCATTGAAAGTGCTTCATTGCGGGTTTCAATTCAAGTCAGATTTTCCTGATCTGACAAGCTCATTTTTCACATGCGCTAAAGAGTTCCTTCATGGTTTTCAGTTATCATTGCTGTTGTCCTAGGTGAGGCCGCAGTGGTAGCTGTAGGTCTGTTGGTAGTCCTGGGGTATCCTTCCGAGGGTTTACCCGGGGCTCCCATCCGTAGGCTGTTAGGTAGGATACGTGTGGGGTTTTTAGTCGGTAGGAGTCCGGCATAGGATTTTTCTCATGTTATAAAGAAAATCATTGCTGTTGATCCCAGTATACAGAACAGTTACAGTAATGACCACATGTGAATCGAAATTTCAAATTTTCCATTCATTTCAGAGTCTTGCTACTTTCAAGGAGATGGAAAATGTGAATTAGACTTAGATTTGAACTAGAAAGAAATAGGCCAAAAAGAGAATGTTATCGCAACAAATATGACCTTTTTTTTCTCGGGTAGGCACATTTACATGATTAGATCCATAGGCTAAATAATATCATAACAGTTAAAGGTAATTAATAGCTTTCTAAAGTTGATAAAGGTACCCTCGATCCTTGAACACACAGACTTGCATTTGCCCTCTATTTTTAGATGACTTAATCACTTAATGGACGCTGGAAATAAAATTCTCGTGCGTCACACAATCGCACTCGAATATCGATAATGGCAAATGGCACCCATCTTATAGCTAGATAATAAGAGACTTATAGCTTCAAACTAAGCTCATAGTCTATATTTATGGCATGTATTTAAATCGATATCTGTTTATTCCCTTTTTCCGAACAAAAGATTTCAAAGTTAAACCAAAAATACTGACTTGCACACTAATTATGCACACTAAATATACCAAATTCATTATACTGTTTAATGGTATTTGCAGAACTGTTTTACTAAACGAATAACTATTATCAGAATAGTATATCTAAAAATTCCATTGTTCAACAAAAATATTAAAACTTTTTTAAGGAAATCTATCGCCTAATTTACTTTTAGGAACATCGTTTATTCTAAGTAAAACCTCAATTTAATCAGTCACCTCTACAAAATTAAATTTTATTGATCAAAAAAAATAAAAGTTTAACCTAACCTAACCTATTCCGTTATAAGATAGTACTAATTAGAGTGCAAGTTAGTATTTTTGATATGCAATTCGTATTTCTGTTTTACAAATCATATATTCGAAGTACGAACCACATTTTTGGTGTGAATTCGATTAAAAAGGTAATCTCGTTCTGAGTAATATTTAAGTTTTTTAAGTAGGACATGTTTAGTTTATCAATTGCTTTTTTTGCACAGCATTTAATTTTCTGGTTTGCATTCAGTAAATTAGTGGAGTTACCTAGTGTGCAGAAAAATTAAACAGAGGTGCATTTAAAAATATCCCTATATTTACTACTTGTAGCTTGAAGCTGTTGAAAGACACGTAAAGGTTACGCGACAAAAACAAATTAAGTATTTAGATTTCAGTAAAGCAAAGTTGCAAGTTGTCAAACGTAATTTCGCTCTTAATATTGGATAACGTGGTTTCAAAAATACAATTATTTTTATACTTTTTCAAATCTTTCTGTAGGTCTGTATAAATTTGAGACAAGCGACGGCGACGTGAGTTATTTTTTATATCTAGCTCGTTAAATTGACGTCGCCACCAGCCTGATGGAAAGCCGTGGCGCATCTAGCGATTGGGGGCCACTTCTGACAGTGTCCTCAAGTTGGCGGCCCTGTGATGTGTTGCAGACAACAGATTGGTGTCGCATGGTGTAGCTCAGCGTAGCACTATATAGCACATCTTTGATGGGTAAAGCACCCTTATGATTTTCACCAGAGATGTGCTATACTTCGATGGTACGGATGCGTTTGAAATCCACCAATCATATACCTACGTCAGTCGCACAATCAATGAATCAATACATATAATAAAATCGTTTCATTGGCTGCGGAGACCACCGGTCCTTCTGGTGGGCCGTATGCTTGTCTGCCACCTTAGTGGTATAAATAAAAAAAAAGTATGGAAAATAAATAAGATAAAATATTATAGGGGGCTTTATGAACGCAATAGAACCCAAAACAAAAATTTTTAAAATTTTTGTCTGTTTGTCTGTAACGTTTGTGCACGCTAATCTCAGTAACCGCTTAACCGATTGCAATACGGTTTACTTTATTGTGTTGAGGTTTGCTCCACATTACATTTAGTGTTTATTTCATGTCAATCGGTTCATAAATAAAAAAGTTATACCACTTTTAAGAATTATTCAGACAATAATTTGATTCTAAAAATGGGGTAAATCTAAACAGGGCAGTTTCACACGCTGCTTGATGAGTCTGCTGAAGAAATACCTCTCCTTTCATACACCATATGTGACGTTAACGAAGTTGTGGGGTCAGCTAGTTTGACAATATAACTGTCAACGTTACATGGGTACCGACGAATGTCATTGGTGGATATCAAACGTATCCATAGCAACGTAACACATCTCTGGTGGAAAAGCACAAAGCACACTAATGGCATAGTGTAAATACTCTTTACCATACTTCAGTCTTTCTTTACACCTATGCTAATGGTCCCGATGACCGACCTCTTTTGGTCTAATCCAGTTGAAAGAGATGTCAACAGCCCGTAAATTACTAATTAGACACATAGTTTCGCGGCAGCTAAATATCTTACACAGTTCCCGCGGCTACTACAAGTTGGGAATGAGTTGGCCTAGTAGCTAGAGAACATTACTCTCAGCACTAATTGCCTCCCACTGTGCGTTACATTACTTGTCTTGTCGCATACTAACAAGGCAATTTATTTCATTTTTCACGCTGCCGTCATGGGCCTGCTTCTGTAAGGACGGTGAGCCGCCCTCTCACCGTCCTCAGGCCCCCGGTCATGGAGGCCGATAGTCCTCGGCGAAGAACACGTGATGGTAGCAAATAGTAAGTTGCTAACAAATATCAACTCTTTTCTAACATAAGTTTTTTTCAAACGAGGTTATTGGCAAACTGTACCAGTCGGGTTGGTACAGGGTTGGACGACAAACGTAACTGTTCCAGCCTGAGCTACATTGTTGTATGTATAGGATTTTTTTTCTGCACCTCTGCCATGGGCAAAGCCCAGTAATCCAGTTCTCGTTCTAGCTTACTAATCATAGAGTCTAGCCCCGCGGGGCTTCGTTACCTACTTCAAGAGATGTCCGGGGGCGGAGACACGTAAACCCGTCTCTTATGTACTAATTAGCCTCGGCAAACGGCAGTGCTGGCACTTTTGGGCGCACTCTCATGATTCCATCCATACCGAGCCACTGCGTCGCCGGCCTTGTCTACGTCCATCATGGGTCCCTCTGGTCCCACAGGCCCCCGACATGCGGCATCTCGAACCCGTATTCTATTTATCATTCCAGTTCTCGCTTTTATTTTGTATGTATAGGTTTGGACACAGTCGTCACCAACAGTGTAAATATTGAACTGATCTAAAGAGCCATTCAGAAGATGTGAGACTATTTCACGGCAGGGAGACCAACGTTACTATTTTTTTAGACTGAAGCGTTGTGTTGTATATTGTAGGCAGTGTGTCATGCAATTTAAAGCATTAAATAAATACAAAGAGGTTCTGTACACTGCAGAACATTTATTTTAAGAGTAGCTACAGGTCACAGGACATAATCAAAATACATAGTCAAAATAGAGACGATCCCGTCCAAAACAAAGGCATTTCGTTAGAATGAACGAGAATAGAAACAACAACGAGTATTTGTTTAACAACGTATTGATTTTTACGTCAACTGCAGACGTCTGGGTAAAGTTTTACGTAAATATTTACGAGAGTTTCTTACCTGTAGAGTTTATATATTATGTTCTTATAGACGAGCTATTGGTTATCAATCAGTTAGGTGCCTACTTTCTAAGCGTCGTTTATATTTTCTAATCGGATGTTCTGACGTGATAGAAATTCCACGTTAAGCTTGTGACTTTGTGAGCCATTATTATGAGAAGGATATAATTAATTAGGTGTGTTTTAAATGTATGATGAGCTCCTTAGTATTATTCCATTAGACTTTAATCGCAGTCGAATTTAATAATTACTGGTAACTTGGAAATAAGTTGCCTACTGAAGTATAAATATTATTATCATTCCATATGCCATGTGATACCTAGGTACTACCCGTCCGCTCTAACTTTGCCGCTGGCGTAGAGGCGTATACCCGAATTGTTAATTAGACGAAGTAAATTGACAGTAGCTAATGTCACTTCGTCATAGAAAATACGCAACATTGTATGAAGAAGTGACATTAGTTGCTGTCAATTTACTTCGTCTAATTAAAAATTCGACTTTAGTATGGAGCCGAGCGGCAAAGTTAGAGCGAACAAGCAGTAACTGTCTGTTGCCAAGAATATAATAAATAAAAAACACAATTGAATCCGCAGATAACCCAGAAAGGAACACGAAGAGCCTTTTTTTAACGTGAAGAAAACCCTACATGGATCTATGCCGGACTCCTACCGACTAAAAACCGCGCGTTCCCTACCTAATGCTACGGTTGGGAGCCCCGGGTAAGCTGTCGGAAGGATGACCCCAGGATTCCCAACAGACCTTGGCTACCAACCACTGCGGCCTCACCTAGAGGTTTCGGGATCTTTGGAAGGTTGTTTGCGTGTTATCCCGCTTCTTGAGGCGTGTGGAGGGCTTGAACTCCGGAATTCCGGAATTGACATAATTCCGGAATTCCGATAAAATCTAATATCGTTCTCAATTCCGGAATTGGCGAGAGCAATACCGGTATTTCGATATTGAAAAAATAAAAATATTTTCGCTTCTTTTTTAACATCACAATAGCTCTGACTTATGCTACGAGTTAAATTTAACTTTGATAGAAACGCTGTAAGAATTTGACAGAGGTCTCGCTCAGCATAGTTCTAGTAGTTCTGACGGAACTCATGGGGCCCGTACCTTATTATTAGGGGCAAACTTTGCTCCAAGGCGCTCCACTGACCCAGAGTGAGGAGGGTCCTCGGTTCCCTGTCCTCATCAAGGTGGAGGAACATATTCCGTCGAACATGGCTCCATCTCAGGCGCCCGACGCTGATTACAGCAAGAACGACGTCCCCGAAATCACTGACGGTGAGTTAGGGGCGACTGCACTCGATCCCCAACAATGATACGCTCAAGGAGCTTGCATACCTCGTTAGGTATGCAAGCTCCTTGAGCGTTTCATTGCACAGCACACAGTCGGGCACCTCACACGCGTGGGGCCAGATCTGGGGGATAACCAGTTTGGTTTCCGTCAAAGGCGCTCCACCGTGGATGCGATCATGCGCATTAGAAGACTGACGGAGGAAGTAACATCGCAGGGTGAGGTGGTGTTGAAAGCGATGGCGATGTCATGAAACACCGGCATCGCCTTCAACACCTTGGCCTGGAGCTGCGTTAGGGAAGCGCTTATTTACCATGGAGTGCCTCCCTACTTCCGTCGAATTGTAGGGGCCTATCTTTCCGAGAGGGCCATAACTTACCCAAGCTGGCTAGGGCCCAGCCGGGTCAGCGAGATACGTCGTGCGGTGTTCCGCAGAGATCAGTTTTAAGACCGCTTCTGTGGAACATCGGTTACGATTGGGTGCTGTGGGGTCCGTTGCTCAGAGGCGGCATGTCTCGAGGATCTGGCAGCAAGGCAACTTGCGTCCTTGTTTAAATAAATTAATTATGTTTCTAATTTATTCTTTTCTGGTGCGCAAGGAGGCGCTGGAACGGGGTCAAAAGCTTACGTCTCCAGAATTCTAGGTTCGGCAGTTCCAGCTCCAAAAGGAAACCGTGGAGACCTGGACTTGAGCAACAAACCGAATCGCCACATTACATCACACAAGGGGGGAATCGCCGAATCGCCACAATCGCGGCGGCCAGACCGGTCATGGGCGAGTAACTAGAGAGGAGCCACGGTGCGGGTGCTCTGCCCTATCGGTTGTCACAGATACTTACCGGGTACGGGAGCTTCAGTATCTGTGAAGTATCTGTGACGAATACACCGGGAAAACACACCTGAGTGCCAGCACTGCGAGGAACGCAGTGAGGACACAGTACTTCACACATTAGTGGAGTGCACAGCGTGGGCTTAATAGCGCCCGTTCCTCGTGGTAGGTCTGGACGTGGAGACCACTGCGCGAGCTATGATCTCCAGTGGGAGTAAGTGGGACGCCACTGCGTTTTTCTGTAATCAGTTAATGCGGCGAAAAGTTATCGAGAGAGAACGCTCCCACCTGCCCAAGACTATCGGCCTCCATAATCGGGGGCCTGAGGACGGTGGGAGGGCTAATCGCCGTCCTTACAAAAGCACGCCCAAGACGAAAGCGTGACGTGAAAGTTTCACGCACGCCACACGCCCTGAGATGCGGGATAACACCTGAACAAGCCCCAAATACGCGGGATAACACCCGAACCTCCTAGGTGAGGCCGCATTGATAGTCAAGGTCTGTGGGGAATCCTGGGGTCATCCTTCTGAAGGCTTACCCAGGCAAACCGTAGGCAGTAGTTAGGAAACGTGTGGTTTTTTTTAAATTGGTTACGTTAAAATAAGTAATTTTAAGGGAATCAAAGTAGTTTATCACTAATCACGTAGGACTGTCAGCTCTTGTTTCTTTTTTTACATATCACTATTTTGTACAAAACGAAACTTGATTAAGTTCCGGAATTCCGGAATTCCGGAATTCAAATACTGAATATCGAAACCCAATTCCGGAACTGAAAAAGCGTCCGATATTCAAGCCCTATGTGGCGTGCGTGAAACGATCTCGTCACGCTGTCGTCATGGGCCTGCTTATGTAAGGACGGTGAGCAATCCCCTCACCGTCCTCAGGTCCCCCGGTCATGGAGGCCGATAGTATTAGGCGTAGAATAGTCTGTGGCGCCCCCGTAGCAGACTGCAGAACTCGGGTGGGAGAGTTCTCTCCCGCTCCCTCCCCGACAAGGACACCCCAAATTATGGGACAAGGGAAGGGAGAATTTAAGAGATCTTTGTTTAAACCATTATAGGTTAGATGGGCAGGCAAAGACTAGTTATACCGTGAGTCTTTTAGATAGACAATACAGATTCTCAGCCATCAAAATTGCAAAAGGCTCGTCGCCACAAAGTTGCTTCATCCAAAGTAATCTGAGCGTGATTAAAACATTTGAAACGACTCTAGTTCGCGTATGTGAGTGAATTAATTATAAGTAATTTTGGAGCGGTTTTAAGAGCAATGAACTTGAGTAAACTACGTACCTATAAAACTATTATATGACACATCAACATGAAATGTGTATAAGAAAAACCAAATATACTTCTATTTATAGTAACTAGAGGTCCCCCCCCCCTTAGAAGCGGGATCGCACCCGAAGCCCCCCAAAGACGCGAGATAGTACCCGAACCACCCCCTGGGCGAGGCCGCGGTGGCGGCCGTGGGTCTGTTGGGAGTCCTGGGACATCCTTCCGAGGGCTTCCCCGGGGCTCCCAACCATAGGCTGTTGGGCGTTGCGTGAGGTTTTTTAGTCCGTAGGAGTCCGGCATAACATCCATGAGGATTTTCCCTCACGTTAAACAAAAAAAAAACCTCCTATTGTCTCCAAATGGATGGAAAATATCTCGAATTTTCACAAATATCTAGATGATATTACTTTGCACGCTAGTCTTAGTTTCACTATGCTCTGCCTGCTCCTTCGGGGGAAAAGGCGTGACTATATGTCTGTTAGTATATTTGGCAGAATCACTTGAAAGTTTGAGACAAGATTGAGTACAATTCCAATATTTGCGAGTTAAGACTAATTAGTATTTAGGCGAACAAGAACTAGCCGTTCCCATTTGAAATTCCCAGACGTCTGTCTGACCAATCTCTTTCAAGATAGTAGTCAAACGTATAGAAATATAGACAAAATGTTGATAGGACATTGACCTCGTCGTGAACTCGTGTAGATACATATAAATTTAGATATGTCACTGAAACGGGATAAATAAAGGTGTAGTAGATAAAACATGATTTTGGTCTCACGTTAAGTGCTTTTTTACGTATGGAAATTTTCATGAATATCGTATCCTTGTTTTCCTCGTCAACGCATTTTACAGACTGGACATTTTACATGCTTATAATATTAAAGGATCACCTTCCCCTGTGTTAAAACAACCTGCACCAAATTTCGACATAGGCAATTATTGGTTGTGGAGGGGTGATGGCAGTCGCTTAATGGAATCGAGGGCTTATCTGGGGCTCCCAACCACAGGCTGTTGGGCGCTACGTGAGGTTTTTTAGTCGGTAGGAGTCCGGCATAGCATCCATGATAGGTTTTCCCTTACGTTAAAAAAAAAGTCGCTTCATGAAAAATATCGAGGTTCATTCGCATCGCAGTTAGTTAAATAGGAACCTCCTACTTTTTTTGAAGTTGGTTGGTTAAGTGACCAGAACGAATATTCCCATTCACAGAAACTAGAACATTTTTTAACCAACTTCAAAAAAAAGGAGGAGGTTCTCAATTAGACTGTTTTTCTTTCTTTAGATAGTGAGTAAGCTTTACAATAAAAACATATTTTACTTGATCTTCCTTTCATTTAAGATACTATGTAGGTATGTTGTTTTAAAGAAATTGTTCCTTATTAAAGACTATCAATATTAAAAGTATGTCCCTTAATAAGTTTAAAAGATCTGTAAAAGGCTTAGATCATCTAACCACAGGATGCGCCTTACTTAAGCATTGTTTTCTGCCATTGCACATGACCATTTGGTCTTTTGGCTTTATGAAAAGCCTGTACATCAGTACATCATTTTATATGATTAAACTAGTACATTACATTGTAGTTGACTGTACAATAACAATTAACACACAACAGCCATTACGCGTTTGTCGATTAATACATTTTTAAATGCAATGAAATTTTATATGTCTTTGTGTTTCCCCCTTCACTTGTATGAAAACTGGCAGAATATTTTTGTATGCGGTGGTTCGCAAAGGCTAGTCCCGTGTTATATGGTCTAAGGTAAAAGGTAAATTGTACTGCAGGGGCTATACGGTCAGTGATTATTTGTTGGATAAGGAAGCCTGGAAATGACCTGCTCTACTCTTAGACCATATAACACGGGACTAACCTTTGCGAACCACCGCCTACAAAAATATTCTGCCAGTTTTCATACAAATGAAGGGGGAAACACAAAGACATATAAAATTTCATTGCATTTAAAAATGTATTTATCGACAAACGCGTAATGGCTGTTGTGTGTTAATTGTTATTGTACAGTCAACTACTATGTAATGTACTAGTTTAATCATATAAAATGATGTACTGATGTACAGGCTTTTCATAAAGCCAAAAGACCAAATGGTCATGTGCAATGGCAGAAAACAATGCTTAAGTAAGGCGCATCCTGTGGTTAGATGATCTAAGGCTCTACTGCATTCTCAAAAAACTTGTTAAAATGCATAGTTTTTAGATTCTTTAAAATTGTAAATAGAGCAAAAAAAGAACAACCCGCTGAGTTTCTTGCCAGTTCTTCTCAGGTGGGTCGCGTTGTGAACTGGTGGTAGAGTTTTGTTTTATATTCTGGACGTTTTACAAGCGCATCTGTATAATGCCTATGTGAAATAAATATAATTTTGATTTGATTTGATTTGGCACTTTACCTCCAACTTCCTTCCTCCAGTCTTTAAATTCCATCCTGTATATACCAGGTTTGTGCTATCAGATAAAAAAGGAGCCAGCAGAGAAACACTAGGATCTCAAGAACTACTGCTTGGATTACAAAAAAATCTTTCACAGTTCGATAGTCAATTTATTTAGGCAAGTTTCAAGCAACGATAAATGTGAAGCAAACGAAGTTGCGCGAGTCAGCTAGTACTAGTACACTCATAAAATTAACCTGTCTATAATAACGATCGGTTTAGTAGACAGACATAGTATGATACTAACTAAAAAATATAAGCTTATCATTTTCGTTTTAAATAGTGTTATTGCCTTCGCAGTCGAAACGAATACATCAAGACAACCATTTATTTTTTAACTGTCTGGTGATAATAGTGTTATAAAAACTGTTTTTGCATATAAAATAGACTAAATTTGTATGTAGAAGGTTGTGTATTTCAACCATTTCGACTATTTAGAAACGAAGTCATTAATAGTTGTGCAATCGTATTATATGCTTTACAACTCTGGTCTAGTTACACGACTCAATACTCGTACCTACTGCCGAAATAGTTGTATGAAAATGTTAGACATTTTCTTTTTCTACATTTTTTTTAAATATTTATCTCGCCAAATTGACGTCGCCACCAGCCTGATGGAAAGCCGTGGCGCATCTAGCGATTAGCGATTGGGGGCCACTTCCGACAGTGGTCCTCAAGTTGGCGGCCCTGTAATTTGCCTCTTCACGCTCCTCTTGAAGAACCCGGGATTGGATGATTCATGAACATTTTCTTCCACTATATGACTATAGCCTCGATAACAAGCTTTTTCGCCGAGTTTCTTGCCAGTTCTTCTCAAGCGGGCCGCGTTCCGAACTGGTGGTACTAACTTTGATTTGTATTCATGGACGTGTCGCAAGTGCCTATGTATTAGGATTATGCGCAATAAATGTTTTATTTTATTTGGAGTTGAGTTTGCTTCAAGTCAGCGAGTTCGCAAGCAACTTGTTATCTCGCTCCGTGTCACCGAGATTTTTTACGATCCGATTTGATTACTTATCCCATTGTAAATTACTCGCTAGCTTTTAAGCTCACCAAGCAGCTTGTAAATTCGCCTCTTGTCATCGAAGCTTAATTAGCAATTGACAGTTTGAGGAGTTTATGATGATATTGATTTTATGAAAGAGAGAGTGGACAGGAAATACCTATGATGGAACTAATGCTATTCAGGCGAATGATTGACAACCAGAGCATAGTATTACCTGAAACGTTCTACTCTGACCAGGGGACTAAATTGACGTGCTACCATTTCTTAAAGTACTTGATAATATTTCGTTAACAAATGGTAATTTGCCTTTCACATGAATCGAACCGGGTGTCCTGCCTCACTCCAGGATATTAGTGTTCAGTATTCAACATTCTTTCAATTACAATATATTCCGTCATGGTTATATTTTACACTAGCTGACCTCACGCGGTTTCACCCGCGTAGTTCCTGTTCCCGTGAGAATACGGGAATAAAATATAGCCTCTATGTTCACCGCAAAGAGTGTAGCTTTCCAACAGTGAAAGAATTTTTCAAATCGGTCCAGTAGTTACGGAGCCAATTCGAGGCAAACAAGCAAACAGTGAAAACTTTCCTCTTTATAATATTAGTAAAGAAGTATAGATATTCCGATTCACACAACGCAAGATACAAGTACGATTGATTAAGAGAGTAAACAGAAGTGGTAATGCCAAACGCGTTATTGCAGCATTAAGCCACAGACACAACACGTGGCGCATAATAACACCTCGATTTATTGACAGGTTGTTAACCTCTGGCAGGAACGTGACTTGGTGAGCGGTGACCATTTTCACAATCCATACACGATGTTGGAATATCGAATAAAAATTATCCATATAAATATAATTTATACAAAGCTATGCAGATGCCTTTCTGATTTCAGAGTGTTCATCCTCGCACTTTGCGTTCGGAGTATTCGGGCATGATAAGGTCCGATAACGCTTCCTTCAGCGAGCGCTTAGATTGTAGAATGATTTTCATGCCTCGGTTTCCCCAAACGCCTACAGGCCCTACAGTATAGTATGGTTATATGGTTATATGGTTACGCCTTTTATCCCCGAAAGGGTAGGCAGAGGCATATTATATGCCCACATTTCACCTTTTAGTATAATTTGTCCCACGTAATAGGTGGTGAGTCGTATTGCCGTGTTTAAATGGACAGGCGCAGGTTGTGACTGCCTGCTGTTGAAATAAAGCCTTCAACTTAGCTTAACGACTGCCATTTTACTGGCAACCGGGACCAACGGCTTAACGTGCCTTCCGAAGCACGGAAACGCTCAAATAAATGTCACAAAGTGATCACATGGATGGTCACCCATCCATGGACCGGCCATAGTGAAAGTTGCTTACTGCAGTGATCGTTTACAGAACACTGAGTCCGCGGGGCCACGAGCGCTTCAGTATAGGGTTCTTCAAAAGGTTCCTAAAAGGTTCTTGTAGTGTTGGCAGTTCCAGTGTAGCGCCTCTGATGTTGCAAACTTTCATGGGCTACGGTCACCACAGCCCATCAGGTGGGACTGTAAGTTTGTAGTATAAAAATCGTAGCTTAGAAGGTCTTGATCAAACAACGAGTGAGTAAGGCTTACATCAAAGTTGATTTACAGAACACCTTGAACTTGGTGCTGTTCCAGTACTTCCAGTGCATAACGTCACGTAGGCAGAAGTTGTCACGTTTGTAACAAACCTCATATACAAAAGCAGTGAGCATAGCTACAGTTGTAGCCTTGGATTGAGTCTGCCAGTGAAGTCTCCTATTGAATTAGAAGAAGTAAAAGGTGAAAGCTGTGCAAATAGATTTATCAGCTTTCTAAGTAAGCCGAAACTTTACTTATCAAGTGGGCCCTAAGTTTGTCTGCCACCTTAGTAGTATAAAAAAAATCTTCGTAGCTTTAAATGTCCTGAACCATCAAGGAGTTAATACGGTTTCCATCATAGTTGATCTATAGAACACCTTGAACTTGGTGCTGTTTCAGTGCATAACGTCACGTAGGCGAAGTTGTCACGTTTGTAACAAACCTCATACACAAAGGCAGTCAGCAGTGAGCATAGCTGTTGAAGCCTTGGATTGAGTCTGACGGTAAGATCTTTTACCGACGTTGCGGGCTTGCGGCAGTGCAAATGGATTAACAGCTATCTATGCAAGCCGTATTGAGCCTGTCTTCACAGAGTTTTTGTCGTGAAATCAGCGTAACTCTATGGTTCCATCCACTTATCTGATGTGGCAGATAAGTCCTAATGTTTTTTGTTCGTCCATAGGCTGCGGTGACCACCTGTACCTACGTCTGGTGGGCCGTATGCTTGTCTGCCACTTTAGTGGTATAAAAAAAATGTTAGTATGATCTCCATTTCAGCCACCAGTTCCTCTGATTTCATGGGCAAAAATTTCAGAATCCCGACGAATGTGTCTATTCCTGTGTGTTTTGGAAATTACTATTTACATACATTTCTTTTATAGGTGGAAGTATCAAGGTACATCTCGCCGAAGTTTGAAGCATATTGGTAAATATAGCTCCAAGACTACACCTATTATGCGGAAAGACAGTTCGCTTGCGAAGTTAGTTATTCTATAGTTACCACCTAAGCATAGTTGCCTGAAAGAACTGCTGAGTGAATACAATATACACATCACACACAAAATCTTGCAAACAGATTACATCTGCACAATATCAAACACTAGCGGACGCAACGCGGTTTCACCCGCGTAGTACCCGTTCCCGTGGGAATACGGGAATAAAATATAGCCTATGTTCACCGCAAAGAGTGTAGCTTCCCAACAGTGAAAGAATTTTTGAAATCGGTGCAGTAGTTTCGGAGCCTATTCGTTACAAACAAACAAAAAAACAAATCTTTCCTCTTTATAATATTAGCACAGATTATATAATATATTCTATACAGATGCACGAACAGGAACAAAAATTGGTTACACTCGTAACTCGCTCCACAGACCTGGCCGCCTACCTGTCAGTGTGGAATCCTCAAATGTAACTAGATGGCGACGATATTTTTAGCAAAATGTTCAACTAGATTTCAAGGTCAAATTTGATTTCGTTTCAACTGTTTTGATAAAGTATTTAGTTATTTCAATCGTGACATAGTCACTTAATTAGCACAGACTGGTAAACGGGCGGTATCCGGTGCTTGCAAGCCCCAGTTCGATTCCCACTTTTCACACGATTCTTTTTGTTATCTTTTTAAGTTTTACTTTTTGAACGTACCCACATTTTATACTACTCAATATTTTTATTAAGTGAAAAAAGACTACTTACTCACACGGGACTTTGTCATTTTTTATTATATAAGAAAAATATTATGAAAAAGTTGACATACTAATTGCTTTAAATAAGCATGCTATCTTTGTATTGAGTATTTATTTTTTGCAATTGATTGATTTAAAATTTAAATCAATCATCAACTGTTCTCATATCATAATTATAATGATATGAGAACAGTTGAATTCGTTTCACCTGTTCTGATATGACTAAGTATTTCACTTCATGCGTCAGTCGCACAGTTAGCTCAGCGGGTAGGCGGGTGGCGCCTGTTACGAATTGACCCAGTTCAAATCCAACGGGTAGCATGGTTCTTTTTGTTTATTTTTTTTAACTATTTTAATTATGAAGTGAAAATGACAGGACTTCTCTTTTTTTTAATTTTACAATAAAAATAAATACTTACTATGGAAAAGTTGGCATATGTACTAAAAAATAAATATTTTATCTTGGTAGATACTTATTTTTACAGCGGGTGGCAGGCGGAATTATATAAAAAAAACCGGCCAAGTGCGAGTCGGACTTGCACTTATGGATCCGTACCAAAAAACGGCAAAAAGTCACGATTTTTGAATGAGATTCCCCTTAATCTTTCCTTTTTTTTTTTTCTGATTTTAGTATTTGTTGTTATAGCGGCAACAGGAATAATACATCTAGGGCTGCCAACTGTTTTTAGAAGAAATAAAGTATACTTATCTGACTTCAATGGGGTAAAAAAAGTACAGACTTACAAAGAAGAGTACATTTTATTTACAATTTTAAAATTGTACTTTTTAGAACCTTGGCAGTACACAAGTGCTTTTTATTATTTTTTAAACTATTGGACGTTACGTGGTTTCTCCCGCGTAATTCCCGTTCCCGTGGGAATTCGGGAATAAAATATAGACTAGGTTCACCGCAAAGAGATTAGCTTCCCAACAGTGAAAGAGTTTTTGAAATCGGTTCTGTAGTTTCGGAGCCTATTCGATGCGAACAAACAAACAATCAAATCTTTCCTCTTAATAAATAACGAGCGGAAGTCACGCGGTCCCGTTCCCGTGGGAATTCGGGAACCGTGGGAATTCTGATATCTGTGTTCCTAACAGTGAAAGAATTTTTGATATCGGTTCAGTAGTTCCGGAGCCTAATGCAAACAAACAATCTATTCTTTTCTCTTTATAGATAACTAGCGGACATCACGCGGTTTCATCCTCGTAATTCTCGTTTCCGTGGGAATACGGGGATAAAATATAGCCTATGTTCACCGCAAAGAGTGTAACTTCCCAACAGTGAAAGAATTTTTCCAATCGGTCCAAAAGTTTCGGAGCCTATTCGATGCAAACAAACAAACAAATCTTTCCTCTTTATAATATTAGTATGAACTAGCGGACGTCACGCGGTTTCACCCGCGTAGTTCCCGTTCCCGTGGGAATACGAGAATGAAATATAGCCTATGTTCCCCGCAAAGAGTGTAGCTTCCCAACAGTGAAAGTTTTTTTAAATCGGCCCAGTAGTTCCGGAGCCTATTCGATGCAAACAAACAAACAATCAAATCTTTCCTCTTTATAATGTTAGTATAGATTGTAAGTCCATACAGGTAAACTCTAAACTTATGTACTTACTTAGATCAGGAGAAAAGATTCATACCTATTTCCTATAATTACTTAAGTCTGGCTCCACGGCCGGGGATCTTGGCCCATTCCGTTATACGAAAAAATATTCAGAGGAAACTTTTCAAAATCCCTGAAAAATCAAATCATGCGAAATAAAGTATTTTCGCGTACCTTATTGTTCTCATAAAGTACAAATACAGGAAATAAAGTACAATACTTTATTATAAAGTACTGTTGGCAACCCTAAATACCTACATCATCTGTGAAAATTTCAGCTCTCTGGCTATAACGGTTCCTGAGATATAGCGTCATGGCGGACAGACAGACAGACAGATGGGGAAGTCTCATCAATAGGGACCCGACGTTTTTACCCTTTGGAACGCTAATAAAAGCTGGTACAAAATCTCGCTGGAACATATTTCTCTTACAATTATCACATAGATTACAGCTTTAATTTTTTATAACAATAACGTGAAACAATTCTGAAAGGAAAAAAAGGATTATAAAATTCGAGAAATAAGTAGGACTATTTAATAATCTATGTTAGATGAAGTGAAAAAGTAAAAAAAATTAAGAAAAATACAAAAAGAAATGCAGTCAGTGGGATTCTAACCAGAATTAACTTAAATATACTCCCAAAGCACTTCAAAGCAGCTTGCATACCCGCTGAGCTAAAGTGCCACTGAGAGAATCGGCCAAATAACACTTTATATTTAAGTTCATCACCGTCACCGTTGCCGCTTGCTTGTTTCGATAACGTAAACTGGCCGTTCGTAAAAACTAATGAAATAATAATTTCTTTAAATCGATAAAAGATGGCGCTCATGAGATGATTAACATAAGCGCCATCTTTTATCTTTATCAAACGCTATCGAGACATAATTTTTACACAATCTACGTTTATTCTATAATCAACGAGTTTGATGTGCTACTATAGCAGCCAATATCATGATTTAATTTTTAAAATAATTTGCCATGCATTATATATCTAAATAAGATATTTTGAAATTTGAATTCCGGAATATGAAACTACTAGTGCCATCTTTTGATATTTTCTGTTTATTAAAGATATGCTGTATGCGTTAATACCCCGTGATATTAGTATACTTAGATGATTTTTAAACCAAAATAAAATATTCCGAGTGTCACAATATGTCACGAACTCACGTCTGGTGGAAATTAATTTTATGACACATCATTTAACTTGTCTACAAGCCAAGTTAATCTAATCCCACCAAAAACATCCCTGTTGAAAAGGAGGCCAAGTTCCTATGGGCTAATTGTTCGCCTAAAAAAGGGTTGAAATCCAATCCAATGCCAAGTTTAGATGTACTTTAAATAATCTAAAAATATCTAAAATAATGTTACTTCTAAATTTGAACTTGGCAGGGTTTCGTGCAGTACGCAACACTTGATTAATTGTATAATTAAATTTATTATGTATATAATTAAATTAACCTGCCAAGTTCAAATTTAGAAGTAACATTATTTTAGATATTTTTAGATTATTTAAAGTACATCTAAACTTGGCATTGGATTGGATTTCAACCCTTTTTTAGGCGAACAATTAGCCCATAGGAACTTGGCCTCCTTTTCAACAGGGATGTTTTTGGTGGGATTTCAATACTTTTTTTCAAGAAACTGTACCTATTTTGTCTTTAATAAGCTTTAAAGTGTGCATTATGTATACATGACATTATTTTATACTCTCTCTCAACAAGACAAGCTCTCGAAAGGATGTCCCAGTAAAGGTCCATTTTGTTTCAATTATTATTTTTTTATGAAAATACAATGCTCGATATTCTGTGAGTATTTCAAGCGTCTACTGGTTGCCCTCATTACCTATTAACACATAGCAACGCGCGCCTTAGATAGTTCGCGTTGCTCTATAGTGTTATACAACGCGCGTCTTTAGACAGTTCGCGTTGCTCTATAGTGTTATACAACGCGCGTCTTTAGACAGTTCGCGTTGCTCTATAGTGTTATACAACGCGCGTCTTTAGACAGGTCGCGTTGCTCTATAGTGTTAACTATCCTTGTATAGATCCTCTACGGTAGGTACAGTAAATATTTCAAAAAGAGTTTGTGAACTCTATGTTTAATTTCTTTTTCAGAATATTGATGACATTTGAATAATGACATTATAAACACGATATCTACGTCTGCAACATAAATTGTGTGTTTGTACGTAAATTGTTTATACTGGAGAAGAATCTAAAATATGGACTATTTGTTTACCATTTCCTATGAAATAGCTATCTTTGAAATATTACACCTACCTAAAGTAATCTGCTGAAAGCGTTGTTCACTTTTTAAAGAACAAATATTTACGATGAAAGTCGAAAAATAAGTCAGTATGTGACCCGTATAATGTTCAATCATGGCGACACGAAATTAATTTCATTGAGCAACATTTGATTGTGCTGTACCTCCTAAAGTATTCATTTAATTTGCATGGTGTAAAGGGAATGAATGATCTTGATGAAATAGTCAAATTAACTAACATATTTAAATTGTAAAGGATACCTTATTACCGAATATATAAGACAAAGTCGCTAAAAAACACGTTTGTTGTATGAAAGCCCCCCTTAAATATTATTATGTTTTTGTTTTCAGTATTTGTTGTTATAGCGGCAACAATAACACATAATCTGTGAAAATTTAACTCTCTAGCTATCACCGTTCATGAGATACAGCCTCCTGACGGACAGACAGACAGACAGACAGACGGACAGCGAAGTCTCATGAATTGGGTCCCGTTCTTTACCCTTTTGGTACGGAACCCTAAAAAGGATGACTCACGCTACGCAGTGCCGGGTCCGAGCCGAGTGCCGGCCGCAGCAAGATCAATATTATATATATTTTGTGTGAACAAACTCACGTTAAACCATAGATTTAGAATTTTTCGCGCTAAATCTACGCGTTAAAGCGAGCGGCAACTGAGTGACAGCCGAACTACGGAAAGCGCTCATAAACAACTCGGTCCCGCCTCGGCTCGGCCACGGCCCGTTGCATGAATACAGTGCCACCGAGCTTCGCCCGAGCAGTCGTGAATGCAACCGGCTCGGTGACCGTGCTACGGCCGACACTCGGCTCGGACCCGGCACGGTCTAGCGTGAGTCATCCTTTAGAATGCTTGCTGATCTCTAAACTACTGGACGAATTTGATCCAAATATTTCACAAATATGAATAACAATATTCAATGAGCAGTATTGACTTTTCCATAATTTGTATGTATAGAGAATTTGATTGACATTAATCAAAACATTGATAACATCTTTCTCAAATCTGATTGAGTTTTTAAACATGACATGTGTTAAAATAAAAAGTAAATTAAATCAAAAGAGTCCTCTCATCACTAAGAAGTATTGATACAAATTCGAATCGAAACCCCCCGAAGAAAACAATTGTTACCCCCTTTTAGCCTGTTCTGGAATGAATTTCAATGAAATACGAAACACATCTTCCATCAATTATGTTAGAGATGATTTATGCAAATTTTGAAGAAGATCCGACCAAGGAATCCTGTGGTCCCATACAAACTTTGTAACCCTTTTCCAACTCACGCTTGACCGATTTCTCAAATTTCTCAATTTTTCGGTAATCTACATATAACGCCCGATCTGTGTGCCAAATTTCATAACGCTAGGACAATTGGAAGTGGCCTAGAGGTTTTGATGACCGGTCAGTGAGTGAGTGAGTCAGTCAGTGCCAAAATTTGCTATATTCACAGGGTCATATTTCAGGATCTACTAAAGCTACATCTATGAAATTTGGTACACTGCCTTAGTACTAGTATATGATTATGTACGTACAATTTTATTTCTGTACTTGCAATAGGCACTGAGCTACAGGGGGGTCAAAAGTGGGTCGAAGCGGTTCGTGTAAATAGAGTACGGCATGCGCTCGGCCTGTTGCTGGAACTTGGCCTGCGCACTGCCGTGCGCTTAGATGACAGCATAAATTATATTAATCATGGATTCCCTGTGCGTAATCATGATTTGTGTTTAACGTGAAGGTGAGTGAGTTTACTTCCGTGAATAGTGCAAAAAATTTAGATAAACAGCAATAGGAATCTTTTTACTTTACGTCCCGTTTTTTTCCTTTTCGGTACGGAACCTTAAAAACCGGAAGTGAGAGACGTATTCGCACACAGAGAGTTCTGTTGGTAACTCTCTATGTGCTTTCGCCGTTTTTTTTGGTAAAAACTGCAAAAAGATACATTTGTTGTATGGGAGCCTCCTTTTATTATTGTTCTGGTATTTGTTGTTATAGCCACAACTGAAATACATTATCTGTGAAAATTTCACTTCTCTAGCTATCACGGTTCTTGAGATCAGCCTCGTGACGGAGAGACCGACAGACGGACAGCGAAGTCTTATGAATAGGGAACCCTAAAAAGGTTTCGGACGGACGTAGTAAAAGTGGAACATCAAGGTGGACCAGGAGTGCAAAAACTTTACCGTGTAACACCTCGACGGACCAAGTGACTCGAGTTAATGGCGGACCCACAGATATCAGAAAAAAGGAGATGTGCTGTTGAGTAAGGATTAAGGAAATGTATAAAAACCGGGTGTCGCTAGCTGAGCCCCACTCCGTGCTCAACGCAATCAACCCGACCAATCACCGGAATAGTAAAAACCAATCACACCTGAGCTCCGCTGCTGCAAACAAAATCATTGGCCAAAAAAGTCGGTTTCTCTGCCAATGAAATAGCTCTAGTGATGGGGCAATATTTTAAGAAATGGTACAGTATCGATAGTTGTATACAGTTTTAGAGAATAATGTATGTGAAAAAACATTTGTGATATACTTATTGGGAAGTACCTAAATGTTTTATAACTATAATAGTGACCTGTATTATGTATTGTATCTATGCGTGGTTAGATTAAAAACAAATAATACTGTGTTTACTCATTTAATTAACATGAAGTCAATCACAATCTTAGTACTAAGTAAATGAAATAAATAATGTCACATTTTTATGATCCGCTACATAATATAGTAATAAAGAAGCGCTCGTGGCCCCGCGGACCCAGTGTTCTGTAAACGATCACTGCAGTAAGCAACTTTCACTATGGCCGGTCCATGGATGGGTGACCATCCATGTGATCACTTTGTGACATTTATTTGCGAGCGTTTCCGTGCTTCGGAAGGCACGTTAAGCCGTTGGTCCCGGTTGCCAGCAAAATGGCAGTCGTTAAGCTAAGTTGAAGGTTTTATTTCAACAGCAGGCAGTCACAACCTGCGCCTGTCTATTTAACACGTTGAACGCCACGTGGCTCACCGTGTGAGCCGCGTGAGAAAACTTGTTTAGGCCAAAGTGAAAATGATATTTCTTTCAATTTTCATAATAGTGTTTTTTTCACGTAATCCGTAAAAAAGATGAAGTAATATTATATCCATTTAAAACAATCGATTTTTATGCCATAAATACTGCATTTAAGAGTTATGGCTCACTGGTGGGCCGCGTGGCCACATCAGAAGGAAACGCGATCTTACTACCGCGGGGGCCGCGGGGGTCACGCTGTGGCTCACCCGCGCACCACCCACCCGCCTGCAAATTAGTCGACCGTTTGCAATACGAGTAAATCACGCGCAATTTCTTGTGATAAGTTTTTTTTTATACCACTAAGGTGGCAGACAAGCATACGGCCCACCAGAAGGACCGGTGGTCACCGCAGCCTATGAACGTTTGCAACACCAGAGGTGCCACACTCGCGCTGCCGACCTTGTAAAAACCTTCTAAGACCCCTTTTGAAGAACCCCATACTGTAGGCGTTCGGGAAAACCGAGGCAGGGAGGTCATTCCACAACCTAAGCGTGCGCGGAAGAAAACACCTATCGGATCTAACCGTGCTGGAACGCACCGGACGCAGAGTGTGAGGATGAACTCCCTGTCTGTGGCGAGCGGTGCGATGATAGAACGTAGCCGTGGGCATCATATCAAACAATTCCTCAGAGCACATACTATTGTACAGGCGGTAGAACACGCATAAGGAGGCAAAGTTGCTCCTGTCGCGAAGAGGTTCCACACCAGCTATAAGTACAGGATCGTTGACAACTCTTACAGCTCGTCTTTGCACCGAGTCAAATGGACGAAGCTGATATTCAGGTGCTCCCGCCCAGAGGTGACAGCAGTACTGCAGTACTCCATATGCGGCCGCACTTGCGACTTATAGAGAAGCAGTATTGTGAAGTACCGCCGCGTCCTGTTGAGCACACCTAGCTCCTTGAACGCCAGCTTAGCCTTGTCCTCCAAATGACTACGGAACTGAACGTCACTGGAGATGTCAACGCCAAGGATCCCTATACCTTTGGAGATGGAAAGAGATGTGCCCTAAAATTGCGGCGCTACAGTAATTGGGGTTTGCTTAGTGGTGAAAAAACACGCTTGCGTCTTGGAAGGGTTGAACTGGACAAGATTTTGTCCACCCCAATCGGACACTCTAGTAAGAGTAGCCTCGATTTCAGACACAAGCTGTTCACGATTTTCCTCCACTATATCCCGAGAGATACCGGGGCGGCCCGTGTAACAAGTGTCCACCGTACTGTCGTCCGCATAACAATGAATGCCGTCAATAGACAACATGTCATTGATATGCAGCAGAAACAGAGTAGGGGACAACACTAAGCCTTGCGGTACTCCAGTACTCCAGCGTTTATGGCCATGCAGTCTGAACAGCTGCCGTCAACGACGGCCCTGATGCTTCTACCGGCCAAGAAGCTGGACACTCATCCGCATAATCTCTCAGGTAGTCCATATGAGGGCAATTTCGTAAGAAGACCACGGTGCCAGACCCGGTCAAATGTTTTAGAGATGTCGAGGCTCACTGCTAGAGCCTCACCCTTACTCTCGATAGCCGCCGCCCATCGGTGTGTTAGGTACACAAGAAGATCGCCCGTCGAGCGACCGTGACGGAAACCGTGCTGCCGGTCACTGAGCAGGTCGTGTTCCTCAAGGTACCCCAGGAGCTGTGTATTAATTACACGCTCCATCACCTTGGATAAAAGGGAGGTGACGGCTATAGGCCTGTAATTGGCCGGGTCGGTCCTGTCACCCTTCTTGGGTACAGGATGTACATACGCGATCTTCCAAGACGCCGGGACTTGTCGCATGGAATATGAAAGTGTGAAAAGACGTGTAAGTACCGGACACAACTCTGGACCACAGTGCTTAAGTACCACTGCGGGAATGCCGTATGGCCCACTCGACTTATGAACGTCCAGGGATTGAAGCTCCCATCGGACATTCCGCTGTGTAAATTTAACTTCCGGCATGGAAGTGCCACAACTCGGAATGCCCGGCGGTAAAGCACCCCCGTCGCTCATGGTCGAGTTAGAGGCAAAGAGATTACCCAAAAAGTCGGCTTTCTCCTTGGCACTACTGGTCAAACTACTGTCGGGTTTAAGCAAGGGTGGTAAACCTGACTGACAGAAGTTTCTCTCGGCAGCTTTGGCAAGCGACCAAAATTCACGACTTTCTGAAGGGTAGCCTGCTAGCCGTTCGCCAATTCTGCCGACGAAATCGAACTTGGCCCTGACATTTGTTCTTTTACTGGACCTCGAGGCGGCATTTAATTTGCGTTTCACCTCAGGGATGTTTGGATCTGAATTTGTACGAGCCGTGGTCCAAGCTCGGTAGGCAGATTCTTTCTGCATTAGAGCTTCTCTGAAGAGCCGATTAAACCAGCGTCGCTTTTTTGCACCTACAGGGATCCAGCGGTTGGGAATGTAGCATTCCATACCTACCCTCCTAGATCCCCTCAGCGACTGCTACAGCACAAGAATCCAGATCCTCTGAGGCTAAACAAAGCCGCCACCACGGCTACGACGCATACAACTCTCGCAGTCCATCCCAGTCTGCTGACTTGTAGTGCCAAGTATTTGTTTATTGAAGTAATTATATTGGCTATTGGTTACAATGGATGTAGATATGTTTGACGATTTTATTATTACACAAGAATGTCGAGATAAATCTTTTGGACAAAAGTTTTACTTTAGCCGAAGATGATGACGACTTGAATATCATCTCGAAGTAGAAAACAAGCGAGAGAGAAAAAATAAGACTTCCAGAGACTTGTGCCGTATTAAAAATTCATGTTAAGATTTTTGTAATTCCTTAATTTTAATTCATTTATTATTAAAGATATATTAAAACCTAATAAATAATTATTTTTTGTTGCAAAATACCCATGTTAATAACCCCTTTACACATTTTATTTGTTAGAGTTGAGAATCATCCCACAAAGTATAGAAAACTGTAAATAAATTCTAAGTCTTTTGCAAGATATTCAAACCAAGTTGAATGGTGTGTTGCAGGAGGCCACGCGGCTCACGCTTCAAACATTTATGTATGATATCAGCGCGTAGTGGCCCGCAAAACATGTTAAAGTTTAAGTCGTCGAGTGGCTCACCGGTGACCCGCGTGGCTCCAATGGTACAGTAGGGTTCGGCTCACCGGTGAGCCGCGTGGCCCAATGAAAAGTAGTATATTTTAACGTGGCGTTCAACGTGTTAAGGCGGCATCGAGCGAAAAATGGCAAAACGATAGTTACCATTTCGTTGATTCAAACAATTCTATTTGTACAATTTGCATAAAAAAATAATATGTATGTCAGCAAGAACCAATGCATCATTACTGATACTCACAATCAGGATATAATTAATAGGTATTTAGAAAAATACGTTTAAAAATCACCAATATCTAAAAAATCTTATGCTACTGTTTAAGGGATTTAACTAAATTGGATGTAGTTTACTATGTATATCTTTACTTTCAATAAACTACATTTCATAAACTACAATTAGTAATACTAATATTTTACCTACGTTAAAATTTTAATTCATTAATACCTAAAAACAAAAGAGTTGCCCAAGTTTCTCATACATTTCTGCGAGCACGCAGCTTGCCGACTGATAAACCTTAGTGATCCGCATCCGCTAGAGCTCAGAGCGAGTACACGTCTCGTTGCGTCGCAAAAAATAAAAATATTTACGTAAAGCATAGCGTGTACGCACACTTGGACGTGCAAACAAAAAAGAGGTAAGTTCATTTTACACATTTTCAAGTTTTTTTACTTATGTATGCAATTGTAGTGGAAGATGAATAGAAATAGGTCCATAATATTTTTTTTATATTAATAGGTTAACGACTAGAATAAATCGTATGTTCTATGTCTGATTTCCTTGCAATTAATGTAACTCAATTTAAGATGTTCTTTATAAACTATCGCGGTTTTTAGACCGAATGTCTGAGTTATCTGAAAATGTGTTATTTAACAAAAATTATTGTATTTCACAGAAAATGGGACGACGCAAGGAAAAGTATTATAAATAGAAAAGTGGGTAAGATTCCGCAAAAATAGGATATCTTACTACAAGTAGCACGATAAGTTATTTGTATTTTTTGGTGTTCCGTTCTCAAAGGGAAAAAATGGGACTCTATAACTATGACTCAGTCTATCATCTGATTGGATCTCATAAACCATGATAGCTAAAAATTATAAATTGTCATTTGTTTGTATGTATTATGATGGTATTGTGGCTGAAGGCCACATTTTATTCTTCAAAATATTCGAATAATAGATACAAATTCACAAATAGGTTAAGGGTGTTTTGCAATGTAAATATTATCAAAATACACATTTGAGTCTATGAATATGATCTTTAATTGCCTCGCTGATCCATAGTATATAGGTAATAAGGTCGTCTGTAATGATGTCAACAATACAATCCTGAAAGTAGTACATTGTGTAACACTAATATTCTTAGCCTGAATGGTAACAAAACTAAATAAAGTCAGCAATTATTTCCTGGGTAACCTGTATACGTTTTTACAATAGGCTTCCACATGACATAAAAAGTATGCACTTAATTAAGTTCAAAAGTGTATAAAAAGTACCAAAATTACACTGCAAGGGGTACTAAACAATTAACGATTATTTGCTTGACAAGGAAGCCTGGAAATGATCTGCTCGCTCTACTGCATTCTCAAACAACATTTTGTGATTTTTTTTTATATTCGGCTCGCCAAATTGACGTCGCCACCAGCCTGATGGTAAGCCGTAGCGCATCTAGCGATTGGGGGCCACTTTTGACAGTGGTCCTCAAGTTGACGGCCCTGTGATGTGCCTCTTCACGCTCCTTTTAAAGAACCCGGGTAGTAGATGAGAGAAACACGTGTGCGGGCAGGTTTTCTTCACTGTGTATGAGTGGCAACTCTCTCAGCCAAGGATGCTGTGGTTCTTCGCTGCGCTAACGGTTCGAGGCCTCCCGTCACCTCAGGTCAACCAATTATTAGGATAGCACGTCTCTGCATAGCGTCAAGCGCGTCTAGTAAGTACCTAGTAAGTCATCCCAAAGGTGAGAACAGTACTCGACGCAGGTACCGTTTCACCTTATTTAGGACTCCGAGTTTCCGCGAGGCAAGCCCAATACAACTCTCTATGTAGTTTTTGTGATTGAGCTCATGCCGGACGTCTATACCTAGGATCTCCAGGTAGTGGAACCGTAATGCTCTGAAGAGAGGGTAGGGAAAGGAATGGGGACTTCTTAGCTGTAAACGCACACGCCTGTGTTTTTCTGGCATTGAACTCGACCACGTTGTCTGAATCCCATTTCGCAATGCGACCCAGGTCCCGGTCGAGATCCGCCACGAGTTGTCATCTCTTCTCCTCCACGTCGCAAAGCCCCTCCGCTGGACGGCCAGAATAGCTCCCATGCAGAGTACTATCATCCGAATCACAATGAATGCACCCAAGGGACAGCATGTCATTGATATGCAGAAGAAAGAGAGTTGGGGATAACGTTTCGCAAGTACAAGTCACACACGTCACACGTGTGCCAAATACCTAAATGGTTTTTTTAGTAAGAGACCGTATTCTTAGCATTCCATGGATTCTCCGTGCGGGCGCCGGGTCCATAGCGTGGCACAGGGGGGAACACCCCGACGGCGTCTGGGACTTGCGACCCATTCGAGTAGGTTTAGGGTGGCCACCTTACTATGTGCATAAACGATCACCTTCCACCGTCAACAATGTTCCCCCCCCCTGCCCAACCAGATTTGGTAAGATCCTATCAATGCCGCTTTGGATACTCGTTTTAGTAAACAGCTTACTGAAGCTCTTGGCAATCCAAGGTCCTTAAATAAATTATACAGGGATTTAGCTGGAAATCCCCTTGCTCCTACTTCTACGGCATAGAGTTTAACCTAGTGATGTAAGAACTCAAGTCTTTTAAGTCACTTAAGTTAGGACTAGACTCGATTTTCAAGACTCGACTCCAAAAATACGACTCAAGTCTTTTAATTAATCTGAGGGACTCCAGTTCACTCCAGTTGTTATAATACTACTTGGATATAAATGGACTCGAGTATTTTATTAAAAGACTCGCAACTTAGTCGCGAGTTTTTTATTAAAGGACTCGAGTTGTTTAGCATACCATGAGCTGTTTAAAATTATAATAATAAAGTGTAATAAATAAATTAAAATTGTATTGTAATGCTAAATTAGTACAAATAGGCATTTTTAATTCAAGTAAAAGCTATTAGTTTAATCAATTTTCCATGTTTATTAATTAATTACCTATAGCTTTGTCATCATTTAATCTTACCCTATCCTTTAATACCTCGAAAGAGCTCCCAACTTAAGGATTTGAAGTCGCTAAGGGTTTACACATCTTGTCGTAAAGACTACACTAGACCCGACGGTATCAAAGCTGATCTGACAAAACGTGTTCCGTCTGCTGGGCCCTCCACTGTTCATACTTTAAGATCATCAAAACACAAATTTGATGACAAAACTCGATGCCTTTTTGTGCATGCGCATTGGAAGTTGAAAAGAAAAAACCTGTTGACAAGCGACAGACAGTATACTCTGTTGGAAACGTAGCCTTTAAGGACACGTGCATTGAGGCTGGGCATGCAAGATGAGATGATTGGGGCGAACCGCGAAGAAGGAGTGCATAGATACTGCAGCCCACAATTCTGACACTACATGTGCTTATAAGTTTTATTCATGGCTTTAGTTACGAGTATGTAATCTTCAGTGACGTCTGAGCGATCTGATGAAGATGTGCGAACCCTCATCGACTTCAAATCCTTAAGTTGGGAACTCTTGTGATCATTTCTAAGGTTACTGGCAGAAATTAGAGATTTTATGCCTTTTCACCGACCATGGAAACATTCTCTCCACCTTCTTCCAGCAGCTCATCGCGAACGAAACACTTGTCTGTCATCTTGAAAATGTGTTTTGTGGCTGCTTCCCTGAGTTACTGGGTGAACAGTCACAATACTCGATAGGTCACGAACGAAACAACAACATAAGCCCGAAGGCATCATCATTGATAGATAATATTATTGGGAGATTTAGCCAGTTTCAAACTGTTTCCGCCTTCACCGCGTGGAGACTGGAGGTACTCCCAGCTTATGTTATTTTTAAATATTGTGTAGGTGTTTTTTACTCGTAATACTGTGGGTGCTCATCCATACGAAATAAGAAATGATTTTGGTAAATTTGTACCTACTGTTACAATGCGTGCTTTGAAAATCGATCACCTTTAGAAGCTCATAGCTACGCAATGCTTGGAGATAGATACAAAGTGCAAAGGACAAAGTTGTAGAGAATTTAAAAAGCTTTTATTATGTCATACAACACAAATTCGTACAAAGCACCGTTGTCGAGAAGTAAGCAAAAAACCAAAAAACGGGACCTTCTTGTGTCTCCCCCCCTCGGGCTCACCTCGGAGGGGTCAGGTCTTGTAGTATGTTTATCTCCTAACTAGTTCAAACAAAGTTCCTAAGTCAAAGTTTCTGCTTTCGACTTTTCCATCCACAAGTTATTCGTTTACTAGGCTATAATACGGAAAAAACACTTAACGATTACATGTATAGTATATGAGCACAACTCACGAGTCCAACGAGTCGAGTCCTTTTAAAATGTAGAAGTCTTTTCGTCACGACTGAGTCGTTTAAAAAGACTCGAGTCTTTTTAAAAGAGTCATTTTAAAATAAAACTCGAGTCGTAGTCGAAGACTCTTAAAAGACTCAGGACTCAAGGCTTAAAGACTCGATCAAGTTGTGAAGCGTCATAAGTCGTTGTAACGAGTCGAGTTTCTTTTAAAAGACTTAAATGACTCGAGTTCTTGCATCACTAGTTTAACCACATAGCCATTTTTGGTTAACTCATTGGTCAAGTCAAAGTATTTATTTGTCTTCATGGCGTGGTCCTTCGGTATGTTGGTCTCCCACGGCACCGTCAGCTCCACGAGCACCGCACGCCTGTGTATCCTCGAAAACAGGAATATGTCGGGTCTGGATGACGAGGCACATACATCCTCCGGAATGTTGTAGTGTTTTTCATACGTGTCTGAGAGTATAGTCCAATCGGCGGCAGCCATCAAAATTGAGTATGGCTTTTGAGGTACTTTCTTTGAACAGCCTTCCTTTACAAACGCAATGTCATTTCTTTTGTTTGTGGTTAATCCCTTTTTCGCTCTCGCTACCGCCAAACTGACAGCCTCACGTATGATTTCCAATACCCTATCGTGTCGGCGTGAGAAATGAACCCGGTCTAGTAACGTCCTACAACCTACCAGCAGGTGCCTAGCAGTTCCAATCGCTTCTCCACATGCATTACATGTTTTATCTGTGGCTTTCCCCCACCTGACCAGATTACTTGAGTCGGGGAGGGTCAATTGAAACGCGTTCAGGTAGAACTTAAGCAAAGCCGGCGACTAGTCGTACAATAAGGTACGCCACTGCAAGGCCATGGGAATACAAAATTCGCCCAGAGTAAGCCATTCATTCTGCATCTCCAGGTTCATCGCGTGCACCTTATAGGCATCGCTCTCATCCTGCTCCAGAAAAGATTTTGTAATGTCTTTATCTGTTTGTCTCCGGATACTACCCAACCCCGCTCGACCAGTCCGCGAACCAACCATGAATTTCTTGTGGAATTGGAGGCGCGACTCAAGTTCTGCTATATGTTTATCCTTTGGAAGAGTTTGAACGATTTTGTCTTTTGATTTTGCCAAGACGTGCATTTTAGTAACTCTTAGATGTTTATAGAGTTCCGACGGCTTCATAAACGTCATTCCGAAGTTATTAGAGGCTCTGTATAATGCCGACGGGTCGGCCGATTGAGCTAGCCCTAGCCACGACTTCAACGTCATCGTAACATTCGCATCCAATTTTCTGAGAAGGTTTTGGCTCATATCGTACACAAGAAACGGCCAGTTTAGACGTGATGTTAAATAGTTGTCGTATATCCATGCTTTCTTGACGTTACCTATTGGTTGTTGGTCTACCTTTTTTATGTCAACAATGAAACTTTCAATTATGTCGTCCAAAGCTGGAGTACAACCTCTGTTATCTATCTTTCTGCCAAGAAATTTGAAAGGCACGGTTTCCGATATACCTAATAGAAACTTTTTCCCCGCCTATAACAAGCCCGGGTCATATGACGTAAACTTAGTAACCCGTCTACCCAGACGTAGACATGATACATACATAGATGAAACTAAGTAATAATTTCTGAATAGCTACATTATTGTTTTTTTAGTTTTAGTTTGCCCACGGGAAAAAATATCTGTGGTCTATAAATAAAAATTTATTATTTTTCTGTAATTTGGATTTGTTGTTAAAACAGAAATACATAATCTGTGAAATTTTAACTCCTGATGACGGACAGCCGTGTCTCAGCAATGGGGTCCTGTTTTTTACCCTTTGGGTACGAAACCCTAAAGACTAGGTGAAATGTGTATGTGCCTCTGCCGATCCTTTCAGCGTTAAGGCGTGTCTATATATATGTATGGTACATACATATGTATGTATGTACCTATAAAAGTACCTATTAATATCTGCTGCCTAGCACTAGTACTGCACTTTGGGATCAGATGGCGCTTTGTAAAAGAATAACAAATGTCCGTGTCATATTAATACGGTCCATTGTATTTAAACTTATCTAAACGTACTTCATAATATAAAAAGTAGTCATGATCTTTTCGAGCCATTCGTCTCAATAAAAATACTAATATTTTTTGAAATTTTTAAGTTGCCTAATGTTGCGTTGCGACCAAACAGAGCGACTGTCGCTGAGAGAATTGTCTATGTGTGAGTGCCGCACGCACACAGCTGAACCGCCGATTCAAAACACCGAAAGTGCCGCTGCCTCGTGCGCTCGGACGGGCCTTAAACACGGCAATACGGCTCAGTACCTATTACGTGGGACAAATTATACAAAGGTGAAATTTGGGCATATAATATGCCTCTGCCTACCCCTTCGGGGATAAAGGCGTGGCCATATGTTTGTATGTATGTAATAGTTCCTTATAATCTAGGTCCCTTAAAATTTTGAATTAGGATTATTAACTATACTCTGAATTTCAATCATGTGTACTTAAGTGTACGCATATTACCATTTTAAAACACACAAACTTGATGATTTAAAAAAATATTGTAGTTATCAACCCTATAATACCATTTCTCGGCCTACCCCTTGTAGGCCGAGATTTGCTGGTGAAATCTCATTTCTACTTAGAAACGGCGACATGACAAAACAAAACTCCGCTTTATATTTAGAGGCTGAAACATTTCAGACTCAAAATGAACTGAGCATATGGTACTATTTTTTTGTGGGGAACCAGTTATCTGGCCGCCCTGTAGCATCGATCCATTTCTTTTTAAAAGTTGGATCTTTTGGAAATCTGTAAAGACAACGCAAGGCACATTTTTGATAAAAGCATCTAATTGCAATATTACTTTTAAACCTAACATGCGAAGGCTGTGAAAACCCAAAAATAGTAAATTTTTAAAAGCAAATCTTAATTGGTTACATATTATTTTGATCTTGCATAAAAGAGGGTGATTTGCAACAAGAAAAGTAACAAAAACCAGTTAATAGTTAATTTAATTGTCGCTTTATTGGGTCTAGATTTTTTTTTAAATATATACATATTTGGATGATAATTTGTTGTAAACGCCTTCCCTTATTTTAATTAAAAAGAAATTTCCAAAATAATCCCATAGAAAGCTTCAAAACCAATATTGAATTCATGCCATACATAAATGTGCATTTAAAACAGTGTAAGCGTGCAAAAAATATAAGTAATACCCATCAAGCCATTAGAATGGGAATAAAAGGGATATTTATTAAAAGGTTACACAAGCACAGTAAAGCACTTAACACATTCCTAACTATGTAGGTAACTCACTAACCTTCACTTTATTTCAAATTAACTTACTGTATTGTTCTGGTTTACATTTTTTCTACATTGTAATATAATTGAAATATGTTTTAAAAATATTTAACATTCACTCACCAATCTATAAAATAAAATATTCCTAGGAAAATGTTATCGATAACTTCCCGTTATTTGATCTGAATGACCATATGCCGGTACATCCTTAACTCGCTTCTCCATGCAGCGAGCGTATTAATCGACTCATGAATCGAGTACGATTCTTTCCCGCGTAACCCGCGTTCTATCCATTGCGTCGTGGGATGTGGGATCGAACTTAGTTAGTACTACTCAGCACGACATGTATTTTGAACACAATAAGAGTCTACGTCTACTGCTGTAATACTGCTATATCACAGTAAGCAGTAACAAATATGTGTCGGCTGTAGTTTTTAATTGAATTTAATAATAAATACAATGAATTACTTGTATTTACATATGGTAAGTGATGCCATGGGTAGTAAAGTTTTTTATGTTACTTCGGTTTTTGCATACAGTGACGGAACAAGGCGGCATTTTGAACTATTTCACTGTCGCAGTCAACTCAACACTGATCACTCTGACACGCCGCTCACGACTAACCTGATCATTTTTGTCAGATTGTACGGACACCGATACGCGCGCATGCCATTTCTCCTTTTTTCTGATTTCTGTGGGCGGACCACTTAGGTGGACGAAAAGTGGACCACGGTTCAGAAATGAATTTGTATACACTTGCCATTGAACCCTAACAACACAACCTCCTACAATCATTATTTTCTTGGCCTTATCTCAACTTACATGGGATCGGCGAAACCTGCCTTCTTAATCCATTCCATCAACTCCTCATTTACTATGTCGTACAACCTCCTTTTTTTTTGCGAGGCATGGGCTCGTGTGATGGTCGCCCAGCACCTGATCACGATAGCACTGGGAATACTCACTAAAACTCCTTGACACCGATCTGCTCCTGTGGGAGTGTTCTGGGATCTGCCTAATTCACCAGAACAATGTCGTACAACCTCCTACAATATTTGTCACAAATAAGGTAGACCGTCTGTGCTATGGTCATTGTCAGATTGGTTTTTATATACGTATGTAAAGTTCAAGTACCTATAGATAGCATTGCCACTGTCATCCAGAAGACTTCGGACTGCCTCCAGATATCATACCTGGTTCTTAAATGAAGGCACAGTAGATATCATTAGTTAGTATCATAGATGTGTGCCTTATCGCTGCTGACCCCAAAAAGTGCAGCTACACAATGATGGAAAGGGCTGGTGAACATTCACATTTATATTAGGTACAATTTTGATATATTTAAAGCTCCCAGTGCTCCATGTCGAGAACATAATTAGTGTTTCTTTGTAGTCTGGGAAAAGTCGTAGAACGGCCATAGAGCGTTTTGTAGACGGTATCGCACAGACGACGGGTCAAGTCGGGGCGAGAGAAAGTCCATTCTATTGGACGGTTATCTGGCATATTCTATAAAAATCTACATACATTTGCTTGGCTTGAATTCAAACTACTTTTTACAGTCGAATCCCTAATAATATTATAAATGTGAAAGTAAATCTGCCTGTCTGTCTGGATACGCTTTCACGCCTAAACGGCTGGAGCGATTGAGATGAAATTTGGTAAGTATAGAGATAGTTCGAGGTCCTGGAAAGGACATAGGCTACTTTTTAACCGACTGCGCAAAATGAGGGTTAAGATTTTACGCGATAACGACTTCTACGCGATCGAAGTCGCGGGGAACAGCTACTTTCTTATAAAGTGACTAGTGGACGTCACGCGGTTTCACCCGCATAGTTCCCGTTCCCGTGGTAAAACGGGAATAAAATATAGCCTATGTTCACCGCAAAGAGTGTGGCTTCCCAACAGTGAAAGATTTTTTCAAATCAGTCCAGTAATTCCGGAGCCTATTCGTTACAAACAAACAAAAAAACAAATCTTTCCTCTTTATAATATTAGTATAGATAACCTTTCTTTCCAAATTTTTATATTACATACATAGAATACATACCTTGCCATGGTTACAACTAATACAAAAAAAAAGAATTAGCAAAATCTGTTCAGCCGTTCTAAAGTTATGTTAGTTATGCGCGTTTTCATTCTTATATTTGTCTTCTCTTTCGATGGGTAGCCAACTTTTATTGCTGTCTGTCTGTAAATCAAGAGAGCGGTATCGTACAGAGACATTTATTGCAGTTGCAGTCGATACAAGGCCTTGATGTAAATCTTGCAATCATTTAGAATGGGTACTTAATAGTAGGTACACGTGTTAGTTGTCCTTTATCAATCCTGTCTATTATATGACTTGAAAATGTAATCAAAAATGTACCAGTGATATGCTTCTGCCTCATATTTTCTCGTTTCTAAGAATGAGACAAATCAAATGACATTAACCGAAAAAATTCGAGACAGCAGCCCTGGGTAATTTTGGCGGACCGTGAACCTACATTTTCAGGGTCATGAAAGATGAAAGAGCCTTGTCTTCTATGAGGACCTTTAACTCCTTAAATTCACCATAGCTTGCTCAGCAATAGGCTTGAGAATTCCATTTTAAAATAAAAACATTTTTTTAACTCATCATATCGAAATGTCTTTACCTACATGTCATTTCGATGTGATGAGTAAAAAAAAACGTACCTACTGATTGAAGAAAAGCTATGGAAACGAAATCACGTTGTACATCAAGCCCAAGCTTTTCAATTTCAACCGCTCGCTACCAAAGACTTTTATATGTATAAACTGAGGTAGACATGCCCTACGCACCGATTTCTGAAACCTATAAACTGAGCTAAT
Organism: Miltochrista miniata; assembly: GCA_933228765.1. NCBI lineage: Eukaryota > Metazoa > Arthropoda > Insecta > Lepidoptera > Erebidae > Miltochrista > Miltochrista miniata. The sequence continues at coordinate 32,652,837 of OW121756.1, read as the reverse complement.
TAGCAACGTTGCACGTCGCACTGTAGTGAGTCAAAACTTCGAGAGTACTCGGCTTGCAATCGGAGTCCATACGTCTTATCTTTTACTCTTGTTCTTTTCGTATATTGCTATTGTGGTGACAATTACGTAAATATTATTTATAAGTGAGTGCAGTCTTACCAATGTGTGTGTTTGAGGATTGCTTTTGAAATGTCGTTCGTTAGAGTACGGCGTGTCTACCTCAGTTTATATAGAAGTCTTTGCTCGCTACCCTATTAAAGTGAATTACTTGGTAAGAGAAAAAAAAAACTCGAAAGTGTGATTGCTCTTTATCGGGCTGATGAAGTTAGTAAGAGAAGGAAAACGTGCGCGCAGGTAAAAAAAGTAGTGCGGAATCTGATTTCTTTGGAGTAGATTTCATCTCCTTATGCGTACTTACGTTCTATCACTTGTATGTAGTTTGTATTGTAATTTATAGGCATGGTTACTTTTTATGTGTGCAACTGTAACACCTCGTACTTTCAAACCAAAATGGTCGCATACACAGCGGTGATATATATATATAGAAACTTCCTTCCGAGAGCGTTGATTTCATTTTGCGTTGTATAATAGTATTACATACAGATTGGCAACTCCCTGCCTCCCACTAAGTAAGCTTCCTTGAGAGAGTGTCACCGCGTTGCATTACGTACCTACGTACTTTGTGCTATTGCTTTGGTTTAATTTGTGCTTAGCCGAGGGTAGATTTGAAAAAAAAAGTACCTACATACATGAGATTGCGTTCTGTTCCTAGTATACTCACACACACATTCAAGCTTGGTTCAAGCATTCACATTACGTGTATATTAGTGTGGGTGAAAACTAACATTTTTGTATGGAGTTTCCGCCCTGTGGTATTAGGTAAGTAACCAAAACAGTTTAGATGACAAAAATAGTGCTATCGACTATCACTATACAAACGGTAATTTTCTTCGATATAAGAGATGAATTTTATTGCTATCTTCGATTCTAAAAGACAGAATTCAGGCCAAGGAAGAATACCTAAAGCAAATATTAAGTCAGCTAGAAGAGAAGCTACCCCAAACCTATTTTTTTTTAAGAAAGTAAATCTACACTGCTATCTCGGTCGCTAACAATATCTAGTAAATACTAGAGATGCGCCGAAAAAACCAAGCAATCCGCAGAATTATATTCGGCTTTTTCCAGTTTTGCTGCTCAAACGAGTTTTTACAACTGTTATGTCATCAGATTACTAATCGGATTTTTGAATACTTGTTTATTATTTTCCTGATTTCGATATTTTGACGTGATAACGTAAACATGTGTGTGGAAGGTCTTCAAAGAAATCGAAGTTTACAACAACAAAGTCCAATGTTCTTTGTACGAGGCATAACTCTCTTGCAGTACACAAAATGCTTTTAAAATTTGTGATTAACTAGCTAGATGGTGGCCACGGCTCTTCTTGCGTGGAATTCTGTTCCCGTTTACACATCCCATGGGAACTAATCCCGGGGATATGTAGTCTTGTGTGTTATTTCAGACTATAATATAGCTCTGTATGAAATTTCAGCCAGTTCCTTTGAGCTGTTAGAGTGTGACAGACTAACAAACAGCAACTAGTTTAGTACTTGCAAACTTTCGCTTGTCTCAACATCGTCAAGTGCGGAGGCGCCATTGCTACAAACGATTTCTAACATTTTAAAATATTCTTTGGCCGTAGAATTTTCTCCTATATAGATTACCGTGAAGGATGATTTGTTATAATCAAGTAATTAACGGTTTAGCTCACTTATAATGATGTTTAAACTTTTCGATTTAATTTACCTGAATATGCACGTAAATAATAACCGATAGGAGAGCTTTTACACCTGTGACCTTATCACTTAGATCAATATAGCCAATCTTATAGATATTCGTAAAAGAAATCAACCAAATAATCCGGATACAAACACCTAGAATATTTACCGAATATAGACAGATCTCTGAAAAAATAAATTGATAAAATTGGCCGAATTTCGAATATAAAAGCAAATATGGCACCTCTCTAGAAAGGAAGGTTGATATGAAACTGAGAACGCATTAGCAATTAACAGCAATAAAATGAGCGAAGTTAATAAAATTCATTAGCATCACGTTGTAGAACAATGCAATGGATGTCAACTCGCGAGAATTTAATTAGAATATGTCACTGTAGCTTGTCGGAGATGCAACAAACTACATTGAATTATACTAATGCGTTTATGCCAATGCACATAATTATGTCATTACAAATAAACTTTTAAAGCAAAAAATGGTTAACTAGATGATGCTCGCGGCTTCGCCCCCGTTCGAATTCGGTCCCCTTTCCGTCTACAGCTGTACCAAATTTCAGCCCGATCCGTTCAACCATTACAGCGTGATGGAGTAACAAAAATCTAAACATCAAAACATCTGAGACAAACTTTTACATTTATGATATTAGTACGAGTAGGAAGGACATAGAAGTATATTGGAATTTGGAAAAAGCTCTATTAATCAAATGGTCTACTAATGACGCAGGAATCGGATTCTAAGCATACGAGACTTTATTCTTTCAAAATGTAGTAAAATACGTTTTACTCAAATTAAACGTCGTCGATCGAATAAAAAGTAGTTTATTTCCTAATACCTATTTCACTTCCTTCCTACGCTTTTAACACTAACCGTGTCTATTAGGAAGTTATAAAAAATATGTAGTAAGTAGTATTTAAAGGGAAAGCTTCTTCCATGGTTCGCCTCAATCTTTGTAAGCCATCTTTTTCGTTCTTCTAACAGCATGTGGCATTACAGCAAATATGGCATCGTGTAGCATTTTGTTCTACTCTGATTTTGTCAATCATTCATGCAAGTGTAATTTATGTGTATTGATGCAAATGTTGTTGTTCACTTGATCGTGATTCATGATGGACAACGACGAAGCAAGAGTGAAATAAAGAATTATAAAATTTATAAAATGTATTTAAGATATTTAACGTTTTTAGATAACGGCAATATGCTCACCACCTATTACGTGGGACATAAAACTATACCTACATACGGTGAAATGCATACTATAATAACGGCGTATACTATGCCTCCTTAGATCAAGAATAAGAATAAGAACTTTTTATTCTTGATCTAAGTATGCATCTACTCATATCGGGCTAAAGGCACGGTATACGGGGATCAAGGCGTGTTGTGTTTATTTATTTATTTATATTTAGCTCGCCAAATTGACGTCGCCAGCCTGATGGAAAGCCGTGGCGCATCTAGCGATTGGGGACCACTTTCACAGTCCGTAAGACTTCTGACAGTGGTCTTCAAGTTGGCGGCCCCGTGATGAGCCTCTTCACGCTCCTCTTGAAGAACCCGGGATTGTAAGATGAGGGAAACACGTGTGCGGTCAGGTCGTTCCAGGTTTTTATGGTTCGACATTCATTACAGTCGATGCACAATGCATGCTTCTTATATACTATCGGCTATATCCATAACGATTGTAAAGAGTCCCTTATTTCCAGCTAGCAAATCTCAAGTTCTATCCAATAAGCACCTACACCTTGAAAACCTTCGGATCGCGAGTTTATATAATACCGGAAGTAACGCGTGGATGATAACAAGTTATTGTCAGCAATCGCCTAATTACCTATATATTATGTTAACCTTGCAATAAACTACTACACACTACAGTATTTAACCTCGAAGACGGCTTCATTATATTGCATTATGTTTCTACTTGCTTCATATGCATGTGATCTAGTATTAATATTTCAAACACTAATATACTATGACGACATTACCTTTAAGGCTTGGGATATTCCTAACGACCTTGAGCATAATAATATGCGACACTCGTCCTCCATAGAAAGAGATGTTGTTTAATAGATTATTATTTTAGTAATAATTAATAAAAACTCAATACACACTTATTCAAAATCAAAGAAAACCAAATAATAGATGTATGTTTTCCTTAGAGATGGATTTATTATTTTAAATCATTCGATTAGAATTGAACTCATAAAACGATTCATCTCAACAATTTGGCACTGCTTCAATGTCTATTTTACTCATATAGAATTAATATACAATTTATAACAAACCATTATATTGACACCATGTCTTGTAGAATAAAAATGTCATTAGCTATAATTTTTGTCAACAAATGCAAAAATAAATCATTTGGACCTCTTTTTCGACATTTTTTGAGACAGGGGCCTTAAGTACTGTCTTTACAAATTAAACCATGACATTCATTATAATGATATTACATTAAAGTACTGTTTTCACGATGTAACGAGGCCCTACCGAAATCCTGCAGGCTCAAGTCGCTAACACAGGAAAAGAAGAAAATCTCGAAATCAACCGTCTGTCAGCGAGGTATTACAGTAATCATCAATCGTTCACAAATAAAAAAAAATGTGGGAGAGGGTTATGGCCAGCAGCGGTGGACTGCAATAGGCTGATTGATTGATTAATCATAGTATTGGCAGTGTAGTGGTTGAGATATCATCACCGAAAGATACATTAAAATTTACTATTCATGACATTATTATTTACTGACAGTATGTAATCGGTTACTGAAAAAGGTAGAGTTATAACTCTAGATATTTTTTGGATTCATTTTTTTTAACGTGAGGGAAAATCCTCATGGATGCTATGCCGGACTCCTACCGACTAAAACACCTCACGTTACGCCCAACAGCCTATGGTTGGGAGCCCCGGGTAAGCCGTCGGAACGATGTCCCAGGACTTTTTGCATTCAATAACCCGTTGATTGAGGAAGGCTGGAAGGTTATATCATCTTGCTAATGTTCAAGGGAGTGGAAATCAATACATCAATCTATACCCGTACGACAACTACAAGCGCGACTGCGACCAGCCTAATAAGGACGAACGAGTTATCACGTTCTCGAGTACCCGTTTAACAACACCCTGTATTCAGTGTAACAACACTTGTCAGCGAGTAACATAAATTATATAATGTAAGACGAGCGTGGAACGTGTCCGCACTAATATCAATAGAAAGTAAACATAGAGACATTTCCAATTCAACATAGTATTTGAATATAAGAGCATGCACACTACGTAAGCGAAAGTAGGGAATGTTTCGTTGCTACATCATTATTTTCGTCCGTAGTTCATCATCACGCCTTTATCCCCGAAGGGGTAGGCAGAGGCATATTATATACCCACATTTCACCTTTTTATAATTTGTCCCACGTAATACGTTGTGAGCCGTATTGCCGTGTTTAAATGGACAGGCGCAGGTTGTGACTGCCTGCTGTTGAAAATAAAGCTTTCAACTTGGCTTAACGACTGCCATTTTACTGGCAACCGGGACCAACGGCTTAACGTGCCTTCCGAAGCACGGAAACGCTCAAATAAATGTCACAAAGTGTTCACATGGATGGTCACCCATCCATGGACCGGCCATAGTGAAAGTTGCTTACTGCAGTGATCGTTTAGTTTACAGAACACTGAGTCCGCGGGGCCACGAGCGCTTCGTCCGTAGTCATCGCCAAAAGATCGTTTTTCTGTCGGACCGTAGAAGGAATGTCCTGCTAGCGTTTTCGGGTCCGGGTTCCGGACGCGAAGCGAAGCGTGAAGAGACACATCATTGGTCCTAATTAAGGGCTCCTATCAATAGTTTTGGGTCTGTTAGTTGAAGTCAAAGCTGATGATTTATGAAAGTCTTCATTCGATAATTACAGAAGTATTTATTTATTTATTTATTTTACACTTTATTGTACACCATGTAAATATAAATAGAGTACATAGATTCTGTACAAGAGGAAGGTACAGTGGACGACCTTATCACTAAAAGCGATGTCTACCAGGCAACCAGAAGTACTTGAAAATGAATATAGTGACGATAACACAACAGGCCATTTGCCTAACTTTGTATTTACATTAAGAAAAAGAAATGTATCAATTACAACAAAAAGAAATGGTCATGTAATAAAGATTTTATGAATCAAAATTGATCGAACAGCTCGATAATAAGCTGGTATGAAACGATGATGCAGCTGTTTTTGCACCAAGTAATGATGTGACTCGCTGATTATTTTATGACTTCAATTATAATGAAATCATCAGTAAACAGCAAATGATAACAACCAGTAATTGCGGTGAAAGTTATAAATTTCTATTATTTTTGCTTTACGCTTCATCTATTGTAATGATTTCTACAAATTATCTTGAATTATGGTTTTCTAGTTTACTGCAAAGCCAAAATTGCTATCAATCAAATTTTCGAATCAGCTTACCACGGCTTAACTACTAATAAGTTTAGTTGTGCTACCACAGTCCACTGGAAAGTCCGGAAAATAAAAGTCCTGGTGTATCCTTCCGAGGGCTTACCCGGGGCTTCCAACCGTAGGCTATTAGCAGGACACGTGAGGTTTTTCGTCGGTAGGAGTCCGGGATAACATCCATGAGGATTTTCCCTCACGTAAATAAAAAAAAACTGTGCACTGGAAGACTCAGGTCTCGAACATTTTTTGCTATTATACATGCTTTAATTTATCAATGACTAGCTGTTACCCGCGACTTCGTTCGCGTGGAAATTATGTTATAAGCAAAGTTTGAACTGTATTCTATCGAGCCTCAGGATAAGTCGTAACCAAAATGTAGGGACAAATTTAGGACTATGCGCTAGATGGATTTTTTTTAACGTGAGGAAAGTCATACATAATGTTGTAGGCGCAATACAACATTAGGTGTTGTGATATTTTCATGCTTTGCTTAAAAACCTGGTGATGTAAGAGAAGATACACGCTGACAGAGGGTTTCAAATTGCTATAATTCGAAAGAGAAACGATTTTTGCATTGCTAGGTTCTGGCAAAGAGTCTTTTCACTGCATGCGAGTGGTACCTGGGCCCGTGTTATTTAAGATCGAAAGGAGAGGGTGGAGTTAAGTTGAAGAACGCTTCACCTCACCTTGGTAGATTCGGTTTATTAAATGAATTTAAGTCTTACGAACAGTGAAAGTGGCACCCAATCGCTAGATGGGCCACGGCTTTCCATCAGTGGCGACGTCAATATGGCGAGCTTAATATATTAAAAAAACCATTTTGCTACACTGCACCAGTGATTCGAGGCTGTCAGTTACCTCAGGACAGTATTTATTGTGAATTGGTATGTGGTCATCGCAGCATGTAAAAGTAAAAGTTTTATTTTGTTATTGAATTCATATGATCAAAATTGTTGATGAATTACTAAACAAACAAACAGAGATGTTGAGATTGCCTTTCATTGGTATTAAAGTTAGCAAAAGACGGCCCAGTGACAGCACTGCGAGTAGCGCAGCGAGGACACAGCGCTCCACACATTGGTGGAGTGCAAGGCGTGGGCGCAATAGCGCCAGACCCTCGTGGCAGTTCTGGACGTGGACACTCTCTCGCTGGAGACCATGATCTTCAGCGGGAGTAAGTGGGACTGCGCTGCCTCTTTCTGCGAGCAGGACATGCTCGTGAAAGAGGCGGCGCGGGAGGTGGCGGGAGAGAACTCTCCCACTCGATTTCCGCAATCGGCGGCGGGAGCGCCGGCGACATCTATGATATCGGCCTACATGATCGGGGGCCTGAGGTCGATGAGGAGGTCGCTCACCGTCCTTACAGAAGCAGGCCCTAGACGACAGCGTGACGCGAGGGGTTCACGCCCCCCCCCCCCCCTAAGTGGGTAGTCGTAAGTCTGATGGGAGTCCTGGGGTAGCCTTCCGATAGCTTACTTAGGGCTCCCAACCGTAGGCTGTTAGGCAGGATACGTGAGATTTTTGAGTCGGTAGGATCCGGCATAACATCCGTGCAAGAAAAAAAAAGCTAGCAGAAGAGAGGGTTGCCTTGCCACCAGGAAACAGTGAGACAATTATTTGATTTTCAAACAGTTACTGAATCTAATGGCAGTGAAATCGCGAAATGAAACTCGGTTGTCAGTAAAATGACAATCGTTAAAAGTCAAGTTGGCCTCATGGGCGGCTTGAAAAAAATATTAATTTTAACACGGCATTAGGCTCACCCCGCCTATTACGTGAGACGTAATACTATAAGGTCAAATGTGGGCGTATACTATGCCTCTGCCTACCCCTTTGGGGATAACGGCGTGACTATAATATGTATGCTACTAAATAAGATCTAGACGCTTTTGAGTTTTTACTCCCACATACATACAGAATTCAATTGTTCTCTGCCAAACCCCAAGACTTAGTAGTAGCGTGATAATTATAATTATAAAGCTTTTATAAAACTATCCGCATGTAAAAATTGAACTAAACCTATTTCGTAAGCATGTCTTTTGCCCATAATATAGTATACCTATAGATTTTAATCCTTTTCTGCCAAGCCTCTAGGCTAAGTAGCGTGATTGAATATTTACAATAGACTTAATCTTTAAGCTTATTTACATTAAATAGCTGTTCACGCGACTTCAGCCGAGTAGAAGTCGTTATCGCGTGAAAGTCGTTATCGTATAAAATCATAACACTCATTTTGCGCAGTTGGTTTAAAAGTAGCCTATGTCCTTCTCAGGGTCTCGAACTATCCCCATACCAAATTTTATCTCAATCGCTCCAGCCGTTTAGGCGTGAAAGTTGTTATCGCGTGAAAGTCGTTATCGTATAAAATCATAACTCTCCTTTTGCGCAGTCGGTTAAAAAGTAGCCTATGTCCTTCTCAGGGCCTCGAACTATCCCCATACCAAAGGTCTTCTCTCGTTTTCCATAAATTCATTTGCACTATTATTGTTTGCCATAATCATCCCCGATCATAATATTTACTTGCACTATTATCATTTATACTAATAACGTTTGCCTTAACAACTTAACAGTCATAACTTTTATTTGCCATAACATTTGCCTGAACTACAAAACCCTCAACATTGAAACTTGTGTGAAACAATCCCTAAAGTACACCCTTTATAACATTGAAAAAAAATTTAGAATCGGACCACGCATTGAGAAGTTACATCTACAAAACCATTTTGTCTTTCATCCCCTCTCCCAAAGGAACCGCGCAAAATGTCAGGATCAAAAGTATCCTAGAACCTTTCTCGGATCATAGGCTCAGATTATACCAAGTTTCATTCAAATCGATGCAGTAGTTTCGGCGTGATACTTATTCGGGATACAGACAGACAGACAGACAGACAGACAGACAGACATGAAAATTTTAAATTATATTTTCGGCTTCAGAATCGATTAGAGAACGCCCTACAATAAAGATTTTCAAAATATCTTCCATGTACAGACTCTCGACCCTCTACAGTTTTATTATAAGTATAGATAATATAAATAAAGATAATTTATACGACACAGATTTTTTATTAACAATTAAACCTAAAATTAAAACTCTTATGGCGTCTCTAGCTAAGCTCGACGGAGCCCCGCTTTGCGGGGCTGCTACTTCTGGGTGGTTAAAAAAAACCAATTCAGTCCCCGCCTTCGGCGCGGACTGAATTGTTTTAGAATAGACTAACCCCCTTATTCATAATCGTTTATTAAACCTATTTTAGTTAAAACACATTTTAAGTCTATTGCTGTCTCTAACCATACTCTGTCATTGGTTAGAGACAGCAATAGACTTAAAGTGTGTTTTAACTAAAAATAGGTTTAATAAACGATTATGAATAAGGGGGTTAATCTTTAAGCTCTTTTATGATTTAGCAAACAGGACCGTTTCACACGCTGCTTGATGAGCCTAATGAAGAAGTGCCTCTCCTTTCGCCATCCTACTGTGACGTAAACGAAGTTGCGAGGGTCAGCTTGTGGTGAATAAAAGTTATGGAAAATGGCATTATTGAAAACGAAAATTATGGCAAATACATTTATGGATATAAATTATTATGACACTTGATCGATTATGACCAATGGAATTATTGAAAGTCATTTTATGTCATTTCACGATTATGGCAACTGAAGCGTTATATCTAATGAAATTATGGCAAATACCAGTATGGCATATGAAATTATGGCATTTTAAATTATGGCAAACATTAGTAAACCCATACCAAATTTCATCTCAATCGCTTAAGCCGTTTAGGCGTGAAAGTCGTTATCGCGTGAAAGTCGTTATCGTATAAAATCATAACACTCCTTTTGCGCAGTCGGTTAAAAAGTAGCCTATGTCCTTCTCAGGGCCTCGAACTATCCCCATACCAAATTACATCTCAATCGCTCCAGCCGTTTAGGCGTGAAAGCGTAACAGACAGACAAACAGACAGACAGACAGAGTTACTTTAGAATTTATAATATTAAGTAAGGATTAGGTAGTTGAAGATGGCCCGGACTTCATATTCATATCTGTATCATCCTTCTCCAATAGAACAATAAATAATATTCACGGACATTTCACACAACGCTATCTGATCCCAAAGTAAGCTAGGAATAACCTGCTTGCGTTATGGGTATAAGACTACGGATATTAATACTTATATACTTTTTTAAATACATACATATTATACATAGAAACACCTAGACTTGACTTATGACTTATGGGTCACACAAATATTTGTTTCCGGTGGGAATCGAACCCACGACCTCCAGCGCCGCAGGCGGTATCACTACCGACTGCGCCACAGAGGCAGTCAGCTTGCCCTGTTTGTTTATTATCAAGATAATTTATTAAGCCAAAAGGCTCAATTTCCTAAAGTAGACACAGTCATATCTCACAACAGGAAAACGTGTTCGGGAAAAATACCAACGTGATCTTTAAATATAATAAGGCACACGGGCATTACGTCAAAACCGTCTTTATTCTTGGAGCTTTCGATATGAGCTCTCTTACTGAATACTAAAACCTTGTTTGTCCTGCACGTCCATGACAGTGTTTATTATTATGCCTTAGAACACCTACACTCGCTATCTCACTCGTTTGTCGAGCGACAGAAAGGGAGAGGATATGTGTCAGAATTTGCTTATTCGACCGCTATACATGTAGTCGTATGTTGTCAGGCTCAAACCCATAGAGCAACATGACCTATGACCAGAGGCGGCGTAAGGCGTGGGCGACGTGGGCCACCGCCCACGGCCTCGCGGTACAAGGGGCCTCGCGCCTCAAAAATTTTTATGCTTTGCTTCAAAGCGAGAATAAAATAAATAAAACCGGCCAAGTGCGAGTTGGACTCGCCCATGAAGGGTTTCGTAGCAGCAAGTAACATAATATAAAAGTTCTTATAGTTCGTTGTAACTTTGATTGATGTTTTAACACGTTCTATCCGAAAATTGCGGTTTATGACGTATTAAAAAAAATCTATCAGCTCTATCTCGTTCAAACTAATTTTCGTTGGTAGTTTTTATGGCAATGTACATCTCTTAGTTTAGAAGTTAGAGGGGGGGGGGGACACACATTTTTCCACTTTGGAAGTGTCTCTTGCGCAAACTATTCACTTTAGAAAAAAATGATTTTAAGAACCTCAATAGCATTTTTGAAGACTTATCTATAGATACCCAACACGTATGGGCTTGATGAAAAAAAAAAATTGAGTTTCAGTTCTGAGTATGGGGACCCCCAAAATTCACTGCTTGTTTTCTAGTTCTATAATAAGAATCTTAATGCGGTTCACAGAATACATCTAGTTACTAAGTTTCAATAGCATAGGCCTTATAGTTTTGGAGAAAAGTGACTGTGACACACGGACGGACAGACAGACGGACAGACAGACAGACAGACAGACAGACAGACAGACAGACATGACGAATCTGTAAGGGTTCCGTTTTTGCCATTTGGCTACGAAACCCTAAAAAAGATATAAATTAATTTTGCTGTGAAAATTATGTATCGATTCATACAAATCGGCGGACAGGAATCTTGAAAAACTTTTTACTGATTTTACAAAAACTAATGATGCCAATGTGTTTATCTTAATAATCGTATGTTGATTTCAATGTATGGAAAAGTACATTAAAAATGGGTTAGCTTGCGATTTTCTCGTGCTTTCTTATTAAGATATATACAATAAGCTGTTCCCCGCGGCTTCGACCGCGTAGAAGTCGTTATCGCGCAAGAGTCGTTTTAACGTAAAATCATAACCCTCCTTTTGCGCAGTTGGTTAAAAAGTAGCCTATGTCCTTCCCAGGGCCTCGAACTATCTCTATACCAAATTTCATCTCAATAGCTCTAGCCGTTTAGGCGTGAAAGCGTAACAGACAGACAGACAGACAGACAGACAGACAGACAGATAGACAGACAGACAGACAGATAGACAGACAGACAGAGTTACTTTCGCATTTATAATATTAGAAGGGATACAATTATTAAGATAAACACATTGGCATCATTAGTTTTTGTAAAAACAGTATAAAGTATTTCAAGATTCCTATGTCCGCCGATTTGTATGAATCGATCCACTGTACGCCGCCGACCAATGCAGGGAATCCCTTGTTTTATTCCTTCCGGACTGTTGGTTCCACTGCTAAGTTCCACTAAGGGGTCCAACAGGATTTACAAATACTCGTGGACCCATTTAGGTAGTGGAACTATACTAATATATGTTTTATCCTGGATTTTTTGGGACGAGTGACCACACTCATCGCATTTGACGTAAACCTCTGTGGTTAAATTTTTTTTCCTTATGGCGAGACAATTATTATTGGCGCAGGGCCTCGCGAAATCTTTCTAGCCTAAACTCGCCTACAATTAATGAAAATATAGAACAGAACGATTCAATTAACATATATGTACAGTACATCAAAATAATCAAACAAAATTAGAATTACATAAACTTAAAAAAATTGTAGCTTAAAATAAACAAAAATATATAACAGAAAATTAAATTAAAACTATGTATATTCAATAATCAAAGAAAATTAGTAATATGTAAAGAAAAATTAGCGTTAAAATAAGAAAACACGAGAAAATCGCAAGCTAGCCCTTTTTAATGTACTTTTCCATGCATTGAAATCAGTCTTTGTCGAATATTTTTTTAAATTGAAGTCTAATCAAAATTGTGTCTAACTGTTTTCGACTACAATTATTAAGATAAACACATTGGCATCATTATTTATTGTAAAAAAAAAAAAAAAAAAATAGAACCGGCTTCATGCAAATCCTTAAAAATAAAATTTACTTAGGACAAAGTAATATGTAAGTATTTTGATTTACCAGATTTTATTCAATACTAGCTGACCCGCGCAACTTCGTTTGCGCCACATAAGAGAGAGTATTACCTGTCCTGTTCCCGTCGCATTTACTCCCGTAGCGTCACGTCGTTAATATTCAATACTACGTGAGAGAGAGAGAGAGAGAGAGAGAAAGGTTTCTCGTCGCTCGGTTCTATTTTTTGTTAATTTTTTTTTATTGGTTAAGTGACGGGTAGACCGAAAACTATATCTATCTATGTGTTAAGTTCTCATCAACACAAATCATTCAAGCCGAAACACAAGGTAACCGCTGTAATTCCCTCGACTGTCTTTCGGTTCCATCATCAGATCGACTCCAGACCTTCATTAAATTGTAATACATTAAGGCATTTAATCAAAAAGTTAACAAACGCACTAGTTGTCCCTACAATTTTCGGTGGTTGCCCTCGATTTCTCCTGGATCCCAGCATCAGATCCTGATACCCTGGATATGGGACCACCGCAGAAGTAGCCTCATTCATACAAAAAAAAATTCAAAATCCATCCATAATTGGTATCATTGGTATTTTATCGCGTAACATACAAACAAAAAAAATAGCGTGCGAATTGAGAACCTCCTCCTTTTTTGAAGTCGGTTAAAAACAGTAAAAAGTATTCCTTCCGGACTGTTGGTTCGACTGCTAAGTTCCACTAGGGGTCCAACAGGATTTACAAATACTCGTGGACCCATTTAGGTAGTGGAACCAACAATATATGTTTTATCCTGGATTTTTTGGGACGAGTGACCCCACTCACCACATTTGACGTAAACCTCTGTGGTTAATTTTTTTTTCCTTATGGCGATACTATTATTATTGGCGCAGGGCCTCGCGAAATCTGTCTTGCCCACACCAAATTTAGGTCTTGCCCCGCCACTGCCTATGACTTTAATCGGGAGGGGAGGCGCCATGCATAAACTTTCTCTTCTATCAATACACAAGTTCAAGTGGCCAAAAACAAAATATATTATGTAAAATCCTCGTCATACAGGTCAAATCCGGAACCTTGTCAAAGAAAATAGAAAATGACAGATTTTCGAACCTTTTTGCTAACGCTATACCTACTTGAAATGAACGCTTGTTGCGTGCGGATTATTCATGTGTGTTTGAAATTATGAGTGTATTGTTTTAATTGTGTGGTGTAAGTTCCGTAGTGACATCCCATTGCTTTTGTAGTGGATAAATGAATACGATTTCCCCCCGCAACATATGACAGACAGTATGTATTGGCCTCGCCCTATAAAGGAGGTCGTGTTGCTCTATGGGCTCAACCACAGCAACGGGTACTTAATAGAAAGTGCCATTGCAAATACATGCACGATTTAAAGCATTTGAAACGTGATCAGTATCTTTTTTTTTAACGTGAGGCAAAATCCGTCATGGATGCCGGACTCCTACCACTGTATATCATACCCACTAAAAAAACCTAACGTAACGCCCAACAGCCTATGTTTGGGAGTCCCGGGTAAGCCCTCGGAAGGATGCCCCAGGACTTCCAACAGACTTACGGCCACCACTACGGCCCCGCCCAGGGGAACGTCATCAGTATCTTCATTTTCTTATCTAATTAATCAATGTCAATTCAATTACAAGGTGAATATTCGGTGCCAGGTACGAGCGAACGCTGAACGTTTTCCTTCAGAAGTTATTTACTTCAAGAGATCGTTTTAGAGTTGGTCGTTAAGATAAAGTTAAACCTTGAGGACAGGGCTCGTAATTTTCGAGATAAAAGCTTTCTGGAAAATATGTTGATGGGGTTAAGTTTTAAGCTGTACCGTTATCGTTTATGGGTAGATGTTGTTTTTGTTATGTAAAATAAGGGGTTGTCTGTAAAGTCGGTTTAAGGGCGATAATTTTACGTGAAAACGTCGTAAGGAAACATTTATTTGCACACGTATCGGCAGATGGATTGGAACAGAGATAGATGCCTTCGCGCTCTCGCGTACAAGCTCGGCTCAGGCGGAACGTGACACTTTTTCGTGGGTGCACTCTAAACATATTTTTATGGATGGATACTACATATTTGAGGAACATCATTTTTAGGAACTTAAGGGGTAATTTGATTGTAGCAATGAGTTCGTAATATTTTGCAGTTAGTACTGCTACAGTTCGTAGCAGTCACACACTTGTGAACGCGATGTTTGTTATAGAAGTGTAGTATTCCTCGAATTATAAGTTTATAAGGTTAGAAATATTAAAAGTCTCCCCAATCTCCTCCCCTCCGACTAAAACCCATTCAATAGATTTCACGTTAAGTAACATCCACACAAAAAAAAAAAAGATAAATTCAGAGATAAAAATATGAATTACCTCTTCGTCTTCAGTTATAAATTCTACTGTAGTCTGTTGTCGACTGTGCGACTCCACTGTGTTCAATTTCACGGGACGGTCTCCTTGGTCCAATACTGAAACAAGCAGAATACAAAAATGAGTCATATTCAAATTTCACCTACAAAAATGAGTCATTTACAAATATCACCTACAAAAATGAGTCATACACAAATATCACCTTTATTTCATCACGCACAGTGTGTAAAGGTTGCCGTTGCTACTTTAGATCGCTAAGCAAGTACCTACTATTAATTATTCTGTGCCTTATGCACCCATAATATTATACCTAATCGTTTGCGTATTTAAATCCCAAAACACACACTGTGAATTTCTTACAGATATTTCAGATAGTCAGCAAAACAGATAAATATATACAGGACCGTCCTATAAGGATTGAATTTCAGAAAATCTTTTATTTCTTTTCTTACAAGGCTATTTTCACGTCACAGATATAATTTTCTGATTTCTGTGGTCAAAGCTCTTTTGCCGATTATACGAGTACACTCCACTTACACACGATGATTACCAGATTTTCCATATTAAATCTTGCTTACCTATACACGTCTTTACCGACTAAACTGTTTTTATCATTAGCTCTGCAACTTTCCAGTTCTTATGCCATTTCGATATCAACTTCAATTCGGAAACGTGTCTTAAATTCTAATGCATCAAAATATATTCAAGTAGAAAGTCGAGTACATAATCTAAGACGTAATACACAAAACCAATGACAGAAACACGTGTTAATCACACAACCGGTTACTTGGTAACGTGGTCTGCAGTGCCAAATGGTAACACAAACAAAACAGTGGAAACGAAGTGGAAAACGTGACATGATACTAAAACATTGTCAGGTGTTTGAGAAAACTGTCATATAGGGACCATCTACGAACGTGGAAATCGCAGCGATGTTACTGTCCATTCTTACTTCAATTTGTATTAGAAACAACAGTGTCAGATGTTTGAGAAACTGTCCTATAGGGGCTGTCTACACAAGCTAGGAAATCGCGGCTATATTATCGTTATCTCTCACTTATATTGTAGTTATAGACTCTACAGAGGCTTGTCATTACCAATATTGTGGTCTATTTGTATTTTCTAGTCTTTATATTAGTCTCTAAGCCTTCTACAAGAGCAATAAAAAAATCTTATGGGCTTCGGATACCATCAACGCGACTTGACACACGTGCAATGAATGTACGCACACTTGAAGCTAGTGTTATTCACATTTCAACTGACTTGTGAAGTCGCATGATCGTCTCCGGAGCCCATAAAATTCTCCATGAACGTGTCTACACACGGCAATATTATCGCGACGAGAGATTGTATGGGAATGGAAATACTTGGCTCGATGATACTAACGCAGCTATTTTCTCGCTCGTGTACACGGTCCCTTAGGTTATAGCATTCGTATTAATTACGTAGTACATATAGATCGATGCCTATAACTTGTAAAAATCCAGAGACATTAAGATAGAGTTATTATGTGATTTAAAGTTTCTTTACGATCCGATACAATATTTATTTTGACAGGAAATTATATAAATTCTCTCTCCAAGAACGGGTTCTTGCACATAGAATGTTCAGAATTTCCTATCGACATTTTTGACAGCTGTATCAATGCATAACCTGTTTGGATAACGTTCGCTTCGCTTAGATGTCAAAAAAGACAGGCAAAGAGCGAGCCGCATTCGCGCACGGAGGGTCCAAAAACAGCAAAAAAAATAACGTTTGTTGTATGATAACCAATTTTTTTTTTCTACAGCCTCATGACAAGACGGGCAGGGACGTCTGAGTACTAGAGTTCCGTTTTTACTCTTGGGTACGGACTACGGATCCCTAAAACATCTTTTAGCTAATACCGAGATTATCGCTTGCCATTTTTCAACCATGTCCTAACTTTATCCAACAAAATGTAGGTAGTCTCGAAATTAAAATAACTTTTCCACAAAGAGGAAAGTTTAACAAAATACTTTTTTCTGCGAGCGTTTAAATAAAAAATAAGTAGAGTAACATTTCGTTATCGTCATCATCATCTGAGCTTTATTCCTGAATACTGTTTCACATAGTTTTTTTTTTTTTTTTAGATTTCGACTAGTTCTGAAAGCGACTACCTTTTATCAAAGTATATGCAGTACTCAGAAGCAGCGTTGTCGCTTATCCTACAAATTCTACTGTATTTTCTCCGCGTAGCTCCCGTTCCTGTGGGAATACGGGAATAAAATATAGCCTATGTTCACCGGGAAGAGTGTAGCTTCCCAACAATGAAATAATTTTTCAAATCAGTCCAGCCTATTCGATGCAAACAAACAGTCAAATCTTCCCTCTTTATAATATTAGTATAGAATATAGATAGACAAAGGACAACATCCATACATATAGTTACGCCATGAAAAATATGGCTCACCACCTGTTACGTGGGACCGAATTGTACACGGTGAAATGTGGGCCGGTATAGGCCTCTGCCTACCCCTTCGGGGATAAAGGCGTGAGTATATGTATGTATGTATGTATGTATGAAAAATAGGGTAGAGAGAATAAGGAATTAATATAAATTTGAATCCTGCAGATATATATGTATGTATATATTTATAATGTGTATGTAAGTGTATTTGGTATATATTTATAATAATTATATAACTTATATGTAACTATTTATTTATATATGCTGTAGGTTTATGACTAGGGATTATAAGTAGATAGAATTGTTTATTTTTAGAAATAAGTACACCGAACAACTACCACTCATCACCTTAAACCAACTTTCTCCATCCAAAGGTTGCCTGGTAGAAATCGCTTTTAGTGATAAGGCCGCCCATTGTACCTACTCTTGTAAGGAATCTATGTGCTCTGTTTATATTTACATGGTGTACAATAAAGTGTATAATAAATAAATAAATAAATATACGTGAATGAAAGATCGAGCAGTATAAGGATAAACTAGACATAATTTTTTACACCTACCTATTTTGTTTTACTACCGGGAAATCCCGAGACACTTATACGAGGTTGTACTTTTATAAATTTTAACCCTTAACCACCTGACATACGTCTCATAGACGCAGTGAAATTTAAATCGCTCGTATTTTGACGCGTGATGCGCGTATCAACCTGTGCGTCCCTGTACCTTCCCGCCGCGTCCCTCAGTGCCACGCAAGCGCTTGTCGAGGTTGGACGTGCGCGCGTTTAATCGCTGGTAAGTAAAAACTTTCGTTGTCCGTCTCTAATGCGTATGGTAGGTGGTTGTGTGATTTTTTTCAAATTGTGTTTTTTTTTGTTTTAGTATAAAATGGCTTCTATTGATAATAATATTCAGCGTTGGTTGGAAAAAGATTTATCTGATGATGAAAACCTTCCAAATGATGAGGGTAGCGATGTTGATTTGGACATTGACACACAACAAGCATTGGAGGAAAGCTGTGTATCGGATTCCGAAGATGCAGAATCAAATTCTGAGGAGACTCAAACTCCGGTGTTACCTGCAGAGGAAGAATTTTCGTCTGAAGATGATGAGCCTTTGACACAATTGCTTTCGAGACCATCGAGACTTCGTAAAAAAAACTATTTTGGCAAGAATCGCTTTCGATGGTCTTCTACTCCTCCTTCATTGCGGTCGAGAACACTGCAACATAATATAGTCGAAGAAAGAGAAGGTATAAAGCCAGCATACCGGAATGACTTGAATGCTTCCTCTTCACCGCTGGATATTTGGCAGAAATTGTTCACCGACGAAATGCTTGAAAAAATTGTTCGTAACACTAATGTCAAGATTCAAGAAATTAGACCTAATTACAAAAAACCAACCAGTGTTCAAGATATGGATCTTATGGAATTAAAAGCTTTTATAGGGCTTCTCTTCTATACAGCTATATTCAAAGAAAACCATGAACACTATACATCATGGTATAGTAGTGACGGCACTGGGCGAGAAATATATAGCTGCATCATGAGTAAAAACCGATTGGAAGTATTACTGAAAACACTTCGATTTGATGACTCAGAGACCAGATCAGCACGCCGAGAAAACGATCCTTCGGCGCCTATTGCTGAGCTCTTTAGCTCATTTATTGATCGATGCCAAGCCGTTTATGCGATTGGTATCTATGCATGTATAGACGAAATGTTACTGGCATTTCGAGGAAGATGCAGGTTTAAAATGCATATGCCAAAGAAACCGGCTAAGTACGGCATAAAAATACAATGCCTGACGGACGCAAGATCGGGATACCTTTTAAATGCTTATATTTACTTAGGAAGAGACTCTGATGGATTAAATTTACGAACAGAATATCAGCGATTGAAAAAACCGACTCAAGCTGTACTGCGACTTATTTCTCCGATAGAAGGATCTAATCGGAATGTCACTACTGACAATTGGTATACTTCTATAGAGCTTGTAGATGCTCTGAGAGACAAACATCTAACCCTTGTGGGAACGATGAGGAAGAACCAAAGGGAAATACCTCCAGAGTTCTTACCAGACCGTCACCGACTTGCTGATTCAACGATCTTTGGTTTTGCAAAAGATATAACTATATCATCTTACGTCCCAAAGCCAAATAAAGCAGTGATTATCGTGTCGAGTATGCATCATACGCCAGACGTCGATGAAGTTACTAAAAAACCGGATATCATACTTTTTTATAACAAAACCAAGATTGGAGTAGATCTACTGGACCAAAGGTGTTCTAATTATACCACAGCTCGTCGAACGCGTAGATGGCCATTGGCAGTATTTTACAGGATGCTCGATATTTCAGCCTCAAACTGCTACGTCATTAGTTTATCTGCTCAAGTAGAGGGACAAAAGATTGAGAGTAGATTTAAATTTATGAAGAAGCTAGCTGAACAGCTGACTAGACCGCATATGGAGCGACGAGAACAGAATGTAAAGATTCATCGTGACATTCGAATCACACTTCGACGCATCCTTTACAGCGACTCCAACCTACCAGCCCTGCCAGGTGGGAGCAGTTCCGAAGAGACATTGGTCTCTCGAAAAAACTGCTCAACCTGTGACCCTAAAAAGAAACGTAGGACACAGTACATGTGTTTCGAATGTAAAATGCCTATTTGTATCGAATGCTCCAACAAAATGTGCATCCGTTGTCGTGAAAATCTCTAAGCTTGCAATTTTGTAAAAGGTTTGATTATATTCTTGAACTTTTGATTTTATATTACTTGCAAATTATTGTACTTTTAGAAACTACAAAGAAAAAGTTCCTAAGTTACGTGATTCTTTTTGTAGATCTCATTTTTTGTAAGAAAGAAAATTTAAGCTAGAATTAAGAGTTGTTTCGAAGAAATTAAGATTTTAAGAAGATATGTTGATTTTTATGTGCCTTATTTGCTTTAATAAATACTTTAATATGTTATTTAACCGATTTTAATTTAAAAACATCCCTTTCCATCATAAATTTTACATACAAAAGGTTTTTCACTCGCCCGTCTGTGAGACGTCTGGTAGGTGCTTGTGTGACAAAAATAGGTGGTAGGTGGTTAAGGGTTAATACAAATAGGAGGCGAAGCCGAAGTCCGTATCCACGATCCAATTTACAATTCGTTATGCTTTTCGATTTTTTGGTCGAAGTTGACACACCAAAATATTTGTTTTGTGAGAAAATAAAAGCATTTTTTGCCAATAGTGCACATCTTTAAATATTTATTTGGTTCATAACCATTTACTATTTTAATAGGTACATATTTTTACGTTAAGTAATTGCTCGAACGGGCAAACGCGAACTTTAACACAGTCGAGAGGCGAGCAAAGTTAGATTAAAGCAAAGCTCGTCGGAATACGGGAATAAAATATAGCCTATGTTTACCGGGGATAGTGTAGCTTCCCAACAGTAAAAGAATTTCTCAAACCGGTCCAGTAATTTCCGAGCCTATTAGTTGCAAACAAACAATCAAATCTTTCCTCTTTATTATATTAGTATAGATAATACAAGTCGTGTGAGATTAAGTTCATGTAGAAATGGAAAGAAGATGAGATTTCGATGGAAAACGACTCTGTAGTTTAATTGATATGATAACAAGCTTCAACAACTGATGCATATTACATCTTGATGTAGGCTCTGTAGTATAATTGATATGAAAACAAGCTTCAACACCTGATGCATATTACCTACATCGGATGTATTATGCATTCTGCGATCTGCGATCCACCCCATAGGCGAGGCCGCAGTGGTAGCCGTAGGTCTGTTGGGAGTCCTGGGACATCCTTCTGAGGGCTTACCCGGGACTCCGAACCATAGGCTGTTTGGTTGTTTGTTGGGCGTAACGTGAGGTTTTTTTAGTCGGTAGGAGTCCAGCATAGCATACATGAGGATTTTCCCTTACGTTAAAAAAAATGCATTTTGCGACATGGGAAAATCTAATAGCTTGTTATCTTGGTGTAAAAACCTAATTGCATTTAGCATACGACCTTCAAGAACCTGACGTCCTTCAGCATTGAATACGTTGATCTCGTTGTGAAAAGAACCTTCTAGCACAAATTAGAGATAGTACAGATGGCAACCTACATACTAAATTCGCTGAAGCTACGCACACATAGACAACGCTCAGGCTCTCAGAGTTCGCAGATACGAGGTCAAAGAATTTCCTAATAGTTTTTGATACTGATTTGTGCGCGAGTGTGCGTAGCAGAGGGTAGGTGGGAAAAAAGTACATAGTACCCGTTCATGCCGATCGCCTCCCCTGCTACGCATCTACGCCAGCGGCAAACTTATAGCGAACGGGCTATAGATGAGGTTTCCATCTGTACTATCTCTAATATGTGCTTATAGGGTCATCAGCGCGAGTTTAGCGCTTCTGGTGTTGCAAAACGTTCATAGGTTACGATGTCCACATTCTATCAGGTGGGTCTGTCACCTTAGTAGTAGCACAGGGGGGAAACTCCATACAAAAATGCTCGTTTTCACCCACACTAATACACACGTAATGTGTGTGTGAGTATACTAGGGACACTAGCTATGGAAACAAAATAATAAGGAACAGAACGCAATCTCATGTATGTAGGTACTTTTTTTTTAATCTAGCCTCAGCTAAGCACAAATTAAACCAAAGCAATAGCACAAAGTACGTACGTAGGGTAGTAATACGTAATGCAACGCAGTGACACTCTCTCAAGTACTAACACGGCAATAGACACATCAACTTTGGCGGGGGGATGGCGAAGCTTACTCAGTGGGAGGCAGGGAGTTGCCGATCTGTATGTAATACTATTATATGTTTTGGTAGTATTAAAATTACCAGGCACTGGGAAGGTTAATGTTCTAGAATCTAGAAAAAAATATCCAAAAATAAGTTTTTTATTACCGAATTACTTTGTATAACAGGTTTATATTAAAAACAGTTTTATACAATCAAAACAGAGAAGCCATAACGTGCTTAACAGCCAAGCGATGTGGAGAAACCAGAAACCAAACAATACATCGGCAGTTGTAGAGGTATAGGTGGTTATATCAACGTGTTTTCCTGTTACTTTGTTTATATAAATTCTTAGAAACATGTCGTTCAATTAAGATTGAACTACATTGTATAAATTAGATACCCCGCCGACTGATTTCAGCGATGGAAAAAACGAGACCAAAATTTTACTCATTTTATTCGAGCAGATTGAAAATGCTGACCATGTGCGAGTCGAAATCGTGCACGGAGGATTTTGTAACAAAAAAGCTTGATGTTAAAGTAGATGGCATCAACAGAAATGCATCTGTGAAAGTTTTAGCTATAACGATTTATAAGAAACAGCCCCGTCACAAGACAAACAGACGGACAGCGGAGTCTCCGCAATAACTAAAAAAGGACATTTTATTTGGCTTTAATCTTACCTTCTTTCCGCTGGCAAGCAACAAGTAAGTTTTTAGGATTATTTTTGAAAAGCAATTAGTATGCTAACTGATCATAAATTTTAAAAGTGCCGGTATATGGTGCCTACGTCGCCCTACGTATAATAAGATGGAAAATTTGGTTGGTTCCGAGTAGGTTTCGGTGGCCGCCGTTGGTTAAGGCGTCTGCACGGTTTGCAGAAGACGCAGGTTCGAATCCTGCTCTAAACCAATTCTTTTTCCATATTAAAAATTTAAAAGTTTTTAATCTAGAAAAACGCATTAATTTTGCTATGAGTTATTCACGTGAATGCAGATTTAAATAAAGGCCGAAAATAGAGCATAACTCTGCTGAGCTAACGTAAATAAATAAGGCTAATATGACTGCGTGATTGTTTGATCAAACACCTCTATGCCAAAACATGTTTTTAGTTTGGTGCGGTCTTAGATGATGGAATTTTTGTAAGAATGTGGCTACTTGCTGTATTAACCGGTGTTTCTGTGACATAGTACGAACCCTGCAGCATCCATAGAATCCATATGCCCGTATCCTTACTTAATATTAAAAATGCGAAAGTAACTCTGTCTGTCTGTCTGTTACGGTTTTCACGCCTAAACCGCTGAACCGATTTTGATGAACGACTTCTACGCGGACGAAGCCACGGGGAACAGCTAGTTAACAATAAAGTATGAAAGTATGCCAGTCGTTTTAAAATTTATTAATACTGTCCCATTCTATAGGTAGTGATATGATGAAAATTATGATAAACCTCTACTTCCAAATAACTTACTTATATTCGGATATAATATAACCTAATAACGTCAGCTTATGAAGATGAACTTCAAATACCTTATTTGTAACTGAAAAATAGAGTCACGCAATTCCCTTGGCGTGTGAAAATCCTCATGGATGCTATGCTGGACTTCTACTGGATAAAACCACACCGTAGGCAACACGGTCTTCTCCCCACCGCACCGTAGGCAGATGCCTACGGCCGGAAGAAGTAGTTTCAAGTTCAAGCATGAGATATTTTAACAGTTACACAGAATATTGTTGGCATAATTTCGTGTCGAAGGAAGAGAGTGATTTCTAGGACCTTTCTGGTACGGTTGCTGATGAGATGAGATTTGCTAAGGTTTGGGAGCTCTACAAGAACCAGTGATATTATACACAAGATAGGTCACACGTAGCCTACCGTAGGCTGTTAGGTAGGATACGTGTAGTTTTTAGTCTGTAGGAGTTCGGCATAGCATCCATGTAGGATTTTCCTCACGTTAAAAAAAAGATTGCTTAGCTAAATCGGATACAGATAACGTGACGATTGCGATGTTTCTTTTTCAATACAATACACAGCGTCAGAGACATACAATTTTGGCACGCCCAGTGCGATACCTACACAACTTTTTTTACCACAACACCGGCACAATTTGAGGAAATAGCGTCTGCCATATTTTTTATGACGTCGACGCGCATTTTTACGTGGCATGATAAATTGTAATGCATAGGTAACTACGCGAGCATAAAATGTTCGCGTAACAGTCATTGAATTACCTAACTTGATTGTGGTAAATAACGTCTAACGTCTGCGACTTATCAACAAATGCGTCAGACTATGTCTCATATATGTTACTGCTCGTTCACTCTAACTTTGCCGCTCGGCTCCATACTAAAGTCGAATTTTTAATTAGACGAAGTAAATTGACAGCAACTAATGTCACTTCTTCATACAATGTTGCGTATTTTCTATGACGAAGTGACATTAGCTACTGTCAATTTACTTCGTCTAATTAACAATTCGGGTATACGTCTCTACGCCAGCGGCAAAGTTAGAGCGAACGGGTAGTACAATATGTGTACGCATTAAAGTCACGCCTTTTCTCCTAAGGGGCACAAAGCCTCACTTTACGCCCACGCTGTTTTTGTCCCACGTAATGGGTGCGTCCATTGTCATATTGATTTGCTAGGAACTTAGAATAATATATTATAGAAGTCATCATTTAATTCCACAAGACAGTACACAATGTGGACGGGAAACACCGATTTTAAAAGCAGCCAAATCATATTATGGCTTTATGTGATTCAGGGTGTAAAATTTCTGTTGAGAGTCCTGGGCACTCCTGGGGTATCTTTCCGAGGGCTTACTCGGGGCTCCCAACCGTTGGCTGTTTTCAGGACACGTGAGGTTTTCTAGTCGGTAGGAGTCCTGCATAACATCCATGAGGATTTGCCCTCACGTAAAACAAAAAAAAGTACAAAATTTTCTTCGCTTCATGTAAGTAGAGATATACCTATCCATAATACAAGAATTTTGCATTTTCCTCCCTTCAATAAAATCTACAATTTTGTGTGAGTTGACTTGTTCAAGGCATTGTTGAACTGTTTTATGTTAATGATGTTATTATCATAATTTACTCATTTCCTTACAAGTTGTTTCAGCTTAAAAGTAAGTAGGTATAAAGAAGAAATATTAAGTATTTCCTTATTTGCCGCACCAGATGCTACGGAAGGCGGCGTCCACAGGAGATGAACCACAAGGTTTTTTGTTGAGTACCGATATACTACACGTATAAAAAGGATCCGCTTGGGCTGGGCAGCGTTCAGCAAACTGCATTCTGCATCGGGTTTTCTATTCGACTATACCCCAACGCCTGAAAACAAGAGACTATAACCAGTGCGTTCTACCAGTTATGACCTACGATGCCGTGACGTGGAAACTCACGATGAAGCTAATCCATGCCCTTAAAGTTGCGCAGCGAGAAATGGAACGAGCTATGCTTGGGGTGTCCCTGAGGGATAAAATCCGGAACGATGTTATCCGTCAGAGCACAAAAGTGGTCGATATGCACTTTGGAGTGGCAGTGGGCTGGCCACATCTGTAGGAGAACCGATGGTCGGTGGAGCAAACGAGTTCTGGAGTGGAGACCGCGTCTTGGTACACGTGGGGTGGGACAACGTTCCGCTAGAAGGAACGACGACCTGATGAAGGTCGCAGGGATGCGGAAGACCCAGGACCGTGCATTGTGGCGCAATTTGGGAGAGGCTTACGTCCAGCAGTGGACTGCTATAGACTGATTTGATTGGCACGTATAAAAGAGGAAGCCTGACTTAGATTTTTCCTACATAAATAATGTAAATGACAATATCGATATAATTTAAAAGTTACGTAAGTATATGCTGTAATAAAGTTGTGGGTACATTTTTATTTCCGAAGTAAAAAAAAAGTACCTATAATGAAGTTATATTTTAAAAGAAATACAAAAAATCTGCGAAACGAGCAAATACTTTGGACATTTTTCTATACCATGTACTTAAGAGACCTTAGAATTAAGTAGAAAAAAAAAACATCAAAATTGTCGTCATAGAGTCTTTGAATCACGACGACTGACTGTTATAAAATGCTGCAGAAGAACTCCTTAAGAAATTCAGTCCGGCATGTGATGCAGACTGCGATTACAAAGTAAAATTGTACTACATTTTGAAACGAATAACAGCGTTGAAATTACTTAACGAGATGATGAAGCCATAGCACTTACTATAGGAATACATAAAATCTTCGAGACAATGCTGTGGAATACGATTCGAACAATAAACTAAATTCACACGTAGGTACCATAATAATATACATAATGGTTGGAGGTAGCATTCAACCTTTTGCTATTAAAAGGGTAAAAGGACAGCTCCACACTCGTGCAGTGTAACATGTTATGAATATGTGTTCAAATGCATTATATTAAATCGAGCACGAACGAGTAATCTCAGTCTAGGACATCGCGTCTTCTCAACCTAATCCCGCCCTCTCCTTTCCGATTCCGATTTCCGAACCACCGACCACGCGTATACCTACAGTTTGGCTGATTTGGTAGTGAATTTCACAATTCTTTATTTTTTGTCTTTTATGCAATTACTTATAGCCCGCTAATACAGTGTACTGCGTTAAGCTTCTTTATACGGTGGTCAAACGGTTTTTCATTTGTTAATTTCATCCGTAGCTGTGTAACCATCATATAACGAACCACATGTTGACGACATTATACTCGTAACTATGTTTACACCAGCATTTCACAAACTATGGGTGCCGAGCAAATATTGAGTGGTCCCCTGAAACGTAGCACGATACATCGACGGCAATCATTCTGAGTCACGGTGTATGTGTGTGTTTTGATTCCAATTGGAATGAATAAGACAATATATTATTAGATAATCCCACGATCAGCCAGCGGGAAAGTCTTTCCTCTGACCTGAAACCCGACAGTATAAAGATTGGACGGTTTTTTTAGATGCTTCGAAGCCCAGTCACATTTGAGAGCCACTGGTCGACACAATAAAATTCCAAAGAAGGTCTAATTCATTTCTAACTGGAAATAAACCGGTAACCGACGCCTGCGCATGTCAAACGTTATTAAAAAAAAAAGATTGTCACGTTATTTAATAACCACGTCGACAATCACGTACACGAATGTCAACGATGCTTTATTGTTAAGTCGTTGACAAGCGATCTGTTTGCATCTAAAGACGTGATAATAGATGGCAGCTTTCTAGTATTGTCACATTATTTTTGCATTAAACTATTGTACATTCCGATCGTTATTCATTATGAGAGGAAACAACACTTCATTGAAAGCATTCCATATAATGGAGATCATTAACAAAAACAGATTGTATAGAATCCCATAACATTCAAGCTAAGCAAGCTCGTTGTCGGAAAACAGCCTAAAGTCGTTCGCACTCCTGCAAATTTATAGCATTCAGCAGATAAGTATACAATTAATTGTTGTCTCTACAAATAATGTGAATTGTTTTTTATTTTTAAATTAAGCTCGACAAATTGACGTCGCCAGCCTGATGGAAAGTCATGACACATCTAGCGATTGGGGGCCACTCTCACAGTGGTCCTCAAGTTGGCGGCCCCGTGATGTGCCTCTTCACGCTCCGCTTGTAGAACCCGGGATTGTATGCAGGGGCGAATCTGCGTCTTGTACAGCAACACCTCAGGTATGGCGTGAAGAACCGCCTCACCTTATTCAGGATTCATAGTTTCCGCGAGGTTTTATATTTATATCGAATGCTTGCTCTTGTTCAATTCGTGTACAATTAAATACGAATATGACGCTCTAATTATAGCATAGTACAATCAATTACATTTTTACTAGTGCGAAAACAAGTGCTTTA
Source organism: Miltochrista miniata (assembly GCA_933228765.1). Taxonomy (NCBI): domain Eukaryota; kingdom Metazoa; phylum Arthropoda; class Insecta; order Lepidoptera; family Erebidae; genus Miltochrista; species Miltochrista miniata. The sequence goes on along the minus strand of OW121756.1, from coordinate 32,624,420 downwards.
TAGAAGTTTAATAACCCTGTTTCATAACGATATCGGGTCTTAGAATTATTGGAGTGTGAAATCGATTCCCGCGTAACGCTGTTACTACTACAATGAACTCGCTCGAAACAGACATTTTATACAATACAAGTCGTTTCGCTTTAGTTGAAAATGCATCATCTTAGAAACACTTGTAAATGGATTTTTCCATTTAGTGCTAAGCGCTTTAGGTTTTCTAGCCTTATCTTCCTTGTAAATTGAATTATAGTAATTTTTCTCAGCATTAATGCTGATTTCGTTGTCCTTACAGCACTGGTTAATTGTGTTGAGGGCTCTCTGCACTTGATATGATAACATATCCTTGCAGTTTTCCTGCACCGTGACCACAGGGTCGTCCGCGTATCCTTGGGCATCGATTCGTAGTCCTGCCAGTTTAAACTGGAGGCCGTCCACCGCCAGAGTACACAGCAGGGGCGACAGAACACCTCCCTGCGGGCAGCCTCTGACAGTAGCCAATTCTAGTGTGCAATTGTGTAGTTCAAGATGAACTATTCTCTTAGAGAGCATTTCGTTTATCCATCTAATAATTTTTTTTAACCACCAAGATGGCAGACAAGCATACGGCCCACCAGAGAACAAAAAAAAATTGCCTTGCCCCCCAATCGTTGCAGAGTCTACGTCTTTTTCGCGCAGTTCTCTAATCAAAGTACCATTTAGTGTATTATCAAACACACCCTGTTAGTCAAGAAATGCTACAACAGCTGTCTCTATATCATCCAGGGCTAAAGTTGTTGAAAACTAACGTAGCCGTCGAAAATCGCTTACATATTTCAATTTATATCACTTCCCACGTAACAGTTTGGCCAGGGCATAACAAAAGGTTATTGCTATATGGTCCGACAACCATCATAAAAATAATAACCTTTCATTACTGACAAGTAGGTTAAATATTGCAATTGTTCTAAATATGACATTCGTGTTAAAATCTTGGACATTGTATATCAATGAGGACCACAGTTGCGTCAGCTCACAGGCACTAATGCTAATGAGGCATAATGACGTCAAACGCCGTTGATGTATGAGTATTAGAGGTTTACTGAAACGTCTACTGTTCCAAAAATATCCCTTTCGTTTATTGTCTCTTTCGTAAAAAGTCGCGAAAGTAACTTTGGCTATAACGTCAAGTGTAAATGGTACTGACTATCACCGCCAAAATTATCTGCGTTAAAAAAATGCATAAAATTTGGTTTTGTTGAATTAATAATACGATTTAAGGTTCAAATTCCACCTGATCAGTAATAGTATTAGTTAAACAGTATAGTTCTACAGATAAAATATTTAAAGTAATTTAGTATGCTACTATACTTTTTCATAATTAAATAGTATAGTTCTATTCTACCGAGTTGAAACACGCAAGTCTCCCATCACTAATATTCGGTAGTGTCATAGCGAAGACCTTAATTCCCATTGGTACCACTGCACTGGTGGTGTCACGGGGATAATTACGATTCCCCGTGACTCCACCGGTGGTGTAACCGGGAAGAGTTGATTCTCCATGACACCACTGGTGTACAAGGGGAATGAACGAGGAAAACTGCGAATAACCCGTATTAAAGATGGTGTGATGCTGTGTGCAGTAGTCTGCTATGTCAGATTGGAGTTGCTCCTATAAAGGTTTCAACAGAAAGTGAAAACTGCCACTAATATCAGTACAACTGACAGAAATAAATAGTTTTCTTTCTTGCAGTGGCATTTACACAAAACTTATATTTCCCGCGGCGTTATTAGGCTGTAGTACCGCAAAGTAGCCATTGAGCTGTAAGCAGTAATGGGACATCCTTCCGAGGGCTTACCCGGGGCTTCCAAGTATTCTATTAGTATGAGGGAAGTATGTACTCCCCACTCCTCTGTCGAACTATAAAAAACATGGAACGACCTGCCCGCACATGTGTTTCTCTCATCTTACAACCCCGGGTTCTTCAAGAGGAGCGTGAAGAGGCACATCACAGGGCCACCAACTTGAGGACCACTGTCAGAAGTGGCCCTCATTCGCTAGATGCGCCACAGCTTTCCATTAGGCTGGTGGCGACGTCCATTTGGCGAGCTAAATATAAAAAAAGCACTGTACATAACTAAATAACTACATCTATACTAATATTATAAAGAAGTAAAGTTTGTGTGTTTGTATATTTGTTAAATTGTAAGGGGTAATCTCGGGATCTACTGAACCGATTTTAAAAATTCTTTCACCAATAGAAAGCTACGTTATTGTGGAGTGTCATAGGCAATATAGCATCACGCTACAACGAATAGGAGCGGAGCAGTAATAGTAAATGCTTCAAAAACGGGGAAAAAGTTATTCTTTTTGAGAGCTTCGTTGCGTGTGCTGCGTAAATATTTATAGGTATGTTAAAAATATGTACTACAAAATTGTTTCTCTTTAAAAAGTTCTAAAAAAATTGCGCTATAGCATGTGTCTATCTTTGGGGTGGTGCTGTGGTGCACTATAACCAATTTAATGGCTATCAATTTTTTTCTACAATAATGCCACGGGATACCTCTTTTATAAACGAAATTGTTCTTAAAAATAATGCAACGGGAATACACGCGACGAGAAACCTTTCTCTCTCTCTTTCTCACGTAGTATTGAATATTAACGACGAGACGCTATGGGAGTAAACGCAACGCGACGGGAGTAAATGCGACGGGAACAGATAATACTCTCTCTTATGTGGCGCAAACGAAGTTGCGCGGGTCAGCTAGTACATAATAATATATTACATATGCAGTTACAACAGAATCGATATCAATGTCACGCGCACAATGTTATCTAAATTGCATCTAAGTGTGACCAACGATGATGGTAGTGATACGGTCAAAGAATCAATCACACTATTGAGGACACATTAAACGTTGTGATTTCATAGATGACATTGGTTTTACTTTTATTGGTGTTATGGCAACATGGTAGCAAATAAATAGGTCAGACAGTCCAGCTTCCGAACCCCCTTTTTTTTTAAAGTGAGCGAAAATCCATCATGGATGCTATGCCGGACTCCTACCGACTAAAACCTGTTACCTGTAATAGTTACCTGTCTGGTCGCCGACAACGTATTTGCATTAAGGCCGCGTGGGTCAGATTTTGAGTTTTTTGAAACAATCCTACTCAAAAAGTAAAGGGTTTATAATTCTGATAAATATATATATAATAGTTAAGGATATAAGCTAAACATATTCCGAGCCCGTTACACGATCCAATAAATTTCACTAGATAGAAAAAAATCCCAAAGTTGACTCTCTCAGAAAAGTTTTTTCAAAACTGTGGCTAAACTATTAATATTTTATATATTTTTTAGTATGCTGAGTACGAATCACGTGATAATTTTGCAATCCAATATGGCCGCCGTGCCGTTATCACAAAATTCTATGATGGATATCGTTTAAGGGGTTTTTGGAATGCTGAGTACGAATCATGTGATAATTTTGCAATCCAATATGGCCACCGCGCCGTAATCACAAAATTTCATGATGGGTATCGATTAAGGGATTCTTTCGTATGCTAGGTAGCAATTTAATGTAATTGGCCTTAATTTTACAATAAAAACCTTTTGTCATAGTATTTTCGCATTGCTAGGCCTGAACTTAATAAGCAAATCTTTTTAGTTTACTACTGTTAATAGCTTAGGCGGCCAAATTGAATTCCAAAATTATCATGTTATTCGTACTCAGCATTCGAAAAAACCCCTTAAACGATAACCATCATGGATTTTTGCGATTAAGGCGCGATGGCCATATTGGATTGCAAAATTAGTACGTGATTCGTACTCAGCATACCAAAAAACCCTATAAACGATACACATCATGAAATTTTGTGATTACACCGTGGCGGCCATTTTGGATTGCAAAATTATCACGTGATTCATACTCAGCATACCAAGAAACCCCTTAAACGATACCCATCATGAAATTTTGTGATTACGGCGCGGCGCCCATATTGGATTGCAAAATTAGTACGTGATTCGTACTCAGCATACCAAAAAACCTCTTAAACGATACCCATCATGAAATTTTGTGATTACGGCGCGGCGGCCATATTGGATTGCAGAATTATCACGTAATTCGTACTCAGCATACCAAAAAACCCCTTAAACTATACCCATCATGAAATTTTGTAATTACGGCGCGGCGCCCATGTTGGATTGCAAAATTATAACGTGATTGGTACTCAGCATACCAAAAAACCCTTTAAATGATACCCATCATGAAATTTTGTGATTACACCGCGGCGGCCATTTTGGATTGCAAAATGATCACGTGATTCATACTTAGCATACCAACTTTAGAAAACTTTAGATTTTTTTATGACCAGTTATAATGTAATTTACATTTTTTACGCAACTGTAACCATCTAGCAAACTTACGCAACGGAAACTCTCAAAAGAAATGAAATATCCTAGTTTTCGAAAAATGTTTCGTTGCTGCTCAGCTCTTATTCGCCTTAGCGTGATGTTATATATTTTGGTATTTTTCAAAAATGGACATTCTGTTAAGAAACTTTTGAAATTCAACTAGCAGTCTCTTAGACTCTAGAGTTCAAACAACTAAACAAACAAACAAACTCTTTAGCTTAAAAATAATAGTATAATAAATATAATTAACTCATTTATTTAGGAAACTCGAATAAATCACTACACTTAATAAAGTTAGATGCATTTACTACGTCAAACAAAGTTAGCATGCTGTTTCTTTCTACTCTACTGTATACTGTGGCATGAGAGTTGACTGCCGCTGCCGGCGCGCGGTGTGTCTCGCGCCCGGGGCGAGGGGAGCGCCAAATGCCTACTTGTGCGCTATAACCGCCCCTTAATGATGTTGTCTCATCTTGGTGTGAAGTATCAGTTGGTGTACCGCAGGGTGGCGTTTTATCTCCTCTTCTGTTTACAATATTTATAAATTCAATAACTCGACAATTAACTTCGTCCTACCACCTTTACGCAGATGACTTGCAGATTTACACTCAGGCACCACTCAGTGATGTGCATGAGGCCATTTCGGTCATAAATAGCGACTTAGAGCGAATATGTGAGTGGAGTTGTAATTATGGCCTACAGGTGAATCCTGCTAAAACACAAGTCATCCTTGTGGGTAGTTCCTGGATGACTTCTCGTGTACAGTGGGCACAGCTTCCACAAGTAATTTTTAACGGGATGCCATTACCTATTAGTGACAATGTTAAGGATTTGGGTATCTTAATTGATAATAACTTATCCTGGGATGCTCAGCTGCGGAATGTCAGTCGTAAACTGTATGCCTCAGCTGGATCCTTACGAAGACTACGTAACCTTCTTCCAACCACTACAAAGATCTCGCTGGCACAGTCTCTCTTACTCCCGATTCTGGACTATGCAGATGCCAGCTATCTTGATCTTACAGAGGAGCAATTAAATAAACTTGAGCGCCTCCAAAACTTTTGTATAAGATTTATTTATGGCTTACGTAAATATGATCATGTCTCGAATTTCCGCAATGAACTCAAGTGGCTCCCTATTCGCCTTCGTCGGAATACTCATATACTTTCTTTGCTTTATAGCATACTTTTTAACCCTCTAGCTCCTTCTTATCTCAAATATCGTTTCGAGTTTCTTAGTGACACGCATTCCAGGTTCTTAAGGTCATCGAAGAACTTGAAGCTACACATACCGGTGCATTCTACATAACAAATCCTTCACGGTTCAAGCTGCACGTTTGTGGAATGCACTACCGGTAACTGTAAGGCGAGCTCAATCCTATCTTCGTTTAAAACACAGGTACAACAATATTATTTATCAATATGAATCTAGGCATCTATGTATGTGTATGTAGGTATTATGTATGTATTAGTATGTATTATACATATTTATGTATGGTCTGTGTATGTAAATGTTTATTTGAGTATATGTGTAGTATATCTATGAGTATGTATGTCTACATTGTTTTGACAGAAACTTGTCACCATTAAACTTCCCACACTATATCTCAATACAATCCTATCCATCTAAAGGTCGCCTGTAAGAGATTGCTGTTAGCGATAAGGCCGCCCATTGTACACTAGTTGTTATGCAATGTCTGTAATTTGTTGATTAATGGTGTACAATAAAGTATTTATTATTATTATTATTCCGTTTATTTACAATTTTAAACTTATTAAATTAAATTTTTAAATACATTTTATAAAACAAAAAAAAAATATTTAAAAATATAAAAAAATAGTGTCCCACCGGCATCGGGTACAGGGACCAAGCTACCGGTGGTTAGGGCTGCAGAGACAGGAACCTCCTCACAATACGTGCCGTGTCTAGGAGAACTGCCTTTTGCATCTGGTTCTTGACCCAACTACCTAACGCGAGCCTCTTGAGATGTTGATCGAGGCTCTTGGCAATCAGACCATGCGCTGATACGACTATCGGAACAATAATAGCTGAATCCACATCCCACATGTCGACAATCTCGTGAGCCAAATCCAAATATTTTATTTGTTTCTCCTTTTCTGCTTTCACGAGATTTTCGTCATGTGGGACGGTAATGTCAACGATTATTGCGAGGCGCTCTGATCGATCTATTACCACTATATCTGGCTTATTGGCTACAATAGTCCTGTCAGTGATAATAGATCGATCCCAATACAATGTGACACGGCCATTTTCGAGAACTGGGTCGGGCACATACCTGTAATACGGTACCTCTGAATCAACAAGTTTATATTTTAGGGCAAGTTGCTGATGCACAATCCTGGCCACTTGGTTATGTCTATGCAAATACTCACCGTTGGCAAGACGAGGACAACCAGAAATTATATGTCTAAGAGATTCACCCGGTCGGTGGCATGCCCGACATATGTCAACCGTACCATCTCTCAAAATATACTTCCGATAGTTATTCGTCATGACAACTTCGTCAGTAATTGCACAGACAAAACCTTCGGTTTCTCCAAACAGATCACCAAAACGTAGCCAGGATATGGATGCTAGTAAATCTACATCGGGCCCATGTAAGGCCCGATAAAACCGTCCGTGCAGCTCTTTGCCCTGCCATATCTCCTTGCGATCATTAGTAGACAGTATTGCTGGTTTGTGCCAGTTCTCTTTGGCAAGAGAAAGAGGGGTCAGTCCGTTGTCTATTGTTACCACATCCCGATGCATACCCACGTCCGCATGGAGGAAATATTCCCTAAGGTTGTATATCTCACGGTTGTGCAACGTCTTGATATTTAAAAAACCACGACCGCCACATTTCCGTGGGATATACAACCTCATTACAGACGAACGTGGGTGATGCATTCGGTTTGCGGTCAACAACGAACGGACTTTTCTATCCAGGGTATCTAATTCAGTCTGAGTCCATCTCAGTATGCCGAAGGAATATCCTAAGACAGGCATGGCCCAACCATTGATGGCGCGTACCTTGTTACCACCTGATAAAAGACTTTTCAGTACTTTTTTCAGGCGGCCAAAGAAACGATCCATCAACGTTTGTTTCATGCCTGTCTCAGCAATACCCAATGCCTGCGACATACCAAGATATTTGTAGGTTTCAGTCGCGGAGAGGGATTTAAGTTTTGTGAAATCTGAAAGTTCTACTCTTTCAGATTCCACAATCCGTCCCTTCTTTACATGCATGACTGCACATTTATCTACACCAAATTCCATTTTGATAGAATTACTAAAGGTTTCAATGATCTTGAGTAACTCTATCAATTGGGAATCGGTGCAGGCAAATAATTTCAAGTCATCCATGTACAAAAGGTGGGAAACGACTTGACCTCCTCTCCGAAACTGATAGCCTAGCCCTGAATCCTCCAGTAAAGTACTGAGTGGATTCAGTGCTAGACAAAACCATAAGGGACTCAGACTATCACCCTGAAATATGCCCCTCTCAATCTTGACAGGTTCACCGTTCCCAAGAATAGAAGAATAGAATAGAATAAGAATAAATTTATTTCCAACTGATTTACAAAAATTATACAAAATTCTTAATCAGTTACATACTAGTACTTAAAATTATTTAATCTCTTATTACACATATAATATGATAATATAATAATATTTATCTATTTCTCAGAAAGGTACATTCTTATCATACACAATGTCTTAGTCTACATAGTGTAAATATTATAATAATGCTTACTGTCAGCAGCTAATGTCGATTAACACACTTTAAGTATTTATGCATTCGCACATTCGATACGTCATTTTTGCCTGAACTAGGAAATCCTGTGTTTCAGGCTTAAAATACAAAAATATGTAGGTATATTAAATCTATATAGGTACAATCTAATTTGATTTAATGTTGGCATCGCTAATTTCAAAGTACAGCGTAGTAGGTACCTATAATATTAATTTAGAGTATAATTATACTCTTTTATGCTAAAATATATAATAAAAGTTACACTACTATTATTTTATACATTTAATTATTTTATTTTTATATGTAGTTCAATTTGGAACATTCAATAACTCCTCTGTTTTATCGTAAGTCATTTCTTGCAATATTTTTTGTAAAGCTTGCTTACAACGAAAATAATTCAGGTCATAGATGTACGACTTAGCATTAGGGCTTGAACTCCGGAATTCCGGAATTGACATAATTCCGGAATTCCGATAAAATCTAATATCGTTCTCAATTCCGGAATTGGCGAGATCAATACCGGTATTTCGATATTGAAAAAAAAACATAGTTTCGCATCTTCTTTAATTTCATTACAAACAAAAATGTAAATTATAAGCTTCTTATGCAATTTAATTACCTTTAATTACTACAATGTTGATAATTTAGGATTTCTCTATTAACAAATTAATTCGATTATGTACTTAGGTATTAATAATTTTATTTGATGATATTTCTAAAACCTACTAAGAAAGTAAATCCATATAATTAATGGTATTTGATTGAAAACATACTATTTAAATAATAATAATATTATTGATGACGTTTTTGAATTTTTTTAGTGTGAACTTAGACTTAGCTCTGACTTATGCTACGAGTTAAATTTAACTTTGATAGAAACGGCGCTGTAGGAATTTGACAGAGGTCTCACTCAGCATAGTTCTGACGGAACTCATGGGGCCCGTACCTTATTATTAGGGGCAAACTTTGCCCCAAGGCGCTCCACTGACCCAGAGTGAGGAGGGTCCTGGGTTCCCTGTTCTCATCAAGGCGGAGGAACATATTCCTTCGCACATGGCTCCGTCTCAGGCGCCCGACGCTGATTACAGGGAGAACGACGTGCCCGAAGTCACTGAAGGTGAGTTAGGGGCGACTGTACTGCGGCTTAGATTCCGCAGGGACCGTGCCCCTGGACCCTACAGCATTCCAGGCCGAGCGTGGGTCCTGGCCCTTAAGGATTTCAGGCCTTGAGTGATGGGGCTCTTTAGGCCAGATTCCCAAGGTCTGGAAGACAGGGAAACTGTTTCTGATCCGAAAGGCAAGGGGGTCGGCAGTCTGCCCATCGGCCGGGATCGGCCGATCGTGTTGCTCCGTTGAGCAACTCCGGTCGATCCCCGATCGGTCGATCCCCAACAATGATACGCTCAAGGAGCTTGCATACCTCGTTAGGTATGCAAGCTCCTTGAGCGTATCATTGCACAGCGCACAGTCTGGCACCTCACACGCGTGGGGCCAGATCTGGCGGATAACCAGGTTGGTTTCCGTCAAGGGCGCTCCACCGTGGATGCGATCATACGCATTAGAAGACTGACGGAAGAAGTAACAAAGCAGGGTGATGTGGTGTTGAAAGCGATGGCGATGTCAGGAGACACTGGCATCGCCTTCAACACCTTGCCGTGGAGCTGCGTTAGGGAGGCGCTTATTTATCATGGAGTGCCTCCCTACTTCCGTCAAATTGTCGGGGCCTATCTTTCCGAGAGGGCCTAACTTACCCAAACTGGCTAGGCCCCAGCCGGGTCAGCGAGATACGTCGTGCGGTGTTCCGCAGAGATCAGTCTTAAAGACCGCTTCTGTGGAACATCGGTTACGATTGGGTGCTGCGTGGAACGTTGCTCAGAGGCGGCATGTCTCAAGGATCTGGCAGCGAGGCAACTTGCGTCCTTGTTTAAATTAATCCATACTAATATTATAAAGCTGAAGAGTTTGTTTGTTTGTTTGAACGCTAGGATCTCAGTAACTACTGGTTGGATTTCAAAAATTCTTTTATAGTTTGATAGTCCATTTATCGAGGATGGCTATAGGCTATATAACATCACGCTAAGACGAATAGGAGCGGAGCAGCAATCAAGAATGTTTTGAAAACGGGGAATATTTTTAACCGTCTGAGAGCTTCAGAGGCGTACGCTGCGTAAATGGTTACAGTTAGGTAAAAAATGTGTATTACAAAATTGTTCGTCTTAAAAAGTTCTAAAAAAAAGTCCGCGACAGCATAATGTCTATCTTTTCAGGTTCGCTCACAATAACCTAATTTGTCTATCTCTTAAGGTTCGCACACGATATAATGAAACTGAAGAGTTTGTTTGAGCTAGGATCTCAGAAAATACTGGTTGCTTTTCAAAAATTATTATACAGTTTAATAGTCCATTTATTGAGGCTGCCTAATGGCGATATAGCATCACGCTAAGACGAATAGGAGCGGAGCAGCCATGAATAATGTTTCGAGAACGGGGATTATTTCTTTCTTTTGAGAGCTTCCATTGCGGACACTGCATAAATAGTTAAAGTTACATAAAAATTGTGTATTACAAAATTGTTCCTCTTAAAAAGTTATAAAAATAAGTCCTTAACGGCATATGCCTATCTTTTAAGGTTCACTTAAAATAACTCTCTTATTAAGTATGAGCGCCGCGAAGGGAGTAAACTTGGTCTGTAGTGGCAGCCAGTCAACTAAACTAGCATCACGCTAAGACGAATAGGAGCGGAGCAGCCATGAATAATGTTTCGAGAACAGGGATTATTTCTTTCTTTTGAGAGCTTCCATTGCGGACGCTGCATAAATAGTTAAAGTTACGTAAAAATTGTGTATTACAAAATTGTTCCTCTTAAAAGTTATAAAAATAAGTCCTTAACAGCATATGCCTATCTTTTAAGGTTCACTTAAAATAACTCTCTTATTAAGTATGAGCGCCGCGAAGGGAGTAAACTTGGTCTGTAGTGGCAGCCAGTCAACTAAACGATAAAAACCGGCCAAGTGCGAGTCGGACTCGCACACGATGAGTTCCATACCGAAAAACGGATGGGTGGAAGTAATAGCGACGGGAAACATGATATCACTTTAACACCTCTTTCCTTCTCACTCTCATGTGACGCAAACGAAGATATGCGGTTCAGCTCTAATGAATACAAGCGACGCAACGCGACGGGAATAAGCGCGACGGTGGTAAACACCTCTCTCTTTCTCACTCTCATGTGACGCAAACGAAGTTGCGCGGGTCAGCTAGTTAATTATATTTCTAATTTATTATTTTCTGATGCAAGGAGGCGCTGGAGCGGGCTCATAGGCCTACGTCTCCAGAAATCTAGGTTCGGCAGTTCCAGCTCCACAAGGAAATTGTGGAGACCTAGACTTGAGCAACAAATCGAATCGCCACATCACATCACACAAGGGGGGAATCGCCGAATCGCCACAATCAAGGCGGTCAGACCGGTCATGGGCGAGTGACTAGAGAGGAGCCACGGTGCGGGTGCTCTGTCCTACCGGTTGTCACAGATGCTTACTGGGCACGGGAGTTTCAGTAAGTATCTGTGACGAATACACCCGGAAACCACACCTGAGTGCCAGCACTGCGAGGAACGCAGTGAGGACACAGTACTTCACACATTAGTGGAGTGCACAGCGTGGGCTTAACAGCGCCTGGTCCTCGTGGTAGGTCTGGACGTGGACATTCTCTCGCTGGAGACCATTGCGCGAGCTATGATCTCCAGTGGGAGTAAGTGGGACGCCACTGCGTCTTTCTGTGATCAGTTAATGCGGCGAAAAGTGATCAAGAGAGAAAGCTCCCACCCGAATTACGCATGTCTTTGCCCAAGACTATCGGCCTCCATAATCGGGGGCCTGAGAACGGTGGGAGGGCTAATCGCCGTCCTTACAAAAGCACGCCCAAGACGAAAGTGTAACGTGAAACTTTCATGCACGCCACACGCCCTGAGATGCGGGATAACACCTGAACAAGCCCCAAATACGCGGGATAGCACCCGAACTTCCTAGGTGAGGCCGCAGTGATAGTCAAGGTCTCTGGGGAATCCTGGAGTCATCCTTCTGAGGGCTTTGCCGGGCCAACCGTAGGCAATAATTAGAAAACGTGTGGTTTTTAGTTGGTTACGTTAAAATAAGTAATTTTACTGGGAATCAAAGTAGTTTATCACTAATCACGTAGGACTGCCAGCTCCCGTATCTTTTTTTACATATCACTATTTTGTACAAAACGAAACTTGATTGAGTTCCGGAATTCCGGAATTCCGGAATTGAAATACTGAATATCGAAACCCAATTCCGGAACTGAAAAAGCGTCCGATATTCAAGCCCTACTTAGCATTGATTCTATTATACAGTAGGGGCCCTAAGAACAAGTAAAATCTATTTGTAAATTTGTGCTTTATTGCAATTCTTTGAGTGCAAACAATGTCTTTACGTCTTTTGTTTAGAAGATCAGAGTTAAAACGAAGTGCTGTATGCTGTTTCAATACTGTATTCAATATAAACAGTTGACGTACTGTTAGTACTTCGCACGCTTGGTAAAGGAGGTTAGTGGGGAAGAGGAAAGGTCGAAAAGTGGCCACTTTGAGGATCGCTCTCTGCGCTCTCTCTATAGGCAATAAGAGAGTTTTACAGGTCCCACCCCATGATGTGATACAATAGCTTACTATTGACTGACATAGTGCATAATAAACCTGTTTAATCAATTTCGGGTCAGCAATATGTCTAATTTTTTTGAAAACGAATATGAGCTTGCGCAGCCTTTTGGTTAGCGCTTCACCGTGTTGTGTGAAAGTGAGCGTTTCGTCTATTGTGATACCCAGGTATTTTATTGTATCAGTTCTTGTTATAACTGGGCACGTGCACTTACCCATATCGTCATTACCGTAAGGACAATAATGTGCGTATAGGGGTTCGCTATTTCGATTAGTACTTAATTTGCGCATCGAAAATACTACAAATTTCGATTTTTCAGTATTAAGCGTTAGCATATTATGTTGTAGCCATTTGTTTACAGTATTAAAACCACGCTGCGCCAACTCATATGCTTCCATATCCGACTTAGCAGAAAAAAGTAGGGCTGTGTCGTCAGCGTACGATACAATTATGCCATTTTCTAAATTAATGTTACATAGATCATTTATATAAATTAAAAACAAAGTACTTCCTAACACACTTCCTTGGGGAATGCCAAAAGAGGTGTTTTTCATGTAGTCACTGAAGACACTGTCGATTTTTACGCATTGGGAACGTTCCTCAAGAAAACTTTTAAAAAGATGAAGTTGTGTGCCCCTTACGCCTATATTTTCTAACTAGCTGTTGCCCGCGACTTCGTACGCGTGAAAATTGTTACAATGCCAATTTGATTGCTTTCTGCTTAGCCCCTAGGATATGAAGCGTGATAATATAATTAGCCTATTTTAACACCCTACCCCTAGGTAATATTTGTGCAAAATTTGAACCAAATCTAATGAGTACTTTTCGAGATCCTTCCGGACAAAGCAAAGCAAACAGACAAACAGACAAACAGATAAACAGACAAACAGACAAACAGACAAAAATTTTTCTAACTATATTTTCGGCTTCGGTATATTATGTTGAACACCCAGCGAGTATTTTTTTTTAAATATTTCCAATGTACAGTTTTGACTTTTCTATCATTTTATTATATGTATAGATTTACGCACTAGAGTAGGAATAAATACCGTGTCATATGCTTTGGCAAGATCCAGAAAGATTCCCACGGTGTGGTTACCCTTGTCAAGCTCGTATGCTACATAATTCGTTAAATGATGGACCGCATCTGCGGTGGACCTATTAGATCTAAAGCCAAACTGGGTGTTTGATAAAAGTAAGTTATTTTCTAAGTAATTTATCAACCTATTATTTATTATTTTCTCTAATATTTTTGATATGGCTGGGAGTAATGCAATAGGCCTATAATTTGTGGCCTGCTCCTTTCCTCCAGACTTATAAACGGGCACAACTACGGCTCTCTTGAGGTACTTAGGGAATATTCCTGTCGATAGGCATTTTTGGAAAATGTTAGTTAAAGGTGGCACTAAAATGTTTCGGTACTGTTTCAGGATTTTATTAGATATGAGATCCCAACCAACTGCACAATTATCTTTTAAGGTCATAATTATTCTTTCCACTTCTTCTTCGTCAGTGTCAAGTAATACAAGGGATGACAAGTTAGTTCTGCTTGGGAGAGGTGGGTTAGTGAGTTGCTGCTGCCGATTTTGCATTTGCTGTGCTAGTTCTTTACCAACATTCACAAAGAAATTATTTACTGCATTGGCAGATGCGGCCTGAGATGAATGAGTGTTCAACAAACTTAAGGGTGACTCCTTTTGTTTTTTAGAATATGATATATTTTTCATATGTTGCCAAATTTTCCTACTGTTAGATCCGGCTTTCTGAAGTTCTAGTTTATCATGATTTGTTTTTTATTTTTTTTAATAAATCGTTACAAAAATTTCGATATCTTTTGTATGTTATGCGTAGTTCTAAATCATTAGGGTTACGTTTAGATTTCAAGTGAAGTTTATCCCTATGTTTCATGCAGCGGATGAGACCCGGCGTAATCCACGGTTTTATATTAAAAATTTTATTGTGCAATTGTGTCAAGCGTGTATTTTTATGAATTGCATTTTTCACTTTCTCAACAAATGCGGCATGGTTTTCGTGCTTCGAAAACAACGTTAAGCCTTTGTTCCCGAGTACCAATAAAATGGTAGTCACTGAGACAAGTGGTAAGAGCTTTCTGTGCAGCTCAAAAAAGTGACTGTTAGCCAGAGTAGATTCTATAAATCCGAAAACGCAATTATTGCCTGTAGAATCTATGAATACATAGTCTCCTTATATCAGGTTTGCATATCGCTGGGTTATTGAATAATAATAGAAAATTATTCGAATCTTTATATAAGAGCTTGGTCCATCCTGGCTCCTGTGCCAAAAACCTGGTTAAATGCAGAAGATTAAAAAAAGAAACTTATAAATCAGCAAAGTACAAAGGTCAAATCATAAATAAATGATAATAAAAACAATCCGTACTAAAACACTTTTGATTCCATTGACCTGTGGCTTGCCTTATTAACTGAATATCATTATCGCTATTTCGTTTTTTAAAAGCACTTAATCTTATCAGTGCACACTTCATTATACAAACGCGATTGTATCTATTACAATAATTTATTTTACAAACCCCACACTTAAACCTACTTCCAATGGTAAGCCTAATTAAATTATTTCACGAGCGTGACAAATCCATGTAATATCATGCTCTGAATTGGTAGGATGATAGGTTAATCCTATAACCCTGGATTTTTAGGTGGAGCGTGAGGAGTTTTAGGGCCGGCCATCAATATGAATGAAGGTCATGGTCAATGTTGGTGTGGCTTTCAAATCCCGGTAAGGCCGTGGATGTCTGAATCGCTTGGAAAAGCTCAATATAGTATATACTAGCGGACGTCGCGCGGTTTCACCCGCGTAGCTCCGTTCCCGTCGGAATATGGGAATAAAATTTAGCCTATACATATATTCACCAGGGATAGTGTAACTACCCAAAAGTAAAAAAAAATTTCAAATCGGTTCAGTAGTTTCGGAGCCTATTCGATGCAAACAAACAACCAAATCTTTCTTCTTTATAATATTAGTATAGATACGGTAATGTCCACAGCTTTGCCATCGATAAGAGGTTTTCCGTGTCAGCTTACCATAAGAAGTTATTCCCAAGATAAAAATTTGCCAATGACCTTTCGCGAGCTCAGCGCTTTCAGGCCTGAAAGTGTAACTGAAATGGTCTAAGTAACTGAAAGATAGAGTTTCTTCCGCCTTTTATTAGGGGTATTATTCAGTACATATTTTGATACAGTGGTCTTTTTATTATTATTATACATTTTTGGAGGGGTTATTTTGATACAGTAAACATTCTGATAGAGTGGACGAGATGGCCCTAAAGTTTAGAACCTTGAGACCACAGGCACAGCTATGCTTGTGAACTGTTTAGGTAACCGTTAATGACACTGAGTGCTGAGGGCCGTCAGCGGTCACAAGTCTCGTAATACAAAGTTGGCAGTAATCATTACTTATCATTTTGTAACACAAATGAATCGGCTGAATACAATCTATTCCACTCTAATCCAGCGTGTCCTCGGTGTCACATACCGGAGCACTGCAGCCCGCGGCGACTGCGTTCGCGACCGGTTCTGCAGATAAATACAAACCCACCCACTCACGCAGTTCCTTGGCTAGCTAGAGAGCTTTCTTAGTAAATTGTAAGGCGAAGGACCCTATATCGAGCCATTTATAATGATGAGGGCAGAAACAATGGTAAAGTTAACTATGTCGGTGTAAAAAACACAAAAGGATTTTCTTTTTACGTGTGGAAACTCTCCTGGATACTCTTACTGACTTACACTGGCCGGGACCACCAGATAAGCCCTTAGAAGGATGTTCCAGGGTATGCGGAAATCTGAAAGACGGTGGAGCCCCCGGTGAGCCCTCAGAAGGATGTACGTTCAAGGGTATACGTTCGAAAGACGGCGGCGGGCGGTGAGACTAACTTCAACAAAAAGACTGAATTCAGAATACCTTCAATACACATCACACAGTCGGAAGTTCAAATCGATATGAAACAAGAAAGCCGTGAGTATTCTATTAGTCTGAGGCCGTGAGATCGTTTTCAACGGACTGCCCCTCTCTAACACGTTTATTGTGAAAGTTCAATCCGATTGACGTTATCATTTTTGTTTTATTTCATACTTTGAACAGATGATCCACGTGACCTACTGACGTAGTTTAATGCGGCACAGTCACAGACTACAGACAGTCTCGACATAAGCCCCTCTGCACTCTATTGTATAGAGAGGGGCTAAAATACATAGCCTGAAAAAATCCGAAAGTGTGTAGAACATAATTACATAGTATAGAATTCCAGGCTTTCTGAATATGATTATGAATTCAGAGAGGCATTTAAACTGTGTCAAGTCAGCCTTCAATGAAATTCAGTTGACAATTGCAAGTATTTCAGCAAAAACAATGGTTTCTGTAAGAACATATTAAAATCTCGACACCCGATTTCGAGTTGTCCGATTCTCGTACGAAAATTGATATCTGACTGCATGTAGAGATCTTAAAATATTCATTACAGCAGTAAGCTGTAAAAAGTTAAACCACAGCTTACACATATTGAAAAACTTTATTTTTAAACCACAGAATAAACGTTTCATGTGCATCTCCGGTAACCGAACAAAGGTTTGTAAATTCTCCGCGGCCTCCCAAATTACTAATTAAAATTCCCGCCACAGAATATATAGAGTTTGTTGTTTATGATATTCAGAATGCATTACTAATCAACTCGTGTGCCCTTTGATCACGTTCCACGGGCTTGAACTCCGGAATTCCGGAATTGATATAATTCCGGAATTCCGATAAATTCTAATATCGTTTTCAATTCCGGAATTGGCGAGATCAATACCGGTATTTCGATATTGAAAAAAAAAATATTTTCACTTCTATAATTTCATTACAAACAAAAATGTAGATTATAGCTTCTTATGCAATTTATTTACCTTTAATTACTGCAATATTGATAATTTAGGATTTCTCTATTAACAAATTAATTCGATTATTTACTTAGGTATTAATCATTTTATTTGATGATATTTATAAAACCTACTAAGAAATTAATAAATCAATACATATAATAAAATCGTAACAGGTCGCTGTCTGTACATGGAAGATAAATAAGAAAAAATATTATAGGGGGGCTTTATGAACGCAATAGAACCCAAAACAATGATTTTTAGAATTTTTGTCTGTTTGTCTGTATGTCTGTATGTCTGTATGTCTGTATATCTGTTTGTCTGTACGGTTGTGCACGCTAATCTCAGTAACCGCTCAACCGATTGCAATGCGGTTTTTTGTATTGTGTTGAGGTTTGCTCCAGTTAACATTTAGCGTTTGTTTTATGTAAATCGGTTTAGAAATAAAAGAGTTATAACACTTTTAAGAATCAGATATTTTGAAAATTTTAATTGTAGGGGTTTCTTTGAATGTGAGTGAACCTAAACTGGCGTGTTGGCTTAATCATAAAAGAGCTTAATGATTAAGACTATTTTTAAACAATTCAGTCCGCGCCGAAGGCGTGGACTGAATTGTTTTAAAAATAGACTTAATCATTAAGCTCTTTTATGATTAAGCAAACAGGGCAGTTTCAGACGCTGCTTGATGACTCTGATGAAGAAATACCTTTCCTTTCATACACCTGATGTGACGTAAACGAAGTTGCGGGCTCAGCTAGTAATAAATAAATATTCACGGACATCTCACACAACGAAAACTAAGAAATTAAATCCATAAAATTAATGGTATTTGATAGAAAACATACTATTTAAATAATAATAATATTATTGACTTGCTGACCCGCGCAACTTCGTTTGCGGCACATGAGAGTTAGAAAAAGAGAGGTATGGTATTAATATTTTGAGTAATATAATGTTTCCCGTCGCATTTACTCTCGTCGCGATACATTAGAGCTGACCCGCACAACTTCATTTGCGTCACATGAGCGAGAAAGAGAGAGGTGTAGTATTAATATTTAAGGTGATATAATGTTTCCCTTCGCATTTACTCCCGTAGCGTCGCTTATATTCATTAGAGCTGACCCGCACAACTTCATTTGCATCACACGAGATTGAGAAGAAGAGAGGTGTGGTATTAATGTAAAGTTATATAATGTTTCCCGTTGCATTTACTTCCACCCGTCCTTTTTTGGTACGGAACTCATGTGTGTCCGACTCGCACTTGGCCGGTTTTTATCGTTCAGTTGATTGGCTACCACTGCAGACCACGTTTACCTACTCCCGTCGCGTCGCTCATTCTTCAAAACTTATTAAAAGGGGTTATTGTAAGTGAAACCTTAAGTGAAGATAGGCATATGCTGTTGACGACATTTTTTTGTAACTTTTAAACGGGTACATTTTTGTGCCACAAAATTTTCACGTAACTTTAACAATTTACGCAACGTACGCAGTGGAAGCTCTTAAAAGAAAGAAATTTTCCCCGTTCTCGAAACATTATTTATGGCTGCTCCGCTCCTATTCGCATTAGCGTGATTTTATATCGCCATTAGCCATCCTCAATAAATGAACTATTAAACAGTAAAATAATTTTCGAAATGCAACCAGCAGTTTCTGAGATCTTAGGACAAACAAACTCTTCAGTTTTATAATATTGTTAGCGAACCTTATGAAACAGACAAATTAGGTTATTGTGAGCGAACCTTAAGAGATAGACATATGCCGCCGCGGACTTTTTTTTAGAACTTTTTAAGAGAAACAATATTGTAATATACAATTTTTACGTATCTTAAACTATTTACGCAGCGTACGCCTCGGAAGCTCTCAGACGGTAAAAAATATTCCCCGTTTTCGAAACATTATTGATTGCTGCTTCGCCCCTATTCGTTTTAGCGTGATGTTATATAGCCCATAGCCATCCTCAATAAATTGACTATCAAACTGTAAAAGAATTTTATAAATCTAACCAGTAGTTCCTGAGATCCTAGCGTTCAACCATACAAACAAACAAACAAACAAACAAACTCTTCAGCTTTATAATATTAGTATAGATGTTTTTGTATTTTTTTTTTACATTTAGACTTCAATTTATAGTGCAAACTTAGACTTAGCTCTGACTTATGCTACGAGTTAAATTTAACTTTGATAGAAACGCTGTAAGAATTTGACAGAGGTCTCGCTCAGCATAGTTCTAGTAGTTCTGACGGAACTCATGGGGCCCGTACCTTATTATTAGGGGCAAACTTTGCCCCAAGGCGCTCCACTGACCCATAGTGAGGAGGGTCCTGGGTTCCCTGTTCTCATCAAGGCGGAGGAACATATTCCTTAGCACATGGCTCCATCTCAGGCGCCCGATGCTGATTACAGCGAGAACGACGTGCCCGTTGTCACTGAAGGTGAGTTAGGGGCGACTGTACTGCGGCTTAGATTCCGCAGGGACCGTGTCCCTGGACCCTACAGCATTCCAGGCCGAGCGTGGGTCCTGGCTCTTGAGGATCTCGGGCCTCGAGTGATGGGGCTCTTTAGTGCATGCCTCGAAAAAGGCCCGATTCCCAAGGTCTGGAAGATAGGGAAACTGGTTCTGATCCGAAAGGCAAGGTAGTCGGCAGTCTACCCATTCGGAGATCGGCCGATCGTGTTGCTCCGTTGAGCAACTCCGGCCGATCCCCGATCGGTCGATCCCCAACAATGATACGCTCAAGGAGCTTGCATACCTCGTTAGGTATGCAAGCTCCTTGAACGTATCATTGCACAGCGCACAGTCGGGCACCTCACACGCGTGGGGCCAGATCTGGCGGATAACAAGTTTGGTTTCCGTCAAGGGCGCTTCACCGTGGATGTGATCATGTGCATTAGAAGACTGACGGAGAAAGTAACATCGCAGGGTGAGGTTGTGTTGAAATCGATGGCGATGTCAAGAGACACCGGCATCGCCTTCAACACCTTGCCCTGGAGCTGCGTTAGGGAGGCGCTTATTTATCAAGGAGTGCCTCCTTACTCCCGTCAAATTGTCGGGGCCTATCTTTCCGAGAGGGCCATAACTTACCCAAGCTGGCTAGAGCCCAGCCGGGTCAGCGAGATACGTCGTGCGCTGTTCCGCAGAGATCAGTCTTAAGACCGCTTCTGTGGAACATCGGTTACGATTGGGTGCTGCATAGTCCGTTGCTCAGAGGCGGCATGTCTCGAGGACCTGGCAGCGAGGCAACTTGCGTCCTTGTTTAAATAAATTAATTATATTTCTAATTTATTCTTTTCTGGTGCAAGGAGGCGCTGGAGCGGGGTCATAGGTCTACGTCTCCAGAAATCTAGGTTCGGCAGTTCCAGCTCCACAAGGAAACCGTGGAGACCTGGACTTGAGCAACAAAGCGAATCGCCACATCACATCACACAAGGAAGGAATCGCCGAATCGCCACAATCAAGGCGGTCAAACCAGTCATGGGCGAGTGACTAGAGTGCAGCAACGGTGCGGTTGCTCTATCCTACCGGTTGTCACAGATGCTTACCGGTCACGGGAGTTTCAGTAAGTATCTGTGACGAATACACCGGGAAACCAAACCTGAGTGCCAGCACTGCGAGGAACGCAGTGGGGACACAGTACTTCACACAGTAGTGGAGTGCACAGCGTGGGCTTAACAGCGCCCGGTCCTCGTGGTAGGTCTGGACGTGGACATTCTCTCACTGGAGACCATTGCGCGAGCTATGATCTCCAGTGGGAGTAAGTGGGACGCCACTGCGTCTTTCTGTGATCAGTTAATGCGGCGAAAAGTGATCGAGAGAGAACGCTCCCACCCGAATTCCGCATGTCTTTGCCCAAGACTATCGGCCTCCATAATCGGGGGCCTGAGGACGGTGATAGGGCTAATCGCCGTCCTTACAAAAGCACGCCCAAGACGAAAACGTGAAGTGAAAATTTCACGCACGCCACACACCCTGAGATGCGGGGTAACACCTGAACAAGCCCCAAATACGCGGGATAGCACCCGAACCTCCTAGGTGAGGCCGCAGTGATAGTCAAGGTCTGTGGGGAGTCCTGGGGTCATCCTTCTGAGGGCTTACCCGGGCCAACCGTAGGCAATAGTTAGGAAACGTGTGGTTTTTAGTTGGTTACGCTAAAATAAGTAATTTTACTGGGAATCAAAGTAGTTTATCACTAATCACGTAGGACTGCCAGCTCCCGTTTCTTTTTTTACATATCACTATTTCACTAGTTCCGGAATTCCGGAATTCCGGAATTCAAATACTGAATATCGAAACTCAATTCCGGAACTGAAAAAGTGTCCGATATTCAAGCCCTACGTTCCACAGATCAAACACGCAGGTTTAATGCGTTTTAAAGCACGATTATTAGTACACAAAATTGATGATTAAGATCAATAATATCATTATTTGTGCACTCATGTGTATCTTACATATTCTGACGCGTGAGGCAAACAAAAGCATAATAAACGCCTACACGTTATTTATAAACTATCGCGGTTTTTTACACTTATACTTATAAAACTTTGTGAACTACGAATTGTGGTGTGTCGCCGGCCTTATCCTTCGTTGTAACAATAACGGAGGGTAGTTCGACAAGAAGTTACTTCAAGGTTTTTGTCGATCCTCGCCTCAGTCGAACCGCGACCACGGGCGCTGCAACATGCTCGAAACGTCGGTGTATGCAAGTAAATTTATTTCGCGTGAAGTCACGAGTTCTATAAGTATAAACGCCTACACTTCATCAGTTTTGAAAAATCTCTATGATTCTAGAAAATATGTCGAGCTACCCAAAATTTCTGGTTGTCACAAAATCTTATTTTTTACTACGAGGACAACCAACCACTTTTAATATTGTCCCAAACTATCTTAACCAACCGTATTTCCTGACATTATGTAATTTATATAATTTGAAGTAGTTTATTAGTTTTATATATAATTATTGTGCTCTGGTTAGTTCCGATTATGTATTTATTTAATAAGCATTTCTGCAACGTAATTGTATACATTATACAATTAGGATATGTAAATAAGATAAAGAATATAACTTTAGCACAAATTGAGATCACTTTATGCGTGTTTATATTCTGACATAACATAAATAAATAAATAAATCCAACATAATTGGACCAATAAAAGGTGAATGTTTTAGGAGGTCTGCCGTCTTTGAACGAATCAAAAGGTAAGGTTTTCAAAGAACCGTTCAAGACTTATACTAAGAATATAAACTGCTATTGGCGCATCTGTTGAGGCAGAAGCAACCACGCAAGGTTAAAGGTCAAACAGTAGTCGCTCCTGAGCAATCATAACTGCTCCCAGCAGCAAATAAACTGCTATTGTCGCATCTGTTGAGGCAGAAGCAACCACGCAAGGTTAAAGGTCAAACAGTAGTCGCTCCTGAGCAATCATAACTGCTCCCAGCAGCAAATAAACTGCTATTGGCGCATCTGTTGAGGCAGAAGCAACCACGCAAGGTTAAAGGTCAAACAGTAGTTACTCCTGAGCAATCATAACTGCTCCCAGCAGCAAATAAACTGCTAATGTCGCATCTGTTGAGGCAGAAGCAACCACGCAAGGTTTAAAGGTCAAACAGTAGTCGCTCCTGAGCAATCATAACTGCTCCCAGCAGCAAATAAACTGCTATTGTCGCATCTGTTGAGGCAGAAGCAACCACGCAAGGTTAAAGGTCAAACAGTAGTTACTCCTGAGCAATCATAACTGCTCCCAGCAGCAAATAAACTGCTAATGTCGCATCTGTTGAGGCATAAGCAACCACGCAAGGTCCCTGGGCGAGGCCGCAGTGGCGGCCGTGGGTCTGTTGGGAGTTCTGGGACATCCTTCCGAGGGCTTCCCCGGGGCTCCCAACCACAGGCTGTTGTCGGGCGTGACGTGAGGTTTTTAGTCGGTAGGAGTCCGGCATAACATCCATGAGGATTTTCCCTCACGTTTAACAAAAAAAAAAGCAACCACGCAAGGTTAAAGGTCAAACAGTAGTCACTCCTGAGCAATCATAACTGCTCCCAGCAGTAAATAAACTGCTATTGGCGCATAATATGTTGAGGCAGAAGCAACCACGCAAGGTTAAACGTCAAACAGTAGTCACTCCTGAGCAATAATAACTGCTCCCAGCAGCAAATAAACTGCTATTGTCGCATCTGTTGAGGCAGAAGCAACCACGCAAGGTTAAAGGTCAAACAGTAGTTACTCCTGAGCAATCATAACTGCTCCCAGCAGCAAATAAACTGCTATTGTCGCATCTGTTGAGGCAGAAGCAACCACGCAAGGTTAAAGGTCAAACAGTAGTTACTCCTGAGCAATCATAACTGCTCCCAGCAGCAAATAAACTGCTATTGTCGCATCTGTTGAGGCAGAAGCAACCACGCAAGGTTAAAGGTCAAACAGTAGTCACTCCTGAGCAATCATAACTGCTCCCAGCAGCAAATAAACTGCTATTGTCGCATCTGTTGAGGCAGAAGCAACCACGCAAGGTTAAAGGTCAAACAGTAGTCACTCCTGAGCAATCATAACTGCTACCAGCAGCAAATAAACTGCTATTGTCGCATCTGTTGAGGCAGAAGCAACCACGCAAGGTTAAAGGTCAAACAGTAGTCACTCCTGCGCAATCATAACTGCTCCCAGCAGCAAATAAACTGCTATTGTCGCATCTGTTGAGGCAGAAGCAACCACGCAAGGTTAAAGGTCAAACAGTAGTCACTCCTGAGCAATCATAACTGCTCCCAGCAGCAAATAAACTGCTATTGTCGCATCTGTTGAGGCAGAAGCAACCACGCAAGGTTAAAGGTCAAACAGTAGTCACTCCTGAGCAATCATAACTGCTCCCAGCAGCAAATAAACTGCTATTGTCGCATCTGTTGAGGCAGAAGCAACCACGCAAGGTTAAAGGTCAAACAGTAGTCACTCCTGCGCAATCATAACTGCTCCCAGCAGCTAATCACTTCGAAAACCCACTTTAGGTTCCAGACCTAGAATTTAGAGCAGGTTTAGGAACAAAGAAAAAGACGCTAAGATGTCTTCGCTTGGCAACGGTCACCCTCACCCATCTCAAGGCTGATCGTTGCGTAAAACGCCTATCGAAGTGATCGTTTACAGAATATTGAGCTACTACGCACTCGTAGTCCCACTTGTGCTCTGTAATAATTATTATTCCCCAATACATTTTTCATTATCACGATACGTTTTCAGAGGTCGAAAGATCCGAATAGGTACGTATCTACTATCGTAGTAGATACGTATCTACAATACTTTGGCACCTGGGCAACTAAAACCACGACCTGATCGATATATTGTTAGTACTGAGTACAAAAGTACAGCTAGTTATAAACGAGTCTGTTTGTAGAACATATTTCATAGCAAGTTTTGAAACACTATTAATCAAGTCACGGATAATTTACAAAAGTGCTCAGGTAGTAGCGAACTTATAACGATGTTTGCGCATGCAGACGGGTGTTTGAACTGCGAAGAACAAACCTATTACTCATTCTTAAAGAATTCGGGACTTCACGCGAAATACTATTTACTTACATTCACCGACGTTTCGAGCACGTTGCAGCGCTCGTGGTCGCGGTTGGACCACGTTGAAACCTATTACTGTTAGGTATTGGAATCTGCTGGGTGCCCGTTTCTCAAGTTCTCAACTAGTACTTCTATAGGTACTAATATTTTAAGGAGGAAAGATTTGATTGTTTGTTTGCATCGAATAGGCTCCGAAACTACTGGACCGATTTAAAAAACTCTTTCACTGTTGGAAGCTACACTCTCACCGGTGAACATAGGCTATATTTTATTTCCGTATTCCCACGGGAACGGGAGCTACGCGGGTGAAACTGCCTGACGTCCGCTAGTATATTATAAAGACGAAAGATTTGATTGTTTGTTTGCAATAAACAGGCTCCAAAACTACTCAACCAATTTTAAAAATTCTTGCACCAATTTAAAGCTACTATAATAACGGGTAACATAGGCTATACTTAATTCCCACGGAATGGAAATTACGCGAACTGTCGCGAAAATATGTCTGGTCATGTGTCTGCGACTGCTAGTGGTCTTTGGTTTTAGACTCAGTTCAGAATAGAAGAAAGAAAGAAAAAACAGAGAATCCGGCTTATCCTAAGGATTTTTGCGAGGTCATCTTTGGTTAACCTTTGTTGGTGTCTGTCGTTACGACGATACATAAGGATTATTAAGGATTAATAATAGAGTCAGCACTGTGCTGTTCACGCTTACAATCCCGGCGGGCCTAAAAAGGCAACATTGTATGATCCATAATCTTATCATAAAATGTTTCATAACTCTGCGTTTGTTTATATTTCATTTCATTTTGATGTGTCCCCGTAAATTTTTCGTAGTAGCAACTTCAATATCATTTATGATTAGGTTATGAAAGGAATTGCAGATAATTCATTTAATAATGTTACCATTTTACGGTCTCTAAAGCATTTGGGTGAATATACGCTATTTGAATTTCAGTGGCCCATAGAGAAATTTTATGTTAACCCCATTATACTATAGTTTCCGTATGCTTAAACAATAAAGAAAATGTTATTTTATTTGGACCACATAGTTTATTTATAATAATTTGTTTTATTTTAGCATTAATAGTCTAAAATAGTCATAAATGTATACTCCTCTGGCTTTACCGCTTACCAGTTTATGGTAAATAAATGGTCAGATACTTTAAATCTGTATGCCATTATGATCTTTTTTAAGATGATCAAATGCTTTAATAAATTTCGAAACATATTTTAATAAAATACACTGTAAAAACATTTATTAATATAAAAAACATAACTTATCTTTTTTGGCCCCTTACAAAAATGTCACCTTCATCTGGCGAAACCCAAAGAACTAAAATTTTACTTAAATGCGCAAAGATATGTTTTTGACTTTAATGTATGCGCGGGTCACAGTGTAAAGTAAGAAGTACGCTAAAATCCTTAAGAAAAGCTTCAATAATTTTGCGTCAGTTTGCGATTGACTGCAGGAAAGCGGGTTTGTGCCAGTCGTTGGAATATTTCCTCTGGTAAGTATATATTTTTCTATTTTAAAGTTACGAAATTGTATATTTGAGCAATGCAATGTTTATTGTGTGTAGATGTCATGTATTAAGTTTAAGCGTAGTCAGAAATGCGAGTGATGCTATTTTTACAGATAATGTTCGATTTTCTCACTTCTCTGGCGTCATTACTCTGGCATATTTCATGCCAGAGAAAAAACATACGCGCCAGGAAAGTGACAAAAATTAAATAATGTAGTAACTTTCGTTAATACTTAATGTATTAAGAGGTCGATTCATTTGTTCTAGCTACTCCAGCATAATCAGACATCATGGCAAGCGATAATGACCACAGAGCCCCATTAACTGGCCACTACACGGAAGACATACTGGATATAGACCAGGGCGAGGTTAGGGTGGTTCTCGAGCGACTTAAACATAACAAATCCCCGTAAAAGACGGAATTATACTGAGCTCCTTAAAGCAGGCGGAACTCCAGTCCTTAGAGAATTAACGAGCATCTTTAATTCGACTCTTCAGCAGAGCCAGACATCCAAAGTGTGATGTGGAAGTGCGGTGGCTCTGTTTTTTAAAAAAAGATGACTAGATCTTACTAAAGAACTAATGTGACGGCCCTATCTGCCTCCTAATTCATATTTACAAGTTGTCCTCTAGATTGTCACAAATAGCTTCACCGGAAAACTTGACGAGTTTCAGCCAATTGAGCAAGACGGATTTCAAAAGGGCTTTAGTACCATGGAACACATCCATACTGTTCGGTGGATTGTACAGCAGACAGAGGAGTACAATCAGCCACTGCGTAAGTATGGCTTTCGTGGACTACGAGAAAGCCTTCGACTCTATCCAAACCTGGACAGCCCTGGACGCTTTGTAGCGATGTCGTATTGATTGATGATGTATCAAGGTGTTGAGATGCTTAACATACCACTACCATGACTATCCAGTTGGAGGATTAAAAGTAAAATCCTATAGCACGGCGCGGAGGTGTGTATAGGGAGATGTAATATCCCCTAAACTCTTCACCAATGCGCCTGAGGACTTCTGTTAGTCACAGGTCTGAGATGGGGCGAGAATACAAACGGTGAAACGATTTGCCGATGACATGGAGAACCGAATTTCGAGATGCGTCGTGCTATTATGACGAGGTATCGTCATGGTAGAGGAAATGCTGGAACAGTGGAGGAGTGTGCTGTAAAGTCTTAACGGAAAGGCTCGACGTGTTGGCTTCAGCATTAACTTGGATGAAACCAAGGTAATTTCAGTGAGCGTGTCATGCCGATACCAATCTACGTCAAAGGATCGAGCGAGACTTGAGGTTGTCCAGGAATATACCTACCTTGGTCAGGTAATCTTTATTTATTTATTTAAAACTTTTTGCACAAAAACATGTACAAAGGCGGACTTAATGCCAATGGCATTCTCTACCAGTCAACCAGTCAATATACCTACCTTGGTCAGGTAATCTTTATTTATTTATTTAAAACTTTTTGCACAAAAACATGTACAAAGGCGGACTTAATGCCAATGGCATTCTCTACCAGTCAACCTTGCCTTTTGGGTGATGCAGAGATAAGATAAAGCAGGTGCTAAAAGTATAAAGACGAAAGGTTTGTATAAAATGGTACAAATTAAATACAAGAAAGAAATATTAAGAATTTACTTACTAATTACATAAATTAAAACATACTACAAAGATTATATATGTATGTAGATACTTATATAAATGAATATAGATAAATATTTCTATGTAAATACAATATAATAAATAGATATTATCATACATAATATGAATAAATAAATACAAACATGAAAATCCTTAACAATAAAGTAATATTCTGCTTAAGGGACCCTATAGAGTTGACGTACTCGGTTTCTGAACGAGAGACGGTTCGTCAAAGTCCTGACTTCGAGAGGAAGGGCGTTCCAGAGAAGAATAGATCGCACTAGAAAAGAGGAATGGACAAGATTTGAAGTGTGAGTTGGACAGTGCAGTAGAAGATTATTAGAGGAGCGTAAATTTTTGTTATGATTAGAGCCAAGTAGATGAAGATGAGATTTTAAGTAAGTAGGGGCATCGGGAGATTTTAAGAGTGAAAAAAGTAAACAGACAGCTCGCAGACTGCGCCGCCGTCTAATAGGTAACCAACCCAACTCATCACGAAAAGCCGAAACGTGGTCATACTTCCTAAGATTGTAGACGAATCGAATGCAATTATTGAGAAGTCGGTCGAGTTTATTGAGCAGATCTGCATTCAGGTCGAGATAGCACACATCACCATAGTCGAAAATCGGAAAAATTAAAGTCTGCATAAGCATTGTCTTGGTTTTGACGGGTAGAAAATTTTTGAGTCGATAAAGAGCCCGAAGTGTTCCAGTCACCCTTTGGCTAACGTTAGTGACCTGAACCCGCCAACTCAAGGTTGAGTCAATGTGTAAGCCCAGATTTTTAACACTGACAGTTACTGGAATAACTTTTGAGTTAAAAGTTATCGATGGAAGAGTCACATCTTTTAACTTGTTGATCATATAGTTAGTGCCAATTATAATACTCTGGCATTTGTCAGGGTTAACGGCCAGCCCAAACTTATCACACCACCCCCCTATCAGCCCCAAATCCGCATTCACACAATCTATCGCCTCTGAGATGTTATCCACAGAGGCTTGGCTATATAATTGCAGGTCATCAGCATACAAGTGATACGCACACTGAAGATCGGTGGTTAAGAGGTTGATAAATATCGAAAAAAGAAGAGGAGATAGTATGCCGCCTTGAGGGACCCCAGAGTCAAGATTGCACCAACTCGAAGACATCTCATCGACACAAACTGACTGCTGGCGACCCTGAAGATATGAGGAAAACCAATCCAGCTCGTCAGAAGAGATCTTAATGTGGGCAAGGATGGATAAAAGTATGTCATGGTTAATGCAATTGAACGCATTTGAGAAGTCAACCAAGACCATCACTGTGGCCTTACCTTTCTCCATCCCATCCCCAATGTCACCCGTTACTTTAAGGAGTGCGGTCGTCGTGCTATGTCCTGGTCTGAATCCTGATTGTAAGGGGCTAAGTATTGAATTCCTGTGGACAAAGTTGGACATCTGTCTATGTACACACGCTTCCAGCACTTTCGATAAAAAAGGAAGGATTGAAATTGGACGAAAATGGTTTGGAAGAGAGGGATTGGAAATTTTGGGCAGGGGACGAACGTAGGCTTTACGCCACAAGTTTGGAAATTGCCCAGAAGCAAGGGAAAAGTTAACTATGTGTGAGATAGCAGGAAGAAGGAGGTCCAGGATAAACAGGATCATACGACGACTTACGTTGTCGCAGCCCACTGCTTTAGATTTAATAGCTAAAATAATCCTTTTGATCTCAACTGGCGTGACTGGAGAAAACTGAAAGGGTGAATAACTGGGAATGGTTAATCCGGCTACGAAATCTACCGTTTGACGCTTGGTTAGGCCATCAATTGCGAGAGAGGTGGAAAAATGCCGATTGATAGCATCTAACTCAATCGTCTTAGGTAGCTCCATCTGCCTTGGTTTACCTATTCCCAATGTCCCAAGGAACTTCCAGACATGAGCTGGCGATGAGTTAGTTATATTGTCAAAGATGTGTCGGCGTTTAGCGTTCCGTATCACTTGGTTACATCGATTCCTGGCAGTTTTGTAAGAGCTCCATAGCATGTCTGTACGATGTTTTTTATATTTATGAAAGGCCCTATCTCTACGTTTCATGGCAATTCGGACATCATTTGTTAGCCACGGCGCCGGGGGATGCTTTAATTTTACCCTCCTGACAGGAGCATGAATGTCGTAGAGGCTATTTCATTGAAGAACAAAACTTTGTCATCAACTGTGGTAGCCTCTCCCAAAGGTTCCCAGTTTATTTCCGCGGCATCCGCACACAATTTAATGACGTCCATCCGTCCAAAACAACGCCTATGCAGCACTTTAGGTTTGAGTTTAGGAGGTTTGAGAATATACGATAGATAAATTAGATCATGATGGGAAAAAGCCGGCGCTAAAAGCTGACCGTGTGAATGTACAAGAGTAGGAGAAGAAGTAAGAATTAAGTCGAGCCAGGTATCATCTGTATCTTTATTGTGGTGTGTGGCCTCAAGTGGCAAAATATGGAGACTGGCTGACTCAACTATGTGAAGCAGTTTTTGAGCTCTTGAAGAGTCTACAAGAAGATTGGTGTTAAAGTCACCCATGATGATGTGATGCTCATAATCAGACCCTAAAGACTCTAAGACCAATTCGAAATCGGTGAAATAATCAACACAAGGGGGACTATAAACAACGCCAAGAATAGTTTTAATACCCTTGACCCAAACCTCAAGGAAGAGGAACTCCGCAGAAGCGGAGTAATGTGGAGGAGATGAGGCAACTATTTTGAAAGGTAGATCACTACGAAGGTATATTGCAACCCCACCTCGCTCCTTCCCGATCCTGTCGTTTCTAACTAAAATAAATCCCGGGAGAGGATATGAAGTAGAGAGTAGGTCAGGCTTTAGGAAGCTCTCGGAAATCAGAACCGCATGAACGTGGGAGTTAGCGAAAGTAGCTACAAGGTCACTGTAATGACTAGCCACACTTTCTGCATTTATATGACAGACATTAAATGACCGTCCCAATTCTTGTTCAAAATGCGTACGGAGTACATCACCAACTGTTACTGTGGTTGTATTGTCTGTAATTGAGCAAAAGCTGTCATTCTCAGACGGTGTATCGTAAGCAGAGTGGAAAGAATCATTATCTGCAAATAAGTCAGTCATGTAGTTTAAAATAATGAACAATATAAATATAATAAGTATTTAAATACCGAATAAATAATTAATATATAAAAAAAATATAATAACAATAAATACGATAAAAGTACCAATACAATATTTACACACAGTTGATATAAGTCTCACTCTCTGCACCACCCGCCAGCAAACATTCACAATACTGTAACAGAGAAATTAAGTTTAACATTATACTATTATAAAAATTCCTAGAACAAAATGAAAACCAATATTATTTACAAAAAAAGTGGTATGTTGGTATAAAAAAACACTGCACGATCAATTAAGCTGCAACGGAACGCAAAAGTTTTTACACGAATAAAGAATATGTACTAAATATCGTGCCTACATATTTCTGAACGAAACGGTTCACTAATTTGATGCTGCGGTCAGATTTTGATAAACGTCACAAATGTCAATGTCACATCAGTCAAACTAATGCGGCTAATTTGTAAACAAACAAACCAAGATAAATTAGTAAGTTGTGGGTAAAAGAAGTAATTTAGTGTTAAGATAAGTGATAAGACTGTTACACAACAGTTAGTATAGATATAGACAGTTAAATATTACATGACCTTAACAGTCTTGATTGAAATTGAATACTTTAAAACATAACAAAATATGCAAACCGGACCGCTAAACGAAGCACCACCATAAAGTCTCAGTTCTTTCGCAATCTTGCCTTTGCGTTATCTGCACTAACTGCATCACTCTTCGATGGAATGGCACCCCGCTCAACAACCACCTTGGGATGCTTAACAGTCAAAGAACTAAGCTCATCTATGGATGTTATCTTGTGACGACTGCCCCCAATGTTGACAACAATAACACCGTCCTGTGTCCAGCATGCCCGTACACCAAAATGTTGCCTGGCTTTGCTGAAGACTGCCTGCCGAGCTTTTGTCAAATTCTCCTTGACTGATACTGAAGAGCCTTTGAGTTTAGTCTTACAGCGCCATATGCTTGATCTTATATGAAGTGCAGAAAACCTCACCAAGACTGGACGGGGATGATCACCAGGAGCTCCCAACCTATGACTGTAGGCGATATCAGCAGCAACAATGCTATTCAGCGCCAACTTCTTCTGAACCACATCAAGAATAGCAGTGGTGCAGTTCTCATTCTCCGCTTCAGCCACTCCCATGAAAATAAGTGACTTGCGCCTGTGCCGTGTTTCCATTGCATCCAATGACCTTGCACACTCGGCGATCTGTCTTCTTAGCAGGCTGAGCATGGAAAACATGAGTTCCCTAAAGGTCCGGAACTCTTCTGCCACCTTCGCAACTGTATCCTTAGCAGGTCCAACAACCTGTAGCTGTGCTGCTAGTTCAGCCATCTTCTTTGAGAAGGATTCCTCAAGCCTGTTCTGTGCACTTTCAATATCTGCTAGTTGCGACATAGTGACCAAAACAGTGTACCTTATGAACTTAAGTGAATTGTGCTGGCAGGTGGTGTGTGTGGTTGGTGTCAGGTCACATTAACACTTTCTCAAATGTAAGTACTGACTTATTTTATTGTATTACACTACAAAATGGTAGAATAAGTTTAGAAAATATAGAATTTTTAATTATTTTAAATATTTAAAAGCAGAGTAACTTATTAACTTTTTCCACACCTACCGCCCAAAAAAGGTAATCATACTAAGAAAGAATAATCTGGATTAGGAAATAGTCAGAAGGATCCGCTTAGGCTGGCATCATTCAGCATACTGCGTCGTGTTTTCTATTTGCATATACGGCAATGCCTGAAGCCGAAAGTCTATCACCACTGTGTTCTACCAATTATGACCTACAGTGCCGAGACCTGGACACTCACAGTGGGTCTAGTCCTTAAAGTGGCACAGTGAGCAATGGAATGAGCTATGCTTGGGGTGTATACAAAGGGAAAAATCTGAAACAATTAGATCACATTTATCAGTGAATCATAGTGGTCGTCATAGCCCGCAGAGTATCGGTTTTGAAGTGGCAGTGGGCTGACGACATCAGTAGAAGAACCGATGGCCGATGGAGTAAATGAGTTTTGGAACTTTAACTTGGTAAAGGTGGGGTAGGACAACTCACCGCCAGATGGAGCGACGACCTAAAAACGTCACAGGGATTGACTGGATGCGGAAGGCGCAGGACCGTGTACATATGGGCAAGCCATTATCTCTGAAGGGGTGGGCAGAGTGTATTGTGGCATAATTTGGAAGAGGCCTACGTCCAGCAGTAGACTATCATAGGCTGATTTCATGATTGATTGATGAAACGAAACATAAGCATTAACAAACCATAAATATTAAAAATAATTATGCGTTTAGAAACTGTGAAGACTGAATTTCTCTCGTATAAAAAAAAAATTCGAAACCTATACTGTATATTAAATGTTTTATTTAATATTTCTCCCTTTTCTTAGCTAATAATCAAAGACATGTCACTACTCTGCTTTAATTTGTCACTATTGTGCCATAGTGTCACTCCTCTGATAACATATTTTCCTCTGGCGCTTATAAAATTCAAAAAATTGTAAAAATCTTCTGGCCATCATTATTAGGACTTTGCAAATATTGTAAAATATACAAATTATCGATATTGAATGGAACAGATAACATTTTCTTGTGGGACACAAAAAAATCAAATACCGTATATTCACCCATTTCTTGTACAAATCTGTGAATGAATCAGATTATGAATGAAAGGCGCTATGTTGCCTTTTTAGCCCCACGGGTTCTTCAAGCGGAGCGTGAAGAGGCACATCACAGTGCCGCCAACTTGAGAACCACTGCCAGAAGTCTTACGGTCTGTAAACGTGGCCCCCAATCGCTAGATCCGCCACGGCTTTCCATCAGTGGCGACGCCAATTTGGCGAGATTATTAAAAAATAATAATATTACTTTTATAACTATCTAAGTATTCTGTGCATTAACGAATAGTGAAAAATTAATCGGAAATCGTCAGCGCAAAATGCGCCCATAGTAACATTTAAATAATAAAATACCACAAAAATAACAAACTAGGCAGTCAGGTAAAACTGTTTAAAAGGAATACATCAATGTCTGCGGCTAAATTACTAATGAATTTCATTGAATCTTGGAAATAAAAACAACAAATTTTGGCCTGAGTAATTACTGATTCAGCAACTAAGTTCAAACTGCAGTAGTTTGGACGGACTACGTTGATGAATCACTCTGGTGTTACAAAATTGGTATCTGGACAACAAGGAAATGGATGTACAAACTCAAAACATTGATATTCGCCCTCTTAGACCATTGGTTTAATGGTCTAAGTTCGCCATCTTAGACCATCTCGTTTAATGGTCTAAGTTCGCCCTTAAGGCGGCGCTAGTCGGTCGCTCGAACTCGGCCAAATAAGCATGCTGTTTCACCTCACATCGCATAGTGACAGCGAGAAGCTGCGATAATGCATTCATTCAAAGGTCCTACCGAAGGACCGAAGGAAAGGTGTTTTATGAAAAAAGTACTTTATGTATAAACTTAGAATAAAGTTTTCTGAACTCTTTGAGAAATGAATTTTGTCGGAACGGACTTAGATTTTGAGTTTTAATACTCCTTTTATTGTTTATTTATACAGAAAGTTGTCTAAAAATGTGGCAGAAGAATTGTTAAATGGCTTCTATCTTTTTAATAGCTTTTTCATTCCCATTTTCTGAACGGCACAGACATAGTGGCATAAAAATAGAATTTTTAATGGCTTATATC
The DNA here is from genome assembly GCA_933228765.1 of Miltochrista miniata. NCBI lineage: Eukaryota > Metazoa > Arthropoda > Insecta > Lepidoptera > Erebidae > Miltochrista > Miltochrista miniata. Next base: position 32,589,177 of record OW121756.1, on the reverse strand, counting down.
TTTTTAATAGTTTTTTAATTTCTATTTTTGAACGGTACAGACAGTTTATGATGCGGCAAAACAGTAAAATGTTTGCCTTTGTATGTAACGTCTCAAACAGTTGAGTAATATCCTCCCGAAGTCTGTATGGACATAATAACGACTAGCGCAACCTTAAGTTTCACACTTTCACAAGTACTTTAAAAAAACGGTAATAGTTCACGTAAAACATTTCCTAATTGGTAGGTATTTCCGATTAACATTTTGAGTTTGGTTTGGTTTATACCTTTCTAAATATTTCCATTATTTATTTTTTTCTAATTATAGCTGGGTCATTTTAACCTACTTATATGTATACTTTGGCAAAAAATCTAGAACCGGCACTAATATTTTGCATGTTGGCGACATTGTCAAAATCTTGTAAAACGACACTTATGTCAGTTAATAAATGAAGCACAATTTTATTTTTACATTTTACCATAATATTAATATAGTTTTTTATTTATTTATTCCATAAAACATCTATCCTCTTATCGATTTTTTGTAACGGGTCGCCATATTAACATAGTGGCGAATACTTTTTTTTCAGGTGGTACTTATTTTGTTTGGTTGGTATTCCTGACGTTTCAAAATATTATTATTATATTGGGGTTGTATAGTAGTTGAATTATGCGAAATAGATGTGTCTTGGAATTTGGAATTCTACACTCTTTTGCCAAGCTGTGAGTGGGCTGTTCCGAACCATGTTTGGTGTCCGTCTTTGTTTACATCTCTGATCATTAACTAACGACCATTTGCACCGTTTTCCTTGTTGCTCTACAATTTGCGTTTATTTGCTTATCCGTCAAGTCCTTTAACTCGTGCTTCTTGTTATTTTTCCTGTTATATTTATTATTCTTCTTTTTTATACCTCGATGACATAAGACTTAGTGATACCGGTAATCCAATAAAATTGAAGCATCTTTCGCGTTAGTCTTTCAACCTAAAATTTCATGAGAGATTCATCATATAAGTAGCTTATTGGATTCCTCTTATGGTGGATTTACATTAAACGTGCGAATGCTCGTTCTATGCCCTTTCCGTGTCCTGGGGTATCCTTCCGAGGGCTTACCCGGGGCTCCCAACCTATGTAGGTTGGGAGCCCCGGGTAAGCCCTCGGACCTATAATAACATACCTATAATAGGTATGTACCTATAATAACATACCTATAAAACGATAGTAGAAGTAGAAGTAGAATTTTACTCAAAAAAACTGTCCTCTCCGCCAAATTCTAATAGTGTAAACAGAGACAGCTTTATAAAAACAGAGCTCTATGTTCGTGTGGTCTAAATGCACCTTTATACACTGTAAACCAATGAATTCCCTCCACAAGATGCAAGGACTGGGCACAAACAATCCCAATAGAATACATAATTCGGCCATTCACATACCCACGAGGCGATACACGACTCTACAGCATATTTGCTGGAGTAAATGTAGAACTTCCGTTTAGTCACGTGTCACAACACACGCCACGTCACTCACTAACTAGAAGCCTCAGGCAGACCCCGTTACTATCATGTAAGGTCTTAAGATTTGGTCTTATACTGAGGACGTCACAGTTTCACCCACGTAGCTCCCGTTCCCGTGAAAACACGGGAATAAAATTTAACCTAAGACTTTAATTTGGAATTTAATTCCAAAGACTTCTATATAAACTGAGGTAGACACGCCGTACTCTAACAAACGAGATTTCAAAAGCAATCCTCAAACACACACATTGCTAAGACTACACTCACTTATAAATAAAATATTTACGTAATTGTCACCACAATATCAATATACGAAAAGAACAAGAGTAAAAGAGAAGGAGTATGGACTCCGATTGCAAGCCGAGTACTCTCGAAGTTTTGACTTACTAAGTTACTACAGTGCGAGCAACGCTGCTAATTAGCTCAGTTTATGGGTTTCAAAAATCGGTGCGTAGGGCATGTCTACCTCAGTTTACATAGAAGTCTTTGCGTTATTCAGGGGGAATGAAGCTTTTCAACAGTGAAAGAATTTATCAAATCGGTTCAGTAGTTTCGGAATCTATTCGATGAAAATAAACAATCAACAAATCTTACCTCTTTAGAACAGTAAGTATAGATAACACAGCAGAAGAGTTCTTTGAGTTCGATAACCCATTTATTGAGGAAAGGAAGGCTTTAGGCTATACTTCACGCTACGACGAATTGGAGCGAAGGAAAAACGTTACAAAAACGAGGAAGCTCTCAAAGAGATCATTAATTTCTTTTGAGAGCTTCCTTTAACGTGCGCTGCGTAAATGGTTTAAATTAAGTATGTAGGTAACAAACAACCTGTATATGACGAAGTTGGTCCTCTTAGAATGTTCTAAAAAAGTCTGAAATAGCATTAAACTACTTATCTTTTAAGGTCAGCTTAGCTTTTCAATGAAAATTGAAAATGGAACTTGTAAACTATGCAATATTTGCTAGGGGTATAAATTTATGAACAAAATATCAATCCTTATCTAAATAAATACACCTCTCTCTCTCTGTCTGTTAAGGTGAAGTGGGACTCAAAATACATAATTTTGACATATTTCGAACCAATTTTGCAACGGTGTTAACAAAGATTTCACAATTTTTTAAATGGATAATTATTATTAAGTATATTGACCAGGGATGTCAGTTCTCCAAAACACGATTGAGTAAATTCGGCTCGATAGAAAATAATCCCAAAGTTCCCTCGAATCTGTAAATTTACCTGTGACCGCCTTGACTATAATCAATTTCATTCAGTAGTTATATAATGTACCACACTAATTTTTTATTTCCATGTCCCTAATAAGTTACCTCGAGGTCCTATGCAGTTATTTATTAATTAAAAACATATTGCTTTAATAAAAAAAAAACGTTTTGTTGAGCGGGAGTGCATTTTGCCGCTATCAGCCACCTCACAGAGCCCGCTCAGTCAGCCGACAGGCTTCGTTGAGGACACCCGTATACAACTTTGTCACGCCCGCTGACGTAATTCGCTGCCGTAGTAACGAAAATAGGTAATAAAAAAAACCAAAAAAGGAAGTATTCAAGGCTTAAGCTCAAGAGCGTAAAAATATCGCATCTGTTTGGGGAAGTTTCTTTGGTGTATTATATAAGTTATAGTAACGTTTTCATACTTTCCAATACAAAGTTTGCCTGATGCCACATAATAGATAAGTCCAGAAGATTCACCTATAAATGCGCTCATGTATGTGACGCCCTGACCGAGCGTATAACATGTACATTATTTAAATTAATATTTAAGTAAAATCAATGTCATAACGAGTATAATACTAATGACCGATAAATCAGTGGGCCAATTCTCCTAAATTTACAATATAACAGTAGGTATAAACCTTAATTGAGTATATAATAAATTAAACTTCTATCCAAAATTACAGCTTTCAAGGCACGTATTGCGTATTGTTGATATTCTCGTAGTCTTACTTTACTACTCGTACGTCGTAGTTGATGTAGGTAGGTATTGAATTTGAAGTTGTAAGTATGAGTTTCTTTTTTTTATATTTAGCTCGCCAAATTGACGTCGCCACCAGCCTGATGAAAAGCCGTGGCGCATCTAGCAATTGGGGGCCACTTCTGACAGTGGTCCTCAAGTTGGCCCTGTGATGTGCCTCTTCACGCTCCTCTTGAAGAACCTGGGATTGTAAGATGAGGGAAACACGTATGCGGGCAGGTCGTTCCATGTTTTTATAGTTCGACAGAGGAACGATCTTTTGAAACGTTCAGTTCTGGCGAAGATTCTCTCCACTGTGTGGGAGTGTCATCTTTGCCCGGCACGTGTTGTTCGGGATCGGAAAGAAGAGGGTAGGATCAGGTTGAAGAGCTCTTCAGAACATTCGCCGTGATACATTCGATAGAAGGCAGCCAAGGACGCTATGGTTCTTTGCGGCGCCAAAACGGTTCGAGGCCTCCCGTCACCTCAGTTTGAATTTTAACCAACAGTGAACTGAAAATAAACAGCTTACATACAACCCGATACAGTCAATACAACCCTAACTTTGTTTTTAAGCTATAATGTAAAATAGTAATTCAATGTTCAATGGATAGTGGTACCTATATGTTAAGCGCTAGAAGATGATTTTGTGAATATATTTTACTGAAAAGGCCTGATGATTTAATATGACTTACGAATTATTTAATTATGATATATGAAAGTCTGTGAAGATGTTAGTGACAAAATCACGTTCCAACGGTTGGGCAGATCTGGCTGTAATTGGTGGCCTATTATAATTATTTTATGCTTTTCCAGACTGCAATGTATTCCTGGACATATTATACACTAGCTGACGCCCGCAGCTCTGCCCGCGTCTTGTTTTGTTCCCGTTTCCGCTTTCCGTGGGAACTGATTGCCGGGATAAAAAGTGGCCTATGTGTTATTCCAGGCCTATATCTACCCCTGTACTAAATTTCAGCTAGATCCGTTTACCCGTTAGTTAGAGCGTAAAAGAGCAACAAACATCTACACTCACAAACTTTCGCATTTATAATATTAAGTAAGAAGTAAGATAATTTAGAAAATAGCATAAAGGCTATTTTATCCCTGGATATGACCCAATGATATTAGGGAACGCGAACAGAATTCTACACAGCTGAAGCTGCGGGCAATAGCTATGCGAAGTGAAACGTAGAATGTTAATTTAGGAAATGGTAATCATTTGGACAGAACTAAAGCCTAGTCTAGTTTAAATAACTAGTATCGAAATTTATTGCTTTACACCCTTGCATATATGCAAATAGCAATATTCGTTTTTGTATATTCTGCGTTTTCTTAGCCAAACAAGACCCTATTACTGCGACTTTGAAGTCCGTTTGTTCATCTGTATCTCATGAACTAGGCAGTAATACATTTCAAAGATATGTTTCTGCTACCGCTGTAACGACTATAATAACACTAGATAAAGAAAAAAATAAGGTAACTCCCATACAACGTAATCTTCTGGCGTTTTTTTTTGTTACGAAATCCTCATCAGTGTGCCAGTCCAACTTGAACCTCGGCCGTTTTTACAGTTCCGTATCCAAAGGGTAAAAATGGAACGAGGAGAATAAAAACGGTCAGGTGTAGAGTAAATAAATGCTGTAAAACAGTACAAGTGGTGGTTATTCAATATGCGCTGCAGGTTCCACCAAGTGCCAACAGTATAAATAATCTGTAATAACGCGACCCTATTACTGAGACTATCTATCTGTCATCTTATGCACCACTGCAATAGCTAGGCATTTGAAATTTACGAATCCTAAGAACAGAAAAAAAATTAAGGAGGGCTCCCATACAGGTATATTTTTCAGTCTTTTTTTGTACAGAACCCTCCTTTTTCCTTTTCAGGAAGTACCAAAAAATATAAACAAAGGATAGGGGCAGCAGATTCTTACTTTTTCAATAAACCTGGCAAAAATCGTCACAGGTAAAAAAATAAATTGAAGTACTTCTTAAATATATTATGTTCTATTCTTATTATGAAAATGAATTTCATTACATGTTAGTGATAAAAAATGCATCAAAATCAATTACGGAGTTGCTCACGAGTAGAAGATCTAAAGAGGTTTATCTAAACAGGACGAAAAAAATTGTTATGTAAACTTGTACTTCTGTCAATGATTTCAATTGCGTAGTGAACGGGTTAACGCGCGAAAACGTTTCCGACGCACGGAGCGTCCCGAACATCTTGCGTCTGCTTCACCCCCTCCGAATCGCTTGAGACACAATTGCACTTCGCCTTAAGTCACGCAAACTAAGTTCTGCGGGCCAGTTATAATAAATTGACTTAGTAAATCTTGTATGAAGTATTGTTTTGTAGGATATGTTTGGTGTTTTCCCCGATACATGGTTGTATGAGGAAAACACGGCCATAATAAATTGTACCATGCTTTAGTTGAGTAGCGAGGCACAGATAATAACTAGTGAATTATGGCTGCGGATATTTAAGAAGGCCAAAATAAATGTTTCTTGTCTATCGAAAGTACTCTTATACATAATGCACAGAGTAGATAGAGAGCGTAGAAAAACTAAAAAATAAAAAATAAAATTAACTTAGCAAAAAGTAATGGGTAAGTATATTTAAATTTATCAAATACTATTGAATGTAATACTGAAATCAGTGCCAAGTAAACCTATAGGTTTAGTATTATTAATCTCTCATAGAAATATGGGCACCGACTTCAGTATTACATTCAATAATATCTGATAAATCTAAATATACTTACCCATTACTTTTTTGCTAAGTTAATTTTATTTTTTAGTTTTGGTTTGAAGTCGGTTTTTTTTTGTTAAAAATTTTTTTTTCATGATTTTTAGTGACGGGTAGACTGAAAATATATTGTTCTAGGGGTATTGTTCTCCCCAATACAAATTAATCAAGCCCAAACACAAGGTAGCTGCTGCTGTAAATCGTTAAGGAATTCCCTCGATTCGAAGGATTTCTTCGATTTTTCCAGGATCCCAGCATCCGATTCTGACTTCCAGTATATGGGACCAAATGGGAAGCACCAACTTTAAATAAAAAAAGAATTTTCCAAATCGGTTAACTCCGATTTGCCGGTAACAAACATAAAAAAAATACAGACGAATTGAGAACCTCCTCCTTTTTTGGAAGTCGGTTAAAAAGACTTCTTATGCTATCTTCGTAAGATAAAATAAGCGGCTTTTTTTATATCAAAAAATGCTATGCCGGATTCTAACGACTGAACCTCCATGGTGCCCTTACACCTCCCTATGGTCAGGAGTCCCGGGCACGCCCTCGGAAGACAACATAGATTTTGTCCACCATCGCAAAATCTTCCCATGGGTTTGTGTTTCATTCGACTTCTTGGAGGGTGATATACGAAGCTGCAGCGAAGGCGTTAAAGGACTGAGTCTTAAAAAGGTAGTATGAGTCAAAATAAGAACAAGAAGCCGTGAGACGATCTCACCCGACTGCCCCTCTAACGTTTATTGTGAAAGTGAAAGTTCAATCCGATTGACGTTGTTATTTTTGTTTTTATTTCAAACTTTGAACAGATAATCCACGTGACCTAGAGACGTAATTTAACTTAACAGAGTCACAGACTACAGACACAAGTCTCGCCATAAGCCCATCTGCAATCTATTTTACAGAGAGGGGCTAAAATGAAGCTGGCTCCACGTTTATACCCTTTGTATGGAGGTCGAGACCACTGTGTAATCAGGATGTATATTATGCCATACTGTGCCTCCATCAACTAATACATTTTCTATTCCTTGTTCGATAGCAAGTCTATAGAAGCATAAAATACCGTTTAGTTTCGTAGAACTTCCTGACAAAAACTGTACACAGTCGATCGCTTAAATAGCCAATAAATACCTACGACATGCAAATTAGTCGCCAAAACGTTTTCCTATTCGTTATGGCACAGCTCAGATCACTACTTAGCATTCTGTTGTCAAACTAATTAAAATATAAATAGCTTTAGATATTTTGGGATATATTTAAACAGCGCTATCTAGTAAATATTCGTATCTTATATGCATATTTCTAAACACATACATATTAAAGCATAGATATTGTAACCAAAAATCACAGTGTGATTTCTCTCGAGTGTAGATTTACGACCGCGACATTTAAACAAAAAAATTGGTGAATGAAATAAAAACTTTAATTAATTTTCTACTTGCTACTTCCCTCAAAAACCTGCGGGTCTAAAAAGGCAACATTGTATGTTTCATAATATGAACCATACATCCCTACTAATATTATATTTATAAATGTGAAAGTAACTCTGTCTGTCAGTATATTACGCTTTCACGCCTAAACGGCTGCAGCGATTGAGATGAAATTTGGTATAAAGATAGTTCCAGGCCCTGGGAAGGACATAGGCTACTTTTTAACTGACTGTGCAAAAGAAAGGTTATGATTTTACGCGATAACGACTTCTACGCGTCGAAGCCGCGGGAAACAGCTAGTGTCATTTAATTTGAAATACAAAACATACATATCATTTTATGTTTCATATTATGAAAGGAAACATATTCTTTTTTAGGCCAGCAGGTTTTTAAGAAATGTCCAAGATAAAACAAACATTCATAATAATCCTTGGGATTCTTTTACGTAAAACAATCTTCAATCTCGGAAAACGACACTGTTAGTCCAATACTATAGAACCTGAACTTGAAAAACAGGACTATTGCTGGGAGGAATGAGACAGAGAGGTCTTTAAAATTTAATCACCGCTCCAAAGGGCAGTAACCTAGAGGGGAGGGGCGGGATTTAAGGGCAATGCCCCAACTCACGCCTGAAAATTTATCAGCTTATCGAGGAGCCCGCTAGGCTAGGTAAAATCCTCATGGATGTTATGCCGGACTTTTACCGACTAAAAAACCTCACGTAACGCCAAACAGCCTATGGTTGGTAGCCCCGGGAAAGCCCTCGGAAGGATGTCCCAGGACTAAAGCCCGCTAGGCTAGGTAACAATCATTACTCTTCAAACAGGAACATTTCAAGGTATACCAGGATCAATAGCCCCATAACAGGCCCGGGCGCAGATTCTCGATTCAAACGAAGTGAATAAGTGGACGGAAATTTACAGATGAAACGTTACCTGTCTCTTATTTAGGAAAAACAAAACAGGTGACGTTTTACCCGTAAATTTCCGCCCACGCATTCACGTTGTGCTTGTGTGTCCGAGAATCGGCGCCCAGTTAAACGAAGAATTAGCAGGAATGAAACCAATTGCCTATAGAAATGACATTACTTTAATCTAATATCATTGTAAGTATTGTAACAGGTCGGGATCTCAGTATTCCTGCCTAAAAAGGGATCCGATTAATACGTCGTGAATACATGGACGGAAATTTACAAGTAAAACTTTATCTGTTTCATATTTAGGAAAAACAAGACAGGTGACGTTTTACCCGTGAATTTCCGCCCACGCATTCACGTAGTGCTTGTGTGGTCGAAAATCGGCGCCCAGCTAAACAAAGAAGCAGCTTAGCAGTAATGACATCAATATAAATGACGTTTACGATTTCACATCATCACCAAACCAATTCTATTATTCTTAAGAAATGACATTACTTGAATCTAAATCATTATCAAAGATAAGACTCTCCGCCGTTTCTCAGATCCGCTTAAAATACCGTATCAGAAAATGACATTTTTGCAGCACTAGAAAAGTTAATCCATGTCCATCGTATAGTTTTATTTGTTCCGTATTTAAATCAAATTCATAAACTGATACGTGCGTCATCATAATATAATTCATAGTATTCGCATGGTTATGCTGAATAACAAGGTCCAACCAGCCTTGTCGCTTGATCACAGGTTTCATTTAAATACTTACTCTATAAATAAAATCTTATATGTATTAATATTCTATGCGTTCAATTTCCTTGTTGTATCAATACGTGAGTATCATCTGCATTTTCATTGTATTGTTTTTATACGGAATACCATTGTTTATGAAGATTTCTTGTTCTTTTACTGATTTCTTTGGCGATAAATAAGAAACTGAGTATGGTCAGATGGGGTATTATCAAGGCAAAAGTACTACCCGTTCCAGTGGCGCAGGCTGAAATTTTTTAAAAGGGAAGCTGAAAATTAAAAAAAAAAAAATCGGTCTTGCACTTAGTAGCAAATAAACCTAGTTTAGTATTAGTAGATACTAGATATACCTGCCTCTACGTACATGTAATATAATTGCGATCCATTAGGTCATACCCCTATGTTCCGACTTTGCCACCTCCACTTATACAATGGCTTATGTGCATGATAAGAGCAGATATGAAAAACCTACCAAATGCGAAGCGGACTCGCTCACCAAAAAACTACAAAAATTACGTTTGTTTTACGAGAGCCCCCTTAAATGTCAATTTTATTTTAATGAAATCATTTATATTTTATGAAAATATACAGCTCAATGTTCTGTGATCATTTCAAGCGGCTTCTTGTTGCTGTTATTAATATAAAAAATAATATGGCAAAAAATTACAATCTCTCTGTTTATAGTATTTGTTGTTATAGCGGCAACAGAAACACAAAATCTGTGAAAATTTCAGCTCTCTAGCTATCACCGTTACAGATACAGCCTCGAGACGCGTGACGGTCCGTCGCGTCGGTCTGTAAGTCACTGACAGACAGACAGACTGACGGCTAAGTCGGCTAAGAATAAAAATATAGTCCCGTTTATTATCCACCATGGGTACGGACGGATATGGAACATGGATGGAACCCTAATAAGGTCAATAAATATTTTTGTCTACAATTATTTTTTTAATTTTTAAGTTTCTTATTTCCTTTCCTCGCAATTTTCCCTGCCGATCTATCGCGGGAGGTAATAAGGTTTATAAAAACACAGTTCTAATGAACTGTACTTATTTTATGTAAAAATAATTCTTGAGTAGTCATAAGGTTGTGGAGACTCTCAACACCGACTTCTATAATTTTGGCTGGCGCCATCTAGATTTAGCTATGGTAATTAAAATGCCTCAACATTATCAATTCAATGAATAGGCGTCTCTAATGTTTTCAAGTAACACAAGAAGATACTTAACCTCTCCTACTTCCACATCACCACACTACACTCCGTAAGCAATTTTTATTACTTGTACATAACTTACACTTTAATATAATTTTTTATTCTAGTTTCATCCTACTATTTCATCCTACTAATATTATAAATGTGAAAGCGTGAAGATGTTTGGATGTTTAGATGTTTGGATGTTTGTTACTCAATCACGCTTTAACTGCCGAATGGATCTAGCTGAAATCTAGTAAAGAGATAGAGTATAGTCTGGAATAACACATAGGCTACTTTTTATCCCGGGAAAATGTTCCCACAGGAAGTGGGAACGGGAACCAAACATCACGCGGGCGAAGCCGCGCGCAGTAGCTAGTAAAATTATAATTATTATTTATTAGATACAATAAACACACAAGCAGCCGGCGAGTTTCCTGCAAAAAATGCTTGGCACCGCTGATGTCGTCAATAAGTCAAGTGACGTCTCTATCTCATAGTATACAAATGTACTCTGTGGTTGCAGTTCCTGCAGAGCACATGCGGAGAGAAATAAGCTATGTCGTTCCGGCTTTCACGCACGCTCCTAGCGCCGCCCTTTTCGCTAAGGAGAGCGTGGTGCGTTAATTTATGGAACTACGCGAGTCATGTACTGTGGTAGTATGAGTCTGTAAGCCGGATTATTTTCGCGCTCTTGTTCGATCGAACGGTGTGGTTTACGAATATCGATTAATTTGGGGTAGGTGTTTGATATATTTTTAATGTTTTTGGTATATTTAATGAAACTTCGTATATTTGAGTGCATTTATTATCTAAGTAAAATGAATACTTGAGAATACTTGAGATTAATTTAGGAGTATTATTTAAAATTGATATACGTTGCTGTAGTTCTGAAAAGGGAAGCCAGCGGGAATCGGCTTGTATGGAGCCTTCGCTCCTGACCCGTTCGCTCTAAGTTTGCCGCTGGCGTAGAGGCGTATACCTGAATTTTTAATTAGAGGAAGTAAATTGACAGTAGCTAATGTCACTTCGTCATAGAAAATAAGCAACATTGTATGAAGAAGCGACATTAGTTGCTGTCAATTTACTTGTCTAATTAAAAATTCGACTTTAGTATGGAGCCGAGCGGCAAACTTAGAGCGAACGAGCAGTAATGAAAATGCGAAAGAAACAAAAATTGGCATGTCTGTCACAGCTAAAGTACTTATTGAGCTACAGATAAAAACTGAAGCGGTAATGAAATGTCAAATGTCATTAGCTGAGTGACGATTACTTTTGTTACTTTATTACACATGCCCTGACTGACCCTACGTCTATTTGATAAATAACATTAGGCATAAAGGAATGTTCTTCAAGAACTAATCGTTTATTTCGATTTGATATTCAGCTAAAATGTAGATCTGTCGAAGTCAGCCCACTACCACACGTCTACATAACGTTAATGAGATTCTGGTGTATTTAGACAAGAGGGAAATTAATGTTATACTAGCGGACGTCACGCGGCTTCACCCGCGTAATTCCCGTTCCCGTGGGAATACGGGAATTAAATATAGCCTATATTCACCGCAAAGAGTGTAGCTTCTCAACAGTGAAAGAATTTTTCAAATCGGTACAGTAGTTCCGGAGCCTATTCGATGCAAACAAACAAACCAACAATCAAATCTTTCCTCTTTATAATATTAATATAGAAAAATTGTTCGACTAGGAACTTTTTGAGTAGTCTTCTAGTTGCGAAGGAGCATCTGGATTCTAGATTCTATTCCAACATACTCATCTTAGTCGGGATGCGGGGTCCTGCGAACATCTTCGGGACCCCAATGGGTCGGGTCCTCCTCGTGGTGCATCCTGGGCAACGGAGTAGCGACCACTCCCCTTCCTCTGTGGGGGAGTGGTGCTACTCTGGCAAATTCCGGCCGAGGCGGGAGCAGCCCACCTGTGGGGTGCTCGGTGGTGTGTGTTGCTGCCGGCCGTGAGTAGCAACACGGTCGGCAGCAGCAGTGCTGGGCCGCTATTGCCTCGTCAGTTGACGAGGTGATGGCGGCAAAGAGGGAGGCGCGGGGGAGCGGGAGTAATGGAAAATACTCCCGCTTCGCCGTGCAGTTCGGGGGCGGCGCAGTAAGGAGTTCACTGCGCGCCCCCGATTGTATCGTGTTGCTGCTGTCGCTCCACCACATTTGCTGGTGAGGCGATAGTGGCGAAGTATGAGAGGCACTGCATGGAAGGGCGGGAGTTTGGGTAAATGCTCCCGCCCTGTCATGCAGTTTGGGGGCGCCTGCGCTAGGAGCTAGCGCACGTCCCCCGATTGTTTCATGACCGAGGGCGTAAGGTTGGGGGACCCCGCCCTCCAACGGTCACATGGCGGTGGGCACCTTCCCCGTGTTCCGGGGGTGCCCAGTAGCGCACGCCTGCGCCAGCCGCTCTCTCACTCCTCTATGACAGAGGGGCGCTCGAGAGCGGTGCAGGCGTGGTTTTTTCAGCTCCTTAGAGAGCTTTGGGGAGCCGCCCATCTGGCTCCCCCGAGGAGAGCTCCGAATTAACGGGGCGCCCCTAGCCGGGTCGACGTGAATAATCTTTTGATATCCCTCGGCCCGGCTAAAGGGTGAGGAGGAACACCGCGGGGTTTAGTGGGTAGGACGGTCCATTCCGGACCGGGCCGGGAGTCCCACACACCATCCCAGCTGCCCCTGAAGCTGGGATGAAGGCGCGTAAATGCGTTCCCCGCGTCAAAAAAAAAAAAAAAAAAAAAAAAAAAAAAAACTCATCTTAGTCGCACTCCCTCATTTATTTTAGATAAATAAATGTGAAGATACGCAGTAGAAAAACAATTCATACAAGTATTCAAACATACCCTGGTCGCATCAATCTTTGGTGTGTGACTGAAGTTACTATACGCAGATTCGCACTAGGCTGGTTTGTGTTTCAAATTTCTCTTGTTATTATTCTACCGTATTAATTATACTGCAACTGCAAATATAACGTAATTTTTATTAATAAGTAATCACAAATTATATTAGTATCCTAGTTTAGAAAATGTCTGCGAGTGACGTGTTGTATTAATTATTTTATAACATAAACACTAAGTTAGAATTTATTTATAGATTGTGACAGCTATTTAAACAAAACTGGTTAGAGCGGAAATCGATTACAAAATTTAGGCAAAAACAACGCTATGAAAATTGAACGACATCGAAACGATGATAAAGGAATTAAAGCTAACGAACGGAACGCGTACACCTCGTGTAATGAAGATGTCTTCCCAAAATGAAGTGTACTCGATTCGTTCGTAAACTTCCTAAAAAGCCCTTATCCCAGTTTTGGGAAAAGGAGGTTTTGGAAAGAGTCGTTTCAGGAAACGGACGTAGAATAGAAAAGAATAAACTTTAATGTACACCAATATAAAACATACAGAAGAGAAAGATAATATAAGACAATTTTATAAATGTACTAGCGGACGTCACGCGGTTTCACCCGCGTAGTTCCCGTTCCCGTGGGAATACGGGAATAAAATGTAGTCTATGTTTACCGGGGATAGTTAAGCTTCCCAATTGTGAAAGAATTTTTCAATTTGGTTCAGTAGTTTCGCCTATGTTCACCGCAAAGAGTGTAGCTTCCCAACAGCGAAAGAATTTTTCAAATAGGTCCAGCAGTTCCGGAGCCTATTAAATGCAAACGAACAAACAATCAAATGTTTCCTCTTTATAATATTAGTAAAGATAGAGGGCGGCCCAGGCAACCTTTGGATGGAAAAGACTGTTAAGAATCACAAGATATAGACATTCTGGTAACTGAGGACATTTTACGGAAAGGGACAACTCTGAGCTTGGACGTCAGTACATAACAGAAAGCAACTATAACAACAACCAGTTTAGCAGAAATAAATTCATTAATATAATATAGTAGACTAGCTGACCCGCGCAACTTCGTTTGCGTGATAAATGAAGTACCGCTCAACCATTTTCGTGCAAACTTCACATAAACCATCTACTAAATAGTCCGAACAAAGCCTTAACATTTGGTTTGGATAGGTGAGCCCGTTCTTGAGTTATAAAATTACAACGAAAAGTGGCATTGATTTTTATATATATAGATATAGATATAGATATAGATAGAAGATAGAAGATATCCGTATTTGTAACATCAAAAAGATGGTGGTATTCGCCCAGAATTGTTTAGTTAGTGCATAAGTAATCACTGTAATACCAAACACGAAGACGTCGAATATCCACAGCAAGCCACTTTATTTGTGAGTTTCCGTTATTGACGCAGCAAAATATAAAGCATACTTTACCATTTATTTTGCTAGAGTAAACAAGTCAACGAACGATCTCCATCAATATGTAGGATTGAGATCCTCGTACCTATTCGGTTTTTTCGATAACATCTGTCGTTGCCCAATCATCGTGTCGTAAACGGTATTTACATTAATGCCGTGTACAATTTGATAAATTGAAGTGTTCAATTCAAATACAAAGCATACAGACTAAGATCGTGGCCTTTAGGAGTATAATAATAACTACTACTTGTTGAAACATCGCGCAGTTGCAATGTCGATGGGTTAAGCCAGTCGTTACACAAGCCAAATAAATAAATAAAAGAACCACAAAAATTCACACTAAATTGCTAATACGCCAATAGTAGTAAAATTTCAAAAACGTGTGTTTTACTGTCCATGGGGTTGATTACGGACTAAAAATATAAAAAAATAAAAGTCAAAGAAACAGAAATTTTGGGGGTGGGGAAAGTGGATGAAACCAGTGTTTTACTGGGTGCGACGCACGTCAGACTTTTTCTGGGACTTAGGGTCCGTTCACACAGACCGGCTCGGAGAGCATCGGCGCGCACTTTTCTTTTCACACAGACCGGATCGGATACGCTCGGAGTTGGTCGGAGAGGAGCCGCCAACTATTTCACACTGACCGGCTAAAAGCGGATGCGCTCAGAGCCGGTCGGATGCGCTCGGAGCCGGTCGGATGCGCTCGCAGCCGGTCGGATGCGCTCGCAGCCGGTCGGATGCGGTCGCAGCCGGTTGGATGCGCTCGCAGCCGATCGGATGCATCGAGTGCATCGATTCTCTACAAAAGCAGTACCAGTATTCCAAGTTTTGTTTTCGGTGTTAACGGGTGCTTTTCGGAACATGGTTTTAGATAGCTCCGATGAAGAAATTTATTAATTTTTCATCAGTCATGTTTTCGTATAAGTGCACACAACTGTTCTGTTTAAATTGTGCTATCAAAATGGCGGTCGGCGTGAGGAAGCTCGCACGCAATCAGAGCCGATCGGCTGCGCGAGCGGGAAAGAGCACCCAATCGGAGCCGATCGGCTGCGCGAGCGGGAAAGAGCATGAAATCGTAACCGATCGGCTGCGCGAGCGGGAAAGAGCATGAAATCGGAGCCGAACGGCTGCGCGAACGAGAAAAGTACGCGATCGGAGCCGGTCAGCTCCTCTTATTATTTCACACTAAGCGCGTTCAAGCATTCTCAATGACAAAAGCAGTGCACATGCAAAAATAAACCTTACTTCAAATAATAAAAACTCTGTTTTCAACGTGATAAGAATCTGCTCTGCTCTCCGAGCCGGTCTGTGTGAACGGACCCTTATAATCGGACCAACTTCTCCGACGTATTTTCTGAATAGATAGCTATTTGTAAGACGTATTGTGCTACAAATATTTCTGCGCTATTAAAGCCGTGAGATTGTTCTCACCCGACTGCACCTCTCTAACACGTTTATTGTGAAAGTTCAATCCGATTGACGTTGACTTTGAACAGATGATTTACGTGACCTAGTGACGTAGTTTAATGCGACAGAGTCACAGACTACAGACAAAGTCTCGACATAAGCCCCTCTGCACTCTATTTTATAGAGATGGGTTAAAATTACGTATTAATTCTATTTTATTCCTATGAAAAATCGTACTCCAATGAAAAATCTATGTCCGATTACAGGCGCGCACACGTCCGGTAATCGGACATCGATTTTAATTCGTCATCTGCTAGAAGACGCCTTCGTAAAACTCTGTATGTTCTTTAAACATCACATACAAGCTGTTTAGGCAATAATATGACATTACATTTGTTTATTTCTTAACAGCAGCCGCTGGCTGGGTATACCAGCGGCTTAATGATAAATCACTTTATCTTTTGGTAAAATAGTCTTGAGTCTCACACAGACAGACGCTGTGGCGTAGTGTTATGCAAGTTTGTATGCATATGTAAGTATACCTACTGCATTGTATTGAAAAAATAATGTAGGTATTTAGTTCATTCAGCGTTCCTTGCGACCTTGCCTTTATTTTCGAATATAAGAATAGTTTAGAGATTATCTATAGAATAAACAGCTACGCTCCGCTCCCGCCTTAGCCTTCTAACCTAACCTATCCAAGTCGGATTGAGCGGGGTTAATCCTGTAGTGTACATATTTTAAGAAAGGGGCATTTTGAGAAAAGGACATTTCGCGAAACGGACATTTTGAGAAACGGACATTTTGAGAAAAGGACATTTCGCGAAAAGGACATTTTGAAAAAAGATCATTTCGAGAAAAGGACATTTTAAGAAAAGATCATTTCGAGAAAAGGACATTTGAAAAAAGGACATTTTGAGAAAGGACATTTCGAGAAAAGGACATTATGAGATGAGACGGTACGGACCAACACACAAAGGCCAAATAAAGCGCAACCGGGTCAGCGCTGCTAGTTGATTGACAGCTCATTTACAATATCTATTAGAAAGTATTCTGTCGGCAAAACAGATTTATCTTCAAACTAGGCTTGCTAGACACAGTATAGCGCTTAATTTTAGAAGTGTTAATGAGTTTTTTATTTAAGAAGCGCAAGTTATGAAGAGTGCATTGCTCTCTTGACACTAATTTCAGTTGAAAATGGCGGTAAATATTCTATGAAATTCAGTACAAAGAAAAACATTGTAACGCTTCAATGTTTTGAGGACATTCTGTGCAGTGAAAAGTAGTTTAGATTACATATTTTAACAGGCTAAAACTGAAACAAACATTTTAAGTGAAATTACGGGATTGAAGAGGTCAATAGTCTTTTTTGAAAAATAAAATACAGCTTCTAATTTTATTTACGTAAAAATTATAAATGATTTCAAAAGACTGAAACGATATTTTAACAAAAAAAACCGGGACGAAAAAGTTATCAGTATTAAAAAAAAAAAAAGTAGATGTGTCAAACGCCGTGTTGCTTTGTAAGATTACTTGTGAATGTTGCAGTAGCTTTTAACTGGATCCACGATAAGACAAAAAATATACAACTACCTTCTATTTAAATTTGCAAGAGGCGCGGAAGACAATCGGAAACGAAAATGATGGAGTAAACTTTACGTACATTAAAAAGAAACAATATTTACATTCATTAAAATTATCTATCTACGTAGATAAGCTGTCGTTTGCTACCCACATGTGAACTTTTTTTGGGCAAAAGATCATCAGCGCAGCAACAAAAATATCGCCCGTGACGATGTGTTTTGCTGTGCGGTTAATATAATAACTCACTCCGTAAGCAGACAGGGAAAATCATGTACCTGAAAAATAAAAAGAATTATTGTTAACATTTGCATAGCAAGAAAACTGTCAATGTCAAAATTAAGTGTTTTAAGCAAAAGGACAATGCACTATAAGCTAAACACATAACATCATTCATTTTTCATAACAATTAATTTTTATTTTCAAACTAGCTGAGCCCGCAACTTCGTTTACGTCACATAAGGTGTATGAAAGAAAAGGTATTTCTTCATCAGAGTCATCAAGCAGCGTCTGAAACTGCCCTGTTTGCTTAATCATAAAAGAGCTTAATGATTAAGACTATTTTTAAACAATTCAGTCCGCGCCGAAGGCGTGGACTGAATTGTTTATATGATACTCTCAATCACGCTGTAACGACTGAACGGATCGGATAGCTTCGCCCGCGTGAAATTTGGTTCCCGTTCCCGCTTCCCATGGGAACATTTTCCCGGGATAAAAAGTAGCCTATGTGTTATTCCGGACCATACTCTATCCCTGTACCGAATTTCAGCCAGATCCATTTAGCCGTTAGAGCGTGATTGAGTAACAAACATCCAAACGTCCAAGAATCTTCACAAACTTTCACATTTATAATATTAGTAGGAAGTAGGATAGTAGGATTAATATTCAGCATTGCTTAAGGAAGGAAGGAAACACTAGTAGCCCGCTTGCTTAGTGATCTGTAAAAATCACTGCGTTGAGCCATTCTGCATCGTTTTTTTTCTTTTTTTTTTTAATATATATTTAGTTCGCCAAATTGACGTCGCCACCAGCCTGATGGAAAGCCGTGGCGCATCTAGCGATTGAGGGCCACTTCTGACAGTGGTCCTCAAGTTGGCGGCCCTGTGATGTGCCTCTTCACGCTCCTCTTGAAAAACCCGGGATTGTAACGATGAGGGAAAGACGTGTGCGGGCAGGTCGTATAGTCCGTTCAGAGATATATTACCTCTAGCACTTAGGTTGCCTATCTTGATTGCTGTGTTACCCCAATAAGTTTTTGTTTCTCCCATGTAATCTAACTTTTAGTCGAAACTTACTTTCTTCTTTTGCTCGGTTTTTCGGGTGTGACCATTAATTGAGATATTGAACGTTGTGGAAGCAGCAACTTCACCTCCGTTGATGATGGTCGTGAATGTTTCTTTTCAGATATTTATAAAAAAATAAATTAATCTCAAATCCAATCGTATAGTTATAAGAGCACTGTTAAGTATACTATGACATGAAAAACAAAACTCTTCGTGCTAACGGTTGGATGTTATAATCTCCACTATAATCGGTAAAATTTCGTAGGCTGGCACTCATAGGGGGACTTTACTGCTATGCCAACACACAGGAAATGATCGACAACCTGTCAGTCAGACTTAATATAACTGTGAACGGACTATACACTGTCTTCTATCTAGTGTTTGCGCTTTGAAAGATTTAATCCGAACCCGGATGATAATTTGACCCTGATTGGGTAGACAGGGCATCAAAGTTATTTTTACGCACGCTCTACTTCTCATAGTACCTAGACCGCGTGGCGGTGATTGTAGAATTTTACCGAAGTTTTAGCGATTTTACAGACTAGAATGACTAGATATCTATACTTCTATACTAATATTATAAAGAGGAAAGATTTGTTTTTTGTTTGTTTGTTTGTAACGAATAGGCTCCGGAACTACTGGACCGATTTGAAAAATTCTTTCACTGTTGGGAAGCTACACTCACTGCTGTGAACATTGGCTATATTTTATTCCCGTATTCCCACTGGAACGGGAACTACGCGGGTGAAATCGCGTGAAGTCCGCTAGTTTGTAATAAACAGATATGATAATAGATGAGTAAATTGACGATAGTGAAAAATCTGATGAAAAATATAAACAAACACGAAGCATACAGTAGTTTAGCAGCATGTTGTTTTCTACCAGATAATTATACTAGTTTTACTTTGTACTAGCACAGCTGAGCCCCTTCGGCTTTGCACGTGGTCTATTTGAATATACTTTGACTCCCTTTTTTACTAATTAAGGGTCGAATTTAGAAAAACACGACTGAGTAAAAATATAATAAATCGGTGCTATACAGGCTGTCCCAGAAACAAAATTACGAAAAATATTTTAAGCTATTCTGCCTTTAAAACATATTCAATTATATGTTTAGGTAGGTAGGTATGTATTTTGTGTTTACAAATCTAAAGATGTCAAGCCAAATACCACTCGTATGGTATAGGAAAAGCATTAAACGGCAACATTCATATGTAGATTGTTTAGCACTAACATAACCAGTTATCTAGACTTGATATTTTATCTTATCGACATGTATATTGATAGTATGAAAAACATATAATTGCGTAAGTATATTTTTCTGGGAAAATATCGCTTACTTAGAACCAGGTGCAACGTATGGTAACCTTGAAACATTGTACAGCGTGCATTGTATTGCTATTTAATATTCACAAAGAAAACCATAAAACCATGTGCGCAGTCGCAACAGCTGTTCGTCGAAATAAACATATCGGTGTATGTTTATTTCGACTCAGTGGTCGAGGTTATCCGGCAGAGAACAAAAGTGTTCGACATGGACGCAGAATAAGTGCATTAAAGTGGTACTGGTCTTGCCCACATCTCTATCTGTAAAAACCTTAGATCATCTAACCACAGGATGCGCCTTACTTAACACGTTGAACGCCACGTTAAAATATACTACTTTTCATTGGGGCCACGCGGCTCACCGGTGAGCCGAACCCTACTGTACCATTGGAGCCACGCGGGTCACCGGTGAGCCACTCGACGACTTAAACTTTAACATGTTTTGCAGGCCACTACGCGCTGATATCATACATAAATGTTTGAAGCGTGAGCCGCGTGGCCTCCTGCAACACACCATTCAACTTGGTTTAAATATCTTGCAAAAGACTTAGAATTTATTTACAGTTTTCTATACTTTGTGGAATGATTCTCAACTCTAACAAATAAAATGTGTAAAGGGGTTATTAACGTGGGTATTTTGCAACAAAAAATAATTATTTATTAGGTTTTAATATATCTTTAATAATAAATGAATTAAAATTAAGGAATTACAAAAATCTTAACATGAATTTTTAATATGGCACAAGTCTCTGGAAGTCTTATTTTTTCTCTCTCGCTTGTTTTCTTCGAGATGATATTCAAGTCGTCATCATCTTCGGCTAAAGTAAAACATTTGTCCAAAAGATTTATCTCGACATTTTCTATTTCTGCTAAGCCTTCTTGTATAATAATAAAATCGCCAAACATATCTACATCCATTTTAACCAATAGCCAATATAATTACTTCAATAAACAAATACTTGGCACTATAAGTCAGCAGACTGGGATGGACTGCGAGAGTTCTATGCGTCGTACCCGTGGTGGCGGCTTTGTTTAGCCTCAGAGGATCTGGATTCTTGTGCTGTAGCAGTCGCTGAGGGGATCTAGGAGGGTAGGTATGGAATGCTACATTCCCAACCGCTGGATCCCTGTAGGTGCAAAAAAGCGACCGTGGTTCAATCGGCTCTGCAGAGAAGCTCTAATGCAGAAAGAATCTGCCTACAGAGCTTGTACCACGGCTCGTACAAATTCAGATCCAAACATCCCTGAGGTGAAACGCAAATTAAATGCCGCCTCGAGGTCCAGTAAAAGAACAATTGTCAGGGCCAAGTTCGATTTCGGCGGCAGAATTGGCGAACGGCTAGCAGGCTACCCTTCAGAAAGTCGTGAATTTTGGTCGCTTGCCAAAGCTGCCGAGAGAAACTTCTGTCAGTCAGGTTTACCACCCTTGCTTAAACCCGACGGTAGTTTGACCCAGAGTGCCAAGGAGAAAGCCGACTTTTTGGGTAATCTCTTTGCCTCTAACTCGACCATGAGCGACGGGGGTGCTTTACCGCCTTGCATTCCGAGTTGTGGAACTTCCATGCCGGAAGTTAAATTTACACAGCGGAATGTCCGATGGGAGCTTCAATCCCTGGACGTTCATAAGTCGAGTGGGCCATACGGCATTCCCGCAGTGGTACTTAAGCACTGTGGTCCAGAGTTGTGTCCGGTACTTACACGTCTTTTCACACTTTCATATTCCATGCGACAAGTCCCGGCGTCGTGGAAGATCGCGTATGTACATCCTGTACTCAAGAAGGGTGACAGGACCGACCCGGCCAATTACAGGCCTATAGCCGTCACCTCCCTTTTATCCAAGGTGATGGAGCGTGTAATTAATACACTGCTCCTGGGGTACCTTAAGGAACACGACCTGCTCAGTGACCGGCAGTACGGTTTCCGTCACGGTTGCTCGACGGGCGATCTTCTTGTGTACCTAACATACCGATGGGCGGCGGCTATCGAGAGTAAGTGTGAGGCTCTAGCAGTGAGCCTCGACATCTCTAAAGCATTTGACCGGGTCTGGCACCGTGGTCTTCTTACGAAATTGCCCTCATATGGACTACCTGAGAGATTATGCGGATGGGTGTCCAGCTTCTTGGCCGGTAGAAGCATCAGGGCCGTCGTTGACGGCAGCTGTTCAGACTGCATGGCTATAAACGCTGGAGTACTGGAGTACCGCCGTTGTCCCCTACGCTGTTTCTGCTGCATATCAATGACATGTTGTCTATTGACGGCATTCATTGTTATGCGGACGACAGTACGGTGGACACTTGTTACACGGGCCGCCCCGGTATCTCTCGGGATATAGTGGAGGAAAATCGTGAACAGCTTGTGTCTGAAAGGCTACTCTTACTAGAGTGTCCGATTGGGGTGGACAAAATCTTGTCCAGTTCAACCCTTCCAAGACGCAAGCGTGTTTTTTCACCGCTAAGCAAACCCCAATTACTGTAGCGCCGCAATTTTAGGGCACATCTCTTTCCATCTCCAAAAGTATAGGGATCCTTGGCGTCCGGTGCGTTCCAGCACGGTTAGATCCGATAGGTGTTTTCTTCCACGCACGCTTAGGTTGTGGAATGACCTCCCTGCCTCGGTTTTCCCAAACGCCTACAGTATGGGGTTCTTCAAAAGGGGTCTTAGAAGGTTTTTACAGGGTCGGCAGCGCGAGTGTGGCACCTCTGGTGTTGCAAACGTTCATAGGCTGCGGTGACCACCGGTCCTTCTGGTGGGCCGTATGCTTGTCTGCCACCTTAGTGGTATAAAAAAAAAAAAAAAAAAAAATTTGGAGGACAAGGCTAAGCTGGCTTCCAAGAAGCTAGGTGTGCTCAACAGGGCGCGGCGGTACTTCACTGCGGCGCAAATACTGTTTCTCTATAAGTCGCAAGTGCGGCCGCATATGGAGTACTGCTGTCACCTCTGAGCGGGAGCACCTGAATATCAGCTTCGTCCATTTGACTCGGTGCAAAGACGAGCTGTAAGAGTTGTCAACGATCCTGTACTTACAGCTGGTGTGGAACCTCTTCGCGACAGGAGAGACTTTGCCTCCTTATGCGTGTTCTACCGCCTGTACAATAGTATGTGCACTGAGGAATTGTTTGATATGATGCCCACGGCTACGTTCTATCATCGCACCGCTCGCCACAGACAGGGAGTTCATCCTCACACTCTGCGTCCGGTGCGTTCCAGCACGGTTAGATCCGATAGGTGTTTTCTTCCGCGCACGCTTAGGTTGTGGAATGACCTCCCTGCCTCGGTTTTCCCGAACGCCTACAGTATGGGGTTCTTCAAAAGGGGTGTTAGAAGGTTTTTACAGGGTCGGCAGCGCGAGTGTGGCACCTCCGGTGTTGCACTGCGGTGACCACCGGTCCTTCTGGTGGGCCGTATGCTTGTCTGCCACCTTAGTGGTATAAAAAAAACTTATCACAAGAAATTGCGCGTGATTTACTCGTATTGCAAACGGTCGACTAATTTGCAGGCGGGTGGGTGGTGCGCGGGTGAGCCACAGCGTGACCCCCGCGGCCCCCACGGTAGTAACATCGCGTTTCCTTCTGATGTGGCCACGCGGCCCACCAGTGAGCCATCACTCCTAAATGCAGTATTTATGGCATAAAAATCGATTGTTTTAAATGGATATAATATTACTTCATCTTTTTTACGGATTACGTGAAAAAAACACTATCATGAAAATTGAAAGAAATATCATTTTCACTTTGGCCTAAACAAGTTTTCTCACGCGGCTCACACGGTGAGCCACGTGGCGTTCAACGTGTTAAGCATTGTTTTCTGCCAAGCCAATAGACCATTTGATCTTTTGGCTTTATAAAAAGCACTGTACATCAGTACATCATTTTATATGATTAAACTAGTACATTTCGTTGTAGTTGACTGTACAATAAAAATTAACACACAACAGCCATTACGCGTTTGTCGATTAATACATTTTTAAATATAATGAAATTTTATATGTCTTTGTGTTTCCCCCTTCACCCGCTATGAAAGCTAGCAGAATATTATTGTATGCGGTGGTTCGCAAAGGCTAGTCCCGTGAT
Source organism: Miltochrista miniata (assembly GCA_933228765.1). Classification (NCBI taxonomy): domain Eukaryota; kingdom Metazoa; phylum Arthropoda; class Insecta; order Lepidoptera; family Erebidae; genus Miltochrista; species Miltochrista miniata. The sequence continues at coordinate 32,564,749 of OW121756.1, read as the reverse complement.
ATATGGTCTAAGGTAGAAACCGATGAAAAATGGAGCAAACGAGTTCTGGAGGGGAGACCACAACTTGGCATACGTCGGATACCCAGATGGACCGACAGCGACACGACCTGGACAGGATCACAGGTTATTTTTAAACTATCGCGGTTTTTAACACCCATAATTATAGAAATCGGAACTTCACGCGAAATACTTAGTACTTACATTCACCGATGTTTAGGGCGGGTTGCAGCGCCCGTGGTCGCGGTTGGACTGGACAATTTACTAGTAGAGAGACTGGACAGAGTCCAACCGCGACCACGGGCGCAACGTGCCCGAAACGTCGGTGAATGTAAGTACTAAGTATTCCGTGTAAAGTCGCGATTTCTATAAGTATGAGGGTCACAGGTTGGAACTGAATGTGGATGGCGCAAGATTTCGTGTTGTGGTGTGAATTGGGAGAGGCCTCCGTCCAGTAGTGAACTGATATAGGCTGATTGATTGCTTGGGAGTCCTGGGACATCCTTCCGAGGGCTTACCCGGGGCTCCCAACTATAGGCTGTTGGGCGTTACGTGAGGTTTTTTAGTCGGTAGGAGTCCGGCATAGCATCCATGATGGATTTTCCCTCACGTTAAAAGAAAAGGCTGATTGATTGATATTTTGGATGATTACAGTAGTGACTTCTCGGTAAATTTAAGGAACGTTTTTCTTAAATACGTTTGACAGTATTTTTAATATTGGCTACAGAGATGTGTTAAGTAGGTAGATAGTCTCTGAACGACAGCAAAGCGTCCAAAATTTTAAGCGCTAACTGTTGGCGGATAAGTGCCGATCCGCCATTTAGTGCACATTCTGTTGTCAAGGGATAAGCTTGTGTCACGTGACAAAATTTTATTGTTTAAAATGTCGAATTGTGCAATAAAAGTGTGTCGAAATTACAAAAAATATTTAAAAACAGCCAAAAATGTCTGTAAGTAACTCGAAACTTATCACAATTTTATGTAATCTATTTATTTACGCATGTCTAATTTCTTCGACTCCATCTTGACATTTTTGTTGGTGTTGCCAGTTTCCAATTCAGAATTCCCCAAATTAAATAAGTAAAGAATTACCTAGGTATGGAAATGGAACTAAATTATTAGAGAGTCGTAAAATAAATAATTTGGAAACGGTCAAGTGTGAGTCGAGAATAGTGAAAATCGACCTATACAATTGTTCGGACAGAGTAACGAGAAACTTGGCATACTTTAAATTAAGGAAATCATTTAAAATACCTAAATGTGAGTTATAAATGGTGAAATCTGTACAAATGTTCTTAAGCTGAAGGGTTTGTTCGTTTGTTTGAACGCTAGGATCTCGGGAACTACTGGTTGGATTTCAAAAAGTCTTTTACGTTTCGTTAGTTCATTTATGGAGTTCATACCACTAGACTTGGGTAGGTACAGTTCGTACTGCCGGACGTGTTAAGGGGCTCCCTCACCGGGAGCATTCGCCTGTAATGTAACAAATTAGATTCGACTTCACATCATGAAATTTTGTGATAGTGGCGCGGCAGCCATATTCGAATCTTTAAATTAACCTGAAATTCGTACTCAGCATACCAAAACACCCCTTAAACGATACCCATCATGAAATTTTGTGATAACGGCGCGGCGGCCATATTGGATCTCTAAATTAACCCGAAATTCGTACTCAGCATACCAAAAAACCCCTTATACGGTATCAACATGAAATTTTACAACGGTGGCGCGGCGGCCATCTTGTATTGCAAAATTGACCTTAAATTCGTACTCAGCCTACCAAAAAACCCCTTTAACGATACCGATCATGAAAGTTTGTGATAACGGCGCGGCGGCCATATTGGATCTCTAAATTGACCCGAAATTCGTACTCAGCATATCAAAAAACCCGTTAAACGATACCCATCATGAAATTTTGTGATAACGGCGCGGCGGCCATATTGGATCTCTAAATTAACCCGAAATTCGTATTCAGCATACTAAAAAACCCCTTTAACGATACCCATCATAAAATTTTGTGATAACGGCGCGGCGGCCATATTAGTTCTCTAAATTAACCCGAAATTCGTACTCGGCATACCAAAAAACCCCTTAAACGATACCCATCATGAAATTTTGTGATAACGGCGCGGCGGCCATATTGGATCTCAAAATTAACCCGAAATTCGAACTCAGCATACCAAAAAACCCCTTATACGGTATCCAACATGAAATTTTACAACGGTGGCGCGGCGGCCATATTGAATTGCAAAATTAACCAGAAATGCGTACTCGTACTATTATTTTTTTCCCAAAAGCATTTCACATCTTAGATCGTATGTCCACCTATTTTAAATACGGACCAGTGTGCAGCCGGCCAGCCGCAATAAAAAAAGCGCAGTCTACCTTCATGCAAAATTTCAAGTTTCTAATTCAATGACAGATTTTATACTTTCAAATGAAAATAATAGTTCGCTAACCTTACGCACAGTATAAATACCTTACGTGAGTAAAGGTTGTTTCCTAGTTAGTATTACCTACGTAGTGATTAAGTAGGTACTCTGTGGTCTTACCCTCATTGCCTTAATGGCGGGACCATGTTGAGAAAAAAACTTGTATGTACTTGGGCATAAATGATTTACTTTATAAATCACAGTTATAGTGTAATTTTTTATCGTTTGAAAATACACAAAGGCATGTTTTTTACATTTCTTTACGAACATTATATGAAATACTGCTCTTAGTACTTTCACAAAGTATGTTGTCGCGACGCTGGTTGGTGCGTAACTCTGTGGGCAATTGCCTCCCATTTGCCTTGCCATTGCGCAGTGTGGGTAACGTATCTATACTTTTTATATGTCATCCGCGAAAATACGTTTCAATTTGTAGAGGGCTATAAAGACCTCTTAATGTAAAATCGCCAGTTTCTTTTACATAACTTGGCCGGACAAGCATCCGCGTATGTAGAAACATCTATAATTCATACAGATAGACATTTTATATATTATTCGCGAAAATACGTTTCAAGTTGTAGAGGGCTATAAGGAGCTCTTGATGTAAATATCGCCAGTTTTTTTTACATAACTTGGCCGGACATGCATCCGCGTATCTAGAAACATCTAAAATGTCTAACTTAATCATACAGATAGACATTACAATTCCATTTTATAAATTACTAGCTGACCCGCGCAACTTCGTTTGCGTCACATGAGAGCGAGAAAGAGAGAGGTGTGTGGAATAGATATTTAAAGTGATAAAATGTTTCCCGTCGCATTTACTTCCGCCCGTCCTTTTTTGGTACGGAACTCACCGTGTGCTATTCCGACTCGCACTTGGCCAGATTTTATAGTTCAGTTGACTGACTGCCGCTGCAGACCACGCTGCAGACGCGTCGCGTCGCTCATATTTTAAAACTTATTAAGAGGGTTATTGTAATTGAACCTTAAAAGATAGACATATGCTGTTAGAGACTTTTTTTATAAATTTTTAAGAGGAACAATTTTGTAGTACACAATTTTTACGTAACGTTAACCATTTACACAGCGTACGCTATAGAAGCTCTCTAAAGAAAGAAATTTTCCACGTTTCGGAAACATTATTCATGTCTGCTCCGCTCCTAATTGTCTTAGCGCGATGTTATATAGCCATTAGCCATCCTCAATAAATGGACTATTAGACCGGAAAATATTTTTTGAAATGCAACCTTTAGTTTCTGAGATCCTAGCACAAACAAATTATTCAGTTTAATAATATTGTGACCGAACCTTAAAAGCTAGATAAATTACATTATTGTGAGCGAACCTTAAAAGATAGACACATGCTCAAGCGGACTTTTTTTTAGAACTCTTTAAGGGAAACAATTTTGTAGTACACAATTTTTATGTAACTATAACCATTTTCGCAGCGTTCGCCTCGGAAACTCTCAGACGGTAAAAAATATTCCCCGTTTTCGAAACATTCGTGATTGCTGCTCCGCTTCTATTCGTCTTAGCGTAATGTTATATAGCCTATAGCCATCCTCAATAAACGGACTATCAAACTGTAAAAGAATTTTGGTAATCCAACCAGTAGTTCCTGAGATCCTAGCGTTCAAACAAACATACAAACAAACAAACAAACAAACAAACTCTTCAGCTTTATAATATTAGTATGGATTTCCATTTTATGATCACTTGAGAACTTTAGCATGATTAGTTTCCCGAAAAAATGGGAAGTGTCTTTAGCCGGCGTCACTACACACTGACGCAAGGCGTATGAAAGACAGCACGCTCACGCACACAATCATGCGTTAGTACGGCAGTTTTTGTTGCAGTGATCACGAGGCGAGAGGGTTTCTAGGTAGTTAGTATTCTTAGATTGGCTACTAGTTTTCTACTAGTAATTGTCTACTCTACTAGTTTTAGTTTATTTATATCTATTACCGATTTGTAGAAGTTCTAATGTGATACTGGTAGCCCAACACAGACATTACACGAACGGTTATTTCATTGTGTGGTTTATAACTGGAACATACAATACAGATGCACATTCAGGTCATTCTAAACTGAATCGGTGTTCATGCCATATGCGATGTGCATTTGATGTCACTTGTTTCATAAAGTAACTGAAAGTTGGTTTTATGAAGCCAGGAGGCAACTGGAAATTAATTTATTGTTGAATATTTTCGCATCTTTATCGTTGTCCATCACGATCAAGTGAACAACAATATTTACCTACATCAATACTAATACACACAAATACCGAGTAGCACTTGCACGAATAAGTGTAATTATAAATGATATACGGTCAGCTGATGCACGCACTGCCATATTGGTGCCTGGTGGAAATGCGGCATGCGATAGATAGATGGACGAAATAAAATTGACACAAAAGTCATTTAAAACGTTATGGAGATCATCAAAACGTGAATATTTCAAAGATTTGTCAGAGAAAACCTATTGCTTTAATTTAATCTGTCTGTGAGGTTTTACTCCTGGGATAAGTCCTCCCATTATTCTTCCACATGTCCTTATTTACTACCTCGGTAATGGGTTTCTCTTTAAAATCCCACGGGATAATTAAGAGCATCGTCCATCAACAACTCAGGTAGCGAATTTATATTTCCTTTATCCGTGATACACGCAAGGGTTTCTTCACAACATATTTCTCAAATACTTATTCAAGCCGTTTCGTTGAGGCACATATTTTCGAAACGCACATGGGTTTGTTACATATGTATAGTATGAAAAAAAAAGGCTAAAAAACGGAGTTTTTTTTCGTTTTTGCCTAGCTGCACTGTTCTTCCGACTAAACACGCTCAAAGTGACGCGATTCATGGAACTTATCCCACAAGTCGTGTCGCGTGCGCTCGTGTTTGCATTTTGCAAGGAGAATGTGCATAGATTAGGCGCCACAAATTCGAGTTTGTTCGAAGGCATTCTTGTTTTTGATAAATGTGCAAGAACTTGTTTGCGTATTGTCATGTCCACAATAAGTTTATATAGGTACCTAGTTCTAGATTAATTAGCGAAAGCATACTATAGACATGATCTCACACACGCACGAAGTCCGTGAATATTAAATTATTTTATTATATCTTTGAATATGTAGTTCCATAATTTAAGTAACACAGTAGAAATAGAAATGACGAGGTCTTTTCATGTCAATATTGTTGCAGTGTATTGCTCAGAAGTAAATTCAAATCGGCAAGATCTCTGGGCCATAGCGGCCATGTTGAGAGCACCCGTAGATTAATGTAGGCAAGTATATCTTGCAGAATCTACGGAACCATCACGTTGACAGTAGCTGTACAGGTAAGTGCGAACAGGAAGTTCTGAATGCACTATCGACTGAAAAGTTGATTAGATCAATTAATTTCAATGATCACGCGTCTTTGAAGACTTGGCATACAAGGTTGCGATGGCCTTTCATTGTCAGGATGTCAATTTCCATTGTCAATCGCACAACGAACGGCAACGACCTTCTAAAACAGTCAACATCGAGCACAAATAAAAGTTACAGGGTGTTTATAAAATTTTAACACAATATTCTGCAACTTGTGACTTTTGACAGCTGACACAGTTACAAAACAACACTGGAAGTGTTACAATAACTAAACATTTTGCGTATTTTCTTTACCTTACGAAATTGATAATCCAGAGAAGAGCGGCCATTCATTTTTACAACAAGTGTTGGTAATTGAAACATTAAAACCATAGAATAAAATTATACTTGATTAATTCCTTTTAAGGATGATGCCGTGTAGTGGTCGTTAAATTAAGATTTAAATGTAAAAAGCAGTAGTGGTAATTTCCACGAAACACGAACATTTCAATACAGTTTCAATTAAATGTCAAAATAATGATGTTGAAAGATTTCGTGTCATCAACCATGGCCCGAATTACTAAATTGGAATCGTTGCACACATCTCACCCTCTCACAGCGCTGCAACGGTGCCAAGATAATGAATAAGTACTAACAAATAAAATACACATGGTAAATATCGCCACATTTTCATTTTGCAAAAACGTACTTACATAATGTGTTTTTAAATGGAGTACCTACATATTTCGAAACGAATGTAACCTCTGGTAAATTCGTTAAGTTTATTTCTCGTAGATGTCAGTCGTCGTGTTATTGAAATAAGTATTATATTTAGACACCGAAAACCTTTTTGACTGTCAAAGTAATAACTAAAAATCCAACTAAGCACATCAAGTAAGTATGGTACAAAGACATATCTAGTTTACCAATTAATAATCCTACTATAGTGCCTATTTTAGATAGCAGATTCATAGTTATCATTCATTTTATAGTTTCGCTTCACAGTCAGACCCAAAAATTGTCTGGAATGTCTGGAGGTATTTGATTGGAAGTTAGATGGATTATCATTTCTAAAATGTCACATAGAATTAAATTCTGTGACCTTTTGGAATTTAAACTCAACCTGTAGATTCATTTTTCATCATTGAATTGAAAATTTTAGGTAAATAACACTTGGGTGAATCAATATGAGCTGGCGTCACAAGTACAGTCACGCGCAAATATAGACATTGTATCTTGAGATTATAATTTATTTAAATAAATAGTGATTTTAAATCAGTTAATTTGCTATCATAATAGGGATTTGCTAATCTACAATGTTACAAAAATAAAGTTAGGTAAGTAAGTATACAATAATTTTTCCTCTTCTATTTTGCATTTATTGGATGAAGCCACTGGACCTTTAAACCGAAGCAGCAGAAGTCGTATTATTACGCAGGGGTGTGTTTTAAGTTTTAGATCTGACGTACATGGACAGGTACTACTCGGAATGGAAATGAGCAGTCGCTTACTGAAGCCACCTGAAGCTTCAAAATGCAACTGGCAGGATTACTTATTCCACATGAGGTGTGAGGTGAGTTGCAGAAAATGTATGACGTAATACTAAAAAGCAGTCTAAGGGAGATAGAAACATTGGTTCGTTCTAACAAAAACATTTTGTGTTACATGCATGCAATGTATGTGAAAATGTGTAGTGCAAGAACACGACATTAACGCATTGTTTTTTTTTGTGTCAACACAGAAGGACAAATTTAATTGTGATGCAAAAAACACTTTATGATTGTAATAATTATTTTAACGTTTCTTAACCTTGTAAGCAATGACGTTATTTTGTAATTAATTACCCCAATTAATTTATTAAAGTATTATTTTTATTAAATTTATATTTTTTGTTAAATTATCGAGTTAATAATGTGTAAATAAATAACTACTTACAGGTTTAATTTTAGAAATATTATTTAAAGATTAAAATAGCAGTAAGTTTTACTTTCAAATATTTGTGTAACTGAGGACATGTTTCGCGATGTGGCAGTAAAATAATTACCTATTACTCAACTAATTAGCAGTGAATAATTTGAAATCAACATAACAACTTTCTGCGGTAGGTACTTATCGATTTGAAACACACTTCGTGTTTAATTGTTTAATAAGTTTTTACGTCTTTTTTCTCCGTAATTTATTCGTAATCGATTAGTAGTATGAAGGTTTTTTAAGAAGAGAGATTATTTCAAATAAGTATTACAAAGTAGGTAAGTACATACGATAAGACGTTAATCTGAAATTTATTAAAGAAAACCTACTCAGTTTCGCATTCAATACCGTAGCACAGGGCTTCCTAAACTTTTAAGGCAACGGAACACCAAACAAATATGTTTTATTCTACGGAACCCCATACAAGATTATAACAAACTAGCTAGATAATGCCCGCGGTTCCGCCTGCGTGAAATCCTGTTGCCGTTCCTGCTTCCCATTGGAGCGTTTTCCCGGGATAAAAAAAGCTTTCTTTTTATTATACTCCCCAAATTGACGTCGCCCGCCTATCGGAAAGCCATAGCGGCATTTAGCAATTGCGGGCCAGGGCCACTCTCACAGTGTAAGACTTCTGACAGTGGTCCTCAAGATGGCGACCTGTTATTTGCCACTTCACGCTTCGCTTGAAGAACCGGGGTTATAAGAGGCAAGAAGTACCTACGTGCGCGAGCAGGTAGTTCTATTTATTATAGTTTGAGAGAGGAACGATCTTTTGAATCGCTCAGTTCTGGCGAAGTACCTACTCTCCAATGTAGGAGCGGTACGTCGTCTGTCCGGCACGCTTTATTCGGGATCGAAAACGAGAGGGTAGGATTAGGTTGAAGAGCTCTACTAAGAGCTAGGCTAAGCAGACCATGATCTATTCCTGTACCCTCGGAGATCAAGGGATAAGCGTTACTTCTTCATGGAGATAACGCAGCACCCTTTGGGCATAGTAATTTTGACTTTTTCAATTAGCTCCTTAAGATCAAATATCTTTGATATTAACCAAAAAAAAATCACAATAAGAGGAAGGGCAAAAATTTTTAAAATGGCCACTGGTCGTCCGCAGGCTGTACGTAAGCCAAACCTGGGGATTAATTAATCTCCGCCACCAGGAGGATGAATCAGAAGCCTGTGTAAAGTCCCTGGTGCTGTGATTGTGCCGGAGGAGGATACTGGAGTAGACGCGGCCACTGCATTAAGGGGGACCGGGGGCCCATCCGTACACCGTGACAATCTACCGCATTACCCGTGCTGGCTTTTGAACTACTGGAACCTCGCTTTGTCTCTTGCGCCACCGCTACACAGGTACCACGTAACCTTCTTAAATTTCCCTTTTCGAAACACCATGGCAAGGAAAAAGAAAAATAAGGAACGTTTTACGCGTTTTACAGTGACATCGTCGCCGTCGTCCACACTGCAGATGGACTTTCGTAACATCAGAGAACGTCAACGCAGTTCACCACCATCTGGAAAATGCGCAGCTGACCCTATTTTTCTTGATGGAGACGCTGTGGAGCGCTCAGGACAAAGAGAACTGTCTACTTTGTGGGCACGCGTGGATCGCGGGGCCACATTTGTACAGGTCTCACAGCGATGACACAGACTGGCAGGCAACCGTTCTGGGTGTCGTGAATTCTGGTCGCTTGCCAAAGTTGCCGAGGGAAACTTTTGTCGGTCGGGTTTGCCACCCTTACTTAAACCGGATAGTAGCCTGGCTCAGAGTGCCAACTCTCTTTGCCTCCAACTCGACTATGAACGTCAATGTTACGAACGATGGAAGAAGATGTGAACGATGGAGGTTCTTCGCCACCTGGCACTCCCTGGTGTACACCTAAGCAGCTTCCGGCAGCGCGACGTTAGGCGGGAGCTTCAATCCCTTGACGTTCATAAGCCGAGTGGGCCAGACTGCATACTCGCGGTGGTAAATCAAATCAGTGTGGTCCTGGGTTGTGTCCGGTACTTACACGTCATTGCACGCTTTCATATTCCATTAAACAAGGCTTACCGGCTTAGTGGAAGACTGTGCATGTGCATCCTGTACGCCAGTCGTTCGACTGGCGGTCTTTTTGTGTGCCCCACACACCGCTGGGCGACGGCTATCGAAAGTCAAGGCGAAGTTCTAGCATTGGGCCTCGATATTTCTAAGGCCTTTGACCGGGTCTGGCACCGCACCGTGGTCTTCTTACCAAATTGTCTTCCTATGGACTGCAGGAGGGGTTTTGTGGATGGGTTTCTAGCTTTCTGGTCGGTAGAAGAATCAACAAGCACTAGCTGTTCTGACTTCATGGCCCTAAATGCTGGAGTTCCACGAGGCTCGGTGTTGTCGCCCACTCTATTTTTGCTGCATATTAATTTGTTGCTGTCTATTAGCGGCATTCATTGTTATACGGACGACAGTACGGGCGACACTTTTTACACAGGCCGACCCATTATCCCTCGGTATGCAGGAGTCCCACAAGGCTCGGTGTTGTCACTCACTCTATTTTTGCTTCGCTCGCTCGACTCGTGCACAGGGGGTCACAGCTCTAACTTAACCTAACCTAATTAAATCTTCTTGTCTCTGCGGGTAAGGACCACAGCGAGACGGGTTAATTTTTATGTTAGACAGATATTTAATAACAAAATTAGCCTGTTTAAGTAAGATTTTAGACATTGTGCGCCTTTGACATTCTGCGCCTTTGACTATGTGCGCTTTTGTCATTTTGCGCTTTTGACAATCTGCGCCTTTGACGATGTGCGCTTTTGTTTGCGATCGTTTGTCATTTTGTGCTTTTGACCGTATGCTTCTAAAGCAGTACGGGCGACACTTTTTACACAGGCCAATCCAAGATCCCTCGGTGCGTAGTGGAAGATAGTAGTGAACAATTTGTGTCTGAAATCGAGACTACTCTCACACAAGTGTCCAATTGGGGTGGACGTAACCTTACCGTACACCCAGCTACAATTACAACACACTATTGTCATGAGTCATGGGCCTACATGCTGTCATGTCAGTCACAATCTTCATTGTCAGCTACAGCTTTAATTTTAGAAAATTTTATGATATTCTAAAGGTATTATTTCAACATAATGGGTCGTAACTTTGGCGGAACCCTGATGACTGGCCCACGGAACCCTTAGGTTCCGCGGAACCCACTTTGGGAACCGAGGCCGTAGCACATAAAATTGAAATTATAGTATCGTGCTAACATCGATATTCTTAATCTTATCGTAAGGCCGTTAACCCCTCTAGACAAACTAAATTGCGAGGGTGAGGTGTGAGTTCACGTCTCGGTAGCACGTCGGGGATTGACCTCACGTATACTACGCGTCAATTTTATTCATCACTGCCCAGACACACATAAATATAATTACCGTGAAATCGTCTCAGATAACTTGTTTCGCGACGGGACTTGAACTCGAGACCTTTGACTTAAAGGGACTGATATATTGTAAAACCGAATTATAATATTGTCAATATTGAAGTCAGAAACAAACTATAGGTACTCGTTCTCGGATCAAAACAGACATAAAAACAAACTTAAAATTTAATTACGAAGGAAGTTTCTCTCCTAAACACGATATATTCGCCGTGACCAATATCCTAATCATTCGACCGCGGACTGTACACGCTATCGAACTGTATAAACGCAATTGGTCGTATCATTTAAAAACAAATGTTAATTAGCTCTTCGTAACAAGATAAGAAACAACTTCGAAAACAAATATATGGTATCGAGTTACCTTTCTCTCATCACAGCGTACTTACATCCAAAATCGAATTTTGGAGCCAGTGGTTCTCTTTGACTGGTTGCTAGGGATTAGTGGGATTTCGCTTTTGTTCAATCTTGATTAAAGTTAGGCAAGCTTAGCTTGACCTCATCGTTAACGATGTGCATAACCAGTGCACTTAAGTGCATAACCAGGAATGCGTTTATATTGAAGGGATTGCTCAAATTCATTTGCAGGCCGTCTACAAAAGAGACTTCAATGTCGGACGCAGAATAATATAAGCGTTTAGTTGAAATTGAAATGGGCCTCAGTGGTCTTGGCGTAACACCCTTTTCCTCGAAGAAATAAGGGCAAGTTGTGGCTATTACTGTGGAAATTCTTGAAGCTGCTAGCCATAAGGCCTTCAACTTGGCTTAACGGCTCCAATCTCAGAATACCCCGAAGCACAGGACGCTACATGCAATTACAGAACACAAGTAAGCTGACTACGAGGGGATTTTATTTGTATTGCCAAAATTAATCATTCAAGAAGATTGCTTTGTGATATTGATGAACTAAAGACCGTATTATTGAAAAACGTAAATGATTGACTTTTGAAGGTGATTGTACAGAGTACTAGAGTTTTTATAACAACAACACCAACTATTTTAACGGTTTTGTAACTGGTTGGTTCTTGCTGCTTGAGTTACTTTCTCTATCAGCGGTTGATGTTAAGGAAGTCCAAGGAGCTCTAGGCTTCAAGTCTTGCAGGTTGCCAAGCATCTGCAGGCAAGAAATGGCGTACCAGGTTCCTGTTCTATAAAATAGTTGAGAGGTCATACGATTTTCTCTTCAAGCGAAAAAAGTAAGTTGCCTCTAAGAGTGAAGCTCCAAACATCGAAATGGAAAATTTTGAATGCAACGGGGATATAGGTAGGTACAATTTGAAAGTAATTTTGTCAAAGAAAATAAAAACCAGTAGGTACTGAAAGCACCTTTTTTTTAAAAAATGGAATCTGAATAACAATTTGCCCGCTCCATCAAGTACAAGATGAAAGTCATGATAGTAGACAGTCCTCTGCGTCAGCACATTATGTATGGTAAACATGAATGACAATCGGTTTTTTGATGACGTGTTATGATAATCAAGATACAGCGCGGCGAAGCATAGCGATAGCCTAGTTAGGTACCTACCTAAATTATACAAATCTGAAAAAGAAAAAAAATCTTTGGGATTCTATAAAAAATCCTTAAGTTCTTCCACTTGCCACTGTCAAAGTGGTTTTAAGGATGCTTTTCCACCAGAGCCTTCTATACCACTCAGGTGGCAGACAAGCATACGGCCCACCAGTTGTACTGGTGTTCACCTTAGCCTATGGACGTTTGCAACACCCGAGGCGCTAAACTCGCGCTGGCGACCCTTTAAAAACCTTCTAAGACCCCTTTTGAAGAACCCATGTTGTAAGCGTTTGGGAAAACCGAGGCAGGGAGATCATTACACAATCTAAGCGTGCGCGGAAGAAAGCCTCTATCGATTCTAACCGTGCTCGAACGCTCTGGACGCAAAATGTCTGGATTAACTCCCTGTCTGTGGCGAGCGGTGCGATGATAGAAAGTAGCCGTGGGCATCATATCAAACCATTCTTCAGAGCACAAACCGTTGTACAAGTGGTAGAACACGCTCAAGGAGGCAAAGTCTCTCCTGTCGCGAAGAGGTTCCACACTACCAGCAAGTACAGAATCGATGCAGCGTTACATGTGGACCGAGGAATGTGATTGGTGGATATCAACGTAACGCATCTATAGCAACGTTGCATAGCACATCTCTGGTGGAAAGACAGCCTATTATATTATCAAAATGTAATTTTGAGGAGATAAATAAAAAAAAATTGAGCGTTTCTGTGCTTCGGAAGGCACATTAAGCCGTTGGTCCCGGTTGTCAGTAAAATGGCAGTCGTTAAGCCAAGTTGAAGACCTGTTTAGGCGACTTGAAAAATTTCAACAGCAGGCAGTCACAACCTGCGCCTGTCCATCTCAACACGACAATACGGCTCACCACCTACGTCATGTGAGACAAATTGTAAAAAAAGGTAAATTGAGGGCATATAATATGCCTTTGCCTACACCTTCGGGGATAAAGGCGTGGCGTGAAGGTCTTTAACCTTAGATTTTAACTTATCCGAGCGTGACTTGGCAGCAAATTTAAAGGTTACGGCTACCTTCCAAATTTCAATACAAGTAAACAATTCACCTTGGGGCAGGTCCGACAAAACACAATGTTGAGACAAACAAATGTACATACATAATTATATACAGTAGAAGAATTTGTGTGCGTTACTAATGCACAATTGAAGAAACTATTTACATAGTAACAAGTCTGGCTCGCCTAAACAGACATTCGGTTTGAATATTTTGACAAATTTATATCTATACATATAATAAAATGATAGAAAAGTGAAAACAATACATAGGAAATATTTAAAAAAAAAAAACTCGTAGGATGTTCTATATTATTATTGGGTGTAACAAAATTGACTCTCCAAATTTCGTCACGTGACGTGGCATCAGTCAAGAAACATTACAAAAATGAAGAAAAAAAATCACCAAAATACTTTAACCGTAAATCCGTTTTAGAGGTCCCATAAATTTTTATAAGATACCGAAGCCGAAAATATAGTTAGAAAAGTGCTTTGCTTTGTTCGGAAGGATCTCGAAAAGTACTTAATAGATTTGATTCAAATTTTGCACAATTATTAACTAGGGGTAGGGTCTTAAAATAGGCTATATATTATCACGCTACATATCCTAGGGGCTAAGCAGAGAACAATCAAATTGGCATTATAACATAATTTTCACGCGTACGAAGTCGCGGGCAACAGCTAGTAGGTAATATTAAAAGAAGAGACTTGACAGATAATAATATGCGTAGCGAAATAGTGAGATTTTATTATTTTCCACAGCAAGGAGCTTAGTAGACACTTGCGTATCTCTATGTCTTTAGCTTCCATTACTAATACTTATTCATAAACTAACCCTATTAATCCCAAAGTAACCTCTCATTCGCTTGCCATGAGTAAAATGTGAAATATAATAAACATAACCTTTCATGCAGCAAAAACTGCAAATTAGGTTTTGAGAAAATTTGAAGTAATATCACGTAAAGACACTCCATCAACTTTTACTGCAAATCCTTTTTAAAAAGGATATTTTAACGTTCTTTGCAAACTCATAGCGCACATTAAAACCGTCTAGTCTAGACTTTCTAAAGCCGTTGAGACTGTTCTCGTTCCGAAACTCAATGGCCAGAGAGTTAACGTTTCAGCACATAGTTTCGGTCCGTTACAAATGTCTCTTATATTGAGGTAACCTAGTTAGGTGCTGCGTATGTAGATTATTGTTGAAGTGTTCGCAATACTTTCACCGTCATGCCACTTGAATGTGTAGGAGACGTGATTAATTGTCAAACATTATTTAGACTAATATTATGCTTACGTGGTATTGTTGGAATCGTGTACTCTGCTTTGCTTGGTCAAATAGGCACGTAAATGTTTATTATTGTAATTTTTGCTTGGTTGAAAAAATGAAGGGGCCATACCGCTCGAATAACCGGTAATAAGTCACGTCATGACTGTTTTAGAAGGGGTAGATGGGAGCATAATAAACGCACATATTTCAACAATTATTTATTGTCCCACAGGTGGTGTGCCTACTGCCGTGTTGAATCGGCTCAGGGCTGGTTGTAGCACTTGTTGCTACCTGCCGTTAAAGTATAATTGGTGTCAGCCGGGACCAACGAGCCTTCACCATCATACTCTCAGGACTGATCAAAGCGTAAGAAGCTTTATCCTTGTCAGCGCTGTGACGAACCGAAGGGATCGAAAGGGTCTTGAGCCACAACAGCGTACCGTAAAAGATGGCGTGAGTAGCACTGACGACCTAATTAAATCTGCTAGTCCTCCCACATGAGGGTGTTACGACCTCTTAAATGTCGAGAGCCTGTGTTAAACTTGGCTCAGTGGCTTGTTTTAGAATGGTACAACAAGTAATTTATAACCAAGTTCAAACAGGAAGTAAAACAACATCACCAACAAAAAATCTAATTCGAGTAATAATTTACGAATCTCTGAGGTAACAAACAAGTAAAAAAGCCACCTACGAGTTGCACCGCCTCGTTTTTATCTCCAGTAAAAACCTTGTCCATACCTTTAATAAATAACGGTATGACAACAAGAACGCGAGAACGTTTCTCAGAATAAGAAATAGCCTACCAAGTGATGCTACACGCGCGCTGTCGCGAATTGCACTCGAGGAAAGCAATTCCACGTAACGATAATGTACAGTCGAGATACATTACTGGGAGATAATGGGCAATGTTGGAGTAGCAACACACGTTATTCAGTGCAAAAACATATTCCCCAAACGACTCCTCAAGTCCTCATACTATTGAATTAGGGCACAATGAATTTTTGAGTGAAGTGCCAATGTTTATTCCATTGTTTGGCTGTATTTTGCGAAGATTTCAAAGGTTCTTTCTTTAGGTGTGGCTGTGGCTGAACCTAAGACGGCGCTCGTGACGTGAGAGTTTCAGGCATGCCTCATGCCCCAAGAAGCGATAAAACACCCGAAACAACCCCCAAAGACGCGGGAAAGCACCCGAACACGTACGCGAAGCCGCGGTGATAGCCAAAATCTGTCGGGAATCCTGCGACATCCTTCGTGCCTTTTCACACGTACCGGTTTCCGGGTAGCCGGTGCCGGGTACCCGGCGGCGAGTGTAAGGCATTGCCGGGCAAACTACGCCGGTACGTGTGTAAGCTATAGTACATGGCCATACACTTCGGCCGCCGGGTACCCGGCATCGGCTACCCGGCAACCGGTACGTGTGAAAAGGGGCCTCCGACAGCTTACCCGGGGCTCCCGGCTACGCAGTTGCAGGGCACCGTGTGGTTTTAGCCGGTAAGAGTCCGGCATAGCATAGCATGAAGGATTACTAAGGGTAAAAAAAAGTGACTGCCAAACGTGCACCTTCCGCACATTGGAGGGAACACTACATACCTGCCAGCAGAGCACCTCGGAGGGGTCGGTTGGAAGGTATGTATGTGTCGCAGTTACTAAAGAGTGAGAGAGTGAGTGAAAGAGTGCTTACACGGTTGTATTCCAGCGTCGTCACAGAGTTAACATTTGATTGGTCTCACCACCAAAGGCGCTGAAGGTCATAATATAATTGCCGTCTACTACATGAGTGACCTGACAATATTTTGTTAAACTAGTTTCATCAACGACCGTTAAAATATCATTAATTTCTTGATATGAATACGAGTCTGTTTTTTATTACCATTAAGGTATCAGATAAGGGTACACGACCCACCTGATCGAAACTGATTGTGCAGTATACCATTCCTCTTAACTCACTCTATCCATTGCTCAGAACTGCAATAAAATTCGTCAAGTAGGTAATTTATAAGATCTAAGCGAACAGGCAGAAAAAAAAGGGCCAGACAATTATTTTTATTTATCTACTACAAATATAAAGAGGAAAGATTTGTTTTTTTGTTTGTAACGAATAGGCTCCGGAACTACTGGCCCAATTTAAAAATTCTTTCACTGTTGGAAAGCTACACTCTTTGCGGTAAACATAGGCTATATTTTATTTCCGTATTCCCACGGGAACGGGAACTACGCGGGTGAAACCGCGTGACGTCCGCTAGTACTATGTAAAAAGATAAATGCTATGGTTCGCTCTGTAAAAATGTTTTTTATAGTAAATCGTCATGTCGACGATTTATCTAGCGATCACAACACAACATACATCAAACGTTGATGAGGCATGAGGAAGTGCCCACGTCACGCATTGTCACGCGCGAAGGTTAATCCTAATCCGTATCAAGAAGACACCTTCGCCACACACTTTGTTTCCGCAAAAAAAACATGCATTTCGATGATAATGTTCGATGTGCTTAAAATATGTATGATGTGAATTATTATGTAAGCTAACCATCTGTCTTACACTTACAAGTAACATCTTTTTTATTCATTCCAAGGTTATCTACCTGGAAGAAATCAATGTTTTTTAGCGATAAGTTGCAGTTTTACGTATGTTACCTACATATTATTATTACAGGTATGATTGAGAATTATTTGGAAACTAGCTTGAACTTTGTAGAATAAAAGTAAAGTTTTATTCGACTCTATTAAACGGCATAGATAACATAATAATATAGACTTGTTATCAGGGCTATTTACTCAAACTTGTTTCTAAGACTCCGTAGTCTGTCTTCTGCCGTTTTCTTAGATAACGGTACTTACCCTAGGTCCGTGAGTCCGACTCACACTTGGCCGGATATTTTTATAAGTAGGTACGTATATCTATGCGTAAGAAACGACAGCAGTTTTAAGTAAATGGGTGAACTAAAATATAACATTGGGAACGAGAAAAGACAGAAACGCTACTTCGTTATATTTATTGCCAAAACTGCTGAAGATTGGATTCACATTATACTCGTAAACATGGTCGATTTTAAACAGAAATTGTAGTAAAGGAAGTGTTGTGACGCGGTTTCTCTTGTAAATTCTCAAGCTTCACAGAAAGCTCCTGTAAAATTTCCACCGCTTAACTTAAGGCCGAGTGGGTCAGAGTTTGAGTTTTTTGAAACAATCCTAGTCAAAAAGTAAAGGGTTTATAATTCTGATAAATATATATATAATAAGTTAAGGATATAAGCTAAACATATTCCGAGCCCGTTACACGATCCAATAAATTTCACTAGATAGAAAAAAATCCCAAAGTTGCCTCTCTCAGAAAAGTTTTTTCAATACTGTGGCTAAACTATTAACATTTTATAATTTTTTTTTGCACTCAATTAAAGCTATTGAGTTTTAATACACATTTTCCAAGCGTTTTTCTATACATAAGTATTTACATAGTTATCATGTACGAATACCTACCAAACGCAATAGAATTGCGCCGCTGACGGCCGATCAGTCTCGCGCTAGCGCTTGTGGAGGCAGGACCTGTGTCAGTTTTTTTCGCAACTATTTCGTAATTATTATGCCAAATACCGTTGAAATCGCGCCACAGTATGAAAATGTCAGTGATGGGCAAAATGTATTTAGATTAACCGTTACAAATTACAATACTTTGTAATGCTTAATTCAATTACTCTGTAACAAATTACTTGTACTTACTGAGTACGATTCACGTGATAATTTTGCAATTCATAATGGCCGCCACGCCGTTATCACAAACTTTTCATGATGTGCATCGTTTAAGGGGCTTTTTGGTATGCTGAGTACGAATCACGTACTAATTTTGCAATACAAGATGGCCGCCGCTCTGTAATCACAAAATTTCATGATGGGTATCGTTTAAGGGGTTTTTTAGTATGCTGAGTACGACTCACGTGATAATTTTGCAATCCAATATGGCTGCTGCGCCATAATTACAAAATTTTATGATGGGTATCGTTTAAGGGGTTTTTAGGTATGCTGAGTACGAATCACGTGATAATTTTGCAATCCAATATGGCCGCTGCGCCATAATCACAAAATGTCATGATGGGTATCGTTTAAGGGGTTTTTTGGTATGCTGAGTATGAATCACGTGATAATTTTGCAATTCAATATGCCCGCAACGCCGTAATCACAAAATTTCATAATGGGTATCGTTTAAGGGGTTTTTTCGTATGCTGAGTACGAATCACGTGACTGCCTCTGTGGCGCAGTCGGTAGTGATACCGCCTGCGGCGCTGGAGGTCGTGGGTTCGATTCCCACCAAAGACAAATATTTGTGTGACCCATAAATGTTTGTCTCAAGAGTCTGGTTGTTTCTATGTATAATATGTATGTATTTAGAAAGTATAATATCCGTAGTCTTGATACCCATAACACAAGCAGGTTATTCCTAGCTTACTTTGGGATCAGATAGCGTTGTGTAAAAATGTCCGTAAATATTTATTTATTTATTTATTTTTGGTATGCTGAGTACGAATCACGTACTAATTTTGCAATACAAGATGGCCGCCGCTCCGTAATCACAAAATTTCATGATGGGTATCGTTTAAGGGGTTTTTTAGTATGCTGAGTACGAATCACGTGATAATTTTGCAATCCAATATGCCCGTCACGCCGTAATCACAAAATTTCGTGATGGGTATCGTTTATGGGGTTTTATGGGATACTGAGTACGAATCACGTACTAATTTTGCAATCCAATATGGCCGCCGTGCCGTAATCACGTGATAATTTTGCAATCCAATATGGCCGCCGCGCCGTAATCACAAAATTTCATGATGGGTATCGATTAAGGGATTCTTTCATATGCTAGGTACCAATTTAATGTAATTGGCCTTAATTTTAGAATAAAAACCTTTTGTCATAATATTTTCGCATTGCTAGGCCTGAACTTAATAAGCCAATCTTTTTAGATTACTACTGTAAATAGCTTAGGCGGCCAAATTGAATTCCAAAATTATCATGTTATTCGTACTCAGCATTCGAAAAAACCCATTAAACGATATCCATCACGAAATTATGTGATTACGGCGCGGTGGCCATTTTGGATTGCAAAATTATCATGTGATTCGTACTCAGTATACCAAAAAACCCCTTAAACGATACCCATAATAAAATTTTGCGATTACGGCGCGGCGGCCATATTGGATTGCAAAATTATCCCCTGTTTCGTAGTCAGCATACCGAAGAACCCTTTAATTAAACGATATCCATAATAAAATTTTGTGATTACACCGCGGCGGCCATTTTGGATTGCGAAATTATCACGTGATTCGTACTCAGCATACCAAGAAACCCCTAAAACGATACCCATCATAAAATTTTGTGATTACGGCGCGGCGCCTATATTGGATTGCAAAATTATCACGTGATTCGTACTCAGCATACCAATAAACCCCTTAAACGATACCCATCATGAAATTTTGTGATCACACCCCAGCGGCCATATTGGATTGCTAAATTATCATGTGATTCATACTTGGCATACCAAGAATTCCCTTAAAATATACCCATCATGAAATTGTGTGATTACGGCGCGGCGGCCATATTGGATTGCAAAATTAGTACGTGATTCGTACTCAGCATACCAAAAAAACCCTTTAATAGATACCCATCATGAAATTTTGTGATTAGGCGGCCATCTTGGATTGCAAAATTATCACGTGATTCGTACTCAGCAGACCAAGAAACCTCTTAAACGATACCCATCATGAAATTTTGTGATTACGGCGCGGCGCCCATATTGAATTGCAAAATTATCACGTGATTCATACTCAGCATATCAAATTTAGAAAACTTTAGAATTTTTTATGACCAGCTATTATGTAATTTACATTTTTGACGCAACTGTAACCATCTAGCAAACGTACGCAACGAAACCTCTCAAAAGAAATGAAATATCCTAGTTTTCGAAAAATGTTTCGTTGCTGCTCAGCTCTTATTCGCCTTAGCGTGATGTTATATATTTTGGTAGTTTTGAAAAATGGACATTCTGTTAAGGAACTTTTGAAATTCAACTAGCAGTCTCTTATACTCTAGAGTTCAAACAACGAAACAAACTCTTTAGCTTAAAAATAATAGTTTAATATATATAATTAACTCATTTGTTTACGAAACTGTAATAAATCACTACAGTTATTAAAGTTAGATGCATTTACTACGTCGAACAAAGTTAGCATGCTGTTTCTTCCTACTACTCTGTATGCTGTGGCATGAGAGTTCACTGCCGCTGCCGGCGCGCGGTGTGTCTTGCGCCCGGGGCGAGGGGAGCGCCAAATGCCTACTTGTGCGCTATAACCGCCTCTTAAGAATAAATTTAACCAAACTTAAATGAACTACCTATGTTGTCTTTAACAATATACCTTGATGCTCATGAAGATTCTTATAATTTTAGTAAACAACGAAGATTAAAATTATTTGACATTGGAAAATACCTTTAAATCGCGAAAGAAGAAAAGAAATACACACGAAAAACATAACCCATCTTGGTAGTCAGATAAAAGTAGGTAGTTAAGTTATTCTTCCGTAGAATTGCTATTGTATATGTTTGTTTTTTCACCGTAACGAATGATTTTCCCAAGAGATTAGCTTAATCTTTCATACGTAGATTATAAATATATTATTTGGAACATTCTAGAATAGAAAAACACGGAAAAGGAGTCGCCTTTGCGCTGTGAACTGAAACAAAAATACCTGTTTGGCAGTTTTATTTATGAGATGTACAACATGTGATCGTGTGCGGGCACGAGGACATGGCATAAAATTCGAATAATTTGCTTACATCGAGCATGAGGGTAGCGGCCCATACCATAATTATGTCAAGTTATTGACAAATGGTTCATAATTGTAATTAATATTATTATCTTTTATCGAACCGTTTCGGAGGAGTTCGACCACAAACATCGTGACACTTGTCACTGCCTCCTGTTGTTTTCTACAGGAACACGTCCCGAGATTTAAAGTAGCTTATGTCCTTTCCTCAGCCCTATTTTATATCTATCTGTAAGTACAAAATTTCATGACAATATGTACAGTGGTTCAGGCGTAAAAGCGTAAGAAAATACAGAGTTATTCGCAATTATAATCCTATTATGTTAGTAGGAATTGTGTGACATTTCACACTGTCATCACTAGCTATAGCTATAATACCGTCTTTACAAAATGACTATAATAATTATACAACGATGCCTAGTAGTTTTAGCTAGTACATAACATAGTAATACATAGTTACATTGAATGCCATTGATGATACATCTTAGACACCGCAGTGCCTCGATACCATATAAGGTAGGTGCACAACTTATAAGGTTTTGAGATCATTAACGTCTCCTTTCGCCGACGACGCGGACTCCCAATGAGATAAGACCGGACCGCTATCACCTATCGTAACACATTCAACAGATTTCACCTATTCTCGAGCTTGTACAGTCAGAGGAAAATAGCTCGATGGCGATAAAATGGAAGATATTTGGATGTTTGTTCACGATCTAACGACTGAACGGATCTGGCTGAAATTTGGTACAGGGATAGATATAAATGCTTTATTATACTAACTACATAGCTTTCAAAATAACATAATATGTACAGAAATAATAATGTTTTTAGCCCCTCTCTATAAAATAGATTGCAGAGGGGCTTATGGCGAGACTTGTGTCTGTAGTCTGTGACTCTGCATTAAATTACGTCACTAGGTCACGTGGATCATCTGTTCAAAGTTTGAAATAAAACACAACGTCAATTGGATTGAACTTTCACTTTCACAATAACCGTTAGAGGGGCAGTCGGGTGAAACCGTCTCACGGCTTCTTGTTTAAAGTTAGATAAGTACCTACGGCCTTATTGCACACAGCAATTTCTTCCAGACAACCTTTGGATGAACAGGAAATAATAGAAAAATAGACACAGCGTGGATAGTACAAAGAATTTTTATAAATAGTTATAGGTAGATAATAGTCTGGAATATTTCATACACATAGAATGGAGTATGTTTTTATGGAATGTGGAAACTCATCAACTAGGTAGTAATTCATAGATCAAAAAATATTCTAACAAACATTGTTTGACTAGTTTTGAGCTATGTTGTACACGTGTCATACAATGGGTGTATGTACATTGAGTACAGTCACGCTAGTGGCCGTGACTGTATACGGACGTAAACACTATCGATGTAAAATACCAGTATGTCTAATTTGTGTTTAAAAATATCCTAATCGGCCGGATCAGAGTTGATTAGACTTAATTAAGCAGTTTGTAAACAAGTCTGAGATTTGGCGTTCAATTAATAGATTGTGTGTAACTATACATAGCTCGCAGAATAAGCACATGAAAGTGGTAATGGGCTGGCCACATCTGTAGAAGAACCGACGGCCGATGGAGCAAACGAGTTCTAGAGTGGAGACTGCGACTCTGTAAACGTAGGGTAGGACGTCCACCCGCCAGATGGACCGACGACCTGGTAAAGGTAGGCTGGGACTGGATGCGGAAGGCACAGGACCGTGTACTGTGGCGTAAACTGGGAGAGGCCTACGTCCAGCAGTGGACTGCTATAGGAAGTTGACGTTTTGGGAACTTGACGTTTTGGCACAGTTGACGTTATGAACCTAAAGGGATTGATTGATTCTTTAGTCTATCTACCTACTTACTTTTTACAGTAGGTACAACATCAAATACTGATGCTTCATCTTGATCACTATGAAACTATTTTTCGTAATTCAAACTGTAAAGGGGAGTGGACTTAAAATATTAAAGAGAGCAAAGTTGATTTTCACGTGTTAATACTTTGATATGGCTGTCATACAGGACTGTAATTGACTAAAACCACACGGTCACTCCGTTCCATCTAACACAGGAAAGATATCGCAGGATTCCTGGCAGATTTTGGCTACCAACACCACCTCGCCTGAGGGTTTGGGTATTATCTTGCTTATTATCGGGCTGATTCGGGTGTTATCCCGCTGTTTGGAGCGTCAGGTGTGCTAGAAACTCTCACATCGCGCCATCTCGTGCCTGCTTCTGTATGAATAGCGATCTTTGTGAAGGGAGCGAAGACGTGGCGTACATTTAGTTTTTTATTATTGTCTTTGTTCACTAATAATGCAAATAGCAAACTTAAAAACAATTAAGTAAATTCAGTTTGAAGGCCAAGGTCAGTATTTGGAACGCGAAAGATGTTACTAGGTAACAGTATTGATAGATACACACAAGATCCTTCCTCTACGTTGCGCAGTCGAGTAATTGCATGTCAACGGCGAGGATCTCCCCCAGTCAGGTGCCGCGTAATTCGAAGGGGAAGTGCCTATTACACCGCCTTGACCTATTCAGTACATACTTGTAAGTGTAGGTAACTGAAAATTTATGTGCATTTTGCAACTTTATTAATTTACTAGCGGACGTCACGCTGTTTCACGTCCCGTTCCCTTCGGAATACGGGAATAAAATATAGCCTATGTTCACCGCAAAGAGTGTAGCTTCCCAACAGTGAAAGAATTTTTCAAATCGGTCCAGTAGTTTCGGAACCTATTCGATGCAAACAAGCAAACAATCAAATCTTTCCTCTTTATATTAGTATAGATTATAGTATGCTAATGAATATCCGTTGTCGACTGTAATGTGTCCATTGAAATACGTGCTATTGTAAAATAATACTTCTGTTTAAAATAGCTACAAAGCCTGCGTGCCGTACTATGTGTTACGAAAAGCGCTTACAAACGAAACTATTGACTAATATCACATATCATCGCATTCCATAATGTGCCGATACGACTTGAAACACGTACCTACATATTTTTTGTAAATATTAATGGACCAAACAATAAAGCACGTACATTCCGATCGTACGAGGTTATAGTGCCTACGTAAACATTAGCTATAATAGCGATGTTACTGACGAACGTGACAGGCGTGTCTCTCTAGTGTAGTAGTTATGGTGAAGTCACCTGGTATGCTCTCGAAATGTCTGGGATCCTGACCGGACTTTGCCAACAACCTCTCCGTCTATTTTGTTCGGGAATTCATTTCTTCTTCTATACCAATATTATAAAGAGGAAAGATTTGTTTTTTTGTTTGTTTGTTTTCACCCGCGTAGTTCCCGTTCCCGTGGGAATATGGGAATAAAATATAGCCTTTGTTCAACGCAAAGAGTGTAGCTTCCATACAGTGAAAGAATTTTTCAAATCGGTCCAGTAGTTCCGGAGCCTATTCATTACAAACAAACAAAAAAACAAATCTTTCCTCTTTATAATATTATTATTATTATATTATTCATCAATAATCATCATGGTACTTACTTCGAAGCGCTCGTGGCCCCGCGGACTCAGTGTTCTGTAAACGATCACTGCAGTAAGCAACTTTCACTATGGCCGGTCCATGGATGGGTGACCATCCATGTGATCACTTTGTGACATTTATTTGAGCGTTTCCGTGCTTCGGAAGGCACGTTAAGCCGTTGGTCCCTGTTGCCAGTAAAATGGCAGTCGTTAAGCTAAGTTGAAGGCTTTATTTCAACAGTAGGCAGTCACAACCTGCGCCTGTCCATTTAAACACGGCAATACGGCTCACCACCTATTACGTGGGACAAATTATAAAAAGGTGAAATGTGGGCATATAAAATGCCTCTGCCTACCCCTTCGGGGATAAAAGGCGTGACCATATGTATGTATGTATGTGTGTATGTATGTACTTACTTACTTAGTAATGGCAGCGGTGCACTAGGCATATCTATCTAATATCTGGCAAGATTTCCATACATTACTGTAAAGTGTAAATGCAAATACAGATATGTCCGTGTCAATGACTGCTACGGGGTTAGTGTGTGTGTCTTACAGGTAGCCTCCTTAAAGGGTTTATCACCCAGCGCGGACAAAATTGAAAAAGTATCAAGTGGCGTTGAGCACACTCAAAGTATTCGAAGATTACGATAATACCTGACTGGGAATGCGGGAAATAAAGTGATAGCTCCTCCCCCTGGAAGGCCTCGGCCGGTACTAATTTCTCGCGGCCCGTGCATCGAGTTTGAGGACTCTTTTTATTACGTTATTATAGATATGTTTAAAGAGGTTTCTAGAATATTACTGATGTATTCAATTGGTGATATCATGATCAGTCTGTAAATGTAAAAAGATCACCATTTTGTAAACTAGAAGTGTACCAAAAATCGTGATGAAGTTCATCAAAGTACGACGTTTTTTGGAAACTTTATTTGTCATGTTTTGGTGATAAGAAATATATTTCGGTATAATTTTCTTAGGCGGATTTAAAGAAGACAATACGAAGATACTTATAGCAGCTTTAATTTCTGTGTACATCAATTAATTTTATACCACCCGATTGGCAAAGATGCCTTGTTTCGTGAATTTCTTCAAACGAGGTGTGTAAACACTGTTTTTAATAAAAACCTAGTTATGCCACGTTTATTTTGATTAGAACAATTTTTAGACAACGAAATATATTACTCTTACACATTAATCATACTTACTAAACATTGGTAGTTTCTTCAGAAACAAACGTTTCAAACGCGTGAAATCATGCATTTGGGTGTTAACCCTCTTAATTTTAAAACTTTAGTTTGGTTTTGTACTGATACCTAGATGATTTTAATGTCAGGAAAAGCATAGCACTAACACAAATAACCTACATCAAAATGCAATTTCGACGAAGCACGATCATAAAATATCGATGATAATAAAAAAATATCGTGTTCCCGGAAAGCTGCTATCGACCATACAAATTACAAGATAATTGGCAGGTGTTGAAGATTTACGATACTTTATTTCGGTGAACAATTGCATTATAGATCACTAGCTGATGCCCGCAGATTCGCCCGCGTAAAATTTGTTCCCGTTCCCGTAGGAACTTATTGCCGGGATAAAAAGTAGCCTTTGTGTTATTCCAGACTATAATGTATCACTGTACCAAATTTCAGCCAGATCCGTTCAGCCGTTCGAGCGTGAAAGAGTAACAAACATCCACACATCTACACTCACAAACTTTCGCATAGATAGATAGATCATTATATCATTGCATAACTATTTATTATAGTTTTACGTATGGTTCTCGTCATGTAATAGTACCTATAATGTAGTGTCCGACCGAAACTGGTTTTCCGGCCGAAACCGAAACCGAAACCGAACTTTCGGCCGCAGGGTCAGTTTCGGCCGAAACCGAAACCGAAACTCACGTGTTCATATAGAAAAAAAAAACCAGCCAAGTGCGAGTCGGATTCCGCACAGAGGGTTCCGTTACAAAAATTGGGCACAAAAATTACGTTTGTTGTATGGATGCTTTTTCTGATTTTAGTAGGTATTTTTTGTTATCGGCATCAGAACAGGGTGAGGCAGTGCCTCTTGACGTCGCCAACGCTTTCAGCACCTTGCCCTGGAGCTGCATTTGGGAGGCGCTTATTTAACATGGAATGCCTCCAAACCTCCGTCGAATTCTCGGGGCCTATCTTTCCGAGAGGGCCATAACTTACCCGAGCTGGCTAGGGCTGGGTCCAAGAGATGTGTCGTTCGGTGTTCCATAGGGATCGGTCTTAGGACCGCCTCTGTGGAACATCGGTTACGATTGGGTGCTGCGTGGTCCGTTGCTCAGAGGTGTCGGCGTAACGTGTTACGACGACACCCTCATTACAGCGCAAGGAGCAACGCAGCCCTGAGGCCACCTGCGGGTTCCAGCTTACATATAGGGGGCATCGGCATCGGAATCGTCATCGAGCTCTCGATGACGTATCTGGGGCTCGTACTCGATAGCTGGTGGAACTCGGATACCACTTCCGAAGTTTGGTCCCATAGCTGAGGGAGGGGGCATCAGCCGCACTCTCCCGGTTGTTGCCCAATATCAGGAGACCCAGCGTTCCCTGCAGGAGACTGTACCTTGGGACCGCATTGATACGGGGACCCCGTATCAATGCGGCTAGATTGCTTAGCCCGCAGAAAGCGACGGCTGTCAGGGTGATAAGGAGATACCGCACGTCATCAGTTCTTCACCATCAGTTGAGGAGGCATGTCTTCTAGCCGGGACCCCTCTATGGGACCAGGAAGCAAGGGCCCTTGCATCATTGTTTAAAATGGCGCAAGGAGGCGCTGGAGCGGGGCCATAGGCCTCTTCCTGTGAGCAGGTCATGCTCGTCAAAGAGAAGGTCGGGAGGAAGCGAGAGAACTCCACAAAAGTTTCACAACTCCACAAAAGAAGAGAGTTCCACAGTCTGCGGCGGCGCCCCATACTATTAGCCTCCATGACCGCGAGCCTGAGGACGGTGACGGGGCTGCTTACCGTCTTTACAGAAGCAGGCCTTAGACGATAGCATGACGTGAGAGATTCATACACGCCCTGCTCAAGAAGCGGGATAACAACTGAACAACAACCCCCCCCCCCCTCCCAGACGCGGCCGTAGTATGTATCATTCCGAGGGCATACTCGGGGCTCCCAACCGTAGGCTGTTAGGCAGGATACGCGTGGTTTTTAGTCGGTAGGACTACTGTACAGTGAAAATTTTAGGCCTATATCTGACACGGTTCCAGCGATACAACTTCGTTAGACAGATGGACGGCTAGGCCTCATGTCTCGTTAATAGGCTTTAATCCGTGTGTGAGTTAGACTTGCACTTGGCCGGTTATTTTTTCAATAGGTGCAGCAAGTTCCACTAAGTGCCATCAATCAACGGTATAAATCTTCTCAAGTGTTTATTTTAGAAATATCTCCACCTAAAGATGAGTTTCTTTCTTTTACGTGTGGAATTACTCATAGATGCTATTGCGAACTCCTACCGACTAAAACCACACGGTGCCCTGCTACTAGCTCTTGCCTGGTTTTGGCTACATTCTAGAAGTATGACATAACTAAAACTGGACAACAGTGAGCCGGACTAGCGCGCGTAGGGTTCCGTACAAGAAAATCAGCAAAAATTACGTATGTTGTTTGGGAGGTTTCCTTTAATATTATTTATTTGTCTATTTTCATTATTGTAGCCATAGCGGCAATCTGTAAAAAAAATAACTGTCTAACTATCACGGTGCATGAGTCTGCTGACAGACAGACAGACGTACAACGAAGTCAACGGAACCGACAACAAAGGGGTAGGGTTATGTAATGTCCTAGATCACCTTTTTAGGATTCCGTAAAAAAAAAAAATTATAACTATTGATTGGAAGTCCTTTGTAAATCTGTAAATCTTCGGTTAGTAACGTATTAACTGGTTGGGCTGACCCTAACTACGTCACAAGCAGGGCTAGGCACTCAAAATTCATAAACACGTGAGTTTCGGCCCGGCCGAAAGTTTCGGCCCATTTTGGCCGAAACCGAAACTGCGGCCGAAACTCGATTTTTTGGCCGAAACCGAAACTTCGGTCGGTCACTACTATAATGTTTTGAGAAGGTAATTTAACAACTATCTATCGTTATAACCAGTTATAACAATACACTAGATGAAATACACGTTGGTGTAGGCTAGATATTATAAATGTTATATCAGCGCTGTGACTGCAGGCAGAAGCAGGTGCATACCCTACTTGGTATATCATAGAGCGACCATGAATTATTACACAACAAGTAGGTACATCAAAAAAAAAACTTATAATATAGCCCTAATATAGCGCCCACATTTCGTCAGTTGTTCATTGTCTCTATGAGAAACACGTAACTAGCTCGCAGTACCTTTGCTTCTACTGTTTGATCAGTGACTAACCTCGTGCAGACGCAGACGATGTGATTAGGAAAGACATTCATAGTAGCAAAGATAATATAATAGTATTACATACAGATAGGCAACTCCCTGCTCCTCACCGACCAAGCTTCCCCACCCCCGACAGTCCCGCGCCACAGCTGTCATTATAGTTGGCGGGTGTCGTGAGAGAACATTTTCTTAGCCTTATTGGTCACACGCACACATTCAAGCTCTGTACGATGACAGAATTGACAACGAATCATTTGTATGGAGTTTCCGCTGGGTAGAAGCAAAATGTCTTTAGTAATTGTTCTATCAAAGTCACAATTATACGCTGTTCACCCCCGCTAGCCCTTCGTAACAATACTTGACAACATCTGCACCGTCAGCTGGCACCGCGCGCCGCAAGCTGCAAGCACTACCAAATAGCTAACCGGTTAACGCGATTCAAAGTGCTCATCGAACGCCATCACGACGACAGGAAATTTACAGAATAACTTTAGATGTCAAAATATATTCGTAAGCGGGCTGAACATGAGAGGATCAATAAAATACTTGTAAAGTGCTGTTACATAAAATAGTATCCAATGAAAAGCCCGTGTAGGCGTAGTGAAACTGGTTTTAAATCGAGAGGCCCGTCAATTGAAAATAACGTAACTAACATCCCACCCTTATATGGCATGGTACTTACTTGTGTAAAAAGCTTGCTGTTTATTGTTCAACGTGTTAAAAATAAGTTCTTATCGTGAAACGATTCTTCTTGTTACCTATACGCAACTATTTTGCTTTATAGGTATTGCTATTGCTAACTGGAAACACGATTTGATGACGGAAACCTAAGGTTGTCCACATTAGGGCTCCATCATCAAACCCGCAAGCATTAAGAGAGGCGAGAACAAGAGCCAAAAACGTATAGACCACTTTTTAAAAATTCCACGTCAGTAGGACACTGAGCCAGGCGGGGAATAACCGCAAACTAGCTAAGTTTGCGGTTGTTCCCCGCCTGGCTAGTGCCTGCTGTGCTCAAACATTCCAATTTGTAGGTATTTTTTTTTGAAGAGTTCTTTATCGGCGTTGGAAAAAAAATTGCGTCACGTCACGTCACGTCACGTCACGATTTTTGGTTACGCGCCATCTTTGTTCTGTTCCCCACCACGGTGGATTCGAATTAAGAGTACTTTATCCAGGGATAGCATGTCGTTTGTAGATTTTTGGACTTTTGTACTTTGGGACTTTGGGCTTTTGGACTTTTGGGCTTTTGGGCTTTAGGGCTTTTCGGCTTTTGAGCTTTTCGGCTTTCGGGCTTTTCGGCTTTTCGGCTTTTGGGCTTTTCGGATTTTCGGCTTTTCGGCTTTCGGGCTTTTCGGCTTTTGGGCTCTTGGGCTTTTCGGCTTTTGGGTTTTTGGGCTTTTGGACTTTTGGACTTTTGGGCTTTTGGACTTTTGGACTTTTGGGCTTTTGGGCTTGAAAAATAAGGTTATGAAGAAGTTTCATTTCTTACGTGTGTACACTAGTACACGCACACATTTTTTTATAAATAATCGTTTCTGATTGCACCTAGTTGTGAATTGACTATCATTAGAGCTCTAACCGTGGTAGCAGGGAACTTCAATGATCAAGAAGAGTGCTCTGTCCAAGTCAGTTTTAATAGAATAAACATAACCAGCAAATATGTCCTATGTACTGTACTTTAGCAGACAAGGACAGAGGTAGACCCAAAAAAAGGCATAGGATGTATCTTCACATTCATGTTGAATGGCTTAATGTCTTCACTAATAGGTATAGTAGACCTAGGAAAGCAGGACCCAGACTAAGAAGTGAATGTGTCGGATGCAATCTAGATTAGCACTAGGATAATGATTTTCACGTCCATAGGTTTTGGAACTTTAAAGTCCCATAGCACATGGACATCTTTCGACTGGGCTAAAGTGTAGACCAGTTGGAAGTGGTCACAATGGAATAAAAAAATTCTGATGATAACATTTGTGCCGCGTATTACTAGTACAAATCTCTTCAGCAGCCACTGTTTTAAAAAGAAATGTATTATTGGAGGTCATATTAAGGCAAATATTGCTAGTTATAGCACGTTCGTGCTGGATGGTACAACACGCAGTGCATGCTTTCATAATAGTTTACAAAACCGACCTTGTTTGACTGGTATTCGAGTGCAAACGTAAAATGCGCATCAATACACTTCACAGAATAATGTATATTGTAGTAATTTATTGTGGTAAAGTATAGAACGCCCACACTTCGTCTCACACCTATCTGCGAAAACACACCTCTACCTGCCAAAGCGGTGGGTATGGAATGAGGAATCATCGCACCACTTGTAGAAACAGCATTATTTTTACTTTTGTTGTGTGAATGAATGAATTCAATGCGCGGGCGCCGGATCCATAGCGTGATACACAGGGGAACACTGTTTGTGTGTCTCGGACTTGCAATGAAACCCATTTACGTTGATTTAGAGTGGCTAGCTTATGACGCGTCAGCGATCCCCTTTACCGTCCACCTCGATCCCCCTCTCCATAACAGGATTTGATGATCCTATCAATGCCGCTTTGGATATTCGTTTAAGTAAGGAGTTTACTGATGCTTGCTCCCTTAGGGACTACCCTGAGGAGACAGTAAGCTCAGCATTCCATGGATTCACCATTCGGGCCCGGGTCCATAGCCTGGTACAGAGGAGAACACTATGTAGGTGTCTGGGCCTTGCAACCCATTTATGTTGGTTTAGGGTGGCCGGTTTATGACGCGTCAGCGCTCACCTTTACCATCCACAATGTTACCCCTCTGCCAAACCAGATTTGGAAGGTCTTATCAATGCCGCTTTGGATATTCGTTTTAGTAAAGAGCTTACTGATGCTCGCTACCTTAGGGCCCACCCTGAGAAGACTGTTAGCTCAACATCCCATGGATTCACCGGTACAGGCCCAGGTCCAAAGCTTGGTAGTGGTACAAAGGAGAACACCATGTAGGTGTCTGGGCCTTGCAACCCATTTACGTTGGTTAAGGGTGACCAGTTTATGACGCGTCAGCGCTCACTTTTACCATCTACAATGTTGCCTCTCTGCCAAACCAGATTTGGTAAGGTCCTATCAATACCGCTTGGGATAATCATCATCATCATCTCAGCCGATTTGACGCCCACTGCTGGGCACAGGCCTCCTCCAAGGACCTCCACAACGTTCGGTCTTGTGCCGCCCGCATCCAGCAGACTGGTTATGAATATTCCTTGTGTTAAAATACTTACTGAAGCTCTTGGCAATACTAGGCCTTACAATAAATTGTACAGGTATTTGGCTGGAATTATCCTTGCTCCTTTTACGGCTATGGTGTATTCCTATGGCTATGGCATATTCCTAAGACTATGGGACGAGGAAGTGGATGAGATAGAAGATTTTATTAGAAAACATTAGTACTACCCGTTCGCTCTAACTTTGCCGCTGGCGTAGAGGCGTATACCCGAATTGTTAATTATGCGAAGTAAATTGACAGTAGCTAATGACACTTCGTCATAGAAAATACGCAACATTGTATGAAGAAGTGACATTAGTTGCTGTCAATTTACTTTGTCTAATTAAAAATTCGACTTTAGTATGGAGCCGAGCGGCAAAGTTAGAGCGAACGGGCAGTAAGTGGTCCGAGTCGCAGGCAATAGCTAGTATCACCGAATAATTAAAAACAACCTACTAGTATGCTAAAAATGTTTCAAGCTATAGTCTTTTTCTGGACAGCTCAGCAATCATGTAAACATGTCATGTGTTGACAGAAGTTGTTTATGATCATAGTGTTGTAACTAAACTGATTCTATGAATGTAAATAATCATTGTGTTATATCTAGTTCACCGTACATTCATTTACTTCGGTATATCCATCGCCAAATTCATCAAATCATGAAATTCGGTATATCAATATATATTATGTGCAATAATTTTTTTATATTAATTTAATTAAAGGATCTTTAAAAAAAAGAAACTTTTAGAAAATTTTATAGTACATATATAATCATTTATTTACAATAATATATTACTTTAGGACTGAATATTTTAACCATCCACCGTCAACCGTAACCAGTCTACCCTAAAGAATCATTTTTTTTCTTTTTATTCATATTTAAATGTTTATGGCGTTCGAAACATTAGATTATCTTTTTGGCAGCTCGCTGATGAACGTTAGCCTCTTTAAATTTACTCCTCCACACGGTACTAAGCCTAACCGGATCCTTATGACGATTTCTGGGTCGCACAAATACTTATTTAGTCCCAATTTTTTAAAAGTACTTCTGCGAAGAGTAGGCCTCGCGAGCGCCCAGGAAAAAAAAAACCTGTGAGGAATTATATCCCTTATGATCCCATCATATATAACGGGGACCTTTTTCTCCCTTATTTTCCGCCCTATTAAAAAAACTTTTGACAAAAGTTGTATTTTTATCTTTTCGTAGATCAATGATTTTAAATCAAAGAACATGTGTGCCAAGTTTGGAGAAAATTGGTTAACAAATGCGTCTTCTAGACCGAAACTGACATGTACACACACATACGGACGAAAGCAAAATCATCTATACTGTGGAATCGAAGACCCAAACTCAAAGTGCCTTTTCACACGTACCGGTTGCCGGGTAGCCGGTGCCGGGTAACCGGCGGTGAATGCAAGCGGTTGGCGGGCAAATCACGCCGGTACGTGTGAAAGCTATAGTACACGGCCATACACCCACCCTACCCGGCACCCGGCAACCGGTACTTGTGAAAAGGGGCAAAGACTCGCATCTCCATATATTCAATATACTCTGTGGACTAGCACTCTTCGCTCTCTGGGTCAATAAGTTATATTATTAAAGTAAGTACATTTTTTCGAACTGACAGATTGATAAAACAATGACCTCCTTTTAAAATCAATTGGCCAGTACAACAGTTTTACAACACTATGGCAAAGACAAACAAGTCTGAGAAAAAATAATTTAATGACAAGCAAAAATGACAGTCTTAAATTTTTACCATCCGAGTATTTTTCATGAAATTATTCTATAATCTAAAGGTTTATTAGTGTCGAAATGTCCGCACAAATCTAACTAGAGTTCCTTGAAACGACTATGATCAGGATTGATAATTAAATGTAAGTAATTATGGAGTAGTCAAGATCCAATTTCTTTGTTTACTATATTATTTAGGTCTGTTGAATTCCACTATATAAGGCTGGTGATCATTCTGTAGCTTGCCAAATTTTCTTAAAATTTAACACTAGGTAAATTGGCATGCAAAAATTGCAGGTTAATAAATAATACATACAAAGCATACTTGTCTGCCACCTCACTGTTATAAAAAAGAAAAATAAGCAAAGCATTGTTCTTGTACAATACAGTGACCATGAAATGTAATATTCATGAAATAACATTGACCCATATGATTGAGGACCTTTATACCTCAATGCTTCAATTGGACACACTCATTAAACTTTTATGAAGCAACCATGTAATTAGTTGAGGTTCAAACTTTGTTTATATTGACTGGAGAGAATTAATAAATTAC
Organism: Miltochrista miniata; assembly: GCA_933228765.1. Classification (NCBI taxonomy): domain Eukaryota; kingdom Metazoa; phylum Arthropoda; class Insecta; order Lepidoptera; family Erebidae; genus Miltochrista; species Miltochrista miniata. The sequence continues at coordinate 32,529,565 of OW121756.1, read as the reverse complement.
ATTGTTTTTGACACTACACTATTATAATAGAACCAGAATGATATACCTAAGTGACATTTTTACCAATATCGAGAAGGTACTTAGATCACATTGATATGAAAAATCATAATTCTTTCATGCCTTAGTAATCTAAGTTCTTTTAAATGTTTGATTAATTAAGGCTGCAATGTTCCACCTTGACAAATCTTAAGGCAATTCGAACGATTGCAGCGTACGCTTTTGCCGGGTTTCATTTGATTCTAATACATTATATTGCTGTTATAAAATCTGAAGGGTTTAAGAAAAAATCTATATGTAAAATATTGTTCTAAAGACCTATATCTATTTTATGACAAGTTTTTATGAGAATTAAACTCATTTATTTAGATAAAAAAAGTACATTACTTGTTATGATTTTTGCAATATTTCTCATTTTTCGAGAGTGATTTCGATAGAACAGAGCATTCCTAATTGTGTTTTGATACATTAAAAACGCACGAGTATCTAATAAATTACAATAATATAGTTTCATCAGATCAAATCGAAGAATATTTCCTAGTATAAAGATCACCCCAAGATGAGTCTCTTTTGAACATACAAGCCTTAATATTAAAATTAACAGCTGTAGAGGAAATCTTAGATCAGTGTGACCTGAAAGAATTATGATTTTGTTATGCAAATGTGATCTATACCACCTGAAAAATGTCGCTTAGATCACCCTGGTTCTAACATCGCTATTTAAAAATTTCTTTCTTATCTGTAATTTTCTTGTCTTAGCATAGCCTTAAACAGCCCAATTGCCTGTCAGAATGTTTAATATTTAATTCAAGAAGCCTTCAACTTCAGGCCTTGCACAGTCAGAAGTATTATTCTTAAAGATTGATTTGGGAAAACCAAAAAATGTTATAACTGGTATACCGTCACAATACCAGAAATCATAATGCCTTTACTTAAAATGCCCGAGCCCAAAATACCCGAAATCGAAATATCAATATTCAAAAGGCAAATATTTATAACATAAATAATTTAAAATACCTTACGGTCGAATAACCGAAACCCAAAAAATAAATTTATCAAATACCTTATCCTAAAATGTTCAAACACAAAATACCTTTTTTTTAACATGATTTAAATCCTACATGGATGCTATTTAACTGTGAATGGTTAACACCCCGACTCAGAGTATCCCGACTCGGATAGGTTAGGTTAGAAGACTAAGGCGGGAGCGAAGCGAAGCGGAGCTCCCGCCTTAGCCTTCGTGGTTTTTTTTTTTAAATTTTCGTTAGCCCACTGTAATACTTTTGTAACTCTGAATCAAAGTGTTTTAACATGAGGTAAATCCTACATGGATACTATGCCGGACTCCTACCGACTAAAAACCACACGTATCCTACATAACAGCCTACAGTTGGGAGCCCGGCTAAGCCCTCAGAATGATACCCAAGGACCAACAGACCTACGGCTACAACTGCGGCTTCACTTAGGCGGGGGAGGGGGGGGTGTAAATAAGTTAAAGCCAAATAACAAAACGTGTGAGTGACAGTGACACATTGTATTCTATTTTCGGTATTTCAAATTAAGGCTATTTGAAAATTTGTATTTTGAATTCTGATATAATAATTATTTGTATTTTAAATTTAGATATTTTACGGTAAGGTGTACTGAAATAAGGTATTTTGAATGTTAAGGTATTTCGAATTCGGGTATTTCGGTCTAATGCATTTTAAGTAAAGGCATTTTGATTTCTGGTATTTTAATATATAACCGTTATAACTTCTGAGTTTCATAATCACAAATTGTGAATTTCTTATTTTTGGATTTATCATGCAGGCATCTTGCCCTAGCTATGACACAACAGCTGATCAAATGGAAAATAGTAAACTTTGTAACAAAACTAGAATATTTAAAGATGTTTATTTTTATGAAATTTTGGCAGATTCAGCCGAGTTGACTGTGATATAATAGGTGATTTTGTTCAAACTTAAATTAACAATGCTATCCTCTTTTAAGTCACAAATATTGTATTTAAACAGAAATCAACTAACTTTAGTGATAAAGCCTTTCAAGTCTAACTATTCCCATAGTATACCTGGACAATCACACTTCTACCCCGGTTGCATTGTGAACTGTAAAAAAAATATTTTTGTTTGCTTGTTTGTTTTTATCTACAATAATTTTTACACTTTTGGAGTGATATCCAATCCCTTCACCTTATCTCACCCACTCTATCAAGGGGTTTGGCAAAGGTCGCTGTTGAGGAAATGAATGTGTTTAATGCGAACACTAATGCTATGAATTAATCTACTTATTTACAGAGCGCAAGAAACAGGAAAAATAAATTCAAGTACAACCTCAAATCTTTACAAACTCTCAACCAAGTGCTTCAAGAGCATCTCTGTTGCTCACATCATTTTGTTCTTTAGGATTCTGTTCAGTACTATTATCAGCTGTTTGGTCTCCCACTCACACAGATATTATACCTATCATGCTAATTAAATTTGATGTTCACAATATGAGCACAAAGTGGCAACTAAATTTAAAGAATTGGAGTTTTTAAACTCTGCAATATTATGGCATTCCTATTAAATATTTATATAATAGGAAGGTTAATTACAATTGTGGCTCCATTTGCACGAATTTAGGAAGATATGTAAACAAGGCTTTAAAACAATGAAGTCTTGAAATTATGTTTTAAAAAACTGTTTTTTGCATTTTTTATGTTCACAATTTAATAATGGGATATTTTTAAATGCACCTCTGTTTAATTTTTCTGCACACTAGGTGACTCCACTAATTTACTCAATGCAAACCAGAAAATTAAATGCTGTGCAAAAAAACCAATTGATTAACTAAACATGTCCTACTTAAAAAACTTAAATATTACTCCGAACGAGATGACCTTTTTAATCGAATTCACACCAAAAATATGGTTCGTACATCGAATATATGATTTGTGAAACAGAAATACAAATTACATACATACATACATATGGTCAAGCCTTTATCCCCGAAGGGGTAGGCAGAGGCATATTATATGCCCACATTTCACCTTTGTATAATTTGTCCCACGTAATAGGTGGTGACTGAATACAAATTGCATATCAAAAATACTAACTTGCACTCTAAATAGTATTATCTTATAACGAAATAGGTTAGGTTAGGTTAGACTTTTATTTTTTTGATCAATAAAATTTAATTTTGTAGAGGCGACTGATTAAATTGAGGTTTTACTTAGAATAAATGATGTTCCTAAAAGTAAATTAGGCGATAGATTTCTTTAAAAAAGTTCTAATATTTTTGTTGAACAATGGAATTTTTAGATATACTATTCTGAAAATAGTTATTCGTTCAGTAAAACAGTTCTGCAAATACCATTAAACAGTATAATGAATTTGGTTTATTTAGTGTGCATAATTAGTGTGCAAGTCAGTATTTTTGGTTTAACTTTGAAATATTTTGTTCAGAAAAAGGGAATAAACAGATATCGATTTAAATACATGCCTTTAATAATGTACTATTGCGCAAAGTAAGAAAATATAGTTTTTAAAGTTAACATAGGTAATTAATGTTTACAATGGCTGCAATATAAACAAAGGTCTACTATATTATTGTGAATCATTTTATTCAAGGAACAGGCTAAGCTATCATTATGGAAGTAGAATAAATGATTAAAAAATATCAGAAGCTGGATGAGAAGTGTACCTGAATGGGCGAGTCTTCTTCCGACGAGGGGGCTGTCCAGAAGCAGCCGGCGCAAGGACCAGCGGCCAAGCATGCCACCGCCCCAGCCACAACCACCACCGCTGCCGCGCCTCATACTATCCCGTTCCACCATCACAAGAAACCAATGCACATTCCACACTTAACACAGATTTCAATAATTTATTGCACCTTGGCTCAACTTTACACGAGCGATAAAAACTCCGTCTGATTATAGACTACCGTACCGTTATGAAATATTGACATCGACTCACGGACTAGTCTTTGCACAACGCGTACCTATTGAGTAACAAACTCGCAACGCATCAGCGAGAGAAAGTACCGATGGCCAGTGATCGTACGTGTACGCGGACGAGCTACAGATGCTGCCTCAGGTGGGGACTCTCTTGCTGAGTCAGCTAACTGATGAACTTAGACCTAAGATTGAAGCTCCAATGTGAGGAAAACGTCTTTTATATTTTCTAATTATTAACTACAATAGCAAATAATTAAACAAGACAATTTATGACTTTCTGTAACAATAATATGTACAGGCAGTCGTATAAAAAAAAGCGATACGAAACGACCGAAGACGAATCTCGAACTCGAATAATCTCAGTCAGTCAAACGTATACGAATACCAAAGAGAAGTAGAAGAGCGCTATACGATACCAAAGAGAATGGTGTAATCCGTTCTCAGTTATGGGCTCGGGAGACGGTCAAGCGACTTGAGTAAATTTCATGTGTACGAAATGGATATAATATGTACATTATGTACACATGAAATTCACTCTATTTGTCGGAAAAAGAAAGAGAAAAGAAAAAATGAATGATTGATTTGTGGGTTCTTTTATTGGGTTCATATTAATTCCGATAAATTCATATAATGCTGTGCTGTTAACGTCCAGGGATGTTCTTGCTTGCTTTATCTGTAACAAAATTAAGTAATCGTTATTCTCACGAAGAGAATTGCTTGCATTCCTTTATATATCATAAAAGTACAACAGTATTTGATCCAACCACTAGAAGTCATTGGATCCAACACCTAGATGCTGTAAATCTCATGTTCACAGCCATAGACATATAACACGTTATAACACACAGGTAGGCCGCCGCGTGATACGATAACTACATTGACTCCCAACTATAGGATCATCAAACATCAGTGGCCCACACAGAGCATCGCAGCTCTAGTAACATCAAATATCATTGACTCATTATATCAAGTATCATTGACTCCAGTTCTAGGACCATCAAATGTAGGTATACAGGGTCGGCTCACTTACTCATGCGTGACACTCATGACAACACAATAGTTTTATTTATTACACGGGTGAGAAATAACATGTAAAAGGAATACAAGCCTTCGTAGATGTGCTATCAGACTTCGCACACGCGGTACAGGATAAACTTGACCGTACACATAAAACCTTGCGTCTTGATGTTAATAGAACAGCTAAATGACGTTCAAAGAAAATTATCCATTTGACATTAGAAAAGGAATCATATTCAAATTTAGATGAAAAACAAATAGACCGACGCGATAATTACCATGGAGTATGTAATTCCAGTAGCAATCTCCATGGACTAGAACTTCGCAAAATTATCAGATCTTCACGACATTCCCCACAAAGGAAAAAGAGAATCAAAAGCTAGAATTTAGTATTCGCAAGATTGGCAAATCGTCGCGACACTATTCATCACTGTATATTATACATTGTTAAGTTCTTGAGAGCTCTAGAGGCATAATCAAGAACTTAATAAAGAAAATGCGGTGTTATAAGAATATAGAAGTTATATTATTATGTATTTGTACATACGTTATTTTTACAAGAACTAAAGATAACAACCACATTGCTAAGCGGCCATGTCTATTGAATCCTTTTTTTCTTAAGAAAATCAAACTAGAGACAAGCAGGTCTCTTAACACCCACCGAACTTAGAAGAATGAGAACTATGTAAGCATTCTTTTTATTCCCATTCGATTGCATAGCTGGAACATTCTTGGACTAAACAATGGTTTGGTAAACATGTCAGCAAGCTGAAACTCTGTTGGCACCTGTTTGATACACAGCTCTTTGTTGGTAACACATTCTCTTACAAAGAAATGTTTCAGCTTTATATGCTTCGTTCGGCGATGAAATTGATGTGGTAAATTTTCGGCGAGCTTGATGGCCGATTCATTATCAACATAAATTATGGGTATTTCGAGTACCTTTGTGATGTCACCTATTAGTGCGTTCAACCATATAGCTTCTTTGGCAGTTTCTGTTAGGGCAATTAATTCAGCTTCGGTTGACGAAATTGCAACAGAATTTTGTTTTTGACTCTTCCACAAGATTGGTCCAGAAAAATGGAAAAACATTCCTGTAGTAGAATGTCCAGTTACAATATCTCCACCATGATCGGCGTCACTGTATCCTATAACCCTATTCTCCTCTCCTGATTTTTAAACATTAGTCCCATATCAGTAGTACCTTTTAGGTATCTAAATATTCGCTTTCACTTTAATCACACTTTAACATTTAATAAAGTTGGGTTATCCAGATGCCGAGATACGACACTAACTGCATAGCAGATGTCCGGTCTCGTGGCCACCATCAAATAGGCAAGCGCACCTAAGGCTTGTCTGTAGGGAAAATTACTATCATCTGGTTTGTTTTCTACCTCTGCATCTTCTTCAGTAGCTTTCACAGCTGGAGTAGGAACAGGTTTGCAGTTTTCCATTCCAAACCTCTGTAAAATTTTCCTCGAGTGTGCCTTTTGATCAAGTGTAATAGTGCCATCGTTATTTTTATGTATTTCCATACCAAGAAAATATGAAGCTGGTTTTGACGTTATTTTGAAGCGATTTTTTAATCGATCAATGAAGTATTCTGCAGCCTTTTCGCTAGTAGACGCTACAAGTCCGTCCAACATAAAGTGCTACTAGTACATGTTTTCCAATAAAGAGGCAAGAGTCTTGTGCACTTTGTATGAGACCTTCTTTATTGAGAAATTCTGATATACATGTGTTCCAGCAAAGAGGTGCTTGCTTAAGTCCATATAAACTTCTTTTTAGTTTGCAGACTCTCTTAGTGCCGTCAGTACAGAATTCAGGTTGTACCATAAATAAATCTTCTTTCACTAAACCATTTAAAAAAGCAGTTGACACATCGAATTGATGTAAAAACATATTTCCTTGAGCAGCTAACCCTAAGACACTACAAGTCAGCAGACTGGGATGGACTGCGAGAGTTCTATGCGTCGTACCCGTGGCGGCGGCTTTGTTTTGCCTCAGAGGATCTGGATTCTTGTGCTGTAGCAGTCGCTGAGGGGATCTTGGAGGGTATGGAATGCTACATTCCCAACCGATGGATCCCTGTAGGTGCAAAAAAGCGACCGTGGTTCAATCGGCTCTGCAGAGAAGCTCTAATACAGAAAGAATCTGCCTACAGAGCTTGGACCACGGCTCGTGCAAATTCAGATCCAAACATCTCTGAGGTGAAACGCAAATTAAATGCCGCCTCGAGGTCCAGTAAAAGAGCAATTGTCAAGGCCAAGTTCGATTTCGTCGGCAGAATTGGCGAACGGCTAGCAGGCTACCCTTCAGGAAGTCGTGAATTTTGGTCGCTTGCCAAAGCTGCCGAGGGAAACTTCTGTCGGTCAGGATTACCACCCTTGCTTAAACCCGACGGTAGTTTGGCCCAGAGTGCCAAGGAGAAAGCCGACCTTTTGGGTAATCTCTTTGCCTCTAACTCGACCATGAGCGACGGGGGTGCTTTACCACCGGGCATTCCGAGTTGTGGCACTTCCATGCCGGAAGTTAAATTTACACAGCGGAATGTCCGGCGGGAGCTTCAATCTCTGGACGTTCATAAGTCGAGTGGGCCAGACGGCATTCCCGCGGTGGTACTTAAGCATTGTGGTCCAGAGTTGTGTCCGGTACTTACACGTCTTTTCACACTTTCCTATTCTATGCAACAAGTCCCGGCGTCGTGGAAGATCGCGTATGTACATCCTGTACCCAAGAAGGGTGACAGAACCGACCCGGCCAATTACAGGCCTATAGCCGTCACCTCCCTTTTATCCAAGGTGATGGAGCGTGTAATTAACACACAGCTCCTGGGGTACCTTGAGGAACACGACCAGCTCAGCGACCGGCAGTACGGTTTCCGTCACGGTCGCTCGACGGGCGATCTTCTTGTGTACCTAACACACCGAGCGGGCGGCGGCTATCGAGAGTAAGGGTGAGGCTCTAGCTGTGAGCCTCGACATCTCTAAAGCCTTTGACCGGGTCTGGCACCGTGGTCTTCTTACGAAACTGCCCTCATATGGACTACCCGAGAGATTATGCGGATGGGTGTCCAGCTTCTTGGCCGGTAGAAGCATCAGGGCCGTCGTTGACGGCAGCTGTTCAGACTGCATGGCCATAAACGCTGGAGTACCGCAAGGCTCAGTGTTGTCCCCTACTCTGTTTCTGCTGCATATCAATGACATGTTGTCTATTGACGGCATTCATTGTTATGCGGACGACAGTACGGGGGACACTTGTTACACGGGCCGCCCCGGTATCTCTCGGGACACAGTGGAGGAAAATCGTGAACAGCTTGTGTCTGAAATCGAAGCAACTCTTACTAGAGTGTCCGATTGGGGTGGACAAAATCTTGTCCAGTTCAACCCTTCCAAGACACAAGCGTGTTTTTTCACTGCTAAGCAAACCCCAATTACTGTAGCGCCGCAATTTCAGGGCACATCTCTTTCCATCTCCAAAAGTATAGGAATCCTTGGCGTTGACATCTCCAGTGACGTTCAGTTCCGTAGTCATTTGGAGGACAAGGCTAAGCTGGCGTCCAAAAAGCTAGGTGTGCTCAACAGGGCGCGGTGGTACTTCACTGCGGCGCAAACACTGCTTCTCTATAAGTCGCAAGTGCGGCCGCATATGGAGTACTGCTGTCACCTCTGGGCGGGAGCACCTGAATATCAGCTTCGTCCATTTGACTCGGTGCAAAGGCGAGCTGTAAAAATTGTCAACGATCCTGTACTTACAGCTGGTGTGGAACCTCTTCGCGACAGGAGAGACTTTGCCTCCTTATGCGTGTTCTACCGCCTGTACAATGGTATGTGCTCTGAGGAATTGTTTGATATGATGCCCACGGCTACGTTCTATCATCGCACCGCTCGCCACAGACAGGGAGTTCATCCTCACACTCTGCGTCCGGTGCGTCCCAGCACGGTTAGATCCGATAGGTGTTTTCTTCCGCGCACGCTTAGGTTGTGGAATGACCTCCCTGCCTCGGTTTTCCCAAACGCCTACAGTATGGGGTTCTTCAAAAGGGGTCTTAGAAGGTTTTTACAGGGTCGGCAGCGCGAGTGTGGCACCTCTGGTGTTGCAAACGTTCATAGGCTGCGGTGACCACCGGTCCTTCTGGTGGGCCGTATGCTTGTCTGCCACCTTAGTGGTATAAAATAAAAAAAAAAAAAAAAAAAAAAAGACAGCTCGTATTGTACATAAACGAACAACAGGACTGAACGTCTTGTCGTAGTCCAAACCATGAAGCTATAGGTAAACATGGAGGCCACACTTCGAACAACCGCTTGAGTCAAATACCTACATATCTCTATCTCACTCTCTGTGGGCTAACCTTCTCTTTCTAGGGAATTGTGCAGTGCTGCTATCTTCTTATTAGTATCTCCTAGAAAATAATAGAAATAGACCATACTAACCAAAAATGCAAGTAAAATAATTTATAAATAGCTCTATAGTTCGACTACGTTTATTTAATGCGTAAATTGAAATATTTTATACCATAATATGCATGATTGGGTTGTCGAATCAGTGAATTACATTCCCATTTTCTAAGGATTCTGTAATGTGGCAACATTGGTACTACATGTCAACTGTCAAAGTGTCAACGAACAATAGAATGGCGGTTGACTTCATTGTTTTCACACAATAGGAAACGTTGTGAAGTAGTGTGACTATATTGAGGATTTATCTGGGACTTCCTGTGTATTATTAGAATAAACACGAATGTCATTATTAGAGTAAATAAAATAAGTTAAGTATTGTTATCGTATTTTAATGATGAATAATTGTTTTTGGTTTCTTAAAAATAGTATTCAGCGAGAAATATGGTTATCCATTGTACCATTAAAAATTAAGTTAAGATATCTATACCTACTAATATTATACAGAGGAAAGATTTGTTTTTTTGTTAGTTTGTTTGATTGTTTGTTTGTTTGTTTGTAACGAATAGGCCCCGGAACTACTGTACCGATTTGAAAAATTCTTTCACTGTTGGGAAGCTACACTCTGCGGTGAACACAGGCTATATTTCCACGGGAACGGGAACTACGCGGGTGAAACCGCGTGACATCCGCTAGTTTTTTATAAAAGCAATTAGTATGCTAACTGATCATAAATTTTATTTTCTCGCGTACCTTATAAACGAATGGATATAGGTGCAATTCTATACATTCGAGTCGTGTAACTTTCTTAAAAGTGCTGGTAGATGGCGCCTCCTTTTCCATATTTTAAAATAAATGAAGTTCTATGAAAGCGCCAGGATTTGCAATTTGCATTTTCAAAAAACCGATTATGATGTAGTATCAAAGCGCTTAAAACCATCAACAGTTCCTAACTTATTGTCCAATAATCCTGTTCCTAATTTATTGTCCAATAATCAACTTAAAAATACATACATAAAAATAAAATAAATAGATTAAATAACTAAACTACTAAACTAATGCCTACTGAACATACCACCACTGATCATACCAGGCGCAAAGGTGCCCAATACACTAGCAGCGTTGCCGCGTTTGATAGCTATCCTTTGTACCAGGTACGACCAGACGTGGGAGTCATGCGTCTTGTCCTGTAGCCTACGGCCGATCTCCGAGACCAGAGCCTTAGTATCACTCCCGCAACTGCCCATCGTTTCTACAGCTGCCGCCGCCGGTGAATGGACGGTACGAGCCAAGTGACTGGCGGCGAAAGTGCTGATGCATGTTGCGTCCCACACTAAGCACTTGCCGTTCTTCCATGGCACAAGGGTCAGACCGTCCGGTTTCTTGCCGTCTGCGTGGGACAAACCTGGTGGTTCAAGGATACAGGGGACCTCAGCCGACCCAGAGCCCGCCGGATTAACTAATTAAGAGCGTGGTTACGCGGATGCCTACCGGTGCAGCGACAACTCAAAGCATAATGACCATCGCTCTCCACCATGGCACCGCAGATGCAATCGTGAGGTTCACACTCCTTGCAGCCTAAGCGGAGAACCACACGATCAAATTATTTAAAATCTTATTCCAATGACTTTAGCACTAACATTTCCTTATTTTGACATGAAGAGACATCGGCAGACTGTGAACTACCACGAGATGCCGCGGCAGACTGCGAGCTACCACAAGCTGCAGCGGCAGCTTACGTCACAGCCTGCCACGGAAAGCCGCAGTGTGCGAGACGAACAGTTGATTAACCTAGAAAAATAACCCACTGGGATGAACAGCTTCGTTATTCGCAATGTACCTATGCAATCTGCAGAGAATACTACCTATCAATCTTCGTAAAAAACAGAGAAAATAGTTAATCTCGCCTTTGTACATCTAATTTATATAATAAATTTACACCACCTATTCCGCGGGACCAATTCTTAAAAAGGTGAAATGATAATATACCTCTGCCTACCCCTTCGGGGATAAAGGCGTGACCTTATGTATGTATGTATTGTATATCTAATTATATTATAAATATATATATTGTCTTTATTGTGTACATTAAAGAAGATATAGAAAATGAAGTATCCTGGCAAAAATAAAAATAGGGCTACCCTACTTAGAAAGAGACGTAGAGCCCACACAGAGCAAGACAGTAATATACAGACTACGCTTCAAGTAGGTATTCGAAGTGTGGCCTCCATGTTTATCTATAGCTTCATGGTCCAAACCCGGTTTTTGAGTGAAACCTTTCACAACCAATCGGGCCTTGTACCTATCAACTGTACCATCTGGGTTCATTTTAATTTTGTACACCCATTTACTTCGTGAGCATCAAGATGACGGGACCAAGCCCCCAATTTAAGATGTATCACATTGAAGTGTTTGTACTACATATGTACTATTTGTACCCCAAACAAGACATTTGTACCTTTAAAGGTAAAGAAAGTGTGCCAAGACGTCCCTGGTCCCGCCACTTTGATATCAAAGTGGCGGATTCTTCTGGAAGCGCTACTCACAGACAGGTAATTCATACCCAAGACTTAGTACTACTTATGTACAGGTATATACTCAATTTTCAACACAATTGGAAGTGCCAAATTAAAGTTATGTGATTATAGCATTGGTAGCGCTTCCAGAAGAATCCGCCACTTTGATATCAAAGTGGCGGATTCTTCTGGAAGCGCTACTCACAGACAGGTAATTCATACCCAAGACTTAGTACTACTTATGTACAGGTATATACTCAATTTTCAACACAATTGGAAGTGCCAAATTAAAGTTATGTGATTATAGCATTGGTCCCGCCAAATTGATGATTCGTGTTATCGCTAAATTCATGTGAGAATCGTTACAGATCGTATCTATAAAATGAAATGTGGAAACTTAGTACGTCCTAAGTACATGAACTTGTGTAATTTTTATATTCATAGCTTAAGTACATCAAAAGTTATCTATCATTCATCGTTATCTTTGAAATGGACACATTTATGCAGAATTGAAACAACCCGAAATGGTTTGGTGATTATATTTATATCTTGATATAGCTCCAATTATAAATGTTTGATAAGATTTATTTTTGGGCATATATTAAACAATTAGGCACTATGTACGTTTGACTCTTCTGAACTTTCGTCTTTAAATCATCGTAACACTCCCACTTACCAACTATTCGAGAAATATGAGCTCGATAATGCCCGATACCGCTAGATGTAGGTGGAGCTATAAACTCTATAACAGATAGAATAGAATAGCATTTCCCTTTTAAGACGATTTGTCTGGGAATTTCAGAAATATTAATCTTCTTCAGATCATTAAGTTCAAAAAATATAGTAGATGATGGTGAGTAGGATATGGTTTTGATTCCATTGCATCCAGATGCCCTGCATGATAACATTTAATCTTGAATCATTTCATCAGCTGATTTACCGAGGGAAACTATGCCGGTGCTTATAATGTTTAAGTCTAAAGGTAAAAACTCGATTGATCTTTTTCCTATTGCGTTGACTGAGCATTTGTCATTCGAGCAGTTTTTAATTTCATCTGCACTGTATAAAACATCGGATAATATATGTTCGACAATATAGGTTATATTGCACTCGCAGCGTACATGTATTTCATTTTCACCGACTGTTTCTGTTTCAAAATATGACTTCAAAATGCGAAGTCTATCTTTATAAATAGAATCAGCGTTGGCATCTTTATTGGCTAAATTTTTTATGAATCTGCAGTAATCATGACCCGTATTATCTATGTTTTCTTTTAACTGATACTTTTCCAAGTAAGCTATAGCCAACGACTGTGACATGGCATCAAATGCACAGGTATTTACCGCTGTAACACCATCAATACTTTTCATCGTAGTCCCATTTAATAAAATAAAAACTTTTTTTATTTGTGTTTTCACTGTGCCTTTTTTTTCCTTTTCCTCGCCAATTTTCAACAAATGAAGGATTTTTGTCAAAAATAGAATCTGCATTTGAATTACTCTTTGACTGTGCCCGTTTAATAATCGACTTTGTTTTGTTGTCTTTCCCTAAATGTAAATCACTCGATGCTAATTTTATTTCACTTGATATATACTCAAAATGCTTCGTTATGAATTCATCTATTCTCAGCCTGTGCGATTTGGTTTTAAGATCGCAAAGAAGAGTTTTGATATTTTTAAAATAGCTTTCTATATTAGATGATGTAGGATTGAGTATTTCGCTACCATACAAATTTCTCATTATGTTAGTCCATAGAGGCACTTGTTTTATCAATCTTAATAATGTGTCAATCAGCGAAGGCAAGTAATATAAGTTTTCTGTATTGCTAAAATTTTCAGAACTGAGATCATTAATAATTGTTTCTCTAGATATATGATCACTTAACCAATCAACCCTCATATCTACTTGGGATGTTTTTCTTTCGTGTGTATCTTGCCTGGTTTGTTCTTGATCTAAGAAACTAATATTTTTAGAAATACTTTCCTTAACTTTCTGTTCATCCTCTTGCCTATCAGTTTCGAGTTGAGATTTGATCTCTTTGTCAAAATTAACATCATGAGAATTAACATAATGAATTTCATTCTCATTATTTCCCATTTCATTGTCATGAAACAAAGATTTCAATCGCAATCTTGCTTCTTCACTTCTTAATATTTTTCCATCTTGATCATTGCCAGAAAATTTTGCTAAACAGAGTATAACCATAATATGGTATATCTTTTGCAATCTGTTTCATCGCTTCAAAATTTTCACACGATTTCATCTTTTTTAGGCAATTAACGTAAAAGTGCTTTACTCTGTCATCGCAATTTTTGAAACAAGACTGATTGTATAAAATTTTTATCATAAGGCTAGTATCAATTCTAATGTAAGTCTCGGGCAGGAGGACTTTTTTTTTCAGATAATATACCAAATGATACTCCTAAATATTCTCTTGTTATACTGCAGCGTGTAAAAGCTTTTACACATGCTCCGATAAGCGCAGAAGAGTCATCGCATATTACTTCTGCTGGTAATGGATTTTTGTTACACCACTGATTCAGCCAGTCTGTAATTGTTTCTATGGTATAAGTTTCGGATACCATCTGGAACAGTGGTACGCTGGTGTGCCCCTCAAAAGTTTTTAAAACACACGCATATAAAAACAAGTGTTTAGTAAGTGATATTTTAGAAAAAGGGCCAAAGCCCTTCAAAATACTCCCCGTAGCATCGAGACTTATTACTGCCCGCTGAGTATCATGAAGGTATTGACTGTAATATTTTTCTTGTTCAGGAGACCAATAATGCACGATGAAATTTGGATGTAGTGATATTAATCTGATAAATTCATTAAAGGGTGGAGTTTGAGCCATTAGCCATAAGGACATTGTCGGGTTTGAGTCACACCATGTAGCCTTTCTTCCTTCGTGCTTGATTTGGCGAAGAGTTCCCAGTGTTGGCAAGATAGGTGTTTCAACATCGTTATCATTCATCATAGAATGAGCTAATGAATTGCGTACAGAGATAGCTGATGTCATTTTTAGGTCATCACTTAATTCCTTTCTTTTCATAGATGACAATTTAATCTTTCTATGAATTTTATGTTTAAAGTCTGATTTCTGATTTTTTATTGAAACTTCACAGTTTGATATTTTATCGGTAGGCCAATTTATAAGAATCTCAACACCCGCTTCACATTCTTTACATTTTCCAAAACAGCGGACAAATTCATCTTGTTTGATTGAATATATTTTGAAATGCCAAGTACATGGTTTTTTGCTTACTTTCCATAACTCCTCTCTCAATAGCCCTGCCCATTCTTGACTAGGTAAACACAGTTTTTTACGATACTTTGATGTTGTTAAGCTAGGAGTATTTCTCCTGACATATTTAACTATTGGCTGAATTTTGCTCCAAGCGTAAATATCTAAATGGAAATGAAATTGTTCAGATTCTAGAAGCAATTCATCACCATCGTAGTCACTACTTTCATCATGTTCAATTTTCTTAACGCTAGAATCGCTATCCGTGGCAGGATCAGTTTCATCAAAAAAATAATTGAAATTGCGTTTAACCGACAGGTATAAACTTTTCGGAGTCATTTTAAAATTTAGTTGTTTACTTATATCAGTAAACACTAGGTCATTCGACGATGGTATGCCGTGAATAAAAGTTGCTTCGTAATTTTCAAATACCTTTTTTTGATCTTCCAACAGCACTATACTTTTCCTTCCTGTTTGTATTTTCCTCTTCATTGTTAATCCTTAACGTAGCTAACAGAATATATATGTATATTTATTTATTTATATATGTCATCTGCAACTATGTATCCGGCGTACAATAAAGTGTATAATAAATAAATAATAAATAAATAAATATGTATGTATAATAACTTGTTAGGTCACTCACGTAAATACGGATGTTAAAATAGGCAATATTACTACTATTTACTCTTATTATCAAGCGCATTCATACACAGAATGACGATACACTTCCGCAGCCAAGCAGTATGGTTAAAACGCAATGGACTACCTACCCTCAATTTCCATAACATTTTCTCACAACTTATAAAAGACGGTTATGAGAAACCTATATTGTCGAACATAATATTATCCGATGTTTTATAGATGAAATAAGAGTGCGAATGATAAATGCTCAGTCAACAGATCAATCGGGGGTTTTTGTTACATTTCTGCATAAATGTGTCCATTTCAATGATGATTAATAATAGATAACTTTTGATATACTTAATCTATGAATTTAAAAATTATACAAGTTCATGTACTTAGGACGTACTAAGTTTCCACATTCCATTTTACACGATCTGTAACAATTCTCACATGAATTCAGCGATAACACGAATCATCAATTTGGCGGGACCAATGCTATAGTCACATATCTTTAATTTGGCACTTCCAATTGTATTGAAAATTGAGTATATACCTGTACATAAGTAGTACTAAGTCTTGGGGTATGAATTACCTGCCTCTGAGTAGCGCTTCCAGAAGAATCCGCCACTTTGATGTCAAAGTGGCGGGACCAGGGACGTCTTGGCATACTTCCTTTACCTTTAAAGGTACAAATGTCTTGTTTGGGGTACAAATAGTACATATGTAGTACAAACACTTTAATGTTATACATTTTAAATTGGGGGCTTCGTCCCGTCATCTTGATGCTCACTTTACTTCGTAGAGGCTTGCGTCCCCTAGGCAAATCAACCAGATTTTTTTTTTTTTTTTTTTTTTTATACTACTTAGGTGGCAGACAAGCTTACGGCCCACCGGAAGGTTGGTAACCGTAGCCTATAGACGTTTGTAACACCAGAGGTGCTACACACGCGCTGCCGACCCGGGCGCAGGTTGTGACGACCCACAGTTGAAATTTTTCAAGCCGCCCATAAGGCCTTCAACTTGGCTTAACGACTGTCATTTTACTGACAACCGGGACCAACGGCTTATCGTGCCTTCCGAAGCACGGAAACGCTCGTAAATAAATGTCCGTTCCCAGGTTTGGTTGTCTTTTAGAGAGCTGATTTCACTTCTTATTGCTTCTTGCCATTGTTTTTTATCGTGAGACTCCATTGCTTCTTTGAAAGTCTCAGGCTCTTTAGGTTTATAATGATTTTCTATATTTGCAGCCAAAATAAAATCATCAAAACGTTTAGGCATTTTTAAAGTTGATCTACTTCGTATTGATCTTGTATCGAATGTGCTATTTTCAACACCACCTACAGACTCATCGTCAACGTCGTCGTTGTCAGTGAGGGTTGAACTTGAAAAAGATTCATATTCACTGTCAATATTTGCCGGTTCTACTTGTCGAAAATCAGCAGTGCTTCGAACTGAATTTTGTTGTGAAATACTTTCAAGTGGTGAATAATCTCTGTCTTCGGAATTATCAAGTTGTATTGTCACTTGCTTGTCAAGATATTTTGGTTCTGAATTCGAAGATTCTAGAGACTGACCGATGATATCATTTTGACTTCGTTGTTCAAAAAACATAGATTTCATCATCACTCTAATATCTTTTGATACCACTACTTTGTTTTTCGAGGGCAACAGAATTTTGAATGCTTTAGAAATTTCTGAATAGCCAGCGAACATGCCTGGAATTGCTTTTCATGCTGTCATCTTCCTTTTCTTCTTTGGATGCATCAGTTGACAGTTCAGTCTCTACATATTTCCATAACTTCTGTTTTACTAAAACTGCTTCTGCGTGAATAACCCACGTATCATAATTATCTCTATGAAGGGGATCAATTTTTATCTTTGACATAATGGGTTCGTACTTACAGATTTTACCTATAACAGCATTTTAATTTCACTTAACCACGCTCTGCTACCATGTTAAGTTCTTGAGAGCTCTAGAGGCATAATCAAGAACTTAATAAAGAAAATGCGGTGTTATAAGAATATAGAAGTTATATTATTATGTATTTGTGCGTACGTTATTTTTACAAGAACTAAAGATAACAACCACATTGCTAAGCGACCATGTCTATTGAATCCTTTTTTTTTTCTGGAGAAAATCAAACTAGAGACAAGCAGGTCTCTTACCATACATACAATTCGATGCACACACACGTGCAAAGAAATAAAGCAAACTAAGTTACTTTCATATTTTAACAGACTTGTCAAGTGCATATTGACTAAGTCCGGAACTCATTACCTCTTGATAGATCGGAAGCGCTCGCGCTCCTCTCGTGGCCCCGCGGACTCAGTGTTTTGTAAAGCCTCGGTTCTCAAAGTGGGTTCCGTAGACCAGTCATGAGGGTTCCGCCAAAATTACGACCCACTGCTGTTGAAATAATACCTCTAGGATTTCACACAATTTTCTAAAATTAAAGCTGTAGCTGATAATGAAGATAAGTCATCAGTATTGTCATGAGTCATCATGACAGCATGTAGGCCCATGACTCATGACAATAGTGTTGTCGGAAAAAGATAGAGAAAAGAAAAAAATGATTGATTTGTGGGTTCCTTTATTGATTTCGTATTAATTCCAATAAATTCGTATAACTGTGCTGTTTACGTCCAGAGATGTTCTTGCTTGCTTTATCTGTAACAAATAAAATAAACGTTATTCTCAAAGAGAATAGCTAGCATTCCTATACATATCAAAAGCACAAAAATGTTGGATCCAACACCTAGATGCTGTAAATCTCATGTTCACAGCCATAGACATAATATAACACGTTATAACACACAGGTAGGCCGCCGGGTGATACGATAACTACATTGACTCCCAACTCTAGGATCATCAAACATCAGTGGCTCACACAGAGCATCGCAGCTCTAGTAACATCAAATATCATTGACTCGTTACATCAAATATCATTGACTCCAGTTCTAGGACCATCAAAAATGTAGGTATACAGGGTCGGCTCACTTACTCATGCGTGACACTCATGACAACACAATAGTTTTATCTATGACACGGGTGAGTAATAACATGTAAAAGGAATACCAGCCTTCGTAGATGTGCTATCAGACTTCGCACACGCGGTACAGGATAAACTGGACCGTACACATAAACCTTGCGTCTTGATATCATAGTATCCTAGCTTATTATGTTTTTAGACTTTTACTAAATGGCGTGCAAAGAAAATTATCCATTTGACATTATAAACGAAATCATATTCAAATTTCGATAAAAAACGCGACAAGTGTGTTGTAGTTCTAGCTGGGTGTACGGTAAGGTTACGTCCACCCTAATTGGACACTTGTGTGAGAGTAGTCTCGATTTCAGACATAAATTTTTCACGACTTTCTTCCACTACGCACCAAGGGATAATGGCTCGGCCTGTGTAAAAAGTGTCGCCCGTACTATCGTCCGTATAACAATGAATGCCGCCAATAGTCAGCAACACATTAATATGCGGCAAAAATAGAGTGGGCGATGACAGCGAGCCTCGTGGAACTCCAGCATTTAGGGCTATGAAGTCAGAACAGCTACTGCTTGCCACAAAATCCCTCGGGCAGTCCATAGGAAGACAATTTGGTAAGAAGACCACGGTGCCAGACCCGGTCAAAGGCCTGAGAAATATCGAGGCCCACTGCTAGATCCTTGCCTTAACTTTCGATAGCCGTCGCCCAGCGGTGTGTGGGGCACACAAGAAGACCACCAGTCGAACGACTTGGGTACAGGATGCAGGTGCGCAGTCTTCCACTAAGCCGGGAAGCCTTGTTTCATGGAATATGAAAGCGTGAAAAGACGTGTGAGTACTGGACACAACCCAGGACCAAACTAATTAGTACCGCCGCGGGTATGCAGTCTGACCCACTCGACTTATAAACGTCAAGGGATTCAAGCTCCCGCCTAACGTCGCGCTGTCGGAAGCCGCTCGGGTGCTCACCAGGGGGTGCCAGGCGGCGAAGAACCTCCATCGTTTACATCTTCTTCCATCGTTCGTAACATTGACGTTCATAGTCGAGTTGGAGGCAAAGAGAGCACCCAGAAGGTCGGCATTCTCACTCTGAGCCAGGCTACCTTCCGGTTTAAGTAGGGGTGGCAAACCCGACCGACAAAACTTTCCCTCGGCAACTTTGGCAAGAGACCAGAATTTACGACACCCAGAACGGTTGCCTGCCAGTCTATGTCACCGCTGTGAGACCTGTACAAACACGCGTAAATCCCAATGTGCCGCACGATCCGCGCGTGCCCACAAAGTAGACAGTTCTCTTTGTTCAAGACTCCTGAGACAGCGACAACAGATATCATCCCGGATGTGCTCCAGCTTGTAGCCAGGGAACATTAAGTAAGATGTATGGTCCTGACAGGACATTTGCGTCTCCATCAAGAAAAATAGGGTCAGCTGCGCATTTTCCAGATGGTGAACTGCGTTGACGTTATCTGATGTTACGTAAGTCCATCTGAAGTGTGGACGACGATGCCACTGCAAAACGTTCCTTATTTTTCTTTTTCCTTGCCATGGTGTTTCGAAAAGGGAATTTTAAGAAGGTTAAGTGGTACCTGTGTACCGGTGGCGCAAGAGACAAAGCGAGGTTCCAGTAGTCCAAAAGCCAGCATAGGTAAAGCGGTCGATTGTCACGGTGCGGTGTACGGAAGTGCCCCCGGTCCCCCTTAATGCAGTGGCCGCGTCTACTGCAGTATCTTCCTCTGGCACAATCGCAGCACCAGGGACTTTACACAGGCTGCTGGTTCATCTCCTTGGGTCTGAGATTAATTAATCCCCAGGTTTGGCTGACGTACAGCCTGCGGGCGGCCAGTGGCCATTTTTAAAATTTTTATTAATAACGGAGTACCGTTATGCCCACCCTCTTAATGTGGACTTTTTCGTTAATTCCAAAGATATTTGATCTTAAGGAGCTAATTGAAAAAAAACAAATTTACTGTGCCCAAAGGGTGCTGCGTGATCTCCATGAAGTAACGCTTATCCTTTGATCCCCGAGGGTACAGGGATAGATCATGGTCTGCCAAGCCTAGCTCTTAGTTTAGCTCTTCAACCTAATCCTACCCTCTAGTTTTTGATCCCGAATAAAGCATGCCGGCCAGACGTAGCCGCTCCTACATTAGAGAGTACTTCGCCAGAACTGAGCGATTCAAAAGATCGTTCCTCACTCGAACTATGAAAATTTAGAACGACCTGCTCGCGCACGTAGGTACTTCTTACCTCTTATAGCCCCGGGTTCCTACAGCGAAGCGTGAAGTGGCAAATAACAGGTTACCATCTTGGGGACCATTGCGTACTGTCAGAAGTCTTACACTGTGAGAGTGGCCCGCAATCGCTAAATGCCGCTATGGCTCTCAGTTAGGCGGGCGAAGTCAATTTGGTGAATATAATAATAAATAAATGGTTTAAAAAACCCTAGAACAATACGCTTTTATAATGCACGAAAAAATCAAAAATAAATTATGGATCGTTCAAGATGCCTCTATTTCTGGGCTGAAGTGTAAACTATGTGCTTTTAGTTATAATATTTGATTGCAAAAGCGTGGGGCGCTGGAACAGAAAAGACTTTCCTGGCGGAAGCTGCATGATGTCTTGACGTATTAAGAATAATTCACATTTATAAAAGCGTGTTTTTCTCTCGTTTTTAAACTATTAATTTACACTGTCACGCTTGTATATATCTATTGTGACTTTTACTATTATTAATATCATTTTAAATTTCAGAATGTAATAATAATGATACGCTTTAATTGAAATGCATAACATACTTACTCGTAAAGTAAAGTAGTTAATCACGCCTACGCATTTTCAACACCCACTTTTGCCAGTTTTTCGTGACCCCCGCGTAATAGGAGCAAACCTACAAGCTGTTGATTTGGTCGTGCACAAGCCTCCTTCAGTGCGTAGTGTACTATAGGTATTATCGTTTGCAAGCAACACAAACATACGTAGATAACAAAACCCCAAAAATCCTGTTTTTAGTGAAATATGATTTACGAAGAAAAAATCTTCACCCGTGTATTTAATGTTTACGTCGCCGAGCCAACGCTAAAGCGCAAGTCACACTGCCAGCGGGCGGGTGAGCGAGCTAGGCACACTGCGAGCTGCCGAATAACCTACGTGGCTGATGCGAGCGAAGCTACTCGTTTTCGTCGTTAGGCGCGCCCGCTTTGCTAGCTTAACTACCGTCCTCCCCGTTTCGGGTACTCAGACTAGTCGTCGCTTGTCATTCGAATAGCAGTGTCCACGTGTCTAGTCTCATCCGCACTACCCGGTTCGCCCTTCCGTATGTAGTTTTTGGTGTAAACCCCATAGTTTAGCTGGGCAATGTCGCGTAGTTTGCATAACTTCAATATCTCACTTCACCCGCCCGCCTAGCTCGCTCGCCCGCCCGCTGGCGGTGTGGCCTGGGCTTAAAGCTAGACAATAGTAGGTACCTAGATAATGCGGCTACGTATCGCATCTCATGGCTCCTCTACACTGCCCGCGAAGTTGAACGAAGTTAAATGAATACGATAGTGTAAAGAGGCACTTCGGCTTACCTCGTCAAAAACTATACCTCCCCTCAGGCGACTTTATTTGCTGTCGATTTTTGCGCCTCAGTCAATGGGCCCAAAGATGCGGGAAGTGCGTTAACGAAGTACCTCTCTACACTACTTGGCCGACATCGTGTGTGCCGGTGCTTTGCCGGCGCGTGATTTAAGCTATAATTAGTGCTTTGGTGTATGTGATCCAATTATCAGCGTCAAACAGTGGTCAGGAGCAAATTATGTTGTTCCTGGAAACTCTGCCACACAAATTTCTTTGTTCATTACAAACGGCGGCAATGTGCGTGCGCAGGCTACTGACACCACTGAGTGTGTAGTGACGCACTTTTTTCGAACTTAGACAAAGTTTCTAGAGTACTTCGCCTATGAACTTTGCGGGCAGTGTAGAGGAGCCATTAGTTATTAGGTTTCATGAGTTTTTAGTTCCAGCTGACAAGTTCGGTGACCTTTATGTACTTTTTTGATTTGATATTAATGATTTGATGATGAGTTTATGTTGATTTAAAAGATTCCTTCCTACTTCAAGGGCTTAGGACCGGCAGAAACACGCTATTTATCATGCAATTGCAAACAAAAACATTAAGTACTGTTAGTAAACATTAGGTATGAGAAAAGTATTCTGAAATGAAGCATTTCTGGCGTAGTTAAAAATTTTAAATCAACTTATTTACAGAATTAATTGAGAATCAAAGCTTAAATACCTATTTAAAAAATCATGTAACACGCAATAATTGTTCAAAATGCTCACCCCCAGTGTCTATGCACAGATTGGCGCGGCGCACTAAGTTGCGTTTTAAGCTGCGAAGCACTAGCACATTTGTTTTTATTTGTTCAAATGCCAAAACAATTCTTTCACGTAATTGTGTAACACTCACAATGTCTTCATTGTAAACAAGTCTTTTAATATCTCCCCACAAATAAAAGTCTAAGGGCGTTAGGTCGGGTGAACGCGGTGGCCAGGCTACCGGTCCACCACGGCCTAGCCACTGCGTACCAAACACTTCACTTAAATATTCGCGCACTTGGCGTCCATAGTGAGGTGGCGCACCGTCCTGTTGGAAGTACAAGTCCCTATGAAATGCGAGTGGAATGTCATCGAGCATTTCATTAACCACATGTCGGAGTAGCACCAAGTATGTAGCACTGTTCAAACGACCGTCAATAAAATATGGGCCAAGTAGATGATCACCGATGATACCAGCCCACACATTCAGACTAAACCGGACCTGGAACGAGTCCCGCGTAGTAACATGTGGGTTGTGTTGTCGGTGAGCCCACCAATGTTCATTGTGGACGTTATAAACGCCCACGCGCGTAAACAATGATTCGTCGGACCACAAAATGTTCACGTCCTGATGTTCAAGGAGCCAGTGACAAAAAACTGTCCGAGCGTTATTGTCCTGCGGATGCAACTCTTGAACACGTCGGAAATGGAACGGATGCATTAGTTCGCGATTCAGCAGCTTCCACACTGTGGTATGATGAACACCGAAACGGCGACCGGCTTCACGCGTACTGGCTCGAGGTCCTTTCTCAAAATAATTGAGAATCTGCTCTTGCCGATCAGCTGATAGGCCTTGTGTACCACGACCTTGTGCATGTCGAGGAACCTCGAACTGTCGGTGATCCCTTAAGCGCTGTGTGGCGGCAAGCATCATGCGACGAGATGGTATTGGTCGGTCTGGAAACATTTCCCTGAACATGCGAATTGCATCAACAACGTTATTATTAGAAATAGCGTAAAGGCGCACCATTTCCACCAACTCAACGTTACTGTAACGCTCTGACATCGTTACCGGTGTTGTTACGGACGTTACGTAGATATCGGCGCGTGCGGTTATACTCACGCTGAACGCGGGCGAGCGACTAATTAATTCAAAATTTCAAATTCACCGATCAAAGGCGCCGCCTGAGCCGCTCGCTCCTGCGCGGGGGTTGGAGGGGTAACTTACACGCGCCGCGCCGCCACCGCAGGCCTCCTTTGCATATGCCTACACATTTGTATGTGCCTACTAAACTGTAGGCAAAGAAGAAACGGTTTTGAATGAACGGTGAAAATGTACCTATGTAGGTAATAGTATTATTAGAATATTTAGAACCGATTCATACGAGTTGCTTTTTAAATTTATTTTATTTAATAATTATTAAGAACTTAATTTTACTGCCCCATTTTTTCACTTAATATTGGTTTAGTATAAGCAGTAGAGTTCCCGTAGCAAATAGAAAAGAATTTAAGCAGAAAAAAAAAGTGTAAAAAAAGGTGTCTCGTTTTATCCCGAAATATCAACGAGTGTAGGCAGTACAGTCATGTGTGCAAGTAATGCACAAATGCAGATCAACATCCTGTATAACCGTTACGGATCTCTATTAGATAATTCATTGGTAGGTCCTTAAAGTTTCGGCATTCCGAGATATTTAGTACAATATGTAGTAATCATGTAATAAGAATACAAACGCATATATCTCCAAGCGGGTTTTTAACGGTAACCAAAGATATCTCGTTCTCGAACAAGAACTCTACATTTTGCCACTGTTAACGTATTCCCCTTATGTATCTACTTAATTGCATGAAAGAAGAGGTGTTCCCTTTGGCAGCATAAACGTTGTGCTCTTGTGCGACCTCATGCAGCTTTCGCTAGGATTTTTACTATATAAGGATTAGTATTAATAGGAATTTGCTTACAAAAAAGTCTTTCTTGTTCTAGCGCCCCACGGTTTTACAATCAAATATTATACAGTAGAAACTCGATTAACCGGACTAATTGTTGTCGATAGGCATTCGGATAATCGAAAATCCGGATAATCGAATGTATGAAGAATTATAAATTAAGGGTACCCTGATATTTTTAAAACATCTGGGTTTCTTTGATTTTCCTTTGAGGAGCAAAGGTATTTTGTGGGTCCCGGTAGCATTAGCGCAAACTAATATTGTTAGGTACTCGCTCTTTGCTTGTTTTATATCCTGGAGCTGAATTCTCTCGCCTAGAAGATAAAGATTTTGAAGGTAACGACTTCCAGTTTAATTCAGTTTCATCAGCATTATAAACAAAATCCAAGTCATAGTTATTTTCATTCAATTTCTTCTTAAAATTATCTTTAAAAGAGATTGCTGCATCTACATTAGCTGACATTTTTCACCTTGTATTTCCAATTCACGAATTCCATGACGTGATTTAAATCTGTACAACCATCCGTTACTTGCCACAATCGATTCATCGCCGCCTAAATTTTTATTCAACTGTTAGCTTTTTCACAGAGCAAAGGTCCAGATATCGATTGCCCAGTTGATCGTTTTTGTAAAAACCAACAATACAGAGCTTCTTCTAAAAGTTCATTTTTCGGTCTCTTCATCATTTTCCGGTTTTTACTCCTGTCTTCACTATCTAATTTGCAGGTGTACAACAAAATTGAATCGGTATTCTTCTTAATATCACTTATCGTGGATATACCTACACCATACTTATCAGCTAACTTACGGCCGGTTTCTCCTTTTTTTAATGAATCAATTATATTTATTTTGTTGGTACCTAGTCCGGATAATCGCGAATCCGTATAACTGAGGGCCGGATAAACGAGTTTCTACTGTAACTACTAAAAGCACATAGTTTACACTTCAGCCCAGAAATAGAGGCATCTTGAACGATCCATAATTTATTTTTGGTTTTAGCGTATTTTTCTAGGGTTTTTTAAACCATTAATTTATTTATTACTTTTTAGTCACAACATTTATACTTTTACTAGCTGTTCCCTGCGGCTTCATCCGCGTAGAAGTCGTTAACGCATAAAATCATTACCCTCTTTTCGCACAGTCAGTTAAAAAGTAGCCTATGTCCCTTTCCTTAAACTCAAACTATTATAGAATAACAAATTTCATCAAAATCGGTTTAGTGGTTTAGGCGTGAAAACGTAACAGACAGACAGACAGAGTTACTTTCGCATTTATAATATTAGTAGGGATTTCTGAATTACATGGTGTTTTGTCTGAGTTCGACTAATGTGAAAATATTTCATTATTACTCTAATACATAGGTATAGGTACCTTCATTTTATTCAGGTACCTATGTCAATATATACACTCAATATTTACATTCAATATTAACTTCAATATATTTATAACAGGTTTGTTATAACCTTAAACCCTAATCGTGGTCTCACTTCATTACATGACTTTTCTAACAAATCCAAACACAGCTGTGATACGATGTTCAATCATGAAGTTACAGTTCCTATCTTACGACTCCATCATGAGATCAGTTTCACAGCACCATATAATTGTATTGTTATCAGAACTACAAACATCTGCCGATTTTCATGACGCTACGAAATAAATAAATAAATATAAATAAATAAAAATAAATAAATAAATTTACAAGTCAATTAAAAAAAGGTTTGTTATAACCTTGAAACCTAAGCCTGGTCAAAGTTCATTACAAGACTTTTCTGACGAATCCAAAAACAGATATAAGGGCGAGGCCGCACTTGCGGTTATCGCGGCGGTTTCTAACCTCAAAATGTCAAAACATTGACTTGATTTCATTGATTTTGACAGTTTGATGACATTTTGAGGTTAGAAACCGCCGCGGAAAAACGCAAATGCGGCCTCGCACTAATACGATATTCCGTCATGAAGTTTCAGTGCCTATCGTTCGGCTCCAACATCATATCAGTTTGACAGTACCATAATGTATTGTCATCAGAACTACATACAGCTGCCGATTTTCATGACGCTACGAAATAAATAAATAAATATAAATAAATAAAAATAAATAAATAAATTAATTTACAAGTCAATTAAAAAAAGGTTTGTTATAACCTTGAAACCTAAGCCTGGTCAAAGTTCATTACAAGACTTTTCTGACGAATCCAAAAACAGATATAATACGATATTCCGTCATGAAGTTTCAGTGTCTATCTTTCGGCTCCAACATCATATCAGTTTGACAGTACCATATTAATGTATTGTCATCAGAACTACATACAGCTGCCAATTTTCATGACTCTACGATCCTTGGAAGCTGGTTAAATTAGCTACCACTTGTTTTCAGTGCCTATCTTCTGTCTCCATCATCATATTTTGACAGTTCCATATTATTGTATTGTCATCAGAAC
Organism: Miltochrista miniata; assembly: GCA_933228765.1. Lineage (NCBI taxonomy): Eukaryota > Metazoa > Arthropoda > Insecta > Lepidoptera > Erebidae > Miltochrista > Miltochrista miniata. The sequence goes on along the minus strand of OW121756.1, from coordinate 32,502,152 downwards.
TACATACAGCTGCCAATTTTCATGACGCTACGATCCTTGGAAGCTGGTTAAATTAGCTACCTTAGATTCCACTTTTTCCATCGAAGTTTCAGTGCCTATCTTCCGACTCCAACATCATATCAGTTTGACAGTACCATATTATTGTATTGTCATCAGAACTACATACAGCTGCCAATTTTCATGACTCAACGATCCTTGGAAGATGGTCAAATTCGTTTCCTTAGATTCCATTACATTGTTAGTTACATACACGACGACCTAATAAAAGCGTATTAAAAAGAAAGCTTTTTTTATACCGGGAAAACGCTTCCATGGGAAGCAGGAACGGCAACAGGATTTCACGCAGGCGGAACCGCGGGCATTATCTAGCTAGTTTGTTATGATCTTTTATGGGGTTCCGTAGAATAAAACATATTTGTTTGGTGTTCCGTTGTGTTAAAAGTTTAGGAAGCCCTGCTGTAAAGCATCACGGTAGTAAGCAACATTTACTGTGGATGACACTCGTTATGTCAAGTTGAAAGTCTTTATGGGCCGCTTAAAAACATTTCAAGCGGTCAGTTACAACCTGCACCTGTCCATATCAACACGGCAAAACGATTCACCACCTAATAATTCTATTACATACATACATACATAACATTACACCAGTTTCCCAACGGGGTAGGCAGAGACTATGGCATTTCACTTGCTTGCTACGATCCTGACATACCGCTTTCGCTTCTTCTACTTTCGTAAGTGTTTCCATACATGCTCTCCGATTAAGGGTATTCTTGACCTGGCCTTTTGTCAAAAGGTTTTCAGTTTGGTCGACATAAGTATGACGCGGTTGACCCCTTCCAGTTTGCCCATTCACTCTCGCCTTATAAATCTCTTTTGTTAGTCTGTTTTCATCCATTCTCTCCACTTCTCTTCTGTCAAGTCGCAATGTTCCCATATCATACTATTTCTTTCCTTATCCATCAAAGTCACTCCAGCTTTACTTCGCTAACTTCGCATTTCCACTGCATCAATTTTGCTTCCAAGCTTCTTCTGCCACACCCAAACCATACGTGTAAAGACTAATAGTGGTTCAACTCGGCCGTTTGGAGGAGCAACGATGCGGCACGGTATGTCGGAGAGGGGTCGCCCCCCTACCCGCGATGCCTGAGGTGCGCCCGCTGGGAATGTATGGAGCTTGAGGTACGCCCGTTTCGGAGTGTCAAATTATGAGACGAATTTAGAAAATACAAAATTTGAATAGAATGTACTTCTAATTTAATATATAATATGATAATATGATAATGTTTATAAATAAATACTAATAATCGCGTCGCGGAATTAATGACGTATTGTTATTTTTAATTATTTTAAGAAATAAAAAATCAAGTCAACATCAAAATGTAGGTACGAAATCATTACGAAAGGTATTTTAAAAAGTTGTTCAGACAAACACTGTAGCTGTTAGGTATTGTGAACTTAGATTTATTTCGTTAGTCATAATCATATAAAATATCTATAAATATAAAAATGAAATAAAAATGAATCCAATTTTCCTTCGTCACGACATCGACATGATGCGTGAACGGCTGGACTAATTTCGCTTATTCTTTTCTAGTTGTGTTTGTTATTGTCAGGAGAAGGCTTTTATGAAAAAAAAAAAATTAAAAATACGAGAAAAAATAGAAAATTTGCAATTTAACTGTAACTGGCTCGAACTGTTAAATGGTTTCTATTGCGATTTTGGAAGGGGTCTTGGAACTCGAAGCACCAAAATAGAAACTGGGAACATAAAAACGAACTGGGAAATGAATACCAGGAACCAGGAAATCGGTATCCGAAACCGGGAACTCAGAAATCGGGATACTGATTTCCATATTCATAGTGGCAGGACAACGTCTGTCGGCTCAGCTTGTCGCGTGGGTACGATTAGGTACTTGAACTGTGTAAGGTTGATACATTATAAATTACTAACTCGCTGAGCGGCACAACTTCGTTTGCATCACAAGAGAGAGAAAGAGAGAGGTGTGGTATGATGTTAAGTAATTATAATGTTCCCCGCCGCATAAACTCCCGTCGCGTCGCTTATATTCGTTAGACCTAACCCAGGCAACTTCGTTATTTATAAAACACCCCTCTTTCACTTAAGTGACGCAACATTAATATATTAATATCATGTTTTCCGTCGCATTTACGACCGTTGCGTCACTAATATTTTAGTAACTAAAAGGTTATTGTAAGCGAACCTTGATAGACATACGCTGTTGAGGACTTTATTTTCGAACTTTATATGAGGAACAATTTTGTACTTACCACACATTTTTTACGTAACGTTAACCATTTACGCAGCGTACGCAACGGAAGCTCATAATAGAAATAAACCTAATAAAGATAGAGTATAGTGACATGAGTACTTACTATTTTATTTACTTACCTACAATTACACAAACCCTTAGTTAATCAACGGAAGTATTTTTGTGACAACCCTAACATATTTAATGACGAGGTAGCGTTGTACGTATTTTGCGATTTAACCATGGAGTTGACTCACTATCAGTCTTTACACGTATGCCCAAACCCAACTTTCACTGCCATGCATAAGTGTAGGGACAAGCACTCCTCTATGTATAGTCAACCTTGCCAACGTGAATTGCTCCATTCACTTGTTTCCCTGCCAAAACTCTTCGTTCAAAATGAAAGTCACACTTTTCATCTCTTGCAAGTACACAAACTCTTTCACCTGTTCCGCTCTTTGCCCTCCGATGAAAATAGGGCAGTTTGTCATACTTTCATCTCTTTCAAAAATCATTACTCACGCCTTGTTTGATTGGCATATAACAAGTTTATAAAACATATTATACTGTCATACGTCGCTCATTATTAGTCATTATTCTGTCAATACATTTTTGCTAAATAAAGCCTATATTTCGGGTAATGTTCTTATTTATCACAATTTATTTAGCAAAATGGATAAATACCTGCGTCCCGAACGGTACGACGCAGATCCGGCAACAAACGCCGAAAACGCAGTGACTTGGACGCACTGGAAGAAAACATTTGAAAACTTCCTCGCGGCACTGGGAACGGATGAGAAATCCTGCAACGATGAGAAGAAGTACCAACTGTTAGTAAACCATTTATCTTCAAATGTTTACCAGTATATACGTGACGTAAATAAATACGGAGAGGCTATAGCAGGACTCAGCTAATTATCGTCCGATTTCTTTGGCTACTATTATAGCTAAAGTGCTGGACTGTCTGCTTGATACACACATGGCGAGTCGCATACCACTTCACGATGCACAGTTTGGGTTCCAGCCCGGTCTGTCAACAGAGACGGCCATTATGTGTCTCAAGCAGACCGTACAGTACTGCACTGCCAGAAAGACCCCAGTCAACGCGTGCTTCCTTGACCTCTCAAGGGCATTTGACCTGGTGTCATATGACACGCTTTGGGAAAAGCTCCGTAAGGAAAGCAGCGTTGACAGTTCTGTTATTTCTCTGTTGAAGTATTGGTATGAGAATCAGACCAATAATGTTAAATGGGCGGGATCATTGTCAGACGTGTTCAAATTGGATTGCGGGGTGAGACAGGGGGGGATAACCTCACCACGTCTCTTCAACCTCTACATTAATCGGTTGATCGTTGAACTTAGCAGTACCAATGTTGGATGTCACATAGATGGAATGGCTACAAATAATATTAGTTATGCAGATGACATGGTGCTGCTGAGTCCATCGATCAGTGGACTCAGGCGGCTCATAAAATTGTGTGAAGATTACGCTGTGGCTCATGGGCTCAGATATAACGCGAAAAAGAGCGAGCTACTTGTTTTTAAGGCTGGCAACAAATGTTACTCTCATGTGCCGCAGGTCGTCCTTAATAATACTCCTCTGACCAGAGCTACGCAGTTCAAATATCTGGGCCACTGGGTCACCGACGATCTAAATGATGATTTAGATTTAGAGAGGGAACGCAGGGCGTTGTCTGTTCGATGCAACATGCTGATCCGCAGATTTGCAGGATGTACTAAGGAGGTTAAAGCTACGCTATTTAGGGCTTACTGCCAGACTTTCTACACCTGCAATCTGTGGGTCAGATATACGCAGAGGGCATACAACGCTCTGCGTGTACAGTATAATAATGCGTTCAGGATGTTGGTTGGGCTGCCACGTTTCTGTAGTGCTTCAGGGATGTTCGCGGAGGCAAGGGTTGACGACTTTCACGCAATCATCCGAAAACGGAGTGCATCTCTCCTGCGCAGGATACGGGGCAGCTCACACAGCATCTTGGGCGTTTTGTGCGATAGATGGGACTGTCCAATGCTCGGACGTTGGATAGGACTGCATGCGAGGCATTCAGTGTCCTAGTAGTTTGATGGTCTCATACAAATCATTGTTGTAATGTCTGTGTACGTACATATTACTAACACTAGTTGTAAGAATTATGTTACTAACACTATGGATCATGATCCGAAATAAATAATTTATTATTATTATTCCCTTTATTTACATAGTTATACTTATTAAATTAAATTTTTAAATACATTTTATAAAAAAGAAAATATATTTAAAAATATAAAAAAATAGTGTCCCACCGGCATCGGGTACAGGGACCAAGCTACCGGTGGTTAGGGCTGCAGAGACAGGAACCTCCTCACAATACGTGCCGTGTCTAGGAGAACTGCCTTTTGCATCTGGCTCTTGACCCAACTACCCAACCCGAGCCTCTTCAGATGTTGATCGAGGCTCTTGGCAATCAGACCATGTGCTGATACGACTATCGGAACAATAACCGCCGAGTCCACATCCCACATATCGACAATCTCGTGAGCCAAATCCAAATATTTTATTTGTTTTTCCTTTTCTGCTTTCACGAGATTTTCGTCATGTGGGACGGTAATGTCAACGATTATTGCGAGGCGCTCTGATCGATCTATTACCACTATATCAGGCTTATTGGCCACAATAGTCCTGTCAGTGATAATAGATCGATCCCAATACAATGTGACACGGCCATTTTCTAGAACTGGGTCGGGCACATACCTGTAATACGGTACCTCTGAATCAACAAGTTTATATTTTAGTGCAAGTTGCTGATGGACAATCCTGGCCACTTGGTTGTGTCTATGCAAATACTCACCGTTGGCAAGACGAGGACAACCAGAAATAATATGTCTGAGAGATTCACCCGGTAGGTGGCATGCCCGACATATGTCAACCGTACCATCTCTCAAAATATATTTCCGATAGTTATTCGTCATGACAACTTCGTCAGTAATTGCACAGACAAAACCTTCGGTTTCTCCAAACAGATCACCAAAACGTAGCCAAGATATAGATGCTAGTAAATCTACATCGGGCCCATGTAAGGCCCGATAAAACCGTCCATGCAGCTCTTTGCTCTGCCATATCTCCTTGCGATCATTAGTAGACAGTATTGCTGGTTTGTGCCAGTTCTCTTTGGCAAGAGAAAGAGGGGTCAGTCCGCTGTCTATTGCTACCACATCTCGATGCATACCCACGTCCACATGTAGGAAATATTCCCTAAGGTTGTATATCTCACGGTTGTGTAACGTCTTGATATTTAAAAAACCACGACCGCCACATTTCCGTGGGATATACAACCTCATTACAGACGAACGTGGATGATGCATTCGGTTTGCGGTCAACAACGAACGGACTTTTCTATCCAGGGTGTCTAATTCAGTCTGAGTCCATCTCAGTATGCCGAAGGAATATCCTAAGACAGGCATGGCCCAACCGTTGATGGCGCGCACCTTGTTACCACCTGATAAAAGACTTCTCAGTACTTTTTTCAGGCGGCCGAAGAAACGATCCATCAACGTTTGTTTCATGCCTGCCTCAACAATACCTAATGCCTGCGACATACCAAGATATTTGTAGGTTTCAGTCGCAGAGAGGGATTTAAGTTTTGTGAAATCTGAAAGTTCTACTCTTTCAGATTCCACAATCCGTCCCTTCTTTACATGCATGACTGCACATTTATCTACACCAAATTCCATTTTGATAGAATTACTAAAGGTTTCAGTGATCTTGAGTAACTCTATCAAGTGGGAATCGGTGCAAGCAAATAATTTCAAGTCATCCATGTACAGAAGGTGGGAAACAACTTGACCTCCTCTCCGAAACTGATAGCCTAGCCCTGAATCCTCCAGTAAAGTACTGAGGGGATTCAGTGCTAGACAAAACCATAAGGGACTCAGACTATCACCCTGAAATATACCCCTCTCAATCTTGACAGGTTCACCATCCCCAAGAATCTGACGACATCCTGGATAAACAAGAGCCGTTCTCCATTGCCCCATACATGCCTTCAAGAAGGTGCGAAGAGTTGTATCAACTTTGTACAACTCTAGCACCCTCAACAGCCATGTATGTGGCACGGAGTCGTAGGCTTTCTTGTAATCAATCCAGCATGTCTCCAGATTTCTCCGGTTCCGACGAACCTGCTGATTAATGGCCATGTCAAGAATAAGGAGTTAGTTTTTATTATTATTATTATTATTATAGCGAAACTGGAAGCGCTCTTTGTTAAACCTGAGAATGAAGTTTATTCGCGTTACAGACTTGCCAGAAGACAACAACAGCCAGGTGAAACGATAGATAAGTACATTCAAGAGCTCAAATTATAAGCGAAAGACTGTGCCTTCGGAGCAGTCTCTGCTGAACAGAATGAAAACGAATATGTGAGAGACGCATTCTTAGCAGGGTTATCGTCGACTGCTATCCGCCAAAGACTTCTAGAGAATGTGTCACTAAGTCTGGACGATGCACACTCACAAGCACGCTCACTAGAAATGGCACAGGTCCATAACGGAAACTTTCAACAACCATCTACCAGTACCTTTGCCAATACCACCGCAGCCCTCAAACAAACGTCATTAAACAAGGATACCTGCTACTTTTGTGGTTCGAAGAGACACCTGCGTCGGGCATGTCCCGCCTTCGACGCTACTTGCCTAAAGTGCAGTAAGAAGGGCCATTTCGCGAAGGTTTGCAAGAGCGGGCAACAGCAGAGCGCATTTGTAGCTTGCGACGATACCGCTGATATAAATTTAAACACTACAACGAAGTCATTTTCTTGCCTAACAGCAGCGACATCTGATCTGAATAAAGCAACCGTTAATATTACTATAAACGGATCTATAACTGCTCGCGCACTCGTTGACACAGGCGCGTCAACAAGCTTTATCAACAGTCTACTGGTTGATAAAAATAACTTAAAGAAGACTGCCTGTAATCTAAATATAACTATGGCTGCAACACATTTAACTTCTACAGTTGAAGGTATTTGTTCACTAAAGATCAATCTGCAAGGACATAGTATCGATGCCGATTTCCTTGTCATGCGGGGACTATGCGCTGACGTCATAATCGGGCATGATATTTTACAGAAACACGATGCGCTCGAAATGCACTTTGGCGGGCCACGCGCCCCATTAAAACTTTGTTCCCTATCTCGCGCCAATATAGAGCCCGTGAGCTTGTTCCCAAATCTTCTACCAGATTGTAAGCCAATTACCATCAAATCAAGGAAACACTCGCCTGATAACGCAGCATTCATTAGCGCAGAGATAAAGAAACTCCTGGACGACAACATCATCGAACCGAGTCAATCACCATGGCGAGCTCAAGTCCTCGTCACTTCGAACGAGAATCATAAGAAACGGATGTGTATAGATTACTCGCTCACGATCAATAAATATACCCAACTGGATGCGTATCCTCTACCAAGCATCGAGGACATAGTAGCAAAGGTAGCGAAATTCCGAGTATTCAGCAAGATTGACTTACGAAGTGCCTATCATCAGATACCGATCTTGATGCAAGAGAAACCATATACGGCCTTCGAAGCTGACGGTAACTTATATCAGTTTTGTACAATTCCGTTTGGAGTAACCAACGGGGTAGCTGCGTTTCAGCGAGCAGTCAACACAATTTTAACCAAAGAAAATGCAAAAGGAATATACGCATATCTCGATGATATTACTGTTTGCGGACGAGACCAAGAAGACCACAATGAAAAACTGAAACACTTCCTTGACATCGCTACCCGTTACAACCTTACTCTAAACCTCGACAAAAGCGAATTCTCTAAGCAACAAATTAATTTACTCGGCTATAACATTTATGACGGTGTAATAAAGCCCGATCGGGATCGTCTGCGCCCGCTTTTAGAGCTTCCTGTCCCTGAAAACACAGCCACTCTAAGACGTGCTCTGGGACTATTCGCACATTATTCAAAGTGGATCCTTAACTTTTCCAAGAAGATTCATCCTCTTGTTATACAAGAAAAGTTTCCTATATCACAAGAAGCAGCAAATGCGTTTGAAGCAATTAAACAAGAAATCGCAGACTCTGCTCTTCACGCCATTGATGACAAAATTCCTTTCACAGTAGAAACTGACGCATCAGACTACGCAATTGCTGGAACTTTAACGCAAGAAGGAAGACCAATCGCTTTTTTTTCTCAAACCCTAACCAGCTGCGAACGAAATTATCCTGCAATTGAAAAGGAAGCTACAGCAATAATCGAATCAATCAGGAGATGGCGTCAGTTCCTTTGCGGAAGAACATTCCGGCTCATCACGGATCAGAAGTCAGTCGCATATATGTTAGATCAAACCCACTCATCTAGAATAAAAAATGACAAAATTCAACGCTGGAGACTAGAGCTGGCCATATTTAAATTCGATATCGCGTACAGACCCGGTAAAGAAAATCAAGCCGCCGATGCTCTATCTCGAGCTAATCTGATAGCTACAACGTCGTCCACAGGAATTAACCAGCTGAAGAAACTCCATGAAACTCTTTGCCATCCAGGAGTAACGAGAATGGTCCATTGGGTACGTACCAAAAACCTAGCTTACTCAATCGAAGAAGTAAAACAAATCACATCAGCATGTCGCACATGTGCTGAATTAAAACCCCGATTTCACAAATATCAAGGAAGTCTTATAAAGGCAACATCCTCATTTGAAAGGCTCTCCATTGATTTTAAAGGTCCCCTTCCGACGGAAGGCCCTAATCGTTATATCTTGACTATCATCGATGAATACTCTCGTTACCCTTTTGCATATCCTTGTGCCAATCTCAACACGGACACAGTTAAAGCAAAACTAACGGATCTTTTCTCAATTTTTGGAATGCCTACATACATACACGGTGATCGTGGGGCCACATTCTTATCAGAAGACTTGAAAGATTTTTTACACAAGAAGAATATAGCAACCAGCTATACAACACCGTACAACCTTCGAGGTAACGGTCAAACAGAGAGGTATAATGGCATAATCTGGAAACCAATAGAATTAGCGCTGAAATCACAAGTTTTACCTATAAATAAGTGGGAACATGTGCTTACAGATGCTCTCCATGCTATACGCTCCTTATTGTGCACAGCGACAAATTGTACTCCCCACGAGCGAATGTTTAAGCATCCCAGGCGTTCTGCAAGTGGTCAATCCTTACCCACGTGGTTAAATGGTCCAGGGCGAGTCTTGCTGAAGAACCATCACAGAACAAGCAAGTATGACCCCATTGTGGAGGAAGTAGAGCTGCTCGAGGCAAACCCGCAACATTCCCGTGTCCGTTTCCCTAATGGAAGAGAATCTGTAGTGGCAAACCGCCACTTAGCCCCTCCAGGTAACTGTCTTCCGGAAATAGATGATGACGATGAAGAGGAGTGGGAGGAGGCCCAAGAACAACACAGCACTAACGAGAACCAGCCGGGACCGACACCTGAGAGCCCACAACCACGACGCTCCACTAGACAATGTCGTCCACCAGTTCACCTCGATGACTACGTCTGCGAATGACGCTGGGGAGAATGTGATGATTGGCATATAACAAGTTTATAAAACATATTATACTGTCATACGTCGCTCATTATTAGTCATTATTCTGTCAATACATTTTTGCTAAATAAAGCCTATATTTCGGGTAATGTTCTTATTTATCACAACATTCACCTTCATTCCTTTAGTATTAAGCGCATCATGTATTATGTTAACCATCAACTGCAATAAAATGCTAAAATCACCTGATTGTCAGCGTTAAGAAGACATTTGATGGTCAGCTCATTCATTTTGCAGTTCTTTCAAGAAACTGTCCATGTATAGGTTAAACAGACACGGTGACGCTACACAACCTTGTCTTATACCTTATTCAATGTAAAAAAAGTCCGTGCAAGCTCCGTTGATCCTGACACAAGCACTGGAGTCTTCATACAGAGAATTCAGTGCGTGTATAAAGCTGTCCATACCTGGACAGTGTTGTCCACATTTCATTCCTCACCACTCTGTAGGAACTGTAGACCTATGTAATTAGCATAAAACATTCTACCGTAAAACAAATATGATTATTAGCAACGAAACGATTTATAGAACGTGTATTGTTAACATTTATTGACTATTTTTAAAGATAAAAATCTTAGAGTAATACGCGTCGTAACTAAAACATGAATTTCCTATGGAATGTTATTCCTAGTGATTTATTGTGACTGAAACTTTCACAATTCTTTACACGACACTGCACCAATTTTGTTTTGAACTTTGCTTTACTTATATCACAAATGTGAACTATATTTTTACTTGTAATTATTTGTCAATAAACCCAAAAAAAGTCTTGTCTTTTTTATAAAACGATAGCTAGATTCGACCCTGGATTAAGCTATGTTGTCTATGCTATTGTCTATGTCGTGATAGAAAGAACTTGTTACATTACCTGTTCTCTGTCAAAGTGTGAGTTAGATGTCGCTACACGGAGAATCAAAGATAGCGCTATACAAAAATTAGAAAAAGTGAAAAGGATGCAGTATTGCTATACGTTTTTAACTATAGTTGGAAGATGATGTTTCGCCTGATTTTTCTTATATGTCATGTCTGTGACTACAAATCTGTCCTTCTCTTTCTTATGAACACTTCGTGCAAGTTTGAGCAAGATAGGCATAGTAGTTATTATACTGCATACGAATGAGGACATGACGGAATCGCGGACCCCTCAGGTCCTCCCATAGATAAGTAATTCCCGCCCGAGGACCCGAGCGGTCCGCGCCACCACAGACGTACAATAAGTAGCAGACGAAACATTAATTATGTTTGTGTGCGTTGTTCTTTCCATTCCGCTCGCTCTAAGGGGTTAGTGAATGCTGCTATCTCGTTTCTACACGTATAGCAACACTATACATGACATTTTAAAAAAAATGACGTCCGCCTGGTTTTTGAAAGGTTTAAGCTGCCGATGCTGCAGTTTGACGTATTAGATACCTCTCATTAATGTAGGGGCCAAACTCAGGCACTTCTTTTCAAGATTAAATTTAATGCTAACATAAAAATAAGTGTGGCAAACTGTGATTCAGCATTTAATTAGTTCAGAATTGCATTTTAATTAGTGACCGACCGAAGTTTCGGTTTCGGTTTCGGTTTCGGCCAGTTTCGGCCAAAAAATCGAGTTTCGGCCGCAGTTTCGGTTTCGGCCAAAATGGGCCGAAACTTTCGGCCGGGCCGAAACCAGTTCATGAATTTTGAGTGTCTGGCTCTGCTTGTGACGTGGTTGGGGTCAGCCCAACCAGTTAATATAATATATTACTAACCGAAGATTAAGAGATTTACAAAGGACTTCCAATCAATAGTTATAATAATACAACTATATTTAAGCCACAAGTAATTACGAGTACAATCATTGAGAACTATTAGACAGTTACCCCTGTGTTATGTCTTCGACCTCCTTTTTAGGATTCCGTTTTTCGTTTGGTTACTGAATCCTAAAGATTTAGGACATTACATAACCATACCCCTTTGTTGTCGGTTCCGTAGACTGTGTTGATCGTCTGTCAGGAGGCTGTAACTCATCCACCGTGATAGTTAGACAGTTATTTTTTTTACAGATGATGTATTACCTACTTTTACCGCTGTAGCAACAAATAATAAAAATAGACAAAATAATAGTATAAAAGGGGGCCTCCCATACAACAACCGTGACTTTTTTGACGCTTTTCTTGTACAGAACCCTTCGTGCGCGAGTCCGGCTCACTCGTGCCCAGTTTTAGTTATACACTTCTAGAATGTAACCAAAACCGGCCAAGACCTAGTAGCAGGGCACCGTGTGGTTTTAGTCGGTAGGAGTTCGCAATAGCATCTATGAGTAATTCCACACGTAAAAGAAAGAAACTCATCTTTAGGTGGAAATATTTCTAAAATAAACACTTGAGAAGATAGTGATGATGAGAAGAAGATATAACCGGCTAAGCGCGAGTCGGACTCTCACACGGAGAGGTAAAGCTTGACCCTATTAACGAGACATAAGGCCAAGCCGACCATCTGTCTCTTAGTCACGAGGTTGAATCGCTGGAACCACGCCAGATAGAGGCCTAAAATTTTCACTCATGATGTATTTCTGTTGCCGCTATTTTTTACTCTTAAATCCTACAGAGATGCTATGCCGGAGTCCTACCGACTAAAAACCACGCGTTGGGAGCCCCGAGTATGCCCTTGGAATGATACATACTGCAGCCGCGTCTTTAGGGGGTTGTTCAGTTATTATCCCGCTATTTGAGAGCGGCATGCATGAATCTCAAACTTCATGCTATCGTCTAGGCCTCTAGGGCCTGCTTCTATAAGAACGGTGAGCAGACGTCCTCAGGCCCCTGGTCATAGAGGCTAATAGTATAGGGCGCGCCGTCGCCGACTGTGCAACTTGGGTGGGAGAGTTCTCTCCCGCTTCCTCCCCGGCGCCGTCTCTTTCACGAGCATGACCTGTTCATAGGAAGAGGGCTATGGTACCGCTACAGCGCCTTCTTGCGCCATTTAAACAATGACGCAAGGGCCCTCGCTTTCAGGTCCATAGAGGGGTCACGGCTAGAAGACATGCCCCTCAACTGAGATCATGCGGTATCCCCTTATCCTTACCCTGACAGCCATCGCCTTCTGCGGGCTAAGCAATCTCCGCATTGCTGGCCACCAGAATCTCCGCCCATACGGGGGCCTCATATAGGGCCCTGCTCCGCATGATCCCAAGGTACAATTTCCTGCAGGGAGTGTTGGGTCCCCTTATATTGGGCAACAACCGCGAGAGTGCGGCTGATGCCCCCTCCCTCAGTTTTGGGACCAAACTTCGGAAGTGGTATCCAAAGTTACACCGGCTATCGAGTACGAACCCCTGATACGTCATCGAGAGCTCGATGCCGATGCTGACGCCCCCTATATGTAAGCTGGATCCCGCAGGTGTACTTTAGGGCTGCGTCTCGTTGCGTTGCTTCTCGCGCCGCGTACAACGTGTACACGTTACGCACGTAACAGGTTACCCCGACACCTCTGAGCAACGGACCACGCAGCACCTAATCGTAACCGATGTTCCACAGAAACGGTCCAAGAACGATCCCTGTGGAACACCGAACGACACATCTCGCCGACCCTCTCTCGGGTAAGTTAAGGCCCTCTAAGAAAGATAGGCCCCGACAATTCGACGGAGGTATTGCGGCATTCCATGGTAAATAAGCGCCTCCCAAACGCAGCTCCTGGGCAAGGTGCTGAAAGCGTTGGAGATTTCAAAAGATACTGCCACCACCAACCACCTCACCATGTGCTGTTGCCACTATAACAGAAAATACCTACGAAAATCAGAAAAAACATCCACACAACAAACGTAATTTTTGTAACGGATTTCTCTGTGCGGGAATCCGACTCACACTTGGCTGGTTTTTTTTGTTTTCAATGTGAACACGTGAGTTTCGGTTTCGGTTTCGGTTTCGGCCGAAACTGACCCAGAGGCCGAAAGTTCGGTTTCGGTTTCGGTTTCGGCCGGAAAACCAGTTTCGGTCGGACACTAATTTTAATATAATGCCTGTAATCTTCGATGATATTGAGTATACAATATATAAAAATGAAGCCCGATTTCCGTGGTCACGGCATCACGCGTGAAATGCTGGACCGATTTCGCTAATTCTTTTTTGTTGTGTTTGTTTCTGTCAGGAGAAGGTTTTAAAAAAATTGGTGCAAAACTATTAGCAGAAATGGTTTTTATTGCGATTTTGAATCGGATCATAGAACTGGAAACTCCGAAATGGAAACCGGGAACAGAAAGACTAAGAGATAATTTTGCAATCCAATATAGCCGCCGCGTCGAAATCACAAAATTTCATGATGGGTATCGTTTAAGGGGGATTTTGGTACGCTGAGTACGAATCACATGATAATTTTGCAATCCAATTTGGCCGCCGCGCCGAAATCACAAAATTTCATGATGGGTATCGTTTAAGGGGGATTTTGGTACGCTGAGTACGAATCCCTTGATACTTTTGCAATCCAATATGGCCGCCCTGAAATCACAAAATTTCATGATGGGTATCGTTAAAGGGGGTTTTTGGTATGCTGAGTACGAATCACATTATAATTTTGCAATCAAATATGGCCGCCGTGCCGAAATCACAAAATTTCATGATGGGTATTGTTTAAGGGGGATTTTGGTACGCTGAGTACGAATTTCATGATAATTTTGCAATCCAATATGGCCGCCGCGCCGAAATCACAAAATTTCATGATGGGTATTGCTTAAGGGGTTTCTTGGTATGCTGAGTACGAATCACGTGATAATTTTGCAATCCAATATGGGCGCCGCGCCGAAATCACAAAATTTTCGTGATGGGTATCGTTTAAGGGGTTTTTTGGTATGGTGAATACGAATCACATGATAATTTTGCAATCCAATATGGCGGCCGCGCCGAAATCACAAAATTTCATGATGGGTATCTTCTAAGGGGTTTTTTTGTATGCTGAGTACGAATCACATGATAATTTTGCAATCAAATATGGCCGCCGCGTCGAAATCGCAAAATTTCATGATGGGTATTGTTTAAGGGGGATTTTGGTACGCTGAGTACCAATCACATGATAATTTTGCAAACCAATATGGCAACCGCGCCGAAATCACAAAATTTCATGATGGGTATCGTTTAAGGGTTTTTTTGGTATGCTGAGTACGAATCACATGATAATTTTGCAATCCAATATGGCCGCCACGCCGAAATCACAAAATTTCATGATGGGTATCGTCTAAGGGGTTTTTTGGTATGCTGAGTACGAATCACATGATAATTTTGTAATCCAATATGGCCGCCACGCCGAAATCACAAAATTTCATGATGGGTATCGTTTAAGGGGTTTTTTGGTATGCTGAGTACGAATCACATGATAATTCTGCAATCCAATATGGCCGCTGCGCCGTAATCACAAAATATCATGATGGGTATCGTTTAAGGGGGATTTTGGTACGCTGAGTACGAATCTCATGATAATTTTGCAATCCAATATGGCCGCCGCGCCACCGTTGTTAAATTTCATGTTGGATATTGTTTATGGGGTTTTTCGGTATGCTGAGTAAGAATTTCAGGTTAATTTTGCAATCCAATATGGCCACCGCGCCACTGTTGCGAGATTTCTGTCAGTATGCTGAGATACCAAAAAACCCCTTTCACGATATCCAAAATGAAATTTTACAACGGTGGTTCGGCGGCTATCTTGGATTGCAAAATTGACCTAAAATTCGTATTTAGCATACCAAAAAACCCCTTCTACGATATGCAACATGAAATTTTGCAACGCTGGCGCGACAGCCATCTTGGATTGCTAAATTAACCCAAAGTTCGTACTCGGCATACCAAAAACCCCTTATACGATATCCATCATGAAATTTTGTGATTTCTGCGCGGCCGCCATATTGGATTGCAAAATTATCATGTGATTCGTTCTCAGCATACCAAAAACCCCTTAAACGATACCCATCATGAAAATTTTGTGATTTCGGCGCGGCGGCCATATTGGATTGCAAAATTATCATGAGATTCGTACTCAGCATACCAAAAAACCCCTTAGACGATACCCATAATGAAATTTTGTGATTTCGGCGCGGCGGCCATATTGGATTGCAAAATTATCATGAGATTAGTACTCAGCGTACCAAAATCCTCCGTAAACGATACCCATCATGAAATTTTGTGAATTATGCGCGGCGGCCATATTGGATTGCAAAATTAACCCAAATTTCGTACTCAGCATACCAAAAAACCCCTTATATGATATGCAACATGAAATTTTACAACGGGGGCGCGGTGGCCATATTGGATTGCAAAATTAACCTGAAATTCGTACTCAGCATACCAAAAAACCCCATAAATGATATCCAACATGAAATTTTACAATGGTGGCGCGGCGGACATATTGGATTGCAAAATTAACCTGAAATTCGTACTCGTACTACTATTTATTTCCCAAAAGCGTTTGACATCTTAGATCGTATGTCCACCTATTTATAATCCGGACCAGTGTGCGGCCGGCCAGCCGCAACAAAAAAAGCGCATTGATGTTACGAGTTGGATCAAAACGTTACACATTGTATCATTACAAGGCGCGCATTGCAATGCTCGGATCGCCTGCCTCACTGCTGTAACCTCGTCTTGTATCATTACAAGGTGCGCATTGCAATGCTCGGTTCACCTCCCACACTGGCTGTAATTCTCGACTCGTAACATTACATTACGCGCGAATGCTCCCGGTGAGGGAGCACCTTTAGAAAAAAATGATGTTTTGTAACATCATTTTTTTCTAAAGGTGCTTTAGCCTCAATAGCATTTTTGAAGACCTATCTATGGATACCCCACACGTATGGGTTTGATGAAAAAAAATCTTTTCGTTTCAGTTCTGAGTATGGGGACCCCCAAAATTTACTGCTTATTCTCTAGTTATATTTAAAAATCTTAATGCGGTTCACAGAATACATCTACTTACCAAGTTTCAAGTGCATAGGTCTTATAGTTTCGGAGAAAAGTGGTTGTGACATTCGGACGGACAGACAGACAGACATGACGAATCTATAAGGGTTCCGTTTTTTGCCATTTGGCTACGGAACCTTAAAAGAGGTATTTTAAGATACTCTTATTTCATTAAAATAAATCTTATTGAACTAGGCGGCTAACTCCTTCCCTGTAGTTGCGTTAGTGTGTGTGGTTTTTTAATGCTTTGTCTGCTACTTATTGTACGTCTGTGCGCGCCACAGACGATCTAGATTTGGCATATGGCCTAAGTACCCAAAGCCAGTATAAAGTAATTAAAAAAAATATTGACAAGCACTGTCATTTACTTCACTCACCACTCACTGTCCGGTCATTCAGACTGACTGCACTGCACTCAGTACAGTAAATTATCACAAAAATATTTATAATACCAAATTTTTATGTTTGCATGAATAAAAAATATAATTAAAAAATGAAGTTATTTTCGAGTCTACTTATTTGTTTTTCATTGTTACTTGGCAGCGTTCTATGTGAAAATAAGTACTCTCGGTCTGCGAATGAAAAGAAAAAGATCAGTGATATCGATTTCCGAGGCTTAGAAAAACCATTTCGTATGAATAAACTGAATTTATTATGGAGCAAAGCTCGTCAGGTATGTGTCTTCTTTTTAATAGCTTTAAAACGATGAGCAGACTGATAAAGATTACCGAACCATATGGGTCATACCAGAATGTGCCGCGAAGCCGCTAGTGAGACAACAGGTAATAATAGGTAGGCTAGTTGGCATTGGTAGTACTACATAAGACAGTTCATAAATAGAAACCGAAGTTAATAGACTTATAGTAACAGGTTATTTTTAATGTTTACAGAGCTTATCAGAACCTAAATTGAGATCATTGTACAATGATCTTATGATACAAGACAAAGAGGAACTAATACAGAAGAGAGTTAAGAGCGAGGGAGGGGATAAAGAAGGACTTCGAGAAGCTGAACTGAGGCGTAAGCTAACTAGTATCATGTCTGCATATAGTTTGTTGCACCACTTTGATCCGGATGCACCTAGACAGAAAGAACATGATGTAAGTTTAACTTGCTTCCACAATAAGTTGTATTTAGCATTTTTTTATTATTTTCTTGTGGCGACGGTGGCACCGCCAAGTGCATGATCCGACCGCCTTTCTGCTGCCCATTTTGTCGAACACATTGTTTTTTGTAGGGATGTTGGTAAAAATTTTGTACAAAAACTGTTGTTTTTTTGGATAAGGTAGTAAGGAGCGTAGTTATAGGTGCATGAATTGCTTCCGTTGCTAAATATATTATGTTCTCAGAAGACCACATTCGCAAAACTTCACATTCTCATAACACTTAGATTGTGGAATGATCTTCCTGCCTTGGTCCTCCCAAACCCTTACAGTATGTGGTTCTTAAAGAGGTCTAAGAGAGACTTTTAAAGGGTCAGCAGCGTGAGTTTAGTGCCTCTGATGTTGCAAGCAGCAATAGGTTGCAGTGACCACCAGTACAGCTGGTGGGCCTTATGCTTATCTCCTACCTTATGGTAGTATAATAGAAAAAACTACTGTTCTTGAGAAAGTGATGTTTTGCAAATTATGTGTTTTCTTGAAAAGTGATCTGATATTAATCAAATTTATTAAATACTAGCGGACGTCACGCGGTTTCACCCGCGTAGTTCCCGATCCCGTGGGAATAAAGGAATAAAATATAGCCTATGTTCACCGCAAAGAGTTTAGCTTTCCAACAGTGAAAGAATTTTTCAAATTGCTCCAGTAATTCCGGAGCCTATTAGTTACAAACAAACAAACAAACAAAAAGACCAATCTTTCCTCTTTATAATATTAGTATAGACTTACACATGTTTTGTTATAACTGCAAAAACACATTCAACAACTTGTGATAAGGTTATTAACATATAAGTTATTGCTTTCACAGGTTGTTGACACAACATCTGTTTTTATTTAGATAGTGATGACATTATCAAATACTTACAGACACAGACATGCATACTTTACACAAATATGCTTTTATATTATAAAAACTATGATATGACATATCTATGACTATGCTGAGAAATAATAGTTTTGGAAAGATGGGCCGTTGGCATTAAAAATTGACAGAGCCAAAAATGTACGTTGTTCAGCCAGCACTTAGTACTAACGATTATGTGATTATAGTATTTTGGTTTAGTTAGGTCAATATTATTGTACGGAGCCTAGTCTAACTTGTGGTGACCTCATTACACACAACTATTTCTGAAATTTGTTTTCTAGAAATAGAATTACTCAGCGGCCCAAGAGTCTTGTTTATTTTTTAATCCTCATGTTTTTATCCAGGCTTATAACTCAGCAACAGATGACTACATAAACAAAAGTATATTCAAAGATAAGAAGCTCAACTATTTATGGGCAAAAGCAGAGAATGCAGGCTTTACACATGATGAGCTGGTAGCTTTGAGAGAGGAGTTTGGGCACCATCAAGAAAAAATAGAGCAATATTATAACCTGTTTGATGATGACTCTGGCAAAGATGATGGATATAAAAGTAAGTTTCCTATCTGAAATTTTGATTACGTTTGTTAGAAAAGGTTCGTGTGGCGACGGGAAAGAGTACAAAATGTCGCCACCTCAATGCATCCCAAAGGTGTCGTAAGAGGCGGCTAAGGGAACACTTTAGCAAAACAATCCATTGTGTAGAGCAGAAAAACTCAAATTTAAACCTGGTTGTCAGTAAAATGACAATCGTCAAAGTTGAAGGCCTAATGGGCGGCTGAAAAAAATTTCAACTGGGTCGTCCCAACCCGCGCCTGTCCATTTCTACACGGCAATAGGCTCACCACCCACTCATATATGTGTGGCATAAAACTACAAAGTGAAATGTGGGCGTATAATGCCTCTGCCTACCCCTTCGGGGATAAAGGCGTGCCTATATGTATGCATGTTGTTTGAAAAGGTAGGCAGCTGTCTTGTTTGATGGCGCTACTGATTACTGTATATCTTGTGGTTCTTGAAAGACCTTATTTCATCATCGCATGCCTCACTAAAAATTATGGCTGTCTGAGGAGTCTTGTTCTCTGAGGTAGACAGCTTAGTTTGGCATGTTTAGAACCAAATTGCTGTCCTGCATGACGACATCTTTCCGTTACCGCTTGTGGCATCTTCAAGTTGCTGCCACTGTTGTGTGAATTGAGCCTTAGTAACTAGGAATAGCGTTTAGTTTTGCTGGTGGAGCAATACTATCTTAGCACACCGCTTGGGCTACTATGTTATCCAATCCATATCCAATCATGAAGGAGCTTAGGGATTGGGTCTGTTCTGAGTGGCCTTAGTCATTGAGCTCTTTTATGATTGAGTCAACACGCCAGTTTAAATTTTCTCATTTTTAGATTCATGAGTCTATGTATGATTCTTGTAAGTGATATAACTTTTTCATTTATAAATCGATTGATATGAAGTGAACACTAAATGTTAAGCGGAGCAAACCTTAACACAATAAAGGAAACCGCATTGCAATCGGTTAAGCGGTTACTGAGATTAGCGAGCACGAACGTACAGACAAACAGACATACAGACGAAATTTTAAAAATCATTGTTTTGAGTATTTTTTCTCATTTGTGTTGTGATTTTGCTAAAACCATTCAGTTTTAAGTAGTAATAAATTATTTTTGTGATGTCAACACCGCCTCATAGTAGAATGATTAGCCTGTACATAAAACATTTATTGATTATTCGAAAATAGTGGGTAGTTGATTTGACATAAATGTTCAGTATGAGGTGGGATTTGTTGAGAGGCGATAAAAAGTGAATATTCTGGAAAAAGAACACATTCTGTTTCCTGATCGAGTTCAGTAAAGTGCTAATTAGTTAAAGTAGAATATTTGTATTAATTAATAGTTAGTACTTAGTTGTGCAAGTATTAGTTAGATTGTGAAAATAAAAATGTAAAGAATCTACAATCATAGGATTATTATTTCGTAATACCATTAAGTGGAATGTAGGAGTAGTATCTATTATTATACGAAGAACAGAAGAATAAATAGCTATGTAAAGGATCATTGGAGTATTATTTCTCATCAAGTCAGAAGTGGTAACCTGCGAGCCAAGCCGTGACAAGTTAAAACTGTAAGTATAAGTTTATTCGAATTCTAATCATGGTTCGTGATTATTCCTATTAGCGTGTATTATATTCGTAGCAACTTCTACTGTAGTCAAGAAGGTATTTGACTTTAACGAATTGCTGCAAACTGGGGTTACATAACTCTATAGGCTGCGGTGTCCATTTAACTACGTTTTTATTTAACTCCGGTAAGGGTTTTAGGAAATATTCTCTACCGGAACGGTGAATACATTTGTTTTAGATCGAACACAGAAATGTGACAAAGGTCCTTATCGTTTTATTGTAGTTGCTTAGAGCTATATTTTTATTGTGGTAATACCCGCCATTATGCCCATATGTACCTACCTATTAGTTACCTTGAAACAAAAGTAGGTACATATTTAAGTTACATAGCCACTTCTCAAGGGCTAGGACTTCATTTTAATTCGTGGATCCTCAGTTAATAAGACATCCTATTATAAATTTTGGACATAATTACAGTTAGTTATTTTGATTTATTTTGTGAATACCCTCTACCGGTACGGTAAAATTTATTTTTACATAGGACAAATAAATGTGACCAAATACGATAGGTACGCACCGTTCTTATTGCAGTTACATAGATCAATTTTATTATGTGTAATATGTATATTTTGTGTTAAGACCGACTAGACTTTCAGTCTTTGCTATTTATTTTTAAAAGTATGTGGTTAAGATACTTAATATTCCGAGAGCTGGCACGAATTTTTGGGTAGGTATTTGAGGCAAGCTGAAAACTTGTCAGATACCTCTCCTAATATATCCCAACTCGGAATTGCAGACCTGGCTGGTGAGTAGCGGGGCTAAATCAACCCCTAAATTTTTAAAAATATTTTTTTTTTTTACCCAAAAAATATATTTGAGGCACTTCGCTATTTATATATGTTGCAGTGTAATACTTAATGAATACGAAAAAAAATAAGCCACATAATTTAATCGGGGTTTTAACATTGCCAGACGCGTGCAAAAATATTTTGCAAAAAATTATAAAAAATGTTTTTGAGGCAGCTTGAAATTTTAATGGAGCGTTATTTATAAGTAAAAAATAAGATTACCAAAAAGACAGATCATTTCGGTGGGGCTTTCTACCTGCCAGGTTATCAAACAAATAATGAATGGGTACGAGCCTGTAGTGCTATAGACAAGCTGGAGTGTGAGAGAGCGCATAACGACAGCTGTCTTCGTTCTTGCTTGCCGCGTTACTATTAGCTCTGGCGAAGTCATGTGCGACCCATGAGGTTTCTAGTTAAAATTTCGGAGTTAAAAATATTAAATTTTCAGAATTTCTACTAAAAACATTTTATGGACGTTACGTATTAAAAAAAGCAATAATTAAAATAAAAAATCTCAAAACCAGGTTTATAAAAATATAATAACTCTCCAGTAGTACAATTATTTCAAGTATAAATTAAAATTGAAATAAATTCTATTCATTTATTAATATTTTAGAGATATTGAGTTAATATAAATGTAGGAACCTACTTATAATTTGGTCAAACTAATTTTATTCTATATTTTATACACCCCGTTTTATTTTATTTATCTTTTAATTTTTTAAATGTTTAAGATTACATAATTAAACATATTTCGGAATAGGAATAATAATAAATTATATATTATATATTACTAGTATATATTATTATTATATATTATTAGTATTATTTATTATTATATATTATTAGTATTATAATGTGCTCTCTTGTTTGCTTAGTCAGATGAACGTCTGAGACACAGGATTAACATCCTAGTTCAGACAAGGATCTGATAATACACTGTAATGCTACGTTTACACGCTTGCCAAGCCTTGGCAAACGGCAAACAGCCCCAAGCCATCACAAATCTTGTTTGGCGTTTGGAAGGCGTTTACACGCTTTAGAATGCGTCAGTCTGCAACCTACCTCCAAGCACGGCGGACACCAAACTTGTCACGGCTATTGCATTGGGTTTAATGTACTTTTATTTGAAACTAGCTGTTGCCCGCGACTTCGTACGCGTGAAAATTATGTTATAATACCAATTTGATTGCTCTCTGCTTAGCCGCTAGGATATGTAGCGTGATGATATATAGCCTATTTGAAGATCCTGCCTCTAGATTGCTATTCAAGTAAAAGATTAATTAAAATTATTTAGTAGTTTCTGTATTTTGCAAAAACATAGAAACAGATTTTAATTGTTCTCTGCCGAGCTCCTAAAATATTTAGCGTAATAATATGTTATCTGAGTGTAAAACCTATCTCTTACTAATATTCCTGCTACGTTTTAGTCAAATCAATCCACCGGTTTACACATTTCATTGCTCTCTGCTTAGCCCCTAGGATATGTAGCGTGATAATATATAACCTATTAGAAGACCCCACCCCTAAGTAATATTTGTGCAAAATTTGAACCAAATCTGTTCAGTACTTTTCGAGATCCTTCCGGACAAAGCAAAGAGACAAAAATTTTCCTGACTATATATTTGAGTTCGGTATCTTACGTAGAACACCTAGCGAGTATTTTTTTTTTAATATTTCCAATGTACAGTTTTGGCTTTTCTATCATTTTATTATATGTATAGATGCAAGCAAAGTGAAACAAAAAAAAAGGAAAGCTCGACGACCACGAAGATGGTGGATGAAAAAGATTCATCCAAATCGTACCAGGCAACTACTATTTTTGTTTAACCAGGATACAATCTGGTAATGCTCCAGAAACGAAAAACTCTCCTCATTCGACTTTAAGCCACTCATTTTTTATTTATTTAGCACGAGCAAGCAAGCGTGTAGTCGCCGCGAGATCACAATGGCTACTAAACGCGGACCTACGTGTAAATGCGTCGCAAACGTTTGCCGCAAACGCCCTTTGATCTGCGTCAAAAAACCGACACTCTACTACTCTACTCTACTGGATCGGCAAGCGCCGACAAACTCACGCAAGCCAAGCCAAACGCCTTCTTTACATGCTTGTGATTGTCGACGCTTGCCAAGGCTTGACAAGCGTGTAAACGTACCAACAACTTCTTGCCGTAGCTGATAGGTATTCCATTACTTTAGTCAAGTGTAAGTTAAACCATGAATTGTAAGATATTAACGATTGTACTGCTTTTATTACTTTGATATAGAAAAAGAAAATATTATATGTGCCTACAATGACTGAATTACTGTAATCCTAATATTTTAAGTGATATCTGTATTGTTTTTGATGAAATAAATTTAAACCTTATGGATTATCGTAAGTCACGTGGCCTCGCCAGAGCCAATAGTAACGCGGCAAGCAAGAACGCAGACAGCTGTCGTTATGCGCTCTCTCTCTCTCACACTACAGCTTGTCTATAGCACTACAGGCTCGTACCCATTCATTATTTGTTTGATCACCTGGCAGGTAGAAAGCCCCACCGAAACGATCTGTCTTTTTGGGAATCTTATTTTTTACTTATAAATAACGCTCCATTAAAATTTCAAGCTGCCTCAAAAACATTTTTTATAATTTTTTGCAAAATATTTTGCACGCGTCTGGCAATGTTAAAACCCCGATTAAATTATCTGGCTTATTTTTTTTCGTATTCATTAAGTATTACACTGCAACATATATAAATTGCGTAGTGCCTCAAATATATTTTTTGGAAAAAAAAAATAATATTTTTAAAAATTTAGGGGTTTATTTAGCCCCGCTACTCACCAGCCAGGTCTGCAATTCCGAGTTAGGATATAATAGGAGAGGTATCTGACAAGTTTTCAGCTTGCCTCAAATACCTACCCAAAAATTCGTGCCAGCTCTCGGACTATAACGACTTCTCAAGGGCAAAGACTGTATTTAGTGCGTGGATCTCCAATCAACGAGACGTACTATGACAAATTTAGACATTATTTTATTAATTTAAGTATGAATGCTGCTGTGCAACCCTGAGCGTTGCAAGTGATTATCCAACCATGCAGGTATTATGTGTGTTAGTCCCATAGCCGTGCAAGGTGTGTTGTTTGCAGCCATTCAGGTGAGCTGTAAGGTGAAACCATGCAGGTATGTTGAGACTCAGTTCCATTAGCCGTGCAGGTGTGCTGTTTGCAGCCATGTGGGTGCGCTGTGGAAGCACAACCATGCAGATATTTTGTGAGTTATTTCCATATCCGTGCAGGTGTGCTGTCTACAGTCGTGTAGGTGTGCTGTAGAAGCGCAACCATGCAGGTATGATGTGAGTTATTTCCATAGCCGTGCAGGTGTGCTGTCTACAGTCATGTAGGTGTGCTGTAGAAGCGCAACCATGCAGGTATGATGTGAGTTAGTGCCATAGCCGTGCAGGTGTGCTGTCTGCAGTCATGTAGGTGTGCTGCAGAAGCGCAACCATGCAGGTATGATGTGAGTTATTTCCATAGCCGTGCAGGTGTGCTGTCTACAGTCGTGTAGGTGTGCTGTAGAAGCGCAACCATGCAGGTATGATGTGAGTTATTTCCATAGCCGTGCAGGTGTGCTGTCTACAGTCGTGTAGGTGTGCTGTAGAAGCGCAACCATGCAGGTATGATGTGAGTTATTTCCATAGCCGTGCAGGTGTGCTGTTTACAGCCATGTAGGTGTGCTGTAGAAGCGCAACCATGCAGGTATGATGTGAGTTAGTGCCATAGCCGTGCAGGTGTGCTGTCTGCAGTCATGTAGGTGTGCTGCAGAAGCGCAACCATGCAGGTATGATGTGAGTTATTTCCATAGCCGTGCAGGTGTGCTGTCTACAGCCATGTAGGTGCGCTGTAGAAGCGCAACCATGCAGGTATGATGTGAGTTATTTCCATAGCCGTGCAGGAGTGCTGTCTGCAGCCATGTAGGTGAGCTGTAAAAGCGCAACCATGTAGGTATGTTGAGAGTTAGTTTCATAGCCATGTAGGTGTGCTGTTGAAGTGCAATCATGTAGGTGCGGCAAATGATTTCTATAAGCTATGTAAGTAGACTGCCAGTGCACAATCATGTAAGTATGTTGAGATTGATCTGTTTAGTCATGAAGCGATGCTACATGGAGCCGTGTTAGTGTGCAGCTAGTATGCAACCGTATAGGTGTGCTGTCAATTTCAACCAGGCGAGTATAGTGAGAATGATTCATATTATCATCTGTGCTTTATGCAGTCATATTGTTGTGCTGCTATTAATTATGGTGGCGATCATAAGAATATAGAAGTTTTTTTCAATGATTTTGGCTGACATTAGGCTTACTTGGATTGGTATGTGTGGAGCGTTTAGATTACACACACAGGAATGCATAACAAATTTTGTTGCCCAATAGTAAATGGAGCGTATGTGAAACAGTATTGATGTTTTTCGATTTACTTAACACCTCCAGCCTTGTTTATGCCTATAGTGTTATTTAGATTCCATACCAGCGGCTTAGTGAGCTTTCCCAATCACGGAATCGCTCAAGAAAGATTACGGCACAAACTATACCCTTTTCATAACTAGCCGTATGCATAGTAAGGCATAGAGATTTTTTTTGGGGACGCCAAGCAGGCGAGATATAAGCGCCTTGGATGTAATAAACGCCTTAGATGAGATGATAGATGGGAAATTGTTAGCTTGAAAGAGCAGTAACTGCGTTTAAAATGACAATTCCAGGTGACTGAAGTGAAAGATTCACGCCCAAGCAGAAAGACAGGTGAACTGTCGTGTCGGAATACAGTGCGGTGCGGCGGAGCGGTGTGACTGCCAGAAGGCGGAATCTAACCAGTGGCGGCGATACTGAAGGCAATGGTGAGGATCGGGCCGAGCGACAGGTGAAATTAAGACTTTGATTCGGATAATTGCTAACGACCTTGAGCAACCGCTACACGAGTCCTCCAGACAAGGAATTGTGGTCATTTATAACTTATTTTAGTTGTACCTTATTGATAAGAACTCCTAGTGCATTATTTATGGAATTATAATTATATAGATATAATGTATCACGTTTTAAAAATGTGATATGCCTGAGGATTAGTTGAACTTTTTAGCTTCATAACAATCTATATGTGTTATAGTGTGGGTTTCCTCAAGAGTTATCCGTGTCAAATACACGTCGGAAGTTTAAGGCGGAAACACATTGTTAAAACGCGACGCAACGCGTGTTGAGTAGAATCAATTTGTGTTGTTTTCTATGACCAGAGTCACACTATCAATATCCAATGCGCCACCATACGCAGTACATTCTATCTACACATAGTCGCGTCGTGTTTTTAGTGTGTCGCGCACATTAAAAATCCCTGGCGACCATTTTAGGCATGGACTCTATTATTGGGGAATATAATATAATTTCTAATTGTAATAGACGTTGACCTTTTTGACCAATTGTACCATATCATATCATATCAGGTGCTCAAAATATCCCGGGAGATACCGTGCAATGTACATGGGTAGACAATTTTAGGATTTCTTATCTAATTTCGACGTTTTGTGAAAAGACTTTGTGAGACAGCTAGCAATATCTATTATAAAGACCGTTTTTTTTTAATTGAAAGAGCTATACAACGGCAGTGGACTGTATGAGTTAAGCAAAATATTACACTTGGATCCTTGTAAAAAAACCTAGTTGAACGACCTCTACTGGTCGAAGACAATACTAGCGGTTGCCGCATGGTTTTCCCTGCGTAGTCCCATTCCTGTGGAGATACGGGAACGTTACTCGGGGAGGGTGTGCCTTCGCAGTAGTGGAAGAGTTTTTCAAATTGATTCAGTGGTTTTGGAGACTATTCAACGCAAAAAAAACAACCATACAGGCAATCGAATCTTTCCTTCTTATAATATTAATGTAGATAATCCTGATTGAAACACTGATTCTCGGAATAACTTTTAGTAGTACGTACACAAGTTTTACTTCCTTGATCTTGGTTAAAGTCAGTGCTAGAGAGTAATAACTATTTTGTGCTATCTTATAGGTATTTCTAAACATACCTGCAAATCGCAAAAAAATATATATACCTATACAGAGAAATTTAAGTAAAGATCAAAACATTTTGCGTGCGCCATACGCGGTTTAGAAGTCTCCGTTCGGGCGTTAATTATTGCTGTAGGTGTAGGCGAGTTTCAGAAGCCTGACCGAAGTGCATACGGTTGCAGTTCACCAGGGTTAGGTGGTATTCTCTGACTAGTTTAGTTTATCAGATTATACTAGTTGCGTAGGTATTTCAGTCGACAAACTACACTACAAGAACGCCCTGTAAACTGTTAGCATAAAAAAAGGGTACGTAGGTGTCTATTAGGCCTTAATTTTACGCTGTACACCGGCTGTAACATACTTCGTACCAGCAGTCCTAATACTGTAGTACCACTATGACAAAGAGGGATTTACTACCACAAATAGCGTCAGGTTGTTGATTTCTTTTAAGCCCGCTTCAACATGGACTAGTGTCCAGTCAAATGAGTATACTAAGACATTATGCCCTATAGGGATAATTTAGAACCAAGTAAACTAAGTATAATTCTGATGCTTATTATGGTTACGCTAGAACAGATTCAGTCTTACTGGTTTACTAATGCAATATTTATAATTCCGCTAAGACTGAAGAAAAGGTAAAACTGCCTTTTAACAGTATATATGCACTTAGACCACTTAGGGCCATTTTGTAAGAGGTAAAGGCTAGAATTAAATGTATATCCCATATTCTAACAAAAGTTGACTGGTTCGCAAAATGAAAAAAAAGAACCCTGAACAGCTTACGTTATCAGAGTTTCTTGTAGAATTTTATCAGATCGTGGGACTGCTGCCTAGAAAGTATTGTAGCATCTGACAGAATGAGACTTGCTACATATTTATTTACCAAAATAATCCCAATGTAACATTATCTATTTACATTATAACTATCTAAACTAACCTAAATCTAAATAATGACATTGTACCCAAAGACTGGCAGCATTTCCCCTTTAAATAGTTATACCCATTGGTTTAGATAGATGACTGCAGTCTGCCAGTCGACTCGACTAGGAGTTTTCTTTTTCATATTTTTTAACAAATATCGTTAATATTCTTGTTCTGATAAAAATGGAAAAGGAAAACCTTCTAAAGTCTTAAATTTACCGTGACTATTGTAACACATAGAAACCAATGCTTAACTAAATGGTCGAGAGTTGGAACTTGTGGGGTTAGCCGCTCCTAGTAGTTTATTTTAGATAATTTGATTCAATTTAAAACTAGCTAAAGGTTAAGTTCACCAGCTTTTGCTGTGCAAAAGATGAGGCATTAACAGATGTAGATGGAATTGTAAATTTGAGTTACTTTAACAGTGTATTCAAATTTAACCTGTATCCTCCTGCGGAGTACCTAATCTTGTAACTTACAAAATGTCCATAATAGCGATATTCTATAATTTAGATTACGTCCAAGAGTCTCTCTGCAAAAAGAGTAGGTACGTAACATTTTGAGAATAAGAAATTCATCAGAATCTTGTGGCTGCACCTCACAAGAAATATAGGTATCGTACCTTGCAGTTTCTTTTATTCAAATACCATTTCTAAAGTAATACCATACTATTTCTAAGTAAGTAGTAGTCTAATAATTATATGTCTAGTTTTTTATCCTGTATTTGTGAAATAGGAAGGTTTTACTTACCAAAAAGTTCCCAACAAATCTTGCGAATTTATAACATGTACATCAACCATAAAAAAAAAAGTCTTTCTTGTTATCATAGTAGACTGCATAAGGTCAATGACACTTTATGGGTAGTTACCCAGTTAAACAGTGGTAGGTATACGCTCTTGCGACAGGCTACCAACCGAATTTGAAGGTATTGGTATGGTTAGATTAATCAGAGTATCTCAGTGATTGACAGAATACTTATACATTTTGCATTGACACATTTTATGCGCATACCATGATTACTTTATATTATTATTATTATTTGACATAATTCGTACCTATTTCAGATTTATGTTTGCAAACGTTTGACACAATTTATTATAGTATGTTAGGAAATTATTAATTATTGACATTATTACACGAATGAAACTATTATTACATTATAAGACACCAATATTTTTGTTATAATCATCTGAGATTTTTATTAATATTTAAAATGATTATCTAAAGTCATTATTATTTGCATGACAATTTATTAAAGTTAGTTTACAGTATCGGAATTTAATCTATTGATGTATTTATGACCTAAGTAACTTAGGTTTATTAATTCATTGATTAAAATTGTCACCTATAATAAACACATTGTAACACTATCGAATTAGGGAAACCTGTAAGGATAGATGTTGATATAACACACAAGGGCTGCCTTAAATACTATATTTATATGTGTCCTTAGGGTTAAGGTATAGGTATATTGTGGCTTCATCACGTTGCCTGAAACTAGACGTTACGTACGTACGTACAAATATTATTTAAGTAATATTATTATGATGGTAATGTTAGATACCTAATGATTTTTTTTATGAAAAATCACTCGCTTGTACTAGTTGTATTCCACTATTAAATATATTTTACACTAATTGCTGACACATGTAATGATTTCTTTTGCTGGAAAATGAAACCTGGAAGTGATCTGCAGACTCTGCTGGGTTTTAAAAAAGAGATCACTTTTTCGATTTTACATTTGTAAATAGTGTCAGCAGGCGGTCTGCTCTGTGAACTGGTTACTTGTTGCCTTTGTTTTGTATTCTTGACGTTTCGCCAGACTCAAGTTCTCACTTATAGTTTTACAAAATAAATAATGATTGAGTTAATATTATAAGCCTATAGACTATAGACAGAGTAGATAGAAGATATAGAGAAGGTTTAGGTTTAATTAAACTTGAAGATTTTGATTTAGCATATTATAAAAAGCCGCATAAAGGTATTATTGTTATGTACGTTATGTATAAAAATATGTGATTAGATCAATATACAGGTCCGAATGTTGTGATTACTGCGTGCTCCGGAGATAGCACGCTGTCTGATGGCCGAATGTTGTGATTTTGCTAAAACCATTCAGTTTTAAGTAGTAATAAATTATTTTTGTGATGTCAACACCGCCTCATAGTAGAATGATTAGCCTGTACATAAAACATTTATTGATTATTCGAAAATAGTGGGTAGTTGATTTGACATAAATGTTCAGTATGAGGTGGGATTTGTTGAGAGGCGATAAAAAGTGAATATTCTGGAAAAAGAACACATTCTGTTTCCTGATCGAGTTCAGTAAAGTGCTAATTAGTTAAAGTAGAATATTTGTATTAATTAATAGTTAGTACTTAGTTGTGCAAGTATTAGTTAGATTGTGAAAATAAAAATGTAAAGAATCTACAATCATAGGATTATTATTTCGTAATACCATTAAGTGGAATGTAGGAGTAGTATCTATTATTATACGAAGAACAGAAGAATAAATAGCTATGTAAAGGATCATTGGAGTATTATTTCTCATCATTTGTCTTCCATGTGCAGACAGCGAGCTGTTGCGATTTTATTGTATGTATTGATATTAATTTGTTTTATTTTTGTTTACTTCATTTTTTCTTACTTTTTATTTTTGTTACTTTATAGTTCTATTTTTGTCTTATTTTTGTTGTTCCAAATGTGCGTGACGTCACTAATGGCGCCATCTGAAAACCAGCGCTGCTCATACCATCTTACGGTTGGGCAGCATTATGCTGAGATGGCGAACTTATTTGGGTTCGCACAGTGTTTATATTTTTATGTGATAAGTTTTTATTGTTTTTATTGTTTGTAATTTCATTGTGCGTGTCCTAAATAAAAATATTTTCTTTCTTTCTTTCTTTCTTTATGCCAAGCCCCTGAACTGCATTAAAACAGGACATTAGTACATATTCCTTCTAGGAAAAAGGGGTTGATTTTTACGTTACTAGCTGTTTCCCGCGGCTAGTTACGCGTAGAAGTCTTTATCGCGTAAAGTCATTACCCTTCTTGGCACAGTCAGTTTAAAAGTAGCCCTTGTCCTTCCCTTGGACTCAAAATATCTCTATACCAAATTTCATCAAAATCGGTTCGGCGGTTTAGGCATTTATAATGTTAGTAGGGATAGTAGGGATTAAGTCTAGTACTTTATGAGACCTGAGAATGAGGTGTATGAAAATTATAGAAAAATTGTATGCTAGGTTAAAGATAGAAAAACGCTCTTCTGTAAAGAGGCATTATTTTTAGTATACAACTAGCTGTTGCCTGGGACTTCGTATGCTGCATTTTATATGTGACTCTTTAGATATGGAACGAACACTAAATGTTAAGTGGAGCAAAGCGCAATGCAACTAAGAAAACCGCATTGCAATCGGTTGAGCCGTTGCTGAGATTAGCATGCACAAACGTACAGACAAACAGACAGTTATGATATTATTATATATGTATTGATGATATTGATGTTTAATTCCAGATGCTGTGAATGAAGAAGAATTGGACAAGTTTAATGAAATCCATGGACAACCGGAAGTGACCAAGGATTACCTTGACAAAGCTAATTTGATCAGAGATAAGCACAATGACCTCAAAGATGGGTATGACAAACTCCAAAGAATTATCACAAAAGGTACTTTTTTTAATTGTATGCTAATAATATACTTTTTTAATTGTTGACATAAGCTTTCAAAGCTATACATTTTTATCGTTCTTATAACATTTATCATAGCTGCTCTGCTCCTATCCCTCGTAGCGTGATTCTATAAATATAGCGTTTAGCCATAATCATAAATGGACTATCGAACATCCAATAAAAGAAACGGTCTTCAGCTTTAAAATATTAGTACAGTACTCGGCAAACAACTTGAGCATCGCAAGGGGTGGTGGGAGAAAGTTTGCGCATGTACACTTACGTGCAAAAATATTGTGACATTGAAAAACGTTATTTTTTATTATTGGCATTTTATTGTGTTAGGTTAGTTAATAACTTTTTAGTTAGTGGTATAGAGAGAAAAGAAAAGGAAGCGCTCGTGGCCCCGCGGACTCAGTATTCTGTAAACGATCACTGCAGTAAGCAACTTTCACTATGGCCGGTCCATGGATGGGTGACCATCCATGTGATCACTTTGTGACATTTATTTGAGCGTTTCCGAGCTTCGGAAGGCACGTTAAGCCGTTGGTCCCGGTTGCCAGTAAAATGGCAGTCGTTAAGCTAAGTTGGAGGCTTTATTTCAACAGCAGGCAGTCACAACCTGCGCCTGTCCATTTAAACACGGCAATACGGCTCACCACCTATTACGTGGGACAAATTAACAAAAGGTGAAATGTGGGCATATAATATGCCTCTGCCTACCCCTTCGGGGATAAAAGGCGTGACCATATGTATGTATGTGTATAGAGAGAAAAGAGATCAATCAATTCAAAGTCGTAGCTCAAGAAGTTTGCCGATTACTGTACGAGTTCTAAAGTTTGTAAAACTGATAACATTGCATTGCCTTGATAAATGGGCTCTCTGCAGGAAAACAGAACACCATTACTTAAAGTTTAAACTAGCATTTTAGCATAAATATATTTAGCTGTAACCCACATTTTGTTTATTGAACAATCATGTCACAAACTACGCCATAAAATATTAATAGACGTTTCTGTGCAGTTGTTGGTATAGCTGTTTCTAAAGAAAAGGTACTAGCCGTTAACTATTAAATTAAATTATTGCTATTTGAATACACCTATAAAATAATAATGTATTTACTCAATACTTGACTTGTCTAGATATTTATGAATTTAGAAATAATTATTGTTTGTCAGTTGTCTAGGTCCTATTATACAAGCGTATTATCTACATTCAAAAATAACCTGTATCTATACTAATATTATAAAGATGAAAGAGATTGTTTGTTTGTTTGCATCGAATAGGCTCCGAAACTACTGGACCGATTTGAAAAATTCTTTCACTGTTGGGGAGCTACACTCTGCCCTGTGAACATAGGCTATATTTTACTCCCGTATTCCCACTAGAACGGGAGCTACGCGGGTGTAACCGCGTGACGTCCGCATTTTTTTAATAAATTTGGGACAGTTGGCGCTGTATAATATAAAAACGCCCTCAAAATAACTATTCTACTATACAAGTGCCATGACATCAAGATGGTTAGTAACACGAGTAATCCCTACTCCCTAAGTGGCGTCGATTTAACTACAGTTTTCCAATTCCGTAAAATAGCCTAGCAATTTCACACCTGTCTGTATTTAGATGAGGCGGCAGTGGTGTTGGGAGTCCTGGAGTATCCTTCAGAGGGCTTACCCGGGGCTCCCAACCGTAGGTTGTTAGTTGTTAGGTAGGATACGTGAGGTACTTTAGTCGGTAGGAGTCCGGCATAGCATCCATGACGATTTTCCCGACTTGAAAAAAAAAACAAAAAAGGACAACCTGACTGTATAACTGATACATAACTGATGTTCTGTCTTTCAGGTCCCAATGACAGAGATTTTATAGAGCCTAAAGTGCAAGGCCTGTGGAAAATAGCCTCGTCTGCCAACTTTACTACCGATGAGCTTGCGTCTTTGAAGGTAGGTTTACAAGTATATTTTAACAGCCTAAGGTTTGTCAAACAGAACGCGTTATTATCGCGCGTCAGGGCGTTAACCTGACGCGGCGTTAGGACGCTTTGACGTCCGGTGTTGTAATTTTTTACAGATTTTGTTTTAGCGTCGCGTCGGCATGAATGGGTGTTAATTACTGCACCTAACGTCCGAAAAATTGATAGACATACGAAAGTATGTAACGATCTTCATATGATGCAATCACACGACACAAACGATGATATTCTCCCAAATAGTTCCCTCTTATTATTTATGTTGATGTGCACTCATACTCTTTTTCTCTGTGACCGTGATAGAGCATTATAAAGTTAATAATTCTTCCACACCTGAATTACTCGACATCTCAAATAACGAACAAAATTTTCACGCTCAGCCATCGATCAGTAGTGCTTTGGCAAATGAGCGTCGCGTAGGAGCGTCGGGCTAATCTTTTGGTGTGACAGGACAATAGCGCGACGTTAAAACGCGACGCCTAAGCGGTGTTAATAACGCCTTCTGTTTGACAAAGTCTTAAGTTTTTGTTGAGTCCAAAAACTGTGATCTGAAGCAGAGTCTAGTTAAATTGACTGTTAGTAGAAGCCAAATATACTTAGTGAAGCGATTGCCACCCCGCCTTCAAACCCTCAGCCATCAGTTAGCATCTGCAGTGAGGTTTTTCTGGGGGCACGCAGATTTTTGGTTCCATGTAAACCGAAATATAATATGTATACCTAAATAGGAATAACAGGGTGGCGATTTTAGACCATATGACTTGATGCGTTGACGGAAATTTAATGGTGAAATGCATTTGTCGTACGATTGAGAATCGGCGCTCTATTCACCCGATGTTGGTTCAAGTAGTGTTGTTAGGGACTACTCGCATATTTATTCAGCATTAACCGTATTTTTATTTTTATGTCATTTGTTGTACGATTGAGAATCGGCGCTCTATTCACCCGATGTTGGTTCAAGCAGTGTTGTTAGGGACTACTCGCACATTTATGCTGTATTTTTATGTTTTTACATAGCAAGGCTCAGTATCCACCACAACGAAGAGGAGACAAGAAGAGATGCGTTTTGATATTATAAACAATATGATTTCTTTATTTTCACATCTCTTGATGATGAAAAATCGAAATTAGATTGGTTTATTAAAAACAGATCTCCCTTATTTGGATATTGGGCCTAATACTTATGCGTTCGCCGGCGTGAAACAAGAAAGAATGCGACTGTGTAACTCGCTTGTATACTGATGTTTCAACGCGTAAAAAAGATAGAAATACGGCATATATGCTGAATAAATCTCAGTAGGTAAAAAACCGTCCAAGTGCGAGTCGGAATTGCGTGCGCAATTCCGACTTTCCGGAGGGTTCCGTACCAGAAAACGACAAAAAATCACGTTTCTTGTATGGGAGATAGAGAATATTTAAGGATATTATTATTTTTAGTATTTGTTGTTATAGCGGCAACAGAAACACATAATCTATGAAAATTTCAGCTCTCTAGCTATCACCGTTCATGAGATACAGCCTCGCGACGTACAGACAGACAGACGGCGAAGTCTCATGAATAGAGTCCTGCGAATTTTAATCCTTTGGGTACGGTTCTTGCGGACCTTGCCAATCCTAAGGCGATTGCAGCGTACGCTTTTGCCGGATTTAATTCGATTCTAATACATTATATTACTGTTATAAAATCTGAGGGGTTTTAAGAAAAATCTATACGTAAAATATTGTTCTAAAGACCTATATCTATTTTATGACAAGTTTTTATAAGAATTAAACTCATTTATTTAGATAAAAAAAGTAGATTACTTGTTAAGATTTTTGCAGTATTTCTCATTTTTCGATCGAACAAAGTATTCCTAATCGTGTTTTGATACGTTAAAAAAGCAAGAGTATCTATTAAATTACAATAATATAGTTTTATCAGATCAAATCGAAGAATATTTCCTAGTATAAAGTTCACCCCAAGATGAGTCTCTTTCGAACATACAAGCCTTAAATGGTTCTTTAAAGTTGTTTGTGGTATCGTCAGGTGGAGCTGCAGCATTACGAGTCGCGGCTGCTCAAACTGCGCCGCTTGAGAGTGGACCATGTCAGCAACAGTGAAAAGTACAAAAGCAAGGTACGTGTTTTAACAATAAAATGTATCACTTTCAATTGAACGGGGCGGAAAAGGAGGCTGCCAAGCTGTAATATAAATAACTAGCGGACGTCACGCAATTTCACCCGCGTCGCTCCCGTTCCCATAGAAATACGGTAATAACACTAATAACACATAGCCTATGTTCACCGGGAAGAGTGTACAGTACCCGGCAAACAACTTGAGCATCGCGTGAGGTGGTGGGAGAAAGTTTGCGGATGTACACTTACGTGCAAAAATATTGTGTCATTGAAAAACGCTATTTTTTCATTATTGACATTTTATTGTGTTAGCTAATAACTTTTTCGTTGGTGGTATAGAGAGAAAAGAGATCACGAAAGTTAAGGTCGTTGCTCAAGAAGTTTGCCGATTACTATAGCTTCCCAACAGTGAAAGAATTGTACAAATCGGTCCAGTAGTTTCGCAGTCTATTCGATGCAAACAAACAATCAATCAAATCTTTCCTCTTTATAATATTAATATAGATTAGTTTTGTTAACATTCTTTGTTTGTGTATCAGATTGCAGCCGCTGGTGACAAAATCGACCATTTTGAAGATCAGGAGCAATTGATAAAGAAACATTCCCGGAAGGTGGCCAAACTGCACAGCGATCTGGAAACCAGGATATTAGAGAGACACAATGAGCTTTAAAGCTGGACTGATATATTTTTTCATGTTTATAGTGCATTTAAAATATCTACGTAATATTTCGTGGATATATCTACGTATATACCATGTCATCTAGGGAAAATTGTGGTACCTACAGTCAGTTGCAACGAAAAATATAATAGCCAACCAGTAAGAATTGGTTATTTAAAAAAAACTAATATATTTTTATTAAATATGATGGTTAAATTTTCGTAACCATAAAACTCATAAAATACAAAGATTACAAGAAAATTCAGTCCTTATAGAACGGCCCTGTATTCTTTTCTCTGGAGGTATGTTTTATATTATGAAACAATGTTGCCTTTTAAGGGTCAGTTCATACCAAACGGAAAAATGCTCGCGCACTTTTTTGATATCGCTGTATAATAAACTGTATTAGCATGGACTTAGGTTCAAAATCCGACGCAGATATCAAGCGTCCAAGGCGCGTGCCCGAGCATTCGGCCGCTTACGTCGTCAAAAACGCGCGCGCATCCTCGAGACCGCTCGGGCAGCCTCGAGGCCGCGCGACAATTCCCGAGCGTGCGTGACCCGCGCCGCTCGCGCTGGCTGCGCGGCGTTCGGATCTTCTTCAGTGTCGCCAGTGATTTTTACAGGCATTGAAGTGTTTTTCTTCTTCTGCCAAAAGTGCAATATGATCATATCCCAGTCTATCATTTTCATGAACATGTCACGTCTGAGAACTGGCAATTGCACTTACCTTGCACGAAGCCGCGCGCGTCCTCGGGCAGACTCGGGTATCCTCGCGTGGTCTCGGGCATTCTTACCACGACGCCGCGCCGCCACCACGCGCGGCGCGCCACGTCCGTAGCGCATTTTTGCTCTCGGTGTGAACAAAATCCCAAGAGGATACCCGAGCGCACGCGAGTATTTTTCCGTTTGGTATGATCTGACCCTTAGGCATTCTGACAGAATTTCACAGTCTCGCAATACCTTATTATTTTGTGCCGAGAGTATAAAAGAGCTCATAGCCTCATACCTCGCGCTAGATATTGGTGACGGTAATCATAAAATAGGTAAACTATATTTTGTTATTAACTATTTAATATGTTGTGAATCATAACAGTTTAAGCATAATTATTTATAACACATTATATTGAATTGAATTTTAGGCCTCATCTAGATGTCAGCGACGAAACAGGCGACTGCGAGCAGAGGGGCAAGTGCGAGTTTCGGCGAGCGCTTGTCGACATACACGGGTGAGAGCGTTATGGCCGATTTGTATGGAATCGAGACAGGTTCCCGCGGTTACAGCTAGGTGGCGGGGTCTCCATTTATACGAATTAGCGCGCAGTGAATGTCGACAAGCTCACGCAAAAACTCGCACTTGCCCCTCAGAGTACAAGAGAGTAAGCCACATCGAACAAACGATAGCAAGCGTACCGAGCGCAGTTAGCTTGTGTGCGAGCGCAGTGCCGCCGCCCTCTCTTGTACTCTGGCGCGCTCGCCGCTGACATCCAGTTTATGAGAGTCAAAGTGGCGGGTGTACCATTGCGAATCATGTTGTACCACTTACCTAAAA
Source organism: Miltochrista miniata (assembly GCA_933228765.1). Classification (NCBI taxonomy): domain Eukaryota; kingdom Metazoa; phylum Arthropoda; class Insecta; order Lepidoptera; family Erebidae; genus Miltochrista; species Miltochrista miniata. Next base: position 32,463,481 of record OW121756.1, on the reverse strand, counting down.
ATTGTACCTAAAGTGTACTAAACTGTACCTGGGTCAAAAAAATGTGTACCCGATTCAGAACGAAATTATTTCGGAACTAAAATACACCCGCCATATTGACATCAATACGGCGGGTGTACTATAATATTTTATTACTTAACCATTATTCATAAAATATAATTACACCAAAAAATTGTACCTATAAAGTACCTCAAGTTAAAAAAAAACACACTCTTGATCCGTTAGATTGTTTCTGAGAAATAAAACAACCGTGTCTAGGTTACTTACGAATTCACTTAGGTATTGTTAATTGCATAATGTATACACGGAAATAAAAGGGTCAAATAATTATGTATTAAATTTTGTCCAGTTATCAAAATCATGATTTAGAATTTTACTAGCTGCCGCTCGCGGCTCCGTCCGCGTGAATTTTGGTTATATCGCACCAAAACATAGCCTATGTTGTACCCTAAAGTTCCATCTACATTCACATAAAATTGCATCAAAAACTGTTCAGCTTTTTATGAAAGACCGACAGACATGTACAGTATTTTTGGACTTATATTCATAATATGGATAACACAGGTCTGCAAAATGAGGGTCATATCTTCCTCTCTGGAATTTGATAGCTGATTCTAGGGTATAATGGTGCGCTGATTACGAATATGTACTTGGTTTTTCTCCATCACCTCCAGATTTTTCAAAAAAATTACAGTTAGAAAATAGAAAAAAAGACCCAAGTTTTCTCATAAAAAATATGTATTTAAAAAAGTACATTACCTTTAACTTAAAAAATGACTAAAATATAATAATAACTTGTAACCAGTCTAAATTACATGTAAATTTTATTTGTAGAACCTGGTCCTTTTTTCCTGGAACCTTCGGTTTGATCGATTTTCGCTTCAATTTCAGGTTTGGTTCGTCGCGCTTCAATAAACAACAAAAGTCCGCCATCATGCTAGTATTCCATCTTTCTCGATATCAGACTTCAAGTTCTTTCAAATCTTTGTAAAATCTTTAGCCTTGTTCTTCGCTAAAGGCTTCTAGATTTTCTGGGAAGTAATCAATGTGCGAATTTAAGAAATGGAAGTTTAGTGCTTGTTTATGTCCCTTTTATTTTTAGAATTGTATCCAGTTATGTCACAACAACAAAAGTAGCAATCTTTATCATGATCGTTAGCCTCTCTTGATACTGCCGTGTTAATGAAAAAGGGCACAACTAACATTTTTTGCCAAATTGAGTTATATACATATTCGGAATCAGGAAAAAAAGGCCTATCTGCCTAATTTTTTGTATATTTTTAGCAACAAAATAAACAGAGATAGCAAAAGTCTAAAGGGCACAAATGCAGCATTTTTAAATTTTTTGTTAAGAAAAAGGTCACATTGTGACATATGTCTTCTATTTCATATTTATGGTTTGAAAATACCTAATTGAAAAGGCATAATCAGCGCATTTTAAATAGAAGGGGCTTATGTGGTAGTTGTGCTAACTTTTTTAACCAACACCGTAGCAAGAAACGTAAAAGAAAAGGCACAACTGGCAGTTATGCCTTTCCTACTTAACATCTCTGAAGAGAGATGAAGTCAAAGGGGCGAGGTATGCGTAGGATTGCGCCAGTTGTGCCTGACGTGTCAAGACGGAGTCCGCGCCTGTTGGCGCGATGCTCTGGTAAGAATATAATTTTGTTACTTATTCTAATTAGTTCGTTCTATTTTACCTACACTATGAAATATTATTAGTCTAAGGTTCTAACTTACTTTAACTTGAAATTTCTTTATTTATTTATTATTAGAAGAGTTAGTAATAGCAATATGTGTTGGTAGGTTATCGGCCACACGCAGCACAGCAGACAAACTAGCGGTCCGTTGGTTGGTTGGTTGGCTGATGATTCAGTAATCGATAAATTTTACAAATTACCTGAGAAATCGCATCCAAAAATTAGTAGCAGTGACTCAGAATCCGACTTTATACCATGTTCTCAGCACAAAACCATCGAAGAAGTGATTCAGACAGTGAACAATCAGACACAGAAACAAACCAAGTACAATTAAGAAAAGAAGGCAATATAAGGAACCGGAAAAAATATAATATTAGCTTAAATGATCGAAAGATATTAAAGAAGAAAGAAAACGTAATTACCAAAGATTTGTAAGACCTGGTTGTCAAGAAAACATCTGCAAAAAAAGTGCTCAAGTCGTTTTTCCGAAGAGTTTCTCAAGAAAATTAATACAAATTTTTTCGTTATTATAATAAGTAGATATTGTTTATTATTTCTTTGTGGTTGTGTTTACCTGATTTTTGTGGAAAGCAATTTTATCTTAAGATACATTTTAAGTTATAAGAATTTAATTTAAACTAGCGGACGTCACGCGGTTTCACCCGCGTAGTTCCCGTTCCCGTGGGTATACAATATTTTTTCTTCCATAAGAACCTTCTCCTGACAATACCTTACACAACAAAAAAAAAATTAGAGAAATCGGTCCACCCGTTCTGAAATTATGCGCTTACCAACACATTTTGCGATTCATTTTTATATTATAGAAGATATGTAATTTTGATTAAAATTAAGATTAATAATTAAGAATTAAGATAAGATGTTATTTTTGTAAATTGTTTTGATAAACGTTTGATTTTCTTAAAACTACTGTGTTTTTTTTCGTCGAGAAGTTTAGTATTTTCTAATATTTTACTTTTATCACAACTGATAATAATACGATGAAAAGGCACAATTGAATAAAAGTGCCTTTTCATTGTAAAATTCCAAAATTCTCCTCAAAATTTTACATTGAAAAGGTATATTTCGTTGTATATGCCCTTTAAACGTAACATGGTTGATTTTATCTTATTTTTTATGTTAAGATGAAACACATTATGCTAATTATCAATTATATGCATTAAAATAAAATAAAAAAAATGCTATGGTCTTATTAGTACTATACAAATGCAAGTATTACCATTCGCAGAATTTTGGAAAATATAGTTTACTGGGGTTTTCTTCAACAAAAACAAAAAATATATTTAATCTCTATTTTCTCAATGTTTACAAAATGTTAGTTGTGTCCTTTTTATTTACGACGGCAGTATAGCATAGGTGAAACGATTTTGGAGCTATTTTTCTGGCATTTTGACCACTTGCGAAATTCTAATAAACAAGTCGAACAAAGTTTACGAGGTGTCGAAGTTTTGTCTTGGTTACTTAATACGTGTCTTAAATAACTTTTGTAAATATTTTTCACAAACTCTGTAATGCTGTTTCGTTGTCTTATCACCATAAAACTCCCGAAAATATTACAAAAACAATTCGGAGAATTTAAACAACTTCGCGATGACATTTTAAAGCTCATGTTGCAAGATGCGCACTTCAACTGTTAATTTTCTAAATCAGTGCGGGTACCTATACAAAACCCCTTTGGTTTATCGTTATTACACCCTTTTCTAATATGATTCACAACAGTTAGGTATCGAATATTACTATCAGGTATTATTTTTAATTTTATTACAAAATTAAGTCAAAATTACCCGTTTTCAACATGGTTAATGCGAATTACTTATACTTTTTATGTAGTAATTACCAAATTACTGATTTGCATTAATTTCTATGTCCCCTTACACTAATCAAATGCAATAAAAATGAAGCTGAAGTAATTTAATGACGTTTTATAAATTTCAAAAGGTAGGCCCTCAGACATTTTGAAGCAAAATCTCAAATATTCAATATCAAAAAATCCTGACGTGTTGGATTTTTTTTATTATTTTTCTCGTAATCAGCACATCAGAAACTATAAAAAATGTTACTCAGATTTCAAAGAGGAAAACCATTGCAGACCTGTGTAATTAATCCATACTTCCGTATAATCCATATTACATGCCTACATAATATAAGAACGCTAATATTTATCACCCCCACATTAAAAAACTCGACATCATTTGATACCCAGAGTCATGAAAAACGGGGAAGGTGGGATAAATTCGAATGTCTGTTACGCTTTCATGGCTAAACCGCTGGACCGATTAGGATGAATTTTGGAATAGATATAGGTTGAACCTTGGGGGATATATGCTATTTTATGGAGACATAGAAGTATATACCTAGATAATTATTTCATTTTATAATAATAAGCGTAAGTAAACAAGACACGGTTATTTTATTTCTCAGAAACTATCCAACGGATCAAGAGTGTGTTTTTTTTACTTGAGGTACTTTTTAGGTACAATTTTTTGGTGTAATAATTTTTTATGAATAATGGTTAAGTAATAAAATATTATAGTACACCCGCCTTATTGATGTCAATATGGCGGGTGTATTTTAGTTCCGAAATAATTTCGTTCTGAAACGGGTACACATTTTTATGACCCAGGTACAGTTTAGTACACTTTAGGTACATTTTTTTGGTAAGTGGTACAACATGATTCGCAATGGTACACCCGCCACTTTGACTCTCATTCCAGTTTGAGGCCTTCATGCAGAATCTCAATAAATTGTAAGATTGCAATAAATGTTTTTTCACTTCACCCGAACCCAACATCCCTGTGATAAGTAAGTTTTTGTTCAACGGTTGAAAACGACAAGCGGCAGAATTATCAGCGTCTATTTAGTAGGTGCACCACTAGTAGTTGAGGTTGGCTTGGCCCTTTGTAGTCGCATAACGTTCGTTACATATTGGACACAGACTCATCAAACTCGTAAGGAAACCCCATTGATTAAATACTTACGATCCCGCCAACTTTCTTCTGGAATGATAATTGACGCTTTGGAATCATGTCTCTCCAGGTCCACCACTAATTTTCCCGGCTTATCAACAGTGGGCAGTCACAATCTGCGCCTGTCTATTTTAACACGGCAATATGGTTCACTACCTATTACGTGGCGTGGGACAAAAATCTATGAGGTGAAATGTCGGCATATAATATGCCTCTGCCTACACCTTCGGGGATAAAAGGCGTGATCATATGAATGAATGAATATTGTCTCCTCCTAGTGGGGAACGATCAGTACTACCCGTTCGCTCAGTGCGCCTTCACACTAGCGTAGGCGTTCGATGGACGTATGCGCGGCGTATACGTTACGCACGCCCGACGTTTGTTCAGCGTACTCATGTGTTCCAGTGGAGACGCCGCGCCAACGCGGCGTATACGTCGCGCCGGCGCCGCGCATACGTCCATCGTACGCCTACGCCGGAAAGACGCTAGTGTGAAGGCGCACTAAGGTTGCCGGTCGCCTCCCCTGCTACGCCTGTACAACCAGCCTTTACACCAGCGCACAGTGTTTTATAATCGCTCAGTAGCGGTCACTCTTTTTTTTATGGCCAATAACGATAGATATAAACGTAGTACAGCATAATAAGTCACACCAAAAATTGAAAAAAAATTAGTTTTGAAATTATGAAGCTTTTCTTAAAAGGTCATTGAACTTTGACAAAAACATTTTTACAGATTTTGCTCCAAATAATCAAAATTTATGGTGGTTAAAATTAGCAATGAATGGAGGAATATATTCGTAATGATGCGTAGAAATTACAAGTCTGCACCTGCCCTAGCATACGAAATAAAAATTCATTTTCAAATTTTAGAAAAATAAATATAAAAAATTTTCTAGTGAACGGTCGCATTTTTTTTCACTATCTAACTAATGTCCAGTTATGTAGCTTCCTACTCATAAATTTTTAATTTTTTTCAATGCAGGACAGCTGAGATAAGACGTTTCTAAGTTTTTTATAATTTTCTATGGAAATAGGGTTGTCACAAAAAAATATGATGTCTGAAATTTATAATATTTAGAATGATGATACAATTGAGATATAATTGAAATAAAATTAAATTTTGGCTTGAAAGTTTTGGAATGGGTTAGTGATATTGTAGGTAACAATTAATATAAAAAGTGTACTTGTTTATTTTAGCGAGATTTTTAAAATTATATCTTTTTTTTTCATAGGAATTCCTTGACGGCCGCATTTTTTAAAAATGTTTTTTGTCAATTGCGCTGATGAGTACTACCACAAAAAAAATTACGCGCTACAAGCACAGGACAGCTGCGATATTCAGTTTTTAGGATTTGACTTGAGTTAGTGTTGTATCTCAAGTCAATGGTATTGTTCAGTTGTGGTCTTTATATTTTTATGTGTTAGGAATCAAAAAGAAATCCAAATTTATTCATTGATATTACACTTATCTTCTTGCGATATGGCAAACTGAACTATACCATAGAAATGAATGAGACCCTTACCCCTCAAAACTTTAAAATTGAATTTCAGAGCTATCCTGGGCTTGTAGCGTCTAATTTTTTTTGGTAGTAGTACTATCCACAATCAACAATTCGGCATCTAAAAAAAATGCGACCGTCAAGGGATGCCCCTAGAAAAAAATAAATAAAATAATTACAAAAAAAAATATTTTCGCTAAAATAGACAACATTCGTTCATTTTTTTTTATAAAAATTCTCTCTAAAATAGTTTCGCATTATACACCATTGCGGTTATTCACCATTAAAATCGTTACTACTTAGTTTCTTTTGATAAACGTTTCATGTAATTGAAATTTAGGATTGTTATTATTATTTCAGTTAAATGTAGTTTACTCTTTACACGTAAACATATAATTAATACAAAAGAACAGGCTGTTTTGATTCATAATCATAACACATAAAAAATTTAAGGACCTCAACTGAACTATACCATAGATTTGAGTGACAACCCTAACTCAAAACTTTAGAGCTGAATATCCCAGCTGTCCTGGGCTTCTAGCGTCTAATTTTTTTTGTGGTAATAGTACTATTCACAATTATCAATTCGGCATCTAAAAAAAATGCGACCGTCAAGGGATGCCCCTAGAAAAAAATAAATAAAATATTTCCAAAAAAAAATATTCTCGCTAAACTAGACAACATTCGTTCATTTTTTTTTTATAAATCGATGCCAAGACTATAACTTAATCATGGAAAAATGAAACAACGAAAATAATACGGATAACAAAGGAGATGAAGGGTTTCTATGGTTTCTATGGACTTTTCTCGATTTCTTAAATTTTTCTAAAACTATGGGTGATAAACATTTTGGAGTTTAACTATCTGCTTAGTTTGGCTATTATCCATCATAAAACATAAAAAGAAGAGAGTGACCGCTACTGAGCGATTATAAGACACTGTGCAGCGGCAAGTAAGAACGGATAGTACAAGGTTTTGACGTACTAGTACATCTCCTGTCAGAAATGACGTTACAGATGTAAAATGAGAACTAATACGAGGCATATTTTGTGTCCGAATGGATTGAAGAGCCACCTCTCCTTTTTAAATAACTATCTTCTTATTTAGTACACAATAAAAAAATAATGAAGGTCAATTTATGGAATTTATAGGCCAATAGATAAAAAGTTACATCTATTTCAAAGATGCTCCTCAATCTAAACATTTAGATTAAGGAGTTTCTTGAATTTCTTAACGAAACTGATATAATTTATTGATTTTCTTTTTGTATCATTTAGTAAGCATTATGTTGAGTACCTACCTATAACGATTTCCGCCCTATCCTACCGGAATTCAAGAAGCTCCGAAGTGCTTAGTACAGGCACTAAGCGCTTCGTAGCTTTTTGAGCATTAGCATAGCACTAGAGCATTGTAAATAAATTGTAAAAAAATATTTACTATTCTCTAAAATGCTTTTAAATTAGTTGACTAAAGCAATTGTTGCGATCACTTTTAAAAAATAAAATTCAATGATTTGGATTGAGGAAGAAACTAAACTCTTACTTCTTGAACTCCAGCACGATAGGGCGGAAATCGTTAGTAGGTACCCTACATAATGCGTACTAAATTCCTGAATTAAAATGTTTAGATTGAGGAGTCACTTTGAAATAGATGTAACTTTTTATCAATTGGCCAACAAATTCCAAAAATTGACCTACATTTTTTTTTGTTGTGTACTAAGCGTGAGTTTCATTTAAAAAGGAGAGGTAGCTCCTCAATCCATACAGACACCTTATTTTGATGTTTCACAGCGAACCACTGCACATAGACGGACTTTGTTACCTATAAGATTTTATTTCTATTAGCCTACCGCAGTCCACTGCTGGACATAGATCTCTCCCAATGTTCGCCATTTTATGCCGATCTCCGCCTTCCGCATCCAGTCTCTTCCAGCCACCTTCCGCATACAAGGCAACCGAACCACACAAATTTTTGCAGTGTCCACACTGAATGTTATATTTTTTAATCGTATAACTACGGCCAATTATAATTTTCCGTAGTCCGGTTGATCGGACAACCAAACCCTACTACGGCCAATAGATGATACGACCATTTCAAATATAAGATTAAAAACTTTTTCCTGTTCTCTCCCCTACCAAGGGAAGACCCCATGACAGCGAAATGTCTGATATTTCTCGAAGGAGTTAACCAGGGGAGATGTGCGTCAGAAGGAACACTGCTATTGCGTATCCGCCTGCTACTAAATGCGTGAAGTTTTACCTGGACAGCATCATGAAGAAGAAATGTGTTGCACATTTCTTTTGAGACTCATCATTAGCTACGACAGCTATTCGAGCGAGGGTGTATTCATTATGAAGAACACACGCTATATATTTTTGATAACGGTTTTATTTGCCTAGAACTTACCGTATATCCGTTTTGTATCATATTCGAGACAAAATAAGTCTTCAATAATAATTTACTTACAAAATAAACACTATACCCAAATAAACCTAATAAAAATGACCATCGAAAATTCAGGTGGTATTATTAAAAACACCATGTTTACAGTGCATCAATATATATCGTTATTTAATCCTCATGTACAAGCAAATTTATTAATACATGTTTTATATTCCATCTCGGTTTCGAGGTTACCAATCATCAAAATCAACATCGCACAATGCCATAATATAGTGTAAAATATGTATAATAGACGGCGTCACGGCGCGGCACGGTACGTGACGGCGCGGCGTGACGACTCAAGGCAACACAAAACACGCAGCGCTCTCCGGAATCACATTCCAAGCTACCTACGCTGCGGCCTACGTCTCGTCAGTGGCGACTGGAGCGGCAGCCGCAAATAAAACTACATCCGACCCCTCACGACTTTCATTATAATGAATCGTTTAATGCTCACTTCAGTCGATCGTACAGTATAAGTAGTTCTCTTCTCGATAGGACATCTTCTCTATTATGTATATAGATAATCTGTATATATAATCTTTCTCACTAATATCTACACCGTCTCCAAGGGTTACGTTATATATGTTCCTCGCGGGCGAGCGGCGACGGGCGCCCGTGCGCCGGCCCGGCGTCAGCTTTCTAGTGAGTCCATTTGCTCCATGACTGAAAAAAAGATACGACATATAAATTACTCACATTTCTTTTGCCTAGGGGGTCGTCCATTAATCACGTGAGGCTCGAAAGGGGGGGGGGAGGGGGTCTGCCAAAAATCACGAAACATCACCAGGGGGTGCGGGGTGTAGTGAGATGTCACGTGTATTTATTTCAAATAGCAACTTTACAACCTTGAATTTGAGATCACTGTAATTTCTGAACAAAACCTACAATATTAAAACTTGTATGGAATAATTCATAAAGCACTTAATTCCTTTCTTACATCAGAAATTAATTGGAATCGGAATACCTATGCGTTGATCATACAACACAAAAATCATTTTGTTATGTTTTTCACCGTGTCTCCCGCGGAACCGCGCAGAATATCGGCATCAATCCGATCAATAATAATCTCAAATTATGTCAGTATTATTTAAAATAGTACTATCCATAGTTTTGGCGTGATATAGAAAGATATATACAAAAAAAAAATATCTTCAGTATCGGATGTAATGGCAGTTACATAGATAGAATGTCTAGTAAAAAAAAATATCTTGGTAAATAATTACCAAATATATTTGACGTACAGATTTTACAAATAAAAACTCTCTATAGCTATAAGTTATATATATTAGACTAGCCGATGCACGCAGCTATGACCCCGTCCACCGATGATCATTTGGGGGAAGGCCTCTCTCCTTGTTCCGGAGATGCCTTCAGAGCCCACCCACTCGCCGCTCTCTACCCTCTCTGCTTCCAGAGAAGCGCTCGTGAGCGGTGCGATGCGGGCGAGAACCCCGAAGTGTTGGGGGCCCCCTGCCGGGCCGGGCCGACGTGAATAATCTTTGGATATCAATATCGGCTGTAGGATGAGGAGGGACACCGCGGGGTTTAGTGGGTAGGTCCTGCCCCCGCAGCTAGGATGATGGTGCCAAACCGCGTTCCCCCCGGTACAAAAAAAAAACGCAGCTCAGTCCACGTGGATATCGATAGTCGTGACCAAAAGCATAATGATCGTATGTAAATTCAACCTTGATTATTGTACTTTTGTTTATAACTTCGCTTCTATTTAGCCAACTGCGATCAAACCAACGAAAGATTTTAAGCTTGACAAACTGACACCTTCTTTATTAGCTCCAAAATAATGAATATTATATAGAGGGAGTAAATGCCACGGGAAATATATTTAAATATTAATACCATATCTGTCTCTATTATGTAACGCAAACGAAGCGCGGATTAGCTAGAAGTTTGGATAGATAATAACAATAGAGACTTCTATGTATAAAATTTTTAAAAAAACTTTGTAGCTACTAAAAATACACGTGATTCGGCCCAGGGGGGGAGGGGTAATCTGAAACCTCACCAAATATCACCAAGGGGGAGGGGGGGTCCAAAAAAACCTCACGCGATTAATGGACGGCCCCTAGGATAATTTAACAAAAATATATGACAGTCGTCGTAATTAGCAACGCACGGGGGCACTGGTCAGAGAATGTAGCGTATGTCAGTGCCGATATAATTGAATGTATTGAAGATCGTCGGCATCAATGGCTGCTGTGAGTAAAGGGTCAGCGTCAGTGACTGCTGTGAGTAAGTACAGCGAGTGTCGGCGTCAGTGACTACTGTGAGTACAGCGAGTGTCAGCGTCAGTGACTGCTGTGAGTACAGCGAGTGTCGGCGTCAGTGGCTGCTGTGAGTACAGCGAGTGTCGGCGTCAGTGGCTGCTGTGAGTACAGCGAGTGTCGGCGTCAGTGACTGCTGTGAGTACAGCTAGTGTCGACGTCAGTGACTGCTGGAGTACAGCGAGTGTCGGCGTCAGTGACTGCTGTGAGTACAGCTAGTGTCGGCGTCAGTGACTGCTGTGAGTACAGCTAGTGTCGGCGTCCGTGACTGCTGTGAGTACAGCTAGTGTCGGCGTCAGTGACTGCTGTGAGTACAGCGAGTGTCGGCGTCAGTGACTGCTGTGAGTACAGCTAGTGTCGACGTAAGTGACTGCTGTGAGTACAGCGAGTGTCGGCGTCAGTGACTGCTGTGAGTACAGCTAGTGTCGACGTAAGTGACTGCTGTGAGTACAGCGAGTGTCGGCGTCAGTGACTGCTGTGAGTACAGCGAGTGTCGGTGTCAGTGACTGCTGTGAGTACCGCTAGTGTCGGCGTCAGTGACTGCTGTGAGTACAGCTAGTGTCGGCGTCCGTGACTGCTGTGAGTACAGCTAGTGTCGGCGTCAGTGACTGCTGTGAGTACAGCGAGTGTCGGCGTCAGTGACTGCTGTGAGTACAGCTAGTGTCGACGTAAGTGACTGCTGTGAGTACAGCGAGTGTCGGCGTCAGTGACTGCTGTGAGTACAGCGAGTGTCGGCGTCAGTGACTGCTGTGAGTACCGCTAGTGTCGGCGTCAGTGACTGCTGTGAGTACAGCTAGTGTCGGCGTCAGTGACTGCTGTGAGTACAGCGAGTGTCGGCGTCAGTGACTGCTGTGAGTACAGCGAGTGTCGGCGTCAGTGACTGCTGTGAGTACAGCTAGTAACGGCGTCAGTGACTGCTGTGAGTACAGGGAGGGTAGGCGTCAGTGACTGCTGTGAGTACAGGGAGGGTAGGCGTCAGTGACTGCTGTGAGTATAGGGAGGGTAGGCGTCAGTGACTGCTGTGAGTACAGCGAGTGTCGGCGTCAGAGACTGTTGTGAGCACAGAGAGTGTCAGCGTCGATGTCTGCTATGCGAGTACGAGGTGGTAAGTACCTGCTTGTCGGGCGCATGGTGCTGCTGCTCCCAATGCGGCAGGTGGTCAGGTCCGGGTTGCGGCGCGGCGCCCACGGGCGGCAGGTAGTGCAGCGGCAGCGCGTGCTGCATCAGCGACAGCGCCGCGGCAGTAGCGCCGCCCGAGCCGCCCGCGACGCCGTACGCGCTGGTGTCGAGGCCCGGCCCGACGTGTCCGTGGCCTCCAACGGGGCCCATACTGTTCACTCCCTGTAATGGTAACGGAATTTATTATCAACTAATATTATGAAGAGGAAATATTTGATTGTTTGTTCCCATCAAATAGGCTCACAAACTACAGACCCGATTTGAAAAATTCTTTCACTGTTGGGAAGCTACACAATCTCTAGGTAACATAGGCTATATTTCATTCCCGTGTTCCCGCGCGAACGTGAACCACGTGTGGTCCGCTAATTGTCAATAACATGGAAAGGAAGACGTGTAGACGGTACAACAATCAGTAGCACTTCGGGCAGTACTTGGGTTTTGCACACGTGATGAGTCGTGTAGTTACCTGGTATCGGTCGTGGTCGGGCAGGTGCGGGTGGTGCGGCTGGTGCGCGTGCCAGTCGTCGCCGCCGATCATCTTCCACGCGCGCTCCGTACCGATGGGGCGCGGCTTGCGCTCCTCTTCCTCGCCCCACCCGCCCGCGACTCCGCCCACGCTACCCACGCCTCCCACTCCCACTCCACCCACTCCCACTCCGCGATCCAGAAGAGACTGGAAAAAATTACATGATTATTGGTGTAAAGAGGCTTCAATAAGGGCTCCAGACTAGAGAGAGCCTAAGAGCTGGAATTATGCTTATTATTAAGCTGGAAGACGTTGCTATTTTAGTTGCTACGAAATTTATTAGGCACCAATAAACGACGCGTGTTGTGGCGACGGGAATGAGCACAAAATGTCGCCACCCTAATGCATCTCAAGGTTGTCTCGTAAGAGGCGACTAAGGAAAATCTTTTGCAAAACGAGCCATTCGGTAAAGAAATAAAACGGCTTGAAAATTTTTAACTGTAGTTTGTCACAACCTGCGCCTGTCCATTTCAACACGGCAATATACTCGTCACCTATTACGTGGGACATATGACTATAAGGTGAAATGTGGGCGTATACTATGCGTCCGCATTCAAGGACAAAGGCGTGATACACATAGGTGTATGTACTAGCTGATGCCCGCAGCTTCGCCCGCGAAAAATTTGTTCCCGCGGGAACTTATTCCCGGGATAAAAAATAGCCTATGTGTTACTCCAGACTATAATGTATCCCTGTGCCAAATTTCAGCCAGATCCGTTCAGCCGTTCGAGCGTGAAAGAGTAAGAAACATCCACATCACAAACTTTCGCATTTATAATATTAGTAAGAAGTAAGATGTAATAAACGAGACTTTGATCAATTCAGTCGTATTACTCATCTCCCAGCCCCACATGTAATCTTTAAGAAAAGCCGGACAGACTTTCTTGGGGGTTCTTCTCAGTTTGTAGCGTTTACGAACCCTCAGTAAGTCACAATTTTGACAAATCTATTTTTTTTTTATTTCAAGGGGTATAAATTTTATTTTGCATCACATTATAGAGTTGTTACCTGGTAGTGGGGGTGAGCTTGCGGCATGGGCTTAGGCGAGGGCGCCATGGGCTGCTGCTGCTGGTACGACATGAGGAGCGCGCTCAGGTTGCCCGCGTTGCTTGCGCCCGCGAACAACTGCAATATGACATACGTGTATGTGTTACATGTAGTTACTTGTGGGTTTTACTAAAGATTCGTTGGTATGAGAGGTTTCTGTTGAAGAAAATGTTATTAAAATTGGTTCAAAAGTTTTATAATATTTGTAAAGATTAGCGGACCGTCTGACCGAGCGCAAAATCTGTGTCATCGCAATCCATCAATTTAATATTAAAATAGGTTCAATATTAATAAAGACAAGGAAAGTCTGCCATTTCGTTCTATCGTTTCAAAAAATTTACCACCAAAATTTATAATCAAAATACGAAATCTTATAGAAACTACCACTTAACTTTTTTAAACAGAGGGGAATTCCGATTCGCATGCACGAAGGAACCGAAGTAAACACTAGCTAGCTTCGTGTCCTTCATAAGAAAATTGAATCAAAGAGTCTTATTTTATGAGACTTGACCAGATTTAAAATGATCGAGTTCTAAATACTATGTGGAAAATAAAACTATAAGGTAAAATGAGGGCGTATACTATGCCTCTGCCTACTCCTTCGGGGATAAAGCTTGACTATATGTCTGTAGGTATGAGTTCTAAATGTTGTTCATACCACTCAATCTTACTAACAAGATATAGTCTCCACGTCTTGTTCACAAGAATCTCATCAACAAGACTGCCTTCCGGAATGTAGAAACACAGGACAAGTAATTACCTGCGCGTTATGTTTCTGCTGCATGAGCGGGTGTCGTTGAGCGAAGTCGGGCGCCCGCGGGTTGAGCCTAGACACGTTCTCCACGCCCACGTAGCCCAGGCCCATGTTGACGCCGCTTACGCCCACGTTCACGCCGCTCGCCATTGATACTTGTTGCTGTAATGTCATAAAACACTGTCAGACCCCACTCTTGCATTTCCCTTTTTTTAATGTGAGGAAAATCCTACAGGGTTACTATGACGGACTCCTACAGACTAAAAACCATACGTAGGATACATAACAGCCTACAGTTGAGAGACCCCGGGTAAGCCCTCGGAAGGATACTCCAGGACTCCCAACAGACCTACGGCTACCACTGCGGCCTCTCTTAGGGGGGTTCGGGTGTTATCCCGCTTCTAAGGGGGGCGTGCGCGAATCCGTCACGTCACTCTGTCGTCTAGGGCCTACTTCTGTAAGGACGGTGAGCAGCCCCCTTACCATCCTCAGGCCCCGGTCATCACTCTTGCTTATCCTGGGGCTTCTTCCATCAGCTCAATAAGGGCTCTCTAATGTAGGCAGTGGGAGGGCACCGTGTGGTTTTAGTCAGTAACAGTATGCCATAGCATCCGTAAGGGTATTCTAAAAGTAAGAAAAAAAAAATAGACTCTCTCTCGCCGCGGACTCAGTGTTCTGTAATTGATTAGTGTAGTAAGCAAATTTCACAATGACAGAGCCTTGGATGTGGGACCACTTTATGGCATTTTAAAGGATCAAGCTCATCTCCATTCAGCTTATGCCGTATTTCTATGATTTTGTTAAGTGTACATTTCAGTAATCAAAGTGAGATACACAGTAATGCGCGACACAAAGGAATCACAAAGGAATGCCTAAAGAATGCCTTCCCCACCCTCATAACAGTTAATTTTGGTTGCATCTGGGCTCTACATTACAATTTGTTTTACGTTCACAGAGTACAGCAGTAAGTAGGGGTATGGGATGAAGTGAAGTTGATTGTGCGGGACAAAAACACAGCTAATTAAAATAGTCATTAATAGCTTACCATCATGTTGTGTCCATTTCTGGAGTTGTCTTGATAGATGGGTCCATTCCGGCTGAGTCCAGACATGTCCATCGAGTTCACATTGTTGCCTGCAAGTACACATTTCAAACATTAGAATTACTTAGGTATAAAAAGAACAATCTATATTTAGATAAGACAATTTAGGATTGAGCCTTAGATCATCTAACCACAGGATGCGCCTTACTTAAGCATTGTTTTCTGCCATTGCACATGACCATTTGGTCTTTTGGCTTTATGAAAAGCCTGTACATCAGTACATCATTTTATATGATTAAACTAGTACATTACATTGTAGTTGACTGTACAATAACAATTAACACACAACAGCCATTACGCGTTTGTCGATTAATACATTTTTAAATGCAATGAAATTTTATCTGTCTTTGTGTTTCCCCCTTCACTTGTATGAAAACTGGCAGAATATTTTTGTATGCGGTGGTTCGCAAAGGCTAGTCCCGTGTTATATGGTCTAAGGATTGAGCACCTTGTTGTTAAATTAAAAACGTATGAAGATGCATAGATTATCCTATTATCATTATGTACTAGCCTTTATTGTAGATGTCAATAAAAATCTCTTCTTGAGACATTCACTCTGTATTACATCGATGACTCTTGCATTGTATGTGCATCGCATTGTAAACTTGCCACGTTTGTAAAATGATGAAATGAGGGCTAGGTTCGATAGCAGCTCTCAACTCAACGTTCGTCATAATTTCATTTGACGGGCGACGTAATTTTGAGTGAACTTCCTTATTACCCAACCCTGGGGTTTTTAAGTGGAGTGTGAAGAGGCACATCATGGGGACGTTAACTTGAGGTGTCAATAGTCTTTGCGGACTACAAGAGTGATCACCAATTAGCTAATCAGGGTTTTCAATAAAACAGGCTGCGTCATATTGGCGAAAATGATAAAAATAATATTAAAAGAAAAAAACCAGTGTCACTGCGGGAGTGCCGACTGAAGTTAGATTTTTGGGTTAGTCAATTAATTTTCAAAATCGAGACTTGAGTTTCGATCCGAAATCGCATTCAAAACTTATGAACATTGCAAGCCGTTTACAGTTCCCAAGTGTCGGTAAACGTGACGTGAGTTCAAGTGCTTTATCCCAGAACAAAAGAAGCTCTTAGTACTTAGATATAAAAAAAAGTTTACTCACCAATAGGCATAGGTTGATGGTAGGTCTGCTGCGCATGGTGGTGCTGCGCGAGCGTGTGCGCGTGGGCGTGCGCGTGCGTGGTGGCGGGCGCGGGCGCGTACGCCGGAGGGGGGGTAGAGCCGTGCGACGACGTGCGCGAGCAGGGCGACACGCCGCCCGCCGCGCCGCCTGCCCCCCGGTACCCCGGCGCCTTGCTGGCGTCCGCCGCCACCACCGCCTGCTGGGAGACACAACTCATATTTAGCCTACATACAGTCACATCCAATATTGCATGGGCCCCTTAAGATCTATAATCCCATGCACATTTGAGTCCAAATTCATAAGAACTCCACTAGATGGCGCAACTTTACTCTAATATAATATTGCATAGACACCTTAGAATCACAAAAAATGTACTAGATGGCATATTTACATTTCTCAAAAGATTAATGAGTTGCTATTTTGACAATAATCACGTTCCTGCGTGAGGTATTAAAAAAATCGGCAACGCTAGATACTTGACTTCCAATGTTATCCGAGAGATGGCGTCAATTCTCAGTGCAAAGCAATTTCGTTTCGGATTGACCATGCATTCTCAAATTCGTCTGTACATCAATTCTGGAGGATTACCGACGGCCGATGGTGCAAACGAGTTCTAGAGTGGAGACTGCGTCTCGGCAAACGTGGGGTAGGACGTCCACCTGCTAGATGGACCGACGACCTGGTAAAGGTCGCAGGCTGGGACTGAATGCGTAAGGCGCAGGACCATGTATTGTGGCGTAAATTAGGAGAGGCCTACGTCCAGCAGTGGACTGCGATAGGATCATTTGATTGACATAAATTATAGTCGCGCTTTAATCTTCGAAAAGGTAGACTTTACGACTAAATTTCACATTTTGTTTTTGTAGCACATAATAGTAGATTTCGCGTCGCGTCGCGTTTCCGAACGTTCGATTGTAAACATCATAGTTGTGTAGCTCCTGCTAATATCGCGTTTGAAAAAACATCCAAGCTCACATTGAGACACCAAAACATAACGAAACAAAAACTAAAGTGCTGTGAATATTGTGGAAGTGTTAATCTCAATTTGACCTCGCCATGGAATTGTATTTTCAAACAAGGCACTTCTTCTGAATTAATTAGAGGTTAGAATTATCGTGTTAGTAGTGACAGAACGTCACTTGACATTTTGACATAACTCAGTATTGCCAAAACAAGAAAAATATTAACTACTTCTTGTTACGTTTCATTACACTCAGACCCAACGTGATTATTAAAAATGGATAATCAATTCCAACTTTTATTCGACAAAATGAAGATAGAAATGAAAAATCAAACGAAGGAACTGCAAACTTCTATAACCAACAAAATAACGGAGAGTTTAGATGAAAAACTTCAACCTATCATCGCGGAAAATAAAATATTAAAAACAAAATTAGAAAATCTTGAGCAAGAAGTGGAAAACATGAGAAGAGCAAAGAAACAAAACAACCTGATAATTTTTGGTATAAAGGAAAGCGAAAGATCTAACCTGGAACTAATACAAAATGTGAAGCATATTTTTAAGACCGATTTAGGCCTAAATTTTGAAGATTATGAGGTAAATAATATTTATAGAATTGGAAAAACGAAGCCAAACACTAAACCAAGACCCACCTTAGTTTCCTTCGTGAGTGAATGGAAAAAGAATGAAATAATGAAACTGAAGAAAAACCTTAAAGAAGTGCACATTTCAGAAGATTATACAAAAGATGTTTTAGAGAAAAGGAAGCTGCTAAAACCACAACTGACAGAGGAGAGAAAGAAGGGAAACATTGCATATTTAATATTTGATAAAATCATAATAAAGGGGAAAATGAATAAAAACAATGATAAGCGGAAAAGAGAAACATCATTATCACCTCAAACAAATACCCAACCAAAAAAGCAACCGATTAAGCTCGGTTGCTTCCCGAACATCAATCGATTAAATGCTTACGATGTAATGAGAATTAGAAGCAATTCTCTACCCGCCAGCCCAAAAGATAGTAAACCATAGCAGTTAACGGTCGGTAAACGGAAAACGAAACAATCATTTAAAGTTAAAAACAAAGCAACAATAAAACATAACACTCCCCCAAGCCGATTGGTCATCGTGGGGGAGAATGACCAAGACCCTCTAAAGGTTAAAAATAACACCAATACTCAAAGAAATAAGAAAACAAACAATATCTATATAGGAACTATAAACTGTCGATCTCTTAAAACTCCCGAAAAACTTAGAGAACTAGAAACAGCAACAGAAGAAATAAAATGGGATATTATAGGGATCAGTGAAGTGAGACGATTTGGAGAATATATAGAAGATCATGGCCAGTATATACTACATTATTTAGGGGAGACGCCGGGATTATACGGAGTTGGATTTATGATAAGAAAAAAAATTGTAAGCAATATAATAGAACTAAGAGGAATCTCAGAACGTATTGCAATCCTTAACATAAACTTACACGGAGAAGTAGAATGGTCCATAATTCAGGCATATTCACCTACGGAATCAGACAAAAACGAAGACATAATAAAAATTGAACAATTCTATGAAGACCTCCAAAAGACCATCGAAACTGCACAAAAAAAAGTCATAGTAATGGGAGACTTTAATGCACAAATCGGAACACAAAATAACGGAGAAGAACAAACTATAGGAATTCATGGGTACGGCACTAGAAGCAAAAATGGCACATGGTTGGTCAATTTTTCATTGCAAAACAGACTTAGTATACTAAACAGTTTTTATAAAAAGAAAATAACGAATAAATGGACATGGATCTCACCTAACGGACTACATAGGAACGAAATAGATTTTATTATGTCCAATAACAGAAGAGTTTTCAAAGATGTGTCGGTCATACATAATTTAAATTTTAATATAGATCATAGAATGATTCGGGCCATAATGGCAGGATCATCCCCCAAGAAAACAAGACGATTTCATAACAAATACGCAGTTGTTCAGTACACTGGCGAGCCAGAACTACTACTCAAACATCTCAAAGCATCACTAGACAACAAAGAAGATCTACCAATACAAGAAAAGTATAATAAACTACTATACCAACTAAAAACTGTAACTAAAAAAAATTTTAAATAAAAAATAGAACCGACTTCATACAAATCCTTAAAAATAAAATTTACCTAGGACATTGTAATATGTATTTTGATTTATCAGATTTTATTCAACATCATATTGAAGTCGGCGCCAAGTAAACCCATAGGTTTAGGTAGGTATTATTAATGGCACCAACTTCAATATTATATTGAATAAAATCGGATAAATCAAAATACATATTACAATGTGCTAGGTAAATTTTATTTTTAAGGATTTGTATGAAGTCGGTTCTATTTTTATTTAAAATTTTTATTTTTTAATTTTAAGTGACGGGTGGACCGAAAAGTATTTCTATCTAGGTGTAAAGTTCTCATCAACACAAATCAATCAAGCCGAAACACAAGGAACTGCTGTAAATCGTTAAGGAATTCCCTCGACTGTCTTTCGGTTCCATCATCAGATCGACTCCAGACCTTCATTAAATTTTAGTACCTACATTAAAGCACTTAATCAAAAAGTTAACAATCGCACTAGTTGTCCCTACAATTTTCGGTGGTTGCCCTCGATTTCTCCTGGATCCCAGCATCAGATCCTGATACCCTGGATATGGGACCACCTCAGAAGTAGCCTCTTTCAAACAAAAAAAGAATTTTCAAAATCCATCCATAATTGGCGCCGCTATCGCGTAACATACATACAAAAAAAAAAAAAAAAAAACATAGCGTACGAATTGAGAACCTCCTCCTTTTTTGAAGTCGGTTAAAAACAAACACAAATAAAAAGGAAGAAATCTCTTATAAAAGTAAAGAACTATTACAGAAACGCAAGAAATTATTACAAGGAATAAAAACAAAAGATAGCCGTCAAAAAATTGCGGAAATAAGCAAATTAATAAGCGAACAACTAAGGAAAGAAAGAAAAACAAACCGGGACAATACGATGAAGAAATATATACAAAAAACAGGAGGAATAAAAAAGGCATTGAAAGAACTAAATTGCAAAAAAGACTGGATACCTAGAATGAAAAAGAACGACGGTCAAAGTACAGGAAAGAGATCTGAGATACTAAAAGCTGCTACCGAATTCTATCGAAATTTATACCAAAGCCAAAATGTGGGACAGGTTGCAAAAGAATACGACTCATTGGCCAATGAAGAAGAAATACTTAAAATATTAAAAGAAGAAACTATAAGAGCAATAAGTACACAAAAGAACGACAGAGCACCCGGATCAGATCTCATTTCTAACGAATTACTGAAAATAACATTACCAGTAACTGCTCCAAAGCTTACGGACATATTCAACGAAATTATGAAAATTGAAAAGATTCCTGAGGATTGGACTAAATCGACCATCATACTACTACACAAAAAAGGCGACAAAGGAGACATAGCAAATTATAGGCCTATTCTATTAGCTTAATGTCGAATATCTATAAGGTGTTTTCAAAAATCATACTATCAAGAATTACCAACACGCTTGAAGAAAATCAGCCCAAAGAACAGGCCGGATTTCGCCGACATTTTTCAACAATAGACCATATTCACGCCCTTAGACAAGTACTACAAAAATATAAGGAATACAACAAGACTTATTATCTTGGGTTCGTGGATTTTAACAAAGCATTTGATACACTTGAACATGATTTTATATGGAATGCACTAAAAACACAGGGAGTACAACCAAAATACATACGAATACTCCAAAATGTATATACCAAGAGTACAGCGCAAGTAAAGTTAGAAACTACAGGCGAAGAATTTTCTATTAAGAGAGGTTTACGCCAAGGTGACCCTGTCTCTCCTAAATTATTCTCAGCCGTCTTAGAAATGATATTCAGAAATCTAGATTGGATAAATGTAGGACTAAATATAAATGGCGAAAACTTGAGCCACTTACGTTTTGCAGACGACATAATCGTATTCTCCGAGAGCCCGAAATCACTAGAAATAATGCTGCAACAACTAGCCGATGAGAGTTACAGGGCAGGGCTAACCATAAATCTAACTAAAACCAAAATTATGTCAAATTCCTCAAAAACAGACATCATTAAAGTAAATAATGAGCAAATAGAATACGTTCAGGAATTTGTTTACTTGGGACAGTTAATATCTACCGAAGACTGCATGAAAAAGGAAGTAGAAAGAAGAATAACTAACACTTGGAAACGATAACGATAAGGTCGCTTAGCGAAGTAATGAAGAATAAAGAAATGCCGATAAAAGAAAAAAGGAAGGTTTACAATATGTGTATTCTACCATGCTTACTGTACGGTTGCCAAACCTGGGCATTGACAGAAAAATTGGAAAACAAAATAAAAGTTTGTCAAAACGGAATAGAGAGAAGTACAATAGGAGTTAAAAGAAAAGACCAAGAAAAATTAAAAACCATAAAAAGCAAAACTAAGAAAATTTAAGAACGCATATATAACATACAAACAACTAAAGTGGAGGTGGACAGGACATATGATGAGAGAGAATACAGACAAATGGACAAGACTAATTACGGAATGGTACCCAATGGAGAGTAAAAGAAACAGAGGTAGACAGACTAAGAGATGGGAAGATGACCTCAAGAAAACAGCGGGTCCCACATGGTCCCGAACAGCAAAGAAAAGAACAGAGTGGAAATCTTTAGAGGAGGCCTTTGTCGGAAGACAAGTTGAACATTAATAATAACCGTTTGCCGAATTTAAAAATTGAATAACAATTAACCATACTAGTTAAGTTTAGTAATAGTATCTATAACTACGAACAATAGTTAATAGTGTGTTAGGAATAGTTTTAAGTCAATACAATATGTTCGTGGCACACATAACCACAAAATGTAAACTTAGGTCAACAATAAAGGCTATTTTATTTTATTTATTTATTTTAATAGTAGATGAGTCTTAATTGCCGTGTTAAAATTTTTCATAATACCCATAAACAAGGCTCTGAACTAGCTTAACGAAGCGTGAAGTGGCACGTCATAGAAGCGCCAACTTGAGAACTGTCAACAATTTTGTCTCCATATTGAAAAACTTCACTTGTACTGTTCCACAACATTTATTTATTATAATACCTAACCGGTTTCGCGACAATCTTGGTAATAAGCCCATTGTCGCGTTTAAAAAAGAATATACGGTCGAATTGAGTACCCTCCTACTTTTTTGAAGTCGGTTAAAAATGGTCACGCAAGTTGAAATTTTGGAAGATCATTACTGGCAGCAGGACCAACAGTCTTCAGCTTGATTGTTAATAGGAAATGCCACCAAAGATGACCCATCTCAACACGGACCCTAGCGTAAGATGCTTAACCAGATATCATATAGAAGTACAAAGTATGGAAGTGATACCTGTGGCGGCGGCTCTACGCTGTGGTGAGCATCCCCCGCAGCGCCCCACACTGCGCCTGCGCCGGCAGATAGGTCCTTGAACAGCGAGTACTCCTGCGTACCGCCGCTGCTTGCGCTCGGCTGTAAACACAAACGTTTTTTGTAAATACATTTGTACATGTACAAATAAATAAATATTTGTGGACATTCACACACAACATAGTCTAGCCCAAATTAAGCTAATATAAGTATGTGCTATGGAATCTAGACGACTGGTATACATACTTATATATTTCTAAATACATACATATTTTTTATTTATTTTTTTATTTTTATACATATAAAACACCCAAACTCCGAAACAAACATTTGTGAATCACACAAATATTTGGCGGTCCCAGGAATCAAACCCAGGACCTCCAGCGCGTCAGACGGTATCACCAGGCCTCCGTCACTCGCTACAAGTCGTGTTATAAGCACCTACTCCTAAGTATTATGTAGCAGAACTAACGTGGCCGATCGGCAGAGGGCTGCCACACGCCAGACCGAGCGAAGTGCGCACAGCCAATGTACGTTTTCCGCGTAAAATAACATTTTGCTTTATTTAGTCTTGCTTTTTTTTTCATCTTACTTCTCACTAATATTCTAAAATTAAATGCGAAACTGTTTGAGTGCGGATGTGTAGATCTGTGATGTTTGTTACTCTATCACGCTCTAACGGCTTAACGCATCTGGCTGAAATTTGATACAGGGATAGATTGTAGTCTGTAATAACACATAGGTTACTTTTTATCCCGGGAATAAGTTCCCATTGGAAGCGGGAAAAGGAACAGTCTTTTACGCGGGCTAAGCTGCGAGCATCAGCTAGTTATAATATAATTCTTATGTAAAGAAGAAGAAGTTATAAAATACTAGATGACCCGCGCAACTTCGTTTGCGTGATAAATGAAGAACCGTTGGACCGATTTTGTGCAAACTTCACATAAACCATCTACTAAACAGTCCGAACAAAGCCTAAACATTGGTTTGGATAGGTGAGCCCGTTCTTGACTTATAAAATTACAACGAAAAGTGGCATTGATTTTTATATATATAGATAATGAACTTTTTTTTCAGACACTGTGTTTATTGTTTTTTGTAGTTATATGTATTTTTGTTCAGTGCTCACAACTCTAATGTTGTCAATAGTTGTCACTCGATGACGCAATCGTACGATGTGCGCACGAATCTCGACTCTCGGAATACGCCGTAGGGAATGTTTACCACTGTAGCAATACGTTATAGCTAATATTTTTGAGGTTAAGTATGGGAGTGATGTATCTGTTACGTAGTAACTATTATTTAATCTGTGGTATCACTACCAACTACGCCACAGAAGCAATGTATAAAGTAAAAGAGTTCAGTACCATGCGACAAAGGCTTTAAAATATATATCACCATGCGACTGACAACCGGTGAAGAGAGTTAATCTCATCTTCATTTCTATTTATATTTAACAGTAAGCAACTCTTACTTGCGGTCACTCTTCCATGTGCTAAATGAAGTATTCACTACTAAATAAATTAATGTACGTCATACATAAACCTTTCTTTTTTGTTGGAAATAGACTACCATATTCATTCACTTTTTGATAGGAACCCTAGCATAAAAATATTTTTAAGATATAATTGCACATAGAACTATATTTTGAGTCATAATGTGAACATACTTGTGGCGTGGTATTGATGTGTAGCGCTGCAGACGTATTGGCTGCATTGTCTTCGTTAGCATTCCACGAACTGGTGTTGTCTGGGCTTAGCTGTCAACCAATTTGGCGCATTTTAGTAATTTCCTTAGTGCATAAGATATCGTCATTCTCGTCATTCGCGGTGAAGAGAGTATTCGTGAATTAGTATGGAGTCGAGATGAGTTTCGTTTACAGCTAGATGGCGGTGACTCGATTCTATACAAAGGGGTCTTTGAAGGTTTTTACAGGGTCGGCAGCGCGAGTGTAGCGCCTCTGGTGTTGCAAACGTTCATAGGCTGCGGTGACCACCAGTACATCTGTTGGGCCGTATGCTTGTTTGCCACCTAAGTGGTAAAAAAAAAACTTAGCGTTAAGGCGCTCACCTTGATATACGATTGGTTTTGACGAGAAACTCACAAAAGTCACTCTGAATCACTTAAAAACTTTACCTGCATAGTGCGTTCGGGAGCGCGGTGAGTTTTCACCTCACTGTCATCAGTCTTGAGCGGAGGCGGAGCGACAGGCGGAGCGGGCGCGGCAGCGGGCGGCGGGGACGGATCCCGCGTGCGCTGCGGCGATAAGGCGGATGGTCCACCCGGGCTCGAACCTCCGGCTGTCGTCTGCTGGAGGTAAAACTAGTTTTGAAATTATGCCGGATTCCTACCCACTAAAACCAGGATATCCAGCAGTCTGGCTACCATCGCAGTCTCACTGAGGGGTTCGGTTACTATCCTGCGTCGTTGGAGGTTAGTTCGGATGTTATCCCGCTGCTAGGGTAGTGAGGCGTGCGTGAAATACGCGACGCCGTTTTCGGTCTGCTTTTGTTAAGGCGGAAGAAAACGCATACAAACACGGTGCCTTCAGTCGCGGCCTCACCCACGCTTATATTGACTTCGATATTAATTGAAAAACAATTTAGTATTTGCCAGTTAAATAAATTCATATGAAATACCACGTGTAAAAGGCTACCTACAAAGATCACAGGCAGTGACTGAACTCAAAA
This sequence comes from Miltochrista miniata, assembly GCA_933228765.1. NCBI lineage: Eukaryota > Metazoa > Arthropoda > Insecta > Lepidoptera > Erebidae > Miltochrista > Miltochrista miniata. The sequence goes on along the minus strand of OW121756.1, from coordinate 32,437,734 downwards.
AGCGCAGGACCGTATCTTGTGACGTGAATTGGGAAAAGCTAACGTCCAGCCATGGACTGCTTTATGCTAATTGGATGCATACCTGATGGGTGGCGCGTGGTTTGACCGCAGGGTCGACACAAGCGGCAGCAGGCGCGGGAGCGGGCGCGAGCGGCGCAGGCGGGGCCAGCGGGCCGGCGGTGAGCTTGGCGGCGAAGGTGTGCGGCCGCGCGCCCACGATGACGCCCGTGTACGTGAGAGCGCCCGTCGTCTTGCAGCCGGCCGGCATCGGGCTCGCCGGGATGGGCGCGCTCGATGTCGGTACTCGCTTGTCGCTTGACGATGCTAAAGTGGACGATATATTATTTATTAATAACTAGTGCTTGAAATTGTTACAAATATTTTTAAAGCACGTTAAGCCGTTGGGTCGAGTTACAAGTAAGGCGCTAAGTACATTAAACTGGCGTGTGGCACGAACATGGCGAGGATTGCACTGTTTCCGTGCCAATCACAAGAAAATAAAGTCATTATTTGAACAAATTCAATGGGCGCTCGCACGCCATTTCGTCGCCGGCGATTCATTAATTCGTGTTTTGGTACGGTATTTGATTGAAACAGAGTGAAGTCCGCGTCATGTCCTTGCCATACGTCAGATCAACGTGCTTAGCGCCTAACTTGGCAGTTGTTAAGTTTAGTTGAGGGCCTTACAGTAGGCGCACACTGGGCGAGGTGTCACCGCGACTGTCGCCCAGTGTGCGCCCAGGTTATAGGTGGCTTGAAACGTTTCTAAAAACTATACGCTCACTGCGTGGATGTATAATGGGCCTCCAGTCTACTACGGATGGACAGTCACTTTTATCCCTGATGGACAGGGATAAAAGTGTAAGTACATGTAGGTGAGTAATACAGCGAGTACGTACGGTGCGTCTGCAGTCGCGGGGGCGCTGGGCGCGCGCTCGTCACGTGCGGCCTGGGCGCGGCGCGCGCGGTGAGCGTGGCGCGGCTACTGGCCGTACTGCTGCTGCTGCTGCTCGCTACTGCGCCGCCCTGCGCAGTAGACACACGTGCATTTTATTCATTATACTATTTATATTTAGACTGGGACTGCTATGCTACGGTCCCAGGTTCAAATCAAATATTTGTGAGATCCGCTAATGTATCTTTCGGGGTTTGGATTTTTTTTTGACGCGCGGACTGCAGGTTACGCACTTCGCCGCCCCACTTCGGGGGAGCGGGGCGACTTCGTGTGGGACTCACGGTTCTGGAAGGAACCGTCCAACCCACTAAACCACGCGGTGTTCCGCTTCACCTTAACCGGGTCGCAGGATAGGCCGGAGGATAAATCACTGCAGCCCGGCAAAGGGTCGCCCCGTATTGTCAGGACTCACCACGGGGGGCCTGATGGGCGGTCCCCCAGAACTCCCTAAGGAGCTTAATAATAGCCCGTATCGTACCACTCTCAAATATCCCTCTGTAACCAAAGGAGGTAGAGTGGCCGAGCGTATATAACCTATATTTGGACCGGGACAGGTGGCTGCTCCTACCTATCTCGTGACAGGAGCGTTTGACCAGCACGCCCCCGCGACCGTAACTCCTCCCGTTTGGCCGCCATCACCTCGCTACCAGACGAGGCGACGGCAGCCCTGCACCACTGGCTGCCGACCATGACTCGCACCACGGCCGGCAGCGATTTTGGAGTTAGGATGTTATCTATGTACCTTGTACGAGCCTCGTACAGCGGCTAACATCGTACATCACGTTGCGCGTAGTCAGCAGATTACGCCGATCAACGCCAATACATTATGTATATCGAACCAGTGCATTGACAACTACCAGTCGGTACGGTGTACTCACCACCATCTACCATTTTAGTATAAGTTGAGATAAATTATACCATTTTTGTCCCTAATTTATATCTAATACTCTACCAAAATTCCTGTACGGTTACCATTTCCCCGTACATACCTTGTACCTATTTTATAAAAGTATATTTATCAGCTGTTCAGATCCCATAGCACAACATGATGAAATATTATATCGATAACATTTCTTCGAGGATATTTTAGTTAAGGCTAACGTTTGCATTTCAAAAAGGAACCAATACATGGAGTATGTGATAAAATAGATAATACTCGTATGGAAGCTTATGTACCACCATTCAGCAAACACACATTTCTTTTCAGCTTTCATTGACTGTCGGAAAAACTTCAATTTTGGACGAACAGATGCAGTTTTGACAATCAGACAAAATAAATACCTTGGGCGGAGGCTGCTTGGGCGCCTTAGGTTGTAAAGGCAGCGGCGTGGGCGCAGGTTTGACTGCAGCCCGCGGTAACAACTGAACGATGTCCGCCTCCGGGTCGCGGATCATTGCCGCGATTAACAAGCCGGCTTGTCGCGTCGCCTCTGCTGAGCCCCTGAACAGAATACACGGACGGTTATATGCTGTAGTAGAGTGGTGAATAAGGGTGAAGTTGACTTAATGAAAAGTGGTCACCATAGCTTACTGAGGTTTGCAACACAACCTTAAACAATTACAGGTGCAATGTGTTTTGTCAATTTTTTTATCGTAGCTGAATATGAGACTATTAATAGCTATGGATGAAATTAGCCTATAGCAGTCCACTGCTGTATAAAGGCCTCTCCGTGGTCCTGTACCTTCCTCCCTGTGACCTTACCCAGGTCAACGGTCCATCCGGTGAGCTATGTCGGAATGAGTGGGGCTTTATCATAAAGAGTGGAGCTATGTCATAACGAGTGGGGCTATGGCATATTGAGTGCGACTGTGTTATAATGAGTGGGGCTATGTCAGAATGTACAGGGCTATATTATCATAATGAGTGGGGCAATTTTTTTTTTAAATCATTATTTTTATAGGGACTTTTGGCTAGCATAAGCCATGTCAGCCCCATCGTAACTCACAAAAAAAAAGTATAATAATTATAACTATCTAAATGTCTATAGAAATATCTGATAAGAGACAATGAGTAGGGCTATGTTATATAAAACTGTATAGGTTATACCATAACGAGTGGGACTGTGTCATAATGAGTGGGGCTATGCCATAATGAGTTGCGCTATATCATAATGAGTGGGTCTATGCCATAATGAGTGGCGCTATGTCATGACGAGTGGGGCTATACGAGTACTGACTTGATAGTGATGATGCGCTCGCCCTGGCCCTTGCTCTGCTTGTCGACCTCGATGTGCGCGCCGGTGGCCGAGCGAATGGCGTTGATGTTGCTGCCCGCGCGACCAATCACGCGAGATATGGCGTGCGACGCTACTGATACTTTCTTGCATCTGGAACACACGACATTTTGTTCAGTTTAATATTCCAATTCAACCCTGTACTGTATTTGTTAAACCGTGCCGCAGAGGCCCCAAACTGGATGTCAAGCAAGCAGGACGAAGCGACAGCGGAAAGAGAGGGGCGCGATCAAACGTATGAAGTCCCATAGAAGTGAAATGGATGGCGATGTGGGCAGCGGTGCCCGAACGACGAGCAGCCGCTACGTGAGAGTCGGCCTAGTGCCGTTGTTCTTTGTATTTAGATTATTTAAAAAAAAAATTGATCGTATTTACAGGTAGGGTATAAATCGGACTTTATAGTTTCTAAAACATAATCAAAAAAAAGTATCCACAATCGTCGTCGCGACACGAGCGATCTGGCTGCTGAGATCAAATTCGGGCAAGAGTCGCTGCTCGCCGTTGACAAGTAGTTAGAAGCAAGACAGAAGCCGCGACATTCTCGAATAGAATACTACAAATAGGGCGTCTTTAAAAATCAAACTATCTCACTCACCCTGGGTCTACGGTTGAGAGAGTCTGCACGCTAGACTTGCGTACAACCTCTTTCCAACCTTCGTCGCGTCGACCGCCCACGCAACCTCCTTTGGGAGAGGTGCTTTTGCTGCTGTCTACCTCCCACCTACAAAGGTATTACTATTATAAAACATGTCGAGGATCAATGGTGATTTGGTGACACAATCAATGTATGAATATGTTTAAAGAATCCTCAGATCAGAGATATGTTTTTGATTCAGTGTAAAAATGAATGAGTGAATTCCTCAAGATTTCAAACAAAAAAGAAATCGCCTACATAAAGATTATATTTCACATTTGTGTTTCAGTGACTAAATACCTAAAACCCAAACAAATTGACAACTACATAAACCCATCTACATAATAGATGCATATCATTTGCCATAATCAACATTGGAACATGCCATTCAATTTTACAGTTAGTCCAAAACTACAATGCATTTTCTTATAACTCATTTCAACGGTAAGCCCATGCACTAAAAACATATTTACCAGTTACTAAGTTCCTACTTATGCATGCAAGTAAAACATGTTCATAAAGAATTCATCAAAATTGGATCAGACTTCTGAGATGCAGTGGTTGAAATTTGTATGGGATCACTTTCATCAATTACAATATACTTGAAGATATTTGAAGAAATTAAGAACTGCTATTGCTGTCTCGCAGTTTGTAAGAGTGACATTTTATATGTAAGGTTTCCATGTTGAAATTGTAGTACAAATCTTTGTGAACACGTTTGTACCCGACTTGCGAGGATAAAACAACTTTGACACTGATTTTATAACATGTATAATGACGTCGCGTGAAGTTTACACTATGTTACAACTTACTGATGCGTGTGCTGTGTCTTTTTATTTTTGTCGCTTGTGTCAACATCGTCTTTATCCACGTTAAGCCTAGTGGCTTCGAATATTTGACTCTTTCTGGAGTTATTCCCGTATTTGTTAACATTCTGTACTGTTATACTCTTAGTTATTTCCTCTTCAGGTTTTCTGTAAGAACAATGTTTTATCTTTAACCCTGTACCCCTTAATTATAACTATTACTTATGTCCTGCCGTTCATTTTAAGTAGTAATATACACAGGTGTTGATTTGCATTTGCAAAATACTGATAAATTGACTTCTACTGACACCAAGTGACAAACAGGCCACCTGAAAACATACATTCTTATTTGCCTGGTATCATAAAGTAGTCATTCCAGAACTTTCGATAGTGTCAAGAGCTCGCGAAAAGTTTCCAATTTAACCAGATGCATAGCTGTATGAATGTTCAGTGAAACAGCAGTTCGGTGTTTAGAGAAAGTTACAAAAGTATAGGGATTGGTCCAAGTATTTTGCAGTTGCAATTCAACAGCGATTTCACTCATAAAACTAAGCAGCTTCACTGAAAACATGCAACATAACAGTCCTGTGGGATAATCTCCTACTATCTTAGCTTAGTTACTGTACATTATCTACTTCTGTTCTATCTGGAGAAATAGCTGTAAGCGATAAGACCGCCGACTGTTCAAAATTATTTGTTTTATTCCTTTTCTATTAAGTCAGCACTATTTATATTCATTTTATTTACAATATTTCTTAGTTTTATTTTTAAGTTGTAAATTAACTGATGTACACCTTGAACAATTTTCTAAAAGCAAGAAATCCTACTATACACATGTTTCAATAGACATTTCAAACGATCAATTCAAGCATACAAACCCATCACCACGGCAACCATAATTCTTGGTACTTTAACAACCTACACCATCTTTTTAGAAGCAGTCATTCAATAGATCGATGCATAGTATATTTTGATGACTAGAAACTACTGTAAATACAATTTCAGGTCACGAATACTAAAGTACTCTTGAGACGATTTTTGAAACATGAAATTATAGTAATGGGTACTATTATTTTGGTATCCGAACGTGGTAAACTGTGATGCTTCTTTTGCTGAATAGTAAGCAAATCGCTGATTATCTGACTCTGACCAGACCCTGCAAGGGGCTAAATATCCACTATCTAAACAGTTCTAGATATTAAAAATCGTGGTGCGTTGATCAGTTAAGTTAGGTTACAACTTTGACCCCTTAACACATCGACCAAGCGAAGCGAACGTGCCGCGACGAGTGAAAACAATAGGTACATTTCGTGACTTTTACTCGCAAATTTAGGCATCAACGTCCCGACCGCCACGTCTACCGTTAGTAGTATTATATTACCTGCTAGTCTAACTACAAAACATAGATTATCGTTTTCAAAACCAAATTACAACCTGTCCATGTTAATTGTGTTTATTCCAAGCAGTAATATACGAAACCCGAGCAATATTATGTCTACATATTATGGTGCTGATATACTTGAACATTTACTGGTAATAAACATTCTCGCGAATGTTACTTGAAAGATTCTTTTTTTAACAGACATTCCACACAGCGTTTTAGCGAGCATTCTGCTGAGCGTTCTGGCGAGCATTCTAGTAAATTTGCCGAACTTTTCCATTTGCCAACACAACTGTCATGAATTGTGACCAATATTTTTTCTGGGGAGCATCGACTAGACTAGACCGTTCGCTAGAATGATCGTGAAAATATTCGTAGCGATGTTTGGCTCTGTTTGATGTTCATTTCGAAATTTGAAGATTCCCTCCACTGTATAACAGGGGCACCTCTTTTTTTTTTTTTTTATACTACTTAGGTGGCAGACAAGCTTACGGCCCACCGGAAGGTTGGTAACCGTAGCCTATAGACGTTTGCAACACCAGAGGCGCTACACACGCGCTGCCGACCCGGGCGCAGGTTGTGACGACCCACAGTTGAAATTTTTCAAGCCGCCCGTAAGGCCTTCAACTTGGCTTAACGACTGTCATTTTACTGACAACCGGGACCAACGGCTTATCGTGCCTTCCGAAGCACGGAAACGCTCGTAAATAAATGTCACAAAGTGGTCCACGTGGTGGTCACCCATCCATATCCGGCCATAGTAAATGTTGCTTATTGCAGTGATCGTTTACAGAACACTGAGTCCGCGGGGCCACGAGCGCTTCAAACCTCTGCCCGGGAAGCGTTGTTTGGGATCGAAAATAAAGTTGAGGAGCTTTTGAGAATACCCGGCATTTTAACTGGATGCTAATAGTTTCACTGCTGAATCTCCTATCGGCGTCTTGTAAAGCAGATATTGTTATTTATTTATGGAGAACCAATAGCATTATCCAACTTAAGAAAAACATCTAAGTATCAGTAAGCCAATTAATTATAGGTTCTCACGTTTAGGGTTTCAAGCGATTCTGGTCTCTCTGGTGAATTAATAAGAATCGCACTACTTTATTAAGGATTCTAATTTCCGCGAGATTAAAAACGGCAAATGCTCGATGTTGTTACAAGTGAATGCTCAAGTGTATCTACACCATTAAGATGCCGTCCCACCAGAAATGTGATATGTGGATGCGTTTGAAATTCACCAAACCAATTACATTTGGTCACAACGGTCAACGTGCTTGTGGACCGGTGAATATGATTAATGGATATCAAACGCCTCCACATAGCTCATCTCTGAAAGGCACCCTATGTCAACTTTCTGGCAGTATGTCCGGTACTCACTTGTCTCTCTTGTCAGCGGGCCGCCTGTCGGCGGGAGGCGTGGGCTTGCCGGGAGTGGCGGGGGGCGAGCTGGGCGCCACGTTCTCCTTCTCCTGCTTCTTGTCGGGCTTAGGGCTAGGCTCTTTCTCTGCTTTTGTCTCTATTTTTGCTGATTTGTTCTGTGAAGTTATGTAAGTACAGTTTTTATTTCCATACTGTTTAAAAAATAAAATATACAATACACACTCAGCGTTTTAAGCGTAGAAAGCAGGGGAAGAGATAAAAACGGTACAGTGGTTTTAGTAGAGTAGTAGAAGTGTATTATAAAATAAATAAATAAATATCAGACACAAAGCTTAGAAGCGACATACAAAGCAAGCACACACCTTGGTTTAGGTTGAAGTGAAAATAAATATACTACTAACATCACATAGATTTTAGCAGAAATCAGAAGTTATTTATAAGCATTCGTGAAAAAGTAAGCTATGTATGCTTTACTTGGAAGTAGGGTTAAGGACTGCAAGCTACCGAAGTAACTAGCATTCCCTTCCACAACCAGAACCCTTGTAGTCAAGACAGACATATTTATTTTTTGTATTAGGAATGGGTTAAAAGGCTACTAGCAATCCAAAATTACTAGCATTCCTATTAATCGTTCCAAACAAACTATATATTGCTGATAGAAGTAAGGGTTATCAAAAAGTCCTGGAATATTCTTCAGAGGGCTTACCCGGGGCTCCCAACCGTAGGCTGTTAGGCCGGATACGTGATGTTTTTTAGTCGGTAGGAGTTCGGCATAACATCCATGAGGATTTTACCTCATGTAAAAAAAAGGGTTATCGAAGGAACTGCTAGCAAAATAAATTACTAGCAATTCTTGATTATCCTTTGAAGCAAGCATTGCTTTTATTAGGAGCAGGTTTAAAAAAAGACTACAAGCAACTAAAATAACTAGCATCCTCAATATCACTTCAAGGCAAGCTACATAAATATATTATTGCTTTTATAAGAATTGGCTTCAAAAATACTAAAAGCAACCAAAATTAATTACAAACAATCCTGATAACCCATTCTAAGCAAGCTATATATTGCTTGTGTCAGGAGTGGGTTCAAAAAAAGACTACCAGCAATCGAAATTACTAGCATTCTCAGTAACCCTTCCAAGCAAGTTATATACAGCTCGTGAGGGTTCGTCGGTAGTTAATGGCCAACATCGAATTCGGAATTATAGATCACAAGTCCGATGTCTTAGGCCCGGCACCCATTGGTTGCATGGCATGGCAAGGGCAATTATTGGGCGAACAAATACAAACATAACTTTATAGTCTGAAAACTAAGTTGAAACTTCAATGACAAAGGACATGATTTTCTAACAAGATGTTGTTTTCAGGGTACCCAAAGAGTAGGAACGGGACCCGATTACTGAGACTTTACCGTCTGTTTGTCACCAGTCTGTATCTCATGAACTATATATAGCTATACAGCAAAAATTTTCAAAGATGATGTATTTCTGTTGCCGATATAACAACAAGTGCTAAACCCAGAAAAAAAGATCTAAGGACGATTCCCATATAACAAGGGTGATTTTTTGCCGTATTTTGATACGAAACACTACAGAAGCCTCGGAATTGGTCGGTTTTTTTTACAAAACATTGAATTTTCAACCTTATTCCCAAACATTAAGTCATATTATAATTCGTTCGCCTAAAAATCCTTTGACAAGCTGCCAATGTACGCCGGGACACCACTACACTACCGGGAGCTCAGTGAAGGTATGTGTACCACTCACTTTGTCCGGTTGCTTTTTGACCGCGGGCGCGGGGGGAGGAGGTGGCGCTTTGTCTTCCTTTTTCTTCTTCTTCGCTTTCGTGTTTAGTACTGGAGGGGCTTTCACGTCGGACGAGGAGCAGGAACCCTGTAGGGTTGTCACGGCCCGTGTTATTAGGTGCTAAAGTATTATAAATCTAATACTAAACGTAAGCTACAGCTTGCTATTAGTAGAATATATTGGTTCCACTATCCTGTTTTGATAAACCCTTAGAAAGCTTTTGCTATCAATAAAAATTGTGTGTATTTATTACTGTACTGTACTTCAAGTGATATTATTTTATTATACAGCCATTATAGTTGGACATCTTTATATTTTATTTGAAGTGATGGACATTTTTCGAATAAGTCTCATAATCTAGATCTAAGAATCATTATCTCAGTCGATTTGACGCCCACTGCTGGACATGGGCATCACCAAATATGACCACTCCGCTTGGTATTATGCGGTTCACATTTAGTCAGGTGGACAAACGACGTAGCAACCTTTGTTAGGTCATCTGTCTAAATCTTAGACCCCTTTAGGTTCATAACGTCAACAGTGCCAAAGACCATATATCACGGGACTAGCCTTTGCGAACCACCGCATACAAAAATATTCTGCTAGTTTTCATAGCGGGTGAAGGGGGAACACAAAGACATATATAATTTCATTATATTTAAAAATGTATTAATCGACAAACGCGTAATGGCTGTTGTGTGTTAATTTTTATTGTACAGTCAACTACAATTAAATGTACTAGTTTAATCATATAAAATGATGTACTGATGTACAGTGCTTTTTGTAAAGCCAAAAGACCAAATGGTCTATTGGCTTGGCAGAAAACAATGCTTAAGTAAGGCGCATCCTGTGGTTAGATGATCTAAGGTCTAAATAGATAGACAGTCGCTCGCGAAACTTTCGGCCCTATCGGCAGGCAGTTCAACAGCAAAATGGCCCACTGTTTGTTAAGCTTTATAATACACACAGCACGCCTTTATTCCCGAAGAGCTATGGGCGCATAATATACGGCTATACGCCTTTCGATTCACCAATAATTTTTGTTTCACGTAATAGGTGGTGAGTCTATTGCCATGTTTATGACAAAGTGCATACAGTTGTTTCATGTATTACTGTTGATTTATTTATACTGTTGATAGATGGCTTGCTGCACTTATTGAAAACGACACTTGTACTGTTCCACAATATTTATTATGTATTATAAACCTGTACGGTTTCGCCTCACAGCATTCAAAGGTCTAGATGGAACAGGGTAGTACTATCTCAAAAACACTCACACACTCAAACACTAGTGTACAAGTGTCGTTTTCAATAAATTACTGTTGAGTTTCGCCTTTGGAGTACATACCTGTGAGTTGGCGTCGATGCCGGAATCGCCTTCCTCCTTCGCGACGGGCTCGTCGTCGGGCTCGCCGCCCTCGGAACATTCGCCGAGCGCCTTCTCGGAGTATATCGAGTTCTTGTCGTTCTCCGCTTGGAGTTTGCGCCTCTCCTCCTAATTATATATAACAGTTTATTGAAATATTCACACTTAAAAAACAATTCATAGATATTTATAATATTAATGGTCGTAGCGGGTTCTTCGTAACACCTGGGAATTAAGATGACTTTCTTTTTATTTTTTTTCTTCATATTAACCTAACCACAAATTCATATTCATCATAATATAGATTATTCATCATCACAGTGTTTGCTATCGAACTCCTGCGAAACAGCTACACCTACTTTGATGATACTTTTATCTATTATATAAAAATAAGTCAGGTTTTCCTTCCTGACGCTATAACTCCAGAACGCACGAACAGATTTCCACGGTTTTGCATTCGTTGGAAAGGTCTCGGGCTCCGTGAGGTTTATAGCAAAGAAAATTCAGGAAAAATTTCAACAGAAAAGCGGGAAAATCGTTTTCACATACAGCGCCATCGCGGGCGAAGCTGCGGGCATCAGCTAGTGTACTTATAAATTCTCATATCTCCGCTTAAAATGCACATTCTAATTGTGAAATATAAATATGTCTCGTCTTTCAGACTGAAAATAACGATGAAATTGCTAGGTTACATTAACGATATCTCAAAAATCTCACCTTCTTTTCATGTTTCTTTTTCTTCTTCCTCTCGCGTCGTCTCGCGGCCGCCTGACGTCGCGACTCCTCGCGATTCCGCTCCGCATCCAACTCCTCCAGCAATATGGTCGCGTTCTGGTTAGCTCTAGCAGCTTGAGTTTCCTTAGCAGCCCGTATACATCTCACACACTCCTGGCACTTCTCCAATATCTCTTTATCAGACAGCGTGCAAACATATCTTGTCATCTCTTGGTCCGAAGGAAACTGAGAAACAACACCAACCATCCATTTCACAACTTTCGTATGACCTTTACGAAATGCGGCCATCAAACACGACACCTGAAACAATTTTTTATTACATTTATTTTAGCTGAGTACCATGCTTGGGAACAGAATGTATACACATACATATAATGAATGTAGACAAAATAAATACCAACGAAATAACAACTTGCCATATATAAATATACAATATTACGGGCAAAGTATATAATCATACAGGGCCACCCGACAAGAATTAAATTTTCTCCGAAATCTTTTACCACCATTCCAACCAACCCTCGAAAACGCGGGATTGCCCCCTACCACTAGGCGAGGTCGTCGTGATAGCCAAAGTCTGTCGGGGATCCTGTGACATCCTTCCGAGAGCTTGATACTCACGGCACTAGGACATATCAGCCTAGCATCCAAATGAAAAATAATGGTAGTACTTATATCCTTTGGCCACTGCAAGTGTCTACGACATACGGCATCATGTGATCATTGTTCTCACCTTCCGGTTGTCCTGCGAGTCGATGTCGGCGCCAGCGGCGTACAGCATCTCGACGACGGCGAGGTGCCCGCCGTTGGCCGCCAGCCAAAGAGGCGAGTTGCCTTTCTTGTTCTTTACTTCTACCGCCGCTCGTCTGCAATCAACACGAAACTTTATATAATACTAGCTGACCCGCACAACTTCGTTTGTGTGATAAATCAAGAACCGCTCGACCGATTTTGTGCAAACTTCACATAAACCATCTTCTAAATAGTCCGAATAAAGCGTAAACATTTGGTTTGGATAGGTGAGCCCGATCTCGAGTTATAAAATTACAACGAAAAGTGGCATTGATTTTTATATATATAGATAACGTACGGATACAGACTTATAGTCACGTCTTTATCCCTGGCAAGGTATATTTTGACACATTCTATTATCATGTTAAAATGAACTGGTGCAGATTGTGGCTGCCAGTTGTTGAAATTCTCAAACCATTCATAAGGTCTTTATCCTGGCTTACCAACCAAAAGCATGAGAAGTTTAGCATATCACAGCGCTACTTTTGGTAGATGTTGGGAAGGCAAACCTAAGTATGTGCGGTACTTTAAATGGTGCTAAAGCACTCAAGAGCTGGTTATTCAATCAGGCATATCATTTGTTATAGCAGTTCAGTGCTGTTCAGTGTACTATGACCACACCACCTGAGCAAACCAACCACGATGTGCCTTTTTTGAGGCTTTCTAAAGATGGTTCTTAGCAACTTCCGCATCTGGAAATGTGTAATCCTACCCTAATATACTTTAATATGGCATAGTTTTGCTACATACATACAACGATCAAGCCTCTTTTCGCCGAAGGGGTAGGCAGAGGCCTATGCCCAGATTTCACCTTTTCGATTTTGTCTCACATAATAGGTGGTGAGAAACGACGCGATGACTGCCATTTCAATAGCAACCGGAACCCACGGCTTAAAAGGTCTTCCGAAGCACAGAAACGCTTGCAAATAAATGTTTAAAAGTGGTCACGTGGTGGTCATCCATCCACGACCACAGTAAATGTTACTACAGTAATCGTTTACAGAACACCAAGTCTGCGGGGCCACGAGCGCTTCTAATCGGGGGCACAAGTTTCGCTAATGCCAGTCGTTCAGAAGTGGCAACTACTATAAGTTGGTCTCCGTCCCGGGTATCTTGTGTGTGACGCACCTCTGCAGCAGCAGCTCCACGAACTTGGTGTGTCCCTTGTCGGCGGCGATGGTGAGCGCCGTGTCGCGGGACGAGGGCACGGGCGGCGCGTTCAGTCCAGGAGTCAACCCTAGACACTAGCTACGTGTGACGCACCTCTGCAGCAGCAGCTCCACGAACTTGGTGTGTCCCTTGTCGGCGGCGATGGTGAGCGCCGTGTCGCGGGACGAGGCCACGGGCGGCGCGTTCAGTCCAGGAGTCAACCCTAGACACTAGCTACGTGTGACGCACCTCTGCAGCAGCAGCTCCACGAACTTGGTGTGTCCCTTGTCGGCGGCGATGGTGAGCGCCGTGTCGCGGGACGAGGGCACGGGCGGCGCGTTGACGTCGGCGCCCTTGTCCAGCAGCACGCGGCCCACGTCCACGTAGCCGCCGCTCGCCGCCTCCATCAGTGGCGTCAGGCCCGTCTTGGCCCGGTGCTCGACGTTCGCCTTACGATCCAGCAGCAAACTGACAACCTGGACATAATTACATTCAGATTAGAATTTACAGGTAACGACACCTGTGTAACCTGTGTGCGCTAGGGTCAGGGCTCGGGCGGTGCGCGACCCGAACGTATCCCGCATCAAGACAGAAGACAGCGTACAACAGAGCCACTAGAGCCAACAAGAGGGTTTTCAGGAGAGCGACGCGCAGCGCATCTCGCAGCTTCTTAGGAGCTAAAGGCACATTCAACGAGCAGTCGTGGATACTGGCAACTGGCAAAAACCGTGCAGGTCGCTCTCGCCGCTGCGTTATGCTAACGGATCACCGGCTCACAAGCCCAAGAAAAAGCAGAAATGCTTACAAATCTCTTTGCGGTTAATTCCCGGGTTTAAAGCAGCCATCCACTATCGCCCACTGTGGCAACACAATGCCGGACATAGTGATCCGGCAGTGTGATGTGCGGGTGGTGGTAACTTATCCCGTGAAAAGCTAGTGGCCCGGAAGCGGTGCTGAAGAAATGTGCAGCCGAATGGTATCCAACGCTAACACGTCTGTACCGCCTATCAGCTTCCTGCACGGGCGACATATTCGGTCCCTCTGAGATGGTCAGGCTTCCTGCTGTTTGCAGGTAAATGCGGGAGTACCGCAGGGATCTGCATTGTTCCAATCTCTATTTCTTCTGCATATCAATAAAAGGCTGTGCCTTGGGTGCATTCATTGTTATGCGGATGATAGCACTCTGCATGGGAGTTCCTAGGGCCGTCCTTCGGAGAGGCTACATGACCACCTCAAGTCGTTTGCTCAGCGGAGTACCATAGCGTCTTTAGCTGCATTCTACCGAATATATCACGACAAGTGTTCTAAAGAGCTCTTCAATCTAATCCTACCCCACTCTCCTTTTCCATCCCGAACGACACGTGCTGGGCAGAGTTGCCACTCTTACACAGTGGAAAGAATCTTCGCCAGCACAGTGGAAAGAATCTTCGCCAGAACTGAGCGATTCAAAAGATCGTTCCTCTGTCTAACTTCAAAAACTTAGCGCAATCTGCCCGCGCACATGTTTCCTTTCTTTTACAATACCGGTTTTTCAAGAAGAGCGCGAAGAAGCACATCATGGGGCCGCCAACTTGATGACCATTGTCAGAAGTCGTACCGACTCTGATAGTGGCCCCCAATCGCTAGATGGTTCGATCAGGATCAGGTTGGCGACGTCAATTTGGCGAGCGTAATAAAAAAGACCTGTAAATTTTAGTAAAATCCCTTTACCACTCGGAAAGAGCTGATAATCTTCAAATCTTATAGCTGGGAAGCATTCAGGTCACATCGATTTTTGAACAAATAAAATAGTATCAAAATTTAACCATGCATTGGACCACTATGATGCCACAGATAGATACACACATTAACCTTATCTATACTTATAATAAATCTGTAGAAGTGAAAATTCTGTACATTTAAAATATCAAAAAAATTAATAGCAGGGTTAATGGCAGGCAATGTTACTAGACCGACACCGAACCCAAAAATGTGATTAAAAAAATTTTTGTCTGTCTTTCTGTCTGTTTGTTCAGGCCTCACGCAAGAACTACCGGTTCGATTACGATGAAACTTAGTATAATTATTCTTTAATAGCCTGGGCACCACACTGGGTACTTTTTATGCCGGAAAAGTATATAGAATTCAAAGCAAACTTAATTTTGCGGTTCGATCCATAGACCCAAAGTTTTTATCAATTATTGCTTAAACGGTTAATGGTACGAAGATGAAACTAAGCATAAGCGTTGTTTGTTATAATTTGAAAAAAGTAATGTTGACATTTTTGCAAATTCCACCTCCAAAGGTATAAAAAAGGAGGGTAAAGTTTGTATGGGACAACGTGATTCCTTGGTCCGATCTACTTAAAATTTGGCATATAGCATTAATAACATAATTGATAGAGGACGTGTTTCGTATTTTATTGAAATTTAAACTATAACGAGCTAAAAACAGAATGTTAAGTATTTTGGGGCTGATTTTCTCCGGAGTTGATATCAATACTCCTTAAATACTCTTATTTTATACTTAAATTACCTACTTTTTATTTTGACACATAATTTGTGAAAGCGTTGTCATTTATGTTATATGGTTTTACTTCAGACTTCAAAGAGATGATTTTACTACAAAGCCATAAATTTAAATAAAAAACGCTATTTTGGTATAATATTAACCAAATATGCTATACGGAAGTATTATTGCTAATTTATTCAAATTTTGTGTGATAAAAATACATTTGTGAAAAGAAGAAGAAAATTCTAAAATGACCAGCCAGAAAAAATGAAAGACCACGCTTCAGGTAGTATTGACCAGTGGATAACTGGTCAATAAAATAACACCCGCATGTTGCCATCTACGCTCAATTCTTACGACAAAGATTGTCAGCAGACTGATCATGGAAGGCATGAACTTTAGTCTACATATTATAGTGCTGACTGCATTCTGTCAGGAAACAGACTCACTAAGGAACTAAGTTACGATGTCAATTGCTTAGAATAGAAGTTGTGTCAAGTAGTAGTTTAGTCATTGAATTAAGAAATGTATATAATAAATAATTTTACTTGGCACATATATTATGCATTATGAATTTGTTTCTCAGAAATCTATCTAACTAGGTATTATTATAAGTGCGAATGTTTGTGAGTGTGGATGTTTGTTACTCTTTTAAGCTGTAACGGCTGAACGGATCTGGCTGAAATTTGGTGTCTACAGAGATATGTTATAGCCACCGTCAGAATGGCAGGTTGCCTGTGACAAACGAATCCCAAAGTATACTCAAAAATTGATTGTCTAGGAACAAAATAGCTAGTATATAATAACCTTTCATTTACCTTGGGGATTAAAAAAGAAGTAACAAATATGAAGTACATACCTCATGTCTGCCTTGAAAGCAGGCAAGCGTAAGTGCAGTGTTGCGGTTCGTTTCAATTTGAGCGTTGATGTCTGAGCCGCAGTCGAGTAGGAGTTTGACTGCAGACGTGTGGCCGTTCATTGCTGCTAGCATCAGGGGTGAGATGCCCAGTTTTGAACCAGTCCGGGAATTGATTTCAGCCTAAAAATTGATGTTAGGTAAGTGTTACAAGACAAAGGTGCTTGTTTTGTTTGCTACGAAAACATTTGCTATTTAAAATCAGACTAATTTGTAGAAATAATGAATTATTTCTCTCAATATGAACATCACTGATTTGTTTCTAGTTTTCTATGACAAAACTTAAATGTTTGCTGAATTATCATCGATATTGATGTTTTAGGAGTGTGTATGAGGATAACATCACGACTTTATAGATACACTTCAACTTCTTTTTATTTTAAAGTGTATGGCAGGAACTGTTACTAGGACGAAATATACAATATAATATTATGAACTCTAATTTTAATAGCTGTCGTGCAAGTGTATACAAAATAAATAAAAAATCAACATTACCTGATGTGTAAGTAGTAGCCTAATGATATTGACGTATCCACCGGAGGCGGCTAGGGAGAGTGGCGTATAATCGGAGACGTTCCGATGTTCCTTGTTGGCGCCGCGGTTGAGGATCAACTCCACCACCTCGTACCGGCCCCCGCTGCAGGCCAGCGATAGGGGAGTGTCCTTGGTGCGTTCTGATTGCGCCTCGATGTCCGCGTTGTGGTTTAATAAGATTTCTACTATCTTCTCGTGGCCGGCAGTTGCGGCTAGGATGAGTGGCGTGAAGCCCTGCGGATGGAATAACAATCAAAATTAAAATTTTGTACACAATACAGTAAACTGTCCAGCTATAAATTAAATACATGGAAATTGAACAATAAGATTGCCAGGCCATTCCAGATGGGCACAAGGGCAGTCAAGTGTAGGAAGTCAAGAAATTGCGTGCCAGAAAGAGTACACGCTACTCTCATTCTCCATAGCCCAGAAGGCTGCTAAGGCCCAAGAGTGGAGTAGGGAACGTACGTAAAATACAGCCTGCTGACAGATGGGACAGCGGAGTCACAGTTATAGGGTCCTATCTTCATCCTTGGGCACATTATCCCTATCAGTATATTCAGCAAACATGTGGGGTGTGGGGTATAATACCTTCTTGTCGCGGTGCTCGATGTCGGCGCCGCGCAGCAGCAGCAGCTCCACCAGTTCCTCGTGGCCGCCGGCGCAGGCCAGCGTGAGCGCCGTGTCGTGGTTGGAGTCGGTCTCGCCGTCCACGTCCATGGCGCAGTAGGCGGCGGGCGCGGGCGGCGCGGCGGCCGCTCCCGCCGGGCCCGCCGCGCCCGCCGCCTCGCTCGCCCCCCTGCCGCGCCCCGTGCCCGAGAACCGCGCCTGATCACGGAACTAAGGATTAATATGCTTCTTCATGGGTGACAGTGCAACACTTTTTGATTATCTCCTCCTTCTTGAATTAGAAAAATAAAGTATATGCAAAGGTTTGGTGGTCTTTAAATATTTTAATAAAATATTAATCTCTACTAATTACACTAACATTTAAATCGGAAAGTTAACATAAAAACTACTGAATGGAATTAATTTAGATTCACACTTTTATAATCAAATCGCGGAGCACATTTTCCTAAAATGTCACTTTCATTGATGTGACAAGACAACCGCTATTACGCGCGTATAATAGCAATACATATAACCGCGGAAAAATACAGATAAATAGTAAGGTCAATATGCGAAATTTTTATATGCTCCGCGATTCGAACAATAGCAAAATGTGGTATGTAATGGAATGAAATAAGATGATAAATGAATGATATGTGCTCCACAAACCTTTACCTTCTTCGTGCGGGTGGTGGCGGCGGTGCTGTAGTGCTCGCGCTTGGGGTGCGGCGCGGGCGCGGGGGCGGGCGCGGGCGCCGGGGGACCCGCGGGCACCAGGGGGCCCACGGGCAGCGCCACCGGGGGGCCCGCCGCGCCCGCGCCCGCCGTCCCCGTGTGGGGAGGGGCGAACGTCGCCGACCTGCGGAGGACATTGATGGTAAATAAGGATCTACATTGTAAATATTTTTGATATAAACTTAACACTGGAGTTCAGATCATGTTTTTTTTTTTAATTTAAAGCATTTTCCGTATATTTACCCTCTTTTATGAGTTGCTTTTATACTATAAGGTCGTATTTCGTCCGAAACGCACGTGGGAAACGAACAAGTTAGAAGCGGTGCAGTACCTGTAGTCGTCGTACGAGTGGTGCGGCGGCGGCAGCGCGAAGTGCGGCGGCGGCGCGGGCGCGGGCGGCTCGTCCTCCGGCCGCGGCAGCGTCACGCCGCACGCCGCGCCCGGCGGGGGCGTCGCCGCCAGCCGGAACTGGCACGTCGACCCCGCCGCCGAGCTCACCACGTCCTGGAACTCCTGCACATACAAACGCTACATTAGTATGCGAGCACTAAAATAGGACTAAATGGGCAAACTATACAAATATTTTGGTATCAGATACGCTCCATGGGGTTCAGCAAACCTTATTTACAAGTCGGTATGTCTACAGAGTGACATACAAGACTCCGACACTCGTCTTTGGAGTGTTTAGGAGGGTAGTGACACCAGGAGGTATACTGTGTTGAATGTATGTGGGTGTGGGTGGTGTACCGGCAGGTGCGCGGGGTGGTGGTAGTAGTGGTGGTGGTGCAGCAGCTCGGGGTCGGCGCGCGGCCACGCCCCGCCCAGCGCCTCGCGCGCCGCGCCCTCCGCGCCGCCCGCCGCCGCCGCCGGCCCCTTCTGCTGCATCACCTGCCGCCAACACAGCCCGTCACTACCGCGCCGCGTCCCTACCTACGCCTAGCCCTAGCCCGGGTCGGGGCAGCGCCACCCACCTGCAGCACGAGGTCGCGCAGCTCTTGCGGCGGCAGCGCCACCAGCGCCGGCACCTCCCGCTGCAGGTAGGCCAGCACCGCGCCCACCTCCCCCGCCTCTACCCCGCCGCCCGCGCACACGCCCGCACTACCCGCCTCCAAGCCCTGCCACAGAAATCGGACCGACTCGCTATACGCATCGAGGGGCTCGCACGCGACTGTATCGCGCGCCTCACACCACGAAAGACTCGGTAAGTACGGACAAAGTATCAAGAACAGCGTTATGAGAAAAAGTTATATAAGTAAGAAACCGCCACAGCCTACGGCCTCACGCGAACTCACGGACATAACAGCAAGCTAATTTTATAAGATAAGGAATACTTGTAAGACGGACGATAAATTAAAAATACTCAGAGTATGTATTCGTTTTTGATATAATTTGCTACAAGAGTCCATGTTTCTGACCGCATATGTATGTACATAACATAATTTTTAAGACATTACATGTCAAAAATCTTTACACTTTTGAAATGTGTTTTTCAATTTATTCTAAAATTTTCTATAAAAAGTATCTCTGCTCAGTTAGAAGCTAGACGGAGATTTGTTTATACGAGTATGATGGTCTTTCTCACCTGCATAGGGTATGCCTCGGGCCTCTGCAACTCAGGAACATATTGTTGCTTCTTGTGTTGGTGTGCTTGTTGCTGCTGTGCAGCTAGCTGCTGGTATTGTGCTTGCTGCAGCTCTTGCAGCTGATGCTGTGAGTGACAGAATAAACAATTACTGCATCATATAAAGGCAAGCATAGAAACTCACAATAAAACTCTTATTACTTGTAAACGATACCTACCTATTACTATCTGCAAATTTGATTCTGGTTAATATCGCGTTTAAGGTCAATACACACGTGAATAGTACCGAGTTGAAATGTTTTTGGGGCATTTTAAAAACGCCGTCAAGACATAATTAAGTTAGTTAAAGTTTGAGCGATATGCTATCTAAACAATCCCTCCGGCCGTTGATAAAATATATACAGAAAACACACAAACTTATCATCACACAAATATTTGTTCCAACCGGGAATTCGACGTCAAGACTTCACGGCAGTCACATACATTAACCACTGCTCTACTGAGTCATGTAGGAAATTGTATCAGACGTATCACATTTCGCGTACTTCTGCCCATCGCAGTTTCGGCATCGGCATTCCCGCTAATGTCTACGGCTAATCTTTAGCGAGAAGTGAGCGAGGCATTCCTAGACTATATCGCAAACATATAAAACAAGTTCTCTTCTCGCAAGAACGCCAAGGATTTACACTAACTACTTTGTCCTGTTTTAGAAATAAATTCTCTGAAAGACTCAAATAGAATTGAAACCTGCACCAACTAAATTGTATACTACGAAATGAATAATAATATTTGCGACGATACATCTTTAGATCTAAATTTAACACTACTTATCATTATAATCCTCGCGCAACGAGAAGAATGCGGAACCTTGTCAAAGAAAATCGAAAATGTCAAACCCTTTTGCGAACGCTATACTTGAAATTTGTCATTTTCCATTTACTTTGACAAGGTTCCGCATTTTACTCGTTGTGCGCGGATTATAGCTAGTATTTCGAAGAAATTTCTTTAGTTACATGGATGTACACAAATAATACAAACGAATACTCCTACAGCTAAAATACGTATAGATAGTAATGTTGATAGTAATCAATTTCGCGTTGATTACCGCTACGGCACCCACTTCACTAATGTGCTGGCCGAGCCTCTGCAGAGCGTCCACAAGCAGGAACTTGCAACCAAACTTGGAGCATTTACGGGACACCTTGGCGCGGGGACGCTCTTGGACCGTGGAGTTCTATAAGGATAGTAGGTTCTTTGGCAATGAGGAAAAGATGGGATGAAAATGGTGGGTAGGAAGTCGTATTTATGTATCGTCATGTATGGAAGTTATCTCTGCATCACCCAAAGGTTGACTGGTAGATAATGCCTTTTTGCATTAAGTCCATATTTGTACAATCATAATTTGGGCAGAAAGTTTAAATAAATAAAAAAATAAATCAAGTTACAATCTCAAATGCAAAAGCACTATATTCAGAGGGGAATAGGCGAAGAAACGTAAGAGATATTGTAAACTTAATACATTTTAAAGGACCAAGCTTTGTCTACAGTTGTATCTCGCTGCACACATGAATGATAAAGAAATCTTTAATTAATATTTTAAGAACTAGTAAAAAGGTTTTTGGCTTGGAAAGAGGAGCAGCAGATAAGGTCCGGGTGTGGAAAGTCGAGGTGCTCTGAAAATGCGAAGTCCTAATAGTTTCATGTCGGATTCTTATCGGCCAAACCACACGGGTGTCTTACAATTTGCCTACGACTCTGGAGTCCGGGTAAGCCCTAGGAATTCGTCCCACGGAAAGCTATCCCAGGATATCTGCAGTGTTGTAAGTAGTATCTGTGTATCCCTTACCTGATTGATGTTCGTAGGCAGTTGTTGCACTGGGAACAACTGCGAAGGCGGCGGGTAAGGTGGCGTAGTTGGGGACTGGTGGACGGTCGTCACACCTACACATACAACATAATGTTAGGCACGGCTTAGCTTAAAATGTAGTAGTAAATAATGCGGTTGTCACTGTGTCATAGAGCAACAGGATCTATGACTGATCGGGAGGGAAGGCACCATACGGAGACTTCCCAGCCTGACCCTCTGTCAATTATACAGAAGTATAAGCGGCAGTAAACAAATATGCATGTGTGTCTGAAATTTTGACTGTATTGTTTTGTGTATGTTCCTTAGTGATCACCGTGCTTCATTCAGTAGTGGTGTTTAGGAATAAGGTTCTCCACAACGCAACATATGAGTATGACATACTGTTATGTATCGGGTATGCAAATAGAGGCGTCTCCTTTTAATGAGGTTGTGTTGCTCTATGCACTGTGTTGCCCAAATCTCAGATGACAACGCGCTAAATCGTATTTCATTTTCAGTAAGTATATATCCAACTTGCTGTGCTCCACGGATTTGCTTCTGATATATTACTTACTCTGGAAACACATGTCAATTTTTTTGACATTAAATATTACTGCTACGCTCCCTTGTACAGTAACACGATGAGAAGCCTATGTTACTTCAGGATATAATTTGTTGACAAAATTATGATTGTGCAATTTACTGACTACTTGTGAACTCATTTTACGAAAAAAAAAGGCACTTATTCTAAACACACACAAACATAAATAGGTACGAAAATATAAGGGATTAAAAACAACATTAGATGATAAAATGTTTGGTGCGTAGTATTGTTAATGAAGGATAAAGCTGAAAACATAAAAATGCGTGATCGCGACTGAAAGAGCGCCAAGTTCTGTAAGACCCAACATCCCTTTTGCGATACCCAATGTAAGAAATTTTACTAAAAAATTCATACTACATCCGGAACTCGGATATAAGACATAGAAACTTGAAAATTTAAGGGTTATCTACTGTTACAATGTAGATACCAATAATTTTTCAAAATTCCACCTCTTATTGGTGGAAAATAAGGAACCGTATACACGAACGAGAGTAATGCGGCGATACTATTGGCGTACCACGGATTTCCATATCTATCGTCGTAATGGTTCATCTATACTAATATTATAAAGAGGAAAGATTTGATTGGTTGTTTTTTTTGCATCAAATATGCCCCGTAACTACTGAATCGATATGAAACATTCTTTCATTGTTGGGAAGTTACACTATCCTCAGGTAACATAGGCTATAATTTATTCCCGTATTCCCACGGGAACCGGAACTACGCGTGTGAAACCGCGTGATGTCCACTAGTAGTGTATAGAAATAAATAAAACGGTCATAGCGCTGCGATTTTGTCGCTTGTGTACACGGTTTTTATGCGATGAAGGGTCCAAAAAAATGAGGATAGTCTAAAGACTGGCGCTCTTTAGTAGGTGACGCAGCAATGGAGGACGAACAAGGGTGAAGTCATGAGTGCGACTTGCCTTGAGCGCAGAACTGCAGGTCCAAGGCGTGCAGTGCCGACGTGGCCAGTGTGGGCGGACCTTTACAACAACGCCACCATTAAGCTTGCGGTTATAACTATATTCTACGATATTCTATTGTTGAAATGTATCTCTGTTTTAGTATATTATGATCCTCTACTAATTTCTACAAATTGACTGGAATAGATTACGGGTGAAATCCACTATTTTAGCCTAGATTTAGATTCCATTCGCGATAAGGTCTGACGGCCAACAAGAGACTGCCTTTATGTACTAATATTAATCTGTTTCCTAGTGTAGGATAAAGAGGGTTTTTTTTTTGTTTTTTTACTTTACTTTTTAACCAAGAAAAAATATCTTCCACCAACCAATTCAAAATCAAATTAGCCAATCTCCTCTGATGAACCTGGGCCTCTAATGAATATATAGGGCAAGAAAGTTGTGTTCAAATCAATAGAAGACTTTCTAATTGTAATGCGTGTATCTTATGTATGTGGTAAAATAAATGAAGTAATATTTACCAGCAGGGTCGGGCAAGTCGAGCAGGCTGCGGTCAGCTTCAGGCAGACAGTCGACACGAGGGTCCCTCTGTAAGTTATACACCAAAAGTCAGTTACGGGTCATACCAACTCCAATAAAATAGCCAGGTACTATTTATTTTTAAAGTTCCATAGCGAATGGATACATACATCTATAATTAGTGTGACAGTGACAACGATGACTGCGTTTGTTGTATGGGAATCCCTTTAAATGTATTTTTATTTCTGATTTTAGTATTTTGTTGTTATAGCGGCAACACAGAAATACATTGTCTGTAAAAATTTCAGCTCTCTAGCTATCACGATTCCTGAGATACAGCCTCGTGACAGACAGATGGACAGCAAAGTCTTGTTAATAGGGTCTTATTTTAACCCTTCGGAACCTCAGAAAACATGGTATTACAAAGTCAAAACGTACACTATCGTCAAGTATATCAGGCGGCGGCGGCAGGTGGTGGTCGGAGTGGGGCGGCGCGGGCCTCTGCTTCCGCGCACACTTGTGCTTGGCGCCGTCCGCGCCCGCGCCCGCGCCCCCGCACGGCGGCGTCCCCGCCCCCGCCACCCCCGCGGGGGAAGGCACGCCCCCCGACGATGATGATGTTGACTTCTTGCGCCCGGCTACTCCTCGCTCTGGAATGGTATGGGAGATAGGTTAGTGGTGATACTAAAGTATACTAGATAGTTAAATGAAAATCATTTCATGTTTCCATTGATATTATACAATCGTGTTTTGGTTCATGCAGAAGACGAAGGTACTTGACAAGTCACACGTCAATGTACACACATGTGCAAACAAAGTCGACTTCCAAACGATCTGAGATTGACATGACGTCAGATTTGTCAAGTCACTTGATCGTCTCTGGGACGTATTACACAAAATCTATCTCAAGGCATATCTTCACTATTTATTTTTTTACTTACTCAAGACCGTCGTAAGAGCGTTTTCATATTACCTGTTTCATCTTTTGAATTCGATCCGATATCGGTTTTATTTATGTACCTGTCTTTCATATTGTTGGTTCCTTTCATATTGGGTACGTGGCTGACACCGATTGGATAATATGAAAACGCTCGTAGTCATAATAATTCCGCCCTTGTATTTAGCGTGACTTTTGTGAAGTGTAGCTGGCACTTACCGTCCAAATACACCTTGGAGAACTTGGAAGGCAGGTCGGCGGGGTGGTGCGGCGGGTGGTGCAGCGCGGGGTGCGGGTGCGGGTGCGGGTGCGCGGGCAGCAGCGCGCGGGGCGGCGCGGGCGCGGGCGCGGGGGAGGCGCCCGGGGCGGGGGGTGGTGGCGCCGTCGCCGCGGCCGCGCTGCCCGGCGCCGCCGCGTGGCTGAGCCCGAGCGCCGCGGCCTGGGCGGCGCTGAGGCCCGAGCTGTCCTCGGGGACGGTTTGACCTGGTGGTTGGTGTGGAATTAAGTTAGTACAAGGGCTTCGAGATATTTTTTTATTTAATACTAGCTGACCCGCGCAACTTCGTATGCGTCACATAAGAGAGTAAATCACCCGTTCCCGTCGCATTTACTCCCGTCAGAATAATTTCGTTAACGATAGATATTTCCCGTCGCATTATTGTAGAAATTGCGCATATTCATGCATAGGACGTGGACTACTGGTGTACGTTGCCAGCAGAATAGTGAATCGACCAAAAAAGCGAAAAAAAGAGCGAGGTCAAACGGGATAAAAAGTATCCTATGTCAGTTTCCTGGTTCTAAGCTACCTCCCCACCAATTTTCAGCCAAATCGGTACGGCCGTTCTTGAGTTATAAATGTTGTAACAAACCCGTCTTTGTTTTATATATTAAGAAGATTAAGCTCGCTAAATTGATGCTGCCCACCTGATGGCCGATGTACTTCTATCTCAAAGCATTACTATAAAAACAGTAAAAACACCTCCTGTTCTTACTTATCTCTATAAATGCGAGGTCTGTTTATCAAAATTGATTCAGTTGTTCTAAAATTTTAGCGAGACAAACAAACAGCAATGCCTTTTATTATGATTGCTCAGCAAAGCGATGAACGAGTGACCAACTTATAACCCTCGAAGAAACTACAGCATAAATGAGACTTACCTCTAGGCAACATAACAGAGTGAGGGAAGTCGAGCAGCAGCTGCACGACGGCCGTGTGTCCCCCCTTGGCTGCCTCGATGAGCATGGTCGAGTTGTCTTTGAGCTTGCGGAACGGGTCAGCCTCGCAGGCCAGCAGGAACTTCACCACGTCCACGTGGCCCCCGGCGCACGCCAGGGAGAGGGGGGTGTGGTCGCCAAGCGCCGTCATACGGTTCACGTCTGCGCCCTGGAAGGTAATTAAGGGTTATTACTTTCTATGTTCAAATACATATTCACATATTATAGTCACCAGTAGCCGTCCTCTGTACACACGTACCTTGCCAATGAGGAACTGCACGGTGCACACGTGGCCGGCGCGGCACGCCTTCATGAGCGGCGTGCGGCCGCCCTCGCTCTCGTGCTCGAGCGCGGCGCCGGCGCGCAGCAGCATGTCGGCCACGTCGGTGTGTCCGTTCTCGCAGGCGTACGTGAGCGCCGTGTCGCCCGTCTGCGTCTGCGCGTTCACTTGCGCGCCCGCGTTCAGCAGGAACCTGCACGCCACAACGACCGTTCAGCTTGTACACGGGCCACGCACAGCAGCCACAAACACCGCCTCAAGACATAGAGCAACACGACCAGTACAAAAGGAAAAGGTCAATGTTGCTCTATGCCTCAAAAAACGGTTAGCGCGAGGTGCATGAGTGGGCCACCGGGGTCAACCGTGTGCGACGAGTCCAAATAAAGTGTATGAAAATTACAAAAAATATGCCAGAGACGACCTTTTATGGTGAGGTCAGTGACCTTTTTTGCGATGCCACTAAGGGTCTCCACTAAAACTCACACAGAACTAGGGCAATTTTTGGCTCCACGAATACAGTTGTAGTCGATTGACAACTATGGCATTTACTAATTTATTATTTGTCAAAAAGGCGACAGACCTGCTTATTTGAAGACAGTTTTTAATCAAGTTTTTTAAAGTCAAGAGAAAATCATGTTGGTGTAAGTAACTTGCAGTAACATACAAAATGAGTGATAAAACATGATACTAACCGGACAAGTTCAATGTGCCCTTCTTGCGACGCTTCCATTAGAGGTGTAGACGCGCCAAGTTCGAGGTCGGCGCCAGCTTTCATGAGAAAGTCAGCCACTTCAAGGAAACCACCGCAGCATGCTAGGGTCAAAGCTGTTTCTTGAGTCTCATCAGTCTGAGAATTGATGATAGCGTTCTGTCCAACTAACAATGCTACCATCTCTTCGTGACCTGTAAAGTAAGAAGATAAGTTTATAAATAAATAATTTTTGGGAATTCTAATGAATGTGCTAAGGTGAAGAATAAACAGGATGGATGAAATGTAAGGAGTTGGGCGTTCATCAACTGAATTAAGGATGATGATAGCAAAGGTACAACACGCCTGCACTTCGATACTTAACCCACGTAAAGGTGGCGAGTCCTAGTGTCTAGTAGCCTCTTGGATGTGAGACTGATGTAATCCAGATTTCTCGATTGCAAAATAAAAAAAGAAAATTTGAATGTTTATTCGTTTAATGTATGTTTTTTTTGTGCTTTGGATAGGGTCAGAAACTAGTGAACCGATTAAAACAATTCTTTCACTGTTGGAAAGCTACACTATCCCTGGGTGATATAAGCTGTTTTTATCTCCATATTCCCACGGGAACCGGAACCACGTGACACCCGCTAGTACAATACAGCAAGTATATTATGGTGATACTAACCATAACTGTAAATGACAACATCTTCTATACTACCCGTTCGCTCTAACTTTGCCGTTGGCGTAGAGGCGTATACCCGAATTGTTAATTAGACGAAGTAAATTGACAGTAGCTAATGTCACTTCGTCATAGAAAATACGCAACATTGTATGAAGAAATGACATTAGTTGCTGTCAATTTACTTCGTCTAATTAAAAATTCGACTTTAGTATGGAGCCGAACGGCAAAGTTAGAGCGAACGAGCAGTACCTGTATTTGCAAAGAAAAAAATAAATAAGTAGCAAGGAGCGCCTACCCTCCCTCGAGGCCTCCATGAGCGGCGTGTACCCCTCGTCGTTGACCTCCTCGATGTTGGCGCCGCGCTCGATGAGCAGCATGGCCAGCTCCACGTGGCCGCCGCACGCCGCCAGCGTCAGCGGAGACTCGAAGCTGTCCGTTGGCATGTTCACCTGCAACAACATGCGGTACACTCGTATATACAAAAATAGGTGTAGTGGGTGTAGTGGGGCCCTACCAACACCTCCGGGCCCAAGTCAACCTCACGTGCAAGCTCGTGCACCTGCTGAACAACGGACGAGGCTCTGACGTCGGCGGTCCATTTCAACACGGCGATGGGCTCACCACCTGTTACGTGGGACCGAATTGTACACGGTGAAATGTGGGCCGGTATAGGCCTCTGCCTACCCCTTCGGGGATAAAGGCGTGAGTATATGTATGTATGTATACAAAAATAAATCGGCCAAGTGCGAGTCGCACTCGCGTACAGTTCCGTATCAAAAAACGGCAAAAAAATACGAATTTTTGTGTGTGAGCCCCGCTTTTTCGGATTTTTGTATTTGCTGTTAGAGCGTCGACACAAAAACATCTGTGAAAATTTCAACTCTCTAGCTATCACGGTTCCTGAGATACAGCTCCGTGACGGATAGACAGACGGACAGCGAAGTCTCATGAATAGTGTCTCGTTTTTACCCTTTGGGTATAGAACTCTAAAATGAGCTAATCTCAACCCACAACTCCCTATTTACAAAGTCAACAAGAAGCCGTGAGACGGTCTCACCCGACTACCCCTCTAACCGATTATTCCCAGTTGTTCCGTTCAAGTAGTTCCGTGGCGGAACTAGTGAGACTTTTTTTCTCAGTTGTCCCGCGGAACAAAGTATCAATAATTCAGTTCCCATTAGTTCCGCGGAACAAAGTAGAAATGAAATACTAATAAATTCATTCCCAGTAGTTCCGCGGAACAAAGCATAAATAAAAAAACTAATAAATTTAGTCCCAGTAGTTCCGCGGAACAAAGCATCAATTAAAAACTAATAAATCAAGTCCCAGTAGTCCCGCGGGAGAAAGCATCTCTTACATACGAATATTTTATGTTCCCATTAGTTCCCTACGGTGTCTTACGGCTATTTTCTCATACAATAAAAAAATGAAGATCGACAAAACAAATGAAGATCGGTATAACAAATGAAGACTGACAAAACAAATGAAGATCGACAAAACATATGAAGATTGACGAAACAAACGAAGATCGACGAAACCAATGAAGATCAATGAAACAAATGAAGATCAGCAAAACAAATGACGGTTGGAAAAACAAATGACGATCGAAAAAACATATGCAGAGCAATAAAACAAAAGACAATAAGCAAGTTGATAAGTTCAAAAGTTTCTTGCAGCCATATTTTGTAAGCTAAATGCGATTATCATTAAAAAAATAGGTGCAAGCAATTCTCGACCTTATGAATATGCATAGTATTTATTTATTTTTATATATATTCGTGATCTGTGATGTCTATAAACGCCTAAAAGCACATTTTTAGGTAAGTGTCATTAAGGTCGAGAATTGCTTGCAGCTATTTTTTTGAATGGTTATCGCATCTAGAGTACAAAAAAGGGTCCATGCCAATTTCGACCTTATGAGCATGCATAATATCTATTTATTTTTTATTTATTCGTGATCTGTGATGTCTATAAACACCTAAAAGCACATTTTTTAAATAAGTGCTATTAAGGTCGAGAATTGCTTGCACCTTTTTTTTTAATGCTAATCGCATTTTGATTACAAAACATGGCTGCAAGTAACTTTTGACCTTATCAACTTGCTTATAGTCTTTTGTTTTATTGATCTGCATAATGTTCTTCGATCGTTATTTGTTTTTCCAACTGTCATTTGTTTTGCTGATTTTCATTTGTTTCAGCGATCTTCATTTGCTTTTGTCGATCTTCATTTGTTTTTGTAGATCTTTATTTGTTTTGAAAATTATTTAACTACTTTATACTTTTAAACTAGATGTTCTTCGTATAATGGATCTTTTTCCACTCGCATGTTCTAAAAGATCCACAATCATCCTACTAATATTATAAATGTGAAAGTTTGTGAAGATGTTTGGATGTTTGGATGTTTAGATGTTTGTTACTCAATCACGCTCTAACGGCTGAATGGATCTGGCTGAAATTTGGTACAAGGATAGAGTATAGTCTGGAATAACACATAGGCTACTTTTTACCCCGGGAAAATGTTCCCACGGGAGACGGGTACGGGAACCAAATTTCACGCGGGCGAAGCCGCGCGCATCAGCTAGTTAAAAATAAAAAATACTTTAAAGCTAGGGTAAAAGGTATTAAAGTGGACATAATATAATGTCCATAAAGATCCATGAAAGTTCACGTACAGAACTATTGGGAATTGAAAAGTCTCACTAGTTCCGCCACGGAACTACTGAGAATAGAAAAGTCTCACTAGTTCCGCCACGGAACTACTGAGAATAAAAATGTCCCAGTAGTTCCGTGGTGCGGAACTACTGGGAAAAAAAAGTCTCACTAGTTCCGCCACGGAACTATTGGGACAAAAAGTCTCACTAGTTCCGTCGCGGAACAACTGCCGCGGAACTACTGGGAATGAAGGCCTCTAACGTTTATTGTGAAAGTGAAAGTTCAATACGATTGACGTGGCGTTGTCATTTTTGTTTTATTTCAAACTTTGAACAGATGATCCACGTGACCTAGTGACGTAATTTAATGCAACATAGTCGCAGACTACAGAAACAAGTCTCGCCATAAGCCCCTCTGCAATCTATTTTATAGAGAGGCTAGAAGGTCAATGACTGCAACGCCATTGAAGCAAATAGTTTAAAAAAAAAATCCAAAACCAAAGTACCTGTGCACCGGAGTCAAGCAATAGCCTGGCAACTTCCACATGTCCATCCATGCTCGCTTCCATAAGGGCAGTGTGCATTTCATCCGTCTTATGCTCCCGGTCAGCCCCCGCGTCGAGAAGGAACCGCACCATGTCCAAGTGGCCTTTGTAACAGGCCAGGGTTAGTGCGGACTCCTTGAATTCGTTCGAATGTGTATTGATGCCTGCTCCATTGTCTAGGAGGATTTTTGCTACTTCCACGTGGCCTGCTGATGCCGCCTGTGAAATAAATTAAAGGTTAGATTTCATAGGTCCCTTCATAGATGTGATACGATTGTAGGTTCTAGGGTTTTCAAGAGCTGGTTTCTGCAACTCGAAGCGTCTTTTGTGTCTATTTTGCGTGGGGTACAGGCACAGATTAAATAATAGTTACTACGTAACAGATACATCACTCCCATACTTAACCTCAAAAATATTACCTATAACATATCGCTACAGTGGAAAACATGTTCTACGACGTATTCCGAGAGTCGAGATTCGTGCGCACACCGTATGATTGCGTCATCGAGTGACAACTATTGACAACATTAGGGTTGTAAGCACGTAACAAAAATACATATAACTACAAAAAACAATAAACAGTGTCTGAAAAAAAAACTTAATAATATTTTATAACTTCTTCTTTTTTACATAAGAATTATATTATAACTAGCTGATGCTCGCAGCTTAGCCCGCGTAATAGTTTGTTTCTTTTCCCGCTTCCAATGGGAACTTATTCCCGGGATAAAAAGTAACCTATGTGTTATTCCAGACTACAATCTATCCCTGTATCAAATATCAGCCAGATCCGTTAGCCGTTAGAGCGTGAAAGAGTAACAAACATTCACACATCTACACATACGCACTCAAACACTTTCGCATTTAATTTTAGAATATTAGTAAGAAGTAAGATGAAAAAAAAAGCAAGACTAAATAAAGCGAAATATTATTTTACGCGGGAAATGTACATTGATTGTGCGCACTTCGCTCGGTCTGGCGTGTGGCAGCCCTCTGCCGGTCGGCCACGTTAGTTCTGCGTCATAATACTTAGGAGTAGGTGCTTATAAAACGACTTGTAGCGAGTGACGGAGGCCTGGTACAGGTGACAAGATTGTAATTACTTACTATAATAAATTGAGATGATTTTGGGTACCTACGGAAGTCATTGACCTAGTAAGCCTAGGTCAATGACCTTAACCTTACCTTAAACCTTTTGACTTAAGAGCCTACCAGACACCAAATTGTTAAAAGAAGATAGAAGATATACATTTTAGCGTGCAAGAAAGAGAGAGATGCGATCGGTTTTTGTGCGCTTTTAACGAAATAAATTAATTATAAAAAAACTATAACCAATATGAAAAAAATGCTCTAGTGCAAATGAAGATTTTACTATTCTCTTTCTTGTAAATATTTTATATTATAAAAACAACTTATAACATTCGAGATCTAGCTTAAAATTTCACAAAATCGAGGTATTTTCAAACACAAAAATCTATCGGGGATTTTATCAGTAATCGTGTTTCGAGCCTAGAGTGTTTTTAGTTCATGAACTGAAGTTGTCTGTGTTCAAATTTTAATTCAGCAGACCTCACGAGTCGTGAGATCTCTAGATCAAAGTAATAGTGTATTTGGCGTCATATGAACTCTTAATGATGGCATTGATTGCGTATTGGATAGATAAGAATTTGGACACATTGAATCCTATATTCTTTTTAAGCCGGTTACAAACCTGTATAATATTAGCCCTAAACGGATATTTTGGAACCATCTTGGTCAACCACAGGACATCACAAATCATTTAACAGGAAATAAAAGTATGTAAATATTTACAATCAGAGACCTGACTCATCGAGATAGATCTGAAATACGCAATAAACGTGAAAGGTAAGTTATCTGTAGTATTACATAGTAGAGTTCTGTATATGCTCATATCTATAGTTATCACATTGTTAGTTGCTATCACTGCTATGTGATCTACAGGCGCTATGTAACAAGTATTTTGCCTTTTTTTTGTTAAGAAAATATGCGACTGATGTAACTATATCTGAAATACATAAGATCTTCTATATTTCTAACAATATATTTGCAGTAGGTTTTTAATTTAGCAGCTGCTCATTTTATTTGCAGCAGCAGTATCAGTCCAGTCAAGAGTGAAGTTGGTATGTATGTGTGCTTGGAGTGAGTGTTGTGTGTGTGTGTGTGTGTGTGTTGTGGCTTGTGGGTTTGGAGTATGGTGTGTGGCTTGGTAGTATGTTTGTCGCATGGAAGTGCGTGGGGGGCACGGAGGTGTGTATGATGCGTATCGTGTGCGTGGCTCACCTCCATGAGCGGCGTGTGTCCGTTCTCGTTGTGGTCCTCGACGTTGGCGCCGTTGGCGAGCAGCGCGCGCACACACTCCTCGTGGCCGCCTGCGCACGCGTACATGAGGGGCGTGTTGCCCGAGCCCGACACGGCGTTCACGTCGGCGCCGTGGGCCACCAGCAGGCGCACGATGTCCACGTGGCCGGCGCTCGCGGCCTCCATGAGCGGCGTGCAGTCACCCTGCACAATATACTCATTGCTTACTCTGCTCTGCGTATTACATAATAGCCATACAAGCATATTGTGAGACACTGTCATCTAGCCCAAATTAAGCTGATAAACAGACAGAATGAACCTCAAGTTGAACCTTGTTCATAAAAAAAAGCTTTGAGACAATCCCCTCAACATTTCTAATTCAGAAACCTTGCAAAATCCATCCCTGTGATATAATCAAAAAGAACGAGCCAGACCGAGCTGAATAAAAAGAGACAAATGTAAGAATTAGTGACGATCTACGTTACCTTGATGCCCCTATCTTCGACACTGGCATGCATAGCGAGTAGCACCTGCGCGAGCTCGTAGTAGCCCGCAGAGCACGCCAGCGACAGTAGGGACTCGCCCTCTTCCGTAGTTTCGTGCACAGAGCGACCTTCCGTCAGGAGTTTCCGCACCGTGCCCACGTCACCGTCCGAGCACGCCTCGGCCAGTGAGGGCGCCCCGTCTGCACCGTCCGGGGCCGCCACCACTGAGGTCGTGCCCGTAGCCGATGACCCGCATTGTTGACTGCAACAATATCAATTCAATCAATCTTTGTTACACAAAGTTTCACACTTTAAATGGTGAAGCGGTATTCAGATAAGATCAAAGCTTCACGAATCACAGTCCCGAGGCGGTCTCGATCGGGTCGACGAGAGAATCGTGTACGACTACGTCATCGCCGACCCGAGAGGCTTCACGCTCTCGTTTATTTATTTGGACTCAATTCTCGGATTATCATCATGGGTAAACCTGCTACTTATGTCTTTAATATCCCTCGAAGAAAAAGGCATATGTAGACGAGCCATCTATTTATATCCAGATGTATACAAGATGAAAAAAAAAAGCAAAGAAGATAATAGCTACAACAATATTCCTAGTAGAGCTAGCTTGATAGTATGGCGGCGTCGCTCGCGATTATCGAACAGCGTTCCGTGGTCCGTAGACCTCCCAAGACAATATCTAATTAGAATATGTCAACTCTTCAATAATCTGTTAGAACTTTAGTCCTCAATCCAGAAAATACATAATAGTATTGTTTCATATATTGGTACCACTTATTGCGTGTACATACAAACAATTCTACGTGGACGTATAATACGACACACACGTGGTATCTATCTGTTGATTTATTTTATCCATTCGTTCATTATACATCTGTTTATACTGTAGCCCATTAATCGATGACGTCCTAAGAGTAACAACAGATAATGACTATAAAACTTAGACCATATAACACGGGACTAGCCTTTGCGAACCACCGCATACAAAAATATTCTGCCAGTTTTCATACAAGTGAAGGGGGAAACACAAAGACATATAAAATTTCATTGCATTTAAAAATGTATTAATCGACAAACGCGTAATGGCTGTTGTGTGTTAATTGTTATTGTACAGTCAACTACAATGAAATGTACTAGTTTAATCATATAAAATGATGTACTGATGTACAGGCTTTTTATAAAGCCAAAAGACCAAATGGTCATGTGCAATGGCAGAAAACAATGCTTAAGTAAGGCGCATCCTGTGGTTAGATGATCTAAGCTATAAAACCACTTAGTGTAGTATAATGATTTATATCAAATCATAATGAAGTACCCAGACCAATCCCGTAACATAAAGGAGTTGTTGTGAATGATGTTCACAAGTCTAGGTAGTGAATGTGATAACAATATTACGATAATAATTATTAATAATATAATGGCATGTAAACAGTGCTACAGATTCGGAACATTGAATATGTAAACAGGAAAAGTGTTTCCAAGTATGGGTAGTAAAGAGAAAAGTTGATGCAAGTTTCTGCGATGACGTCACATGTGAGATCATTTGCCGTGCCATGAAATACATGAAGTACGTGCTAGAAAGTTCCACATAGATTTTCATTTCTACAAATTCGAGAAATGTCCCAGTTTAACATCCAAACAAGGGATCCACGGAAACAAAGAACACAATTCAATGAAAGTTTCACTGAGACCGCGTTCTGCAGGGCGGGAGCGATGCTGACAGCAGTGGTGCAATAATGCCACGCTAGGCTGACTAAGGTTTCTTGTATATAATTATCTCTAGTGCACTGCTCCAGCTGTTGCCCAGGATGTTCTTCAAAATAATGTGCTCCCGCCTGGCATGTAGTTTTGGTCGAGAATGTAGCCCTTTGAAAAGTATATTTCAGTAGTTGAAAAACATCCTTCTTAGCAAAAATGTAGAACCTACATTACGAAAGGACATGATTGAAAGATATCTGCTTATGTCCGCTAAGAGAAACATTCCTTATGGAGCAGAAGGGACGACTGGTATAAAATAATACTCAGGCTAAGATATGAGCTTCGGTCGCAGCCGAACTGACGCTCAGGATATATGCCGCTACTTAGTAACAAGAGTAGATCTATTAGCTGGGAATTCTGCAAATAGATACTTATCCCGTCCGTACGGTGATTACACCATACATGAAGAAGTTGGCGACTTGCCATCTAAACAATGCATGTACCTTCCATGTAATTGACCTTAAAACCTATTATTACCAAAAGAATAAAGATGAACGGTATAGTACTGGATAGTAGCGAAAGGATAGCCTGCTAAGCTCTTAGTGACCCAAACTAATCGAGGTTGACAGTTCTTGTAGAAGGACAACAGAGCGGCATCAACTTCAATGAAAATTCATTCTTTTCAATTGTGTTGCGAAGAGTACACAGATAACAGTCGTTCATTGAATCAAGCTATAATCGCCTAACTCTTATCAATGCGTCGTATATAAACAAAATTAATGTGAATAGCCTTCAATAACAAACGTATAGTAGTATGTAATATGAGGCGGCCAACGTGAAGGAAATACTCGAACTTGGAATGTGCATCATCAACGACGCTGTGTGACACTGTGTTGCTCTAGTTAGTAAGTGACACTCTTGAGTACCGGTGCATTGTAAATGCAATATTTCATACTATAGATAGACGGATTTGATCCCTACCACCTAAGGACATAACTTATGTTAAAGAAACAGGTAAACAATCAAAAATATTTGCTATCTTTTGTAGTATCATAGTAGAATTATTAAACTCTGGTAGTATCCTCCTTTACATATCTTTTGTCACCTGAGGGGTCTTTGTTACAAAGGTATTCATTTACACCTTACTACGAATTTATTATGGATTGTTCCTTTCATACGATCATGAGTCACCTCTGCCAATTCTTTCAAGGATATAAAGTACCTTTAGGGACTACTCACATTTACTCAGCTCGTGCCTTATTTCTAAGCTTTTTCTTGCGCTTTGAAACATAGGTACTTATTACCGACGTTGAAAGCGTAAGATTCGAGCTGAATGCGTTCGCTACAGAGGGAGCTGACTGAATAAGTATGAGTAGTCCTTATACGTAAGATTTGACGGCTACAAGTTATGAAGGTTCTTACTTTTTATCCTGATGGTGGTGTCGGTGGTGCGGTGGCGGCTGGTCGCTCCGCATTCGCGTGAGTGCTGCAGCGGCTTCGTCGAGAGCGCAGGATACCGATGACGTCAGTCGCCGGAGCACCTCGGGGTCAGCGAGATGCTTGCCCTCGCCTGATAGTTTACCGATGCCTGGAATTAAAGGAATTCTTTTAACTAAGTCTTTCGTATCTAGAGCAGCATGACGTTTGGTTGCTGAGAATTTCAGTTACTCAGATGAGAAAAATAGTAAGACATATTCGGAAAAGGGTGATATATTCTGGCGTGCAATGTTTTATGGACGGCAGCTCCGTCATCATTTTAAATTGTGTAACTTTGTATAACCAGAATAAGGCTTTAAAATGATGGTAAGCGTATCTTCTCAATAAACAGGTATACTTTTTTTACATTTCCTAGTAACCTCGTTTACAAAAAAAATCACACAGGCTTATATTATTATGCACGCGTTTGAGGTAGAATCGTGTTCACCGTGAGTCCGAGTGCAAAGCTTTTTGTCGAAGGTATTATACTAGTGACGAGAAAATTGGCCTATAGCTGAACGTGGCTATGCTTCCAGCATTCTGGATATGGTTGTAGTGACCCGTGATGTGGAAGAGCTTTTCGATTTGAGGAGTTCTTCTGCTTTTCATCGGACTGGTTCGAGTAAGTATTGTAGTTTACCTATACTTTATATTTAGTTGCAAGTTACGACTAACCTTAGCTGTTAATATAATTAGCAACATTAAACATGACTAATTCTTTTTTTTATGCCGTGTGAACGCGGCGCAGACCCGAAATTCCGAGTTACGTGTTTTTTCATCGAATCTCAAAACTACTACCTACTACAAAAGACGTTTCTGGATAGACGTGATTTGACGTGAATAGGCTTTGTCCTTCGTGCTCGAAAACATTCATTCGATAGCGACGAAATGTCAGTTTTGTACACATTTTTGCATGCATGCAACCTAGTATTAATAATTTAAAAAAAAAAAGTATCTAAAGATTTTAATTAGTTTCCAAGAAATGGATATTATGTCTAATGAAACGTAGAAAAGCCCTAATTAAATAATTCTGAGGTCAAAATGATATTTGACTTTGATATAAGGTTTACAAGTATGCTAATTAAAACTGATCTTATCTTATCCCAGTGTTGATCTGTGCATCAAAACCTGTTTTACGAGCCAGCAAATTCAGATTAGTTTTGTTGAAATCGCAAAGATGTACCTACTTTTTGCTTCAATTTACAAAATTTTACTGTCCTCTATGTAGCCTCAGATTCGTATAATTTAAGTGAAGAAATGATCTACTTCTACACGTTTTCGGAAATCGTATGCAGGGTGCATGGAGGTAGTATGTGAAAACGGAAGTTGAGGTTACGTTAAACGCTGTTGACATCAATAATGATAGAAAATTAAGGCAGAATGATTTATGATATGATATAAATATAATGTTCTGATATAAAAGAGATACCACTTAAACAGGGCACACGCTATTTCCGTTTATTTTTCATGCGGCTAAGCACAATCAAATCACCCCTCATAGATTAATTCTGTGAAGTGTTAAGCCACTGTATACTGTAGTTTGACTCGGCCGGGTTTTAGAAATAAATGCCTACAGCCGCGCGGTACGTAAGCATGCGATAGGGCTGCCCACCTACAGCATTTTAATAATATGTGCCTACTTTGATTTTCTATTTAGTATTGCGATTGTAAATATGTGCATACATACATTCATATAGTCACGCCTTTATCCCTGAAGGTGTAGGCAGAGGCATAGTATACGCCCACATTTTACCTTATAGTTTTACGTACGCGTATATATAGTGAGCATAATGCAGTTTAATTTTTTCAATCCGCCCACAAGGCCTTCAGTCTGCATTAAGAATTGTCGTTTTACTGACTACCGGCTTCAATTTCGAGTAAATATGTACCTTTTTTATTTAAACAAAAATATACTTTGTGAGTAATAATATAATATCCCCGCAACGGCTGGCGGCGCGGGGCGGCGGCGTGGCGGCGCAGCGCCCGTTATCTACTAACGATGGAGTGAGACGGGTATAGAAATTTGAAAACGAGTAAGCGGCGTAGACATTAATAATCGGCTCATCACATGTTTCGTCAGTGATAGAATCACGGAATTCTAGTCTTTATAATCATTGCGTTAAATTTTTGATTTACAAAATTAAAACTATTTTTCGATTTGAAAGTACTAGTCAGTCTCTAGTACACTAGTACTTTTTGTACATTGTCAAGTTGTGTTGAATTTTGGAAGTTCATATTTGTCTCTATGCGTGTAATAAAAATCAAAGGTAACAAAAATGCTGTCAATCAAAGTCATACGGTTTGTTTCTTTGTGGATGACCGATGTTACAGTACACTTAGCGTGTACTGTAACATCGGTCATCCACAAAGAAATGAATACTCTTGAAACATACCTAAATCATTGCTCTCAATTAAATAACTATGAACTGACAACGGAACTAAATGTACTACCTACACGTACTAGAGTTCTGAACTAGTTTTTTTTTTGGATATTGTACTATATTGGATCGCACCGTTCACTGACTGAGCAAGCACAAGTCTAGTTTTAAACACAAACATACCTACTTCATGTAACTACCTAGTTCACTCGTGTCAATCACTTTGTTTAACTTTAGTCAACTAGTAGTATAGTACCAATTAGTACTTAAGTAAAATCAATTTATAGTCTTACCTTTCGGAGTTTCCAGGTAATCTAAAAAACGTTATCTCTGGGTATTGACGAATTCATACAACCGAAACAAGCACAATAGACTCTAGTTGTCATATTAAATATTTTTAATAAATAAAACACGCGCGGTTACTATCTAAAAAACGACACACCGTCCATTCGTCTACTCGGCACAATCGCCTGCTAGCGTGCTGAAAGGCCTGCCGAAAACGAGAATCGTAGGTATAGCTTGCGCTTCGTCCGTTTGTAGGGAGCTACAATACTGGTTAGTACTCTTTATACTGTGGTTAAGCATTAAGTGTGTAGCATGTGGGTACATTATGTAGGTATACTTAGTAGTTGCCCTCGGGTTTGTTTGCCAGAAAAAACTATTTACTTTCATCGTAAATATTTGCTTTTAATTGTAGTCCAGAACTCTGGTTGAATAGCCCGTTATAGGTTCGTTTTCAAATAAAGTCAAGCTACTTCAAGTGCCGCGTTTACTTTCGTCTTCATCCTCGACGTAGCTTGACGGCCGCTTTTTTAAAATATTTTCATATTATATCACTAAGGTGGCAGGCAAGCATACGGCCCACTAAATGTAATAATAGTCACCGTAGTAGACTATGGTCGTTAACAACACGGCAGGCGTTAAACTCGCGCTGTCGACATTGTTAAATCCTTCGAAGACCATTTTTGAAGAACCCTATACTGTACGCGGAAAACGGATCTCCGTTAGGTCCAAATCTAGTCAGATTATTCAGAGTACAATAAGTTTTCTTTTTCACCTCCATAATGTACGGTACATGCTTGAGTTTGACCTTCCACCTTTGTGAAGAAAGTCAGCGTCGACAGTGTCAGCTGTCGGTCAGCAGCTGCTCATATTAGCAGGTGAGGTTAACTTGACCCTGGAAGATTATGTCGCAGTCCCTTTGAGAACTTTCTTCAAATTAACGCGTCCCTTGTAAACATCGGAGTGACGAAATGTGCTTTGCCATGCTGTCGTTGGCTAAAGTAATTACACGCGGTTTTGTCGCAACATTTGATTGGTCGACGCTGCGCGAAAAAAATGTGATAGAACAGAAAGTCCTCTCTGTGGGTTAAGTGCATTATGCTTGTATAGGATTGTTGAATCTAGCTCATTAGCAGAGCAAGGGACTATCTTTACAATATTGTGTATCATGAATTTCTGACTATTTTAGGATCATCTAGTAGGGACAGGTCTGACTTACCCATTTTATTGCGCTTCTCGAAAACATCAGTCACGTTTTCTGCCCTTATCAAAGAATTTGTATCATAAATAGACACACAGATCACTGGTCAGTTGTTTTGACTTTGATCATCGATATGCTAAATTATGGATCGATGTCGAGATGATTTTAAATGCAAGTAGAGAAAAATATGCTGGCTCGGAATCACGTCAATAAAAAACACTATTTATATTAAAGACGATTTTCAGACTTAAAATATTTGGTGATTTCTCAATTTATGTTAGGTCATTTACCTTCTATTTCGTAGCAATTATTTTGTGTTCTAGAGGCTATGGACCCTGTACATGAATACATAAATATTATACATAGGAAACACCCAACTCTGAAAAATCATTTCCAAATAACAAACAAGATTTGTTGCGATCCGGGATTCGAACCAAAGATCTCAGTAGACGCAGAAGCAGCCAATACGTATGTGATTTTGTATAGCACTGTCGCACTGTGGAGCTTTTTCGCAATCTGCTTCTGACATAATTGGTCACGCCTTTATCCCCGAAGGGGTAGGCAGAGGCATGTTATTATATGCCCACATTTCACCTTTTTAGAATTTGTCCCACGTAATAGGCGCTGAGCCGTAATGCCGTGCTGAGATGGACAGGCGCAGGTTGTGACTGCCTGCTGTTGAAATTTTTCAAGTCGCCTAAAAATGCCTTCAACTTGACTTAACGATTGCCATTTTACTGGCAAACTGCTTTTGACTATCCCATTGTAAGTCACTCGCTAGTTTTTAAACTCAGTCAATTAGCAGCTTGGAAACTCGCTCCGTGTCATCAAGGCTTACAGACAAGTGTTCAACAAAAATGTCAAATGAATATAAATACAAAGTTTTGAACAATAGCGCACAGTCACGTGACCCCAAGTCTACAAGGCCAGAGTTCACTGAATTAATTTAGTCGGTGTCGATACGATTGTATTTAACAAAACAAATAAAACATAGTGCTATCAGTGGACACAGCGGTTTTTTTAACTATTAAAATGATGGACCTATCAACTATCAATCAAGGCACACCAGTCCCACAATTTTTACCACTAAGGTAGAAG
Organism: Miltochrista miniata; assembly: GCA_933228765.1. Classification (NCBI taxonomy): domain Eukaryota; kingdom Metazoa; phylum Arthropoda; class Insecta; order Lepidoptera; family Erebidae; genus Miltochrista; species Miltochrista miniata. The sequence continues at coordinate 32,395,785 of OW121756.1, read as the reverse complement.
ACAAGCTTGCGGCCTACCTAATGGGAAGTTGTCACCCTGCCTATGGGCGTTTGCAATACCACAGGTTCTTCAACAATAACATTGACTTTCATAGTCAGAATATTAGTGTGTACTCAGAAGTATTTTAACTATGTAGTCCGTCGTGGAAATTTATGTATTGCTTTAGTCCGATTATTGTGAGTTAGTAAGATTGATATGAGGAAGGTGTAAGCTGCCTCATCGAACTTGGTCACCACAGCTTATATACGTTAGAAAACCTCAGAGGCGCTGAACTCTGCTGTACAAGTTCAAGAAGAATTGCCGGATGAGAGAGGATGATTGTAAGTCAATTATAAAAGTTGAATTAAAAGAATTTAAAGTACGAAAGTCGACTATGGATTTCTTTAACAAAATCCTCAAATGTATCTGGTATTACCGTTCAAATGATAATGGTGTCGTAAGATAAGTGATTTCGGTGTACCGATAAGTAATAGTAAAAGTTAAGTATAAAAAAGTGCAGTGTAAAAATCTCAATAGATAATATTGCAGTTGCTGTAACAACCTGCCTGTTGTAATCAATGACACACCATTCTCTTGAAATTACAGTTGATTGTATTGATTTAGGAATTTCGACACATGCATAGAATCATTATGGGGTAGGCAGATTCGCTACACTTACTCAGAATAGCTGACGATGCTTTATTATGGTAATGGGATAAAATCTATACTTATATTATAAAGAGGAAAGATTTGTTTTTTGTTTTGTTTGTTTGTTTGTTTGTAACGAATAGGCTCCGGAACTACTGGACCGATTTGAAAAATTCTTTCACTGTTGAAAAGCTACACTCTTTGCGGGTAACAGAGGCTATATTTTATTCCCGTATTCCCACGGGAACGGGAACTACGCGAGTGAAACCGCGTGGCGTCCGCTAGTATCAGATATTAGCGGTAACCAATGAATTTGTGTAGAAATAAGGATATGGCTAACGCATTAAAAACAGTATCTCTTTTTGTAGAAAGTTTTCCGCATTGCGTCCAATACACTCAAATAAATGTCACAAGTGGTCACATGGATGGTCACCCATCCAAGGACTGGCTCTAGTGAAAGTTGCTTACTGCAGTGATCGTTTACAGAACACTGAGTCCGCGGGCCACGAGCGCTTACTATTAGTATTGTACAAAAGCAGATACTGGTATATCGCTTACATCTCTGTTATTGCTTGTATCAACTAACGGAACCACCCTTTGTTACGTAAGTCATTGGCGGGTTACCCCCAAATCCCCAAAGGAGGGAGAGGCTTTGACAGATGGAATGCTCTACCCAAACGCGTATATCGCCCAATCGACTCCAAGGAAGTAGATATCTAATGCCACCTGCATTTTCTCTCTCATCGAGAAGAGTACGGAATTTTAAACATCGGAAGGAACTGAAAATTGGTACATAAAAGATAAATTTTATTCAAGAGGGGGGTACTTGCTTACTAAAGCTCATTGGACCACGAAATAAGGAAATATTCAAGTCTGTTGGCGTACGAAACTGACTTTGATAGACGTCTTCACACGAAGCCTATTTAGTAAGGTTAGTATCTACTTTGGTAAAGGTTTGGAAGGAGTCTTCTGACATTGTAATGAGTCCAGCGTACGTGTACAGTTATAATTTAGAATTCCTAATTAGGAAATAATTAAATGTTGGATCGAAATCAATACTGAATTCATAAAACGAACGGCACCCATTGCCTATCTTGCTAACTTATATGGTATGCTATTGCATAGATTTTTACTATCCGGCATTCATTACTGACATTTTTGAATGTAAAATTTACATAGGTATAATAGGTCAAGTTTTTTTATACCACTAAAGTGGCAGACAAGCATACAGCCCACCAGAAAGACTAGTCACCGCAGCCTATGAACGTTTCCATCACCAGAGGAGGCGCCACACTCGCGCTACCTTTTAAGACCCCTTTTGAAGAACCCGTTTGGGAAAACAGAGGCAGGGAGATCATTCCACAACCTCAGCGTGCGCGGAAGAAAACCCCTATCCGATCTAACCGTGCTCGACAGTCCGGACGTAATTCCAAGACGTCAAGTAAAGTTAGAGAAACAGTCAGGGGTTGTCGAAGATAGTTCTCATTAATGTCTAGCTAATTGGGGCTCACAGTTCACTAAGAGTGGCCCTCAAATTGACAGCCCAACGATAAGGCTCTTCACGCTCAGCTTGAAGACCCATAAGGTGGATTGGCAGATGTTTTGGAAACGCTCGATTCTGGTGAAGATTCTCTCCACTGTTTCACTGTCCTGCACGCTTTGTTCGGAACCAAAAATAAATAATGCAAAAATAGTAGTTTTCGATACAAGTGTGGGATTTCTGTTATTACAACGAGTTACGACAGGTGTTGACCCGAGCCGAAGGCGAGGGTAGACAGTCGGAACGAGTTTAAATAACAGTCCCACACGTTGTATTGAACAACTATTTTTAATACAGTTGCGAAAAAATTAAGCAATTTTATAAAATAATAAAAACACAACAAACCTGAATATTCAAAATGGCGCCAATCGTAAAAGAACATACAGGATGAATTTTTGAAAAGGGCTTGGATGGCCAAATCCTAAACTATAAGTAATAGCTAAAAATGCTCAAAGGAGTCACTAACACACAACTAAGGGAAAGTGCTCATCTTTCGTATTTTTCTTACGTTATCTGATGAATTGTTCAAAATGTAGACCATTATTTTTAATAATTTTAATACATAGCTGGATTCGAGACCTCAACGATCATACTGCATTCCATATTATTGATTCCGTTTAGAATATTCTCCAAAGAATCATTCTGAGCATGATTTAAAACACGGAATAGTTACGAACTATTCTGGAAATTCGAACGAAATAAATTATGATACAAAATTTAGGTACAAGAAATATGAATTCCATCAAAATTCTAAACTTTCCTTAAATTTGCCATATATCATTACTTCCCAGAATATGATCCTTAATAGCAACACTATCGAATGGTGTAATAATATAGGGTGTGTATTTTTTTTTCAAAATCAATGGGTTCGATTCCCAGCTAGGATTATTGGTTTTTCAAAAATCTAATGATGAGGTTTTAAGTTTCATCAAAATCGGGCTCGTGACTCCTTTGAGCATTTTTCGCTATTCCTTATAGTTTCGGATTTGGCCATCCAATCCCTTTTGAAAAATTCACCCTGTATACCTTCCTAAGCAGAGACTATGGCAATGCACTTCATACAGCCAACTTTTTTTATTTTTATAAATTTAATTTGGCCGATACTTATACTAATTTATGCTTAAATTTTAATTAAAATTACTTTTAGTCTGATATTGAAACAAAATTGGACTGTTGTATTATAACATTCATCGCCGCGAGAACATTAAAATCGCGATGCAGGATTCATTCTGCGTTGCGAAAACTTTCATATCGCGATGCAGAATTAATTATTCGTCGCGAGAACTCTCATATCGCGACGCAGGGTTCATTTAATTTAGTCGCGAGAACTTTCATATCGCGATGCAGGTTTTCAAGTGATCTCGACATAAAGTCAAGGATCCTACTAATATTACAAATGTGGAAGTTTGTGAATGTGTTTAAATGTTTGTAAACAATCACACTCTAACGGCTGTACGGATCTGGATAAAAGGTATAGGGATAGATTATAGTGTCGAATATCACATACTAGGCTGTTTTTTTATACCTGGAATATGTTAAGGTGCGGGACCGGGAGCAGGGTATCTGGAACCTGACATCAGCTAGTGTTTTAATAAGTAAGACACAGAGACCGCGATTGCCAGGTCTTAATTATTTTATATACGCTAAAAGCTCCTCTGAACATGTCTTCAATATTTTAAGTACAACCTTTAATTTAATTCCCGTACACATATTATTGGAAACAAACAATAGTTTGTATAATGTAATGAACAACAGGGATTTAAATCAATAACTGCCACCTAATAGTTATTTTCTAATCTGTGAAGACAATATTTTAAGTTGATTTTGAAAAGCAATTAGTATGCTGGCTCAATAATAAATTTTAAATATGGTTAATATGGCACGGTATGCAAGAAGACACAGATTGGAGTCATGCTAGAAACCGATTATTCTTTCCACGTTTAAAAAAAGAAAAAATGAGTGTTTGGTAAATTAATGACCTATGATGATCCATAATTCTAATATTTTCTGAAGACAATTATATTTAACTTGTGGCGTCTGATAGTAGTCTGAGTAACGACGCTCCTAGACTCATGGTTGCTGATCGTTTGTATTGGAGACATGCGCAGAGAAATTTTCAGCTTTTATAGACCTGCAGTCGCGGGCTCTTGGGCCATTAAACCAACGAGATTGAACAGCTTTTTAAATGTTCAGCGCGAAAAACAAGAAGTTCATTTGTTATTTTACGTAGTTGAATGAATTTGGGTGCTTGACTACTCACTCTGCTGCACAGCGTCTTCATGGGGGACAGCCTGCAAAATCTGTAAATCATCAGGTTGTTCCGTCCCGTCACTACCTAGCAGCAGAATACGTCATAGGTTAAGTTACGCTGAGTATTGTAACAAACTACATACAATAACTTGAGTAAATAAACGGAACTGAGACTCTGTACATACGCGCGAATCGGTTCCACCAAGCACGCCGCCGGGCAAGTGTGTGAGTGTCAACTGGCCGCTCGTCGAGTACGCGGCGAGACCGGTGTGTGCCAGTCTCACCTCGTACGCAGGCGGCCAGTTGACACGCACGCCGTACTTGTAGGGGTGCAATAGATTCGAGCGTTTGTTTAGAGCTTAGACTCTGTTCCGTTTATTTACCCATGTGCTCATGCAGTAAGAGAATACCATTGACCGAAACCTTCACCTAAGGAGCCCCTTGTGTAAAATACAGTCTACACTAATCTATTTCAGTTTTACTACATAATTTTAAGGCTGAATGTGTCAGTTAAGATATTAATTGAACTCGTGGCGTCTGATAGTAGCCTAAGTAACCACAATCCTAGTTTCACGTTCGCGGGCTCTTGGAAAATTAAACCAACGATGTTGAACAGCTTTTTAAATCTTTAGCGCGAAAATTAGAAGTTCGTTATTTTCGTAGTTGAATGAATTTGGGTACTTGACTACTCACTCTGCTGCAAGGCGGCTTGGTTGGGGACAGCCGGCAAAGTCGGTAGATCATCACGTTGTTCCGTCTCGTCACTACCTAGCATCAGAATACGTCATAGGTAAAGTTACTCTGAGTATTGTAACAAACTACATACAATCACTTGAGTAAATAAACGGAACGGAGACTCTGTACATACGCGCGAATCGGTTCCACCAAGCACGCCGCCGGGCAAGTGTGTGAGTATCAACTGGCCGCTCGTCGAGTACGCGGAGAGGCCGGTGTGTGCCAGTCTCTCCTTGTACGCGACAGGCAGCCAGTTGACACGCACGCCGTACTTATAGTGGTGCAAGAGATTCGCGCGTTTGTTCAGAGCTTAATCTCTGTTCCGTTTATTTACCCATGTGCTCATGCAGTAAGAAGAATACCATTGACCGAAACCTTCACCTAAGGAGCCTCTTGGGTAAAATTTAGTCTACACTGATCTATTTCAGTTTAATAACATAATTTAAAACGCTGCATGTGTCAGTTAAGATATTAATTGAACTTATGGCGTCTGATAGTAGCCTAAGTGTAACCACAATCCTAGTTTCACGTTCGCGGGCTCTTGGAAAATTAACCAACGAAGTTGAACAGCTTTTTAAATCTTCAGCGCGATAATTACAAGTTTGCTATTTTCGTAGTTGAATGAATTTGGGTACTTGACTACTCACTCTGCTGCAAGGCGGCTTGGTGGGGGACAGCCGGCAAAGTCGGTAAATCATCACGTTGTTCCGTCTCGTCACTACCTAGCAGCAGAATACGTCATAGGTTAAGTTACTCTGAGTATTGTAACAAACTACATACAATCACTTGGGTGAATAAACTGAACTGAGACTCTGTACATACGCGCGAATCGGTTGCACCAAGCACGCCGCCGGGCAAGTGTGTGAGTGTCATCTGGCCGCTCGTCGAGTACGCGGCGATATCGGTGTGTGCCAGTCTCGCCGCGTACGCGACAGACGGCCAGTTGACACGCACGCCGTGCTTGTAGTGGTGTAAGAGATTCTCGCGTTTGTTCAGAGCTTATTCTCTGTTCCGTTTATTTACCCATGTGCTATGCAGTAAGAATAATACCATTGATCGAAACCTTCACCTAAGGAGCCTCTTGTGTAAAATACAGTCTACACTGATCTAATTAAGTTCTAATAACATAATTTAAAAGGCTGCATGTGTCAGTTAAGATATTATTTGAAGATAACATTTTCAATAATAACTGAGCACAACAAGGTCATATCTCGACATTTTTATTAGTCTGCAATGCATACGTTACTCATTATTAAAATAATAGTAGGGTTTTATGATCATTATTTATTGAACACTAATCACTCTTCAAAATGAGTGCTTAGTACTTATGTATTATGTAAAAACGAAGGTTATTTTTGTTCGTAAAGTTCATATTGTACGTGTGAGTGTTGCAGACGAACGAAAGTTATCGATTAGTTAAATACGTATCTAGATATAATAGTGAATGCAACTATGTGGGCGACGAGGTCAAGGCAGGTTAAACTGTATTTCATGAAGCTGACGCCTCTATTTGATCATTTTCATGGATTCTTCTTTATCAGTTGAAAGTAGTCAGTCATTTTTATACAACTGTATATTTAAAAATTGCTATATTGCGCCTTTTGTCTATATAAAAATTTTATATGAAGAAAAGGTGCTTAGAGCTATTTTTCAATACATAGTTAAAGTATAAAAATGAAATAAGACAATTCATAAAAAAATGCTATAGTGCGCCATTTCTCTATATAGTATTTCACAGTTAAATTTTTATACAGAGAAAAGGTGCCTTAAGCAATTTTTGAATACACAGACAAAGTATAAAAATAAAATAAGACAATTCATAAAAAAATGCTTTATTGCACCTTTTCTCTATATAAAATTTATCGAGAAAAGATGCGTAAAGCAATTTTAATACACAGTTAAAGTATAAAATGAAATAAGACAATTCATTAAAAAAAATCTATAATTGCACCTTTTCTCTATATAAAATTTTATACGTGGTTAAAATTTTGTTTAAAGAAAAGGTGCATTTAACTTTTTGTTTTAAATTGTCTATTTCCATTTTTTTGTAAAAATTTCGGGAACGAATAAACGTTAGGATATTGATCTTAGCGTTGATTAGTTCCCGAAATTTTTACAATACATAGGGTAAGTAGGTATAGAGTTCGAGGCATATTGCAAGTGACGCCGCAGGGCATACCATGCTAGTAATACATAAAGCTAAGCGAAGTTTTAGCACCGTACTAAGTCCTGAAGAGACATTTGAACGTTAATGCAAATTTTTTTCTATAGATGTCATAAAATTGGGCGTATCTGTTCTTGGTGATACAAAGGAACATTACAAGTAATTTTAAATACGGCTAATATAACTACTAATGCGACATTATACGACAAAACCTTGAAAACATAGATACATAAACTTATTTCGTTTCCGCAACTTCTTGCAAGTGGCTTTAATATCGTAAGTTGCATCCAAGTGCGGCCTAATACTATTTATTAAAAGTGTCAGTGTTGACATTCTTTTAAAACAAACATCACCTACTGTCTACTTGACAGTACGTTGACCCGTGATTATGACCTTGACCATGTCACTGCAATGAAATCAAATCAACCTGTATAAACCCTTTTGTAAAAAGCTTTATGGTGTCAGGGTTAACTGTAGAGTAAGGATACACCTTTATAGGATTAAACGTGGTTTTCTTGCACATTTTCTGTGACCTGGTCGAAAGGTCTTTCGACCTGATTGCACTGGCCGAGGCGAAAGATAGACTCATGTCTATCTGTTGCCGTGTTTAACTTATTGTTTTTCGGGATTTTTCTGGAATAAATGTTTGTCTCACACTCCAGACATAATAATATCTTCAAATTCCAAATCAACCCTACAACGCGTAAAAACAACTTTCGCATATTAATATTAGTTTGATTTTATAAGAGTTAGCATGTTATGTATTGATGTATTGGCTTGCAGATTTCCTATATACAGCTCAGAAATAAAATTTAAAGACGGCGAATATCCTCGATAATCCCATCTCATCTGCATAATGCTTTCTGGTCATAATAAAAACCAGTGACGGCACAAAAAGAGACGACAGACCATCATAACTTCCTCAAATTGAAAAGGAACGACGTTGTGCCACTTCCGTCGACATCGCCAGTCAAATGCGGTATAGAATTTACTAAGTTACATGGAAAATTCATCTTAATTTCTTGATATTTCGACAACTTCACAATTTCTTCTACGCAGTAAACATAGTGTATAAACGGCAAATTCAAATTTGATAACAGTTAAAAGAAGTCCTATTTAAAGAATAGATAAAATACACGGCACGCTAAACATCTGTTGGGCACGGCCGCGAACTGGCAAAGACTATTTTAATATGAGCGTTCTCGGCTTATCAATTGGTACGGGACGTTGAATGTGTGGTATAAGTGAAAAGAACAAGCGATTTAGTAAGGATTTTGAGCAAGACGTTTTGGGAAAGCGACATACTGTGAAAAAAGACATGCTGTGGCAAGACATTCAGCGAAAGATACATTTCACGAGCGGTAGACATTTTGCGAATAAGCCTTTACGGACGAACGACGTCGTAAGATACGAATAAGTTATTCGTTCTATAACCTGTTTAAAATATGTACTTATTAGGATAGTGAAGCAAAATATTTGCATTTTTTTTCAAGGAAATCGCGCAATTGGATGAAAGTGACAATATTTGACACAGTTTTGAAGTTTATATAATGGAGAAGGAATGTAATGTGAAACTCTTTTTTTTTAACACATTGCTGTGGAATAACTAAGGTCAAGGTGTGTGGTGTCTAGTTAGTATAAATAGACAAGAAGCCTCTACGATTAAATCTGGCTACTATAACTCAGTCGTGAAACCGTAATCTAAATCAGTTGTGAGAACAATACCACGTGGTTTTAACCGGGTTGATGTCGATGAGGTAAGTCAAGTTAATTTTTTTCCCTCTCAGTACAGTATGTAATGTATTATTTTTCGAGTAATTAGTATACGATTTTTCTTAAAATATGTTTATCTCTAGACAGTTATCAACAATATAAAATTATATTCTCTTTCTTGTATTATAGTCGTAAGTAAGTAAAACTTTATTGTACACCAAAAAGATTTAACAAACAAAAAGAAATAACATAAAAAAATGTACAAATAGCGGCCTTTTCACTCAAAGCAATTTCTTTCAGGCAAACTTTGAATGGACAAATCGTCGTAACATATAAAAAATGTATAAAATCGCTAGCTCTTCTAACTTGGGTAATACGACATCTTTTACATCGCATCAGTGGCGTGGCTCGCGGAGTGGCGCGACTGCTTACAAGTGACGTTGCACATTTTGGACGTCAAGTGAACCAGCACGATGCGAGGCGCAATAGTGGAAATCGTGTACCAATTGTACCAAACAAATTAGGATTATAAAACTGTGAGATGTTTTGAATATGTAAGCAGAATATAATAATATCATTATTTAAATATAATTTAGGTATTTTGATAAAGTATAGTAAGTACCTAAATGTTATTGTAATCAATAGGTACCAATTTTATCAAGAGGAAATATTTGTTTGTAATCGACAAGCTCTGAATTAGCGAACCGGTTTTGAAATTTCGATTGACAGGGATCAGGTATTATTACCATTCGCTGAAATCTTAGTGAACACCAACACATTGCACATATAGGTACATAGCTTCTACTGTTATGACAGTTTCATACACGTCCATTAAAATCTCAGTACTCTGGTTTTGGTTAACATGCTTACCAGGTTTAATTGAAGTACTACCAATATCTGTATAACTTGTGATATAAAAACTATGGACAAAGTACACAAACTATAAAAAACATTATGAACTCGAGCCATCCATCATAATCGCGCATACAAATTTTCTTGCAAAATTTCCTATCAGATTATCAAAATATTATTTAAAGCAAGCAACGACGAAAGGTACATTGTATGACAGTGAGATCATTCATAGAGCGAATCAATTTAATTTTCAAACTTACTATGAAAAGAGATTCGGTATTTTCCACTAGAAGCATATTACACTCGAGAGCAATGAATCCGGGTCACTTAAAGAATCCTAAAAATCTCGGAAACTAAAAATGCTAGGTTAATGCAATAAATTGTATTTAATAGACAATGTAATACCCCTTAAATGAAGGTATTAAAACTTCTTAGTTATTGTAAAGTTATATCATAAAAAAATCAAATTTGAAAAAGGGCCACTTTCGAAGATGGAACTACGAAATTACAGCATTTGGTGTTGCTTTTGTTTGTAATCTGTCATTTATGTGGGTACATAAACTATGTTGATAGTGCTCTATATTCATTAATCAAGCTGAAATTATGTCGCTTACGCCTGAAGAATGCACCAGAATACTTACAATGCTGGAAACCGGCCGGAGTCAGCGCGATACAGCCAGGACTGTCGGTGTGTCGCTGTCAACAGTACAAAGAGTTCTCCGACGTTACGAAGAAACTGGTTCTAACCTACGCAGACCAGGAACGGGCAGAACCAGGTGTACCACAGCACGAGAAGACCGATACTTGGTGAACACCATGCTTCGAAATCGCTTTCTCACAGGAACTGAACTCACCAATCAGTTTCGACGCCTCGGAGGAAGTAACCCAAGTGCATGGACAGTAAGACGTCGGCTTGCTGAATCTAACTTAAAACCCCTTAGACCTGCAAACGGCCCTAAACTGGAGCGTGGGCATCGTATTTCGAGACTAAGGTATGCCCAGAGCCACGTAAATTGGAGTATTGAAGATTGGTCAAAAGTTATGTTCTCCGACGAATCAAAATTTATGCTCTACAAGCACGATGGAAGACACAGAGTGTATCGAAGACCAGGGAAAAGATTCAAGCAAGCATGCATCGAAGAAAAAGTAGCCTACGGTGGTGGGTCTGTACTTGTGTGGGCCGGAATTTCTTCTGAAAGTCGCACAGAGCTGGTGATCATAGAAAACGGCTCTTTAACTAGCGTAAGATATGTGGAAGAAATCCTCAATGATCACGTTGGTCCATTTATGGTCAATTTAGGTGAGGATGCTATATTTATGCATGACAATGCCCGACCTCATACAGGTAGGATTGTGAATGACTACCTTCAAGAGATGAACATTACTCGTATGGAGTGGCCAGCGCGCAGCCCGGATATCAACCCGATCGAGCATGCTTGGGACGAGCTAGGCAGATGCGTAAAACAACGAAACCCTCCCCCAATCACGCTTCGTGAGCTCAAAATTGCTCTCACAGAGGAATGGGAGAATATTCCCCAAAATCGTATAAGGAACTTGGTGTACAGCACGCCAAACCGCGTAAACGCAGTAATGGAAGCACGAGGAGACAATACGAAGTATTAAAATTCAAGAAAATCGTAATAAAGTTCAAAAATTTCATGTTTCCTATTTTTGTTTTAAGGAGAGATCGGCAGTTTTTTCTTTATGTAATTTTGTGTTAATAAAATGTATGGTGACTCATATTTTTTTTTACTTTCATTTAAGGAGTATTACATTGTCTATTAAATACAATTTATTGCATTAACCTATCATTTTTAGTTTCCGAGATTTTTAACATTCTTTAAGTGACACGGATTCATTGCTCTCGAGTGTATTTGAATTAAAGAGAAAATCGCAGCAAAACCTTTTACTAATTTAGATTTGAATATTTTGCCGTACATAGCAGGAAAAGCAGGGAAGCGGTCGATTATTTTTATATGTCATCATCACCGCTGCACAAGCATATTCATATCCACAACAAACAGTTCTGATATCACTGAAAACCCTGAAGACCTACAGTAGTGGTAATTAACACTTCACAGCCAACATAGAAAGACAAGCTTCACGTTGAACTGGACCAGTCTGACGTTACTAGGCCTTTACAAATTACAGGCATCACAAATGATATAAGTCATCTAGGAACATAGGGTGTCTTTGCGCGTGGAGTGACCCAGGCAAATTAATAGAATAGTGTTTTAGTTGGTAACGGACCTCATTGGCAATCTTTAGCAGATTTAGAAGCTAAGTCAATTTTGCATGAAGTCATAGAAAGACAATCCTAATGCTAAACTGAGTCAAAGTCTGTTGTTCTGTCTGCTGTTACTACAGCCTTCACCAGGCATCAGGCATCACAAATGACATTGGCCATCTAGGAACATAGGGTGTCTTTACGCGTGAAGTAGCCCAGGCAATTGACTGGACTAGTGTTTTAGTTAGTAATGTACCTCATGGGCAATCTTTGGCAGATTTGGAAGCAAAGCCAATTTTGCATGAAGTCATAGAAAGACATTCCTAAAGTTAAACTGGATCTAAGCCTGTTGTTCTGTCTGCTGGTACTACAGCCTTCACCAGGCATGAGGCATCACAAATGACCATTGGCCATCTAGGAACATAGGGTGTCTTTACGCATTGAGTAACCCAAGGCAATTAACTGGACTAGTGTTTTAGTTGGTAATGTACCTCATTGGCAATGTTTAACAGATTTAGAAGCCAAACCAATTTTGCAATGAAGTATCTATCATGTTTAATTTTAATATTTTAATCAGGTTCGATAATTTAATATAACTATGTTAGCTTTTGTCAAGTCACGTATTTATTCATTATTACGTGTAGTCCGACATCGGTGACCCTTTTGTTTGAAATGGACGCTTAGGAGTGCGGGGTTAAGTCTACTTCCTCATTACCTAGGTAGGGTAACGTTCTTTAATGAGGTCCAATAACTAGCAAGATATGAGAAGATCTTAGGAGTTAGATTCAGATCTTCCCATAAATACAAGACAAGTAGTTCATTCCCTAAGCGGACGTGAGCTTCTTCCATTTTTTTACTGGAAGGGTGTTTGGCGTTACTGTATTACCATAGTAGATTCAGAGTACTACGCTCGCAAGACGGGTTTCGTTTCTAGATTTCCTTCTCTTCGAAATTACCTCGTACGTTAGCAAGTACACCAATTGCATGTAAGGCTGGTTTGGGCCCCGAAGAACTCGGTAAAATGCAGTGCAATATCTTTAGTCTTAATAACAAGAGAACGTTTTTAGACTTTTGACCAGCAAAGTCGTTTAGCGATGTTCGCGATTTCTCAAAGCTTCCAGGAAGTATGACCAAATCAAAATCACCCCATGCATACCACGTTTCGATCAAGGCGGCAATAAAGGTCAGGCCTTGTACAACGGCATTGATGTTCCGAGTACTTAGAAGGCTAAAATTTCTTTTTTAAAGCGAGCAGGGGCAAATATTCTTTCTCATTATTCAATACTGTGAGAGGTTACGACACGATTTTTATCAGACACAAGTATGTGTATGTCACCGACTACGTACCCACGTATGTTAATAGAGCCGTATGTACGCAAACTTGACGTCAAATGTACATTTTCTTTACGCCTAATAAAGAATTTTCAATGCAAGAGGGCTTTCGATGCATCATAGGTGTATGCCGTGAGAAAATTAACGTAGCGGTATGCGAGACCAATGTTTATGCTGGGTCGTCACTTGTAAAATCATTACGTCAGATTATTTTTTACCGATTGAGAAAAAGGAAGTACAGGTTTTCAAATTTGGTTGTAGGTACGTACTTTTTATGTTAATCGTCTTAGAACTTTAATCCATTTTGATATATTTCTTTAGGATTTTGTTTTGACCAGTGAGAAAAGCGATTAGTACGCTGCGGGAGGTAACGTTTATGACTGAGAATTTTCAGATTATGTGCTGATAACACGAATGCCTTTAATTGTCAGGTGTGACCGAGTGAACCGACCACGGTGTGTAAAATGAAAGAGCACGAGAAAGGCCGAGAAAAGACCAAGTAATGCGCCAGGGATGAAGAAAGAGAGGAAAGCATAACAGGCAAAAATGCAATTGAGAAAAAAATTACTACAGAAGTCAATGCATAACCTCGCAAAACAGAAAAGGCGTTCAAAATCGAAGCCGCGAGCATAGGCAACGTACATAAAGAAATTAGGATACAAACCGCGAGGAACGCGTCATCCAACTATAGCACAAAACCTCACAATATTGTCCAGACGTCTGTGGAAGACTGTACGTCACTGTGTGTCATTAATTTAACAATGTAACATTATACAGGTGTGAATACACTGACGTAGACTCCGTAGCGACAACGAATTAGGCGCTAAAAGAAGAAGAGCTATTATGGCCGCTTTGAAGACTATCTTTCTGCGATGTTCTCTCTTAACAAAAATGGAAGATGGAGCGCGCATGTGGCCAGTCAGCACTTCCACCTGGGCACTATGCTATCTGGGGACAGTGGGGACATGTCCCCAAGCAAATTGGTACAAAAATTCAACTTTCCTTTTTTACACGCGCTCACTGATCTCTATTATAACAAAACGGGATTTCATATTCCTTAGCAAAAACAATTCTTATATGAGTTGAATCAAACCATGTGTTGAATCAAACCGCTCTGAAAGCGTCTATGTTCCAGGTATAAAAAATTACATGTTGATTTGTAAACCACCACTGTACTTTCAGCGACTAATGTGTCAACTTCTTTTTTTTTACTACTGAGGTGGCAGACAGGCCTATGGACGTTTGCAGCACCAGAAGTGGTACACACGCGGTGCCGGACTCGGGTGCAAGATGTGTCGACCCCCAATCCTTCAACTTGGCTTAACGACAAATTGGTATTGCTATATCACACACAATAAAGATTTCTCATCAAACAATGCACAAGGAAAGGTTATAAGTTTAAACATTACGTATTTCAATAAATTCTTTGGATTCCACAACGATATCGAACGCTCGCAGTGAATACAAAATATAACAGGTAAGTTAGCTAGTTTCTATACCTGAATATTTCACCAAGCGTGTTCTCTAGAGTGTTCTCGAGAGTCCTGGGACATCTTTACGGGGGCTTACCCGGGGCTCCCAACCATAGGCTGTTGGGCGTTACGTGAGGTTTTTTAGTCGGTAGGAGTCCGGCATAGCATCCATGATGGATTTTCCCTCACGTTAAAAAAAAAGCGTGTTCTCTTCTACTAAGATGAATAGACAAATATTGAGATAGATTTAAGCCAAAACAAATGCAATACTTTTTGTAATCAGAACAAAATCAGTGGCAACAATCTACTTGACCATTTTTGGCAAATCAGTCTATGGGTCTCTGCCTATCTCAAAGCAGAAATAGGCGTGATTTTACCCTAATAAACAAGTCAACTATGGAAATGGAAAAGACAATACGTTTACGCGGAAGTGCTAAAGTACAAATTACTTAGTTAAAACTAAGTCAATAATGATTTATCAAGTTAATTAAAAGTTTATTGACAGTCAAACCAGTTTGTAAGCATTAAGCAGAGTTCGTGCATTGCCTTGTCTGTCGTAAAGAAGCAACCTATATTAAAATTGCTTGTCAAAATGACGCCTGATGGAAAGTGTCGATTTGTGATTGAGAATCATTAACCCAGTAATGCCCGAATTATTTTTTTCTGAGATTTAGGTAAATCTAGACATTAAATATGTTTAATGAGGTATTTCTAGACATAAATCATAAATTTTATTTTTATAAATAATTTGGAAGTTCAAAAAAAATCACGTGTCCAAATGGACACACTTAGCACTTGCAATAGCTGAAAAGACAAGAACATAAGCAGATTTTTCTGGTAATTGGTAACCTAAATTTATTGCTATTTGTTTAAAAACATAAACGAGACATTTTTAAATAATAATATAAAAGTTAATTATTATTTTTAGTAGGTACAGTACAATCAATACCTGAGGTCATCGAACTTATTGTTGTGCATTTGGGTCCGTACATCTTTTTTTACGTAATTTTCTGTACATAATGAGATATCTTATCTAACCTACCGTATGGTTTGAGGGTAGACGATCTACCTGCACCTTTGGCACCTACTCCAAAAGTTTTTTAGGTAAGATATCAATACTCTTGCTCTACGAAGCTCCAGCTGTGGCATCTTATTTTGAAAATCACAAGCATTATTATTACAAGCCTCCAGCTTCCATGCAAATAGGAATAATAACCACTTCCTCTCTAATATATTTATCTACATATTTATATAAGTACCTATAAGTATGTATTTGTCCACTAGTCTTTAGAGGAGTCTAATAAATGTAATGTAGTAGTAGACAATCCTATCTTTTCCTATATATTTTTAGATTCTTCTGAAGAGTAAGGCTTGTGGATAAAGGTAGTGGTGCCACATGCATGTGATAGTACTTTTGGGATTATTGTTTTATTATGTATAGCTGTTGTACACCCAAAAGGTTTGACAAAAAACATTTTCTAATGGGAAAATCATGATAACCTCTCGACTTTTTCCTCATTTGGTTTGCTGTCAACCGCCGATATCATTGTAGACGACACTACCACCACCACCTTCTTACTCTTCTCACATCTGACGCTTGATTTATGGTGTCTCTACCTAGAAACTAGTCAAAATCGAACAATCTAAAAGTAAAACGAAACATATTGTAATGCTATGGCTAAAGCTTAGCGTGTCCATATGGACACATAAAGTTCAGTGCTATATATTACATAGGAAATTACATTCTGGCAGTATTTTATGCTTTTATATAAATAAATACACACTATCGCAATAAATTTGTGCTATAATAACATGAATATAATTTATAGTTTAAAAATAATAACTACTTAGTCTCATCTGGGTTCCATTTTTTCTGCGTACTGGTTAAAGGCGGCAAATAAATAAATATACTTGCAAAACTAAAATTATTGTACCAGTGATGTTTACACTGTATTAAAATTTGACATTCGAATGCAGAGTTATACTAATAAAATAATTAAAAAAGTCAAAAAATACTACCATAACAACTCTTTTATTTAACCCCGATTTGTGTGTCCATATGGACACGCTAGGCATTACTGGGTTAATGGGCTCCAGACACGGTAGAGCTTAGCAAAAAAAAGAGAAGAAAATAATGGAGGAGCCACTGTGTTGTTCATATGGCAACCCGTTAAAAGAACCACCAATCAGTATTCAGTTCTCAACTTCTTCTTCTTCTTCTTTTAATTAATGGCCCTCCGTTTATTAACGATTTTGCCAGTCTATAGTAAAATTAATAGATACAAATAAAATCAGTAAAAAATGGCGATACGCCAGTCTCAAGTCTCCCATCCAGTTCTCAACAACCGTCAATAAAACCCACCAATCAAATTATAACCCGTCATTGACTGACAGACATATGTGACATTATTGGCAGCTTTTTGACAGTGTAGCCCAGTCAGCAAAATATTAGTTCCGTTTCTAGACTTTCTTGCCAAGCTGTAGATACACACATACGTGCAAAGAAATATGCTAAAATATGAATGAAAGTAGCTACTTTCATTCATATTTTAGCAGACTAGACTCAAGTCGCTTGACCGTCTCCTGAGCCCATAACAAATACAAATTAATCGGTAGTGTGCGTGAATGTACCGACTTCGGTTTGGGTTTCCCTACATCAATAGGATGAGGTGACCATTCTCGAACATGTGGCCATGTGCTAGCCTTCAGCGGAAATAATATCCGGTGTAGCTTTTAGCAGTTACAATATTGGAAAAAGAAAAACTAATTACAGTAATATCTTCTGCGTTACTTGAAAATAATATTAATGTACAAGAACAGTGGACGACTGATACCAAATTGTGACGTTCTTATTTGTTTACATATACTGTTAAACTGGCATGCAAAGTTCAATCAACCCTGATTGGACACTGTACGGGTACATTAAATTTACACTTTCATAAATTAGTACAGCACGAATATTGGATAAGGATTGACCTACTAATGAAGGATGGGCATAAATAGTCTTATTCAAACATGACAGACTAGCCAATACCTGCGATTTCGACCACGTGGTGAAGATTGGCTGTCCTCGATTCTAGCAGAGGTCAGGATGTGCTTGAAAAATGTACCAGAAGTCATGTATTTTTGAATGCTAACAAGAAGGAGAAGGTAACAGTATTACAGCTAATAAATATAGCGGAAGAATGTGGTATAACAGAAGATGTAGTGTCAGATAGAAAAAGGGATGCTTGGATTAGATGATTTGGACATTATACTAACAAAAATTATCTATAAGAGTATGAATTAGCAAAACGGTAGGGGGTCGGCCTCGGCGTACGGACCTCGATCAAGGACAGGTCAAGAGTATCTTTAACCGGCGAGCATGTATGAAAACACAACATATAAAAGTGAAAGAAGCGAGTGATATGTCAGGATTGTAGCAAGTTGAAGACCTGTCTGCCTACCCCGAGGAGATGGGCGTGACAGTATGTATGTAAACATAGGGTGACCAGTAGACATATTTCATGTTATCCTGATTTACTAAATGAGTCCCTATTGGAAAAAAAAATACCACTAAGGGGTGTAAAATTGGATGCTATTCAAGTACCTATTTATTTTATTCCATTTGGTGTCGAGACTCTAGGTCCATGGGGTCCCAATCCGCAAAACTTTTCAAGAATTTGAAAAAGCATGGTAGAGTCGACTGGTGACCCAAGGGCTGGCAGATTTCTCGCTCAGCGAATAGGTATTGCTATTCAAAGGGGGAATGCTGCTTGTCTTCTGCTCACAATGCCACGGGGGCCTTATTTAGGTTTAGTTTGTTATTATTTATTTATCTTATTTATGTTTCACTGTAATTTTAAACAATAACCCCCTTATTCATAATCGTTTATTAAACCTATTTTAGTTAAAACACACTTTAAGTCTATTGCTGTCTCTAACCATACTCTTTCATTGGTTAGAGACAGCAATAGACTTAAAGTGTGTTTTAACTAAAATAGGTTTAATAAACGATTATGAATATGGGGGTAAAAGTATTGAATCTAATGGGGATTAATTTATGAAATTTCAAATCCGGACCGGGACCCGGCGACCACACTCGGGGGGGTACGGGGGCCCTTCCGTCCGGCGGGTCGGCTTCAGTCTCACCACACGGTCATAGATGAAGCTAGCCCCTACGCCTTGTCACTCACTGCTGTAGCAAATGTCGCTCCGTCTTCACGTCTTCCCTCCAATTCCCAAATATGGCAGCGCACAAAAGAGAAAGAAGTGTCACAGCGGCCGCTGCAACCAGTCCCGGAAACGTTCCGTTTGAGGTGGAGTTCGCTAACATCCGCGGACTCCATGCCAACCTCAACGTCGTCCATCACCATCTGGAGACGGCACGGCCAGCTGTGATGTTCCTAACGGAGACGCAAATACTCCGCCCTGCCGATCAGTCGTACCTTAGTTACCCCGGCTATATCATCGAGGAACTATATCGAGAAAAAGCTGGGGTGTGCGCTTTTATTAGGGCGGATGTTTGCTGTCGCCGGCTGCGCTGCCTTGAGGATCCTTCCCTCTCCGTCCTTTGGCTGCACGTAGATCACGGCTCCATGAGTCAGATCTACGTGTGTGTCTATCGATCCCACTCAGGGACAGCTGGGATAACAAGGCTGTTTCAGCACCTCAGCGAGGGGGCTGACGACGCGCAGGTGCGGTTCCCGAACGCTGAATTGGTTTTTCTGGGGGACTTCAACGGTCACCACACTGAGTGGCTGGGGTCCCGCGGGACGGGCCGCCCACGCGTTTGCTCTCTCACATGGTCTGACCCAAGTGGTGCGCGGGATTACGCGCATACCGGACAGGTCAGACCATGAACCCTCCCTGCTGGACTTACTGCTGACGAGTTACCCAGCACAGTACAGTGTGTCGGTTAGCGCCCCACTGGGTACATCCGACCACTGTGTTGTGCGTGCCAGCCTGCAGGTGTCATCTCCTGCAAGGGCAGTAGAGGTGACGCGGCGACTGTGGCACTACTCGTCAGCAGACTGGGACGGACTACGAGAATACTTTGCAGCCGTCCCGTGGAGTCAGCGCTGCTTTGCAGGGAGGGCTTCATCGGAAAGCGCCTCTGCGGTTGCTGGTGAGATAGCTTTAGGTATGGAATACTATATTCCATACACTGATGTTGCCAGCATCCGCAAAGCCCGCCCCTGGTTCGGGCGTGAGTGCGCCGTAGCTGTTCAACAAAAACAGACGGCTTACCGCGCCTGGATCAGGGCTCGGGCTGTGCGCGACCCGAATGTGGCCCAACTCAAGGCAGCGTACAACAGAGCCACTAGGTCCAGTAAGAGGGCCTTCAAGAGAGCGGACGCCCAGCGCGTCACGCGGCTTGGTCAGGAGCTCACGTCTCATCCGACGGGCAGCCGTGGATACTGGCAACTGGCCAAAGCCGTGCAGGCCAACTTTTGCAAGCCCTCGCTGCCGCCGCTACGCTATCCTGACGGATCACTGGCTCACAAGGCCCAAGAGAAAGCGGAAATGCTGGCCAATCTCTTCGCGGCTAATTCCCGGGTTGATGACTGTGGCAAGCAACCTCCCACTATCGCCAACTGTGGAACCACGATGCCCGATATTAAAATCCGGCAGTGCGATGTGCGAGCGGTGCTACAGTCACTCGACACGCGGAAAGCCAGTGGTCCTGGTTGCATTCCGGCAGTGGTGCTGAAGAATTGTGCAGCTGAATTATCTCCAACGCTAACACGCCTGTATCGCCTTTCCTATTCCTCGGGAGAAGTGCAGGAGGCTTGGAAGGAGGCGAACGTCCAGCCGATCCCCAAGAAAGGGGATCGGTCGGATCCGGCCAACTATCGACCCATAGCCGTAACCACACTCGTCTGCAAGGTGTTCGAGCTAATCATCAACAAACAGCTCATGCGCTATCTGGAGGATCACTCGTTAATTAACGATCGCCGAACGGTTGGTCAGCTTCCTGCACGGCTTTAGGCCGAAACGATCAACGGGTGACCTCCTAGCGTACGTAACGCACACCTGGGGTGAGGCTATGGAGAGGCACGGCGAATCTCTGGCTATCGGCCTAGACATCGCTAAAGCCTTTGATAGGGTATGGCATGCGTCGCTTCTTTCCAAGCTGCCGGCATATGGTTTATCGCCTCAGTTATGCCGCTGGTTGGTCAGCTTCCTGCACGGGCGACGTATGCGGGTCCTCTGTGATGGTCAGGCTTCCTGCTTTTTGCAGGTAAATGCCGGGGTACCACAGGGATCGGTATTGTCCCCAACTCTCTTTCTTCTGCATATCAATGACATGCTGTCCCTTGGGTGCATTCATTGTTATGCGAATGACAGTACTCTGCATGGGAGCTATTCTGGCCGCCCAGCGGAGGGGCGTTGTGACGTGGACGAAAAGAGACGGCAACTCGTGGCGGATCTCGACCGGGACCTGGGTCGCATTGCCCAATGGGGTTCAGACAACCTGGTCGAGTTCAATGCCGGGAAAACGCAGGCGTGTGCGTTTACAGCTAAGAAGTCCCCATTCCTACCCCTACCCTCTCTTCAGAACATTACGGTTCCACTAAAGGACAACCTGGAGATTCTCGGTATAGACGTCCGGCGTGAGCTCAATCACAAAAACTACATAGAGAGTTGTATTGGGCTGGCCTCGCGGAAACTCGGAGTCCTAAATAAGGTGAGACGGTACTTCACGCCACATCAGAGATGTTTGCTGTAGCAGATTCGTCCCTGCGTCGAGTACTGTTCTCACCTCTGGGATGACTCCGCGAGGTACTTGTTGGACGCACTTGACGCTATGCAGAGACGTGCTGTCCGAATAATTGGTTGTCCTGAGGTGACGGGAGGCCTCGAACCGTTGGCGCAGCGAAGAACCGTAGCGTCCTTGGCTGCCTTCTACACAGTGGAGAGAATCTTCGCCAGAACCGAGCGTTTCAAAAGATCGTTCCTCTGTCGAACTATAAAAACTTGGAACGACCTGCCCGCACACGTGTTTCCCTCATCTTACAACCCCGGGTTCTTTAAGAGGAGCGTGAAGAGGCACATCACAGGGCCGCCAACTTGAGGACCGCTGTAAGAAGTGGCCCCCAATCGCAAGATGCGCCACGGCTAGCCACCGTGGCGACGTCAATTTGGCGAGCTGAATATAAAAAAAAATAAAAAAATTGTTCAAAGTACAGTACATGCTTTGCTTACAAATTGGAGATGTAAAAGAAATAATAAAATAACAGATTTTTGTACAGTTAGTGTTTGTTTTGAAGAGTTCAAGTGAGACCACCAAATATGTATATTCATAAGCAATATTTAAGACATATAACTTTGTAATTTAGTGTTGTGTATTTCTTAGAATTCAGATTTTATTAGGATATAAGTTAAGGTATGTAGTTGTTTGTATTTTATATGATACACACTTGTAAAGTTGTTTGCCAGGATCGTAGGAAGTGGAAAGTCATGGTGTCTGCCTATCCCATTGGGAGACAGGCGTGATGTAATGTATGTATGTATGTACACACTTGAACCAACCTAAGTCAGCACTTCCCGAAGTATGGGTATGCTTGCGACCTACTTGAGTGGGCCCTGGATTATACAACTAAACACCAACCACAAACAGACCTAACCAGTCATACAGTACAGCTCCTGGACTACCACTGGACCGCACATGAGTTGTGCATTTTTGATTTTCATTCTAATATAACCATTAAATTTAGGTGGAGTATTCCTTGTCATTCAAGACCTCTAGAGATTATTTGCTGTTTTTCATTACATATAGAACTTTATTATTTGAAATAGGGCTGCAGCTGAATCAACTGGTAGTACTTGTATCCTGCTGTTCTCCATTAGTTTCTATTGTTCAAATGCTTATCAAGCCTATTCTTCAATTGATTTACATAATGTGCAGATATCACTTTGTCTGAAAGTATAAAACTTCTCAAAAGGCCTCAGACGGAGTAGACGGTTTTATTGATCACATGTCCCTATTTAAGCCAGCCAAGATTATGGGTTTATTGGTAAGAATACTCCAAAAGAAGAAAATAACTTTTTAATGCTAAGAACCATGTGGTGGTTTAAATGATGTAGGGGTTGTAAGCAATAAAAGTTTAATATTTGTTGTCTGGTATCCATAACATGACCAGGTTAATTCTAGCTTACTTCTTTTGATACTTTATCAAACAATACCGACTTGGAATTTAATACTGATAGTGTGGACCACTGTAGGTTTGATCTAAGAATTTTGACACATTTTTCTTAGTATGACAAGACAAGATGGAAATGTGATTTTGTCACAATTTTAGTAAGATCTTTGAAGTATCTCAATATCATCAGCCCAGTTCTTATCTGACAAATGGATATAAGTCACTTGCGCCGGAAGAGATTAATAAGGCGAGACTGAATGGGCCATCTTGTAGGGGTTGACTGCATCATACTGATGTTGACCAAATTGAAAACCTTTTGAAAAAAGGGTCAGGTCAAGAGTACCCTTAATCGAAGAGCATGTATGAAAACACTTATGAAAGTAGATGAAATGAAAGTGATATGTCAAGATCGTAGCAAGTGGAAAGTCATAGTTTCTGTCTACCCCATTGGGAAACAGGGGTAATGTTATTTATGAATGTGTGGAGGAAAGGTTGGGAATGTTCCTCCAACACACAAAGGGAGGATCTTCCGACCAGGCTAGGTGATCGCGCCTGGCAAACCGAAGCCCAACGGTTGATGTTGGACTGTTGTAGATACCAGTCATCGCCGTGACAACTCAGATATCGCAATGCAGGATTTATCTAATCTTCGTTGCGAGAACTTTCATATTGCTTTGCAGGACTTCAGTTGATCTTCGCTATGTGGCGGTCGCCACAAATGTATGTTTGCACTGGTTTAAATGACTTGAAATTTGATTATCTTATAATTTCATTCATTTGAAATAATCAGTTCTAAGAGAGGAACAAAATATACACATAGACTAATTTCAAGCACTAAAAACAAATCCTATACTTGAGAAATGTGAAACCTGTTTTCTTTATAAGGTAAAGGAATCAATATGATAACTAAAACATTCATCTTCTCAAATAGACTCTGCATACTTATAATATTCGCTGAGCTGTATAGCTATAACCTAAAAGATGTGTAAAGCAAGCCATTTATTGACTGGTGTTTCCAAATTCAGCAGACTATCAGTATCGGTAAAACCTATTAGGTGAAATGTGGGTGTAAACTATGCCTCTGCCTACCCCTTTGCAGAGAAAGGTGTGACTATATGTATGTCAGCAGTGTCAGTGTGAGCCCGTTAATACTGTTTTTAAGCTTTCTTGGTGTTTGAAGTATCATTCATGATTATAATGAATTTGAAAACCTTATTCTGTCATTAGATAGATTTAAGTTCGTTCCGGTGTTCCAGCATTAACAGTAGTCAGAATTCCTATGATAGTAACTTCATACGATAGCAGCAGTCTATCGACTTGCGGCATGCATTGTAATTGTAAATAAAAAATTAAATTAAGTGACTGACCAGCCGCTTCAAGCAAAGCTTCGAGTCGTGCCTGCATCTCAGGGTCAACTGCTCTATCCGCATCCTCATGGGTCAGGAGAAACTTGGATGGTTCTGCACCACCACCTTCTTCGTCCATCTCTGCCTGTTATATAAATAACAAACTCTTATTATCTATATTCCTCTAACACACTAAAATATTGTCAAAAGTTAAAAGAAAACAATTCTGAGGGTACAGAAATACACAACTGTTTAGTTAATATTGACCATTTTCATTATTGTAAAAAATACTATTGAAAATGGGTAGGTTCAAAGTTTAGCAATGTTATTGACAGTCAACAACTATTAGAAACATCAAAAACAATTCTAATGAGGGTGTTAGTAAACTAATATCCAATATTATCACAAGTTACTGTCTTCATTACTACCCAAACATAGGATATAGGTTAGTTTTGTTACACAAAAATAGAAACAATTACATCCAAATATTGTTTGTTAGAATCACAAGGACCATTCAACAAAAAGTAAACAAAGATATGTGGTGGTAATTGTCCATAGCACACACATTATGCATGTTAACGGTAAGAGTCACTCAAACAGCAACAGCTATAGTTGTTGGTGAAGCTCTGGCCACTCAGTAATGTTGTCTTCAACTTACCAACAGGTCTGGCCTGCTAAGGCACAAACAAGCCAGCAAGATCTATAACACCAATGAGAAACATGTGAGATCTACTGAATATGTGGTGCATAGGGACGAATTTACAGTTAAAACATGACTCAATGGTCCTTGTAATTCGCCACTAACCCTAGATTTTGCGCGAATATCATTAGACATTTTGTACGATTTGACTGTCTATGACGACACAAAACATTCGATCAACGACAATATTGGTGACGAATTTATTAGAAAATTATATAATTCGCACTTCCGAAGTAAAATAACGTCATGAAAATCCATTATTCAGAGATTTACATCGACTGAATGCATGTGATCCGAGAAACATGGCCACCGCACATCAATCCATATCCAAAACACAAAAATGCAATGAAAACTATCTTACGACAGATTAGTCCTTTTACATCAAGGAATTACAAAGAATCAATTGAATACTGTCTAGGAGCGGCTGGCATAAATAATTTCATGCATTACTCGGTAGGACGTACGTACTTATGACTTTCTGACGTTTTACGGAATATTTGGCAAGCGACGTACTCTAATCAGAATGTAAAATAGATTAGTCCGTTTCAACGTGCTGCGCACGATTCTCAACACATTTTGATGGTAGAAGAGTATTTTCGGTAAAAGAAACTACGGTTAGAGCAGACATGTACAAAATGTCCCTTGTAGTATTTAGAGCGGTACAGATAATCACATTCCCTCACTGCCACCGCCTCTTCCGAAAACAAAACACGTTTTACCTCGGATACAGAATCATCCTCGCTTTCCGAAGAGTCCGTCATATATCTGGTAGGCGCTCCTGAAAACGTTTCGGTTTCAGATTTGGCCGGACTCGAAGCCGAACTATGAGGAGTGGACGATTTTACCACATCAAGTTGCACATTCACCTTATCGATATTTCGGTTTTCAGACTGTCCAACATTCTGCATCTTTGTCCTAATCCAATATAACTTAAATAGTCTTTTAGTATCAACACTTTTTCTACGAAATTAACACGATCTTATATTAGCAAACAAAATATATTTCGTCATTTAGCCAGGTTGATACCCGCCATGTCTACTACTATGGCGAGGTTCCCGGATGCTTCAAGTAGGCTAACCAATTATCTCCCTCTGGCGATAAAACGAATAAACTACTGCGCGACGCCATCTGGCATGAAATATGTCAAACTTATTTCAAAGACACTTTTCATACTTTTTACAGATACTAAAAAAGTAAGACAAAGGAATACAGCAATAACACCTCAATTTATATTATTTTACGGGACTATGCCCTCAGTTCACTCTGCGCTCTGGTCTGTATTAAATTACAAGAATGTGAAATTCAAGAACTCATTTAATGAACATTTGGAGAAGTCCCTCTGTCCTTTTGACCTATCAGTGATAAAATCTGTCGGGCTGTGGTCGGAGGCCCAACACGTGCAACGGTTCACAGTATATCACTTTATAAAGGACAAGGGATGATTTTTCTCACATAATATAATGTATTAGTCACTAGTGTCCGACCGAAACTGGTTTTCCAGCCGAAACCGAAACCGAAACCGAACTTTCGGCCACAGGGTCAGTTTCGGCCGAAACCGAAACCCAAACCAAAACTCACGTGATCATATTGAAAAAAAAAAACCAGCCAAGTGCGAGTCGGATTCCCGCATAGAGGGTTCCGTTACAAAAATTGGGTACAAAAATTACGTTTGTTGTGTTGATGCTTGTTTCTGATTTTAGTAGGTACCTATATTTTGTTATAGTGGCAACAGAACAAGGTGAGGTGGTAGTGGCAGTGTCTCTTGACATCGCCGACGCTTTCACCTTGCCCTGGAGCTGCGTTTGGGAGGCGCTTATTTACCATGGAATGCCTCCATACCTCTGTCGAATTGTCGGGGTCTATCTTTCCGAGAGGGCTATAACTTACCCGAGCTGGCTAGGGCTGGGTCGGCGAGATGTGTCGTTCGGTATTCCATAGGGATCGATCTTAGGACCGCTTCTGTGGAACATCCGTTACGATTGGGTGCAGCGTGGTCCGTTGCTCAAAGGTGTCGGCGTAAAGTGTTACGACGACACCCTCATTACAGCGCGAGGAGCAACGCATCGAGACGCAGTCCTAAAGGCCCCCTGCGGGATTCAGCTTACTACCCGTTCGCGCTAAGTTTGCCGCTGGCGCATAGGATGCAAAGACTTCTATATAAACTGAGGTAGACGCGCCGTACGCTAACAAACGAGATTTCAAAAGCAATCCTCAAATACACACATTACTAAGATGCATTTATTAATATTTTTTACGTAATTGTCACCACACACAATAGCAATATACGAATAGAAAAAGAGTAAAAGAGAAGGCGTATGGACTCCGATTGCAAGTCGAGCACCTACTCTCGAAGTTTTGACTCACAACAGTGCGAGCAACGCTGCTAATTAGCGCAGTTTATAGGTTTCAAAAATCGGTGCGTAGGGCATGTCTACCTCAGTTTATATTGAAGTCTTTGATAGGATGGTGTAGAGGCGTAGTATGGGAGACGGCCGGCAAACTTAGAGCAAACAACATATAGGGGGCGTCAGCATCGGCATCGAGCTCACGATGACGTATCTGGGGCTCGTACTCGATAGCCGGTGGAACTTCGGATACCATTTCCGAAGATTGGTTCCATAGCTGAGGGAGAGGGGCATCAGCCGCGCTCTCGCGGTTGTTGCCCAATATGAGAAGATCCAACGCTCCCTGCAGAAGACAGTACCTTGGGATCGTGTTGAGCAGATGACCAGCAATGCGGCAAGATTGCTTAGTCTGCAGAAGGCGACGGCTGTCAGAGTGACAAGGGGATACCGCACGATCCCAGTTCAGGCGGCATGTCTTCTAGCCGGGACCCCTCTATGGGACCTGAAAGCTCTTCCTTTGAGCAGGTCATGCTCGTGAAAGAGACTGCGGGGAGGAAGCGGGAGAGAACTCTCCTATTCGAGTTCTTCAGTCTGCCCATACTATCAGCTTCCATGACCGGGGGCCTGAGGACGGTGACGGGGCTGCTCACCGTCCTTACAAAAGCAGGCCTTAGACGATAGCGTGACGTGAGAGACTCATGCACGCCCCCCTCAAGAAGCGGGATAGTAACTGAACAACCCCCCAAAGACGCGGCCGCAGTATGCATCATTCCGAGGGCATAAGCGTGGTTTTTAGTCGGTAGGACTACTGTACAGTGAATGACCAATAGACAGACAGAAGGCTAGGCCTCATGTTTCGTTTATAGGGTCCCGCTTTAACCCCTCCGTGTGAGGGTACGACGTGCACTTGGCCGGTTATTTTTTCAACAGATGCAGCGAGTTCCACCAAGTGCCATCAATCAACGGTATAAATCTTCTCAAGTGTTCATTTTAGAAATATCTCCACCTAAAGATGAGTTTCTTTATTTTACATGTGGAATTACTCATAGATGCTATTGCGAACTCCTACCAACTAAAACCACACGGTGCTCTGCTACTAGCTTTTGGCTGGTTTTGGTTATATTCTAGAAGTACATACAACTAAAACTGGACAACAGTGAGCCGGAATAGCGCACGTAGGGTTCCGTACAAGAAAAGCGGCAAAAAATCACGTATGTTGTATGATTTAATATTATTTATTTGTCTATTTTTTATTAATTTTTGCTATGGCGGCAACAGAAATACATCATTTGTAAAAATTTAAACTGTCTAACTATCACGGTGCATGAGTTACAGCCTGCTGACAGACAGACGACCAACGAAGTCAACGAAACCGACAACAAAGGGGTAGGGTTACGTAATGCCGTAGATCACCTTTTTAGGATTCTATAAAAATTGTATTCTTATAACTATTAAATAAATAAATAAATATTCACGGACATTTCACACAACGCTATCTGATCCCAAAGTAAGCTAGGAATAACCTGGTTGTGTTATGGGTATCAGACCACGGATATTAATACTTATATACTTTTTTAAATACATACATATTATACATAGAAACACCCAGACTCTTGAGACAAACAATTATGGGTCACACAAATATTTGTCTCCAGTGGGAATCGAACCCACGACCTGCGCCGCAGGCGGTATCTCTACCGATTGCGCCACAGTCACTATTGATTGGAAGTCCTTTGTAAATCTTCAGCTAGTAACATTTTAACTAGTGTCCGACCGAAACTGGTTTTCCAGCCGAAACCGAAACCGAAACCGAACTTTCGGCCGCAGGGTCAGTTTCGGCCGAAACCGAAACCGAAACCGAAACTCACGTGTTCATAAAAACCAGTCCAGTGCGAGTCGGATTCCCGCACAGATGGTTCCGTTACAAAAATTGGGCACAAAAATTACGTTTGTTCTGTGTGGATGTTTTTATCTGATTTTAGTAGGTATTTTTTGTTATAGCGGCAATAGACAGGGTGAGGTCCTGGTGGCAGTGTCTTGACATCGCCAACGCCGTCAACACCTTGCCCTGGAGCTGCGTTATGAGAGGCGCTTATTCACCAGGATATGCCTTCCTACCTACGTCGAATTGTTTGGGCCTATCTTTCCGAGAAGGCCATAACTTAGTCGAGCTGGCTAGGACCGGATCGGCGATATGTGTCGTTTGGTGTTCCACAGGGATCGGTCTTAGGACCGCATCTCTGGAACATCGGTTATGATTGACGCTGCGGTCTGCTGCTCAGATTTTTCGGCGTAACGTGTTACGCCGAAGACACCCTCGTTACAGCGCGAGGAGCAAAACATCGCGATGCAGTCCTGTGGTGGGTTGAATACGGTGTATGGGTCTTGGGGTCGCCCTTCACAAATTCGAGGCTCTGTGCTTTGGAACCTTGGAAGGTGCCACCTGTCGAATCCAGCATACATGTAGGGGGTTTCAGCATCGGCATTGAGCCCTCGATGACTCGATATTTGGGGCTCGTACTCGATAGCCGGTGGAACTTTGGAGACCAGTTCCAAAGTTTGGTCCCAAAACTGAGAGAGGGCATCAGTCACATTCTCGCGGTTGTTGCCCAACATTAGGAGACCCAACGCTTGAGTCTCCTGATATTGGGCAACAATTCCGGGGTGCGTCTGACGTCTGAGCGGAGACTGTACTGCGAGGAGCGGAGCGGGAGCACAGCGCGGCAGCGCCAGGTCCTCGTGGCAGGTCTGGACGTGGACATTCTCTCGCTGAAGACTATGGTGCGAGCCATGATCTCCAGCTGGAGTATGTGGGAGTCCCCTTCCTGCGCGTGAGCAGGTTCTAGACGACAGCGTGACGTGAGATTTAGGCACCCCCAAAAAGCGGGATAACTCTTGAACAACGATAGGCATAGTACCTGAACCCCCCCCCCCCCACAGGTGAGGCCGCAGTAGTAGCCATCGGTCTTTTGGGAATCCTCTGGTCATTCTTGCAATCGGCAAGTTCCACCAAGTGCTATCAATCAACGGTATAAATCTTCTCAAGTGTTCATTTTAGAAATATCTCCACCTAAAGATGGGTTTCTTTCTATTACATGTGGAATTACTCATAGATGCTATTGCGAACTCCTACCAAATAAAACTACACGGTGCTCTTCTACTGTTACTAGCTCTTGACCGGTTTTGATTACATTCAGTATATAAATAAAACTGGACAAGAGCATGCCGGACTCGCGCAAGTAGGGTTCCATACAAGAAAAGCGGCAATAAATCACGTTTGTTGTATGGCCGTTTCTATTATTTGTTGCTATAGCAGCAACAGAAAAACATCATCTGTGAAAATTTATATAAACTGTTATACTATCACGGTGCATGAGTTGCAGCCTGCTGACAGACAGACAGACGACCAACGAAGTCTTAGGAATGGGGCCCTGTTTTTACCCTTTTTACTTGAACACAACCGACTACTAAGGGATAGGTTCATGTAATGTGCAAGATCACCTTTTTAGGATTCCGTAACTAAAAAATAAGGACGGAACCCTAAAAAGGTGGTCAAAGACATAACACAGGAGCGATTGTCTAATACTTGTCAATGATGGTAATTACTTGTAGTTTGAATAGAATTTTATGATTGTACCTAACTATTGATTGGAATTCGTTTGAAGTTTCTAAATCTTAGGTTAGTAACATATTAACTGGTTGGGCTGACCAGAACCACGTCACAAGCAGAGCCAGGCTATCAAAATTCACAAACACGTGAGTTTCGGCCCGGCCGAAAGTTTCGGCCCATTTTGGCCGAAACCGAAACTGCGGCCGAAACTCGATTTTTTGGCCGAAACTGGCCGAAACCGAAACCGAAACTTCGGTCGGTCACTAATTTTAACTGACCCCAACTACGTCACAAGCAGAGCCAGGCACTCAAAATTGATGAACACGTGAGTTTCGGCCCGGCCGAAAGTTTCGGCCCATTTAGGCCGAAACCGAAACTGCGGCCGAAACTCGATTTTTTGGCCGAAACTGGCCGAAACCGAAACCGAAACTTCGGTCGGTCACTATTAGTCACACATTAGTCATGACTACCTACGTAATATTACTCTGATGTTTTTATTCAAAACTAACTGTGACCCACGGCTTCACCTAGGACATATCCTTGCCTATTGATTTGTAATAAAAACACGTGTATGTAAACGAATGACTGGCCTCGTTGTCCCAGTGCTTAGTGTGCCTGACTACGGATTTGCAGGTCGTGGGTTCGTTTTCCACCCAAGATAAATCTTTTTGTGTGATGAGTACATTGATTTTTCTGTGTCTGGGTGTAATTTATCTTAAATCTATACTAGTATGTATTTATTTAGAAATATAATGGTATGTTTATCAGTCGTCTAGATCCCATAGCACAAACTTATAATATTAGCCTAGTTTGGGCTAGATGATGTTGTGTGAGAATAACGAAAAACACTTAAGTAACATACTTATTTAAATAAAGTTATCTATCTTCCCCCTACTACTCCATACTTGGACTACAATACATACTGACCATAGATTTAGAATTTTTCGCTATACTGACAATGAATGGGAGCCGATAGTCTTGGGCAAAGATACGTCTGCGGCGCTCCTTGCAGACTGCAAAACTCGGTTGGGAGTGTTCTCTCCCGCTCCCTCCCCGCTATCTCTTTCACAATCATGACCTGCAGTGCTATTCTCTAAAAAAACAGCCTTGCGTACAGCGCTGCCCACAGCGGCGAGTTATTCGGTTATATATTACAATACCAGAAGTCAGAACGCCTTTACTTAAAATGCATTAGCCCAAAATACCCGAAATCGAAATACTAATATTCAAAAGAGTACATGCTAGGCCTTTTGAATATTGGTATTTCGATTTCGGGTATTTTGGACTAATGCATTTCAAGTAAAGGCATTCTGACTTCTGGTATTGTAATATATAACCGAATAACTCGCCGCTGTGGGCAGCGCTGTACGCAAGGCTGTTTTTTTAGAGCTGGTCACAGAAAGCAAAGACTTCTATATAAACTGAGGTAGACGCGCCGTACTCTAACAAACGAGATATCAAAAGCAATCCTTCAAATACACACATTAATAAGACTACACTCACTTATAAATATTTTTTACGTAATTGTCACCACACCCAATAGCAATATACGAATAGAAAAAGAATAAAAGAGAAGGTGTATGGACTCCGATTGCAAGTCGAGCACCTTCTCTCGAAGTTTTGACTCATAACAGTGCGAGCAACGCTGCTAATTAGCGCAGTTTATAGGTTTCAAAAATCTGTGCGTAGGGCATGTCTACCTCAGTTTATATAGAAGTCTTTGACAGAAAGAGGCAGCGGTGGCTGAAGCCTATTTACTATATAAAAGTAGCTTACACTTAGCTTAGTAAGCTACACGGAAAGTTATTTTACCAGTAGGTGAAGCCTACTTACTATATAAAAGTAGCTTACACTTAGCTTAGTAAGCTACACGGGAAGTTATTTTACCAGTAGGTAAAATAACTTCCCATGGTATACTACAAAGCGGTCCCAGTAGTACCTACTGGTAATTCAAGTGACTGTTAAACATACATAGACACAATGTAGCTTTAGCCAGCTATCACTTTATAAAGAACTAGCTGACCCGCGCAACTTCGTTTGCGCCACATAAGAGAGAGTATTACCTGTTCCCGTTACATTTACTCCCGTCGCGTTGCGTTTACTCCCGTAGCACAGTATAAATATATGTTTAACCAGTATTGTAGCTCCCTACAAACGGACGAAGCGCAAGCTATACCTACGATTCTCGTATTCAGCATGCCTTTCAGCAAGCAAGCAGCGTCCGCAGTCGCGATTGTGCCGAGTAGACGAATGGAAGGTGTGTCGTTTTTTAAATAGTAACCGCGCGTGTTTTATTTACTAAAAATATTTAATATGACAACTAGTGTCTATTGTGCTTGTTTTGGTTGCATGAATTCGTCAATAACGCACCCAGAGATAACGTTTTTTAGATTACCTGGAAACTCCGAAAGGTAAGACTATAAATTGATTTTACTTAAGTACTAATTGGTACTATACCACTAGTTGACTAAAGTTAAACAAAGTGATTGACACGAGTGAACTAGGTTGTTACATGAAGTAGGTATGTTTGTGTTTAAAACTAGACTTGTGCTTGCTCAGTCAGTGAACGGTGCGATCCAATATATTATGTAGTACAATATCCAAAAAAAAACTAGTTCAGAACTCTAGTACGTGTAGGTAGTACATTTAGTTCCGTTGTCAGTTCGTAGTTATTTAATTGAGAGCAATGATTTAGGTATGTTTCAAGAGTATTCATTTCTTTGTGGATGACCGATGTTACAGTACACTTAGCACCGTATGACTGGCTCTGTGGCGCGGTCGGTATTGATACCGCCTGCGGCGCTGGAGGTCGTGGGTTCGATTCCCACCCGAGACAAATATTTGTGTGACCCATAAATGTTTGTCTCAAGAGTCTGGTTGTTTCTATGTATAATATGTATGTACACTCGAGAGCAATGAATCCGGGTCACTTAAAGAATCCTAAAAATCTCGGAAACTAAAAATGCTAGGTTAATGCAATAAATTGTATTTAATAGACAATGTAATACTCCTTAAATGAAGGTATTAAAACTTCTTAGTTATTGTAAAGTTATATCATAAAAAAATCAAATTTGAAAAAGGGCCACTTTCGAAGATGGAACTACGAAATTACAGCATTTGGTGTTGCTTTTGTTTGTAATCTGTCATTTATGTGGGTACATAAACCATGTTGATAGTGCTCTATATTCATTAATCAAGCTGAAATTATGTCGCTTACGCCTGAAGAATGCACCAGAATACTTACAATGCTGGAAACCGGCCGGAGTCAGCGCGATACAGCCAGGACTGTCGGTGTGTCGCTGTCAACAGTACAAAGAGTTCTCCGACGTTACGAAGAAACTGGTTCTAACCTACGCAGACCAGGAACGGGCAGAACCAGGTGTACCACAGCACGAGAAGACCGATACTTGGTGAACACCATGCTTCGAAATCGCTTTCTCACAGGAACTGAACTCACCAATCAGTTTCGACGCCTCGGAGGAAGTAACCCAAGTGCATGGACAGTAAGACGTCGGCTTGCTGAATCTAACTTAAAACCCCTTAGACCTGCAAACGGCCCTAAACTGGAGCGTGGGCATCGTATTTCGAGACTAAGGTATGCCCAGAGCCACGTAAATTGGAGTATTGAAGATTGGTCAAAAGTTATGTTCTCCGACGAATCAAAATTTATGCTCTACAAGCACGATGGAAGACACAGAGTGTATCGAAGACCAGGGGAAAGATTCAAGCAAGCATGCATCGAAGAAAAAGTAGCCTACGGTGGTGGGTCTGTACTTGTGTGGGCCGGAATTTCTTCTGAAAGTCGCACAGAGCTGGTGATCATAGAAAACGGCTCTTTAACTAGCGTAAGATATGTGGAAGAAATCCTCAATGATCACGTTGGTCCATTTATGGTCAATTTAGGTGAGGATGCTATATTTATGCATGACAATGCCCGACCTCATACAGGTAGGATTGTGAATGACTACCTTCAAGAGATGAACATTACTCGTATGGAGTGGCCAGCGCGCAGCCCGGATATCAACCCGATCGAGCATGCTTGGGACGAACTAGGCAGATGCGTAAAACAACGAAACCCTCCCCCAATCACGCTTCGTGAGCTCAAAATTGCTCTCACAGAGGAATGGGAGAATATTCCCCAAAATCGTATAAGGAACTTGGTGTACAGCATGCCAAACCGCGTAAACGCAGTAATGGAAGCACGAGGAGGCAATACGAAGTATTAAAATTCAAGAAAATCGTAATAAAGTTCAAAAATTTCATGTTTCCTATTTTTGTTTTAAGGAGAGATCAGCAGTTTTTTCTTTATGTAATTTTGTGTTAATAAAATGTATGGTGACTCATATTTTTTTTACTTTCATTTAAGGAGTATTACATTGTCTATTAAATACAATTTATTGCATTAACCTATCATTTTTAGTTTCCGAGATTTTTAACATTCTTTAAGTGACCCGGATTCATTGCTCTCGAGTGTATTTAAAAAGTATATTAGTATTAATATCCGTGGTCTGATACCCATAACACAAGCAGGTTATTCCTAGCTTACTTTCGGATCAGATAGCGTTGTGGGAAAATGTCCGTGATTATTTATTTATTTATAAAAAAAAATTACAGTATTTTTGTTACCTTTGATTTTTATTACACGCATAGAGACAATTATGGGTAGGACTTCGGATTGTCGTCCCACGATTTAAGGGGCGGGAGGGGGTGGAAAGGGGGGAGGGGGGGTTGTAGAACCCCCCCCCCTGAAGGAAAAGTTGCGGAAGCCCCCCCTTTTTGAGTTATGATTTTTTTAATATCCTAACCTAACTTTCTCATTGACATCGATATAAAGGTCGAAATTGTTAAAATAATATTATAAAGCGCTCGGCGGCCGCTGCCGCACGGCACGACGCGCGAAGGCACGCTCGCTTCGCTCGCTCGCCTTCGCGCGTCAATGGTCACAGTTCCAACCTAACCTAACCATAATATGTGCATAAAGATAATCAACAATAGTTTGGCTAAAAGGCTGAAGCCAAAGGCCGTAAAATATATATTACAAAAAAAAATTATAGCTGTCAGAAAGTAACAGTGACAGCGCGTCGACGACGTTTACGTTTAGTTTTACATAGCGGCAATAGTCGGTAAATTATTGTCAGAATACATTTAAGTAATAGCATTCATTTTTATCAGCAAAATATACGTAATATTATAAAATATGCATAAAATTTTACTTTTTTACTAAATATAATTATTTATTTAATTATTAAATGAAGTAAAACATTGTCGTGCTTTAACCTTACGGAAAACGAAACGTATAGTGACGAGTCGAATGTCAAAAGCATTGAGAGTGTATGTATTCTGTGGTGAATAGTGACAAATTATTGGTGAATTATAATGATTTTCATTATTTTTTTTCTCGTTAACCATTATTTTCCGCAAGTTAAAACTTCGTGTGGAGGCTTCTAATAATATTAGCTTTGTGTAAAAAAAATATGAACCCCAAACTCCACGTCAGACAATCTAAAGTTGAGCCCAAATATGAACTTCCAAAGTTTAACACAACTTGACAATGTACGAAAAGTACTAGTGTACTAGAGACTGACTAGTACTTTCAAATCGAAATATAGTTTTAATTTTGTAAATCAAAAATTTAACGCAATGATTATAAAGACTAGAATTCCGTGATTCTATCACTGACGAAACATGTGGTGAGCCGATTATTATTGTCTACGCCGTTTTCAAATTTCTACACCCGTCTCACTCAATCGTTAGTAGATAACGGGCGCTGCGCCGCCACGCCGCCACCCCGCGCCGCCAGCCGTTGCGGGGATATTATATTATTACTCACAAAGTATTTTTTTGCTTAAATAAAAAAGGTACATATTTACTCGAAATGAAAGCCGGTTGTCAGTAAAACAACAATCCTTAATACAAATTGAAGGCCTTGTGGGCGGATTGAAAAAATCAACTGCATTAGGCTCACTATCTATTACGCGTACGTAAAACTATAAGGTAAAATGTGGGCGTATACTATGCCTCTGCCTACACCTTCAGGGATAAAGACGTGACTATATGAATGTATGTATGTACATATTTACAATCGCAATACTAAATAGAAAGTCAAAGTAGGCACATATTATTAAAATGCTGTAGGTGGGCAGCCCTATCGCATGCTTACGTACCGCGCGGCTGTAGGCATTTATTTCTAAAATCCGGCCGAGTCAAACTACAGTATACAGTGCCCGTAGCGTCGCGTCGTTAATATTCAATACTACGTGAGAGAGAGAGAGAGAGAGAGAGAGAGAGAGAGAGAGAGAGAGAGAGAGAGAGAGAGAGAAAGGTTTCTCGTCACGTGTATTCCCGTTGCATTATTTTTAACAACAATTTCGTTTATGAAAGAGGTATCCCGTGGCATTATTGTAGAAAAAACTTGATTGCCATTAAAATGTTTATTGTGCGCCAACCCAAAGATAGACACATGCTATCGCGCTATTTTTTTAGAACTTTTTTAAGAAATACAATTTTGTAGTACATATTTTTTACATAACTATAAATATTTAGCACACGTAACGAAGCTCTCAAAAGGAATAACTTATTCCCCGTTTTTGAAACATTTACTTTTACTGCTCCTCTCCTATTCGTTGTAGCGTGATACTATATAGCATAAGATACTCCACAATAACGTAGCTTTCTATTGGTGAAAGAATTTTTAAAATCGGTCAGTAGATCCCGAGATTACCCCTTACAATTTAACAAACACACAAACTTCACTTCTTTAGAATATTTTATAAATTATAAATATAAATTATACACATGCAGATCAATAAAACAAAAGAATATACTTTTGTGTTATTGATCGGCATATGTTTTTTCGATCGTCATTTATTTAAAAATAATTAAACACGCATCTTAAAGTTTTTGGTTTTTATTTCATTTTTTTATCATTTAGGTACTTATCCTTAAAAAAGATCATACAGCAAAACGGAGCTCCAGTGTGACAGTAACCACTTTCCGTCAGGTGGGCCGTGTGCTTGTCTGTTACCTATGGCTAAGTGGCAAAGTAAAGGGCGAGGCCGCACTTGCGGTTATCGCGGCGGTTTCTTACCTCAAAACGTAGGCCGCACTTGCGGTTATCGCGGCGGTTTCTAACCTCAAAACGTCAAAACATTGACTTGATTTCATTGATTTTGACAGTTTGATGACATTTTGAGGTTAGAAACCGCCGCGGAAAAACGCAAATGCGGCCTCGCACAAAGTCCTAACATATTATGACAAAATTGGTTCGGTGAATCGATCCGATCCACCGAACTTTGTACGCTCCGAAACATATTCGTTCGTTTGGAGAGCACTAGCAGTCCACCGGACATTATTATTATTATTAACGTTAATAAAGTAACATATTCATGCTGCTGCTGCTCTTTTTTCGGCATGCAGCATACACCTATATTTCTAGCAGGGCCTGATTTATGATCCTAGGCTAGCTATGAATAAGCGCCCCCAGGTGCAACTAACCTGTAATTTACTGAGGAGTTGGGTATCACGCTGACTATTTGATGCATCAGCCATTAACAAGTTACCATGTAGTGAAAATAACATCAAATTACCTAACAGTACCTAGTACATCTAGTTTCCGATAAATCGGACCACCAAATTTTAGAAAATCCCTTCATAACTCAGGAAGTGAGCTAATGATCTGCAATATTTATAGCTGTGAACCATCCCCGGCACTTCGGCTTTCGTGCATAGAATACCGAGAAAAAAACACAGTATAAAGGGGTCCCGACATGATCAATTGGCAATTGTCAATAACGTAGAATTTCATGTGCACGTATACGTCGATGCACACACACATGCAAAGCAATCACGGACACTGAAGCAACTTCCATTCATAATTTACGTGATTGACAATTGCAAGGCATGATTGTCTCGGGGGCCTATTACGCTGAAACCGGACATGGGTCAATATATTGAGTCAAGTCTGATATTTATGAATGGAAAATGTTTCCGTATGCGTGATTTCTTTGCACGTGTCTGTGCATCGACGTGTATGTACACATGATGTTGACGAGGCATGACAATTGCCAATTGATCGTCCCAGGACCCCTTATGGGCTCCCGACTCGGGTCAATATATTGAGTCAAGTCTGATATTTATGAATGGAAGTTGTTTCAGTGTGAGTGATTTCTTTGCATGTGTATGTGCATCGACGTATATGTACACATGATATTGACGAGGCATGACAATTGCCAATTGATCGAGGCTCCTGACACGATCATGCCTTGCAATTGTCAATCACGTTTATGGGCTCCCGACACGGGTCAATATATTGAGTCAAGTCTGATATTTATGAATGGAAGTCGATTCAGTGTGAGCGATTTCTTTGCATGTGTGGGTGCATCGACGTTTATGTACACATGATATTG
Source organism: Miltochrista miniata (assembly GCA_933228765.1). Lineage (NCBI taxonomy): Eukaryota > Metazoa > Arthropoda > Insecta > Lepidoptera > Erebidae > Miltochrista > Miltochrista miniata. Next base: position 32,356,341 of record OW121756.1, on the reverse strand, counting down.
ACGAGGCATGACAATTGCCAATTGATCGTGTCGGGACCCTATTAAATAGGAAGGAAGTTGCTTCAATGTGCGTGATTGCTTTGCAAGTGTGTGTGCATCGACGTATACGTGCACATAACATTCTACGTGCTTAACAATTGCCAATTGATCATGTCGGGACCCCTTATTAAGGGGCAGTGGCGGGGCAAGACCTAAATTTGGTGTGGGCAAGACAGATTTCGCGAGGCCCTGCGCCAATAATAATAGTAACGCCATAAGGAAAAAAAAAATAACCACAGAGGTTTACGTCAAATGTGGTGAGTGGGGTCACTCGTCCCAAAAAATCCAGGATAAAACATATATTGTTGGTTCCACTACCTAAATGGGTCCACGAGTATTTGTAAATCCTGTTGGACCCCTTAGTGGAACTTAGCAGTCGAACCAACAGTCCGGAAGGAATACTTTTTACTGTTTTTAACCGACTTCAAAAAAGGAGGAGGTTCTCAATTCGTACGCTATTTTTTTTGTTTGTATGTTACGCGATAAAATACCAATGATACCAATTATGGATGGATTTTGAATTTTTTTTTGTATGAATGAGGCTACTTCTGCGATGGTCCCATATCCAGGGTATCAGGATCTGATGCTGGGATCCAGGAGAAATCGAGGGCAACCACCGAAAATTGTAGGGACAACGAGTGCGTTTGTTAACTTATTGATTAAATGCCTTAATGTACTACAAATTAATGAAGGTCTGGAGTCGATCTGACGATGGAACCGAAAGACAGTCGAGGGAATTACAGCGGTTACCTTGTGTTTCGGCTTGAATGATTTGTGTTGATGAGAACTTAACACATAGATAGATATACTTTTCGGTCTACCCGTCACTTAACCAATAAAAAAAAATTAACAAAAAATAGAACCGAGCGACGAGAAACCTTTCTCTCTCTCTCTCTCTCTCTCTCTCTCTCTCACGTAGTATTGAATATTAACGACGAGACGCTACGGGAGTAAACGCAACGCGACGGAAGTAAATGCGACGGGAACAGGACAGGTAATACTCTCTCTTATGTGGCGCAAACGAAGTTGCGCGGGTCAGCTAGTATTGAATAAAATCTGGTAAATCAAAATATTTACATATTACTTTGTCCTAAGTAAATTTTGTTTTTAAGGATTTGCATGAAGTCGGCTCTATTTTTTATTATTTTTTTTTACAATAAATAATGATGCCAATGTGTTTATTTTAATAATTGTAGTCGAAAACAGTCAAGACTGATTTCAATGCATGGAAAAGTACATTAAAAAGGGCTAGCTTGCGATTTTCTCGTGTTTTCTTATTTTAACGCTAATTTTTCTCTACATATTACTAATTTTCTTTGATTATTGAATGTACATAGTTTTAATTTAATTTTCTGTTACATATTTTTGTTTATTTTAAGCTACAATTTTTTTAAGTTTATGTAATTCTAATTTTGTTTGATTATTTTGATGTACTGTACATATATGTTAATTGAATCGTTTCTGTTCTATATTTTCATTAATTGTAGGCGATTTTAGGCTAGACAGATTTCGCGAGGCCCTGCGCCAATAATAATAGTCTCGCCATAAGGAAAAAAAAATTAACAACAGAGGTTTACGTCAAATGTGATGAGTGTGGTCACTCGTCCCAAAAAATCCAGGATAAAACATATATTAGTATAGTTCCACTACCTAAATGGGTCCACGAGTATTTGTAAATCCTGTTGGACCCCTTAGTGGAACTTAGCAGTGGAACCAACAGTCCGGAAGGAATAAAACAAGGGATTCCCTGCATTGGTCGGCGGCGTACAGCGGATCGATTCATACAAATCGTCGGACATAGGAATCTTGAAATACTTTATACTGTTATGATGCCAATGTGTTTATCTTAATAATTGTATATTGTATATATCTTAATAAGAAAACACGAGAAAATCGCAAGCTAACCCATTTTTAATGTACTTTTCCATACATTGAAATCAACATACAATTATTAAGATAAACACATTGGCATCATTAGTTTTTGTAAAATCAGTAAAAAGTTTTTCAAGATTCCTGTCCGCCGATTTGTATGAATCGATACATAATTTTCACAGCAAAATTAATTTATATCTTTTTTAGGGTTTCGTAGCCAAATGGCAAAAACGGAACTCTTACAGATTCGTCATGTCTGTCTGTCTGTCTGTCCGTCTGTCTGTCCGTCCGTGTGTCACAGTCACTTTTCTCCAAAACTATAAGGCCTATGCTATTGAAACTTGGTAACTAGATGTATTTATTCTGTGAACCGCATTAAGATTCTTATATAGAACTAGAAAACAAGCAGTAAATTTTGGGGGTCCCCATACTCAGAACTGAAACTCAATTTTTTTTTTCATCAAACCCATACGTGTTGGGTATCTATAGATAAGTCTTCAAAAATGCTATTGAGGTTCCTAAAATCATTTTTTTTCTAAAGTGAATAGTTTGCGCAAGAGACACTTCCAAAGTGACTCTAACTTCTAAACTAAGAGAATGGTATATCTAAAAAAAATATATGATGTACATTGCCATAAAAACTACCAACGAAAATTAGTTTGAACGAGATAGAGCTGGTAGATTTTTTTTAATACGTCATAAACCGCAATTTTCGGATAGAACGTGTTAAAACATCAATCAAAGTTACAACGAACTATAAGAACTTTTATATTATGTTACTTGCTGCTACGAAACCCTTTATGGGCGAGTCCAACTCGCACTTAGCCGGTTTTATTTATTTTATTCTCGCTTTGAAGCAATGCATAAAAATTTTTGAGGCGCGAGGCCCCTTGTACCGCGAGGCCGTGGGCGGTGGCCCACGTCGCCCACGCCTTACGCCGCCTCTGTTAAGGGGTCCCGACGCGGTCAAACTGAAATTGTCAAGCACGTACAATATCATGTGCACGTACAGTCAGCATCAGATAGATATGTGCTTCCAAAGTAGTCAAAATTATGTAAAGAATATAAATTCAATTTTATGTTCGCAGACATAGCATTCAAATAGTTGTAAGCATCCAGAGTGTTCAAAACATCTTCGATGTAAGTTGTCAATATTATGTTAGCTGTTACAGTGTTCATATTAATGTTATCAAATAGGTCGTTTAATGGTATCTATGCATTCATACTACAATAAAATATCTTCACAATTAGGAAAGTCATCTTTAATATCCGTAGCTAGAGTGTATATTGGAATAAAATGTTAGTAATAAATATTTTGTTTCCATTTTTCCTTGATTATCCATCCTGCTCATTTCGTGCATGACGTAATTGATATGTCTTTTGTTTATTAGAAATTTTGATTATTAGAAAGGAAACATAGTTTAGATATGTTCTAGCATCCATAAATACAATGGAATTCTCTTTTAAGGAAAATGTCATAAATAACAAACTTTAATAAAATTATATTAATGTCACGGAATAATATGTCATGTTGTCTATGTGTATTACATTGCAAATTTAAATGAAATAGTTGTGTTATTTTATTAAATTAGCATGCCTCCATATCATTTAGATGAGCAAACCAAGCATCGTATTATAAATTTACATCGGGAAAATGTTTCTGTTACTGACATAGCCGATGAACTTGGCATAAGCGTGAGTATTCTTTTATTACCAGGATTATTAACATTCTCCTTTTAATTTATATTGCATACAATGTCCGACTAACGATTTTTATAATCTTTTAGAGAAACACTGTATCTCTCTGGATATCGCGCTGGCGTGAAACAGGAGGGATTTCACGCCATGTTCCAACAGGTCGTCCGCGTATTAGTAACATCCAACAAGACCGTGCACTGATACAAAATGTGCTAGTGGACCGTTTTGTCAACACTTCCCAATTGGCGACTACTCATAGCATGTCCCAAAGTACAATACGTCGAAGGCTTAAGGAATCGGGCCTCCATAATCGTGTGCCGGCAAAAAAACCTCATTTAACACCCAGGCATAAATCTTTAAGACTCCAATTCGCACTAAGCTATTTAGATTACGATTTTAGTAAGGTTGTTTTTGTTGATGAAAAAGTGTTTTCTATCTCTACGCCTCTCGCCTCTCTCTGTGGAGATACAATAATACAAGATATAATGAAGAAAATATCTTGCCCAATAACAGAAGTGGACGCATATCGCTTGGTTTTTTGGGATGGATTTCGGAAGTTGGACCCGGTGAGTTAATCGAAATTGGTGGGCGTCTAAATGGATTGACTTATAAAGATGTTTTGGAAGAGGTGTTGTTACCCACAGCACAAATATTTTATCCCTTTGAAGAGGCGATAACTTTTATACAAGACGGAAGCTCTGTACATAATTCAAGAGTGGTTCAGGATTATATTTCTGAAAACGGAGAGTTAAATTTAATAACCCTACCTCCCAAAAGCCCAGACCTTAATCCTATTGAGAACGTCTGGGGTACAATGGTCCAAATGTGGGATCATGAACAGGCTCGCAGTACCGAAAATTTACGGATGCATGTAAATGCAATTTGGGAATCATTGAGGGGAAGTTCATTCTGTTTTAACACAGTTAAATCAATGAGACAACGCCTACTTGATGTAATCAATGCCAACGGTGGTTACACTAGATTCTAAGAAAATATAAGTTCTTTTTTACAACTCGTTGTTTTGATTTATTTTATTTAGATATTTTTTTTATTATACGGTATTATATTTATACAGTCAGTGCAATAAATATGCCCCGAAATATTACTAGAAATGGGTAACGCAGCGATTTTTTGCGTTAATATAATAACGTTGACGTAGTTTATGTGAGTTCTTACTAGACTAGCTGTTGCACTAGTTTTAAGCCATCAGATTTTAAATATTCATTTAACACACCTGGTGAGCGAACTAACAATGCACTATGTGTGGCAGGCCTTAGTTTTGTGGAACATGACTCAAAAGGGGATTGTAGCCGGCCTTAATGACTTTTGGCTCTACGGTGCATAGATACCATTAAACGACCTATTTGACAACATTAATATGAACACTGTAACAGCTAACATAATATTGACAACTTACATCGAAGATGTTTTGAACACTCTGGATGCTTACAACTATTTGAATGCTATGTCTGCGAACATAAAATTGAATTTATATTCTTTACATAATTTTGACTACTTTGGAAGCACATATCTATCTGATGCTGACTGTACACGTCGATGCACACACGCATGCAAAGAAATCACGCAGACTGAAGCAACTTCCATTCATATTTAACGTGCTTGTCATTTGCAAGGCATGATCATGTCGGGAGCCCATTACGTAATGGGCTCCCGACACGATCATGCCATTACGTAATGGGCTCCCGAGTTCCCGACATGATCATGCCGTACCATGCTTGGCGTGTGTGTGCGTGATTTCTTTGCATGGCTGGGTGGGTGCATCGACGTATACATATGTACACATGATATTTAACGTGCTTGACAATTACCAATTGATCGTGTCGGGACCCCTTAAGTTAAACATAATTGGCTTGGTTACATGACCTTTAAGTTTTAAAATTAAAACATTGGTTAGCCTAGTGTTGCCACGTATTTGCTTTATTCATTGGTATTTTGCTTTTGCAATGCAAAAAAAAACCTGGGAAATGAGAAAAATCTATAAACAATGAAAGTGATAAAAATAAAAGCTAGAAATTTACAGTTAATATGCCTCAACATAGTACTTATTAACATGTTGTGAATTAAAAGCTAATTATTATGATGTGTAGAATATTGTAACTGAATTTGGTTCAGAGCTGCAAATAAAAAATATGAACATAATTGGCGTAAGAATTTCAGCTGAAAGTTTTTGATTATTATTAAATAAAACGGTTGTGCCTGTATCTAAAATGTTTATTTAAGTAACAGTTAAGTACAATGGCTCGGGACGGTGATTTACCCACTATATTCAATCCAAAGAGGGTTCGCGCACCTTCTGTAATCATTACCAGTGAAGAGGTAGTAGAGAGTGATCGAAACGTCGGTGATGGAGACAGAGACCGTCCCAATGGCCCTCCGCAAACGCCTTTGAGTCCTAGGGCGCCTCTCACCCCTCAAGCATCCGTGTGTTCAGCACCGCCGCTGACTACCCAGCCATCATTGCAGCAGGCATACAGCGAGTCAGCTGCTAGCAGTCAAGATGAGGAGCGCCAGCTGCGAGACAAGAAATGTCCCAGATCATGTTGTTCAAAATTCGCCAAAAAGGTAAAAAATATTAATAATTGAAGGAACTATGTTCCCATGGTTTTTACCTAAAACATTTTTTCTTTAAGTTCTTTCTACCATTATTATGGCAAGTATCGGCTGTCGTGATGGCAAGTGGTCACCGACACCATAGCCTATGGATGTCTGCAACAACAGATTTGCTATGTTCACAAAATCTTTCCCAGAAGTATATGTGTGGCTATTTATTTAGGCCTTATCCATCTCATCTCATTTGTTAAAGCGCCAGTAGCAATCATGATGTGTTTACCCTGAAAACCATAATATGCTATAAACAAAACCGTAGAGTATTATTCCTATCATGAAATCCAACTTAAAATGGAAACAGATTGCTATTAGGCCATTAAGTGATCTAGTACTTACTTATTGTTGAATATGTGTCACTTCAATACAGTCTCTTGTGTTTCAGATCTATTACGGGATATGTGTGATGTCCGTTCTGACTGTCAGTTTAGTGACATCGGCCCATTGCATCAAATATATGTATTTGGAAGAGTACCCACCTACAATGATGGGACTAGTTTACAGCACTGAATCTTCTGTGACTGTCAATAACTACACATCAAGAATGCACCCTCATGTAAGATAAAAATGAAGTTTATTAAATTTTGTTTCTAATGTGTGAATGCCAGTGAAATCATAACATAGAGTCGGCTATTGTTCTTATTTTAATTTATTGTATCTTGTGTATCAGAGTTTATTAATTATTATTTCTGATTAAAAATTCTCAAATTTATTGTAGCTGATGCAATGCAAGTTTCATATTGTACAAAGCATTTCCTATATTTTTTATATTTATTCTATAATTTAAAAACCTGCAAATCTGATTTAAAGACAGGAAGTTTCATATCCTTTATTGATTGAGCTATGACCAAATAAGTTTTTTGAGACACTAAAAGCCTTTTAGATCTTGAGAGGGAGAAAAGCAGCTAGGTACATAGAATGGCGATCGGTGGGGCTATGCAGTCAGTGTCAAGGTATAAGTCTGATCCCCGCACCGCAGCCAACAGCAGTGCTGCTTGCCACCGAGTTTGGACTCTTACCTTAATTTTGCAACAAATACAGTGAGGGGTGGATTAGTTTTAGTTGTAATCTATACTAATATTATAAAGAGGAAAGATTTGTTTTTTTGTTTGTTTGTTTGTTTGTAACGAATAGGCTCCGGAACTAATGGACCGATTTGAAAAATTCTTTCACTGTTGGAAAGCTCTTTGTGGTGAACATAGGCTATATTTTATTCCCGTATTCCCACGGGAACGGGAACTACGCGGGTGAAGCCGCGCGACGTCCGCTAGTTGTGAATAAAATGTAACAATGATCTTAATTTTAAAGTAAATAGAAATGAATAATGTAAATTTAAAACAGTCAAATTTTTCAGCATCTGTACAACGCACCATTCTTCACAGCATGGTTTTGCACCAACTGGTTGATACTCTCCTACCCTCTGTACCTGATTGTAGTGCTCATTAACAACAAGTGCAAGGCAGCCAATGACATTGTGTTTGATGCTTTCACTGACTTCAAAGAAAAAGGATTCACTTTTGGTAAGTTCATTTTTGGAAATGAGCAGATTTTCCTTTCATTGGTCTTGAGTAAGTCCTTAGTAGCAAGTTTTAGAGTACACTGCCAACTGTGCTCTAGACTGCTGGATAGTACAAAAAACTGGGCTGAGGGCTATAACTTGACTCTGATCATTGGCTGACATCATAGTACTCTATATACATACATAATTATGCGTGTTCTACTGCCTGTACAATGGTGTGTGCTCTGAGGAATTATTTGATACTAGCTTACCCGCGCAACTTCGTTTGCGTGATAAATGAAGAACCGCTCGGCCGATTTTGTGCAAACTTCACATAAACCATCTACTAAATAGTCCGAACAAAGCCTAAACATTTGGTTTGGATGGGTGAGCCCGTTCTTGAGTTATAAAATTACAACGAAAAGTGGCATTGATTTTTATATATATAGATGATGCCCACAGCTAAGTTCTATCATAGCACTACTCGCCACTGACAGGGAGTTCATTCTCACACTCTACGTCCGGAGCGTTTGAGCACGGTTAGACCCGATAGGGGCTTTCTACCGCGCACGCTTAGGTTGTGGAATGATCTCCCTGCCTCGGTTTTCCCAAATGCCTAGAGAATGGGGTTCTTCAAAAGGGGTCTTAGAAGGTTTTTACAGGGTCGGAGCGCGAGTGTAGCGCCTCTGGTGTTGCAAACGTCCATAGACTACGGTGACCACCGGTGGTACATCTGGTGGGCCGTATATGCTTGTCTGCCTTAGTGGTTTAAAAAAAAATGAAATAGGTATATTTTTTATTCCAACCAGTCCATTCTGAGTTCCTAGTGCTCAAACAAACTCTTCAGCTTTACAGGCGCGGCAGCGCGAGAGTGGCGCCTCTGTGTTGCAAATGTTCATAGGCTGCGGTGACCACCGGTCCTTCTGGTGGGCCGTATGCTTGTCTGCCAACTTAGTGGTATAAGAAAAAAAACATACCACCAATTACCGTGTTATAAGTAATCGAGAATTTTTTTAATGTTTGCTTGCCTAAAGAATTCTTGAAACTCTTTTCCAGCACGATTTCTAAGCCGGTGCGGTCTCTTCTGCCTACTCTGGGTGGTCACCATGTATATGTTCATTTATTCACTGAAGATACTGCTGCCTACCGATGTGCTCGCGTTGTTCGCCACAAATGTGTCCTGTATATACCTTCTCTCTTGGGTAATATTGCATGAACAATTCGTTGGTGTCAGGGTGAGTTATGAGAGTTCTATATCTTACTAAAATTATAAAGGCGAAAGTTTGTGAGTGTGGATGTTTGTTACTCTTTCACGCTCTAACGGCTGAACGGATCTGGCTGAAACTTAGTATAGGGATAGATTATGGTCTGGAATAACACAGGCTACTTTTTATCCCGGGAATAAGTTGCCACGGGAAGCGGGAACGGGATCAAATGTTTCGCGGGCGAAGCTGCGGGCGTCAGCTAGTGTTAAATATTTTTTAGGGTCGATTTAAACTGAAGGCGAATCAAAGCAAATTGTAGTAGTATAGAGTAAATATTTACTTCTAGCTCTGTAGAGATAAGGACGAAATCACTAAACCTATTTTTTGTTATTTTCCAATTTTGTTTATCGTAAGCTTATGTATGTGACACTGTCCATATTAGATCCACCACATTTGCATTACTTGCAAGTTGGACTTCCTAGAAATGAGCTAACCGCGAATCGGACCGTCCACGAAAATGCATTATTTATTACTGCATGGAGTGCATGGGAACAAAGGAGCCTAAACTGAGTTAACATCACCTGCAAGCTAGTTCTAGCCTGTAAGACAAGATGCATTGAAGTTCATACGCTGTTGCTTCCAATAATGCGCGGAAAGAGCCCAAACAGAGCAATCAATCAAAATGTTTTGGGCTATTTTCTCGTCATAGTTCTAAATACCTCATTAACGTAATTTTAGATCGTAGCGACGATAATGTGTGACACGGGAATAGCTCTCCTGGCGTACATGGACGGTATAACGAAGAGCTCCACACTTGGCGGAGTGGTGCTGGCTGCGTTTGCTGCCGCTGGATTTGCTATATTCAAGGTTTGATCTATTGCTAACAATATTTTATGATTTTTAAAACTTTCTAGTGGTGAGGGTAGTGTGTAATATTATCGGATGTAATACCTGGACTTACTGCGGTGCCGCATTACAGCCTTCTTCGAGCATTTCCAGTTGCGACTCACTTTAGCTACTCAATCTAGCACTGGGCACTGGCGAAATTAATACCAAAACATATTCACAATCAACTTCTCATTTGAAGAGGTGTAATGTGGTGACCTGATTCACATAGCACAGCAAGAATAAAGCTCGAAACAGAGGGGAAGGTGTTTCCTATATGCAGGGGCGTGAGGCAAGGGGACCCACTCTCTCCAAAGCTTTTCTCTGCAGTATTGGAGGACATTTTTAGAAAACTAGAATGGGATCACTATGGAATTAATGTCGATGGTAAAAACTTAAACCACTTAAGATTTGCCGATGATATAGTACTTATTAGTGCTAACCCAGAAAACCTACAGACCATGCTACGAGACCTGGCGGAAGAGAGCAAAAAGGTGGGCCTGACAATGAATAAAACGAAGACCAAAATATTAACTAATAGATCCCAAGTTAATATTATAATATTAAAATAGAGGAAGAAGAACTGGAATATGTAAATTCTTATATCTATTTGGGCCAAATAATTGCATTTACGGATCAAATGGACTCGGAGATGGAAAGGAGAATTGCCAACGCGTGGAAGCAATTCTGGGCTTTGAAGGAAGTGCTGAAAGGCAAGCAATACAATATGGCCATAAAAAGAAGAATATATAACACCTGTATACTGCCTATATTAACTTACGGTTGCCAAACATGGGCCACAACCCTAAAACAAGGACAAAGGCATGCTGGGATACACAAAGAGAGATCGAAAAAGGGCCGAGAATATAAGAAAAATAACAAAAGTAGAAGATGTCACAACAAAAACAAAAACTTTAAAGTGGAGGTGGGTAGGTCATATGTTAAGGGAAAGTGAAAACAAACGGACTAAAGATATAACTCAATGGACCCCTAGATTTCAGACAAAACGGAAAAGAGGAAGACAAAGAAAGCGTTGGTCGGATGAAATCAGGAATACGGCAGGTCCATTATGGCAGAGAACCGCGATGTCTAGAGAAGAATGGAAAAAGCTGGAGGAGACCTTTGTGTCCCTAAGACATGCAGATAAATGTTAACTAATATTATTAATCAACTGTTTTTATGTATACTTGTTTATCACTGTTTTTATGTATACTTGTTTATCACTTGTTTATTTGTTGACCACCGGTCCTTCTGGTGGGCCGTATGCTTGTCTGCCACCTTAGTGGTATAAAAAAAAAAAAAAAAAAAAAAAAAAAACAGCAATAAAGGTTATTAAGATTAATGTGGTGACCGCCTGGGGTGAAGAAGTAAATTAAACAGTCCAACATCAATCGCTGGGTCACGCCAGCCGCTATCTCCCTGCCTGGTCAGACAATTCCTCTTTTGTGTTGGAGGAATATCTCACCCATTTTTAATGTATTTAATTTGTAACAGGTATTATTCAGAAAAGTGATGGGCGACGTGAACGCGGGCCAGCGGGCGCTGTTCTTCTCGCTGCTGGGCGTGGTGAACGCGTCGCTGCTGTGGCCCGTGTGCCTGGCGCTGTACCTCACGGGCTGGGAGACGCTGCCCTCGCCGCGGATGCCCTGGCTGTACCTGCTGCCGGCCAGCGTGGGGCTGCTCAGTGAGTGGTACTGTATATAGTGAGTGGTGAACGCGTCGCTGCTGTGGCCCGTGTGCCTGGCGCTGTACCTCACGGGCTGGGAGACGCTGCCCTCGCCGCGGATGCCCTGGCTGTACCTGCTGCCGGCCAGCGTGGGGCTGCTCAGTGAGTGGTACTGTATATAGTGAGTGGTGAACGCGTCGCTGCTGTGGCCCGTGTGCCTGGCGCTGTACCTCACGGGCTGGGAGACGCTGCCCTCGCCGCGGATGCCCTGGCTGTACCTGCTGCCGGCCAGCGTGGGGCTGCTCAGTGAGTGGTACTGTATATAGTGAGTGGTGAACGCGTCGCTGCTGTGGCCCGTGTGCCTGGCGCTGTACCTCACGGGCTGGGAGACGCTGCCCTCGCCGCGGATGCCCTGGCTGTACCTGCTGCCGGCCAGCGTGGGGCTGCTCAGTGAGTGGTACTGTATATAGTGAGTGGTGAACGCGTCGCTGCTGTGGCCCGTGTGCCTGGCGCTGTACCTCACGGGCTGGGAGACGCTGCCCTCGCCGCGGATGCCCTGGCTGTACCTGCTGCCGGCCAGCGTGGGGCTGCTCAGTGAGTGGTACTGTATATAGTGAGTGGTGAACGCGTCGCTGCTGTGGCCCGTGTGCCTGGCGCTGTACCTCACGGGCTGGGAGACGCTGCCCTCGCCGCGGATGCCCTGGCTGTACCTGCTGCCGGCCAGCGTGGGGCTGCTCAGTGAGTGGTACTGTATATAGTGAGTGGTGAACGCGTCGCTGCTGTGGCCCGTGTGCCTGGCGCTGTACCTCACGGGCTGGGAGACGCTGCCCTCGCCGCGGATGCCCTGGCTGTACCTGCTGCCGGCCAGCGTGGGGCTGCTCAGTGAGTGGTACTGTATATAGTGAGTGGTGAACGCGTCGCTGCTGTGGCCCGTGTGCCTGGCGCTGTACCTCACGGGCTGGGAGACGCTGCCCTCGCCGCGGATGCCCTGGCTGTACCTGCTGCCGGCCAGCGTGGGGCTGCTCAGTGAGTGGTACTGTATATAGTGAGTGGTGAACGCGTCGCTGCTGTGGCCCGTGTGCCTGGCGCTGTACCTCACGGGCTGGGAGACGCTGCCCTCGCCGCGGATGCCCTGGCTGTACCTGCTGCCGGCCAGCGTGGGGCTGCTCAGTGAGTGGTACTGTATATAGTGAGTGGTGAACGCGTCGCTGCTGTGGCCCGTGTGCCTGGCGCTGTACCTCACGGGCTGGGAGACGCTGCCCTCGCCGCGGATGCCCTGGCTGTACCTGCTGCCGGCCAGCGTGGGGCTGCTCAGTGAGTGGTACTGTATATAGTGAGTGGTGAACGCGTCGCTGCTGTGGCCCGTGTGCCTGGCGCTGTACCTCACGGGCTGGGAGACGCTGCCCTCGCCGCGGATGCCCTGGCTGTACCTGCTGCCGGCCAGCGTGGGGCTGCTCAGTGAGTGGTACTGTATATAGTGAGTGGTGAACGCGTCGCTGCTGTGGCCCGTGTGCCTGGCGCTGTACCTCACGGGCTGGGAGACGCTGCCCTCGCCGCGGATGCCCTGGCTGTACCTGCTGCCGGCCAGCGTGGGGCTGCTCAGTGAGTGGTACTGTATATAGTGAGTGGTGAACGCGTCGCTGCTGTGGCCCGTGTGCCTGGCGCTGTACCTCACGGGCTGGGAGACGCTGCCCTCGCCGCGGATGCCCTGGCTGTACCTGCTGCCGGCCAGCGTGGGGCTGCTCAGTGAGTGGTACTGTATATAGTGAGTGGTGAACGCGTCGCTGCTGTGGCCCGTGTGCCTGGCGCTGTACCTCACGGGCTGGGAGACGCTGCCCTCGCCGCGGATGCCCTGGCTGTACCTGCTGCCGGCCAGCGTGGGGCTGCTCAGTGAGTGGTACTGTATATAGTGAGTGGTGAACGCGTCGCTGCTGTGGCCCGTGTGCCTGGCGCTGTACCTCACGGGCTGGGAGACGCTGCCCTCGCCGCGGATGCCCTGGCTGTACCTGCTGCCGGCCAGCGTGGGGCTGCTCAGTGAGTGGTACTGTATATAGTGAGTGGTGAACGCGTCGCTGCTGTGGCCCGTGTGCCTGGCGCTGTACCTCACGGGCTGGGAGACGCTGCCCTCGCCGCGGATGCCCTGGCTGTACCTGCTGCCGGCCAGCGTGGGGCTGCTCAGTGAGTGGTACTGTATATAGTGAGTGGTGAACGCGTCGCTGCTGTGGCCCGTGTGCCTGGCGCTGTACCTCACGGGCTGGGAGACGCTGCCCTCGCCGCGGATGCCCTGGCTGTACCTGCTGCCGGCCAGCGTGGGGCTGCTCAGTGAGTGGTACTGTATATAGTGAGTGGTGAACGCGTCGCTGCTGTGGCCCGTGTGCCTGGCGCTGTACCTCACGAGCTGATAATAGTATAATAGGTACACCCAGGATTAAATTCATCTATGTCCCTATACAGATCTACAATGGTTCCCATAAACAATCATGCCATTCCATTTAATGTGAATGAAGAACAAACAAACATGTTTTCTTTTTTATAATGATGTGCACGAGCACCTCTCGTGCACATCATTGCACACAGCACCTGATGACAGACAGACTCGACTAATTGTAATGCTCCAAAAAAAATAAGTTCGGTAACTTTAAGAAATAGTAGCAGGGAAGTAGTGAGAATATGAGGGGAGACCATGTCCAGCAGTGAATTGAGATTAAGCTGATTTTTTTTTTTTTTTTTTTTGTTTGTCCAGGGAAATCTTTTGTGGATACCACCTGTATATGAACAGAGTGGTTATGTGGGGCTTCCCGAAAATTGGTATACCCACTAAAACCCTGGAGTGTTCCTTCACGTCGCTATTGTTGGGTTACAGGTAAGGCAAGCGTTCAACTTCTGCAACCCAACAAGCGTTGCCTGCGACAGGCTCGACACTGGGGGTCTAGAAATTACCCCCCGAAACTGCACTGACTGTGACCCCGGAACACGAGGGGCGCACCTTAGTCAGTCGCGCGGCTGGCATAAAGCTGCCGTCGACGACCACGCGTGCGAGGTTGGCGAGGTGGAAGTGTGAGACCACTCATCTCTCGCACTCGCAGCGCTTCTCTCTTTGCCGTCATGACTGCCTCGGCAAAGGCGGCGACGGCGAACCAATTTTCTTCGCTGACCAGCATAGCGGAAGCTATGGTAGATAGCGAAACGACAGGGCCAATTTGAGCCTCTAGAGCAGCGCGCTCGCTACTCCACTCTGTACACAAGGAGAGCGTGTGCAGCGCTGTATCTACGGCGCCATCCTCGCAGTGACGGCACGTTGTGTCAGGCTCGATGCCTACCACCTCGCACAGATATTTACCAAAACATCCGTGCCCCGTCAGGAGCTGTGTGAGGTGTTAGGTTGGAGAACGGTGCCGCCTTTCCACCCAGGACCTCAGAATAGGCCGAATGGCTGAAACGAGCTCGACACTTACCACCGGGCTCTCGAAAGCTGATTTTATTTGCATTAGATGACTCCCACTATCTAATAGCTCACTGTCCTACTGAACAGTAGGATCTAACTGAGAAGCATGATTAGTTTTTTTCAGAATGCAAGAGAATCGAATACTAAACTGTACTTTTGTTTCAGTTTTCCACCTGGTGTTTCAATTCGGAAATATAATAACATATAATATATTCGTCTCGCTCGCCCTTATCACTGCCGTGCCAACTTCGGGAGGTAAGTGGACAAAATTGGATTATTTCATACTATTTTTCTTTATACCAAACTCTCTCATTTATTCAATTGCATCATGATTCAATTTTTGACGGGTAATGGAAGTCGACCACCGAGATCTTTGAAAAATACACAGTGGAGAGAATTTTTGCCAGAACCGAGTGTTTCAAAAGATCGTTCCTCTGTCGAACTTTAAAAACATGGAACGACATGTCCGCACACGTGTTTCCCTCATCTTACAATCCCGGGTTCTTCAAGAGGAGCGTGAAGAGGCACATCACAGGGCCGCCAACTTGAGGACTACTGTCGGAAGTCTTAAGGCCTGTCAGACTGGCCCCCAATCGCTAGACGCGCCACGGCTTACCGTCAGGCTGGTGGCGACATCAATTTGGCGAGCTAAATATAAAAGAAAAAATAATATCTGTGACTGTGGTGACATCTCCAGCTTCGCTTATGACTAGCACAGTGCAGTTGTGTCCACATTATTTTCCACTAGTTTTTGCCAAGTTATACATTACGAACATGGTCGTCGTCGCTCGCACATTAAGTGCTTTAAAGTGCTAGTGGGCTAGCCACATTTGTAGAAGAACCGTTGCCGTTGGAGCCAACGAGTTCTGGACCACTCCAGAACTCGTTGGCTCCAACGGCAACGGCCGCGGTCTCCACAGACCGCGACTTGGTACACGTGGGGTAGGACGACTCCCCGTCAGATAGACCGAAACTGAATGCGTTTGGTGCAGGCCGGTGAGTTGTGGCGTAAATTAGGAGAGGCCTACGTTCAGCAGTGGACTGCTATAGGATCATTTGATTTTTTAAAAATCGGTTGTCTGTAAAGTCGGTTTACTGACGATGGTTGAACGTGACAACGTGATAAGAAAATAAAAATAAAAATAAAAAGAAACAAAAATAAACATAAACATAAAATTAACATTACAAAACAAAAATAAATATAAAAACACATCAATTGATTATAGTGCCATCTGTTGAAAACATTACTAAAAGAAATGGAACGCCTCAGAGCGAGGTAACGACGTATTGCGTCATCATTTTTCTATCGTGCAGCCGGCTCCATCGAATTATAAGACGTTGTCACGTCAAAAATTTTTATCTCGCCAAATCGACTTTGCCACTGATGGAACGCCGTGGGTGGCGCATCTAGCGATTGGGGGCCACTCTCACAGTCCGTGAGACTTCTGACAGACTGATTGATACATTTTGAAATCAGTAGTATAAAATGCTTTCCTTTCAGCATTGGACGTGGCGTTCTATGGCGTACAGTTCGAGGGTATGAACTTAGCTGGGCTCATACTGATCGGTGTCGGGTTTTTCCTGGTCATGTTTCCTGACAACTGGCCTGATTACATCATGAGGCTTTTGAGGTTTGTACTAGTTATTGATTTGGTCATTAAATATTTCTACTATACCATCCTATCTCTGACAATTACCTCCATCCAAAGGTTGCCTGGCAGAAATAGCATTTAGCGATTAAGCCGCCCAATGTACGTGTCAAGACTTGTATACCTTATTCTTGTGTCATTCTATTCTGTACTTACGAGTATATTATTTTCAATCTAGGGTTGAGGTACATCTGCCCGAACCATGCTGCATTTTCTTATACCTTTATTATTTTTTTGTTAGGACTGTAATTTATTATGAGAGTGAGAAAGAGGGCGGGCGTACGACAGCACGCGGCGGAATTCTTTATTTTTTTTTCTTTGATAAACGAGTCCCTATTTTACATTTACCTTACTTTTCCTTAGGAGTGGAATTATGAAAAGCCCTTGGCGCTTTATAATGGTAGCCTATCCTGAAAATTTCAAGTTTCTAGGTCCATCGGATTCGCTGTCTGTCCCAGTCTGGGAACGATTTACCAAGTAACTTATTTTACAGATACTTATCTATTCTAGATAATTTTGAAAAGCAATTAGTACGCTAACTCAATCATAACTTTTAAATATGAAAAAAGATCGATTTCGAGCTGGATTCGAACCTGCGTTTTCTAGCATACCCAACAACAACAAAACCAACTTGGCGGCTCGGTGGCCGAGTCTGTTAAGGCGTCACACGGTATGCGAGAAGACATTCAAATCCGGCTCGAAACCGATTCATTTTTTCATATTTAAAACGTATCTATTCCTCCCATAGATGGAGCCGCAGTCGCCAACGCGGCAGCAACGCCTGCGGTCGCGGGCGAGACGCGATGGACTACCGCACCGGCTACATCCGCTCGCACCTGCGCTCGCCGTCCGGCCGCGTGCGGTGACCGCCCTCGCCCGACTAGCCGCCGGCGTCCTACGACCTGCACCTGCTGTGGCCCGACGCAACACACCTCATCGCCGCCAGGAAGTCCGTCTGAGGTTCCATTGTAGTTCGTAGCAGTAGGACATTAACAATCGTTTAGTGCGTACACTAGTTGGTAGTTTTGAATCTCGATGAAGTTTGACATAGCTAGAACGCTTTGAAGTTTAAGCACTTGAGGAAATAGACGGAACAGAGACTAAACTCTGAACAGACGCGTGAATCTGTTGTACCACAACAAGCACGCCGAGCGTCTCAACTGGCCGCCTGTCGCGTACGCGGTGGGACTGGGACCGTCTCGCCGCGTACGCGACTATCGGCCAGTTGACACACACACTAGGCCGGCGTGCATAAAGTGGTGCAACAATTAATTTGCGCGTTTGTTCAGAGCTTACCCTCTGTTCCGTTTATTTTCTCAAGTGGGTTAAGTTTACGCCAATGACTGAGTGTGTGAGCGAAATGCTATTATAATGACTCCGCCCGCGTGCCGTGGCCGCCCGAACTTCGGCTCGACTAGTCGACGACGGTTCCCTACGACCTGAACACATGCTGTATTGCGGAAAATGCGTCCGACTAAGGTTTGAATGTAGGGTTACATTCATAATCCCTGTTGTAGGATGGAAACTAGTTGGTAGAATGTTGGTTTCCAATTTAAAGGAGTCTTAGAAGTGAGTAAAAATTATGTCTTTTGAATTTACTAGTCTGTAAAATTAGCTTGATTCGAATGACAGTTCAGACAGACGTAAATAGACTTAATTTCAACAGTATGAAGTTTTTATGGTTAACATGTAGAAACTCTCCAATAGAGAGTGAGAACGCAGAGGTATAAATAAGTACTTTATGTTTTTGAAATAACGTCTATAACATGCTGCACAATGAACTGACATTAAAAACTACGCGTGTGAGCGAAATGCTAGTATGATTGCGTGGAAGCGACAGAGAAAAGTAGTAACGGGCAGAACCGATGCCAACTTCAGAGCATTCTAGAAGTTTGGTGAGACCTATATTTGGGGCAGGGGCCCATGCAAAATATGGTAGTGAGTTCATAATCAATTCCATTTTTTAGATAAGTAGTGGTAATTAGTAGATTAATCAACTGTGATTAAGAATGTTCTAAATTTATTATGACGTCACGCAAAGATCTGATTAAATGAAGATGTAGGTAGAATTAGAACGATGGAAACGTTTTGCACTTAGCGGTTGTCGATATTAATTTAATGAAAGATATTGGTAGAACATTGTATATCAGTAATATTAAGTTTTCCAGTTAAAATGTGATGGTATTAAAAGTACCTGTAATTGCCTTCGTAAACTGTCGATCTATGAATTTTGAATCTAACTTGAAATTATTACAAATCATAAGTATGAAAATTATTTCTCTATGTACTAGCATTATAATATTATAAAGTTTAATGTGGATATGCAGTTGAATTGCCGAAAAGAATTAATTTCATTATGCAATATTTTTATAAGTGTTTCGCTAAAGTAGA
Source organism: Miltochrista miniata (assembly GCA_933228765.1). NCBI lineage: Eukaryota > Metazoa > Arthropoda > Insecta > Lepidoptera > Erebidae > Miltochrista > Miltochrista miniata. The sequence continues at coordinate 32,337,368 of OW121756.1, read as the reverse complement.
CATCTAACATTCTTTTAGAATATCAACGTCTTTATGAAAATACGTTTATACGACAGTTTGTTATTCCGAAATATAATTATGTACAATAAGAATATTACCCTAAAATTATTAGTCACATGAAAGAGGGCACACGATTGCATTGAAACTATTAATTTAAGATGACACTAATCATAATATTTACATTCCTATTTATCTCGCTGTTGTGCTTGTGAACCACACATAGTCATTAGTTGTAGGTATTGGACCATAATAAAGGTATAACTAGAAGAATAAATAAATATATAACCGTATTTTATAAAAAAAAAAACAAGAAAGTCTAAAAACACTGATGTATTCCGACGCGCATACTAGGTCAATAAGAATACAGGCTATTTATATACAATCACAGCGACTTCTTTGAGCGATACTTGTTGTAATAAAAAGAAAAAAAAAAGGGCAATTTTCCATCTACCGTCATACTGAATTTAAGGAACTAACTTCATACATTTTGTGGTCCTGATGGATGGCTTCCCAGTTTGTAAGTTACTAGTCGATCTCAGAATCTAGTCAAATATTTAGTCAGGGTAAAATATATTAGTAATTTATAATTCGTAATAGGATAACTGCAACTGTACGATGCTAAGTAGCTTTTGATTTTTTAACTAAAGGGTTCCGTATACTTGCTCGCGAACTATTAAGAAGTGACATTATAGCTCTTGGATATCTGGAATACAATCAATATTCCCATACAGTTCAAGTTATTAGTGGGGTAGTCTGAAATTTTGTACATGAATGGTGGCAAATTGGTAAGTCTACCTACATGTGGGAACTGTAGCGACCTCTGCACTATTTATACACAGTAATAATTAACTATTGAAGTTAGAACAGTGTGGTGGGTTGTATGAAGGAATAAAACAGTAATTTGGGCATTGGCATTGAAGTGAAAGCAACTTCATAAGTTGTCCTTATCATGTTATTGTCACGGATTAAAAAAAAGTATGGATATAACCTCAACTTAACGTATTATAAACTTCATCTTCATCTATTATTAATCACTAAACGTAGGTATTTATTTGTTATATTTACAATTTTTTATCACAACAACACTATAAACGCCCCAATGTAGTATTAATTCATTATATTATTATTATTATTATATGGTACCACGTAGGAATTTCATGATCTAAGAACTTGTAGTCATTAGGATATCGTGTTGTCCGTTTTCGGATTATATGAACCCTGCTACAATTGGTTAAAATACGATGAAAACTTAAAGACCTGTTCTTCGTTAGTTGAGTGGCCATAAAATTAAAATGTAAATAGCGGGTGACATATACTTTACATAATTTTCATCTAAAGAATAATGGAATAACTACCCTATTAGATTTGCGCTAACCAAATACCACCCATCATCATCATTTTTTATTACATTTTAGTTTATATTACACAGTACCGGCGATAAATAATTCATGTCACATATGCACACGTTGAAGACATTCGGTGGTTCCGGTTTTGTAGTGCTTCATCTGACATCCGTCCCACGCTACGATAAGGATTACCCGGATTACTCACAGTTATCTCACAGTATAATGCATTCTTTAGCGAACGTACGTTGCTGTGTATATAACTGTTTACTGATATCCCAAGCGTAAAGGCACACATTAGATGGAAACTTACATACTAGCTAGATTCGCTGAATCTATGCACACAAACACCGCTCACAGAGTGAGGCCAAAGATTTTCAGTTGTTTTCGAAACTGATTTGTGCGCGAGTGTGCGTAGCAGAGGGTAGGTGTGAAAAAAGTACATACATGAGATTTCCATCTGTACTATCTAATTTGTGTAAAAGGATAGAAATACTGCATAGATGAATAGGTGTAAGCAGAGTAGTAGAGATAAAAGTTAGCGTTTCGTGCAACAATGATGCTCTACCAAACCGAGACTTTCGGCTGTCATCTCTGTCGCACACTAGGCTACACGATAGTATTTCGTTCGATGTGCACTGTTTATCGCCGAGTGCTGTATTTAATTATTATTATCAGGCTGTTATATCATTATCATGCTATTATGACATTGACCGTTGCAATTAAGCAATATGCCACCTTTTCTTGTATACAGTTTCTTTAATATTTCGTGTCTTTATAAAGTAACTCTTTAAGTACGTACATTTCGTTAGTTGTTAATACGTACTTGTTAGTATAATTGTATTACAAGTAATTATGATCTCAATCGTTGAATATTATGTATGTTGTGTTATATTAGTAGTTATATAATCGTGATTTGTAGATACTTGTATAAATATTGTATTGTGTTTATTATGATAGTCGTTTTTATGGTTGTATAATATGATATTTTAAATATAAGTTTTTATTTAAACTGAGTAAGGATTTATTATCTCATTGCTGGTTTTGTAAAATATGAACGTTTATGATACGAAGTTTTAGCAGCTCTCTATGCTTAAGTAACTCCGAGATGACGTATGTTTAATTAAAAAAGGACACAGACGCACAGAACTTGGAACTTAACTGCAAAACAGCAGTTCGTAAAACTGCACCGAAACTACCAATCGACTGTGCATTTAGCTGGCAGTGTCGATGCAGTCGCATGAACTGCACAGAAACTGCCATGTTGCAGTCTAATAATAGTACAGCTCACGCCAAATAACTTTGCGTCTATAAAGTTCGTTCGTTCGCGCTGCAATTATGCAATAAACTACTGTTGAGGCTACAGACACAAACTACTGCGCAGATGAGGCTAGAGGGGAACCCTCTAGCCTCATCTGCGCAGTAGTTTCCCCTGTGATACCTAACAGTGCATAATTGCGGCGCGAACGAACGAACTTCATAGACGTAAAGTTATTTGGCGCGAGCTGTATGTCTGTGTCTCATTAATGTTTAGTCCGATTTTATAACCATAACATATATTCCGGCTCTCAAACAAAACGATCATTTTTATCTCATACCCAGACTTAATTGTAATATTGTGTTAGTCGTTGTGTGACTGATCGTCCTAGCTCAATGTCTCAGTTGTGACTGATGTTTTGTATAACCATAATGTACTGTAGATTATGTACTTGTATTGTTTTTTCTTTGTATTATTATTGTCTAAGAGATAAACGTGATAATAATAGAACTGCAAAGTTATTGATTTGTATAACGATCTCAATATTTCGAAGTTTTATCTACATCGGTTATTGTTTCGACAATTTTTATGGTTATGTTTTTTATTAGAAGAATTTTAAAGACTGAATTTAAAATTGAGGTTTTGACTAAAATTCAATTATACAGTCATGGATGTTAGTATTAGTTTATAGAATTTATTGATGATATTAAAAAAAATAGCGAACGTAGAGTCATAACTGTGTCTAGTCAACTCTAGTCCATAGGCTATAAAGGCGGTAGCCACACATGCCCGCGTGTATATAAAAAATAAAATAAAATAAAATAAAATAAAATTTATTCCCTTTGAAATTTTTAAAAAATTATTTAGGTTTGTCAAAATTTTTGTGACTCTACCGGGGGTTCGGAAATACTACAGACTGAGAAGAACACCCCAAGAAACTCAGTCTGGTCCCTTCTCTTCTAGTATCTTAGTATCTAATACAGTTTTTTTTTAATGTAGAAAGGAGCAATTCGTGTCACTGCCAGGCAGCCTTGTCTTCTAGAAAGTCTTTAATGCTATAATAAGCTTTCTGGCACAATTTAAGTTTTATTAGTTTTTTAAATTTATTAACTGACAATCCTGTTATGGCTGTCGGCAATGTATTGTACATTCGAATACAATTGCCCGCAAAAGAATTGCTTATTTTATTAAGCCTAAATCTAGGTACAGCCAATTTATTCTTATTTCTTAAGTTTAGATTATGGATATCACTATTTTTAATAAATTTACTGTTATTTTTATGAGTATATAATAAGTTTTCATATATGTACTGTGAATACACAGTAAGTATGTTGATATCCTTAAACTTTTCTCTTAATGACTCCCGAATCCCCATACCATAGATAGCCCGGACAGCCCTTTTCTGCAACACAAAGATAGATTCGATGTCGGCGGCGTTACCCCATAATAGTATGCCATAGGTCATGACACTGTGAAAATAGCTAAAGTAGACAAGACGCGCTGTTCTAATGTCTGTCAGTTGTCGGATCTTTTTAACGGCATAGGCTGCAGAGCTCAGTCTGCCCGAGACTTTCTCGATATGAGGCCCCCACTGCAAGTTGGAGTCTAACTTTATGCCCAGAAAGACAGTTTCATCGACCAATTCTACTTGATCATCCCTAATCTTAATACTGGTGTTAACGAGCCTAACATTTGGCAAGGTGAATCTAATACATTTTGTTTTAGTTTCATTTAACAATAAATTATTTGCGTTAAACCAGTGGACTACCCTAGAGAGGGCATTGTTTACTTCGTCAAGATCGCGTTGTCCACGTTCAACTTTAAATATTAAAGATGTGTCATCAGCAAACAAAACTACCTCGTGATCGTCTCTTATAAGGTGAGGGAGATCATTAATTTATGTACACTAAAAATAGAAAAGGTCCCAGAATTGAACCCTGGGGCACCCCCATTGTTACAGCAGAACCATGTGACTGTTTACCATTTATAACTACTTTCTGTACTCTATCTCTTAGGTAAGAACTAATTAAATCCAAGGCCGTCCCCTGGATCCCATAATGATCAAGTTTTTTAATTAAAGTCTGATGCTGGACGCAATCGAAGGCCTTAGATAGGTCGCAGAATACACCATAAGCATCATACGACTCCTCCCAGGCCTCATATATATACTCTAATAATTTGATTCCAGCATCCGTGGTAGACCGACCGCGCGTGAAACCGAATTGTTTAGTATGGAATAGTTTATTTGTATTAAAATGATTTTGCATTTGATTAAGCAAAATCTATATAAGTTCCTAGTATACAATCCAAATCTGAAACTACCCTCTCCCATTTCGCTTACGCGCAGAAATCTCGCTATTCTCGTATGAGTTTCGGTGTTTTAAATCAAGTAATAAGTTTAGTTTTTTGACGCCATTTAGGTGGCAGACAAGCATACGAACCATAGCCTATGAACATTTGTAACACCAGAGGCGCTACATCCCAGAAAAAAACCTAAGACCCCTTTTGAAGAACTTTTTATTATATGACTAAAATGAATGCTTTGCTATTTGATATATTAGACACTAGCACTTGAGTGCTTCAACAGAGTTGATAAAGCACAGCCACGCACAGCGGAGGTGTGTGGCTAAACCCTAACTAGAACATTAGGGCTCATGTGGTAACGAGTAGCAACACTGTACGTCCGCGAGTAGCCAACACGAGGTAACACAATGCCGCCCTGTGATTCATTTTGTTAACGTAGGATACAGTTTTTAAGCAATTAGTATGCTAACTTATTCATATTAATTTTATTTTTGAAGTGAAAAAAGAAGGTTTGGTTTAGACGGGAATTACATCCGCGTCCTTTGTAACTTTTGTTGGAGATCGCGTGTTAAAAGTCCCGTCTGAGCGCAAGGCCCCAAATCGTCTTTTTTACTGTAAAAATAAAATTTCTATGTAACAGTAATATGTTGTCATAAAATAAATTTGTAATAAAATGTAATTGTTTATTTAGAACCTTATATTAATGAATACACACATTACATTGACTAAAGGCAGTCTTGTTTTATTGTGATCGTCACATTTTATGCATACACAACTAATTCATTAATTATTCATACCTATTATTGTTACTTATAGCGTCAATAAATGCATACACAATTATTATAATGTAAAGATAGAATTTTATACAAAAAAAGTAATTCTATCATTCTAAACAGTCCATCATTCCCGAATACATTGATATCCTTACCTATTTAATATTATAAATGCGCGTGAATATCGATGTTTGGTAGGTACCCATTCACGCTGTAATGGCTGAACAGATCGGGCTGAAATTTAGTAGAGGGATAGATTATGGTCTAAATAAATCAAAGGTTCCTTTTAACCCCGTAATAAGTTACCATGAGATGCGGAAACGGGGAAAAGGATTCCACGCTGGCGGAGATCACTACAGGCTTGCGTCGTCTATGTCCAGTCAAACGCTTGTCTTCCTATTTCTTTATGGAAGACAGACTTCACAAACAAAAATGACGACCGTAGCCATACCAACCATAAAAATTTCAAGCTGTATGTAGATTTCAATGAATTTTAGACATTGATGGCTGAGCGAGTCATCCGATAATTTAATCTTAGTTTCTGAACTTAATTTGTTAGTTCTGTTTAAAAATACCCTTCAGTCGATGTTTCAAAAATACTAAGCTGGAAAACAAGTTAACAATTTGGCTGTATGCTAACCCCATTTTAAGTTATTACTTCTGAATTTAGAGACGTTCAATTTAATCGTTTGTTAGGGCAACATTATGGGCAAACAGAGATTCTTTTTATTTTTTAAACTTAGGCTAAAATATTTGAATAGGTGTCATTCTGTCCGGTAAGAGTCCAACAACGGCAGAGATCAAGCCGGTTGTTTACAAACTACCGTCAAATATTGCAGTTGTTGACACGATCCCACCTCCACATTGTGCCGTCATCGCAGCACGTTAGCAAAATTTTGCCGTTGCGGGACAATGTCACCTGGAACAATAGCATAATAATTATCTTGTGGAAAACTATGATTTCCCCGAGTGGCGACGGGAAAGAGTACAAAATGTCGCCATTCCAATTCATGCTGAGGGTGTCGTAAGAGGCGACTAGGGGAACACTTTCGCAAAACGATCCATTGCTTAGAAAAGGAAAAAAATGATAATCATTAAGCTAAGTTGAAGGCCTTATAGGCAGATCGGTAAATTTCAACTGTGGTTCGTCACAGCCTGCGCCTGTCCATTTCAACGGCAATAGGCTCACCACCTTTTACGAGTAACATAAAACTTTAAGGTGAAATGTGGGCGTTTATTATGCCTCTGCCTACCCCTTCGGGGATATGCATGTATGTAAGTTAGGATTTGATACCTAATAGTTTGAGTGAAAATATCTTTTCAATGCATGTTATGGAGCATTATGGATAGTGATGAAAATATAACGTTATGTCTACATTGTCAAAATGAAGTCAAAAACGTCACTTATAAAATTTTAAAACATTGAAAGGTTTGTCCAGCATTTCTTAAACCGAATGTCATAAAATTAAATTCATATTACATCGAATGGTGTTGTAAAAGCTGTCTTACAAACGCCCCCTGTCATACAGTATATCTCGCAATGATAACTTTAAATATAAGATTGTAGCGGACGCCACGCGGTTTAATAGTGGGCGCGCACACTGAGCGTCTTGTCGCAACATTTCGGACATTGTCGGCAACATGTCGCGCAGTGTGCGAAGCTTAGAAGCTTCGCACACTGCGCGACATGTTGCCAAAAGGGGAGTCGCGGCGACACAGCGACAGTCGCCGAGCGACAACTTTTTGTACGATGTCTGTCGCCGCGACATGTCGCGCACGTCAGCGACAGTCGCGGCGACAAGTCGCCCGATGCAGGCGCACACTAAGCGACATGTCGTCGTGACTGTCGCCTAGTCTGCGCCCACTGTTACCCGCGTAGTTACAGTTACGTTACGTGAGAAATCGGGAATAATAGGCTATGTCACTCGGGGATAGTACTACTCAACAGTGAAATAATTATTCAAATCGCTTCAGAGGGGCAAGTGCGAGTTTCGGTGAGCGCCTGTCGACATTCACGAACGAGCGCGTTATCACCGATTTGTATGGGGTCGAGACAAGTTCCCGCGTTTACAGCTAGGTGGCGGGGTCTCGATTCCAAACGAATTGGTGAGCCGTGAATGTCGACAAGCTCACGCAGAAACTCGCACTTGCCCCTCAGTACTTCGGAGCCCATTTATTTGTTCCCGGCTAGCTAGGAGTAACCTGCTTGTTATGGGTATCAGACCACGGATATTCATTAATAATTATATACTTTTCACATCCAGACTCGACACAAAAAAAATTATAGATCACATAAATTTTTGTCTCCGGTGGGAATCGAACCCACGACCTCGTGATCGCAATCGCACATTTCGACCTCTAGACCAACGAGGCAGTCGAAGTATTGAACGCAAACAAACAATAAAATCTTTGCTCTTTATAATATTAGTAAAGACGACAGCTTTTACGTGCTTCGTCCGTACCTGTCTCACGGCAGCGACACACCGCGGGTGAACCAGCTGCGACACGCGGGAGCCGCCCGCCACGTTGGCCAGTTCCCATACCATCGTCTTACCGCACTGGTTGCCCAGCGCTATCACCTGGGAACAATCGCAAACATATAACTCACGTCGTAACGTAGCGCTTGTGGCTCAAAAAAACAAAGACAATATAAGCTAGACATCGCTTTAACAGGGTTACGCATTAATCGATCATTAGCACGAGTCGTGCTAATGAGGCTGGCCCGCCCCATTCTGTCACTATAACCTCTCCTTTATTTTCTAGCTAATCTAAATATATATAACTCAAAGGTGACTGACTGACTGACATAGTGATCTATCAACGCACAGCGCAAACCACTGGACGAATCGGGCTGAAATTTGGCATGCAGGTAGATGTTATGACGTAGGCATCCGCTAAGAAAGGATTTTGATAACTTCTACCCCCAAGGGGATAAAATACGGGAAGAACTTTCAAGCGGGCGAAGCTGCGGGCATCAGCTAGTTTCACATATATCTTTTCAACACCCTTGCTCATAAATTGGGTTTTATCACATGGCTTTTACACTCATAAACCATGGTATTAAACACTTGTGCTTTATTTGTCTTTATCGCACTAGTGTTTTATTTTATATTCCATCAAATTAAGTTTGTACCTCGCTGAAAGATATTAGTTATGCATTCTAGTTGCTCTTAACTTAACTGGGTTATAGTTTTATTTTTAAATCTCGGGAAAAAGTATTGACTTAGATACGTTTCGTTACTAAAAATGACACATTTTTTGTAAAAAATAAGAAGTGTACCACCTTGAATATAATAAATTTTCAACAACTTATTTACTTAATTAATAATTCAACGTGAAACTAATTTATAAATATATAAAAATGGGATTTTTTACATTTTGCGTTTTGGCTGTTTAGCGTAATTGTTCGTGCCTACGATCCAACAGCTGACATCGCGCGCCCAGAAAAAAAATATCAGCGCGGAGCGCGCCTTTTTGACAAACTTTTTTCCGTGTGTGCTGTGAGCATTGTTTATTTGAGTATGAATAAATTATAAAATTAAGTTTTTTTACTCGGTAAGTGTGTTGAAAAACGTCGTATGACACACGTGAGGTTTGGTCATTACACTCTCGGTATTCTTGCAGCCCTCGCCTTCGGCTCGGGCTGTGCAATATCACCTCGAGTGTAATGACGAACATACCACACTTATATCATAAATAACTATTATCTACTCTGATACTATAATACAAAGATTATAAAATTGAAATCAATACTATTATGACAAACATTACGCACAGGCCAAAAAAAAAGTTTTATTACGATACAGGTCTTGTATGGACACCTATATCATAATAAAACTTTTTAATCATTACGATACACCATAAACAATCTCCAGCTGAAAAAGAAGTCTGAACCTCTAGTTTAAAAAAAAATTGTGTCTCCAGAGTAGCGAAAAATCCTAAATCTATGGTCTCCGCAGCCTAAAAAAAAAAGAAACACGCATGCGCAATCGATGTTTGCGCCTTGGCGCCAACATTTTACATTTAAATTAAACAAAGTTTGGTTTTGTTTGTAAAATAAATTAGTTTTTGTGTAAAAACATGTCTTAAAGCGAGGATGGTGGTAATTGTACACCACCAGACATTCTGGAAACTGCGTCAAACATGACCATGAACCTGTTACCGGCGAAATCAAGGAGCAACTATATATCACAACAAAATGAAATCAGGTATTATAGTATGAGAGTAGATAAAGTAGTGTATGACACTGTACATAACTTGGTCTTATAACACTCGTGTGATACTATAAAAAAACTCGCCTACGGCTCGTTTTTTTAAAACACACTCGTGTTATAAGAACCCTTATTATGCAACAGTGTCATAAACTACTATTATCGCACTATGTCATTGCCCCTTATTTGCTAGTGATGTGGAGACATATTAAAATATGATAAATCGTGTATGTACAGTTGTTCAATTAATTTTGATCTTGGATCTCGGAATGATCCTAAATCTTGAAATGCTATGATTATTTTCGTATATTGCATAGTAAGCAGGTCTTTTATCGATACATCGATATAACTGTGGGCAACACCCCGACACTACCGAATGGGCGTGGCCTCAAAGGAGCCAATAGGACACGATGCAGCGCCCGTGGTCGCGGTCGATCTTCGCCTCAGTCCAACCGCGACCATGGGCGCTGCAACGTGACCGAAACGTCGGTGTATGTAAGAAAAAGTGTTTTGCGTGAAGTCCCGAATTATATAAGTACAAACCTTTTTGTGTTTACTTACTCTCTGGCTATAGTCGACGGCGAAACGGATGAACCAAATCTCGGACTCCTTGTATTCGAATCTGTGCACGGGCGTAACGAAATTATCTCCCGGCCTTATCTCCGTGTCCTCTAGGCGCCCTGGCTTCCAGCAGACAATGGCGTTTTCGCAAGACTGGAAAATCATTTAAAACTTAGTCATCTTACAAACAGTCTACTTTCATATTATGCAAAGTTAATTCATAATTCAAAGATAATTCTTGGGAAATAAGAAATTTACTTACTTTAGACAAAATGAGATCACCCATCCATCTAACACAATCAACATAATTTCTATGGATATCTCTAGTAGAGAAGTCTGGGAAATGTTCCTTTAAGGAGTTGAAAGGTCTCAGCGCTCTATGAGGGTTAAAATTGTAGCTCTGTTTGATAGCCTCATTCATCGATGGCTTGTCTAGTCGCCATAATTTGAGCGAGTGGTCCATTCCACAAGACATTATTCTCTCTCCTTTGAGATCAAAATCAGCACTAAGTACTTCATCTCTGTGTCCTTCGACTCCTCCAAATATTGCTATACATACATCAGTCATGATATTCCACAGTCTTAAGGCATGATCTTTGCTAGCTGATAGAAGTAGATTAGGGTCCCGGGGATGAAATTTCACTTCATTGATGGCATGTCCATGGCCAATGTAGTGTTTGATGCAGGTTTGTGTGGCTGGGGCGAATATTCTGACTATGCCTCGAGAGCCTGCAACGGCCAGCAAAGGTAGGCCGGTTTCCTCTTCATATGACCAGGCACAAGTGTAAAATGTTTCATCGCTCTGTAAATAATTGTTTTGGTGCAAATGAAAAGCAGTTTAAAACGAATGGTGTAGATAAGATCATAAGCATCTTTAATGCAACTTACATCAGGATCAGAATAGCACTGAAGAAACTTGAAACCACCAGACTCAGGACATTCATATATGGATACCCTGTTGCTGCCCACTACAGCAAACACCTGTGGTTCACCCTCACCCAAATGGTGATTGAACTGACAACCAAACAGGGGCGCGCCATGGTCTTCTTTTGCACCGCAACTAATTCATAAAACAGCAGTGAATTTTATGTATAAGAATAGTTAAAATTGTCCTCTTTACATTAATGCTCCTATCATCTTCTTCTACCAACTTTGATACACCATTTTTGCAAGTGTATAAGATTTTCATGAGAAAACCAGTGGCACCCAGTGAAGAGTGCAGTGCCTTGATTAAAAGGAAATGTGTGAAATTGGGAGTGTGGCTTTTAGCAGTTTTTATACATGTAAAATTGATCTATCATTTAACCCAGAGTTCAACTGAAGCCCATCAATATCTTCGGGGCCAAGTCAGCTTCACTCATATTGGTGCACTAGTCAACAAAGGCTCAGGTGTCAGGTCCTTAAGAGATTGTCAGGTCAGATGGTGGCTGCTCCTAACAAGGCCATATTAACAGCTCAAATAATAACTACTCCGTGCAGCCTATACAAGCCTCTAACAGGCTCTTAAATCTAGGTGAGGTTTGAAAGCAATGGAGAAGACATTTTTTTTCCTTTTTTGTATTATCTTCATCATAGCAATCTTAGAGAAAGGTTTGTAAGAGAACCTAGGGTAGAAACCCTTTTCATCTGATGAGTCACAAATAAATAAATGATTATAGTTATGCATCCTTAGTACACCTCAACAAATTCTATGCAACTTTTCCAACCTCAATATCATTAATTTATGTAAATATTGGAGATAGTGTGTACAGATTTATTGCACTACTTCCCTTCCACTCTTTTTAGAGAACAAAGCTTCTTAACATTTTTTTAAAAACCTGATTTTTTATCTTACTTTTACAATATTAACTATCCATTACCTACTTTTTTTGAGCATTGGCAACCAAGGATTTGAAGAAAGTATTTTAGTGCGTCTGGCCAAATTACAAAATGATACTGAATTTAAAGAAACCCTTGAAGAAACTTATCCCTTGTGAAGTTGAGATGTTGAGAGACATTTATTTTTTATTTTATTTTATTTAAAACTTTTTGCACAAAAACATGTACAAAGGCGGACTTAATGCCAATGGCATTCTCTACCAGTCAACCTTTGGGTGATGCAGAGATAAGATAAAGCAGGTGCTAAAAGTATAAAAACGAAAGGTTTGTATAAAATGGTACAAATTAAATACAAGAAAGAAATATTAAGAATTTACTTTAATTACATAAATTAAAACATACTACAAAGATTATATATGTATGTAGATACTTATATAAATGAATATAGATAAATATTTCTATGTAAATACAATATAATAAATAGATATTATCATACATAATATGAATAAATAAATACAAACATGAAAATCCTTAACAATAAAGTAATATTCTGCTTAAGGGACCCTATAGAGTTGACGTACTCGGTTTCTGAACGAGAGACGGTTCGTCAAAGTCCTTCTGTCCTTCGAGAGGAAGGGCGTTCCAGAGAAGAATAGATCGCACTAGAAAAGAGGAATGGACAAGATTTGAAGTGTGAGTTGGACAGTGCAGTAGAAGATTATTAGAGGAGCGTAAATTTTTGTTATGATTAGAGCCAAGTAGATGAAGATGAGATTTTAAGTAAGTAGGGGCATCGGGAGATTTTAAGAATGAAAAAAGTAAACAGACAGCTCGCAGACTGCGCCGCCGTCTAATAGGTAACCAACCCAACTCATCACGAAAAGCCGAAACGTGGTCATACTTCCTAAGATTGTAGACGAATCGAATGCAATTATTGAGAAGTCGGTCGAGTTTATTGAGCAGATCTGCATTCAGGTCGAGATAGCACACATCACCATAGTCGAAAATCGGAAAAATTAAAGTCTGCATAAGCATTGTCTTGGTTTTGACTGGTAGAAAATTTTTGAGTCAATAAAGAGCCCGAAGTGTTCCAGTCACCCTTTGGCTAACGTTAGTGACCTGAACCCGCCAACTCAAGGTTGAGTCAATGTGTAAGCCCAGATTTTTAACACTGACAGTTACTGGAATAACTTTTGAGTTAAAAGTTATCGATGGAAGAGTCACATCTTTTAACTTGTTGATCATATAGTTAGTGCCAATTATAATACTCTGGCATTTGTCAGGGTTAACGGCCAGCCCAAACTTATCACACCACCCCCCTATCAGCCCCAAATCCGCATTCACACAATCTATCGCCTCTGAGATGTTATCCACAGAGGCTTGGCTATATAATTGCAGGTCATCAGCATACAAGTGATACGCACACTGAAGATCGGTGGTTAAGAGGTTGATAAATATCGAAAAAAGAAGAGGAGATAGTATGCCGCCTTGAGGGACCCCAGAGTCAAGATTGCACCAACTCGAAGACATCTCATCGACACAAACTGACTGCTGGCGACCCTGAAGATATGAGGAAAACCAATTCAGCTCGTCAGAAGAGATCTTAATGTGGGCAAGGATGGATAAAAGTATGTCATGGTTAATGCAATTGAACGCATTTGAGAAGTCAACCAAGACCATCACTGTGGCCTTACCTTTCTCCATCCCATCCCCAATGTCACCCGTTACTTTAAGGAGTGCGGTCGTCGTGCTATGTCCTGGTCTGAATCCTGATTGTAAGGGGCTAAGTATTGAATTCCTGTGGACAAAGTTGGACATCTGTCTATGTACGCACGCTTCCAGTACTTTCGATAAAAAAGGAAGGATTGAAATTGGACGAAAATGGTTTGGAAGAGAGGGATTGGAAATTTTGGGCAGGGGACGAACGTAGGCTTTACGCCACAAGTTTGGAAATTGCCCAGAAGCAAGGGAAAAGTTAACTATGTGTGAGATAGCAGGAAGAAGGAGGTCCAGGATAAACAGGATCATACGACGACTTATGTTGTCGCAGCCCACTGCTTTAGATTTAATAGCTAAAATAATCCTTTTGATCTCAACTGGCGTGACTGGAGAAAACTGAAAGGGTGAATAACTGGGAATGGTTAATCCGGCTACGAAATCTACCGTTTGACGCTTGGTTAGGCCATCAATTGCGAGAGAGGTGGAAAAATGCCGATTGATAGCATCTAACTCAATCGTCTTAGGTAGCTCCATCTGCCTTGGTTTACCTATTCCCAGTGTCCCAAGGAACTTCCAGACATGAGCTGGCGATGAGTTAGTTATATTGTCAAAGATGTGTCGGCGTTTAGCGTTCCGTATCACTTGGTTACATCGATTCCTGGCAGTTTTGTAAGAGCTCCATAGCATGTCTGTACGATGTTTTTTATATTTATGAAAGGCCCTATCTCTACGTTTCATGGCAATTCGGACATCATTTGTTAGCCACGGCGCCGGGGGATGCTTTAATTTTACCTTCCTGACAGGAGCATGAATGTCGTAGAGGCTATTTAAAGTTTCATTGAAGAACAAAACTTTGTCATCAACTGTGGTAGCCTCTCCCAAAGGTTCCCAGTTTATTTCCGCGGCATCCGCACACAATTTAATGACGTCCATCCGTCCAAAACAACGCCTATGCAGCACTTTAGGTTTGAGTTTAGGAGGTTTGAGAATATACGATAGATAAATTAGATCATGATGGGAAAAAGCCGGCGCTAAAAGCTGACCGTGTGAATGTACAAGAGTAGGAGAAGAAGTAAGAATTAAGTCGAGCCAGGTATCATCTGTATCTTTATTGTGGTGTGTGGCCTCAAGTGGCAAAATATGGAGACTGGCTGACTCAACTATGTGAAGCAGTTTTTGAGCTCTTGAAGAGTCTACAAGAAGATTGGTGTTAAAGTCACCCATGATGATGTGATGCTCATAATCAGACCCTAAAGACTCTAAGACCAATTCGAAATCGGTGAAATAATCAACACAAGGGGGACTATAAACAACGCCAAGAATAGTTTTAATACCCTTGACCCAAACCTCAAGGAAGAGGAACTCCGCAGAAGCGGAGTAATGTGGAGGAGATGAGGCAACTATTTTGAAAGGTAGATCACTACGAAGGTATATTGCAACCCCACCTCGCTCCTTCCCGATCCTGTCGTTTCTAACTAAAATAAATCCCGGGAGAGGATATGAAGTAGAGAGTAGGTCAGGCTTTAGGAAGCTCTCGGAAATCAGAACCGCATGAACGTGGGAGTTAGCGAAAGTAGCTACAAGGTCACTGTAATGACTAGCCACACTTTCTGCATTTATATGACAGACATTAAATGACCGTCCCAATTCTTGTTCAAAATGCGTACGGAGTACATCACCAACTGTTACTGTGGTTGTATTGTCTGTAATTGAGCAAAAGCTGTCATTCTCAGACGGTGTATCGTAAGCAGAGTGGAAAGAATCATTATCTGCAAATAAGTCAGTCATGTAGTTTAAAATAATGAATAATATAAATATAATAAGTATTTAAATACCGAATAAATAATTAATATATAAAAAAATATAATAACAATAAATACGATAAAAGTACCAATACAATATTTACACGCAGTTGATATAAGTCTCACTCTCTGCACCACCCGCCAGCAAACATTGACAATACTGTAACAGAGAAATTAAGTTTAACATATACTATTATAAAGATTTCTAGAACAAAATGAAAACCAATATTATTTACAAAAAAAGTGGTATGTTAGTATAAAAAAAACACTGCACGATCAATTAAGCTGCAACGGAACGCAAAAGTTTTTACCCGAATAAAGAATATGTACTAAATATCGTGCCTACATATTTCTGAACGAAACGGTTCACTAATTTGATGCTGCGGTCAGATTTTGATATACGTCACAAATGTCAATGTCACATCAGTCAAACTAATGCGGCTAATTTGTAAACAAACAAACCAAGATAAATTATTAAGTTGTGGGTAAAAGAAGTAATTTAGTTTTAAGATAAGTGATATGACTGTTACACAACAGTTAGTATAGATATAGACAGTTAAATATTACATGACCTTAACAGTCTTGATTGAAATTGAATACTTTAAAACATAAAAAATATGCAAACCGGACCGCTAAACGAAGCACCACCATAAAGTCTCAGTTCTTTCGCAATCTTGCCTTTGCGTTATCTGCACTAACTGCATCACTCTTCGATGGAATGGCACCCCGCTCAACAACCACCTTGGGATGCTTAACAGTCAGAGAACTAAGCTCATCTATGGATGTTATCTTGTGACGACTGCCCCCAATGTTGACAACAATAACACCGTCCTGTGTCCAGCATGCCCGTACACCAAAATGTTGCCTGGCTTTGCTGAAGACTGCCTGCCGAGCTTTTGTCAAATTCTCCTTGACTGATACTGAAGAGCCTTTGAGTTTAGTCTTACAGCGCCATATGCTTGATCTTATATGAAGTGCAGAAAACCTCACCAAGACTGGACGGGGATGATCACCAGGAGCTCCCAACCCATGACTGTATGCGATATCAGCAGCAACAATGCTATTCAGCGCTAACTTCTTCTGAACCACATCAAGAATAGCAGTGGTGCAGTTCTCATTCTCCGCTTCAGCCACTCCCATGAAAATAAGTGACTTGCGCCTGTGCCGTGTTTCCATTGCATCCAATGACCTTGCACACTCGGCGATCTGTCTTCTTAGCAGGCTGAGCATGGAAAACATGAGTTCCCTAAAGGTCCGGAACTCTTCTGCCACCTTCGCAACTGTATCCTTAGCAGGTCCAACAACCTGTAGCTGTGCTGCTAGTTCAGCCATCTTCTTTGAGAAGGATTCCTCAAGCCTGTTCTGTGCACTTTCAATATCTGCTAGTTGCGACATAGTGACCAAAACAGTGTACCGTATGAACTTAAGTGAATTGTGCTGGCAGGTGGTGTGTGTGGTTGGTGTCAGGTCACATTAACACTTTCTCAAATGTAAGTACTGACTTATTTTATTGTATTACACTACAAAATGGTAGAATAAGTTTAGAAAATATAGAATTTTTAATTATTTTAAATATTTAAAAGCAGAGTAACTTATTAACTTTTTCCACACCTACCGCCCAAAAACCATTCTGTACTATGGCTCTTAGATGTTCCTCCAGTAGTCCCGATTGCCATAGCTCATTAGATGACATCATGTTTATCTAACTAAAAATTTAATTATCAAGTATGTTGCCTGTGAATTTCTAATGATAGTAACTATTTATCATGAATGGGATAGTATACAGTGACTATAGGCACAATTCTAATGGAAGTTTTACAGTTTCATTCCTCTAATGTGTCCCGGAGAAGATAATTATTGTGACTTGACAAGGCATCAACGCATACACACATGCTAACAAGGCACTCATACTTGAAGCTACTTTCATCCATTCATCAAAAGCATTATCATTATTTTAATTGAGCATTGTCTACAGATAACCTAACAGAACACAGAAGATACTTATTTAATATCTTACTTGAATTTGTATGGAGGTTTAACTTGTTTTGTAGCCTTTTTCTTGCCTCGACGTCGTTTCTTGAAACGGGTATTAGTTGGAGTTTCACTACGGGATGTATTATCGGTGTTCGAAGTACTTTCGACACTGGAGGTCTCGTCCTGTGTAAAATCATTTTAATAATGTTACAAGTATAAAACGCTGTAAGACGCCGCACTCAATCACACAATAGATATGAAATAACAAAGGATATATACATTTTTTATTGTTATATGTGCCATAATTACGCTAAAGGGCAAGTAAGGACAATGCAATGTAACTCATATGGTTGAGTCACAAGACGATCGATTATTAGACATATACTCACGTTTTCATTGTCCGAAAAATTCATTCTAATTGTATTCTACAATAAGCCACAATTTGTAAAGTCTTATATTAGTGATTTAATTCATATAAATGCAAAATTAGCCGAATTGTTTACTCAAGAAATTTATTCAATTCATCAGCTGACAGATGCAGGATGCAGGATAAAAGTGTTCTGTGTGCTCCATAAACGTCAAACGGACAAAGTATCGAAATTTCGCGGCAAATTGTTTTTTTTTTCTTTTATTTTTATCGAAGATGTGGCTTTTAAGTCTTCAAATAATTGGTTTAGCAGGTAGTCGATTTATCGTATTTCAAACATTCGATTAGTTTATTATTGTACTAAAATAATAATTGTGCTAAATTACACATAATTTATTAATCATCATATGGTATTACATAATTTTACATAAACTACTACGATTTATTTCAAAATGAAACATGACCACTGAAAAGTGGAAAATATTTTTTTTTCCGTATTACCGACTAGAATCTAGCTAGATAAAAGAACTTATTATTATTGTGGAAACATATGTACGATACGCCCCGTGTGGCGACGGGGTCCCGTGTTGCTACGGGTAAGAGTACAAAATGTCACCACCCCAATACATCCCGAGGGTGTCGTAAGAGGCGACTAAGGTAACACTTTCGCAAAAAGATACATTGCGTAGAGAACGAAAACTTGAAATGAAACCCGGTTGTCAGTAAAATGACAATCGTTAAGCCAAGTTGAAGGCCTTAGGGGTGACTTAAGAAAAATTTTAACTGCGGGTCGCGGCGATCTGCTCCTGTCCATTTCAACACGGCTATAGGCTCACCACCTATAACGTGGGACATAAAACTATAAGGTGGAATATGGACGTATACTATGCCTCTGCCTAACCCTTCGGGGATAAAGGCGTGACTATTTTTTTAATTTTTTTTTATATTCAGCACGCCAAATTGACGTCGCCACCAGCCTGATGGAAAGCCGTGGCGCATCTAGCGATTGAGGGCCACTTCTGACAGTGTTCCTCAAGTTGGCGGCCCTGTGATCTGCCTCTTCACGCTCCTCTTAAAGATCCCCGGGATTGTAAGATGAGGGAAAAACCTGTGCGGGCAGGTCGTTCTAAGTTTTTACAGTTCGACAGAGGAACGATCTTTTGAAACGCTCAGTTCTGGCGACGATTCTCTCTCTCCACTGTGTATGAGTGACATCTCTGCCCGGCACGCGTTGATCGGGATCGGAAAGGAGAGGGAGGGATCAGGTTGAAGCTTAGATCATCTAACCACAGGATGCGCCTTACTTAAGCATTGTTTTCTGCCATTGCACATGACCATTTGGTCTTTTGGCTTTATGAAAAGCCTGTACATCAGTACATCATTTTATATGTTTAAACTAGTACATTACATTGTAGTTGACTGTACAATAACAATTAACACACAACAGCCATTACGCGTTTGTCGATTAATACATTTTTAAATGCAATGAAATTTTATATGTCTTTGTGTTTCCCCCTTCACTTGTATGAAAACTGGCAGAATATTTTTGTATGCGGTGGTTCGCAAAGGCTAGTCCCGTGTTCTATGGTCTAAGGGTTGAAGAGCTCTTCAGAACATTCGCCGTGATACATTCGGTAGAAGGCAGCCAAGGACGCTATGGTTCTTCGCTGCGCTAACGGTTCGAGGCCTCCCGTCACCTCAGGACAACCAATTATTCGGATAACACGTCTCTGCATAGCGTCAAGCGCGTCTAGTAAGTACCTCGCAGAGTCATCCCAAAGGTGAGAATATATATATACACTAGCTGATGCGCGCGGCTTCGCCCGCGTGTAATTTGGTTCCCGTTCCCGCTTCCCGTGGGAACATTTTCCCGGAATAAAAAGTATATGTGTTATTCCAGACTATACTCTATCCCTGTACCAAATTTCAGCCAGATCCATTCAGCCGTTAGAGCGTGATTGAGTAACAAGCATCCAAACATCCAAACATCTTCACAAACTTTCACATTTATAATATTTCTAGTTGCTGCGCGCGGCTTCGCCCGCGTGAAATTCAGTACCCGTTCCCGCTTCTCGTGGGAACAGATTCCCGTGATAGAAAGTAGCCTATGTGTTATTCCAGACTATAAGCTATCCCTGTACCAATTTTTAGCCCAATCCGTTTAGCCGTTAGAGCGTGATTGAGTAACAAACATCCAAACATCTTCACAAACTTTCATATTTATAATATTAGTAGGAAGTAGGATAACTATATGTATGTATGTACCTATGTAACAAATGTTATAGGAATTTTATTTAAACACTTAATATAAGAGCAGTTAAGAGCTATGTTTTTGTAGTTATTTTACTCGATAACCAATTTCTTATAAGTAAACTATTAAGGTGGCAGACAAGCTTACGGCCTACCAGGCGCAGATTATGATTTGTTTGCTTTTTCAGGGTTGGCGTCAAATTCAGTTGCTTGATCATAATTATATTATTAGGATTTTGTAGGTATTTTTGCAACGTAAATATTGCTATTTGTTTCATTAAAACCGGTTCAGCGGAAAGGTATACGCAGCTTGATCTACGTTTTAGTAGAAGCTCTATACATTGGACAGGTCAAAGTCGTTTGGTTATTAGCTAAAATTACGCAACGAAGTCGTGGGCAAGAGCTAGTATCCTACTTCCTAGTCTACTAATATTATAAATGTGAAAGTCTGTGAAGATGTTTAGATGTTTGGATGTTTGTTAGGTACTCAATCACGCTCTGACGCCTAAATGGATCTGGCTGAAATTTGGTACAGGGATAGAGTACCTATAGTCCGGAATAACACATAGACTAATTTTTATACCGAGAAAATGTTCCCACGGGAAGCGGAAATGGGGACCAATTTTCACGAGGGCGAAGCCACGCGCATCAGCTAGTAATATATATTTTAGAATTACATATTAAACTAGCCCTTACATTACAATAAAAATTGAATGGATGAATAAGTAATACAATCATCCATTTTTGAAGATCTTTAGCAGATAAACTAATAATTTAGGGATAATATAATATAATATAATATAAGGATAATATAATATAAGGATTTTGGAGGACTTTAAAATCCATCACGCTGATTATCTTGGTGTGTGTGACATGTCACTCCCTCATTTACGGTACCTAGGTATATCTCTCGTTTCATTCACTCTAACGGGTTCAAAAAATACAATATCAAATTGTTTCATAGTCATTTTAATAATTTCAATATCTTACATTGTATAAATAAACAGAACAACGTGGTTAATTGCATGTAACTAATGCAAACTATGTGTTACGGAACTATAAAATAATCACAGCCATAACTTATTGTTAAACACTAAACTATATACTTAGCTTGTTGCTAACTTTAATACTGATGAGGGCTTACTATTCATTTACATATAAAATAATGATCTGACAATATTACGGTAACGAATGTACTTATCGTTATGAACAATAGCTATAATCTTGAATTTACATTTAACTTAAATACGATAGATACCTAAATGCTATTCAATCTGTGAAGGGATCAGAATATGGAGCCAACTTGACTGCTCGTAACTACTTCGGACTCTTATCAAACGTAAAACGTAGTTCGAAATGGTTCATGTAGGACTACCTTAGACCATATATCACGGGACTAGCCTTTGCGAACCACCGCATACAAAAATATTCTGCCAGTTTTCATACAAGTGAAGGGGGAAACACAAAGACATATAAAATTTCATTGCATTTAAAAATATATTAATCGACAAACGCGTAATGGCTGTTGTGTGTTAATTTTTATTGTACAGTCAACTACAATGAAATGTACTAGTTTAATCATATAAAATGATGTACTGATGTACAGTGCTTTTTATAAAGCCAAAAGACCAAATGGTCATGTGCAATGGCAGAAAACAATGCTTAAGTAAGGCGCATCCTGTGGTTAGATGATCTAAGAGGACTACAGATGGCTGATACAGCCCATGTTTAAAGAAAAAGGATCCGATGAAGCAGTTCCTTTTCTTAGAACTTGGGCTGTATTTGTAGGTACCTACACGCTTAATTTTGTTTATAAACTAGACACGCTTAATCTGTGTTAAAAACCAAATTAAGCGTGTAGTCTTAGATTATTTACTAAACTAGTTTACTAAATAATCTAAGCGTGTAGTATTAAATTAATAAATATTGTGGGACATAACAAGTTATATTTTTAACCGACTTTAAAAATAGGAGGAGGTTCTCAATTCGCCTGTATTTTTTTTCAATACGTGTGGCCAGTTCCACCAAGTAACATCAGTAAATAAATACCTAAATCATTTATGAGAAATAAATTAAGAAGGAACACATTATGTACATCTTAATCTAGAATGTCCTATTTTTACACAGAAATTAGATCTAGTTATAGATATTCATTCACACATTTATATTGCCTATATTTATGGTCCGATTTACGGCCTGCCTGAATAGTACTAGGTAGACAAATTAGTCGTACTAAATGCCTAAATGGCAATGGAAACGGAACTGTAGGTCTCATTTTATCACTGTAGTTGTAAAGTTAATTACTTAAAATACAAATACTAATACAAATACAAATACTGCATATATCTATACTCTGTTAAAACTAGGATGATAATTTTGATAGCTCACGCCTATGAAGTACCGTATTTGTTTATGTCAAGAATACATAGATTTAGAATGTACAAGATGAACAGTGTCAAACTGAAGACGAGACCAAAAATGAAAGATCTATGTGTGGGTTAAATAGTGTTGTTGAATGGTCAC
This sequence comes from Miltochrista miniata, assembly GCA_933228765.1. NCBI lineage: Eukaryota > Metazoa > Arthropoda > Insecta > Lepidoptera > Erebidae > Miltochrista > Miltochrista miniata. The sequence goes on along the minus strand of OW121756.1, from coordinate 32,314,465 downwards.
ACCTATGTTATCGATAAAAGTATCTGTATAAATGGATGGAATGGAAATGAAACTTCTAAGCACACAAAGTGCTTAGAAGTTTCATCTCCAACTTCTTGTTTTGGGGAATTAATTGTTAATTTGAATGTAATCGACTATGAAAAAGTAAAAATGGGATTATATGGGGTAACTCGTAATATTAGAAATTCTGTAGTGATTTTACGAATTTTGATTCAGTGTGTAAATGTGAAAATACACTTTTAACATGTAATTTATGGCATCGTACATTGCATTGTTGCCGTACATATATATTTTGCCAATTGAATTTGAAATTTTACTAAAAATCCAACTCTTATCGTAATACTAAACCTAGAAACTCATTTATTATTGAACCCTAGTAACAATAAAAGATATTACTCGTAGATTTTTTTAAATATATTAACCTCGCCAAATTGACGTCGCCACTGATGGAAACTAATGGAAAGCCGTGGCGCATCTAGCGAATGGGGGCCATGCTTACAGCACACAAGACTTCTGACAGTAGTCCTCAAGTTGGCGGCCCTATGATGTGCCTCTTCACGCTCCGCTTGTAGAACCCGGGATTGTAAAATGAGGGAAACACATGTGCGGGCAGGTCGTTCCAGGATTTTGTAGTTCGACAGAGGAACGATCTTTTGAAACGCTCAGTTCTGGCGAAGATTCTCTCCGCTATATATGAGTGGCACCTCTGCCCGACGTGTTGTTCGGAATCGGAAAGGAGATGGTGGGATCAGGTTGAAGAGCTCTTCAGAACATTCGCCGTGATACATTCAGTAGAAGGCAGCCAAGGACGCTATGGTTCTTTGCTGCGCTAACGGCTCGAGGCTTACCGTCATCTTAGGACAACCTATAATTGAAATCGGATAACACGTCTCTGCATAGCGCCAAGCGCGTCCAGTAAGTACCTCGCACAGTCATCCCAAAGGTGAGAACAGTATTCGACGCAGAGGCTAATCTGCGCCTTGCACAGCAAACATCCCGGTGTGGCGTGGAGTACCTTAAGTGAAGTAAAATTATAAAAATTCAACTCAAAATGGATCACAAATTTTGGAAATATTATATTAAAATAGGCACAAAACCCTAAAAAAAAGGTTAAATAACACAGTTCGAGTAAAAATCAATCATATTTATAGTAAATTAAATCCAGATAAGTTTGTTTGTAGCAATGCCACTATAATGAACTATCGACATCCTTATCGATACCTACCCATGACTATTTTACTGTAAACAGCCCTTTCTATTTCTGCCTTATATATCCTCCAAAAATGCATTTACACATTAAATATTGTGTTATGTATGAAGGAAAATGCATAATCTACGTTATGAGTTGGACTTTCAGTAAAATTTTACATCCAATTTGGCAAAATATGTACGTCAAAAATGGAATGAACGAAGTCACAAATGACCTGTTAAACGAGTCTTTCTTCGTATAATTGCGTTTTGTAATATCCTATTCACACACTAAACACGACAATATTGTTGAAAGTATAAAATTTTCTATTTTAATCGTAAGATCACTACAGATTATTGGATATTATGAATAACATAGAGCCGCCATAGGATTCCAGCGGGCTCAGCGATTCAAAGTACTGACATATGAGTACACAATTTGCTTTCTCTTTTCCTCTCGAGCTAAGTGCTATGGATAATGAGGTCTCGCTCGCACGCTTTGTATATCTATTGAGAGTAGCGAAAAATTCTAAATCTATGCAAGAATACCTCAAAAAAATACCGTAGCACATAGACGAGTACCGCCCACTTATCGTAGTGAAGCGTCTTCCAAGAATACCGCACAATTGACCATAGACAAATTAATCGAATAAATCGAATTAAACTATATTATTTTAAATGAAAGTAAAATGATTACGTGGGAATCTACTAGTTTTTTTTGTAATATTAAGCATGTTTTGTAATATTAACCTAAATATTAAGGACGTTATTAAATAATATAAATATTATAGGCGCCATATTATGCATAATATTGGATTTTCGTTCAAAAAATAGAATAAAAGAAAGATTGTTATGGAGCGTACAGATATTATGCTGGCACGCATAGATTTTTTAAGAAAAGCTAAAAAAATTACAAATTGGGACTTTGTTATTTTTCTCGATGAGACGTGGCTTAATGCCAATCACACCGTGCCGAAAGCATGGACCGATGACACAGCACTGTCTGTTTTAAAAGTACCCGAAGGCAAAGGACAGCGACTTATAATTACTGCGGAGTGTTACTGCGGAGGACTGGAGGAAAGTCATAGAACATACGAAAAAAAATATTGAAGAGGACAGGGAGCGCGATGTTCACTTTGATAACATCTGTGAACAGCAAGAATTTATTATTTGCCTTGGTGATGGTTCGAGTAGTGATGAAGAGGATGAGGATTTAGGTTGTGCACCCCTGAAAGAATTAAAATAGTAATTTAGATTTATTTTTCGTTTCATTTCACCTAAGGCCCTTCCTCGGCAGCGGGTAGGGAGCGGGGAGAAATATCCTTACGTAGTTCCGCAGTCGGCGACTCGGCGGCCTGAGAAAGGCGAGTTGGCTGCTCGCCGTTCTTGCTGAATCAGGCCAAAACGGTGCCATGTTTCTTTGCCCCTCTTAGTGGCGAATAGTACCCAACTCTCCTCCTCTTCCCCAAGTACCGAGATAGCTCCCCAGACGTGGGATAGCACCTGAACCCCCTAGGCAGGCCTAAGTGGTCGCCAAAGTCTGCCGGGAGCCCCTGGACATCCTTCCGAGACAGTTGTAAGGCATCCTGTGGTCTTAGTAATTAGGATTCCATAGCATCCATGTTAGATTCCACACTTAAAAAGAGGCTCTTCCTCAACAACGATTTGGGGCTTGCGTATATTCTACTGAACAAGTTCATTAGGTACCGAAAAAATATGCGCAAGATCGTAGTCGTGAGAGGGCTTTTATTTTTTTTTTCATTTCACGTCACGTCCTTACGTGAATTTAATTTAAAAGGTGTAAGGTGGCTCCTGAATTAATATGGACGTCGTCAGTCAGTCAGTTCTTGTTTTTATATATATAGATAATAAAAACGTTTTTGTTACTATCGATTTCAAATTTTACTGGAACGATAATCGAATAGATTCATTAACGATTATACACTATGGGGTGCACTATTCAGAGCTATCAAAATTATCAACCTAATTTTAACAGAGTATAATAGTTTTACTGAACACTATTATGCTTCCTCCACATTACTCGCTAAGTTGAACGAAGTTGGACGAGTACGAGAGTGTAGAGGGGCACTTCGGCCTACTTCGTCAAATTTTTTCTTTGCCTCGTGCAACTTTGCCGACGAACTTCGTTCAACTTCGCGAGTAATGTGGAGCAAGCATTATAATTACCCACTAGTTTCATGGTCCATTTCTCCACAATATATCGGTTGCTTAGATAATTTTGATAATTCGATCTCCGCTCAATGCCAACTCATCTTTATATTTGAACAGACTTACTGCTATTTTTAGTAACACTTAACCATAACTAGGAGGTTGACATGTGCAAGCATGGCGCAGAGCAACACGAAGAAAGGGTAGGAAGCGATCTACGCGAGCGTATACTCCAGGGTATCCTGGTCTGGCACAGCCTCGACCCCAAGATACAATTCCTGTGAATAAAAAAGCGTGTCAGTTGCATTTTGTGATATTGCGGCGAAAATTATTGAGAGTTTCTAGTAAAATAATAAACAATATTTCTATACTGCTTATGTATAAAGAACTGCCTGACTATGTGTACTTAAGTATAGACCTGAAAAACATAAAGAAATTTACAAAAAAAAATGTATGAAAGAATATGCTTAAAATTTTACCAAATAAATTTTTTTTTTTTTTTATTTGGTAAAATGCCAACAATAATGCAGGCAGATAACACCGACCGACATCGACATAGTACCAAAAGGGAACAGCTTAGCAAAATGACGCAATTTTATGAATGTACTCGTAATATTATATCAAAACGATTAATCGACTAAACTTCAATATGTTTCAGTGTTGCCATGTGATGAGGCGGCGCCAATTTAGTGCAGCGTAAAAATCCAATGGACAGTAAATTCGATACATACCTAATGTCGTAGCTCCTCCTGTTCTACTAGCTTTTTTTAGAAGACAGAGATAAGGGGGATTTTTAAAAACGTTACAGTAGGTGGTACATAATATATTTAACTAGATAATATGTACCTACGAGTAGTAGCTGTTTGAGTCCTTAAAGACGAGTAGATCTGAGCATGAAGAAGATAAATATGAGCACTCTGGGACTAGGTATGTTTTACTATCAAATTTTGCCTCGACTTTAACCCCAATAGCTCCTAAAAAGAAGAGCATGGAAAACAAGTAGTATGAATACGATGCTACCTAACGTCGACGACTGACTATAATATGACCATCTAACATGGTAGGTACTTACCTACTGGTTTCATCAACTTACTGGTGCAGCAATGTAATCGATGTGATGCATGGTTTTACAGCCGCCTACTTACCAACAAGAGTATAATGTGGTTGCGAGACCAGCAGAGGACCTCCAGAATCTCCCGTGCAAGAGTCTCGGTCTGGTGCATTGGCGCATATCATACGAGGCGTCACTTTTCTACGTCCATACCCTGCTCCGGAACAATCCTCTTGTGCCCATATTTTTACGCCAGCCTGTAACAAAGTTCATCGCCAAGTGAGGAGTAGTGCCGTACTTGTACACAAGAGATTGTTTTCAAACGATTTTGAAGCGCTCGTGGGCTCAGTGTTCTGTAAACGATCACTGCAGTAAGCAACAGTTACTATGGCCGGTTATGGATGGGTGACCACCACGTGACCACTTTGCGACATTTATTTACTGCTCGTTCGCTCTAAGTTTGCCGCTCGGCTCCATACCAAAGTCGAATTTTCAATTAGACGAAGTAAATTGACAGCAACCAATGTCACTTCTTCATACAATGTTGTTTATTTTCTATGACGAAGTGACATTAGGTACTGTCAATTTACTTCGTCTAATTAAAAATTCGGGTATACGCCTCTACGCCAGCGGCAAACTTAGAGCGGACGGGTAGTACGAGCATTTCCGTGCTTGTATCCGAATTCCTAACACCAGGTCCGGATATGCATTGTTTCTTTCAAAGACCATTTTTAGCTTTTTCTTTAACTCTTTCATTGCTCATGCGTTTCAGTATCATTCGTTGAGAGATTATTTATTGGGAAATCATCCCTTAATTTTTTTAACGTGTGGGAAATCCGGATGCTATGCCGGACTCTTACCGACTAAAAACTAGTGACCGACCGAAGTTTCGGTTTCGGTTTCGGCCAGTTTCGGCCAAAAAATCGAGTTTCGGCCGCAGTTTCGGTTTCGGCCAAAATGGGCCGAAACTTTCGGCCGGGCCGAAACTCACGTGTTCATAAATTTTGAGTGCCTGGCTCTACTTGTGACGTGGTTGGGGTCAGCCCAAGCTGTTAATATGTAACTAACTAAAGATTTACAGATTTGCAAAGGACTTGCAATCAATAGTTTTAATATTACAATTTTTACGTAATCCTAAAACGGTGATCCAGGACATTACATAACCCTATTACCCCTTTGTTGTCGGTTTCATTGACTTTATTGGTCGTCCCGTCCGCCTGTCTGTCAGCAGGCTGTAACTCATGCACCGTGATAGTTAGACAGTTAAAATTTTTACAGATGATGTATTTCTGTTGCCGCTATAGCAAAATATAATAGAAATAGACAAAATAATAATATTAAAGGGGGCAAGGGGGCCTTCCATACAACATATGTGATTTTTGCCGTTCTTTTTTGTACTACTACTGTTTCGTGCGCTAGTCCGGCTCACTTGTTGTCCAGTTTTAGTTATATACTTCTAGAATGTAACCAAAACTAGCCAAGAGCTAGTAGCAGGGCACCGTTTGGTTCGAGTCGGTAGGAGTTCGCAAAAGCATCTATGAGTAATTGCACACATAAAGAAAAAACTCATTTTTAAGTGGAGATATTTCTAAAATGAACACTTGAAAAGATTTATACCGTTGATTGATGGCACTTGGTGGAACTTGCTTTGTTAGTGGAACTTGGTTATTTTTCCAATAGGTGCACAGTTGGAAAAATAACCGGCTAAGTGCGAGTCGAACTCTCGCACGGAGGGGTTAAAGCGGGACCCAAAAACGAGACATGAGGCCTAGCCGTCCGTCTGTCTGTTAGTCTGTCGTCCGCCTGTCTGTTAGTCTGTCGTCCGTCTGTCTGTTAGAGGTTGTATCGCTGGAACTGTGCCAGATAGAGGCCTAAAATTTTCACTGTACAGTAGTCCTACCGACTAAAAACCATGCGTATCCTACCTACCAGCCTACCTATGGTTGGGAGCTCCGAGTATGCCCTCGAAATGATGCATACTGCGGCCGCATCTTTGGGGCGTTGTTCAGTTGTTATCCCACATCTCGACGGGGGCGTGGATGAATCTCTCGCGTCACGCTATCGTCTAAGGCCTGCTTCTGTAAGGACGGTGAGCAGCCCCGTCACCATCCTCAGACTCCTCGGTCATGGAGGCTGATAGTATGGGGCGCCGCCGCAGACTGTGGAACTCGGGTGGTAGAGTTCTCTCTCGCTTCCTCCCCACCGCCCTTTTCACAAGCATGACCTGCTCACAGGAAGAGGCCTATGGCCACGCTCCAGCGCCTCCTTGCGCCATTCAAACAATGACGCAAGGGCCCTCGCTTTCTCGGTCCCATAGAGGGATCCCAGCTAGAAGACATGCCGCCTCAACTGAGATCGTGCCGCATCCCCTTATCACGCTGACAGCCGTCGCCTTCTGCGGGCTAAGCAATCTAGCTGCATTGCTGGCTATCAGGATCTCCGTCCATACGGGGGCCCCGTATAGGGCCATGCTCCGCACGATCCTAAGGTACAGTCTCCTGCAGGGAACGTTGGGGCTCCTAATATTGGGCAACAACCACGAGAGTGCGGCTGATGCCCCCTTCCCTCAGCTATGGGACCAAACTTCGGAAGTGGTATCCGAAGTTCCACCGGCTATCGAGTACGAGCCCCAGATAAGTCATCGAGAGCTCGATGCCGATGCTGACGCCCCCTATATGTAAGCTGGATCCCGCAGGTGGCCTTTAGGGCTGCGTCTCGGGTTGCTCCTGGTGCTGTAATGAGGGTGTCGTCGTAACACGTTACGCCGACACCTCTGAGCAACGGACCACGCAGCACCCAATCGTAACCGATGTTCCACAGAAGCGATCCTAAGACCAATCCCCATGGAACACCGAATGACAGATCTCATCGACCCTGCCCCAGCCAGCTCGGGTAAGTTATGGCCCTCTCCGAAAGATAGGTCCCGACAGTTCGACGGAGGTTTAGAGGCATTCCATGGTAAATAAGCGCCTCCCAAACGCAGCTCCAGGGCAAGGTGTCGAAAGCGTTGGTGATTTCAGGAGACACCGCCACCACCACCTCACCCCTGTTGCCGCTATAACAAAAAATACCTACTAAAATCTGGAAAAAACATCCACATAACAAACGTAATTCATGTACCCAATTTTTGTAACGGCACCCTCTGTGCGGGAATCCGACTCGCACTAGGCTGGTTTTTTTTTGTTTTTTTTTTTCAATATGAACACGTGAGTTTCGGTTTCGGTTTCGGTTTCGGCCGAAACTGACCCTGGGGCCGAAAGTTCGGTTTCGGTTTCGGTTTCGGCTGGAAAACCAGTTTCGGTCGGACACTACTAAAAACCACTCGCTCTCTACCTACTAACTGCCTACAATTAGGGGCTTCGGGTAAGCCATCAAAAGGATTCCCCAGAAGAGAAAACATGGCTACCGACACCTACGAAATTACAACAGCACTGCTCAGATTTCTCGCTAGAATTGAGAATTTTTCTGAAGTGTCTCCAAGTAGCATTTGTCAACAGCCTCGAAATAATCGACTTATAGATACAATACTTTCTCACTTTCATGGGTATGTTGGAAGAGGGACCCTTTTCCACGGTGCTGCCCCATCCAGAAACAATGGCAGCTTCACCTTCAAGACCTTCGTAGTCATCGATATCTGTAACCAATATTATTGCAGCTGTCAAAGTTTTTAATGGAACTCTGTGTGAAAAATTTCTTCTCTAAATTTAGGGAACCTAGAAAATTAATGATTATCTGCATAATCATTTCCTGAAGTTCACATTATTTTCAACATTTCACTAATGAGGTAGGCTCATATCATTACGGACTGTTGCGGAGCAACAAAACGCATCCTAGCGGGCAGCGGCGCAGTGCGGTGCAGCGGCGCGCGGGGACGGCTCCGATGGGCGCGGTTCGACGTTCGACATACAATTACTACATTGGACACTATCAACCTACTTGGGTCATCACCGCGGTCGATCCTCTTAATTTTATATTTAATTTATTTAATTATTCTTGCTAAATGTACGTAATTGGTTTGGCGAATAAACCAGCATCTACAGTCCACTGCCTTTGATTATATCCACTGGATCCTCGACACGGACCCATTATATCAAGTGGCATTCGCACATCTGCCATATTTCTTAAGAAAAGGTCATTTGAAACATTTTATATGACGGTCATTCTCAGCCGGCTCAAATAGGCGAGTCCGCGTCGAAAACCAATACCTATAGATTACTTATCAATATGATTTTTTTTCTATGGATTGTACGGTCAAAAATAGTAGGGGGGGCCTGTGGTATTTTTTAGATTAATTATATAAAGTTAGTTTAAAAAAATTAAAACTACGAAAATATTGACCTCGGTGTCGCGTCCGGTCCCATATTGCAGCGAAAATTATTTTTTATCTTTTTTTCTCCAATATAGGTGTTATATGTGCATATATTCACAAATAACTTGATAACTATTTACTCTATTTATAACATTACTAAACCATTATCGGCATTCCTAGACAAGTTACAACTGGTTGTCTTTACGTCCGACGTTCAGAATTGACTTCAGTGGCGCGCACCGATTCGTTCATTACTCTGTATCTCTAGCGACTGCTTCGAGTAATACAAACTGTCAGTTACACCGCACCGGTGGTAAGGACTAGACGTCTGTGTGTCATCACCCCACTGTTTTATTAAGGTACGTAACCATTTTCGGTGGCTTGGTATACACCTAAAATTGATTTCGGTGCATCCATTTTAGCCTCAATTATTTGAACAAATAATGTAAAGCTATATTAAAAGTGTATCTTTTATGTATAAGATTTCAGTAAAAAACATAAGTATTTATAATAAAGATTACTTTTAAAAATATATAGGATTTTGCTAAATATTTTGATTTCAGTGCCCTTGATTCCGGTGTTTTTTAGTGGAAATACTTGCACGGAGATCAATATTTAAAAGCACCGAAATCAATCAATAATTTTTTTATTTGCATTTTTCAACTGCCTCGTTGGTCTGGAGGTAGAAATGTACGACTGCGAATAACGAGGTCTTGGGTTCGATTCCCACCAGAGTCAAATATCTGTGTGATCCATAATGATTTCGATCCATGTTGATTTCGGTGGACACCATTAAAAAAAAGTGAAATTCCTTCATAACCATTCAGTCTATACAGTTCCCTCAACTACTGAAATGTTTTAAATTAACACTGGATTTGATATTTCATGTAAGTAAAACCTTAGTTGAAAAAAAATAATTGTACACCGAAGTCAACCAAATAATGAGCCGCCTGATAATGACCCATGAAAACTATAGATACGTTATCAACACTGAAAAATGGCAACAAAAAAGTCAGGCAATTGCCTTTTCCATACATGCTATCATAGATAATTTCATAGAAATTCTTTTTTTGAATGTATAAAATATTTGCCGTTTTTGAAAGCCGTGATGTTCGTACATGACGTGTCTATATCATAATACGTCTTTGATAATAGGTAGGTTTTTAGATACGTTCTTCAACTTCTTCATCTCTCCTTCCAAGTAGCTACGTACATAGTTTCAGTTTATATTTCTTTTCTTCTATGCTACGTACTCATAGCTATGTACGAGTAGGTATGTAACTTAACTACGTAGCTACTTAGAAGGAGAGACCTACACTACATCTCATAGTGGACTGTCATAAACGCTAGGCTGATTTTGATAAACTAAAGGATATTTATCTTCTACAGTTATAAAGAGGAAAGATTCAAAACTACCGAACAGATTTGAAAAATTCTTTCACTGTTGGGAAGCAACACTATTCCCGGTGAACATAGGCTATATTTTATTCCCGTATTCCCACAGGAACGGGAGCTATGTGGGTGAAACCGCGTGACGTCCGCTAGTATTATCTAATCTGAAATTCTGAATGTCATTTACCTGGTAAGCACGCAGGCCTGTATAGCCGATCTGGGAGTGGCTGCGCCAGCCTTAGCACAGCGATGTCATTGTCATAGGTGTATTTGTTGAAGTTCGGATGCTGCACCACGTGGACTACCTCGTAACCGGCAGATCTGGAGGCGTTGACGTTGTATTCACCCACAAGGACGGAGAGACGTGATGCTTCGATACTGTAATTTAGAAAAGAAGTTATGTAAAGTACGGACAGGTGTTATTCCGACTCATGCACGATGTACGAAGGATTCCGTACCAAAAAAAAAACATTTCTTGTACCTACGTAAGACGGGCAATGAGGGTATAGGCCTGTTTTCTATGATTTAGAGTTCTGGAGTCTAAAACAAATTCTACTGATGCATTTGCAACTACATGTACTACTATAATAGATATGGTTTTTGGAAGCACAAAATGACTGGATATCTCTGAAAGAATCCTCCTCTCCTTAATTATCATATCTAGGTTCAAATGAATCACTTTACTTCACTTTAGCCTATCTACTGTCTATCTATCGGTGTCTACTGATGGAGTAGGATTCTTCACGCACTACTGCCTTTTTCCATATCCAGTCTTTCCCCGCGACTTTTAGTCCCTTTTCCGCGACCTATAGGTAGTCCCACTTCGAGATCTTGGTCACTCTTCGCGATCTTTAGTCACTCCTTGCGAACTTTTGCCCTTGTTTTCGATCTAATCCCTTGTGAGTTTACGCAAAGTCAATGATTGAACTAATAAAACAATGCTAACCTATTTGAAAACCTTTGCGTTAACTTTTAAAACATTTTCACAGCTGTGTAAAGAAGCCATTGAAAATTCAGTTCACATCGTTTACTTAACGAGGTGCAACAAATAATTCAAAGCGTTACAGTACGTGCCTATTGGCTCGAGAGGACAAAAGGACCAGGCGCATCCGATCCGACCTTAACCTCATTGGAATGATGTAACAAGGCTGAACAGTGGTGTTCCTTTGCCAACGATTACATGTAACGTAGTATGTGTTTTAGTATGTTTAAAAAGATCTACTAACAGAATGCTAAAAGAATGAAGTCGGTTAAAAATTATAGTGAAGCAAGAAACTACATAATAAATATTTTAGAACCAAACATGAAAGCCGTGAGATCGTTCTCACCAGAATGCCCCTCTCTAACACGTATATTGTGAAAGTGAAAGTTCAATCCGATTGACGTTGTCATTTTTGATTTATTTCAAACTTTGAACATATGATCCATGTGACCTAGTGACGTAGTTTTATGCAACAGAGTCACAGACTACAGACAAAGTCTCGCCATAAGCCCCTCTGCACCCTTTTTTAATAGAGAGGGGCTAAAACTGCGATATGCGGCAGTTAAGTTAGTCTATTGCCTCTTTCAAAAAATAATATTTTTTGCTACAGAACGCAGAAAAGCTCTAGACCAGATCACCCACATACTAACATAAAGGTTCTATTTTGAACAACTTTATTACTACAGAATCATGGGGTGGCCATAAGTTAGTGAAGACTGTTTTGGCACTTGTTTGAAGGATCAATCAAAAAATCATAAAAAAATTGTCAGAGCATTGATGCTGTAAGCCGAAAGCAACACATTCAAATCCTGTTCCGAAATAAATTTTAATTTCGCTGTTTGCTTTTAAAGTGACAAATGCACTCAAGTGGAGTCGGTCTCCGTCGCTAGCACATTAAAAAGTAAACATTAAATTACCCATGCACGTATGCAGGCTTTAGTGTCACACTGTGTCATTGTCATTGGTCATTGATTACTGCGTCAAGGTAAATGTGACACGGTCTAACATTGGCCTAGTATGACAAGTGTATACCTATTTATTTTTGCATCTGTCACATCTAGAAATGTGTGCCCTTACGTGAGAGTAACTCATATCTTGTAACATATACATACAAATGCGAATATTTCGTTATGTTAAGGTTTTCTGTCTCTTCTCTGGTTAGGATATTTTTATGTATTACCCGACTTATTAGTCGTAGTATGAGTCCGGAAATAATATTTTTATTCCGACTAAAACCACACATTCTCTACCTGCCTACGGACGAAAGCCCCGGGTAAGCTTCGGAAGCACGTCCCAGGATCTCTTGGTTCGCTTTTAGCAATAGAAAACCTCGTTATAAATCATCACGCTACTGCTAAATGTAGCGGAGCAGTAATCATAAATGACAAGAAATCGGGATGAGTTTTGAGAGAGACACCATATTTGAGCTAAATTTTGTGATTCTAAATAAATCTAATTATTTAGTTAAGCTCCCGGTATCAATATTCCTTAATCGAAAATAACGTTTTGCATTGTATTAGGACAATACGAAATAGGTAGGTATGTAGTAGGTACATACCTATTTCCTATCAATAAGGTGTTGAGTACATACCGTGTACTCAACACCTTATTCATTTTAGGACCCAGAAAGGGTTCTTAGCAAAACTTTTGACAAGGCGCGTCCGTCACTTAATCTATCCAATCAAGGTGTACATAATTTTTCGTAAGATTTCATTGAGTATTTGCATTAATGCGTATTTACCTACATACCCAAATAAGCACTGAAACCGGTAAATTTTCATGCGACGCAGTTTTAATGCGTAACCTTGATCACGTAATAACGTTCTTCGAAATAATATAAATGTATAAATATACTTTCCTAAAGTGCAAAAGATCAAAATAATCCGTATTATCCTCATGTCTTTCCACTTTGACCATTGGTGTTCTCATCCGCAAGATCATATCTTCCGGAAAATCGAAGAATTACATACCTACATATTTATGGTAGCTCGATAACCAGTGTAACCCAAAATAATTATGAAATAAAAGGGATAAGATAAATCCATGCTAAAGTAAATGCGATTCTGTTCGATGTCTGTTGATTTCTTACATCTAACGCCTGAATCACAAAACCGGTTGTAATCTTTGGCACAGAGAAAATAGAGCTTGGGGCTAGGCTGCTCTTTATCCCGGGAACAATTTCTTGTGGAAAACGGGCACGGAAAAACCTTACCACGACGGATAGTACCTACGTTGGTAATGACCATCCTTTGACACAGAAACGTAAAATGTCTAATTAAATCAATGAATGAAGCAAAAAGTAAGTATATTGTGACAGCTGAATAAAGTAACCCGTAGAATGCATAAAAAATATGAGATAATAACAATATTTTACTGTATTGTTAATGCAAAGAATGTGAGAGAACGAAATAAGAGTCAAACGCAAGCAATAAAACATACTCCGGCCAAGAAATTATGTACAAGAGATATGCACATTTGCATAAATGACTTATGTTCATACACAAAACATAAAACGCATAGGTATCCAGATAACTGATTTGAGCGGTTATCACTGATTGAAACTAATTAAAACATAAAAAAAATATGCCTCATAAAAAGGCAAGAATAACTACATTCGAAATAAATGTTCATAAAAATAATGAAGGTTCCTACTGTTTCGTATTTTCGATAAAATGGATAAACGTACATTTAACGGTACCGTATAAACTTTTCCATAAGACGAAATAATCCTACTCCTTAATAAGTATAATGAACTTGAATAACACGGCTTTAATAGCCTAGTCATCTCATCAAGATGAATATGTAACGGCTTACAAAATATGTTAAAAATAACGTGATTTCGAGAATGTTGTTTACTGCAATTTTTAACTGTCATAGTGCAAATTCTTTCCACTCGTTACGGAAGCTTGGGTATCCATGTTTGGTTCTTTCGAGTAGATACCGGTTTTTACCAAAAACCTTCCGTTGATAACAGTAGTAACTGTTTGTTACTGAACACGTGTAATCGGCCCGAATGTCTGGTCCCGCTACAAAAAATGCCTTTCAATCGATGTTCCGACAAATAATTTTAAACATAAAATTTTTACGGAAACTTAAATGGGACAGCTGACTGTAAATTTAATTTATTTTAAAAGGTGTCCCAATTTTTGTAGAAAGTTTGTCTTCGTTTTTCATACTCACCTGGAGTCGTGTTATTTAGGTCAAAACTTACGTTTTAAAAGTGTTTTATATTATAATAAATGACTGGGTCACTAAACCTTTTCGTTTTTGTACTTAAGCTTTTATTTTTCGTGAATTTTTTAAAGTCATTGATAATTACGTTTGTTATGTTCAGCCAGTTTCTGTATCTTTTATATTTATGCGAAATCATGAATGACCCAACTCATAGACTCGCACTTTTTAATATTAAAGAGATGTCTTTTTTGGAAATGTGAGGGAAAATATAAATGTACCTATAGGTAATTATTTAAGATGAATAAGTTGAAAGGACGTAATTTTCAACATTCTAGAGTCTCAATTTATTAGTATTATTAACTCTCCAATATCGAACGAAAGGAATTCTACAAATAAAATTATGACATTACAAAACACAACTATCCAAAAAATAACTATCATTAGTTTGAAAAAGTGAGACTATCCTGCACAAAGCTCATCGTATGGTCACTTTAGACATATTCAACACCTAGGTCAACTGTCAACATATTTGACATTTAATTCAATGATGACATGACTCGCAGAAATCACACCAGTGTCAATAATTCACTTTCACCAATTAAAGCTCACCTACATTACCTATTGTTTGATGATTGCCTAAACCAACGGGATATTCATTTAAGTATCATTATTTTTCACCATAAATTATTCATGTCCATTGTATGACTAATTTAATTTACACATGTAAATTTAATATTGATGAAAGGTGTTTTATTTACGGTCCACTGAGTCATAGACAAGGCTTGAGATTCTACGGTTAGAATTTTATTATTGATCATAGACCGTTTGATGAGCAACCGGTTGACTTCTGACCTGGTTTCTGTGAATGAAGAATGAGTATAAAAGCCATTTTTTTTTATCGAACGCGTTAATTATTAAATTAAGTTCACCATCAAACCGTTAAGTCGTATCTTTCATGCTTTAAAGTCAATGGTAATTATAAAAATAAACGGGACACAGGTATTTAATAGTGATAGAGCATGTAACACGGCAATATAGCTCACCACCTATTACGTGGGACAAATTCTAAAAAGGTGAAATGTGGTCATATAATAGATATGCCTCAACTTACCTATCACAATAAAGGCGTGACCATTTATGTCTGTATGTAGAGCATGTAATTCCCAGTATACGCTCATATTACCTTTGATCAAGTAAAATAAAATAGTTATTTAATTGATGATTATTGTTTAATGCTTTATTTGATCGCAGCATATTGTTATCCTTATCGTGTTTCTAGCCTTTTCAGCTATTTTATTTCTTTCACAAGTTTTAGTTGCAAATTTTTCTCTTCTTGTTTTTTTTACCTTTTTGTTTTGCCTTTTGTACTATCTGCACTTCTCATTATTTTAAGAACTTATTTTCTTTATGTTCCTCTCCACATTTATAATATTATCTGAAGTGGAGACCAAGTACTAAAAGCTGTAATGTAGGTCCCCAAATCGATTTAAGACGGTTATTTTGACCATAAAATGTACGACTTGCTAAAATAAAATTACGCTATAGCATCCATGTGGGCTTTTCCTCGCGTTAAAAAAATCGTTTACAATAAAAGTGTACCTAACCTTTTGACATTTACTCACAGGGTTTTCAATTTTGATATTGTTGTATGAGTGCCATTTTTGAGTTTAGGAAAGTAGTTTCGAAAACTATAAAGAACCAAACCTTGGTTCTTTATAGTTTTAGAACCCTGTGAGTAAATGTCAAAGGTTACATTTATTATAAACGATTTTTTTAACGTGAGGAAAATCCTACATGAATGCTATGCCGAACTCCTACCGACTAAAAACCACACGTATTCTACCTGACAGCCTACTGTTGGGAGCTCCGGGTAAGCCTCGGAAGGATACCCCAGGACTTATAATAAACGATAATTTAGAATTTAAACGATATAAAATTTGCATTTATGTGTATGACACAATTCGAATATATTTTTGTAATGTGATTAGATAATCTCATTTTTAAAAGCATAAAAGAAAATCTTAAAACAATAACTGCATTTATGAGCGTAACTGACGTAACCACTGCTTATCGATGGGTTTGCAGAGATCCCACTCCTACATAGTGGAGAGAATCTTCGCTAGAACTGAGCGTTTGAAATATCGTTTCTCTGTCGAACTATAAAAGCTTAGAACGATCTGCCTGTCCATGTGTTTCTCCATCTTACAACCCCGGGTTCTTCAAGCGGGGCGTGAAGAGTCACAACATAGGACTGCCGGCTTGAAGACCACAGTCAGAAGTCTTATGGACTCAAGTCAAAAAACATCGTATAGTTACCAACCTAAACCAGGACTAGTCCAGGAAAGTTCTGATACATGGTAACCCTACACTAGGTTGGTGATTTTCATTCAGAACTTTTTTTTAAAACATCGCTTTAAATTATTATTCCTACTTAATGTTTGTACGCTAACGGTTGTCCCCGAACTATCGAAGCTTTGATAAGTCACGTTTGCAGATCGTATGCTTACGAGGCCAAAGTCATACCTGCCAAGGTCATAGTGGGCACATAACCACATAACCTGATAATATGACAGGGTAAAACTGAAGTGTCATCCAGTTGATACGGAAAGCTTACAATATTATTTAAACACTTGATATTTGTTTAAATAAACAGCACTTGTTTGTGAGAATGATAAAAAATGTTACTTCACTACATATTATTTGTTTGTTTATGTACCTACACTATCGTAATATAAGAAAACGTGGGCACAATAGTACCCCTGTTTATTTGTATAAGAATTATTTATCAGCAGACCTTGCGGCGATAGGATAATGTGAAGAAATAAGCAAAGAAGAGGTAAAATTGTGTAATTAAGAGAGCAGGAAAGAATTATAACATAAACTAAATCTATATATATAAAAATCAATGCCACTTTTCGTTGTAATTTTATAACTCAAGAACGGGCTCACCTATCCAAACCAAATATTTAGGCTTTGTTCGGACTATTTAGTAGATGGTTTATGTGAAGTTTGCACAAAATCGGTTGAGCGGTTCTTCATTTATCACGCAAACGAAGTTGAGCGGGTCAGCTAGTACAAAATAAATATATTCACAATATCGATATAGAGAGATGATCTCCAGCGGGAGTAAGTGGGACTCCGCTGCCTCTTTCGGTGAGCAGTTCATGCTCATGAAAGAGACGGCGGGGAGGGAGCGGGAGAGAACTCTCCCACTCAAGTTCCGTAGTCTTCGCCCAAGACTACCGGCCTCGATGACCGGGGGTCTGAGGACGCTGAGGGGGCTGCTCACCGTTCTTATAGAGGCAGGATTTCCAACAGCGTCTGGTACTATATACCCTCCTAAAATAACTGTACACTATACAGAGTACTGTACACTATACAGAGTGTTCTCCAAAAATTGTCAGAGGCCACGTTCAACAGTAGGTACATTGTGATAATTATAAGCAGTTTTTATTCATGAATATATTATTTAACGTCATATTTACTTACCCATGCACGCAATGTGTAGCCGTGATGAGATGGTCTGGCGCGACAACAGTAGCTCCACAGATAACTTTTCCATCTCGTTTCAGCGCTGCCAGCCAGGGGAACTCGCCAGGAGTCACCGCAGTTCCTCCTACCACTCGACCTCGGCGTGCTACTCCACATGCTGGAATGGTAGGAAGGTAACATGAGAACAGAAAGCATTAGGTATTCCCGTAGCAGAAACACGGTATGAAGATACAATACTTAGGGCCCCTAAGTATTGTATCTTCATACCGTAATACTTAGGGGTACTATCCACCAGTCAACCAATTAAAACCATCAAGGCCCAGACCAATCGCGTAATTCCACTTTGGTAAACGCTGGTGGGGACCCTTTGTGGGGCAAAGTGGAATTACTCAGCCAATCTCACCTGCTGACCAATGAACGTACTTTGACTAGAGAGTAATGTCGTCGGCATTACGTCGCGTCGCCGTCGCCGTCGGTGTGCGTTTCTTCGGCCCGGCGCGGCGCCCGGGTTACTTAACTAGTGTTCTGTGTGTACATGTAAGTAAGGCTTGGGGGTCAGAAGTCAAATGGCAGCAATCGTTCCTAAATTATGTCGAAAAAAAATCAAAACATGATTGCTCCCTGATCATAGTTGCTTTCGAGCAATACTATCTGAGTTTGGGGTTCTGAACCTGGGGTGTACCATTATCAAAGGACGGGACGTTGGCGACGATAGAGGACGAGAAATATAGAGTTGTAAGAACTAGAAAGAAATCTCTGACTGAGGTTGTTTTCAGAACCGTGCGGTCAACGAATATAGAGTGAGCGTCATTGGTGGCGGCGTATAGAGGTCAGAGGTCGAAGTGACAGAGCTTGTACTCCTCTAATGCTCTATTTACGAATAATTGCATTTAGAATATAAAATTACTATTAAAATGTGTCATCATTAAAATGTGTTATCGCTCGCATGAGAAAAGGCGTTCATTAATAACGGTTTTTTTATGTGAGGGAAAATCTTCATGGATGTTATGCCGGACTCCTACCGACTAAAAAACCTCACGTAACGCTATGGTTGTGAGCCCCGGGTAAGCCCTCGAAAGGATGTCGCAGGGCTCTCAACGGACCTACGGCCGCCACTGCGGCCTCGCCCAGGGATGGTTCGGGTGCTATCCCGCGTCTTTGGGGGGTTTCGGGTGTGATCCCGCTTCTAAGGGGGGCTTTCGTGAGTTCCTCACCTCACGCTGCCGTCATGGGCTTGCTTCTGTAAGGATGGTGAGCGACCCTCTCACCGTCCTCAAATCGCCGGTCATGGAGGCCGATAGTCTTCGGCGAAGACACGTCGGCGGCGCCCAGGCCGCCGACTGCCGACTGCGGAACTCGGGTGGGAGAGTTCTCTCCCTTACCCGCCCGCCGCCTCCTTCACGAGCATGACCTGCTCGCAGAAAGAGGCGGCGCAGTCCCACTTACTCCCGCTGGAGAGCATGGCTCGCACCATGGTCTCGAGCGAGAGAGTGTCCACGTCCAGACCCACTACGAGGACCTGGCGCTGTTGCGCCCACGCCGTGCACTCCACCAGCGTGTGGAGCGCTGTGTCATCGCTGCGGTCATCGCAGTGCTGACACTCCGCCGTGGTTTCCCGGTGACTTTGCCAGAGATACCTACCGAAGCTACCGTGTCCGGTTAGTATCTGTTCATTAATAACGGTAAACAGAAATATTCTAACATAATCCTGTGAATCACTGCTCTACAATATATCCTTGTAAAAGGTGAGTGTAGTCAATGTGGCTACTCAGTACTTTCCGTTAATTATTTTTCAATTGTGCAGAGAAGTTTCAATAGCTAAGTTTCGATAAATTCACGGGTTAGTGACAATTTTTTTTATTTACTCGAGACTTGGCTGACTCGAGCTTGGCCGGTTTGTCATCATAATGCTTCCTCCACATTACTCTCGAAGTTGAACGAAGTTGGAAATAAATAAAATAAATAAAATAAAATAAAATTTTATTCCCTTTGAAATTTAAAAAAAAAATATTTAGGTTTGTCAAAATTTTTGTGACTCTACCGGGGGTTCGGAAATGCTACAGACTGAGAAGAACACCCCAAGAAACTCAGTCCGGTTCCTCTTAATTCATCTTAGTATCTAATACAGTTTTTTTTTAAATGTAGAAAGGAGCAATTCGTGTCACTGCCAGGCAGCCTTGTCTTCTAGAAAGTCTTTAATGCTCTTAGACCATGATCTAAGTTAATGCTATAATAAGCTTTCTGGCACAATTTAAGTTTCATTAGTTTTTTAAATTTATTATCTGACAAACCTGTTACGGCTGTCGGCAATGTATTGTACATTCGAATACAATTGCCCGCAAAAGAATTGCTTATTTTATTAAGCCTAAATCTAGGTACCTACAGCCAATTTATTCTTATTTCTTAAGTTTAGGTTATGGATATCGCTATTTTTAATAAATTTACTATTATTTTTATGAGTATATAATAAGTTTTCATATATGTACTGTGAATACACAGTAAGGATGTTGATATCCTTAAACTTTTCTCTTAATGACTCCCGAAACCCCATACCATAGATAGCCCGGACAGCCCTTTTCTGCAACACAAAGATACATTCGATGTCGGCAGTTGGACGAGTACGACAGTGTGGAGGGGCTTCTCGGCCTACTTCGTCAAAAATTTTCTTTGACTCGGGCAACTTCGCGAGTAATATGGAGGAAGCATAACACTTGTGATATTAATGAAATCACTATAATATGCAGTGTACCGGTGGACTCTACCAATTTTAAATTTGAAGTTACTGTACCATCCTCCATTGTTATCTGACGGGTTAGTACAGGGATTTATTTCCTTTTCAGTTATAGTAAAAAATCAAACAATTTTTTTTAAGTTGACGCAAGTACCTACAGCTATAGGCGGTAAGCTACTACTTAGATAAGCTTTCGAAAATTCGGGGACATCGGTAGAGACCTTACCCGGATTTTCCGACCGTATGCAATTTTATTGTAGGTTGTAGAAGCATGTTATATCGAATTGGTATTAAGTAATAAAACCAAAATTTAATATTCACATAAAATAAAAACATTTATTAAATATGTAATGTAATTAACACATTTATTTAATGTAATATTGTGAACTAAAAAAACCGGCCAAGTGTAAGTCGAACTCGCACACAGAGGGGTTCCGTAGCACAAGACGGCGAAAATTCACGTTTGTTGTATGGAAGCCCACATTAAATCCCCTTTTTTTTTCGATTTTAGTCTTAGTATTTTTTATTTATTTATTTATTGAATTTATGTACACACAAACACAAAGAACATGAAAAATAAATAACAGAGAGAAACATGGAAAATAAATAAAGTACAAAGGCACTACATTTCCATAGAAATCTCTTCCAGTAGGCCTGAGATAGGAGATGTAACCGATAAAAATATACCTATGTGTGCTGATTAAGGCTATTGTAAAATAATTCAGTCCGCGCCGAAGGAAAATACTCGAAAAAAAATACACGCTGGGTATTCACAGTTCAACATAAGATACCGAAGCCGAAAATATAGTTAGAAAATTTTTTGTCTGTTTGCTTTGCTTTGTCCGGAAGGATCTCGGAAAGTACTCAATAGATTTGATTGAAACTTTACACAACTATTACTATTACTTAGGGGTAGGGTCTTCAAATAGGCTATATATTAAGACGCTACATATCATAGGGGCTAAGCAGCGAGCAATCAAATTGGCAACAGTCCAATATTTATTTTTATAGTGGCAACAGATTTTTTTTAACAGACAGAGCCTCCGTCTGTTAAAAAAAAATTCATCCCTGAAGCTATCACGGTTCCTGAGATACAGCCTCGTGCACACAGCAAAGTCCCAGTTTAGTTTAGTTTAGTTTTTTAGGTCCCGTTTTTACCCTTCGGTAACGGAACCTTAAAGAAGATAAACTACAAAATAATTTAGAATCATTTAAAGTCTAAATACATATTACCGTAACTAACATTGTTTTGAGAACTATTTACTCAAGTTACCGGAACAAATTAACAGTATTTGCTAATGAAACAAAAACCGCCTTTTTTATTATCAAAATATCTAACTGTTCGGACTACACAGTTTGTATAGAAAATGTGTTACTTTTCGTCTTGGTCTTGCTTTTAAAATTTTGCTTCGGATTATAGAATGGTTATAGATTTTCACCTGAAAATAAAGTGCCTCGCGGTGATAATAGGCTTGATCCCTATTATATGGGACCTATTCGTGGTACCATTATAAAATTACTTTCAAAGTGTGGGTACCCGGCAGACGACTTAAAGTTGTCGACTTTTAATCCCTGGAGTATGCTCCCATGGGATAAGGGAACAGATTTCCATGCGGGCGGAGCCGCAGGCGTCAGTTAGTGTTCAAATAAAGTTCTCTCAAGTTGCTCATATCGTTCCTATAGATATTTATACAATCTCGACAGAAGCTAGAACTGATGAGGCAAGGGTTCATGCATAACTGAGGGTTCTGCTGATAAAAAAAAAGTGTTGGCGTGAAACCTTTACGCGCGATATAAGTAAAACTTCTTTGCTATTGACAGCATCAAATTTAATATTAATACTAGCTGACCCGCGCAACTTCGTTTGCGTCACACGAGAGTGAGAAAGAGAGAGGTGTGGTATTATTATTTCGAGTATTATAATGTTTCCCGTTGCATTTACCACCGTCGCGCTTATTCCCGTCGCGTCGCCGCGTCGCTTGTATTCATTAGAGCTGAACCGCATTATCTTCGTTTGCGTCACATGAGACTGAGAAGGAAAGAGGTGTTTAAGTGATATAATAATGTTTCCCGTCGCTTTTACTTCCACCCATCCGTTTTTCGGTATGGAACTCATCGTGTGCGAGTCCGGCTCGCACTTGGCCGGTTTTTATTGTTCAGTTGACTGGCTGCCACTGCAAACCAAGTTACCTCTCGTCGCGTCGCTCATACTTTAAAACTTAATAAGAGGGTAAGAGAACCTTAAAAGATAGGCATATACTGTGACGGACTTTTTTTTACACAATTTTTACGTAACTTTAACTATTTATACAGCGTCCGCAATGGAAGCTCTCAAAAGAAAGAAATAATCCCCGTTCTAGAAACATTATTGATGGCTGCTCCGCTCCTATTCGTCTTAGCGTGATGTTATATAGCCTATCCTCGATAAATGGACTATCAAACTGTAAAAGAATTTTTGAAATCCAACCAGTAGTTCCTGAGATCCTAGCGTTCAAACAAACAAACAAACAAACTCTTCAGCTTTATAATATTAGTATGGATGGAAAAACTATGTAGGTACTATCTGCCTATACTATTAAAATCCTATTTCTATACAAATGGAAACGTGTCATTAAAAATTACAGTGAAACTATTACATATATATTTACATTATTACCATCTAAACTAAACCTAAATAAGGCCCCCGTAGCATTGTGTCCAAAAGACTAGCAGCATCCCCCCTTTGAATAGCAATACCTATTCGCTGAGCGAGAAAACTGCCAGCCCTTTGTCACCAGACAACTCTACAAGGCGCTTTTTCAAATTCTTGAAAAATTGTTGCGTATTGGGACCCCATGGACCTAGGTTCTCGAAACCGACCGGAAGAAAACGATACAATGAGTTGTATATTTATCTATTAATTTTAATATTTTTTTTCATATGTTAGTTATTACGTAGGTAACTATTAATTCCTTGTACCACCTTGTACCCACGTGCTTGATTGCAATTTAATGTTTCCTTCCTGTGCCAATGATGATGATAATTTATTGAATGGGAAATGTTTTTAGACGTAGAGAGTAGACAGGTACCTTGTTTCAGGAAAAAACATCTGATTAATTTTGATGGAAAACGGATGTACCTATAGGTACACAGGCTGTGACGAAGAAGTCCTATCCTCTAGTAGATAGGATAAATTAGAACAAATTAAACAATTGGTACTTGTTAATTTAGATTTCAGCGGTTTCAAAATTTGTCACTCATACAGAATGATCATAAAAAGATCGAACCCGAAACAAATATTTGAGGGTCCCATACATTTGCTCCCACCCAGAAATCGAACCCAAGAGACATCGGCACAGCAGTCGCGTGCACTATTACTGCGCAACCGAGGCAGTCATTGACAAATCGTGCAACTTGCAACATGCATCTAATTTCCATACATATTATGTTGGTAAACAAACATTCACTGACATGCTGACAAAAAATCTCGCTAAGGTCTTGTACAATACAGAATGGCAGGCCCAATTTTAAAACAAAAACATTTCATAAACGTTCCATTTTCAAACTGGGTCGCCATCATCGCAGTAATATTTTTTTACGATAAGCCGCTTCTTTACACGCAATATTGAAGGAGCCCGAATACGTTTAACTTATTTTTAAAAATCAGAACGTGTGATATGGCTTTAATTCAGGGTACAGATAATAAATTGCGCATTTACAACAAGCTCTTTACACATCCGGGGTACATAACATACTTGTGAAAATATCTGAGTGAGGTTTTATTACAATGGTCTTTGAGAATATACCTACCTAAATGTAAGCGGATGTACCTACTCTAAAACCACTTCAGGCTATTAGCACTTAGGTATTTCATGACATAACCAAAACTGAAGTTATTGACTAAGAGTGTGGAAACTAAACTTTTGTGTTAGAACATCCAAGCATTCAGAATTCCACATATCACAATAAACCGCCTATTTTTATGTATTTGAAACATTCAAACACTGAATCAAAACTGTCAGTTATGAAACCGCGATATTTTTTTTTATGTTTGAGGTACGACACGAGTTTGATAGTACCTGCAAACTGTAGCAGAAAAAGAAATTAACACTTGGATTTTGCACTGTTTTTGTTAATTATCACCAAACTCTTAAACTTATGTACCCATTCAGCCTGATTTTCAGCACATCACATTTGAACACTTTATTTAATTAGGTATTTCTAGAATTAATTTTAGTGACACTCACTGCAGGGTTCGCAGTCGCTGGCAGCAGCGGCAGCAAGAGCCGTCAGGAAGCAGATTACACGAAACATGTCTGGCGCAGTCACAACCCACTCTACAGTCAGGGGGAGACGCCGGCCCAGCTATTATAGGCCGTGGGCGGCGCCTCCGATATGGTCTCGGGGCCAGCGTGCACCAGATCAGGCCAAGTTCACGGCAACGCGGCGACTGAGCGAGTAACAGTGGTAGGTATAGCGCGTCACCCCACTGCGCGGCCGTCGGAGGATCGTGGAAGGTTCAGCCGCGGCGTAGATTAGATAATGACCTTGATTTGATGAGGCCTACTTATTAGTCAACTCTTTGATGTAATAATAACATTGTATTAAACAATAGGTGCGAGCTATTTTTATGCTATTCTTTTCTGTAACTTCAATATGTCAAGAAATCACCTTTGGCCTATGATCTAATTCTATTTCGGAAATTGCACCAAGTATAAGGATTTTCTTACCTTCTGGATAAAAACTCGATATTGACACTTCCTCATTGACCTTCCGATATGATTCACTGAGTCCACCAAGAACCTGAGTCTGCGATTCAGGGCTTCCTATCACTCTAGTTAGTAGAGCACCTAACTCCACTATGGAAAGCAGGCGGGAGTGATGATAATGTAGCAAATGTGCATAATGTGACTCAGACCAAAGGTCATCTAAGCCCACTTCTTAAACAAGGAAGTAATAACTAAAAAGATTTAATTGAATTAATTAAAAATATTACCAACAGATACGTGTGTAGTGCGTATTTGGTATTCATCATCCGTTGACTTACGGCCAGTCCCACCAAGAGACAAGCCCCCTGCTGTACAGAACGCTGACCATTCACACGTGACCGGTAGCATAAGATCAAGTTCGGTGTTACGTCACACACGTAGCTGTTTCTGTGTTTTATTAATTAGGACATGCCATTAAAAGAACGGAATGCTCCGTCCCGTTGCACACTAAATCTTGCGAGTAAATAATGAATGAGATTGTATACGAATTTATTTTGTTCTTATTGAATATATGTAAGTTCGAGTTGTTATGAAATAACAGAGAATATGTTGTAAATATAGCACAAAGGCAAAGAAGGTAGGTAAGGTAAAGTATTATCTTTTATAACTTAGCCCTAAAGAGGCAGAAGATTAAAGATACGTTAAACCATACTTGCCCAGAAAAGGAGAAAATTTCGCTCGTCCCCTATGTCACAGGCGGCAGTCTCCAAAAGAGGCCCCAATGCTAAACCCTGTGGAACGCCTTAGGACTCTTGGCTATAAATTCTAACCGAATCGGTAAGTACTTAGGTACACTTCTAAGTAAACTTTGTAGAGCGTCTGTAGCGTCTTCAATGAAAACCGAACTGCAATTATTCGCCAGGGTCACAAAACTTCGCGACAACTCTCGGCCAGACGCTTACTTACAATAATCCCCACTGGTTTGGCTCTTTTTGGTTCATATTAAACCATACAATTTACATTCATTTATTTGGCATAAGCTCCACGCATTAGTCGTTTACAACCAATCTAAAGATTGCACTACTTTTCTCCGTTATGTGAACAAATATTTTAGGCTCTTTGTTTACTTTAAGGATATGTTGACAACTAGTGGGTCACTGAATAGGTCCTTGCATAAAGTCAAGCTTCAACGTTATGCAATATGCATTTAATTTCACTCTGTGCCGGATGGCCGCCAGTTCAATTTAAAAGTTTTATATTTGGACAATCTTGCTCAACTTTTTACGTAATGTCAGGATTAAAACACTGCTTTTTGAACGGTTTTGCAATTTTTGATATTTCGGAACAAATATTTATGCAGCTGGTTCGTCACAGAGGCCGTCAGAATATCTACACGACGCCATTCCACTTTCGTGTTTACGTTCTGCATCATGTAATTGATTTTATGATTTGCTTGTGGCGTTAAACTGATATCTGCGAACAATGTTGTTAATATTTATTTTTATGTGATTTTAGTGGCACGAAAGCATTCTGTACATAACATAAATTCTTGTTTTTATCGCTTCATATCATAGGAAGGAAGTAATACGATACGTCTGTAATACCATATTCAGTCAGATCGGGTTAGGAAGACTTGGTGAAATGGGCTAAGTATAATACAAGCCACTGGCTAGTTAGTTGAACGGGACCCGAACCTGGGTAACACATATCACCAGCTCAATAGGCTCAACCTGAGGCTTGAGTAAAGTTTCTAATGCTGTCAAGCACTAGTTTTGTACGCACTGATTTTGCGGAGAGGACTACGTATTGAATTCTCTGAATTTGCTCTACCTCACATGAGAATATAAGATGAAGGGTGTCAAATGCATTGCTGAACATATCATATTTAGAAAACATCCATACTCAGAAATAAACATAATGAAGATCATATAAATGATTGTTCCTACTCGAAATCGAATCCAAGACCTGAGCAACGTCGACACTGCCATCAAACAACAAGGCAGATTTAGGACAGATTTTAATTTACCCTCGATAAGGTTGAACGCTACACTGCCCTTGCCCTTGCTGTTCTGAATAGGAAAATAGGCTTAAATAAAGCGGAAGAGTCTTCCGGAACACGTAAACATAAGAAGGCCTTAAATTCTGATATAATATTAAACATAAAAATTCCATAAAACAAATATCGTTATCAGATTACATAGAATTATCGTTTTCCTGTTTGGTGAATGTTGTTTTTATTGTAGGATTTTCCCCTGAAAGATTAATCTAGACAAACATTGATGATCTTGTGACTGTTTTTGAAGGTGAATTCTATGGAAAAGAAGGTAGGAGATTCGTGCAAGGAGGCCAAGGCGGCGGTGCCACCCGTATAGGAGATAACGATGCAGTCAGCCTGCCAAACATCACCACTTTACTATTGTTGCATAACTCATTCGGAACTCGATCGCAACTTACGATGTAATTGACATTATTTTTTAAATGACTTCAGAGAATGTTCTCAATTCAAGTGCAGACCTATCTTTTTATTTTCTTTTTTATTACCTTAGAACTCGGTCAGTTATTAACGGATTTTTTTGACCTTTTAAGCAGCTGATAAAGTTATGATCAGCTGATCAGGTCTTTAATGGAATCAATTAAATCACCATGAAAAGTTTCATAGTAGGCGGTAGTTGACTCCTGGTGTAGCCTTCCGAGGACTTACCCGGGGCTCCCAACCGTAGGCTGTTAGGCAGGTTACGTGTGGTTTTTTAGTCGGTAGGAGCCCGGCATAGCATCCATGTAGAAATTTCCTTTCGTAAAAAAAAAGGAGGCAGTAGTATGGTTGTTTTTAGGAACCCTTCATATTTGCCATGTCCATCTGTTTGTGTAAAGTCTGACTTCGAAATCCGTCATCAAGGGTTTATTAAGGGCCAATAAAATATTGCTCTTTTTATAAATATTGTATGTTTTCTAAATCCAAATTGAATTAGATTAAGGTGATATGAGGTATTAAAGTGCTTATATTTGTCATCATTCCTATAAGGGAAAGTATGTCTCCCACACATTTGCTAAACATCACGATTTGTGACCATCTTTACTAAACACTCTCTGTCTGTGAGTGTAAAGATTATTTTAAATTACCTATTGATGAACATGCGAAGTTTCGGTAGTGGCACACTTACCTACCGACATAACAAAATTTTAATTATTACTGATAAGTCTTCACAAGAAGAAGATTATAAATAATAATTTGTAAAAGAAGTGAATTTAGCTACTATTAATATAAAATTGCCGTCGAATTTCGATGGTCTCTAGTTTCAAACAAAATGTTGTAAAGGAACTCTACATTGCAGTTGTAAGACACACAGTTGACCGGTTTTGAAGTAAATTGTGATAGCTTACAGACGGTTACAAAATCGACTGCAGATCGCCGAAAAACATTGTTGTTTTATGTCATAAAAACGTACGACGCCATACTTTTTAAAGGATTTACGACAATATCGTGTCGTGTAATTACCAACAGTCTTGTTATATTGAAAATATGAATAGGTACTATGGTTTATTATTTACTAGTACTTGGCTACTGGCTACCAGTTAAAGTGTTTTCCATTTTGTATTTGTTTAAAAGAAAGTCAACAAAGTCATGTTCAATGACCATGCTTTTCATATTTTTATTATTTATAACTATTTGCTCACTTTCTATTGGAAATTTCTTTAGTTTTGTGGTTAAACAAATTTTGTTTACCTACTAGATGTTTTTTTTATTGACATTATTATATCTTACTATTGGTGTTAATCTCACATAATTAGCTTCTTTTTCTGGTTGAATATTTTTAAGGTGTCAAGATTTCTCTTCAAATGCTAACCGTCGATGTCTGCAATGGCCTTAATGGTGAAGTCAAGTCAGAACTACCCATCCATTTGTGGCACATCAGGGAACAGAAACTAGAAGAGACGTTTTTTAAATATTCTGGATTCATTCGTTCAAGAAACATCAAACTATGGCTTTCCAGGCTTATCCTACTAATGTAAAAGTTTATGAAGATGTTTGTATGTTTGCTACTGAATCATGCTCTAACAGCTGAACGGATCTGGCTGAAATTTGGAGAGAATACATTGAGTTGGTATTTAAACGATAAGCAAACATACAGAAGGAGCCAATTCATTTTATACTATGTAAAAATAAAGATTAATTTTGATGCTTTTATAAAATGGCTTAACTTGCCAATTTATAGCATTGAAATCTGCTATAAAAATGGTCACATTTTTAAAAGAGGCATATCAAACATCACTTATTTTATTTGTACATCAGAAATAGTAATGGACCAAAATCGCCTTCTTGATGAACACCTTACTACTAATACACACACATTACAAAGGATATGTTTAAAATTTGTAACTATCTGATTATATCGATCAAATTAATTATTTTTAATGTAATGTATATTTGTATGTTCCTCTATTGCACAGACATATAAGAAGTGCTCTATTGTCATCTCATAACTCATAACGGCTTGATAAACTTTTTTAGTCAGTAAAATTAGTATTAAGAGTATCCCTTCTGTGTTATTAAAT
The DNA here is from genome assembly GCA_933228765.1 of Miltochrista miniata. Lineage (NCBI taxonomy): Eukaryota > Metazoa > Arthropoda > Insecta > Lepidoptera > Erebidae > Miltochrista > Miltochrista miniata. The sequence continues at coordinate 32,284,735 of OW121756.1, read as the reverse complement.
GCTTCTGTTATTTTGGCACTGTTGGAAGCGCCATGATCACGAAGAAACTGAAGAACTGACTTAAATTGAATCGGTCTATCCTCAGTCGAAATCGTTTGGTGATGTTACGTGTCAGAAACGATTGCGAAGAAGGGTTTTGTTTGACTACCCTCAACGAGGAAAAAGTTGTATGAATGAATGACATGATAATGAGATGCAGCACTCGATAAATTGAAAACAATAGTAGGATCTTTCCTTTTTATCATATACGTCATCGTTACAATTTAAATAATAATGATTCCTAATGCACTATTGACATAGAATCCATGTCAATAGTCATAAATATTAGAACCGTGGCCTACCACAACCTACAATGTGGTGTTCTACTTTTGATCACCTACATTGGAATATTCCTGTAGTATATTTATATGTGACATTTTCATTGAATTACTATCTAGGGTTTTCGTCACAGTCCTGGGACATCCTTCCGAGGGCTTACCCGGGGCTTCCATCCATAGGCTGTTGGGTGTAACGTGAGGTTTTTTAGTCGGTAGGAGTCCGGCATAGCATCAATGACGGATTTTCCCTCACTTAAAAAAAAGGGTTTCGTCACAATATAGATCTACAGATTTATTTGATCTTTGTATTGTGGTTTCTGCTGGGTGTGAAGTATCTGTGATATTTAGCTTGTTCTACGACAGATGTTGATATGATTATAACTGTCGATGCCTCCAAGGTTTTATAAAATACATAAATTTACCTATGTTTATCCACTGCGGGTAATCAATGTCCATGAACGTGGTACTTTTTTTTAGTAATGAGTCTATTTTTGTAAATGTAGAGCAATGCTATTCGGTAACAACATATAAAATTTCCATGAATTGAACGATTCATTTTGTTTGTGAAATTTCACATCTCACCGTAAGTCCAAGGACGATATTTTAATGGAAAGTAGTGTATTGCGCTATATTACCTACATGTGCATCATGAGATCTGAGGGTAAAGAACTCGTATTTGAGAAATCGTGTTTCGCAGTTTTGATTACATACATTAAGAACTATAAATAGGTACCTATCTATATTTTTACAAATGATTTAACCCTTCGATCTCTTAGGTCTAAAGTCGAATTTCTAATTAGATGAAGTCAGTTGACAGCAGCTAATATCACTTCTTCATACAATCCTACTATCCTACTTCCTACTAATATTATAAGTGAGAAAGTTTGTTAAGATGTTTGGATGTTTAGATGTTTGGATGTTTGTTACTCAAATCACGCTCTAACGGCTAAACGGATTGGGCTGAAATTTGGTACAGAGATAGCTTATAGTCGGGAATAACACATAGGCTACTTTTCATCCCGGGAATATGTTCCCACGGGAAGCGAGGACATCATCTAGTGTTTCATAATTTGTATGACGAAGTGACATTAGCTGCTGTCAATTGACTTCGTCTAATTAAAAAATCGACTTTAGTTCCTATGCACTTCTAGCGTGTGTGGTACGACCATAGATTTAGGATTTTTCACTACTCTCAAAAATTACATTACATTACATTCATTAAATCAAACATACATAACGTACATTCAAACAAACAATTCATACATACATACGTAACGTACATTATTTAACGTTCATTCTAATTCTATGGGTACGACTATTTCTGCGAAAGTATACTTATTTAAAAGTCCATTACATATTGCGAATGTCCATTTCTTTATACGTCCATTTATTTGAACGTTCATTGTACGACGATATTGCTAAAATTAGGTTCTATATTACTTATTTATATGAAATGTAACATAGATTGTAACAAACAGTGTAACTAGTTTTTAGATTTCTAGTTTTTAGATGTTTTCCTGTACCTACCATCCTTGTAATGTAAGACGATATTGCTTACCAAAACTAATAGTTCTAGAGAAATACCTACCCTATTTATTTGCAAGTGTAACTGTAACGACTAACGTATGATCCACAAATAGAAATACTAATTATTAAAAAAAGTGTAGAAACTTTTTGCGTTAACTAAAGGTGGGTATCCACTTAGATTCGCAAACCTCGTGCTCCGCGCTCCTTGCAACTGCTCCACATAGTGGATACGTTCACGCTCCAGGATCGCGAACGTATCCACCATGTGGAGCAGTGGATACCCACCTTTAGAAGATAGATTTTGGGGAATGTAGGTAGACGTGAGTAGTCTCATATTCCAATTCCCTTTCTCTTCTGCGATACCTCCACGCGTTCGGGAGATAAGGGTCTTGACAGACAGTTCCGTCTGTCTTTCAAGACCCTTTAACTCAAGAACAACAAAGTGATCTTAATAAAAGGGATCCGTTTGTCCTCACAGTCTCTACCTATTGTAACCTTGTGAATCTGGCAGTAAATGTAGATTCAAAATCTTAACGTTCTTGATATAAAGGGTCTTGACAGACAGACGGAACTGTCTGTCAAGACCTTTTATCTAAGTGTAATAAAGATATTGTCTTTTTTTTGGGGGAAAAAGCGAGCAATCTGTTGAAAAGGATGCTAGCAAATATAGAAAACAATTCGTACCCACGAGAATTATGATCATATCAGGATTACAGCTGGGTAGACCCTGGCACTTATAAAAAAACTAGCTGACCCGCGCAACTTCGTTTGCGTGATAAATGAAGAACCGCTCGGCCGGTTTTGTGCAAACTTCACTAAAACCATCTACTAAACAGTCTGAACAAAGCCTTAACATTTGATTATGATGTGTGACCCCGCTCTTGAGTTATAAAATTACAACGAAAAGTGGCATTGATTTATATATATATATATATATATATATATATATATATATAATATATATATATATATATATATATATATATATATATATATATATATATATATATATATATATATATATATATATATATATATATATATATATATATATATATATATATATATAGATAGTATATTTAGGTACCAGGAAAATTTTGACGTGTCGTGGTCGCCTTTTAGCCCCTCTCTATAAAATAGAGTGCAGAGGGGCTTATGGCGAGACGGTGACTCTGTTGCATTAAACTACGTCAATAGGTCACGTGGATCATCTGTTCAAAGTTTGAAATAAAACAAAACTGACAACGTCAATCGGATAGAACTTACACCTTTACAATAAACGTGTTAGAGAGGGGCAGTCTGGTGAGAACGATGTCACGGCTTTCTTGTTTACAATTGACACTGAGTGTACCTGGATTCAGTAAAAATTTTGTAAGCTGTCTAAATGCGGAAATTCGTTATTTCAATCAATTTAAAAAAAATGATATTGAACGACTGCTCTCTACCTATAGTTCCTCCGTAACCTCCAAAAGGCGTTCACACCAGAGCCTCTTAATTCAGTGTCCTGCAAACCGTTGGCTGTAAATTGAATAAAAGCCTGTTCAAATTATGAGAGCGAATAGACTCTCTACAATATTGTTAGCAATAAGAATCAGGCGTTAAAATAACCTTTATTCCCTTCGCGCTAAACACCACTGTAGAATCGTGATAAGTTTCTTTTTTTACCATCAAAATAAAGCAATACAAATACTGCATTTTCATTGGATGAGAGCACTCATGAAACGTGAATATATTGTGTGCTGCTAGGGAGGGACTCGTAGAGTTGTCACCACAAGACTAAACAGCGGTAGACGATTAAGTGTAAATTGCTATCTTGTATGAACAGGCGTCAATCAACCTTTGGTATAACTTATAGACTTTTTCCAAGTTAAATCATAATCTCATAATAGTCGGTCCTGCGCCAGTCCTCCCCCCTTCGAGTCACTCGCTGCGCTCGTGATTCAATTTTAGAATCCTTCGCTTGCTCGGTCATCAAAATTGAGCACGCGGTTCTAAAGCAACTTTGCACTCTTGTATAACAAATAACTATTAATCAACTAATTTATCAAAATAATAAGCCCATCACTGCCTGTCTCGGTGCCGCATTCAAGTAGTACAACCGATACATAATTTTGGATACAAAAATATACCTACAATTACAAAGAATTATCAAAATATATTCCATATATTTTAAATTAATAATATATTTTAAATTAAATCAAATAAAGTAAAAATGAATTATCAAAATATATTCGATATATGTATTTTGATAATATTATAGTTCAACCATGTTTTGTAATAAAACTAAATAATAAATAAATAAATATTCACGGACATTTCACACAACGCTATCTGATCAAAAAGTAAGCTAGGGATAACCTGCTTGTGTTATGGGTATCAGACCACGGATATTAATACTTATATACTTTTAAATACATACATATTATACACTAGCTGAGCCCGCAACTTCGTTTACGTCACATAAGGTGTATGAAAGGAAAGGTATTTCTTCATCAGAGTCATCAAGCAGCGTCTGAAACTGCCCTGTTTGCTTAATCATAAAAGAGCTTAATGATTAAGTCTATTTTAAAACAATTCAGTCCACGCCTTCGGCGCGGACTGAATTGTTTAAAAATAGTCTTAATCATTAACCTCTTTTATGATTAAGCCAACACGCCAGTTTAGGTTCACTCACATTCAAAGAAACCCCTACAATTAAAATTTTCAAAATATCTGATTCTTAAAAGTGTTATAACTCTTTTATTTCTAAACCGATTTACATAAAACTAACGCTAAATGTTAACTGGAGCAAACCTCAACACAATAAAAAAAACCGCATTGCAATCGGTTGAGCGGTTACTGAGATTAGCGTGCACAACCGTACAGACAAACAGATATACAGACATACAGACATACAGACATACAGACAAACAGACAAAAATTCTAAAAATCATTGTTTTGGGTTCTATTGCGTTCATAAAGCCCCCCTATAATATTTTTTCTTATTTATCTTCCATGTACAGACAGCGACCTGTTACGATTTTATTATATGTATTGAATTGATAGAAACACCCAGACTCTTGAGACAAACATTTATGGGTCACACAAATATTTGTCTCCGGTGGGAATCTAACCCACGACCTCCAGCGCCGCAGGCGGTATCACTACCGACTGCGCCACAGAGGCAGTCTAAAACTGTTTAGGTTTACTTTGTTTCATTGAGGAGTTAGTATGATGACCTTTAGATGCCCCACCTTCAGACCAGGTACAAGATGTATTATCACCGAAGTTATATATAAGTACCTACTACAAATTTCAGCTCAATCAGAGCATGAGAAATGGTTCTAATTTAACTCGCAAGATTTGTCCCGTACTAACATACCTAATAACAGGGCAAGTTTTAATAAAAGAGAGTTTGTATATAGGTAGGTAGGTACACTATATAAAGACTCTAAAACCAATTTTAAATCGCATAAATTACAAAAGAAAATAATACTACTACTTTTTAAAATATTGATATCTATACTAATAGGTATTATCTATACTAATCTATACTAATATTATAAAGAGGAAAGATTTGTTTTTTTGTTTGTTTGTAACGAATAGACTCCGGAACTACTGGACCGATTTAAAAATTTTTTCACTACTGGAAAGCTACACTCTTTGCGGTAAACATAGGCTATATTTTATTCCCGTATTCCCACGGGAACGCGTACTACGCGGGTGAAACCGCGTGACGTCCGCTAGTAAAATATAAAATTTCATTGTTTGTTTGTTTTTATTATTGATTACATTGATTACAACCCGAAATTATTAAATCGATATGGAAAATTCTTTTACATACCGTCCCCGCGTGACATAGGCTGTATTTTATTATATCTATACTAATATTATAAAGAAGTAAAGTTTGTGTGTTTGTATATTTGTTAAATTGTAAGGGGTAATCTCGGGTTCAACTGAACCGATTTAAAAAAAAAATTCTCCAATAGAAAGCAACGTTATTGTGGAGTGTCATAGGCTATATAGCATCACGCTACAACGAATAGGGACGGAGCAGTAATAGTAAATGTTTCAAAAACGGGGGAAAAGTTATTCCTTTTGAGAGCTTCGTTGCGTGTGCTGCGTAAATATTTATAGTTATGTAAAAAATATGTACTACAAAATTGTTTCTCTTAAAAAAGTTCTAAAAAAATTGCGTGATAGCATGTGTCTATCTTATAGGGATGGTGCACAATAACCATTTTAATGGCAATTCATTTTTTTCTACTATAATGCCACGGGATACCTCTTTCATTAACGAAATTGTTCTTAAAAGTAATGCGACGGGAATACACGCGACGAGAAACCTCTCTCTCTCTCTCTCTCTCACGTAGTATTGAATATTAACGACGAGACGCTACGGGAGTAAAGGCAACGCGACGGGAGTAAATGCGACGGGAACAGGTAATACTCTCTCTTATGTGGCGCAAACGAAGTTGCGCGGGTCAGCTAGTCTTATATATAAAAATGAATCGCAAAATGTGTTGGTAAGCGCATAACTTCAGAACGGGTGGACCGATTTCACTAATTCTTTTTTTGTTGTGTAAGGTATTGTCAGGAGAAGGTTCTTATGAAGGAAAAAATATTGTATTTCCACGGGAACGGGAACTACGCGGGTGAAACCGCGTGACGTCCTCTAGTTTATCATAAAATGAAATAGGAAAATAAACTAAATAGATATGTATCAATGTAGTGGGAAAATGTGACAGCTCATACAAAATAGCAAATAACGCTACATCGTAAAGATCCGATTCCATTTAGGCCCACTGGTAGTAAGTAAAGGTGGATATTTCTCTTGATGGCCACTCTATCAGTCCCTCCTTACCTGTCATGGCACTAAAGCCTGAAGCCTGTCATGACACCTTTTTCGAGGCGTTGTAAAATTATTTTTATAATACATACTAGCTGCCCGCGCATCTTCGTTTACGGTAGGTACAGCTTGTCTATCCTGAAGTAGGTATATGCCTAGGTCACTGATCTGTATTAGCCTACGTATAAACTTTCCTCATGAATTACTTTATCTGTTAAGTAGGTACTGAAAACAGCTAAATAATTCTATCAGTAGTTTTAAAGTAGTAAGAGAAAGCATTTTCATTTGCACCGCTATTTTTTTTTTATAATTTAATTGGGACATTGTGATTATAAAATCGTTTTATTTTAACGGAAGAAAATATGAGAGCCCAGCAGCTGTTCTACAGCGGTGCCTAGCGAGAAGGCGAGGAAGATTATTTAAGCGCCTGGTCATTATTAATAACAACTTGAAGCTCTTCAATACGCTCTTATAATTTTTGTAGGCTTTGGATTCAGTAAACCTCGATGACACGGAGCGACTTTGCAAGAAAATGCTACCAATACTACCTAGACGGCGCTTGTCGTCTGTTATACGGCGGGCGTAGTCAAATACACTATTTAATTGTATACTTTACCTGATAAGATAACTGTCTTGACCATTTTTCTCCGAAACTATAAGGCCTATGCTGTTGAAACTTAGTAAGTAGATGTATTCTGTGATTTACAAATAACTAGAAAAAAAAGCAGTTAATTTTGGGGGTCTCCATACTCAGAACTGAAACTCAACATTTTTTTTTCATCAATGTGAGATAGATAGGTCTTCAAAAATGCTATTGAGGTTTCTAACATCATTTTTTTCTAAAGTGAATAGTTTGCGCAAGAGACACTTCCAAAGTGAAAAAATGTGTGTTGTCCCCTCTAACTTTTAAACTAAGAGAATGATAAAAAAGCAATACAGTTTGGGGGTCCCCATACTCACCAAAATTTATTTTTTCATCTATCCCTCACTTGTGGGGTGTCTATTGATAGGTCTTAAAAAATGCTATAGAGATTTAAAACATCGTTTTTTTTCTAAACTGAATAGTTAGCACAAGAGACACTTCCAAAGTGGAAAAATGAGTGCCCCCCCCCCCCTCTAACTTCTAAGCTAAGAGAATGATACATACATACATACATACATACATAACATCACGCCTGTCTCCCAACGGGGTAGGCAGAGACTGTGACTTTCCACTTGCTACGATTCTGGCAAACAACTTTTGCTTCTTCAACTTTCATAAGTGTCTTCATACATGCTCTTCGGTTAAGGGTACTCTTGACCTGGCCTTTTCTCAGAAGATTATTGATTTGATTGACATGTGTATGCCGAGGTCGACCCCTACCAGTTTGCTCATTCACTCTCGCTTCATAAATCTGTTTCGTCAGCCTATTTCCATCCATTCTCTCCACATGTCCAAACCATCTGAGCATCCCTTTCTCTATCTTAGTCACTACATCTTCTGTCATACCGCAATGTTCCCTTATCACACTATTCTTTACTTTATCCCTCAATGTCACTCCAGCTATACTTCGCAAACTTCTCATTTCCACTGCATTAATTTTACTTTCATGCTTCAATAAAATAAAATAAAATAAAATAAAATAAAATAAAATAAAATAAAA